>OY728130.1:2097162849-2102162849 GCA_963277665.1 Viscum album | reverse complement strand
TTGGGCTACAAGTGTCCGATTGACGAACCGTATACGGAGACAGGAAGCTTGGAGCGATAAAGTTCTTTTGAAATACCCCACTTGAGGTTTTGACACAGTTGGGACATGGTCGATTTGGTTTTAACCTAAATACCAACAGGGCCCCTAGAACAGAAATGCCAATAACTCACAAACCAGGCGTCCGATTGATGCACCGTCAGTTACGTTGAGACCCCTATGGTGAGGTAGACCTTTCAGAAACTTCTTCATCGGAATTTGTGACATTTTGAGTATTGACTAGTAGCTCGATGAGCGGATCCTCTCGGAGACGAACGAATGGAGTACGGAGACCTAGTAGCTGGCTGAGACCTGATGACTGCTGAGCTTTCGACTCAGAGTGTTTCGACTAGCCCAGTGGGGAGAGCCTCTGTGTGACATAGTAGAACCATAGTGGGGAGCACCTCTGTGTGACACAGCAAACCCACGGTACTCGACAGGAGGATTACCTCAGCAGGCTACGATGGGGAGCGCCTCTGTGTGAGCGCAGCATACCCAAAGTGGGGAGCGCCTCTGTGTGAGTGCAATAGATCCAAGGTACTTGAGAGGAGGAGTACCACAATAGTCCAAGATAGAGGGAAGAACCTCTGTGTGATGTGGAAGGCCCACTTTACTCGATAGAGGGGGAGTACACCATCATCCGAGGTTCTGACAGTGTGACTGGGGATGTTTCTTAACACTACCCCTAGAATAAAATCCTGGTTTGATCTGAGTCTGTAACTTTGTGTATTCCTCATTTTTTAGATGGGTTACTAGATAACTTAGGTATATGTATGGGAATATACCTAATTAATGGTCATATGTTGGATTCATACTTTGTGGTTTATCCTCGTTGGATTTTGTGAGACCTTGAGGGTCTCGGGTCCCTACTGAGTATCGTTATACTCAGCCATGCACGAGCTATGCTCGTACCTCATTGTGTTGGTTGCAGATGACAGACAACGCTGATTGAGTCAGAGAGTAGTAGGTCTGGACGATACCTGGAGGTGGACCACTCGACGTGAAGGTACACGGAGCAGATGGATGGGCGTGGAGAGATGAGGAGGTCATCTGTACCTACCCTTCAGGTAGGAACCCTGGAGGACAACCCAGAAGCTTCTTTACTTATTCTTTCAGTTGTACTTGTACTTTTCCGTTTTCTTGTACTTTACTGTTGGTCTTGTATTTCCGGCCCCCTTTAATTTCAGCACTCTCTTATGTATATAGTTTTACTTAGTGTTTTCTTCCAGTTGTACTCTGATTATGTGTGTTTACAATTTATAATGGCAATGCCTTCCCAGCTTAGGGATTTACGCCTTTGGTGCTAGTCGCCAGCTCCTGGCCTATGGAAGGCGGGATTGTTGTAGTCACGATACGGGCCCCAGGGGACGGGTCATGACAATCAAAGATATATTTCCTACAATAAAAAGTGTTCAATCACTTCCAAAAGGGAAATAAATATAAATATTCTTTCAAACCAAAGAAAGAGTTTTCTACCTCTCAACTACTATAATTGGTTCACATGGAATTGTTTAGATCATCTAGAGTTTCAAGTTTAGCAAGAAAACATTACTCTTATATAATTTTTAATGAATATTCAAGGTTTAATTGGGTATATTACTTGACCAGAAAAAGTGAATATTGTATATGTTTTTCAAAGTATAAAAAACACAAGAGAACCTTAGTGGACTTACCATTAATAGTGTGAGAAGTGATCATGTCTATGATTTTTAAAATCATGATTTTGAATCCTTATTATCAAAACATGGTTATAATCATAATTTCTATTCTCCCACACACCTAAATAAATGGAGTGGTTAAAACATGGAACAGGACTCTTCAAGAGATATCCCAAATCATTCTTATTGAATATGACCTAACAATCTTATTTTTGGATGACGCTATAAATGTATCTTGTTATGTAATTAATATATTCTTGATAATTCCTATTTTAAAGAATACACCATAAAAATTATAGGAATGGTATATAGGCTAAGGTAAAAAAAATTAAAAAAATCTATAAAGTTTATATTATTAATATAGAGGATAATTTGGATAATTTTCAACCATGAGTAATGAGGGAATTCTTCTTGGCTATTCTACATCTAGTAAATCCTATAGATTCTTTAATAAAACAATAAATCATATAGAAGAGTCTGCTGATGTCAAATTTGATGAGACAAATCCCCAAAAACCTAAATTTTTCTTAGAAAATATTATGGATGATATGTACAATATAATTATCAACAACACATCCAAGATCAATGATCTTACTTCTAATTTACATAGAAAAATATTTTAGCAAAAACCCTGTAGAGTAAATGGCCTTGATGAAAACATAGAATAATCTAGTATACCTAGAATTATTAAAACCCATAGACACAAATTTTAGATGTTGTTATAAGAGATATAAATATAATAACTCAAACTCAAGAATCACTTAGAAACAAGTTTTAACATCAATCCCTTTTTTCATAACTTGAACCCAAGAAAATTAATGAGGTAATTAGTGATGAACATTTTGTGATGACTATACAAGAATAATTTAATCAGTTTGAAAGTAATAATGTATGGGAATAAGTTAAAAGATCTAAATACTATTTAACCATTGGTACTAAATAGGTGTATAGAAAAAAGATGATGAATCTATAAATATTATTAGAAATAAAGATATATTGGTAGCACAAGGTTATAGTAAAGAATAATGAATTAACTATAAAGAAACATTTTCTCTGATAGCTATACTTGAATCCATTAGGATACTTCTTGCTTATATAAAACATAAATATTTAAAATTATATCAAATGGATGAAAATAGTGTTTTTCCTAATGGTTATGTTTTTAGGATGTTTTTGTTGAACAAACCCCTATATTTTGAAATACCCATTTTCTAAATCATGTGATAATACTAATAAAAGTATTTTATGGTTTAAAATAAGATCCTAGAGCATGGTAAGATAGGATCAAAAAAAATTTTATAGCAAATGGTTCTAAAAAGGGTGTTGTTGATCCTAAATTATTTGTAAAAATAACTTAAAAATATGTTTTGGTTACAAAAAAATATGTTGATGATATTTTTTTGGATCCTTAAGAAATTATTTATGTAATAAATTTTCAAAACTAATGAAAAATGAATTTGAAATGAGTTTTATGGGTGAACCAAAATTATTTCTAGGTTTTCAAATATTCCAAAATGAAGATGAATTTCTTTTAAACAAAATTAAGAAAAATAAAGATATTTTAAAAAATATTAGCAAGGATAGTTCAATATTAAGTGATATTCCAATGAGAACTACCTATAATTTAGATGTTTATGAAACCTATAAACTAGTTAACCAAACCATTTATAGAGGTATGGTTGGGAGTTTAATTTATTTCATATCTAGTCACCCCAAAATTATGTTTAGTGAGTTTATGTGAACAAATTTTTAATAAAACACTAGTGAATCACATTTAACTATTGTTAAAAGGATTTTCAAATACCTCAAAAGTAAAACTAATTTAGGGAATATGCTCCTGAATATTTTGATGAATCCAAAATATTGAAGGAAACCATAAGAGGATCTAGAAAAATCTCACAGTTATATATTTTTTTGTATAAAGTCACTCTACATAAATAAGTACATATTGAATGGTTTTGGGAAAACATTCTCTAGTTTAGAGAGTCATGGTTTGATAAGGAAGGACTAATTGGTTCTTGGATGATAATCAAATTTCATATCCTCAATTAGTGAAGGATTTTTATGTGAATATGGTGTCTGAAGCTGGAGATAAATCGAATCTCATTAGAACATTTGTTGATGATCGTGAATGTGGGTTTTATTCCACTATTTGGGATAAGAGGTTAAAATTTCCATATCATGGTGGTTATGAGGATTAAAAAAGTTATTATCCTTTAAACCATCTACATTATCATATTGTAAATGATTTATAGTAATTAACTAGTGAAAGAACATGTCAAATTCCAAGTGATAGTGAATTAAATAGAGAGTATAGGTTGTTTTTGAAGTTTATACAACATACCACCGACCCTAGAAAGGGTGATTTTAGTACTATTAAGTACTAATACCTCTTCCATTTATATTTTATGGTTTATGGGATTCATATATCTCTACCCAAATTTTTAATGAGACATGTGGATGATCTGATTAATCCTTCATTAAGATTTAATACTCAGCCTTACCCTATGTTTATTTCATCTCTACTCAGATAGAAGAAAATTATTTCTAAGGGAGTAGAAAATTATATACTTTTAAGTGGAATTTTTCTTAACCAAACCACATGAAAGAAAAAAAATATCTAGAATACATGGGAAAATCTGTGGGTAGTAAATGAGGATGATCTTTATGAGTGATTCAATCTTGTATAGAACCATCAAAAACTAAGTGATGTAATAGATCAAGGAATAGATCCCAACTGGATAGTTTAATATGATTACTCATCTGATAAGAATGGATATCAGGATACTATTGATTTTGTTTTAGAGGACAAAGGATATTATGAAGTGATCATGGTATGATCTCATGGTCTAAAATTTTCAAAGGATACAAAATTTCCAATAAAGGTTGAAGCATTAAGGAAAAGAGTAACAACTCCTCAGTGGGGTGGGGGAAGACTTTGAGTTCTATGTTATTTAGACCAAACCTCAATGACTCAGGAAGTGATGATGGTGAAGATACAATTATAGATAGTTATCCTATGTTTGGAATAATGGGATACCCTATTTTTTATTCAACACCTACGAGGGAATACACACTTCTAGATAACACATTCTTTAGATTGGATCCACCTAATGCTTATAATGAAAGAGATTATGATAATAGTGAAATCCCACCCAAACCTACTGGACTAGCTATTTTATGTGCTGCCCAGTTCCTTATAGAAGATTCTGTAGGATCTTCCCTCTCTTGTTTCATAAAAACATGGTCACCTAGATCTTCTATAAGATCTATTTGGATCTACTTATAATGGGCCAATTTTACCTTCTTTTCCTATACATGTTTTAGATAATCTGTTTCAGGGTGATCCTATATATGATCCATCAACTAAGATGGTAGTTTTAATCCTTGAAGATTCAAAAATCTCAGTTCAAGAAATTGAGAATAAACAGGATGAAAATTTAGATAATAAAGGTTTTCTGTTGATACATTTTATGTTAGAGTTCAGTGACTCAAATCTTAATCCATGTCTTTCTTAATCACTTCAAGGTTCACATTCTCCACCTCAAATAGTTGCAACTGCTTCAACTTCAGTCATTACCTCTATTGATTTTATCCATTTAATGAATGATCTTAAAGATGTGTTGAAATTATTATTTTTTATTATCATCAGTTATATTGAATATGATAAATAGAAAGATGTTTTCTTTACTATTGATAGTGTGGTTAGTCATATACAACCTAAGATTTTTCTAAAGATAGATCATGTGACTAATGAGATTGGTAGTTTTAAAAATCCTACAGAAGACTTCTAGGGATATGTTGGATCTATTTTGGTAGACTTGATAGATATTCTCGTTAAGCCAGATAAGATATCTTTCTATAATCCATAGTCCTTCTAAAATTTCTACCTCTTCTCCTCCTATATCAATTTCTATAAATTAGGATCTTATGAAAATAATTGTATACAAGGAAATGAAATGTTTATTTGAAAACGTTATGGATGTAAGGAATCAAGTTTAGATCAATGTTGTTACCCATAGTGAGAATATTTATGACATGGTTAAGGAATAATTAGTAAAAAATGAAAATGATAAGGATTGAATTAAAGGTGATATAAAGTATTATCTCAATATGACTTACACTAAGGTAGACTTGAAAAGTCCATTTTTATATTTATCTAGAGACCTCAAAAGACCTCCCATAACTAAAACATTCAAATCCATTATGTAGAAGTTGTTGATTATGGAACCACTATTGGATAATTTTGTGATTGAGAATGATGAGTTCCCACAATTCATAGATCATGGGTCTAGCACAGTGATAAATATTACCAGACTCTTAAACCTAAGGGAAGGTGGGTGAAAATAAAATGAATTTAATTGATCCTAATATACTAAAAATATCATATTGAAATGGTGAAAAAGTTCATGAATATTGTGAGATGATGAAGAATAAGAAATAAGGATGAGTATGAGGTTGGTGTGTGATGTTATAAAGTTAGAACCTAATTCTAAGGGATATGGGAATGAGATATTCCAAATGATGATTGAGGGGGGAGTACAAATGAATAATGTAACGCCCCGACCCCAGCTACCCAGAGTCGGTTCATTACTTCGTAACATTGGCATGATCACAAAAGATTAAGTATCGAAAGACCGATTAGTTTAGTAGCCTTGGAAACACTAGATACATTCATAAGTCTTTCATTACATCATAAAGTAAAAAAACTACAATAACATGGTATTCATAGTCCACACTCATATCCATTTTTGACTATCCCTGTAGGTCATTCATAAAATACTTCTTCACATCCTGGAAAATATTAAAACATTGAAAGGGGTGAGCTCAGATGCTCAGTAAGAATAACAATCTAGTGGAAGCTTTCATAAATAAACATAAACATTTAAGGCAATGTATAACTAAAAAAAACCTTTTAAACTTGAATTTCAACATAATATGGAAAAAGTAAAATGAGATAATTCCATTTACTTATTCACATGGATATTCTACTGGTCGAATAATCAAATGCAATATCAATAACCACTTTCATAATGATGGAATGTATAATTCCAGACTATCATAACCATGTAGCCAAGGCCTCATGCCAAGACCACAAATAACATTTTGTCAAGGCCTCGTTCCAAGACACTAGTTTCTCTCATGAGACCTCCCGATGCATTGAGGAGCTATAGCAGGCTCCACCTGTCACTTATTAAGTCCAATGCATTCCACATATGAACAGGTTTAAACATATCATAAACCATAACATAATCGTATCACATAAAACATGCATAAAGGAAACATAAAATTTCCACATTTCAATCACAAGATATCAATACAAGTCATTGATATAATAAAAACACTTTCAAAACCATTTTCAATACCAAAATAAAAGAAAATTAAAACATTGTATTTATTTTTCATTTAAAAAAAAGTTATGGCTTGTAGAGGAAGCCGAAACTCAAATAATAGTCACGGTGGCAGAGAAGTCGTTGTCGCCGCATACGTAAGAAAAAAAATTCCTTTTGTCATTTAGAAAAAACACTTCGTATAAAAATATTCCTTTTAAAAAAAATTAAAAGTCAACGGGGTTTATACACAGTATAAAAGAAAGTTGTGTATAAAACAAAATATGCCTCAATAAAAGGAGATTGAGACGAAGTCCATACAAAGATAATTTTTTTAATAAAATAGATATATTATGTGTATTCACTATAAGTACACATAAATAAAGTACAGATACAAGATAGGACATAATAATATAATGACATAATTTAAAAGTAGGAGATTAACCCAAAGAATGGAAATTGGGTTAAGAAGTTCCCTTACCTCGTGTCCGACTTGACTCGATCATTCTTTAACCTCCTGAATAATAAACTAGATTTAATTTCTATTTGATTAAGAACATTTTTCATGATCATTATTCCCTTTATATCACTTATTACCATGTTATGAACATTATGTAATTATTTAAGTTAATAACCGTCATTTTGTCGATCTTTGGTACTTGAGTCAAAAATAAACTTCTTATAATTACAAGTTGTTCATGTGGTGAAATATACATTATATCCAGAATTATATTCATGATGTAGATATCATATATATCATATATATCCAGTATATACATGCATTTATAATATTACATAACATTTAGAGGTAAGAAATGAAATGCACCATTCATGGAGACGGTAAGTCGTACGTACGCATGAACGCTACTTTCATTTCTATTTCATATTTAATGGAATGAAGTCACAATGATATATAGTTATATTACGATTCTAGTATAATATCATATATAATATCATTTACTCCATAATTTATATGTCTCACATATGGCATTAACGATTCAAATCACTTTGAGGGGGCGGTAGTCCGCACTTCCTAAAATGAAATTATCGCGTTTACCCATAATGGAAATCATAATGGTATGCCATAAATGAGAAATACAGAAGCATAAGGAAAACAGAAACATAATATATATATCATATATGAAAATATTTTCATCAAAATGGCCACCATTAGAGGTGTTAAAAGAATATTGAGCAATCATCGTTTCGTGAGGTAGTATTTCGCCACCCACAGAAACGGTATGTTCTTTAACCATTAGATGAAGGTGTGTGTAAGTTTAAATCAAATACTTATCATAACAAAATCCTAGTATATTTTAGATACTGTTTTGGTTATAAAAGAAAGGAATAAAAGAGTTTAGGGGGTTGGAGAAGCAAAATAAAACAAAAGATCATAAAAGAAGACATTACCTTAAAATCGGGTAACTTCTTTTTTATTTGAGCCAAAGGCTTCCTTGGGAGGAATTCTGCCCAAAGTGAGGCTTATAGGAGTAAGAGAGGGAAGTTTAGAGAGTATTTGGGCAGAGGTCGGCCGAGCCAAAAGGCTTTGAAGGTGTGAATAAGGTGGTAGTGGTGGGGGCCTTTTATAAGAGGAGAGAAGGGGCACTCTTGGAAAGATTGAAATGTTACTTTATTATGAAATGCTTTTCGGATTCTAAAGGTCCCACAATGATATATTTAGAGTCTAAGGTGATAAGGGTTCGAAATATACTCATCCAATAGGTTTTTTACAAGTGTAAGCCTTGGAATTTACATTATCTTTTCATTTTATTTAAATCGTTAATTAATGAGGTAATCGCTGCATCATCATGGTGTCATAAATAATTTAATTTATTTAATGTCTAAAAATTATAAAAAAACTATAATGATGTAGGAAATATTTTTATCATTCTAATTAATATTTATAGTAAAAAATATGACTTGTATAACTCCATTTAAAAATTGATTTAGTAAAACAACTCATGTTTGTGACATTTTTATTTTAACATTAAATAAAAAGTTTTTAATGTCATTTTCCTACCAAAGTGGCTCCATGGGGTCCCCAAGTTGACCCATGGATTTTCTTGGTCGTCCATGACTCATCCAATAGGGGTAGGACATGTTTCAAGGTCATTTCATATTATTATAACATTATCTTTACCTTAAATTACACTAATTACCTTTAATCGTGATTAATTAAACTTAAAAGTTACTATTCACCAAAAATTATTTTAATCCCATTGAACAACATTTTACTTCCTAATGAAAACCATGTAAGTCGGATTTTTGAAAATCAAATCACAGAAGTGGTAATGTTTCATTTAAACGAAAAATAAGTTTTTTAACTACCACTTATTGGTTTCACTATTCATAAAAAATTGAAGTTTTTCAGAACAATGCCAAAATTTCACCCTAAGATATAATTGATATTACAAATAAAAAAATGAAGTCCATTTTGAAATATAAAATTTCTGTAATTTTAAAAAGTGGGTATTACTATTAATAACTGCTACTTTGATTAGTCGTGGTGTGTTAGAA
Organism: Viscum album; assembly: GCA_963277665.1. Lineage (NCBI taxonomy): Eukaryota > Viridiplantae > Streptophyta > Magnoliopsida > Santalales > Viscaceae > Viscum > Viscum album. The sequence continues at coordinate 2,102,153,308 of OY728130.1, read as the reverse complement.
CTCGAACTTGTGTACAATGCAAGCTATTGCACTATTGAAAGAGAAGCGTATCGTGAAAGCTCAGGGTGTTACATTCTACCCACCTTCAATAAATTGCGTCCTCACAATTTGAAAATTTTGTTTGAAAATAAAATGTTGAAAATAGAAAATATTTTTGTGGAAAACCCATATCCTAAATAAGGTTAATAAAAATATAACTTTAAAAGAAAGAAAGATAAGTACAAAGGTCACCCGAGATAGCCCATACTAGGATTATATGAAAATATGGATATGGAAGAAAAAAACCATCAAGGTCTGATGGAGAGTTGTAGAAAACTGGATTAGGAGAAATTTAACCATAAGAAAATCACAAACTTGTGATTGGTTAAACGGTCATTGAATCCCCAGTTGGAAAAGTTAACCAGAAATGTTTTTGTTTTAAGTTACCTTTTATAAAGTTGAGGAATTTACTTAGGAGATTTACTAAGAATGTAAGGGAATATACATACTTGTCATGTAGACTTTCATTCTTTAATACATTTTTACCACAAACCCATCTTTCACTCTAAAAGGTAATAGAACTCAAAAATATTATATTTATCATAATTGTATAAGGTTTCAAATATTAACACATACCATTTAGATTAGGAAAACTTTTTGTAATAACCAGGGACTTCCTGTAGGCTAGTGGTAGGTAATAAAGGCCTGTCGCACTATGGTTGTGGGTTCGATTCCTGTAGCTTTGTCCGACGCGACGGGTTATCCCCCAACCTGCAGGTTGTCCTTTTCCTAAAACTATAGTATTATAATATTACAAAAATAATCTTCAGAAATTTTTTAACATTAAACAATACTATCCAAGGTTCCACTTAATCCATTCCAACCTTTATAGTTATCCAAAATACCTCTGTCCAGACTTTCTCTAAAAGGTCTCTAAATTCCAAAATCAATTGTAACATCAGATTCCCCCAAACAAAGTAAAGTTTCTCTTATTTTCACATACTTAAAATATGATTACCTTCATCATATTAAACCCTTAATGAAAAAAACAAGTACTGTAGTACAATCCTTATATATGTCACATTATTCTTATAACCAGAATATAATCCTTGAGTCCAAAAGCACCAATACATTAATTATTCCACTTCAACTATAGTAACATCATAAGATTGTCCTGTATCCCATGGCCTTTTCTGAGGTAAGTTTCCATGATGCTTAGGAAATTAATTTTCAAAATGCCCCATTTCCCTACAATTGTAGCATTCAACATTGATAGCCTCTTCCTTTCCCTTGCAATCACGAGCCTGGTGACCTTTTTCTCCACATTTATAACAAACTCCCATTCCTTTTAGGCAAGTTCCTGGGTGATTCTTCCCACAATTATTGCATGATGGAAAATCATTCTTTCCCATTTTCCCTTTATCTGTCTCTTTTTCCACTGTTCTCTTTTTCTCTTGCTTTACTTTGTTGTCATAAGACTTAGAGAATTCCTTTTCTATCTTGATAGCACACGAGACTATATCTTCGTATGTTGAGAAAGATTATGATACTAAAGCTTGACAGAGAAACGGTTTTAACTCATCAAAGAAACGATCGATCTTACTTCTTGGGTTACGTATATAATCTATTGCATGCCTCGCTAACCTTGTAAAGTTAGCCTCATACTTTGCGACATTCTCATCCTCCTTTTGTCTCAGACTCAGAAATTGTCTTTCCATATCTGCTCAATGGTCACGAGGATAGTGTTTTTCTAGGAAAAGCTCTTTGAAATCCCTCCATTCCATATTTGATACCTCATCATATTCCTTTGTGTTTTGAATCAATGACCACCACTGATCAGCATCTCCAGTGAGGCGGTAAAATGCCATGACAAACTTCTCACTTTCGCTACTCCCCAAGGCATGAAATATTTTCTCTAAGTAGTTTATCCATTGCTTAGCTACTAATGGATTTGTACCCCCTTTAAATTTTGGCAGTTGTTTCCTCATGAAGCGGTCTAACATTGATCCTCCACGTTGTGGATTAGGGTGCTCCATACGAGTAACGTTATTATTCATAACCTGAGTGAGTTGTCCCAGTATGGTGATAAGTTGATCAGAACCAGTTGTATCTCCAGCTCCACTATAATTATCTTGAACAGGAGAGAAATCCCTACATGGAGTGTGTGCATTGATACGGTTTCCATTCCTCCCACTAGGCACCATTTCTATACAATGGCATAAACTAGATTAGTTTATGAATTGAAATACATAATTCCCTACTTGTAAAACATTTAACATAAATTGAACAGTTTATGGATATAATCCATAATAATAAAAAGAAATGTTTTCTTTGAGGAAGTATATACTCATAAACCCTTCATAATGGTTTGTAATGAAAATTAAAATTATCCTAAGCTTATCCCATGGGAGTGTCGTAATAAAGAGTGCAGCAAGGCCCATTGTCGTGCACCAGTTCCCATTCAAGTCTAGATCAAAGCGGTGTTTTCATGTTTTAACCCTAGGTACATATGTGTCAGAGCCTCCTCTACCTGTTCGTATCCATACAGGGATGTATTGCTCGGAAAACTCATAAAATATCTATAATACCAAAATTCTAGGAAGTTCCTTTATACTAATCCACAACGTCTATCATAGTGCTATGTGCTCTAATCAGAGTTTATCAAAATCTAGATTTCAAGGTTAGTACTAAACTTCCTATGATACCAACTGTAACGCCCCGACCCCAGCTACCCAGAGTCGGTTCATTACTTCGTAACATTGGCATGATCACAAAAGATCAAGTCTCGAAAGACCGATTAGTTTAGTAGCCTTGGAAACACTAGATACATTCATAAGTATTTCATTACATCATAAAGTAAAAAAACTACAATAACATGATCTTCATAGTCCACACTCATATCCCTTTCTGAATATCCCTGCAGGTCATTCATAAAATACTTCTTCACATCCTGGAAAATATTAAAACATTGAAAGGGGTGAGCTCAGATGCTCAGTAAGGATAACAATATAGCGGAAGCTTTCATAAATAAACATAAACATTTAAGGCAATGTATAACTAAAACAAGAGCCTTTTAAACTTGAATTTCAACATAATATGGCAAAAGTAAAATGAGATAATGTCATTTACTTATTCACATGGATATTCTACAGGTCGAATAATCAAATGCAATATCAATAACCACTTTCATAATGATGAAATGCATAATGCCAGACTATCACAACCACGTAGCCAAGGCCTCGTGCCAAGACCAGAAATAACATTTTGTCAAGGCCTCGTGTCAAGACACTAGTTTGTCTCATGAGACCTGCCGATGCATCGAGGAGCTATAGCGGGCTCCACCCGTCACTTATTAAGCCCAATGCATTCCTCATATGAACAGGTTTAACCATATCATAAACCCTAACATAATCGTATCACATAAAACATGCATAAAGGAAACATAACATTTCCACATTTCAATCACAAGATATCAATACAACACATTGATATAATAAAAACACTTTCAAAACAATTTTCAATACCAAAATAAAAGAAAATTAAAACTTTGTATTTATTTTTCATTTAAAAAAATGTTATGGCTTGTAGAGGAAGCCGAAACTCAAATAATAGTCACAGCGGCGGAGAAGTCGTTGTCGCCGCATACGTAAGAAAAATCATTCCTTTTGTTGTTTAGTAAAAACACTTCGTATAAACAGATTCCTTTTGAATAAAAGTAAAAGTAAAAGGGGTTTATACACATTATAAAAGAAAGTTGTGTATAAAACAAAATATGCCTCAATAAAAGGAGATTGAGATGAAGTATTTACAAAGATAATTTTTTTAATAAAATAGATCTATTATGTGTATTCACTATAAGTACACATAAATAAAGTACAAATACAAGATAGGACATAATAATATCATGACGTAATTTGAAAGAAGGATATTAACCCAAAGAATGGAAATTGGGTTAAGAAGTTCCCTTACCTCGTGTCCGACTTGACTCGATCATTATTTAACCTCCTGAATAATAAACTAGAGTTAATTTATATTTGCTTAAGAACCTTTTTCATGTTCATTATTCCCTTTATATCACTTATTACCATGTTATGAACATTATGTAATTATTTAAATTAATAACGGTCATTTTGTCGATCTTTGGTACTTGAGTCAAAAATAAACTTCTTATAATTACAAGTTGTTCATGTGGTGAAATATAAATTATATCCAGAATTATATTCATGATGTAGATATCATATATATTATATATATCTAGTATATACATGCATTTATAATATTACATAACATTTAGAGGTAAGAAATGAAATGCATCGTTTATGGAGACGGTAAGCCGTACGTACGCATGAACGCTACTTTCATTTCTATTTCATATTTAATGGAATGAAGTCACAATGATATATAGTTATATTATGATTCCAGTATAATATCATATATAATATCATTTACTCCATACTTTATATGTCCCAAATATGACATTAACGATTTAAATCACTTTGAGGGGGTGGTAGTCCGCACTTTCTAAAATGAAGTTATCGTGTTTACCCATAATAGAAATCATAAAGGTATGCCATAAATGAGAAATACAGAAGCATAAGTAAAACATAAACATAATATATATATCATATATTAAAATAGTGTCATAGAAATGTCCACTATTAGAGGTGTTAAAAGAATATTGAACAATCATCGTTTCGTGAGGCAGTATTTCGCCCCCCCCCCCCAGAAACAGTATGTTCTTTAACCATTAGAAGAAGGTGTGTGTAAGTTTAAATAAAATAATTATCATAAAAACATTCTAGTATATTGTAGATACTAGTTTTGTTATAAAAGAAAGGAATAATAGAGTTTAGGGGGTTGGAGAAGCAAAATAAAACAAAAGATCATAAAAGAAGATATTACCTTAAAATCAGGTAACTTCTTTTTGATTTGAGCCAAAGGCTTCCTTGGGAAGAATTATGCACAAAGTGAGGCTTCTAGGAGTAAGAGAGGGAAGTTGAGAGAGTATTTGGGCAGAGTTTGGCCGAGCCAAAATGCTTTGAAGGTGTGAATAAGGTGGTGGTGGTGGGGGCCTTTTATAAGAGGAGAGAAGGGGCACTCTTGGAAAGATTGAAATGTTACTTTATTATGAAATTCTTTTCGGATTCTAAAGGTCCCACAATGATATATTTATAGGATAAGGTGATAAGGGTTAGAAATATACTCATCCAATAGGTTTTTTACAAGTGTATTCCTTGGAGTTTACATTATCTTTTCATTTTATTTAAATCGTTAATTAATGAGGTAATCGATGTATCATCATGGTGTCATAAATAATTTAATTTATTTAATGTCTAAAAATTATAAAAAAACTATCATGATGTAGGAAATATTTTTATATTTCTAATTAATATTTATAGTCAAAAATATGACTTGTATAACTCCATTTAAAAATTGTTTTAGTCAAACAACTCATGTTTGTGACATTTTTATTTTAACATTAAATAAAAAGTTTTTAATGTCATTTTCCTACCAAAGTGGCTCCATGGGGTCCCCAAGTTGACCCATGGATTTTCTTGGTCTTCCATGACTCATACAATAGGTTTAGGACATGTTTCAAGGTCATTTCATATTATTATAACATTATCATTACCTTAAATTACACTAATTACCTTTAATCGCGATTAATTAAACTTAAAAGTTACTATTCACCAAAAATTATTTTAATCCCATTGAACAACATTTTACTTCATAATGAAAACCATGTATGTCTAATTTTTGAAAATAAAATAACAGAAGTGGTAATGTTTTATTTAAACGAAAAATCAGTTTTTTAACTACCACTTAGTGGTTTCACTATTCATCAAAAATTGAAGTTTTTCAGAACAATGCCAAAATTTCACCCTAAGATATAATTGATATTACGAATTCAAAAATGATGTCTATTTTAAAAAATTCCAAACATATAAGTTGCATTAATTAATTTTATAACTAATTCCCACTATCACAACAAATAGCGTGTTTTTAAGAAACAATATATAACAAAAGATTGACAATTTTTTATGTCCAATTTCAAAGTGAAATTAATTCTAATGAACACCATTGGATAAAATGGTAAAAATATATTCTAATTATAATTTAAAACCACTCAATAGTATAATTTATCACTATAAATTATTTTGACTAAAAAAGTTGTTTTTAAGTATTTTTCACTATTCATAAAAAATTGGAAGTTCTCAGAAAATTACAAAAAATTCAACTTAGGATAATTTTGATATTACGAATAAAAAAATGAAGTACATTTTGAAATATAAAATTTCTATAATTTTAAAAGGTGGGTATTACTATTCATAATGGCTACTTTGATTAGTCGCGGTGTGTTAGAACTTGAACTTGCGTACAATCCAAGCTATTGCACTATTGAAAGAGAAGCGTATCGTGAAAGCTTGGGGTGTTACAAATAAGCTTATGAAGGTATAATATTCATGAAAAATGGTTTCAAACTATCAATTCATTCACATATTTATTTGTCATTAAACTATGAGTGTTCATTCATAAAATTACCAAACTCAGTCTTTTAATAAAAGCAATGGGTAAAATGGAATCAAGGTAGTATCAATTTTGATTTTAATTTGTGGATTCATTAATAAAAGTTAAGAATTATATTGAAGAAAGTTACAAACATAGATGAATTTAAATTTAGATAAAAGAACAAAAATGAAGAAAACACACAACATCAACTAAATTTCTCATCAATGAACTTTGTTACAGTGCATATTAAAAATGAAATAGATAATACGAGCAACAAAAGTAGAAATTAAGTAGAAATAGAATAAGTATGGAAATGTTTCTTCTATATCAAGGTGATATATACACTCCCCATAAGACTCTAACATCAATTCTTCTTAAAGCCCAGATCATGTCTCCTGAAATAATCCTTCCCCTTCTTTCAAGGTTAGATCTAGCCCTCAAAGTTTCAATCCAGATTTTTTTAGAATTAGTTCATCCACATAGAATTAAATGATGGATTCATCCATTAATATCTAAATTTTCACCCATATAAAGAAGTATTACACTGACTTAAAATCACAAACCACCATAACTTTTTTCCACTTTTGCTGACCACATCATTATATTTCTAGAAACCACACTATAAAACTCCACTGGAAGCCTTGACTATTCATTATCCTCTTCTAGTGACTTGCATTGAACTTCCCCCTAAAAATTCAACTACTCCCACATTTTTTCTTACATACTCTCTTATTATTTTTTAATATGGATGTGTTTACAAACTCAATTAATATTCCAAATGGTTCAAACCAAATTTTAAGTTGGCATCTAACTTATCTTAATTCCATATATCTAATTTCTATGTCACCATAACATCATTGAGCCTTGATGAGTACCTTTTTTCACAAAAATATAGTCAATTGAATCTATTAGACTTATTAATATGTAATTTTATGTTGAGTAGTATTATCACCTCAAAAGATCAATTTCACTCATCCCCCATTTGTTTTTTCCTGGTATCTTAGGCTTATTGGCTTCACAAATTAGGTTTTTCTACATCTCTACTGATCTTAGAACAGAGTCAAGATTCCTCAATGTGTTTAAACACTACAAACAATTTCTAAACACAACAACATCAACTTCCATCCTACATCCACTCCCTCATATTTTATTCTCATAATCACCTAACTATATGGATAAACCCCATATTCACATATGATTTCATGATACCTTTGACCCATCTCAGATTCCGACCTTGATCTTATGATGACTGCTTAGACTCACACAGCTTGCTTGGATTATTTAGTTAAGAAATTCAATGAGCACATGGCATGTTCACAAATCTCTGACCTCACAACCATATAAATCAAGAGTTTAAGGCCCCCTTAACTTTATCAATTGAACCTATAATAGAAAATAAACAAGAAAATGACAATTCTTCCACATCTCAGCTCAGTTCTTCAACAACTTTGGTACTCGAACATGGATCTATATTAGCATCGATGGGGCTTAGCTTGGCCACAATTATTAATCATGCTCGATATATTTTCATTAACCCCTTGAAACCCATATCAGATTCAGACTTCACCATCAAGCTAGGTGAGTATCCTTATTCAATCAGTCGAGATCATATAGAAATTATTTTAAACTTTGATTTTTAGATTTAAATGCATTGTCACTTAGTTCATTAAGAATTATAATATTTATTCTATAAGCTCTTCCAAAGCCCTCAGTTCGATTACCATCCTTGATTCTAAGCTCAAACTAGCCTTAATCAATTCATGGGATACTATCAAAGCTTCAGTGGCACCCAAATATGAAAAGAAAATTATTTTATGGGTGAGTTAGCTATATTTTGATTATGTTGACGAGAAAATTATCCTATATGAGGTGGATCACATTCTATTATAGTTGATTGGGATTTCAATTTATCTTATAACCCATTCTCTTATGAGGTATAAACTATCCTATGGTATAATCCTATTATGGGTACTTATCTTATAGGTTTCCTTTTTTAAATTCCATTATACACAAAAAAATTAAGTTCATTATAATAAAATTAATTCTAAATTTAGAGTGAAACTTAGAATAAAATTAATTCATGAATTATTTGTTATAAAATAGGGTACCCTAGAAACAACTTGAATAGTACATTTTGATTACCATATCATGTATATAGTGAGTTATGCCTGATGTACACTTTCCATAAAAGTTCTGATATTTCTATATCAACTATTCATATGAAAATTTCCTTAGATTACTTATCACATTAGAAGGTTATATTAGTTCCTAGGATATAATGAGAACCAAGATATACAAGGTTAGTAAACTTAAACTTATGTCCTATGGTTCAAAATAATTATGCTGATAAGACATAGATGATGTGAGACTATCAGGTGTTGAGGGATCATAAGCATTGAGACTTATTCTCATAAAGTTTTCACTTAGTGATATGGAGTAGATGAGATCATGAGGACTGATTCTCCAAAAGCAACACCACATGTTTCAGGTGTAATTAGTAGTTTCTATTTGTGAACACATGTAATGGCCTCCTAAATTGATATTATGATCAATGTATACTATTTTATTACATACTTTGATCCAAGAAGAAAAATATATAATTAATGTTATAGTGAGGTACCTTTCATTATGTTCATAACTGGTGATATGACATTGATTGAATAATAAATATAGAATTTTTCACTTTATAAAGGAATTGATATCTGAGGCCTAGTTGATTAGGATGGTAATACCTTCATTAAATCCATGGTTATAGTAGAAGAAGGCAAGTCTGTCCAATTATGTTAATGAATAATAAATCAAGAAAGGATGATGAAATAAATTATCCATCCTTCTTTATGAGATATCTCGAGACAAAGAGATCATATTACATAATGTATATTAATAGGAGGTTTCCATTACTATGAATTCTTATTATATCATTACGGGCCTTGACGAGTTGTGAGACCCCATTCCTAGTCTATGAATAGTATTCACTACTATCGTCATAATGGTCTAGAGGGTCACACACTTAACATATTCAAAATTCTGTCATATTATAATGAATAGAAGTATAGGAAAAAGTGGACCCCACAACTAAGGCTCGGGGATTTCTGATAATATATGATCTCCATGAAATAAATAAATTCATTTTATTCATGTTTAGAATATTTGGTATTGAATTTATTTATTAAAAGTATTCACAAGGTATTAAGTGAATACATTGGAAAATATTTTATTAATAAATATTATTTTAATATTTAGGGTCAGTTTAATATTGTAGGGAGATAAAGAGTCAATTTAATGAATCGCCTTTACTATGTAATAAATTTTATTACATTATAAGTAAGTAATAAAAATATAAATGACTTTTATGACATAATTAGTTGTTCATAACATGTTTTTTATGGCTTATTTAGTGGGAAATAAATATTCAGAGGCCGAGGTGCCATTTATTAGTTTTTTTGTACCTTACTATATAAGTGGGAGGAGGTTCTAATTTGGGGTACTATTAACTACATGATTTTGAGATCCTATCTCTTCTATGTCCCACTTCTTAGAGATAAAATATATCAATCTGAGCAACTGATATGAGTTCTAATTCATGGATTAAAATACAAATGTAGCGGTGATCATCAGGACATCAAAGGCATCATCAGATCTCTATCCTAGAACCTGTATTTTGACAATTGATGATCCCATGTCCTTTTGAAGAATTTTTGGATGATCTAGAGTGAAATTGATTTGGTTACCTCATGCAATGGTCATCAGAGACAAACAATTGTCGAACACATCCTCAAATCAGATGAGGTAATTTTTTTGTTTAAATTTTCATCTTTAAATTCTTCATGTGATATCCTAAAATTTTTCATTGGGATATGTGTCACCAAATATAATGTAGTTACATTGATCGATGATGAAAATTTTAAATCTTTGGACCATCTGATTATGTTTCATGCTCTGATTCCATCAATTAGTAGTAGAGGGAGATCGAGTGATGGTTTTAGATAAAAAAATAAATTTATAATAAATTCATGTAGAGGGCATCACAATGGTCCCATCACTGCATATGGAGATCCAATATAATATCGGATGGTCAAGATATGTCCATATGAAGATAAAAATATGGGTTAAAACTGAAATTTCAGGATTAATTTTAAAGAATGTGTGTCTGTGTGTTATAATTTTACCTAAAGGTGGTCAAAGGAATTTTTTCAACCACAATATCTAGACAAGTATTAGGAAGTTAGAATAGTGTTTTCTAGTTGGGTATTATTCCAAAAAAATGTGAAAATTAATGTTTGAAATAAAAAAATTCATCAAAAACTTATCAAGATGGATTTAGAAAAGAAAAAAACTAATAGACGAGGAGTCCTGGATGGCTGGTCATGGGGTTAGTGGGGGAAAAGACAATATTTTAAGAGATGTTTTTGTTGTACTTTTTGTGTATTAGATACTAAATGTGTTTCATGAATTTATATCCAAATACAATAACCAAGTAAGTATAGAAATGATGCGTGAATTAACAGAAATTCTTCAAGTAGCCAAGTGTGATTCCTAAATCAATAGTGAGAAGTACACAACTTCAAATTTTCGATATTAATGATTCTAGTTGAAATTTTATTGATTATGACCAAAACATTCATCTCATGTGTCTATTAAACACAAGGAGACATTATTACGTATTTGGAATGAATTTTTCTTTTGGTGTCTAATACTAAAATAATAATTTGTTAATTCTTGAATAATTATTCTAGAGACATATACTATATAGGAAGGATAAAACCACTAAAGTGGTTTTAGATTCATTGTGGCTAGTGATACATTATTAATTGAGAATAATATATCTTATAAGTAACCAATATATAGAAATCAACTAAGATTAAAAAGTTAAATTAAAATTTAATAATGGATTCCTTTTATCAAAGTACAAGTGATAGTATTTTGAATGTTTCAAATCTTGATATTGTGGTGGGTATTCAAGAGAAGAAATATGTGGAAAGTTAGGTTTGTACCGATGAGGAATGATTGATTTTTGAAAGACACATGAGTATAGATATATTCTATGATAGATCCTTTCACCAATTATCATATTCAATCTATTTTAATTTTACTTTTCATAGCTACTTTCTATGATTATTTTATTTGTCATTGGAGTTCAAGACCACATTTCTTATAAAGTGTCTATACGATGAAACTAGAAATGTTTGGTGACACCATATATTTCCAATAAGGGGTGAAAGTTACTAAAATCAAGTTCTAGACTGAATTAAGCAATAATATTATAGAATATTCATTAAGAATTATTTTTTCCATATATATACAAGAGGTTAGTAAGAGAACCACTATGTATAATAGAAAAATATGTTTGATAATATATGAAAAAGATATATTGGTCTTATATTTAGTTAAGACCAAAAGGAAAGTAACTCTACATAGATTTACTTAATGTAGTAACACAAGATTTTATGAACATGATCTATTGAGGTAGATCTAATGGGTTTATTAGACAAAGTCAAAGTACATAAGCTGACAAGGTATTGAAAAATAATAGTTGGATCAATTTGAGAGAGAGTTGTTTCCAATATCACTTGGAATAAATCTATCTAAGAAGAAATGTATGATATATTGGAGGATATTAATGTGGTGAGTTGAATTCCATATTCTTCTATTATGTATCAATAATATAATTCATGATACGTACTAGATGATATTATTACAACATATAATTTATGGTTTGAAAATATTAGTATGATCTAGGATTACTGTATGGGAAGTAGTCAGAACTATCCAATTGTACTTGATAGAGTACAGGTGATATGTTCTTAATACTTGGAGAGGAAGGTATAATAGTTATAAGGTCACACAAACTAGTCTTCATTTGGATCAATATGTTCTAATATAGTAGTTAAGATAAGATAAGGAGAAAGATATGATCATTCTAGCTATTGGTAGATATATCTAAAAATACTAAGTGCATTATGGATTTTGAATCAGCAGAAGAAGAAGTATATAATGCAAAATGACTTTTTCTAGTACGTGACTGATTGAAAAGTATTTTTTTTATTTCAAAACACATTTGAGGAAAAGTGATAAATAGAACAGGACATATGCACAAAAACTGACCACAATGTGTTAAATTCATAGATAGTAGAGTAGCCACATGGTATAAACATGGAATACCCAACAACTAAAGTCGTAACTTTTTAGATGCATAATATTATCATGTGAAAGCCAAAAATAATAGTTAGAAAGCTGGATCTAGTGCAGGTGGGAGTGTTGTAAGATATGGTACCTTGGACCCAACTCGAATAGTACTTTTGAATTACCATATCATGTATAAAGTGAGTTAAGAATGATGTACAATTTCTATAACAATGTGGGTATTTCTTCAATTACTATTTATATGGTAATTTCCTTAGATTACTTATTGTATCAAAAGGTTTTAGATGTTTATAGGCTATAATGGGAACCCAGATATACCCTGATGTTAACCTTAAACTTATGTCCTATGGTCCAAAACATCATTCTAATATGACACTAGTTATGTGTGACTATTAGGTGTTAGTGGCTCATAAGCATTGAGCCTTATTCTCATTAAGTTCACACATGGTGATCTCGGGTAGATGAGATCACATGGACTGAACCACCAAAAGTAACACCACATGTTTTAGGAGTTATTAGTAATTACTATCTTTGAACACATGTAATGATCTCCTAACTTGATATTATTATCTGTTTATCCAATTTTATTACATACTTTGATACAAGACAAAAACTATGGAATTAATTTCATAACAATCTTGCTTGTGTTGGGTGTGTCATTGGTGGTATGACATTGATTAAATAAACAATATAGAATATGGTGCTTCCAAAAGGAATTGATATCTTGGTCCAAGTTGATTAGGATGGTAGTACCTTTAATAAATCCATGGTCATGGTAGATGAAGGTAAGTCTATTCAGTTTGGTCAATGAAAAATAATGTAAGAAAGGATCATGGAACAAAGTGTGTGTCTTTATTTATGAGATGTCACAAGACAAAGAGATTATATCACACGCTGTGTGTTTGTATAAGGTTTTAATTGATATAACTTATCTATATCTTCTTGGGGCCTTTATGAGTTTCTAGACTTCGCTCCTTGTCTATGAATATTATTCATTACTATTGAGATAATTTACTATAGGATCACACACTTAGCATATTTAAAATTATAGCGTATTCTAATGAATGATAGTATAGGTCATGGTAGGCCCATCGTTGTGGTCCTAGGATGTCTAAGAAGATATAATCATCATGAAATAAAAAAAAATCATATTATTAAAGTTTAGAATAACTGATATCAATTTATTTATTAAAATTATTGATAGGATATTAGGTGGATACATGGGAAAAACTTTAACAAGTGAATATAATTTTAATTTTCAAGGTTTGTTTAATATTTATGAGAATTAATGAGTTGAGTTAATGGAACAACTTTATCACATAATATTTTTTATTATATTAAAATTTAGTGATAAAATATAAATGATTTTTATGACATAGTTAGCGGGTTATAAAATTTCATTTATGTCTTATTTAGTAGGTAATAAATATTCAGGGGTTAGGGATCCATTTTTGAGTTTTTTTCACCTCACTATATAAGTGAGATAGGGCTCTCATTTGGGGTACCATTCAATAAATGAATTTGAGAACCAATCTCTCCTCTCTTTCACTTCCTAGAGAGAGAATCCATTGATCGAAATAATCGGTCTGAGTTATTCTTCAAAGATTGAAATATCGACATAATGGTGATCATCATGATGTCGAAGGCATCATCAGATCTCTTCACTAAAAACCAAATTACAATTATTGATGCTCCTGTTGAATTTCAAAGAACATGTAGATGATCTATATGGATTCAAAATCTGTTCCTTTAAGCAACAATTTCCATCGATGAACAATTTTTTAACTCATCATCAAATCAAATGATGTCATTTTTCAGTTTAAATTTCATGCTTAAATTCTTCACACGAGATCCTCATATTTTTTACCGGGCTGCGCATCACCAAAGACAACAAAATCACATTTATTGGTGATAAAAAAAATTAAATCCTCATCCTAGATTCTTCCACTACATGCCCTGGTACCTTCATTATCATATTAAACAAATATGATTAAAAATATTTTCAATAGAAATTATATAAAATCAAAACATGGAACTTGACATAATTAATACCATTATCTAAAACACTTAAAATTTATTCAAAATTATATTTTAATTAAAATTCATTGGACACACACAAATTAACATTCTTAAGAAATATGAAATTCAAAACTAAGAACATTTCATCAAATAAGCCTGAAAATCATGATTTTTATAAAAAAAAATTTAAGACTTTACAATTTCATCACAAATTAACTAAAAATAATTAATTCTCCATTATCAATAGATTTAAACCTTTAAAACTCCATGAATTCACAAAATTTATGTTAAAAAATTTATTCAGAATAGGAAAAATAAGATTTATCTATATATTTCATCTTAGAATCCTCAACAAAATTGAACAATATTGATGTTGAGGATAAGATTATAATATCATAGGATATGTATTTATCCAACTTGGATCCTAATTTTTTACTCACCCAATATGCATGATCAACTTTCATACATGAGGGTCAATCCTGATTCCTTCTTCCAACTTACAAGATAATAATTCCTTCAAACTTTTATACAATTTCCTCTATATAATCTTTGGGAATGCTTCTTATAAATTAGATAGCATGTTATATGAATCCATGTCCTCATATTTCTCTTAGAACATGTTGTACATATATTATAACATGATGAGATACACATCAAATGAAACATTCATGTATCTCATGTAGATATCCTATTCACTGTCACTCACTTCTAAAGGTGGTTGATCAGGAAAATGAAACTTCAATATATAGAACCTCCTTTCTTATCATAGTAATATTTGAAAGTTCCTATTAAAAACCTAGAAGTGTCTACTAATTGGGATATTATCCTAATCTAATACTTTTTGTATTGAATTTTTTGTATTAATTACCATTTTCCTACAAAAATAATTAATCATATTAGTAGAATTTATAATGATTTCAATTTTATACATTTAAATTAATTTATTAAATGTCTCCTAGTATTTTAAAAAATCCCAACAGACCTCAACCATCAAATTTGGAATATCATGTTGCTTGAAAATTATAGTGGGTAATAATCCTAGAAACTCTCTTTATAGACCAATAAATGGTATCAACACTATTCTGAGAGTCCAAGGTAAGACTTTGGATGGTCAACTAAATTAACTCAGAGTTTATTGATATGGTGAGTAGACTACCCAATATAATAATCTTCAATGTGGATTATACTTAATCCTTGATAATAAATTTTCACCAAGATAACTATAGTTATTTAATTGATGAAAATATTATTCATTTTGACCCATCACTGTCATGAAAACTCACCAATAGTAGGATTAAATATCAACTATGGATGATGATCACCTCGTACTTATGATTTTTTATGTTCAAGTGACAGAATTATTTTCAGTTAATATTACCTTTAAGGGGGTTTTGAATTTATTTTTCCTTAAAAAATAAAATATGATTCTATTTATCATTTTTGTTGTTATGTGATCACACTAAAAACTTTTACCATGTATAAATAGAAAAAAAATCATCATGAATTAATTGTTTTTATCTATTCATTCTTTCTTACTATTCTATGTGATCATATATAAACCATACATTCGATAAAAAAATTAACCAGACATATGATAAAATTAAACAATGCAATCATGATCTACTTCTAATGGTCGGTCCATTGAGTGGAACACGGGTTGACTGAGATCCAAATAGTTACTTCTTGAGTCATATCTGACTTGAGTTGAAATTTTTACTCTATCCAATGAAATTATATCATATTTAGACATTTTCTTATCCTTGACATGAATGTGTCTCCTTCATCCTCCTCATTATAAAATAATACTCACACACATGTGAGGGGGTCTTGGGGATGTGAGGTACAAATATATAGTTAATCATATGGACATGCAGACCCTTATATATATAATAAGGTCAAGAGACAATACATAAATAATCATTTATAAATTAATTATTATAAACAAGTGTATTATAATAATTAAATAAATAAATGATAAACACTAAACAAACATTGGTAACTCTCGATTCATGATTAGTCTAAAATTAAAAAACTTTCATAATAAATTAAATTTTATATAAAATTATACTTTAGGGAATTCATTATGAAGTATAATAAATGAAAATAATTTTAATTCATAATATGAAAGTAGAATATCCTATGATATTGTTTAAAAAATTATTAATTATTTTATAAAAAATAGGAATTTCCTCCGTATTTTTTTGGGTATTTTGGCCCTCCTGAAGACTCTTATAGGGGTTGAGGGCCCAAAATGAGAAAATATGGGAAAAGAAACTTGGGCATGGGGCCCCCCAACCTAATCTGGGTCATCCTGACCCATTGGGAGATGATACATGGCATGTCAATGAGCCTAATGGTATGGGAATGTGTGAAACATGTAGTACTCATTCAGAAGCATTTTTTATTTTAAAAATATATATAAACCAATAATTCATATCCCCCCGCCTAATCAACTAGGTGGAGAATATTCCCACATGGGGCAGTGTAGCCTTAGGTGGATTTTTTTAATATTTTAAATTTTTTATGCATGATTTTCATATACAGCAGGCCATCCCCCTTTATTGAGTTCCCTTCCAGCCAGCTACAAGTGAGGCATACTAATGGTCCCCTTGACCATAACCAGATTAATATATATATATATATGTTATTTATTTATTTATTTATTTTTATCCTCCAAAAAATTCATATTAATCAACGAATGGACATATCTTGCACATATGATCACCGATCGATGTGTTATCAGTGGAATTGGGACTATATTAATACCTTATATCTTAATTATATAAAATTTAATTTTAATTTTGATATCATGGATTACATGAAATCTCTAATACCACTTGTTAGTGCATGGTTAATTGTAGAAGCATGAAAGTGCATAAATTTTAAAAAAAAATCAAAAAAAAAATGTTTTCAATATCAAAAAATATAAAGTAATACCCCAGAATCATTGTGATCAATATTGAACAAAAAAAATATTCTCAATGGAACAAATTTCTTATAGTGGTATAGGTACCTGAGTATATTTCTATTTAATGAAAGTAAATATTATGTGTTAGAGTCTCCACTACCTAATGATCCACATCAGGTATCAAGTGAGGGTTAAAAGGATTATTATAAGTGACACATAGATGATTAATTTGATGTTTACATCATTAGGTTATCATCAATGTCCAGGGATTTTTCAAAGAAACACAAGGACATGGATATCCACACCATTTTGTCTCTTATCCAAGAAATTTATAAGGAGAAAGTGAATAAATAAAATAATGATATTATTAATACACTTTAAACATGTAGGATGGAATATGGGATCCCATATGGTCCTCATGTACTTAAAATGATGTGGTAAATTAACCAATTATTAAAGTTAGGATTTTATTTGAATAATGATATATCCATACATCTCATACTTCCA
Organism: Viscum album; assembly: GCA_963277665.1. NCBI lineage: Eukaryota > Viridiplantae > Streptophyta > Magnoliopsida > Santalales > Viscaceae > Viscum > Viscum album. The sequence continues at coordinate 2,102,135,241 of OY728130.1, read as the reverse complement.
TCTGTATCACCTTGTTTCTCCAGTTTTATTGAAAACTATAAGAATAACAGTATGAAAAAAGAACTTAAATATCTTTTGGATAAAGTTATCTAATTTGATAAGGATATAAAGAATGAAAATTATTTTATTCATACAATGAATGAGAATAAAGTAAAAGAAAAAAGAGATAATCGAAAGTATTATTCTAAATAAACTTTTTTAGTTCCCTATAAAGAAAAAAAATGAAGATAATAAAATAACATGATATTTTATTCTCGTGAAGAAATCAATGTCATTGGAAGAGTAATTAAAATAAATTGAATAAAAATTAAGTAGAATATTCTACTTTAGGTATATTGATCATTTTATGAAATATTTATGTATTCAGTTCTTAGGTATTATATACAATTTGTGACTTGCGTATTTAGGGAATTTCGTAAAGATTACAAGAGTTGAAGTAATTATTCACATTACTGATGGAGATTGACTCCTATGTCAGATAGATAAGATCAATAGATTTAATTTATGAGTATATGGGTTCTCATATATGAAAAACTATTATTATGTATTGTGTGTTACCAAAAACATTATTTCATTGTCAATTTTTTACACAATGGGATTTTATTTCAGGTTTGTAAATAAAAATTGTTAGTATATACCATACTTGATTTGTCATTTAATTATAATTGAATCATATATATCCTATGTTAACAATCAATGATTAATATAACACATAAGACTCAAATTATATCCATTTATGGAAATATATTACTTGGATAAATAATACCAAAAGAAAAATATCAAAGATATACCATGATGTGTGATTAGAATATTTTGAGCTAAAACTATTAAGTGTTTTAGAAACTTGATTATAAGATATAATGGAAAAGAAACCTTTTGGTATTAAATTTAATATATTTTTAATGTTTTTAGAACTAGTTCTTAAACATGCATGTGATCTATTTATAGTAAAAGATAGAGGTAAATTCTCATACTTCATGAAATTTTGATGATATAACTAGAATCTATAAACATATATGATTGACGAATCACAAATGATATTCCTTTGATAGATTTAATAAATATAAAGGTAAAGTAGATAATAATATTGATAATAAGATAAAATATTCTTTGGTTGGTCTTAGATTAAGAGTATCTTAACTAAGAATTCATTGATCAATAAACATAGAGTGTATATTATTCCTAAAATAAAATTTCCTTATATATATTTGAGTCATGATGTTAGTGAAAGGAGTAATTACACCTTTATTTTCATGGAGAGATTGATGATGAGTCTTTCAACTCTTCTATTATCCCTTTTGGGACATGCTTTTCAAATAACTACACTAACACTTAACCATATACCAACTAAACTAAACAATGGTATTTAATAAGATTTATATTATTAAATAAATCCATTATGTCACAAATTTATGTGATTATATGAAGTTTTTTTATTATGGATTATTCTACAAACAAACTAACATCATAAACTATAAAGTGCATCTATGTGAATTATTTTATGGTTAAAATGAATATTTCACATACTATCCTTATGATAAAAAGTAATTTATCAAGTGAAAGACTATATTTATATAAGAATGGAGCACATATATATTTGTGATAGTGGGATAAAGGCAAACTTTGACAAAGTTGAGGCTCAAGATTCACAATAATTTGGCATTGGAAGAGGTTCTATAAGATATTTTAGAAAATAAAGTTCCATAGACATATATTGCATAGTAAAGATAAAACAAAAGGGAAATGGTTTTATAATGACTAAGATAGATGATATATTATTAAATTCGAATAATAAATCCTTATCCTACATGGAAGAAGTAAATGGTGAATAAGCATATAAATAGAATGTATACACGTGAATTCATAAATGGATCTTATGTTACTTGATCAATAATATTTTTTTTTAGTATCTATAGATAATGTAAATATCACTTGGTCTAAATGGTTATTCATTAAATATTTGAACAAAAGTGTTAAATAAAATACTTATAAAGCAAGATTGGATATTAAAGGTTTATGATAAGTCAAGAAATTTACTGTAATGAAATCATTTTACCAACAGAGATATTGAAATACATTGGAATTATAATTTCTAGAATAGCTAATTATATGGGTTTATTTTATATTTATATGTAATTTACATGATAAATTATACCCTCAATATTATTATTATATAGGAAATTTCCATTTTAAAAAAATTACCTATCATTAGTAATTTATTTCAAAAATTCAGATGATTTCATTGAATTTAATAAAAAATATATATAAGTTATAATATTGGATTGAATGACTTTTTCATTGAAAATTCATTAAATATCTTATAGAATTGTATTAGATTTATTTTTTAGGAGGGATGAGTTATGGATAAAATATAAGGGATACCCATATCCAACATTATAGGCCCATATCCACCATGGTTGACTGTTACAACTAAAGTTTGTTTTGGTTGTATTTGTTGTTAATGTGAAATATTATTGAATTTTGGAAGTCTTGAAGTGACATGAAGGAAGTGAAAGATAACTGGAGAGAATTTTCTAAGATTTTTTAAAATTTAATAGGTTTCACCATGACAACCTTTATCATTAAATGATTTACTTTAGGATCTCGAAAATCTAAAATGGATTTCTATAATGGAATTCTACCTAAGATTAATTTTGGTATTCATAAGAATGATTCATGTCATGATAGTTCATTTCATGCCATGAAGAAACTTTGAAGGAGTAATTCAAGAAATTATGAAGAGTACTCTAGGAAATTATGAAGAGTACTTCATGTCAGAAAATAATAGGTTCACTCTGTAAAGCCTATTTGATCAGATTTATTTTATATTCCATTAATTGGAGGGTCAAATCATAAAATCTATAACAATATATGAAGTAATATTTTGGGGATTTTAGTGATTATACATATAATTTGGTAGTATCTTGATATATAAGGTTGTTTCATGATGGAATTTGGGAATATTCAAGAGTTTATATAGAATAATATTTTTCATCATGAGAAGGAAAGTCACATCATAATGAATTTTAGGAAGATTTTAGTGATTTTTTCTAGGAAGCCTCCTATTACAAATTCATAGGTCACATAGTGACCTATTAAATGGTTTAATTAAAGTTACATAAAAACTCTCATATCACACCATGAAGTAGTAAATCACATCGTGATTATGGGTTTCTAATGAATTGAAATTGAGTTGAAAATGTGTAACAAATATGATGATTTTGTATTTATTTCAATAGCTAGTAATTACCCTTTCTTATTTAAATGGTGGATATCATATAGGAACTAATCCAAGGGATAGATGTGAAGTGTAATTTAATTAGTTTTTGTATTTAAAATTTAATATTCACATATTATGTGGATATATAGGAAGTTATTGTAAATTAGTAGATTATCACACATATACTAAAATATCATAGGATATTCTTGAAGATCTAGAATCAAATATACAATAGGGACACTCTATTGAATATCAAAAACTATTTGAGAAGTGTGTTTAGTTTGGAGTTTCACTGAATATCAAGAGTATAAAATAAATATATTTTGAATTTAAGATAAAATGTATAATTAAATAAATGAAATTCATGGAGAAAATCCATTTAATTTTAGTGTTATAACCTTAATTTTTATCTTGTAATATTTACCTACATGTAAATTTCACCTTTGTATCTCTCTATAAAATAGTGAGTGGAATAAAGTAAGCATCCATATACCTTATTTAAGTAGTGATTTATTCATAAATTTTATAATAACTTACTATTGTAGAGATGGTTAATCAGGAATATCAACACATCATTGATATGTACTCCTTAGAGTATCCTTTTACAAGTGAACTAAGTAAAACCATGTGTTTCTATGATCTTGATTTTTTTTCATCTATTTGTGTATTTAAAATAAGTTTAAGTTAAATTTTACAATGTGAATACTAGACCAATTGGGTTTAAAGAAAAAAATTAAGTCACTGTAATTCACCCCATCATATTTAGGGTGTTTAGTGGGAACATTAGGATAAAGAAATTAGTATCAGAGGAACATTTTATTTCTTGAATCTATTGGATGAAAGAAAATTTCATGGTGAACATTAGTAATATAAATGGATTATAGTTATTTTATGGGTGAAACTATCATATTTGGAATAATATAATGAGATCATATATTAGATCTCTTAAGTTGAATGTGTACTCTTCATTGATACTTGGGATATAAGTAAGTGATCCTATAAGAATATTAATGGTGGAATCTAATAATAAGTTTTTTAATGATAATTCTAAGGCTCAAAATATCTTATCAGGAGTGATATAAAACTAGAATATAATTTTTTTGGAGATTATTTATAGTGAAAATATAGATAGTTTCTTTAACCATCTTATTGAAGTTTTATTTTTTATTCAAGGAATTAGTTAGGAGATTAGGGATTTATATATTTTGATGAAGATAATTTGAATATTACCTCCTATGTATAATCAAAAAGTATCATAACTATAGGAGATGAATCTTGGTGAGTTATCTCTTGATAAATTACATAAAAATTTAGTTGTGTACGAGATACAGGTTGAGATGGAAATATATTAAAAACATTCATATAAAGAAATAAATTTAAATTTTTTTTATAAGAATCAGTTTTAGGAGTTTAAACATGAAGATGATGTAATAAATAACTTTGAATAAATTGTTGTAAGTAAGTTTCAAAGATGCAAATTTTGATTTGAGGGAAAGATAACTCTAGCTTGTTTCTATTATGGGAAGGTTGAAAACATTATTACTCGGTGTTTAAATAGATTCAATTAAGGGATAAGTGAACATTAATTATCACCAAAAAGGAAGAAGAACTATCCTCTTCGAAGGAATTCTAGTGATGAAAATTTAAGTGATAAGAAGTTTTAGGGTATATTAGTTGTTATAAAATAAGAATATGATGATAAGGAAGATTCATTAGAAGGTATAAAAACTAATTTTATCAGAGATGTAGAGTATGTAATGATAGATTCAGTAGAGTGGTTCAAATCTGTAGAAGGATATAATGATCAACCAAACGGTGTTTTAGATCTTCAAATTGAGTTTTGAAATGCTCTTGAATATATTGATTTACTAATAAAGAATAACAGGAAAATTGGAGGCTTATTAAAGGATTCTTCAAGTTAAGTTAATGAACTTGAAGCTGAAGTAGATAATCTTGAGAAAGTTTTAAAAGGTTATAAAGAAGCATATATTTTTTTATGAAGCAATGAGTTATAGATTTATGATTGAAGGATATATTATGATCATTTCTTATCTTAACTCGTATGTTAAATGGAAATTCAAGAAGATTAAAACTATTGAAGAAGAACTTGTTTCTTTAGAAAATAAGGTTGACCTACAAATAAAAATATATAGATCAAATAAGAAACTTCATATTGGGAATTTTTCTAAAGAAGCCATGAATTATAGAGAATAACGAGTCATAATAACCTCTGAAGTAATGTTTAGGGCTCTAAGATCACATGGTTTGGGAAGAAATAGTATTGGTTATGGGCTTAGTGCATCAAAAAAAATCAGTAAATTTAAAAGGATATAATATGAAAGGAAAAATTTCTCAACCAATGAGAACTTATCAATAGTCAATAAGTTTTTCAAAGGATGGAGATATATGGAGAGGTGATAGGAACAAGATATTTCTATTGATGAAATTTTAGTTTTTTAGTATTCTTGGAAACAATATGTCTTAATATAGTGAAGCTGAAAACTATCTAAGAGATGAAATTTTGGAATCCAGCAAAGGTGATTATGAACATACTCTTTATTTTAGGTAATAAAATATTTATATGGTTATTATTTTAATTATTCAAACTTTATACATAAAATTGTTTATTGTAGGAAGATCAGTGGAAGATATTCTTATAAAATATGAAGTAAAGTGGATAAATTTAGTCTAATTCGATTTCCATGAAGAAAATATTTGTCCTATTAGAGAAAAATAATTTGAATTTATGTCTTGTTCTAAAACAATGATAAGAGAACAAAAAATTCTCAAATCAATCATAAATGTATTTTATAGAAAAGAAGAAAATTTAGAAGGTAATTTTTTTTGAAATTTCTTTAAATGTATCAAGGAATAGTATAACCTAGATAATAGATATAATGTGTTAATCTCATATGAAAATAAATATAAATATTTTAAAGAATGTAAAGGGAATAGTTGATAGAACAATAAAATTTGGAAATGATAGATATTTGAATATAAATTTAAGTGTAAAACTTGGCTTGTAGGTGGTTAATTGAAGCGGATGGATATTATTTATGTTAAAGGGTAGTGTCATGATTTTTTGAGCATAAGTCAACTTTGTGACTTAGGTTTGGAAGTCACATTCAGTTATAAAAGATTAAATATTAATGTAAAGACTAGTAATTATCTTTTGAATGGTTTAATAACTAAAGGGAATCTATATGAGGTTGATAATAAAGAAAAAACTTGTCTATTTCAATAAAAGAAGAAAAATAATTGTGGAATTAGAGGATAATCCTTGTTAACCAAAAACATATGGAAATTGTTTCAAAATTCGAGGATAAAATGGATATTCCTAATTTTACCTGAGATTGATAAAATATTTTTGATGCTTTTATGTGAGGAAAGATGATTCAGAATCTAAATCCTTAAAATAATAAGAGACCATCAAGATTTTTTAAATTTGATTCACACTAATTTGTATTGTCTATTGGTCAGGTAGAAACCTATGCTGAGAGTTATTTCATCTAATTTGTAGATAATTATAGTAGGATGGGGTCCTCTATGTTCATACAATCAAATATAGAAGTTCAAAATTACATCAAAATATTCTGAATAAGAGTATAAAATTAAACTTGAATAACTTTAAAAATTATGAGATCAAATAATGGAATATAGTACACACACTATGAGGTTGAAATTTACCTTGAAAACATGGTATTAAAAAAATAAGTATATTTAGTTAGAACTCCCCATCTAAATGGGGTTGTGGAAATAATAAATCACATGGTCAAAAATATAGAAAAACTATTATTGATAGAGAGTGGTATCATACATCATTGTTGATAAGAAGTGGATCAAGTGGCTATAAATACTCAAAATGGAGTATTACTCAGTCCAGGGGTAAATAAGACACCATATTAAATGTTTCATAGAAGGAACCCCTCTTTAAATAATCTTAAGGTATTTTCAAGAAATAATTTCATCTAAAATAAATAATAAATCAAGTAAAGTATCTTTATATAATGGATTAATTTATTTTCCTATGCTACTCAACAAAGAGTAATACATACCAATGTTTAAATAATAGGGTTAACAATATTGTTGAAATCAATGATGTAAATGTTTTTGCGAATGAATCCAAATCATATTATAGAAATTCTATTTATAAAGAAGTGATTCAAAAAATTGAAGATACAAATATAGAATTGGGATAATTTCAAAATGTTTAGGTTGATAAGGATTTTTAGATTGAACTAATTGAATAATAAAATTAAAAATCGATTCAACCTATGACTTAGTCATAAAAGAAAATAGATTAATTTAATCTAAGAAATATCATTAAAGAAAAAATATACTCCATATCAAAGTCAAAGGATGAAGAGAATAGAGAAAGTTGCTCTATTATTTGATATTGAACCCTCTTAATTTGAATAAGTGATAAAGGATGAATCATGGGTAAAATATATGAATGAAAATTGAATCTAAGTGATAAAAATAAGACTTGGGATCTTATGGGGAAAATAGAAAATCACAATGTCATTGGTAGAAAGTGGGTCTTTAAGAACAAGATGGATAAAAATTGGAAAGTTATCTTGAACAATGAAAGGATGGTTTATAATGGGTACACTTAAATTGAATTCATTGACTTCAAAGAGAAATTTTCACCAGTTGTGAAAATGGAATCTAATAGACTCTTATTAGAAATGTTTATTCAGATAAATTTCAAAGTGTTTCAAATGGATCTAAAAATAAAATTCTTAAATATATTCTTGGATGAATAAGTGTATATAGATAATATTATTTTATTTTTTCTTGGGAATGATGATGCTGAGTTTTACATCTTAAAGAAGTCCTTATATATCCTAAAACATTCATGTTGTGCTTGGTATGAATGGATGGATGGTTTACTAAGGTGGGTGGAGTTCAATAGGGTATGGATTGATCACAACATCTATGTGAAAATTTCATAAGAGGAGGAATTCACACTATTAGTGTATGTATATGATGTCATAATCAGTGTTAGAATTCAGAATTATGTTGATATGTTTAAAAAATTGATGATTTATGAGTTTTATTTGTCAATGGTTGAAGAATTTATATATTTTATGCGGTTCTGTGTTCATTAAGAATAAGGTAATACATTTATCTCATAGGTGAAATATGAAAAATATGTTTTTAAGAAGTTCATAATATAATATTGAAAACCTTTCTTGACTCCAATAATAGTTGGAACTATGTTGGGAAAGTATGAAAATATAGATAGAGTATACTCTAGCTTGTACAGAAGAATAATTGGGAGTTTACATTTACATACTATCACCAGGCCTGATATAATCATTTCTACATGATTGGTTTCACATTACCAAAGTTTTCTAAAGAAGGAAAATATTTATGTTGTGATGAGAATAATGAGGTATTTTTAGGGAACTATAAATTATGGTTTTTCTCAAAACATAGGAGAAACAAGGATTTATTTGTATATTCAGATGCTGATTGTAGTGGTGAAATTGTAGATCGGAAATCCAAAGGTGGTTAAGCTCTTTATATTGGAAGTAATTGTAAAGATTTTCTAAGTAAGAAACAATATTTTGTTTCTTTAATGATATTAGTGGTGAATTATATCTTAGTCAGTAAATTTTATACACAACTTATCTAGATGAAGCAATGGTTGGGAGATATTAGTGAAGTGGTGAAATGACCTATGATAATTTAGTGTGACAAAAAAAGTTTCAATAAAGTGATAAAGAATATGTTTCAATACTCTCTCAGGAAGCATATAGATCCATGTATCATTTTATAAAGGAGAAGGTTGAGAACAATGTTATAAGGATGGAATTTTTTGGAACTCAAAATCAAGTGATAGATATCTTTACAAAACATTTTGTGAATCATGTATTTTAAAGGCATTAGTTGAACATAAAATTTCAATGACTCTCCTCAAGAAAATAGGGTTCAGTTTTCCCCTCTCCTAGTTGAATTTAATTCAATATTTGGTTTTTTTCTATATGTAAGAATATATTTTTTATTGTATTAAATGACATGGGGGGCATACTATCCATGGGTTACTATTCTAATGTGGATCTGGTTAGAGTAAATAATGGATGGAATTGATACATTTTGTTATTTATCATATTTTCTACATCAAGATCTGACTCATGTAGGATGATATATTAATTTAATACATGTTTATAAGACCTATAATAGTGGAATAATCAAGGAATGCAGTGATGGTTTGAATTTAAGAAAAAAATCATTATAATTTTATTATCAAAGGTGGAGAAAAACATGAAGGAAGAAAAATATTGATGAATGAAAACCTAAAGGCAAGGAGAAGGTCAATGCAATTATAGTAATAGAGATTCATATATATATAATTCAGGAGGATTTGGTTGAGTATGGTTGAGCTTTTAGTTATGGTTGATAAGATTGTTGAAAATAATATCTAAAGGGATATATTGTTACACCCAAAGGTTTTTTTGGTTATATTTACTATCAATTTGAAGTGTTATTGATGTTTGGAAGTCTTGAAGTTCCATGAAGAATGTGGAAGATCATTGAAGAGAGTTTTCTAAGATTTCTAGAAATTAAAAAGGTTGTTCTGTGACAACATTTTTTATTCCATGAATAAGTTTGGTGTCTGAAATTTTGAAAGAGGAATTTTATATAAGATTAATTTTAGGATTCATAAGAATTAATCACACCATGATAGTTCTGGTTGGGCCCTAAAGAAACTTTTAAAGAAAACTTCAGGAATTTTGAAACAGTACTTTTGGAACTTCATAAAATTACTTCATTCCATGACACAGTAGGTTACACAAATAATTCAATATGAGTAGATTCCTTGTCTGGTGTATCTATTAGAGTGACATGTCATAAAATCTATGATTCACAAAAAAAATTTATTTTGAGAATTTTAGTGATTCTAGAAAGAAGATGGTCACACCGCACTAGAATCTAGGTAAATTAAAGTTTTTTAGAAGAAGATCTCACATTTCAAGAAGCAAAGTCACATTGTGATGAATTATAGGAAAAATTTAGTGATTTTTTCTTGGAATCATCATTTTTTTATGTCATAGGTCACACTATGAACTATACGATAGTTGAAGAGAAGTTACAGAGAATCTTTCATTTCATTTCATCATGTTGTGATTACGGGATTCTATAGAATTCAAACTTATGTGAATATATAGAAGAAGTATGGTGATTTAGTAGTTATTTCAATAAATAGTAACTACCCTTAGAAGTTCAATGGTTGATATAATCTGGGGATTAATTCAAGGGTTTTATTTGAAGTGGAAGTTAATTGTTGATTGAATTTCAAATTTGAAATTAAAACATTCTATAGATATAGAGAAAGTTGTTGTGCAGAAGTGAATTATCACACATATATAGAAATGTCTAAGGATCTTCTTAAAGATTTGGAATTGAAGGTGTATCTGGGAGACTAAAATAAATATCAAAATTTATTTAATAAGTGTGGTCAGTTTGGAGTTTCATTAAATATCAAGACAAAAATTAAAAAAATATTTATTTAAAAGGAAATATGAAATTAATGAATGGAACTTTATATAGAACACCCATTGTAGTTTGGTATTATAACTTTAATTTTATCTTTTAAGATTGGACATTATGTTGATTTCATCATTTTATCCTCTTGAAAATACTGAGTGGAATAGTGGAATAGGTTGCTGACCATGGTTGAGCAGTGATAACTTCATAAATTTTGTAATCACTTGCTAGTGGAGTAGTGGTTAATAAGTTATATCAATACATCAGTAATATGTATTCCTTTTAGTGACCTTTTATAGGTTTGAAAATTAGAAACCATGTATCAATTCTATCTATTTTTTTCATTTTTTTTTCATTTTAAACAAGTTTAAGTTGACTTTTCCAATGTGAATACAAGAACTAATTTGGTTTAAATAGAAGTATAGTTTTTTAAGTCACCCTAATTCACTCCCAAGGTGTTTAGAAGGACCACTAGGGTATAACATGAACTCATTAGCTCAACCCAACACTACTATTTCCTCTAATATACACATGGATCCCATCTTATGACATAAGATCAATTCCAAAAAATCCATTATACCAAATTGTACCCACACAAAACCAGGCATCCAAGATTCAATGTTTCACCTAATCTAATTGGTTATAAACACATCCTTGAAAATACAAATTCCAAGCATAAATATGATAGCCCCGTAATAGTAGCATAGCCTCAAGCAAAGACCAAGTCACACCCCATAATTTTTCTTCTAGTACTGCACACACTAGGACCCAAGCAGCCTTTTTCATAACACCGTTGAAGCTAAAATTATTTTCATATCATTGTAGCAACTAGTTCACCTCTTTCTCACATGAAATCCCCACTGTATTACCTCACCATTCCTATATTTAATCAAGACCACCTAAATCACTTCTACCTATATCAATCACCCAATCCAATACTCTATCAGAGACTCATTTTAACACCACTATAAACACTCAGTCGATGTAAATCCACCATGCCATATGATCCAAGAAACAAACTTTATCCACTTAGATCAAGAACCAAATACCTCATAACATCATACACACACAAAACCAACACATGTTTCTAGATTTCATCACTGATTATCTCCTCCCAATTTCAGACCACAACTTACAGTAATCTAAATGCATTCTAGGTGTTTGTGAAAATTTTAATAGTAGGTCCAACCCCAATATAGTAGCCATATTCATCCACCATGGGACAAATTGATTCCATTTGAGAAAGTACAAGTCTAGAACATACATAGAGAGTGATTGATCCATCATGAAATATATTTCAACTATGTTGTAAATCAGATAACTCCTCAAATGAGGATGTTCATGGTTCATTACACATCAAACTGATTCCATTAAAGTTAGATGAGCAAATAAACTATGTGGAGGTAAATGATTCATCCAAATATCTTAGTATGAATTTTAATATATTTATTTGTACATATTTATCTTATTTTGATGGTTTTTACTTCTTATTCATAGGTAAATGGGAAGCACTATATAGGCTATTTTCGAGGGGACCTCTAGACTTGTTTTTTATTGCCAAATTCTTTTGTTATTATCTTCTTTTCTTATTAATTTTTCATAGTGTTTCATTATTTTTTTTATTCTTATTTCAATGTATTATATGTTCTTTCCCTCAATAAATTTATCTTTCCCCATAGTTATAGAGTGTTATTTGTAGATTTAATTGAGAAGGTTCTACAGATTTAAGAGTTCTTTAATTCATTGTTCTCTTACACTTATTATTTATTATTTGGGTTGTAGTGAATCATTGTAATGAAGTGATGGGGATGTTATTCTTTTATCATGAATCATTATAGAAATAAGTTGTATTAATTTTTAGGATAAAGTGTGTCAATCTAAATCTTTATCAATCGCCTCTCAAATTTTTTTATTTCTTTTAGTTCCACTTTATTAAGAATAATTTTCATTCCATTAAGTTAAGTGTATGAGATGAGAGTGATGTATGTGGCCATGAATTTAATAGGACACATGTGTGTTTGGAATTAAATATTTATTCTATGGATCAATTTTATTAAAGAAAGAGTTATTTTCAAAGGAATGATATATAATATTTTCATTGAGTGGCTTAAAAGTGGAATTATCATGTGTGAACAAAGATTCAATTTATTTTTTAGTTTTCTTGGTTTTTCTACCGTTGTTTAATTTTCAAAATATTTAGAGTTTTAATTTATGATTTTATTTCATTTTAAAAAAATATTAAAACCATTTTTCATTGTTTTCAATGTATTTTATTAATAAAAACCCATTAAATATTAATAACTGATCAAAAGAATTACTAAGAAATTATAGGCCTCATTTGATATAAACCTATGGTCAGTCATTAGGATGCATTCAAAGGAAAAATATAAATATTATTGTGTATGAACCTACTATTGGAAGTTTCTCCTAGACCTATTTTCACAAACCATCCCTGATACCCTGGTACCCTGATACCTGAGCTGGAATTGAAATGACCTGAAGTGTGTTCCTGATCCCCATAGGTTGGGGACTAGAACTTGGAATCATAAAAGATAAAATGGGGAATTAATTTTCAACATAAACAATGTAATATAAAGATAAAATTTAGTATGATCAAAACTCCAGAGGGAGAAAGTACTAGAAACCAAACAGGTATATTAAAACCCAAAACAGTACATCATCAAGGTACTCAGAAACTCGTTAGATAAACTCAATATCTACATAAACACTAATCTAGGACAAAATGATCAAGAACATCCACCTCCTCCAAGAGGCACTTTCCCTTTTCTCAGACCTAGCATAAGAAAATCTACAAACACATAAAGGAAAAGGTAGGCTGTGAGCTATAAATCCTAATAGGTTCTCACCAAGTTTTTTATAACATATTCTGTAATAATAAACCAAATAATTCTTTGAATATAAATAAAATATGGAATGGAGGTACATTTTTATATTTAAGAAAACATTCTATCATTTAAAAATGATGGAAAACATTTCAAACATGGATTAATGAACACTTTATATAAAATAGTGTATATAAATTGATTTTATGAGTAAAAAATTCAATATCAATGGAATTTATAATCACAATAATCACTATGGTAATCCTCCATATGGTATGATAGTTTATAGTTATAAGATCCTTACACATCTCATATCAGTGATCATGGAAATATGTGTACACACATCCCTCAAGCTCATTACAAATAGGATTCATCAACATCCCATAATGGATAAGATCTTCCTAATTTGATTTTTTTAGAGTTTTAATTATCAATATATTTCAAGGGAATAATAATCCTAGCTTGCTTGTCCCAAATAACCCACTAACTACCCAATCTCACATGTTCTAAACTGATAATTCAATTGAAAAAGGGAAAATCATTTCATTTAAAATAAATCATCATTGATAATTCAATTTTCTACTTTTCCTTTTCAAAATTTCAATTCACTTTCAAAATAAAAATATATGTTTTTCATAAATTCATTCATTTTTAACAAAAAAATCAATCATAGTTTTTTTATCAATTCAATTTAAGTCATTTTTCAAATCAATTATCAACTCATTTCATAAATTCCATCAATTTCAATTCAGACCCCATGTTTTAATTCCTTTGGAATTGGGGTTTTTCCCCAAATTTCGTACCATATCAATTTCAAATTATAATTCTCATCAAATTGGGTTTTCATAAATCAATTCAAAGAATTTTAAATCAAACCAAGAAAATCTAGGTTTAATTATGTGGTGAAACTCAAACAGAACCACCTATGTTTAATCACATAATCAAATATCAACACTCGTAATGTGACTCACCAATGAAGGATGAAGGCATGGAAGATCTAGGAAAACAACATATAATCAATATTCAACAATATGAAGTTTATATCAATTAGTCCCAAGATGATTCATTAAACTCTAAGGAGAAAGGAAAATGAGAATTTAAGAGATAGGAAGACTACTTACCTGGAGTGATGTACCACAACCAACATGACGATCAATTGATAAAAATATTATCCATAGGGATTGGAGATCTCCAAAATCTCTTAGGTATGGCTCTGGGTTGAGAGGGGTATGGTTGTAGGTGGAATGAAAAGAAAATCATCCAACCCACTCCTAAAACCTACAGGCTACACAATTTACATGCCATGTATTTCCATTACACAATGTGAAATCCTCGAAGGTTTTTTATGATGAAAAATATATCGCATTTTTTTTAAATATGATTTTTTCCATTTAAAATCATGTAAACTATACAAGTCATGTAATAATTTCATGTTTTGTACTAATTTCACTGATTCTTCCGGGAAAACAATATATGGTGTCTAATTCCTTTACACAGCGTGTAATTTCCCAACAGACAGCAAACAGTCCAATTTCTGTACAAAATCCTGAAAACCAAAAAACAAAGGTTGAGGAATACCTTAAAACATAATAGGATGTTACAACCTCCACACCATAAATAATTTATGTCCCTAAAAATTATGTCCAGATGTTTCCATATTAAAGAGATGAGACCTCTACTCTCTCATCGGTGCATCATTCTCTCATGTCACTTAAGAATCAAAACTGTGTTTTTATAACACATAGACCAAAGGTACCCTCCTCCCACAAAGTACCTTTTTCTCAGATTCAACTATCTTAAATAGATTCTCAGTCATAAATAAATCAGAATAATATCAAGATAACTCTAGCTCAAAAACATTAGATGGATCATAAAGATACTTCTGAAGCTGCGATATATGGAACACATTATGTATTGAAATCAACTAAAGTATAAGTGATATATAGTCAACCAGTTTCCACACCTTATCAAAAACCTCAAAAGGTCCCACAAAATTAAGAGCAATATTCCCTTACCTACCAAGCCATTGATGGCCTAAATGAGGTCATACATTCAAAAACACTTGGTCGCTAATTTAATACTCCAAAAATCGCCTATGATGATCACCATAATATCTATACCATCTCTATGCCATCATAATTCACTAATGAATAAAATAAATCTTTGATGTCTTCTATTGGACCAAGCTCATTCCAACTAAATAACTTGCACTAATCATAGTCCAACAGAATAGAGATTTACATGGCCCAATCTACAATACCTTAAAAGTATCCATTCTAATCATGGACTAGTAAATATTTTTATAAGAAAACTCAACCAGTACTAAATGGTCATCCCAAACTCCACCAAAATAAAGAACTTAGGAATGGAGCATATCCTAAAGAACCTGTATAGCCCTCTCTTTCTGGACAATCCATATTCAGATGGTATGTTGTACTCAAACATACCTAAGATCTTAGTGCCTCTTAAAGGAATATACAAAATAAATAAGTAATAAGAGGATCCTTATCAGAGATTATAATAGACAGAAATCCATGAAAATGAACAATTTCTTTCATATATAGATTCATTAACTTCTTAAATTTGTTTGTATCATAAATAGGTATAAAGTGATTTGATTTTTTCAGCCTATCTATCATGACCCATGTCACATTCTTCTTTCGAGGGGTATGAGGAAACCCAACCATGAAGTCCATAGAGATCACATCCCACTTCTAAGTCAACACTAGAAGCGACTGAATCAAACCTGAAGGTCTCTAATGCTTGGCCTTTATTTTTTGGAAAGTATAACAATGAGAGACAAAATTAACAATATATTATCTCATACCTGGCCACAGGAATCAATGTCGCATATAATAAAACATTTTTTTTGTTCCTAGGTGTATATCTCACTAGGAATTATGGAAACCCCACATCAAATATTTCTCCACAGACAACAACACAAAAAACGTATTCTGAAAACATAGAATACCCTCTATGGAAAACAACCACTCATAAATGGTATCCCCACTATAAAGAGAGTCTCTATTGCTATAGAATTCATCATCATTTTTTTGTTCATAAAGAATCATCTCAAGAATATAAAAATTCAACTGAATACTAGCTAAGGCAACCTTAGCCTCTATTTCCCAAACTCCTATATACAACTTTGCAAAAAAATCCATCATGTTCCACTCTTTAAATGATTCTTTAATGACCAGGGTAAGAAGTTTCCTACTCAAATCATCAACAATGATATTCCCTTTCAACGATTTATAGATGATGTTGAAATCAAAGGATTGTAGGTACTCCACCCAATGCCTCTAATAGAGATTGAAATATTTTTTATAGAAGATATAACTCGAGCTCATGTGGTCGGAAAACATGGTAAACCTTTCTATAAAAAGGTAATGTCACGAAATCTTAAGTGCATTCATTACGACTACGAGTTCAAAACCATGGGTTGGATAATTCTTCTCATGTGGCCTAAGCTGTCGAGATCCATAGGCTACCACATGATCACCCTATATAATAACACAACCCAAACCTAAACCTGATGTGTTACAAAATGCCAGATAGCCCTACCTAGCCTCTAGAAGAGTAAAAACCGACCCAAAATTCAAAATACATTTCATCTCAATAAAATAACTCTAGAATTTCTTATCCCAAATGAAATTTACCCCTTATGAGTGAGAGCGTTCATTGAAGAAGCCAACTTCGAGAAATAATTTAAAAACCAATGATGATACCTAGCTAGACCCAATAAGCTCTAAATATCAAAAAAATATGTGGTTTCTCTCATGTTATAATATCTTTCACCTTCTCAAGATCAACTAAGATACAATTTTCTGAGACCATGTGTCCTAAAAACTTCACTTCTCGAATCTATAAATCACATTTTGATATCTTGGCATAAATTCGGTGATTTATCACCAATTATAGAACTTCTATCAGATGACATACATGATCCTCCTTGTATTGAGAGTAAAACATGATGTCATCTATAAATCCCACCATGAAAGTATCAAGATACAAATGGAAGATTCTGTTCATCAAAAATCCTTAAAGACTAAAAGAGCATTAGTTATACCAAATGGCATGACCAGACACTCATAATGGCCATACCTAATTCAGAAGGTATTTTTCTAAATTTTATATACCTTTATTCTCAATTATTGGTAACCATAGCAAAGATCAATCTTCAAATCCACTTCCCCTATTTCAAATGATTGAATAGTTCATCGATATGAGGAAAAATATACTTTTTCTTTACCAAAGCTCAGTTGAGTTTCTGATAATCAACACATTGGTGAAGTGTTCCATCAGCTTTCTTATAAAAGAGAATGGGCGCTACCCAAGGTGACACACTCGAGCGTATAAAGTCTTTCTATAAAATATCAATTGAGTATTCAACTCTTTCATTTGTGATAGTGTCATATGGTAGGAAGGAATAGACACTGGTTGAGTATCAGGTACCAAATAAATAGAAAACTCTATCGCCTTTAATAGTGGAAAACCAGAGAAGTGAGAAGGAAAAACATTAGGAAATTTGATAAAAACTGGAGGGAGAAAATCACTCAAATATCACCACTCTAAATCAAAATAAAACACTAATATTAATTTCCCTAACTCTATATAATAATGTTTTACTCCACTTTACCTTAGGTCCCATTCTCCCTGAAAGATATGGATCACCCCATCAGGTGAAGTAAAGGAGACCCATCGAAGATAACAATCAATTCAGGCTTTATTAGCAATGAGAAAATCCAACCTAAAAATTAAATCATGCAATTTCATGTCAAGAACCATAAAAATCAATGTAATATTAATCTATGATAATTAGAAAGCACAAATAGGACAATAGAGACTCTTCTCTCTCTTTGTTCCAAGGGGTGTAAAAATATCTATCACATAAGATAAAAGATCCATATGAAGATTTAATAGGTTCAAAATATGAGTAGAAATGAATGAATGAGATTAACTAGTATAAAATAAAGAAGTCAACAGATATGAAGATATAGTGATGGTACTTCTCACAGTTGTTGGACTTGTATCTTCTTCCTCTGGAGACTCTTTCACTTCCTGAAGAAGCTTTATTCCAGATGTCTGTAGTTAGAACCCCTTAGATCATGAAGCATATGATTTAACCATGGTAATTTTTAGTTATGGTGAGCATGTTCCACTACATGGGACATAAAATACACAAATAAACTTTTTTCACGTGTCTTGAACATCTATAGGAGCAGCGGATCTTGGGTGCCTCAGTGCAAACTCGATTCGAATGCCCACACTTTCCACATTGGAATCAAGTCAAATTGAATATTCCATGAACTGTAGGAGGTCTAGAAGAACCATGCTATCAAGATCCACCATGAGACTCATCATGATTTGTCTTACCTTTATGGGAACTCACAGAACTACCACTTGGAGAAAAAGGAAATCCGTTTTCCCATGACTTACCAGCTAGATCAAGCTCAACCATCAAATCCATATCCATCACATCTACATAAAAAGTAATATTCAGTAAGAAAACTTGATAAAAAATATCAAATCTAAGTCCCATATCAATCCTTAGATTCTTCATATTTTCATTCAATACAATCTCAAGTGAGAACTGTAAAAGATCAGTGAATCGGTTCACATATAGTGTCACGGTCCTGTCAGCTTCTCAGGTTTGAAAACCCCCATAGCCTTAGCTAGCACCATAGACTCTAGATAGATCTGGTTGGATAAAAGAACCTTAAATTAATTTCACTCTAATCCCATGTGCTTCTTCTCCATCACCATCGAGTCCCACCATCTCCTTCTAGGTCCCTCTAACTGGAAGGTCACATATTTCACTTTAATCGTATTAGGTGTTTCCAATAACTCAAATTGAATCATTATCTTGCTCAACAAATCCTTAACCTCTTGAGGATTATTTGAGCCTTGGAGTGCCTGTGGATTATGGTGGAGGAACTTATGATCATGATTCTGAAATTCATCCCTCTAAGATTCCACAAACGGAGCTTGAATAGGAATGAGTACAGGTGCATGTCCTAGATCTTGGATGACACACACAATAACATCTACTAGATGTTAGTCCATTGGAGAATTTTCTCCCTGTTTCTCACCAAAAACTTCCTATTGGGGCCAATTCACATTTCTTATTAGATGCTTGATGCCACCAAACATCATCAAACAACATTGAGGACATCAGAAGATTACTCAAATCAATAACTCAAATAAAAGAAACATGAAAATTAATCCCATCTAATAAGATAATAAGTTTTAGATTTCAAACTACCAAAATCAAAAGTAGGAAAAAGCATATAAATATTACTCAAGATGTCTTTCACAAGCCACCTATAGTGACTTAAGGATCATTACGATGAGATTTGGTCAGTTACTCTCTCAAAAATACCTCCTAATTCTTGATAAGATATTCCAAACTGCATACTAACATCAAGAAAATATTCTTAACCTACACCTTTGATACCACTTTTCCATGAACCATCCCAGATACCCTGACACCTTGATACATGATCTAGAACTGACATGGCCTAAAGGGAATTCCCAATCCTCACGAGTTGGAAACTAGCACCTGGCATCATACAAGATAAAAGAGGGAAGGAATTTTCCACTTAAACAGCATAAGATAAAGATACAAGTCAGTTTTCTCAAAACTCCACAGGGAGAAAGTACAAGAAACCAAATAGGTAAATCAAAACCCAAAATAGTACATCATCTAGGTACTCAAAAACCCAAAATAAAAAATCAACATCCTCAAATAAACACCACTCCAAGCCCAAAGGATAAAGAACATACACCTCCTCCAAGAGGCGCTTTCCCTTTTCTTGGACCAAGGAAAAAAAATAAACATTCCCAAAGGTAAAGGTAGGGTGTGAGATATAAATCCCATTAGGGTATCACCAAGTGTTCTATAACATATTTCATAATAATAAACGAAATAATTATTTAAATTTAAATAAAACAGGTCATGGTAGTACATTTTCATATTTAAAACAAAACATAATTTCATTTCAAAATGACATAAAACATTTCAAACATGGATTAATAAACACTTTATAAAAAACAATTTATATAAATCGATAAGCAGGATTAAAACAGTTCTATATCAATGTAATTTATAATCAAAACCATCACAACAAGCACCATGGTCATCTGCCCTATGGTATAATAGTTTCTAGTTATTGGATCCTCACACATCTCATATCAGTGATCATGACAATATGATTACCCACGTCCCTTAGGCTCAGGCCAAATAGGATTCATCAACATCCCATCGGGGATAAGATCCACCTATCTAGTTTTTTTAGAGTTGTAATCATCAATCCATTTCTAGGGAATAACCACCCTAGCGTGCTTGTCCCAAAAAACCCACTAACTACCTAGGCTCGCAGGTTCTCAATTAATTAATTAATTGAAAAATGAAAAATAATTTCATTTTAAATCAATCATCATTCACAATTCAATTTTCCACTTTTCCTTTTCAAAATGTCAATTCACATTCAAAACCAAAATATGGGTTTTTCATCAGTTCATGTATTTTAAAAAACAAAACCAATCATAGGTTTTTATCAATTCAATTTTATTTATTTTTTAAATCAATTTTCAACTCATTTTATAAATTCCTTAAATTTTAATTTACACCCCAAATTCCAATTATATTGGAATTGGGGGGTTTTCCCAACATCCATACCATATCAATTTTAAATTCCAATTCGAATTCAATTAAGTTTTCATAAATCAATTTAAATCAAATCAAGAAAATCAAGGTTTAATTATATGGTGAAACTCAAATTAAACCACCTACCTTTAATCACGTGATCAAATATCCACCTCTACAATGAGACTCGCCAATGAAGGATGAAGGCACATAAGATCTAGTAAAACAACCTAGAATAAATATTTGACACCATAGATTTTAGATACATCTATCCCAAGATGATCTATCAATCTCCAAGGAGGAAAGATAGAGATAAAAAAACAGAAAGTAATATCGCTTACGTGGAGAGATTCACCACAACTAACACGACGATTTATTGTCTAACAGATGATCTAGAGGGATTAGAGATCTCCAAAATCACCTAAGGATGGATTTGGGTTGAGAGGGGTAATGTTATAGGTGGAATGAAAAAAAATCAACCGACGTACACCTAAAACATATAATCCGTGAGATTTACACATCATGTATTCCCATTACACGTTGTGAAATACTAAAAGGTTGTTTACTCTGAAAAATGTGTCATCTTTTTATTAAAATATGATTTTCATCATTTCAATGTCATGTAAAATGTATACGATGTGTAATTATTTCACATTGTGCAACACTTTTACAGCTTCTTTCTAGCAAACATTACATGACATGTAATGCCTTTACACTACATGTAATCGTCCAGTTGACAAAAAACATGCCATTTTTTGTACAAAAGCTTGAAAACCAAAAACCAAATAATGGGTAATACCTTAAAGTGTAATGGGATGTTAAACATCTTACCTTTATGATTTGATAATTATAAATTCCTCTTATGTATTGTTATATATTCATTATTTTAATTGTTACGCCCTGACCCCAGCTACCCGGAGTCGTTGCATTACTTCGTAACATTGGCATGATCACAAAAGATCAAGTCTCGAAAGACCGATTAGTTTAGTAGCCTTGGAAACACTAGATACATTCATAAATGTTACATTACATCATAAAGTGAAAAACTAATAACAAAGTCTTCATAGTCCACACTCATATCCTCTTTTGACTATCCCTGCAGGTCATTCATAAAATACTTCTTCACATCCTGGAAAATATTAAAACATTGAAAGGGGTGAGCTCAGACGCTCAGTAAGGATAACAATAATGCGGAAGCTTTCATAAATAAACATTAACATTTAGGGCAATGTATAACTAAAACAAAAGCCTTTTAAAAATGAACTTCAACATAATATGGCAAAAATAAAATTAGATAATGCCATTTAATTACTCGCATGGATATTCTACTAGTCGAATAATCACATGCAATATCAATAACAACTTTCATAATGAGGGAATGTATAATGCTAGACATTCTGAAATATTTTGTCAAGGCCTCGGCCAAGATGTCTAAAATGATTAAGGCCTCGGCCAAAACCATAAATCAAATTGGGAAAGGGCCTCGGCCAATTCCACGTCTAGTTGTCTCATGAGACCTACCGATGCATCGAGGAGCTATAGCGGGCTCCACCCGTCACTTATTAAGTCCAATACATTCCTCATATTAATAGGTTTAAACATATCATAAACCATAACATAATCGTATCACATAAAACATGCATAAAGGAAACATAACATTTCCACATTTCAATCACAAGATATCAATACAACACATTGATATAATAAAAACGCTTTCAAAACCATTTTCAATACCAAAATAAAAGAAAGTTAAAACTTTGTATTTATTTTTCATTAAAAAAAAGATGGCTTGTATAGGAAGTCGAAACTCAAATAATGGTCACAGCGGCGGAGAAGTCGTTGTCGCCGCATAAGTACGGAAAGAAAAACATTCCCTTTTGTCGTTTAGCAAAACGCTTCGTATAAAAAAAATTCCTTTTGAATAAATGTAAAAGTCAAAGGGGTTTATACACCGTATAAAATAAAGTTGTGTATAAAACCAAATATGCCTCAATGAAAGGGGATTGAGACGAATTCCTTAAAAGATAATTTTTAAAATAAAATAGATCTATTATGTGTATTCACTATAGGTACACATAAATAAAGTAAAAATACAAAATAGGACATAATAATATCATGACATAATTTGAAAGTAAAAGATTAACCCAAAGAATGGAAGTTGGGTTAAGAAATTCCCTTACAAAGATCATATTTATAAAATAAAATAAATCTATTATGTGTATTCACTATAAGTACACATAAATAATGTACAAATACAAGATAGTACATAATAATATCATGACATAATTTGAAAGTGGGAGATTAACCCAAAGAATGGAAGTTGGGTTAAGAAATTCCCTTACCTCGTGTCTGACTTGACTCAACCGTTCTTTAACCTCCTGAATAATAAAATAGAGTTAATATATATATTATTAAGAACCATTTTCAATTTCATTATCCTTTTTATATCACTTATTACAATGATATTAACATTATGTAATTATTTAAGTTAATAACGGTGGTTTTGTCGATCTTTGGTACTTGAGTCCAAAATAAACTTCTTATAATTACAAGTTGTTCATGTGGTGAAATATCCATTATATCCAGAATTATATTCATGATGTAGATATCATATATATCAAATATACAGTATATACATTCATTCATAATTTCACCTAACATTTAGAGGTAAGAAATGAAATGCACCGTTCATGGAGACGGTAAGCCGTACGTACGCATGAACGCTACTTTCATTTCAATTTCATATTTAATGGAACTAAATCATAATGATATAAATTTATAATATAATTCCAGTATAATATAGTGTATAATACCATTTACTCCATCCTTTATACATCCCAAATATGGCATCAACGATTCAAATCACTTTGAGGGGGCGGTAGTCCGCACTTCCTAAAATGAAATTATCGCGTTTTACCCATAATGAAAATCATAAAGTGTGCCATAAATGAGAAATACAGAAGCATAAGTAAAACATAAACATATGATATATCATATATAAAAATAGTTACATCTTAATGGCCACCTTTGAAGGTGTTATATGAGTGTTGAACAATCATCGTTTCGTGAGGCAGAAATTCGCCATCCACAGAAACCGTATGTTCTTTAACCATTAGATGTAGGTGTGTATAAGTGTAGCTCGAATCCATATTATAACAACATCCTAGTATATTTATGATACTGGTTTTGTTACAAAAGAAATGAATAAAAAGAGTTTAGGGGGTTGGAGAAGAAAATAAAACAAAACAACATTAGAGAGGACATTACCTCAAAATCGGGTAACTCTTTTTGATTTGAGCCAAAGGCTTCCTTGGGAAGAGTTCTGCCCAAAGTGAGGCTTCTAGGAGTAATAGGGGGAAGTTGGGAGAGTATTTGGGCAGAGGTTGGCCGAGCCAAATGGCTTGAAAGTGTAAATGAGGTGGGAGAGGTGGGGGCCTTTTATAAGTGGAGAGGAGGGGCACTCTTGGAAAGTAAAGAAAAGTATCTTTATTATAAAATGATTTTCGGATTTTAGAGGTCCCACACTTATATAATTTGTGTCTAAGGTGATAAGGGTTCGCAATATACCCATCAAATAGTCTTTGGACAAGTGTAAGCCTTGGAATTTTCATTATCTTCTCATTTTATTTAAATCGTTAAATAATGAGGTCATCGCCGCATCATAATGATGTCATAAATAATTTAATTTATTTAATGTCTATAAATTATAAAAAAAATACTATGATGTAGGAAATCGTTTGAGCTTTCTAATGAATATTTATAATCAAAATTTGGACTTGTGTAACCCCACTTAAAAACTATTTTAGTAAAACAACTCATGTTTGTGTCAATTTAATTTTAACATTAAATAAATATATATTAATGTCATTTTCCAACTAAAGTGGCTCCATGGGGTCCCCAAGTTGACCCATGGGTTGTTTTGGTCGGTCATGACTCATACAATAGGAGTAGGACAAGTTTCAAGCTCATATCATATTATTAAAACATTGTTTTTACCTTAAACTACACTAATTACCTCTAATCGCGATTAAGAACTTAAAAGTTACTATTCACCAAAAAATTATTTTAATCTCATTGAAACACATTTTACTTCTTAATGACAACCATGTATGTTGGATTTTTGAAAATCAAATCACAGAAGTTGTAATATTTCATTTAAACGAAAAATCAGTTATTTAACTATCACTTAGTGGTTTCACTATTCATCAAAAATTGAAGTTTTTCAGAACAATGCCAAAATTTCACCCTAAGCTATAATTGATATTCCAAATTCAAAAATGATGTCTATTTTACAAAATTTCAAACATATAAGTTGCATTAATTAATTTTATAATTAATTCCCGCTGTCACAACAAATAGCGTGTTTTAAGAAGCAATTTATATCAAAAGATTGGCAATTGTTTATGTCCAATTTCAATGTTAAATTAATTCTAATGACCACCATTGGATAAAATGGTAAAAATATATTCTAATTATACTTTAAAACCACTAAATAGTATAACTTATCACAATAAATTATTTTTATTAAAAAAGTTGTTTTAAGTATTTTTCACTATTCATAAAAAAATCGGAAGTTCTCAGAAAGTTACAAAAAATTCAACTTAGGATAATTTCGATATTACGAATACAAAAATGAAGTCCATTTTGAAATATAAAATTTATATAATTTTAAAAAGTGGTTATTACTATTCATAACGGCTACTTTAATTAGTCTCGGTGTTTTAGAACTCGAAGTTGCGTACAATGAAAGCTATTGCATTATTGAATGAGAAGCGTATCGTGGAAGCTCGGGGTGTTACATTCTCCCCTCCTTCAATAAATTGTGTCCTCGCAATTTGAAATTTTTCTTTGAAAATAAAAGGTTTAAAAGAGAAAATACCTTTGAGGATAACCCACAACGGAAATAAGGTTAATAAATATATAACATTAAAAGAAAGCAAGATAAGTACAAAGGTCACCCGATATAGCCCATTCTAGGATTCTATGAAAATATAGATATGGAGGAGAAACAAACCATCAAGGTCTGATGGAGAGTTATAGAAAACAGGATTAGGAGAAAGTTTAACTACAATAAAATCACAAACTTGTGATTGGTTAAATGGTCATTGAATCCCCAGTTGGAAAAGTTAACCGACAACATTTTTGTTTTAAGTTACCTTTTATAATGTTGAGGAATTTATTTAGAAGATTTACTAAGAACGTAAGGGAATATACATACTTGTTATGTATACTTTCATTCGTTAATAAATTTTTACCACAAACCCAACTTTTACTCCAAATGGTAACGGAACTCAAAAATATTCTATTTATCCTAATTGTATAAGGTTCCAAATATTAACACATACCATTTAGATTAATAAAACTATTTTGTAATAACCAGGGACTTCCTGTAGGCTAGTGGTAGGAAATAAAGGCTTGTCGCACTATGGTTGTGGGTTCGATTCCTGCAGCTTTTTCTGACGCGACGGGTTATTCCCCACCCTGCAGGTTGTCCTTTTCCTAAAACTATAGTATTATAATATTCCAAAAATAATATTCAGAAATGATTTAACCTTAAACAATATTATCCATGGTTCAACTTAATCCATTCCAACCTTAATAGTTATCCAAATTACCTCCGTCCAGACTTTCTCTAAAAGGTCTCTAAATTCCAAAATCAATTGTAACATCAGATTCCCCAAATAAAGAAAAGTTTCTCTTATTGTCACATACTAAAAATATGATTACCTTAATCATATTAAAACCTTACTGAAATCAAAAAGTACTGCAGTACAATCTTTATATATATCACATTATTCTTATAACCAGAATATAATCCTTGAGTCCAAAATCACCAATACATTAATTATTCCGCTTCAACTATAGTAACAGCATAAGATTGGCCTTGATCCCTTGGCCTTTTCTGAGGTAAGATTCCTTGACGCTTAGGACATTCATTTGCATAATGCCCCATTTCCCTACAATTGTAGCATTCAACTTTGACATCCTCTTTCTTTCCCTTGCAATCACGAGCCTGGTGACCATTTTCTCCACATTTATAACAAACTCCCATTCCTTTTAGGCATGTACCAGGGTGATTCTTCCTACAATTATCACATAATGGAAAATCCTTCTTTCCCTTTTTCCCTTTATCTGTCTCTTGTTCCCCCGTTCTCTTCTTCTCTTGCTTTACTTTGTTGTCATAAGACTTAGAGAATTCCTTTTCTGTCTTGATAGCACATGAGACAATATCTTCGTATGATGAGAAGGATTGTGATACTAAAGCTCGACGGAGAAATGGTTTTAACCCATCAAATAAACGATCAATCTTACTCCTTGGGTTACGTATATAATCGGCAGCATGCCTTGCTAACCTTGTAAAGTTAGCCTCATACTTTGCGACATTCTCATCCTCCTTCTGCCTTAGACTCAGAAATTGCCTTTCCATATCTGCTCGATGGTCACGAGGAAAGTATTTTTCTAAGAAAAGCTCTTTGAACTCCCTCCATTCCATATTCGATACGTCATCATCTTCCTTTGTGTTTTGAATCAGCGACCACCACTGATCGGCATCTCCAGTGAGGCGGTAAACTGCCATGACAACCTTCTCCCTTTCACTACTCCCCAAGTCCTGGAATATTTTCTCTAAGGAATTTATCCATTGCTCAGCTACTATAGGATTTTTACTCCCATTGAAGGTTGGTGGTTGTTGCCTCATGAAACGGTCTAGCATTAATCCTCCACGTTGCGGATCAGGGTGCTCCATACGAGTAAGGTTATTATTCATAATCTGAGTGAGTTGTCCCAGTATGGTAATAAGTTGATCAGCACCAGTTGTATCTCCAGATCCACAATAATTATCTTGAGCAGGAGGGCAATCCCTACACGGAGTGCGTGCATTGATACGGTTTCCATTCCTTCCACTAGGCGCCATTTCTATACAATGGCATAAACTAGATTAGTTTATGAATCAAAATACATAATTCCATACTTATAAAATACTGAACATAAATTGAACTATTTATGGATATAATCCATAATCATAAAAATGTTTTCTTTGAGGAAGTATATACTCATAAACCCTTCATAATGATTTGTAAATAAAATGAGAATTATCCAAAGCATATCCCCCGGGAGTGTCGTAACCAAGAGTGCAGCAAGGCCCGTTGTCGTGCACCAGTTCCCGTTCGAGTCTAGCTCAAAGCGGTGTTTTCGGGTTTTACCCCTAGGTACATCTGTGCCAGAGCCGCCTCTACTTGCTCGTATCCAGACAGGGATGTATTGCTCGGAAAACTCACAAAATCTCTATAATACCAAAATTTTAGGAAGTTCTTCAATACTAATCCTCAAAGTCTATCTTCGGGCTATGTGCTCTAATCAGAGTTTATCTAAATCTAGCTTCCAAGGTTAGTACTAAACTGCCTCTGATACCAACTGTAACGCCCCGACCCCAGCTACCCGGAGTCGTTGCATTACTTCGTAACATTGGAATGATCACAAAAGATCAAGTCTCGAAAGACCGATTATTTTAGTAGCCTTGGAAACACTAGATACATTCATAAATGTTACATTACATCATAAAGTGAAAAACTAATAACAAAGTCTTCATAGTCCACACTCATATCCTCTTTTGACTATCCCTGCAGGTCATTCATAAAATACTTCTTCACATCCTGGAAAATATTAAAACATTGAAAGGGGTGAGCTCAGATGCTCAGTAAGGATAACAATAATGTGGAAGCTTTCATAAATAAACATTAACATTTAAGGCAATGTATAACTAAAACAAAAGCCTTTTAAACATGAACTTCAACATAATATGGCAAAAATAAAATTAGATAATGCCATTTACTTACTCGCATGGATATTCTACTAGTCGAATAATCACATGCAATATCAATAACCACTTTCATAATGAGGGAATGTATAATGCTAGACATTCTGAAACATTTTGTCAAGGCCTCGGCCAAGACGTCTAAAATGATTAAGGCCTCAGAAAAAACCATAAATCAAATTGGGAAAGGGCCTCGGCCAATTCCACGTCTAGTTGTCTCATGAGACCTACCGATGCATCGAGGAGCTATAGCGGGCTCCACCCGTCACTTATTAAGTCCAATACATTCCTCATATGAATAGGTTTAAACATATCATAAACCATAACATAATCATATGACATAAAACATGCATAAAGGAAACATAACATTTCCACATTTCAATCACAAGATATCAATACAACACATTGATATAATAAAAACGCTTTCAAAACCATTTTCAATACCAAAATAAAAGAAAGTTAAAACTTTGTATTTATTTTTCATTAAAAAAAAGATGGCTTGTATAGGAAGCCGAAACTCAAATAATGGTCACGGCGGTGGAGAAGTCGTTGTCGCCGCATAAGTACGGAAAGAAAAACATTCCCTTTTGTCGTTTAGCAAAACGCTTCGTATAAAAAAGATTCCTTTTGAATAAATGTAAAAGTCAAAGGGGTTTATACACCGTATAAAATAAAGTTGTGTATAAAACCAAATATGCCTCAATGAAAGGGGATTGAGACGAAGTCCTTAAAAGATAATTTTTAAAATAAAATAGATCTATTATGTGTATTCACTATAGGTACACATAAAGAAAGTAAAAATACAAAATAAGACATAATAATATCATGACATAATTTGAAAGTAAAATATTAACCCAAAGAATGGAAGTTGGGTTAAGAAATTCCCTTACAAAGATCATATTTATAAAATAAAATAAATCTATTATGTGTATTCACTATAAGTACACATACATAATGTACAAATACAAGATAGTACATAATAATATCATGACATAATTTGAAAGTAGGAGATTAACCCAAAGAATGGAAGTTGGGTTAAGAAATTCCCTTACCTCGTGTCTGACTTGACACAACCGTTCTTTAACCTCCTGAATAATAAACTAGAGTTAATATATACATTATTAAGAACCATTTTCAATTTCATTATCCTTTTTATATCACTTATTACAATGATATGAACATTATGTAATTATTTAAGTTAATAACGGTGGTTTTGTCGATCTTTGGTACTTGAGTCAAAAATAAAATTCTTATAATTACAAGTTGTTCGTGTGGTGAAATATCCATTATATCCAGAATTATATTCATGATGTAGATATCATATATATAAAATATACAGTATATACATTCATTCATAATGTCACGTAACATTTAGAGGTAAGAAATGAAATGCACCGTTCATGGAGACGGTAAGTCGTACGTACGTATGAACGCTACTTTCATTTCAATTTCATATTTAATGGAACTAAATCATAATGATATAAATGTATAATATAATTCCAGTATAATATAGTGTATAATACCATTTACTCCATCCTTTATACATCCCAAATATGGCATTAACGATTCAAATCACTTTGAGGGGGCGGTAGTCCGCACTTCCTAAAATGAAATTATCGCATTTTACCCATAATGGAAATCATAAAGTATGCCATAAATGAGAAATACAGAAGCATAAGTAAAACATAAACATATGATATATCATATATAAAAATAGTGACATCTTAATGGCCACCTTTGAAGGTGTTATATGAGTGTTGAACAATCATCGTTTCGTGAGGCAGAAATTCGCCATCCACAGAAACCGTATGTTCTTTAACCATTAGATGTAGGTGTGTGTAAGTGTAGCTCGAATCCATATTATAACAACATCCTAGTATATTGAGTATACTGGTGTTGTTACAAAAGAAATGAATAAAAAGAGTTTAGGGGGTTGGAGAAGAAAACAAAACAAAACAACATTAGAGAGGACATTACCTCAAAATCGGGTAACTCTTTTTGATTTGAGCCAAAGGCTTCCTTGGGAAGAGTTCTGCCCAAAGTGAGGCTTATAGGAGTAATAGGGGGAAGTTGGGAGAGTATTTGGGTAGAGTTTGGCCGAGCCAAATGGCTTGAAAGTGTAAATGAGGTGGGAGAGGTGGGGGCCTTTTATAAGTGGAGAGGAGGGGCACTCTTGGAAAGTAAAGAAAAGTCACTTTATTATAAAATGAGTTTCGGATTTTAGAGGTCCCACACTTATATAATTCGTGTCTAAGGTGATAAGGGTTCGAAATCTACCCATCCAATAGGCTTTGGACAAGTGTAAGCCTTGTAATTTGCATTATCTTCTCATTTTATTTAAATCGTTAAATAATGAGGTCATCGCCACTTCATAATGATGTCATAACTAATTTAATTTATTTAATGTCTATAAATTATAAAGAAACTACTATGTTGTAGGAAATGTTTTTAGATATCTAATGAATATTTATAATCAAAATTTGGACTTGTGTAACCCCACGTAAAAACTATTTTAGTAAAACAACTCATGTTTGTGTCAATTTAATTTTAACATTAAATAAATATATATTAATGTCATTTTCCAACTAAAGTGGCTCCATGGGATCCCCAAGTTGACCCATGGGTTTTTTTTGTCGGCCATGACTCATCCAATAGGAGTAGGACAAGTGTCAAGCTCATATCATATTATTAAAACATTGTTTTTACCTTAAACTACACTAATTACCTCTAATCGCGATTAAGAACTTAAAAGTTACTATTCACCAAAAAATTATTTTAATCTAATTGAACCACATTTTACTTCTTAATGACAACCATGTATGTCAGATTTTTGAAAATAAAATCACACAAGTGGTAATATTTCATTTAAACGAAAAATCAGTTATTTAACTATCACTTAGTGGTTTCACTATTCATCAAAAATTGAAGTTTTTCAGAACAATGCCAAAATTTCACCCTAAGCTATAATTGATATTCCGAATTCAAAAATGATGTATATTTTACAAAATTTCAAACATATAAGTTGCATTAATTAATTTTATAATTAATTCCCGCTATCACAACAAATAGCATGTTTTAAGAAACAATTTATATCAAAAGATTGGCAATTGTTTATGTCCAATTTCAATGTTAAATTAATTCTAATGACCACCATTGGATAAAATGGTAAAAATATATTCTAATTATACTTTAAAACCACTAAATAGTATAATTTATCACAATAAATTATTTTGATTAAAAAAGTTGTTTTAAGTATTTTTCACTATTCATAAAAAAATCGGAAGTTCTCAGAAAGTTACAAAAAATTCAACTTAGGATAATTTCGATATTACGAATACAAAAATGAATTCCATTTTGAAATATAAAATTTCTATAATTTTAAAAAGTGGTTATTACTATTCATAACGGCTACTTTGATTAGTCGCGGTGTTTTAGAACTCGAAGTTGCGTACAATGCAGGCTATTGCATTATTGAATGAGAAGCGTATCGTGGAAGCTCGGGGTGTTACATTAATGTTATTATTTTTACTCTATTATTCATTCTATTTTGATGAATTTTTTCTAAGTACTATATATTACATATCATTCTTGAACACTAAACATATTACATATGTTTTTTTTCAAAACAAACTGAAGTTAAATATCTTACATACAAAATAATTTCTTACATATTGAAATTTTTTAAAGTATCACTTCTTAACTGTTGTCTTTTTGAATTTTCACGAAGTGTTTTACCCATACACAATTCTACTTTACTCTTATGTTTTAAGATAAACATATTTTTAAAAAAATTCCAACACTTATGGGATTAGAGAATGTTCGGTGGCTCTCATATCTCACTAAACATCTTGATATAGTGGTCAATGGTGTAACAGGTCCTTTTCTAAATTTGAACCCTAGTGGGCCTGATTCTATGTCCATCCCACCGGTGGCGGTGAATCAAGACTTACTATAAGAATCATGGAACGCCTCTTGGGCTAGACCCCATCCAAATAGGTTAGTGTTGGGAAAAGGATTGTATTCCTAGAAATAAGCTCTCATTTTGTCCATTTTACTTGTCCCAGTTTCGTGCAAGGTACCAAGATTTTTTGACAGCGGCCCTGTTATTTATCTTTCTTCAGAAGAATTATTCTTGGCTATTATCTTCCACTAATTAACTCTAATTGCTATGTTTAGAAAGTATCAACTGAGTGTTAACACCTTAAAATGCTTTATTACATCGTGGAACCTGTCAAGGTCAGTGGTGATATCTGTTCTCAACTGGAAAACCTTCAGCATCTTTTTTTTATGAAGCAGATTTCATGTCATCCTATGCTAGAGAAGCAAGGAATTGAAAAATAATCACTTCCTCTTGTATCATTGGTTCATGGATGTGCTCAAATGGTGATACGCATCTTTAGATACGATTTAGGTGAGACATCCTTTCTTACCCCTACCCCTTTTCAATCCAACTATCTTAAAGTGCATCGGGGATCCTATAAAAAATGTGAGTATATTAATAATGAAATAAAATCTTCTAAATTGAACATCCTAGCTATATTGGAATTAAAACACAGTCTGAGAACTATTTAGGATTACACATCCAAGTTGTATCATGATTTATATTCTCCTCTAGAATGCTAGGGGTCTAGGATCATGGAAAAATGTGACTAAATTAATAATGAAATTAAATCTTTCAAAGTGAACATCCTAGCTTTCTCAGAACTAAAACACATTATGGGAACTATTTGGGAGTATGCGGCCAAGCTATATCATGCTTTTTATTCTCCTATAGAATGGTAGGGGTCTAGGATGATGGAAAAAATGTGAGAATATTATACATGAAGTTAAATCTTCCAAAGTGAACATCCTAGCTATCTTGGAACTAATACACAGTCTGAGAAATATTCAAAATACTGGATCTCTTTTTTTCCTTCATATATGCCAAATGTGAAGTTGTGGGGAGAGAATATCTTTGGAAAACTCTCTATGATTTTAATCTGGGTTTGAATTCGTGGTTCATCAGAGGATATTTCAACACTATTCTCAATAAAAACAAGAATGATATTGTTTTTATTCATACAAATGTTTTAGATATTTCTTATCACACAACAAGATCTTGGATCCTGGTTGTGTGGGAGATCAATCTACTTGATGCAACAACAATAAGGGGGATCAGAGAGTCTAAATTCAATTACATAGATGTCTTTCCAACCTATAGGGTATCACTAACTTCTATAACTATTATGTCTCTCACCTGTAGAGATCCTTGTATGATCATGAAACTCATCTCCTCAAATAGAAAGAGGAAAGAATAAAACATCATCGGTTTCACTTCTCAAATCACTCAACTAAATAAGATGACTTTATGTGAGTGGTCCTGAACTCCCAGCAGCACTTGTTGAGTGGACATGTGTGGGATGTTTTCTAAAGGTAAATCAGGTGTCCAAATAATGGCCTCTAGGAATGGGCATAATCGTGTGGTAATAATCATAACAGGTGTAAAGAGTTTTATGGATAAATCAAAGTTCTTGATGATAGGATTCAAGAAGGATAGGATGATGAAAATATTCATAATTCTTATATATAAGCAAATAAAATTTTTAAACGGTATCCTGTAGAAAGGGAAAACTAATCAAAATAAGTTGAGAAAAAAGTGGCACTAGGAAAGAGATAGAAATACATTTTTTTCATGCATGCATCAAGGAGAGGAAATTCATTAGGAAACTCAACCTTTAGTTGGGGGATGGTTCAATATCTAATGATATTAAAATCACCAACCTTCTTGTGGTGGGTCAGTTATCTAAGATCATCACTAGATCACGATACAACATAAGGGCGTTAAGATGTCAAGGAAGATAATGATTTTTTCAAATTGACCCCCCTAAGTCATTGATAGTAATACTAATTCATATCTTGAAGTTTTCCCGAGAAAGGATGAGATTTAGGATACTATCATAAACCTAGATCCGGATAGTGCTTCAAGATCTGATATCTTTCCTATAGCATTCTATATACCTAGATTGGATATCATCCAAAAGGATATCATCAAGTTTATTCAAGACTATTTTATAATAGTGTCTCTACCAAAATCCATATGTGTAGCATCTCTCATTCTCATTTGGAAAGTTAAGCATCCTGGATCCTTTAACTAATTTCATCCTATAATTATGCAAAACCTTTTTTTACATTGGGGTCAAATCCTATTTTTATTATTATATAAAAAAACCACTTTATTTTTAGATATAGGGGAACCCATTACATAGCCGATATCATGGTCCAAAGGTCTCATGACCGTGTTCACCCGTCGTAGTGCTGCATGCGCCTAATCCTATCACCGGAGGTTGCCTGCCTAACCCGCCATGAAGGCCCGGATGCTATTTTTTTGTGGGCCGAAAGACCATTCAAGATGAATAGTACTACTGCTATAGTAACCCACTATAATACCCACATTGCTATAGTGCTAATACAATACCTTCAAAAAATTTCTCCCATTGGGATTTAAACCCATGTCTGATGCAGGGTTACGAAGCCTTTACCACTCAATTAAGCCCCCAACTACTATAAGTATGTGAAATTTTTCTATATAATCTTGGATAAAATTATTAATGATATATTTTCACCCTATTTTCCACTTTGATTATTAATTAAGAACACGAATTTATCCAAAATAGGAGCATCCAAGGAGCTATTGGACTAGCACAAGAGATGTTGCATGACCTTAATAGGAGAGTCTCAAGTTCAAATATTATTGTTAAATTTGATATTAAAAAATACTATGATGGATTAAAACGGAACTTCATCATCAAAGTCATATGATTATTTGGGTTCTCTAAGTGATTTTGTAACTGGCATTTTCATTTTTATGCCACTCCATGGTTCTTGATTTCACCCATGGGAAGAATTTTAAGCCTTTTAAAAGGCACCAAAAGAATTCATCAAGGAGATACACTTTATTTTATATTATGTTTTCTTGCACAGGACATTATTAGTATAATTATTCATCATGTGATCAATAATTTCCTCATCATTCCATTTAATGGTAGGTATGGGTCACCAGAAATCTCCCTCCTATTTATTTTCTCTTTTTACTTAATAGAAGGCATAATTAAATCATGGGTTTCAAAAAACTATTGAATAGATACCGCAAGGGAGTGGGAAAATGGTTCATATTTCTAAAAGTAATGTATAATTTCTAAAATATTTTTGACCAGGCATGTTAAACAAATTAATAATTAGATTGGTTTCCAAATGAGTTGTATCCTAATAGAGTTACTTGGGGCCCCACTATATACCATTAGAATCTGAATTTTACATTTTGAAAACTTGATTAGTATAATCATAGGCTGCATTACCAATTAGAAGATCCATCTCATCTCTTTCAGAGGTAGACTAAAACTAGTTAACAATATCTTATCCTTGATCCTCATGTATATCCTTTTTGTTATCAGCTCTCCCAAAGGTGTCATCAGGATTATTGAAAACACAATAAGTTCCTTTATTTAGGATTCACACTAGGAAGTTATATTTCACTGGGAAAGATATAATCACTTTGTGAAACCTCTTGACAAAGGAGGGATCAGATGAGGAGTCTAAATGAAGCCATACTGGCCATGCAGGCCAAACTAGCTTGGGAATTTATTCAGGGTAACTCATTATGGGTGAAGTATACTACAAAAAAATATGAGAAAGGGACGAATATCACTTGAAATTAGATATCAATAGCCTATAATCTATGGAAGAATCTTTAAGAGCATTATATACACTCTCCATGGGCACTCGCAATGGATCATCAGTAAAGATTAGTTACTATTTTAGAAGGATTAAGGCGTTTCCTATCCTCCAAATCAATTTTTTATTTTTTATACACTCACTTTACGATTAAGTGGAAACCAAAAAATCAGTATGGAACCAAATACAGAACCACCATAGAAAACCAATAAAACACACAAAAACAATGCCAAAATTCCAATTTCAAAAAGTAAAATTGTGCAAAAAGAGATCGTAGAAGCATGAGTCGCGACTCGTGTCCTCAAGCATAGTGTCTCCACATGACTACTACAGATGTGACTTATATCCCCCAACCATCCTATGACAATAGAACAACTCCTGATCACATCATCATCATTATCAAAAGTGCAATCATACAATCATCTCAATCACTAGTGAAAACCTAACACTGACAAAACATCATTGAAACCATCTTATGCCATCAATATGAAAAAATATAATACTCTTTCACAGAGAAGACCCAAACATAACAACTGTCGTCATCAAACCATTACTAGATCCTACATCACTACCTTGAGTGAGTTATCTGAAGATACATCACCAACCAAATCTATCCCAAAATAGAGAAAACATCATTTTCTAGTGTTGTCTACTCCATTGTGTTGGGGAGAACCCACTATCAGACCTCATCACCATCGAAGAAAACCAAAATAGATATATCACAACTATGATCACAATGCCAAATAAACTAACTAATGATTTCTTAAACCACCAAATTCATACCATCATAAACATTAAGAAAATTAATGCACGTAAGAACCCAATAGGAGGAACAAAGACTTCTCAAGAACCACATCTAAGAACAACCTCAACTACTCAAACATCACCACCTAATGCCTCCTTGAAGCCACCACACTAGATGGAAATGGGAGAGGAGTGATATAATTAGAGGCTAGAGAAGATTTGAAGAAGTTAGGGGCCATAACAAAGAGCCACACATATTCCAAGACAATTGAACCCCTTCCCCCTTGGACCAACAACATTCCTTCAGATCCATTCCCGTGAGAAAGATATCTCCTTTATAAACTTCTCAATAAAAGAACCATTAGGGGAACCCGACCACTAGAAAAACCAGAAAACCCATTGAAGGACCACAAGTTGTGCCTCTTGGGACACCGATGATGCCTCAACCAGAACCTCCCAAACCATCCTGACTAACTAACACTCTAGAGCAGTATGGTTTGAATGCAGAAATAAGTGGTAAGAGTAAAAGAAGTGACATTGACTATTGGAGTTGGTGTCTTAGAACAAACTTCTATATACTTTTTGATAACCTGTATTCATAGTTTTTAATATTAATAAACTCTTTATCACATCATGATTGTTCTTCTGCGTAACATAGTATGTGATAATGTCCTAAGAGTTGTTATCGCACTAAAAGGTCATAACATTGATGAGAACCGAAAAGTGTTATGACACTATTCTTAAAAATATGTTATATAGCCAAATGATATCATTTGAGGGACACAAATGATATAGGCTATCAGGGGTGGACACTCAAGGGACTTTGGGACACCTTCTCATGGTGTACACCCTTGGTAATACCCAGGGAAGGATATTATGAGAACAAGACTCACCGGTAGTACATCCACATTTATATGTATCGTTGGATTTTCCTATCTTCATACATGCGTATTAATCCATAGACTTTAAGATTATTATTAATGAGTTTTATGAGTCGTATACTTTGATGTATTGATGAAAACCATGATGATGGATTTTCATGATGAGGTAGGATATGTTGTGTGTGTCACTAGTATTATTGCATTAATGAATAATGAGAGAAAGGATTTTTTTATTATTTTCTTTAATAGAAGTTGATTTCTCATGCCTTTTGGTGGAAATGATATAACCTAAATAAATCCATAACCATGGTGTTCTTTAGAAAAAGTTGATATCCGGAAAGTCAAAGAAAGAGACATTGAGCGCATAGATTAACGGCTCTAAAATGCAACATGTTTGATTAGAAATATCACAATAAAGATATTATATAACAAAGTAAGCATTTATATGAGATATTATGTCGTTGCAACATCAACTTCTTTCTCTATGGGTGCTTTTACATGTTTTTAGATGTTAACCTTGGACTTTAGGTTGTTTTGCCTAATGTCACTGAAAAAGTGGCCTAGAAGGTCACACGCTAAGTGTATTTAGAATCTCAGTTAAATGATATATATTATCATTTATTATTTAACAATTTGAATAAATATTTTTCCTGGATGCAGATTAATAATTATTCATGCATGCTTGATCGCATATATTCTATGACTAGTTATTCAAGAGAATATAATGCGAGTGAAATATTTAATAAATATTTATTTTCTATTTAGTGAATTTAATATTTATTTATTATTGACGAATAATGTAGTGATATTTATTTAATAAATAATTAGTCATTATTCAAGGCTCGATAAAGATTATGGAGGAATGATGGATTGAGTTTTTAGGTCCGGTGAGAAATTATATATATTGAATATTATTTGATTAAATAATATTTAATTTAATTATCATGTTAAGTGTCTTTCAGAGAAATATTATTATAAATATTATTGACAAGGGTTTTCACAAGGGATTAAATAAATAATATAGGGAACTTGTGGAATTATTTATTTTCAATCGTAGTGATATATAAACCCAATTATATTATTTTCTCAGTGATCCAATTCACTTGTTTGGTTGTGCCCAACAAATTTGGAGAATCCTCTAAAGCCCCAGAGAGCTCCATTATCTGAGAACACTCCCAAGAACGAGGAGCGATATTCCTCCACCTCCCACTCTCAAGTCAAGAGAGATAAAAAAGAACAAGTGATTATCATGACGATCAAATGCATATGGCATAAGAGATAGGATATGTCGTTCTAGCACCCATAGATTCCTACAACAATGTTCAGAGAATTTTGGAACACATGTGGGTCATCACTAGAGGGAATCTGCTTTTGATTCCTTCAATGAAAAAATGGTGAAACATAGATCTTTTTTCAGATCCATTGACAAAGAAATAATTCATGGAAGGTAATTCTTTAATTGATTAAATTAATTATAAATAATATGTTATGATCCTCCCTCTAGTTTCGATGTTTTATCCATGTCTGTTTTATTTGACTCAATTCCATTGATCACAACGTTTATCATCACATAGATCTTGGATTGACCAACAATCATGACCAAAAAAAGAAACAAAATAAGAAGAAGAAGAAAACAATCACAATGATTTACATGGTTTAGGAATAATCACTACGTCCACAGAGAGGTAGAATCACTTCCCTATGAAATCTAGGATCATAATTATAAGGAGACCAGAGTTTCACACCACACACAAAAAACCCTAAATCGAATGAGCTAATAAAGAAGTAAAAGTTTTGTGCCACCAACCACACAGTATGTCTAATGTGCTATAGTGAATGGTGGTTAGAAGCTCACACTGCTACAGTTTTGCAGCCACCCTAGTACAAGCTGCTACAGTGGCCCGTGGAAAGAAGTTTGTGGAGCTACAATATATTTCTCTCCAAAGTTAAATCTATTATAATAGTTGTTCAAAATTCCACACTGTTATAGTATCCTATCAAAGTCATCTGGTCATCTCTACTGCATTTGGTTAGAGTTGTTACATTTGGTCAGAGTTATGACCTTGTGTTTAGTATGACATGCTATCATTCAACCCAATATCATCCAAATAGATCAGGATACACCAATCCAAAAATCTTCAGCTAACCATAAAACTAAAACTCCTCCCCATCCCAATATGTCCTAATAACCATCATGATAGACCAATAATGGGATCTTGTATGATGGGGAATATGAAAATAGATCATTCAATGAACCGTGTTGTTACGGTTTGGAAATTCCGGAGGAAAATTGAACTTTTCCATTTAGTGGATGGTTCTTTTTGAGAACTGTAGCATGGGTCTGTGATACAAGGGTTTGAATGCCTTTAAGGGATATTTTTAAGAAAATATAGAGATATAAGGTGGTTCGAGGGTGACTTAAGGTGAATCAGTAAGTGTTCCTAAAATAGTTGGGAGCTACATGAAGGATTCAAAGCACGACACATTGTGTCACGCTGTGAATCACCCTAACCAAGCTCCAGATGTCTTTGGTCCCAAAATCTCATGATGTGGAAGCATGTTTCACATAGTGAGCTAATCCTAGTCAGTTTTACAAGTTTTTTTAAAGTGATGGCCTTGCTCTAGAAGGCTCGTATTTCATTCCTCCAAACCCTTGCACGGGTTTAGATGAGAATAAAGGCTTTTGGCCTTTGAAATCTATTCCGACCCTATTTCTTCACTGATTAAAGTGTCATTTATTATGATGATTTTCTATTAGAATTTCCTAGACCTTAGAATCCCTTTATGTTCCATTTTTCTTTGAATTACTATTGATCTTGGCTTAATTCCAATTAGAAAAATTGGATGGAAAATCCATCGGATCTTGAAGGAATTTTCAAAGGATGATGTGGGCCTTTTGATTGGAATAGCGAGATGATATCCTGAGATAATGAAAATATATCATTGATCGAAATTTCATTGAAGGTATGTCTCCCGGTTTAACTCTTCAAATGGTTCCAATTTTATTATATTAAATTAGTTGTTGTTGAATTTCCACTAGATAGAGGTTTTTTCCCAGAATGAAATCAAAAACATGTTACAGACCTTCCATGGATGGTTGGTCGTGTTTTTGACTAGGCAGTTATACCTGGTAGGTCCTTTGGTAGGCATAAATTTTTCCCTTCAATGTGATTTTACCTATATATAATTAATTAATTATAATTTTGTTATAATTAATTAATTTTGAATTATTAGGAATGAGTAGGATCTCATGGAAATCGATGGTGGCCAAATGGATTTGGATCAACTCTGAAAAATATGTTGAGTTTTTCTTGGATGGAGTCAACTCCATTTGAGCTTGGTGGTTCTATGGACATGACCCAAAGATTTTTACTTAGTTTATTTGCATGTGATATGTGATCATGCCACTCTTGGGTGATTGACCTTGAGATTCATGAAATGCCTAGAAAACCCAATGGCACACCCAATATGATATTTTAATTCATTAGTCATTTAAAATATGAGACCAAATGCATTGGTTAATTAGTTAATTAATTCCTTATCTTAACTAATTAAATGAATTTTCCTAATGAACTTACAATGATCCAAGGGACACGTTGAACCCTGTGTGATAGCTTATTGTCTAGAGTCTTATGGTGGAGGCTTGAATGGTTATGTATTGCCTATCTAC
This sequence comes from Viscum album, assembly GCA_963277665.1. Classification (NCBI taxonomy): domain Eukaryota; kingdom Viridiplantae; phylum Streptophyta; class Magnoliopsida; order Santalales; family Viscaceae; genus Viscum; species Viscum album. The sequence goes on along the minus strand of OY728130.1, from coordinate 2,102,093,218 downwards.
TTTTATTATTGATCATATGTTGATGTTTGGTCACATGGTGTGTGTGTGTGTAGTCTTGTGAGACCTATGCTTGTTTTCTTGCATGTGGTGTGTGTGTAGCCTCGTGAGGTCTATGCTTGATTTCTTGCATGTGGTATGCATGTACAACCTAGTGAAACCTATTCTTGATATTTGATCGCACATGGATCCATGATGGTTATGACTCTTATTTAATATTACATGATGTTTAATATGTCATCCTGTGTATAATTGCTTGTGTTGATCCTTTTTCTTCTATTATTTAGCATGTAGGTTGATCCATATAGACTATTACCCTAAGGGGGATCTGTTAGACATTGTTCAATATGTACTTGGTTTATCCCAACTGTTAGGATGTGTCACACATGTTTTTGGACTATTAAATTGAGGTGGAATATGTTCGGTGGGTGGTTGAAGGTTGAGCCATATGGACTATCTCTCCTGAGAGGGATGTGTTGGATTATCAGTCGACATGTACATAGACTATCCCATATTGTGGGATGTGTCAAACATATTTTTAGACTATCTCCTTGAGGGAGGGATGTGTCAGACGTGGTTAGTTGACATTTTACTAGCATGAAGCTGAAGCAGGTACAGTTGGGTTCATGGAGTCTTGGTAAGTGTATGATCATTTGGAATATGGTTGTGTTTCTTGTATGTGACTTAGTGATTATATGTTTTGTTTGTGTAGTTTATGTATTGCATGTTTACTTTTTTTCTTAGTTATGCTTATCACATGCACATACACTACATTTACAGGTCATGTATAGAACCGTGTTGGTGGTGTCCTACTGAGTTGTACTTATTCCCTACTTTTATAGCCATGACAGTTGGGTAATCGAGAAGCCCTCACTCACTTGTTCTAGGTACAGTTTGGGCTGAGGATCTAGGTTGATCATTGAGTGGGGTAGCTCGCTACAGGTATGGAGACTAGGATGAGGTGAGGCTTTTTGTGAATCTTCTTATACTTTTATTATTTTCTATCATGTATGTGATCGGCCTAGTGGGTGAATAGTAATTGTTTTCCAATTTTGACTATTAAGTTTGTTGATTCTTCATTCATATTTTATTGAATGTATGTTATTGGTTTTATACTTACTCGGATTGTATACTGTTTATTGGTTTGATTATTTATTTTTTTATTATTTACTTTGATTTAGGGTATAGTCTCCCCCATGGTTTCACATTAGACCCTCGTTGGTAGTTAGTAGCCTCTGGCGTATGAAGAGGCATGTCTGAGGTTATGTGGAGTTCTGGTTTGGACCCAATGTTTCAGGTTGAGATGTTACAAAATGGTATTAGAGGATAGACTGTCTTGTTTTTCTTATTTGGGGGAGTTAGTAGAAAGAAGATATAATAATGTGTCAGATCTTGTGATGAAACTCAGATTGGTGTTTTCTGAACACCAATTCTGAGGGAAGTATTGGTTACCAGGGCATGAGATTAGTGTTCTTAGTTTGTGTTTTATCCTATTTTTTCACCTCATATGACGCACATGGATTTTGAGGTTCATTATTTCATATTCATTAGACTCTTGAACATATCATAAAGAGGCATCACATGCATCATATTAGGAATGTAGGCTTCTCATGACATATATGTTGTTTGTGTGTGACTATACTAATGATGGAGGATTTGACTGCTTAGTCTTTCGGTTGAACCCCTATGCATGTCTACTTCTGATAGAACGTCATGTGAGACTATAGTGTGGTTCACCTGGGAGATGATGATGATGGAGACAATGATGAAGATGATGATGATGCAATTACTCTATGAAAAAATAGTGCAAGGTGCTTGTTAGGTCATTGTCGAGCATTAATAGCCTTAGTAAGAACCTCATGTGAGTAGCCACTAGATAGGCCCGATTAATTATTGTGTCAAATGTAAGCTATGTGTAGTTATTTTTCTAGCACCCAATAACATTTTGTTTAACCTAACTTGACATTCATGACCTCAATAAGTGGTTAGTATAATGGTGGTTCAATATTGACATATCTAGAGATATGTTTTTAGATGACATTTCATGGGCTATAACCCTAGTTCAACCTTGGTGGGGGTTTTTTGAAATGTAAATCTATTTAACAGTGATCTGATTTCTCATGTTGTGTGATGTTAAACCAATTAAAAATTTTCCTTATGAAGGGATAGTTAAGGTTAATACCTCAGGGGTAGTTTTCATTGGTAAAAATTATATGTGTATGCAATTATCCTTTGGAAAGATAAAAAGGTCTTGAGATTTTCCTAGAAACTTAGGAGTATGGAGCACCTAGAGTGTTAGTACTTGTGATACAAGGTTGGGTTTAGAGTTCTTCGATGCTCATGGCATGGAGGTTAGGACCAGGGGTTTTCCATTCCGTTGGTTAGGAATGAAACTCTTGTTGAAATCCCAGTAAAGATCCTAGGTTGTTCGACCTATGAGGGTTAGAGCGTGGGTTTCTCAGCGGCTCGAGCTGACACTTGTATGATAGATGATACACTGTGAATCTCCATAGAAATAAGATTCCCATTTTAAAAAGAGCATTGGGAGTTCTTGGGTTTGGTAGAGATGGCTCCTTTGTGTGGACAATTGAAAAGTGAGAGTAAGTTTGGGCCAGGAGTTTTTTGAGAAATGGGGACAATCACATTGTTTTGAAGTAAGAGTGGTGTTTTCTTGCCTTTTAGGAAAGCCTTAATGTGTGAGTGTTCTTTAAGTGGTTATGCATGAAGTTGGTTGAACCGATGGAAGCAAGGTAGTGAGTGGACCATTGAGAATATTTAGGTTCTGTTGAACCCGAAAGGGCCAGTGGTTTTAGGTCACTGATGTTCTCAGTTCAAGGCCACCCTTGATGTTAGAAACTAGTGTATTTTTCATGAAACTCATTGGGCTTAAAAACCTTCTGTTTTATATGATTTGAGATGTCTCCATGTCGAGAGATGTCATCGAAAATGGATTGGGCTACCATCATGCGTTCAACCTGAATTTTTCATTGGTGGATATTTCATGGTTCAAAATAGTGTCATGCGTGAGGGGATGGTACCCATCTATCCAATGGTCATAAACAACACCTAGGATACTGAAGAATGTTATGAACTTTGAGATGATCATTGGATGTGGTGGAATATGTTCTGAGAAATCCAGGTATATGCAGTGTGTGGTGTTTTTTTGGGAAATCGATTGAACAAACAGTCACTTTTAGTCAACATGTTCAGTGGTGACTATTTAGTGGTTGGGTAGAACAATTAGAGTATTTAAAGGTTACAATAAGGATACTCTTATGGTGGGTACCATTGAATATGTTGCATGTGAAACACCGCTCTTGTGGTAAGGGTCATGGTATGTGCAAGACTGACCATTGAATGATCATGATGACTCCAGAAGACCGATGTTTAGTGAACCCAAGAGTATCTGGTTCTACATTGAATATCTAATTTTTGATTCAGATATAGAATTTTACGTATAAAAAATGTGGGGTTTAGGCCCAGGAGAAAATCAATTTGAGTTATCAAGGAGTCGAATCGTTGGTGTGTTGACACGTGATTAAGAGCCTTGTGATCAGTGTGTGTGGTTGAGGAATCAAAAGGGGAAAGTATCGACTGGAAAGTATCAACTAGCGTCTCCATGTGAACTTGAATTTGGTGGTTGAAACTGCTTCATGCTCATAGTGTTGGGTATGATTTAGGTGTTACGAATCAGTCGGGGTCTTCCTAGAAATTTTGACTTATTCAGATTGTGTTAGCTAGTAATGACTCCTTGGTTCATCTTAGAACCAAGAATGAGTTTTTGGTATCAAATATTTTATACCATGTTTAAGCTTACATGTTAAAGGGGTTGAACCCTATTTCATCTCATGGTTTGGGGGTGAATCATGTGATAAAATGTTTTGTGACATGTTTTAAGGGGGTAAACCCAGTTTTGTCGCATGGTTCAAGGGGGGAATTATGTGAATAAAAGTAGTGAAGGTGCCTTTTGGGATAAAATTCATAGAAAATCAAGTTTAATATGGTTATATGAATTAGGTTATGAGAAGGTCCCTACATGTGGGTTAGTTAGTGGAAATGTCTGGTTAGTGGCAGGTGTTTCTTTTGAGGACGTGTCAGTGTCGTGACCGAGCATTTTGGGAAAAGTTAGCCAGAGGAGGACCAAATAGAATTCTTACTTGATGTTAAACACAGTGGAAGGGAAATATTGTAATAAAATTTTTTTGGAACATGGTTAGCGGGTTAGTGAAGCATAGTTTGGTGTTTTTGGTAGGTGATTTCCATGGTGGGGAGCACTATGGTCTGGGAATTGGCCTTGGAAAGTAGAGTCTTATGGTGTTGACATAATATGTTTCAAGAAATATTGATTATTTACACCATGAATACCGAAAGAGATGTGTATGATAAGCATTTTATCAGAGTTCATGTGGATGATAGTGAGGTTTTAGTTTGGATTTTTTTGTCTATCCTTGGTGTTGAACAACGGGAGTGTGATGTGATTTTGAGAATGAGAACAACCATGGGGTGGTGAGTTGGCATTCGAGCTGTAACATTGAAAACTCTTTATAAATGATGATCATGAAATATTAGGTTATGTGATTCACATGATACAAAAACCTTTCTATGATGATAATCTTTATGGTGGATATATTGTAATGACCTACATCATTACGGGTCAAAAATTCCTGAGATAAAAATAAACCTTTCCATTAAGTGGATGGTTCTTTTTGAGAGTCAGAGATCGGGTCTATAATTTGAGGGTTTGAATATATTTAATGGATGTTTTTAAGGGAGTATATCAATGTAGGGTGGTTCAAGAGTTACTTCAAGTGAATCTGGAATGTTTCTTGTAATATTTGGGAGCTGCAAAAAGGTTTCACAGTTTGACGCATTATGTCACTCCATAAATCATCATGCCCGGAATTTGAATGAGTTCAGTCCTAAAATATTATGATGGGAAATCATTTTTCCCATCATGATTTGCTTCTAATAAGTTTTATGGGTGTTTTAAAGTGATGGGATTGCTTTGGAAACCTCACATTCCATTCCTCTGGACCCTTACGCGAGTTTGGATGGGAATGGAGGGTTTTGGCTTTCGGGAGTTCCTTTGACCTCATTTCTTCACTGATAAATTTTTTTTTATTGTGGTGGATTCCTCTTGGTAATTCCTAAACCTCAATATCCCTTTATTCCCCTATTCTCTTTAAATTACAATTGATCATGGCTTGATTCTGATTAGAGAAATCAAATTTAAACTCCATCGGATCTTGAAAGAATTTTCTAAGGGTGGTGGGCTTTTTGATCGGAATAGTGAGAGGATATCTCAAGCTGATGAACAAATTCCATTGATGAGTGTTTCTTTGAAGTAATGTATCCCAATTGAACTCTTTTTAAGGTTTTAATTTAATTATATTAAATTTTTTGTTGTTGTGTTGTCACGTGATGGGGCTTTTTCCCTGAGTCAAGTCAGAAGCGTGTTATGAACCTTCCATGGATAGTTGGTCGTGTTTTTGGATGGGTGATCATACCCGATAGGTCCTTTGAATGTATTCATTTCTCCCTTTAATGTGATTTTCCTTGTATATAATTAATTAATTATAATTTTTTTATAATTAATTAATTTGGAATGCTTGGATATGAGTAGGATCTTGTGGAAATCATGTTATGTGTGATCATTCCACACCTGGGCGTTTAACTTTGAGATTCATGGAATGCCTCAAAAACAAAATGTCACACCCAAAAATATATTTTTACTAATTGGACTTAAAATAAGATACCAAGTGAATTGATTAATTAGTTAATAAATTCCGTGTCTTAACTAATTAAACAAATATTCTTAATGAATTGATAAGGTCCCAAGGGCCACGTTAAATCTTGTTTGTTGTCTTGTTGCTTGGCCATCAATGGTCAAGTCTTGAATAGTTATGTATTTCCTATCTACTTTTTTTATTAAGTTTATGTTAATGTTTTATCACATGATGTGTGTGTGTGTATCCTCATGAGATCTTATGCTTGTTTTCTTTCTTAGAATGTTCATGTGTAGCCCTATGAGAACTATGCTTATTTGATTGCATGTGGTCTGTGTGTGTATAGCCCCATGAGACCTATGCTTAATGTTTGATCATGTGTGGATTTGTGATAGTTATGATTGTTTCTTGATGTGATGTGATGTTTGATTTTTCATTTATGTATATATTTCATGTGTTGTTCCTATGCCTCCTGTTGTTGATCATGCTGGTTAAGACATATGGACTATTACCCCAAGAGGAATGTGTTAGACATTGGTTGATATTTACTTGATCTATTTCAATCGGTGTAATGTGGCACATATATTTTTATACTATTCCATCGAGGGGGAATGTGTTAGGTGGCTGATTGTAGGTTGAGTCATATGAACTATCTCTTCTGAGAGGGATGTGTCAGATGACCAGTCTATATATATATGGACTATTCCATACAACAGGATGTTTCAAACATATTTTTGGAATATCTTCTCGAGGGAGAGATGATCCAAACATGGTTGGTTGAAATTTTACCAACATGAAGCTGAAGCAGGTACTGCTGGGGTTCGTGGTATCTTGGTAAGCGCACAACTACTTGGTATATGGTTGTGTTTCTTGTATGTGACTTGGTGATTACATGTTGTTCTTGTGCAATTTATGTATTTACTATTTACTTTATACTTATCTATGCTGCACATACATTGAATTTATTAGTAATATATGAAATGATGTTGGTGGTGTCCTACTGAGTTGTACCCACACCCTTCTTGGGTAGCCATGGAACTTGGATACCTGAATATCCCTCACTCACATATTGCAGGTACAAGTTAGTACGGGGCTTGAAGTTGATCAATGAGTGGGTAATCTCACTATGAGTATAGAGATTAGGATGAGGTGAGTCTTAGAGTTGTAGAGCCTCTTATACTTTTATTCTTTTTTATCATGTATATGATCATATAGGTGGGTGATCAGTGACTTGTTTCCAATTGTGACTATTGAGTCTATTGTTTCTGCATTCATACTTTTCTGATTGTATGTTATATGTTTTATGCTTTTATTGTATTGTTTTTACATGTTTGGTTTTTTATTCTTTATTCTTTATACTGATTGAAGTTAAAGTCTCCCCGCGGTTCCACCTTAGACCATCACTGTTAGTCAGAAACCTCTAGTGTGTGTGGAGTAATTCCTTAGGTAATGTGGCATTCCAGATCAAACATAGTGTTTCAAGTTTGGATTATAAAAAACATAGGTGAGAAAGATCCATGCCTATGAACAAATGTAACACATAGGAAGAGAAACAAACCTGAATGAAAGAAAAACCCCCCAAAGCGGGAGGTCCTAGGAAACTATGAGAGGTGATAGAACTGGAGAGAAGTGATGGAGTGACATAGAAGATAAGAGGGAGGAGAGGGGAGACAACACCTGATTAGAAGTGCACAAGCCTCCCCCACTAAAACATCACTAAAGAGGAACCTTAGTTGAGTGGGAGGGGAAACGATGGTGCTCATTATTATAACCGGGCATGCAGTAGAAGCCCCAAACATGTGGGTTTTAAAAAAAATCCATCGATGATCGACATAAACATGTCAACGTCGGTGAACAGCAGTTCGATATTAGACGAAGAAAATGCATGGAGGATTTTAAGAAAAAATTAAACTGTAAAATTCTTGGTTTAGATTCGAAGTCATGCACGACATCTTCTCGTCATTGGCGATCGCTTCTCGAAGAATCCAAAGTCAAATTCCCATAAATCTTCCACACATGCTTTAAGGAATCTGTGGGAGCGTCGTTCATCGTAATCTGGGTGCTAGCGTGGAATTTCGATGAAACCTTCAACGCTCTAATGACCACCGCATCGATTTGCTATAAATACCATAGAGAGAGCCCGATCTGAGCTCCTTGGATCTAGATCCTCTCTTTCTATATTATGGGAGATATGAGAAAAGAGAGAAGCACTATGAATAGTGATTATAAATCTCCTCTCCTCTAATATTTATAGTGGTTAATTAATTACCTGAAAATTCCAACCCGGCCCTCGAATACTTAACGTACTATCAATGGAATTTTATGACTACTTGTCTGAGTCATAAATATTATTATTACTCACTTGTAATATATTAAAATATATTACATGATAATAATTAAGTCATTAACTCGACTCATCACTCCCATAAATATTAATTGAACCATGAATAATTTAATATTCGTCAATGAATGTTTTTCATGTATTTAATAAAACTCGTAAATACATTTAATAAATAAATTAAATACTCATTATCCTAAACTCGAATAATATGAATTTATTTATTGCATTGGTGGTAATTTAACTTTAGAAAAATCATGGACCCCTATGATGGGGCCCACTATGTCCAAAACTCCTATTCAATTGAATATGGTAGATTCTTGAATACGTTATTGTGTGTGACCCTCTAGGCCCTTATCTCGACAACAGTGAAAAGTATTCACAGACCAAGAGTAGGATCAAGCAACCCATCATAGCCCTTGAAGAGATAAGGATTGTCACAACAACGACAACCAACCTACGAACACGAACTGTGTAATATAATCTCTTTATCAGTAATATCTCTTAAAGCAGGACGCACTTTAATGTCATCACCCTTTTCTTTATTTATTATTTTTTGATGTAACTAGATGGATTTACCCTTGAATTCCATGGACATGGTCTTATAAAGGTTTTTCCATCCTTATCAACATGGCCTGAGATATATTAATTCCATAACTCAGAAGTGACAAATCCTTTCTTAACCATTCAACCAATGTCATGCCACCAATGACACACCCAACACAAACCACCTCAACACGACTTCATTGCCATGGTTTTGATCTTGTATCAAAGTATACAATAAAATGACATACATTGGTAATGATCTCAAGTTAGGAGACCATTACAGATGATCGTAGATAGGAACATCCAATGACACCCGAAACCAGTGGAGTTCCTATTGGCAGGTCAGTCCTCATGATCTCACTTCTAGATATTACCAAGTGTGAACTTTATGAGAATAAGTCTAAATACTTATGAGCCCTCAACACCAGATAGTCAAACATCTACTATGTCCAATCAGTAATATGTAACTAGACTAAGGAAAATATATTTAAGATTAATGTCATAGTATCTTAAGGTTCCCATTATAGCATCTGAACTTCTATAACCTTTCTATATGATAATAAATCTTTGTAAATTACCATTATGTAGTGGACGCAAAAAATTATACACTCTAATGGTAAGATAATATCATGTAAAACTAACTGTATACACGATATGGTAATCAAAATCACTGAATAGTTGGGTTTAGGGCACCCACTATTTCAACACTCAGAGGCCACCGAGAGGAGTTTCCCATAATCACTGATATAGTTCTCAGTGAAGAACAAAAGGATTTATTTAGTGACATCCAACTAGAGGAAGAGCCCAATCATTGTATTTTCTCCCCAACTCAATCAGGCCTCTTCAGCTCTAATGACTAACACAGACTCATTCATGTACATGAGCACTAGGAGAAACACAAATGGGGTGTAACCCCTTGGAATAACTACATGCTCTCTAAGTTTAGTTTTTTGGTTTGGCATGTGCACCATAAAACATTACCCACAAATAATTTTAAACAGTGCAAGGGTGTTTAGTTGACTTCCTGATGCCATTGTATTATTCACCCACAAATAGATTCATAATATCACCCTTTTTTGGGTGGATATTGGGCTTGATTCATCTTATAGTTCCTTACGTATGGATCATTTGATATATTTTTTATAACATGGTTCTATAAGGAGGACTCATATTCCATCATAGGACAAGCTCACAATATTTTTTTTGTTGGTTATTGGACCATTTGGGAAAAATGAAACAACTACATGCATATGGCTACATGTCCTAGCTTCCAAAGTCTAAAAATCAATCGGATATCAGTGATTTATGATATGAATCATCTAGTTTAGGGGTGAAACAACTTATATTCTCTACGGGTCTTTCATGGTGGACTCATGGTATATCATAGTAACGTGGAAAGTTGGCGGCACTAGCATTGGGTCCAATCACTTCCTCTAGAATTTGGTTATAAGATTAATACCAATGATTCTTTCTCTAATGGAATTATAGAATTTGGGGAAATCATTTAAAATGGACTTAGAGAGGTTATCCTTTCCTTCAATGCGTATTATAGAGAGGGATGTCTGCTGAGGGTGAAAATGAGGGTGTTGTACATCGGTCTGACTATTTGAAAAAAAAGAGATATCCCACTAATCATGATTGAACCTAATTCATGTATAGTTGTTAGGTTTATGTATGGAATTTATTCAGCTATATAGTCTATAGGTTTCATGATTCATGGATGTAAATTAATGGTTAACCAAGAGGATTCGATCATACACACTTGGTGTGAGGGGGACAGAGAAGTGGAGTATCTTGTTGCAACATCCTGGACTCCAGAAACCCATAGCCAGTAGTTATATTAAATTATTAGCACAAATTACAAGAGTTTATGAAGGATAAAACAACTTGGTAGTCTTGGAATATGAGATACGTATATATATTACACTTGAAAACATATGATACAACATGATCACATTGAGATATCATTATTAAACCTTCCATCATATCCCTAAAAATTAAAAATAGTCCTCCACTAGGCTTCCTAGAAAAAGGAAAACAAATAAAGGCAAGCTCAGATGCTCAGTAAGGGGTAACATACAACAAAATACTATATAACATAAACATATCATAAGTGATATGGAAAGAAAAAATGAACAACATGAAGTCATAATTAACTGAAACTAAAGGCATATTATATCCATGAAAATAAATTAAAACATGGATAAAAATAATCATTGAAATTATACTAATGGAATACATAATGTTGAACATCAAAAACATTCTATCAAGGCCTTTTTTCAAGACACTTATCCTATCATGGGAAGAGGAATACACCAAAACCCAACATGTTTTGTCTCATAAAACTTTTTTATGCATCGAGGGGTTATATAATCTAGGTCTAACCCATCACCTTATTATGTCCAATACATTCACCATAAGAGTTATCAATTATTTTTATACCGTTCCCTAAGGAACCATTTGTTGAATAAAACTTGGCTATCTATATATTGATGAATACAAACATCAAATACTTCTTTATTCAATTGAATAATGTGGATGTCTAGGAGAACATCTCTTAATCAACTTGGAAGTCATGAAGTATCATCAAAGTAATAGGTGGTACCCTTATAAAAGAAATATAGGGGTGATAGTGCCTTCAATGTGTTGGGTTATCCATAGAGGATAGTAATTGAGTTCAATAGTTTGCATTGGTCAGAGACCAAGGTAATTGTAGGAAAATACTTCATCATAGTTCTTTAAGAGTGTGAATATTCCAAATCATACCCCCTAGGAGTGTCTCTCAAGGTGTGCAGTCATAGGCCAATTCATCATGCATCAGGTTGGTGATTGAGTCAATGATGAACCAAACCTTTTTAGGGTGATTAACCCTAGGTGAAATTGTGAAACATCCACTTTCCAGTATCAAAATAGAGATGTATTTTTTAATAAATTACACACTTTTACTTTATCAAAACTTTGGATCATTTTTCTACCATGGAAAAGGTAACTCTTTAATAAAAATAACATGATAGAGAGATAACAATATTGACTTGCAAACCCCTTAAATTTCATTAGTAACATGGAAAAAAAATTCAATGAAAAGGTATACACCACACAAAATAAAATAGGTGGTTATTATAACATGATTCCCAAAGAATGAAAACTGAGATGGAAAACCTTAATTATGGTTTTGGTAGAAATTAAATCATAACCACTTGAAACAGAGGTCTTAAAATTGATCTTCAAATACCATGAATAAATTCATTGTAGGATATAACATCTCAAATAGGTAGTATATACACCACATAAAAGGAAATTAGTTGCATAATAAAAAATATATATCGAACAGAGAAATTTAATATGGAAACCCCTTTACCTCTAATCATGACTTACACTAACATACTTTACCCTCATATATAATAAACTTAAATATCTTAATCACTTTATTCAAAACCTTACTAATATTGATTTTCATTCATTATCTTCATAAATAATCATTTTCACCTGGAATTCTTCATATTTTTCACATTGGTGTTTGTAGTATTGATTGTTCGTACTAGTTTCATAATAGAGGTGTCCATATTAATTCTTATTCCAAAGCCCATCTTTTCTAAGTAATTAAATTTATGGATATGGGTGATTGATAAAAATAAATGATGCTTCAAATTCCTTTCATGAGTGTTTTATACCTTATCATTGAAGATGAAGTTAATAATAAGCATGATTTGGTGATTTTTGATGAACGGAGGGTGTTTCCATAGTTGATGAATTGGTTATTGATATAATATATCAAAAACCAAACAAATAATTCACAAATTTATATCATACTATAACGATAAATAATTTTTCACAGTCATCTTTGATATAAATGAATAGTATTGTTCAAGTATGTGGTTAAACCGACTCAAACATGAACCTACCCTAATTTAATGATTGATTATGAGGATGTTCTGTTTTAAAATCATTATAAAGGAATCATAATGATGTTATTTAATGTTTATTAGTATGATATATTAGAATTTTAAGTAATTAGAATAATAGTTAATGGATATAAAAATCTAACACTATTTGAATAAAATATTATCTTCTTAGCACACATATTTTGAATGATAAAATTAAGGATGATCATTTATTGATAATATAATTAATAGGTTCTCTAATGTTTCATATCGGAACCTTAATGGTATCATAAATGTCATATTTATCTTTTAATAATATCCTTGTGACATATTGTTATGGTTTTCAGGTATTCCCAAACCCCTCTTTTGATCATGCTTCAATTGGGTTTCATTTAGAGGAGTTTTGGGTGAACTTTTGAAAATTTGGAAGGGATTTTGAGTTATGTAGGGTTGGTGCATGTTTTTTCCAAATCATGCACCCTGCTAGTGCAAATCATGTAACCCAGGCAGTGAGAGTTTTCACGGTTGGCGCACGGTTAGACAAATCGTGTGCCCACCAAGGAGTAACTGTGAAACCTCGCCAGTATGAGCGCATAATTAGGGTACGTAGTTTGTCTAATTGTGTGGCCCTACCTAGCTAACCGTGTATATGAGAAATAATTAATCTAAAAATTATTTTTAAAATCCTAAAACCCTCTTTTTAGGTTCCTGATGCTTTTATATGTCCGCCTTCAGTTTTCTTCTTCCATAGATTCTCCCAAGAGGTGATTTTAACCCCTATACACCCTTCCGAAAGCGAATCAAAACTAGTAGAATGTTCTTCAATCTCTTCCTAGTAAGATTCCTCTTCTCATTCTCATTATCTTTCTTCCCCTCTTTCCACCTAGGGTTTTGTAGATATCCATGTTGTTGAAGGATCTAATATCTGCTGTTTTAGATCTTGAATCTAGGTTTGATTCTCATATCATCATTATCTACGTTCTTCATTGGAGTTTCCCGCTTTGGTATTTGTGTTTCATGATCCTGTGATCTCGAGGTAGGCAGTTCTGTTACAATGAACAATTTGATTAACCCTAAATTTCTTGATTTAAAAATCAATTGGTATATTTAAATTCAATTTCTTGAAATTTATTTCTATTGATTTATTAAAAACCCAATTCTAGTGAATTAGGGGTTTAGATTTGATTTGGCACAAAATTGAGAAAACCCCCAAATTTTATTGAATTGCGGTGTGTTTGTGAAATTGATGGAAAATTGTGAAATTTAAATTGTTGAATTTAAATTGTGAAATTGATTTGATGAAATTGATTTCAAATTGGAGTTTGAGAAAAATGGCTTGAAATGGTTTTGATAGAAACCTAATAGTTTTATCTTTAGAGAAGCATGATTTGATTAAAACTCATTTGGATTTTTAAATGAAAAATTGACATATTTGAAATGGAAGAATGAGATGAATTTTATTTGAATTAGTTTTAAAATAAATTTCTCATCAATGATTGTTGTTAGATAACATGAAATCCTAGGTAATTAGTGAGTTATTTGGGATAAAACTCTATTGATGCTTTATAACACTAACAATATATATGCAGCAGGTCACATCCATGATGATATAGTTATTGGTCATCTTCATCCAGTTTCAGAGGGGTGTGTGTATACATATATTTCTGTGATAACTATTCAAGTGTGAGGTAATCTCATAGCCTGGATCTATCATACCTTTTGACAGATGACCATGTTGCTCATTTGTTTATATTTTATATATATGTCAATGTTTGTAAATTGTTTGTCCATGCCTTTTGAATTTGTATAAACTATTTTATATTTTTTTATTAATCCATTTATTTAAAGTATTTCCATAATTTGAAATTTAAATCATGACTTGTTATAAATATTCTTTTGAAATTTCATGCCTATTTATTTAAAATTGAAATCTTTATTTGGTTAATTAAATACTTTCATTTTATTATGGAATCCTTAGTGAGACCCTACTGGGATTTTAGATAACACCCTATTTGTGCCTTTGGGTGTTTGTATATTATCTCCTTCCAAGTTCAAGCAGGGGTAAAACACCACTTTGAGGTTGTTCTAGTCATTGATCCTTGGGCTTGGGGAGTTGTTTTTGCTGGGACTCGGGATGTCTTATTTTCTAGTACATTGTGGTTTTACTTTGAGTTGTTTATACCAGTTTAAAATCTTGTATAATTCTCCCTACGAAGTTTTTCTTGTATGCATACTGACTTGTATCTCTTTCTTCCATTGTGCTTGTGGCAAATTTGTTCCCACTTTCATATTGTATGATGCCAAGTGCTAGTCACCAGCCCATAGGGATTGAGAACACCCTTCGGTCCATGTTAGTTGCAGCACAGTTATCAGATTACCAAGGTACCTAGAATGGGTCATGAAAATCCTTTTATCCAACCTTGTAAAGCGATGAAACAAAACTAAACATGTTACGTCGTGGAGGTAGTAGTTTGTATAATGCATAAACAATGGTTTTGATTTTCTTAATGTATGGGGTAAATAAATAAATAGTGATAATGAACTTAATATTGTAACATTACAATATATAAATTCTAAAAATATCATTATACTATTATGGCTATAAAAAATTCAAAATAAGACAATTAAGAAGAAAACTAAGTAGTTGATAATACTCACATCGAAGAATTGAATTTTCCTTGGAAGTCACCTTGAATTTGTAGGGTCTAGACTAACTATGAGTGACTGGGGGATTATCTTAATGGGATAGGGTTTTAGGGATAGTGAAATGACATATTTTTAATGATAAATTTTAATGGGTGGTGAGTCTTGAAGTGGTAAAAATGTTTCCCTTTTATAAGTGAAGTGGGATAACATGAGTGACATCACTGATCATCTTAGAATCTTGGGATTTTTCAGGCATAAAAATTTCTAGATTCGTTTGTTTTAATTCCTTCTCAAGACACTATAAATTATGATAATTCTATTCATTATGAATTGAGCTTAGTATGTTATCTATATTTCTCTATTTCTTCTAAAACATTTCTTGAGATTTGGTGTTTCTCACATGGACACTCTCCTTCCAGTGTTGCCCTAACGGTGATGCTTATAGATCTGGTCCCTCCCTCCCCATTGGAGAGGGGAGTAGATCTTCCCCCACCTTATTTAGATGCTTGGAAAAGTCTTTTTCTATCTTTCTCTAACCTGTATTTACTCCCGACATTCTTGGCTATCTCTATTATACTAAAGGTTCTAGATCTAAATGATGGGTCACCTCAGCTTACTCTCTCAACTTTGGAGTTCTTAGAATCATTGTGCCAGTAGAATCTGACCTTGGTGGATCATTTATGAAAACATTATCCTCTTATTAATACTTTTGACTGGTTCATCTTTGGTTCTTTGGGTTTGTAGGACCGAGCAACTATGGGGCTTCTCGACAAACGACACATCATGATCCATTTTTCTTCAAATGATGCATTAATTATTTCTTGGTCTAGAGACCCCTAAACATTCAATGGGTTTCAATTCTTATTATTCCAATGGACCTACTATTACCAAATAAAATGGGATACTCCTACATCGGTGCTGTTGGTAAGCTTCCCAGAACTCCTATTTCCCTTCCAAAATCCCTCTATTCTATCTATGCTTAGTAATATTGTAGTTTGATACCTGTGTTCATATAGTATAACTAGGTTCATCTCCGATCTGATATCTCCATATTTTTTTGAGGTGGATTTTTCAAAACTGATGGTGGAGTGAGTGTGGATCGTAGTTCGGGAAGGATTCCGCTGTAAACAGGCAGTGATTTTTTAGTCATGGATAGACTAATTCTCTTCTTATAAATGTTTGGGTCACCTAGGTTCTTCTTGATTTCAAGATTTCATGGATCAACATGGGGTTCCTATCTTGATAAATCAAATGGAGTTAAGGACATATATTTTTTATGCTCCTGCGATAGATTAGCTGGGTAATAAGTATACAACAAATATTGAACCTATACAGAAAGAGGCAAGACCACTATATTCTAATCTGAAGGTGGTGAACATATTTGATCGGTTGAAAGGTTGTTTGGTTGGTAATTCATTGATAGTGCAGGACATGTCTATGTTAGGGGGGGCTGAGGGGGTGAGTGAAACAAAATAATTGGAACCTAACACCAACTTACCCAATCCTACAACATATGACGAGGTTGTTTGTGTTGGCGACTGACCAATACAAGAGGTGGTGATGTAGTCGACTAGTGAAGGAGTCTAAGAGAATTTTTTAAAGATCACTCAAACTGCACAAGGGGTCGTTGAACACAAGGATCATGCCAAATACTATCAAGAACGTGCCAACTATTAATCTTGGTAACCACTTTGAAGGCCCAGAAACCGAAGGCTTGGATCAGGATCAAATAAGCTATGAACAGAAAGTGTACCCCACTAAATAGCAAGGATTGGATGGGGTTGAGTTAGAAGATGATACTTCTAGCCATTTTCAGTTATCAGTGAAGATGAAAGGCACGATAGGGTACCTCACAGTCTAAGTATAAATAAAGGGAAGAAGTGTGATAGGGATGTGGGGAGTTTCATTATGAACAAGGGGAAATCTAAGGGGCATAAGGATTACTCTCACCTTCCTAAAATAATAGAGACAAGGTTTATCAAAAAGGATAGGTCACAGGTGATGGATTGTGAATCCACTAATAAATTCTAGTTAAATTGAAAGATTTTGAGTCTTCATAGTGAAAAACAGATGGTTGAATGCAGAGATTCAAAACATCTTGAGCAGGTTGGTGGTATGGTCGATGCTACGTCGCAACTGCAGGAAGATTCTATGGATGTAGATGTAATTATCAGTGATACCAACACTATTATGCCCAAACCCACTAAAGAGGTTATGGATTTAATATACTTAACGGTAGGTAAGGAGGATGGGATAAAATAAAACTCATTGGATCTTGTTATCCACTATGAGGAAGAAATGATGGAGGAGGTTCATTGGATTAAATCTTCTCATGAGGAGGCTGACATGATGACTAAGAGAATGATTCTTGTGGATACCAACAAAGATAAGTGTTAATGGATTAATAAGAAAGATCTTACTTTTAAAATAGGCTTAAAAGAAAGTAATATAAACATCAAGGAGTATATTTAGACCTGGGAAAATATGGATTATCATTTTGGAGACCTCCTCAAGGATGATTCATATGCAAAGGTACATACCCTTTAGTTGAAATTATATTAGGATAATTCTTATAATAATATCAAACTTGATTTGAATGATTTTATGATTATTTTTGGTGTCTAATTATTTCTATCTTAAACTTATGAGGTTTCCCACTTTTTTCTTAAAAGAACTTCTTAATAAAAAATTAATTTTTAGTCAGTTATAAGTGAAGGGAAGGGTTGTTTTTGGATTAACCCTTACATTTTCAATAATTTAAGGTTATTATTAATGTTTCATAGAAAAAATAGAAAAAAGAGGAGAGAAAAATGAGTGTGGGTTGAAACACACATCAACCACTCATTTTGATACAACATTTTGTGTTTTAGGGTTTTTTGTTTTATCTTTTTAGCATTTACCCTACTTTAATTTTACCTTGGTAATTAATTTCCAACCTTAGAAATATATTTTATTTAAAAATGTTGAGATTAACGATTTTACCTAATTTGATGCTTATAATTTAAAATTTTAAAATAATTTTATCAAATAAACTTTCTACAGGTGTGAAACTTTAATTTAAAAATAAATACACTTAATTACATAGAAAAGGTTTTTAGAGAAATGATGTTTTTAATATTTAAATTTATATATAAGATAAATTTATTTTGGATACTTATTTTAATGAAATAAATTGAATTATTATAAAAAAATAAATGTTATGAGGATTTCAAGGAAATACCAAACCAAATCATCCACAAAAATACTTGATTCAATGAAAAAAATAAAATAATTTTTATATTAAAGTAATGTTTTAATTAGTTCTAGAAATGTTTTGCATTAGTTTTATAAGATCATATAATATTTTAAAATTTATAATATTATATCTCAAATTCATATTTGATTACTTAAAGGTTTTATAAACTCATAGTCCATTCTTTTCTAATGGTAAATTCATACAAATTACAAGATTCATGAAAACCATATTTTTCAACAAAACCTCATCCCTTTCAGAAAAAGATAAAAAATTCATACTAATCTATTTTTTATATGATGAGTTCAAAAATGGGATTTTTTTGGTTAATTTGAAATTCTAAAATTTTAATTTTAAATAACGTCTTGAATAAAGGATTTTTAAAATGTGCATTGCATGATAGTCCAGGATATTGTGTTCACTTTCTACAGTAGGGTATTGGGTATTACATCCTCCCCCCTTAATATAATTATTCCCTTTAAATTGAGTTATATATCAGTTATTGAATAAGTGTTAATATTCCTTCATCATAGCTTCTTAAATCTCCAAAGTTTCATCTTCTAATTTGTGATTTCTCTAATGGGCCTTCACCAATTAAGTTATCTGATTCTTCAACACTTGCACTCTAGTGTAAATAATATGGAAAGAATATTCATTATAAGACAAGTCAAGCTCAAAATATATTAATTTAGATGTGAGCACATGCATCAGATCTGGTATATATTTCCTCTGTAATGAAACATGGAAGACACTGTGTACTTTTAAAAGGTTGGGCGTCATAGACAATAAGTAAGCTACAACTCCAATTATTTATAGTATTTTAAAAGGCCCAATTTACCTAGAGATTATCTTCCCCTTTTTATCAAACCTTACAACTCCCTTCCATGGTGAAACCTTTAATAATACATGATCCCTAACTTGAAATTCCAAGTCTTTCCTTCGATTATCATCATAAATTTTTTTCTACCCTGAGATACTTTAATATGATATTGAATAGTTCTTACTTTAACAGTCATATCCTCTACCGGATCTAGTCCAAATAACTTTCTTTCCCCAACTTCTTCCCAATAGGTTGGAGTATGATAACTCTTCCCATACAATGCTTCATATATTTTCATCTAGATACTCAAATGGAACCTATTATTGTATTAAAATTCCACCAAATTTAGATATCAATATCGTGTACCTTGGAAGTTAAGAGAACATGATCTCAACATGTCTTCCAAAGTTTGGATAGTTCTTCCTTAGAGTCGTTCAGATTCTATTGTAGCATTGTCCCACTACCATATAGGTATAGATAGAGGTTTCAGGAATCCTATAGGATGTTTTATTTTAGCCTTTACCTAATGGCATACTAATCATCTAGACACATAGTCCGCAATTTCCTACTTCATACCATCCCACCACCAATGTTATCTTAAATCCCTATTCATATTTGTTCTACCAGGGTTTATAGAGAAATTTATGTTATGTGCTTCATCTAACAATTCCCTTTTCAAATCTGGTATAGATAAAACACATAAAATCTTCCCAAACTTCAACACTCCATCTCTATTGATGAAGTATATCAATTTACCATCATTTACCACTTTAATTTTCCTCTATAAGTCCCCTTCATCCTTCTGGGAATTATCTATCCTTTCTAGTAAGTATATTTTAGCAATTAATTATAAAAATAATGATGGACCCCCTTTCCTAAAAATCACTACATCCATATTTAAAAAATCTCTATATATGAGATCCATTTTAATCCTCGTCATGGTTAGTACTTCATGGTATCTCTTATTCAATGCATCAACCAACTTGTTTGTCTTCCCATAGTGGTAGCATGTTGAGAAATCATATCCCTTGAGTAGTTCCAACCATATTCTTTTCCCCATGTTGAGTATATATCTCACATCCTTCTCCATAGAGGTAGTGTCTCCATATTATCAAAGAAAATATTACAGCTATTAGATCAAGTTCATGAGTTGAAAAGTTAGGTTCATGGATTATCAATTTCTTTGATGTATAGGAATTCAATCCAACATTCTTTATATGTACACAACCAAGAATTTTCTTCGATGAATCATAATAAATTAAAGGCATTACCATAAACTCATAATTTTCACACCTTTTTTAAAATTTCATCTGCAACATATCCTCCTTCTTCACCCTTAACTAATGATTACCAGAGTGAAGATATATCTTTGAAAAGTATTGGTCCCCTTGAAGTTGATCAAATAAGTCATCAATGCGTGAAAAATGATGCTTATTATTTATATAGATGGTAATGAACTCCCTATAATCGATGCACATTATCATAGACCCATCTTTCTTTTTCATGAATAAAATTGGGGCTCCCCATGGTGAAATGCTAGGGCATATAAATCTCTTATCACTCAACTCCTATAATATTTTTTTCAACTCCAATAACTCCACGAGCTCCATTCTATAAGGATTTTTAGATATAGGCCTTAAATTAGGAATGGGTTCATAGGAGAACTTAGCTTAACACTCTGGTGAATGACCGGACAATTCTTCTATAAAAACATAAATGAATTTTTTGACTGTAGACACAACCTCTATTCTTAGGACACCTTCCTCATATATATATTTCTCTTGAACTCCCACTTTACCTATAATTTAATTAAGGGGATCTATGGGGGGTGGGTCTAGAAAGGACTCAGGAGGTGAAGTCTCTCCCTATAGATGACAGACCGCCATGATAATTTTTTTTTCTTTTGACTACTTCTCAAAGAAAGAAATAACTTCTCTAGGGTATTGATCCATTTTCTAGCTACCAATGGATTATTCATTACATTAAATGTTGCAGGTTTTTGTCACATGAATTGGTCCAATATAGTTAAACCATGTTGCAGATCACTAGGATTCTCTATGTGGACACTATTATTTTTCATAAACAAGGTAAAATTCCCTAATATAGTTACGATATGATTAGCCTCAAATCTAACTTTTTTAACTTATTCAGGGGTAATATCCATGTATTGACTATGAGTGTTGAAATGGTTCCCACTCATCCTATTAGTCACCAAATTTATATAACAACATACTCATAGTCATCACATGATATTGAATTATAAAATTAAATTCTTATTAATATTTATTGATTGTTCCTTATAAATCATGAGGGTTTTTTCATATAACATAATTATCTTACTTGGTTTATCTAAGTCTATTCCCCAATATTGATGTTAACCTTCCTTTTATACCAAATGTAACATCTCAGAATCCATAAACTCAGAGCCAATAGTTATATTACATTATTGGTAAAAAAATAGAAGAGTTATTGAAGTGTCAAACATCTTATTAGTATTGGAATACAATATACACAGACACACACACACACATTACACTTGAAAAAATAATATTCCACATGAACACAATATGAGATAATTATTATCCCCTCCATCATATACCTGCAAATTACACATAGTCCTTCTATTGGTTTTTTAGAGAAAGGAAAAAAAATAAGGGTGAGCTCAGATGTTCAGTAAGAGGTAACATACAGAAGAATCTAACATTACATAAATATTTCATAATTGATATGGTAAGAACAAATGAATAACATAAATTCATAATCAACTATAACTAATCACATAATATATCCATGAACTAAATGAAAACATGTATAACAATAATAATTGATCACATACTAATGGAATTTAAAGTTTTGGGAATCAAAAACGTACTATCAAGGCCTTTTTTCAAGACACTTATCATGTTATGGGAAGAGTCATACACCAAAACCCAACCAGGTTTTTCTTATGAGACATGTCGATGCATTGAAGAGCTATATAATTTTAGGATCCATCCAACACCTGATTAAGTCCAATGCATTCACCATAAAATTCATCAGGACCTTTCATACCATTTCCTAAGAAACCTTTTATTTAATAAAACTTTTATATCAATATATTGATAAATAAAAATAATAAATACTTCTTCATTTAATTTAATAATGCATATTTCATAGAGAACATCCCTTAATCAACTTGGAAATCATGTGGTATCATCAAAGTAATAGTTAGTTCCCTAATAAAAGAAATATAGGAGTGAGGGTACCTTCAATGTATTGGGTTATCCATGAAGGATACTAATTGGGTTTAATATTTTTCCTTGGTATGATACCAGAAAATGGTATGAAGAATCCTTCATTATGTTTCTTTAAGAGTGTGTGAATATTCCAAAGGATATCCCCTAAGAGTGTCTCACTAGGTGTGCAGTATTATACCCAATAATCATGAATTAGGGTGATGATTGATTCAATGATTAGCTAACCCTTTTGAGGTGATTACTCTTAGTTTCATCTATACCATAACCACATCCACTTTCCAGTATCCATACATGGATTTATTTTCTTGGAAATTACACAAAATTTTACTTTACTAAAACTTGGGATGGTTTTTACACCATGGAAAATGTAACTATTGAATCAAAATACCATGATAGAGAGATAAAAATATATACTTTTAAACCCATTAATTTCATTAGTAACATATAAAAAATTATTCCATGTAAAATTATTCACCACACAAAATAAAATATGTGGTGATTATAACATGAGTCTTTAGGAATGAAAATTAATATGGAAAACCCCCTCTTATGGCTTGGGTAGTAATTAAATAATAACCTATTTAAATATAAGGCTTAAACTTGATCTTAAAATACCATGAATAAAGTAATTTAGTTATTTTGAATCTCAAATAGGCATTATATACACCACATAGAGGAAATTGGGTGCACAATACAAAATATGTCTAAGTGGGAGAAATTTGAGACTAAAAATACTTAACTCTTATCCTCACTTTCATGAACATACCTTAACATCCATTTTAAAAAACATATCTATCTTATTCACTTAATTAATAACCATAATAATATATTTTCTCATTCATACTCTTCATAAATATTCATTCTTACCATGAAATCTTTGGATTTTCCACATCGATGTTTACAGTTTTGATCATTTGTACTAGTTTCATAATAATAATGTTTGTGTTCATTCTTATAACAAATTAAATTATTAATATGTCATTAAGTATTTGTTAGGTATAATTTATAATAATTTTGATATTACAAATTCCTTTCATGAGTGTTTTAGACCTTATCCTTAAAGATAAAGTCGATAATAAGCATGTTTTGGTGATTTTTGACAAACAAAGGGTGTTTCCTTAATTGATGAGTTAGATATTGATATAATATCTCCAAAAACAAAAAAATATATATTTATTTACACATTTATATTATATTATATTTGTAAATAAGTTTTTAGTCATCCATGATATAAATTCATAGTATTGTTCAAGTATGTGGTTAAACTGACCTAAACATGAACATATCCTGATTTAATGAATGATTATGAGGTATTTTTATTGTAAAATCATTATACCAGAATCATAATGATCTTATTTAGTTTTAATTAGTGTGATATATTATAATTGGAATAATGTTTAAGAATAAGTAATGGATATGAAAACATTACATTATTTTAATAATTATTATCTTCTTAGTATACTTATTTTAAATAATTAAATTAACAATGATTACACTAGTATAAAAATTATTTATAACATAAATTTTTTAATATCTATTATTTAATAAATGATTTTAAAACTATCACATGTATATTTTTAATTTTGATTATTTAAATAACTGAATTTAAAAATAATCTATAAAACATTTTATAGGTCGTTTATATTAATAACCAGTGTTAAAAATATTTTATAAAATATATTTAACACCAGTTATTTAAATAATCAATGTTAAAAATCAAACTTAAATATAGAGATTTACTTTTTTTACAATGCACAAATGTAATTTTTCCATCCTTCTTGTAACGCCCCAACCCCAGCTACCCAGAGTCGGTGCGTTACTTCGTAACATTGGCATGATCACAAAAGATCAAGTCTCGAAAGACCGATTAGTTTAGTAGCCTTGGAAACACTAGATACATTCATAAACGTTATATTACATCATAAAGTGAAAAACTACAATAAAAAAGTCTACATATTCCACACTCATATCCTCTTCTGACTATCCTTGTAGGTCATTCATAAAATTCTTCTTCACATCCTGGAAAATATTAAAACATTGAAAGGGGTGAGCTCAGATGCTCAGTAAGGATAACAATATTGCGGAAGCTTTTATAAATAAACATAAACATTTAAGGCAATGTATAACTAAAACAAAAGCCTTTTAAACATGAACATCAACATAATATGGAAAAAGTAAAATGAGATAATGCCATTTACTTCTTCACATGGATAATCTACCGGTCGAATAATCACATGCAATATCAATAACCACTTTCATATTGATGGAAAGCATAATGCCAGACTATCATAACCACGTAGTCAAGGCCTCGTGCCAAGACTACAAATAAGATTTTGTCAAGGCCTCGTGCTAAGACACTAGTTTGTATCATGAGACCTACCGATGCATCGAGGAGCTATAGCGGGCTCCACCCGTCACTTATTAAGTCCAATGCATTCCTCATATGAATAGGTTTAAACATATCATAAACCATAACATAATCGTATCACATAAAACATGCATAAAGGAAACATAACATTTCCAAATTTAAATCACAAGATATAAATACAACACATTGATATAATAAAAACACTTTCAAAACCATTTTCAATACCAAAATAAAAGAAAAGTAAAACATGGTATTTATTTTTCTTTTAAAAAAAGGTATGGCTTGTAGAGGAATCTGAAACTCAAATAATGGTCACGGCGGCGGAGAAGTCGTTGTCGCCGCATACGTACGACAAAAACATCCCCTTTTTTCGTTTACTAAACGCTTCGTATAAAAATATTCCTTTTGAATAAACGTAAAAGTCAAAGGGGTTTATACACCGTATAAAAGAAAGTTGTGTATAAAACCAAATATGCCTCAATGAAAGGAGATTGAGACGAAGTCCTTAAAAAGATCATTTTTAAAATAAAATAGATATATTATGTGTATTCACTATAGGTACACATAAATAAAGTAAAAATACAAAATAGGACATAATAATATCATGACATAATTTGAAAGTAGGAGATTAACCCAAAGAATGGAAATTGGGTTAAGAAAATTCCCTTACCTTGTGTCCGACTTGACTCAACCATTCTTTAACCTCCTGAATAAAAAACTAGAGTTAATATCTACCTTATTAAGAACCATTTTCAATTTCATTATCCTTTTTATATCACTTATTACAATGTTATGAATATTATGTAATTATTTAAGTTAATAACGGTCGTTTTGTCGATCTTTGGTACTTGAGTCAAAAATAAACTTCTTATAATTACAAGTTGTTCATGTGGTGAAATATCCATTATATCCAGAATTATATTCATGACATAGATATCATATATCTCATATATATCCAGTATATACATACATTTATAATATTCCATAACGTTTAGAGGTAAGAAATGAAATGCACCGTTCATGGAGACGGTAAGCCGTACTTACGCATGAACGCTACTTTCATTTCTATTTCATATTTAATGAAATGAAATCATAATTATATAAAGGTATAATATAATTCTAGTATAATATAATGTATAATACCATTTACTTTATCCTTTATACATCCCACATATGGTATTAACGATTCAAATCACTTTGAGGGGGCGGTAGTCCGCACTTCCTAAAATGAAAATATCGTGTTTACCCATAATGGAAATCATAAAGGTATGCCATAAATGAAAAATACAGAAGCTTAAGTAAAACATAAAAATATTATATATAATATATAAATATAGTGACATCTTAATGGCCACCTTTTAAAGTGTTATATGAGTGTTGAATAATCATCGTTTCATGAGGCAGAAATCCGCCATCCGCAGAAACAGTATGTTCTTTAACCATTAGATGTAGGTGTGTGTAAGTGTAGATATAATACTTCTTATAAAAAAATCCTAGTATATTTAGGATAATGGTGTTGTTACAAAAGAAATGAATAAAAAGAGTTTAGGGGGTTGGAGAAGAAAAATAAAATAAAATAACACAAGAGAAGACATTACCATAAAATCGGGTAACTCTTTTTGATTTGAGCCAAAGGATTCCTTGGGAAGAATTATGCCCAAATTGAGGCTTCTATAAGTAAGGGAGGGAAGTTGGGAGAGTCTTTTGGTAGAGTTTGGCCTATCCAAATGGCTTTTAAAGTGTGATTAAGGTGGTAGAGGTGGGGGCCTTTTATAAGAGGAGAGGAGGGGCACTCATGGAATGTAAGGAAATGTTACATTATTATACAATGCTTTTCAGATTCCAAAGGTCCCACACTTATATAATTATAGGATAAGGTGATAAGGGTTCTAAATCTACTCATCCAATAGGTTTTTGACAAGTGTAATCCTTGTATTTTACATTATCTTTTCATTTTATTTAAATCGTTAATTAATGAGGTAATCGCTGCATCATCATGGTGTCATAAATAATTTAATTTATTTAATGTCCAAAAATTATAAAAAAAAATACTATGATGTAGGAACTCTTTTTATATTTCCAATTACTATTTATAGTCAAAAATATGACTTGTATAACCCCATGTAAAAATTGTTTTAGTAAAACATTTCATGTTTGTGTCATTTTTTACTTTAACATTAAATAAAAGGTATTTATGTCATTTTCCAACTAAAGTGGCTCCATGGGGTCCCCAAGTTGACCCATGGATTGTCTTGGTCGGACATGGCACATCCAATTAAGGTAGGACATGTTTCAAGCTCATCTCATATTATTAAAACATTATTTTTACCTTAAACTACACTAATTACCTCTAATCGCGATTAATTAAACTTAAAAGTTACTATTCAACAAAAATTATTTTTATCCCATTGAACCACATTTTACTTACTAATGACAACCATGTATGTCGGATTTTTGAAAATCAAAACACAAAAGTGGTAATGATTCATTTAAACGAAAAATCAATTTTTTAACTACCATTTAGTGGTTTCACTATTCATCAAAAATTGAAGTTTTTCAGAACAATGCCAAAATTTCACCCTAAGATATATTTGATATTCCGATTTCAAAAATTATGTCTATTTTAAAAAATTCCAAAAATATAAGTTTCATTAATTAATTTTATAATTAATTCCCGTTGTCACAACAAATACCGTGTTTTTAAGAAACAATTTATATCAAAAGATTGACAATTGTTCATGCCCAATTTCAATGTTAAATTAATTCTAATGACCATCATTGGATAAAATGGTAAAAATATATTCTAATTATACTTTAAAACCACTAAATAGTATAATTTATCACAATAAATTATTTTGATTAAAAAAGTTGTTTTAAGTATTTTTCACTATTCATAAAAAATTGGAAGTTCTCAGAAAGTTACAAAAAATTCAACTTAGGATAATTTTGATATTACGAATACAAAAATAAAGTCCATTTTGAAATATAAAATTTCTATAATTTTAAAAAGTGGTTATTACTATTCATAACGGCTACTTTGATTAGTCGCGGTGTGTTAGAACTTGAACTTGCGTACAATGCAAGCTATTGCAATATTGAAAGAGAGGCGTATCGTGGAAGCTCGAGGTGTTACATTCTCCCCTCCTTCAATAAATTGTGTCCTCACAATTTGAAATTTTTATTTGAAAATAAAAGGTTTAAAATAGAAAATACCTTTGTGGAAAATCCACATCGGAATTAAGGTTAATAAAATTTACCCTTAATAAGAGGGAAAGGGAAATGAAAAAGTCACCACCAAATTATGATCTCGATAAGGAGAACATTGGTGGCAATTAGAGACATATAATTGGAGGAAAAACATAAATATTTGTAGGGAGTGATTGAGGTCATCAATCACAAACAAGTGTCTAATTGAGGGCCTCAAAGCCTTCAATCTATGTTGATTTAAAATATTATCATTTCAAAAAGACATAATGTATTAGGATAACACATTTTTTTGTTTTAATATCCCTTTAATAAAGTTTAATAATTAATTTATTCATAGAATAAGATATAGGTATATATATATATTTATGCTTGACAAGTAGAGTTTCAACCTTCAACTAATTTCTACCACAAACTCATCTTTCACTCAAAAAGATAATAGAACTCAAAAATATTCTATTTATCCTAATTGTATAAGGTTTCAAATATTAACACATACCATTTAGATTAGTAAAACTATTTTGTAATAACCAGGGACTTCCTGTAGGCTAGTGGTAGGTAATAAAGGCATGTCGCACTATGGTTGTGGGTTCGATTCCTGCAGCTTGTCCGACGTGACGGGTTATTCCCCACCCTGCAGGTTGTCCTTTTCCTAAAACTATAGTATTATAATATTCCAAAAATAATCATCATAAATTTTTTTAACCTTAAACAATACTATCCAAAGATCAACTTAATCCATTCCAACCTTTATAGTTATCCAAAATACCTCTGTCCAGACTTTCTCTGAAAGTTCCTTAAATTCCAAAATCTATTGTAACATTATATTCCCCAAACAAAGTAAAGTTTCTCTTATTGTCACATACTAAAAATATGATTACCTTCATCATATTAAAACCTTAATGAAAACAACAAGTACTGCAGTACAATCCTTATATACTCCATAATTATTATAACCAGTACATCATTGATACAACACTCAAATGACAAAATTCTTTAATAACAACATAAGAACTCTAATCATTCCTCCTCATCTGTGGTAGTATCATAACTTGATTATTATCCAATAACATCATTTGGGGCATACTCTGATGATTTGGAAATTGGTTTGCGTAGTGTCCCCAATCCTTGCAGAAGAAGCATTGTACATTTGAAACCATTTTCTTACCCTTGCAGTCACGCACTTTGTGTCCTTTTTCTCTACACTTATAACAAACTCCCATTACCTTTAGGCAAGTTCCACGATGTTTCTTCCCACAATTACCACATATTGGAAAATACTTCTTTCCCATCATCCCTTTATCCATCATTCTCTCTTCCATCCCTTTCATCTCTTGCTTCGCTTCAAAGCCATAGGACTCAGAGAATTCTTTACTTATCTTATTAACACATGATACTATTTCTTCATATGTTGAGAACACATGGGAGACTATTTCCCTTTGAAATTTTGGCTTAATACCGTGAAATATATGATCCTTCTTACTCTTTGGATCATACGTATTACTGGAGTTCACATTCCTTCTACTGGGCGCCATTTCTATACAATGGCATAAACTAGGTTAGTTTATGAATTACAATGAATAATTCCAAACTTGTAAAATACTTAATGTAAATTGAACGGTTTATAGATATAATCCATAATCATAAGAATGTTTTCTTTGAGGAAGTATATACTCATAAACCCTACATAATGGTTTGTAAAGAAAATGAGAATTACCCTAAGCAAATCCCCCGGGAGTGTCGTAACCAAGAGTGCAGCAAGGCCCGTTGTCGTGCACCAGTTCCTGTTTGAGTCTAGCGCAAAGCGGTGTTTTTGGGTTTTACCCCTAGGTACATCTGTGCCAGAGCCGCCTCTACCTGCTCGTATGCAGACAGGGATGTATTGCTCGGAAAACTCACAACATCTCTATAATACCAAAATTCTAGGAAGCTCTTCTATACTAATCCTCAAAGTCTATCTTTGGGCTATGTGCTCTAATCAGAGTTTATCTAAATCTAGCTTCCAAGGTTAGTACTAAACTGCCTCTGATACTGTTTCGCGCGGAATCCGGGGATGACCTCCTGGACGGGAGATTCAAACGTTCCGATCGGTTTCTAACGGGTTTGTTCGTAGAACCGGAAACATCCAATGATTCCACATCCGTTTGGACCTACTTTCCAAAGGCAGGCGCTCATGACCTCCTGGACGGGAGATTCAAACGTTCCGATCGGTTTCTAACGGGTTTGTTCGTAGAACCGGAAACATCCAATGATTCCACATCCGTTTGGACCTACTTTCCAAAGGCAGGCGCTCATTAGCTTGTGGGCTAATGAGGCTTAGGAATTTTCATTGGTCGAGAGGATGGGAGGTCGGACTCATCACACCTTTTTGAGGGGAATTATTGTCTACTCCGGGACTCTCTTTATAGATTTAAGTTAAGTTCGTGAATCCTTATTACATTACCAAGTATAAAATGAGCTTTCCTTTAGTTTTAACAATCAATGATTAAATATGCAAGAAATTTAGAGAATCTTTTATATGTATTCGAGGTTCTTCATCAATAGAGAATCATCTATATTTGTTTAGAGATTCTTGGTCAATGGTATCCTTAAAAACATTTATATAAAAGTCTCTTGGTCATTTTGATGACCAGGCTGGTTTTAAAGCCACTCAGTGGGGCACTTGAAGTTTATCGTCATTCAGAAGGACATAGATTATTTCAATGTTGGGATCGAACCCATGAATGGGCTACCTACGTATCCTTTGTTTTAAAAAAGGAATCAGAACCCACGTAGTTCGAGGAATGGGATATGATGTTTTATGATTGATGGCTCAAAGATGAATGTCATAATTACTTTTACACTCTAAGCTCACGTGAGTCATGCTCGGTGTGAGAAACAAGAGGTATTGGTAAAATTTAGACAATTGTGCCATAAAAAGATGCAATCATAAGAATTTGTTTTGGGGCTTATGTATAGATGACTGCCCAGATAGGCGAAGGTTTAGGATTTACTTTTAGGGAGAAAATCCAAGAACAGGGTCCACAAAGTTATATGTGCTTCATGGAGATTTGAATACTCTAATCTTGGGGCTTACAATTAAGGAGGATGCCCAAGTTAGGAGGGGACTTATGATTGGGTTTTATTCCTGAAAAGGAAACCCAAATCAAAGAAAATTTGTGACTGGTTAAGAGAAATTTTAAGAGACTTGGGGCTTACTCTTAAGAAGGATGCCCAAGATTTATGACTAGGACTTATTCCTGAGAAGGAAGCCTAGGTTAGGGGACTTGGGGCTTACTCCTGAAAAGGAAGCCCAAGGTTATGACTGAGTCTTATTCCTGAAAAGGAGACCCAGGTTAGGGATTAAGGTTTGGGGCTTACTCCTGAGGAGGATGCCCAAAATTAAAGGACTTGATTGGGGCTTATTCTTAAAAAAGATGCCCAAGATTTATGACTAGGACTTATTCCTGAGAAGGAAGCCTAGGTTAGGGGACTTGGGGCTTACTCCTGAAAAGGAAGCCCAAGGTTATGACTGAGTCTTATTCCTGAAAAGGAGACCCAGGTTAGGATTCTCTCATCTTAAAGGATGAGGTTGAAATGAATGAACTCTCAATCTTTGGTGACATAAAGATGTTTAAATCACTGGGTGTTGAGAGGTATTTCACAGAATTCCTTTCAGATAAGGATGTCAAATCAAGAAATCATGCCATAAATGGCTTTTGAAGAGTATCTTGAAGACTGAATCTTGAATAGGAAGAGTGAAATGGCTTAAGAGGGGTAAAAATGGGCAAGATGGGCACCCAAAAAGCTAGGGGCACGCAAGTCCTGCGGCGGCGCGCAAGTATTGGTCGCGCAAGTATACTTGCGCGACATGAGGGGTACTTGCGCGATTTTCAACCAGTATTGAAATACTTGAGCGACTCTTTATTAAACCCTTCACCATCCTCTTGAGGTTCTTCCAGAAGAGGGACGCGCAAGTTATATTGAAGGAATTAAGTAGGCGCGCAAGTGTTTGATAAGTTTCAACACTTAGGCCTTCCTTTTTCTCTTTAGATCTTCCGTTCTAGGTAAGAAATTACCTTAGAAGTGTTCCGGAAACTTTGAGAAGAGACTTGGGCGTCGGGAGCTTCAATCCGAGTTTCTGGAAAAAGATCCTCTCGAATGGGGGGCCCACAGGGTCTATTTATAGGCAAAAGAAGACCCAGGGCGGTTACTGGGCGGTTACCAGATATGTCGCGCAAGTCCCTTGCACGACCATGAGTGGTCGCGCAAGTGTTGAGGCGGCGCGCAAGTGTACTTGCGCGACCAAGAGGGAACTTGCGCGACCTATGGGCAATGTTCTCCTTTTCCATCCCTTTGTCGATTTTTGATGTTTCTTCAAAGGATTAATCACTTTGAGCTCATATATTCCCTTTTCCGATCTTTAGATTCTGTGACGAAAGGAGCGTCAACAAAAGTCCCCCCTCAGAGTTGGATCCGGAAAGAAATGAGGATTTGACTCTGAGGAAATCGAATCCCTCCAAAGGAAAGGGGAGGCGCGCAAGTCTTCAGTGCGCAGAGGGAGGCGCGCAAGTCTGTGTCGCGCAGGCCTTAATCCCTCTGGTATGGCGCGCAGGTAGGCCTCCTGGCCTATAAATATACGGCCTCACCTCCGTACAAGTATCCGGATTTCCGGACTTCATACCTTCTCGAGCTCTCGCCGCGCAGGTCACCTAAGCCGCGCAAGTCTGCTCTGTTTTTCCTTGATGTCGCGCTCCTGTAAAGGTATTCGTACTTGCGCGGTTTATACTTGCACGATGAAAACTAGCGCGGTACGTGAATACTTGCGCGCCATTTTGTAGACTTGCGCGCCTTAATGCCTTTAGCCATTTTTTTCAAATTTCTTCACAAAATTTGTGAAAAATAAACCCATTTAAGAGTTAGTTTATTCATCTTTTGTGCAGATTCAGTGGTTCCCAAGGGAATTGGAACGACTTATGAACTGGCTAGCAAGCGGATTGATGACATGATGAACATCATTGGCCCAGATTACTATGACATTTGCGACAGCACTCTTCCAGATTTGGCTAAGTACTTGGAGAAATATCATCTTAATTTCCCACAGAGCATCTACCTGTCTCTATGTGGTCATGGTCACTTGCAAGGAGTCAATGTTCCAAATGCAAACAACTATACACCTGAAATGCAGCTGCGCTGCTACTCATTCATTTCGGTTATGCTGTGCATTAAGAGCAACAACAATGGTGTGAACTTTCAAATTCTCCTTGCATGCCATTTCCTTGCAGATATGAAAATGGCAAACCCATGGGCTGAAATGTTTTCCACTACCGGTTGGTGGAGAGAAGACAAACATGGTATTTAGAGCAATATCTGAAAAAGAGTACACTCTCCAAATGGCTCTTTACTTCCAATGCTCCATTCTCAAATCCATGTATCCATCTTCCAAGTCTCTTGGACAGAAACAGAGTCACTGTTTGATCAGCAGAAAATTTTCTCAAACCGCACTCAAGAACATCCTTTTACAATTGTTCCAAGAAGAGCTGGTATCACTGCAACTCTTTTTTGTTTCCAGTTTGAATGAATGAATTCCGGGTGGTTGCTGATGAAGCTCGGGATGCCATAAATCAAATGAAGTGTTATGTTGAAAGCCTCTTGTAATTCTTGAAAAAGAGAAGAGACTCCAATCTGTGGATGTCCTTCTAACTCTTGTGTATCAATGAAAAACACTTTCGTCTCCAATCATTTGTACCTGCATTCTTTCATTACCTGCTTCAAATTTACTTAATCCAATGGGCCTAGTAATCATAGTTTGATTTTTACTAGGATTATTACAAATAACCCTACAAACTTTGAATCTTTTAACTGCTCAATATTATCTAAATTATACAAAAAATGTATATTTAGTGAGCTGGAACTTGACTTTTATTCAGAGTTCCTTTGTCTTTTGTGTGGGCAGTTTAAAGTCATGCATGCCGGACATAAAGGGGCTAATGTTTAAGGTCGAAATAGCTTTGACCGAAAATGGATTAAAATGGATTCAATTCCTTGACAATTTATCTGAAAACATATTTACCATACTCAAGTATGAGAGAAAATATGTAAACTATGGCTTAAGAATATTTGAATCTGAGGAATGATATGAAAAAGAGCTAAAAGGCATTAGAAAAAGTAGTTTCCAAGAATGAAGTTACTATTATTTAACAAAACCCGTTAGGGGGTCGAAATATGCAGGGCCACCTATGGGCATTGGCTGCATTGTCAAATAAAATAGCATCTTTTGGATGACAAGTCTGTTATGTGGACTGTTTATGCAAGGCCACCTATGGGCACGTGCTGCATAGTCAGGCAAAAGAACTCCCAGAAATTTTACTTTCCTAGTGCTAAAAGCTAGTGAAAGTTTATGGAGATTCAAATTTTCTAAAGCATAGAGTTTGTTGTATGGAAAAAGGTACTTGAATATGGAGAAGATATTTCCAAACAAGAATATCAAAGAACTGGATGAATATCACTCCTACGAAGGTCTGACCCAAACGTAGGGAAGAAGAATAAACCATAGACTTGAATACTTTTAGATCATGAAAAAAAGATATGGGACAAATACGTTAAGGATGGCTATTTTTGCGGATCCCTACATACTGTCGTTTAAGACAAATAAGGACAAAAGAGGCATTCTTCCCAAGAATGAAGTTACTATTATTTAACAAACCCGTTAGGCGGTTGAAAACATGCAGGGCCACCTATGGGCATTGGCTGCATGGTCAAATAAATAGCATCTCTTGGCTGACAAGTCTGTTATGTGGACTGTTTATGCAAGGCCACCTATGGGCACGTGCTGCATAGTCAGGCAAAAGAATTCTCAGAAGTTTGACATTTTTGTGACTAGAAGTCATGAAAAAGGGTTATGAAGATCTGAAAATATTTAGGGTTAGGATTATAACACATAAAGATGGGTATTGTCCAATGTATATAGAGATACATAGGTCAATGAAAACCATAATCATGTTGTGGATGGGTCCTGAATTGAAACTTGGACTTCACTACGTATCTCATAAGAATGAGAATCAAGCCATACGTAGTTCTTGAAATGCAGTTTAACGTCGTGCAGGACGAAAGGATGAGTGATCTTAGTTTTTGGGGTCATAGAATTCGGACCATAATAATGAATACACAGTGTGTGTGTTTTCATGAGGACTTTTCAGCCAAGGGACTGAAAGTGAAATTTGGGGTTAGGCCCAAAAGACTTGGGACTGGATTCGAGGGACACTCGAATGTTCCAACGTATCCCATAAGGATGGGAATCAAGTCCACGTAGTTCTTGAAACTACCCTTTGTACAAATTTGGTTCGTACATGTGAAGGGTGAAAAGGGACTTTAGTGCAATGATGGTTTTAACCTAAGATAAAAAGTCTAGGCATTACCATGTATGTACGTAGTCTTTTTGAAAATGAAAACCATGATTGAAAAAGAATCAATGTTAATAATGGTTCCTTCTCAAATGAGGAAATCAAAGAATATTGTAGTTTATTGTCGTACCGGACAAAAGTGTTGTATAGTTTAACGTCATATAACAAGGACAGAAGTGAATCAATGTAAAGATATTGATTCCAGGGGTGGTTTCACAAATCATCATCATATGAGATTGTGGTGAACCAATGTGAAGAGATTGTTTTTGGGCTTGAACCTTGGGAGGTTGCCTACATACCCAGCCTGGAGGGCAAGGATCAAAGTCTGTGTAGTTCAATTAAAGAATGAATTAACGATCAAATTGTTTTTGGGGACAATGATCTAATAATAATAAAAAATGTTGTTGGGACTTACACATGGTTAGTGGCCCAAAGGGAGTGTTATGGTTGATGTTCGCTCTAAGCTCACGTGAGTCATACTCGGTGTGAGAAACAAGAGGTAATAACAACCTTAACGATGCACAGTTTAATGTCATGTAGGACCTATCAAAGATTTTCTGTACAGTTTAGCGTCATGTAGTTAGGACAATGGGGATAAAATAGTTTAACGTCATATTGGACGAAAAAGGGGGACTGTGCAGTTTAATGTCATGCAGTAAGGACAAAGAGTGTACCATTTTAACATCATGTTGGACGAAAGTGCGAATAGTTTAAGGTCATATGCATGGACCGTGAATGGTGCAGTTTAATGTCATACTGGACTTTTGAGATTATATAGTTTAACGTCTTTCCGGACGTGAGGGACTTTTATACAGTTTAGCGTCATGTAGTTAGGACGTCACAGTTTAACGTCTTGCTAGACATAAGGGATTTGAAAAATAGTTTATGGTCATATACATGGACCAGGGATGATGCAGTTTAAGGTCATGCTGGACGGTTTATGGAACTTTTTCATAGTTTATTGTCGTGCGGGACGAAGTTGCAGTTTTAAAGTCATACTGGACCATTGCTGTATAGTTTAACGTCATATAGCAAGGACGATCTGGTGCTGTACAGTTTAAAGTCATGTAGCTAAGACTAAGGTGAATTAATATGAGGGTATCAGTTCTGATCTTTTTACAGTTTATCGTCATGCTGGACGATGAAAGTGCCACACAGTTTAATGTCATGTCGCTAGGACAAAATATAGTTTAATGTCATCTCGGACAAAATATAGGAACTTCTATACAGTTTATTGTCATGTAGGACAAAATCAGGGACTATGCAGTTTAAAGTCTTGCAGTTAGGACTATTGGTGCTGCACAGTTTAATGTCATGTTGCAGGGACAAAATTTAGTTTAATGTCATCTCGGACATTGAAGGTGACACAGTTTAACGTCATGTTGGACGAAGTTGTAGTTTAAGGTCATACTGGACCACGGTGTAGTTTAAGGTCATACCGGACCTTTTCTGTATGAACCAATTGTAAGTCTTGGTTCTGGGAACAATATTTTGTGTTTATACAAAATACTTCTTCAGAAATCTGGCATTAGTTGGAGTCGTGATGTGTTCTCCATCCATTGAAATCAGAGAATACGCTCCATTGGAGTAGACCTTATGTACTGAATAAGGTCCTTCCCATTTTGGTTCAAGCTTGTGAGGCTTCTTTCCTGGTATCATTGGTGTTCTGAGAACCAATACTAATTCTCCCTGAATGAATGAACGAAGACGAACTTTTTTGTTAAAAGCTCGTGCTATTCGATTCTGATAGATTTCCAAGTGGTGAAAAGTGCACAATCTTTTCTCATCTAACTGTTCCAATTCATTCAACCGCTTTTGGGATTGCTCATCTGTTGATAACTGATCACAAATGGCTATTCTGAGTGAGGGCAATTGAACTTCAATTGGCAAGACTGCTTCTGTTCCATATACCAATGAATATGGAGTAGACCGCGTTGCATTGCGAGTGGTAGTCCGATAAGCCCATAAAGCATGATAGAGTTTATCAGGCCATGACCTCTTATCTTTATCCACCATCTTTTGCAGTATATTTGAAAGATTCTTGTTGAAGGCCTCTATCTGGCCATTAGCCGCTGCATGATATCGAGATGAATGGTTGGACTTAATGTTGTATTCTTGATACAATCTCTTTACCTCAGAAGAACAGAAGTTGGTGCCGTTGTCTGTCAATATGGTATGAGGGACACCAAATCTAGTAATGATGTTAGACTTGATGAAGCTAACAATGCATTTAGAACTGACTTCTTTGAGAGGTACTGCCTCTGCCCATTTGGAAAAGAAATCAGTAGCAGTAAGAATGTACTTAAACTGCTTGGCCGTAGCTGAAGGGTAAGGTCCCACCACATCCATTCCCCATGTGGAAAATGGCCATGAGTATTTAGCTATATGAAGCAACTCTGGAGGTTGATGAATGAAATTGGCATATACTTGGCATGAATGACACTTCTTTGTGAAATTAACACAATCTTGTATCATTGAAGGCCAGAAGTATCCAAGTCTTCGAATTTGATCAGACAATCTATGTCCAGACTGGTGGGCACCACAGACTCCTGCATGCACTTCTTTTATGACAGCCATTGTCTCTTCACCATCAATACATCTGAAGAGAACTCCATCAAAACCACGTTTGTAGAGAATTTTCTCGAGGTGGTTTGGACCATCATAAAGAGTAAAATTGACCACACATCGCCGAATTTGTTCTCTCTCGGCTCTATCAGGTGGAAGTGTTCCATTTTGAAGGTATTCCCTGATAGGTGACATCCATCCTGTAGTATGACCATATGGTTCAGGAATGGGACTAATTTCATTAATTTCCTCTGTTCTGACTTGAACATAAGGTGAAATTGCACGACGGTGGGCAATACCGATGGTTGTCTCGTCCTGATTTGGATCTGCTAAAGCTGTGGCTATATTAGCCAGTGCATCAGCTTGAGCATTTTGTGATCTTGGGACATAAGAAAATGTCGGTTCTGAAGGGAATTCCGACATTAACTCTCTGACGTAATCATACAAAGGGATTAATTCTTCTTTTCTGATGGCATAATCCCCATTGACTTGTTTGATTACCAGGTCTAAATCACCTTTCACCTTTAAGTGATTCACTTGTGCTTGAAGCGCTAACTCCAAGCCTGCAATGAGAGATTGGTATTCAGCTTCATTATTGGTACCACCTTCCCACAACAAAAAGGAATAAGGTAACACTGCCTTATCTGGAGAAATGAGCACAATTCCTAAACCAACTTTGTTGAATTTAGGATTTTCCATTTTCTTCCCTGTTGGACTTCTAGAAGCACCATCAAAATACATTTCCCATGTTTGAGGATTCTCTTGAATAGAAAAAACTTCCTCATCAGGGAGTTCGATATCTGAATACGTGTCTTCCACTGAAGGGTGTTCAGCCAGGAAATCAGCCAGAGCTTGGCCCTTAATTGCCTTTTGAGACACATACTGAATGTCGAACTGCTGTAGAATAACCGCCCACCTTGCCAGACGTCCTGTAAGCATTGGACGACTAAGGATGAATTTGAGTGGATTATTACGAGATACCAATTGGACCTCGTGATGTTGCAGGTAGTGTCTCAGTTTCTGAACTGCAAAGATTAATGCTAGGCAGCATTTTTCAATATTCGAATACCGGGTTTCTGCTTCAAGCATAGTTCTACTGAGATAGTAGAGACTATTTTCATTCCCAGCATCATTCTTTTGAGCGAGAAAGGCACCCAATGATCGCTCTAAAGCTGTCACATAGAGGATAAGAGGTCTACCCTCAACAGGTGGCATGAGTACTGGTGGACTTAAGAGGTATTTTTTGAGAACATCAAATGCTTCTTGACATTCTTTAGTCCACTGGTAAGTGACTCCTTTCTTCAATAATTTGGTAAAAGGTAAACTTTTGCCTGCCAAATTGGCGATGAAATGCCGAATATAGGCTAAGTGTCCTTGAAGTCCTCTTAATTCTTTCAAATTCTGAGGAGGTGACATACCAAGGATTGATTTGGTCTTCTCAGGATCGACTTCAATACCACGATGGCGTACAACAAAGCCGAGGAATTTTCCTGAGGTTACCCCAAAAGCACATTTTAAGGGGTTCATCTTCAAATTATGTTGTCGAAGCTTGTGGAATATGATTTCCAAATCAGCCAAGTGATCAAAACGTTGTTTGGATTTAACCACCAAATCATCTACATAGCATTCAACAAATTTCCCTAGAAAAGGTTTGAAGATACGATGCATGGCGCGTTGATATGTTGCACCTGCATTCTTTAAACCAAAGGGCATCACCCGGTAACAAAACACACCTTGAGGAGCTCTGAAGGCTGTATATTCCTCATCTTCTGGGTCCATTCAGATCTGATTATATCCAGAATATCCATCCATGAAAGAAAGTACTTCATAGCCAGTCGTCGCATCAATTAAGAGTTCTGTAATCGGAACTGGAAAATCATCTTTGGGACAATACCGATTAAGATCTCTGAAATCGATGCAAACCCTAATTTGTCCGTTCTTTTTCTTTACTGGGACAATATTAGCCAACCACTTGGGATATTGAACTTCTCTGACGAAGTTAGCTTTGATAAGCTTATCCACTTCAGCCTCGATTTTGGAAGCATAGGTTGGGTGTGTTCTTCTCGCGGCTTGCTTGAATCCTCGATGTTCTTTTGGCAAACCCAAATGATGGGTGGCAACATCAGGATCAAGGCCAGGAATCTCTGTATAATTCCAAGCAAAAATATCTTTATTTTGCTTTAGAAAAGAAATATACATCTCTTGTTCTTCAAGGGTCATGGCCGCACTAATTAAAGTGGGGCGTGGATCTTTCTCTGTACCCAGATTTACTTCTCTGAGTTCATCCACAGTGGTAGAGATACCCTCTTCAAATGCTGGAGGAGCATCTCTAAGATCTTCCTCTTCCTCTTCATCATGTGTTATATCTTCCGTTTCTACTTGCAAAGTAGATGAAAAAACGAAATTCTCATGATCATAAGAGATGTCAAAATTTTCACATTTTGAAGAAGAAGCTTCCATTTCCGACCCTATTGATGAAAAAGGGTCTTCTTTGGGAAATAAAGAGGAGATGATGGATTGAGAATCGACATCAACATTCACCTTTGGTGTTGCTATAACTTCTTCTGGCCTGATTAGCGAAGTATAGACTTGTTGGATTTCAGCAGACGAAATGAAAACGTCACCACTTATGCTTTCATCACTGCTTGGTAAATTACCAATTTCTCCCATGTTGTCTGGCTCGATTGTCGTAATTGACATTATGGATCTTTCCATAAGAGTATTTTGATTTGGGCCTATTTTGTCAATTTGACTGATAGGTAACACATAATCTGTACTCACATGTGAAAATGGATTTATTGGAATTTTTTCCAAACCATATGGAGCATTAACTTTGGTAATTTCCTTCATTGTAGATTTTTATCTTCCCTTCATGTGATAAAATTCCGCCTCAATGTATTGAGACTCACATGTTTTGAACGGGGCCTTATCACCATACAATGTTCCAACTTGACCATCGAAACAGTATTTGAGACATTGATGGTATGATGACGGAATAGCTGCATGCTGATGTAACCAGGGTCTTCCAAGCAAGATATTGAAAGCTGAGTCTTGATCAACAATCATGAAATCTGAATTGGAAACAAGATCTCCAAACTGAGTTCTGAGCATAACTTCTCCAAGTGGTTCTTGTTCATTTTTATCATATCCTTGCAACATCATGGTAGAAGGAGATAAATCAGATTCCGTGAGGCCCAATCGACGAAGTGTGCGAATGGGCATGAGGTTGACTCCTGAACCATTGTCAATAAAAGCTCTTCGAACATCTATACCATTGACTTTGCCAGATAGGTACAAAGGTTTTATGTGCCCATGCACAACATCATCTTCATCTCTATCAGTAAAAGATATCACTGAATGGCATTCTGCAGGATTATTCTCTATGTGATAAATTTCAGCTGCAGCAATTTCAGCTTCAAACTCCTGAGGACTTGACAAAGCTTCGATGAGTTCTTCCCGAAGATCTTTTGATAGATTCAAAGCATCCAAAATTGATAATTTGGCTGGTACTTGGGCCAAGTGTTTCAATATATCATACTTTTGATCTAGAGGCCTGCGTTTCCCAATAGGAATATGCGGTTTAGCAGGTACTTTGGAAGCAGATGCTTTGGAAGCTGATGCCTCTTGTATTGAAGTTGGCAACATCTTTGGTTTTGGAAAATTAGACTGATTAGATCCATTTACTTGCTGAGATAAAGAAGATGGAACATTTAATCGGTCTTCCAAAATAACTGTGCCGAAGCTGAGTTGGCCATTGGCAGAAGAACTTGCTTGTTCATTTTGAGCTCGCTGAAGGGCTCTACCACGAGTTTCTGCTGCATATACAGTGCTAGCAGGGGTAGAATTAGAGTAGTGGCTTCGGAAAGATCCACGTCTTCCCCTATATCCTGAACCTCTAGAACTTCCTCGGGTTCCTTTATTTGATACAGGGAATTCAGGCTCATCAAGACTGGAATATGAATCTGTTAATTGAATCATATTAACAGAACCAAAGATCAATTCCTCGTCTGATAAAGACTCTGCCAAGTTAGCCTATTTAGGCTGTTCCGTTTGGTGGGACGGTGCCCGTGG
This sequence comes from Viscum album, assembly GCA_963277665.1. NCBI lineage: Eukaryota > Viridiplantae > Streptophyta > Magnoliopsida > Santalales > Viscaceae > Viscum > Viscum album. The sequence goes on along the minus strand of OY728130.1, from coordinate 2,102,051,206 downwards.
CTTTGAAGTAGATGGCATGAAATCTGCCAGAGTCAAAGACAATTTAGGCTTTGATATATATTCATCTTCTCCTGATTCCTCTTTCTTCTTTGAATTGCGCTGCCCTTTTGAGGATTTGTCCTTTGATGGAGGCTTTACTGCAGCTTTTGTAGGAGACACAATTGGCTTCTTCAATTGTGTTCGCAAAATGGAATGGGTCCGATTGATTGTCTTTCTGACCATCCAATCATCATATTTTTTCGCAGTTTTGCTTTTGACTTCCTGCCACTCGCCTCCTTCCTCTGGATCTGTAGCGGTAATACACGCTACATGAGCTGAAGAACCCTTCAATTTGACTTGTCCCAAGTCGACCATCTTTTGTAGGAGGTTTTTAAAGACAAAACACTCCTGGATGGGATGTCCCAACATTTGATGAAAGGGACAATAATTGGGACGGTCTTCATCTCCTTCCTTGTTTGGTCTCTTCGGCACTGGTAATTGAACCAAATTATTTTCCAGAGCTGAAATGAAGTAACCAGGAACTTGCTCACTTCGGAAAGAGTATGTTTTACTCTTCATATCCTCAAATTGTTCTCGTCGTTGATCTTTTTGATCATTTGGACGAAACAGCCTTTGTTGTTGGCGTTCAGGAGGTGGAGCCCTTCGAGAAGATGAAGGTTTTGAAGTAGAAATAGGTACAGGTGCCTGTTTAAGCAAAACTGTAGCAGTTTCTGCTTTACCCATTCTTCTTCCTGGAGCTGATGGAATTACACGAGATTTAGCCTTAGCCTGTATAAGGGAATCTTCAATCTGTTGAGCGATTGAAGTAAGGTCTCGAAACCCTCCTGTGTATTTCACAGGGATCAATGGAGTGCGTAATTCGTCACGCAAATTTGCCACACAGATTGGAAACAATTCCTCCTGAGGGAGTGATAAACTCAAGGAATACGTTAATCCCTTCCAACGAGCAATGAAATCAGAGACTCTTTCATTCTCCCTTTGCTTGCAGTTTGTAAGATCAAAAACTGTCGTTTTTGGCAAAGTTGAGCTGAACTGAAGAAGGAATTTTTGACGAAGATCCTCCCATCCGATGACTGACCGGGATTTCAAGCTTCTATACCAGACAAAAGCTGGTCCTTGCAAGGTTCTCACGAAGCATCTGAGTTTCACTGCTTCTTGTTGCTCTGGAGTTCCCATCATAGGATCACAACAAGACACGTAATGCGTCAAATGTTGTTCAGGGTCGCCTGATCCATTGAAAGTAGGGAAAACAGGGTTTCCAAAATTGGATGGGGGAGAAATTGAATCTACCCATTCAGGGTAAACTTTCTTTTCAGGTTGAACTTGCGCCCATTTCCCTTCCATAGTTTCTAACCGAGCTGTTAATGACTCAATAGTAGTTATTAACTTTTGAGAAACGTCAGGTTGAACTTGGTTTTGGGTAGGTGCAATGAATGGAGCTTGGACAGCCGTGGAGGTTGGTGCTGCAACTAATGGTAGTGCTGCCAACCGTTGTTGCGTTTGACCCGTAGGATTAGACCTATGTGGGTGTACTGATAAAGGAGGATATTCCTGATCCATCTCAGTAGTTACAACAAATTCCTTCGGCTGTCGGACTTCAGCATTCTTAAGAAGAAGACTACTCTGAAGTAGTTCTGCATTCAACCTTCTTAATTCTTTCATTTCTTCCTCCTGTTGTGCAAACCTTTGCTCTAATGAGAGCGATTGACCTCCTTCAGAGGAAGGGTGATAAGTAACCTGATTCTTTCCTTTCCCCTTATTGGATCCTTTTCGGAGAGGGGGAAGTGGGTTACTTGAAGGAATACCCAGATTTTGGGTAAGCCTTTGATTACGTGTGCGCACACCTTCTTCATTTAGGTCTGTGTGCGCAACTTCTTGAGCAGGAACCTCTTCATCTGATCCCTCTGATTGAGCCTCATCTGGTGAATCAGCAGCAACGGCAGTGATGACATTAATGGATGCATATTTCATGGAATCCTTTCTATCAGCATTTCTGTGATATTGTCTCCTTTTATGTCCATGATAAGGCATGGCATTCCGTTGACTTGATCCCTCAGGAATTTCTTGGAGAACCGTCACTTGGAGAGAATCTCCTGACATCTTGGCTCTTCGTTCCTCTTGAGGCTTATTCCCTAATCGATAGAATACTGACTTTCTCTGAGGGAGGGATTGAAGATTTGAAAAAGTCCCCAGTCCGGTGGACTGGGGGTGTTCCTGTTGCTTCCGCTCAACTCCTCGAATCCCATTCGTTGATTCTGAGGGTTGGGTTAGAGAAGTCCCCAGTCTGGCAAGCTGGGGTGTCTCTTGACATGCTATGTCTGAGATCTTCTTGAAATCTCTCTTGATCTTGCGAATCTTAGTTCGGAAATTAGCTGGATGCATTAACCTGTATCCACTTTTATCACCTGGTTCAACAGACCGTTGGATGATTTCTGAAACTTCTGTCATTTGATGACGTGTTTGCTCCAGACGAGAGGCTTGTGCAATATTCTCGCCTGCTTGATGTAGGAGAAATTCAACAACCTGTTCTCTATATACTTGACTTTGAGAGGAACTAGTTGAAGCTTGATCTCGAGCAAGATTTTGATTATGAACAAAGCCTATTGACTGTGGCCGGCCATGGGCAATAACATTGCATGAGACCATTTTCGGCGGGCTTTGCTGACCGGAAAGCACTGTGAAATGTAGTGCTCCGTGAATACCCCATCCTCTGATATGAACATTAGATGGAGCATTGGAAATTAACTGACGCAATCTTCTTAGTGCGCCAAGGCATGAACGTTGAAGGGTTCTCTGTTGCTTTTCAGCCTTCGGATACCGAGAGACTGATAGAGATGCCAAATCAATCTGGCGTTGTAACCCTTCTATTATCTTAAGATGATTTTCATATTCATCGTAAGATAATACCTTATTCTTTAATTGACAAAGAGTTTTCCATATGTTAAGACGAATATCATGGATTCCATCATCCGTCAACATCTTTGGAATGTCATACTGTGAATCAGCCAAAGGCCAAAACATGACTGGTACTTCACCTTTTGCCAGTTTTTTCCTCATGTTCAGCATTTCCTCTTTATCATTAAATGAAGATTCTTCTACCTGTTTGGACCAGAGTTGGTGTTTCCTTGTTGCTTCATCGGATTCAACAAGATTGGTAGAGGAATCACTATTCATGCTGGAAGATGAATGACCCAGGGAAGGTTCGGAGAATAACCTGAACCCCAAGCTATCTTCTGATGGAGAAAGAGTTTCACCTGCCGATAGTAAAACTTCAGACATGACTGGTTTTACGTTTGCAAGTGCCTCGAGATAGGAGGGCTTTCTCGTCGCTACATTGCCTTCTGAAGAATTTTCGAGACAATGTGAATCACTACTGCGGAGAGGACTTTCGCAGCGAAGTTCATCACCATGAGGAGGACCTTCATGATGGGTTACAGCAAAAGATGAGATCTCTTGCTCCTTGGTCTTCTGACCACACAGAGGGTTCCTGTGGTTCTCATCTGAAGAAGAAACTTCAAGATTGACCGAATTTTCATGAAGCAAGTCTTCATGAGGAAGTGTCTGTTGAAGACCTTCAGGATTAATGTTCCTGTTATTGGGAACTGAGGGAGTAGAATCTTGAATTCCGACAGATAAATGTCTGAGGGCTTCAAAAACTCCAGCATCGAGCAAGGCCTTGTTGCAGATTGGCCTTTGATCTCCTGACTGTGCTGGGTGGATCTTTTTCTTAGATGCCTTCTTACTCGCTTTAGAAATCACTTGATCACGAAAGTGATTGCTCTGAGCAGGTGTATGTGCCTGATCAGGAAAGATGGTCAGGTTAGGCTGATGATCATCGCTCAAATCAGGTGTATATGCCTGACTTGGTTGTCCATATGATATGGGGGAGTAGGCCCCACAACCCTCTTGGACTGGAACAGATGTGTGTGTCTGTTCCGGAGTGAATTGTTGATGTGTCACTCCACTGCTAGGGATAGATTTATGTGTCTGTCCCTGAGATGATGCTGAAGCTGTTATGATATCCTGGCAAGCATCCAGAATATGAGCAGGAATTTGCTTCTGCTCTTTCACCATTGACAAAATATGTTTGGTGACATCAGCCGCTGGAACGGGGATATACGTCCATTCCGGGCTTGGAGTAGGTGTATGTGCCTGCTCCTGTCCTCCTTTTCCTGTCAGTGAGTCCTGACAGTACTCAAGTGTGGAGGCAGAGAGTTTAGTCTGCCTCCTGTTTGTCGTCGGGGCTTTCCGACTGACTTCTCCGTGCGCTACCAAGCGAGACTGTTGGTAGGCTTGATTAGTATTAGCAGGTGTATGTGCCTGCTGATTACACTTCGCCAAACGCGGTTGACGAGATCCACCATATGTAGTCAGACGAGCCTGCTGACTAACTGCTGATGTATAAGCAGGTGTATGCTCCTGCCTATGGTACTCCGCCGGAATTGCCTGGCGGGATTGGCTTGATGCTGCCAGACGAGTCTGCTGGACAGCGGGATTAAAACGGGCAGGTGTGTATGCCTGCTCGTTGTTTGCCACCAAGTTAGGTTGGTGGACTTCTCCGGAGATGGCAGGGATGACAACCTGCCTATTGTTAACCGGATTCCGTCTCTGGCGATTCATCTTGCCTGCTCGGGTTCGAGGAACCTGAGCTGAACGCCTGGAGTCGGTACCCTCATCATGTTGAGGGCGCACTACCGCACGAGTCTGGCGGCGATTGTTGATGGGAGCCCTTGAGAAGGACTCCTGTCTTTTTGAATTAAGGTCCTGCGGGACCTGCTCATTCACTTCCTCGGAATAAGGGAGTGAATGGAAATTGTGTTCCGGGGATAACGACCCGAAACGGTTGGAGACGGTAGTCAGCACCGTCTGCTTCTTGATTGCTGGTCGCCGTTGTCCGGACGACCAGGTAGAATTGTTAACTTGGAGGGCTTGAAGAGCGGCCTCTAGAGTTGGGATAGTACTGTTGCGACGGTACTCCTTAACCAGTGCATTAGAAACACAGCGTTGAAGACACTGAGTTGGTGATGTCATCCTCAGAGCGGATGACGTTCCAGCAGGAGTAGTAGCATTGGTTTTCACAGTAGTAGACCTCACAGTAGAGGTGTTCCCAGCAGCAGTATTCACAGGGGTGAATTTAAGGAAAGCCATTTTTTTTGTAGAAGATCTTGAAAAAAGAGTGCCTTTTCCATATAACAGACATAATCAAGATGAATCCGGCTACTGCATCTTTTGGATGATCATATGTAAATGATTGCCTTGTTGGCCCAAAGGGCCTAACAGATAAGAAGAACATCACTTTAACTTGGTTAAGGGTTCACGTCGGGTTCACCATTTTTGTTTCGCGCGGAATCCGGGGATGACCTCCTGGACGGGAGATTCAAACGTTCCGATCGGTTTCTAACGGGTTTGTTCGTAGAACCGGAAACATCCAATGATTCCACATCCGTTTGGACCTACTTTCCAAAGGCAGGCGCTCATGACCTCCTGGACGGGAGATTCAAACGTTCCGATCGGTTTCTAACGGGTTTGTTCGTAGAACCGGAAACATCCAATGATTCCACATCCGTTTGGACCTACTTTCCAAAGGCAGGCGCTCATTAGCTTGTGGGCTAATGAGGCTTAGGAATTTGCATTGGTCGAGAGGATGGGAGGTCGGACTCATCACACCTTTTTGAGGGGAATTATTGTCTACTTCGGGACTCTCTTTATAGATTTAAGTTAAGTTCGTGAATCCTTATTACATTACCAAGTATAAAATGAGCTTTCCTTTAGTTTTAACAATCAATGATTAAATATGCAAGAAATTTAGAGAATCTTTTATATGTATTCTAGGTTCTTCATCAATAGATAATCATCTATATTTGTTTAGAGATTCTTGGTCAATGGTATCCTTCAAAACATTTATATAAAAGTCTCTTGGTCATTTTGATGACCAGGCTGGTTTTAAAGCCACTCAGTGGGGCACTTGAAGTTTATCGTCATTCAGAAGGACATAGATTATTTCAATGTTGGGATCGAACCCATGAATGGGCTACCTACGTATCCTTTGTTTTAAAAAAGGAATCAGAACCCACGTAGTTCGAGGAATGGGATATGATGTTTTATGATTGATGGCTCAAAGATGAATGTCATAATTACTTTTACACTCTAAGCTCAAGTGAGTCATGCTCGGTGTGAGAAACAAGAGGTATTGGTAAAATTTAGACAATTGTGCCATAAAAAGATGCAATCATAAGAATTTGTTTTGGGGCTTATGTATAGATGACTGCCCAGATAGGCGAAGGTTTAGGATTTACTTTTAGGGAGAAAATCCAAGAACAGGGTCCACAAAGTTATATGTGCTTCATGGAGATTTGAATACTCTAATCTTGGGGCTTACTCCTAAGGAGGATGCCCAAGTTAGGAGGGGACTTATGATTGGGTTTTATTCCTGAAAAGGAAACCCAAATCAAAGAAAATTTGTGACTGGTTAAGAGAAATTTTAAGAGACTTGGGGCTTACTCTTAAGAAGGATGCCCAAGATTTATGACTAGGACTTATTCCTGAGAAGGAAGCCTAGGTTAGGGGACTTGGGGCTTACTCCTGAAAAGGAAGCCCAAGGTTATGACTGAGTCTTATTCCTGAAAAGGAGACCCAGGTTAGGGATTAAGGTTTGGGGCTTACTCCTGAGGAGGATGCCCAAAATTAAAGGACTTGATTGGGGCTTATTCTTAAAAAAGATGCCCAAGATTTATGACTAGGACTTATTCCTGAGAAGGAAGCCTAGGTTAGGGGACTTGGGGCTTACTCCTGAAAAGGAAGCCCAAGGTTATGACTGAGTCTTATTCCTGAAAAGGAGACCCAGGTTAGGATTCTCTCATCTTAAAGGATGAGGTTGAAATGAATGAACTCTCAATCTTTGGTGACATAAAGATGTTTAAATCACTGGGTGTTGAGAGGTATTTCACAGAATTCCTTTCAGATAAGGATGTCAAATCAAGAAATCATGCCATAAATGGCTTTTGAAGAGTATCTTGAAGACTGAATCTTGAATAGGAAGAGTGAAATGGCTTAAGAGGGGTAAAAATGGGCAAGATGGGCACCCAAAAAGCTAGGGGCGCGCAAGTCTTGAAAGGCGCGCAAGTCCTGCGGCGGCGCGCAAGTATTGGTCGCGCAAGTATACTTGCGCGACATGAGGGGTACTTGCGCGATTTTCAACCAGTATTGAAATACTTGAGCGACTCTTTATTAAACCCTTCACCATCCTCTTGAGGTTCTTCCAGAAGAGGGACGCGCAAGTTATATTGAAGGAATTAAGTAGGCGCGCAAGTGTTTGATAAGTTTCAACACTTAGGCCTTCCTTTTTCTCTTTAGATCTTCCGTTCTAGGTAAGAAATTACCTTAGAAGTGTTCCGGAAGCTTTGAGAAGAGACTTGGGCGTCGGGAGCTTCAATCCGAGTTTCTGGAAAAAGATCCTCTCGAATGGGGGGCCCACAGGGTCTATTTATAGGCAAAAGAAGACCCAGGGCGGTTACTGGGCGGTTACCAGATATGTCGCGCAAGTCCCTTGCACGACCATGAGTGGTCGCGCAAGTCCCTTGCACGACCATGAGTGGTCGCGCAAGTGTTGAGGCGGCGCGCAAGTGTACTTGCGCGACCAAGAGGGAACTTGCGCGACCTATGGGCAATGTTCTCCTTTTCCATCCCTTTGTCGATTTTTGATGTTTCTTCAAAGGATTAATCACTTTGAGCTCAGATATTCCCTTTTCCGATCTTTAGATTCTGTGACGAAAGGAGCGTCAACAGATACCAACTGTAACGCCCTGACCCCAGCTACCCAGAGTCGGTGCATTACTTCGTAACATTGGCATGATCACAAAAGATCAAGTCTCGAAAGACCGATTAGTTTAGTAGCCTTGGAAACACTAGATACATTCATAAACATTACATTACATCATAAAGTGAAAAACTAAAATAAAAAAGTATCCATAGTCCACACTCATATCCTCTTCTGACTATCCCTGCAGGTCATTCATAAAATACTTCTTCACATCCTGGAAAATATTAAAACATTGAAAGGGGTGGGCTCAGATGCTCAGTAAGGATAACAATATTGTGGAAGCTTTCATAAATAAACATAAACATTTAAGGTAATGTATAAATAAAACAAAAGCCTTTTAAACTTGAACATCAACATAATATGGAAAAAGTAAAATAAGATAATGCCATTTACTTCTTCACATGGATATTCTACTGGTCGAATAGTCACATGCAATATCAATAACCACTTTCATATTGATGGAATGCATAATGCCAGACTATCATAACCACGTAGTCAAGGCCTCGTGCCAAGACTACAAATAAGATTTTGTCAAGGCCTCGTGCCAAGACACTAGTTTGTCTCATGAGACCTATCGATGCATCGAGGAGCTATAGCGGGCTCCACCCGTCACTTATTAAGTCCAATGCATTCCTCATATGAATAGGTTTAAACATATCATAAACCATAACATAATCGTATCACATAAAACATGCATAAATGAAACATAACATTTCCAAATTTCAATCACAAGATATAAATACAACACATTGATATAATAAAAACACTTTCAAAACCATTTTCAATACCAAAATAAAAGAAAAGTAAAACATGGTATTTATTTTTCTTTTAAAAAAAAGGTATGGCTTGTAGAGGAAGCCGAAACTCAAATAATGGTCACGGTGGCGGAGAAGTCGTTGTCGCCGCATACGTACGACAAAAACATCCCCTTTTGTCGTTTATTAAACACTTTGTATAAAAATATTCCTTTTGAATAAACGTAAAAGTCAAAGGGGTTTATACACCATATAAAAGAAAGTTGTGTATAAAACCAAATATGCCTCAATGAAAGAAGATTGAGATGAAGTCCTTAAAAAGATCATTTTTAAAATAAAATATATCTATTATGTGTATTCACTATAGGTACACATAAAGAAATTAAAAATACAAAATAGGACATAATAATATCATGACATAATTTGAAAGTAGGAGATTAACCCAAAGAATGGAAATTGGGTTAAGAAATTCCCTTACCTTGTGTCCGACTTGACTCAACCGTTCTTTAACCTCCTGAATAAAAAACTAGAGTTAATATCTACCTTATTAAGAACCATTTTCAATTTCATTATCCTTTTTATATCACTTATTACAATGTTATGAACATTATGTAATTATTTAAGTTAATAACGGGCGTTTTGTCGATCTTTGGTACTTGAGTCAAAAATAAACTTCTTATAATTACAAGTTGTTCATGTGGTGAAATATCCATTATATCCAGAATTATATTCATGATATAGATATCATATATCTCATATATATCCAGTATATACATACATTTATAATATTCCATAACGTTTAGAGGTAAGAAATGAAATGCACCGTTCATGGAGACGGTAAGTCGTACGTACGCATGAACGCTACTTTCATTTCTATTTCGTATTTAATGGAATGAAATCATAATTATATAAAGGTATAATATAATTCCAGTATAATATAATGTATAATACCATTTACTACATCCTATATACATCCCACATATGGTATTAACGATTCAAATCACTTTGAGGGGGCGGTAGTCCGCACTTCCTAAAATGAAAATATCACGTTTACCCATAATGGAAATCATAAAGGTATGCCATAAATGAAAAATACAGAAGATTAAGTAAAACATAAACATATCATATATCATATATAAATATAGTGACATCTTAATGGCCACTTTTGAAGGTGTTATATGAGTGTTGAATAATCATCGTTTCGTGAGGCAGAAATTCTCCATCCACAGAAACAGTATGTTCTTTAACCATTAGATGTAGGTGTGTGTAAGTTTAGCTCAAATCCTTCTTATAACAACATCCTAGTATATTTAGGATACTGGTTTTGTTACAAAATAAATGAATAAAAAGAGTTTAGGGGGTTGGAGAAGGAAAATAAAATAAAAGAACACAAGAGAAGACATTACCTTAAAATCGGGTAACTCTTTTTGATTTGAGCCAAAGGATTCCTTGGGAAGAATTCTGCCCAAAGTGAGGCTTCTAGGAGTAAGGGAGAGAAGTTGGGAGATTATTTGGGTAGAGGTAGGCCGAGACAAATGGCTTTGAAAGTGTGAGTAAGGTGGTAGAGGTGGGGGCCTTTTATAAGAGGAGAGGAGGGGCACTCTTGGAAAGTAAGGAAATGTTACATTATTATACAATGCTTTTCAGATTCCAAAGGTCCCACACTTATATAATTCGAGGATAGGGTGATAAGGGTTATAAATCTAATCATCCAATAGGTTTTGGACAAGTGTAAGCCTTGGATTTTACATTATCTTTTCATTTTATTTAAATCGTTAATTAATGAGGTAATCGATGCATCATCATGGTGTCATAAATAATTTAATTTATTTAATGTCCAAAAATTATAAAAAAAATACTATGATGTAGGAAATTTGTTTATATTTCCAATGATTATTTATAGTAAAAAATATTACTTGTATAACCCCATGTAAATATTGTTTTAGTAAAACATTTCATGTTTGTGTCATTTTTTACTTTAACATTAAATAAAAGGTATTTATGTCATTTTCCAACTAAAGTGGCTCCATGGGGTCCCCAAGTTGACCCATGGATTTTCTTGGTCGGCCATGGAACATCCAATGAGGGTAGGACATGTTTCAATCTCATCTCATATTATTAAAACATTATTTTTACCTTAAACTACACTAATTACCTCTAATCGCGATTAATTAAACTTAAAAGTTACTATTCACCAAAAATTATTTTTATCCCATTGAACCAAATTTTACTTACTAATGACAACCATGTATGTAGGATTTTTGAAAATCAAAACACAGAAGTGGTAATTATTCATTTAAACGAAAAATCAGTTTTTTAACTACCACTTAGTGGTTTCACTATTCATCAAAATTGAAGTTTTTCAGAACAATGCCAAAATTTCACCCTAAGCTATATTTGATATTCCGATTTCAAAAATTATGTCTATTTTAAAAAATTCCAAACATATAAGTTTCATTAATTAATTTTATAAATAATTCCCGCTGTCATAACAAATAGCATGTTTTTAAGAAACAATTTATATCAAAATATTGACAATTGTTCATGCCAAATTTCAATGTTAAAGTAATTCTAATGGCCACCATTGTATAAAATGGTAAAAATATATTCTAATTATACTTTAAAACCACTAAATAGTATAATTTATCACAATAAATTATTTTGATTAAAAAATTTGTTTTAAATATTTTTCACTATTCATAAAAAATTGGAAGTTCTCAGAAAGTTACAAAAAATTCAACTTAGGATAATTTCGATATTACGAATACAAAAATGAAGTCCATTTTGAAATATATAATTTCTCTAATTTTAAAACGTGGTTATTACTATTCATAACGGCTACTTTGATTAGTCGCGGTGTGTTAGAACTCGAACTTGCGTACAATGCAAGCTATTGCAATATTGAAAGAGAGGCGTATCTTGGAATCTCAGGGTGTTACACTGCTGATAAATTCTCCTTACCGCACATGGAAATTTTAATTTTTCACATCATGCTAAAATTTTAATTCCCACCCGCAAATATATCACTAAGGATAATCTTTCTTCCACTTTGTTCTCTATTTTTTTCACCCACTAAAAATTTTATTTCTCAGTCTCAAAAATTAATTTCTCTCTCGATTATTCATTTGTATGTTCAAAATAAATAATAAATATAAATTTTGAATATGGAGACCATGGATTTTGTGAGAGAAATGATGAAGAAATCTATTCCAACACAGTGATTTATCAATGAACATTACATAGAGGTAAAATCCCTAGAATTATTTCATTTATTATTTTTTTAACATTTTATGATATTTTAATAAATATTTTTTGATTACTATCATTATATCATTGAATGATCTTTATTTTTTTCATCTTTATAATTATAAAAAAATTATTTTATTAGGTGAAACTATAGTTGTTCTTCTTTATTATGTCAATGAATTTTGTGTAAGGTTCTACGGTCTTGAATATTTTTTTTTTCAAAACATATTTTTCACATTGGATTTTTAAAAACTGACTTGAAAAATAGGTTTTTTATGTTGGTTTAAAAAAACAATGATAAATATCATTTTTCATCAGTTAAAAAAACAAACCTGAAAAATCATAAAATAAGACATTTTTAACATTGGTTTTAATAACCGATGTTAAAAATATACATACTATGTTACTTTCAATGACATTGCTTGAAAAAACCAATATTAAAAATATAAAAAACCCAACCTAAAAACCTCGTTTTGTTACTAGTGTCATTTTTTGATCAAATCATTAACAGGTTATATATTTTCCATATCACAACCTCAATGATATCATAAAAAACATATTTATCCTTTAATTTCATCTTTATATCCAACCTTGTAAACTGATGAATGAAAACAAAACACATCACATCATGGAGATGGTAGTCCACACAATGCACGGACAATGGGTTTGTTTTTCTTAATGGATAGAGTATATGAATAAATATTGATAATGAGTTTAATATAGTAACATTGAATTATATAAATGATAATAATATCATTATACTAGAGTGGATAAAATAAATTTCAAATAAGATAATTAAGAAGAAAACTAAGTAGTTAATGATACTCACATCGGAGAATTGAATTTTCCATGGAAGTATCATTGAATTCAAAGGGTTTAGGCTAAAAATGAGTGATTGGGGGATTATTTTAATAGAAAAGGATTCTAGGGAGAGTAAAATTTCATAGTTTTGAAAAGAAATTTGAATAGGAGGTGGGTCTTGATGTCATGAAAATGTTACCCTTTTATAAGTGTAAGGAAGGGTAGTTTTGGGAGTAACCCTCACATTTTCAATAATGTAAGGTTTCTATTCCTGTGTCAAAGTCCAAAAAATGGAAAAAAGAGGATATTAAAATGATTGTGGGTCAAAACTCACCCCAAACATTCTTTTTGAGACAAATTGTATTGTCATAGATATTTTTGTTTTAGTATTTGAGCTTTTACCCTAATTCACTTTTACCATGGTAATTAGTTTCTAACCAAAGTAATTAATTTTAATGAAAAATATTGAGATTAAAAAATTTATCTAATTTGATACTTATAGTTTCAAAATTGAAAATAATTTTATCAAATAAACTTTCTAAAGGTGTGAAATTATAATTTTAAAATAAATAGACTTAATCGAGTAAAAATAGTTTTTAGAGAAATGAATTTTTTATGCTTTAAATTTATATATCAAATAAAATTATTTTGGAATATTATTTTAATGACATAAATTGATTTATTATAAAAAATAAAATATATGAGGCTTTCAAGGAAATCGAAAATCAAATCTCCCTTGAAAATATTCGATTTAATGAAAAGAGTAAAAATGTTTTTTATATTAAAGTAATGTTTTAATTATTTATAAAAACAATTTCCATAGGTTTTCTAAGTTTAAGGAATATTTTTAAAAATATAATTTTTTTACTTAAATTCATATTTTATTATTTAAACGGTTTTATAAATTCCAAGTTCATTCTCATATAATGGTAAAACCATACAAATTACAAGTTTCATAGAAACCATATTTTTTTATTAAAACCTGGCCTTTTCATAAAAAATTAAAAAAAACATAGTAAGATAATTTAAATTTGATTAATTAAAAAAATTGAACTAGTTTCATTAATTTAAAATTCTAAAATTTAACTTTTAAATAAAGTCTTTAATAATGGCTCTTTAAAACACATCTTTCATGATATTCCTTGATTTGGTGTTTACTTGCCAAAGTAAGGTATCAGGTATTACACTAGTGGTGAAAGGAGATTTCTCCCTGAGTCTTAATATTTTCACTTCTCTTTCATCCCTCCCCCTGATTATAGGACTATTATTCTTGAGTATTCTCTTTGCCTCCACCATTTTAGGCTCCCTTAAACTATGATCCATGCACTGATGAGTTTATTTTTAATTAAAATTTAATTTTTTATTCAGTAAAAGTATTTAAATTGACATTTTATTGGGAAATACAAGATAAAAAATTCAAGAAATATTTTTTTTGTATGTCACATGATAAAAATATCACCAACATGATGTGTTTAAAACACCATAGTAGATTAAAAACATGAGTATAAATTCATACTCATTTGAAATCGGATATATCAAATATGTCATTTTATATAAAATATTTTATATTTCCTATATGTGAATAATGGTGGGAAAATCTAAAAAAAATCCAGGAAAGTTGTTCTAGTTGGTGGTTATAAATACCTAATAGTATATAAGGATTACAAGGGATATGTCTCTAGTACTTAGAGAGGAAGGAGAGTGAGTTATCAAGGGAACATGAAAGATAGCCTTAAAATAGATCAATTTGATCTAATATCATAGTTATTCTAAGAAAATCATTAAGATAATATCATTATATCTAGTGTTATACATTTCTACAAAATCCCATATTACTACTTCATATATATCTAAAGGATTATACATGTGTAGTATATTATAAAAATCAAGTATAGTATTCTTATAATGTATATTGAAATAATATTTTAGTGGTAGTACTATCCAAGAAGTTTAGGTTGCGATAGAGGATAAAAGTTATATGCTTCAAAAATATCATATCTTAAGGTACTTTAATAAAAGAGGTGGAATTACTATGAGAAAAGTATCCAAATATGAGAATATGGTAGACCTAATGGAAAAATCCATAACCCAACAGAAGCATGATTTTCCATTTTAGAGATAAAAAAATTGAATGGTAAGTAGTTTTCTCTAATTAAACTAAAATTGTTTTGAAAGTGAGTGACCTGGATCCAACTCAAACTAGTAATTTTTTATTAGCACATCATACATATAATATGATATATTCATGATTATAATTACCATGATATAAAAAAAACTTATTCATATATTATATATGTAAATTCCCTTATATTTCATGTCATATCAAAAGGCTATAGTGGTTTCCATCTATAATGAGAACCTCACAATATTATAACAGTAATCTTAAACATATTCCATATAATCTAGATACATCAGTCTGATGGGGAAAATGATTTCTAAATATATGGTGTTAGGGGTCACATAACCATATATATTTCTTCTCATGATGTTCGCACTTTTTGATCTCAATTATAGTAGATATGAGTACTAACTCACTAATAAGAACACATGTTTTAAGTGTCATGGGATGTTATTATCGATAAACATGTGTACTGGTCTCTCTATGTGAGATCATTGTCAATGTGTATCATTGATAAAATAATTTGATGCATGATGAAAACCATAATAGGTTATGTTTGTGGTGTGGTATCATGCATCATATGCATCATTAGTGGTATGACATTGATTGAATGATTAATACAATATTTATCACTTCTCAGTATAAGATGAAGATATCTCTGATCATTTAACTAGGAGATAGTGCCTTTTCGAAATCCATAGTAATGGTAGATAAATAAATTCCATCAAATCAATTAAAATAATTATAAATAAATAATGAAAGGATTGTGACACAAAGTATGCATCCTATTTTATGTGATATCATGAGAAGAAGAGATTATATGACATGAAAAGTGTTCATAATAGGTTTTGATAGTTATGATTTATCGTTATATCTTTAGGGGTCTTGATGTTTTAATGAATAATTATCCTCGCCTATGAGTAGAACTCACTATAATCTAGATAATTTTTTAACAGGTTATATATAAAGTGTATCCAAAAGTCTCACCAATTCAGATGATTTGGATTTTAGGATGAAGTGGGACCTATGGTCATAGGCTGAAGAATGTACAATTGTGAACGATTACAATTAAATGAATAAATAAATTCAATTAAATTTTATTAAAGTTTATAATAATAAGAATTGATATTATATCTCAAGCTATTTACAAGTTATGTATGTATAAATAAGTGAGTTTGAGAAAATATTTTTCAAATTAATATTATTTATTTGAGGGTTTTTAATGATTTCTAGGAGGAAAAAGACAATTTAATGGATTCTATTTTATCATGATAAATGTTAGAGTGCTACATGTGAGTGGTGAAACTCATGTGACATTTATGAAATGTTAATTTAGATTTAAATGAAATTTTTAGTCAATTTTAATATTTATGTTTCTTAAGGGACTAAAGTTATATAATGAAACATTAAACCTTGGTATAAATAATTTTTTAAACCCAAAATTATTGATAAGTATCTGTTGTACAATTTTAAATCCTCCTATGTATTATTTCGAGCTTTAGAAAGAGGAATAGTAGAGAAGAGAAAGATCAGTTAGATTCCTCCCTCTTGGATTAAGTTTGTGTTCCTTGGGTGATCATATAGGAATGATAAAGCACCTGAATCTATCATGATAACATGCAAATGTTATATAAAAATGAACAATTAGTTTCGATACATATTTGGATGATCTATATGAGTCCTTTAATGCATACTTTGAGCTATTATGACCAGATTATGAGGGTATTTTTCACAACCATTAGGTTCTAATGTCAGATTTATTGTCAATTGAAATTCATGTGAAGGATCTTGAAGTATGTGGAAATGGTTGGAGTTGAGTTGAGATTACTAGAGGATTTATAGAAGGATAAGGAACAAAATTATGACATGAGGTAATCAGCCACACTGTGAATGGAGTTGAAGTTGGAAAAATGAAAAAGTCCCCTCATGCATAATATTTTTTTTTCGAATGACTAAGGTTCTTCTCGTCATGTGTAATTTATTTTAATTTATCATTTTGAGGAGAAAATTTAGTTGTATCGTGGAATTTAAGACCACACTATGAGGTTTGAGTAATAAAATGTTTCTAAGTTATTAAGAATATAGTGATTCATAAGAGTAAAAGAGAACTCACATAAGGATAATTCTCTTATTTCATAAGACTGATCAGGGTGTTTCATAAGGGTATACTCCATGGAATAGGGAGTAAATGTAAGGATCTATATTTTTCATAATCTTGATTATTTTTATTACACTCCACATCACAAATGGTCACACCATGAAGAATTGTTTTTGGTGTATTTAGGTGGCTCTTCAAATTAAGAAAGGACCATGCCACAAAAATGATTCATGCCATAATTGTTGAAGAACAATGGAGAATCATTCCATGAGATATCAGTTACACTATGAAGGAATATTATGAAATGTTCAATGGTTTTGGAATTTTTGATATGTCCTTGTCATAGAAGATGTGTGTTCCACAACAAGTCTAGAGATGGTAAATATCTAGTGGTGATCATGCCAATATTTCTCTAGGAGTTAAATTTGGGATTTTGATAGTAAATATGGATCTGGTTATTAGACATGAAATACATCATAGTGTTGAAAACCATGCCAAAATATGGGAGATTATAAGAAGAACTTGTTATGAGGAAGTATTTCATATTGTAAAGACATTTAATCCAGAAAGTTAAGTCTATTGAAATTTATTTCAGAAATCATGGGAGTTGGTCAACTTAATGGGTGGTTAATGGATGGTTTTCATGACCCGTTAAGTGAGATATAAGTAAAAAATTTATGAGACACATTTTTAGGAAAATGATTTCCTAATTTAAATTAGAATAAATAGAATGAGAAAAATATTAAGAAGATAAAATATTTAAGATTTATGAAAATAAAGAACATGTGAGTTTTTACTAAAAGAAATTTCATTGGAGATAAGGGGATCGAAGAAGGAATTAAAGCACAACAACACCCTTTTTAGTTTTGGGGTTGAATATGGTGATGAATTATTATAAGTGATATATATATTACATTTTTTTATTCCTTATATTGAAGTATTACAAAAAGTGAAAATTATAGGGAGTTCACATAGGATTGATGGCGTATATTTCCTAAAAAATTGTAACACATGTAGTATGTGGCATTAATCCCTGGTATGTTGACACAACATAGGTATATTCTCGTTGGAGTATCCATTTTTGGTGGACCAAGTTAAATATATGTGTTTATTATTTTATTTTATACATTAAAATTTCATATGTGCGTTAAAAAAAGTTTTGAGCTATTATTTCTAACATGACAACAAGATTTGGACGAAAGCATGTAGATTTGAACACCCTAATTCACCCCCTCCTAGTGTGTATTGGGCATATGTTTATCATAGGATCATCTTAGGATCACATAATACCATAAAGTTATAGTTTAATTATTCATATATTATCTTTATTCTTAAATTTGATCATATGAGATCCATGGGATAATTCAAGGACTAGTATGCTAAATATTTTATTAAAACACTAATCTAGTCAGTTTTTTTATAATATTGTTTCTAAATCCCTTTGATTATCCTAAAATTATTCAAGTTTTTTTACATTGGTCCTACATAATTTAATTCAAGTATTTAAATTAAATTTGTTATGATTTGAGTGAAACGTATCAATATGGTCCCAATGACAAAAATAGTTCATCAACCGGACATTGTATTGTCATGATATTTTCATCCAAAGTTTGAAATCAATTTATGATATAGGACAAATATCCAAGTTCATGGATCCATATGACTGGGGGAGATGGTGGACTAGTCTTTAATGGCGCGGAAATAATATAAAAATCAAGAAAAATTATGATGAGCAGCACCATCTACCACTGACTATTGTTGCCCGCCCTATTGACTATGAGGCCGAACCCACCACCCAATCCATGAGGCATTGGTTCCTATAAAAATATAAAGAAATTGTCACCATGCCCAATGCAGGATCCTAGTGTAAACAGCTATGGAACCCCCTAGCATTTTTGACCCACACCTCGCACCCAATAGGTCATATTTGATTTGAGTCGGGCTGGGTCAGGTCATCCCCAACCCATCCAACTTAATGAACCCCACTCAATCCCAAATATACCCTTTTTCCCCATTTTATGTCCAAACGGACCCAGGAATCACTAAAAATTCATAAAATTAATTTAAATTATACAAAATTGAGTAAAACCAATTCAAGGACCACTAAACATATCATTAATGAATTAAATTTATTTATTATGACTTTAATTCACTAAAAATTCTATTGATTATAATTTTAGCTTATTTAAATATTTTTATACAATTTTAATTCATATTTACTTATCATAATCTACGACCAACCCATGTATGTTTGATTTTTATTTAATTAAATTTTACTCATTCAGTAAGTTGTATTTTGTAGTATATAAATATTAAATATTATTCTTTAATGATCTATGGATTTCCCTTTATATTTATAATATGTAAGGGCATTCGTATATACATTTAAATATTAAATAAAATTCTCACACCTTAGGATCCCCTCATATTCATGTGATTACATGCCTGTAATGATATAGGTCCTCATCATGAGACTATTTGAGACAAGATTTGATATAAATCCAAACAAGTAGAAATGCATGGGAGAATGAAGAGGTTTCCCTGAGCTAAGTAATTATCTCAAGGATTTTTTTCCTAGGTTCTCAATTAATCCATCATCTGATCGATGGATCAACAAGAAGAATACAACTCACAATCAAGACTTTATTTATTTATTTTTATTGGTAATGGTTACTTATTATTTAAATGTTTTGGTTATATATTATCACATAGGATATCTAATAAGAATGAAAATATAAAAATAAATAAATATGTGATGACTGATTTATATTTATGAATGGTTAATTTTATCAAATCAGTCACATAGTATAATTAAAAATCATGATAAATAGATTCAAATTTCATTTTACAAGTAAATAAAAAGATAAAATCCCTCAAAGTACTAATAATTAATAAATGTATTCTATTAGATATTTTATAATGAAACCATAGTTTGTGGTGTTTATTAGCCATAGTTAAGGGTGTCTCATTCTTTTATAGAGCTATAATAAGTGTGATGAGTTGAGTTAACTAAAATTGAAATCAAATAAGTACTCATATCTATATTGGTGAAATTTTATAGAAAAATTGTTGAGTGAATCTAATCTTAGGATTTGAAAGAGAATGAACTCCACTAAACATACTAAGGATCTATGAGTTAATGTGGTTGGCCGACCAAAATCCTACCTTAAAACTCTCTAAGAAGTGGTGTGGTCATATATAGAGATATGAAGAGAGGTTTTAAGGATATTTTCCTAATAAAATACTAAAGAGACGTAATATTATGAATTCAATGGTTTAGGTCTATCGATATTTGAATAAAATAATGGAATATATTTAAGATTAATAAATCAATTATGTAAAAATTATCAATAATAAAGATAATGGTACTAATATGTTAAGATTCATTTTCTAGAAAAATGGAAATTAATACCATAAAACCAATGAAATCAATATGGGACAATTAACATTTCCTCATTGGTAAAAAAATATAGGAGTGGTGTAGGATCTTGTGTATGGTATTATGTCATGAAATGAAATATTTTATGTCGGAGTCCCCACTACTTGATGAGCCACCTCAGGAAGAAAGTAAGGGTAAGAAGGATTCTTGTTAGAGATATATGGAAGATTCATTTTATGTCTACATCATCATGTTATCATTAATGTATAATGAGTTGTGAAAGAAACATGGAGACATGGTTGGTTACACTATGTTGTCTCATCTCTAAGGACATTAAGATGGGGAAGTGAGGTGAGAATGTAATGAGATTATTAATAAAATTTATATGTGTAAGATAAAATATGGAGTCCAATAATTTTTTAATATACTTAAGATTATAAATTAAATTAATTGATTCATGGATTTTGGATTTGGATTGAATAATGATCTATCTATAGATCTCATATATACATCCTTATCACCCAGTTTCCCTAGTTTCATTGAAAACTATAAGATGTACAGTATGGAGAAATATTTTCAATATAAATTAAATAGAGTTCTCCAAGTTGATAAGTATATAAATAAATAAATCTCTTATATCATTATGGTGAAAAAGTGGAAAGGAAAGGATAAAAGGCGAATGGAAAGTACAATGCTGAAGGAACCTTCATAACTTCCTTTCAAGAAACAAAAGAGGTATTGCATTGAACATGGGGTTATTTGATTTGTATGTGGAAAGAAATATCACTAGAAAAGGAATTAAAATTAATTGAAGAAGAAGAAAGAATAAGATCCTAGTTGAATTATATTCATCATTTCATGTAATATTTTTTTCACTTCATGGTTATTAGTTAGAATTTTTGACAAAAAAATTTGTACCTAAACACAACTATCAAGGAAGTTCAAAAAGATTATAAGAGTTGAAGTGCATATTCAAGTTCCTAATGGATAATGAATCCTATGTTATATATAGAATATCACAAATTTTCATTACCTATTGGAGTGGTTCTCACCTTTGAGAACTATTACTATGCAATGTCTGTAATGACCTAGAATCTTATCAATATAATTTCTCCCCTAAATATATAATTTTTTCATATAATATTATATAATTCACAAGCAACACATGATAAATCCAAAAACAGTTATTTTAATAATTTGGAAATTACATTTAGAGAATAAATATGTCCATAATAATTGAAAATATTATAATGGGGTAAAAATATAAAATAATATAAATAAAATATGAAAATATGGGTCTACTTGATCAACCAGAATATCTACACTCACGAACAACACTAGTAAATCAATATTCATTTTGAAAATGAAAATATAAATAACCTTTAGACAAAATGTAAGTGAATAAATATTGAATGAAATATTTATAATTTATAAAAATTAAGGATCTCATATGACCACTACAAGTTGGACCGTTGAAATAGTAACATGACTGTTAGAATAGTAACATGGTCGTTGCAATAGTAATATAATCGTTAAGAATAGAAACCTAGCTATTAGAATGGTAAATTCACCAATGTAAAATTAAAATAATATTTAGGTATCTTATAAAATAAAAATATTGAATATTTATAACATAATACAATTAAATGAATGTTTTAAAAATAAAAAAAATAAATGTTCATATTTAAAAAAAATATGTTTTATTTTAATATTTATAATAAATATAATGATTTAAAAGAATGTTTATTTTGATAAAATTTATTTATAAATTAACATTAAGTCACATTATAATGATAATATAATTTAATGAGACCTTAAGTAATTTTTCAAAGGGTCATAAAATTGATCATAATATTAAAATTGGTATTTTTCAAATAAATAAGAATTTTATTCAAAAAATTGATTTTAAATATTTAGAAAATTATTTTCATAAAAGTTATTTTATTTTTTTAATCTACACATCAAATAATATTTACGTTAAATTTTCGGTATTAATATAAAATAGTTGAATTTTTAGTGAATAGTGAAATATGGTAAAATACAGTATTTAATATTATAAGTTAAACACCCAAATTTTTGAGTCATGGATGATGTAATAACCCACTAGTTTTAACTAAAATGTATAATTCTATGTACATAGTCACAATAATCAATACTATTTATAGTCATGATCCAAAATAATATACCAATGAATATAATATTCAAAATCACCCCTCTCCTCCCCTTATAAATACCACACCTCGCAACCCCATCTCCCCACACCTTATAAGCCTTGGAATTTACCAATTTTTGAATAAATATTATTCCAATCCCTCTCCCCTTGTTATAATAGTGTTGTTCTCACCAAAATACCAATTCCAAGTGCCATAAGGTGTCTTTCAAGGAGGCGACGTTCAAGATGTAATATTCTCAAACTATATATTTTAAATTCTTTCCTTCTTCCACCTTATCCTCACCTCCTTCATACAAAATGACATAATAACTCCATTATCATATATATACTAAAAGTTTATAATGAAAAAGTAATATCTATCATCCATCAACTTCTATTCTCCTCTTATTCTAAGAATGGAAATCATCATCCATATTATGTTTGTTCATCGCCTTCATGGACGATAAGTTTTCATTTTCCATTATGTAACGACCCAATGTTTTATTAATGGAAATTAATTTCTTATAATTATGACATATAATCACATAAAATTTCAACAAAATTAACTATTAAGAACTATGTGAACTTTAAATATAAGTTTTTCACTTTTGTGATTTAAATTTCAAAAATCTGACATACACGGTTGCGATCAGTAAGTTATTTGGAGTCTAATATGAACAACCTAATTTTTGGAGAATAGTAACATACCCTTATTAATATTAATTTTACCCTTATGAATATTGAAATAAACTAATGAATAGTAACCTTACCTATGATAATATATAAATAATATTCAAGTGGAAGTATGATATACCTATATCTGGGAATAAGAAAATAAATGTTTTAAAATTGTTGTTTTTTGAGTAAATAATGATTCTAATTAAAAATTAAATTAATAATATTTAGAATTTTTTTTGAAAAATGGATTTTATTTTTTGATTCTACACATCGAAAAATGTTTACGGTGAATTTTTGGGATTTTTTTGAAATACTTGAATTTTTAGTGAATAGTGAAATTCAATAATTTTCAAAATATGCTAAATAGATAAATTTTTTAATCATGCTTGAGTCATGGATTATTTAAATGGTAATTGTTTCAAAATAACATGCACTTATTACTATTCTTTATCATGGAATCATCACTGTTACCTGTCTTGTGGAGAAATAATAAATTAAAGAATATAGTACTGTGAAAACCCCTCTCCCCTCCACTATAAATATCACCCTTCACACCCTCATTTCCTCACACCTATCAAGCTTCAATACTTGTCTAAAATCTACCCAAACGTATTCCTTATCACTTCTTCCACATAAAATAGTTTCTGGTCTCATCAAAAGACCAATCCAAGGTGCCTTAAAGAGGATTCAAGAGGTAATTCTCCCCTCTCTTTTACTTTAATTTCCTTTAAATTTCATGTTCTTTTCTTAAATATCTCCCCACCTATCCTCAACCACATGGTATGGTAACTATATTATCTCACATATACTGTAATTTAATGATAATAATGTTAGAATATATCATCCAACCCCCTTCTCCTCTTCTTTTAATTTTAGAAACGAAAACATTGTTCGTGAGATGTTAATTTATCACCTTAAAAAACGACATGTTTTAATTTTCCTTTACCTCCTTAAGATATGTTCATGAAACCATTTTTATGGTTGAACTAGATTATTTTATATTAATTATATCATATTTAATTTTAAAGAAATAATTAGTATATATATTACTAAATGATTAAACAAAACAGGTTTGTTGTGGTCGAAAAACCACCCGAATTAACCCAAACAATAATCATTAAATTATTATCTAATGATTCATTTTCATGGTTTACATAAAATTTATTTATAAGATAATTAAAAGTTTTTTAACATCATAAATAACATATAATTACAATTATGTATGTTTATCCATGTTTTAAATGAACTTCAATTCATAAATACAAGTGAACCGTTCAAGAAAACTATAAAAACGAACGTTCCGGAACAATGAAATTGAACCACTTAACCCATTAAAAAGTCCATTAATGAAATTAAAAATGATATAATAAATCAATTACATATATAAGAGGTTTTGGAACTATTAATTAATAAACTTAATTTGTTTATTTAGATCATTAATAACAAGGGTAGAACACCTTCAGACATATGGTAAGGGATCCTCTCCATTTCACTTTTATTCAATAATGTCCTCTATGATATGTCATTTTATATGTAATACCTAATGATGGGGTATAATTTATCACATTACCCATACTTCCCTCATTATGTATAAGTGATGATAAACCCCTTTCTCTCTCATTAATCCCTCTTAAGTACACCCAATACCATGTTGTCAGTCTGTAAGGAATTCTACCCGAATCTCCATTGTTCCTTCAGGTTGTTGTATCTCTATTTATGCCAAAATTAAGTTGTCTTATCTATTTATGTTCATATTATAAATTTTGTTTACATGTAAAAAATTAATTTATCAATACCCTTCCATCGTTCTCTTTTTAGGATATACATATTTTTATGTAATTTCCTCCTCAATACTTCTCGTTAAGAAAACCTGTTTTAAGGGAACTTACCAAATTATTACCCAATTTTAAGTGCACTATATCTTCTATTTTAATCCAACATTGTATTTATAAAATCAGTCCTTTTTATTATAAAAACCTTATGGGTTCACTTCTATTTTTTATAAAGTATTTTTCCTTTTTCTATTTTAAAGGCTCTATAGTATTTTCCTTAAAACCTCTCAAAAATGTTTTAATGCTAAAATTACTTAAATATATTTCTTATATGTTGTAACTTATAGTTTAAATCACTTACCATGGTATATTCCTACTTTACCTTTTGAATTTCCATATATATTTTAGTTCCTTTCTTTCATGGACACTTTTATGATATGCCCATTTGTTATGCTTTATGTAATGATTATGGTGCCCAAACCTTTCCATGGGTAACCCTTATGTTTATATATGATTAAATATGTATGATTCATTATGTTTTAAACATATTCATGGAAAGTTTATATGGGTGTGCCCAAATAGTTCTCCAATGCATTGGGTAAAGTTGAGTCTCATGAGACATTATGTGCAACGGTCTTGGCGGTTAGCCTTGGTTTGTGCTACTATGTGCAACGGTCTTGGAGGTTAGCCTTCGATTGTGCTACTATGGAAAACGGTATTGGCGGTTAGCCTTGACTTATAATAAATTCATGTTTTTTGTTTCTGCCACATTACTATGACTTCATTTTTATATGATTTCTTATTTATATGTTATGATTCCATATGTTAAATGCCTATTTATATCATCATGTCATGCCTTCTATCTCATGTGCTAATTCTTTGTTCTTATGATTATTCCATTACTTGGTTTTTATCTCATCCATTTGTTCATGTTATCCCCAGATTATCCTATACATATGCATGAGCACAATAGAAGATAGGATCTCATTATAGAGTTTAAATAAAAAGTTGTTTTTATAATGTATGATTATATACATAGTCTTTTAAGACACTAAACTTTAAGATCCTTGGCTTGTACTCTGATGTATAATTTTGTTTAAAATAATGTAATGTTATGTGTAAAAGGATAGGGTCACTATAGATGGTATCAAAGGATGGTCTAGTCATTTTTGGGGATTAGGAATAGAGAACCTTAGTGATAACCTTAAGGGTGAGACTATGTATAAGAGAAAATCCCTAAATTTTGGTTAGTATAGAGTAAGTGGTTTATCAAGAGAATAAATTCCTATCTAGATACAAACAGGTATAGATGGATTTGGGACAGATGTACCTAGGAGTGAAAACTCTGATAAGGAGTTTCAGGCCTCTAACCTGGGTATCCTAGTATATGACAATGGTCCTTGCTGCACTCTTGGTTTGACACTCTCAGGGGATATGCTTTGGTAAATTCATGATCTTATTACAAACCATTATTAAGTGAATAAAAAAACCTCATAAGAATATAAGTTCAGAAATAGATTTAGGATAACCTAGATTTGAACCTAAGGAATCACAATTTAGGATATATTTCTCCTTTACAATTTTATCCTTTTATGTTCAAAAGTTTCCTTTTTTATGTTCTATAACTAAGTATTAAATCCCTCTAATTTTACTTTATTTTTCTTAGTTAATGGTAGGAAATAGAAAAACACGTTCCAACAACTAATGTGATAGAAAATGTAATGATTTCCCTAATGATATGCCTGATATGATGGGAATGGGTGATCAAAACTTCATGATAATACTTTCTCAGCTGGATCAAGTTATGAATAATAACTTGAATCATGTGGAACACTCTCCTCCTCTATGGAGAGAGAAAGTTTCCATATAATCCTTTATGTGGAAAAGGCCTCCCATGTTTAGTGGATCTTCTGATCCCCTCCTCACTGAATAGTGGATTAACTCCCTTGAAAAGATATTATCTATCCTCTAGTGCTCAGAAGAAGAGAAATTCATACCAGCGGTCTATCATTTTGATGTGGAAGTTGATCAATGATGGAAACTAATCAAGAATATGAAGCCCTAGGATGAAATTGAATCCATGGATTGGGAGGAATTCAAGAGGAAGTTTTTCAATAAATATTTTCCTCGAACCCTCCGTCTCAAGATGGAAAGAGAGTTCCTCGATCTAAAGAAGAAAAAAGATGATTCCATCAGGGTGTATGAAGCAAAATTTACAAGGCTTACAAGGTATGCCTCTATCTTTGTCATTAAAACTAAAATCAAAGTGGATTTCTTCTTTAGCGGGATAAAGCAGAGTCTATGGAAGGTGTTGGTAATTCGAGACTTTGATAGTTATGATGAGATTTTCTGTGGTGCCTTAAATGTTGAAATGAAGATTGGAAACTCTCAAAGGTCTCGTGGGTCTAGTGACATGAATTAGAAAATGGAGAAAAACATTTTTGGTTCAACAAAAAAATCCAATGATGGAAAGAAGCCCGAATATCCCACTTGTAAAAGTTGTAGGAATAAGCATATTGACAACTGTCTAAAGGGAACCAAGAATTTATTCAAATGTGGAAGAATGGGACATCTACCTAAGAACTGCTAAAGGGATATGAATAATACCACTAATGTGTAAGAATAAAGGAAGGATTATATCAACACTCATCCAGTGGTGAAGTGTTACAATAGTAAGGAACATGGAAATTAGGAAAATAATTGCCCTAAGCCAATGGTTGTCGGAGGAAATCAACAACAACCACTAAGGAAACAAGGAAGGGCTTATGTTATCACTACTATTAAGGTGGATCCAGAGAATGATGTGGTGATAGGTATGCTAGTTATTCATTCAAGAATAGTGAATGTACTATTTGATTCTGGTTCTACTCATTCATTCATATCTTTCAAGTTTAGTAGAACTATTTAAACACCACCTCAAAATTTAGAGGATAAGTTATCTGTGAGAATAGTAAATGGGTCAATTATTCTGTCCATGGTTCATAACTCCTACCCAATTTTTTTTTAGACTAAACCTCCCAAAAAATATTTTCATACTTCCTTTAGTGGAGTTCGACGCTATCTTGGTCCTAGATTGGCTATCTCTATACAAAGCCAACATCAACTGTCGGGAAAGGGTGATCACTCTTCACATCCCAAAGAACCCTCAAATTCATTACAAGTGTAAGGAGAAAGATGAATCTCCTTTAAAATTAGTGTCTCAAGTGTGGATATTAATTCATTATGAGCAATAATTTCTAGCACAAATGATTGAGACAAAAGAGAGAATCATGCTTGAAGACATGCCCATTGTGATGGATTACACTGATGTATTCTCTAAAGAGTTTCCTAGACTTCCTCCTGATCAAGATGTTGAGTTCTCAATTGAACTTATTCATGGATCTCTACATATATCAAAGACTCCTTATAGAATATACACCGTAGATCTGGAAGATCTAAATAAGCAGTTACAGGAAAATCTGGAGAAGGGTTTTATGTGCCAGAGTGCATCACCATGGGGTGCACCAATCCTATTTGTCAAGAAGAAGGACGGTTCAATGTTCCTCTACATTGATAATTGTGAGCTCAATAAAATCACAATAAAGAACAAGTATCATATACCAAAGATAGATGTCTTTTTTTATTAGCTTCATGGGGCCAATTATTTCTCTGTCATGGACCTCCGGTTAGGATATCACACTACTAGAAATAAGGGCTTTAGCGACCGCATAAATCCATCACTAAATCCCTTTAGCGTCCGCCTAGCGTCTGCCAAATGGAGGACATTTTTAGCTTGTCACTAAAACCTTTATCGTCCACCTTTTGGCGGACACTAAATATCAACCCCAAAATCTAGTGATTTTTAGTCCTGGATGCAGTGGGAAACTAGGGTGACACAACGATGACATGGGAGGTTTTATAAAATCTTGATTCACCTTTCATGGTAGATTCACAATAGTGGGGGAGTGTCTGGGTAGGTTAGGGGTGGTCGGGGTATGGTGAGGTAATGTTAGGGGTGAACAGAGGGCTATAGGAAGTGTTCTGGAGGTCGTCAGGTTGACCACAGGTGACAAGGGCAGGGGCGGAGGCGGGGAGGGGGGGGGGTGCAGTGGGAAGGTGTTTCAGAGGCGCGATGAAGAAGACAAGAAGAAGGTTGGAAAAATCCCACTAGTTTTTTTTTCAGTATTAGCGTCCACCATTTTGCGGTTGCTAATACACCCTTTAGTGACCACTAAATGGCAGTCGCTGTGAAAGATGGGAAAAATCCCGCTATTTTTTTCATTATTAGTGACCACCATTCGGTGGTCGCTAATACACCCTTTAGTGACTGCCATTTAGTGGTCTCTAATACTCACCCACTCTTGCATGCACTAATTCTCAGAATTCTAATAGTGTCACCAATTAAAGGTGAGGAAGGAATATATTCCCAAGACTTATTTTCGAATGAGGTATGGACACAATGAGTTCATATTGATGCCCTTAGGTCTCCCTAATGATCTATTAATTTTCATGGATTTAATTAATAGAGTCTTTATATATTGCCTCAAAAAATTTGTGGTAGTCTTTATTGACGATGTTCTGATATACTCCAAGAGTAAGGGGGAACATGAGGAGCATTTGAATACTTTGTTAAAAACTCTTTGAAGGGAGAATCTATATGAAAATTATAGTAAATGTGAGTTGTGGATGGAGGAAGTATCATTATTGGGGCATGTTATCACCAGAAAAGGGATATATGTAGACCCTTCCAAGACAAAGGCGATAGAAGAGTGGCCCAAACCAAAATCTGTAATGGAGATCCAAAAATTTCTGGGTATAATAGTGTATTATCAACAATTTATGAAGAACTTTTAACTATTGTCAAACCCAATGACCCAGTTGACAGGGAAGGGCATAATGTTTTTTTGGACTCAGAAATGTGAAGACTGTTTTAAGGAGTTGAAAAAGAGGCTTATCATTGTACTTTTACTCACACTCCCAACAAGTGGAGAACTCTTTGGGGTGTACAGTGATGCTTCAAAGAATGTCTTAGGTTTTGTACTAATTCAAAATGATAAAATAATATCCTACACATCAAGGTAGCTGAAAATCCATGAGAAAACTATCCAACGCATGATATGGAGTTGGAGGCTGCGATCTTTGCATTGAAAATATGGCGGAATTATCTCTATGGGGAAGAGTGTGAGATATAAACTGATCACAATAGTCTAAAATATATATTCACATAGGAAGAGCTTAATATGCACCAACCAAGATGGATAGATCTTATCAAGGATTATGACTTCTCAATCCACTAAAATCCTGGTAAGGAAAACAAGGTGGTGGATGCTCTAAGTAGAAATGATCTTGCATCTTTATCAATGATGAGAATTGAAAATGATCTAATCTTCTTAGATTTGCAGAGGACAGAAATGGGAATCATTAAGGTAGAAACATCATTGATCCTTTCTCAAAAGATTTCTTAACCATCCCTCATGGATAAAATAAAGGATTCTCAAAGAAAAGATGTGGAAATTATAAAAAGGGTAGAAGCTGTTAAAAATGGGAAATCCTCTGAGTTCATGATTGATTAGTATGGATTTGAAATATTTGGATCATGATTATGTGAACCATCCGATCTAGAGATAAAGAAGGATCTTCTGAATGACACACATAGCTCAACCTTCTCTATTCACCCAGGGTGCACAAAAATGTATTGAGATATTTGAGATAACTTTTGGTGGGACAATATGAAGAAGGAGATTGTTGAATATACATAAAAGTGCTTGGTATGTCAACAATTTAAGGCTGAAAGAAAAAAAGACTAAGGGGATGATGCAACCACTACCCATAACAACATGTAAGTGTGAGAACATCACCATGGACTGTGTCACTAGACTTTCAAGGACATCCTGAGGAAACAATGTTATATGGGTCATTGTGGATTGTCTTAAAAAACATCTCACTTTAACTCGATTTGAGATGAATTTTTATTGGATTAAATTGCACATATATATATCAATGAAGTGGTAAGGCTACTTGGAGTACCACTATCTATAGTATTCGATCGAGATCTATGATTCACCTTAATGTTATGGAAAAGTCTCTAACATGCTCTAAGCATTGAACTGAACTTCAGTACGGCCTATCATCTTCAAACTGATGGCCAATATGATTGGACTATTCATACATTGGAAGATATGTTGAGAGTGTGTTATATGGACTTCAAAGGAGGATGGTCCAACATCTTCCACTGGTCGAATTATCCTATAACAATAGTTTCCACTCGAGCATCCGAATGGAACCATACGAAGCCCTTTATGGGAAAAGGTGCAAAATACCGGCATGTTAGAATGAAGTCGGTGAGCGTAAGCTTATAGGACCTAAAATGGTTGAAGAAATGGTGGATAAGTTGAAAAACATTCAGCATCATATCAAGGTAGCCCAAATTCAACAAAAGAGTTATGCAGACAATCATCGATGAGAACTTGAGTTAAAAGTTGAAGACATGGTATTTCTATGCATATTTCCATGGAATAAGGTCATGAAGTTTGGAATGAAAGGGAAGTTAAGTCCCAGGTACATTGGCCCCTACGATATTCTTGATCATGTCAGGGTTGTGGCCTATCGACTGACACATCCACCTACCATGGACAAAGTACATGATGTATTCAATGTATCCCTCTAAAGAAATTAAATACTAGATCCTTCACATGTACTCTCTTCAGAGGTGTTACAGTTAGAGGATGATCTTTCTTACGTGGAGAATCTAGTGAAGATCCTAGATCATAGAGATAAAGTTATACATAACATGACTACTCACCTGGTAAAAGTACTGTGGCAGAACCATAAGTATGAAGAGGTAACATGGGAACTGTAGGAGGTAATGAAGGAAAAGTACTCGCACCTATTTATGTCTTAGAATGCACAATGAAATTTTGAGAGCGAAATTTTATAAGGGGGTAATAATGTAACGATCCAATATTTTATTAATGGAAATTAATTTCTTATAATTATGTCTTATAATCACATGAAATTACAACACAATGAACTACTAAAAACTATGTGACCTTTAAACATAATTTTGTCACTTCTGGGATTTGAATTTCAAAAATCTGACATACACGGTTGCGATCAATAAGTTATTTGTAGTCTAATATGGCCAACTTAATTTTTGGTGAATAGTAGCATACCCTTATGAATAGTAATTTTACCCTTATGAATAGTGAAATAACCTAATTAATAGTATCCTTACCTATGATATTATATAAATAATATTCAAGTGGAAGTATGATATACCTATATCTGGGAATAAGAAAATAAATGTTTTAAAATTGTGGTTTTTCGAGTAAATTATGATTTTAATTAAAAATTAAATTAATCATATTTAGAAAATTATTTTTGAAAAATGGATTTCATTTTTTGATTATGTACTTCTAAAAATAGTTAGGGTAAATTTTTGGGATTTTTCTGAAAAACTTGAATTTTTGTGAATAGTGAAATTCAATAATTTACAAAATATGCTAAATAAATGAATTTTTTGCATCATGCTTGAGTCCTGGATGAGGTAAATAAACATTGTTTCAAACTCACATTCACTTATTACTATTATTGGTAATGGAATTATCACTATTTTTTGTCTTGTGGAGAAATAATAAAGTAATGAATATAGTATTGTGAAAACCCCTCTCCCCTCCACTATAAATACCACCCTTCCCACCCTCATTTACTCACACCTCTAAAGCTTAAATACTTGTCTACAATTTTACCAAACTTCTTACATATCCCATCCCCACGTCCAAGAGATTCTGGTCTCATCAAAATACTAATCCAAGGTGCCTTAAGGAGGATTCAAGAGGTAATTCCCCTCTCTCTTTTCCTTTAATTTCCTTTAAATTTCATGTTCTTTTCTTAAATCTCTCCCCACCTATCCTCATACACATGGTATTGTAACTCCAATATCTTAGATATAATTTAATTTTATGATACTAATGGAATAATATATCATCCAACCCCCTTCTCCTCTTCTTTTTATTTTATAAAGGAAAATGTTGTTCGTGAGATGTTAATTTATCACCTTCAAGAATGACATGTTTTCATTTTCCTTTACCGCCTTCATATATGGTCATGAAACCATTTTTATGGTTTAAACAGATTATTTCATATTCATAATATCCAATTTAATGTTCTAGAACTAACTTATGTACATATTACAAAATGATTAAACAAAATAAGTTCGCTGTGGTCGAAAAACCGCTTGAATTAACCCAAATGATCATCATTAAATTATTATCTAATGATTCATTCTCATGGTATATTAAAAAATTATTTATAATGTCATTTAAAGTTATGTAACATCTTAAATAAAATATAATTATAATTATGGATGTTTATCCATGTTTTAAATGAACTTCCATTCATGAATACCAGTGAACCGTTCAAGAAAACTATAAAAACAAACGTTCCCAAACAATGAAATTGAACCACTTAAACCATTAAAAAGGCCATAAATGAAAATAAAAATGATATAATAAATACATTACATATATAATAGTTTCGTTATTTGTTAATTAATAAACTGAGATTTTTATTCATGTCATTAATAACAAGAGAAGAACACATTCGGACATAAGGTAAGGGATCCTCTCCATTTCACTTTTATTCAAGAATGTGCTCTTTGATATGCCATTTTATATGTAATACCTAATGATGGAGTATGATTTATCACCTCCCCCATACTACCCTCATGATTTATAAGTGATTAGAAACCCCTTTTATCTCACAAATCCCTCTTAAGTACACTCGATACCATGCCGATAATCTGTCAGGAATTCTACCCAAATCACCATTATTCCTTTGGGTTGCCTTATCTCTCTTTATACCAAAATGAAGATGTATTATCGATTTATTTTAATCTTATAAATTCTGTTTACATGTAAAAAATTCATTTATCAAGTCCCTTACATCACTCTCTTTTTGGGATATGCATTTTTTTAAGTGATTAGCTCCTCAATACTTCATGATAACCAAATCTGTTTTAAGGGATCTTCACGAATTCTTACCCTATTTCAAGTGCACTCTATATTCTATTTTAATACACCATTGTCTTTCTAAAATCAGTAATTTTTATTATAAAAAACATCTAGTTTCACTTCTGGTTTTTTATAAATTATTCTCCCCTTTTCTATTTTAAATGCTCTATAGTATTTTCCTTAAAACCTCTCAAAAAATGTTTTAATGATAGAATTCCTTAAATAATTTTCTTAAATATTGTCACTTCTTCTTGAAATCACTTCCCATGATACATGCCTATTTTACCTTATGAATTTTCATGTATATTCTAGTTCCATTATTTCATGAACACTTTTATGATATGCCCATTTTTTATGATTTATGTCATGATTATGGCACCCAAACCTTTCCATGGGTAACCATTATGTTTATATATGATTGATTATGTATAATTCATTATGTGGAAAAGATATTCATGGAAAGTTAAGATGGGTTAACCCAGATATCTCACCAATTAATTGGGTAAATTTGAGTCTCATGAGATGTTATGTGTGACGGTCTTGGCTATTAGCCTTGGCTTATGATACTATGTGCAACAGTCTTGGAGGTTAGGATTGGATTGTGCTACTATGGGAAACGATCTAGGAAATTAGCCTTGAATCATACTAAATTCAGGTTTTATGTTTTTTCCACATTACTATGATCCCATTTTTATATGATTCATTGTTTATATTTTATGATTCCATATGTTAAATGCCTAGTTATATCATCATTTCATGCCTTCTATACCATGTGTTAATGCTTTGTTCTTATTGTTATTCTATTACTGAGATTTTATTTCATCCCTTGGATCATGTTATCCCTAGGTTATCATATGCATATGTATGAGAAAAATGGAATATAGGATCTCATTATGGAGTTTAAATAAAAATTTGTTTTTATAATGTTTGATTATGTTCCTAGTCTTCCAAGACACTGGACTTTATGATCCTTGGCTTTTACTCTGATGTATAATTGTGCTGAAAATCATGTAATGTTATATGAAAAGGTGTAGGGTTTCTATAAATTACCTCTTTCGTGATAGGTTTAAATTTCCATATAATGGTATAAAATGACCTAAATATATATATTATTTATTTTTTCACTTTATAGAATGAAAATATGTTCATAATATTAAATAAAACAAAAATATTTCATGAAGGCTGCTAAAATAACAAAAATAAACTAATTATATAACATTAATGTTTTTACTAAATTAATCATCCACATGATGAAAAAATATAGATATTTAGGACCATTTTAATTTATATATGGTTATTAATACCATTTCATTTCACTTTTATATTTGTATTCATGTTTGAAAAGAACAACAATAATTATCCTCAAGTGATTCAACCTTGGAACCATGAAACAAACACTCTTAGAAAATAAAAGTTATACTTTATATCTCATTGAAATGGTTATGAATGAACATAATAGAATTATTTTAAATCAAATATTGATGTAAATGTTATGAATCAATTAATTAATTAATCTAATTTGATTATCCTGGATGTTAAGTGAAAATGAATAATGATTCTGGAACATAAGGTAATTGATATCTCTAAACCACACTTTTTCTTTCAATTATGACCTTTATCTCTCTTCTTGATGTTATGAAATGATTTTAAATTATTTATATATTTCTCTTACATATTTACCTAGCTTATTCTCCCTTTTACAACATAATATATGCTTTAAGTTCATTTCTAAAATGTCTTATGATTGTGCCTTATGATTTATTCCCTTTTATAGCACACATAAGCATATAAAATTTATGATGGGTGTACCCATATAACACTCCAATGAATTGTACAATTTTTTGTCTCATGAGATGGTATGTATGGCAATAGCGAGTAAAAATAATCCATGATGGGACTCTATCCACCATGTTATGTTGTCTTGGTAGTTATCCTTAGATTATGCTTATGTCATGTTTTATGTTTCCACCACACTCCTATGATTCCATGATCTAAGGATCTCATGATATTTATGTTATGATTCCATATAATTATTTATTTCCCTTTCTTCTTTATGATACCATGTTATTTTTTTTATTTATATGTTATGATTATCCATCATGTGTATTCTCTTACTCAGATTTATAGCTCACCCCTTTATTTTATTTATTCCCTCTGTTATCCTACATTGTTTTAGAAGCTCAAAAGGATTTAGGAGGTCATTATATAGATTAAAATAAATAAGTTTTATTTTAGTTTGATGTGGTTGTTTTATGTACCTAGTCTTCCAAAGACCCTAGGAATTTCAATACTTTTGTTGTATTTAACATATATTTTTGTTAAAAATCATGCAATAATATATGTAAAAGGATTGAGTCAATATATTTGGTATCATATAAAGGTCTAGTAATTTTTAGGGGTTAGGTTTAGAATAATTTGGTGATAACCCTAAAGATATGTCTATATATAGGAAAATATCCAGAAATTTTGGTGAAGTATTGAGTGAGTGGTTTTGAAGAAATTACATCCCTATTTGGATACTATAAGTGGATGTGGATTTCGAATAGTTGTTCCTTGGGGTAATAACCTCAAAAAAGGGTGGATTGTGTATCAAATCGATCACCAAATGATGCATGAAAAATAGGCCTTGTTGCACACCTAGTTTTCCACTACAGGTGGATATGCTTTAGAAAATTTACACACTCTTTATAAACTATTATAAAGGATTTGAATAGATTTTTAGGTTATAAAACTTAATAGGAAAATTACCATGGATATTCTAGATTAAATCCTAAGACTAATAAGTTAGGATATAAGTTTATTTTATAATTTATTCCTTCTAAGTTCATAGTTTCCCTTTTTTATGCTTATTAGTTTAAGTATTCTCATCTGTTAGGTCCACAAGGCTGAATACCCTAAGAGGGGGGTGAATCAGGGTATGACTAATTTAAAATTAATGCCCGTTCTGATCTTGTTTCGCTGTTGAGAAAAACTCTCTTCTCTCTTTTTCCTATTGCACAAAGTAAATAGAAAGCGAAGTATGCATAGTACGTAGAAATTTTACTTGGTTCACCGCAAAGGGCTACGTCCAAGGAGCATACGCCGACAAGTTGCCGGTCGTACCAAATTCCACTAATCTTCACTAGTTGTGGATTACAAGGTTTGGGGTAGATCACTTCTAAGCCCAGGCTCACTGCCTTTACAAGTTTAGGGTCAGCTCACTGCTTTCCCAAGGGTCACTCCCTGTTTCTCTCTCTCTCTGGCTCACTGCCAGTGGAGAGGATCGCCTTCTTCCTCTTCATAAGCTCACTACTCTTGGAAGGAATCCACTCACAGTTTATAGACCTGTAGGTCTCTTCATTTGCATGAATGAATGCATCTTTCTCTGTGTGTAGATGCTCTGTTGAAGTATAACTTTCACCTGTAGATGAATATCTCTTTGCACCAAAGGTATCGGGCAACGTACCAGCTTCCACGCAGTCCGAAAATCACTGCTGGAACAAAACCTTACTTGGCGCGCAAGTCAATCTCAGCGCGCAAGTATCGGCGCGCAAGTCACAACGGGCACACAAGTCCTCCTCAGACACTTGCGAGACTCAAGCTTCCTCAACTCCAAACTTGCGTGACTCTCTTACTTTTATTCCCAAACCAATATTGGTGTGCAACTGCCAACCGGCGCACAACTTCTAACACCGGCGCACAACTTCAACCACTGGCGCGCAACTTCACCTACGCGACCCACACACACCACATGCGCGCCCACCACACCTGCACGACGGGAGCTCTGATTTCTCAAAGAGTTGAACTCCAGTGAAGAATGAGGAGGGGTGGTCCAGTATTTATAGGCAATCTGACCACCCTGCGCGACGGCACGCAAGTCACCTGCGCGACCCAGTTTCGGCGCGCAAGTCTTCTGTCCTTTTGGACACTTGCACGACCAACTCCCAAACTTGCACGAACCTACTTCCTTTGCCATATTTTGATCTTCTGATGTTGAAAAACATATGGTGCGCAAGTTTCCTATTCTCCAAGTCCTCGGCGTGCAAGTCCCTTTGCCAAAAACACTTTTCTTCATTTGCCGATTTTCAGGCCCAAAAATTTGGAAAACACTGGAAAACGGCACCACCTTGCATCTGTTCTTTTGTACCGCCTCCAGATCATCCATTCCTTTTATCGACGTTCTTGAATCAATCATGGATCTTTGACCTCAGCTCTTGAACTCGAAATTCCACCATAAAATACTCTTTGTCAACAAATTTGTATGTCATTGTTTTGCTTTGTCAACAATCACTACTCAGATGTCCACTTTGTCAACAAACACAATCACCTCAAAAATGCTTCAATGATACCTTGAGGGATTTTTTCCCAACAATCTCCCCCTTTGGGTTTGTTGACAACTCTTCTAAAACAAAGATACGTCATTTATTCTTCAGCCTCCATTCGCCTCATTGCGATTCTGATAGCGATCAAGGATTTACTCAACACATACTCTAAGCCCACATGAGCAATGCTCGGCGTGAGAAACAAGAGTAAATGAAAAGTTCATCAATGAATCACTTTATCTCGGACATCCACTATTGACACCAAACTGATACCAATTTTTACTAAACTGATACCAATTGTTGATGGGCTTGTTGGAAGACCAATGTTTGGTTTGGAAATAGTCTCACCACTTTCCAACACCACTCTTCTGCTTTTATCACGATCCTCAGCTGTCGTGATATCTATTCTTTGATTGATCACTTCTAGCATCGTCAGATTTAATATACTCCCCCTTTCTCATTGCTCCCCCTTTCTGGCTGCTCCACCTGTCAGCTTCTCCCCATATCTGGCATGATTTCTCAAATAGCCACATTGTCTCCCAATCACTATTTTCTCCCCCTTTAACAAACACTATTTTCTCCCCCTTTGTCAACGAACCCAAAGGTCACTCCTTTATAGTCTGTAACATAGTAGAGAACACATATCAGCATATTAGGGAAAAATACATCATACCTTGGGGAGAGGGGGGGGGGCCACATCCACACTATTTCAAGTGCGGGGAATCGACTGAACTCCCAGAGCTAGTCGATGCCTCTCAAAAGCTTCCTTGGGTAAGGCCTTTGTCAGAATGTCTGCAACCTGTAGCTCTGTAGGCACATACTCCAACTTCACGATGCCCTGCTCAACCTTCTCTTTAATGAAATGATACTTGATCTCAATGTGCTTTGTCCTAGAATGATGGACAGGATTTTTGCTAAGATTTATAGCACTTGAGTTGTCAAACTGGATTCCGATCGGAGACTTCACTTCAACTCCCATATCTTCAAGCTGCTGCTTCATCCACAATAATTGTGTGCATGCTTGAGTGGCAGCAATATACTCAGCTTCTGCGGTGCTTAATGAAATGCAATCCTTCTTATTGCTTAACCAAGCAATACATAGTCCGCCAAGATAAAATGCACCTCCATATGTTGATTTCCTGTCATCTACTGAACCGGCCCAGTCTGCATCAGTATATCCCAATAATTCTGTCTGAGACTTGTCGTTATATGTCAGCCCGAAGTCCACTGTTCCCTTGATATACTGAAGTATTATTTTCACTGCAAGCATGTGACTTTCCTTGGGATTACTTTGATATCTCGCTGCTTGGCATGTGGCCAAAACAATATCAGGCCTCGTTGCGGTCAAGTACAACAGACTTCCAATAATTTGCCTATATTCTGTGATATTAACTGCCTTGCCATCCTCACCTTTTGATAATCTCATCCGGGTAGCAACCGGAGTCTTCATCTCCTTGGAATTATCCATTCCAAACCTTCTTAGAACCTCCTTGGCATATTTGGATTGAGAAATAAAAGTTCCATTACTTCCTTATGTCACCTGTAAACCAAGGAAAAATGTTAGCTCTCCAATCATTGACATTTCAAACTCATTTTTCATGAATTCGGAGAACTGTCTGCATTGAGCTTCATCTGATCCGCCGAATATTATGTCATCAACATAAACCAGCACCATCATCCGTTGATTACTTTCATTACTAAAATAGAGATTGTAATCAACTCCTCCACACTGAAAACCAAGCTTCTTCAAATACTTATCAAGCCTTGAGTACCATGATCTTGGTTCTTGTTTCAGCCCATACAATGCCGTCTTCAGCCTGCAAACTTTGTTCTCATCCTCATGAATAAGAAAACCATCTGGATATTCAATGTACACCTCTTCTTCCAGAACCCCATTCAAGAACGCGGATTTGACATCCATCTGGAACACTTTAAACTTTCTTTGCACTACTATGGCCAAGAATAATATTATTGTCTCCAGCCTTGCAACTGGTGCAAATGTCTCATCAACATCTATTCCTTCGATCTGGGAGTACCCCATGCACAATAGTCATGCTTTGTTTCGAATCACAGTTCCATATTCATTCATCTTGTTGCGATAGACCCATTTAGTCCAAATGACATTCTTGTATGCTGGTCTCGAAACAATCTCCCACGTCTGGTTCTTCTCAATTTGATCAAGCTCTTCATTCATAGCTTGAACCCAGTTTTCATCTTCAGCTGCATCGGAAAAACATTTCGGCTCCACCTGAGATAAAAACGATGTCTGCTGTAATGACTTCATTCTTCGAGTCTGAACTGGTGTTGTCTAGTCACCAATGATATTCTGCCTATCAATTTCAGCTCGACTCTTTGGCTTCCTTGCAGATATAGACTTGACACTTTCTTGTTCATCATCAGTTTCTTCTTCTGAGTCAGCCTCTGCAACTTATTCCCCCCTGTGTTTCATTCCTCATCATCACTTTCATCCATGAACTGTTCACTGGATTGTTGAGTATTCTGTTCATTTTCAACAATAGTGACATCATTGCTCTCGACGATTTTTCCCAGCCTCTTGTTGAAGCATTTATATGATTTTCTTTTCCCTAAGTAGCCAAGGAATATCCCTTCATCTCCTCATGCCTCAAACTTCCTATGATTTTCTTTATTGAGAATGAAACACTTACTTACAAAGATTTGAAAGTATTTCAACGTTGGCTTCTTTCCGTACCATAGTTCATACGGAGTCTTCCCTTGCTTCGGACACAACAGAGACCTGTTTGAAACATAGAATGATGTTAAAACGGCTTCCTTCCAAAATTTCTCTGGTAGGTCCTTATCAATAAGCATTGTTCTGGCCATGTTGTTGATGATCCAATTTCTTCTTTCAACCACTCCATTCTGTTGGGGAGTTCTTACTGATGATACTTGATGCCTTATCCTATGTTTCTCGAGATAGTTTTCAACCTGACTGTTTGTAAATTCTGTACCGTTGTCTGTACGAAATTTCAGTATTTTCTGCCCAAGCATATTTTCTAATTCCCTCCTATACTACTTTATACAACTGAACACCTCTGTCTTATGGTTAATGATGAATACCCAGGCCATTCTGCTATAATCATCAATGAAAAGAACATAGTTCCTTTTCCCATTTATAGCTCGTGGTGAAATAGGTCCACATACATCGGCATGAACCAGTTCGACCACTCTAGTTGATTTCTGTTCCTTTGGACTATATGTCTTTCTGATGATCTTCCCTTGTTGGCAAGAACCACACGTATGAGTGTGATCATGTGATAGTTTATGAAGGTCTCTAGCAGCATCACATTTTACGAGATCTTCCATAGATGGTTGGAATAGATGACCAAGTCGCTTATGCCATAGCTGGTTTTATTCCTCTCTGGATAAAAGACAAGTACCTTCTTCCCCACCAACAAGGTAGAGGTTTCCCTTTGACCTTTTTCCCTGTAGAATAGCTACTCCATCTTTTCCTTTCACAACACACATCTTCTTGGTAAATTGGATAGAGTGCCCAGAGTCACATAGTTGACTGACACTGAGTAAGTTATGACTGAGACCCTCTACTACCAAGACATCAGCACGTCTCATCTCTTTGCCCCCAAACTTGGCTTTCCCTGATCCAACAATCTTCAGGCCTTCATCATTTCCAAATTTTACAACTCCTTCTTTGTCATATTTGATGCCTGTAACAAGATCCTTATTACCCATCATGTGGGATGTGCAACCACTATCAAGGATCCAAACACCAGATCGATCTGATGCTTTAAGGGAAATCTCCGCCACCACAGCCTTCTCATTTTTCTTCTTCTTGGTCCATACTTTTTCTTTCACACTCAGCATGGATTGAGACTTCTGTTCTTTCTCAGAGTATGATGGACCACCCTCATGTTGTAGAGCATCAAATCTATTCTGAACTTTTAACTCACTTGTTGGTTTATTGATCTTCTGCTTGCGAACATTTTGATTCTGCTTTGACACATTTCTCTGAACGGTTGAAGTGCAATACCTAGCCATGTGTCCAAATCCTCCGCACCAAAAACAGTGTCCTTCAAAATGTGTTCTGGAAAATCGTTCTCTATTTGGCTGCCATCTCTGCTCATTTTCCCTTCTGTATCTCTTGGTTATGGAACATACATACTGTGAATGTCCCATTTTCCCACAGCAATAACACCTGATATAGGATGCATTCCCTCGTGATATTTCAGCACTACGATTTTCCCTTTGAGATCTCTGAATATTCTGGTTCTGTTTTGTGTCCAAATCAACCTTCACTTTCGGGATGAGTGCCTGCGGTCTAACTGCAATTGTCGCAAATTTTTATTCTTGACTAAGCCCAGAAACGACCTTAACATCTGAGCTCAATTGCTGCTTCTTCCCTATTGAACTGCTAGGCTCCGCTTTCATCTTCTCTGTCTTCTGAATGGCCTGCTTTTCGGATATCACATTGGGGGTCAAGAGTTTATCTTGATCCTTAAGTTTTTGTCACAGACTGACCACTTCTTCTTCAAGCTCATTGATACGTCTAACCTGATCTTTTCCTGTGTTGGTCAAACAATCAATTTCTTTCTTTTATTCCTCAACTTTAATCTTATACTCAACAATATTTTCTGAGTTCTCCGGTGTTGAGGATTTTAGTCTTTCAATTTCTTCTAGCAGCTCAGACTTTTCTTCATCCTATTGTTGCATATAGAGTTTGGCATCACGAACCACTTTATTGGCTTTCTTCGTTTTGGCTCTCCAAATGTCTATCTCCTCAAGAGCTGCTTCCAATTTGGCTTCCATATCAACTCTCCCTTCAATTTCTTCTTCTTCTTTAGCATCAGCTTTTTCTCCCTTTTGAGAACTACCAATAATCGCCACCAAGGCATTTACCCCACGATCTCTGCAATTTTCAATTTCCTCAACCTCTTCATCCTCAGACTCATCTAAACTTTCAAGTTCTTGTGAGAGAAGATTCTTTCTCTTGAAGAAATTTCTCTTGAATTGCTTCTTCCCTTTCATAAAAGCTGAAGTTTTCTTCTTGGGAATTTCAAATTCATCATCATCATCATCTGGAAAATTCTTTGGGCATCTTGCAGCAAGATGACCAACCTTTCCACATCGAAAACACACTAGTGGAAGTTTACCTTTAAATTTTCCACTTCCTCTTTGTAAATTTGAGGAAAGAAATGACATCACCTCATCTGTCTCTTCTTCTTCATTAGAATCTTCAATGATGAGCTTCTTCATGGCCTTAAATGCCACCTCTTTAGACTTCCCCTTTTCCACAGCCTCATTATCATCATTCCTCATTTCATATGCAACCAAGGTACTGTGCAAATTGTCCAATGTCAGCTCCTTTGGATCTTTATCTTCTAGTACTGAAACTTTCGGATTGAACCAAGGTGGAAGTTTCCTCAAGATGCGCTTTACAATATTTATGTCTTCAATGACTTCTCCAATACCTCTCATATCTTCCACAACAATGTTTA
This sequence comes from Viscum album, assembly GCA_963277665.1. Classification (NCBI taxonomy): domain Eukaryota; kingdom Viridiplantae; phylum Streptophyta; class Magnoliopsida; order Santalales; family Viscaceae; genus Viscum; species Viscum album. The sequence goes on along the minus strand of OY728130.1, from coordinate 2,102,007,625 downwards.
CCCTATCAAAGAATGCGTCAACAGACTCATTCAGGTTCATTTTCAGATCTTCATATTTGTTCCACAACACCTGCAGCTTTGCCTCTATCACTTTTGTATCCCCTTCATATATATTAAAAAGCTTTTCCCACATGGCATGTGACGTTTTTCATGACATCACCTTCGTGTAGATGGGATTGTAAAGGGCTCCCCCCTAAGGCATTGATTGCTTTGGAATCAGCATCCCACTCTCTATGCTCAGCTTATGATAAACCACCACTATTAATATCAGCTGTGATACCATGCATAGCTGCTGAAAACACATCCATTCCCAAGGATCAGAAATAGTGTTTCATCCGATTCTTCCATATCTTAAAATTATATCCGTCGAAGATCGGAATCCCTTTATGATTGGTGACCTCCATTGAGAGAAGAACAACTTTCAACCCTTCCCTCTGATACCAATTGTTAGGTCCACAAGGCTGAATACCCTTAGAGGGGGGTGAATCAGGGTATGACTAAATTAAAATTAATGCCCGTTCTGATCTTGTTTCGCTGTTCAGCAAAACTCTCTTCTCTCTTTTTCCTGTTGCACAAAGTAAATAGAAAGCGAAGTATGCATAGGACGCAGCAATTTTACTTGGTTCACCGCAAAGGGCTACGTCCAAGGAGCATACGCCGACAAGTTTCCGGTCGTACCAAATTCCAATAATCTTCACTAGTTGTGGATTACAAGGTTCGGGCTAGATCACTTCTAAGCCAAGGCTCACTGCCTTTACAAGTTTAGGGTCAGCTCACTGCTTTCCCAAGGGTCACTCCCTGTTTCTCTCTCTCTCTAGCTCACTGCCGGTGGAGAGGATCGCCTTCTTCCTCTTCCTAAGCTCACTACTCTTGGAAGGAATCCACTCACAGTTTATAGACCTGTAGGTCTCTTCATTTTCATGAATGAATGCATCTTTCTCTGTGTGTAGATGCTCTGTTGAAGTACAACTTTCACCCGTAGATTAATATCTCTTTGCACCGAAGGTATCGGGCAACGTACCAGCTTCCACGCAGTCCAAAAATCACTGCTGGAACAAAACCTTACTTGGCACGCAAGTCAATCTCAGCGCGCAAGTATCGGCGCGCAAGTCACAACGGGCGCGCAAGTCCTCCTCAGACACTTGCGCGACTCAAGCTTCCTCAACTCCAAACTTGCGCGACTCTCTTCCTTTTACGCCCAAACCAATATTGGAGTGCAACTGTCAACCGGCGCGCAACTTCTAACACCGGCACGCAACTTCAACCACTGGCGCGCAACTTCACCTGTGCGACCCACACACACCACCTGCGCGCCCACCACACTTGCGGGACGGGAGATCTAATTTCTCAAAGAGTTGAACTCCGGTGAAGAATGAGGAGGGGTGGTCCAGTATTTATAGGCAATCTGACCACCCTGCGCGATGGCGCGCAAGTCACCTACGCGACCCAGTTTCGGCGCGCAAGTCTTCTATCCTTTTGGACACTTGCGCGACCAACTCCCAAACTTGCGCGAACCTACTTCCTTTGCCATATTTTTATCTTTTGATATTGAAAAACATATGGCGCGCAAGTTTCCTATTCTCCAAGTCCTCGGCGTGCAAGTCCCTTTGCCAAAAACACTTTCTTTATTTTCCGATTTTCAAGCCCAAAAATTTGTAAAACACTGGAAAACGGCGCCACCTTGTATCTGTTCTTTTGTACCGCCTCCAGATCATCCATTCCTTTTATCGACATTCTTGAATCAATCATGGATCGTTGACCTCAGCTCTTGAACTCGACATTCCACCATGAAATCCTCTTTGTCAACAAATTTTTATGTCATTGTTTTGCTTTGTCAACAATCACTACTCAGATGTCCACTTTGTCAACAAACACAATCACCTCAAAAAAATTTCAATGATACCTTGAGGGATTTTTTCCCAACATCATCCCTAAGATTATTTTTGGATATCATAAATGACCAAAACCAGAATCAAATAGTGAAAGGTTCATTCATTATCCATTCATGAGCTCATATTATTATAGTTCTACACATTATTTAATATCTTTTAAGTTGAGTAGAACTATTCAAACATCATCTCAAAACATGGGGGTTGAGCTATCTATGAGAATATAAAATAGAGAAATTATTTCATCCCAAGTATATAACTCCTCCCCGGTCAATGTTTGTGGATTGAACCTCATAAAGAAATATTTTATTACTTCCTATAGTGTATTTTAATGCTATTTTGGGAATGGGTTGACTATCATTATATAAATCCAACATCAATTGTTGGGAGAGGAAGATCACTCTTTATATCCCAAGTCATCCTCAGATTCTGTACAAGTGAAAGGAAGAGGATGAATCTCTTTTGAAATATTCACCTCAAGTGTGGATATTATATACTTATGACCAATAATATCAAGATAAATTTATTGAGACCAAAGAGAGAATCACACTTGAATGCATTCCCATTGTTGACGGATTACACTGATGTATTCCCTTAAGAATTGTCTAGTATTCCTCCTGACCGAGAGGTTGAGTTCCCAATCAAAGTTATTCCTATATCTCTTTTTATATCCAAGACTCCATATATAATATCCATCACTGAGTTGTAAGAAATAAATAATAATTTAGAAGAGAATCTGTAAAAGGGTTTTATATGTCCAAGTGTTTCACTGTGGGGTGCACATGTTCTCTTCATTAAGAATAATTCTAGGTCAATACGCCTCTGTGTTGATTATCATGAACTCAAAAAATCACAATAAACAACAAGTATCCCCTACCATGGATAAATGAATTGTTCAATAAACTATGTGGGGCTCACTATTTCTCTAAGGTGGTGCTTTGGTCGGGTTATCACCAATTAAAGTCAAAGAAGTAATATATTCCTTAGACTTCCTTTAGAATAAGGTATGAACATTATGAGTTCATAGTGATTCCATTAAGATTCACCAATGCCCCTTCAATCTTTATAGACTTAATGAATAGAGTATTTATAGATGATATACTGATATACTCCAAAATCAAGGAGGATCATGAGAAGAATTTTCATACTATTCAAAAGACTTTGTGAAAGGAGAATATATATGAAAAGTATAGTAAATGTGAGTTCTAGATAGAGGAAGTATCATTCTAGGGGTATTTTATCACAAAAAAGAGATATTTTTAAACCCTTTTAAGACAAAGGCAATTGAGGAGTGTCTTCGACCAATATCTATAATAGAGATCCATAGTTTCCATGAACTAGTTGGGTATTACTAATGATTTGTGATAAACTTATAAATAATGTAAAACCCACTAAACAAGATGGACCGGAATGGTATAAAGTTTCTCTAGACTATTGAATGTAGAAATAGATTTAAGGAGTTAATAAATAGGCTTATCACTACACCATTTCTCACACTACCCTCAATTTGGGAAATTTTTGTGGTATATAGAAATGCTTCAAAGAAGAGACTTGTATTTGTACTAATGTAGAATGATAAAGTGATAGAATATGCCTAAAGGAAGTTGAAAGTTTAAGATAAGAACTATCCAAACATGATTCTGAGTTAGTTATAGTGATATTTTTGTTGAAAATCTAGAGACATTATCTCTATGGGTAAAAGTTTGAAATATATATGGATCATAAGAGCCTTAGATATACATTCACATAGAAGGAACTTAATATGCGCCAATGAAGATAGTTATTTCTGATCAAGGAATATGATTGATCAATCCACAACCATTATATGAAATAAAATAAAGTGGAAGATTCTCTAAGTAGAAAGGATATGATAACCTTATCAATGATAATAATTAATAAGGATCTAATATTATTATAATTGAAATGGATAAACATGTGGATTATAAAGGAAGGAATATCATCATTCCTTTCTCAAATGATTTCTCAAACATATCTTTTAGAGAAGATAAAAGATGATCTAATAGATGTTGTGGAAATAAATAAGAAGGTGGAAGTTATAAGAAATGGAAAATACTCGGAGTTAAAAATTGATGAAGGATGAGTTTTAAGATTTGAGTCATGAATATGTGTACCATAAAATCCTGAGATAAAGAAGGAGTTGATGAATGATGCACATAGATCATCCTTCTCCATCCACCCAAGGAGAATAAAGATGTATCAAGATATCTGAAAACACTATTTGTGGGAAAATATAAAGAAAGAGATCATGGGATATACATAAAAGTGATTGGTATATTATCAAGTGAATACTGAAAGGGAAAATTTCAAGGGGATGATTCAACCATTTGTCAAACCTATTTAGAAATGGGAAAACATAACCATGTACTTTATCATTGGTCCTCTGAATATATTAAGAAAAAATAATACTAAATGGGTTTTGGTGGATCTTCTTACAAATAATTTTCACTTCATTGCAATTTGAGATGACTTATCACTTGATCAATTTGTTGGGATACACATTAGAGAAGTGGTAAGATTGTATAGAACACCATTATTGTTTGTATCTGATCGATATAAGAGATTTTTCCTCCAAGTTATGGAAAAGTATCCAACATCCTCTAAATACTGAGTTGAACTTCAGTAAAAATTACCACCCCCAAACCAATGTCCAATCTGATTGGACTATCCAGACACTTGTGGACATGTTGAGAGAATACACAGGGAACTTTAAAGGATTATGGGATCAACATTTTCCTTTGGCTGAGTTCTCATACAATAATAGTTTCCACTCAAGCATCCAAATGGCACCATATTTATCCCTATATGGGAAGATGTGTAGAACACCTGCATGTTGGGTTGAGTTGGAAAATTCAAGATGTTGGGTCCTAAAATGGTTAAAGAAATGCTAGAAAATTCCAACACCATTTAGTAGCACATCATGGCTTCCCAAAGTCTACAAAAGATTTATGATAATAATCATTGGAAAGACCTAGAGTTTGAGATTAAAGATAAAGTATTCCTCTACATATCTTCATGGAACAGAATCATGATGTTTTGAAAGAAAGTAAAGCTAAGTCCTAGGTACATTGGATTTCTAGAGATCCTTGATCATATTGGAATTGTTGTTTATTTACTATCACTCCCACCAACCCTTTCTCAACTACAGGATGTATTCCATGTATCGTTATTGATAAAGTACATATAGATCTCTCACATATAATGAATTCATAGATGGTATAGTTGGAAAATGATATCTCTTATGAGGAATAGCTGGTGAAGATCTTGGATCATAGAGATAAAGTTCCGCACAATAAGATTAATCACCTAGTCAATGTACGATGAATAAACCATGAGTATGAGGAGGTGACATGGGAACAAGAGGAATACATTAAGAAGAAGTAACCAAACCTATTTTCACCTTAGTTTTTAAAAAAAAATCCATAGGAGAAATTTCTTAAGGGGGAATAATGTAACAACCCAGAATCTTATCAATGAAATTTATCTTCTGAATATATAATTATGACATATAATATTGTATAAGTCACAAGTACCACACAATAAAACCAAAAATATTTTATTATAATAACCTGAACATTACATTTAGAGTATAAATATATCCATAATAATTGAAAATATTATAATGTGATAAAAAATAAAAAATAATATAACTAAGATTTGAACATTTGGATCTACTCGATTCACCAGAATAATTGAACTCATGAACAACATTGTAGAAATGAAGCAGAATATTAGTAATGAAACTTTCATTTTTAAAATGAAAATATATATAACCTTTATATAAAATGTAAGTGGATTAATAATTAATGAAATATGAGTTATTTATAGAAATTAATGGTCTCATATGACCATTACAAATCTGACTATTAGAATAGTAATCTAATTGTAGGAATACTAATCAGACCATTGGATTAGTAATATGACCATTAGAAATAGAAAACAAACCATTAGAATAGTAACATCACCTATGGAAAAGTAAATTAATATCTATTTATCTTATAAAATTATAATATAACATATTTATATTATAATACAAGTAAATAAACTTTTTAAAAATAATAAAAGAAGTGTTCAAATTTTTGTGAAACATATATACTTTATTTTAGCTTTTTATAATAAATATAATGATTTAAAACAATATTTATTTTCAAATTTTTTTTATAAATTAATATTAAGTTTTATTATAATGATAATATAATTTTATAAGACATTAAGTAATTTTTTAAAGGGTCATAAAATTTATCATAATATTAAAATTGGTATTTTTCAAATAAATGTGTATTTTATTTAAAAATTAAATTTCTCATATTTAGAAAACTATTTTCATAACAGTTATTTCATTTTTTGAATCTACACATCAAAAATCATTGGGTGATTTTTTTTGTATTTTTCAAAAATAGTTGAATTTTTTGTGAATAGCGAGATATAGTAAAATACGATATTTAACATTATAATTTAAATACATGAATTTTTGAGTCATGGATGATGTAAGAACCCACTATTTTGAACTCACATGCATAATTCACTTTATATATTCTTAAGAACAAATACAATTGATATTATTGATCCAAAAAAATAAACTAATGAATATAATATTCCAAAAAAACCATATCCTCCCTTATAAATACCACATCTCACAACCCCTTTTCCTCACACCTTATAAACCTTGGATATTTCATAATTATTGTCCTATTATCTTCCAATCCATATCCCTGCTTTCTTAATGTTCTGGTCTCACAAAAAACCAATTCCAAGTGCCTTAAGGAGTCTTTCAAGGAGACGACATTGAAGAGGTAATATTCTCAAACTGAATCTTTTAAATTATTTTCTTCTACAACATTATCCTCACCTAATTCATCAAACTTTGAATAATAACTCTATTATCATATATATATATATATATATATATATATATATATTTTATAGTTCTAATGGAATAACTTTTATACATCCACGTCTCTTCTCCTTTTATTCTAGAAAATGAAAACATCATCCATATTATGTCAGCTCACTACCTTCATGGATGATGAGTTTTTATTTTTCATTACCTCCTTCATGGTATGTTTAAATTCACATATAATGGTTTAAAATTATCTAAATATGTATACTATATGTTGTTTCACATTCTAGAATGAATGTATGACCATAATATTAAATAAAACAAAACTAGTTCGTAAAGGCTGGTAAAATTTCCAAAATAAACTAACCATATAACATTAATGTTTTTAATAAATGAATAATATTCTTATCAGAACAAACATGGATATTTTGGGATATTTCAGTTTCTATAATCCCATGAATACTATTTCATTTAATTATATATTTTCAGTCTCATTTGATAAGAACATATATACTTATCCTAAAGTGATCCGACCTTGGAACCATGAAATAAACACTCTCAAAAAAGATAAACTAAACATTATATATCATTAAAATGGTTATAAATTGACAAAATAAAATTATAGTAAATTAAATATGGATGTATTTTTTTTAATTAAGTAATTAATGTATCTAATTTGATTATTTAGGATGGTAATTGTAAGTGTAGAACAGTTATGGAACATAAGTTAAGGGATCTCTTTAAACCACCTTTCTCTTTTGGTTATGACCTTTATAACTATAACTCAATTTCTATCTCTATTTGATTCTATGAAATGGTTTTAAATTCTATATATATTTATCTTATATAAATACCTATCTTATTATCCCTTACAAGTTATGATGGGTGCACCCAAATAGCACTCCAATTCATTGGCCAATGTTTTTTTCTCATGAGATGGTATGTATGGGATTAGAGAATGAACCTAATCCATAATACAACTCTATCCAACATGTGATGTTGTCGCGATGATTAACCTTGACTTATGCTTATATCATGTTTTATACTACTTCCACACTACAACAACCCAACCCACCAAGGCCTACCTAAATTTTAGAAGACTGGGATGACAAAATCCCAAGCCTTCCTCCTTAGGCCAGGAGCTTGAGACAAGTACAAATAATACATAACTAAAATGAGAGGTCTTTTCCTAAAGTACATGTATACACACTCAACCATATCAATGCATAAGTGTAGAGTAATGATAATAAATGACAGTAACATATAGAGTAAAAAACATGCATGTAACAATCTATAGGGAATATAAAAGAGTGATATGGATTAAACTAAATTTAAAAGGAAAAAAATACACACCCACCTAGAAAAGATCTCACAACCTAACAACAACTAGAAAAGAAATGTTGAGAGAGATTGTCTCATGATATTCAAGCTCGACCACCGTACATGGTCTATGCACCTGAGAATCCCTATGCACCACCAATGACACCACTAACCTTTCTATCATCTTCATAAGACATGACATGTGTGGGAAAATACCATGTAGTGGTGAGTATATACATACCCGGTAGGATGCCCTGAAAACTAAAGAGAGAGAAATAGAAGATATGATATAAGTAGTCAAACCAACCTAATATAAGAGGGAAATGAAAACCAACAACATAGATATATTCTCATATAAGAAACCCATATGACAGAGAAAATAGATATTCATCTCATAACCCATCCTAGGTTGGTCAGTCTTCCTGCAGCTCTAATGGTCCATCATTGATGCCTAATATCTCACATGTCTATCCAATGAAGTCATGAGGAGGGCTCATACCTCACCACTACTCCATAGACTAAGGGAGTGAAATAATAAAAATATATAGTATCTTCACCAAAATAGGGAATTACCATCTCAACTTGGAATAATGACGATGGAGGACCCACCCCCTAGTGTGATAAGAGAGTATTGTTTGCCTGGATATAAGTCTCATTCCCTAGTACGATAAGGGAGTACCATCTCAATCTGAACAATGAGTATAGAGGACACGTGCCATGGTGAGATAGGGTAGTACCGTCTCCATGGATTTAGGACTCATTGACTAGTGTGAATGGGGAGTACTATCTCAATCTGTACAAAGATTATGGAGGACCCTAACTCTGGTGTGATAGGGGAGTTCCATCTCTATGGATAGAGGACTCTCTCCCTGGAATGATAGGGGAGTGTCCCCTCTATCTACACAATGAGTATGGAGGACCCACACCCTAGTGCTATAGGGTAGTACCATCTTCATGGATAGTGGATTCATGCCCTGGTGTGACAGGGGAGTACCGTATTTATCTTCACAACAAGTATGGAGGACCCTCACCCTGGTGTGAGAGGGAGTATTGTCTCCATGGATAAAGGATCGAAACCCTGGTGTGATATGGGAGTATCATCCCTATCTAAATAATGAGTATGGAGGACCCATTCCATAATGTGATAGGGGAGTGTCATCTCCATGGATAGAGGAACCAGGCCATGGTGCAACAGGAGTGTACCATCTCTATCTGAACTCTCTAATAATCCAGCCTAATTACTACCTTCATCAAGTGTCTCCTAAAGAATATTCACTCTCATAAAATATCTTATGGTATCTCAAAAGCCTCTATTAAGGCTACCATCACGTTATACATGAGAAAAAACTCAGTATAGGTTACTCATGGGTCTAAATTTGAGTCCAAACGAAGGATATATGAGAGAAATAAGTTATAGAGTGAAGTACACTATGTGTATGGGGGTTCACACAATGTGTGACCCCACCTAGTCATCTGGACGTGTCTCCTATAAACATGAATTGTTGTCCTTATCACCATACACAGTGTGTACGTGGACCACACAACATGTATCAGCCAACGGAGGTCTGCCCGTGTTCTCCTGGTTGTGCCCGTGTTTTTTAGGTTTTTTCGTGTACCTGTCCATGTACCTTGTCATGTATCTAGCCATGCCTGGATACCAAAACATGCTAGTGTACATAGTCATGTTTATGTGTTTGGTCATGCCCATTTCCATGTACTCTCAAAGTGTAACGCCCCGACCCCAGTGACCCAGAGTCGGTGCATTATTTTAATACATTGGCATGATTACAAGGAACCAAGTCCCGAAGAACCGATCAGTTTAGCAGTCTTGAAAAATAGATTAAATACATGAATGTTACATTACACTTCATAACATACAAAATAACATAAATAATCCTTTATGAATTCCACTATTCCCTTGTCTTAACCCTACATATCAATCACATTACACTTCATGGAATCCTAGGAAAAATAAAACATAGAAAGGGGTGACCTCAAATGCTCAGTAAGGGTAAGAAATACAATGGAAACTTTCAAAAATAAGCATAAACATTTAAGGCAATGTATAAAACTAAAAAAAATCCTTTTAAACTTAAACTTCAGCATAATATGGCAGAAATAAAATGAAATAATGTAATTTAATTATTCACATGGATATTCTACTAATCGAATAATCACATGCAATATCACTAACCACTTTCATAATGATGGAATGCATAATGCTGAACTTTACTTTCTTTATCAAGGCCTCATGCCAAGGCCTAGGGGCTAACTATAACCGGAAGCCAACCCGGAGTGCATCTAATAACCGGACACCAACCCGGAGTGCCTTTAATAACCGGACACCAACCCGGAGGGCTTACTTTTATCAGTCCCCAACCCAGAACATACTAGTCCAACACATTCATCTTAAGAAGAGGATGAAATATAACATAAAAATTTGTATTAAAACTAGCATGAGAAATGTCAATACTTTACCCATAAACCATGAATGGTATAAAAATAACACATCCACAGTCAAATATATCACAAAACCTTCAACACAATATGGAATATTTGTATCATGATAAATCAACTTCAAAACAAGTTTAAAGTCCATTAAAGGATTTTGACATAGAAGATATTGATTTTTAAAACTCTTTGAGAGAAATACCCCTTTTTCATGAAAACATTTAAAAGTCACACAATTTAGAAAAGAAGTCATTTAAAGATATTTTTAATCAAAGTGTCTCATACCACTTTGAAACTTTTGAAATGAATTAACATTTAAAAAAAAATTCATGTCCATATAAATAAATCCTTAAAACCCATTTTAAATACATGGACATTAATAAGAAATATTTAGAAAAATAAATATTTAAAACATTTGAAATGATGTTTTAGTAAAAAGTAACTTAAAATAATCCCTTTGAAAAGTCTTTCATAAAACATGTACATGGATAATAAATATGTCCCAGTAGATACTTATGTAAAAACAAACTCAGATAATAAAGAGATTGCTTACCAGTTTGGTAACTTACGAAACATACAACCCATTAAAGAGGTATCATACAATGAATATGTAAATACACATAAATTAAAGTGCATTACACAAATAATATAATTATGGGCAGTACATACACCACAAAAAAGTTAATAGTGGAAATATGGAATGAATCTCATGGGAATAAGGAGTGAGATGAAAACCCCTTACCTTGTACTTTTCCTTGGTTGGGGTCGGTTAACCTCCTCTTCTTCGGGTTCTTCCTTTTTATTTGATCAAAAGGTCTCTTAGGTTGGATTTATTACTAAAGGAAAGCCTCTAGGATGAAGTGAGGGAAGTTGAGAGAGTATTTTGGCAGAGGTTGTCCGAACCAAAAGGCTTTTAAGGTGTGAGTTAGTGAGAAGGGAGAGTGCCCTTTTATAATAGGGGTGAGGGGCACCTTTGGAAAAGCTAGAAATATTATTTTATAATAAATTAATATTCAGTTTCTAATGGCTCCAATGTGGATTATTTAAAGTTTAAGGTGGGCATAGGTCGAAAACCACTCAACCAATATAATTTAGACAGGTTTTAGTTACTATATTAACCTTATCCTTTAGTTTTAACTCTTAATTAATTAGTTTGACACTTACCATGTCACTTTGTATTTTTATTTTATATAGTTACTAAACATACTATATACCTCTAAGAGACCCCCAAGTGGTCCATTAATGATACACCTATCATGATATAAGTCTCTTGGCCTAACCTTAGATCTTTAGAAATTTTATATCAATTAATAATATAATCTTTGTTTTAAAAACTCTTTTATGTCAATTTTGACACTATTCAATAATTGATTTCTGTAAAAATCATAACAGAATTATTACTTTGAAAAAAGTCAATTAAATCAATCCTAATATGTCATATTATCCTAGAAAATTAGTGTAATTCATTAAAAGTCTCAAATTATATTTATTTGGGTATTTATAATATCAATTATTTTAATTTTTCACTATTATGGTAATTATTGCATCATCATTGTGTCATAAATAAATTAACTTATTTAATGTCTAAAAATTATAAATAAACTATCATTATGTAGGAAATATATTTATATTTCTAATTAATATTTATAGTTGAAAATCCAACATATATAACCCTATGTAAAAAAATGTTTTCTAAAAGATATATGCTTGTGTCATTTTTGTATTCATTTTAACTTAATTAAAATAAAGTGTCACTATCACTTACAAGTGGCACCATGGGGTCCCAAAATTGACCCAAATATGCCCATGGTCGAACATGTATCAATCAATAAGGTTAGGACACGTTTTAGGGTAATTGTTTTATTATTATAATATTATTTTTTAACCCTTATTTACCGGATTTACCCTTTAACCATGGTAAATAAAATATTTACCGAAGTAATTATTCAAAATGTCTAAAAATAAAAGTTACCTATTTACACAATTTGAACATCCTGATTCCAAATATGGAATCCATTTTTCCAAATTCAAAACACATAAGTGGCAGAAATTAATTTAAAATTAATTCCCGCTATCAAAACAAAAAGCGTGTTTTTAAGATATAATAACTATCAAAAGATTGATACTTGTTTATGTTCGGTTTAATTGTGAAATTATGTCCAATGACCAAAATTGTATTAAATGGTAAAAATATATTCTAAATATACTTTAAAACCACTAAAATTCATAATTTATCACTATTAATTATTTTTATTAAAAAAGATATTTTTAATTAAAATTTAGTAATTTTCACTATTCATCAAAATATGAAAGTTATCCGAAAAGTACCAAAATTTCACCTTAGGCTAAATTCGATACTTCAAATCCAAAACTGAAGTCCATTTTGAGAGATAAAATTTCTAAAATTTTAAAAATTAGGTATTACTATTCATAACGGCTAGTTTGATCAGTTGTGGTGTGTGTTAGAACTCGATGTTGCGTACAACACACACTATTGCATTATTCAAAGAGAAGTGTACCGTGGAAGCTTGGGGTGTTACATTGTAATTTTTTTTATGTCCCCATTCTAAAGAATAAATTTATTTAGTCAAATTGAATATATAAGAGTTTAAAATATTGGATTTAAAAAGTGTTCACTATTAAAGTTGGTAAAAGTGCATTTTTGAAAATTACTTCTTTTATCTGAAAAAAAGGAATTTGTTCTTACATTATGTCTAAGAAACTCATAATATGGATTCTAAAATTATAAGGATTATATAAAGTTTAAAATTTAGTTAATACTATTCATAACCTCTTTTTAACGGCTTGTTTGGTAAGTCATGGTGCGCTTTAACTCGGTGTTGCGTGTAGTGCAAGTTATTGAATTATTTTGAAGAAATAACACACTATGAAATCTTGGGGTGTTACATTCTCCACTCCTTCAATAAATTGCATCCTCGTAATTTGAAATTTTTCTTCGAAAATAAAAGGTTGAATATAGAAAATATCTTTGTGGGAAAACCCACATCAGAAATTGGGTTAATAAAATTTAGTCTTAATTTGAGGAAAAGGGAAATGAAAGGGTCACCACCAAATTATGATCTCTATTAGGAGATCATTGGTGGAAATTAGAGAAATATAATTTGAGGAAAAACTTAAATATTTATAGGTAGTGATTGAGGTCATCAATCACAATCAAGTGTAAATTGAGGGCCTTAAATTCATCAATCAATGGTGATTTAAAATAACATCAGTTCAACAAAACATATGGTATTAGGATAACACATTTTTTTGTTTTAAGATTTCTTCACTAAAGTATAAGAATTAATTTATTCATTGAATAAGAGAAGAAGAAAAATATATTCCTGACAAGTAGAGTCTCATCCTTTAACTATGTTCTACCACAAACTCATCTTTCACTCTAAAAGATAATAGAACTCAAAAATAATATTCTATTTATCCTATTCGTATAGGGTTCAAAAAATGAATTTATAATTCATCTAGAAGAACCATTAAAAAATGACATTATTCAAACAAGGACATCACGTGGGTCAGTGGTAGGTGATACACCCTTGTCGCCCTTCGGTTGTGGGTTCAAGTCTTACGGCCTTGCCGGACGTGACGGGTTGCTGCCCGACCTCTGGGTTGTCCTTTTATGGCAATCCAAAATAATCCAAACTAGAACTATCCAAAATACTTCAGTAAAAAATCTATAAGGAAGGTAAACACAATGAAGATCCTTTTTGTTGCGTAATAACATGTGATCACCTTCATCATGTATTCTTTTAAAACACTTCAACATTCTGAATTACCATAAAACCTTATTGATTCCATTCATGATCCCTTATTCCTGAAAGAATAATAGATATACTCCTTCAATCTAAAAATGTTGTAAACCCCAACAATGATGGAATATACAAATCATTAATCAGTTTCAAGGTAGTCAAGAATATCCAATATAATTTATCCAAATCAATCATGTATTATTCTAAAATCACTACCTCGGTATCAGAACCATATTATAATTTATCTTTCTCTCAACCATATATTTTTCAAAAATTTAACCTGCTATTGAGTCAATTTTCTTTGTTCTACACAATCTCAAGTCCTTAATGAAATAGTACTGTAGTATAATCCTTATATACTCCATAATTATTATAACAAGTACATTGTTGATACAACACTCAAATGACATAATCAACATAAGAACTCTAATCATTCCTCTTCATCTGTGGTAGTATCATAATTTGATTATTATCCAATAGCATCATTTGCGGCATAGTCTAATGACTAGGACATAGGTTTGCGTAGTGTCCAAACTCCTTGCAAATGAAGCATTGTACATTTGAAACCATTTTATTACCCTTGCAGTCATGTACTTTGTGCCCTCTTCCTCCACACTTATTACAAACTCTCATTCCTTTCAGGAAAGTTCCATGGTGTTTCTTCCCACAGTTATCACATATGGGGAAATTCTTCTTTTCCCTCTTCCCTTTATCCATCTTTCTCTCTTCCATCCTTTTCTTCTCTTGCTTCCCTTAAAAGCCATAGGACTCAGTAAACTCTTTAGTTATCTTATCCACACATGATACTATTTCTTCATATGATGGTAATATGTGGGAGACTATTTACCTTCTAAATGATTTCTTAATACCATGAGAGATACGATCCTTCTTACTCTTTGGATCATACGTATTACTGGAGTTCACATTCCTTCTATTGGGCGCCATTTCTATACAATAGCATAAACTAGGTCAGTTTATGAATTGTAATAAATAATTCCAAATGAAAATTGAATAGTTTATGGATATAATCCATAATCATAAAATTTTTTTTCCTTGAGTAGGTATATACTCATGAGCCCTTCATAATGGTTTGTAGATAAAATAAGAATTATCCTAAGCTTATCCCCCGGGAGTGTCGTAACCAAGAGTGCAGCAAGGCCTATTGTTGTGCACCAGTTCCCGTTCGAGTCTAGCTCAAAGCGGTGTTTTCAGGTTTTACCCCTAGGTACATCTGTGCCAGAGCCGCCTCTACCTGGTCGTATCCAGACAGGGATGTATTGCTCGGAAAACTCACAAAATCTCTACAATACCAAAATTCTAGGAAGTTCTTCTATACTAATCCTCAAAGTCTATCTTAGGGTTATGTGATCTAATCAGAGATTATCTAAATCTAGTTTCCAAGGTTATTTCTAAACTTCCTCTGATACCAACTGTAACGCCCTGACCCCAGTGACCCAGAGTCGGTGCATTATTTTAATACATTGGCATGATTACAAGGAACCAAGTCCCGAAGAGCTTATCAGTTTAGCAGTATTGGAAAATAGATTACATACATGAATGTTACATTACACTTCATAACATACAAAACAACATAAATAATCTTTTATGAATGCCATTATTCCCTTGTCTTAACCCTGCATATCAATCACATTACACTTCTTAGAATCCTGGGAAAAATAAAACATAGAAATGGGTGAGCTCAAATGCTCAGTAAGGGTAAGCAATACAATGGAAACTTTCAAAAATAAGCATAAACATTTAAGGAAACGTATAAAACTAAAACAAAATCTTTTTAAACTTGAACTTCAGCATAATATGGAAGAAATAAAATGAAATAATGCCATTTACTTATTAACATGGATATTCTACTAATAGAATAATCACATGCAATATCACTAACCAGTTTCATAATGATGGAATGCATAATGCTGAACTTTAATTTCTTTATCAAGGCCTCGTGCCAAGGCCTAGGGGCTAACTATAACCGGAACCCAACCCAGAGTTCATCTAATAACCGGACACCAACCTGGAGTACCTCTAATAACCGGACACCAACCCGGAGTGCCTCTAATAACGAGACACCAACCCGGAGTGCCTCTAATAACCGAACACCAACCCGGAGGGCTTACTTTTACTGGTCCCCAACCCGGAACATACTAGTCCAACACATTCATCTTAATAAGAGGATGAAATATAACATAATTTTTTTTATTAAAACTAGCATGAGAAATGTCAATACTTTACCCATAAACCATGAATGGTATAAAAATAACACATCCACAGTCAAATATATCACAAAACCTTCAACACAATATGGAAGATTTGTATCATGATAAATCAACTTCAAAACAAGTTTAAAATCCATTAAATTATTTTGACATAGAAGAGATTGATTTGTAAAACTCTTTGAGAGAAATACCCATTTTTCATGAAAACATTTAAAAGTCACACAATTTAGAAAAGAAGTCATTTAATGATATTTTTGAATCAAAGTGTCCCATACCACTTTTAAACTTTTGAAAGGAATTAAAATTTTAAAAAACATTCATTTCCATATAAATAAATCCTTAAAAACCATTTTGAAGACATGGACATTAATGAGAAAGATTTAGAAAAATAAATATTTAAAACATTTGAAATGATGTTTTAGTAAAAAGTACCTTAAAATAATCCCTTTGAAAACTCTTTCATAAATCATGTACATGGATAATAAATATTTCCCAGTAGATACTTATGTAAAAACAACCTCGGATAATAAAGATATTGTGAAATTAACCCTTACCATTTTGGTAACTTACGAAACATACAACCCATGAAAGAGGTATCATACAATGAATATGTAAATACACATAAATTAAATTGTATTACACAAAGAATATAATTATGTGCAGTACATACACCACAAAAAAGGTAATATTGGAAATATTTCATGAATCTCATAGGAATAAGGAGTGAGATGAAAACCCATTACCTTGTACTTTTCCTTGGTTGGGGTAGGTTAACCTCCTCTTCTTCGGGTTCTTCCTTTGGATTTGATCGAAAGGGCTCTTAGGTTGGATTTCTGACTAAATGAAGGACTCTAGGATGAAGTGAGGTAAGTTGAGATAGAATTTGGGAAGAGGTTGGCCGAACCAAAAGGCTTTTAAGGTGTGAGTTAATGAGAAGGGAGAGTGCCCTTTTATAAGAGGGGTGAGGGGCACCTTTGAAAAAGTTAGAAATATTATTTTATAATAAATTCATATTCGGTTTCTAATGGCTCCAAAGTGGATTATGTAAAGTTTAAGGTGGTTATAGGTCGAAAACCACTCAACCAATAGAATTTATACAGGTTTGGGTTACTATATTAATCTTATCTTTTAGTTTTAACTCTTAGTTAATTAGTTTGACACTTACCATGTCACTTTGTATTTTTATATTATATAGTCAATAAACTTACTATATACCTCAAAGTGACCCCCAAGTGGTCCATTAAGAATACAAATATCATGATATAAGTCTCTTGGCCGAACCTTAGATTTTTAGGAATTTTATATCAATTAATAATATAATATTTGTTTTAAAAACTCTTTTATGTCAATTTTGACACTATTCAATAATTGATTTTTGTAAAAATCATAAAAGAATTATTACTTCAAAAAAATTCAATTAAATAAAACCTGATATGTCATATTATCCTATAAAATTAGTGTAATTCATTAGAAGTCTCAAATTATATTTATTTGGGTGTTTATAATATCAATTATTTTAATTGTTCACTATTATGGTAATTACTACATCATCATTGTGTCATAAATAAATTAAATTATTTAATGTCTAAAAATTATAAATAAAATATAATTATGTAGGAAATATTTTTATCTTTCTAATGAATATTTATAGTCGAAATTCCAACATATATAACCCTATGTAAAAATTGTTTTTCTAAAAGATATATGCTTGTGTCATTTTTGTATTCATTTTAACTTAATTAAAATAAAGTGTCCCTATCACTTACAAGTGGAACCATGGGGTCCCCAAATTGACCCAAAGATGCCCATGGTCGAGAATGTATCAAAAAATAAGGTTAGGACACGTTTTAGGGTAATTGTTTTATTATTATAATATTATTTTTAACCCTTATTTACCGGATTTACCCTTTAACCATGGTAAATAAAATATTTACCGAAGTAATTATTCAAAATGTCTAAAAATAAAAGTTACCTATTTACACAATTTGAACATCCTGATTCCAAATATGGAATCCATTTTTCCAAATTCAAAACACATAAGTGGCAGAAATTAATTTAAAATTAATTCTCGTTGTCAAAACAAAAAGTGTGTTTTTAAGATATAATAACTATCAAAAGATTGATACTTTTTTATGTTTGGTTTAATTGTGAAATTATGTCCAACGACCAAAATTGTGTTAAATGGTAAAAATATATTATAAATATACTTTAAAACCACTCAAATTAATAATTTATCACTATTAATTATTTTGATTAAAAAAGTTGTTTTTAATTAAAATTTAGTAATTTTCACTATTCATCAAAATATGAAAGTTATCCGAAAAGTACCAAAATTTCACCTTAGGCTAAATTAGATAATTTGAATCCAAAAATGAAGTCCATTTTGAGAGATAAAATTTCTAAAATTTTAAAATGTAGGTATTACTATTCATAATAGTTATTTTGATCGGTTGTGGTGTGTGTTAGAACTCGATGTTGCGTACAACACATGCTATTGCATTATTCAAAGAAAAGCGTACCGTGGAAGCTTGGGGTGTTACATTGTAAATTTCTTTTTATGTACCCATTCTAAAGAATAAATTTATTTAGTTAAATTGAATATATAAAAGTTTAAAATATTGGATTTAAAATGTGTTCACTATTAAAGTTGGTAAAAGTGCATTTTTGAAAATTACTTCTTTTATGTGAAAAAAAAGGAATTTGTTCTTACATTATGTCTAAGAAACTCATAATATAGATTCTAAAATTATAAGGATTATATAAAGTTTAAATTTTAGTTAATACTATTCATAACCTCTTTTGAACGGCTTGTTTGGTAAGTCATGGTGCGCTTTAACTCGGTGTTGCGTGTAGTGCAAGTTATTGAATTATTTTGAAGAAATAACACACTATGAAATCTTGGGGTGTTACACAGAGTACATTTCAGACCACCAGTACTAGGCCACAAGACATGTGGGGATCCCACATGGCGTGTGATACTTATCTTTACTTGGAAACCCGAATATTAATAGCTAGGGTACTACATGGCATGTGTTAATCCTAATACACGTCATGTACTCTGGATTTTTGTATAAATTTATATCTATCACACAGCTTATATATCTATATCCTCCACCAATATTCATGCCTATTGACCACTTAAAATCAGTGGGGAAGGCCTCTAGTCATCGATTCCATCCCTCTATTGGTCAGAAATCGTAATCTAGTGATTCCCTCAAAGACATCAATGCCTCCATAACCCATAGTGGCTCATGTCACTTCACATCCCCACTTTGGATCCAAGATCCATGAAGTAACACCTGCAATCCATCCCATTTTATTCAAAAAAACACTAATATGGTCATTGTGTGCACATCCACCATGAATATGAGGGTCCGTCCATTATCGGACTCGGTTGACAATGTCAGACCTTGGCCCCTTAGACCAAAGGTGAAGAACATGAAAAACTGGTGGGGGAAGGCATAAGAAAACATTTGAATCAATCATTGGCCAATCATTCTTGGCCACCAATCATAGATCAGTGATATATGGGGTGGAAAATGGCATAACCAAGAATAATTTGAAGAACAATTTAATTCAATAAATGGTATTATGAAAAGGATAAATTAATCATAGATAAATGAATATTAGATAAGAAAATTATCAACCATTTAATCATGGTAGGAAATAGAAATTTATTACCCCTAACTCGATTGAGGAGCAATAATTAGTGAAGAACGCATTTTTCAATGATGGGAAAGATCTGATGTGTTAACTATCTTTCAATCCACCTCGATCTGGTCACCATCTGATCTTGATCCTCCAATTAAGAATAGTGAAACCTCCTCTCATTGATCATAGGGATATGAGGGTAACCCTGGTGATTTTCCATAATAGTCTATTTAAAAATGAAATTAGGTTATGGGTGTTAAATTAATTAATTAAATAAATAAAATAATCAATCCACTTAACGTACAATCCAACGGTTGTCTCATCCAAACATCTGGCACCAGCGAACTTTAGGTCACATCTAGGATAAAAACAATGATTCATATTCAAATGTGGTCTCATATTTTCAATTCAATACTCTATTCATGATATATTCTATTATTTATGAAAAACTACATGCACATGATATAAAATCTATTTAATATGTTTTTTTAAAATTAATTTTGGGCTCATCGGGCATATGGATCTCATGACATCTTAACACCTAGATATGAAAATATTCCTTCATATATTTCAAAGTCTTATAAAGTAAAAAAAGAGTATATATATCATTCCCTCCTTAAAATCTTTTATTCCCCAAAAAGCACAAATTATACAAAACCTTGGGGATACTGAGCCTGTATCTGGATATCCCACTCCCAGGATCTCTCCAGTATACTCTCATATTACCATAACACATGAACCAAGGGAATGGTTTTTCCAAGCAATATCCTCTCCTACTGATCCATAGTCACCACCGGGTACTTCATAAAGGTAGATCCATCCTCGATGTCTAGATTTTCCCAGTCAATAATAATTATATAATCATGCATGTATCTCCTTAGTTATGGAACATGGAAGACGTTGTGTACCCAATTTAACTACGGGGTAAGTCTAGGTGTCAATCAACTTTTCCAAACCTTTACAGGATCTCAAATGGCTCGATAAACCTTGGGGATAGATTGCCTCAAAGAACAAAACTATATTTTCCTAGGAGTAAAAAATTGTACTGATGAAACCCTTCCCTCGAAGGTCCTACAACTACACCCTTAGCTCTTAGATCTTTATAGGGGCCATCTGATATTCCACAGAAGATATTAGAGTGGTACCAGGGTTCATGTTGATGAAAAAACTCATCTCTCACCCTGGAGGTAGTCCCAAAAAATCCTTAGGGAAGACTCCCATATAATTGTCCATGATTTAAGGAACCTAGATGTCTGAATATCCAATTATATCAATTTTCAAACTCACGTACTGATGAGTGATGGGCTTTATCTTCCTTTTCTCAAGATCCACTTTCTATTCCATGAGATCTCTCTCATCCACAAAGGCAAATCTCATCCCATCTATTCAAAGAAATCTGACTTGTCTATGGTGGTATTTGATCTAGGCTCAGACCATAGACAACCAGTCCATACCTAATATGATTTAATATGGTCTCATCATGAAAACCAAGAATTCACATGATAAAATATCTCCACTAAGTGATAGCTTGAACTATTTCCAGATAAGCGATATGGAAGAATCTTTCCCCATAGGAATCTTAAGCCAAAGTTTTTGGGATAAAGTCTCAACTAGGAGTTCCATCTCTCACACCAGGAGTGAGGAGTTGAAGGAATGAATCATATATATTTATACTAGTACTAAATTAATATTATATTAAACACATATCATACCTCTAATCATCTCATGAGTTGTTAGGTCCTAAGCCTCCATGGATTGTAGCTTCCCACAACACGGACTGCCATCTCCCTGAGCCTAACGTAGGTTGATTGGTGGTGGTGTTGGTAGAACTAGCTCAAAAGGTCATCCACCACCACCAAATCCACCACTGAGTGCCCCACTTTCTCCTCCTCCAGTTATGCCTCCCTATGGGCCACCCTAGCCTTTCTTGGGAGATCCATGATCATAGCGCTACCTCTATCGTGGCGGTATATCCACTACCTATTTTCCCTCCCTCACACATCAAGTCAAGTAATCACATTCCATATGACCTCTCCCATCACATGAAAAGAATCACCCCTATACGGGCTTCCTTGGCACTCTGTGTGGTCCCTGACCCACATGACCACGTGTTTGGGTTTGAGTATGGGCATGCCTTCTATGCATTGACACCTATCATCTTCCATCCATTGTTGATGACTCAACCTTGATATTCCTGAAAATGGATCCTTCTACATGGAATCCCTTAGTTTGGAAGATCTTTGTCACCAGTGCCAGCTTTAGCACTCTAACATATGTGGGAATGCACATGGGTACCACACTCACATGGATTTATCTGTATAAACCTTGCTCGAACTTCTGTGTTTGGAAGTAACCATCCTGAATTGGTAACTTGTCTATATGTCTTTATAGAGACATATTCAAAATAATCAAGACGTACCATGGATAGACAAAAATATATATATGGGGGTCTAACTTAAGAAGGATATTCAAAGGATTCAATCCTATATGATGCATGTACCAATGTTTATTACAACTAATTTATTAGTCTACCAAGTCAAGAAGTAGGTAGTCAAAGTCCTAGTAAATAGATATATCATCTGCCACACCAACAATGGGTTACCTAACATGAAAGATGCACTCGAGAAACTTTGACTATGTTCCCCTAAATTACCAAACAAACCTCATAAGGGGATAAAAATCCAAACACCATCCCGAGGTTGAACCACCCCTAATACTAATCTGCAATGACTTGACTTATTGAGAAATGTTTGGCTTATGGAAGATAGGTCTTCTACAACCCTAGGCCC
The DNA here is from genome assembly GCA_963277665.1 of Viscum album. Lineage (NCBI taxonomy): Eukaryota > Viridiplantae > Streptophyta > Magnoliopsida > Santalales > Viscaceae > Viscum > Viscum album. The sequence continues at coordinate 2,101,984,675 of OY728130.1, read as the reverse complement.
GCCTCCAATGGATAGGGGCTAATGAAAAGTTCTAAGAAGGCATAACTAAAATGGAAGGCCTTTTCCTAAAGTACCTATACACACACACCCAACCATCTTCATGAAGAAGTACATAGGAATAATAATAAATGGAAATAACATCTAGAGTAAATGCCATGAATGTAACATTCTCTAGGGAATACAAAAGAGTAAAAAATAGTAAACCAAAATGAAAAGGAAAAAATATAGACCCACCTGAAATATGTCCCAACATAAAAATACTAGAAAAGAAATGATAAGAGCTCCCAACTCCAGATCTCCAAGCTTGACCACTATACATGGTATATACACCCAAGTATCCCTAATCTACATTAATGCCACTTCTGACCTATCTATCATCTTCATAAGTCATGAAATTTGTGGGAAAATCCCATGCAGGGTTGAGTATATACATAGATAGTAGGACACCCCAAAAACTGAAGAGGAAGTAATAGAAGACATGATAGAAGTATTCAAATCAAACCAAAGAAAGAGGGAAACAAAATCCAACAACATAGATATATGATCATATAAGAAACCCAGATGAGATAGAAATGGGATCTCTATCTCATAGCCCAGACTAGGTTGATAAGTCTTCCTACAACTCCAAAGTTCCATCATTTTTGCCTTGTATCTCATGTTCCTATCTAAATAAGTCATAAGGAGGGCCCATACCTCACCATAGTTCCACAGCTTGAGGGAGTATAATCTAAACAATATAGAGGAATATCACCCATATAGAGGAGTACCGTCTCTATCTAGAATAACAAATATTGATGAATCCCACTTAGGTGCGATAAGGGAGTACTATATCCATGGATAGAGGACTCACATCATGGTCTGACAGGGGAGTATCATCTCTATCTATACAATGGGTATGGAGGACCCACACCCTAGTGTGACAGGGGAGTACCGTCTCCATGTATAGAGGACTCGTTCCCTAGTTCCATAGGGGAGTACAATATCTATATGCACAAAATTATAGAGGACACTACCCCAGTGCGATATGGGAGTACCATCTCCATGGATAAAGGACTCGTGCCTTGGTGTGATAGGAGTGTATCATTTCTATCAACACAATGAGTATAGAGGAACTGTGACTAGTGTGATAGGGGAGTACTGTCTCTATGGATAGAGGATATTCACCCTAGCATGATAGGGGAGTACTATCTTTTTCTACACAACGAGTATGGAGGACCCACACCATGGGGCTCTAGGAGAGTACCATCTCCATAAATATAAGGCCCACACCCAGGGGAAATAAGGGAGTGTTGTATCTATATTTATAATGACTATGGAGGACCCATGCCCTAGTGAAACAGGGGAGTACCATCTCTATGGATAGAGGAATAATTCCCTAGTGTGACAAGGGAGTACCGTCTTATATGAACTCTCTGATGATCATGTATGACCACTATCACCATCAATAGTTGCATAAGGAAGCGTCATGCTCTAAACATATCACATTATATCTAAAAATACACTACAAAGGATACCATCACATTCTATATAGAAAAACAATCAGTATAGGCTACTAGTGGGCCAAAATCGGAGTCTAAATAAAGGATATATAGGAGAAAGAAGTTGCAGGTAGAAGTATATGACATGTATGGCCATTTACAAGGTGTGTGACCTTGCCTCGCCACCTATTCATGTCTCCTATGAAAAAAATCAATGTCTATGTCACTATACATGGTGTGTAATGGGATCACATGGAATGTCTCAAAAACCCAGGTCGTGATTGTGTAATCTTGGTCGTGTCCATATTTTTCAGGCCATGTCATGTCCTTGGCCATGCCCGAATATCAACACATGACTATGTGACTAGCGATGTTTGTGTGTCTGGTCATGCTCATGCTTGTGTACTCCCATAGTACATGTTAGGTCATTGACACCAAGTCACGTGACATGTGGGGATCCCACATGGAATGTGAAACTTATATCTACCAAGAAACCATTGTTGTTGGAGCCAAGGTACTATACGGTGTGTGCTCATCCTCGTACACGCTGTGTAGGTGGCATTTTCAAAGAAAGTTAGAAATGTCATGAGAAATCTAGATCCATGAGGAATTATATGATTCATTCCTTTTGAACACCCAAAATCGGTGGGGAAGGCCTCCAGTTGTCGATTCTGACCCTCTATTGGTTGGAAATTGGAATATGGTGATTCCCTCAAAGACTGAAACACCTCTGTCACCTGTAGTGCCTCATTTCACTACCTATCTTCACTTTTTATCCAATATCAATGAAGGAAAACCCACAATCCATCCCAATATGTCCACAAAACACTAATTTGGTCACTTTTAAAATTTCCACCATGAATCTGGGGGTCTGGTCGCACTTGGACCCACCCAACAATGTTTAACAATGACCTCATATCCCAATAGTGAAGAACGTGAAAAATAGCTAGGGTAAATGCACAAGAACAAAGGTTCATCAATCGTTAGACAATATATCTTAGACAAAAATCATAGATTGGGAATATTTGAGGTGAGAAAAATTTTATAACCAATAATAAATAAAATAAACAATTCAATTTGATAAACGGGCTCATGTGAAGGGTCGACTAATCATTGATCAAATAATAGTAGATAAGAACATGTTCAATCATTTAATAAAGGGTGGAAACTACAATTGATGAGCCCTACCTCAACTATGGATCAATAATTTTTGAATAATATGTTCTCCAGTGATGATTAAGATCCATTGTGTTCGGTTTCTATCAATCAACCTCCATTCGATCATCGTTTGATCTCGATCTGCCAATAAATAATGGTGAAACCTCCTCTAAATGATCCCAAGGTAATGTGGATAACCCTAGAGAATTTCCAAAATAATATATTTAAAGAGAAAACTATTTTATGGGTATCAAATGAATTAATTAAATAAAATTAATTAATTAATTAATTAATTATTCCACTTTACTTACCTTCCAATGTTTTCCTCATTGGAAGATCTGGCACTGACCAAATTTAGGTCACACTTAGCATAATCCTGGAACTCTAGATTCAACCATGGTCTAAGATTTTTGATTTGAGACATCATTTATGCGATATTTGATTATTTATGAAAAAATATGCACATTTTATATAAAATATATTTGACATTTTTATGAAATTAATTTTGGGATCACCATGCCTCAGAATATCATATCTTCTTAGCACCTAGATCTAAAAATATTTCTTAATATATTTAAATGTCTTACAAGGAAGAAATAGATTCTCTTGACAAACTCTTATGATTCCATGATCTTATTATTCCAAGATCTTAATGTTATGCTTCCATATGATTATTGTAACATCCCACCCCTCACTCATTGGCTCGAGAATAGATTGAGGTGCTATTGACCTTAGGTGACATCCCCATGACACTAAAGGCTGATGATAAATGTCTAGGTAATAAGAGAACATAGGGGTATAATTTTCCCTAAAGAATTAAAAAAACCTGACTACACTAAAATAAACATCCAAACTGACTACATGATGCTTAATTATAAATTAATAAAACTAAAAAGTAAAACCAGCTATCCAAAAATATCAAATTGACAACGAAAATGAATGAAAACATCTAAAAAGGATGAAAACAAAACTAGGCCCAATGACCCCCAAGTGGAATCATCCTAAGAAACGCTCATACTATATCCAAGATCTAACTCCACATTCTACACCATGGTATCACAATGTATCATTAGAAAAATAAGATACCTTTCCCTTCCCTATTCCCTAGTATATAACATATAAAAATTCACCAAAGTTATAAAGTAGGGGGTGAGTATAAAATTAGTGGGTATTCCTCAAAGACTCCCCAACACATTCTACTAGGATAAGGACCAGTTAACATATTTTATATAAATCACTCAATAAATAGATAAATAGTTTATACAGATCCATAAAGGAAATCCATGTGAGATAAAAAATAACTAAGGATAAATCAATTTCTTTAATATTTTTTGTAATCCTTACCATGCCCACACACACCCAACCACACACACACATAGTCTTGGTTTTATTATTGGTTGTGGTACTTCACGAGCATACATCATCCCACTTTTGATGGCGGTACTTCACAACCACAATCTGTCCCACTTAAACACATACCAACCCAATTATCCCAAATTATATACCAATTCATTTCTTATAAAATATTATTCCTTTGAAAACATTCCATTAAACAAATTTCTTTCATAAAAAGCATTCCATGATTTTAAAATATTGACATTAAAATTATAAGTTAAGAGGTCATCAAAAATCCAAAACATTTTCTCTATTTCAAAAACATAATCTCAAAATGGTTTCCATTAATAATCACACCAAATTTTTACAACAAATCCAAGAGAAATATTTAAATAAAACAAAGTTTTCAAGTTCTAGATCACGTGGAGATGAGATAGAGAGAATGAGAGAATATAAGGATAGAGGGAGGAAGCAATGACATACCAACAAATTCATATCTCTGATTCACTTTGATTTTCCAAAATATGTCTCCATATCAAAATTAATCTCCAAGGGGTCCTAGGGAGGAAAAGGAGTTTGATAAATTGGAATATTAGATGGTAAATAATGGTTTTAGGGTCTTAGTCTTGGTTAAATTCTGATTTTCATATTATTAAATACATGTCCCATGGTTAGGCCGCACAATTTAACAAACTATGAACCATACGTGTGCAAGTTACTTTCTCTCAAACAGTGAGATGAAAATTTATGCCACACCATTTGTGAAATATTACACCAATTCTTCACTACTACTATCTCAAGGACAACCCCTCATAAGGTTGGATCATATAATTTGACAAAACATGCACCAACTATGCTTCTCCCACTGTCTCTTATCACATGGGTTTCCCTAGAAGTTGCACGGTTTGGATAAATCATACACCAACCATACGCCTACCCACTGACTCCCATTCTCACTTGCACAATTTTCTAGGGAAGGTTAATAGTTTTTACAAACCATTCTCAAAATATGAACCTCCAGAAACACTACAAAAACATTCCAAAATCCTTTATAAACACTTGAAATGTAACCCAAGCATTATATAATCTCAAAGTACATAATAAAAGGGTGATGTAACCAAAATTGGGGGTGTTATATTATACCCCCCATTAGTATTTTTTTCATTAGAAAAAAGAAGTATGTTTTTTGTTTTAGAAGATCTCATACCACTGCTCTAGAATTTCCACTTCATGTTCCCATGTCTCTTCTAGAATCTGACCATGATACCTCAAAATCATAAAAAACCGATGATTTTCCCATGAAATAACTTCTCTTGCCTATCCAAAAATTGTATTGTCACATGAATCAATGTGGTATCCATATGAAGATTTACATGGTACCGTCAAATCATAGGGTTAGGATCAGGTTAGTACATGAAATACATTATGTACAGGACTGAACCTTGGAGGTAAATTTAACTGATAAGCCAGATAACCAAATCATTAAAGTATCTTAAAAGGTATAATGTAATGAGGATACAAATTTTCTTGATTACCAAAATGATGATTCCATAGCCTTGGAGATATTATCAAGAAACCATGATCACCCACCTCAAATGATAATGGTTGATGATGAAGATATGCATATGATTCCTAATGTCTTAGAGCCATCACCATTCCCTTTCTAATCATTTGAATATTCTCTGATGTATTGTATATAAGGATAGGTCCCATAAGTGAATTTTCACATACTTCCACCCAACAAGGTGTCGAACAAAAAGGAATTACATAAAAATATTTAAAAGGATCTCTATATATCTAGGACCGATAACTGTTATTTTTGAGAACTCCACTAATATTATATACTCCTACCATGATCCCCACAAATCTATAACATATGATCTAAGAATGTATTCCAACCATTTTATTTTATGTTTAGATTTTCTATTCGGATTTTCCATCAATTTGAGGATCATAAGATGTGCTCATAGTCAACTAATTTCTGAGGACTTTCTATAAGGACTTCCGAAAATGAGATTTAAACCTAGGGTTCCAATTAGACACAATCGAAAGTGATTCACAATGTATATTTATAATTTCCTAGATATATATTTTTGATAGGTACTCCACCATATTGGTTTCATGAATCGAGATAAAGTGATCTAACTTTGTTAGCTAATCCACAATCACCCATATAGAATCATGTTTCTAAAATGTTCTTAGAATTCCTACAAAAAAAATACATCACTATTTTCTCTCATTTCCATACATGGAAAGGTAAATAATGAAACATACCAACTATTCAATGGTGTTCAGATTTGACCTGCTGACAGGTGAGGTATATTGATACAAACTCTACCATTTTCTTCTCTATAACGACCCACCAAAACTATTCTCTATTTAACTTATACATTTTCTGAAAACTAGGGTGAATAAACCATTTATAATAGTAGTAGGAATTAAAAATTTGTTCATGATAACTTTGAGGAACCAAAATACCATCTCTAAAATGTAGCACAGATCTCTCATCTAGCATTCATCCCTCAATGGTCTCCCCACCAATGAGTTTTTACCTCATGTTTACACATTATGGATTAGATTTCTATGTATCCTATACCTGATCAACTAAATTAGGAACAAAAGATACAGGAAAGAAAACTATATCATCACCTATATCAGAATAATCTAGATGCATATCTTCTCTAACCAACATTAGTTTCCACTGATCTAAAGCCTCTTTAGCTAACTGATTGCATTACTTCTTACTCAATACATTATCCACAGAGTTCCCTTTACCAATTTTATAAATCAATTCTAAGTCAAACATCTAAAGATATTTCATCAATGTTTATTTCATTATATTCAAATCACTTTGTGAGAAAATGTGTTTCAAGATTTTATGATAGTTGAACACCATAGATCTATCACTAAAAAGATAATGACACCAAGTCTCCAAGGCTTGAACTACAGAAACTAATTCCAAATAAATTTTTGGAGACTTTTTATCATGAAATCATAATTTTCATGATATATAAGCTACAACTTATCTTTAAACATGCGAACACATCCCAACCCAGATCTCAATGAATCACAATAGACCACATAGTCATGTCCAAACTCTAGAAATGTAAGGATTGGTGCTGATGTAAGATGAACCTTAATCTCTTGTAAATATTTATGGAAATCATCGCTTCATTGTAAAATAACAAAATTCCCTATCAAATCTATCATTAGAGAGGAAAGTCATGAAAAATCATGAACAACACATCAATAATATCTTTCTAATCCAATAAAACTATGTATGTCCAAAACATTTTTCAGTGGTTTCTAAGAGATAAAAGCTTATATCTTGTTAGGATCTATAGAAACTCCAATTTTAGAGATGATTTGAATAATGAAACATACCTATTATATACAAAAATTACACTTGGGAATCTTTTCATAAAGGTTATGTTCCCACAAGGTACTCAATATTATAGCCAAGTGTTACTCAATATCAGCCTTACTTCCAGAATACACTAAAATATCATCAATGAAAACCACCATAAAATTTTCAAGATACCTCTAAAATATTCAATTAATTAATTCCATAAACACTATTTGTGAATTATTAAGGCCATAGGGTATCACCATAAACTCATAATAGCCATACCGACTTCGAATTTTTTTTTTAGAATATCATCCTTCTGAACTCAAAGTTGATGATATCCTAATCATAAATTGATTTTATAGAACCATGTGAAACCCATAAATTAATCAAATAGGTCATCAATATATGGAAAAGGATATCAATTATTTATCATATCTTGGAAAATCTTATAATAATATACACATATCCTAATAGTTTAATCTACCTTCATTACAAAAATCACTAGTACTACCCACATAGATGTGCTTCGTCAAATGAACCCTTTGATTTACTACTCTTCCAATTGGACCTTCAATTCCATCAATTCCATTAGTTCCATAATATAATATGGAATTGAAATAGTATTGGTCACTGTTAAGAGATTAATCATAATTTCCACTCTTATTTCAGGTGGAAATCCAAAAAAAATGTTATGAAAGACATCAGGAAATTCGTCCACAATGGTTGGAAAATTATTATGTTCAGTTTCATCAATAAATTCCAAATTCATTTCCACAAAATGATATGAGATATTAATAATCATCGATACTAAAGGACCCATTCTAATTTCATTCACATCCCAATATCCTTTAAAGGGATTTTTAAAACCATTTAAAAATGTGAAACTAAACTAAAAAGAATATTAGTTGATGTGGACCATAAAACATTCCAACCAATCAATTCCCAAAATTATTTCATAGATACCCCTATCAAGAATAGAGAAGTCCCAAACCAATTTAGCCCCCATCAATATTTATATAACACACTACACACTTAAATGCTCAACACTCTCATTGTCCCTGAGGTGTTTGAATTTTCAGAACAAAAGGCATCATCTCAACATGTAAACCCATATGATCAATAACACGAGAATAAATAAAATATTGGGATTCACCCATATCAAGAAGGAATTACATGAGGGTATAATTCAAAATAATGATAACTCGCATCATTTAAGGACTAGGTTGATCCTCTGTGATCAACTGTGGAGCAGCATATAATTGCTTAACCACTCCTCCTTGATCATTATTTCCTTACTAATATTTATTATCCTGAGGAGTCATAGTGTTCCTATAATCACCTTGGCACACTTGATTATATGGAGGATAATTATTATGATGATATTTCCTCATAAAATAATAGGATTTAGGAGAAAAATTAGATCAATTTCTAAGACCAAACTTTGTTGCACTAAGAAAATAGTACCAGACATGTCCCACCTGGTTTTAGTTATGACATGATCTTAGTAGTATCAAAAGTCTCTATTGAATTACTCAAGTGAAAACATTTAAATAATACTATATTAATCTCATGTCTTGGAGGAAAGTTAATAGATCTCATGGTCTAATTCTGTGATGCTCTAAAACTTTGGAAGTAGGTGTCCCTCTTCTACTTATTTCTAGTTCTTGAGTTACCACCTATTATCATTGAGATAAACATACTTACTCTAACCGTATTTCTAAAAATTTATCTTTCTACCATCATTTCTCTATTTACCATCTCCAAAAAATCTATAATACAATGAATAGATATCTTAGAGTGAATCTTCACTTGTGTCCCACTCTCAAAGATGTGTTCCATCATGTATGCAATGGAAGCAACTTCTAGGGTGAAGTAGACTAAGTTCACGAGCTTAGATGTATATTCTATAATATATAGTTTCTCATATTTTAAGATGGGGAAATTAGTTATTCTTGTGATTAAAGGCATGTGAGGATAGAATTTCTTGTTAAACAATTCTTCAAATACATCCCATGTAATACCTTGGTTGACTTTAGGTTGAAGAACTAAATCCAATCACTATTGTTCATGATACTCTAGTATATACACCGCTAATTTAACCTTTATCTCATTTGGTGTACCAAGGAAATCAAAGATTTAATTTTTTTTCTATTTAGCCATGCCTTTTATTTTTCAATCTTATAATCCTCCTAAAATATTGGTGGATTTCATTTTTGAAAATGTACAGAGTGATCCACACGTTGAGGTTGATCATTATGATTTCCTCTATCAATGGATTAAACTTCTTGAACAATGCTTTATGCAAGTTATTGGTTCACCTGTGGCTTATGTGAAACCACATTTTCTATGGCCTCTTTGTCTTGGTTTCTATGACGTCTACCTGGTTCCATTTCTATAATCGAAACAAAACACCACTTAGTCATAACTCACCATCAACTTAAGGCTTAGGAAATTTTGAATCATAATAAGAAACAAGCATCATAAGAATTATTTTCAAATTTCCACCAATGGAAAAATTTTAACAATTTTCATCAATTATCAAATACAAAATGAACAATTCATTCATAGTGGGAAGTCTCAGTACTAATTCATGATATAATACACCCATTATATAAACCCATGATGATGAGATAAAAACACACATAAATGTGTATTACAACACCTTTGTACCCAAATACCCTAGTATCATGAAGTTTGGTATAAAAATGTAAGCTACATCTTTTTAAGCTATATATTTCAACTTCCAACATTTTTATCTCCTTGCTACCATCCCAAAATGGTAGATAGTCCAGTCAATACTGATACCATTTGTAATATCTCATTCCTCACCTATTGTCTTGGGCATATGTGGAGGTAATACAGACCTTAGGTGACATTTACAATATATAAAATTCTAAAAATAAATTTCAAGGGCATAAGGGAACATTAGGGGAGATTTCCCCTAAATAAGTAAAACAACCTGGCTATACCAAAATAAACATCCAAATTGACTATAAGATGCATGAGTATATATAAATACAACTCAAATGTAAAACCAACTATCCAAAAAAAATTCAGTGACAACGGAAATGAAATAAAACATCTAGAAAGTAAAAAAACACAACCAAATCCAATGACACCCAAGTGGAATCATCCCAAGAAACACTCTTACTAGCTCAAAATCCACATGTCATGTTATGGAATCAAGATATAACACTGGAAAAATAAGATACCTTTCCCTACATTTTTTCCAGTAGATAACATATACAAATGCACCAAATTTACTAAGAAGGGGTGATTATAAACTCAATAGGCATTGCCTAAATACTTCTCAACACATGCCACTAAGACAAGAATCAATTAAAACATTCTATATAAATCTATTTAAAAACACATAAATAGTTTATAAAAATCCATAAAGAAAATCCATGTGAGTTAAACCATAACAAAGTATAAATATGTACCTTAAATATTTGTAATAATCAATTCCATGTCTACACACACCCAACCACACACATACACAAACTTTGTGTTACCATTGATAGTGGTAATTCATGACCATACTTCATCCCACTTTTGACAGTGGTACTTCAAAACCATAATTCATCCCACTTAAACACATGCCAACACAATTATACCAAATTCCATGACAATTAATTTCTCATAAAACAATTATTCTTTTGAAAACATTTCATCAAACAAATTTCTTGCATAAAAAACATTTTATAATTTTAAAATCAACATTTTAGAATTATAATAAAAGAGGTTATCCAAAATCCAACCCATTTTCCATGTTTCCAAAAAATAAACTCAAAATTGTTTCCTTTAAGAATCACACCACATTTTAAAATAAAATATAAGAAAAATATTTAAATATAACCAAGAATTCAAGTTCTAGATCAAGTATAAATGATAGGGAATCCTCCTACCTCTCAACTGATGATGAAAGTGAAGAACAACACTAAAAACATCTAGATCTGTGTTAACAACACCTTCCCTTCAATATATCCCACAAAATACCATTAATATCCACAACTTGTAACATAGATATATCTATATAGGACAATACTTAATGATATAAGTGAGATAAAATGTGAGGATCTAAGGATATATGGAGAAAATGATGAATTACCAATGAATCTATATCTCCAATGCACTTTATTTTTTCAAAAGTTGTCTCTATATCAAATGGAATCTCCAAGGGATCCTCGAGAGGAAGAAGGGTTTGAAACCCTAGAAGAGTAGGGAAAAAATGAAGACTTTGGGGTCTTAATCTGGGTTAAATTATAATTTTTTGTATTATTAAATACATGTCACATGGTTAGGCCACCCAGTTTAATAAAATGTGCACCAATTGTGCACATGATACTATCTCTCAAATAAAGAGCTATATGGTTGTGCCGCATGGTTTATCAAATCATGAACTGACCATGCGTATGCTACTATCTCAAGGAAACCCCTCAAATTGTTGGATCACATGGTTTGAAAAACCTTGAACCAATCATGCTTCTCCCACTATCTCTTATCACATGGTTCCCCCAGGCAGTTGCATGTTTTGTCCAACCATATGCCAACTATGTTCTTTCCCACTAACTCACATCCTCACTTGCACGATTTCCTAGAGATGTTTCATATTTTATATTAATGGTGCTCAAATATTTTACCGCTATAAACACTTGCAAAACAATCCAAAAATCTCCATAAACTCCCAAAAGTTAATCTAATCATTATATGTGCTAAAAAAATACCTAATAAAAGGTTGAAGTACCTAAAATCAGGGGTATTACAATTATTTACAATCCTCGTTTCTTTATGATAACATGTCATTAAATTTAATAGATATGTTATACTTATTCATCATATTTATTCCCTTACCAAGATTTATAGCTCAACACTTTCTTTTATGTATTCCCTAGGTTATCCTATGTAGTTTTAAGAGATCAAAAGGATTTAGGATATCATTATGGAGATTAAAATAATGATTATTTTTTTTAGTTTCATTTTTTTATTTTATGTACCTATTCTTATAAATACACTAGGAATATTTATCCTTTTAGTTATATTTAATGTATATTTTTTAAAAAATAATGTAATAATATGTGTAAAAGATTAGGTTACTATAGTGTATTACTAAAACCATTATTTCCGATTCAATTTTTGGTACAAAAGAATTTCATTTCAAGTTTGGGTAAAAATTTATATAGTATACCATACTTGAATAAATATTTTATTATATTTTCATGAGAGATATCCTATGTTGACAATAAATGATAAATATAACACATAATAATTGAATTATAGCCAGTTGTTTCAATATAATACTTAGACAAAGAATACTGTATTTAAAATTTCAAAGATATAACAAGAAGTGTGTTTCAACTATTTTGAGCTAAAATTATTTGTTTTTTAACATTATTTATTATAATATATCATTACCAATATACCTTTTATAATTAAAGTTAATAGAGCCATAATGCTTTTAGAACCAAATAAAAAAGATACATGTAAACTATTTCAAGTAAAATTTCAAGGTAAATTCTCTTACTTCATGAAGTTTTGATGAAATCATAATTAGAAATAGAAATATCTATTTTATGAGTCTAAAATGAGTATATTTTAATATATTTAATAAATATAAAGGTGAAGTATAGAATGATCATTGTAAGAAGACAAAATATGCTTTAGTTGGGATAAATCGAATAACATTTTAACCAATAATTCGTCAATCATTAAATATAAAGTGGAGATTATTACTAAACTTATATTTCCTTATAATAATTAGAGTCATGATATTAGTTTAAGGAGTAATTGTTCCTTTCTTTTCATAGTGATGTCGATGGGGGTCTTGTAATTCCTCCATTATCCATTTTGGGGAATTCTTTTCAAATAATGGAACTAACACTTAACTGTATACCAAATATATTGAAAAATGATGTTTAATATAGGTTATAATATGAAAGGATTAAATTATGTCAAAAATTTATGTTCTAAGATTCAAATTATTTTTTATGTGTTATTATAGAAATAAACTTTCATTATGAAACACAGAGTGTATCTATGTAGATTATATTAAGGTTAAAAGGATATTACATATATTATCCCTATGATAGAAATTAAATAATAAAGTGAGAGACTATATTTCTATAAAAGGTAGAACATATATATTTTATTTTATGGGAGAAATATGGACTTTGATAAATTCAAGGCTTAAGATACACAAGAAGTTGGTATAGAAACAAGTTCATAAGAGCTCATGGAAAGACAAGCACCATAGACATATACTCTGCAGGAAAGAAAAAATCTAAGTGATATGATTTTATAATCACCAAATTAGATGACATATTAATCATTTAGAATAATAAATCCTTATACTAAAATTAATTAGTAAATTCTGAATAAGATTAAATGTGGAAATTATACATATAAATTCATAAACAAATTCCATATTTCAAAATCAGGTTTGAATTTTATTAATATCTCCATCTAATCTAAAACCCGCTGGGTCCAAATGGGAATCCAAGAAATATATAAACAGATATATTTACAAAAATACATATAAAGTAATATTGGTTATTAAAGGTTTAAAATAAGTCAATTCATTGAGTGTGAAAAAACCTTTTCACTAGATTTTTGTTATGCTGAGAAGTAAATAAGTCCTTCCCAAATGATCTTGTTTATCTGACATTACACCTCAAACTGATTTTTTTGAAGATAAATAAACCACCCAACCACATTGAGGAAAAAATACTTTCACCAATATTGGTTTTAATTTTATTATATTTATCTATAAGAATTTCGTTAATTTTTGAGGTTTTTTATTTCTTATTTAAAGCTGAGGGGGAAGTACTTAATAGTCTATTTTTTGGGGGACTAATAGACTACTTGTTTATTATATAATTTTATTATTATCTTATTTTATGTTTTATTAACCCTTTGAATTGAATTGTTTTTAAGGGATTTTTATTGTTTTTTTTTTATCATCCATGTCAGTGAAGTGTTTTTGAGAATATTTGTAGTGTTTAAGGAGTTTAGGAATATGTTTTTAGTGTTTTTAAAAAAACGAATAATTATATATTTTGTGAGTTCAAGAAAAAATTGTCTATGTCTAGGATGTAGAGGCCCCAACAATAGTAGATAATATTCAGTGCTTACTTATTATATTGGTATATAATAAAAGGGATCACACCAAAAAATATTGATCAGTTTTGAAGCCTTGAAAACGTAGATACATACCTAAGTTTTATATTACATTATAAATTAAAAACATAGCATGAGAAAATTTATTTCAACCTTGAAAATTGTTGAGACCAATTGAGTTGAAATTACAGTTAATGTCAATAAGGTATGTCATCTGGGTGCATGGAGGAGAATTTCCATATGTTTTTTTACTACTTAAAATTAAGTAGAACCAATTGTAATAATTGTTTGTATTGATCATAAATGTAAATGACATGTGATTAGGAGATTACACTGTATATAACAAGTATAAGAAAAGGAAAATGGTTTTTTTATGAAGTAAATAAGAGGTTTCTAATTCCATACAAAAATTTATTTATATATTTACATGATGGATAAGGTAATTGAGAATTTTTGTAATTCTATTTTTTTCTTATAGAAATTATAAGTATTTTTATGTGAGTTTAAAAAAATAAAGGTTCAACCATGGAAGGCCACATGTAAAAAATCAACCCCACACATATGGGAGTAGACCTAAACCATATGTGGGAATCGGTCCAAGAAACCCGTACATAGTGGAAGATACCGATAGGTGGGCCCATCTATAAGGTTCACAGGAGAACATGTGTGGAGGCACCCATATGGATGGGCTCTTATATAAGGATAATATAGGTAGGCTGACTATTCTAGTGAGATAAGGTTCATGTAGTTTGTAAAGGGTGTATGGTTGTTAATCCCCTACCGCTATCTCAAAGCAGTAGCTAGAGACATTGAGTAATAAAGCACACCACAATCGATTGGATTTCTAATGTGGGATGGTAGAATTGTGTTACTATTAACTTGTATTAAAACATACAGATAAAATTTTAGCCATATAATCATGCTAATTTTATCTATATGATCTTTCTGGGGCAATCATCTACTTCCTTCGATGATCCAGATAATCTTCAGCATGTGGTTCTTCCACCAATGGTGAATCCAAGTTATTCGAATGAAAAAAGAAGATGATAAATGATGAGGTTCATCTGAAATGAGTTTACATGAATATAGTTACACTTTCATACATTTATACCAAATTTAAAATAGGTGTTTATGGAATGAAAGATATAAAAAGGGTGTGTATGAGATTTTAGTGTGTGAGGTATTCATGAATGCGCGATATTGAAAATTCAGTATCCATGCTCTGTTTGAGCCATGGGTGATAAATATACCATGTGAAGAAGAATTAAAATCCCGAACTTTCAATTATTTAATTTGAGGTGTGGTATTTTTTATCCATGGGTGATCCATTGGTAATCATGATACCACTTGATATTTACTTTTATAAGAAGAATAAATAACTCAAGCAATCACATATTTATATTCTTCATGAAATGATGAGTTGAATGATATGATATGAATGCATGCATGAAGATGTGGTGAGCTACGGGTGTTTTCATATCCACAAGAAGAAGTGAATACTCATATCCTTTAGGTATTCATAATCAGGAAGCCTCAAAACCTCCAGGATTGAAGGTAATGAATATTTCAAATGATTATGCATACCCAACCCATTCGGGTATTCACAAATAAGCATGAAATAATAATTTCCATGGTATGGGGTATTTAAAATGAGTGATATAATACCCACATCATTCGCTTATTGATATTTGTGTAAATAATAAATTTTATTAGTCATAAACACATTTTAATGAGTATTTAAATGAACAATTTAAATCATGAAATTAATTGAGACCCCATACACAATATTATTTGTTTATAAATATATGAATATAGGTAATGAAAAAATATAGCATTGCAATATCCTTTAGATATCCTAATACATCTTTGCATCAAATAGAGAATGATAAAAATCTAGGTAATTCTTTAAGATGGCAATCACATGTACCTAATAATTTGAAGAAGAGTTTCAAGAATAGTGGAGCTGATCATTATTAGATACTATTGAAGAAAAGGTGAGAAAGGCTTTTTTTTATTATAAAGAATATTTGATTGGGTGGACTTGAGTAGAATAAGGACAATGTGCACACTGCACCAGTAGGTAGAAGAAGTTTAATACCTATTCACAGAATATTGTAAATACCATTAAAGAACTATAGGGAATCCATTATAAAAAACCATATCTTTTTAGGAGATAGCTTAATAGGAAGGATTTAATATAAAGAACATCAGTTGGATGCTACTCTAAAGATCCTTTTAGGAGACGACTCATAGTAATCATTAGTGATCAGTCATTATGGGTGTTTGTATTTCAAGTATTTTGGGAGATTTTATATTATTTTAATCATAATTCCTATTACTAGTGGAGAATATATGTATCAAATTATCCTGAAAACAACAAGGATGTAGTCTCCCTCATCGGGGGTGAATCTTGTAAAAATACTAATGTTCTTTTTATTTCATTGATTTGTTTTCATGAGGGATAAGTGAGACTCTAAATAACGATAGATAGAGATCTTAACAAATTGTAGAGGTTCATTAGAAAAGAATAAACTATAAAAATTGTATCATTGATTTACTCCCTCCCCCTCTCAGTGATATATCCAAACCTAGGCTCAACAATTTTTATTAGATCCTAAGGTTCCCTCTGTAAACATACAAAATTTATTGAAGAACTAATGATGGAGAGTTTTCATTCAGTCCAAAATTTAGGAGTTATTTTTTTAAATTAAAATAACTATTATGGATAAAAGAACCGAATGATTATATATTGTCTTTCAGAAGGCCTCAAATTTAGTGTTGTTGTGACTGTTGGTTTTATCTTACTTATAATATATTCTCCCATTACACATTCTAAAAAGTTAATTATTTAAGTATATTAGAAAGAAAGAAATTCTATTTTTTCATTCTTATTTGATAAAGTGTTCACTAAGGTGATGGGAAAAAATAACCAAGGAGATGTGGGATAAACTCAAGAATATGTATGAAGTAAATGTGAAGATCAAAGAAGTAAAACTAAAAATATGGAGAGATAAGTTTGAAGATATCCAAATGGATAATGATGATATTGTTGATGACTACTTTTCTAGGTTAAATGATATATTAATCCATATCAAGGGTTTCATAGATACTTTTACAGATTCATATATTATTAATAAATTGATGTGTAAATTTCCTGAAATATTTGATACAAACATTTATTCCTTATAAGAAGTTGGGGACTTATCTCTTGATGAGTTGTGTAATACACTTCTTAATTATGAGATGAGATAATCTCCTATGTTAAAAAATAAATCAAATATATAAATAGATTTCAAAGTAATGAAAATTCTCAAGATAAAGGAAAATAAGGATGAACCATCCTCATATTTTGATGAAGATGAGGTAAGTGGTAACAATTATAAAAGATTCATGGCCTTTATTTCAAAAAATTCTGAAATAGGAAAAGAAAAATTTAAAGGTTTTCTTCCTTTAAAGTTATCTAATTGTGGTCAAATTGGACATTTTTCAATTTATTTTCTAAAGAAATAATATAATGATTATGAGAGTGATGATGGAGAAGAAAACTATACTAAAATAAGATCTATAAAAAACTAGAAAAGGTGATCATGGAAAGAAAAAGATGTTCTCGAGTAAGTAAAAGAGAAATCTGATAAGTGGGAGAGTTTATGAATAATATTTATCATGAATTGAATCATATCATGGAGGGTTAAACTAAAAGAACATAAACCTTCATATAACAAGTTAATATACATAGAGATTCTTCAATTAGTGACGAGAAAGAAGACGATAGCTACTATGAGTACATGCTAATATCTGAACATGAAGCATGTATTGATCAAAACACTCAGCTCATAAAAATAATCAATGTACTATAGAAAGAAAAAATAAATGAAAATAATAAGGATAACAATATTATTGTGTAGATAAAAACTTCCAATATGAACACTATATAACATGATAACATTTTGAAAATACTTAATGTGAAACTCGATGAAAAATAAGAAGAACTGAATGATACATAATCTAAAAATATTAAAGTAAAAAAACATTGAAAATTATGAGAAAATATTTTAATAAAGTAGTATATGTTCAATCCAAATAATCCAAAGCTTCTATGAATACTGGTCCAAATAAGAAGTTACAAGTTATTTATGATTTTATTAGTGATACTAATTTTATTTCACCCAATGGTGTGGGTTATGACACAAAATCTAGAAGAATATGAACTAATGAGGATAGTGAGAACTTAAATGAGTTAGAAAAATAATGTTTCACAAGACTAAAGAAAAATCATGGTGGGAGTGTATCCAGATAGAAATTTTCTTATCACCAATAGATTAATTGTAATTTTAGATGACATAGTTTCATATATTACTACTGGTGTTGTGGTAAATTTAGGAACAAATCCTATAAATGCTGATATAATATGTCACTTTTTCATAATTTGAATATATCAAGGTGGACAAACTATAAAAATAAAATAAGTATATCCATGAGAAGAAGGAATAATATTAGAATGAAAAAGTTTGTCACTAAAAAATCAACAAGTCTTTCTACTCATAGTAATTATGATTATCTAAAGGAAATCTATAAAATATGTGACCAATAAGATCATTTTTCTAAATCTTACATGAAAAAACTTCCAAAATAGTTACTACAAGATTCTAAAGAAAATAAAGATAAAATAAAATACAATATCTCTATCCATTTTATTCAAATAAATTCTTATCAAAAGGAAAAGTTGAAGGAAACAAGATTTCTTTTTGCTAAAGGCAGACTAGATATTTCACCAGATGGGGTTGAAACCTATATGAATTTCCCAAAATATCACATTAAGAAATATCATGATATGTTGTGTAGATGATGAAAACATGCTATAAATGTTGTAAGGAGATGTATGATTTTTCTACCTACACAAAAATGAAAAAAAATAAATAGAAAAAATAAGCATATGATGATTCATGTGATTTTATGGATCATATTGGGAAGAAGAGTAAAATCATGTCACCATAAAATTATGAAAATTTGATAGAAAATAAAGGTTCTAGTATGAAGTGAACTAGTTTTGGATTGAAGAGAATTTATGGTTGGAGGAAATCTCAACCTTTTTGCTCTAACTAAAAAACATTAAAGAGCCTCTTTATTTTGTTATTCTTGTTTATTTCAACTGACATGTAGGGAATTAAAGAGAAGTGATGTTTATCATAGATTCTATCAATTTACATGATTATAAATAAATTATATCCCTTAAGGGGGTGAAACACTTATCTTGTATGACTATAACCCTTGAATAACTTTCTCGATCATGTCAAACTATTTCTAAAGGGGGGATTGATGGATCATTTGTAAGATGAGTTTTAGGGGGAGTAATATTTTATGAACTTGAAATGTTTTTATTTGTTTATTAAGATGTGTGTAGGATATATTTTTTAAAAAAATTCTCAGATATCACCTAAAATGAAGTAGTTGAATGTGGTTGAGTATGGTATCATAGAAAAATATTATTTAGGTACAACTTTGATACTTTGGTAACATCAATATTATTTTCTACACTGAGTTTTCCCATATAGAATTAGATTTTACTAACTAAAATATCAATTATTTAATAAATAATGTTGTTCCATTCTCTAATGATATCAGAGATGTATGAATAAATAGCGAGGAGTTAATATGAGAACCCCTAAATATACCTTTTCCTTTATTGTAAATAAGGGGTAGAAGAAAGAGTGAGAGATATTCACATATTGACATGATGAATTGTTTGGTGTTATTGAAAAAAAACTAAAGGGGGAGATTATTGAGGCCAATTTATTTGAGACTGTAGTTTATTTCAATAAGGTATATCAGCTTGGTGCTTAAAAGAGCATGAAAATGTGTGTTATGATACTTAGTATTAAGTAGCACCAATTGTGATGATTGTTTGTGTTGGTATTAAATATAAAAGATGTGTGCTTAAGAGATCACATTGCATACAAAAAGTGGAAGACCATAAAAATACTTATTTGCATGAAGAGAAGAAGAGGTTTCTAATTCCATGAAAAAATATATTTATACATCTACATGATGGAGAAGGAATTTGAGAATGGTTGGGTTTCTATTTTTTACTTGGATAAATTCTAAGTATTTTAATGGGAGTTTAATAAAAAATAAAGGCCAGCCACGGAAGGCCATATGGCCCAACTCAACCCCACACATGTGGGAGGAGACCTCAACCACATAGGGGAATCAGTCCAAGAAACCCACACATGGTGGAAGATATTAATAAGCAGGGCCATCAATAAGGCCCATATGAGCACACATGTGAAGGAACACACATGTATAGATTCATGTATAGAGATTGAAGAGGTAGCCCAACTATGCCAGTGGGATGAAGCCCATGTGGTGTGTTAAGGGTGAATGGGTGATGAAACCTTATCTCTAGTAGGAGGCATTGAGTAATAAAGCATGCCTGAACTTCTGAGATTTATGATGTGGGATGGATGAAATGAATTATTTTTCACCCATATTAAAACATATATATAAAAACCTGGCCATCTGATCATGTTGGTCTGGGTTTTCTAATCTTTCCAGGGCAATCATCTTCTTCCACCAATAATCCAAAGCATCTAGAGTGCATAGTTCTTCCACCAATGATGAATCCAACTTCTTTAAATGAAAAAAACAAGCTCATAAATGATGAGGTTCGTCCAAAATGAGTCAACATGCATGTAGTTACACTTTAATGCATGTAGACCGAATTTAAAATGGGAGTTAGTGACATGAGATCTATGAATATGTTGTGTATGAAATTTCATCACATGAGATATTCATGCATGTATAATATTGAATATCTTATATCCATTCTCTGTCTAAACCATAAGTGATAAATATACTGCATAAATAAGAGTAAAAAACATGAGCTTTTGGGTTTTTAAATTGAGGTGCCATATTTTTTATCCACAAGTGAACCACTGGTGATCATGAGTTTGGGTGATATTTACTTACCATGAGAAGAATAAAGAACCCAAGCATTCAATTATTTACATTTTGTATGAAATGATGAGTTTCAAGCTATGATATGCATGCATTCATGAATGAAGATTTGGTGAGCCACATGTTTTTTTGCATCTGTGTGAAGAAGAGGTGAAAACTAATATCCTTTGAGTATATATAAATAGGAAGCCTCACCACCTCCATGAATAAATGAAATGAATATTTGAAATGAGCATGCATACCCAACCCATTCAGGTGTTCTTAAATAAGCATAAAATAATAATTCCCATGTTTATTGCGGTATTTAAAATGAGTTATATAATACCCACACAATTAAGGTATTAATATTTGAGTGATTAATAAATGTGTTTATTTATAAACACATTTAAATAAGGATTTAAATGAATAATTTAAATCATGAAATTAATTGAGTCCACATTCAAAATATTATTTGCGTGTAAATATGTGCATGTAGGTGATGAAAAAATATAACATTTCAATATCATTTAGAGATCATAATACATCTTTGTATTAAAGATAGAAGGATCCAAATCCGGGTAATTCTTCAAGATGGTGATCACAAAAACCCGATCATTTGAAGAAGACTATTAAGAGCAGTGTATATGATCATTATTGGTTTCCATATAATAAAGGGTGATAAAGTCTAGTAGTTATTCTAAAGAATATTTTATTGGGTGGACTTCATCAGAAAAATGACAATGTGCACACTACACTAGTAGATAGAAGTATTTGAAGACATGTTCGTAGAAGGATATAAAGACCATTGAAAAATTGGTGGGATACAAATATAAACAACTATAGATTTTAGAGAGATAGATCTACTGGTGGGAGTCAGTATAAAGAACACTTGTGGGATTCTAGTCTAAATATTTTGTTAGGAGATGGCCCTCGTTAATCATTAATGATAATTCATTACAAGAGTTTGTTTGTCAGAAATTTCCAGATATTTACTTTTCTTGTAATCACATTTATTATTGCTAGTAGAGAATCTGTGTCTCGCATTATCTTGAACACAACAAGGAAACAGTAACCCATATCTGGGGAAAACCTTCTAAAAATTATCATGTTCTTTTTAATGATTTAAATTATTTTCATGTGGGAGAAGTAGGACTCTAAAGAATTATAGATCAAGATATTAATCTATTATAGAGGTTTATTTGAAAAGTATAAAGTTTAAAAATCACATCACCGATTCACCCCCCCCCCCCCTCAGTGATATAACTGAATCTGGGATTAAAAAATCATTAAAATGTTCCTTATTAGTATCCAAGGGAAAGAAAAAAAATAAATGGTGAGATCCAATGCTCAGTAAGGGTTACATATAGTGGATTCTATCATGAATAAATAAGGCATAAACATTATGGAAAGGTGGATAGTTAAAACACATTTCATACAATCAAAAACTTGAGCATGAAATAATTCCATGGATAATATCAACTAAAAAATCACATGGATAATAATTATTGAATTATTAATAAAGGAAATATATAATAATATACATTCGTGATCTTAACATTTATCCCTTATCCAAGACATCATGAATCTTGCAGTCAAGGCCTTGACCAAGACACTTTAATTATATGGGTAGGTATACACCAATTTCCTAACTACTATGGCCACATACTTTTTTTCTCATGATACCTTTTGATTGAAAGAGGGACTATCTATAATAGATCCCCAACTGTTACTTACACATCTAATGCATTCCTAATATATTTAATGATTAATACAATTCATTCTCAAAATGTCTTCTAAAACAACAACCATCTTCATTAAATCAAGAATATAGAATATTACCCAAGCAATGAAATAATTTTTTTAATAATGTTATTTTAACTAATACCATATATAGAAATTATATATGGTTAATGAAACATCATAGTAGTGTAAATTTTTCCATATAAATCCATGATACTTAAAATATAGATATAGAGGAGAAAATAATTACTAAGGTAATGTGATCATGAGAAAGTTAATGACCAAAAAACCATAAATTAGTAAAGGATGAAATAATACCATAAATTAATCAACAATAATGGTTTTTTAGTAAAACCAATACTTTATAGAATATAAAAAATGGAAGTAAAACATTAAAAATAACTTCTTTGTAACTTTTTTTACCAATGAAGCTACAAATCACTTTAAAAATTACTTTCATTTATTTAATAAAATAATAAACTTTTATTTTCAATTAAACAATTAATAGAAAAGTATTTTCTTTGAATTTCCATAGAAAATTTAGAGAAATATAAATAGAGTATAATATTCATGTAGGTGATAAAATCCATTCATACCATATACATTAAAAAAAATTCATTTCACTATTTTTTAAAAACTCAAAATTGACTTGTTCAAAAAAAATTAAAAATATTCCTTTTAAAACTTTTTAAATTGATTCAATTTTAGTGAATAAATGACTTCAAATTATCATTTGAGTTTAAATAATAAAATTATTATAACAAAATGAATAACATAGATATGGAGTAAAAAGTTTCTCAACTAAAAACAAAAGATAAGGTCGATATCCCTTACATGTAACTTACTTGTTGATTCTTGATCCAATAAGAGAAAAAATGGAAGATAAATAATTAAAACCAAAATATAACCATAGGAGAATAAAAAATAATAATTTTAAATGATAATTATCATATAAATTTTCCAAATTAAACCTGATTATAAACAATCCCAAAGTAAAATGAGATTATAGAAAAAATCTCTTACTACTTTGGTAACTTTTGAATAAAAAACCCCTTAAGAGGGAAAATTGAATAAAAAAATTTTAATACCAAGAATAAAGAATAATTCATAACATAACTTATCAAAGGATTAGTATATATAAAATTTAAAATAAATTAGTTTCATAACATAAAACATTTATCATTGAAGTGGAAATGAGACAAAATTACCCTTACCTAAATTCCAACTTGCTTTTTATTTACTCTTAACCTCATATATAATAAATTTTGATTTATTATAAATATATAAAATAACCATATTCATACTTATAATACCATATATTATTTAATTATAAAATCCTATCAATAATTTATTAACAATTCTTTTAAACATCATCATCTCAGGTGTTAACCATTTTGTTTTTCATGTATGTTTCAATTCAGAAGTTTTGGTCCTTGAATATTTATTATGGTTTTATCATCTTCAAAATATAAATCATGAAATAGATATAATTTTTATAGATTAAATAAAATTTTATAACCATCCATTTAATGTGTTCATGAAATATTAATTACATTGTTCCATTATGATGGTAGTTCATACATAAAAATGAATAACATTTTCATTTTTCTATTGGGTGGAAAATAAATAAAGTAGATTATAATCTACTCTTAAAAAATCTCAAATATTTTATATATTTAATATTTATTAAATTTTTCCATCCTTATTACTCTCAATGTGAGGTTTTAATGAAAAATTAATCACGTCGTTTCATGCAGGTGGTAGTCCACGCGTACACATGAGTGACATTATCATTTTCTGATGGATGGAAGAGTGGGAAGGTAAGTAATAGATTATATTTAAAGAATAATAATTATGTTATAAATATAATATATATTAATTTTATCCATAATTTTAACCATATATGAAAGGTGGATATGGAAAACAACACACATCGCTTCATGAAAATATTCGTCCACATGTACACAAAAACAATGTTTTAATTTCTCATGAGTTCAAAAAGAAGATGAATAGGGGTTCTGAAATCAAAATAATAACATTTCAGTGTATAAATGATACTATTTTTGTTATATGGTCATAGTTATAGAATATTTAAATGAGTTTAAATAATAAATAAATATAAAAACACTCAGTTAACAGTTATATCTCTTCTTTGAGAAACCTCATTTAGCAAACACCTTCATCCTTCTAGGTTCTTATTCTAGTGAGATCGGAACCTCTAGGAAATGTGAAGGAAGATTGTGAAGTAATTTGGGTATATATTGGTTAATCTAAATACATCAAGAGGTGTGACTAATAGATTATAGGAGGTGACCTTATATAAGTGAGGTGGGTGGAAATCTTATAATTTAAGTGGTATTTGGAAACTAGTCACTTAGTTTAACCCCTGAGTTGACCCTTTTATCCTTAACCGTGGAAACACATTTTTCAATATCTAATGGTTTTGAAAGTAATTTTAAAAATTAAAATTTAAACATAAATGAAACATGAATGATAATGTTGAAAATTTCCCATCCACTCGAGTTAATATAGGATTTTTATGATTTTATAAAGATTTAAAAATAATTTTTTATCATTAAATATCATTTAAACTCATTTTCATGACTATTAACTCATCTTGAATTTAAAGGTATCAATATAATAATGGAATGAAAATATAAATACTTTAACCATAATTATTAATTTATAATTATATCTTAAATTCTTAGAACAGTATAATTAATCCAAAAAATATGGTTTTTATTTTTTTTAAATCGTTTACTTGATTTTTCTACTGCTCACACAAGCACTGCATCGACATTGCGTAAGTGTTAAAGATAATTATACCATCACTAAAAATTAAAAAAGACTATAATAAATATTTTAATAATAATTATTATTATAATATATATTTATTCATATTTCATTTTTATTTATATCTATATTATGATAACATAATAAGAGAGAGAGAGTGACATTTTTTAATACTCTTAATATACAATAATATAAAGGTTTTAATTAGATCTAAAATTACATATTTTATAAGTTGGTATGGTTATGGTATAATTAAAATCACCTAATTAAATAAATTAAAGTTTTGAGTTGATTTTGAGGTCGTATACCATAATTGTAACCTTAATTAACTCGTTTTACCCATTACTGTAGTGATAAACTTTTACCATGGTTACTATTTATTATGGAAAAAAATGAAATTGATTTATTTAAAAAAAATTAAACCCCTTACTTATAAATATGAAATCTATTTTCCAAGATTAAATTCCTAGAATCGTAAGAAATTTATTTTAATATAAGTACGCAAAATGCATTAAACCATTTTCTAGAAAAACACCCTTTTTAGAAGTAAAAATGATTTTACACCAAAATCAAGTATAATTATGATTACCATAGTCATAATTGTATTATTTTAAATAAAATGAGACTTATTTTTTCTAATTTAATATTATATTGAATTTAATTTTTTTAATTAAAACAAAAGAAATGATATTTTTTCCAAAATCGATACTTTTTACTATTCACCCAAAAAAATCAATCTTTTCATAAAAATACCAAAAAGACACCATAAGATAATTTTTAAATTATGATTTTAAAAATTATTTTATTTTGGTTAAACAAATTTTCTAAAATTATTAGAAATTAATGCTAATTACCCATGTATAAAATGCATAAAAACCATTTTTTAAATAAATTTATTTTTTAAATCATGACATGAATTTATTATTATTCTTGGACTAGTAAAAAATATATTAATGTTAAATTTATTGATTTAATTAATTATTTTTACTAATTAAAACATCTCTTTCATATGTTTCATAATTTTTTTATTCTTATTCGTACTTGTTGACCCAATTACTAGGTTATAAAAATCATATTTAGATAATATTATTTTATGGTTTGTTTGAAATCGGTGTTATATGTGGTTTGTGCTATCTAAAAAATTATTATTTTAAAAATAATATATAGAATAAAAATATCAGGGTATTATATTCTCCCCACATAAGAATTTGTGTCCTCATAATCTTAATTATTCTTTTCTAAATTGAATAAAACATAGTAATAAAATCAAGTATATATTTTTATCATGAACTTTAATTTATAGGTTATAACCAAGAAACTTATTATTCATGTACCACTATAAGACTCATAATTTCAAATGAGTTTATAAAAACATACCTTGGTAGTTGAGCGTTACTTTCCACATAAGACTCGATAGATTTATCTTCAATTTTCTTAACCTTGAGAAATTTCTTTACCATTAGGATAAAAAATATGATAAAATTTAATTACATGATATATTCCCATTATATATACATTATTTCATTCTTCAATGTTAATTATCATGATCATGATGAATCTTTCATAACTAAAGCATTAAAATCAACTTTTAATCAACTATAAGATCCAAAAAAGGATGTGCAGTTATTCCTCCTATCTAAAACCGAAATGGTTATAAAAATCTAAAGTAATAACCAATATGAATAAACCTTCATAAAAATTAATATCTAAAATCCAAATAATAACTAAATATCAACTTAAAAACTCTTCGAATATGCTTGATTAAATTTGAACCCAAAAACTAGAAAGGCTTTATCACTAATTCTTCCAAAATCAGCACATTGTTTTATCCTGAAACAACGTTTATCACTTATAAACAATAAAAAATATATATATTCCCTAATTATATATTCCAAAATATCATTTTTCTCAAATAAACTACAACAATATGCTATAAAATTAACTAATAATCTCCTTACCGTATCAAATAATAACATTAAATTACATCTATAAATTATTCAATAAGTATCTCCAAAAATATCTCATAGTCATAATAATAATTTTTTAGGGTGATTGATACCATTTGACATATGTTTCAAAAATTCATTGTTTTCCAAATTTTTTATACAATTGAATATTATTAGAATAATAGTTGGATTTTTTATTTTAATCTGTATACCAAACTACCATTGATAAATACCACTACATTATAATCATATATTCTCAAATTTAGTAATAATTACCCTTAATTCAAACCCTTAAAGGTTATATTCATCCATGAGGGTTATTATTTTATTTCCTTTAGTCTTAAAAAGATCAATAGATATTATATCCATTGAGACAATATTTCCATAAAAGTAAACTTCATGAAAATAATATTCACACTTAATAAATTTATTATATAACTCATTATCCTATAAAATTTTCAATAATGATTCTTAATTGATTATTATTATCTTCATAACACTTATAGTATCTCAAGATATCATCAACAAACACCAGAACAAAAATAATTGGTTAGTCCTTGATGGTTGGGGAATTAGTTTTCGTAATTCCCTATCTCTTTATAGTTAAATCACAATGCATTAATGGATTATTTCTTGCCTTTATAATTATGATCATGATGGCCTTCTATCCAAACTTATAGAAAGCTCCCATTCCATTTATGAAATTAATTAAGCAATTCTTACCATATTCTTGACATGTGGTATGTTGAATTGTTTTCCTTCCATGGTCTTTATCACCTAAAAATTCATGAAACTCCAATTTTCTATTATTTTGTGTGTTAAGAAATTTATTTAGGTTCAATTTTTTAGTCATAACTTGAGTTAGCGATTTAGGAATAATCATAAGATAATTTACTGCAATTTTTAACCTATTTGGTTTCTCCATACATTCAAGGATATAAATCATAACCTAAGTTAGTTTCCTTAATATTTCTATGGTATAATTATCTCCCACACTCATTGTATTGGAATTATCCCTAGGGTAATCCCTAAATTTACCAAATATATTGATTTAATTCCTTCTTCTAGGCACCATATCTAAATAGTAATACACCTTTAGTTATCTCAAAATCATTATGAATATTAGACCATGGAATAAAAAACCTTATAAAGGTAAAAGTTCTAAAATATTATAAAGGATTATAATGATCATTTTGGATATTTTTTTCTAACATATAGTTCCAAAAGTCCCTACTAAACTTTATTTGATACCAACTATAGCATCCTTCTTTCCAGTAACCCATAGTGGGTGCTTACTTATCACATTGGTACAAGATACAAGGGATTGCACCACCAAGGATTAATCAGTTTATAAATCTTGTAAAATTAGAAACTTTTAGATGAATTTTTTATAGAAAAATGAAGGATTAAAAAAATATAAAATAAAATCAAAGAAAAAATTTAAAAATAACTTCCTTATAACTTTATGTAAGAACGAAGTTATAAATCACTTTCAAAATTATTTTCTTTCCTTTAAGAAAATAATACCATTTTACTTTAAATTATAATATTCATAGAAAATTATTATTTTTAAATAACTATAGAAAATTTTATATGAATAAATATATATAGTAATGTTCATGGAGGTAGGATAATCTATTTACGTTGTATACATTAAAAACATTCATTTCACACTTTTATAAAAACTCAAAAAAAAGACTTTTTCAGAATTATTTTAAAAAGTTTACTTTTAAAAAATTGTGAATAAATTAAAAGGTGTTATAAAAAGGACTTTAAATAATCATTATATTTAATATAATAATATTCCTAAGACAATATGTAGAACATGGATGTGGAGGAAAAATATTCTTGATTGAAAAGAAAAGATAAGGTTGATATCCCTTATATGTAATTAACTTGTTGATTCTTAACCCATCAAGAGAAGAAATGGAAAATAAACATCTAAACCCAAAACATAATCAGTGGATAAGAAAATATATGGGGTCTAAGAAATTATTATCTTATAATTTTCCCAAATTAAATATAAACACAAAAAAATCCAAAAAAATGAGATTGTAACAAAAATCCATTACTACATTGGTAAGTTTTGAATCAAAACATATTAAAATAAAAAAATTGAATAAAAAAATGTCAATACCATGAATAAATAGAAATTAATTATATAATTTTTAAAATAGGTATTATATACACCATTTAAAATAAATTAATTTCATAATGTAAAACATGTCCCATTAAAGTGAAAATGAGACAAAATTACCCTTACCTCAAGTCCAACTTGCTTCATATTCTCTCTTAACCTCATTTATAATAAATTTATATTTATTAAAAATATATAATAGATCCATATTCATACTTATTATACCATATATAATTTACTTATAACATACTATTACTTGTTTATTAACAATTCTTTATTAACATCATCATCCCGAGTGTTAATTGTGCTGTTTTTCATGTATGTTTTAGTTCGGTAGTTTTGGACCTTGTATATTGGTCATGGTTTTATCATACCAAAAGTATTAATAATAAAATAATTATAATTTGTATACATTAAATAAAAATTTATATTCATCCATGTAATGCAGTCATGAAAAATGAATCACTTTATTTCATGGAGAAGATAGCTTGTACGTATGTAGGAATGAAATTTGCATTTTTATACTATGTGGAAAAGAAATAAATTATTTAATATTTTAATTTTATATAATCATAAATATTTTATATATATCATATTTATTCACTATTTTCATCCTTATTCCTGTAAATGTGATGTGGTAATTAAAAATGAATCACATCACTTCATGGAGGTGGTAGTACACACGTATGCAAGAGCGATATTATCATTTTCTAAAAGATGGCAGGGTAATAAGGTAAGTAATATATAATATTTTCAGAATCATAATTATATTATAAATATCAAATATATTAATTTTATCCATCATTTTAACCATCCATGAATGGTTGTGATCGAAAATGAAACACATCACTTTGTGAAGGTGGTAATCCATATGTACGTATTAATGATGTTTTCATTTCCCATAGGATGGAAAAAAGAGTTGAATAAGGGTTGTGAAATCAATATAATAATATTTTCATATATATAAGATATTTTTGGTATTATATTACAATTTTAATATAATATATGAATGATATGGGAGAAGAAATAAACATTAAAACAATCAGTTAAGATTTATAACTCTTCTTTGAGAAATATCCTTTGGATTTCAAGTTAAGCCTTCTAAGTTGGTGTTTTAGTGGGACCATAACCTCTAGGACATGAGGAGAAATGTTGGGAAGGGGTTTGGGTAGAGTTTTTATGAGATAAATTATAAAATCCCAAGTTATTAATAATTATTTCTCCTTAAGAATTATTTTGTTTAGTATCTTATGTTACATATAATAATAGACTAAACCAAAAAACATGAAACATTAATAAAATTAAATTATTCAAGATAACCATTATAGTAGTTAAACTAGAGGTAATAGAAAATATTAACTATAATTTGAATTCCAATATTTATAACATATTTATAATTTTAATTTCAATAAATTAATATCAAGTTTGTATTTATTATATCAATATTAGATTAGGATTTTTTGGGTTTTTTCTAAAATATTTGATTGTTAAGTGAATAGTAAAATAACAATTTTTGCAAAAAAAAAACTATCACTTTTAAAGTAAAATAATTAATTAAAGATTTAGTAAATCATTTTATATAAAAAATATACATAAAATAATAATTTAAAATACATTTTTGAATTTATAAATCACATGTTTAACATTTTTGAAACTCAAATAATATTTCACAATAAAAACTGTTTTTACATGCTTATAATAAAAATCAGTCTTTATCAATTTAATAAATTAAATATAAAAAAAATTATTAATTATTTAAAATAAATATTTAAATATTATCTAACAAGTTTGATTTAATTTTTTAGTCGTAAAGATAATATTAGTAAGATTAGTGTTAGTTGTTGTGATAATGGTAAAACCATTTTTTAAAAGAATTGTTTTATTAATATCATATGATTTTTATTTAGTAAAAAATTGATCTAATTTAATTGTGAATAAAATATTAGGTTTAAACCTATATATAACTATATTAACATTCATTCAATTGGTAATCAATACTAAATAGTATTAAAGAACACATAATGGTTAAAAGTCATTTTTCTACAAAAATTGTTTTTATGTATTATATATTTTAATTTAAAAGTTTATTTTATAATATTTATTTATTTAATTTTATTAAATTGAGATTAAATTTATGTTCAAAACATCAAAATTTGGTAATATGGGTTACCTTATATCTTTAAACAGAATATAAATTACTTAGTTGAAAATTAGTTACCAAGGTAAAAATAAAAATGTAAAAAAACTACATTAAAAGAATTGAAACATGTTTAAAACATGTGTTTAAAGTATTTTTTAAGGATTTATTGACCCAATATCACCCCATACTCTACTATTATAAAATTTTGGAGTCATTAACCAAGGAATAGTGTAATGTTATCATAGAGGTGTAAAGGGTATTCCCAAAAGTTCACTTTTATTCACTTATAAAAGGGGGTCACTTACACCGCTCCATGGTTACACTTACCATTCTAATTTCCCTTGAAAATGTAAGATTCCATGTTCATATGGATCAAAATATTCTGAAAGAATTTGAATATTTGTTACCAGATGGGTCAAATATTGAATCAAGACTCATAATTGAGTTTTAAGAGTTAGAATGACTCAAAGAGATGTATTGAGGTGAGTAATGATGATTAGGAGGTATTTGAGGTGTTTTGTTGATCTTTATATGTGTAAGGTTAAGGTTTAGGATTTTTAGAGTTCTATGATAAGGTTTCATGGTTTGTTGTACATGGTTTAGGAGGAACCATACAACACCATGATGCTCAGGAGGTTTTTAGATCAATTTAAATTATGTACAATTGAGTTTCATAGTTAGAGGATGGTTTTGGGGTAAACCATACAAGGAAAAATGAGTAACCATGAGAGCATTATGAGGTTTTTATTAATGTTTAATTGGATGCACATAGTTTTAGAAGAACTGTACAACCTACTACAGAAGGGAGACCGTGTTGAAAACACAGTTGGTGTATGGTTTTTCAAACGATGCATACTAACCATATGGGCTATGAGTGTTGGGAAGTATGGGTGAACATGGTTGGGGAATAATTTGGACAACTGTTTGGTGAAAACATGTAAGTGATATCCTTGGATAGATCCAACCGCACGATTAGCACATGGTTTGGCAAACCATGTGGCCAAACTATGTGACTACCTATATTTTATTAAAAAGGGGGATTTTACCAAAATTACCGCTTATATTTTTCAACTTATCCACCCTATTTCTCCCCCTTTCTAGTTTCATAAATTAGGGGGTTCCCAAACCCCTTCCTCCTCTACTCTCTATTTAATTTGGTGGTGTTTCCATGGTGATTTATGATGTTTGAGGTGAGTTATCTTTCTCCAGTAGTTTCCTTTCTTCCTCTTCATAATCCAATCTAATTTTGGATTTCTCCAGTTAGGGTTTTGTCACATATTCCATGATATCATGGTGTAATATCCCATTACCCATGGGGATTTTGGTCATTTTACGTAGAGGATAACCCGATATGTATTCCGCACTTCATTTCCATGTGTTTCTTTAAGTTATGAAATCATGTTGAATTTTATTAGGTTTTTTAAAATGGTTTATTTTAATTAGTTTTCATTTTTGTGTATCCTCTTAGGTATTTTTATTAGAATGTGGTTGGGGTTTTTCTATGGTTCATTGATGAGTGGTTGGCATCGGTTTTGGTGTAGGATGATGAATTGGTGAGTTTTCCAGGTTTATGCCAAGTTGGGTTTTGGTTGATTTATTAATTATAATTGTTGTAATTAATTACTTAAGTATTCTTGGTTTGAGACTAGATCTTGGGTGGTGGTAACAAGCCTGGTCGGGTGTTAAGAAGTTTGGATGATACTTACATGGCCCTTGGTAAGGCCATAAATTTTTGGAAACATAATGGAAATAATCTCTAATGAGGTAGGTGGTCTAAGAGCTTTACCCATATTCTTATAATTGTTTTACATGTGCATTGTAGTAAATTTCTTAGAACCCATGTGTGTTCTCCTCGCTCTATTAATTGAAGAAATCATTTGTGGTCTTAGATTGATACCTTAGACCTTCAATGGACCCCATCGGATCTGTGGTGATGTGATACCAAACCTATGGCCACTCATGGGGTGTTCCAACCTTTAGAAGTTGAATTTTTTATGTGTTAATTTTTTATGAAAATTCCTATGTGGCTTTGAAATGGTTTTTAATGTGTGCTTTGGGTTTTGACCAAGTTTTGGGATGTCAAAGGGGAAAGGCCATGTTTTGAATGTTTTTTTGTTTTGAAGTGAGGTGTTGACCTCAAGGTGATTTTAAATGGATTTCAAATGTTGCTTTTAAATGAGAGTATGATGAATCTTTAAATGGTTTTCATGAAATATGAAGTTCTTGGACCTTATTTAGTTTTCAAAGTGAAAGACCCATTTTCTAAAGGGTAGTTTCAAAATGGTTAATGAAAATATTTTGTTTTGGTGTTGATGTAATTTAAAGGAGGATAGGTTATTTTTCAGGCATGTGTTTATTTTAATGTCCTTAGGGACATGATAAATGTTTTGAATTGGAATGTAAATAGAAGCAGTTAAAAATAGTGTGTTGATCGTTAAATGGTTTGAAAAACATTTAACGAATATGTGCTTGTGTAAAGGATGGAATGGTTTAAATCATAAATTAGGTTTAATTTGATGAAAGTAATGGATTATGTGAATGATAAACTAAATGGAAATAAATGATAATGGAGTGATTATGGGTGGTTGGACAAGGATTTACAGGTCCCATTTGGATTTTTGGATTCACGATCCATGTTTTCTGATCTATGATTAATAGTTTTGGGATTTTGGACTAATTTTTCACTCCTCAGTTTTGGGTAGGACATACTAATGCTCCCGATTTGCTGGTGCACCATAGTTTTTCAGGTAAAGGACTACAGCTCCTGAACCCAAGGGTATGGACATGACATTATTTATCAAGGTTGGTATGTTCATACATGTAATTTTGAGTCTTAGTTGGATTCATGGACTGATGCTCCTTGTTTTAAAACTGTTTACCTAAAGGTTGTGATGGTCATACCTGACATTCTGAGTCCTAGTTATATTCATGGATTGATGCTCTATGTTTACTAACTTGTGACCTAGTGGTTGGGATGGTCAGACATGGTGTACAAGATCTTGGTTGGATTCTTAGAATAAGGCTCCTTGATTGTTGTCTAGTGACCAATGTGATATAAGGCTATGATGATTGTCTTTGGACGAGTTTAATTTTGTGGAAATAGATAAAATTTAGAAATAATAATAAAAGTGATTAATTAAACTTTATTAAATAATTATACCTGGCTTAATTACCTTCATGTCTATTATTATTAATTTTTCCAACATGCACTATTATATTGAATAGTAGTTACTTTAGACACTGTTCATGGAAGCTTATTTATTTTAACTCACACCCTACTTAGGATTCCATTTCACTTGGGTACCCAAGTAGGTCTCACATGTATATTACTGGAACGGGTTTGGTTCGAGGCCTGTGTTGAATATTATTGGTCAATCAGGATTTATCATGTGGTATCAGATGTCTTGATAGGTTTGGATTAGTGATTTTATAGAGCTTTATTGTAGTTTCTTTTATTTTTTCATGTTATGTAACTAGACCAATGGGCGGTTGTTGGTATGTATGACATGGTCGTTCGGGCCCTTTATCACATTTCATATTATTACAGCATGTTTCAGTTTTAGTTTATTAGTATTTTTGTGAACTTGGGTGTGTATGATATTTGGTTATTTTCTTCTAGTTATATACTCTGATATGGTGGTATAGTCTCCTCACGGTTCCATTTTAGACCCCCACTACTAGTCGGAAAACTCTATCATATGAGGAGGCACACTTGAGGTCTTGCAGTGAACCAGCTCAGGGCACATGTTCAATGGATTCTGGGTCGGGACATTACAAATTGGTATTAGAGAATTTATTTTCCTATTATTTTACTATTTTGGGATTTGGTAGACATGATATAAGAATGTTTCAAAGTATGCGAAGGATATCTGGTTGGTGTTTCACAAACACTTATTCTGGTAGAAAGTTTAAGATACTAGGGGCTGGGACTAATGTTTTGGATTTGTGATGTTACGGTTGAACATAATTTTTTCTTCATGTGATGAACATGTGGTTTGGATTTGATGGTTTATGTTTTATTTTATGCTCTTGACCCATTAGAAAGAGGCCTATGACTTGGTTTTGAATCTTCACATATAGAAGCAGGAGATATCTCATGCATCATGCTAGACACATAGTATCCACATGTTATAGGCTTGTTGGTGTGTGTTTTTATAGATTTTGTTCTAATTGAGGGTCATGTGGATCCATAGTGAGATGTTATTCATTGAGAAAACATGTGTAGTCCTCATGTATGGATGGTTAATAAACCCTAGTGGATCAGTATGGTGTGAGTATGGGATCATTAGACCCCTCATGGGTGTTTTTTTAGGTTGGTTGTATTTTCAAGTCCTCCATGGAGCGGTCTGATGTGAAAAATATCAGAGAGGATGGGTTCCCTAGTTGTGGGTACATGGTTATTATATAATACATTTTTGGTATAAGACACTATAAGAGTGTGTTTTTACTTGGTAATTTCATGTGATGATAATACAGGTGCATGTTTGGTGCCTTTTGATTAATGGCCTTCTCTGCAATAGTGTATACCTTGGGTGAGTATACCTATTGACCTTTGGACGTGACTCCAGTTTTGGGAGTTGATGTTTTGTGGATTTAGAGGGTTTCACATGATAGGGATTGATCATGTTATCTGTACTTTTATATGTGTATGTTAAGGATGTATGTTTTGGACTTTTGACAATAGTGCATGATGGTTGCAGCCTTGCAGGGGGTTTTGGCACGTAGAATTCCTTTGATTAGGAAGAAGCAATTGGGTACTAGTGTTTTAGCTTGGTGTGTGGTTTTAAAAGGTAAAGCTTATTTGGGTGCCTTGTTCGGTTGATGGTTGTGGAGGCAGGAGGTGCCTAGTGGTTTTGGGCTAGACTAGAAGTGTATGTTTAATTTGAGTGGTGACCATGAATGTGAATTTGTTTTTTGGTATGATGCACATACAGGAGTCTAGTTTTCTTGGGATGGTAAATACTTTGAGTGTTGGTGAGAATATGGTATGTTTGGTTTTTTAGGGTAGGATTAGTTTGGTGCATGTCTCAGTTAACTCTAAATGTGTCTCTAAGAACATGGTTTTGGTTTGTTGAGTTTCTTTTGGTTTTAAAAAGCACCAATTGTGCTCTTCATTAGGTAAGATGAGCATGTGGTGTAATGGCCCGGACCTCTATGGTCCATTACTTTATAAAAATTTGATGTGGTCAAACACGACACGTGTTATAAAAATAATTTTTGATAATAATAATTGATAATGGTGACACAAATATGTGTCTGATTGGTAGATGAAATTAAATGGGTTTAATTTTTAGTTTTGTTATTATTATTATTTTAATAATAGTAATATTGTCTTATTATAATTATAATTATTTCATAATGATAATAATGTTTGAAAAAAAATGTGTGTAACTAAAAAAATTAAATGGATTTAATTTTGATTAGTAAATTAAATGGTTTTAATTTAATTTAATGGAATGGTTTTAACTTAATATGAGAATAATCATGGTAAACAAATTTAATGGGATTAAATTAGAACATTAATGATGGGTGTTATTATTATTAATTTTATTAATAATAAAGTTGAATTTAGAAAGAAGATATGGGGAGTGTTGGGCATGGAATAAGGAAGGGTAGGCGCCACTTTTGGAGCATGAGGGAATTGTGGAAGAAAGAATTAGATTGGAGAGAGAAATAGTTTAAAGGAAATAAAGATTTAAAATTTAAAGAAATAAAATAAATAAGTTAAAAAAAGGAAATAAATCAAGGTGGAATGGGGTGATGTGCACCAAATTTGAGAGATTTTGTGCGTGGGATTTGTAATTGAAGAAAAAGGGGTTAAACAAAATAATAATAATATAATAATGTAATTATTAATTTTGTTTGGAAAACTGTGTTTCATCCATAACTTCTTCGTACGAACTTGGATTGAAGAACCGGCAGCGGCAGCGTAACCCTGAAATTATTATGGTCATTTTAAGACCAATGATGAATATGTTCTTATGACTCATGTCTTGGGTCAATAAAACACCTATAATTAATTGAAGTTATTATTATCATTAAACGCATGGAAACTGTGTGACGTGTCGTGTATTGACCAGTTAAATAGCGTAACAGTTGTACGATCACATCATGTATTCATTAATACATGTTTCATACCTTTCTACCTTTTTGTTGCCTATATAAGAGAGGGTGTAACACCCCAAGATTTCATAGTGTGTTATTTCTTCAAAATAATTCAATAACTTGCACTACACGCAACACCGAGTTCAATCGCACCATGACTTACCAAACAAGCCATTCAAAAGAGGTTATAAATAGTATTAACTAAATTTTAAACTTTATATAATCCTTATAATTTTAGAATCCATATTATGAGTTTCTTAGACATAATGTAAGAACAACTTCATTTTCAGTATTGCACTTTTATCAACTTTTAATAGTGAACCCTTTTTAAATACAATATTTTAAACTTTTTGACTAAATGGGGACGTCAAAAATTTAAAATGAAACATCCCAAGCTTCCACGGTATGCTTTCCTTTGAATAATATAGTAGCGTGTGTTGTACGCAACTCCGAGTTCTAACACACACCACAACCAATCAAACTAGCCATTATGAATATTAATACCTACTTTTTGAAATTATATATATTTCATATTTCAAAATGGACTTCATTTTTGGATTCCGAATATCGAATTTAGCCTAGGGTAAAATTTTGGAACTTTTCGGATAACTTTAATATTTTGATGAATAGTGAAAATTAATAAATTTTAGTTAAAAACAACTTTTTTAATCAAAATAATTAATATTGATAAATTATGAATTTGAGTGGTTTTAAAGTATATTTAGAATATATTTTTACCATTTAATACAATTTTGGTCATTGGACATAATTTTACAATTAAACCAGATATAAACAAGTGTCAATCTTTTGATAGTTATTATCTCTTAAAAACACGCTTTTTGTTTTAACAACGGGAATTAACTTTAAATTAATTTCTTCCACTTCTGTGTTTTTAATTTGGAAAAATGGATTCCATATTTGTAATCAGGATGTTCAAATTGTGTAAATAGGTAACTTTTATTTTTAGACATTTTGAATAATTACTGCAGTAAATATTTTATTTGTCATGGTTAAGGGTAAATCCGGTAAATAAGGGTTAAAAAATAATATTATAATAATACTAAATTACCCTAAAACGTGTCCTAGACTTATTTTGTGATACATGTTCGACCATAGGAATCTTTGGGTCGATTTTGGGACCCCATGGAGCCACTTGTAGGTGATAGGGACACTTAATTTTAATTAAGTTAAAATAAGTACAAAAATGACATAAGCATATATCTTTTAGAAAAACAATTTTTACATAGGGTTATATATGTTGGATTTTTTACTATAAATATTCATTATAAAGATAAAAAGATTTCCTACAAAATGATATTTTATTTATAATTTTTAGAATTTAAATAATGTAATTTATTTATGACACAATGATGATGCAGTAATTACCATAATAGTGAAAAATTAAAATAATTGATATTATAAATACACAAATAAATATAATTTTAGGCTTTTTATTCATTACACTAATTTTATAAGTTAATATGACATTTTAGGAATGATTTACTTAAATTTTTTCGATGTAATCATTCTGTTATGAGTTTCAAAAAAACCAACTATTGAATAGTGTCAAAATTGACATAAAAGAGTTTTTAAAACAAATATTATATTATTAATTGATATTAAATTCCTAAAAATCTAAGGTTCGGCCCAGAGACTTATATCATGATATTTGTATCATTAATGGACCACTTGAGGGTCTCATGGATGTATATAGTAAGTTTATTAACCATATAATATAAAAATACAAAGATACATTGTAAAAGTGAAACTAATTAACTTAGAGTTAATACTTAATGATAAGGTTAATATAAGTACCCAAACCTGTCTAAATTCTATTATTTGAGTTTTTTGTGACTCATCCCCACCTTAACCTTTAAATAATAAACTTTTGAGCCATTATAAACCGAATATGAATTTATTATAAACTAATATTTCTAGCTTTTCCAAAGGTGCCCCTCACCCCTCTTATAAAAGGGCACTCCTCCTTCTCATTTCTTCACACCTTAAAAGCCTTTTAGTTCGGCCAAACTCTGACCAAATACTCTCCCAAATTCCCTCATTACAACCTAGAGGCCTTAGTTTGATCAAAAAGCCAACTTAAGGATCCCTTTTGATCAAATCAAAAAGAAGAACCCAAAGAAGAGGTAATGATTTCACCACCCTTTTTCAAGTTCCTTTCTTCTTCCACTTCTTCTTCCTTTGTTGTTACCATTCTAAAATAATAAATCCAGTATCATATATATACTGTGATTTTATTATAAATATGTTACAACCATATCCACTATTCTATCCATCCTTTGAATAACGTGTCACCATACGTGCGTACGTACGGCTTACCGTCTCCACGTCGTGGTGTAATTGTTATTCAATAAATTATTATTTGGATGGGTATAATAATGATGTGTAACTCATGTAAATAATAAATATAACATGATAATGATTTTTTATATATGATATACCATCCAATTATATTTTATTTTAATATCAAAAGAATGATATTATCGCTCGTGCGTACGTACGGACTACCGTCTCCACGAACGCGATGAGATTCATTCTCCATCGTATCCATTCAAGTATAATTATCATTTGATGATTAATAATAGTATCAAAGGACTTGATATCATTCTGGATATGATTAATATACAACCTATCCATTACAAACATGGCTTACATAACAAAACATATAAAAGAAAATGAGTAAGTTAACACCCGAAATGACGATAATTCTAAGATATTATTAACAAAGCAATGTTAAAAGATCATATATGATATCATATTAATGTATATGATTATTGAATAATTTAATAACAATTATTTCACCATTATACATGAGGTTAACCTACCCCATCCAAGGAAAAGTACAAGGTAAGGGTTATTTCACAATCTCTTCATTATTTGAGGTTGTTTATACGTAATAATCTACTGGGACCTCTTTATCATCCACATCCATGTTTCTTAAAAATGAATTTCAAAACATTTTTACTATTTACTAAGATATGGGTTAAAGTCATTTATACCCTTGTTTGAATTTTTATAAGAGGTTTATAAAGGAATCTTTCCATCGTTTTCCAAACAAGGTGCTTTTTAACCTTTTCGACAAAATTAAGGTAAGAATGTTTTTTTAACTTATACGGTGGGTGCGGCTATTTACCGTCGTTATAGAATTTTCAAAGCTTCCCTTACAAGATTACAAGGATATTTTCAATGTAAATGTTTTATTTTATAATTATGTGACTTTTAAATGATTTCAAAATAAATATTTTAAGAATTTCGGAAAGGTACTCTTTATCAAAATCATAATTTTAAATGTTTTAAAGATTTATCTTTCTAAATATTTTTAATTAATGTCCATGTCTTAAAAATGGTTTTTAAGGATTTATTTATATGGACATGAATGTTTTTAAAATGTTAATTCCTTTCAAAATTTTCAAAGTGGTATGGGACACTTTGATTCAAAAATCTCTTTTTAATTACTTCCTTTATAAATGTGTGACTTTTAAATGATTTCAAAAAAAGGAGATATTTCTCTCAAATAGTTTTGATTTCATCTATGTAAACATCCTTTGATGGATTTTATGATTATATGAAGTTGATTTATTATGATAAAAAACTTCCATAATGTATTTAAGGTTTTGTGATATGTTTGACTGTGGATGTGTTATTTTTATACCATTCATGGTTTATGGAGAAAGTGTTGACATTTCGTATGCTAGTTTTAATACGACTATTTATGTTATGTTTAAACCTTTTCATATGAGAATGCATTGTAATTAGTAAGTGACGGGTGGAGCCCGCTATAGCTCCTCGATGCATCGGTAGGTCTCATGAGACAAACTAGTGTCTTGGCACAAGGCCTTGAAAAAATCTTATTTGTAGTCTTGGCACGAGGCCTTGGCTATGTGGTTATGATAGTCTGGCATTATGCATTCCATCATTATGAAAGTGGTTATTGATATTTAATGTGATTATTCTATTAGTAGAATATC
Source organism: Viscum album (assembly GCA_963277665.1). NCBI lineage: Eukaryota > Viridiplantae > Streptophyta > Magnoliopsida > Santalales > Viscaceae > Viscum > Viscum album. The sequence continues at coordinate 2,101,942,459 of OY728130.1, read as the reverse complement.
CATGTGAATAAGTAAATGGAATTATTTCATTTTACTTTTTCCATACTATGTTGAAGTTCAAGTTTAAAAGGCTTTTCTTTTAGTTATACATTGCCTTAAATGTTTATGCTTATTTTTTAAAGTTTCCACTATATTGTTATCCTTACTGGGCATTTGAGCTCACCCCTTTTCTATGTTTTATTTTTCCCAAGATGTGAAGAAGTAAGTTATGAATGACCTGCAGGGATTTTATGTGGGGATATGAGTGTGGAACATGGAGACTATGTTGTTGTAGTATTTTTTCACTTTATGGTGTAATGTAAAACTTTATGAATATATCTAGTGTTTCCAAGGCTACTAAACCAATCGGTCTTTTGAGATTTGATCTTTCTTTTGATCATACCAATGTTATGTAATAATGCACCGACTCTGGGTAACTGGGGTCGGGGCGTTACAGTTGGTATCAGAGGAAGTTTAGTACAAACCTTGGAAGCTAGATTTAGATAAACTCTGATAAGAGCACATGGACCTAAGATGGATTTTGAGGATTTGTATAGAAGAACTTCCTAGAATTTTGGTATTTTAGAGATTTTGTGAGTTTTCCGAGAAATACATCCCTATCTGGATACGAGCAGGTAGAGGCGGCTCTGGCACAGATATACCTAGGGGTAAAACCCGAAAACACCGCTTTGAGCTAGACTTGAACAGGAACTGGTGCACGACAACGGGCCTTGCTGCACTCTTGGTTACGATACTCCCGAGGGATATGCTTAGGATAATTCTCATTTTCTTTACAAACCATTATGAAGGTTTTATGAGTATATACTTCCTCAAAGGAGACATTTTTATGATTATGGATTATATCCATAAAGTATTTAATTTATGTTATGTGTTTTACAAGTTTGGGATTAGGTATTGTTATTCATAAACTAATCTAGTGTATGCCATTGTTTAGAAATGGCGCCCAGTAGAAGGAATGAGAACTCCAGCAATGCATATGATCCAAAGAGAAATAAGGATCATATCTTTCATGGTCTTAAGCCAGAATTTATAAGAGAAATAGTCTCCCATGTTTTATCATCATATGAATAAATAATATCATGTGTTGATAAGATAAGTAAAGAGTTTACTGAGTCCTATGGATTTTAAGGGAAGCAAGAGAAGAAAAGGATGGAAGAGATAAATATGGATAAAGGGAAGAGGGAAAAGAAGAATTTTCCCATATGTGATAACTGTGGGAAGAAACACCCTAGAACTTGCCTGAAAGGAATGGGAGTTTGTTATAAGTGTGGAGGAAAAGGGCACAAAGTACGTGACTGCAAGGGTAAGAAAATGGTTTCAAATTTACAATGCTTCATTTTCAAGGAGTTTGGACACTACGCGAACCAATGTCCCAGTCATTAGACTATGCTGCAAATGATGCTATTGGATAATAATCAAGTTATGATACTACCACAGATGAAGAGGAATGATTAGAGTTCTTATGTTAATTATTTCAATTAAGTGTTTTATCAACAATGTACTTGTTATAATAATTATGGAGTATATAAGGATTGTACTGCAGTACTATTTCATTATGCACTTGAGATTGTGTGGAATAAAGAAAAGTGACTCAATAGCAGGTTAAATTTTTGGAAAATATATGGTTGAGAGAAAGATAAACCATAATATGGTTCTGATAACGAGGTATTTATTTTAGAATAATACATGATTGTTTTGGATAAATTATATTGGATATTCTTGACTACCTTAAAACTGATTAATGATTTGTATATTCCATCATTGTTGGGGTTTACTACATTTTTGGATTGAAGGAGTATATCTATTATAAGGAATAAGGAATCATGAATGTAATCAATAAGGTTTTATGATAATTCAATATGTTGCAGTGTTTTAAAAGAATATATGATGAAGGTGATCACATGTTATTACGCGGCAAAAAAAAGGATCTTCATTGTGTTTACCTTCCTTATAAATTTTGGACTGAAGTATTTTGGATAGTTCTAGTTTGGATTATTTTAGATTTCCATAAAAGGATAACCCGGAGGTCGGGCGGCAACCCGTCGCATCTGGCAAGGCCGCGAGACTTGAACCCACAACCGAAAGGAGACAAGGGTGTATCACCTACCATTGACCCACGTGATGTCTGGGATTAAATAATGTAGTTTTTTTAAAAGATCTGGTAGATGAATTATAAATTCGTTTTTTTGGAACCCTATACGAATAGGATAAATAGAATATATATTTTTCGTTCTATTATCTTTTAGAGTGAAAGATGAGTTTGTTGTAGAAATTAGTTAAAGGATGGAACTCTACTTGTCAAGAATATATTTTTCTTCTTCTCTTATTCTATGAAGAAATTAATTCTTATACTTTATTTAAGGAATCCTAAAACCAAAAATGTGTTATCCTAATACCCTATATTTTGTTGAACCGATGGTATTTCAAATCATCATAGATTGATGAATTTAAGGACCTCAATTTTACACTTGTTTGTGATTGATGACCTCAATCACTACCTATAAATATTTACGTTTTTCCTCCAATTATATGTCTCTAATTTCCACCAATGTTCTACTAATAGAGATAATAATTTGGTGGTGACCCTTTCATTTATCTTTTCCTCATATTAAGACTAAATTTTAGTAACCTAATTTCCGATTTGGGTTTTCCCACAAAGATATTTTCTATTTTCAACCTTATATTTTCGAAGAACAATTTCAAATTGCGAGGACGCAATTTATTGAAGGAGGGGAGAATGTAACACCCCAAGATTTCATAGTGTGTTATTTCATCAAAATAATTCAATAACTTGCACTACACGCAACACCGAGTTCAATCGCACCATGACTTACCAAACAAGCCGTTCAAAAGAGGTTATGAATAGTATTAACTAAATTTTAAACTTTATATAATCCTTATAATTTTAGAATCAATATTATGAGTTTCTTAGACATAATGTAAGAACAAATTCATTTTCAGTATTGCACTTTTATCAACTTTTAATAGTGAACCCTTTTTAAATACAATATTTTAAACTTTTTGACTAAATGGGGACGTCAAAAATTTAAAATGAAACATCTCAAGCTTCCACGGTACGCTTTCCTTTGAATAATACAGTAGCGTGTGTTGTACGCAACTTTGACTTCTAACACACACCACAACCAATCAAACTAGCCATTATGAATAGTAATACCTACTTTTTGAAATTATATATATTTTATATTTCAAAATCGACTTCATTTTTGGATTCGGAATATCTAATTTATCCTAGGGTAAAATTTTGGAACTTTTTGGATAACTTTAATATTTTGATGAATAGTGAAAATTAATAAATTTTAGTTAAAAACAACTTTTTTAATCAAAATAATTAAAATTGATAAATTATGAATTTGAGTGGTTTTAAAGTATATTTAGAATATATTTTTACCATTTAATACAATGTTGGTCATTGGACATAATTTTACAATTAAACCAGACATAAACAAGTGTCAATCTTTTGATAGTTATTATCTCTTAAAAACACGTTTTTTGTTTTAACAATGGGAATTAATTTTAAATTAATTTCTGCCACTTCTGTGTTTTGAATTTGGAAAAATGGATTCCATATTTGGAATCAGGATGTTTAAATTGTGTAAATATGTAACTTTTATTTTTAGACATTTTGAATAATTACTGCGGTAAATATTTTATTTACCATGGTTAAGGGTAAATCCGGTAAATAAGGGTTAAAAAATAATATTATAATAATACTAAATTACCCTAAAACCTGTCCTAGCCTTATTTGTTGATACAAGTTTGACCATAGGAATCTTTGGGTCTATTTTGGGACCCCATGGAGCCACTTGTAGGTGATAGGGACACTTAATTTTAATTAAGTTAAAATAAGTACAAAAAAGACATAAGCATATATCTTTTAGAAAAACAATTGTTACATAGGGTTATATATGTTGGATTTTCGACTATAAATATTCATTAGAAAGATAAAACGATTTCCTATAAAATTATATTTTATTTATAATTTTCAGACTTTAAATATTTTAATTTATTTATGACACAATGATGATGCAGTAATTACCATAATAGTGAAAAATTAAAATAATTGATATTATAAATACACAAATAAATATAATTTGAGACTTTTTATGCATTACACTAATTTTATAAGTTAATATGACATTTTAGGAATGATGTAAGTAAATTTTTTCGAAGTAAAAATTCTGTTATGATTTTCACAAAAATCAACTATTGAATAGTGTAAAAATTGACATAAAAGAGTTTTTAAAAAAATATAATATTATTAATTGATATTAAATTCCTAAAAATATAAGGTTCTTCCAAGAGACTTATATCATGATATTTGTATCATTAATGGACCACTTGGGGGTCTCATGGATGTATATAGTAAGTTTATTAACCATATAATATAAAAATACAAAGTGACATTGTAAAAGTGAAACTAATTAACTTAGAGTTAATACTTAAAGATAAGGTTAATATAAGTACCCAAACCTGTCTAAATTCTATTAGTTGAGTAGTTTTTGACTCATCCCCAATTTAACCTTTAAATAATAAACTTTTGATCCATTAGAAACCGAATATGAATTTATTATAAACTAATATTTCTAGCTTTTCCAAAGGTGCCCCTCACCCCTCTTATAAAAGGGAACTCCTCCTTCTCATTTCTTTACACCTTAAAAGCCTTTTGGTTCGGCCAAAATCTTCCCAAATACTCTCCCAACTTCCTCACTACAACCTATAGGCCTTAGTTTTATCAGAAAGCCAACCTAAGGAGCCCTTTTGATCAAATCAAAAGGAAGAACCCAAAGAAGAGGTAATGATTTCACCACCCTTTTTCAAGTTCCTTTCTTCTTCCACTTCTTATTCCTTTGTTGTTACCATTATAAAATAATAACTCCAGTATCATATATATACTGTGATGTTATTATAAATATGTTACAACCATATCCACTATTCTATCCATCCTTTGAATAACATGTCACCATATGTGCGTACGTACGGCTTACCGTCTCCACGTCATGGTGTAATTGTTAATCAATAAATTATTATTTGGATGGGTATAATAATGATGTGTAACTCATGTAAATAATAAATATAACATGATAATGATTCTTTATATATGATATACCATCCAATTATATTTTATTTTAATATCAAAAGAATGATATTATCGCTCGTGCGTACGTACGGACTACCGTCTCCACGAACGCGATGAGATTCATTCTCCATCATATCCATTCAAGTATAATTATCATTTGATGATTAATAATAGTATCTAAGGACTTGATATCATTCTGGATATGATTAAGATACAACCTATCCATTACAAACATGTCTTACGTAACAAAACATGTAAAAGAAAATGAGTAAGTTAACACCCGAAACGACGATAATTCTAAGATATTATTAACAAAGCAATGTTAAAAGATCATATATGATATCATATTAATGTATATGATTATTGAATAATTTAATAACAATTATTTCACCATTATACAGGAGTTTAACCTACCCCATCCAAGGAAAAGTACAAGGTAAGGGTTATTTCACAATCTCTTCATTATCCGAGGTTGTTTATATGTAATAATCTACTAGGATCTCTTTATCATACACATCCATGTTTCTTAAAAATGAATTTCAAAACATTTTTACTATTTACTAAGATATGGGTTAAAGTCATTTATACCCTTGTTTGACTTTTTATAAGAGGTTTATAAAGGAATATTTCCGTCGTTTTCCAAACAAGGTGCTTTTTAACCTTTTCGACAAAATTAAGGTAAGAATGTTTTTTAACTTATACGGCAGGTGTGGCTATTTACCGCCGTTATAGAATTTTCAAAGCTTCCCTTACAAGATTACAAGGATATTTTCAAAGTAAACGTTTTATTTTATAATTATGTGACTTTTAAATGATTTCAAACTGAATATTTTAAGAATTTCGGAAAGGTACTCTTTATCAAAATCAGAATTTTAAATGTTTTAAAGATTTATCTTTCTAAATCTTTTTAATTAATGTCCGTGTCTTCAAAATGGTTTTTAAGGATTTATTTATATGGACATGAACTTTTTTAAAATGTTAATTCCTTTCAAAAGTTTCAAACTGGTATGGGGCACTTTGATTCAAAAATCTCTTTTTAATTACTTCCTTTATAAATGTGTGACTTTTAAATGATTTCAAAAAAGGAGATATTTCTCTCAAATAGTTTTGATTTCATCTATGTCAACATCCTTTGATGGATTTTATGATTATATGAAGTTTATTTATTATGATACAAAACTTCCATAATTTATTGAAGGTTTTTTGATATGTTTGACTATGGATGTGTTATTTTTATACCATTCATGGTTTATGGAGAAATTATTGACATTTCGTATGCTAGTTTTAATAAGAATGTTTATGTGTAGTTTAAACCTTTTCATATGGGAATGCATTGGACTTAGTAAGTGACGAGTGGAGCCCTCTATAGCTCCTCGATGCATCGGTAGGTATCATGAGACAAACTAGTGTCTTGGAACAAGGCCTTGACAAAATCTTATTTGTAGTCTTGGCAGGAGGCCTTGGCTATGTGGTTATGATAGTCTGGAATTATGCATTCCATCATTATGAAAGTGTTTATTGATATTGCATGTGATTATTTGATTAGTAGAATATCCATGTGAATAAGTAAATGGCATTATTTCATTTTACTTTTTCCATACTATGTTGAAGTTCAAGTTTAAAAGGCTTTTGTTTTAGTTATACATTGCCTTAAATGTTTATGACTATTTTTGAAAGTTTCTGCTATATTGTTATCCTTACTGGGAATTTGAGCTCACCCCTTTTCTATGTTTTATTTTTCCCAGGATGTGAAGAAGTAAGTTATGAATGACCTGCATGGATTTTATGTGGGGATATGAGTGTGGAACATGGAGACTATGTTGTTTTATTAGTTTTTCACTTTATGGTGTAATGTAAAACTTTATGAATATATATACTGTTTCCGAGGCTACTAAACCAATCGGTCTTTCAAGATTTGATCTTTCTTGTGATCATACCAATGTTATGTAATAATGAACCGACTCTGGGTAACTGGGGTCGGGGCGTTACAGAGGGTCACGTGTTATTTACGGACCCCTCTTCTTCTCTGCACAGTGACACTCCCGGATAACCCAGAAGCCTTCCTCCTGTATTCTTTATCCAGACTCTGACCGTTGATCTTTTGGTGGTTGTGGGGTCGTGTCAACGAGGTGAACATCATTCACATCATTCCTTTCCCTCTTCTTTGACTTCATCTTCATAGTTTCCCACTGAGGAGATTACTGATATTTGATAGGAACAACGCTCTTTGATAAATGTCATCTTAATGGTACGTTCTACCCCGTTCTTATTCCTTCCTTTATCTCCTCTTTCTATTCCTCCTTGTCATGCTATGAAAAGTGACACCTTAAACCTTAATGGAGTCTCCCTTGGTTGTTAGTGTGGTTGTGTCTCAGCTTCCATGGGAGGACGTAGTTGTCGGGAGGAGTGATCGAAATCCTCGTGGTGGTTGTTCTCACTAAAGGACATCAAAACCAAGTATGGATCTTACCTTCATCTCTATATCTTTTTTGTATCATGTGGGGTGGGTATCCTCGTATTTTCGTGAGATGCGGTTGAACCAGTAAATAAAGATAATAACTGGTTAAATAACGGGTTTGGGGAAATTTTTTTGATATTGTTGTTTTATTTCCATAAATGATTATCCTTTGATTATGTTGTGAATTTAATAGGATTATGCCTATTGAAAATCACGGTAGTTGGGTGCCTTTTACTTGCACAGTTAAATGTTGCCCTATTTTTTCTGGATTGTTTTGTGGATGGAATTTTCATAGAATGTGGAAATTGGTTAATCATGTAAAGTTGGATGATTAAATGAATAAGTGGAACCCTTGTATGATCACCCCGGTTAAACTAAATGAAAGAATGAATTTTTTGGGTGTTGGTTGGGGTTTAATTATGTGAAGGGGTGCTTTGTGGGTTTTTGTGGAATGGATGAGCAGTAGGGCTGCGGTTGGGTTGGTTGTGGGTTGGCATGTATGATATAGTTGTGATGGGTAGCGGAGCTATGGTAAATGGTATCAAAGGGATGATGATGTGGTACGGGTTTTGTTTCCGATGTGTTTGTGGTTATGGTGGTTGGCAGCAGGGCTGCAGGGATGGGTTGTGAATATGAATAAAAGTGGAAGAGTTAACTAATGAATTGTGGGTCATGGTAGTTGATTAAATACGGAAAATCAATGGAATTTATTGGGTGATAAAATAAAATGGAATTGTGTTTCTTGTGTTTTCCCTAACATTATTTGTGGTTGGCAGGGATATGTTTTACGAACGATTGATCTGGTTTGGTTGTTGTTATTTTCTCGATAGTTAAGGAACTGATAAACTAAAACTGTTGAAACATGAAAAGATTAATGGGGTTTGGGGATGTTTATTGTGTGCATACTTTCGAGGTAGCAGTGTCGAGGCATGTGCTCAGATCTTTTGTGTAGAATCCTTAGGATGGGCTGAGTGGTTGATATAATTATATAAATCTGTACGTTTTATGTTTCTTTACGCACCCCACCCATGTTGAGCACTACGTTACAAACACCCGTGGGATGGGGGGTAAGATTCTCAAACATCTAAAGGATGGCTAGTTACTGTTCTTCCCTATGCTCCCTATTCTAGGTTCTATAGCCCAAGATAGTTCAGGCAGGTTACAACAGATGTTTCCCAAGATTCTTCGGGATGAGGATGTGATATGTTCCCAGGTGTCTTTGGGATGAGATGTGATGTGGTTCCCAGGAGTCTTCGGGATGAGATGTGGTTATGGCCGAGGATTGAGTGTCATCGGGATACTATGAGCTTCGTATGGCCAGGTTGCGGCACTAGCTCAAGCTTTGTATGGCCAGGTTGCGGCACTAGCTCAGGAAGAGTGGGAAGCATCAGAGCGTTAGGTGTGAGGGCTTGACCAGTATTCAGTGGGAAGGTGGTGCGGGGTACCCATACTTTGATAAGATTACTATACTACTCTATTGACTTGTGATATTTGGTGAGTGTGGCTTGTAAGGTTGGGTGGATAGATTCCTTGATAGGATTTGGTTCCTTCTGTTTTCTCACAGGGCATTAGGATGTCTCCCCACCCATGCACGATAGATTTAGGTTTTCCTAATAATTATACTTGTATGCTCACCCTATATTTACTTTCAGGTTTTCATGAGGACTTTAGGGACCATGTGGGACCTTGCTAGTTGAGCATTGGAGTTTTGCTGGTTGCAGTTTTTTCTTTCTTTTTTGGTATCTTACTTTGGATCTTTTCTTGTACTTGTACTTTTGTTTTAGTATTGTATAAAACATGCATATAATTTTGGGTTTGGGTTTATTTTCATTTACTTGTTCCTTTTTATTTTGGTTTTTGACTCATCCTATTTCCCGATCTTAAATAATAAAAAGGTTAATGCCTCTCATATTTGTGAAAAATCATACCCTTGGTGCTATTCTCCACTTCGGGGCCTACTAGAGGCGGTAATCAGGGGTTATTATCTCCCTTTCACCATTGCCAGCTCAGGACGGGCATCTTTGGTGGGAGGTGGTCGTGACAGAATGGTATCGAAGCTTATGGTTGAGAGATAGGATGGAGTCTGGAGTTAGGCATAGTGAGGAATGCATGGGATGGTATGGAAACAGTGTTGGCTAATCTTGGTGTGTGACATAGGCCAGGAAAGACCATCTAGGACAAAGGATTTTAGGGCCCCCTATGATCTGATGCAAGGAATCTGAGCTTATTGAACGACCAAGTAAGACAAAATTGATTGTAGGGTAGAGACCCTAGGAAAGGTACATGCATCATCATGATTTGTGTTTTACTTGATTTGGGTGTTCTGGGAAAGAAATCAAAATAAAATGATAAAATGAAACCTTGAGAAAATTTCCTTGCTACTTGGGCTTAGGCGTTCTTTGTTTACCATATAGCTGTGGAACCTAGATGTCATTCCCAGGTGACTCGGTCAGTCAAGGCCCAGCAGGTTCAGACGGTCGATCGGCTAAGGATTGACCGAGAGGAGGAAGATAACTTGTGGCAGTGCACGTTTCTTGCTTTCTAGTGATAGAGCTTGAAGAAGTCTGAAGGCAGCACTTCGGATACGGAATCAGAGAGTTGGTTGGAGGAACTCGAGATCACCTTTGGGCCGATCAGGGCTCCATCACAGTACTAGGTTCCTCTAGCAGTAATCCAGCTGCGAGGAGTGGTGCATTAGTGGTGGATGCTTTACATTGGGGAGGGGAAGGAGACATAAGATCTATAGGACAACTTCGAGAAGGAGTTCCGCGAGGAATTTCTTTCCGTGACGAGGAAGGCTGAGAAGAGGCAGGAGTTGTTTTCTCTCAAACAAGGAAGTATGTCAGTGTAGGAACTAGGGTTCAAGTTCAAGGATCTCCTCCGTTTTTCCCCAAATCTCTTTCCGAATGAGGATTCCCGATCCATACATTTAGAGGAGGCACTTCACCCCTCTATTCGGTGTGCGGTGACCCCTTTCACCTTACCAAAGTACCTGGAAGTACATAAGAAGGCAGAGATAATTGATAGGATGCGCTCGCATGTAGGTCCACCGTGAGAGAGGAGTCACCCAAGTTCATCCAAGAAGGAGGAGGTCAGTAGTAGATCCCCAGCAACAGGACCTTCTATGTTTTGACCAGCAGGGATCAGACTTCAGCAGGTCTCATATCAATCTCACGATTTCCACCCGTTTTCTATAGGCCAAGGACCGAGGTGATTTGCATGTGGGAATCGTGGGAATCTTGGCAGACATTTCCCTTTTCAGACTTAGTATGGAGGGACTATCTAGGTTTAGCCCCAGCCCCAGCAACAGCTCCCAGCCTGACCCTTCCAGCAGCAACAGGCTCCAGTCCCTCCAAGGGGAGCTGGAGAAAGTGGTGGCCAACCACAGGGAGTTTCTCAAGGACCCCAACTAGGATGTGGTCAAGGAGGTGGATGTAAACAGAGAGGCAGAGGAGTGGGATGGTGACAGTTGCACGCAATAGAAGCGTCAACCCTAGCAAGGGCAGATATCGAGAGAGATTTTTTTGGTTTTACTTAAATGCTCTCGTTTATGTTTTGTTTAAATTCAGGAGCATCACAATCCTTTGTTGAAACTCATTCTCGCCCATGCTTTGGGCATGGACCTTTTTTTTCATGATTCTATAATCCTAAGTTGTTTCCCTCTTTCCTTTAAATGTGTGTGAAGAATCCTAACATGTGGGGATAGGAGGACCTGATCCCTAATCAAGACGTGTTAATGTGGATGTGATTAAACTCGTGCAGGCGAGTCAGTGCCGCCCAAAGAGAATAGTATCTTGACATGGGAGAAGGAATTCCCCAATCCATGTATTGGGGCAGCATGTTTCTTGTTTTGTGCAGTGTTGGGGGAAGTTTGTGTATGAGAAATCCTAAGTTATAGGGCTGGGAGGACCTAATCCCTAATCGAGATGCATTAATGTGGATGTGATTAAACTCGTGCAGGTGAGTCAGTGCCGCCTAAAGCGGATAATATCTCGACATGGTGGAAGGAATTCCCTGACTCGTATAATTAGGATAGTGGTTGGATTCCTGTTATGATGAGAGCCCTAAGAGGTATCTTGCGGGGTGGTTTTTCGGACTTTTCCCCTTTTATGGGTTGTTTTTTAATTCTCGGGGATGAGAATGTTTTGAGAGGTATCTGATGTAATGGCCTGGACCTCTCTGGTCCATTAATTTGTAAAAATTTTATGTGGTCAAACACGATGTGTGTTATAATAATAATTTTTTATAATAATAATTGATAATGGTGACACAAATATGTGTCTGATTGGTAAATGAAATTAAATGGGTTTAATTTTTTAGTTGTGCTATTATTATTATTTTAATAATATTAATATTGTCTTATTATAATTATAATTATTTCATAATGATAATAACGTTTGAAAAAAAATGTGTGAAACTAAAAAATTAAATGGTTTTAATTTTGTTTAGTAAATTAAATGATTTTAATTTAATTAAATGGAATGGTTTTAATTTAATATGATAATAATCATAGAAAACTAATTTAATGGGATTAAATTAGAACATTAATGATGGGTGTTATTATTATTAATTTTATTAATAATAAATTTGAAGTGAGAAAGAAAATATGGGGCATGTTGGGAATGGAATAAGGAAGGGGAGGTGCCACGTTTGGAGCATGAGGGAATTGTGGAAGAAATAATTAGATTGGAGAGATAAAGAGTTTAAAGGAAATAAATATTTAAAATTTAAAGCAATAAAATAAATAAGTTAAAAAAAAGGAAATCAATCAAGGTGGAATGGGGTGATGCGCACCAAATTTGAGAGATTTTGTGCATGGGATTTGGAATTGAAGAAAAAAAAGTGTTAAATAAAATAATAATAATATAATAATGTAATTATTAATTTTGTTGGGAAAACTGTGTTTCATCCATAACTTCTGCGTGCGACCTCGGATTGACGAACCATCAATGGCAGTGTAACCCTAAAATTATGATGGTCATTTTAAGACCAATGATGAATACCTTTTATGACTCATGTGTCAGGTCAATAAAACACCTATAAATAATTGAAGTTATTATTATCCTTAAACGCATGGAAACTGTGTGACGTGTCGTGTGTTAAACAGTCAAACAACGTAACAATTGTACGGTCACATCATGTATTCATTATTACACAATGTATACCTTTTTACCTTTTCGTTTCCTATATAAGAGAGTGTTATGTGTTATTTGTGAACCCCTCTTCTTCTCCGCATGGCGATGCTCCCAGATGACCCAGAAGCCTTCCTCTTATCTTCTTCATCCGGACTCCGATCGTCGATCTGTCGGTGGCTACGGGATCGTGTCGACGAGGAGAAAATCATGCACCTCTTTCCTTTCCCTCTTCTTTTACTAACTATTTATAGTTTCCTACCAAGGAGATTTCTGATATTTTATGGGAACGACGCTCTTCGATGAACATCATCTTAATGGTACGTTCTACCCGGTTCTTATTCCTTCCTCTATCTCCTCTTTATGTTCCTCTTTTACATGCTATGACAAGTGACACCTTAAACCTTAATGGATTATATCTTGGTTATTAGTGCGTTTGTGCCGCAGCGTCCACGGGAGGACGTAGTCATCGGTAGGAGTGATTGAAATCCTCGTGGTGTTTTTTCTCACAGAAGGACATCAAAAATTGTTCAAGTAGGGATCTTACCTTTGTCTCTCTCTCTTTTGTGTATCATGTGGGGTAGGTATCCTCTTTTTTTCGTGACATACGGTTGAACCAGTAAATAAAGATAATAAATGATTAAAGAATGGGTTTGGGGAAATTTTGTTGATATTGTTGTTTTATTTCCATCAATACTTATCCTTTGATTATGTTGTTAATTTAATAGGCTTATGCCTACTGAAAATCACGGTTGTTGGGGGACTTTTCTTGAGCAATTAAATGTTGCCCTGTTTTTTTATGGATTTTTTTGTCGATGAAATTTTCATAGAATGTGGAAATTGGTTAATCATGTAAAGTTGGCTGATTAAATGAATACCTGGAACCCTTGTATGATCACCCCAGTTAAACTAAATAAAATAATGAATTTGGTGGGTGCTATTGGGGTTTAATTATGTGAAGGGGTGCTTCGTGGGTTGTTGTGGACTGGGTGAGCAGTGGGGCTGAAATTGGCTTGGTTGTGGGTTGGCGTGTATGATATGGTTGTGATGGGTAGCGAATCTGTGGTAAATGGTATCAAAGGGATGATGATGTGGTACGGGTTTTGTTTTCGATGTGTTTGTGGTTATGGTGGTTGGCATCAGGGCTACAGGGATGGGTTGTGCATATGAATAAAAGTGGAAGAGTTAACTAATGAATTTTGGGGCGTGGTAGGTGATTAAATACAGAAAATCAATGGAATTTATTGGCTGATAAAAGAAAATGGTATGGTGTTTCTTGTGTTTTCCCTAACTTTATTTGTGGTTGGTAGGGATATGTTTTACAAACGATTGATCTGGTTTGGTTGTTTTTAGTTGCTCGGTTGTTAAGGAACTGATAAACTAAAACTATTGAAACATGAAAATCTTAATGGGGGTTTGGGGCTGTTTATTTTGTGCATACTTTCGAGGTAGCAGTGTCGAGGCATGTGCTCAGATCTTTTGTGTAGAATCCTTAGGATGGGATGATTGGTTGATATAATTATATAAATCTGTATGTTTTATGTTTCTTTATGAACCCCACCCATGTTGAGCACTATGTGTCGAACACCCATGGGATGGGGGGTTAGATTCTCAAACATCTAAAGGATGGCTGGTTATTGTTCTTCCATGTGCTCCCTCTTCCAGGTTCTATAGCCCAAGATCTTTCGGGCAGGTTGCGACAGATGTTTCCCAAGATTCTTCAGGATGAGGATGTGATATGTTCCCAGGTGTCTTTGGGATGATATGTGATGTGGTTCCCAGGTGTCTTCGGGATGATATGTGGTTATGGTCAAGGATTGAGTGTCGGAGTGATACTATGAGCTTCATATGGCCAGGTTGCGGCACTTGCTCGAGCTTCGTATGGCCAGGTTGTGGCACTAGCTCAGGAATAGGGGGAAACATCATAGCGTTAGGCATGAGGGCTTGAGAAGTATTCAGTGGGAAGGTGGTGTGGGGTAACCATAATTTGATAATATTACTATACTACTCTATTGACTTGTGATATTTGGTGAGTGTGGCTTGTAAGGTTGGGTGGATAGATTCTTTTCTAGTCTTTTGTTCCTTCTATTTTCTCACATGGAATTAGGATGTCTCCCCACCTGTGCACGAGAGCTTTAGGTTTTCCTACTGAGTATACTTGTATGCTCACCCTACGTTTACTTTCAGGTTTTCAGGAGGACTTCAGGCACCGTACGAAACCTTGCTAGTTGGGCGTTGGAGTTTTGTTGGTTGCAGTTTTTGCTTTCTTTTTTGGTATCATACTTTGGAGATTTTCTTGTACTTGTACTTTTGTTTCAGTATTGTATAAAACATGCATATGAGTTTGGTTTTGGGTTTATTTTAATTTACTTGTTCCTTTTTCTTTTGGTGTTTGACTCATCCTATTTCCCTAACTTAAATAATAAAAAGGGTAATGCCTCCCATATTTGTGAAAACTCACACCCTTTGTGCTAGTCGCCACACCAGGGTCTACTAGAGGTGGGACTCGGGGGTTATTATCTCCCTTTCACCATTACCAGCTCAGGAGGGGCATCTTTGGTGGGAGGGGGTCGTGACATGCGGGGTAGGAGTCTTTGGTGGATCAAGCTTGTGAGTCAATTTTTTGTGAGATGTGACTCGCTGAGGTTGTAAACATATTCTTTTTTTTGGTTACACAGGGTCGTGTAACAGTTAAGTGTTGATGGGATCTTGGAGGCATGAGTGGATGATGATGTGCTATGTCGTTTGGGTTTATGGATTGGGCATTACGAGAGCGTACACCTGAGGTGATTGAGTAGAGAAGATATTCAGGAGTAGGTAGAGAACCAAAGTGAATGTGATGAGTCTCTTATAGGAAGGGTTTACTGAGACCTTTGGATGGGTTGATATGTCCCAACATATAGAGGTGACATCATAAATTGATGAGTGGTGCTGGTATTCATAGACTACATCTAGCACACTTTTGGTTAGTGACGATCATTCCCAATACCTTAACATCATCTTGAGTATGTTGGGATGGAAATGGATCTACTCCTAGATAGATTTTGGTATTCTAGTTAGATATGGTACCTTTTATAGGTTACACTCATGGAGTGGTGTATGTGGGGAAGTATGGCGGAAAGAGAAAAATTTACTATTTTTAAGTGTGGTACCCGGGGTGGACCGGATGTCGATGAATACCATGGGTTTAATTTTTTGGATGATGGGGATGGGACATAGTTGATGTTTCATTTGGTTTCTCAAGTGCATGTAAGATGGCCATGTATGATCCTTTGGTTAGTAGTGGTTGGACTGTGTGAAGAAGTAGTTGAGGTTTCTTGGGTGAGTTGGTGATGGTGAGACTTTTATGGTGGGGAGTGATTTATCGGTTGTGGTGATATGAACCATGTGTTGGATGGGTTTCAAGTGTGTGGAACTAGTTGTGGATTGTTCATGTTGGCATTGTGATGCTAATGGATAATTTTAGAGGTGCGTGCTTAATTTCATTGGGAATGAAAATTGGAGATCAGTAGTGATGGATGATCAATCTAAGCATTGGATTTAGGCTCAAGGTGGTCTTGGAAAGTGTTTCAGGTATGGAATACAGTGGGTATGTTTGGGTGGTTGTGAAATTCCCCTAAGTGTGAGGGAATAGTGATCATGTGAGATAGAGACAGACCAGAAGTTGGATCTTGGAGTTTTGGGATGATTCGATCAAGGATAGTTTGACTTGGGTTAGTGAACAATGTGGGTGTAGATGGTTGCAATATATGTTTAGTGTGTCATTTTTGGAATGATGGGTGCATTTCATGTTTGAGTGGGGCTTTCCATGATGTCAAGGGTGTTAAGTATCAAGAGTTGGTGGTTATGAGATGAAGCTTATAGTGGGGAGAACCATAGCTCAATGGTTTCATGAGTGATGTGGTAATCAATGTTTCCATCAGATGGGATTAGGTAAATGCTATTGAGGTGTTTCGTTTTGGTAATAGGTGTTAGCATGGGTTTTTTTTCCAATTAAGCACATTGAGTTAGAGGTTGTGCCTCAGTAATGTTCTAAGCTATCATAGGCAGGACAAGGTTGTTGGTTAAAATTTGGTGATCGATATAGGTTGGGTGGTTTATATAGATAACCATTGAGGCTTCTCGAGGATGGGAAGTGTTATGATGGGGAGGTTATAAGACACCGTGTTTGAATGGATCAAGAATTTCCTTAAGAATATTAATTTTAATTACCAGAAAGGATGAATCTAGAATCAAGGCTCAGAATACATTTCTAAGAGTTATAATGTCTCAAAAAGATGTATTTATATGAGGAATTATTCTTGGGAGGTATCGAGGTTGTTTGATTGATCTTTAGATGTGTTGGGGTAAGTTTTGGGAGATTTTGAGTTCTCTTCCAAGGGTGCATGGTTTGGTGTGCATGGTTTAGGAGAAATTATGTGACACTCTGATGCTCATGAGTTTTTTAGTTAAATTTAAACTATGCATGGTTGAGTTTCATGGTTAGATCATGGTTTGGGGTAAACCTTACATGGAAAAGGAGTAATCGTGTGAATTTGATGAGGTTCTGAGGCATACAGAACAAGATTCTCAATATTTTAGATAAACTACATTCCTTCTTATAGAAGGGAGACAGTGCTAAAAGCATGTTTGGAACACAATTTCTCAAATTGTGAATCCAAACCATACAAGTGGTGTCCTTAGATAGATCCAACCACATGGTTGGCACCAAGTTTGGAAAATTTTGTGGCTAATCTGTATGGATACCCAGATTTCATTAAAAAGCGGGATTTTACCCAAATCACCCCTCAGATTTTCCAACATATCCACCCCTTTCTTCTCCTTTCAAGGTGAATAGACCAGGGGGTTCCCAAACCCCTTCCTCATCTTCTATCACTTGAATTTGGCGGTTTTCCATGGACATTTTTAGTATTTGAGGTGATTTCTCCTTCTCTAGTAGTTTCCTTTCTTCCTATTCTTTCTCCTCTATAATTTTATATTTCTATGATTAGTTTTTCATTGAAAATTCAACCAGAGCATAGTGGGATCATCTATTTCCCATGGTGATTCTGGTTGAATTCTATAAAGGAGAACTTGAGACATATTCTGCACTTCATTGTAAGGCATTTTGTTAAGGTATGAATCCATATTGAATTTTATTATGTTTTTTCAATTGTTTTATTTTAATTAGTTTTCATTTTGGTATCTCATATTAGGTATTTGGCTCAGAATGTGGTTGAGGTTGTGTCATGCATCATTGAGGAGTGTTTGGATTCTGTTTTGGTGTAGGACTATAACCTAATAATTTTTATGGATTTATACCAAGTTGGGTTTTGGTTAATTGATTAATTATAATTTTTATAATTAATTAATTGTGGTTTCTTGGTGTGAGACTAGAGCTTGGGTGGTGGTAACAAGATTGGTCAGTTCCAAGAGGTTTGGATGATGTTTGGATGGGCCTTGGCAATGAAGTCATATTTTGGAAAAGTAATGGAAAACTTATATAATGAAGTAGGTGGTATAAGAGATTACCCATAGTCTTATAATTTTTTATATGTTCATTTTGTTATATTAATTATATCCCATGTGTTTTATACTTTCTCTCTAAATTTAATAAATTGGTTTTGGACTTAGATTGATACATTGGACCTTCCAGGGATCTCATTGGATATGTGGTGTTGTGAGACTAAAACAATGGCCTCCCATTGGGTGTGTTGACCTTTGGAAGTGGATTGTTTTATGTGTTAAGTTTTTATGAAAATTCATATGAGGATTTGAAATGGTTTTTAATATGTGTTCTTTAGGTTTTAACCTAGTTTTAGGATGTTAAAGGGGAAATTCCATGTTTTGAATGATTCTTTTTTTGAAGTTTGGTGTTAACCTCAAGGTGATTTTAAATGGATTTAAAATAGATTTCAAATATTTATTTGAAATGAGATTTTGATGACTATTTAAAAGGTTTTCATAAAATATAAAGGTCTTGGACCTTGTTTGATTTTCAAAGTGAAACACCCATGTTCTAAAGGGTGGTTTCTAAATGGTTAATGAATATGGTTGGTTTTGGTTTTGATGTAATTTTAATGGGGCTAGGTTCATTTTGATCCATTTGTTGATTTAAAGTTCCTTAGGGCCATGATAAATGTTGTGAATTGGAAGGTAAATAGAAGTAGTTAAAAGGGGTGTTGATTGTTAAATGTTTTGAAGAAAATTGAATGAATATGTGCTTGAGTAAATGATGAAATAGTTTAAATTGTGAATTTGGTTCAATGTGATGATAGTAATGGATTATGGGAATGATGAAAGAAATGGAAATGAATTGTAATAGAATTATTGGGGATGGTCATACTTAGTGTTCAATGTCTTGGTTGGATTCATGGATGGATGATCCATATTTTTTGACCTATGATTAATGGTTTTGGGATGTTGGACTGATGCTCTACTCCCTGATTTTGGGTGGTCCAGACTGATACTCCAAGCGCCCTAATACACTATAGTTTTTTGAGGGAAGGACTGATGCTCATGAACCCAAGAATATGGACATGGGGTTCCATATCAAGGTTGGGATTGTTGAACATGAAATTATGAGTCCCAGTTGGATTTATGGACTGATGATCTATGTTTTCTGACTTGTGACCTAAAGGTTGGGGTTTTTGGACATGACTTTATGAGTCCTAGTTATATTTATTGACTGATGTTCCATGTTTTCTAACTTGTGACCTAGTGGTTGGGATGTTTGGACCTGATGTACTGGATCTTGGTTAGATTCTTGGACTGAGGCTCCTTAATTACCGACCAATGAACTATGTGATATATAGCTATGATGACCATATTTTTCTGAGGTGAATTTGATGGAAATGGATAAGATTTGGAAATAAGAATGAAAGTGGTTAATTGAACTTAATTGAATAGTGATAATTTCCATAATTACCTTCTTGTTTACTATTATTTTTTTCCTATATGTACTATTGCACTAACTGGTATTTTCTTTAGAAACTGTTATAGGTGGATAACTAAGTTTTATTTGCACCCTACTCAATCTTCCATTGTACTTTGATACCCTAGAATCTTTCACTTGTTTATTACAGGCACAAGTTTGGGTTGAGGTCTACGTTGAGTATTTTTGGTCGAGCGGGATTGCTCAGGTGGTCTCAGGTGACTAGAAGGGTTTTTATTGGTGATTCACTAGATCTTTATTGTAGTTTATGTTATTTTGTTATGTTATGTAATTAGACCAGTGGGTAGTTGGTCATATATATGACATGATAATTCAGGCCCTTTATCGCATTTCATATTATTACAGCATGTTTCGGTTTATTATTCTTTATGTGGACTCTAATTTTTATGATATTTGGTTATTTTATTTTATTTTTTCACTCTTATGTATAGGTGTAGTCTCCTCATAGTTCCATTTTAGTCCCCCACTGCTAGTCGTAAGCATCAGATGTATAAGTAGGGGCACTTGAGGTCTTGTGGTGAACCGGTTCAGGGCACCTGTTTAGTAGCTTCTAGGTTTGGAAATTATAGAAACTCTTCTCAGACTACCTATAATAGAATTAATTTTCTCATACTTAATCCCTTCATCTCTATAATTTATCTTAAGGTCTTCACTTTCAAGGAAATATCTAAGAAAAGATTCTGTCTCTGATGTAAGTGATGCTTTTTTCATAACTTTTTATCCTTAATATTTATATTATAAACCTCTTATATTTATAAAAATAAAATTACATAAGTATAATAATTATATTGATATGTTATTATATTAATTTAATAAACATTATTTATTCATCTCCATCCACTAAAAAAACAAAAGTGTTATTAGTGTGTTGCACGGACTACTGTCTCCATAAAGTAGCGGCTTTCATTTTTCATCACCATAATTTATGGATGATCAAAAGGATGTAATAGATGAATAAATATAATATATTAAATATAAATATTATTCTTAAATTTAAAATTATCATATTCTTTATTTACCTATCATTCTTGAGAAATGGAAACATTAATCATGTGTATGTGTGAATTATCGCATCCACGAGAAATGAGTTTCATTTTCCATCACAACCCACAATGGTTAGATTTAAAAATATATTTAATATAAAAAAATTATTTCCATAACACTATTAATATTATTTATATTATGAAACTATTTTAAAATGTTTTATACCATGGTCAACATACATAAGGAGTTACAAAAAATTGATAAAAAAACCTCAAGTAACTGACGTTGGTAAGAAAAATATATTATAAATAAATTATATTAAATAGTTAACGGGCCTTGAAATATTAAATATAGTTGGTTAAGTTTCTTGAGTAAGAATGTAATAAACTTAAATTTGTTATTCAGTAAGTTAATCATGTGTGAAGAACAAATCTGGAACCCGAGGTAATGGATCTTTTGTACCTCCTTCGTAACTTGTCAATTGCAAGTTATCTTTATTTTATTCCCTTTTATTAAATATTTTTCTCATTTAGAAATTATATTTTTGTATATATGTCCCATACATATATAAAAATTTAAATATACCTTTCATTTTTGGGGTTATACATGTTTTCAGTTCCCTTCAAAATTTCCAATTTTAATTAAACTCGGTTTAAGGGAACTTTCTTATTTCTTATCTCATATTAAGCACCACCCCCATAATTTTTTTAAATGATGAATAAATTCTAAAAAAACTAATTATTTTATGGATAACCCCATTGTTTCAATTATGATTTTATAGAAAAAAATATGGTTTCCCTTCTTTAAAAGATAATTTAGTCATTTCATAAAAGCTTCACCTATGTGGTATATTTATATTATTTCTTCTCCAAGATCCTTCTCATTAATTCTATATATTAGAATTCAATATTCAAGAAATTTTTTTATTTTTCAAATATTAACATACCAAAGGATTTAATTCCATATTCTCTTGGGAATTGTGATCATTTAGCCTTCAATTATACCTTAAATCATAATTATAAAATGAACTTTCTTCTCATGGGTTTGATCATGCTTATGATTTATGAATGGTTTATTTTCCTCATGTGGAACACATATTTATGATCTTCATTTATGTGGTAGGTGTTCTTAGAATTATATATTCCTAAAATGTATTGGTTAAAGCTTTATATCTCATGATATGTTATGTAAGGGATTAGGGATTGCACTTAAATCCACAATGGGACTTTGTACACTTTATGATGATGGTCTTGGGATTGAACCTTGACATATTTTTAAGATATCATGTTTTATGTGTGTTTTATTTTTTTATGATCTTATTAAAAAATTCCTTATTCAATTTCTATATTATTAGGATCACCCTCTTTATTATATCATGTTAGGCCTCATGACTCTCATGTTATTCTATATTTCCATGTTTATTCCATTACTAGGATTTCTAGATAACCCTATTAATTATGGATTTTCCCTAGAATATCATATACAGTTTTAGAAGATCCATGGATTTTAGGAGAAATATGTGTATTTTTAAATAAATATGATGTTTTTATGTTTATGTTGATGTATTTGTATGTCTAATCTTCAAAATATACTAGAAATATAGGTCCTCAATGTGTATTTTTTTGGAAAATTATGTAAATAATTATGAAATATTGTGTTATTAAGTCTTGGGTCACTATATAAATAGCCTAAGAGGTGTGAGGAATAGAGGAGATGAGGTTCCCTTTTATAAGTGATGTGGGTGGGAATCTTGTAAATACATTAAATATTAATATATAATATTTGTCGAACTCATGTAAAATGGACATAAAGTTCTATATCTTCAAAGATAAGGAGAATATTATCAAAATTAATTAAAAAATACAATTTAGACAAGTTTAATTAGTATTTTAAACCTTATATCTTAGTTTAACTCCCCAGTTAACCCTTTTAATCTTAAATGTGATAACAAATTTTTGAATATCTAAGGTTCATGAAAGTAATTTTAAAAATTTCAAGTAGTACATACATGAAAAATTAATGATAGGATCAAACAATTTCCATTAAATTGAGTTAATAGAGTATTTTTATGATTTTATACTGATTTAAAAATAATTTTTAAACATTAAATATTGTTTTAAGTTATTTTCATGATTATTCACTTATTATAACTTTAAAGGCATCAAGATAATAATGGAATTCAAATATAAATACTTTAACCTTCCCTAGTAATTTACAATTATCCCTTAAATTCATAAAATTCAATAATTAATCTAAAACATATTACTTTAATCATTTCTTAAATCATTTTATTGATTTATCTAATATTTACACAAGTGCTCATCGGCATTGCGTAAGCGTTCAAGGTAACTATACCGTCACTAAAAAATTAAAAATAAATTAAAATAAAAAATATAGTTTAATCCATGTAAATTTTATTATATATGTTAATTCATATGTAATTTTTATCTATATACATATTATGATAACATAATAAGTGAGAGTGATATTATGTAATTATTCTTAACTTTAAATAATATAATGGTTGTTATAAAATTCAAGTAAAACTAAAATTTTATATTTTCAAACGTATTATAGTTATGGTATAATTACACTCATCCAATGAAATAAAGGAAATTTTTGGGATTATTTTGAGACCTTGTCCCATTGTTTTATCCTTAATTAACTCGTTTTACTCATTACCATTATGATAAAATTTTATCATGGTTACTATTCATTATGAAGAAAAAATGAAATTTTCCTATTTAACAATTTTGAAACTATTGATTATAAATATGAAATCCATTTTTCATGATTCAATTCCTATAATTGGAAGAAATTGATTTTAATATAAGTATAAAAATGCATCAAAAACATATTCTAGAATAACACACTTTTTAGAAATAAAAATAATTTTATACCAAAATCAATTATAATTTTAATTACCATTTACATAATTGGATTGTATTTAATTAAATAAGACTTATGTGACTTCAACGAAAATCTAAAATAAAATTTAATTTTGTAATTTAAATAAAATAAATGAAAATTTTTTCCCAAATTTGTATTTTACACTATTCACCCAAAAAATCAATCATTTTAGAAAAATACAAAAAAATAACCCTGAGATAACTTTGATGTACTAATTTAAAAAATAATCTTATTTTTTCATATGAAATTTCTTATTATAATATAATTTAATTATAATTAACATTGTATAAAATTCCTAGAAACCATTTTAAAATAATGCATTTTTTTAAAGAATAACATGAATTCATTCTTATTATTTTCCTAGTAACAAAGATTACATGAATGTTAATTTTTATTATTGAATTAATTATTTTTATTTAGTAAAACATATCTTACATATATTTCATAATGTGGTTATTCCTATTCATACCCACCAAACCAACATCTAGGTTATAACAATCATATTTAAATAATATTATTCTTCATTTCATTTAAACTCATTGTTTCATCTAGTGTATGCTATAAAAAATAGTTTTATTTTTAAAATAAAATATAAACTAATATATCATGGTTTTATAGGGATGAATAAGGATTATTTATTTTCCTATGTAAACATCATTCTTCATTTTACACAAGCATTATCTTTGAGGCAAAGGTATTCTAGGTAAACATCATTCTGAATTTGCATAACCATCATCTGAATTTTGTAAAAATCATGAAACATCTGCATAAACATCATTATAGGATTTATAATAATGAATATGCTTGTGTAGTCATGAGAACTATATGGATCATTTGTGACTTTATTTAAACATCATGTGAGGCTATGTAACCATTATTCTTGTTGTGTAGCCATTATTCATATTATGAGACCATTAGTGCTTAGAGAAATTTTGAGAGTTCTTATTGGATGAAATTATCAGTTCTAGTATTATTTTTTGAAGAAAAATTTAAATACTTGATAATTATAGAGTCAATCCTAAAATATAAAAACATTAAATTTAAAATTTGATTCAGGCAACATAAAGAATTTGTGATCCCCACATCATGTGGAACAAGATTATAAAATAGTATAACAGAATGAGGTAGATCTCAATGAAGTTGAAATGAGTTTATTCCATTTTCAAGAATAATTCAAATGTTTTAATGAGAAGATTATTTACTATTTTTCATTTCCTAAATCATAGTCTAATCAATATATGATTCATTCTAAGTTCTTATTAACAGTCTGAGTTATTTGAAGCTGAGTTTGTTAAAAAATATCTATTTTATTTTGAATCTATATGTGCTTGATAAGTTGAGTCACATATATTTCTTTGATGTATTTCAGTGCATATATATATAAAAGATTATTCATATTGAATTTTTCATATATAAGTTTGAAGCTAGGAATTATTGAGTTGTTTAGTTACCAGTTTAAGAAGAAGAGGGTAGTTGTGGAAATTCAATTAGAAAATAAATTAAGGGAGACTAAACCAAATGAGTATATTAGTTAATATTACATGAAAAGGTATGAGTGGTGAAAATTGGTATTTAATTATTGTGAATTTTGGAAGTAGTCTAGATATACCTTTTATTGTACCATTTCATGTAAATAAAAAAGACCTAGGAAATTAATTACATGATTATATTGGAAAATTAATCTTGAAGAGATATAAAATTTCTAATTCTTAATATCTAGGATGTTGAAAATTTGAGTGATGTGGAAGAATAAAATATTTTTATTTTATTCTTCACTTGCATGTGTAGGATACTAAGTGAAAGTGAGAAGAAAAATAAAAAGTGACTAAAGCTAAGGATAAATGATCTGTGTAAATTTTTTACCTAATCATTCATAGTAAAGAAGATAAGATACCAAGGATGTAGAAAATAGACTATAAGATTTTAAATATCTATTTTTCCTAGTCGTGCATTACTAAGTTTGAGTAATGAATAAGTGAAATATTTGAATAGGGTATTGTATGCTATCAGTTGAGAAACCTAATAACTTTAGAGTTTATTAGCTTTATAAATTCTAGATTGGATATTCTTGATGAAAGTGAGTTATGTTTCCTTGATATTGTCTTTTTGGATTGAAGGATATGGTTTCAAAAATATTTCAAAATCAATCTGCACTTAAAATAAGATTTCTCTATCTCATATAGTGGTATTGTATATTTGTTGTATCTTTTGGGAGATAGAGGACCTATGGGTGGCAGTTTATGTGATAGGAAGCATAGGTTCAATATAAAACTAACCCAAACCACTTGTGTTTATAATAATATATTATCGTAAAATTTGTTGTAAGGTATAACAACCTGCTATAGCAAGGAGTAGGACCATACATTGTGGTCGAACCTTTTAAAAACGGTTTCCTAGTTTCCTCTTACTTTAATATCATTTGGGTGAGGCTGATTTTAATATAATTTAGAGGATAAATTCATAACTGACTATAGAGGTTTATTTCATAGAAATAAATTTTACAAATATTTTCATATTGATTCACCCCATTAGTGTATCCGTTACACTCTCTGGGACTTTCAATATTTTTTATTTTCATAGGGTTTTCTTTTTTTCTTCTTTAAATATGTTTTATGTTCTTTCCCTTCATTAATTTATCCTTATCCATGGTTAGAAATTATTAATTAAATCTAGAGTCAAGAAGTTTCCACTGGTTTGAGAGTTCTTACTTCCATATTTTTATTACTCTTCTTATTCATGAATTGGGGAATAGTGAATCATGGTAATGTAGTGAGCGGGATGTTATTCTTTCATTATGATTTATCATGGAATTAAGTAATGTTAGTTATGAAGAGTCAATATGTCACTCATTATTTTAATTACTTCCCTATTTTATTTCTCTCTTGGTTTAAATACTTAGATTCCCCTTATTGAACATACTATTAATACGGTAAAGTTAAGTTTGTAATATGAGGGTGTAGTACGTGGTCACGGCTAAAAAAAGTGACATGTGTGTATAGAATTACATATGTATGCCATGTGTCAATTGTACTAAAAAATAGGTATGGTCTAAGGAATGATATAATTTTTCCAATAAGAGATTTATGAGTGAATTTATCACATGTAAACAATGATTAAATTAGTTTTCTAGTTTCCTAGATTCTTCCACCTTTATTTCACTATCATAAAATTTGAAATTCCATTTTATGATCTTATTTAATTTATAAACAAAAAATTAAGACCATTTTTCATTGTTTTCAAAATTATTTATTAATAAACAATAATAAATAATATTAATAAGTGACATAGAGATATACTAAGAAATTGTATACCTCCTTTGAGACAACCCCACGGTTATCCACTAGGTTATATTCATAGAAAAATATAAATAATTTTTTATGTAACCCCATGATAGGTTGCATCAATTGATTAAAATTATTATTATATGTATGTTTAAAGTATCCATTTATAGATCAAATAAGGTGTTAAATAAAGGGATAATTATTTCCATGTTCCTATAAGAGAGTTAAAGGAGTTTCATGGTTTTCTAAGTGATTACTATTTATAAAATATGGAAAAGGGATATTGGTTGTGCAGTTAGTTAATAAATTGTTCAATATATTTCTCCATGAATGTATTAAATTATAAATCCATGTTCTAGGGAACGAGATCTAATAATATTGATCTATGGATTTTTTATAATGATTAAAAGTATATAAAATGACAAGGTATTGGAAAATAAATGATAAAATAATTTCTAAAAGAATTTTTACCCATGTCACATGGAATAAATTTCTCCAAGATGATGCATGGGGGAGATTATGAAGATAAATAAAAATACATTCACTTAAAAAATGGAATTTATCACATATTCTAAGTTATTTATAAGATTTTATATTTCTTATTCCTAAATCATGGTGGTAAAATATCAAAAAAATACAAGAAATATATATTTTACAATGGTTATAACTATCCAATAGTACATGTGTAGCATAAGGGATATATATATAGTACTTGGAGATTAATTCAATCTAGTTATTATAAAAACATAATATCTTTCCTTTAAATAGATCATTTTTTATGTTATCATGGTTAGGATAAGAAAATGATTAAGATAAGTTCATTATAGCCAGTGGTATCCAATTATACAAAATCTTTTGTTGTTGATTCTGATGGGGCTAATGAATGAGTATAAATATAAAAATTTATCTTGGATATTGGTATTGTACAAATAAAGTATGATATTATTACAATTTATATTTTAAATAATATTATAGCATTGGTACTGACTAAGAATTTTAGGTTGTTATAGAGGAAAAAATGTATCTAATCCAAAAGTATCATATCTCGAGGGATGTTAATCAAGGATGTGAAATCATGATTAGAAAAACTTCCCCAGATAAAAATGTGGTAGAACCAATAACTAAATCCATAAATTAAGAAATCTCATGAGAGATATGACAACCTATAAATACTGAGTAGTTATCTCTAGAATAAGTGGGAGTGTTGTGATATTGGGTGACCTAGAACAAACTTGAACATATGATTTTAGATCACCACATAATGCATACACTATAATATATGTATGATTTATACATACTACATAAATTCTATATATATTATATATAGTAATTTTTTTAAATTACATGTTGTATAAATATATTATAGTAGTTACCAACTATAATCAAAACCTATCAATACTATAACATTAATATTAAACATGTCTTATATTCTAGATACATAAATATGACATGAAACATATTTATGGTATATTAAGGAAATATGATATAATATAATCAAATAAAGAAAAATAAAGAATGAAAGGATGGTGATGTGAAGTATGAATCCTACTTTAGGAGATATCACCAGAAAAAAAGATTATATTACAAAAAATGTTTTCATATGAGTTTGTCATGGCTATGAATTATACCTATATATTTAAGGGTCATGATCTGTTATTAGATACCTCTCTTAGTTTGTGAGAAGGAAACACTATTTTTTAGATAAGTTCCAAGTGTTTTATATACAAATTATATCCTGAAGTTTCACTAATTTGGATGAATTAGAGTTTTGTATGAAGTGGTCCCCACATCCATTACAAGGTGACTATTTGAGTGTGATTGATCTCAAGTAAATGAATAAATAAATTCAATTATATATTATTCCATTATCAAATAATAATAATTTAATTTATACTTCAATTTAATTAAAAATTATCGCATTTTAAATAATTGAAAATGATAAAATAGTTTTTAAAAATAATATTATTTATTCAAAGTTAATTAAGAATATTTTGGAGGAACGAGATGATTTAATGGTTTTTATTTTATCGTATGGAATGTTATAGTGTTACATATAAGGATTAAAATTAAAATGAAATTTATGACATGTTAATTAAGTCATAAATAAGATTTTGAATGGTTTTATGGTTTTTGTTTCTTAATGGACTTAATTGTAATAAATAAACTTTAAACATAAGTATAAAAAATAGTTTTTCGAACCAAAAATGATTGATAGAAACCCTATTCATTAATTTCAAACCTCTCATGCCTTCTATGAAGTTTTAATGGGATAAATAAGAGATGATAATAACATCAAATCAATCCCTCCCTCTCAAATCAAGTTTTTGTTCTTAAAACAATAATATGGATGTCGTGTAGAATTTGACTCTCTTGTGATAGCACATGAAAGTTTTATAATGATGAAATGGGAGCTTCTATACAATTTTGGATAGTATATATGATCTTTTCATTTGATCCTTTGAGCTATTATGATCTAGTTAAGAGTCAAGTATGTTGGGATCATGACATACCACTAAGGTAATGTTTAATTATTCATTTATTATACTTATGATTAAATTATATTGTATATGATCCATGGGAGAATCTCGGGCTGGAATGACAGATCATGTGTTATTATACATAATTGATCAATTTTTTTGAAAATTATGATACCAAACCCTTTTTTTTCACCAAGAATCCTTCATTCACACTCAAAAAGATGGAGGCATAATTTTATACAAGAAATCATATGGTTCATGTATCATTCTAACAATAGTTTTAATGCCTCAACTTGTATCAATCCACATTTATTGGATCAAAGTGTCACTGGACCTTAGGTATGCCTTCCCATATGCCAAAGACCACAAACTAGCAGTGAGGGTCTATTGGGTGATAGTGGGGAGACCATACCCTATAGAGATAAATAATAATAACAAAAAAATAATAATAAAATAGGTATAATAAAAATCACTAACCATATCATATTATATGATGCAATGATATTAGCTACAAGATCATGCAAGTCAAACACACACAAAAAGACAAGATCTCCCTCCAAATAATCACATATGTATATTTATAAAAATAACCAAAATTTATCACCGAACTAGCACCAAAGATCCACTCCATCCTTCTATAAAACTACCAATTTCATCCAGTGCACCGCCTTTACATAGATATCCACTAGGCTCTAGATGTTGAACCTTCACCCTTACCAAAACCATAAGACATAAAGACTACATGCATCCCCAAGGGTCCATGTAATGTGTTCGTATGAACTCGATATGGCACCAAAAATGGTGTCCCTAGATAATATCCATATTTATACCATTGTATAAGTAAATATAATAAATATTAACCCAACACACACTACACAACCTGATCTACTCATGCTCAACCATCCCCAAGTAAACCTTTAAATATTTTCACTAGTGATGGATTAGAATGATATAACCACAATTAGTCATACCAAAAGTTCACTTGGAAATCCAAAAAGTTCCCATGTCGTTTGGAATAGTCATCCCAAATAAACTAAGATACCCCAATGGAACATCTTCCAAACATTTTACAAGGTGTTCCTAATATATTTCTCATCCTGACAAGTACTACGCTCCCATCTAGTGGTCTCTCATGCCACCTACCGGGGCCAACTATGGTGTCTCTCCACCTCTAAATTTATGTTCAACGTCATCACCACTATGTCACTTAAAATATAGATTTTATACCAACAATGAGTGGACTAAACCACCTTATGGGGCCTATCATATTTGTAAAAAACCCCCAACAACCTCATCCCCTACAGAGATTTCCATCACCAACCTCCCATGAAAACAACCTGACAAACTTCCATTGCCACCCGTGGAAATAGTTAAGGTCATCTGCATCTCACTGGTAAACCTAATCACCTGATTCTTAGTGATCAACATAAACCACAGTCTCATAGACCACACCCATCCCATTACCATGTAACCACATCAACTATCACATATCATAAATCACCACATTACAACACATGGAATCATGCTCGGTAAACCGTACAATCACCCAACCAAGTTATACTAAAAAAATCGACCATTTTTTGCATGATACTGCAATCTGGTGTCTCTTAAAAACAATGAAAACCTAAATTGGTTCCATTCCATGTTATACACACAAAACCCTACCCACTCCTATTTACCACACATCACATAAAACAGGTATAACATTGAAAATATCTAGTCACCACCTACCTAGAATTGCAAGACCCCACTGGCCAAGAAACTTTATAATATATAAATTTATTTATAATATTCACCAAAATATGAAAAAAAAACCCTATGATTGATGCTTTTCAGCAAAAGATTATATAACTATGAGAAATTTGGATGTAAATGGTATGCTGGTCTTACTTGTTACTACTCCCTACTTTAGACCACATGAAGAACCAAAAACATTTGGATATAATCTCACATGGATAAGAAGAGAATAATGAGAGGTAATTTAGGATCTTTTTCTTGTATTCCTAGCCGAAAAAAATCCTAAATACCCTTTATAATTATATTCCCAATTAATCATTCACTTTTAACATTTTAGGAAAAATCTACCAAAAATTCAAAATATCAAATTTTGTAAAACACTAAAACCTTATATATCACCCTCAGGGACCCATGCATAATATATATAAAAATATTACATATCAAAATGCCTCATAAATTTAACAAATTTTCAGTCAAGAAATATATTATACCTCTCCATAAATAATATATTTTTTCAAAATTAATATATTTTCCTTAGGTAGAATTCCACACGTAATATATTTTCACCATACGTAGTATATTTTTCCTTACAAAAGTTTCTTGAAATTGACTTAAAAATATAAGAACGGTATTTTTAGCCAACATGAAATATATTTTCCACCTGATGTAAGGTTTTGGACTTAACCACATTCCAGTAGGCCATTTATAAAAACCTTATACTCACACCAAAAACCTTATGTATACAAGGGATTCCATACAAAGACACATTTTTTGATTCCATAGTGACTCAAATATATTACACATGTCATACCTTATCCATTTTATTCATGCATAATATTTTTCATACCTAATATAAATTTTCCTCCCCTATAATACATAATATATATTTTCCTAAGACTTATCCAAATTTTAAAAATATACAACTTAAAACTAAAAAAAATCGAGAAATTGAAAAATCTCTCCAAAATCATTCTAGATTTCCAAAAACACTTCTAAACTTATATTAATTTTAGTTTCATTCCTATAATTCCATCTAACTCCATATTTTGATCCTTGAGCTTGGAAAACTCTCAAGTCTCATTCCCCAACCTACACCAATACCCTATACACCTCTATAAGGTTTAGAATCACAAGATCGGTCCAAGAACCAACTCAAATTACTATAACAAATACTTAGAACCTTACATTCTCACCACCATATGATAGTTGAACCCTGAGCTATCTTGAACCACATACTAACACAAAACCCAAGAAACCATACTCACTCCCTTCCCAAAATACCAAGATGATGTCGAATACATTTTCTTTTACCAATTCCCTAATTTCCAAAATTAAACTAAAAATATATCTTAGGTGGGAACTCTTGACCATAATAATCACCTACCCAGTCTCATCACAACCAATTTACCTAAAATGATGACAACATCACACCTGTTCATTTTGTATACATTGACCATCCTTATGTAGACACTAGTTATCAAACATCATAAATCTACATCATACCATTTCCCATTTTCATCATGTATCGTACCTGATGTAAACACATCATATAGTCATTTGGAATTATATCTGATTCCCCCATATTAACAAGAACCTAGATAATACATTTATCATATATGTACCTTGAGGACCTGTACCCATCAAAAAGAACCATAGTAAACATTCTCACAGTATACCTCTAATGATTGATGGTTCCTTTACCTTTTTTAAGTATGCCAGTTCAATCATATATAGCTAACTCAAATCCTAACTGCTCAATTATTATCCTACCTGTGGAGCCTTAACCACTGCTATCCACTACCCTCACTGCTAGGTATCCATTTTTACATGACCTAACCCATCGAGGCCCACCTAGTCCACTATAATCCAAGATAATTACTCCAAGCCCACCACCAAAAGGTCGTGGACTAGTGACTAGAACCAATTAGGCATATCACATAGAGGCCATAGAATAATTTACCTATACACATGCATATGTATCTCTATACCAACCATAGAGAAGAAAAATAGTAAACAATGAGAATAATAAATGAATGAATAACCTCTAACATCCCACAACAGGAATACAAAAGTATATAACCAAAGAAAATATTAAAATATACAGTCCCAATAACCAGAAAGTAGGCTCAACCTATCAACTAGTGAGAATACTCTCCCAACATGCAACATTCAAAGTCTTGGTATTGCTACTGAATACACCAAACACTACTATGCATCACCTACACCAGGTCCACCTAGATCTTCATTAAACATTATATCATCTATATAAAACATTACAAGTGCGAGAAACACTCATACAGGGGTGAGTATATACAAACACAATAGGAGACCCCAAAATCACCAAGAAGTAAAGCATCAAAAGAGATTAATTTATAAATAAAAAACTAGAGGGTAAATAACATTGAACCCATATATGCTTATAGAAGGATAAGATTCATCTAGTAGTATCTCATACCTCACATCCAACCAAACAAACAATATAATTTACATGGATCTACAAATCCACACAATCGAGAAAGAGGCATTCAAGACCCCTCAGGAAACATATTAAGGAAAGTCACACCTCACTAAAAGACTCCTCAGATTAGGGAATTCAACTCATAGGTATTGGATCACACCCTAATACATATGTGGATACTTAAATTTATCTATATTATCTCGTATGAGGGGATCACATGCCTTGATTAAAGGTAACAGAATACTAGACCCTACCAAGGTAAAACGAATAGATGGTCATGCCTCCAGGACCATGGAAAGATACCTAACCCCATCCACGATTGACCAATAGATAAGGGATCTTGCATCCTGTGTAAAACGATGGGGTACCATATCCTACATAAAAGGAAAAAATATAAAACTATCACATCCAATGTGGTAACCTACTCTTAAAGGACCATTTGAAGGTCCTAATTCGAGCAAAAGAAAATTAAATAGTTTGTCCAATGGGTGTACATGCATGTTCACCTAGGTCAAAAACTTTTTCATGCACTTACACTCAACATGGAATGTAAAATACCATCAACAGTGCATGTGATGCTGGCTAAATGGCATGTAGGTCTGGGTTTAGAACTCATTGTGTGTCTCACATCCCATGTCATATTCCACCAAGGTCGCATGGTGTGTGTCCACTATACACGGTGTGTGTGTCTACTCTGGTTCCTAGGAAATTACAATTTGTACACACCAGTCTGGTCATCTAAGGTCACACAGTGTTTGAGCCTAGCCACATGGTCATGTGATGTTTTTCTCAATTTTAAATCTTAGTGTCACATCAACCAGACCCACAGTGTGTGATTTTTCAAACTAAACATAATGTAGTCAGATTCTCTATAAAAACATTGCACCTTCAATGCATATTCAAATTTATTGTCGATTCATTTCATACTTCCACAATTCACACATGAACCTCTATCAACCACATCATACATGGGTCTATTTTCATCAGAATCAATTTATATCCACTGATCACTGTAATACTGATTCCCCATTGAATTCTCATTATCTTGTATGCCTAGAATCATGAAAACCATTTTCCTAATTCCTTATCCTTATTCTTATTATAGTCAATTATCCTCCGCCATTTCATAATCCACCAATATTAATCTATATTAATGCTTCGTGAAATCAATAATGGATCACACAATATATTGGTCCATGAGGAAAATTTTAATCACCATCCAAACCAAGTGTTGGTGATGAACACATGAAGAACAGAAGGGAAAATATATAAACCATAAAAATTTTAATTAATGATGAACATAATCTATCATCCACCATCTATGGTTGAAGAATCTAAAGAAATAGATAAATATAGAAATTTCCAAAATCAATGATTCTCTAATAACAGGTTTAAGAAAAATATATAAATTAACAAATAATTAAAATGGTTTATCATAGATCCAGTTATAGAGTGATTAATACATGATTGAAAATATATAAAAATGGGATAAAACCATAAAAAATGAAATTCCCAACCATGGAATTGGATTGATCATTAATGAGAAAGAATCTTGGATCATTTTAATCAATTATGTGTGTAATCTCTAACACATTCATGATCAATCCACAATTCAAAGTTTGTCTACCAACCAACTTTAACATGAAAATATCTCCCTCTATTGATTATCTATGGTCATGAATTTATCCCTAGATAACCACATAATATATACTTAAATAGATGGGGATTAGTTCATAGGTGATATAACACCATTCCTCCTCGCGACCGCTCAATTGGTTCTCAGACTAGTGGTGCACCACTAGACCTTAGGTGCACCTCCCCATATTCGGAATGCCACTAAATAGTAGAGAGATTCTATTAGGGGATAGTGGGGAGACTACACCCTATGTTGAAAATAATAATAATAATAATAATAATAATAACACTGTAGAAATGATAAATCAAACACATCAAATTCAATTTAAAACAACAACATTAATGATCGAAAATACATATTCTAATAACAATATAATATCTATATGTCTTTTCAAACAAAAAAGATAAATGAGATCACTCACATTATGATCATATATTCAAAAGAAAAAAATAACCAAAAATACCTTCAACCTGATACTGAAGAACCACTTAGCCCATCTTCCAAAAACTATGCCAA
The DNA here is from genome assembly GCA_963277665.1 of Viscum album. Classification (NCBI taxonomy): domain Eukaryota; kingdom Viridiplantae; phylum Streptophyta; class Magnoliopsida; order Santalales; family Viscaceae; genus Viscum; species Viscum album. Next base: position 2,101,906,838 of record OY728130.1, on the reverse strand, counting down.
TATGATCATGCACTATCTCCACACCCCTATCCATTAAGCTCTATCCCTCAATAATGATCCATTTATTATACTAAAAACTATAATGTTTTCACAAATACTATAAGTACCATGAAGAGTGTGGGTATGAACTCAGTAGGCCACCACCAATGGTGTCCTTATATTTCATCCATACATATACCAGTGTATGTAAAACATAAGTAAATAGTAGTCAATATATCCCACATAACCTACTCCATTTATGCTCAATAGCCACAAGTGATCCTTTACCTACCTCGGTTAATGTTGGATTGGAATGATACATCCTAGATCTATCATTATAGAAGATCCCTTTGTATTCCATCACTTTCCATAAAATAAATCATCCCACACCACCATCACTACATAAAACATGACACCTCATGCCATTGTTTCCACATGAGCACTTCAAGTCTACCCGATGCCCCAAAGGAACATCCATAATACATGTCACAAGTACCTTATACTTTTATATACTTAACCACAATCATCTTAACAAACTAACATCCCAAGCCCTGGAAACACCCATCCTTCTATAATCCTAGCATAGCAGCCCCAACATAGAAGTGATCCTTATCCCCCATATTTTGTCTCTCACAACATCAATCATGGCCTTCTATATTGAGAACCTCCTCTGCATTGATGGCCAAAACCATACCCCTATGTTGGATAATCTATTGAGGCCCCCACCCACAATAAGAGATAAACACCACCTCACTAGGCCCTTTCCTAGGTGTACATGACCCTAAAGGCCCTCTCAGCCAACCATGTTGAGCAGAATCTCCAACAATCCTAGACCACACCTACAGTGAAACTTCATCACCACTTTCAAACCATGTTATAAAATAATGGACATGGTCAACACCATATTCATCATCCTGAATAAACATTTCACTTCACTTATGGTGATCAACATCACTCACAATCCCTTGGGTCATGCTCAATACATTCCTATGGAACCCGCTCAGCCATCACATCATTTTAAATAAATTACATGACAAAAATAATCATGTAAAACCAACCATGGAACCTCATATATCACCTTTCATTCCATAATAGGCTCAAATGCACCATTTATCAAATGAGAGTACCTACTGATATCTCTTAGGAATAAAAATCACTAAACATAGTTCAAAATCAGCCTCACCTGGACCACCCCACTCACATTTATTTACCACGCATTATATAACACATGAATAAATTAAGAGAAATCTAGAAACCACCTACCTTATACTCATATACACCTACTCATTGAATACCAAACTTTTATTCAGATTCAAATAGTGATAATTTTAAAAGAAGATAAAGACCCTAAAAATAGGGCATAACAACCATAAATGGTGAAACACCTCAAGTAAGTGAGAGAAATAAACAAATAAGGGATGCATAGTTTTAGCCTTACCCTAGGATATACACTGTAAAGAATGACACCAATATATGGAAGGGAGTAAGGGAGAATGTAACACCCCAAAAATTTAGTTTCAAATAATATTATGCTTGATATCTTTCTTAAAACGCAACATAAAGATTTAAGCGAACTTCGATATACTATAAAAATAATATTATTTAAATTCAACCATTATAACCTAACAGTTAATTGGAAGTTATGAATAGAAATAAATAAAATATAAAAAATATGTATAAAGGTTTTAAAAAATGATAATGAATTTCTTGATGTTAAAGAAATATGTACTCAATTTTTTGTAAAGTCATTTCATGCATTAAAAACATATTTTCTTCAAAAAAATCATTTCATTTTGTGCACGGATATGATAATTAATTTATAAAAATTTTACAAATTTTATTTGAGGTAATTAATATCATGTTTTCAATAATCAATTCAATATTATATTATGGTGATCACTTGGGATTTTTCTAAAAAGATTTATTTTGTAGTGAATAGTAAAAAATACTAATTTTTGTGAAATTATCATTTATTTACATTAAATAAAGTAATTTAAAATTTTAATTATGTTTTTAATTTTATATTAAAGTAACATAAGTATAATTTAATTATAAATAGTCTAATTAATTACATAGTAATCAACATTATACTTGATTTTGGTATGGATTAATTTTTGGGATTAAAAACATATTTTTATAAAAACTATTTTTATGCATGTAATTTGTTTTTTTGTTAATAAATTAGAGGTACATGAAGAGTGAGTATGGTGCCTAGTATGGGATCTCGTATTTTTCAAATCAATGATGGGAAATATTTAATCTAAGACCTTGTTGAGCAATGGCCTCATTTGATTATGACTGGGAAAGATCTTTTCCTTCCTCCCTCGATGGATCTAGATCTAGGCGAAATACCTATATTGAGGAACGAAAGGGCATATCATTTACATAAGCCCTTTCTAGTTCTATGTGTACCCTAAATAAATATAGTGTCTATGTAATCACACTTTTTATTATGAAACTTTACATGACATTTTACAAATAGAGGATATTTTAAAGTTCAGTACTTTGGAAAAATGTACATAATACATGAAAACATAAAACATTATTATATTCCAAATGAAAGGATTATTAAAGGTTCATAATAAGTAAATTTATTTCATCTCATAAACTTGGTACATACATCAAAGTAAAGAGTAATAATAAGGCCCGGTAAGGGAAAACAAGTGAAACAGTTTACATGTTAATTTGATTAATATCAATAAGAACATGAGGAATATCGTAAAGGAATTATAAAGAGGAATATCATAATAATAATATCCTAAATCATAACTTGAAAATTTGGCTACAGAATTTAATTTATACATTCATAAGAATATCACCAAGGTCCATCCCCAAGGTGTCATAAAAATTACCAAGGTTATTCACTATGGTATCGTAAAACTTGTCATCTCTAGAGATTAATTTATTTACCCAATGCATAAGAGTGATATCAGGTCACACCCTTAATATTTATTTATTTTCATGTGATATAAATATATAATAATCAAAATTTTCATAAATAACCCAAATATAATAAAATAAATGGTTTTCATATCAAAATCATGGTGTTTTAAAAAGTGCTTAAAATGATCATTATGCCATTTTTAAACCACAAAAAGGGAATGAGGGTTTTATGTATCTAAATTATAGAATAAAATAAATAATTTTTATTTCTTGATGAATACCATATAAAATTAAAGATTTTTGGGTATTCACATAAAGAAAATGAAATAATTTCTTGAGAAAAAGAGAGATTTTTAGACAAATATTCTACATCATAACAGGTATGAAACATGGTTTTATAAAACATTAAAAAGAAAGGGGAAAGGGGTAAACCATTCATAAAAGACTCAAAATATATTATAGGTACAGAATAAAATTTAAATAATAACATGGTATGAAAATTTGAAATACATACCACATAAAAGAAAACATGAAAGGAGAAGAGAAGTTGGGAATTCCCTTACCTTGAAGAGTAACTTCAAAAAATCAAAGATCGGGACCTTGGGGGATTACTTAAACCTTGTTAGGACTCCTTGGGAGTTAATAATATCATAAATTTGTGGATAATTATTTTTTAAATAAAGTAAATGAAGGAATGGGTGTGTATTTATTTAAAGTAAAAGAGATAGAGTTTTTTTATTAATTTCAAAGGACACCTCATTAATGGTATTTGAAAAACCATGGGCTTTCCCATGGTATTTTCCCATGTTATTAGCCTCTTGAGAAACCTCATGTCATATTTTATTAGTCAAGAGTCTACCAGAATTATTACATCATGAATACATCATTAATGACGTCATTAAACATACCAAAAACTCAAAACTATATTTTTTCTATTCCCTGAAAAGAAAAAAAATTTATAAAAATATAATAAATTCACCACAACGTAATATTGACATTATAAATTCAAAAATGAAATTTAATTTACCTTAATAAATCTATACATATGAGAAATTTAATTTTAAACTATAAAAATACATGACTATTAAAAATAATAGCAAACATAAAATGCAAAGACATGCATTCGTCACTTGAAAAAAAATATCATTTGTAAATAAAAAAGATTTTTTTAAAAAAATATTTACTTATAATAAAAATTATTAATAAAACCTTAATTTAATATAATAATTTATATATTTCTAGAAAATACAATTTTTACCCAAAAAAATCAATTTATCAAATTCTATTTCAATTTGTAAGAAAAACTATTCTTAAAAAGGAAATGATGGAATACCAATTTTATTAAAAAAAAAGGGATTACATTTTAACTATATATGTCCTAGAAACATAACCCCTTAAAACACACATATACGTCCTAAGGTTAATTTTTTCAAAGGTGATGGACTCTTGGGGAGGCTTGGATAACATCGCCTGAGTGGTAATATCCACTAACTTAAACTTCTCTCGTAGGCAATTTCCTTCAAGCTTAACATGTTGATGCTCGACTTGGGATTGGTAAATAGTGAATCCCAATGACTCTTCCTCCTTCCCAAGCTTTGATAAATGTAATTTTTATGGACTGATTCTACTAGATGAGGTCATCGACTCTTCTTTATGCATTAATTATCCATTATCATTTCTATTTTTAAACAATAATTATAACATTAAAAATTATTGTTGTTCCCAACAGTCATATTATCCAAAATTCATATAAAAATAAAAAATAGATGGTCACATTTCATTTATACTTATATATTTTTATTGATTATGACATAGTAAAACTTATATTTTCAGGAAACAATATATTATTCAAAAGTTCAGGTCATTACATTCTTCCCCCCTTAAGAAATTTCATCCCTAAAATTTAAAATCATACCCTGAGAAGAGAAAAGGTGTGGGTACTTATATCTCATAGTCTCCTCTGGTTCTCACATGGATTCTTCATATTTTTGGTTCTTCCATAACACTTTAACTAGGTGGGTAGTCTTGTTTCATAGAACCTTGTCTCTATGATCCAAGATCTCCACTGACTTCTCCTCATAAGAGAGGTTGTGTACCAGTTGTACCACCTATAGATTTAGAACATGTGAAGGTTCAGGTATGTACTTACTAAAGAGGGATACATGGAATACATCATGAAATTGAGCTAGATTTGGAGGAAGTTCAAGATGATAGGCCATTGCTCCTACGTGATCAAGGATTTCATAGGGGATAATGTACCTAAGGCTGAGCTTCCATTTCTTTCCAAACCACATGACTCTCTTCCATGGAGAAATTTTAAGGAAGACCTTGTCACCAACATCAAACTCCAAGTCCCTTAAACGGTTGTCGGCATATCTCTTCTGCCGACTCTAAGTATCCTTAATATGTTGTTGGATGGAATGAACCTTTTCTATCATATCTTGCACAAGATCAGGCCCAAGAAGATTTCTCTCACCAGTTTCATCCCAACAAGCATTAGTTATACGTCACTTCCCATATAGATCTTCATAGGGTTCCATTTGAATGCTTGAGTAGAAGCTATTTTTGTATGGGAAATTAGCTAATGGGAGATGTTGATCTCATCCACCTTTAAATTCCATTTAGCATGTTATCAGCATGTCCTCGAGTATCAAGATAGTTATTTTAGATTTTCCATTAGTTTGGGGTGATAGGCCATACTAAAATTCAATTTGGTACATAGATTATGTTGAAGACTTCTTTGGAATTTTGATGTGAACCTTGGATCATGATTAGATACGATACAAAATGGAACTCTATATATCCTTACCACTTTCTTAACATAAATACTAGTGTGTTGATCAAGAGATAAATCTTACCTAATAGAGATAAAATGGGTATTCTTGGTGATATGGTCCATTATAACCCATATCGCATTGTTTCCTTTGGAAGTTCTTGGGAGACCAGTAACAAAGTCCATAGTGATATTGTCCCACTTCCATGCTGGCATAGGTAGTGGTTGTAATACCCCTTTAGGAAGTTGTCGCTCTACCTTCAATTGATGACATACCAAGCGCCATTTTGTGTAGTTAGAAATATCCATTTTCATATTATCCGACAAATAATGATCACAAAGGTCCCTATACATTTTCATGCTTACAGTATGTATAGAGAATGTAGAGCTATGAGCTTTATCCATCATCTCCTTCTTTATTTCCAGAATAGATGGAACACATAGTCTTGTATGAAAATTTAGTACACCTTCTTGATCAATATTGAACTCTAAAAGATTCCCATCCTTCACAACCTCAAACTTCTTCTCTACAAAAAGGATATTATTTTTTAGATTTATTGATTTTCTCTAGTAATGATGATTGAGAAATCATTTGGTATAGGATTGATAATGTCCCTTCCCTTAAAATTCCTACATCCAGTTTCACTAGGTCTTTGATCAAGGGATATCCTTGAATCCTCAGCATTTCTATAATAACATGTCCTTTCCTACATAATGCATCATAAACTTTTTTTTCTCTTTCGTGATGACAATGAATTGAACAATCATAGTCTTTAATAAGTTACAACCATCTCCTATGTCTCATGTTCCATTCCATTTGCATGAAAATATAATTCAAAATTTGATGGTCTGTGTATATATCACACTTATCCCCATAAATATAGTGCCTCTATATCTTAAGAGAAAAAACAAACCTATCCATCTCAAGATCATGTGTAGGATAATTCTACTCATGGAAATAGTTCAGAAAACATTATTTACGTCACAATTTTTTACGTCGGTTATATATACCGATGTGATAATCTCTGAAACGTGGTTTTTTACGTCGGTTATTTTATAACCGACATAACAAATGTGGTGAGTAGCTTTTTAACGTCGGTTATTTTAATAACCGACGTTAAAAATCGCGCGTGTTCGGTTTTTACGTTGGTTATAAATTAACCGATGTAAAAAACAAAAGCGCGGGGGTTTTTTACGTCGGTTATTTGATAACCGACGTAAAAAACAAGATATCTATGAGTTTTTTACGCCGGTTATAAAATAACCGACATAAAAAACTTGGCTTTTGAGGCTTTTTTGACGTTGGTTATTTTATAACCGACGTAACAAAACAACCCACAGAACATTTTTTACGTCGATTATACAATACCCGACATAAAAAACTGTGATTTTTTATGTCTTTTTTACGTCGGTTATAGAATAACTGACGTAAAAAACCAACACGCTGATTTTCTTACGTTGGTTAAAAAATAACCGATGTAAAAGAAGGTGTATCTGATGCATTTATAACGTCGGTTATTATAATAACTGACGTTATAAATGTAAAAAAATAGTTTATAATGACGTTTATTAAATAACCGACGTTATAAAACATTTAAAAAATTAACAAGCTTCGTGGATTGTCATTTACATTTTTTCGATCAACAGTCAGGCGGCTCGTCTCTCTCGTGCGGTAAACCCTAATCAACTCGTTGATCTCACTGCGTTAAACTTATTTTGCCTTCATCTTTTATCATATTTACTCTCCTCGGATCTATCATCTCAACTCGCATCACTCAAGTAAGCCTTCCACGAATTTATTTCGTTCATTTTTTTTTTCCGGATAGTCTATATTTATGTTTTGCGATTTTTGTGTTTAAACTAGGTAAGATTCTTCAATTTCGAACCCTCTTACCTCTTTTTTCCATCATCATCTTATTTATCATCCCTAGATCTATTAGATCGACTCGCAATATTCATATAAGCCTAAACTACTTTTATTTAGTTTGTTTTTGTTTCGCGAATGCCCGACATTGATGGTAATTTTTGTTGTCATTGACAACTAATGATCTCATTCACCTATATTACTACATAGAATGGTTATTGATTAAATGTATGAATTCAGAAATGATATTTCATGTGTTGTTGCTGCTTATGTTTATCTTCTTTTATATGAGAATCTATTAGACATATAATGTAATGACTGTTGACCTCTATGACCCTTCGATGCATCTCTATGTCTCATGATTCCAAATAAAAATGGGTTCTGCTAAGGGCTTACCCAAGTATTTTTTGAGGCCTTGGCCAAGGCCTCGACAATATGTTTAAGATTTCTAGAATTATCCATTACCTCATTATGATATTAGTTATCGAGAAAACTTGTGATCATTTGACTAGTTGAATATCAATGGTTATTTTTAATTATCATACGATCATTTAAGTAGCCATATTTAATAATATTTAATTCCATCTATTTCATGCTGAAGTATATATTAAATTCATGTATTTTTAGTTGTTCACCATGCCTAGTTTTTATATGTAAAACATTGTTTGGGGGGTTGTCCGGGGGTATGGGGGCTATCCAGAGGGTTGGGGGTGTCCAGGGGGTGTCCAAGGGGGTGGGTGGGTGTGGGGGGCTGTCCAAGGGGGTGGAGGCCTTTCCATAGGGTTTTGGGGGTTGTCCGGGGTGGGGGTTGTCCAGAGGTTGGGGGTGTCCAGGGGGGTGTCCAAGGGGGTCGGGGGTGGGGGTGGTGTCCAGGAGGGGTGGGGGTGCTGTCTGGAGGGGTGGGGTGCTATCCAGGGGGTGGGGGCGTCCAAAGGGTTGGGGGGGTGTCCAGCGGGGTGTCCAAGGGGGTAGGGGGTGGGGTTGGTGTCCAGGAGGGATGGTGGTGTTGTCTAGAGCGGTGGGGGGTTGTCCAGGGGGTTGGGGGTTGTCCAGAGGGTTGGGGGGTGTCCAGGGGGGTGTCCAAGGGGGTGGGTGGGTGTGGGGGTTGTCAAAGGGGGTGGGGGCCTGTCCAGAGTTTTTTGGGGGTTGGACGGGGGGTGGGGGTTGTCCAGAGGGTTGGGGGTGTCCAGGGGGTGTCCAAGGGGGTGGGTGTGGGGGGGCACTGTCCAAGGGGGCGGGGCCTGTCCAGAAGGTTTTGGGGGTTGTCCGGGGGGTGGGGGGCTGTCCAGAGGGTTGGGGGTGTTCAGGGGGGTGTCCAACGAGGTAGGGGGTGGGGGCTGTCCAGAGGGTTGGGGGGTGTCCAGGGGGGTGTCCAAGGGGGTGGGGTGGGGGGAGGTGTCCAAGAGGGGTAATTTTCTCCATCTGAATTTTTATTTTAAATATGATTTGATTCTCAGGTTTACTCCATTCTCTCCAATTTTCTATCAACCATGTAGGTTCCATGGTTTTCTTTTATTTAATGTAATTTAAAACTGTTATATCTAACTATATTTTCTTTTAATAATAATATTCAAGCATATTTTTTTAAATATGCATAGATTTGTTTTATATTTCAAAATTGTTTTACATTCAAATTATGATTTTTTTCATATAAACTTATATTTGTCTTATCTTAAAAATATATTTATTTTTTATATTTGTTATAGGTAATAATGAGTCGAAGTTGGATTACGGCACATCGAATGAGCAATGAATATGAGGAAGGTGTTGATGCCTTTTTGGAATTTTCTAAAGGAAATGTTCCAAGTAGTGAATTTTTTCTGTCCATGCCTGAAATGTTTGAATATGAAGAAGTTAAAAAGTAGAGGGATAAAAGATCATCTGATATGTCATGGATTTAATCCGATTTACAGCCCTTGGATTTGGCATGGTGAAACTGGACGAAATTTCACTGATGATGATTCACAAGATGGTAACTCCGATGGAATTGAAGAAATGATTCGCGATATTGTAGCAGAACAAATTGAGATAGAACCGACAGTTGCGCGTCTATATGGTGATGCTGAAAAACCATTATATCCTGGTTGTACAGATTTTACAGTTTTGTCGGAAGTGTTAAGATTGATTAACCTGAAGGCGAAACATGGATGGAGTGAAAGAAGTTTTACAGAGCTGCTACAATTGATGAAAGACATTCTTCCAAAAGATAACGATCTTCCATATTCACATTACAAGGCCAAGAAAATATTATGCCCGATGGGATTGGGATACAAGAAAATACATGCCTGTCCGAATGACTGCATTATATATAAGAATGAATATGAATTTTTGTCAGAGTTTCCTAAATGTGGGACATCACGGTACAAGGTGAAAGAGAAATCACAGGCTGATGTAGAGATTACAAATCTCCCTTCAAAGGTATTTTGGCATATTCCTATAATTCATCGTTTCAAACATTTATTTGCTAATTCACATCATGCAAAAAGGTTAAGATGGCATGCTGATGAACGGGTATGTGATGGAAAAATACGCCATCCATCTGATTGTCCACAATGGAAGAAAATTGATGCGCAATATTCTACATTTGGAAATGAAATAAGAAATATCAGATTAGTGTTGTGCACAGATTGAATGAATCCATACCGAACCCTGAGTAGCACACATAGTTCATGGCCTGTTTTATTGGTAATTTACAACATCTCTCCTGAATTTTGTATGAAGCACAAATATGTCATGTTGAGTATAATGATCTCTGGTCCAAAGCAACCCGACAATGATATTGATGTTTACTTGTCACCGTTGATTGATGATTTGAAACTGTTATGGGCTGATGGTATTAGGGTGTATGATTCTTATAAAATGGAATATTTTCAACTACATGTAGTGCTTCTGTTCACTATAAATGACTTCCCAGCGTATGGAAATTTGTATGGATATAGTGTTAAAGGGAATATAGCATGTCCAATTTGCGAACAACAGACGTCATATTGCCAATTGCATCATGGGAGGAAAACAGTGTACATGGGTCATCGAAAGTTTTTTCCTATCGATCACCCTTATAAAAGACTAAAAAAGGCATTCAATGGCTCACAAGAATTTGATACTGCTCCAAAACCTTCATCCCCGGATCTGTATTTTGAGAGGGTGAAAAACCTTGTTGTGACATGGGGAAAGACATAGAAATCTGGTAATGATAGACATATTTGGAAGAAAATGTCAATATTTTTTGAGCTACCATATTGGAGGTATCATGAAGTTAAACATAATATTGATGTCATGCACGTGGAGAAGAATATATGTGATTTTTTGATTGGAACATTATTAGATATTAAAGGAAATACTAAAGATGGGTTGAATGCAAGATTATACTTACTATCAATGGGAATACGTTTTGAGTTAGCTCCCACTCCTAAAGGAATACGAACATTTCTTCCCCCGGCTTGTCATACATTATCGAAGAGGGAGAAAATTAGCTTTTGTCATCATCTTCATGATATCAAAGTGCCTCAAGGTTATTCTTCAAATGTAAAAATTTTAGTCTCATTGAAGGACTTGAAGTTGATAGGTATGAAATAACATGATTGTCACGTCATGATGCAACAAATTCTACCAGTTGCATTGCATGGAATATTGCCCATTCGTGTCAGAAAGACTATGATGAAGTTGTGTTATTTTTTCAATTCAATTTGTAACAAGGCGATTGATGTGAATTCTTTTAACATTTTGGAAAAGGATGAAATTTTTATACTTTGTCAATTGGAAATATATTTTCCTCCAACTTTTTTTGATATAATGGTGCATTTAATGATTCATCTGGTTCGAGAAATAAAGCTTTGTGGACCTGTATATCTTCGTTGGATATATCCTTCTGAGAGGTATATGAAAATATTAAAGGGGTATGTTAAAATTCCATATCGACCTGAATCCTCCATTATTGAAAAGTATATTTCTGAGGAGGTAGCAGAGTTTTGTACGAGCTACTTGGCTGCGGCGCAACACATAGGTTTTCCTCCATCTCACCATGAACGAGTTAATAATGAGGGAAAGGGGATTTGTGGCTTGAAAGTCAAATCATTTTCAGATGAACTGATGAAGAATTTAGAATCATACATCTTGAATAACATAGCTGATGCTCAACCGTATATCACACTGCATATTAATGAGTTGAAACAATTTCATCCAAAGAAGAAAGAAATGTGTATTTTGAATGAGCACAACAAAACTTTTTTGTCATGGATTAAAAAGACTTTTCTTGGTAGATCAGATGTATCAGAGACATTAAAATGGATAGTGGGTGGTCCATGTTTAAATGTGATAACATGGTCTGGTTATGAAATTAATGGCTATACATTTCATACGAAAGCTCAGGACAACAGAAGTGCAGTTCAGAATAGTGGTGTATTGGTGTTTGCAGAAGCAATGCATTTTTGGAGTGCTAAGGACAAAAACCCAATTTCTGCATCAAGTGCATATTATGGAGTGATTTAAGACATATGGGAGGTTGATTAATTTAAAATTAAAGTTCATGGTTTTAACTATAAATGGCTTATCGGTAACAACAGTGTCAGACACAATGAATTTGGAATGACACTTGTTAATCTGAATAGATTGGAAGACACAGATGATTCTTTTATAATGGAAACACATGAAAAAAAAAATTCTATGTAGTAGATCAATCAGATATGTAGTGGGATGTTGTTTTACAAGGGAAAAAACAATATGTTGGTGAGGATGAAGTTGATGAAGATACAGATTTATGTGAGATCCCTACTTCCATGGAAAGATTAACAGAACATAATGATGAGAATGTTGAAGACATGGTTTGTACCATAAGGAACGATCACGATGAAGGAATTTGGGAAAACAATCCATTTGTACGTTCCTAAAATTACAGGTAACATATGTTTATTTCTTGTTTACATTTATTTTTTTCATAAATGTTATATGTTGTAAGTTTTTTATTTATTAAAACATGTTTTAAAACAAAATAAGTATAAGTTTTTTTTTTGTTTTAAGTTTGTTTAGTTTACTTTATCATGTTTACCATTACGTGAATTATATATCTATTATTTTTGTTTAGTGACAATTACTTTACCATGATTACCAGGTTTACCAGGTTTACCATGTTTACCATCTTTACCATCTTTACCATCTTCACCATTGTTTAACATGCTTATCATATTACCAATGTTTACTATTACGTAACTTAGTACACTTTTCTATTTTCTGATTACAGTAGTATTAAAATATTTGAATTTCTATATTTTTGAACTAACGTTTGTTTTTTTGATTTGAAGGATAATGACAGATTATTCAATTGATCAACCACATGATTCTGGATATGAGCATATTGGTCATACCTCTGGGGAGGAACATTCACATGCTCCTATTACAACAAAGAGTTCAAAGGTTGGTAAACGTGGGTGCACACGTTTACCAAAATTATCAGTTGCCCGTACGCAGGATCAGAGGATAGTCATTGAGTTTGATGATGATGATATTCCTAGAGGTCCAAATGCCAAAGATTTTAAGAGTTTTTTAGCAACTCAGGCTAAGAGAAAAGTAAGCATTATGTATGATGACTGGAGAAGTGTGGATAAAGCGATAATCTCTCAGTTATGGGAGATGATTTTGGTAAGATATTTTTCTATTGTTTGAATATTCTTTAAATATTTATAGTATATATAATATGTTTAACCTCTTCTCTATCAGATGACATTTGATATTCCTGACACTGGAGGAGTTAGGAAGAAATGCTTATCGTTGGCTTCCAGGAGATGGAGGGATTTCAAATCAACCCTCTCATCTGATTTCATTTATGGTCATAGGAGTCATAACAATCCATATCATATATATCCTTTTATAGATGAAGACACATGGAGACAATTTTTTGAAAGTATAAGAAAAGAGTCATTTTTGGTAAGGGCAGTGTAAACTTTTATAAGATTTCTTATTTAAATGATCTTATTAACATTTTGTTAATGATTTCTTATTATTAATTTACAGAAAACAAGGAAATATCATCAGGAGATCCAATCTAAAAATGTATACCCTCATAGTTTATCTCGGGGAGGGTATGCATTATTGGAAGAACAAATGATGGAGGAAAAATTTCAACAGCTAAGAGCTAAGTCTTCAAGCTCTGGAGAGGTGACCCTCCATCCCCTCCATCTAGACATGAAAAATGTAAGAGAGATCGGAAGGGAAAAAAAGGGCAATGTCTTTCAGATGAATCTAGAATCGTAGCTGAGAGGATTGTAAGATATATATTTTATTTATTTAAGTTAACCATTTTCTTCATATAATTTCAATCATTACAGAAATGTTCAATTAATTAATACAGGACTCTCTTGAGGAGCAGAGTTCACAGGGGACATTTACAGCTATTGGGAGGGAAGATATTTTATCTGTAGCATTGGGAAGGCCCGAACATCCTGGTCGTGTAAGAGGATATCCGGCAGGTGTATCGGTAAGAAAAGTGTTGCCCCGTTCTCCAACTTCAAACGTTGAGGGGGTTTATAGAAAAAAAATTAAATCCTTGGAGGCTGAAGTCCATAATATTAATGCGACGATGGAGGAGAAGATTAGAGCGTCGGTGCAGTCTATGTTTGCAGACATGCAAAGACAATTTTAGATTGTATCTCTCACTCCTCCACCTCCCCCTGTAGACCCCATTATTTATCCTCCACCTCCGCCAGTAGCTCCCACTCCCCCACCTCAGCCTGCTGACCCCATTTTTTATCCTACTCCTCCGCCGCAGCTTCCTACTTATTGCGATTTGTATGTTGATCATTCTCAACAGCATATAGTAGCATATGGGTTGGTATATTGTATAGGAGATACAGTTCATCATCAACAATTAGAGGTAGAGAATCATAGGGTCACTGTACAGGATATTATAGATAGATCATCTCGGGTACCATTACCTACAGATGAGGTGGCGACAGTTGGACATAGTATCGGCCATTTTTTAATTTGGCCATCCAGACTTCTTCGACTCATTACCATAGAGGTATGAATGTTATATCTTTTAATTTATTTTTTTTATTAAAGTTGTTTTATCATTTGAAAACTAATATATTTTTCAATTTATTTTTACAGGAATACTTCAAAGGTAAATAAATACTGTATAGACAACAACAAAGACAAATAGCCATGACATCAAATACAAATTCTAGTAGTCTTGACAGATTCTCAAGATATTCAAATTTTTTGGTGGGTCATTATGATTTTCCAATGGAAGCTCATGTTTGTGGACGTGAAATAAATGTGGGGATTATGAAAACTGATATCATGGAGCTTGTTACTGGAGATAAGTTGGGCATCAACGTGGTGCAAATTTTTTCCATGTAAGTCTTAACACCTTTTCCCTACGTTATATTTATTAAAAATTTATACTTATGTCTATTTTGTATTAGGTATCTTTATAAAATTTGTGAGAGGAATGAGCTGACAGATGTATATGGATTCATGGACCCGCAATTGATTTCCCTTGAAGCATGTGCATTGGATGAGGAACAAAGAATGCTTTATATTTCTAAAAGACTTGAAAAGAATATAGTCACACAATGTTGGATGATGCCTTTTTGTGAGAGGTATGAAACACATCTCTCTCAAAGAGTTAATTATCTTTTAACATAAAAAACCACTAACGTTAAATTTCCTTTTATCAGTGATCATTGGATGTTAGGGGTTTTTTTTCCAAGGGAGAAAGCACTTTATTTGATATGCTCTGTCCATGATGATGTGCGGGAAAGTTTTAAGAATATATTGTAAAAGTAAGTTTGAATTTCTCAATAGTTTTATATATTATAATGAATTTTAAATTTACCCTATTAGTATTATTTTCTAATAGGGCATGGGCCTACTTTCAAAAAAACACAAAGAAAAGGAATGCAAAGATCAAATATGTAAATGCGAAGGTAAATATCCATTTATAATTTGTACTTTTTGATTTATTACCTTAAAATAATATATTGAATTTACACTCATTCAAACAGAATTTTCATGAACAAAAAGGTGTCATCGAATGCGGATATTATATGTTAAGATTTTTGTATGAAATAATAACAACTGGGACAGTTGTGAATTTTGACCTGGTAAGATTTCCTCTTAAACTTTGCCATAATATTTCAATTTGATTTACTCATTATACATGTTAACTACTATCCTTTTCATTTGTAGCTTTTTGAGGACCCTCAACCCTATAATGCTGAAGACATCAAACACTTACAAGTGGAGTGGTCAAATTATTTTACAGGTTTGATTAAATTTTAGTTGTTTGTAATGTAAAATGTAATTTTGAATATTTTCATTGTAATTATGTATTTGGTAGTCGTTTAGGTTGGATTTAGTTTTTTTTTTGAAGTTTATAGTGTAAGTTTTGAATGTTATATATGTGAATGCTTAATTTTTCTCTACTTCTTGTTTTGGTCTACTTATGATGGTTTTTCTGGTATGGATTCTGGTCTGGGGGGAGGGGTTTCATGGGTGTGGGGGGGTGTGGGGGGTGTTTAGTGGGGTTGGGGGTGTCCAGGGGTCTGGGAGGGCTGTCCAGTGGGGTGGGGGGTATACATGAGGGTGGGGGGTTGTCGAGGGGTGTTTGGGGTTGTCCAGGGGGTTTGGGGCAGTCCAGGGGTGTGGTGGGGGCTCCAATGGGGTGGGGGAGGGTTGTCCAGGGTGGGGGGGGTATACATGAGGGTGGGGGGTTGTCCCGGGGTGTTTGGAGCTGTCCAGGGGGTTGGGGGGCAGTCCAGGGGTGTGGTGGGGGCTGTCAAGTGGGGTGAGGGGGTGCTGTTCAGGAGGGTGGGGGTTGTAGAGGGGTGTTTGGGGCTGTTCAGGGGGTTGGGGGCAGTCCAGGGGTGTGGTGGGGGCTCCAATGGGGTGGGGGCTGTCAAGCGGGGTGAGGGGGTGAGGGGGTGCTGTTCAGGAGGGTGGGGGCAGTCTAGGGGTGTGGTGGGGGCTCCAATGGGGTGGGGGAGGGCTGTCCAGGGTGTGGGGGGTATACATAAGGGTGGGGGGGTTGTCTCGCGGTGTTTGGAGCTGGCCAGGGGCAGTCCAGGGGTGTGGTGGGGGCTATCAAGTGGGGTGAGGGGGTGAGGGGGTGTTGTTCAGGAGGGTGGGGGGTTGTCGAGG
Source organism: Viscum album (assembly GCA_963277665.1). NCBI lineage: Eukaryota > Viridiplantae > Streptophyta > Magnoliopsida > Santalales > Viscaceae > Viscum > Viscum album. The sequence goes on along the minus strand of OY728130.1, from coordinate 2,101,890,204 downwards.
GGTGTTTCGGGCTGTCCAGGGGGTCGGGGGCTGTCTAGGGGTGTGGTGGGGGATGTCAAGTGGGGTGAGGGGGTGAGGGGGTGTTGTTCAGGAGGGGGGGTTGTCGAGGGGTGTTTCGGGCTGTCCAGGGGGTCGGGGGGCCATCTAGGCGTGTGGTGGGAGCTCCAATGGGGTGGGGGAGGGCTGTACAGGGGGTATACATGAGGGTGGGGGCTATCAAGTGGAGTAAGTTTTATCTGTTATCAATGTAAATGCTTAAATTTTCTTTAGTTCATGTTTTGATCTCCTTCTGTTTTTGTGGTAAGAAATATTGATTTGGTTTCTGGTTTATTTTGGGGGAGAGTAGAGGACTGCAGTGGATTTTTTTAAAAAAAATTTGTCTTTCATGTCGGTTATTTTATAACCGACGTGATAAAGAAATCGAGAAAATTTTATCACATCGGTTTTTTTCATAACCGACGTGATAAACACATGTGGCATGGTTTATCACGTCGGTTATGTAATAACCGATGTGATAAAGGACCTGGGAAATGCTTTATCACGTCGGTTAATCAATAACGGACGTGATAAACGGCCTGGGAAATGGTTTATCATGTCGGTTATTTAATAACCGACGTGATAAACCATTTCCCAGTCCGTTTATCACGTCGGTTATTGATTAACCGAAGTGATAAACCCCTCCCGGGATCGGATTAGCACGTCGGTTATTTAATAACCGATGTGATAAACCATAGCGCAGGAGTTTATCACGTCGGTTATTAAATAACTGATGTGATAAACTCCCCCGCATGTGTTTATGACATCGGTTATTGTATAACCGATGTGATAAAGCCCCCCTGGTTAATCACAGCGGTTATATAATAACCGACGTTATAAACCCCACCCCACGGGTTTTTTCATATCGGTTATTAATTAACAGACATGATAAACACCGCGATGTTATGTTTGTTACGTCAGTTTTTAAATAACCGACATAAAAAACTTTATTTATAAAGTCGTCCGTATTAACATCGGCTAAAACCCGATGTAAAAAATGAAAAATAATCGACGTAAATAACATTTTCTGCACTGGTGTGGGGCTTTAGCTATCAATATGCATAATCAATTACCTTGTCATTTTTCTTGAGGACACACCCAATCCCTTTTAGATATGCATCTCTAAAAATAAAAAATCCCTCACCAATTAAGGGTATAGTTAACATAGTTGTAGTAACCAATCTCTTCTTTAGCTCTTGGAAACTTTCTTTACACTCCTTAATCTAGATGAACTTGAACCCTTTTCAGGTTAACTTGGTTAATGGATTAGAAAGTCATGAATTTTTTTTCACAAACCTTCTGTAATATCCCACTAATACAAGGAAACTACAAATATCATTTACTGTTCTAGGATGAGGCCACTCCTCTACAACCTTTGTCTTTACAGGGTCAATTGAGATTCTTTCACTGGTTACAATGTTTACCAAGAAAGAAACTTACTGAAACCAAAACTCACACTTTCTAAACTTCCCAAATAACCTATCCTTCCTAAGAGTTTGCAATATAACTTTTATATGATCTTAATACTCATCCCAACTTTTGAAATATATCATAATGTCATCAATAAAAACTGCCAAAAATTTATCAAGGTAATCTTTAAATACTCTATCAATCAAATCTATAAAAATAGCAGGTGTAGTAGTCATTCCGAAGGGCATAAAAACAAACTCATAATGCCCATATCTTAGTCGGAAGGTAGTATTTGAAATATCTTATTTCTTTACCCTAAATTGATGATAACCAGATCAAAGATCAATCTTGGAGAAGAAATTGCCCCCATGAATCTATTTAAATAAATCATCAATTCATAGAATATGGTACTTGTTCTTTACTATTATCCCATTCTCTATTATCAATGCATAACCACATTGATCCATCCTTCTTCTTCACAAAGAGAACATGTGATCCCCAGGGAGAAACACTTGTCTGGATAAACCCCTTCTCTAAAAGATCTTGGAGTTTCTTATTCAATTACTCCAGCTTTACATTCACCATTTTATATGGGGTTTTTGAAATCGGCTTGGAACCAGGCATGAGTTCAATGGAGAACTCTACCACTTTTTCTTGGGGAGGTCCAGGTTACTCCTTAGGAAATAATTTAATGTATTCCTGAATAATGGGAACATTCCTTATCCTTATAATCTCATTTATTGTTCTTATTCACTGATCAACTCCATAAAAAAGGCTATAGGAAGTGATTCTAGACAAATATCAGGTCGATATATTTCTCCTTAGAAGATAACCATAGGTTTTCCATTCAAGGATACTGAGGTTTCCTTACTTATACATTTGATATTAGCATTATACTTTAAGAGTCAGTCCATCCCTAGTATAATTTTTAATTCTAACATGGGAATGACTACTATATTTGAGATAAGATTGTCCTTGCTAATGTAAATACTAGAGTTTCTAAACATTGTTGATGATTGTATAATCCCACTAGGAGTCTTGATTTATAACCCTACTTTTAGTAGTTCAAGAATTAATTCTATATTCTTTGCAAACTTGGAGGAAATAAAGGAATGAATAGAACTAGAATCAAACAAAGTACTTGAAATATTTGAGAGAATAACAAGAGTACCTTACACCACATCATTTAGAGCTTCAACTTCAGATGTCGTGATAGAAAAAGCACAAACTTGCTCCCTTTTTCTATCTGAGGTTGGTGGTAATTTCCCTACACTTCCCTCGAATTCACATAGTGATTCAAAAATTTCCCAATATATCCACACTTGAAGCATTAGACTTCAGGTAGGTCCTCCACCATCAACCCTTTGTCACTAGTGTTAGGAAGTTGAGGCTTCACCTCACTATAACAATTCCGAGCAATATGGACATATCTTCCACACTTGAAACACTTCCTACTCCAAAGAAATTAATTCCCCGAATTCTTCTTCCCACATTTATTACACATGGGAAGTTACACTTTCTTTCCTCCTCTTCACTAATCAGAGTTCCTTGCCAAGATTGGATCCATTGATCTCTTATTTTCATTAGATTTATGGGACCACTACATCTCATCAAACTCCAGTTTGACTTTCATAGCACTTCGTACGATTTTCTCATGGTTTTCATAGTCTCAATTGGCTAAATTTTTTCATATATGAGGTCTTAGTCCAAAAAAAAATCTATCAACCTTACCATTATGATCTATGAAAAATCTAGAGGTGTAACATTAAATCCTTATAAATTTCATCTCTTAGCTTCCCACAGATTCATTCTCCTTCGGCTTTAGCTCAAGGAACTCCTTCTCCATTTTCATTCTCATCGAATGAGGGAAATACTTGTTGAAGATCACTCTGAACTCTTCCCACTCCATAGATTCAATATCACCTCTTGGACTCTTGTTTTTAATCATCTCCCACCACTTATCAGATTATCCCTCTAAGCGGTAAATAGATTGGGTGAATTTATCTTATTTAGAACTAAAAAGTATAAAAAATATCTTTTCTATGGAGATTATCCACTATTAAACAATCAATGGGTTGGTAGATCCACTAAACATTAGTGATCATTGATGCATAAAAGAATCAATATAAAGTGTTTCCCTTCTTGGTGAAATTGGTCTCTCATCTTCATTCATGTTATTTCCCATAACATAAGTCATTTGATTTATCATTCATATGAAAGTTTCCATTCCGGCTTCCATCGGAGGGTCGTCAGTGCATGGTCTGTTTTGGTCACCATTTGGACAGTTCTTCCAATTTCCTGTTGTTTTCTAAAAGAAGAAAACCTTAGTGAGAAACTTGTTTTGTAACACCCTGACCCCAGTTACCCAAAGTCGGTGCATTATTAAATAACATTGTCATGATCACAAAGGATCAAAACCTGAAACACTGATCAGTTTAGTAGCCTTGGAAGTACTAGATACATTCATAATATTTACATTACATCAGGAAATAAAAACATCAACAACTTTTTATCCCCTTTGAGCACACTTATATCCTTATCCAATCCCTACAGGTCAACCATTAAATACTTATTCACATCTTGGGAAAAATAAAACAAAGGGGTGAGCTCAGATGCTCGGTAAGGATAATAATATAGCAGAAACATTCATAAATTAGCATAAAAATTTAAGAAAATGTATAAGACTAAAACAAAAGCCTTTTAAACATAAACTTCAGCATAATATGGAAAATATAAAATCAAATAATTCCATTTACTTATTCACATGGATATTCTACTATTCAAATAATCACATGCAATTTCAATATCCAATTTCATAATGATGGAATGCATAATGCCAAACTTCATAACCATATAGTCAAGGCCTTATGCCAAGACTACAAATAAGATTTTTTCAAGGAATTTTTCCAAGACACTATTTTTCTCATGAGACCTACCAATACATCGAGGAGCTATATCAAGCTCCACCCATCACTTACTAAGTCTAATTCACTCCTAATATGAAAAGCTTTAAACATAACATAAACATTTGTATTAAAACTAGCATATGAAATGTAAATACTTTATCCATAAACCATGAATGGTATAAAAATAATGCATCCATATTCAAACATATCACAAAAACTTCAATACAATATGGAAGTTTTGTATCATAATAAATCAACTTCAAATAAGCTTAAAATCCATCAAAGGATGTTGACATAGATGAAATCAAAACTTTTTTAGAGAAATATCTCTTTCTATTTTGAAATCATTTAAAATTCATATAATTATAAAAGAAAACATTTATTTTGAAAGTATTCTTATAAGTTTGTATGGGAATCTTCGACGATGATATAACAGTTCAAAATAGCCACTCCAACCATATAAGTTAAAAAAAGATATTCTTACCTTAATTTTGTCAAATAGGTCATAAAGTACCTTGTTTGGAAAATGACAGAAATATTCCTTTCAAAACTTATATGTTCAAATAAGGGTATAAATAAATTTAACCCATATTATAGTAAATAGTACAAATGTTTTGAATTATATTTTTAAGAAAACACGGTTGTGGATGATAAAGAGGTCTCAGTAGATACTTATGTAAAAACAACCTCGGATAATAAAGAGACTGTGAAATTAACCCTTACCTTGTACATTTCCTTAGTCGATGGTATGTTAACCTCCTTTATAATAGTTAAAAAATTGTTACTAAATTATAAAATAACTATATACATAAATATGATATCATATATTATCTTTTAATATTTCTTTGTTAATAATATTTCAGTAGTATCATTCTTTCGGATGTTAACTAATCTGTTTTTCTTTATATGCTCGGTTGTGTAATCCATGTTTGTTATGGATAGGATGTATTTTATTCATATACAGAATGATATTAAGTTCTTAAACATTATTTTTAATCATAAAATAAAAATTATTCTTGAATGATTACGATGGGGAATGAATCTCATCGCATTCGTGGAGACGGTAATCCGTACGTATGCACGAGCGACAATATCATTATATTAATGGTGAAATCATATGTAATTGGATGGTATATAATATATACAGAATCATTAACATGTTATATTTATTATTTACATTAGTTACACTCATTATTATACTCATCCAAATAATGAAGTGTTTGAATAACAAACTACACCCTGACGTGAAGATGGTAAGCCATACGTACGCATGTATGGTGACTTTGTCATTCATATGATGGATAGAATAATGAATATGGTTGTACCATTTTTATAATAACATCACAGTATATAGAATATAATAGATTTATTATTTTATAATAGAAACAAGAAATAAAGAGGAAGTGGAAGAAGAAAAGAACTTGAAAGAGTGTGGTGAAATTATTACCTCTTCTTCAGGTGCTTCCGTTTGAGTTGATAAAAAGGGCTTCTTAGGTTGGATTTCTGATCAAACTAAGGCCTATAGGTTGAATTTATGGAAATTTTTAGGATATTTGGGTAGGTTTTGGCCGATCCAAATGGTTTTGGAGGTGTTATTTTGAGATAAGGGGAAGTGCCCTTTTATAAGAGAGGTGAGGGGCACCTTAGGAAAAGGTCGAAATATTATTTTATAATAAATTAATTTTCGGTTTATAATGGCTCCAAAATTATTTATTTAGAGTATAAGGTGGTTATGGGTCAAAAAACTCTCAACAAATAGATTTTAGACAGGTTTGGGTCACCATATTAACCTTATCATTTAGATTTAACTCTTAGTTAAATAGTTTAACTTTTACCATGTATTCTTGTATTATTATAATAATTTGTTAATAAACTTACAATAAAATGCCAAGAGAACCTCAAGTGGTTAATTAATGATATACCTATCATTATATAAGTTCTTTGGAATAAACTTATATTTTTATTACTATTATATAATTTAATAATATAATATTTTTTTTAAAATCTCATTTATGTCAATATTGACACTATTTAGTATTTGGTTTTTTTGAAAGTCATAAAAACTTTATTACTTCACAAAAAATACATTATATCAACCCTAACATGTTATATTCACCAAGAAAATTCTTTTATTTCATAAAAACTTTTAAATTATATTTATTTTAATATTTATAATACCATTTATTTGATTCTTCCATTAATAAGGTAATTACTACATCACCATTGTGTCATAAATAAATTTAATTATTTAATGTATAAATATTATAAATAAAATAAAATAATGTAGGAAATATTTTTATCTTTATAATGAGTATTTATAGTTGCAATTTTAACTTATATAATCCTATTTAAAAAAATCTACTAAAAGATATATATGTTTATATCATTTTTGTCTTTACTTTAAATTATTTAATATAAAGTGTCATTATTACTCTCAAGTGGCTCCATGGGGTCCCAAAATCAACCCAAGGATTCCCATGGTCGGAAATGTATCAACCAATATGAATAAGACACATGTTAGGGTAATCTAATATTATTATAATATTATTTTTTACCCTTATTTACCAGATTTACCCTTTAATCATGGTAAATAAAATATTTATCGAAGTAATTATTCATAATATATAAAAATGAAATTTACCTATTTACACAATTTATACCTATTGATTCTAAATATGGAATAAATTTTTCCAAATTCAAAACATAGAAGTGGAAGAAATTAATTTAAAATTAATTCTCGTTGTCAAAACAAAAAGCGTGTTTTTAAGAAATAATAACTATCAAAAGAATGACACTTGTTTATGTCCAGTTTAAATGTGAAATTTCATTCAATGGCCTAAATTATATTAAATGATAAAAATATAATATAAAGATACTTTAAAACCACTCAAATGTATAATTTTATACTATAAATTATTTTGATTAAAAAATTTGTTTTTAATTAAAATTTAGTATTTTTCACTATTCATCAAAAATTGAAAGTTTTCATAAAAGTACCAAAAATTAACCATAAGCTAATTTCGATATTCCAAATTCAAAAATGAAGTCCATTTTGAAAAATAAAATTTATAAAATTTCAAAAAGTGTTTATTACTATTTATAATGGCTAGTTTGATTGGTCGTGGTGTGTTAAAACTCCAAGTTGCGTACAATGCAAGCTACTGCATTATTCAAAGGGAAACGTACTGTGGAAGCATGTGGTGTTACATTCTCTCATCCTTGAAATAATTTTTTCCTTAAAATTTCTAGAATATTACTTCATAAAAAGATTTGGGTGGTTCTTCATCATAAGTTCCTTGGGTTCCCATGTTGCCTCTTACATCTTATGGTTTCTCCATAGAAATTTTACCAAACAAGTCGTCCAGTTTCTCAGTACTTGTTTTCTGGTATCAAGAATTTTCACAAGATCTTCACAATAAGACAAATCAAGTTCCAGTTCAATTTCCTCATTGGTGATTATATGCGTTGCGTTAGGCATGTATTTTCTCAACAATTATATGTGGAACACATCATGAACTTTAGAGAGACTTGGAGGCATTTCCAAATGATAAGCTACAATTCCAATTCATTCTAGAATTTCGAAAGGTCTGATGTACTTGGGACTCAATTTACCCTTATTACCGAAATGTATAACACCCTTCCATGGAGATACCTTCAAAAAAACATGATCTCCTACTTCAAATTCCAAATCCTTCCTTTAGTTATCGGCATATCTCTTTTGGATAATTTGAGCTGCTTTGATGTGGGTTTGGATAATCTTTACTTTTTACATTGTTTCCTCAACAAGTTATAGGGATACAATTTTTCTTTCACCAACATCATCCCAACAAGTTGGTGTGTGACATCTCTTTCCTTATAATGCTTCATATGGTGCCATCTGAATACTTGAATGGAAGCTATAGTTATAGGAGAATTCTACCAGAGTTAAATATTGATCCCACATGCATTGAAAGTCAAGTGAGAAAGATCTCAACATGTATTCTAAGGTTTTAATAGTCTATTCTGATTGTCCATCGGTTTGAGGATAGCAGGTAGTGCTCAAACAAAGTTCAGTATCTAGGGATTTCTAAAGACTTTTTCTAAATCTTGATGTAAAATGGGGATCATGATCAGAAACAATCGATAGGGGTACTCCATGAAGTCTTACAACTTCATTAATATATAGTATTGTCATGCGTTCAAGTGGTAAATCTTCTCTTATAGTAATAAAATGTTCTGACTTGGTAAGACAATCAACAATGACCCATATTACATCATTCCTTCCAGGAGTCTTTGGTAGCCCCATGACAAAGCCCATCGTAATATTATCCCATTTCTACTCAGGTATGGGAAGAGGTTGCATAAATCCTCCTGGATGTTGCCTTCCAGCTTTTACTTGTTGACAAACCATACATATTGACACAAAATCAGCACTCTCCCTCTTCATATTGTCCCACCAAAAATGTTCCTTCAAATATCTATACATCTTGGTGATCCTAGGGTATAGAGAAATTGGAGCTATGAGAATCATCCAACAATTCCCTTTTTAGATCAGGTATGTTAGGAACACAAAGCCTCTTACCAAATTTCAAAATTCCATCTTCATATATGAAGTCAATCAATCTCCCATCATTCACATCTTTAATATTTTTTTTTAAACTCCTCATCATCAGTATGAGAACTCTTTATCCTTTCTATTAAAGATGGTTTGGAAACTATTTGAAAAACTATTTATGTTTTACCTTCCATGTTTATTCTCATATCCATCTTTACTAGATCCATGAAAATATTATCCCTTTCAACTCTCATCTTATTCAAAACTCCATGATCCTTTCTACTCAAAGAATATTCCACCTTATTTTCCTTCCCTGGGTGGTAGTTTATAGTGAAATCATAATCCTTGAGTAGTTCAAGCCATCGTCTTTTCCTCATGTTGAGTTATTTCTATGAGAAAATATACTTCAAACTCTTGTGATGAGTATAAATATCACATTTTTCACCATATAGATAGTGTCTCCATATTTTCATAGCAAAGATTACAGCTGTTAACTCAATGTCATGAGTAGGATAGTTTTTCTCATGAATTTTTAGTTGTCATGATGCATAGGCAGTAACTCTAACATTCTGTATAAGGACACAACCAAGTCCTTTATTTAAAGAATCACTATAAATAACAAACCAATCATTATATGATGGTAGACTCAAGATAGGATCATTGACTAATATTCTCTTCAGTTCTTCAAAACATTCTTCACACTCTTTTGTCCAAACAAATTTAACCCCTTTATGAGTGATCTTGGTTAATGGGTTAGCCAATCGGGAAAAATTCTGGACAAAACACCGATAATAACCTGCTAAACCAATAAAACCGCGTACCTCACTTATACTCATCAGTGCTGGCCATTCTTGGATTGCCTTGGTCTTTGAAGGATCAACAGATATTCCATCCTTAAAGACAATATGGCCAAGAAAATAAATCTCTTGAAGCCAAAATTCACACTTGCTAAACTTCCCATATAATTCATTTATTCTAAGGGTCTTTAGAATAATGCACATGTGATTTTCATGATCTTCGTAGCTTTTGGAGTATACTAATATATCATCAATAAATACCACTAAAAATTCATCAAGATATTCCTTGAAACTCTATTAATTAGATCCATGAAGATAGAGGGTGCATTATTCAATCCAAAAGGCATTACTGTAAACTCATAATGCATGTACCTGGTTCAAAATGTTGTCTTTGGAATGTCTTCCTTCTCCACGCACAACTAATGGTATCCAAATCGAAGGTCAATATTTGAAAAAATATTGAGCTCCAAGATGTTGGTCGAATAAATCATCAATGCGAGGTAGGGGATACTTGTTCTTTATTGTTAAAGTAATGATCTCCCTGTAGTCAATTCACAACCTCATAGATCCACCTTTCTTCTTAACAAAAAGAACAGGGGGCCCCATGGATAAACATTAGGGAGAATAAATCTCTTATTACTCAATTCCTCTAGTTGCTTCTTTAGTTCCACTAATTCCAAAGTGGTCATTCAATAAGGGGTCTTTGATATGGGTCTTGAACCAGGAATTAAATCAATAGAAAACTCAATTTCTCACTTTGTAGGATGTTTAAGTAAATCCTCTGGAAACACACCAACATATTATTGCACAATAGGTACATACTATATCTGAACATTATTTTCCTCGCCCATAGTTTTTTCATTATGTTCCTCCTCAATAATTTAATTTAGTAGAGCTACTGGGGTGGATCTAGATAAGAATCAGGTGGTGATGTTTCTGCTCTAAAGATAAGGTACTCCTTATCATCATCGAAAATAGTAACCACCTTATTCTTACAATAAATTTTTGCATCACGATCTGAAATCCAATCCATACCGAGGATTATATCAAATTCAATCATGGGTATGATGATGAGATCAACAGATAAAGAACATTTATATACCCTAATGGGAACTGATTCACAAAACTTTTTTGTGATGATACTTCCCTTAAGTCTTTTGACTAACAACTCCCTTGTTAAGTAAAATTGAAAATATCTAATTTTCTTAACAAACTGGGAAGATATAAAATAATGTGATGATCCAGAATCAAATAAATCATTGACTAAACTTGAGGAAACCATTAAATTACTTGCCACCGCATCTTTCGAAGCTTCAACCTTAGAATTAGTGATCACATAAGCTTGGCCTGGCTCCCTTGTCCTTTTATGAGGTAATTTCCCTTAGCGCTTAGGACATTTATTTTCATAATTACCCATTTCTATACAATTGTAGTATTCAGTATTGATAGTCACTTTCCTCCCCTTACAATCACGAGCTTGGTGGCCTTTTTCACCACACTTGTAACAGACTCTCATTCCCTTCAGACAAGTATCGGGATGTTTCTTCCCATATTTACTGCATGATGGATATTCAACTTTTCCCTTCTTCCCCTTATTTCCATTTCCAGAGTGTTTAGAAGATCTCTTTTTCTCTTTCTTTGCTTTAAAGTCATAAGACTTAGAGAATTCCTTTTCTGTCTTGATAGCGCATGAGACAATATCTTTATATGATGAAAAGGATTATGAGACTAATAATTGATGGAGAAATGATTTTAACCCATCAGAGAATCAATAAATCTTATTCCTTGGGTTATGTATATAATTTGTTGCATTCCTTTCTAACCTTGTAAAGTTTGCCTCATAATTTGCAGCATTCTCATCCTCCTTTTGCCTCAGACTTAGAAATTGTCTTTCCATATCCGGCCAATGGTCACGAGGAAATTATTTTTCTAATAAAATCTCTTTAAACTCTCTCTATTCCATGTTTTATACTTCTTCATCTTCCTTGTGTTTTTTATTAATGACCACAATTGATCTACATCTCCAGTGAGGTGATAAACTTCCATGACTACTTTTTCCCTTTCGCTACTCCCCAAAGCATGAAATATTTTCTCTAAGGAACTTATCCATTTCTCAGCTACTAATGGATTTGTACTCCCATTAAATTTTGGTGGTTGTTGCCTTATGAAGCAGTCTAACATTGATCCTCCACATTGTGAATCATGGTGCTCTATACAGGTAAGTTTATTATTCATAACCTGAGTGAGTTGTCCCAGTATAGTGATAATATGATCAGAAGTAGTTGCATCACCAGCTCTACTATAATTATCTTGACTAGGAGTTCAATCCCTACATGGATTACGTGGGTTGATATGGTTTACATTCCTTCCACTAGGTTCCATTTCTAAACAACGTCATACACTAGATTAGTTTATGAATCAAAATACATAATTCCAAACTTGTATAAAAGTTAACATAAATTGAATAGTTTATACATATAATCCATAATCATAAAAAAAAATTTGAGGAAGTATATACTCATAAACCCTTCATAATGGTTTTTAAAGAAAATGAGAATTATCCTAAGCATATCCCCTGGGAGTGTCGTAACCAAGAGTGCAGCAAGACCTGTTATCGTGCACCAGTTCTTATTCAAGTATAGCTCAAAGAAATGTTTTTAGGTTTTACCCCTAGGTACATCTGTTCCAAAGCTGCCTCTACCTTCTCGTATCCAGACAGGGATTTATTTCTTGGAAAACTCACAAAATCTCTAAAGTACCAAAATTCTAGGAAGTTATTCTATATTAATCCTCAAAGTCTATCTTAGGTTAGTGTTCTATAATCAGAGTTTTTATAAATCTAGTTTCCAAGGATTGTTACCAACTATAACACCCTAACCTCAGTTACCCAAAGTCAGTTTATTATTACATAACACTGGTATGATTACAAAGGATCAAATCCTGAAAGACCGGTCAGTTTAGTAGGCTTGGAAGTACTAGATACATTCATAAGATTTACATTAAATCATGAAATAAAAACATCAACAACATTTTTTCCAATTTGAACACACTTATATCCTTAGCCTATCCCTACAGGTCAACCATTAAACACTTCTTCACATCCTGGGAAAAATAAAACATAGAAAGGGGAGAGCTCAGATGCTTAGTAAGGATAACAATATAGCAGAAACTTTCATAAATACGCATAAACATTTAAGGCAATGTGTAAGACTAAAACAAAATCCTTTTAAACATAAACTTTGGTATAATATGGAAAAAGATAATATCAAATAATTCCATTTACTCATTCACGTGGATATTATACTAGTTTAATAATCACATGCAATTTCAATATCCAATTTCATAATGATGGAATGCATAATTCCAGACTTCATAACCACATAGTCAAGTCCTTGTGCCAAGACACTATTTTGTCTCATGATACCTACCAATTCATCAAGTATTTATAGAAAGCTCCACTTGTCACTTACTAAGTCCAATGCATTCCTCATATGAAAAGGTTTTAAACATAACATAAACATTCGTATTAAAATTAGAATACAAAATGTAAATACTTTATCCATAAACCATGAATGGTGTAAAAATAACACATCTATAGTCAAACATATCACAAAAACTTTAATACAATTTGGAAGTTTTGAATCATAATAAATCAACTTCAAATAAGCTTAAAATCCATCAAAGGATATTGACATAGATGAAATCAAAACTTTTTTAGAGAAATATCTCTTTATATTTTGAAATCATTTAAAAGTCATATAATTATGAAAGAAAACATTTATTTTGGAAATATTCTTATAAGATTGTATAAGAAGCTTTGATGATGATATAATGGAAGAAAATAGCCACTCCCACCGTATAAGTTAAAAAAAGACATTCTTACCTTAATTTTGTTGAAAAGGTCATAAAGTACCTTGTTTGGAAAACAATGGAAAGATTCCTTTCAAAATATATATGGTCAAATAAGGGTATAAATGACTTTAACCCATAGTATAGTAAATTTTAAATTTGTTTTGAATTACATTTTTAAGAAAACACGGATGTGGATGATAAAGAGGTCCCAATAGATACTTATGTAAAAACAGCCTTGGATAATAAAGAGATTGTGAAATTAACCCTTACCTTGTACTTTTCCTCAGTTGATGGTATTTTAACCTCCTGTATAATAGTTAAAACATTGTTATTAAATTATAAAGTAACTATATACAAAAATATGATATCATATATGATCCTCTAATATTGCTTTGTTAATAATATTTCATTAGTATCATCGTTTCAGGTGTTAACTGATTTGTTTTCCTTTATATGCTTGGTTACGTATTCCATATTTGTTATAGATAGGATGTATTTTATTCATATACAAAATTATATTAAGTTCTTAAACATTATTTTTAATCATAAAATGAAAATTATTCTTGAATGATTACGATGGGGAATGAATCTCATCGTGTTCGTGGAGACGGTAATCTGTATGTACGCATGAGTGACAATGTCATTATATTGATGGTGAAATCATATATAATTGGATGGTATATCATATATAAAGAATCATTAACATGTTATAGTTATTATTTACTTCAGTTATACTCATTATTATACCCATCCAAATAATTAAGTGTTTGAATAACAAACTACACCACAACGTGGGGGTTCAAAACCCATTTGGCATAGTGGTAAGCACCCCCATAATCCTACATGAAAAGTGGGGGTTCAAAAACCATTGGTCATAGGTATTGTAGCATTACTATAGTGTTACTGTATCAGCAGTGGTACTATAGATTGGTGGGTACTGTAGAGGCGGCAAGGCACTGTAGCAGCGGCGGTACTGTGCGGTACTGTAGTAGGCGGGTTATTATTCATAGAATGCGCATTGAGCCAAAAAAAATTGGGCCTATAAGCTATGTAATGGGATAAAATATCATTGGGACTTTGGGATATGTAATGGGTCTCCCTATACACAGTTAAAATAGGTCTTTTATTTTCTTTAATAATAAAATGGGGCTTTGGCCCCAACCTTTTAAAAAAACTACATCACGACGTGGAGACGATAAGCCGTACGTACGCACGTATGGTGACTTTGTCATTCATATGATGAATAGAATAATGAATATGGTTTTACCATTTTTATAATAACATTATAGTATATAGAAGATACTGAATTTATTATTTTAGAATGGAAACAACAAATAAATATTAAGTGGAAGAAGAAAAGAACTTGAAAGATGGTGGTAAAATTATTACCTCTTCTTCGGGTGTTTCCTTTTGAGTTGATCAAAATGGATTCTTAGGTTTGCTTTCTGATCAAAATAAGGCCTATAGGTTGAAGTGATATAAATTTGGAGGATATCTAGGTAGGGTTTGGTGGAGCTAAATGGCATTGGAGGTGTGATTTTGAGATAAGGGGAAGTGCGCTTTTATAAGAGAGGTGAGGGGCACCTTAGGAAAATATTGAAATATTATTTTATAATAAAATAATTTTCGGTTCCTAATGGCTCAAAAATAATTTATTTCGAGTATAAGGTGGGTATGGGTCGAAAACATCTCAACCAATAGATTTTAAACAGGTTTGGGTCACCATATTAACCTTATCTTTTAGATTTAACTCTTAGTTAAATAGTTTATCTTTTACCATGTATTCTTGTATTGTTATAATAATTGGTTAATAAACATACTATAAAATTACAAGAGAACCTAAAGTGGTTAATTAATGATATAACTATCATTATATAAGTTATTTGGTAGAACCTTATATTTTTAGGACTATTATATAATTTAATTATATAATATATATTTTAAAACTCATTGATGTCAATTTTGACACTATTTAGTATTTGGTTTTTGTGAAAGTCATCACAACTTGATTACTTAGAAAAAAAAATACATTGAATCAACCCTAACATGTCATATTCACCTATAAAATTTGCAGATGTCATAAAAAATTTGAAATTATATATATATATATATATATATTAATATTTATAATACCATTTATCTGATTCTTCCATTAATAAGGTAATTACTGTAAAGACCCATAAAATTTAAAGAAATTTTTTTCTTAATTTCCTTTGGAATTTTACAAGAACGCAGTTTTTAACGGCACCTGATTCCGAGGCCCGGTGTACCCGGAATCATTTTTCGAAGTTTGGCTCGAGTACGTTCAGTGAACGAACGAGCGGGTTTTTCTAACTTTTGAACTGGTGCGCGGAACTGAATTCTGAGGGCACCGATGGAATCGCAGCGCCGGTATTTTTTTAGAAACGCCTTTTTCGGAGTTGCGTTTTCTCGGGTGTGGTTTTTAATTTTTGGGGTTAAGTTAAGAAATAAAATAAAAGTGGTGCAACACTTTATTTTATTTCACTTAAAGCCACTTAAAGCCACTTAAGCTAAGTTAAGCGGATATGGTGGAACCCAAAATATCCTACCCACTTGGTAGGATATTTGTGAGGTGGGGCCCGCACGAGCCCCACCGTTTCTTCCCTCCTAAGTAACGCACCTGCAACCCCCTCTTTAATGAAAGTCAACCGTGTGTTTTTCTGGTTAAGAAACACCCCATTAAATTGGGCAGTTAAATTGTTACAATTAATTTTTCGAATTAATTGTCCGTTTCTTATCTTTGAATTTCAAATCGTTGGCATGGGAATAAAATAAGACCAACACTTTTTGTTGAGGGGTTGCTTGTTGAGAGGATTTGGAGAAACTCTAAAGCTTGAAGATCTTCATCCTCCTTCGCGAAGAACGCGAAAACGTGAAGAATGCGAAAAATGCGAAGAAAACGAAGAACGCCAGCCTCCGACGAAGGGCGACGAAGAACACTGAACCCTCGGAGATCGATGGCGCGACGCCGTGTACCGCGACGCCGACGATCCTCCTTCCGTGACGTTTCTTCCGCGACGTTCCTTCCCCGCGACGATCTTCGATCATCAACCGATTGAGGTAGGGGGTTGTGGTTCTTTTAATTCCTTTGTGAATTATACCCTCAACATGGGTTTAATTGGTGCAATTAAATCTGTGTGATTTTAATCCTCGGAGTTTGACTACGTGACGCCGTGTACCGCGACGACAGCGACGCCCCTTCCACGACGCGACGATCCTCTTCTTCCGCGACGCTCAATTCCGCGACGAACTCATGTTCAACGACAACGTTGAGGTAGGTGTTTTTTGTTCATTTTAATCTATGTGATTATATCCACGGTTTGTTAAAATATTTGTTGTGAGACTTTTAAAACCACTAACGCGGTGGGTGCGGACCAACAAACAAGTCTGAACCCACCGTCCTTTCATTCTTGGTGTGCGGATTGGAGAGTGACGACAAAGTAAGCCGCACGGGCGATGTGAGGTCCTTGTAGTGAAGGACGGACCCCGGGAGGGCCTTTGGTGAAGATGGAACGCAATTCCGACCACCGGAACTCGTCCGGTGGTCCGCGGAGCAGCCCGCCGGTGCGCCTCGCCGGCACTGCAGCGCCGGCGGCAGGGGGCGGCGGCACCCGGCGCGCCGCTGGAAGGACTCACCGCAGTTGAAGCTGCGGCGGTAGGGCGCGGTCCCATGACTGCGCTAGACCATAGGGGGACGGGACGTGGCATCCGGCTGCGTCCGCTGGCAAGGGCGGCCCCACGCAGGGTCGCGGCTCTTTCACGCGGGGGCAGTGCGCCCCCCGCTTTGCTCGGCCGTAACGGCCGAGCCGACCTGTTGGCCACCTGGCCAGTGCTAGTCGGGCCGGGACGCGCCATCCGGGTCGGACCCAGGTCGGGTCGAGCCGGTTCGGGCCGACCCAGGGGGGTGGGCCGGGTCGGTCCGGGCCCAGACCCCCCGTTTCAGACCTCTTCGGTCTTTTGCCCATATCTTGGGCTACTGACCTCTGATCGACGCACTGTCAGCGGCTATGTGATCCTTGGATCGAGACGGTCGTTTTGATATACTAAACTCAAGGTTTCAGAATACTTTGGGTTTGGCTGGGTTGGTTCGTACACGAAACCAACCGGGCCCTCGGAGCGGAAACGCTTATAACTTAAGTTTCGGACGTACGATTGACATACCGTCGACTTTGTTGGATTCCTCTAATTGAGACGGATCTTTTGGATTACTCCGCCCGAGGTTTGGATGTAGGTGGAGTACGGTCGGGTTGGTTTTGCCTTAAAAACCAACCGGGCCCCTGGAACGAAAAAGCCAATAACTCTCAGACCGGGCGTCCTATTGACGCGCCTTCTGCGACGTTGAGTTCCTGTTGACGATACGGAACTTTTGGATACATCAAATCTGGACTATGTGTTAGTTGATGTATCAGCCTCTCGTCTCGTGTAGCGGACCCTCCCGAACGAGCTTGCTGTGTACGGGAACCCTAGAGCTGGCTGCGTCTGCGACTACGACGATGACTGTACAGAGATCCTCAGTGGATTCGACGGCGACGACTACAGCACTCAGCGGTCCTATGTGGGTCAGCGCCTACAGATCCTGTGTGGGTCCGATCCTATGTGGGTCAGCGCTCAGCAGTCCTGTGTGGGCCAGCGCCTACAGATCCTGTGTGGGTCCGATCCTGTGTGGGTCTTTGCGGGGGTTAGTTACCTATCGATCCTGTGTGGGTCAGATCCTTTGTGGGTCATTGCGGGGGTTAGTTACCTATCGATCATGTGTGGGTCAGATCCTTTGTGGGTCATTGTGGGGGTTAGTACCTATCGATCCTTTGTGGGTCTGACGGCATAGATGAATCAGTGGATATATCTGATCATCTCTATCGTCATACGAAGAAGTTTACCTGTGTGAGCTGAATCTTGTTTTTCTTTCCTAGGTGGATTGTGTTGTGCTATCCTGTGTGGATTTACGCTTTGCTTTCCTGTATGGACTGGGTTGTACTTGGTCTCAGAAGTTGGAGCGTACTGGAATTGATGACTTAGGTATATGTATGGGCATATACCTAAGCAGTGTCGGATGTTACTTTATGATTGTATCTTTCCTTTGTGGATTCTGGGAGGCCTTTGAGGGTCTCGGGGTCCCTACTGAGTAGCGTATACTCACCCCTGCATGGTCTATGCATGCACTACATTGTGTTGGTTGCAGACGACGGACAGCGCTGATCGTGGTTGAGTCTTGCGGAGCAGGACGGTACCTGGAGGTGGACCACTGGGTGGGACGTACTCGGAGCGGACGGCTGGACTCGAGGAGCTGTGGAGGCTATCTGTACCCACCCTTCAGGTGGGAGTTCCAGTGGACGGCTCGAGGCTACAGTTTTACTTTCAGTTGTTGTCTTCCCTTTCCAGTTGTACTTTACCTTCAGTTTGGGTCTCTATTCTATCCCACTTACTTTTCCGCACTTACTGTTGTACTCAGTTTTTACTTAGTGTTTGCTTCTACTGCTTGCTTGCTCTGTGGTGTTTGTTTACTTTAAAAAGGCAATGACTTCCCTTTTTACCGGGATTTACGCCTTGGTGCTAGTCACCAGCCCCTGGCCTATGGAAGGCGGGCTTGGGGTAGTCACGGCACGAGCCCCGAGGACGGGTCGTGACAAATTGGTATCAGAGGAGTTCAGTTCTACCGCAGAACTTTGGACTCGGATATTTTTCTAAGTGAAGCAATAGTGTTAAGCGTATTGGGTGTGGTTATCAATCCAGGGAGTCCAGTGTTGGTGCAGCGGTCGATGTATCTGTACACCAGGACCCAGACTTCTGATTTGACTTAATGCGTGAAAACATTGATTGCATGTGTGTTCAAGTTTTCTTTTTGATTACTTTATGTCAGCTCACCAGGTATATTGTTTGACCGTGGCGCACCTGTTTCTTTTCAGAATGTCCCCACGACGGCAGCCAGCTAGGGTTCCAAGACTTGTGCGTGATGAAATCCCACCGAGCGACGAGGCCTCAATACAGGGCCCTTTGACAGCTGAGGCACCGGCAGTACCTTTACCCGCCGAGCCACCGATGCTTCCAGCCCCAACCGCTGACGATGCACGTCACCTTAGTGCCCTGCACGAGTTCCAGCGCCAGCGACCGCCCAGGTTCCGTGGGGAGACAGACCCCCAGGCTTCCAAGTATTGGCTGGAGGCAGTGGTATGATTTTTCAGGTTACTGAGGACACCAGCGGACCTCATGGTGATCCTCGCAGCGAGCCTACTGCACGCGGCAGTGGGCCAATGGTGGAGCTTGATGCTCCAGGTGAACGATGAGGCATATCTTATCTGGACTTACTTTGAGAGCCTCTTTAGCTCAGAGTTCGTCCCAGCCACCCTCTATGTGGTGCGCATCCAGGAGCCTCTTCAGCTACGGCAGGGCAGCTTGACAGTCGCCCAGTACTCGTGCTACTCGACAGACATGGTACGGGACCCATTCTTTCCGGCCTGGAACTTTGATTAGGGATTGAGGCATGAGATCAAGGCATCGCTGATCTCCCTCAGAATTCCGACCCAGGAAGGAGTACTGGAGCGAGCCCTTTTGATCGAGAGCTTTCTTGCTGAGCCTTCTTCAGCAGCGAGACCTACTGCAGGGAGACAGGTAGTAGAGTCTTCTACAGCAGGCAGTCGACAGATGAATCATGGGTCCAGGTAGACCAGACCCTCAGGCAGACGACCTCAGGACACTGGCTCAGCAGTCCGGGGCACACAGTGCGGAGCCAGTCTTTCGAGAGGCAGGCAGTGCTACACATGCGGTGAGTAGGGTCACATGGCTCGTGACTGCCCGACCCAACGTGCTGAGGAGCAGCAGACGGTTTAGGGGCCACCCAGGCAGAGGCAGAGGGTCGAACGTGGTGGTCCGCAGGGAGCAGGAGGACGAGCCAGAGGAGTTGTCCGAGCAGCAGGTGGTGGGTGACGCTTTGAGGCTCTACCACCACCACCACCAGGAGGTCCACCTCGGCCACAGGGAGGTGGCGGGAAGAGACAGGCACAGCTCCAGGCAGAGGAGGCCTACGACCATGGCGCACCCGAGATGATTCAAGGTACTATCTGTGTCTATTCCACCCTTGATGCAGTTCTTATAGACACAGGAGCGAGTCACTCTTTCATAGTCGCTGCCCTTATTCGGAGCTCGGAGATTCCAACTGATCCGTTGGCTCGATCCTTACGGCTAGAGACTCCTACGGGAGCAGACTTGACGATTACGCACTGGTGCCGGCAGTGTGAGCTTACTCTAGGAGGCGAGAGCTTTGGTTGGGATCTTCTTGTAGCGGCGTCGAGGCCTTACGACGTCATCTTGTGCATGGATTGGTTATCTACAGTCCATGCTCAGATTGACTGTATTAGGAACAAGGTGCGATGTGTACGCACCGATGGGAGCAGGTTCACCTTCACCGGAGAGAAGGGATCCTTCGCATCATAGGATGGACTCTCACAGAAGAGAGGACAGCCCATCACTCATCAGATGGCTAGCCTCATCCTAGGAGCAGTTGACATGCAGAGTCATAATTTTCCTGCAGTGGTGGATCAGTATGCGGACGTCTTTCCTGACGACGTTCCAGGACTACCTCCTCACAGAGCGGTAGACTTTTATATTGATTTGTACCCCGGGAAAGCCTTGATATCCACTCCAGCATATCGGATGGCCCCCGCTTAGCTTCAAGAGATACGGGTACAGTTGGAGGACTTTCAGGGAAAGGGTTTCATTCGACCCAGTGTTTCACCATGGGCTTCCCCGATATTGTTCGCCAAGAAGTCGGACGGGAGCTTGCGACTTTGTGTCGACTATCGTCGCCTGAACTAGGTGACATTGAGGAACAAGTATCTGCTACCGAGGATTTATGACCTCTTCGATCAGCTCAAGGGAGCATGGTGGTTCTCAAAGATAGACCTCTAGTCAGGCTATCATCAACTCAGAGTTCGGGACGAGGACGTGCAGAAGATGACCTTCAGATGTCGGTATAGCCACTATGAGTTCCTGGTTATGCCATTCGGCGTAACCAATGCTCCGGCAGTGTTCATGGGCCTCATAAACATGATCTTTCATCCACACCTTGATCGATTTGTCGTGGTCTTCATCGATGACATTTTGATATACTTGACGACTGAGGAGGAACACGCCTACCACTTGCGGGTTGTACTAGACACACTCCGAGAGCACCAGCTTTATGGAAAGCTCTCGAAGTGTCAGTTCTGGATATGTGAGGTCCACTTATTGGGACACGTCATCTATGAGGCGGGAGTTGTGGTGGATCCTTCGAAGATCGAGGCAGTTCTAGCTTGGGATCCACCCAGGAGCGTGACAGAGGTGCGGAGTTTCTTGGGACTAGCTGGATACTATTAGAGATTTGTTCTAGACTTCTCCAAAGTTGTGGAATCACTCTCAACTCTTACGAAGAAGGGGAAACCCCTTTGTGTGGTCATACAGATGTCATAAGAGCTTCTAGGAGCTGAGATAGAGATTGACCAGTGCCCCTATCTTGAGGCTTCCGGAGGAGGGAGTTGGGTACGTAGTCTACTGCGATGCATCAGGGACCGGACTCGGATGTGTCCTGATTCAGGAGTGGGTAGTGATTGCCTATGGATCACGTCAGTTGAGGCTGCATGAGTAGAACTATTCTACCCATGACCTAGAGTTAGCAGCAGTGGTCTTCGCTCTGAAGACAAGGCGGCACTATCTGATGGGTGAGTGCTTTACAGTCTTTTCTAACCATCAGAGTCTCAGGTACATCTTCTCTCAGAAGGACCTGAACCTGAGATAGCGGCGATGGCTCGAGTTCCTCCAGGACTATGACTTTGAGATAGTCTATACTCCTGGGAAGGGGAACGTAGTAGCCGATGCTCTCAGCAGGAGGACAGACATTCAGCTACTTGAGGAGGCGATAGAGCAGCTAGCCGCTTTGCAGATATCCTTCGTGGATAGAGATGGAGCAGCCTTCCTTCAGTCTCTCACAGTCACCCCTCTACTACTGCAATGGTTCAGAGAGGCACAGCGTGGGGATGCTGACTGTGAGATGCGGCGTGCACAGATATCCTCAGGACAGGCACCTGATGGTTTCTCCTTTGGAGCATAGCACGATGTCCTTTTTAGAGGACGTACCTTGGTACCAGTTTCTTTACGGAAGGAGGTGCTGAGATAGTTTCACACTTCTCCCTTGGCGTCACATCCTGGAGTGGCGAAGATGTACCAGGACCTCAGACGACAGCACTGGTGGTCGGGCATGAAGAAGGTTGTGGTAGAGTTCATTTCTCGATGCCTCACCTTCTAGCAGGTGAAGGCAGAGAATCAGGTACCAGCAGGCTTGGTACATCCCTTGGAGGTCTCATAGTGGAAGTGGGATAGCATATCTATGGACTTCATGACTGGACTTCCACGCACTTCCAGAGGTCACGACTCCATTTGGGTGATTTTTGACCGACTCACCAAGTCAGCTCACTTCTTACCCATCAAAGAGAAGGGATCAGTGGAGAGCTTGGGACGTCTCTACGTTTAGGAGATTGTATAGCTTCACGGTGTGCCATCATCTATCGTCTCCAATCGAGATGCTCGCTTTACTTCCCGGTATTGGAAGGGGTTGTAGGAGGTGTTCGGGATGCATCTATGTCTGAGCACCGCCTTTCACCCTCAGACAGATGGTCATACGGAGAGGACCATACAGACTCTCGAGGACATGGTCCGCACATGTGTCCTCGACTTTGGTCGCAGCTGGGAGGACCACCTACCCTTGGTGGAGTTTGCATACAAAAACAGCTACCACTCCACCATCGGGATGGAACCATATGAGGCGTTGTACGTCCGACCTTGCAGATCTCCTTTGTGCTAGACAGACCCTGGGGAGTCAGCACTTGTGGGACCGGAGATGGTCCAAGCCACGACAGAGAAGGTCCAGATCATCCAGGAGCGAATGAGGACTGCTCAGAGCTGGAAAAAGTCTTATGCTGACAGGAGGCGGAGGCCACTAGAGTTCTAGGATGGCGACCACGTCTTCTTATGTGTCTCACCTCGACGTGGATTATGGAGATTTGTCTGAGGCGGCAAGTTGTCTCCACGCTTCATCAGACTGTTCCAGGTCCTCACCAGGATTGGCGAGGTGGCTTATCGCCTGGATCTACCACCTCAGTTGCACCGGGTGCACGACGTCTTCCACATATCTCAGCTGATGAGATACGTGCATGACCAGACGCACATCATTGACCATGGGGAGCTGGACGTTGATGATGGGGTGACCTTTTTGGAGGTCCCGGTGGAGATTTAGGATCGACAGGAGCGGGTCCTATGCGGACGGTTGATTCCTCTAATGTGCATTAGATGGCAGCACGGGAACCTCCAGGAGAGCACTTGGGAGCGGGAGGCTCAAATGCGTGCTCAGTACCCACATTTGTTTCCCTAGTTTATGATGTATCTTTACGGGGACATAAAGCCCTGAGGTGGGAGTGATTTAAAGACCCGTAAAATTCAAGGAAATTTTTTTCTTAATTTTCTTTGGTATTTTACAAGAACACAGTTTCTGACGGCACCTGATTCCAAGGCCCGGTGTGCCCGAAATCATTTTCTGAAGTTTGGCTCGGGTACGTTCAGTGAACGAACGAGCGGGTTTTTCTAACTTTTGAACCGGTGCTCGGAATCGAATTCTGAGGGCACCGATGGAATCGCAGCGCCGGTATTTGCTTATAAATTCCCTTTCTGGAGTTGTGTTTTCTCAGGTGTGGTTTTTAATTTTTGTGGTTAAGTTAAGAAATAAAATAAAAGTGGTGCAACATTTTATTTTATTTCACTTAAAGCCACTTAAAGCCACTTAAGCTAAGTTAAGAGGATAAGGTGGAACCCAAAATATCCTACCCACTTGGTAAGATATTGGTGAGGTGGGGGCCGCACGAGCCCCACCGTTTCTTCCCTCCTAAGTAACGCACGCGCAACCCCCTCTTTAATGAAAGTCAATCGTGCGTTTTTCTGGTTAAGAAAAGCCCCATTAAATTGGGCAGTTAAATTGTTACAATTAATTATTTGAATTAATTTTCCATTTCTTATCTTTGAATTTCAAATCATTGGCATGGGAATAAAATAAGACCAACACTTTTTGTTGAGGGGTTTCTTGTTGAAAGGATTTGGAGAAACTCTAAAGCTTGAAGATCTTCATCCTCCTTCACGAAGAACGCGAAGAACGTGAAGAACACCGGCCTCTGATGAAGGGCGATGAAGAATGCCGAACCCTCGGAGATCGGCGGTGTGACACCGTGTACCGCGACGCCGATGATCCTCCTTCCACGACGTTTCTTCCGAGACGTTCCTTCCCCGCGACGATCTTCGATCATCAACCGATTGAGGTAGGGGTTGCGGTTCTTTTAATTCCTTTGTGAATTATACCCTCAACATGGGTTTAATTGGTGCAATTAATTCTATGTGATTTTAATCCTTAGAGTTTGACTACGTGGCACCGTGTACCGCGACGACAGCGACGCCCCTTCTGCAACGCGACGATCCTCTTCTTCTGGGACGGTCAATTCTGCGACGAACTCACGTTCGACGACAACGTTGAGGTAGGGGTTTTTTGTTCATTTTAATCTATGTGATTATATCCGCAGTTTGTTAAAATATTTGTTGTGAGACTTTTAAAACCACTAACATGGTGGGTGTGGACCAACAAACAAGTCTGAACCCACCGTCCTTTCGTTCTTGGTGTGCGGATTGGCGGGCGACGAAAAAGTAAGACGCACGGGCGATGTGAGGTCCTCGCAGTGAAGGATGGACCCCGGGAGGGCCTTTGGCAAAGACAGCACGCAATTCCAACCATCGGAATTCGTCTGGTGGTCCGCGGAGCAGCCCGCCGGCGGGCCTCACCGGCACGGAGATGCCGGTGCCAGGTGGCGGCGGCGCCCGGCGCGCCGCCGGAAAGAGCCGCCGCGGCTGAAGCCGCGGCGGCAAGGCGCGGTCCCGCGACCGGAGGGGGATGGGAGGCGGCAGCCGGCCGCGTCCGCTGGCAAGGGCGGCCCCACGCGAGGCCGCAGCTCCGTCACGCGGGGGCAGCAAGCCCCCCGCTTCGCTTAGCCGTAACGGCCGAGCCGACCCGCTGGCCACCCGGCCAGCGCCAGCCGGGTCAGGTCGACCCATGGGGCGTTGGGCCGGGTCGGTTCGGGCCCAGACCCCCCATTTCGGACCTCTTCGGTCTTTTACCCATATCATGGGTTACAGACCTCCGATCGACGCACCGTCAGCGGCGATGTGATCCTTGGATCGAGACAGTCGTTTTGACATACTACACTTAAGGTTTAGGAATACTTTGGGTTCGGTCGGGTTGGTTCGTACACGAAACCAGCCGGGCCCTCGGAGCGGAAACGCTTATAACTTAAGTTCCGGACGTCCGATTGACGTGCCGTCAAGTTTGTTGGATTCCTCTA
Source organism: Viscum album (assembly GCA_963277665.1). Lineage (NCBI taxonomy): Eukaryota > Viridiplantae > Streptophyta > Magnoliopsida > Santalales > Viscaceae > Viscum > Viscum album. The sequence goes on along the minus strand of OY728130.1, from coordinate 2,101,864,247 downwards.
AGTGAGACGGATCTTTTGGATTACTCCACCCGAGGTTTGGACGCAGGTGGAGTACGGTCGGGTTGGTTTTGCCTTAAAAACCAACCGGGCCCCTAGAACCAAAAGGCCAATAACTCTCAGACCGGGCGTCCGATTGACGCGCCGTATGCGACGTTGAGTTCCTATTGACGATACAGAACTTTTGGATACATCAACTCTAGACTATGTGTCAGTTGATGTATCAGCCTCTCGGCTCGTGGAGCGGACCCTCCCGAATGAGCTTGCTGTGTGCGGGAACCCTAGAGCGAGCGGTGTCTGCGACTACGACGACGACTGTACAGAGATCCTTAGTGGATTTGACGGTGACGACTACAGCACTCAGCGGTTTTATGTGGGCCATCACCTACAGATCCTGTGTGGGTCCGATCCTGTGCGGGTTAGTGCTCAGCGGTTTTGTGTGGGCCAGCGCCTACAGATCCTGTGTGGGTCCGATCCTGTGTGGGTCTTTGTGGGGGTTAGTTACCTATCGATCATGTGTGGGTCAGATCCTTTGTGGGTCATTGCCGGGGTTAGTTACCTATCGATCCTGTGTGGGTCAGATCCTTTGTGGGTCATTGCGGGGGTTAGTACCTATCGATCCTTTGTGGGTCCGACGGCATAGATGAATCAGTGGATATATCTGATCATCTCTATCGTCATACGAAGAAGTTTACCTGTGTGAGCTGAATCCTGTTTTGCTTTCCTATGTGGATTGTGTTGTGCTATCCTGTGTGGATTTACTTTTTGCTTTCCTGTGTGGACTGGGTTGTACTTGGGCTCGGAAGTTGGAGCGTACTGGAATTGATGAGTTAGGTATATGTATGGTCATATACCTAAGCAGTGTCGGATGTTACTTTGTGATTGTATCTTTCCTTTGTGGATTATCCTTTGTGGATTCTGGGAGACCTTTGGGGGTCTCGGGGTCCCTAATGAGTATCTTATACTCACCCCTGCATGGGCTATGCCCGCACTACGTTGTCTTGGTTGCAAACGACGGACAGCGCTGATCGTGGTTGAGGCTTGCGGAGCAGGACGATACCTGGAGGTGGACCACTGGGTGGGACGTACTCGGAGCGGACGGCTGGACCCGAGGAGCTGTGGAGGCTATCTGTACCCACCCTTCAGGTGGGAGTTCCAGTGGACGGCTCAAGGTTGCAGCTTTACTTTCAGTTGTTGTCTTCCCTTTCCAGTTGTACTTTACCTTCAGTTTGGGTTTGTATTCTGGCCCACTTACTTTTCCGCACTTACTGTTATACTCAGTTTTTACGTAGTGTTTGCTTCTACTTCTTGCTTGCTCTTTGGTGTTTGTTTACTTTACAACGGCAATGCCTTCCCTTTTTACCGGGATTTACGCCTTGGTGTTAGTCGCCAGCCCCTGGCCTATGGAAGGCGGGCTTGGGGTAGTCACGGCACGGGCCCTGAGGACGGGTCGTGACAATTACCTCATCACCATTGTGTCATAAATAAATTTAATTATTTAATGTCTAAAAATTATAAATAAAATAACATTATGTAGGAAATTTTTTTAGTTTTATAATGAGTATTTGTAGTCAAAAATATAACTTATATAACCCCATTTAAATTTTTTTACTAAAAGATATATGTTTATGTCATTTTTGTCTTTTCTTTAAATTAATTAATATAAAGTGTCATTATCACTCTCAAGTGGCTCCATGGGGTCCTAAAATCGACCCACGGATTCCCATGGTCATAAATATATCAAAAAATAAAAATAGGACACATGTTATGGTAATTTTATATTATTATAATATTATTTTTTACCCTTATTTACCGAATTTACCCTTTAACAATGGTAAATAAAATATTTACCGAAGTAATTATTCATAATGTCTAAAAATAAAAGTTACCTATTTACACAATTTGGACCTCCTCATTCAAAATATGGAATCCATTTTTCCAAATTCAAAACAAAGAAGTGGCATAAATTAATTTAAAATTAATTCTTGTTGTCAAAACAAAAAGCGTGTTTTTAAGAAATAATAACTATCAAAAGATTGGCACTTGTTTATGTCCAGTTTAAAAGTTAGATTTCATACAATGACCAAAATTATATTAAATTATAAAAATATAATCTAATGATACTTTAAACCCACTCAAATTTGTAATTTTACACGATAAATTGTTTTAATTAAAAAAGTTTTTTTTAATTAAAATTTAGTATTTTCACTATTCATCAAAAATTAAAAGTTTTCATAAAAGTACCAAAAATTCACCCTAAGATAATTTTGATATTCTGAATTCAAAAATTAAGTCAATTTTAGAAAATAAAATTTATAAAATTTCAAAAAGTGGTTATTACTATTTATAACGGCTAGTTTGATTGGTCGTGGTGTGTTACAACTTCAAGTTGCGTACAACTCAAACTACTACATTATTCAAAGGGAAAATTACTATGGAATCTTGGAGTGTTACATGTTCCATTTAAGAATATTATAACTCTAAAGGATTTTTATGTCTTAAAAAATCATTCTTAAACACGTTATTCATTATCAATAATTACATTTTCTATAAATCCTTCATAATGGTTCATAAAAAGCTTGTGATTAACCAAACATATCCCTCGAGAGATTCAAACCAGGAGTGAAAAAAGACACATTATTGTGAACCAGTTCCTTTTCAATTCTATCTCAAAGCAATGTTTTTTGGTTTTACCCCTAGATACATTTGTTCCAGAGCCACATCCATTTGTTCGTATCCGGACAGAGATTTATTTGTTTAGAAACCACTTACTAAATATTTCAAAAAAATACCATAAAGTTTTAATATATTTAAAATTTTATATAGGGTTATTCCTAAATTTTTCATATCCTATTTTCCCAAGATAACTAAACTCTCCTTTGATACCAATTATGGAATCCTACCTTTTTATTATAAAACTTTACATGACATTTTACAAATAGAGGATCTTTTAAAGTTTAGTGTCTCGGAAAAAAGGTACATAATACATGAAAACATAAAACATTATTCTATTATATAAGAAATTATTATTAAAGGTTTATCCTAATTAAATTTATTTTATCTCATAAACTGGGGGCATACATCAAAGGAAAGGGTGAGCAGAAGGCCCAGTAAGGGAAAACAAGTGAAACATTTTACATGTGAACTTGAGCAATATCAATAAGAACATGAGTAATATCGTAAAGGCATGATAAAGAGTCATATAATAATAATAATATATTGAATAATAACTTCAAAATTTGGCTACAATGTTTAATTTATACATTAATAATCATATTACCAAGTTCCATCCCCAAGGTGTCATAAAAATTACCAAATTTATTCACCAAGGTATCGTAAAACCTATCATCTTTAGAGATTAATTTCTTTACCCAATTCATTGGAGAACTATCAGGTAACACCCTTAATATGTCTTTATTTTCATGTGATCCACATATATCATAATAAAACATTTCATAAATAACTCAAAGATAATAAAAGAAATGGATTTCATATCAAAATCATGGAGTTTTAAAAAGTGCTTAAAAATATGATCATTATGTCATTTATAACCCACATAAAGGGAATGAGGTTTTTATGTATGTAAATTATAGAATAAAATAAATAATTTTTATTCCTTGATTAATAACCCTATAAAATAAAGAGTCTTGGTTATTCACATAAAGAAAATAAAATAATCTTGTGAAAAAGAGAGAGATTTTGAGACGAAAATCTGCCGCATAACGGGTATGAAACATGGTTTTATAAAACATTAAAAAGAGAGGGACATGGGTAAACCATTAATAAAAGACTAATAATACAGTATAGGTACATAATAAAATGTAAATAATAACATGTTATGTAAATTTGAAAGACATACCAGATAAAATAGAACTTGAAAGGAAAAGAGAAGTTGGGAGTTCCCTTATCTTGAAGAGTAACTTCTAAAAATCGAAGATTGGGACGATGGGAGCTTAATGGAACCTTGATAGGACTCCTTGGGAGTTAATAATATCATAAATTCTTGTATAATGTTTTTTTAATGAAATTAAATGGAGTAATTGGTAGGTATTTATAGTAAAAGAGAGGGAGTTTTTTATTAATTTCAAAGGACACCTCATTAGTGGTATTTGCAAACCCATGGGATTTCCCATGGTATTTGCCCATGGTACTGGCCACTTGGGAAACCTCATATAATATTTTACTACTGAATAGTCTACCATAATTATTACATCATTATTACATCATTAAATATTTAATTAAACATACCAAAAACTCAAAACTGTTTTTTACTATTCATTGTAAACAAAACATTTTATAAAAATATCATAAATTCTCCGTAACCTAATATCGAGGTTATGAATTAAAAAATGAAATTTATTTTACCTTAATAAATCTATACATTTGAGAAATTTAATTTTTAACTATAAAAATAATTTATTATTAAAAATAATTTATTATTAAAAATAATAGTGGACAGAAAATGCTTAGTGACATGCATAGTAAACTTTTCGACACTTGGAAAAAAATATTTTATCATTTGTAACTAAAAATAAGTGTTTTTAAAACACTATTTAATTATAATAAACATTATTAATAAAATGTTAGATTAATATAATAATTTATATCTTTCTGAAAAATAAAATTTTTACCCGAAATAATTAATTTATCATGTTCCATTTCAATTTGTAAAAAAATATTCTTAAAAAGGAAATGACGGAATACCAATTTTATTAAAACAAAGGGATTATATTTTATGTATCTAAGTCCTAGAAAAATAACCCCTTAAAACACTTTTATACAACCTAAAGGTAAGGTGTGTGATGGTGATATACTCTTGGGGGGATCAAATAACATCAGCCGAGTGGTAATCTCCACTAACTTGAACTTCTCCTGTAGGCAATTTCGTTCAAGATTAACATGTGGAAGCTCAGCTTGGGCTTGGTCAAGAGTAAAGCTCGGTGATGCTAACTCCTTACCAAGCTCCAATAAATGGGCTTCATATGGCCTAAATCTACTATATGAGGACATCGACTCTTCTTTCTGCATTAATTATCCATTTTCATTTCTATTTATAAGTAATAATTATAACGTTAAAAATTGTTATTATTTCCAATGGTCATATTAACCCATGATTATATAACGGTCAAAACCCAATTGTCACATTTCATTTATACTTATATATTTTAATTCATTATTACATAGTAAAACATATATTTTTAGGAAAAAACATATTATTCAAAAGTTTGGGTCACTATAGTGTCTCTCCTATCATAAAAAGGTTGGAGTATGGCACGATATCAGTCATTGTTGATCAAGAATAGATTAAATAACAAATGGACCTTTGTAAGTTCTCTTTTCCTGGTTGTATTACTTATAAGATAGGGGAAAACCATACCATATGACAAACTCAAAAACAAAATCTCACAATGTTGGAACATAACTAAATGGAGGCTCATTCCAATCGGTAAAGGTTATTTTCAAATTATTCTGGAGAAGCAGGATGAAGTCATCATGGCTTGGAGAATAGGAAACCTCAATATGAAACCAGTTATTCTTCGGATATCAGAGTGGGAGACTAATTTCAACCCCTGCAACCAAAATCATACGAATGATCAAATTTGGACCAGAATTCAAGGGCTTCCATGGGTTTATTGGCACCCCAAAATCCTTAACGACCTCACTTATGGCTTTGGAACACCACTTAAAATTTATTAGTTCACTTTTATTGGATACCTTGGTATTTTTTCTAGGATACTTATGGATTTCAACATCGATTCACCACCTCAGAATCACATCTCACCTATTGTGAATAAGAACAAGCTAGAAGTTAGACTTGAATTTGAGATAATTCCTCAGTTCTATGACCATTGCAAAATGGTTGGTTATGAAATCAAAAATTTCAGGGTGGTGAAGAAAATTATAATACCAGTTTTTACTTCCACAAGTTGGAAAGAAGTTCCAAAAGGAAAGAGCATAAAACATATGGACAACACTAGAAGAGACAATCTTGATCAACCCAAATCTTTAAAATGGAGAAATATTGCTAGTATAAGAATCTCATGGGATGATTTGGATGAGGATTAAGAGCAGAAATAGGCTCAACCCCAACTAGATGCACATCTCAACAACATCACAAAATCTAAAGCTTCCATGCAGGGCTCTATCAAAGAAAAAAGTTCCGATTTTCTTCTGTGTTTATCATCAGAAATATTCTCCATTGTCTCCCCTATTCAGGCTAAGAAATTTGTGGACAAAAATATAATACATTATATTAATGAAATGATAAAACTGGACACTTCTGATCCTATTCAACTTGATGAGGGCCTGAGAAAAATATAGGTATGTAACCAGATACAAGAGCAGCAAGAATTGGTCATCTAGTTGGACACTAATGGGGATAATAGAGTAGAACAAAGGTTGTAATCCACCCAATATTCTAAACCCTTGCACGAACAGGCATCATACTTCTCAATAGGTGAAGTTGCTGGAAAAACTAATAAATATTTTGATAAGAATACAGGGGATGATACCGAATCTAAAATTCTATCAGCCTCAGATTCAAATAAAAATCCCCAAAGATATGATAGAAATAAGAAAATTGAGGTCAAAGAAAAAGAGGAAAGCACCCCAAAACATGGTCAAAATGAGGAGCCTATTTTGGAACTGTCAAGGCATAACTAACCTTGAAACTCAAATTTTCTTAAGGCTACTTGAATGTAAGTATAAAACTGACATAATTGGTGTGGAGAATCCTTAAAAATTCCTCCCCATGGATTATGATTCCATTTCTACTCGTTGATACGGAATCCTTGGTAAAATTGAACCCTCTACCTCTCATGATAGACTTTGGTTTCTTGTTCATAACTTAGTGGGAAACCCCATTATTTTTCAAGAAGGAGATCAGTGCATCACTTTCTCCCTCTTCAAATACAACAAAAATATTTTCTACATGGTCATCTATGATTTCAACAATTATACTAAAATATGATCTTTATGGTCCCAAATTAAGGACCTATCAATCTCTATCATGTATTTATAGTTTCTCATTGGTGATTTTAATTCCATATTTCATGCTGATGAGAAAATGGGGCCTGACTTTAGCTCAGACTCCATTAAGGAGTTCAATTCATGTGTCAAAGATTCTAATCTTATTGAGGTTAATCTCATTGGTTAGAAATACACTTGATACATAAAGAACTTAGATGTTGTGAGAGTGAGTAGGATTCATAGAGCCTTTATTAATGATGCTTCTCTTGTGAATTAGAGATCTATCTCATGTGTCAACTTGAAAAAACATAACTATAACCATCATCCCATCTTGTTGATATCCCTAGGAAATGGAAACAAGATTCCAATCCCCTTTAGGTTCAATAATTCCTAGATAGATTTACCTGAATGCTTTAGAATTGTACAAGACACTTGGGTTGGGTCTGAACCCTCTGACATTCCTCTTGATTGCATCTTTAAAATGAAAAAATTGAAGGATATTATGAAATATTGGAGCATAAAAATTTTCATCCACATTTATAAATAAATAAATTCTTTGTAAGGTTCTCTTAATGCCATTTAAGAGCTCACCGCCAAGAATAACTTCCCTGAAGGACTATCCCAATAGTAAGAGATGTCCTCCAAGCTCCAGTGCCTCATCAAACTCAAATCTAATATGAAAAATACATGTTCAAATCCAAGTGGATTAATTATGGAGATAGAAATTCTAAGTTCTTAAATGCACTCTAATGAGAAAGAAGGGAAAATATCCCCATATCTCTATTGGAATATGGAGGACAAATTCTTAATTATAGATAACCTTTTTCCAATCACATTGTTTATTTATATGAAAACATCTTCAATGGGCCATCAAGAAATGTGAATATTGAGGAAGGAATCATTCCAAATCTTATCACTAAAGAGGATAATTTTATCCTCACTTAAACTCCCCTAGAATTTAAAATTAAGGAGGTTGTTTTTTAGTCTTAACAAGGGAGTCTCGCCTAGACCTGATGGACTAATGAACCACTAATTTCAAAAAAATTGGGAGGATATCCAGAATGATGTTTGTATTCTTATCAGTAATTTTTTCATAGGTGGATCACTCTCTCAAGGCTTAAATTCCAAATTTATCTCCCTCATTCTCAAGGATGAAAATGAAAGTATCATCAACCAATTCATACATGTTTCACTTGTCAGCACCATACATAAAATCATCACCAAAATCCTATCCAACTGACTTGCTCTGATCTCGAACAAAATCATTTAATCTAAAAAACTTTTTTTCTTTAAAGGAAGAAAAATTCAAGGATACTTGATAACCACCTTAGAATGTGTGAATCTTATTAAGAAATCCACAAGAGGAGGAAACATTTTACACAATTTTAACATGAAAAAATAATTTGATACCATGGACTAGGGCTTTATTTTCACTATTATTTTGGGCATTGGATTCAATCCAATGTGTGTTAGCTGGATCAAAAATCTTCTTAGATATACCTGAATTTACATAATTATCAATGGATATTTGGAGGGATACTTTAAATTATCAAGAGGATTGAGATAAGAATACCACCACTCTAATATTATTTTTTCCATCATAGAATACTATCTTAGAAGGATACTTCTACACATGGTGAACAATGGGGATCTTAAAACCATCAAGGAAGCTCAAGGTATTTCAACACCTTCCCACATATTTTTTTCTGATGATAATATTATTTTTTACTCAGGGGTATAGGAGAAACATTAAAAACCTCAAAAAATATCTCTGGCACTATGAGGAGGTTTCGGTCCAACAAGTCAATTGGGAAAAACCATTTATATATTTTGGAAAGAACATTTCAACATAAAGAAAGCTGAGCATGATCAATGAACTGGGGATAAGAGAGGTCTCCCTTGCCTTTATCTACCTTGTTGTTCCCATGTTTTGGGAAAAACAACATGCATCATACTTCATTAAAATTCTTAGATAGGTTAGAATAACTCTTACTTCTTGTAAATGAAAATACCTATATTTGGTTAGAAGAGCTTGTCTTAAAAATAATGTGATTATCTCAAAGATGGTTTATCCCTCCATGGTTTATTCATGAACCACCTCAATGATAAAATCAATAAATATCTTAATGAGGAACTTTATTTTGATTGGAAACATACTTGAAACAAATATCATTACTCTCTCATGGAATAAATGTTGTATGCCTTATGATCTTGGGGGCCTTTGAATCAAGAATATGATACTTTTCAACCAGTCTTTGTAGGCCCAATTAATTTGTAAACTCATCAACAATGACATGGATTCCTTAAATTTTCTCAAACTCAGGTTTGTGGAGAAACTAAAGGCAAGAAGTACCAGCATCATGGAATCATTGGTTTGTCCTAGGCTCAAAGCAGTTTCAAAAAAAACCAAGTATTCTCATTGGTTGGTCAATGAGAATTCTTCTTTGAACTTATGGACCTCTAATTAGATCAAAATATCTTTCATTGACCTAATCACACCTATGAACCAATATCTTGACTTTAGAAGAACCATCAGGGATTAGATAGCCACCCTGGAAATGCTCCTAATGGACATTATCTAGGTTGTCTCTAGTTATGACTTTATTAACTAGAAAGACATGCTTGTTTGGGAACTACCCCTAAATGGACAAATCAACTCCAAAATATTCTACAAATATCTCATCCAAGGCCCTCAAAATTTGATTGGTGAGTTTAATAAAAATTGGATCCCCCCTTCCAGGTTCACTCTATTATGGTGACTTCAACTTAATAAAATTCTTATTGATGCTAAACTCTAATAGGTTGTCATCTCTATCTAATCAAGGTGTGTTCTTAGTCACCAGCACCATGAGGATCTTGATCACTTATTTATCTACTGTTATTCTACTTCATCTTTATGGAATTTTTTTTTTGGATTATTTGAAGTTCATCTCCCAAGAACCTACATGATCAAAGATTTTATTCCTACTTTTATCGACATCCAAATGTCTAAATATATTTATATTCTTTTTAAAGTTGCATGTTTCGAACGTTTTCACACAATCTAGAGAGGCCAGAACAAAGAATTACATGATCAGTCTACCTTAAATGTTAATATAGCTACTTCTCAAATATTGATCGTGGTCTACAATGCTAATTTTACACATTAAAGATTTTGTGATAACTCATTGAAAGATTTCATGGTACTGAGAATACTGAAAGTTATTGGAAATTATCCTCCCCCATGTCGTACCTTAGAGGTTTTCTGTTATCCACCCTTCATTGGATGGAAAAAATGCAATTCCTATGGGGCCTCATGAGGGAACCTAGGACCAACATGCTATGGATATATCTTCATAGATTAATCTAGAAATGTTTCTGATTTTTATTATGGATTTTGTGGCTTTGAAATGGATTTGGAATCCGGGATGACTGGAATGATTAATGTTGTCATGACTACAAATCAAAATAAATGGAATAACATTTGGTTTGAATGTCATTCCATGGATTTTGTTCACACAGTTAGAACTAGGTAGGTCTGCTTAGCTTGGAATATAACAGAGAAATGGTTCAATTGTCTTGAACAACTCTCTTTAATGATCTACATTATCACAAATATTTATCATGAGGCCAATGCTCTTGCGGATGCATTAGAAAATAAATGTGCGAACGAGGGGTTTGTTTACTTTCTAGTAATCTTTCTAATGATTTCTTACCTATTCTACAAAGGGATAAATTTAAATTCCCCACCTTCAGACTAATATAACTTTGACTCTTTGTCTTTAATTTATTATAAGAGCCCCGGTGCTCATTTTTTTCAAAAAAATCTTAATAAATTAAATCAATATTTATTAATAAATATTTTTAATGAAATTAATATATTATATATTCAATAAAATATTTTAACATTCATTTGATCATTTTTACAAGGCAATAAATGGAAGTAAATTTAGTTTTATGTTTGAAAATTCACCTTTTTTAAAACGGGTTTTTGTTTCATTTTATAAACTTATTTAAAATTAAATTACGTGACTTATAGAAATTGAATATATTAAAATGGATTACATATTTGGAATTAGAATAATTAATAAAGTCTAATAGGTTCAATATAATTTTTTAATCATAATGGATTATTGTACCTCTCATGGAGGATCCTGGATTAATGGATGGAATACATGATTTTTCTATCTGTACTCAACTACTTCATCACACATTCTTATAGAGAGGACAATCATGTGGTGGATGATCTCACTAACAAAGTTATTGACCATAATCTTTCATGGATGGAAGATCTTACTTATAATTTGATATATCTTTTTGATAGATATTTTCATAAAATATTTTCATTTCTACTCATGTACTTATTTTACTTTTAATAAATTTTCATTGTCCACTTTGGCCAAGGATCCATTAAAAACAGTAAAATTTTTGTTATCACGGTTAATGTTAAAATGAGTTAACTGGGGTTTAAATTAATATATAAGGATAGTAATTACACATAAAATTATCTCATTATTATTTTTTAAGATATTTAAATCTTATATTATCTTATATTTGAATCATCTTCTATTTTTTCACTTTATCATAAAAGTTACCATATATTATTGAGAAATTTTAAGCAATTCCATGTGTCTCTCCCCTCACTTATAAAAGGGAACCTCTTCTCCTACCTTATTCAAAAAAATTGACCCTTATATCTCATAATATATTTTCTCCAAAACCTTCCTATATTCATTCCATTCATCTTAGATCTTTTATTCTTCTCCTAATACCAATCTTTCATGGATTAAGGTGTGAGCTAGAGGAGGTCTCTCAATGAAGAGGTTTAAATCTTAACGGATCTCTTTCAATTTTATTTATTCTTCCACATTCTATAAATATATTGTATACATGATAACATGATGAATAAAATATCATAAATGTACCTATATTTTATTATTATGATGTAATAACCATTTTCCTCCTATTCTTTACCAAATGGGAAATAAAAGTATTGCCCATGTATACGTGTGGACTACCGCCTCCACATAATGATATGATTCATTTTCCATCACCATATTTCATGGTTGATTATTATTATATATTCTATGTTTATATATTATATTTATGAAAAAATTATTATTTTTTAATTATAAGGTCTCTTCTACCTTATTACCATCCCATTCATTGGAAATAGTAATGTCACTTGTGCATATGTGTGGACTACCACCTCCACAAATCAATGTGATTTATTTTTCATTTATTCTTTACATCAATAGAAATAAGGATATATTTAATGTATATATATTATATTTATGGTATAATAATTATTTTTAAAATTTTAATTATTATTTAAATTTATTTTGTTCTTCCCATCGAAAAGTGGAAACATCTCTCGTGAATACATACAAACTACTATCTCCATGAAGTGATGTAATTCATTATTCATCGACACTTTATATGAATGATTATAAAAGTGTAGATAAAGTTTAAACATTATAATTATTATAATATTAATATTATATAAGTGATGTAATCATGATTAAATTACAAGGACCAGAACTACTGAACCGAAACTTTCATAAAAAACAAAACAGTTAACACCAAAAAATGACGATTTGAATAAGGAATTATTAATAAAGGGGTGTTGGAATGTTATAAGTGGAAAATATATGATATTATAGGCATTAATATGGTTTTTAATTCCCCAACCCTAGTTACCCATATTCGGTGCATTATTACATAACATTGGCATGATCACAAGAGATCAAGTATCGAAAGACCGATTAGTTTAGTAGCCTTGGAAGTACTAGATAAATACATAAGTTTTACATTACATCATTAAATAAAGAAAAACAACATTGTTTCCCCTTTGAACACACTCATATACTTTGTCCTATCCCTTAAGGTTAATCATAATATACTTCTTCACATCCTTGGAAAATAAAACATAAGAAAGGGGTGAGCTCAGATGCTCAGTAAGGATAACAATATAGTAGAAACTATCATAAATAAGCATAAACATTTAAGGTAATGTATAAGACTAAAACACAAGACTTTAAAATGTAAAATTCATCATAATATGTCAAAGATAAATTAAATAATACCATTTAATTATTCACATGAATATTCTACTGGTCGAATAATCACATGTAATATCAATATCTAATTTCATAATGATGGAATGCATAATGTTGGACATCATAACCACATAGTCAAGGCCTCGTGTCAAGACTAAAAATAAGATTTTGTCAAGGCCTTTTTCCAAGACACTAGTTTGTCTCATGAGACCTACCAATGCATTAAGGAGTTATAGTGGGATCCACCTATCACTTACAAGGTCCAATTCATTCCTTATATGAAAAGGTTGAAGCATAACATAAACATTCGTATTAAAACTAGAATATGAAATGTTAAAACTTTAAACATAAAACATGAATGGTATAAAAATAACACATATACAGTAACACATATCACAAAACCTTCAATAAAATATGGGATATTGTATCATAAAAAATCAACTTCAAATAAGTGTAAAATCTATCAAAGGATGTTGACATAGATGAAATAAAAACTATTTGAGAGAAATATCTCTTTCTATTTTAAAATCATTTAAAAGTTACATAATTATAAAAGAAAACATTTATTTTTAAAATATTCTTATAAGCTTGTAAGGGAAGCTTCAAATGTGTTATAATGGTAGAAAATAGTCGCATCCACCGTATAAGTTAAAAAACATTCTTTCCTTAATTTTGTTGAAAAGATCATAAAGTACCTAGTTTAGAAAATGACGGAAATATTCCTTTCAAAAAAATTTATAAAAATTCAAAAAAGGGTATAAATGAATTTTTCCATATTCTAGTAAATATTAAAAAAAAATTAAATACATTTTTATGAAACATGGATGTGGATGATAAAGATGTCCCAGTAGATACTTACGTATAAACAACCTCAGATAATTAAGAGATTGTAGAAATAACCCTTACATTGTACTTTTACTTATTTGAGGGTAAATTAAACTCCTATATAATAGTTAAATAATTGTTATTAAATTATACAAGAACCAAATACTTAAATATTATATCATATATGATCTTCTAATATTGTGTTGTTAATAATATTTCAATAGTATCATTGTTTCAGGTGTTAACTAATTTGTTTTCCTTTATATGTTTTTTTATGTAAGTCATGTTTGTTATAGATAGGACTTATTTTATTCATATCTAGAATGATATTAATTTCTTAAACATTATTTTAAATCATAAAATAAAAATTATTATTGAATGGTTATGATGGAGAATGAATCTCATCATGTTCGTGGAGACGGTAATCTGTACATATGCATGAGCGACAATATCATTCTATTGATGGTGAAATCGTATGTAATTAGATGGTATATTACATATAAAGAATCATTAACATGTTATACTTCTTATTTAAATAAATTATACTCATTATTATACCCATAAAAATAATGAAGTGTTGAATAATAAACTACACTACAACGTGGAGACGGTAAGCTGTACGTACGCACGTATGATGACTTTATCATTCATAGGATGGATAGAATAGTGAATATGGTTATACCATATTTATAATAAAATCAAATTATGTATAAGGTACTAGAGTTATTATTTCGGTATGGAAACAACAAAAAAAGGGGAAGTGGAAGAAGAAAAGAACTTTGAAAGAGGTGATGAAATTATTACCTCTTCTTCAGGTGCTTCCTTTTGATTTGATCAAAAGGGCTCCTTAGGTTGGATTTATGATCAAAGTAAGTCCTCTATTGAATTGATGGTAGTTGGAAAGATATTTGAGTAGGTTTTTTATGATTCAAATGGATTTGGAGGTGTGATTTATAGAGAAGGGGAAGTACCCTTTTATAAGAGAGGTGAGGATAGCTTTAGGAAAAGCTTGAAATATTATTTTATTAAAAAATCATTTTTGGTTTATAATGGATAAAAATGGATTTATTTAGAGGATAAGGTGGGTATGGGTAAAAATGATCTCAACCAATAGGTTTTAGACAATTTTAAATCACCATATTAACCTTATAATTTAGATTTAACTCTTAGTAAAATAGTTTAACTTTTACAATGTCTTCCTGTATTTTTATATATATTGTTAATAAACATACTATAAAATGACAAGAGAACCCCAAGTGGTTAATTAATAACATATATATCATTATATAAGTCTTTTGTCCAAACCATATATTTTTAAGAATATTATATCATTTAATAATATAGTGTTTATTTTAAAACCTCATTTATGTCAATTTTGAAACTATTTAGTATTGGGTTTTTTTGAAAGTCAAAAAAAAACTTGATTAATTCTGAAAAAAAATACATTAACTCAACCCTAACATGTCATATTAACCTATAAAATTAGTTTAATTAATCAAAACTCTCAATTTAAATTTATTTTGACATTTATAATATCAATTATTTTAATCTTCCATTAATAAAGTAATTCCTGTATCATCCTTGTGTCATAAATAAATTTAATTATTTAATGTATAAAAATTATAAATAAAATACCATTATGTAGGAAATAATTTTATATTTATAATGAATATTTATAGTCAAATTTATATTTTGTGTAACCCTATATTAAAAATGGGTTGGTTATTAAAATTTGAATTTTACACTTTTAACTCTTCTTTAAATAAAATAAAAATAAATGTCTTAATCTAATCCAAGTGCATCAAATAGGATCATATTTTATTCCAAATGTTTATTTTTGTCGAAAAACAATTATCAAACAGAATTAGGACATGTTTTAGGATAATTATAACATCATTTTTACCTTTAATTACCCTATTTAATTTTAACTATGGTAAATAAAATTCAAAAGTTACTATTCATCAAAAAATATTTTCATCTTATTGAACCATATTTTACTTTCCAATCGTGTCTCTCATATTTTTAAATCTCAATTCATATAAGTGATAAAATTATGTTTTATGCAAATTTGCAAATGTGCCTAGTAGGTGGGTAAAAGACATAAAAAAATTCAATAAAATTTTATATGTTTAATCATATTATAAAATGTATCGAATGAATTAAATTGGAATAATATATGTATTATGTATCTATTTTGAATTTAAGATAAATTTTTATTAAAAAATAGTTATTTAAATGAAAATGTTGGTTTTTATCTAAAATATAGTGTTTTTCACTATTCATCAAAAATTGAATGTTTTCAGAAAAATACCAAGAATTCACCCAAAGCTAATTTTGATATCCCAAATTCAAAAATTATGTCTATTTTAAAAAATTAAAAACATATAAGTTGCATTAATTAAAATTAATTCCCATTGTCAAAACCAGAAAGCAGGTTTTTGAGAAGTAAAAACTATCAAAAATTGATATGTGTTTATTTCCAATTTAAATGTGAAATTACTTCCAATGACCAATATCGGATTAAATGATAAAAATATAATATAATTATACTTAAAAACAATTCAAATATATAATTTAACACTTTAAATTATTTTGATTAAAAAAAATTCAATTAAAATTTAGTATCTTTCACTATTCATCAAAATATGAAAGTTATCAGAAAAACACAAAAAAAATATCCAAACTAAATTTTTATGTCCCGATTCTAAATAAGAAGTTTATTTTTCCAAATTGAATATATAAAAGTTTCAAATATTGGATTTAAAAATGGTTCTCCATTAAAAGGTTGTAAAACTGCATTTTTTGAAAAACACTTATTTCATCTGAAAAATTGAATTTGTTCTTATATTATGTCTAATAAACACATAATATGGATATTAAAATTATATGGAGTATATAAAATTCAAAATTCAGTTAATATTATTCATAACTTCTTTTTGAACGGGTAGTTTAGTAATTCATAGTGCATTCGAACTCAGTGTTGCGTGTAACGCAAGCTATTGAATTACATTAAAGAGATAATGTACTATGAATTATTAGGGTGTTACATGGTTCTAGTATATAATTATAATAAATATAAATTTATTTTATAGGATTTTATAACACTTACGAAGAAAATCAAACATGAGGCAAGGGTTCTTCATCTCAATATTGTTTTATTGAGACGTATTTGATGTCATAAACCTATATATCTTTATAAGGTGTATATACTGATCCATTAAAATTTTATATCATGTATCCTTATTAATTAATGTTATTTAAATTTAAAATTCATATTATTTCATCCAAATGGATTTGATGTGAAAGTTACCAAAGTGTTTAGGGTTTACTGCCTCAAATTGTCTTCTTTGGGAGATATATTATGTTATACACCTATCTTCTTTTATGAGGTGTATCTAATACCCATTTGATATTTTTTATCATTAATTTCTATTTTTTCATGGTATTTAAAGTTTCATTTTATGTAATTCCTTTCATGATAATTAAGAATCAAAAGTTACCAATGTGACACCTCAAGATTTCATAGTACGTTATCTCATTAAAGTAATTCAATAGCTTGTATTACACACAACACTGAGTTCGAGCGCACCACAACTTAACAAACTTGTCGTTCAAAAGGAGGTTATGAATAGTATTAACTGCATTTTGAATATTATATACTCTATATAATTTTAACATCCATATTATGAGTTTCTTAGACATAATATAAGAACAAATTCATTTTTTTAGATAAAAGAAGTATTTTTCAAAAAATGAAATTTTACTGCCTTTAAATGGCGAACCCTTTTTAAAAACCAATATTTTACACTTTTATATATTCAATTTAATGAAATTAAATTCTTCTTTATAATTAGGACATAAAAATTTAGTTCGGATAAATTCTTTGTACTTTTCTGATAACTTTCATATTTTGATGAATAGTGAAAAATACTAGGTTTTAATTGAAAACAACTTTTTTAATCCAAATAATTTAGTGTTAAATTATGAGTTTTAAAGGTTTTTAAGTATAATTATATTATATTTTTATCATTTAATACAATTTAGGTCATTATAAGTAATTTCACATATAAATTTGACATAAACACATGTCAGACTTTTGATAGTTTTTACTTTTTAAAAACCCGCTTTTCGGTTTTGACAACAGGAATTAATTTTAAATTAATAAATGAAATTTCTATATTTTTAATTTTGTAAAATAGTCTTCATTTTTGAATTTTTAATATCAAAATTACCTTCCGGTAAATTTTTGGTAATTTTCTAAAAACTTTCAATTTTTGATGAATAGTGAAAAACATTGTGTTGTTATTTAAAACAGACTTTTTATTTAAATAATTATTTATTTTATTTAAATTTATTTTAAGTCAAAATAGATATATAATACCTATATAAGTTCAATTTAATTCATTGGAGTCATTTTATAGTAAAATTAGATGAATAAAATTTTATTGAACTTTTTTACCTCTTTTACCCACCTTTTAGGAGCATTTGCAAATTTGCATAAAACTTAATTTTACCACTTCTGTGAGTTGAATTTAAAAAAACCAAGACACGCGGTTTATATCATTAATTAAAATGTGATTCGATAATATGAAAATAATATTTTTGAATAGTAACTTTTAACTTTTATTTACCACAGTTAAAAGTTAATAGGGTAATTAAAGGTAAAAATGATATTATAATTACCCCAAAACATGTCCTAATTCTATTGGATAAGTGTATTTCGACCAAAAACAACCTTAGGAATAAAATATGATCCTTTAGTTCCACTTGTATTAGATTAGTACATTTATTATTATTTTATTTAAAGAAGAGTTAAAATTTTTAAATTCAAAGTTTAATAACTAAACCATTTTTAATATAGGGTTACACACAATATAAATTCAACTATAAATATTAATTATAAATATGAAAATATTTCCTACATAATGTTATTTTGTTTTTAATTTTTAAACATTAAATAATTTATTTTATTTATGACATAATGATGTGGCAGTAATTATCTTATTAATGAAAAGAATCAAATAAATGGTATTATAAATATTAAAATACATATAATCTCAAATTTTTATGACATGAAAAAATTTTCTAGGTGAATATGACATTTTAGGGTTGGTTCAATGTATCTTTTTCTAATTAATCAAGTTGTGATGACTTTCAAAAAAACCAAATACCAAATAATATCAAAATTGACATAAATTAATTTTTAGAACAAATACTACATTATTGGTTGATATAATATTCCTAAAAATATAAGGTTCAGCCAAAGGGATTAAATAATATTATATATGTAATTAATGAATCACTTTATGTTCTCTTGGAAGTTTATAGTATTTTTATTAACCATATAGTTTAAGAATATAAGAAGACACTGTAAAAGTTAAAATATTTAACTAAGAGTTAAATCTAAAATATAAGGTTAATAAGGTGACCTAAACCTATATAAAACCTATTGGTTGAGTTGTTTTCGACCCATAACCACCTTATCCTAGAAATAAATCATTTTGTATTCATTAGAAACCGAAAATTATTTTATTATAAAATAATATTTCAAGATTTTCCTAAAGTGACTCTCACCTCTCTTATAAAAGGGTACTTCTCCTTCTCTCAAAATCACACCTCCAAATCCATTTGGATCGGCCAAACCCTAACAAAATATCCTCCAAAATTCTTTCACATCAATATAGAGTCCTTAATTTGATCAGAAAGCCAACCTAAAGAGCCCTTTTAATCAACTCAAAAGGAAACACCTGAAGAAGAGGTAATAATTTTACCACCCTCTTTCAAGTTCTTTTCATCTTACACTTCCTATTTCTTTATTGTTTACATACCAAAATAATAAATCCAGTACCTCCTACATAATATAATGTTATTATAAATATTTTACAACCATATTCGTTATTCTATCCATCCTCTAAATGACAAAGTCACCATATGTGTGTACGTACGGCTTACCGTCTCCACGGCGTGGTGTAGTTTGTTATTCAAACACTTCATTATTTGGATGGGTATAATAATGAGTATAACTTATGTAAATAATAAATATAACATGTTAATGATTCTTTATAGATTATACACCATCCAATTACATATGATTTCACCATCAATATAATGATATTGTCGCTCATGCGTGCGTACGGATTATCGTCTCCCCGACACAATGAGATTCATTCCCACATTCAACGATGATTATAAAAATATATATTATTAATAAGTATGTAATATACGACATAATAATTCTATTGGATATATATATATATATATATGTTTATTTACTGACATATGTCTTATTCATTTACTTCTTTTTAATACGATATGAAAAGAGAAACAGTGTTTATGCATACGTACGGCCTACCTTCTCCATAAACGGTGCCTTATATTTAATATATCTATCTATTATAAATATTTATATTATAAATATATATGATATATAAATCAAGTTTTATATTCTTGAATTATTTAAATTATGATCTAAATGATACGATCAAGAATGATAGGTTAAAACACGTAAGATAAAGAAAGCGATTATTACCCAAAATGTAAATTTAACATGGAAATCATTATTAAATGGGTAGTATAAAGTCATAAATGAATCATGTATGATATAATAAATATTAATATGGTTCTATTATAATTTAATAACATATTTTTGACATTATACATAAGGTTAAACGTACCCTCGACCCAAGGAAAGTGCAAGGTAAGGGTTAATTTCACAATCTATTTATTATCCAAGGTTGTTTTTACGTAAGTATCTATTGGGAAATATTTATTATCCATGTTCATGTTTCATAAAATACTTTTCAAAGTGATTCTTTTTAAGGTACTTTTTTACTAAAACATCATTTTAAATGTTTTAAAGATTTATTCTTTTAAACCTTTCTCATTAATGTTAATGTTTTCAAAATGGTTTTAAGGATTTATTTATATGGACATGAATGTTTTAAAATGTTAATTCCTTTAAAAAGTTTCAAATTGGTATGGTAAAATTTGATTCAAAACTATATTTTAAATGAATTCCATTATAAATTATGTTACTTTTAAATGATTTAATGAAAAAGGGATATTTCTCTCAAAGACTTTTACTGATCATTTTCAACTATGTCAACATCCTTTACGGGATATTATTCTTGATCGAGGTTGATTTATTATGATACAAATATTCCATATTGTATTGAAGGTTTTGTGATATGTTTGACTATAGATGTTTCATTTTTATACCATTCATGGTTTATGGATAAATTATTGACATTTTGTATACTAGTTTTAATAAGAATGTTTACGTTATGTTTAAACCTTTTCATATAAGGAATGCATTGGACTTAGTAAGTGATGGGTGGAGCCCACTATATCTCCTTGATGCATCGGTAGGTCTCATGAGACAAACTAGTGTCTTGTCATAAGGCCTTGAAAAAATCTTATTTGTAGTCTTAGCACAAGGCATTGATTATGTGGTTATGAAGTCTGGCATTATGCATTCCATCGTTATGAAATTAGCTATTGATATTACATGTGATTATTCAACTATTAGAATATCCATCTGAATAAGTAAATGGAATTATTTGATTTATCTTTTCCATATTATGCTGAATTTTAAGTTTAAAAGGCCTCTGTTTTAGTTTTATACATTTCATTAAATATTTAGGATTATTTATGAAAGTTTTCGCTATATTGTTATCCTTACTGAGCATCTGAGATCACCCATTTCTATGTTTTATTTTTCCCATGATGTGAAGAAGTATATTATGACTGACATACAGGATTTTCTAAGAGATATTAATGTGGTCAATGGAGACAATTTTGTTGTTGTTTTTAAATTTATAATGTAATGTAACATTCATGTATGTAATCTATTTTCCAAGACTGCTAAACTGATCAGTCCTTCGGGACTTGATTCCTTGTAATCATTCCAATGTATTAAAATAATACACCAACTTTGGGTAACTGGGGTCATGGAATTACAGTTGGTATCATAGGAAATTTAGAAACAACCTTGGAAATAAATTTAGATAAACTCTGATTATAGAACATTACCCTTAGATAGACTTTGAGGATTAGTATAGATGAACTTCCAATAATTTTAGTAATATAGAAATTTTGTGTATTTTCCAAGAAATACATCCCTATCTAGATACGAGCAGGTAGAGGTGGATCTGGAACAGATGTACCTAGGAGTGAAAACTCCAACAAGGAGTTTTGGGCTTGACCCGAGGTGTCCTGGTACACGACAACAGGCCTTGCTGCACTCTTGGTTATGACACTCCCGGGGGATATGCTTAGGATAATTTACATTTTCATTATAGTCCATTATGAATGATTTAGTAGTAAATACTTACTAAAAGAAAACATTTTATGATTATAGATTATATGCATAATATTTTCAATTTACGTTAGGTATTTTACACGTTTTAAATTATTCATTATGATTCATAAACTAACCTAGTGTATGCCACTGTTTAGAAACGGTACCTAGTAGAAGGAATGAGAATTCTAGCAATACGCATGATCAAAAGATTAAGAAGGATCGTATCTTTCATGGTATTAAGCCAACATTTAAAAAGGAAATAGTCTCCGATGTATTCTCATCATATGAACAAATAGTGTCATGTGTTAATAAGATAAGTAAATAATTCTCTGAGTCTTATGGATTTTAAGGGAAGCAAGATAAGAAAATGATGGAAGAGAGAAAGATGCATAAAGGTAAGAGGGGAAAGAAGGATTTTATCATATGTGATAATTGTGGAAAGAATCACCTTGGTAAATTCTTGAAGGGAATGAGAGTTTTTTATAAGTGTGGAGAAAAAGGAAACCAAGTACGTGATTTCAAGGGTAATAAAAAGGTTTCAAATGTACAATGTTTCATCTGCAAGGAGTTGGGACACTACGCGAAGAAATGTCCAAATCATCAGAGTATACCCCAGATGTTGCTATTGGATAATAATCAAGTTATGATACTACCAAAGATGAAGGGAAATGATTAGATTTATTATGTTGTTATTAATGTATTGTGTCATTTGAGTATTGTATTAATGATGTACATGTTATAATAATTATAGAGTATAAAAGGATTGTACTGCAGTACTATTTCATTAAGGACATGAGATTGTGTGTAACAAAGAAAAGTGACTCAATAGTAGGTTAAATGTTTTGAAAAATATATGTTTAAGAGAAAGATAAACCATAATATTGTTCTAATACTAAGTTAGTGATTTTGGAATAATATATGATTGATTTGGATAAATTATATTGGATATTCTTGACTACCTTGAAACTGATTATTTATTTGTATATCCCATCATTGTTCGAGTTTACAACATTTTTGGATAGATGGATTATATCCAGTATTCTATAAGGAATAAGGGAGCATGAATGTAATCAATAAGGTTTTATGGTAATTCAGGGTGTTATAGTGTTTTAAAAGAATACATGATGAATGTATTCACATGTTATTACATGGAAAAAAGGATCTTCATTGTGTTTACCTTCCTTATACATTTTGTACTGTGAGTTTGGACAGAAGTATTTTGGATAAGTCTAAAGGGTGGAATCAATTAATTTTGACATTGGATACTGTTGTTAAGGTTAAATGATTTCTTGAGATTATTTTTGTATTGTCATAAAAAGGACAACCCGGAGGTCGAGAGACAACTCATCGTGTCCGGCAAGGCCGCGAGACTTGAACTCGCAACTGAAGGGTGACAAGGGTGGATCACCTACTACTGGAATACGTGATGTCCTGATTTGTATAATGTGGTTTTTTTTAAAATAGACTGAAAATTTAATTATAAATTCATTATTTTTTGAACCCTATATGATAAGGAGAAATAGAATATTTTTGAATTCTATTATCTTTTGGAGTGAAAGATGAGTCTGTGGTAGGAATTAGTTGAAGGATGAAACTCTACTTGTCAAGTATATATTTTTCTCCTCTTATTCTATGAATAAATTAATTCTTAAACTTTAGGGAAGGGATCTTAAAACCAAAAATGTGTTATCCTAATACCTTATGTTTTGTTGAACTAACGATATTTTAAATCATCATAGATTGATGGCTTTGAGGCCCTCAATTTCACACTTGTTTGTGATTAATGAACTCAATCACTCCCTATAAATATTTACATTTTTCCTCCAATTATGTGTCTCTAATTTCCACCAATGTTCTCCTAATAGAGGTCATAATTTGGTTGTAACTTTTTCATTCCCTTTCTCTCTTATTAAGACTACATTTTATTTACCCAATTTCTGAAGTGGGTTTTCCACAAAGGTATATTTATATTTTTAACCTTTTATTTTCAAAGAACAATTTCAAATTGTGAGGACACAATTTATTGAAGTAGATGAGAAAATAACACCCCAAGATTTCATATTACGTTATCTCATTAAAGTAATTCAATAGCTTGTGCTACACGCAACACCGAGTTCGAGCGCACCACAACTTACCAAACTAGCCATTCAAAAAGCTGTTATGAATAGTATTAACTGCATGTTGAATACTATATACTCTATATAATTTTAGCATCCATATTATGTGTTTATTAGACATAATATAAGAACAAATTCATTTTTTCAGATAAAAGAAGTATTTTTCAAAAAATGCAATTTTACAACCTTTAAATGGAAAACCCTTTTTTAAAACCAATATTTGACACAATTATATTTTTAATTTAATTAAATTAAATTCTTCTTTATAATCGGGACATAAAAATTTAGTTTGGATAAATTTTTGGTACTTTTCTGATAACTTTCATATTTTGATGAATAGTGAAAAATACTATGTTTTAATTAAAAACAACTTTTTTAATCAAAATAATTTATAGTGTTAAATTATGAATTTGAAAGGTTTTGAAGTATAATTAGATTATATTTTTATCATTTAATAAAATATAGGTCATTATAAGTAATTTTGCATTTAAATTTGACATAAACACATGTCAATCTTTTGATAGTTTTTACTTTTTAAAAACTCGCTTTTTGATTTTGAAAACGGGAATTAATTTTAAATTAATAAATGAAAATTCTATGTTTTTAATTTTGTAAAATAAACTTCATTTTTGAATTCAGAATATCAAAATTAGCTTTGGGTGAATTTTTGGTATTTTTTTTAAAACTTTCACTTTTTGATGAATAATGAAAAACATTGCGTTATTATTTAAAACCGACTTTTTATTTAAATAATTATTTATTTTATTTAAATTTATTTTAAGTAAAAAATCGTTATATAATACCTATATAAGATCAATTTAATTCATTGGAGTCATTTTATAATAAAATTAGACGTATAAAATTTTATTGATCTTTTTAACTTCTTTTACCCACCTTCTAAAAGCTTTTGCAAATTTTCATAAAACTTATTTTTATCACTTTTGTGTGTTGAATTTCAAAAATCCTAGAGACATGGTTGATATCAGTAATTAAAATTTGGTTCAATAAGATGAAAATAATTTTTTGTGAATAGTAATTTTTGACTTTCATTTTCCACGGTTAAAAGTAAATAGTGTAATTAAAGGTAAAAATGATATTATAATTACCCCAACACATGTCCTAATTCTATTTGATAAGTTTATTTCAACCAAAAACAACCTTATGAATAAAATATTATCCTTTAGGTCCACTTGGAATAGATTAAGACATTTATTATTATTTTATTTAAAGAAGAGTTAAAAGTGTTAAATTCAAAGTTTAATAACTAAACGATTTTTAATATAGGGTTAAACCCAATATAAATTCGACTATAAATATTCATTATAAATATAAAAATAATTCCTACATAATGGTATTTTATTTATAATTTTTATACATTAGATGATTTAATTTATTTATGACACAATGATGATGCAGTAATTACCTTATTAATGAAAGAATCAAATAAATGGTATTATAAATATTAAAATAAATATAATTTCAATGTTTTTATGACAAAAACTAATTTTATAGGTGAATATGAAATGTTAGGGTTGATTAAATTTATCTTTTTCTAGGTAATAAAGTTGTGATTACTTTCACAAAAACCAAATACCAAATAATGTCAAAATTGACATAAATTAATTTTAAAAAAAATACTATATTATTGGTTGATATAATATTACTAAAACTATAAGGTTCAGAAAAATGGATTAAATAATATTATATATGTCATTAATTAACCACTTGATGTTCTCTTGGAAGTTTAGAGTATGTTTATTAACCATATAGTGTAAGAATACAAGAAGACACGGTTAAAGTTAAAAGATTTAACTAAGAGTTAAATCTAAAAGACAAGGTTAATAAGGTGACCTAAAACTATCTAAAACCTATTGTTTGAGTGGTTTTTTACCCATACCCACCTTATCCTATAAATAAATCATTCCTGAGCCATTATAAACCGAAAATTATTTTATTATAAAATAATATTTCTAGCTTTTCCTAAAGTGACCCTCACCTCTCTTATAAAAGGGTACTTCTCCTTATCTAAAAATCACACATCCAAAGCCATTTGTCTCAGCCAAAACCTTACCAAATATCCTCCCAAATTCCTTAAATTCAACCTATATTACTTACTTTTATTAGAAACCAACCTAAAGAGCCCTTTTGATCAACTCAAAAGAAAACACCTGAATAAGAGGTAATAATTTCACCACCCTCTTTCAAGTTCTTTTCATCTTACACTTCCTCTTTATTTGTTGTTTCCATACCAAAATAATAAATCTAGTACCTCCTACATATTTTAGTGTTATTATAAATATGGTACAACCATATTCATTATTCTATCCATCCTCTAAATGAAAAAGTCACTATGCATGCGTACGTACGGCTTACCGTCTCCATGTCGTGGTGTAGTTTGTTATTCAAACACTTTATTATTTGGATGGGTATAATAATGAGTATAACTTATGTAAATAATAAATATAACATGTTAATTATTCTTTATATATGATATACCATCCAATTACGTACGATTTCTCCATCAATATAATGATATTGTCACTCGTGCGTATGTACGGATTACCGTCTCCACGACGCGATGAGATTCATTCCCACGTTCACCATTCAACGATGATTATAAAAATATATATTATTAATAAGTATGTAATATATGACATAATAATGCTACTGGGGATATATGTATGTATGTATGTATGTATGTATGTATGTATGTATGTATGTATGTATGTATGTATGTATGTATGTATGTATGTATGTATGTATGTATGTATGTATGTATGTATGTATGTATGTATGTATGTATGTATGTATGTATGTATGTATGTATGTATGTATGTATGTATGTATGTATGTATGTATGTATGTATGTATGTATGTATGTATGTATGTATGTATGTATGTATGTATGTATGTATGTATGTATGTATGTATGTATGTATGTATGTATGTAATTACATATGTCTTATTCACTTAGTTCCGTTCAATATGATATGAAAACGGAAATAGAGTTTATGCGTACGTACGGCCTACCATCTCCATAAACGGTGCCTTCCATTTCATATATCTATCTATTATAAATATCTATATTCTAAATTTATATGTTATATAAATCAAGGTTTATATTCTGTAAGTATTTAAATCATGATCAAAATGATACAATCAAGAATGACAAGTTAAAACACATACGATAAAGAAAGCAATTATTACCCAAAATGTTAATTTAACATGGAAATAATTATTAAATGGGTAGTATAAAGTCATAAATGAATCATTTATGATATAATAAATATTAATATTTTTCAGTATAATTTAATAACATACTATGGTCATTATATAGGAGGATAAACGTACCCTCGACCAAAGGAAAGTGCAAGGTAAGGGTTAATTTCACAATCTCTTTATTATCCGAGACTGTTTTTACATAAGTATCTACTGGGAAATATTTATTATCCATATCCATGTCTCATAAAATAGTTTTCAAAGGGATTATTTTTAAGGTACTTTTTTACTAAAACATCATTTTAAATGTTTTAAAGATTTATTCTTCAAAACCTTTCTCATTAATGTCCATGTGTTCAAAATGGTTTTAAGGATTTATTTATATAAACATGAATGTTTTAAAATGTTAATTACTTTCAAAAGTTTCAAAGTGGTATGAGACACTTTGATTCAAAAATATCTTTTAAATGACTTCCTAAATAAATTATGTGACTTTTAAATTATTTCATGAAAAAGGGATATTTCTCTCAAAGATTTTTACTGATCATTTTCAACTATGTCAACATCCTTTACGGGATATTATTCTTTATCGAGGTTGATTTATTATGATAAAAATGTTCTATATTGTATTGAAGGTTTTGTGATATTTTTGACTGTGAATGTGTTATTTTTATACCATTCATGGTTTATGGATAAATTATTGAAATTTTATATGCTAGTTTTAATACGAATGTTTATGTTATGTTTAAACCTTTTCATATGAAGAATGAATTAGAATTAGTAAGTGACGGGTGTAGCCAGCTATAGCTCCTCGATTCATCTGTAGGTCTCATGAGAAAAACTAGTGTCTTGGCATAAGTCATTGACAAAATATTATTTGTAGTCTTAGCACAAGGCCTTGACTATATGGTTATGAAGTTCGCCATTATGCATTTTATCATTATGAAATTAGCTATTGATATTACATGTGATTATTCAACTAGTAGAATATTCATGTGAATAATTAAATGGAATTATTTGATTTATCTTTTCCATATTATACTGAAGTTTAAGTTTATAAGGATTTTGTTTTAGTTTTATACATTTCCTTAAATATTTAGGCTTATTTATGAAAGTTTTCTCTATATTGTTATCCTTACTAAGCATCTGAGATCACCCCTTTCTATGTTTTATTTTTCCCTGGATGTGAAGAAGTATATTAGGAATGACCTCCAGGGATAGTATAAAGGATATGAATGTGGTCAGTGGAGACAATTTGGTTATTGTTTTTCATTTTATAATGTAATGTAACATTCATGTATGTAATATATTTTCCAAGACTGCTAAACTGATCAGTCCTTCAGTACTTGATCCTTGTAATCATGCCAATGTATTAGAATAATGCATCAACTCTGGGTAATTGGGGTTGGGGCATTACAACAAAAGTAGTAAGGTTTTTACGTTACAATCTCATTTTTATGGGGATTGTTTATGCTTGAATGTATGATAATGAAGTTATATGATGTACATATCATGAATATTATTTCCTTCAAAAAAAATTATTTATAAAAATTACATGTTTTTATTTCATTTTCCTCTCCCTAAGTAATCAAAAATCTGAAATAATATTTATAAGTAAAACCTACCTTGTTTTTCTATTTGGTCAAGAATATTTTCTTCCATGTATGTATTTTATTTAAAATGTTTTCAAGAATAATTTCATTATTCTAAAATTATTGATTAAATAATTTTTTACCAATTTTTTACTTTCTACAAGAATGTTTAAAATTAATTTTCTTATCATTTTCTGAATCAGGTACTTTTTACCAAAGGTGTGAATGAAGTCTTTATTTTAATATATACTGCATGAATATATTTTACCACCATCATGAATACTCTTTGATTTTAAGCTTTACTTACATGTTTCCATAGTTCTTTTCAAAGAAACTATTTTTCTAAATATTTTTGAAATTTTTATATTTTAAAAAATATATTTCAAAATGAAAATTTTATTTTCCTAAAGAAATTCTCTAGGGATATTTTAAAGGTATTCTCATATATAACAACATCCTTTAATTTTTCTTATTATTTACTAGGTATATGATCCAATGTTACAATATTTATTTTTTATCTAGATAGTGATTGATTATGATGATGAAATATTGATTAAACCTGTTTTATTTTCCATGGTTTAAGCTATGATGAAATGATAAACGTTTTCATGATATTTTTTCATACATATGAATTTATTATGATTATGTTAAAGGTGTTTACATTATATACATCCAATTAATTGGGTAAATATTAATGTTTTATGAGATTAAATGGTATATGAGAGGTTATCCCAAGCCTAATTTCTGATGAAAGTCTTGGTGGGTAACCTTGGAATAAGATTTATATGATTATGATTATGTCACATTTTATGACACTATTTAATGACATGATCTTATGTCAATGTTATGATATTATGGTTCATGTTCTTTGATCTCTTTAGGATTCATGTCTTATAAACTACCAAGATTTATTCCATGGATCATGATAATGATCTATGAATTATTAGGTATGATTTTCAATTGTTAATCTCGTGTTATTATATCCTTATACTCATGTTATACTTAAGATTTTCATTGATTTATATCTCCCCAATTTACCCTTATTAAGAATCTAATCTCACCCTTCTTATGTTTTCTTCTCCCCATGATATGAAGAAATGTTTTAATTATGATACGACTAGTAAGGTTGTTAGTTGCGAAGAACTTAGTGGGAGATAATGTTGATCTTTTATGTACCAGTAGTTTATGTATCCAAGTTTCCAAATACACTAAACCTTTATGGTTATGGTATGGATCAAAATGATATTTAATGAATATTCATCTAATAAGATGTAATATCTATGTATGTAGATCTTGGTTTGCCTTAGTTGATATCAAAGAAAAGTTTAGTTGTTTTTGGAAACTAGGATGAGAAAAATTTAGTGAAACCCCTTAGGATAATCTTAAGTGTAGGAGAACATCCAAAGTTGTGTAAAAGAAATGTGTGTAGTTTTACTATAAAATAAATCCATTTCTGGATACTTGAAAGTTTATATGGTTACGACTTAGATGTAGCTAGGGGTAAAAACTTTGAATGCTGAATATTAGGTATTATCTTGATCATCATCAGTGCATGATGAATGGGCCTTAGACAACACACTTGGATAGATAAACTAAGGAGATATCCATGGGTAAATTCACATTTTCATTGAGGGAAATTATGAAGGATTTTAATAGATAATGATCATGAATGGCCTAGGTTAAACCTAAGGTTTCATAGATTCAAAATAAGGTGTTATGATTTAGACATCCAATTAAATATTTTTCATGATTATATGATTACTCACTGTGATTATTATTGCTAAAACTGTGATTTTTGCTTTTAGTTAATGGATAGAACCAAGAGTAATCATGTTAATGATGTTTGTGATGGGTGATGAAATGATTTTAAACATAAGAAATAAAATTAAATGGGAGATGGAATGAAAAATTTGATGATTATGCCTAACCAAAAATCTTTATATATGATTAAAAACCTGAACATATGAAAGTTTCTTAATGAACTAAATAATATAAAAATGGAGTTTCATGAATAATATAGAGTAAATAATATTTAAATTCCTATATGTCAAGAATTTAGGAAGAATCACTCAAGATAATGTCTCAAAAGAATAGTAAAATGTTTTATGTGTGGACAAAAATGTCATAAAGTGTTAAATTTCTGAGGAAAAATGAAATTTTAAGTTAACAATATGGATGGGAATAATGGTTTCCTTAAGGTATCATAAAAAGTTGGATGTTTTAAGTGTGGAAATTATAGACAATATGTAAATCAATGTTCTTGGGAGAAATATCGAGGAGAGGTTCAACAAGGTTGTACAAGTAAAGGTTTTATTTTTGATGATGAAGATACTATGAATTACATATGAAAGGTATGAACTATTTTAACAGTATTGATTATGTTAAAAATTAGAAACATGATTAAATTGATATTAATGAATCTTAGGAAATGATTTATATTCCATATTACAATAAGGAATAATTAAGGAATAAGATAATAAATCATATTCAAAGGTTTGTGTAGAAAGTTGAATGATTAAATACTTTATGTATTGGGTTTAGATAATTATGATATTTATCAATGGTATTATGGTGTGTTCTAAAAGTTATATGGATTATGAATCATATAAGGAGTGTTCTTTATTAATTTTTCATTAATTATTTACAATCATATGTGGAATTCTACTGATAAACTATAAATTTTATTTAGTGGTAAGGTTATATTTTTTGGAAAGCACATGATTGAGAGATAGATAACCCTTAATATGTTCTTGATGTTGAGATAATAATGTTTAGTGGGATAAAGAGATAATTGATATTGATAAATCAAGTTGGACAGTATTAGTGATCTTTAAATTGATTAGTGATTTGATGAAAAAGTTATTTATGCTATTTTGATGAATTTTATTTCATTTTTAGATTTATGGAATATATTTGATATTATGTGATTTTATTTAAGAAATAAGGATAAAGTTAATTTTTAGAAGTATATATGTTTTCGTTAAGGTTTTATGGTGATTTAGGTAATAGAATGTTTTAAGATGATATATGATCAAGGTATTCACATGTTTGGTATGTGACATTAATAACTAATTTATGTTTGGGTATTAAAGTTAATTTTATTTTAGAAAGTATTTTAGTTTTTCATAAATTTTTGAGTTTTGAATACTTGTTCAGAATGCTTAGAAGAGTTTTTTAATTTATCTATTTATGGAAGTAATTAAGTAGATATTTAGGTATTGATATTGAAATATTTTTTATTAATAATTAAAATGATATTTTATTCATATTAGTTATATTGTCATGTACTAATAATTTTTGGTTTCAATAACTGAATAGTGATTGGAGGAATATTTTATCAACCATTTTATAGATCCTATGATTAATTAAAATTTTATTTTAGTGTTTCATGCATGAAAAAATCATAGTATTTATTCATCATTAAAATATGGGATAGAGGTGAAAAATAATTGAAACATGAAACCAAAGGATGAAATTATGTTTATAGTAAAACAAAACATTAACTCTAGGGAAAACCTTTAAAATGGATTTTTTTCCTTTTTAGAGTTATTCCTAAAGACTTTATGGTCATTTTCACCCCTCAATAATTTATGGCTTTGTGGTCATTAACTTTCTCATGACCATGTTCTCTATCACTCTTAATTATTATTTGGACATTATCTTTCTCCTCCATGATCATATTTTCACTTCATGATGATGTAATCCTTATATGAGAACTAGATTGTGTGTTATTTTAGGTAACATTTATGTTTCCCGATTCCCCTTTTCAAAATAAGTTTTATTATTAATTTAATCTATGTGGGTTTTGAACAATTAAATTTTTAAATTTTAAACCCTTGATTACTGAGATTAAAATTTTGAGGACAAAATGAATTTAAGGGGGGATAAAGTAACACCCAAAAAAATTATTTTAAAGGAATATTATTTAAATGTGCTTGTTATAACCTAGCTGCTAAATTAGAAGGTATGAGTAGTAATTAACACATTATAAAAAATATTTATAAATGTTTTAAATATATTAAATTTACCAATTTATTTATAATAAATAGGCATTCAATTTTCAGTAAATTCATTTTATGAATCCAAAATATATTTTCTTCAAAAATTGTTTTTATTGAATTTTGTGTGTAAAAATTATAGTTAATTTATACAATTTTTAGAAATTTTATTTTATGGATTTAATATAATTTTTTAAATAATAAAATCAATATTATCTAAGGGTTATCTTTTAGTATTTTTCTAAAAATATTTATTTTTCATTGAATAGTGAAAAATACAAATTTTTGTAAAACTATCATTTCTTTCCATTAAATAACGTAATATGAAAGTGTAATTATGTTTTAAATTTGATATTAAATTAAAATAATGTTCCTTTAATTATAAATAATATAATTAATTTCATAGTAATCACCATTATACTTTATTTTGGTATAAGTTCATTTTTCTTCTTAAAAACATATTTTCTAAAAATCCTTTTTATTCACGAAATGTTTTTTTATCTTAATAAATTAAATTAATATATATTTAATAATGTTTTTAATGAAATTTATATATTATATATTCAATAAAATATTTTAGCATTAATTTTTTTTTATAAGGTAAGGAATATAAGGAAATTCAATTTTACACTTAAACTCTTTCAATTTTATTTCTTCTTCCACCATATCTAAACTAGTTGAATCCATAATAACATGATTTATCTAGTATCATAAATATTATGAGATTTTATTATGATTATTTCACAACCATTTTCCACATATTATTTATAAAATAGGAAATAAATTCATCTCTCATGCGTATATGTGGACTATTGCCTCCATATGGCGATATGATTCATTTTCCATCAACATCATTCATGGTTGGTAATTATGATGGATTTAATTTTTATATATGATATTTTGTGACATAATTATTCTTATAAAATTATAATATCTTATATACCTTATTACCATCCAATCCTTTTGAAAACGATAGTGTCGCTCATACGTATGTGTGGACTACCACCTCCACAAAGTGATGTAATTCGTTTTTCATTTCTGATCTGCATGGATGGTAATAAACATAAATTTAATGTATATATATATATATATTATATTTATAATATAATATTTTTTCTATAAAGGTGAATTATTATTTACCTTTCTTTTGTTCCATCCATTAAAAAGTGGAAATATCACTTGTGCATACATACAAATATTTGACGCCATGAAGTGATTTAATTCATTTTTCATCACTGATTTATATTATTTTTTATAAAATTGTATCTAATAATTAAATATTATACTTATGAAATGATTAATATTCTAGATATAAATTAACCATGATCATATTACAAGGACTAGAACTTTCAAAATGAAACTTTCATGAAAAACAAAAACAGTTAATGCTTGAAAACAACAATTTTAATAAATAATTATTAATAAATAGGTGATAAAATGTTATAAATGTAAAATATATGGTATTATAGGTATAAATATGGTTTTCATATATAATTATATTAAATTTAAATTTATTATACATGAGGTTAGAGTGCTTACAAAGCAAGTCGGACTTAAGGTAAGGGTTCTTCATCTTGATATTGTTTTGCTGAGACATATTTATGTTTATGAGTTGTATTTATTGATCCATTTACATGTTATATAATATATAATTATTATTTCATGGTATTTTAATTTATAAATTAAATTATTTCATCCAAGTGGGTTTTATTCTGAAGTTATCAAAGTGTTAAGGGTTTACCACCTAAAACTATCTTCTTTGGGACATATGTTATGTTATACACCTATATTATTTTATGAGGTGTATCTAATACCCCTTTGATATATTTTATCATAAATATCCTTATTTTAAGGGTATTTAAATTTTTATTTGATTTTATTCCTTTTATGGGAATTAATAATCAAAATTTACCAAAGTAGTAAGGGTTTTACGTTACAATATCATTTTTACCATGATTTTTTATGCTTAAATTTCTGATAATAATGTTATATAAGACATCTCTCATAAATATTATTTATTTTATTCACCTATTTTTATTTCTAAAAATTAAAATTTTCCCTTTAATTTTCTTCTCTCTAAGCTCTCCAAAGTCACAAAGAATGTTTTTAAGGAAAACTAGCCATTTTTTTCTCTTCGGTAAAAATATTTTCTTCCATGACCATGTTTTCTTTAAAATGATTTCAATAATGTTTTTTATTATTATAAAATTATTGGTTGGAGTTATTTTTACCCATGTTTGAATTTTTATAAAAAGGTTACAAATTTATGTTCTTGTTTTTTCTGAATAAGGTACTTTTTACCAATGGTTTGAACAAAGACTTTGTTTTAACATATACTGTATGAATGAATTTTCTTTCCATCATGGATAATATTTAATTTGAAGATTACCTTATATGTTTCCATGGTTATTTTCAAATAAATTTATTTTCCTAATATTCTATAAATTTTTAGATTTTAAATAAATAATTTTAAAATTAAAAGGGTATTTTCTTCAAGAAATGTTTCAATGATATTTCAAAGGTATTTTTATATATAACAACATACTTTTATGTTTCTTATTATTTAATGGGTATATTATCAAATTTTACCATATTTATTATTTCTTAATATGTTGATTGATTGTGATAATGAAATATTGATGAAACTTATTTTCTTTTACATGGGTTAAGATATGGTAAAATGATAAATGTTTTCATGATCTTGTTATATACATATGAATGGATTATGATCATGGGATGGGTGGGTATGTTATACACCTCCAATTAATTTGGTAAAGATTAATGTTTTATGAGCTCAAAGGATACACTAGATTTTATCCCAATCCCAAAAGAGGGTACACGGGTGGTTAGCTCAAGCCTAACAAGGTTACACGGGAGGTTATCCCAAATTCAAAGTAGGTACCTGGGTGGTTGGACTAAGAATAACATGTGGGGAATGTCTTGGTGGTTAGTCTTGACATAAGATTTATATGATTGTGATTAATCCATAATTTAAGACACACTTTTATAACATGATCTTATAAAAATTATGTGCGATCATAGCTCATATTCCTTTATTCCTTTATGATTCATGTCTTATGAACTATCAATATTTATTTCATGACCTCTATTTATGATCTATGAATTGTTAGGTATGATTTTAAAATGTTAAGATTGTGTTATAATATCATCATAACATTAGATTTTTATTCCAATAGGGCAAGGGACAAGGGACGCAAACAAAACAAAATGAGGAATAGGGGGTATAAAGTAGTGGAGACCAAGGGAATCCCCTAAAATAACATTCACCCCCCTCAGGTTTAAAGCTAGAGATTTTTTTAATACAGGTTAAATTTGAACCTTGGATGGAAAAAGAGGCAAGATGGTCTATGACCTTGTTCCCCTCCCTCCATGTGTGGGATACACAGGCATTGTTGTTGATGAGGGTTATGAACTTCCGGATCGTGTAAGATATCGCCCACAGAGTGGGGCCTTTACCCTTCATGGTATCATGTATAAGATTGGAATCCATTTCAAAATGAGATAAGTCAATCTTCCACTGCTTTCAAAGATTATAACCTATAAGTACAGCCTTGGCCTCTTCTTGCATAGAATTGCCTTGGCCATAGTGGGATGTGAAAGAAAGGATGACACTGGCTCAGGAATCGCAGACCACCCCTCCCCCTTGCATATCCACCACATTGTAAGAGTCATCTGTATTGAGTTTTAAGCCATTGTTGGGGGGTTTCCACCACACCCATTGGCCCTACCTGGTGAAGGGTTGGGCCATAGGAGAAATAACCTGAAGCATCCCCAGTGAAGGAGCATCCTTCCAGCCACTGGAAATATTAACCAGTTTGATCAGAAGTCATCTTTATTAGATAGTGATAGACCTCCCTGTTAAATATGACCCCTCATAGAGGGCCTGGTTATGAGCAATCCATAGGCACCAGCAGCCCGCGTTGAAGATGATGGCATGATCCATTATTTCATGACTTTTATCATTTGTTCCCTGGAACCATCAGTGCAAGAATGTTCTGTCTTGAGGGTCATGGGAGAAAGCAGCAATGAAATCACCAAAGTAACTCCACACTTCCTAATCCTATCCACCTTCAAAGAAGATGTGGTTGATGTTTTCTTCTTTCTTATTACTGCAGTACTGGAAACACGATGCCAAAGGAATACCCAGCTTTTTGATGTTTTCATCCATAGGAAGATCTTGGTTCCTCATTCTACAACATATAAAGGTATATTTTTTGGGATTTTTTCACACCACAATATCCCATTACATGCATCATGGTGATCCTGATAGGTGAAGGGCATGTGGAAGTATCTCGTCGTGAACTTCTTCGAAGTAGAAGGGGTGAAAACACATTTTTCTGGCTCGGTGTTCAAGGAGATGAACTCAGAAGTACCAAACTGATCCTTATTCAGTATAGCCTTGATGAGCTGTGGGTACTGATTTGCCTTTTGAAGGAAATGTCAGGGTTTGGACACCCAGGGAATCCGAGCACATCCTCTTCCCAGTTGCAGTGACAGAAATGAATGTTTCCCTCTCAAAAAAACAATTGAGAGTGTATCTAGAGGCTCAGAATAAGAGGGAATACCTAGTCCAGAGAGGGGATCCTTGAGTACCCACCATTTCCACGCTGCTCCTGGCCGACTGAGACATTACCTTCCCCCAAAGAGTATGTTCTTCAATGACTTCCCATGTGATTATAGCATGCATTCTGAGGATCGTGTCGTTTAATCTTCTTACATTGATCCCACCCTCGATGATGGGTCTGGTCATCTTGTCCCAAGATATCCAATGCATTTTTTCCTTTGGAGGGATCATCCCAAATAAAGTTGACCAGGACCTTATCAATGGATTTAATGACTCCCTTCAACACATAGGTTGATGCCATCACATGAACAGGGACAGCAGACAAGACATTGTTCACCAAAGCTATCTATCCCCCAAAGGAGAGGTACTGATTCTTCCAGTTGAAGACACGTCTTGTAATACTATTCAAAACCTGATCAAATTCACATATTATCAGCCTTCCTGAAGCTATCGGGGTGCCAATGTACTCCATTGGGAATGAGTCATTTTGTATGTCAAGCCTACCGCACAAGTGTGCAGCCCTTGTGGAAGATAATTTTTTGGAAATATAAAGTTTTCTTTTGGATTTTTTTATAATTTGGCTTCGGTAACAATACTCCTCCATAATCATGTTGAGCCTATGAACAGATCGTTTTCCAGCATTAGAGAATATTGTCGTATCATCAACAAACATCAAGTGGGATATACGGTGGAGGTTCAATTTTCTATGAAATAGGA
This sequence comes from Viscum album, assembly GCA_963277665.1. Classification (NCBI taxonomy): domain Eukaryota; kingdom Viridiplantae; phylum Streptophyta; class Magnoliopsida; order Santalales; family Viscaceae; genus Viscum; species Viscum album. The sequence goes on along the minus strand of OY728130.1, from coordinate 2,101,825,888 downwards.
GTATATCCCCACTGGATATTTCTTTGTTCATGAGACGGCTAAGAGAGTCCTGCATGAGGATGAAAATACTTAGAGAGATGGGGTCTCCTTGCCGGAGGCCACGTGTTGCCTTAAAGAAGTCATGGGTTCTCCCCATGAAATAGACTTCCATCCATGAGAAACTGAAGCATATGAAAAGAAGATCAGAAACCAAGGAGGAGAAACCCATTCTCAGGAGTACTCTGTTGATGAAGCCCCACTCAATCCTGTCATAATCCTTACTCATGTCCAGCTTAACAGCCATGTTGGATCCATGAGTTTTCATGTTGATATCTCTCAGCATTTCCTATAACAAGGTAATTTCACCTTAGATGGAAGGACCCCTCACAAACCCATGTTGTTCCATTGAAATCCAGTGGGGGAGGAACTTGGACAGTCCCAAATTGATAGTGCAGGCTAGAATTGTGTAAGGAAAATTGTGCATGCTCACTGGCCTATAGTCGAGCAGGGAGGAGGGGTCCTTGATTTTTGGTATCAGCACCAGTTTTTTAGCGCTATCCACCCTTGTAAGAGTTCCCCTATGGAATAAATCATGAACTATAGCCACTATTTTACTTTTAACTAGCTACCATGATACTCTGTAAAATGATCGTGGAAAAAAATCAGGCCTCAGCGCGCTATCATGGTTCAGGTGCATCATCGCCTCTTTGATTTCCCCTTCATCCGGAAAGTCTTCCAGCAAGACCAGGGGAGAAATCATGTCCTAGAGGCCATCAATACCTCTGGGTTATCCATTCAACATTCTCTCATTCGAACTAGCTAGGATATCCTTGAAGGTTGTGTGAGCCATCACCCCAACCACCTCCCTATCATCGGTGTAGGACCCATTCTCAAGTAAGATATTAGGATTAGAAATACACCTTTTATCCCAGATGCATGCATGGAAATATGTAGAGTTCTTATCCCCCTCATGAAGCCATTTTATCCTTGAGTTACCCCTAGCCTTTCGTTCCTCCAAAGGAATCATCTCCGCCATGCTGATCTTTTTCTATGACAGGGAAGCAAAGGTCACCCCGTCCCAACTCTCCTCCAAGCTGAATTCATGTCATTCAATATCTTATTTGACCTCCTCAATAATTTTATCAACTAGGAGTAGATCTTTAACCCACGCCTACATTCTAAGCTTTATCCACCTTAGCTTGTTATGTAACGCCACCCAATTGTTCCCCTAAGTTTGACCTCCCTATGACTCGGACACCAATTGCTGATAGTCCAGAATACAAGACCAGTGGTCTAAGAACCTGAAACTACTATTGTTGTCCTACCTTGAAGAAAGAGAAACTAGAAATGAAGAGTGGTTAGATATTCTACATACCAGATGACTAAACGTGGAATTGGGAAAGCTAGTGATGGCATGCAAGTTATCCAGGCAGCGATCCAGCTTTAACCAGCATTGCCTACTCCCTTTTTGATTGTTGCACCAAGTGTAGCGGTCACCAGAGTACCCCATATCTGTCAGGCCTTTATCCCCATGAACTAGGAGAAATCCATGCTCGCTTTCTGAGGTAAAGCTCCTATACCCTTCTTTTCAGTCGGTTCTATGATGGTGTTGAAATCTCCACCAATGATCCAGGGAAGATACCCTGGTTTGAAAGTACTAAGATCGTTCCACAGTGACTCCCTCCTTTGCATATCACAACTATCATACACAAAGGACACTAATAAGTGGGTTGTACTATGGATAACCTTCATTGTTATGAATTGGTCGCCCACCTATACCAAGTCCACCATTGTATCTCTATTCCAAAAAATCCAAATGTGTCAGTTTGTAGGGTTTTCATGCATGGATGAATGAATCTTGATTTTCTGAGTGAACTCCTTGAGTTTAGCAGGGTTTTGCTTGTGTTTGATGATAGCCACAATGTGTTCCCTATTCTTCTTAGACTATAAAGCTATGTAATCTATTTTAACTCATGCCCCTAGGCCACGAGTGTTCCAGATGATCAGCAGAATCATTGGGCGAGGTGTGGCCCGTCTTTCGCTCTAGGCACCATGGTCTCTATCAGATGGGAGAAGGAGCACTCCATGTTCTGACTTTTTTTTATCGCAGCCTCATGCATAGCCCCGAGGATGGGGGGAGGAGGATGGAGGAGGGTGGGCCCTATTAGAAGAGGTCTTGAGGATCTTCCCTCTCACTGATCTTGGAGGAGAACTCGGAGGGGATTCAGCTTCAAGAAAATGAGGAGAAAAAGGTCCAGGAACCCCCACCAGAGCGGGCTCACGAGCTTCAATGACACAAAACGAATTCAGAGCTGAGGGAGGATAGCCCCCTGGACTCTCGTATCTAAGAGATTCCCCCCTATATCACTCATAATGATTGATGAATCCAGAGAGGGAAGACCCGGGGTCAGAAGGAAACAGGATGGAATCCTCATTATGTGCTCCAGAAGACAGCCCTCTGAAGAAGGGTTGAAGAGACAATCCTCGAGGCCATGCATAATGGGGGAGTAAACCCAAGGGATAAAAGGAACAAGAGCCAGGCTGGAGGAGGCTGCACTAACTGTTGAAGGGATAAGTGGGACTCACATACGGGGGAGAGAACTGAGGGGGGATTTCCTGGAAGACCCCGAGGTGACATTTGCACATCAGAGGAGGAACCAACTGGAGGCGCCACTTGTACAGTACCCTTACCCTAAGCGCCTATAGCCTCATGCTATTGGGGGCCTGGAAACTGTTTCCTACACACTTGGGGGGAGTTTCCTTGGAGAAGGTAGTGAGGGAAGAAGGTGGGGAAGACAGAATAGACGAACACCTGGATCCACACCACTTCATCTATGACCTTAAAATGGATCTTGTCCAGGACCAGGAGGGATATATCCATCTCCACATAAACCTGAGCCACTAAAACTTCCTCTCAGCAGTGCGTGCAGTTGTCTACGCAGAGAAAGACACCTAGAGAATCGCCAATGACTTTGAGAAGACTGCCATTCTGAAAGGGGAGTGGGAGGCTAGGGAGGTTGAGCCAAATAGAATCGAGGGGACTTTACCTCCCCTTATGGACCTCCATAGACCAATGGTTCAGGCTGAAAAGTCAGCGGCCTAAGATCCGGGGAGCCTCGCACCATGCCTGCACAAAGTCCCCTTCTAATGCCAGCACCAAGAAAAACGAGTTCTGATGAACCATAGAAATGCAATCCGAGGAATGCATCCCCCAAGAGTCTACAAACCGTTTGAAAACAGGGAGAGAAGGCTTCCCAAATCCAAACTGTGATACAAGGGTCCACTTCAAGAAGTAAACAACATCTTCATAAGCATTGGAAGGGACCTCTACCGACAAGACTGAACCCTCCCTAGATTCCCTTGGAGCATCTGACTGCACATACGGGAAGCAGGACTTCTGAGAGCCACCGAATGAGGAACACAGGACCTCCTTGAAGTAGAGGGGATGTCGGGGCCTAGGAAGAGGGCCAAGGACCACCTGAGGTAGGGAGGTACCAGCTGCCGGGGGGATGGGAGCGGCCACATGGGCCGACTGGGGCAGAAGCAATGTCATGGAGCCAGCACCAGGAGGCCTAACGGTCGACTCAATTTGAAAAACCCTAGGCGTGTGGAGTGTGTTCTTTTGCTGAGCAGAGCCCATTTTCTCATTCTTATGTTCTAATATATTTATACTCATGTTATTATTAAAAACTATCATTGACTGATATTTACCTTGTTTACCCTTTGTCATCATTTGATCTCACCCTTCTTGTGTTTTCTTTTTTCCATTATATGAAGAAAGGTTTTAATTATGATATTTCTAAGAAGGGTTCAACTTGTGAATAAATTAGTGGGATATAATGTAGATATTTTATATACCTATTTTTTTATGTATCCTTGTTTCCAAGACACTAAACCTTTAGGTTATTGCATGGATCGAAATGATATGTAATGAACATTCATCTAATAATATCTAATATTTATGTATGTAAAGTTTGGGTTGACTTAGAGAATCCATCACTTAGAATCAAAAGAATGAGAGGGAGGTGAAACATCGCTACTGGCTCATCTGAATGGCCACCCCCAGTAATATTTTAATTTTAATACCAAAATAAATTTCTTTTTTTCATATAAGAAAGTTTCACAACATGAACTACATGTTCACATCATGTAAAATTGGGACAAGGGAAACCTTCCTTTTTATAACTCATCTGTATCATGAAACTTTGTTTTATGATGTGAATCATTGCAGTTCTGCAACTCTTCCACTACAAACCAGAATGATTCATCTGAAACACTTCCTGAGCCACTTTTTATCCCTAGAAATTTTAAAACCAGGTAAACCAAATGGGTTTCAAAAAAAATTAACAAGTTATCACCTCAGATGAAGTTTTTGGTTTTATAAGCTCCTTGATATATAATATCCCATCCCTGAGCTATTTTTCCATACACTGGCTCAAACCCACATCTATATTGAGTGTCCAACTCTCTACTTTCCCAAACACTGAGACAATAGTAAACACATCTGTCTCATTCCCAAATATCCCAGACTACCTTAGCTACTCACTCAATAGGTTGATTCCTTCTGTGGCACTCCCCATCATAGTAATTACCTACCCGAACACTTCTTGACCATCTTTATTAACATTTGGATGGAACCACACCAACAATCCTCCCATAAAACCAATATTCAAACCATCATACACCATCATTTCTACATCCCATAATATGATCATATCATACCTAGATCATACACAATGCACATAAAATCCTATATCACTCTCAATTCTCACTCAAATCCTCCATCACACATGATGCCCACAAAATTCCTACATCATGCCCAATGCCAACCAATTATTTATTTATCATTCACTACACCCAATACTCCCATATTAACTAGCACCTTATTAATTAACTTACCATACATTCAATTTTTCTCCAATATTTGATATAAAAAACCTAAAATCCATGATCACCCTCATGGAAATATCCATCCTTCTTTAAATCTGTCGACTCAACCACATGTAGCTTACCTAAATCTTGACCGCCTGATGCTTATCCTCCCTCTGAAATTTTGATCACTTTTGACCATTTCCCCACTTCTAGGTACCTCTCACCCTTCTAAATCTTCCATATATAGATGAATCTCAGCTACTAACTCATGATACCACTCTTGGTCCTACCTTAGATCCTTGAGTCTAACCCAGACTCTAACTCTTAACTACCCATGAGGTCTTCCAAAAAACCACTCTAGAATTCCCATCTATCCACATGTGTGGAACTCCTCTAGAGGCCGATTACACTCAGCCTGAATGTTTCCCATCTTCCCACACTGGAAAAATACCATTGATGATCCACTTCATAGTGTCACCCTCGAGTCATTGCTCTAAGTACCCTACTAGGTATCCTTGGGGCATCACTTCTAGTTATATAGAGCATACTTCATTTCTCACTCAACACCAATTTATGGATCAATATTGTCTCATCCATCAAGCTCTTCTCAAATATCAATTTATGATTCATTTTCTATGAGAACAAGATCAACCTAAAAACGTTTACCCGCACACTAATAGCATGTTGTAAATCTCCCTTGAATCATTGCATTGTGGTGATATCATATCCTTCTATAGTTATTCTAAAACACAATAGGTTTGTGAAGATCCTAAAATAATCTATGAATGAGGTCTCTCCCAACAATAAATTCATAATTTCATGTTCTCAGTCATCCCTCAGTGACTCAGGGAAAAAGTGTTTGAAAAAACATGGCCACAAAGTCCTTCCACATCATCCCCTCATGCTTGTAGGATTAAACCTATACATCCTACTAGTGTTACACTGCTCGTCTAAGAATATATGTGGATAACTTCAACCTCTTCCTGAGGGGTGTCTTGATCTAATCAAAAATAATTTTCACCAACTCTATCCAAAACATGGATGTTTGTGGCCCACCCTCTCCATGGAATAAAAAAGGATGATGTGACTGAAACTCTTACATCAAATATGCCATGGATGGATCATTTCCCTGAGATCCTCGGTCAATGATTTCAATGACCCCAACCAAGATCTCCCAGAGCTTTTCATCCATCCATATCCCAAATTCCTTTTCCTTTTGTGGTCTTCCTACTAAACTTAGTCCCTCCAACCATGTCTCATGCTCATACCCTCCCTTAGGGACCTCATCCCATGAACACCCAGGATGCACCACATATCTACCCTCTAGGCATGCTAACAGTGGCCATCTAGGTGGCATCACACTATGAACCAAATACCATGATAAATAAAAATATAATAGTTCAAATATCGCAATTAGGGAAAGCTGTAACAGGCAGCGCATCTCACTACCCTTACACTACCCTACCTCACCCATATTGCATATCGTTTGGCCTCATGACCCCCTTCCTACTCATATCAGAGTTAGGAACCGTATTCACTATACACACATAGGATCACATGTCCTTCACATCAGGAATCACATACCCAGGATGGTTGAGTAGAATGCCCCAAAGTGACTATGTAGGAGCACACTTTTTATCCTATTGTTGACACTTTAAATAGCCCAACACCTTTAATTTATGGAACCACTACCTTTACCTATGGTAGCTGAGATGAATTCCACCAAGATACAATAAAGGAGGCCATTTTTTAGTCTATTGTTGAAAATTTAAATAGATTACCCTTTTTATTTTATTCTAGGTTCTATGAAACAATCACAATCACAAGCATATGTCATGTGATCACTAAGTGCCTATCATGATGCATGATTACTCCCTCTTGCCTCCTGGACCAAGAGTGAAAAGAAAGTTAATAAAACTAAATACAACTCAATTCATATAATATAAATCAACATTGACCACAAAAAACCAGAACACAAATCTCATTTTCCCTATTAACTTGGACTGCAGCTCATGTAGGTGATGGACAAACACACAACATAACCTTCATACCAAGTTCTGAAAAATTCATAGAACTCTTGTGTACCGAATCCCAAGTAATAATTTACTGTTTAAATAACCCAGATTTAAGGGTATAATTTCGGCCCGAGCTGGGCCTGCCCTGCAAAAAATCGGGTCACTGGACACTATTCAGGTCGGGCTTTTTTGGGTCGGGCCATGCTTTTTCGAGTCAGGCCATGGTGGGTTTTAATTATTTTCAAAATAAATGTTTGTTCTAAAACATTTTTTAAACATTTATATTTAAAAAAATTAATATATATTTAAAAAAATTACATTTATTTAAAATGTTTTTTAGATGTATTTTTTTAAACGTTTAACATGTTTTTTGTAAAAACATTTATTTTATTTTTTATTAATATTTTACACTGGGTGGATATGTTTTTTTTGTCTAAATAGATTTATATATGTGAATCTATATATATAATGTGCAAATTGTAAAAAAAATTAATGAGGGGTTGGGGGTGTGAAATAGTGGGTGAGTTTAAATAATTATCATTTAAATATTTTTTAACATTTATTTACATTTATTTTTTTAACTTATTTATAATTTTTTTAATCATTTGTTAATTTTTTTATTTAAACGTTTTTATTTAAACTATTTTTTAACATCTATTTAAAACATTTATTTACATTTATTTTTAAATGATTATTTTAAAACATATTTTAATTTTTTTTTAAACGTATGATTTTTATAAGTATTTTTTTAAAACATTTAACTTTTTTTAAAATTTTGATGTAAAAATATTTTTTAAGTGTTTGTTTAAAAAAATTAATTTAATTTTTTTTAACTTTTTTTAAACATTTTTTTAAAAAAATTACTTAAACCTTTTCTAAAACCGTTTTTTTAACATTTGTTTAAAATGTTTTTTACATTTATTTTTATATATTTAATTTAAAACTTTTTTTGAACAAATTTTTTTTACATGTATTTTTTTAAACATTTAACATGTTTTATGTAAAATCATTTTTTTATTAACATTTTACAATGGGTGGATATGTTATTTTTTTCTAAATATATTTATATATGTCTATGAATTTATATATATTATGTGCAAATTGATAAAAAATAATGAGGGATTGGGGGGTGCGTAGTAGTGGTTAGGTTTAAAGCAATGTTATTTTAACGTTTTTTATCATTTATTTAAAATGTTTTTTTACATTTATTTTTTTTAACTTATTTATGAAAATTATTTTTAATCATTTGTTTAATTTAAAACATTTTCGTAAAATAATTTTAAATTTTTTTAGACACATTTTCTTACATGTATTTTTTTATGTATTTTTATTAAACATTAAACATTTTTTTTGTAAAAACATTTATTTTCTATTTTATTAACATTTTACAATAGGCAGATATGTTATTTTTTTCTAAATAAATTTATATATGTGAATCTATATATATCAAGTGAAAATAAATAATGAGAGATTGGGGGGTGCACAATATTGGGTGATTTAATTTTTTTCTAAATAGATTTATATATGTATATATAGTATATATAATATATGCAAGTTTCATCATATTTAAAAAATAATAATGATGTTGGGGGGTGTGCGAACATCATTGGGTGAGTAGTTATTTTTTTGTTAATATATAATAAGTTATTATATACATATAATGTTAAATGATTGATATATATATATATATAATATAAGAAAATTTTAAAAAAATAATTAGGGGTTGGGGGGTGCGCCGCAGTGGGGAGGTTAATTTTTTTCTAAATATATTTATATATAATATATGAAAGTTGCAACACACTTAAAAAAAATTAGTGAGGTTGGGGGACGTTCACGAACATCATTAGGTGAGTGTGTTGTTTTTCTGTTAATATACAATAAGTTATTTTATATATAATATTAAATCATTGATATGTATATATTATTAATAGATTTATATATATATATATTAAATCATATATATATATGTATATTATTAATGGATTTTTAAAAGCCACACTTAATTGATATATATTATTAATAGCTTTATATATATATATTAATGGATTTGTTTGTATATATATATATTATATCATATCATTGATATATATATTAATAATATATTTGTTTATATATATATATATATACATATATATAATATGTAAATTTTGTCATATTTAAAAAATTAATGAGTTTGGGGGGTGTGCACGAACATCATTGGGTGAGTGTGTTATTTTTTTGTTAATATATAATAAGTTAGTATATATATAATGTTAAATGATTGATATATACATATATATAAATATATATATATAAGAAAATTGTAAAAATAATAATTAGGGGTTGGGGGTGGGCCGTAGTGGGAGGTTATTTTTTCTAAATAGATTTATATATGTATAGTATATATAATACATGCAAGTTGCAACATACTTAAAAAAATTAATGAGGTTGGGGGATGTTCATGAACATCATTAGGTGAGTGTGTTATTTTTTTTATTAATGTACAATAAGTTATTATATATATAATATTAAATCATTGATATATATATATTAATAGATTCTATATATATATATATATATTATTAAATCATTTATATATATATATATATATATATTATTAATGGATTTTTAAAAGCCACACTTAATTGATATATATTATTAATGGATTTGTTCATATATATATATATATATATACACACACATTATTATATATATAATTATATATCGTTGTATACACACACACACACACACATTATAATTATGTATAATAATAATAATATGTGTATATATATACATTATTATATATATATATATATTATTTTATGTTAATATATAATTATATATATATAGAGTCTGGTGATAATATAACTGGTATAGCGTTTGGACCAGTTCATCCAGGCGCAGCCTTGGAAGCTTGTGGTAGGGGGATCGAATCTCCCTATTAGCAATTTCCCGTTAAATTTTTTTACAGCAGAAGGGCTTCGTATGGGCTAGCAGGTCAGGCCTCTCGGGCCGCCATGCCAGATTTAATACCACCTGGTAACAACCATATATTATTACCACTTTGTAAAAAAATTCTTTAATACCACTTCATAATACCAATGATTTAATACCACTTTAGACCAACCTACTCATGTATTGATTCATAATACCAAAGCTATGTTACCACTTTATAATCAGCATGCTCGGTACTGTCTTGTAATACTCAAGATCCTTAATACCTTTTTGTAATACCAAGGCTCTGATATCACTTTTTATTGTCACACCACCTCACAGTCACTCAACTGACGTCTGAACCAGTGGTGTGCCACTAGACCTTAGGCGCACCTCCCAGTATGCCAAAGGCTAGTGACTAGAAGTGAGGTTCTATTGGGAGATAGTGGGGATACTATACCCTTAGGTGATAATAATAATAAAAATAACACTATGAAAGTGATTAATCAAACACACAAAAATCAATTTAAAACAGTGGTAGTAATGAGACAAAATGCATTTACTAATAACCAGATAATATTTACATGGAATTCTATTCATACAAAGGTAAATGAGATTGACCATGGTAAAATCATATATGTACAATCATAAAATAACCAATAAAACCTCTATCATGGTATAGAAGAACCACCTAGCCCATCTTCCAAAAACTACACCATTATGCTTGTATACCATTTGCATGCCTTTTTCCACTAATCTCCAACCCTCAATCCCAATCCATTACTTATACTCAAAACTATAAAGTCTACATGTGTTCTAAATGGTCCATACAGGGTGTGAGTATGAACTTAGTAGGCCACCACCAATTGTAGCTTACATCAATACATATACCAGTGTATAAAAAATGTAAGTAAATAATAGTAAACACATATCATGTAAATTTCTCCACTTATTATCAACACCCAAAAGTGAGCCTTTAACTGCCTTATCCAATGTCAAAGTGGAAGGATACATCTATGGTCTGTCATACCGAAATATACTTAGATCTTCCATTACTTTATATACCATAAAATGTCACACGCCAATCATCACCACATGTCATGCGACACTACTTGATTTCATTTCCATATAACCATTGTAACACCCCAAGCTTCCATGGTACGCTCCTCTTTGAATAATAGAGCAGCGTGTGTTGTACGCAACCTCGAGTTCTAACACACCACGACCAATAAAAGTAGCAGTTATGAATAGTAATAACCACTTTTTGAAATTATATATATTTTACATTTCAAAATGGACTTCATTTTTGGATTCGTAATATCGAAATTAGCCTATGTTTAATTTTTGGTATTTTTCTGAGAACTTCCAATTTTTTATGAATAGTGAAAAATACTTAAAAACAACTTTTTTAATCAAAATAATTTATAGTGATAACTTATACTATTGAGTGGTTTTAAAGTATAATTAGAATATATTTTTACTATTTTATCCAATGGTGGTCATTAGAATTAATTTAACATTGAAATTGGACATAAATAATTGTTAATCTTTTGATATATATTGTTTCTTAAAAACACGCTATTTGTTGTGACAGCAGGAATTAATTATAAAATTAATTAATGCAACTTATATGTTTGGAATTTTGTAAAATATACATCATTTTTGAATTTGGAATATCAATTATAGCTTAGGGTGAAATTTTGGCATTGTTCTGAAAAACTTCAATTTTTGATGAATAGTGAAACCACTAAGTGGTAGTTAAATAACTGATTTTTCATTTAAATGAAATATTACCACTTCTATGATTTGATTTTCAAAAATATGACATAAATGGTTTTCATTAGGAAGTAAAATGTGGTTCAATGGGATTAAAATAATTTTTTGATGAATAGTAACTTTTAAGTTTAATTAATCGCGATTAAAGGTAATTAGTGAAATTTAAGGTAAAGATAGTGTTATAATAATATGAAATGACCTTGACACTTGTCCTACCCCTATTGGGTGTGTCATTTCCGACCAACAAAATCCATGGGTCAACTTCGGGACCCCATGGAGCCACTTTGGTAGCAAAATGACATAAATAACTTTTTATTTAATGTTAAAATAAAAAGGTCACAAACAAGAGTTGTTTTACTAAAACAAATTTTAAATGGGGTTATACAAGTCATATTTTTGACTATAAATATTTATTAGAAAACTAAAAAGATTTCCTATATCATTATATTTTTTTTATAATTTTTAGACATTAAATAAATTAAATTATTTATGACACCATGATGATGCAGCGATTACCTCATTAATTAACGATTTAAATAAAATGAAAGGATAATGTAAAATATAAGGCTTAAACTTGTCAAAAACCTATTGGATGATGCGATTTCGAACCCTTATCACCTTAGTCTCTAATTATATAAGCGTGGAATCTTTAGAATCCGAAAATCATTGTATAATAAAGTAACATTTCATTACTTTCCAAGAATGCCCCTCCTCTCCACTTATAAAAGGCCCCCACCACTACCACTTTATTCACACCATCAAGACATTTGGCTCAGCCAACCTATGACCAAATACTCTCCCAACTTCCCTCCCTTACTCCTAGAAGCCTCACTTTGGGAATAATTCTTCCCAAGGAAGCCTTTGGCTCAAATCAAAAAGAGTTACCCGATTTTAAGGTAATGTCTTCTCTAATGTTGTTTTGTTTTATTTTGATTCTCCTACCCCCAAAACTCTTTTTATTCATTTCTTTTGTAACAACACCAGTATCCTCAATATACTAGTATGTTGTTATAAGAATTATTCGATCTACACATACACACACTTACATCTAATGGTTAAATAACATATTGTTTCTATGGATGGCGAATTTCTGCCTCACGAAACGATGATTGTTCAATATTCTTTTAACACCTCTAATGGTGGCCATTTTGATGACACTATTTTCATATATGATATATATATTATGTTTATGTTTTCCTTATGCTTATTTATTTCTCATTTGTGGCATACTTTATGATTTCCATTATGGGTAAACACGATAATTTCATTTTAGGAAGTGCGGACTACCGCCCCCTCAAAGTGATTTGAATCGTTAATGCCATATGTGGGATGTATAAAGGATGGAGTAAATGGTATTATACATTATATTATACTAGAATTATATTATACCTTTATATAATTATAACTTCATTCCATTAAATAGGAAATATAAATGAAAGTAGCGTTCATGCGTACGTACGGCTTACCGTCTCCATGAACGGTGCATTTCATTTCTTACCTTTAAATGTTATGTAATATTATAAATGAATGTATATATTGGATATATATGATGTATATGATATATAAATCATGAATATAATTATGGATATAATGGATATATTACCACATGAACAAAGTGTAATTATAAGAAGTTTATTTTTGACTCAAGTACCTAAGATCGTCAAAACGACCGTTATTAACATAAATAATTACATAATGTTCATAACAGGGTAATAAGTGATATAAAATGAATAATAAACATGAAAAGGGTTCTAAAGAAATTATAAATTAACTCTAGTTTATTATTCAGGAGATCAAAGAACGGTCGAGTGAATTCGGACACGAGGTAAGGGAATTTCTTAACCCAATTTCTATTCTTTGGGTTAATATCCTACTTTCAAATTATGTCATGATATTATTATGTACTATATTGTATTTATACATTCTTTGTGTGTACTTATAGTGAATACACATAATAGATATATTTTACTTAAAAAATGATCTTTGTAAGGGAATTTCTTAACCCAATTTCTATTCTTTGGGTTAATCTCCTACTTTCAAATTATGTCAGGATATTATAATGTACTATCTTGTATTTATACTTTCTTTATGTGTACTTATAATGAATACACATAATAGATATATTTTATTTAAAAAATGATCTTTGTAAGGGAACTTCTTAACCCAATTTCCATTCTTTGGGTTAATCTTCTACTTTCAAATTACGTCATGATATTATTATGTCATATCTTGTATTTGTACTTTCTTTATGTGTAATTATAGTGAATACACATAATAGATCTATTTTATTAAAAAAATGATCTTTGTATGGGACTTCATCTCAATATCCTTTCATTGAGGCATATTTTGTTTTATACACAACCTTCTTTTATACAGTGTATAAACCCCTTTGACTTTTACGTTTATTCAAAAGGAATCTTTTTATACGAAGCATTTACTAAACGACAGAAGGGAATTTTTTTGTCGTACGTATGCGGCGACAACGACTTCTCCGCTGTCGTGACCATTATTTGAGTTTCTGCTTCCTATACAAGCCATACCTTTTTAAAAAAAAGAAAAATAAATACCATGTTTTACTTTTCTTTTATTATGGTATTGAAAATGGATTTGAAAGTGTTTTTATTATATCAATGTGTTGTATTTATATATTGTGATTGAAATGTGGAAATGTTATGTTTCCTTTATGCATGTTTTATGTGATACGATTATGTTATGGTTTATGATATGTTTAAACCTGTTCATATGAGGAATTCATTGGACTTAATAAGTGACGGGTGGAGCCCGCTATAGCTCCTCGATAAATCGGCAGGTCTCATGAGACAAACTAGTGTCTTGGCACGAGGCCTTGACAAAATCTTATTTGTGGTCTTGGCACGGGGCCTTGGCTAGTGGTTATGATAGTCTGGCATTATACATTCCATCATTATGAAAGTGGTTATTGATATTGCATGTGATTATTCGACCAGTAGAATATCTATGTGAAGAAGTAAATGGCATTATCTCATTTTACTTTTGCCATATTATGTTGATATTAAAGTTTAAAAGGCTTTTGTTTTAGTTATACATTGCCTTAAATGTTTATGTTTATTTATGAAAGCTTCCGCAATATTGTTATCCTTACTGAGCATCTGAGATCACCCCTTTCAATGTTTTAATATTTTCCAGGATGTGAAGAAGTATTTTATGAATGACCTGCAGGGATAGTCAGAGGAGGATATGAGTGTGGACTATGAAGACTTTTTTATTAGTTTTTCGCTTTATGATGTAATGTAACATTTATGAATGTATCTAGTGTTTCCAAGGCTACTAAACTAATCAGTCTTTCAAGACTTGATCTTTTGTGATCATGCCAATGTTACGAAGTAATGCACTGACTCTGGGTAGCTAGGGTCGGGGCATTATAGTTGGTATCAGAGGCAGTTTAGTACTAACCTTGTAAGCTAGATTTAGATAAACTCTGATTAGAGCACATAGCCCGAAGATAGACTATAAGGATTAGTATAGAATAACTTCCTAGAATTTTGGTATTATAGAGATTTTGTGAGTTTTCCGAGCAATACATCCCTGTCTGGATACGAGCAGGTAGAGGCGGCTCTGGCACAGATGTACCTAGGGGTAAAACCCGAAAACACTGCTTTGAGCTAGACTCGAACGGGAACTGGTTCACGACAACGGGCCTTGCTGCACTCTTGGTTACGACACTCCCAGGGGATATGCTTAGGATAATTCTCATTTTCTTTACAAACCACTATGAAGGGTTATGAGTATATACTTCCCCAAAGAAAACATTTTTTATGATTATGGATTATATCCATAAATAGTTCAATTAGTGTTAAGTGTTTTACAAGTATGGAATTATGTATTTTGATTCATAAACTAATATAGTTTATGCCATTGTTTAGAAATGGCGCCTAGTGGAAGGAATGGAAACCGTATGAATGCACGCACTCCGTGTAGGGATTTCCCTCCTGCTCAGGATAATTATTGTGGATCTGGAGATACAACTGTTGATGATCAACTTATTACCATACTGGGACAACTCACTCAGGTTATGAATAATAACCTTACTCGTATGGATCACCATGATCCGAAACATGGAGGATCAATGTTAGACCGCTTCATGAGGCAACAACCACCAAAATTTAATGCGGGTACAAATCCATTAGTATCTGAGCAATGGATAAACTTCTTAGAGAAAATATTCCATGCCTTGGGGAGTAGCGAACGGGAGAAGGTTTTCATGGCAGTCTACCGCCTCACTGGAGATGCTGATCAATGGTGGTCACTGATTCAAAATACAAAAAAAAATATGAAGAAGTATCAAGTATGGAATGGATAGAGTTCAAAGAGCTTTTCTTAGAAAAATATTTTCCTTGTGACCATCGAGCAGATATGGAAAGGCAATTTCTGAGTCTGAGACAAAAGGAGGATGAGAATGTCGCAAAGTATGAGGCCAAATTTACAAGGTTAGCGAGACATGATGCAGATTATATACATAACCCAAGAAGTAAGATTGATCGTTTCTTTGATGGGTTAAAACCATTTCTCCATCGAGCATTAGTCTCACAAACCTTCTCGACATACGAAGATATTGTCTCGTGTGCTATCAAGACAGAAAAGGAATTCTCTAAATCTTATGACAATAAAGTAAATCAATAGAAGAAGAGAACTGTAGAACAAGAGAGAGATAAAGGGAAAAGGGGAAAGAAGGACTTTCCATTATGTGATAATTTTGGGAAGAATCACCATGGTACTTGCCTAAAAGGAATGGGAGTTTGTTATAAATGTGGACAAAAAGGTCACCAGGCACGTGATTGCAAGGGAAAGAAAGAGGCTATCAATGTTGAATGCTACAATTGTAGAGAAATGGGTCATTATGAAAATGAATGTCCTAAGAGTCAGGGAAACTTACCTCAGAAAATGCCAAGGGATCAAGGACAATCTTATACTGTTACTACAGTTGAAGCGGAATAATTAATGTATTGGTGCTTTTGGACTCATGGATTATATTCTGGTTATTAGAATAATGTGATATATATATATAAGGATTGTACTGCAGTAATTTTTTTTCATTAAGGTTTTAATATGATGAAGGTAATCATATTTTAAGTATGTGACAATAAGAGAGACTTTACTTTGTTTGGGGAATCTGATGTTGCAATTGATTTTGGAATTTAGAGAACTTTTAGAAAAAGTCTGGACAGAGGTATTTTGGATAACTATATAGGTTGGAATGGATTAAGTTGAACCTTGGATAGTATTGTTTAAGGTTAAAACATTTATGAAGATTATTTTTGGAATATTATAATACTATAGTTTTAGGAAAAGGACAACCTGCAGGGTGGGGCATAACCTGTCGCGTCGGACAAAGTTGCAGGAATCGAACCCACAACCATAGTGTGACAGGCCTTTATTACCTACCACTAACCTACAGGAAGTCCCTGGTTATTACAAAATAGTTTTACTAATCTAAATGGTATGTGTTAATATTTTGAACCTTATACAATTAGGATAAATAGAATATTTTTGAGTTCTATTACCTTTTAGAGTGAAATATGGGTTTGTGGTAAAAATTTATTAAAGAATGATAGTCTACATGACAAGTATGTATATTCCCTTACGTTCTTAGTAAATCACCTAAATAAATTCCTCAACTTTTTAAAATGTAACTTAAAACAAAAACGTTGCCGGTTAACTTTTCCAACTGGGGATTCAATGACCGTTTAACCAATCACAAGTTTGTGATTTTCTTATGGTTGAATTTCTCCTAATCCAGTTTTCTACAACTCTCCATCAGACCTTGATGGTTTGTTTTTCTTCCATATCCATATTTTCATAGAATCCTATTATGGGCTATCTCGGGTGACCTTTGTACTTATCTTTCTTTCTTTTAAAGTTATATTTTTATTAACCTTATTTCCGATGTGGGTTCTCTACAAAGGTATTTTCTATTTTCAACCTTTTATTTTCAATGAAAATTTTCAAATTATGAGGACGCAATTTATTGAAGGTGGGGAGAATGTAACACCCCAAGCTTCCATGGTACGCTCCTCTTTGAATAATAGAGCAGCGTGTGTTGTACGCAACCTCAAGTTCTAACACACCGAGACCAATAAAAGTAGCAGTTATGAATAGTAATAACCACTTTTTCAAAATTTTATATATTTTACATTTCAAAATGGACTTCATTTTTGGATTCGTAATATCGAAATTATCCTATGTTGAATTTTTGGTATTTTTCTGAGAACTTCCAATTTTTTATGAATAGTGAAAAATACTTAAAAACAACTTTTTTAATCAAAATAATTTATAGTTATAACTTATACTATTGTGTGGTTTTAAAGTATAATTAGAATATATTTTTACTATTTTATCCAATGGTGGTCATTAGAATTAATTTAACATTGAAATTGGACATAAACAATTGTCAATATTTTGATATATATTGTTTCTTAAAAACACGCTATTTGTTGTGACAGCGGGAATTAATTATAAAATTAATTAATGCAAATTATATTTTTGGAATTTTGTAAAATAGACATCATTTTTGAATTTGGAATATCAATTATAGCTTAGGGTGAAATTTTGGCATTGTTCTGAAAAACTTCAATTTTTGATGAATAGTGAAACCACTGAGTGGTAGTTAAATAACTGATTTTTCGTTTAAATGAAATATTACCACTTCTGTGATTTGATTTTCAAAAATCTGACATACATGGTTTTCATTAGGAAGTAAAATTTGGTTCAATGGAATTAAAATAATTTTTTGGGGAATAGTAACTTTTAAGTTTAATTAATCGCGATTAAAGGTAATTAGTAAAATTTAAGGTAAAGATAGTGTTATAATAATATGAAATGACCTTGACACTTGTCCTACCCCTATTGGATGTGTCATGGAAGACCAGGAAAATCCATGGGTCAACTTCGGGACCCCATGAAGCCACTTTGGTAGGAAAATGACATAAATAACTTTTTATTTAATGTTAAAATAAAAAGGTCACAAACAAGAGTTTTTTTACTAAAACAATTTTTAAATGGGGTTATAAAAGTCATATTTTTTACTATAAATATTCATTATAAAGATAAAAATATTTCCTACATCATTATATTTTTTTTATAATTTTTAGACATTAAATAAATTAAATTATTTATGACACCATGATGATGCAGCGATTACCTCGTTAATTAACGATTTAAATAAAATGAAAGGATAATGTAAAATATAAGGCTTAAACTTGTCAAAAACCTATTGGATGAAAATATTTCGAACCCTTATCACCTTAGCCTCGAATTATAAAAGTGTGGGACCTTTAGAATCCTAAAATCATTGTATAATAAAGTAACATTTCATTACTTTCCAAGAGTTCCCCTCCTCTCCACTTATAAAAGGCCCCCACCACTACCACTTTATTCACACCTTCAAGCCATTTGGCTCGGCCAACCTATGCCCAAATACTCTCCCAACTTCCCTACCTTACTCCTAGAAGCCTCACTTTGGGCAGAATGCTTCCCAAGGAAGCCTTTGTCTCAAATCAAAAAGAGTTACCCAATTTTAAGGTAATGTCTTCTCTAATGTTGTTTTGTTTTATTTTGCTTCTCCAACCCCAAAAACTCTTTTTATTAATTTATTTTGTAACAAAACCAGTATCCTCAATATACTAGTATGTTGTTATAATAATTATTCGAGCTAAAATTACACACACTTACATCTAATGGTTAAAGAACATACTGTTTCTGTGGATGGAGAATTTCTGCCTCACGAAACGATGATTGTTCAATATTCTTTTAACACCTCTAATGGTGGTCATTTTGATGACACTATTTTCATATATGATATATATATTATGTTTATGTTTTCCTTATGCTTCTGTATTTCTCATTTGTGGCATACTTTATGATTTCCATTATGGGTAAACGCGATAATTTCATTTTAGGAAGTGCGGACTACCGCCGCCTCAAAGTGATTTGAATCGTTAATGCCATATGTGGGATGTATAAAGTATGGATTAAATGGTATTATAAATTATATTATACAGGAATTATATTATACCTTTATATAATTATAACTTTATTCCATTAAATACGAAATAGAAATGAAAGTAGCGTTCATGCGTATGTACGGCTTACCGTCTCCATGAACGGTGCATTTCATTTCTTACCTTTAAATGTTATGTAATATTATAAATGAATGTATATACTGGATATAAATGATTTATATTATATATACATCAATAATATAATTATGGATATAATGGATATATTACCACATGAACAAAGTGTAATTATTAGAAGTTTATTTTTGACTCAAGTACCTAAGATCGTCAAAACGACCGTTATTAACATAAATAATTACATAATGTTAATAACATGGTAATAAGTGATATAAAATGAATAATAAACATGAAAAGTGTTCTTAAGAAATTATAAATTAACTCTAGTTTATTATTCAGGAGATCAAAGAACGATCGAGTGAATTCGGACACGAGGTAAGGGAATTTCTTAACCCAATTTCTATTCTTTGGGTTAATCTCCTACTTTCAAATTATGTCATGATATTATTATGTACTATCTTGTATTTATACTTTCTTTATGTGTACTTATAGTGAATACACATAATAGATATATTTTATTTAAAAAATGATCTTTGTAAGGGAATTTCTTAACCCAATTTCTATTCTTTGGGTTAATCTCCTACTTTCAAATTATGTCATGATATTATTTTGTACTATCTTATATTTATACTTTCTTTATGTGTACTTATAGTGAATACACATAATAGATATATTTTATTTAAAAAATGATCTTTGTAAGGGAACTTCTTAACCCAATTTCCATTCTTTGGGTTAATCTCCTACTTTCAAATTACGTCATGATATTATTATGTCCTATCTTGTATTTGTACTCTCTTTATGTGTAATTATAGTGAATACACATAATAGATCTATTTTATTTAAAAAAAATGATCTTTGTATGGGACTTCGTCTCAATCTCCTTTCATTGAGGCATATTTTGTTTTATACACAACCTTCTTTTTTACGGTGTATAAACCCCTTTGACTTTTATGTTTATTCAAAAGGAATATTTTTATACGAAATATTTACTAAACGACAAAAGGGAATTTTTTTTGTCGTACGTATGCGGCGACAACGACTTCTCCACCGCCGTGACCATTATTTTAGTTTCGGCTTCCTCTACAAGCCATACCTTTTTTTAAAAAAGAAAAATAAATACCATGTTTTACTTTTATTTTATTATGGTATTGAAAATGGTTTTGAAAGTGTTTTTATTATATCAATGTTTTGTATTTATATATTGTGATTGAAATGTGGAAATGTTATGTTTCCTTTATGCATGTTTTATGTGATATGATTATGTTATGGTTTATGATATGTTTAAACCTGTTCATATGAGGAATGAATTGGACTTAATAAGTGATGGGTGGAGCCCGCTATAGCTCCTCGATGCATCGGCAGGTCTCATGAGACAAACTAGTGTCTTGGCATGAGGCCTTGACAAAATCTTATTTGTGGTCTTGGCACAAGGCCTTGGCTATGTGGTTATGATATTCTGGCATTATGCATTCCATCATTATGAAAGTGGTTATTGATATTGCATGTGATTATTCGACCAGTAGAATATCCATGTGAAGAAGTAAATGGAATTATCTCATTTTACTTTTTCCATATTATGTTGATGTTCAAGTTTAAAAGGCTTTTGTTTTAGTTATACATTGCCTTAAATGTTTATGTTTATTTATGAAAGCTTCCGCAATATTGTTATCCTTACTGAGCATCTAAGCTCAACCCTTTCAATGTTTTAATATTTTCCAGGATGTGAAGAAGTATTTTATGAATGACCTGTAGGGATAGTCAGAAGAGGATATGAGTGTGGACTATGAAGAATCTGTTATTAGTTTTTCACTTTATGATGTAATGTAACATTTATGAATTTATCTAGTGTTTCCAAGGCTACTAAACTAATCAGTCTTTCGAGAATTGATCTTTTGTGATCATGCCAATGTTACGAAGTAATGCACCGACTCTAGGTAGCTGGGGTCGGGGCGTTATAGTTGGTATCAGAGGCAGTTTAGTACTAACCTTGGAAGCTAGATTTAGATAAACTCTGATTAGAGCACATAGCCCGAAGATAGACTTTAAGGATTATTATAGAAGAACTTCCTAGAATTTTGGTATTATAGAAATTTTGTGAGTTTTCCGAGAAATACAACCCTATCTGGATACGAGCAGGTAGAGTCGGCTCTAGCACAGATGTACCTAGGGGTAAAACCCGAAAACACCGCTTTGAGCTAGACTCGAACGGGAACTGGTGCACGACAATGGGCCTTGTTGCACTCTTGGTTACGACACTCTCGGGGGATATGCTTAGGATAATTCTAATTTTCTTTACAAACCACTATGAAGGGTTATGAGTATATACTTTCTCAAAGAAATTTTTTTTTATGATTATGGATTATATCCATAAATAGTTCAATTAGTGTTAAGTGTTTTACAAGTATGGAATTATGTATTTTGATTCATAAAGTAATCTAGTTTATGCCATTGTTTAGAAATGGCGCCTAGTGGAAGGAATGGAAACTGTATCAATGCACGCACTCCGTGTAGGGATTTCCCTCCTGCTCAGGATAATTATTGTGGATCTGGAGATACAACTGGTGATGATCAACTTATTACCATACTGGGACAACTTACTCAGGTTATGAATAATAACCTTACTCGTATGGAGCACCATGATCCGCAACGTGGAGGATCAATGTTAGACCGTTTCATGAGGCAACAACCACCCACATTTAATGGGGGTACAAATCCATTAGTATCTGAGCAATGGTTAAACTCCTTAGAGAAAATATTCCATGCCTTGGGGAGTAGCGAAAGGGAGAAGGTTTTCATGGCAGTCTACCGCCTCACTGGAGATGTCGATCAATGGTGGTCACTGATTCAAAATACAAAGGAAGATGAAGAAGTATCAAGTATGGAATGGATAGAGTTCAAAGAGATTTTCTTAGAAAACTATTTTCCTCATGACCATCGAGCAGATATGGAAAGGCAATTTCTGAGTCTGAGACAAAAGGAAGATGAGAATGTCGCAAAGTATGAGGCCAACTTTACAAGGATAGTGAGACATGCTGCAGATTATATACATAACCCAAGAAGTAATATTTATCGTTTCTTTGATGGGTTAAAACCATTTCTCCGTCAAGCATTAGTCTCACAAACCTTCTCGACATGCGAAGATATTGTCTCGTGTGCTATCAAGACAGAAAAGGAATTCTCTAAATCTTATGACAATAAAGTAAAGAAAGAGAAGAAGAGAACTGTGGAACAAGAGACAGATAAAGGGAAAAAGGGAAAGAAGGATTTTCCATTATGTGATAATTTTGGGAAGAATCACCCTGGTACTTGCCTAAAAGGAATGGGAGTTTGTTATAAATGTGGACAAAAAGGTCACCAGGCACGTGATTGCAAGGGAACGAAAGAGGCTATCAATGTTGAATGCTACAATTGTAGAGAAATGGGTCATTATACAAATGAATGTCCTAAGCTTCAGGGAAACTTACCTCAAGAAAGGCCAAGGGATCAAGGCCAGTCTTATACTGTTACTACAGTTGAAGCAGAATAATTAATGTATTGGTGCTTTTGGACTCATGGATTATATTATGGTTATTAGAATAATGTGATATATATATATAAGGATTGTACTTTAGTACTTTTTTTTCATTAAGGTTTTAATATGATGAAGGTAATCATATTTTAAGTATGTGATAATAAGAGAAACTTTACTTTGTTTGGGGAATCTGATGTTACAATTGATTTTGGAATTTAGAGAACTTTTAGAAAAAGTCTGGATAGAGGTATTTTGGATAACTATATAGGTTGGAATGGATTAAGTTGAACCTTGGATAGTATTGTTTAAGGTTAAAACATTTATGAAGATTATTTTTGGAATATTATAATACTATAGTTTTAGGAAAAGGACAACCTTCAGGGTGGGGCATAACCCGTCGCGTCGGACAAAGCTGTAGGAATCGAACCCACAACCATAGTGTGACAGGCCTTTATTTCCTACCACTAACCTACAGGAAGTCCTTGGTTATTACAAAATAGTTTTACTAATATAAATGGTATGTGTTAATATTTGGAACCTTATACAATTAGGATAAATAGAATATTTTTGAGTTCTATTACCTTTTAGAGTGAAATATGGGTTTGTGGTAAAAATTTATTAAAGAATGAAAGTCTACATGACAAGTATGTATATTCCCTTACATTTTTAGTAAATCTTCTAAATAAATTCCTCAACTTTATAAAAGGTAACTTAAAACAAAAACGTTGCCGGTTAACTTTTCCAACTGGGGATTCAATGACCGTTTAACCAATCACAAGTTTTTGATTTTCTTATGGTTAACTTTCTCCTAATCCAGTTTTCTACAACTCTCCATCAGACCTTGATGTTTTGTTTTTCTTCCATATCCATATTTTCATAGAATCCTATTATGGGCTATCTCGGGTGACCTTTGTACTTATCTTTCTTTCTTTTAAAGTTATATTTTTATTAACCTTATTTTCGATGTGGGTTCTCCACAATGGTATTTTCTATTTTCAACCTTTTATTTTCAAAGAAAATTTTCAAATTGCGAGGATTCAATTTATTGAAGGAGGGGAGAATGTAACACCCCAAGCTTCCATGGTACGCTCCTCTTTGAATAATAGAGCAACGTGTGTTGTACGCAACCTCGAGTTCTAACACACCGCGACCAATAAAAGTAGCAGTTATGAATAGTAATAACCACTTTTTGAAATTATATATATTTTACATTTAAAAATGGACTTCATTTTTGGATTCTTAATATCGAAATTAGCCTATGTTGAATTTTTGGTATTTTTCTGAGAACTTCCAATTTTTTATGAATAGTGAAAAATACTTAAAAACAACTTTTTTAATCAAAATAATTTATAGTGATAACTTATACTATTGAGTGGTTTTAAAGTATAATTATAATATATTTTTACTATTTTATCCAATGGTGGTCATTAGAATTAATTTAACATTGAAATTGGACATAAACAATTGTCAATATTTTGATATATATTGTTCCTTAAAAACACGCTATTTGTTCTGACAGCGGGAATTAATTATAAAATTAATTAATGCAACTTATATTTTTGGAATTTTTTAAAATAGACATCATTTTTGAATTTGGAATATCAATTATAGCTTAGGGTGAAATTTTGGAATTGTTCTGAAAAACTTCAATTTTTGATGAATAGTGAAACCACTAAGTGGTAGTTAAATAACTGATTTTTCATTTAAATGAAATATTACCACTTCTGTGATTTGATTTTCAAAAATCTGACATACATGATTTTCATTAGGAAGTAAAATGCGGTTCAATGGGATTAAAATAATTTTTTGGTGAATAGTAACTTTTAAGTTTAATTAATCGCGATTAAAGGTAATTAGTGAAATTTAAGGTAAAGATAGTGTTATAATAATATGAAATGACATTGACACTTGTCCTACCCCTATTGGATGTGTCATGGCCGACCAAGACAATCCATGGGTCAACTTGGGGACCCCATGGAGCCACTTTGGTAGGAAAATGACATAAATAACTTTTTATTTAATGTTAAAATAAAAAGGTCACAAACAAGAGTTGTTTTACTAAAACAATTTTTAAATGGGGTTATAAAAGTCATATTTTTTAATATAAATATTCATTAGAATATAAAAATATTTCCTACATCATGATATTTTTTTATAATTTTTATACATTAAATAAATTAAATTATTTATGACACCATGATGATGCAGCGATTACCTCATTAATTAACGATTTAAATAAAATGAAAGAATAATGTAAAATCTAATTCTTAAACTTGTCAAAAACATATTGGATGAGGATATTTCGAACCCTTATCACCTTATCCTAGAATTATATAAGTGTGGGACCTTTAGAATCCGAAAATCATTGTATAATAAAGTAACATTTCATTACTTTCCAAGAGTGCCCCTCCTCTCCACTTATAAAAGGCCCCCACCACTACCACTTTATTCACACCTTCAAGCCATTTGGCTCAGCCAACCTATGCCCAAATACTCTCCCAACTTCCCTACCTTACTCATAGAAGCCTAACTTTGGGCAGAATTCTTCCCAAGGAAGCCTTTGGCTCAAATCAAAAAGAGTTACCCGGTTTTAAGGTAATGTCTTCTCTAATGTTGTTTTGTTTTATTTTGCTTCTCTAACCCCCAAAACTCTTTTTATTCATTTATTTTGTAACAAAACAAGTATACTCAATATACTAGGATGTTTTTATAAGAATTATTCGAGCTACACTTACACACACTTACATCTAATGGTTAAAGAACATACTGTTTCTGTGGATGGCGAATTTCTGCCTCACGAAACGATGATTGTTCAATATTCTTTTAACACCTCTAATGGTGGTAATTTTTATGACACTATTTTCATATATGATATATATATTATGTTTATGTTTTACTTATGCTTATGTATTTCTCATTTTTGGCATACTTTATGATTTCCATTATCGGTAAACGCGATAATTTCATTTTAGGAAGTGCGGACTACCGCCCCCTCAAAGTGATTTGAATCATTAATTCCATATGTGGGATGTATAAAGGATGGAGTAAACGGTATTATACATTATATTATACTGGAATTATATTATACCTTTATATAATTATAACTTCATTCCATTAAATACGAAATAGAAATGAAAGTAGCGTTCATGCGTACGTACGGATTACCGTCTCCATGAACAGTGCATTTCATTTCTTATCTTTAAATGTTATGTAATATTATAAATGAATGTATATACTGGATATATATGATTTATATGATATATACATCATGAATATAATTATGGATATAATGGATATATTACCACATGAAAAAAGTGTAATTATAAGAAGTTTATTTTTGACTCAAGTACCTAAGATCGTCAAAACGGCCGTTATTAACATAAATAATTACATAATGTTCATAACATGGTAATAAGTGATATAAAATGAATAATAACCATGAAAAGGGTTCTTAAGAAATTATAAATTAACTCTAGTTTATTATTCAGGAGATTAAAGAACGGTCGAGTGAATTCGGACACGAGATAAGGGAATTTCTTAACCCAATTTCTATTCTTTGGGTTAATCTCCCACTTTCAAATTATGTCATGATATTATTATGTACTATCTTTTATTTATACTTTCTTTATGTGTACTTATTGTGAATACACATAATAGATATATTTTATTTAAAAAATGATCTTTGTAAGGGAATTTCTTAACCCAATTTCTATTTTTTGGGTTAATCTCCTACTTTCAAATTATGTCATGATATTATTATGTATTATCTTGTATTTATACTTTCTTTATGTGTACTTATAGTGAATACACATAATAGATATATTTTATTTAAAAATGATCTTTTTAAGGGAACTTCTTAACCCAATTTCCATTCTTTGGGTTAATCTCCTACTTTCAAATTACTTCATGATATTATTATGTCATATCTTTTATTTGTACTTTCTTTATGTGTAATTATAGTGAATACACATAATAGATCTATTTTATTTTAAAAAAATTATCTTTGTATGGGACTTAGTCTCAATCTCCTTTCATTGAGGCATATTTTGTTTTATACACAACCTTCTTTTATACGGTGTATAAACCCCTTTGACTTTTACGTTTATTCAAAAGGAATCTTTTTATACGAAGCGTTTACTAAATGACAAAAGGGAATTTTTTTGTCGTACGTATGCGGCGACAACGACTTCTCCACCGCCGTGACCATTATTTGAGTTTCGGCTTCCTCTACAATCCATACCTTTTTTTTAAAAGAAAAATAAATACCATGTTTTAATTTTCTTTTATTATGGTATTGAAAATGGTTTTGAAAGTGTTTTTATTATATCAATGTGTTGTATTTATATCTTGTGATTGAAATGTGGAAATGTTGTGTTTCCTTTATGCATGTTTTTTGTGATACAATTATGTTATGGTTTATGATATGTTTAAACATGTTCATATGAGGAATGCATTTGACTTAATAAGTGATGGGTGGAGCCCGCTATAGCTCCTCGATGCATCGACAGGTCTCATGAGACAAACAGGTGTCTTGGAACGAGGCCTTGACAAAATCTTATTTGTGGTCTTGGCACGAGGCCTTGGCTACGTGGTTATGATAGTCTGGCATTATGCATTCCATCATTATGAAAGTGGTTATTGATATTGCATGTGATTATTCGACCAGTAGAATATCCATGTGAAGAAGTAAATGGCATTATCTCATTTTACTTTTGCCATATTATGTTGATGTTCAAGTTTAAAAGGCTTTTGTTTTAGTTATAAATTGCCTTAAATGTTTATGTTTATTTATGAAAGCTTCCGCAATATTGTTATCCTTACTGAGTATCTGAGCTCACCCCTTTCAATGTTTTAATATTTTGCAGGATGTGAAGAAGTATTTTATGAATGACCTGCAGGGATAGTCAGAAGAGGATATGAGTGTGGACTATGAAGACTTTGTTATTAGTTTTTCACTTTATGATGTAATGTAACATTTATGAATGTATCTAGTGTTTCCAAGGCTACTAAACTAATCGGTCTTTCGGGACTTGATCTTTTGTGATCATGCCACCGACTCTGGGTAGCTGGGGTCGAGGCGTTACAACCACTTCGAGTCAACCTGAAGCCCCAAAGGCACATTCTCAAAACATATCACAAGTCTCTCAGATTTTCACATAATTAACCATTATCAAATAAAAATCCCAACATCCTAAGTCATAGTGACATTATTCCTTCTATAATCCTGACCCATCAACCCCAATATAGTAGTGATCCTTATCCCGCATTTGATAGTATCATGCATCATTAATTATGTCCTTCTACTATGATAACCTCCTCTACACTGATGGTCAAAACCATCTCCCTATGTCGATAATTCTGCAGAGGCCTTCATCCATAAATATTGGTCAAAAGCACCTCATTGGGCCTTATCCTATGTGTACATGACCCTAATGGCCCTCTCATCCAACCACATTGAGAAATATCACCATGAATCCAAGTCCACACCTATGGTGAACCACTATTTCCACCTGATAACCACATCACCCAATTACGACCAAGGTCAACACAATCTACTTCATACTAATAAACTATTTCCCCTCACTTCCAGTGATCAACATCACCCATAGTCCCTCGGACCCCACACAACATGTTCTCAGAGAACCCACTCAACCATCACGTCATTTAAAATAAGTTCCATAATTATAATCACCATGGTAAACCGACCATGGAACCCCATATTGAATCTGTATTTTTATACAAGACTCAATTGTACCATTTCACACCTGATACTACCCACCGGTATCTCTTATGAATAATAAGAACTAAAATTAGTGCACAGTCAATCTCACATGTACTTCCCCACTCACATGTATTTACCATGAATTACATAAAATGTGTATAAATTAAGAGAAAGGTGGACACCACCTAGATTATACTCGTATATGTTTACTCATTGAATATTGACCTCTAATTCAGGTTCAAATGGTGAGAATTAGAAAAAGATATAAAGACCGTCAAAATAGGAAATAACAGCCATAAATGATGAAACAACTCAAATTAATAAGATAAATCAAATAAAAAGTTATGTGGAGTGTTATCCTTACCCTAGGATATCCATTGCAACAAACTACACCAAAATCTAGTAAGAAATGAGTAATAATCCCTCACTTGGAAGCCAAATAATGAGGGGGAGGGGGACTCCACTGCTAGCTCATCCAAATGGCCACCCCAAATCCCTCTTTTAATTTTAAAACCAATATATATTTCTATTTTTCATTATAGGAAATATTAACAGTGTGAACTACATGTTCATGCTATGACACCCTATGTCATGTCATGAATAGCTTCATACCAGCCTGATTTTCCTTAAACAATTTCTAGGTAACTTATGAACACCAATAAAAAAACTAAAAAAATTCTCACCTTATACAAATTCCAGGGATTTATAATGACTTGATATTAAATTAAATGTATTATTTAATCAATTAATTTTAGTATGTCTGTGACTGTACATTATCTCAGGGCCCAATGAAAGTGATGCCTATGACACAGTTAAGGTAAAACCCAAATTTTGGATCCAATGGTAGATTTAGTTTTCCCATTTGAGATTTTGTTTGGAAGAAAATCCATTATTTACAAAATAATATGTGCGCATGAGTTTATATATTTAATATTTTTAATATATCAACATTGGGGCTATAAAATTCCCAAAACTCCACACCAAATCTGAAATTATCTCCAAGAATATTATTTAAAATATTAAAAGGGACTAATCACAAAAACCAGATTCATTTCATTCTCCCCACCTTCAAGGATTTTCATCCCAATAAGCAGGACCTACTCAAACATGTGAGGGTACTAAGCTCGTATCTGGTTCTCCCGATCCAATGTTCTCTCCTGAAGATTCTTATGCTACTAGAAAACATTAACAAGTGGTATCATTCACTAATGAATGATATTCTCCTATTGATCCTTGATCACCATCAGGTACTCTGAAAAGGTGGATCCAACTTCAATGTCTAGCTCTCCTCAACCAATAATGTGTGATAGATCGTGCATGTATTTTCTCAAATATGACACATAAAAGACGTCA
The DNA here is from genome assembly GCA_963277665.1 of Viscum album. Classification (NCBI taxonomy): domain Eukaryota; kingdom Viridiplantae; phylum Streptophyta; class Magnoliopsida; order Santalales; family Viscaceae; genus Viscum; species Viscum album. Next base: position 2,101,795,636 of record OY728130.1, on the reverse strand, counting down.
TGAACTCAATACAATTATGGAGGTAAATTCAGAAAGTATGTGGCTTTCCCAATCCTATGCAGGATTTGAAATGGATTGATGAACCTTACAGATAGCTTTCCACCCTGGCCAAATCTCTATAAACATGTCACGACCCACCTTTACCAAGATGAGGGAAGGGAAAACAAACTTCTTGACCCTTCCTTCTTCAAGTTTAAGGAGAGATAATGACCCACAAGTCTCACCTTCAATAGGACCTAGAGTGACTACCATCACCAAGGGTATAGAATCTCACGTAATATGGAAGGAATTACCCTTTTTATAGAACAAGATCGGGAGATAAGATGGTAAATCCCAAACAACTCCAAAAACTGAAAGTAAAATTAAAGAAAAAAAATCCTTTTCCATATGCATTTTCAAAATAAACTGATATAAAGTACAAGAAAAATATGATAAAAAGTACCAACAGAAAGAAAAGCAGCAACAAAAACTCTTGAAGCTTGAGCTAGTAAGGTCCCGCACAGTCCTCAAAGTCCTCTTAGAAACCTGAAAACAGTTTTACATATGTAGGGTGAGCATGTAGGTATACTCAGTATGGAAAACCAAAAGATATCGTGCATAAGTGAGAAGGCATACTAATTCCCCATGAGAAAAGAGGTAACCAAAACACCTAGTAAAGAAACTATCCACCCAACCTCACCAAGGCACACTCCCAAAATAACACAAGTTAGGTAAAGTATTAGTAATAACACATCAATATTTGGATACCCTTCACTGCTTCCCCATTGGTTATTTAGGACATCCTACGTGTTATACCTCCCCCATTGGTTTCACTATAGTCTCACTGCAGCCCCAACAATAACCTTAGGGGCCACCACAACCACACATCCCGCTCGCAGACACTTGGGCCACCACAACCACACATAACCAGGCCCGCAGACACCTGGGCCACAACAACCACCACCATTCCCTAAGACACCTAGGCTGAAACAACCACTACCATGCTCGAAGACACTTAGACCAGAACAACCACTGCCATGCCCGAAGACACCTAGGCCTCATCCCGAAGACACTTGGGAAACAAACCTGCCTGCACTCACTGGTTCTAAACACCACAACACACCCTGTCCAAAGAGTTTTGGGCCATAATGAACCTTAGGATGTCACATCCTACCGAAGAGTCTTGAGCTACCTAAGAGAGGGATCAGAAAAGGAGTTAATAACCATCCACTCATAGAAATGTTTGGAAAAACACCCACCCCATGAAATTGGGGTGTTCATCACGAAGTGATCAACATGGTTGGGGTGCGTATAAGAAACAAAAAAACTAAATTTTATACATATAGGTAAAAAATAACTCATCACATCCTAAGAGTACTGAAATATAAAACCAACCCAAACATAACCACTCTTTCTACTGTCCTTACATGCACAAGTACACAACAGCCTCAACCAAACCCATTTATGGAAAAAAATTCCCCATTAGACTTGTTCTCGTTATCATGTTCAAGTTATTCTATTTAAAACATTCCTCCAAAATTGGGAAACTAATAGGCATAACCACAATCCAAAACAATAACTGAAGGGAAACATCCAAGAAATCATTTAAGAATTCACACCCAGTTCTCTTTTGAAGTAACAACATCAAAAGGGATCAGTGAGATCCCTTGAAGTACTGGAAGCAAATCAAGCCCCAACATACCGGCTCCACATGTCCTCAGATTCACAAACCAACAGCATCTTAACCAGATATTCCATTCCCATCCATGTCACCCCACAAACATTAAACAGAGAAACCATACATATCACCAAAATAAAGTAGAGAAGTTTTCAGATTTAGCCAATACCATTCATTGATTTTCTTCTTTCCATTTGGTTAAATGGGGTGATCACACTAGGGTTCTTATTCATCAGGCATCCATTTAATCAACCAATTTTACATGATTAACCAGTTTCCATGTTACAACCATTCAATCACTATATTGTCTAGAAAAACAAATCTTCATTAGTACACAAGAAAGGACCACCAACGACCATTATTTTCAGTGGACATAATCCCATACAATTCACAACATAGAAAAAAGGTATAAAACAACAACATAATCAACTTTCCAACCCATTCATTCTTTAAAAGTCCACTTATTATCTTCATTAAAGTTGGTTTCATCTATATCCCGAAGTATCATCATCATACCCACCCCACATGATTCACAGCAAAGAGAGACGAAGGAAAAAACCCCTACTTGGATGATCAAGGATTGAAGCTTTCTTGTTATGCCATGAACCGGGGAAGCGCGACTTGTAGTAAGAACTCCAATGCTGAGCGGATAGAGCTCCATCACGGGTGCACAATTCGTCTCTAAAATAGGTAATCAAAGTACACAAAGGAAAAGAAATATACCAAGGAAGAAGAAGATCTATGTGTGTTAAAAGGTCTTATACTAGAGTTATGGGATAAGCAATTTTAAAGTGATTAACAATAGGATCGGTTTTTAACCATGCGGCTCGGTAGTTTCACATGTTAAAATTTATTGAGATTTAATAATTATCCTCAGAGATGGTGGATATAACGACTATGAGTTAATGGATTTCCTTTAAATGGAGAAAAAAACGTAATAGGGGCGAAACTGAAAAACATAGAAAAGGGTGTGACACCAAGGAAAAAGGCCACATGTTTTGGTAATCGAAGTTCTCCCCACTCTTAGTGGATTTAAGATATCATTTATGGGCATTAAAATAGCCTTAAAAGGGGTATTAAAACACTTTTACATCAAAAGATATATTACTGGAGTGAAACTTGAAAGTCCAGGAGAGGATGGGAATGACTCACCGATGGGTGAGTCATCATCTCCCTGACACTGTCGTCCTAGTATCGATGCCTACCAGTGCCACTGACGGCCCATCGATGCCACTGACACCCATCGGTGCCATCGATGCCCATCGGTGCCACTGATTCCCTTCAGTTCCATCGAAGCCCTTTAGTGCCACTGATGCCCTTCGGTGCCATGGACACCCGTTGGTGCCACTGGCGCCCATAGATGCCACTGATTCCCATCGGTGCCACCGTTCGTTCGACCTGAAATTTTGAAAACTCCTCAATGAGTCAATGATGGTCACTAGGATGCCTCAAACATTAGGATTTGTCAAAGTAATGGACTAGGAAGATCTGGTTCATTACATCAGATACCTTTCAAACTATTCTTGCCCTAGAGAATTGAAGAGCAGCCTGAAGAAAAGAGAGGGGTCCGAACAACCACCTCGTAAGATACCTCTCAGGGAAAAACCACCCTAGAGTTGTTCGAAAGATAGAATAAAATTTGACATCTAGGAACACCACTCTTGTCTATCTCTTGAAAAACTATGGAAACACTACCTCTCCTCTCCTCCAAGAAACCACACAAACATATAATGGTCACACTGTCCAGACTTATGGATTTGGGAGTCCCTTTCTCCTTGTCAAGATACTATCCACTTTGGGTGTCACTGAATCATCCTCATGGGTTTAATCGCATCCACATTAATGCATCTTGATTGGGGATTCAGTTATCCCTTTCCCAGAGTCATGACTTCTCACAAAAAATAGAGAATTGGGAAACAACTTATCATAGAGTAAGAATGGTCAAACATTATATCATAATCAAGGCATAAAGCAAACATAAGATCAAAACTCAGAACAGCTCTGGGTACTGGGAACGCATTTGTGCCTCCCATTCCCAGGTACTGTCCTTGTGGCTTCCATGAATCCACAACACATGAACCAATGGAATAGTCCATCCACAAAGAACCTTATCCTTACAATCCTTGATTCTCACCAGTCTCATCATGAATGTCGCATTGTCCTCGATATCCAACTCTCCCCAGTCAAGGATGTGTGAGTCATCGTGTAGATACCGATGAATATAAGATACATGAAATACATTGTGTATCCTCTCCAACCATGGTGGTAACTCCAACTGATATGCCACCTTGCCAACTCGTCTCAACACCTCGAAGGGTCTAATGAATCTCAGAGAAATATTACTCCCCCTTCTGAACATCTGTTGTCCATGCCGAGGGGAGAACTTCAAGAACATGTGGTCCCCAACCTCGAACTCTAAGGGTTTCCTCATATGATCGACATACAACTTCTTCTAGTCCTGATCCATCTTCATCCTCTCACACATAAGTTGAACATTCTCCATCATGTTCTGTACTACCTCTGGTCCAATAACACCTACCTCTATAACCTCTGTCCAGCACACATGCGAATGACACGGTCTCCCATTAAAGGATTCAAATGGTTCCATTACAATGGTAGAGTGATAGCTATTTTTGTAGGAAAACTCTACCAGAGGAAATTTTCATACCCACGGTCCTCCAAAGTCCAGGACACATGCTTGTAGCATATCCTCCAATGTTTAGATGGTCATCTCTATCTGCCCATCCATCTGAGAGTGTAAATCGGTGCTAAGGCATAGCTAGGTTACAAAAGAATGCTATAACCCCTTCCATACTCGTGAAGTAAATCATGTATCCCAATCCAAAATAATGGTTCTATAAATCACGTGTATCCACACAACTTCACCCATGTACTTTTGTGCTAAGGAATCCACTTTGCTCAACTCCTCAATCGCTAAGATGTGAGCCAATTTCATCAAATGGTCCACCACTACCCAGACAGAATCATAGCCTCCCTCATACTTGGTTATTCTTGTGAAAAAATCCATCGATATGTCATCACACTTCCACTCGGGAACATCTAAGGGCTGTAACAGACCTCTGGGAACAGGGTGTTCATCCTTCACCTGCTGACACACGAGGAACTTTTCCATAAACTCCGCCACTACTTGCTTCACTCCAGGACGCCAAAAATGACCCTGGTACATCTTAGAGACTCCTAGATGTATCTCCAGGGGTGATTAATGGAACTCACTGAGAACTCTCTCGCACACTTCCACCGGGACAAACAGCTTCCCACGGAACAACATCTGATTGTGACCATCCTCTATACATCCTTCTGGAGCATCACCCTAGCTAACATGATCATGCATCACTTCAGCCTCTAAGTCTCCCCACTGAGACTCCTCTACCTTATGTACCAAGGAATACTGCACTATTATCTAGAATATATATCCTCTACCATCCTCCACTCTCATTCCTAGATGAAATGCAGTCAACTCCTCCATTGCCTTCCAAGAATTTTCTGACTCTCAAAAAACATCCTTTTGTGACTTCCTTATCAAGGCATCATCCACCACATTCCCCTTTCCTGAAGTGTAGGAGATCTCGAAATCATAGTCCTTAATAAACTTCATCTACCTCTGTTGCCTCAAGTTCAGGTCTCATTGGGAGAATACATACCTTAAGATCCTGTGATCTGTGAAGACCACAAAGAGTTCCCTGATGAGGTAATGCTGCCACAACTTCAGCACGAACACCACTGCTACAAGCTCCAAGTCGTGGGTGGAATAGTTACATTAGTGAGGACCTAACTACCTATACCCATAAGAGATCACTCCCGACTATTGCATCAGCACACACCCCAAACCTATACTAGAAGCAACACAGAATACTTCAAATGTTACCCCTTCATATGGAAACCTCAATACTAGGGCACTGAATAGCATCCCTTTCAGATAACTAAAAGATGTTTGGAACTACTCACTATATACAAAAGTCTGGAATTTTTTGGTCAAGGTCATCAAAGTTGTTGAAACTCAAGAGAAGTTGAGCATGAACCTTCGGTAGTAACCTACCAGTCCTAGGAAACTACAAACCTCTGCCACGTTCTTGGTTGATGTCTAAGAAAATACCTCCTTGACCTTCGATGGGTCCATTTCTATCCCCTTTTGAGACACCACATGCCTAAATAAGTTCACCTCTCATGTACATAACTTACACTTGGACAACTTCCCATAGATATGGTGGTGTCAGAGGAATTCCACGACCATCCTAAGATGTTTGTAATGATCCTCCTCTGATCTTGAGTAGATCATGATGCCTTTTAGGAAAACGACCACAAACCGGTCTAGATACTCGTAGAAAATGGATTTCATGAGCCCTATGAACATTGATGGTGTGTTCGTAATGATGAATGGAATGATGAAAAACTCAAAGTTCCCATACCTGCACCAGAAAGAAGTCTTCAAGATGTCACCCTCCTTCACCCTCAACTGGTGATATCCATATCATAGGTCAATCTTAGAGAACCAACCTACCCCCTTCAATTGGTCAAAAAGGTTGTCGATCCTCGGGAGGGGGTATCAATTCTTGACCATCACCTGATTCAGTCTTCGGTATTCTATGCATAGACTGCGACCACCGTCCTCCTTCTAAACCTCCAAGTATGTCGTTAGAGTGAAGGGAGTAACATCGTACTGAAGAGAAGGTCGGAGAACCTCCTATAAGTGTCTTTCCCATGACTCCTAATTTGGGAAGAGGTCTGGAGAAAAATTAAGGATATCCTTAAACTTGATCCCCAAATCCCTTACTGACATACTCCCTTTCTAGAGGGAGAGAATATCTTGCCTCTTTTCAGCCTTTATTATGGAGGAAAGGAATTCCACCTGGAAATCCTTCTCAAAGTTAGTCCATGAAACCTCAGCTTCCTTTTTCTCCCCAAGATAGAGTGTCCACCACTGATGCGCCACTACCTACATCTGTCTCATAGCCAGAGGAACCTAGTACTCTTCTGGAGCCTGGATCAAGCTGAAATTTATCACCAGCTCCTCGAGTCAGCTCTCTGTCTCCATGTCCGAGATGCTTCCCTTGTACTTTCCAAGAGTCTTCCACTGAAAGGAACAAATATTATTCTACCACTATTCACCCTCCTTCTCTCGATCATCCCTCTGTTGATCGACCTAATCATCCTACTAATCCTTGATATCCTGTACTACTCATGGACGTTGTTTGGGTTCTATAACTGCAAGGTAAACAAGGAATTCCTAATCCTGAGTAGTGTAGAAGATTCCATTTAAATTTTGTTTAAACTTTTTATTTATTTTAAATTCCCAAAAAACCCCAAGATAAACAAGAACACAAGTCATTATGATTCATGTACCTTTCCTAGGTTCTCTACCCTACAATCAGTGTATCCTCACTTGGTCATTCAGTGGGTCCAGAGTCCTTACATCAGATCATGGGGGGCCCAAAAATCCTGTGTCCTATCTGGACTTCCCTGGAATATTTCACACACCAAGATTCCCTAACACTATTTTTATACCATCCCATGAAACCCTAATTATGCCTAACCTTTAACAATATCCTATATCTCAATCACCACCTTTGATACCATTCTTTCACAACCCACCTTCACCAAGATGAGGGAAGGCATAGCAAACCGTCAGACCCTTCCTTCTTCAATTTGAAGGAGATATAATGACCCCTGAGTCCCACCTTCAATAGGTCCCAGAGTGGAAAACAACACCAAGGGTATAGAATCTCACATAATATGGAAGGCATTACCCTTTTTTATAGAATAAGATCGGGAGATAAGATGGTAAATCTAAAACAACACAAAAAATTGAATGTAAAAGTAAAGCCAAAAATCCATTCCCATATGCATGTTCAAAATAAACTCATACAAAGTAAAAGAAAACTCTGATAAAAATTACCAAAATAAAGAAAAGAAGTAATGAAAACTCCCAAATCCCGAGCTAGTAAAGTCTGGAATGGTCCTCAAAGTCCTCATGGAAACCTAAAATCAGTTTTAAATACGTAGGGTGAGCATACGGGTATACTCAGTAGGGAGAACCAAAAGCTCTTGTGCAAAAGTGGGGAGGCATTCTAATGCCCCTAAGAAAAGAGGTAACCAAAACACCTAGAAAGGAAACTATCCACCCAGCCTCACCAAGGCACACTCCACAAATAATTCAAGTTAGGTATAGTATTAGTAATAACACGTCGATATATGGGTACCCCGCACCACTTCTCTACATGTTATTTAGGACATCCTACACATCAGACCTCCCCCATGGGTTCCATTGTAGTCCCACTACAACCCCAACAACAACCTTATGGTCCACCATAACCACACATCCCTCCTATAGACACCTAGGCCACCACAACCACACATAACCAGGCCCGCATACACCTGGGCCACAACAACCACTTCCACACCCAAAGACACCTGGTCCAAAACAACCATTGTCGTGCCTGAAGACACCTGGACCAGAACAACCACTACCATGCCCAAAGACACATGGGCCTCATCCCGAATACACTTGGGAAACAAACCCTCCCACACACACCAGGTCCAACCACCACAACACACCCTACCCGAAGAGTCTTGGGCCATAATGAATCTTAGGTCATTGCAACCTACCCGGAGAGTCTTGGGATACCTATGAGAGGGAGAATAAAATGAGATAATAACCAGACACTCATAGGAATGTTGGAAAAAAACATCCCCATGAAATGGGGGTGTTCGGCACAAAGTGATCAACATGGGTGGTGTGCGTATAAGAAACACAAAAACTAAATTTTATACATATAGGTAAACAAGAAATCATCCCAACCTAAGGGTCCCAAAATAGAAAACCATATCATACACAACCACTCTTTTTACTATCCCTATATGCACAAGTACACAACAGCCACAACAAAACCCATTTCTAGAAAACAATTCCCCATTGGACCCGTTCTTGTTATCATATTAAAGTGATTCCATTTAAAACATTCTTCCACTTCGGGGAAACTAACTAGATAACCATAAGACAAAACAACAACTGAAGGGAAACAACCAAGAAAGCATTTAAGCATTCACACCCGGTTCTCTTATAAAGTAACAATATCAAAATGGATACATGAGATCCCTCAAAGTACTGGAACCAAACCAAACCCCAACATACTAGCTCCACACGGCCTCAAATTCACAAACAAACAACCTCTCAACCAGAGATTACAGTCCTATCCACGTCACCCCATAAACATTAAACAGAGCAATCGTACATATCACTAGAATAGAGAAAAGAAGTTTTCAGATTTATCCAACACCGTTCATTGAGTTTCTTCTTTCCATTTGGTTAATTGGGGTGATCACACAGGGATTCTTATTCATCGGGCATACATTTATTCAACAAATTTTACATTATTAACTAGTTTCCATGTTACAGCCAGTCAATCACTATATTTTCTAGAAAAATAAAGATTCATTATTTTGTAATAAAGGACCACCAACGACCACAATTTTCAATGGACATAATCCCATACAGTTCACAACATATAAAAAAGGTATAACACAACAACATCATCAAATTTTCCACCCCTTCATTCTTTAATAGTTTGCTTATTATCTTCGTTAAAGTTGGTTTCATCTACGTCCAAAAGTATCATCATCATACCCACCCCAAATAATGCATAGTAAAGAGAGACGAATGAAAAAACCCTACTTGGATGATTAGGGATCGAATCTTTCTCATTATGCCAAGAACTGGGGAAGAGAAACTTGCAAGAATAACTCCAAGGCTGAGCAGAAAGAGCTCCACCACACAGGCGCATGATTCGTCTCTGGAAGAAGGACTCCAAGTGAAATAAGGAAAAGAAAGATACCAATGAAGAAGAAGATCATATGTGTATTAAAAGGCCTGATCTTGGAGTTACGGGATGTGTAATCTCGAAATGATTAAAAAGAGTTTCGGGTTTTAATCACACATATGGGTGGTTTCACATGTTATAATTTATTGGGATTTAATAATTTTCATTAGAGATGGTAAATATAATGACTGTCAGTTAATGGATTTCATTTAAATGGATAAAAACATGTAATAGGGGTGAAACTAGAAAACACGGAAAAGGGTGTGACACATAAGAAAAATGCCACACGTTTTGGTAATCGATGGTTGCCTCACTCTTAGGGGATTTAAGATATCATTTATATGCCTTAAATGGCCTTAAAAGGGGTATTAAAAAACTTTTACATCAAAATATACGTTACTGGAGTGAAACTAGAAAGTCCAGTAGAGGCTGGGAATGACTCACTGATGGGTGAGTCACTATCACCCTGGCACCATCACCTTGGCATTGTTGCCCTGGCACCAATGCCGGATGGTGTCACTGACAGCCCATAGGTGCCACCGATGCCCACCGTTGTCACTGATGGCCCTCGTTTCCACCAAGGCCCATCGGTGCTACCGATGCCCATTGGTTCCACTGACACCCATTGGTGCCACTGGTGCCCATCGGTGCCACCGATGCCCATGGGTGCCACCGACGCTCAAAGGTGCCACTTACGCTCATAGGTGCCACCGACGCCCATCAGTGCCACCATTCGTTAGACCTGAAATTTGGAAAACTCCTCAATGAGTCACTGATGGTCCCCAGGATTCCTCGAACATCAGGATTTTTCAAAGTAATAGACTAGGAATATCTGATCCATTACAAAATAGCACATGGGTGAGACCTTCAGAAACACATAGTCATACTCACTAAAATAAAAATTCATATTTTTTTGGTCTGTAGAGGAATCTTGATGGCTCTGGGCTGTATTTATTCACTCCTAGATGATCTACACTTTCTCCTCCATCACTCTCACCAACTCTAATCCCATAATTATTAATTCTCCTAGCTCTAACCAGCATAGTAGTAACCTAAAAGGTCTCCCAAATAGGTCCTCAAAGGTCACTATACCAATAGTATAGTGATAGATGTTATTGTATATAAACCCTAATAAAGTTAGTTGATCCTCACAACTTCATCCAAATTCAAACCAAAAAATCCCATATCATATCCTCTAGGACTTGAATTATCCTCTCAGTCTAGTCGGCCATCTGGGGATGAAATGTATTGTTCATCAAAAATTGGGTCCTAAAATCCTCCTAAAAACCTTTCCAAAATTGATACATGAATCAAGAATATTATTCTAAGACAATAATTGAGGAAACACCATAAATATGGAATATCACTTGCATATACAAGCATCCCAATATTTTTACCAAACTCTTCTCCCTGATGGTGAGAATATAGACTGACTTACTGAGTTGATATATGATCACCAAGATGGAATTGTTTCCTATCACCATCTATGGAATTTATGTCATGAAATCCATGGATATATCATCCCACTTCCATTCTGGTACCTCAAGGTACTAGGCCAAACCTACTTAAAACTGATGTTTATCCTTTACCTGATAACATATGAGGCATTGAGAGTTGAACTCTACAACATTATTCTTCATACCAATCTACCAAAACTTCCACTAAATATCCTATTACATATTTTCCACTCTAGGATGTAATGTTATGGGTGATGTATATAACTCTCTCAGTACCCATTTCAAATCTTAACTAGCACAACTATCCACCTTTATAAGAGGATGATATGCTTCCTAAATTTAGATAATTCATCATAAGCATGTATTATTAATATCTATTCATTCAAGACCTCACAATCAATATCTAAAAGTTGCAATTCCCTCGCATACTATAGAAGAATAGGGGTCACAACCATGGATCGTAGGTAGTTTTATCCTCCATTGTCCATAAAGGATATCTAAAATAATTCCATTTTCCTCACTTAGAAACTGAGAACAAGATTTACTACTAAGATAATATTCAACCGTATTCTCCTTCCCAGGTTTATAGACTATCTTGAATTCATAGTCCTATGTGAACTAAAGCAAGCACTTATATATTAGGTTGATATCTATCTGAGTGAAGATGTACCCATGTATCTTTCATTCATAACAAACAATAAATTACTCACCAAGAATGAAGTGTCTCTAATTATTTAGGGAAAACACCATAGTTTCCAGCTCCAAATCATGGGTTATGTAGTTATACTCATGAGGTCTCAGTTTCCTAGACTTCTAAGTTATCAACACTTACCTATGTATCAAAACACACCCAAGATTGGCTCAAGATCCATTATAGTACACAATGTACTCAACCCCTTCTTCTAGTATTCTCAGAATAGGAGTGCTTTTCAACCTCTTCTAAACATCCTCAAAATCCTTATGACACTTTTTTGACCTGATAAAATGCCACCCCTTTTGATTCAAGGCAGTCAATTAAGTCATGATTTTGGATAAATATAGCATGAATCTATGAAAATATCTAGCTAAACTAAGGAATATCTACACCTTTATCATGCACTTGGGTGGATCCCAAGCAAGAACGGCCTTGATATTCATTGGGTCCATAGATACTCCCTTCTCTAAGATAACATGTCTCAGAAAGTGGATCTATCTAGTCTATAACTAACACTTTAAGAGATTCCAGTATAGCATATGCTCTCAAAGTACATCAAGGACCATCCTAAAATGATTTACATGCTCAGCCTCTGATTTTGAGTAAATAATAATGTCATCGATAAAGATCACAACAAATAAATCTAGGAAATGTTGTAAGATCTGGTTCACGGGCACCATAAACACCACTAGGGTTCTCTTTACACTGAAGGGAATCACCAGGTACTCATAATGACTGTAGAGATATAACACCCTAACTCCAGTAACCTAAATCCAATGGTTATCTTATTATATTTCCATGATATATAAGATATTTCATCCTAAAGTATTGAATAGTTTAGAAATATTTGTATAATAGATACATACATGATTCTCATATTATATTTGAAAATATTTAATACAACTTAAAATTATAGTGATAAGTTTATTGTTTCATCTGTTATATCCTTGAAATCATTCATATATCACTTCTCAATATCATGAGTAAAGGAAAACATGATAAAGGGTGAACTCAAATGCTCAGTAAGGGAAAATGTACAATGGAATCTATCATATAATAAATAAATCATGAATAATATTCCAGTGATAAAAAATAATAAAATATGTCATATAACTAATGTCATAAAAGGGTAATATATACATAGATGTCATAAAAACATAAATAATCACATGGATAACAATAGATAGTTTTATAATGATAGAATGAATAATATCTGACATCATAATCTTACCATCTAGGCCTCATTCTAAGACATCATACATAAATTGGTATGGTGTATGCTAAATACCCAAACTAGTTTGTGTCATTAGACCTACCAATTCATCGAGGGTGTAATGACACACTTATTATCATTGACTTGATAATATGATTAATCATTAATAAGCCTTAAGTGACATCCCCAAGACACAAAAGGCTATAAATAAATGATGAAGGGTTTCAAATGAAAGTGAGGATGATTTACCCTTTAAGAAATAAACCACTAACCAAACAACCGCAATAATAGAACCACTATATGATGCATGATAAAAACAAGGCAACACAACCATCATATTTATAACAAAACCATACCAAAGTGTACTACAGCAGAAGAAAAAGCAACTAAAAAAGTAAGTAGTAAAAAGAAAAATAAACACTCCATGATGAACAAAAGATTCCATTCTCTACAAGATCTATGCTCCAATGTCACCAAACATCCCATGTATCATGAGCTGGTTCTAAATATGTGTGATAATTTACCTTTTCCCATGTACCGAAAGACATCATCTATAGAAGAACCAAAGTGCCAAAGCATGGGTGAGTATAAAACTTAGTAATCTTTCCCCAATGACTTTCCTACTCATTCCACTAGGATATAGAGGTTATCAACATTTATATAAAATAGTTTCTCTAAAATAATTTCCCAAAATAGTTTATAACTAAATATAAACAAGTTCCAATACCATTTATAACCAAAAAGGAAAAACGTTATATTAAAACCAATTTTCCAACAAGTCATATTCCTAGAAAAATAACCAAAAAATTCTTTAAAACCATTTCTCTATTATGTTTTGGAATAACCATTCCATTCCACTTATTTACACATTCAACCATGCATGCTTCATTATGAAAATTTCATACTCATGAGCAGTTTCTCGTGGATCTACCAATTCATCAAAAGGTAATTATATCCCATGTTCCATTAAACATTTGTAACTAATAACAAGATAAAATTTCAACCAATCCTCATAAAATCAATATAAAAACCCACCACTATTATGCCAAAACCATTTCAAACCATTTCTATAAAACCGTTCTTTTATTGAAAACCATTAAACAAACAAATTCCAAACACCCATTACATTTCAATAAAACAATCCCTTTTATTGAAAACACTTTAATAAAATCCAAATACCATAATTCCATAAAAAATCCCATTTTAAAATTCACATTTTAAAATCAAGAATCAAAGCACCTTTAAAGAACACTAATTTTCCAGATTTCCACAATTTTTCAAACTGTCACTAAAGAGGGTTTCCATCCATTATCAAATGACCAATTAAAAAAAATTAACAAAATAATATCAATTTGAAATAATTCCAGTCATCTCTACAAAGTTTAGTTGAGAGTGAATCCACATACCTCAAAGGTTTTGACGAAAATTGAAAACGGATGAAGAACACTCACAAAACCAAGTAAGAATTCTATGAAACTGCCATAGATCTCTTCTAATATCATGATAAAGAAAAATATCATCATATTTTGAATCAAAAATATTATATCTACCCATAACATGCATAGATCTGAGAAACCAAGGGGAGAGGATTAGTAGATCTAAGTAGATCTAAGAAAATGTGACAAAAACAAAGAAGAACGACACTTACTGCAAGAATAGGGATTGAAATACAAAGGGAGGGATCCGGATTGATTCAAAATAGAATAGGAGAGGTTATCATACTCTCCATAAAGAATAATTATAATTTAGGTCCACTAGGGATAAAAATGATTGAGTTAAAGGAAAAATAAGTGAGATCCTATTTTTTAGGATCTAATTTTGACCCTACGCACAGTTAGTTCGCACGGTTAGACAAACAGTGTTCTAACCATGTGTTAGATACTGCCTTAATTATCACCTCACATAGCCTCCAAACATGGTATCCATTACCAATTTCCCACCATTCTGAATTTACTACCTCAAATTTCCCAACCCAGAACCAAAACGCACGGTTTCTCCTAGGCTCCCGCACGGTTTGGACAAATCGTGCACAACCCATGCACATCCTGACCGCGTTTTCATGACACATCAAATTGATAGTGATTTAAAGAATATTTTTTAGACTATTATGGACCCTAGTTCATCTCTCAAGGATCATTAATATCTTATAGTATGTATTTTTAATAAATATTACTAAAAGATGGGGATGATTTTGAAAACAGTTTTAAGAAAATAACTTAACTTAAGGAGTTTAATAGTTGATAGAATAAGGTGGTGATTTAAGAATTATGAGAGAATTATATCACTTAAATTTCACTACATATCTTTGATAGTTCATTTTTCTAAAAATTTCACATAGTTTTGTTTAATTCTTTGGTTGAGTGTTGTCAAGATCTTGATTCCCCTCTAGCCTCTTAAAACGTTGCACAAAGTACCAACCCTTGACACAATAATCGTGTTGTCAAGGTTTGGAATTCAAGAATATATTAAAGGATACAAAATAATACTAATATATTTTTTATATTTGATATAAATAGGATCCTATTTTTTTCCAATCGGAACAACCCAAGTTTCCCACTTGAAATTTCAACCCAATCGTTGTTGAAATGAAAACTGGTTCACTTAATTGAACCCAAGAAATGAATTCATAAGAGAAACATGTTTAGATAAATCATAAGTAAAATAATACACAAAAAAATTACATAAAACCAGTAGAGTATCAAGTTCCTTAACTCCCCCCCAAGTATGTGTATCTCCCTCGAAATGATCGTCCACCGTTTAGCTCGCCATCGAGAGGAGGAGAAGTCTCGGGTGGAACTTCACCTTCATCCTTGATCCCCCTATGAGGATAGGGGCCTCCATAACTTATAGTATGAGTATAGGACTACTTTGGGACTCCAAATTGTCATAAATTCACTCCTTGGACGAAATTTCAGATGAGGAGCCCAAACAACCATTTTATAGGCAAAGTAGAAGGTGGTTTTGGGCACATAGATTGTGTAAAACCACTTGGTCCATCATTTTAGACCACCATAAAGTCAAATATAGATTTTAAAAAAACTAGGAACATGTTTCCACACCTATTTTATGTCTCCACAGAAAGTTTGGAACCATTTGGACAACTAGATCCCGAGATATAGACATATCACAGCACACCACTTTTGACTTTGTGCAGATTCGGTGTACTAGACAAATCAGGTCATTTGGGCCACCAGATGGCTGAATGAGGCTTGGTTTCCTTAATATGAAATGTAGACCAATGTATTTTGGACCAGATAACAAAATTTAATCCCATTTATATTCACTTTTAAGTAAAAGTATGCAGTTTAGTAAACTAGTGTGCTTGGATTCTGTGCAGCTTGGCCCATTTTTCTTGGACTTCATCATAGGCCCTCCAAATCACCTCCACATTCAATGAAATTATCAAAAAAAGTAAAATTTTCCTTTTTAATAGTGATAAAAAATAATGTAATAAAACATGAAGTGAAAATTGTTATTATTTTTATAATTTTCAATAAAAAACTAGTTTAGCACAATGTTTTAAGGGTGAAAATGAAACATTGAATTGCGGTGCGATCACACCCTCACACCTAAACATATTCACTCCTAGGAAAATTCATATTTCCAAAAATTATTCATGTAGATATTTACAACTTCATAAAGATTTAACATTCAATGAAAATTTAATTCCTAATATAAATGTGATCAAATAAAAAATCTCACCGAGGAGTTATTATCAGTAATCAAACAAAAAAGATGTCTCAAAAATTGTATCCTCACGAAATTAAAGGAGTTGAATAGTAAAAATTTTAGAAAATAGTTCAAAATATAACCATTTCACTAATTCTACATATTTTTGTGTGAAAACCATTTCATGTTATTCTTTCCACTTTCAATCGAGTAAATATAAGTTATTTTAAAAATTGTTTACTTGTATGATCCTTTCCACCAAACCTTCCCTATATCCTTTGTAATAAAATTCCAAGACCCGCTCACTTAATAATTCCTAGAAGTCAAAACATAAGCTCTCGACCTAGATATCCCCATATTTTGCACATTTCATCACTCCCCTCATTTATTATTTTTTTAAAAGTTTCACTTGGAATAAATATCACACTATTCTCCCGACCCATGTTTGATCTCATCACGACACTAATTCTAAAAGTTATAATAAGATAAAAGGTCGATGAAGTGTGGTTTTTGACCAGCCCAATATACAACCCTTTTTTATTTTTTTATGAGGGCATACAATAGTCGGATAACAGGTACACACGCATAGGTCAATCTGGTACAGTAATGAAATAGTTTGGATAAGGAATGAACATATAGAAAAATGATTTTGAAAAGTAGAGAAAAAACATCCTAACTTATATTTACCATTTATTAAGTATAAATTTTCACACTTCATGGTTGGGTGCAAAGTTGTGTGGAGAAATTAAGTGACATGAATTTCCCTTAAACTATTCAAAAAAAAGGGCACCATTATTCTCAAAGGTTTCAAAATGATACAACCATTTATATCATTGACAAAGAACTAAATTTCAAAAGAAATTCATACCAGAGTATTGAATTCTAGCTAAAATACACATTTCATCAAAAAAATTGAATGCTAAAACAACATGAAATACAGAAATTCCACATGCATTTTCAATAACTTCCTTGATTAAATAGGAATCATTTTCCATGATAAAGTGGGCATAAAAATAAGTAATATTCAGTCACAAAGGTGAGTGATAGGGAAAGGGGGAAAGTAACAATAAAATTCAATAAGATAAAAAGAGAAAAAAATAAAGATGGTGAAAATTCTTAACCCAGGAATATACCCATCACCCCACACCTAAAGTTTGTAGTGTCCTCATTGTAATAAAAAAGAATATGGTAAGGAAGGATAAAACCTAGTGAGTTTCATTCATAGATTTCTTCTTGAACATGGATTTCCTCTATCAGGGACTCCGAAATGGATTCATGTAAGTGCTTCAACCACCGCCCATTGACAGTGAAGGTTTGCTTGGTTTGGTCATTTTGAACCAAGAAAACACTAAATGGAGAGACATTAGTAACAGTGTATGGTCCAAACCAATGGGAACGAAGCTTATCTGAATGAAACTTCAGCCTTGAATTATATAGGAGGACCTTCTTCCCAATGTGGAACTGACGATGAAGGATGAGATGGTTGGGGGCAGCCTTGGTTCACTCCTTATAAATCCTTGAGTTCTCATATGCATCTCTTCTCATTTACTCCATCTTCTGAATCTGCAACTTCCTTTGAGAACATGCACCAGAAATATTATAATTGCATTGTTTTATAGACCAGTATCCCCGATGCTCAATCTCAACAGTGAGGTGACAACTCTTTCCAAACACTAGCCGATATGGTGACATGCCAATGGGAGTTTTGAAAGAAGTATGGTAAGCCCATAAGGAATCATCGAGTCTAAGACTCCAATATTTTCTATTAGGTTGAACCGTTTTTGTAACACCCTGAGATTTCATAGTAAGTTATATCTTTAAAGTAAGTCAATATCTTATACTGCATGCAACACCGACTTGGCTTACCTTATACGCAAGATTGAGTTTCTGTGAAACAACACATTAGTATTATAATTATTTAAACGATATATTTATTTATCAATTAAATATTGTGACATGAATTGTAACAAATAAATTTTTATTGTTATTTATAATGTTTTCACATAAATAAAACATATTTATTATGAAATGTATATGTTTTGTTAAAATAGTTATATATTTAGAAAAAAACTATTTTCTTAAAAGAACTACTTTTTATGTCCTTTTGAGAACAATAATAAAATTAATATTATACACTCCAAAAAATTTAATTTTTTAAAATAGACTTCATTTTTAGATTCAGAATATCAAAATTATCTTAGGGTGAATTTTTGGTATTTTTCTGAAAACATTCAATTTTTGATGAATAGTGAAAAATACTACATAGTACATAAAAACTGACTTTTTATTTAAATAATTATTATTTTTTATTTAAATTTATTTTAAATTTAAAATAGATAAATAATACCTATATTAGTCTTATGTAATTTATTGGAGTCATTTTATAATAATATTAGATATATATATAAATTTTCACATTTTTTAACGTCTTTTACCCACCTTCTAGGCACATTTACAAATTTGGATAAAACATAATTTTACCAATTCTATGATTTGAATTTCAAAAATACAAAAGACACGGTTGACATCAATACATAAAATTTGGTTCAATAGGATGAAAATATTTTTTGGTGAATAGTAACTTTTGAATTTTATTTTCCACGGTTAAAAGTAAATAGTGTAATTAAAGGTAAAATGATATTATAATTACCCTAACACATGTACTAATTCTATTGGATAAGTGTATTTAAACCAAAATCAACCTTATAAATAATATATGATCTTCTTTGATCCACTTGGATTAGATTAGGACATTTATTATTATTTTATTTAAAGAAGAGTTAAAAGTGTTAAATTCAAATTTTAATAACTAAAACATTTTTAATATAGGGTTATAAATAAGATAAATTAGACTATAAATATTCATTAAAAATATAAAAATATTTCGTACATAAGGGTATTTTATTTATAATTTTTAGACATTAAATAATTAAATTTATTTATGACACAATGATGATGCGGTAATTACCTTATTAATGAAAGATTAAAATAATTGATATTATAAATATCCAAATAAATGTAAATTGAGACTTTTGATGCATTCCAAGAATTTTATACGTTAATATTACATGTTATTATTGATTAAATAAATTTTTTTCAAAGTGATAAAGTTCTTTTAACTTTCACAAAAACCAAATACCAAATAGTGTCAAAATTGAAAAAAATGAGTTTTTAAAACAAATACTATTTTATTAAATTATATAATAGTCCTAAAATTTAAGGTTTGGAAAAAAGACATATAAAATGATATATATTCCATTAATGAACCACTTGGGGTTCTCTTGGATTTTTATAGTAAGTTTATTTACCATTTATTATAATAATATAATAAGACATTGTAAAAGTTAAATTATTTAACTAAGAGTTAAATATAAAAGATAAGGTTAATATGGTGACCTAAACTTGTATAAAATCTATTGGTTTAGATTTTTTAGACCCATACCCACCTTAGACTCAAAATAAATCCTTTTGGATCCATTATAAATCTAAAATGAGTTTATAATAAAATAATATTTCAAACTTTTCCTAAAGTGACCCTCACCTCTCTTATAAAAGGGTACTTCCCCTTCTCTCAAAATCACACCTCCAAATCCATTTGTCTCATCCAAAACCTAATCAAATATCCTCCAAACTACTCTCACTTAAACCTAGATGCCTTAATTTTATCATAAATCTAACCTAAGGATCACTTTTGATCAAATTAAAAGGAAGCACCTGAAGAAGAGGTAATAATTTCATCACCTCTTTCAAAGTTCTTTTCTTCTTCCACATCCTCTTTCTTTGTTGTTTCCATACCAAAATAATAAATCTAGTAACTTAAACATACTATGATGTTATTATAAATATATTACAACCATATTCATTATTATATCCATCCTATGAATGACAAAGTCACCATACGTGCATACGTACGGTTTACCGTCTTCGCGTCGTGGTGTAGTTTGTTATTCAACACTTCATTATTTGGATGGGTACAATAATGAGTATAATTGATATAAATAATAAATATAACATGTTAATTATTATGTATGTATGATATACCATCCAATTAAAAATTATTTCACCATCAATATAATGATATTTTCGCTCGTACGTACGTACGGATTATCATCTCCCCAAACATGATGAGATTCATTCCTCGTCATAACCATTCAAGAATAATTTTTATTTTATGATTTAAAATAATGTTTAAGAACTTAATATATTTCTAGATATGAATCAAATACATCATATCCATAAGAAATATGACTTACGTAACAAAACATATAAAGGAAAACGAATCAGTTAACACCCGAAACAATGATACTACTAAAATATTATTAACAAAGCAAAATTAGAAGATCATATATGATATTATATTTATGTATGTGGTTATTTTATAATTTAATAACAATTATTTAACCATTATATAAGAGTTTAACGTACCCTCGACTAAGGAAGAATACCAGGTACGGGTTAATTTTACAATCTCTTTATTATCTGAGACTGTTTATACGTGAGTATCTACTAGGACATCTTTATCATACACATATGTATTTCTTAAAAATTTATTTCAAAACATTTTTACTATTTACTAGAATATGGGTTAAAGTCATTTATACCCTTTTTTTACTTTTTATAAAAAAAAATGAAAGTAATCTTTCCGTCGTTTTCTAAACAATGTGCTTTATGACCTTTTCGACAAATTAAGGTAAGAATGTTTTTTTAACTTATACAACAGGTGTGGGTATTTTCCACCATTATAAAACCTTTGAAGCTTCCCTTACAAGCTTATAAGAACATTTTCAAAATAAAATTTTTCCTTTATAATTACGTGACTTTTAAATGATTTCAAAATAGAAAGAGATATTTCTATCAAATAGTTTTGATTTCATCTATGTAACATCCTTTGATGGATTTTACACTTGTTTGAAGTTTATTTTGTAACACCCTAAGATTTCATAGTATGTTATCTCTTCAAAGTATTTCAATAGCTTATCCTACACACAATACTGAGTTCGAGCACACCACGACTTACCAAACAAGACGTTAAAAAAATATGTTATGAATATTATTAACCACATTTCAAATTTTATATATCCTATATAATTTTAACATTTATCTTTTGTGTTTATTAGAAATAATATAAGAAAAAATCAATTTTTAAGATAAAAGAGGTATTTTTCAAAAATACAGTTTTTCTGCCTTTTAATGGAGAACCCTTTTTAATTCCAATATTTGACACTTTTATATATTCAATTTAGTGAAATTAAATTCTTATTTATAAGAGGTACATAAAAATTTAGTTTCGATAAATTTTTGATACTTTTCTGATAACTTACATATTTTGATGAATAGTGAAAAATAGTAAATTTTAATTAAAAACAACTTTTTTAATCGAAATAATATATGGTGTTAAATTATAAATTTGAGTGGTTTTAAAGTATAATTAGATTATATTTTTATCATTCAATATAATTTAGGTCGTTAGATGTAATTTTACATTTAAATTGAACATAAACAAGTGTCGGTCTTTTGATAGTTATTATTTCTTAAAAACACGCTTTTTGTTTTGACAATGGGAATTAATTTTAAATTAATTTATGCTAATTATGTGTTCTGAATTTGGAAAAATGAATTCCATATTTTGGAATCAGGAGGTCCAAATTGTGTAAATAGATAACTTTTATTTTTAGACATTATGAATATTTACTTCAGTAAATATTTTATTTACCATGGTTAAAGGGTAAATCTGGTAAATTATGCTAAAAAATAATATTATAATAATATTAAATTACTCTAACACATGTCCTAACCCTATTTTATTATACATTTCCTACCATGGGCATCCTTGGGTCGATTTTGAGACCCCATAAAGCCGTTTGAGAGTGATAATGACACTTTATATTAATTAATTTAAAGAAAAAAATGACATAAACATATATCTTTTAGTAAAATAATTTTTACACGGAGCTATATAAGTTATATTTTAGACTATAAATACTAATTATAAAGTTAAAATTATTTCCTACATAATTATATTTTATTTATAATTTTTAGGCATTAAATAATTAAATTTAATTTTGACATAATGATGATGCAGTAATTACCTTATTAATGAAATAATTAAATAAATGGTATTGTAAATATTAAAATAAATATAATTTAATAGTTTTGATTCCGTACAAGAATTTTATAGGTGAATATCAAATGTTAGTATTGATTCAATGTATTCAGTTCGAAGTAATCAAGTTTTGATAACTTTCACAAAAACCAACTACTAAATAGTGTCAAAATTGATATAATTGAGTTTTTAAAACAAATACTATATTATTAATTGATATAATATTTCTAAAAATATAAGTTTTGGGTAAAGGAATTAAATAAGGTTATATATATTAATAATTAACCACTTGAGGTTCTTTTTGATTGTTATAGTATGTTTATTAACCATATAATATAAAAATACAAAGAGACATGGTAGATGTCAAACTATTTAACTAAGAGTTAAATCTAAAATATAAGGTTAATATGGTGACCTAAACCTGTGTAAAACCTATTATTTGAGAGGTTTTAGATCCATACCCACCTTATCCTTGAAATAACTCATTTTGGATCCATTAAAACCCCAAAATTATTTTATTATAAAATAACATTTCAAGCTTTTCCTAAAGCGACCCTCACCTATTTTATAAAAGGGTACTTCCCCTTCTCTTAATTTAACACCTACAAAGTCATTTGGCTCAGCCAACACCTGCCCAAATATCCTCCCAAATTCCCTCACATAAACCTAGAGTTCCTACTTTGATCATAAATCCAACCTATGGAGTCCTTTTGATCAACTCAAAAGGAAACACCTGAAGAAGAGGTAATAATTTCACCACCCTCTTTCAAGTTATTTTCTTCTTCCGCTTCCTCTTTATTTGTTGTTTTCATACCAAAGTAATAAATCCAGTACCTTATACATATTTTTATGTTATTATAAATATGGTACAACCATATTTTTTATTCTATCTATCCTATAAATGATTAAGTCACCATACGTGCGTACGTACGGCTTACCGTATCCACGTCGTGGTGTAGTTTGTTATTCAAACACTTCATTATTTGGGTGGGTATAATAATGATTATAACTAATGTAAATAAGAAATATAACATGTTAATGATTCTTTATATATGATATAACATCCAATTATATATGATTTCACCATCAATATAATAATATTGTTGCTCGTGTGTACGTACGGATTACCATCTCCACGACGCGATAAGATTCATTTCCACGTTCACCATTCAACGATGATTATAAAAATATATATTATTAATAAGTATGTAATATATGACATAATAATTCTACTATAGATATATATATATATATATATTTATATACTTACATATATCTTATTCACTTACTTCCATTCAAAATGATATGAAAACGGAAACAACGTTTATGCGTACGTACAACCTACCGTCTCCATAAACGGTGTTTTCCATTTCATATATCTATCTACTATACATATTTATATTCTATATATATATGATATATATAAATAATTTTTTATATTATGTAAGTATTTAAATCATGATCTAATTGATATGATCAAGAATAACAAGTTAAAACACGTACGATAAAGAAAGTGATTATTACCCAAAAATGTTAATTTAATATGGAAATAATTATTAAATGGATATTATAAAGTCATAAATGAATCGTGTATGATATAATAAATATTAATATGGCTCTGTTATAATTTAATAACATTCTATGGTCATTATACAAGTGGTTAAACGTACCCTCGACCAAAGGAAAGTGCAAGGTAAGGGTTAATTTCACAATCTCTTTATTATACGAGGTTGTTTTTATGTAATTATCTACTAGGACCTCTTTATCATCCATATTCGTTTTTTCTTAAAAATTGTATTTCAAAACATTTTTACTATTTACTAGACAATGTTTTAAAGTCATTTTTACCCTTAATTTAACTTATATGTTTTGAAATGAATCTTTCCATCGTTTTCCGAACAAGGTACTTTATGATCTTTTCGACAAAATTAAGGTAAGAATATTTTTTTTAACTTATATGGTGGGTGCGGCTATTTTCTACCGTTATAATATTGTTGAATCTTCCCTTACAATCTCATAAAAATATTTTCAAAGTAAATGTTTTCTTTTATAATTATATGACTTTTAAATTATTTAAAAATAGAAAGATATAATTCTCTCAAAAAGTTTTTATTTCATCTATGTCAACATCCTTTGATGGATTTTAAACTTTTTTGAAGTTGATTTATTAAGATACAAATATTCCACATTGTATTGAAGGTTTTGTGATATATTTTATTGTGGATGAGTTATTTTTATACCATTCATGGTTTATGGATAAAGTATTAACATTTTGTATGCTATTTTTAATACGAATGTTTATGTTATCTTTAAACCTTTTCATATGAGGAATGCATTGGACTTAGTAAGTGACGGGTGGAGCCTGCTATAACTCCTCAATGCATCTGTAGGTCTCATGAGACAAACTAGTGTCTTGGAATAAGGCCTTGAAAAAATCATATTTGTAGTCTTGGAACAAGGCCTTGACTATGTGGTTATGAAGTCTGGCATTACGCATTCCATCATTATGAAAGTGGCTATAGATATTGCATGTGATTATTAGACTAGTAGAATATCCATGTGAATAAGTAAATGGAATTATTTGATTTTATCTTTTTCATATTATGCTGAAGTTTAAGTTTAAAAGTCTTTTGTTTTATTCTTATACATTGTCTTAAATGTTTATGCTTATTTATGAAAGTTTCTGCTATATTGTTATCCTTACTGAGCATCTGAGATCAACCCTTTCTATGTTTTATTTTTTCCAGGATATAAAGAAGTATATTATGACTGACCTATAGGGATATTCTAAGGGATATAATTATGTTACAAAGGGTAAAAAAAATTGTTGATGTTTTTATTTTATGATGTAATATAAAACTTATGAATGTATCTAATACTTCCAAGGCTACTAAACTGATCAGTATTTCAATACATGATTACTTGTATCATTCCAATGTTATGTATAATTAAAAGACTCTGGGTAACTAGGTTCGAAGTGTTACAAATTTATTATGATACAATATTCCATATTTTATTGAAGGTTTTGT
This sequence comes from Viscum album, assembly GCA_963277665.1. Classification (NCBI taxonomy): domain Eukaryota; kingdom Viridiplantae; phylum Streptophyta; class Magnoliopsida; order Santalales; family Viscaceae; genus Viscum; species Viscum album. The sequence goes on along the minus strand of OY728130.1, from coordinate 2,101,769,979 downwards.
GATATGTTTTCCTATGGATGTGTTATTTTTATACCATTCATGGTTTATGGTTAAATTATTAACATTTAATATGCTAGTTTTAATATGAATGTTTATTTTATGTTTCAACATTTTCATATGAGGAATGCATTGGACTTAGTAAGTGATGGGTGAAGCCCACTATATCTCCTTGATGCATCGGTATGTCTCATGAGACAAAATACTCTCTTGGCACAAGGCCTTGACAAAATATTATTTGTAGTCTTGGCATGATGCCTTGACTATGTGGTTATGATGTCTAGCATTATACATTCCATCATTATGAAATTATATATTGATATTACATGTGATTATTTGACTAGTATAATATCCATGTGAATAAATAAATGGCATTATTTGATTTATCTTTTCCATGTTATGTTGAAGATTAAGTTTAAAAGGCTTGTGCTTTAGTCTTATACATTTCCTTACATGTTTATGCTTATTTATGATAGTTTTTACTATATTTTTATCCTTACTAAGCATCTGATCTCACCCCTTTCTTATGTTTTCTTTTTCCCAGGACGTGAAGAAGTATATTATGATTAACCTGTAGGGATAGGCCAAAGGATATGAGTGTGTTCAAAAGGGACACAATGTTGTTTTTTTTATTTCATGATGTAATGTAAAACTTATTTATGTATCTATTACTTCCATGGATACTAAACTAATCAGTCTTTTGAGACTTGATATCTTGTGATCATGTCAATGTTATGTAATAATGTACCGAATCTGGGTAACTAGGGTCAGGGCGTTACAGTTTTTTCAAGAATCTGTTTTACCTACCTATTTGAAACCTCAACTTGACCATTGGTTTGTGGGTGATAAGAAATAGACACTCTATTCCCAACCCCATACTGACATAAGATATTGCATTGTTCGGTTGCATAAATGAGAACCTTGGTCACTGATAATGAACCTAGGTAATCTAAACCTGCAGAAGATTTGGGTTCTCAAAAATTCCATAACTGCCTTAGAATCATCAGTCCTTGTAGATCGTGCCTCTACCCATTTTGAAACATAATCCACTGCCAAAAGAATGTACAAGTTACCAAATGAATTGGGGAATGGTCTCATATAGTCAATGCCCCAAACATCAAAAATTCCATGAAAGAGTAAAGGTTGTTGTGGAATATCATTTCTTTTAGAGACATTACCCATTATTTGACAATGAGGACAATATTTACAGAAGTCATGGGAATATAGAAAAAATGTGGGAAAAAGAGACCAAAATCAAGGACCATGCAAGTAGTCCATTGGGGACCAAAGTGGCCCCCACAAGCAAGAGTGTGGCAGATCCAAAGGATGAACTGAAACTCGCTATCGGGGACACAACGTCTAAGGACTTGATCACTAAATGTATTCTAAAAGTAGAGGTCATCCCAAATGTTCTAACGGGACTCATGTTTTAGATGGTCAGCCTGGTTTTTATTGAAATCAGTAGGAATCCAAGATACTGCCAAATAATTTACAATTTCAGCATACCAAGGAATAACATCTTGCACTCGGTATAATTGCTCATCGGGAAACATGTCATTTATGGGAATACAGGGGGACGAGTCAATGTATGGGGATGGGTGAATCATACTGATATGGTTATCTACTACATTCTCTGCTCCTTTTTTATCTCAAATTTATAAATTGAATTCTTGAAGGAGGAGCATCCAGTGAATGAGATGTGGTTTAGCTTTCGTTTTCTTAAGGAGATATCAGAGGGCTACATGGTATAAGAACACAATTACTTTGGACCCTAAAAGATATGACATGAATTTATCCAAGGCAAACACAATTTCATGAAATTATTTTTTAGTTGTGGTGTAGTTTTCTTGGGCAGGGTCCAAAGCACGTGAGACATAGGCAATGACATGTGGAGCTCGCTCGACCATTTGTGATAAGACTTCCCCAAGTGCATAGTTAGAGGCATCATACATGATCTCAAATGGTAAATCCCACCAAGGTGGTTATATTAACAGGGATGAAATGAGACTCCATTTTAACTTATTAAAAGCTTCCTCACATTCATTATCAAAAACAAATTCCTTTTCTTTTTGGAGTAACCGAGAGAGGGGGAGTGCCATCTTACTAAAGTCACGAATGAAACGATGGTAAAATCTAGCATGACTTAGGAAAGACTGCATTTCCCGTACATTTTTTGGGAATGGTATGGAAGAAATGACATCTACTTTTGATTTATCTACTTGAATGTCGTACCCATAAATGAAATTTCCCAAAACTATACCTTGTCACACCATGAAATGGTATTTCTCATAATTTAATATGAGATTCTTTTCAATACAGTGACGTAGGACTAAACCAATACTACTCAAAAATTCATCAAAAGAGGATCCATAAATAGTGAAATCATCCATGAATACTTCCATGAAATTATCTAGGTAATCCAAAAAAACACTAACCATGCATCGCTGGAAAGTACCTGGAGCATTGCACAGACTGAATAGAATCCTCCTATATGAAAATGTTCCGAATGGGCAAGTGAAGGTTGTATTTTCGTGATCCTCAGGGGGTGATATGGTTTTGAAAATATCTAGAATACCCATCAAGAAAATATTAATGTGACTTCCCTACTAGCCTCTCAAGCATTTGGTCAATGAATGGAAATGGGAAATGGTCCTTCCTAGTGTGTTAATTTTTTCAGTGATAGTCTATACAGACACACAAACTATTCTGCACACAAATTGGAACCAATTCATTATTTTTATTTTTTATTATAGTAAGACCAGTTTTTTTAGGAACCACTTATACTGGACTAACCCATTGGCTGTCAGAGATGGGGTAAATAATTCCAGAAGTCAATAATTTTGTTACCTCCTTTTTAACAACAACTAGGCAGTTTGGGTTCAGTCGATATTGTGACTACCTCACTGGTTTAGCCTCATCATTTAAAAATATATGATGTGTACAAATTTATGGGATAATACCAGGAATGTCAGCAAGTGTCTATCCCAAATCTTTCTTATACTCCCTCAAAAGTTAAAGCAATCGCAATTCATTCTAAGGATGGTGTGAACTTGCAATGATGATGGGAAACTGTTTTCTATTCTCAAGATATGAATATTTTAAATCTTGAGGTAGTTGTTTTAGTTCCAAATCAGGGGGATTTTTGATTGATGGGAGTGTGTGTGAAAGTGAGAGGTCACTAATCTCATCTAACTACTCAATGGTATCATCCTCAGATGAGGAATGATCTTTTACAAGATTAACAGTATCATCGATGGCCATGTGATCCTTAGTGTTCAAGAAAGCATCAATTAACAAATACGCATGACATTTTTCTAGATTGGTACAACATTATATCCATTATTCATTACATAACATTTCAATAAATGATGAAAACTCATAAAGGGTATCGGGGGAAAGAAAAGATGTTTTTTTAGGGGAAGGGAGTACATCAATTGAATTAACAGAGAGAGAGGAATGTTCTTCTGAGGGGTGCTTCATGGAATTAAGGATGTTGAAATGGACTATATCACCACCAAATTCCATAGTTAATGTACCATTGTGGACATTAATTATGGTTTTATAAGTTTTCAAGAAGGGTATCCCCAATATAATCAGGGCATGTCCATTCATCTTATCAACTTTCATTTTAAACAAATAAAAATCAGCAGGAAATATTAAATTTTTCACCCTCACAAGAACATCCTATAACACACCAGAGGGGTGTGCGGTACTCCATTTGACCAATTGAACAACAATTCCAGTGGTCTTCAGTTCCCTAACCTGCAATGAAGAGTAAATGGAGTGAGGCATCACATTTATAGAAGCACCTAAATCAAGAATAGCATTGGAAAATGAATGATCTCCTATGGTTCATGGAATCGAGAATGTCTCAAGATCATTACACTTGGTGGGAAGTGATGGATCTATTAATAATGATACATTCCTACCCAAGATCAAATTTTCATCTCCATGAAGTCGCCTTCGTTGTGTATACATCTCCTTCAAAAACTTGGTGTATCTTGGAATTTTCTTCACAATATCAATCAAGGGGGTATTAACCTTCACTTTTTTTAAAATTTCCAATATTTTCTTATCAAGTTATATTTATTTTTGTTTTATTGGTTGGGTGGAACTTTGAGAAAATGTTATAGGAATGGTTGTTCTAGGTGACTCATCAATAGAAACACTCTTTTCTTTGTAAGGGATTCTCTCTGTACAAGGTTCTACCTCATTTGGAGCATTTCCAAGGGGTGGGATGGTGGTTTTCTTAGGAGGTGATGAATCTATTGGTGGGGTCATTTGGGTTTTAAGTTGAGTTCAACTCCTAAGAGTGATGGAACTAACATTTCCCTTATCCCTAGGGTTAACTATTGGATGATAAGGTAGTTTACCCGACCCATGTCTTTGTATTTCCCCCACTGAGTTATAAAGTTTTCCTAATTGGGTTTTGAGATCTTGTATGGCTACCTGAGTGGTTTGTTGGAATTGGATATTTTTGGAATCCATTTTTTTCATCATATCTTCTAGGCTAGGCTTGGGTTTTGGAGGGGGGGTTTTGGAAAGGCCTTTGGGTTAGTTAATGATTTTTGGGTGGTAGTGGATGACTACTCTACCTCAGTCTACCCTGGTTGGTTCCATTGTTATTGAGGTTGGTTTGAATACCCCCCTTTCCTATAGGCTTGGTTTTCTTTCCACCTAGGGTTGGATGGATAGTAAGGTTCTTGCCTAAAGGGTTGGTTATAGGGGCGACCTGGAAAGATTTCCTCACAAATCATAGAAGTTTCTCTTAATTGGGGGCATTGGTCAGAGTAGTGGGTGTCATAAGAACATATACCAAAATGGATGGGAGGACGAGATTGGGATTTCCCTTGGTAAAGATTAAGTTTTCAAATAAGGGTACTTACCTCTTTGAACATTTTGTTCACCTTCTTCTTGAATTATGTACTTTGCACCTCATGGACACCTCTGTTGGACTCCTCATGTATTAATAATGTTTTAATGATCACAAATATCAATAATAATTACACATCATGTTTTAATGATTGTAAATCTTATTACTGTCAATTACTCTCATTATTATTTATAAATATTCTACATGATCACAAATCTCACTTATCTTATCAAACCTTGGTATTTATGTTTCAAGTTCTCTTACTTGATAATGGTTAAGCTTAATTCATATTCTGCATATTACTGTTTAAGTCTAAATATAGATATTTGTCTAAGTATAAAGACACCGTGAAGTTTGACACAGTAAGACAGACTGTGTGCAAGACACAGTCACAGTCAAACAAACACCGTGAACAGAAACACTGAAGTAGACACTGTGAAGCCTAAGTCTTAGACACCATGATCAGTGAGACATTGTGACCTCAACACACCGTGATAGTAAGCATGACACTGTGAAGGACACACCGTGAGCAAGACACCGTGGAGGTTATACCATGAAGGTTATACTGTGAAGGTCATACCGTGAAGGACACACAGTGAGTCAGACACCGTGACTCAGACACTGTGACATGGAGACACTGTGAAGGAGACACAGTGAAGGACATACCAGTTCTTGGATACACCATTTACATAATCACTGTGACACCATTTCTTAACCTTTTTGTCAATATTATTTAAATATTTCTAACGGTCATATTTGATGTTTTTAATGCAATTAATGTTATTTAATAATAGTTGTTTCATGTCAGGAAACGGTACCTCGTACCTATGGAAAGGAAATCATTTTCTATTGTCAGATCTCGAGGAATATAAGGAGGTTTGAGCTGCAATAGAGATATACACACAAAAATACACATACCAGAATATATGAAAAGTTACAGACAATATATGTGAAGTGCTCTGTACTGAACAGAAGAGCAATACTGAGCAAAAAAGAAGAGATTGCAAGAGATTTCAAGAACTCTTATGAGTGTAATCCAACTCTACTGAAGAACACACGAACAATCAATAGAACATTCTTACGCGTGAAGAACACAAGCTGAACCACGACACTCTTTTTTTCACACAAAACCAGAGAAGGACTCAGAAGCATTTCTACTGAATCCAACAAGTCCAGAGCTGCACTGTCAATCACTAGAGCTTTCTAAACTTTCATATACTATCTCTAAGTGATTTATTATTTACTTTCTAGAAGTGTGTATATCCTGTTTATTTTACACACACACTGTCTTCTGTGCTGAACTGGAGGATATCACAATCCTCACACCAAAACTCCTTACTCTTGTTTACCCATGACAACTGTGGAAGAGGTCCTTGTGTGACCTAGTATTTATTTTTTTTCCCACGAAGAATAGTGGTAGAGGTCCCTGCATGGCCTAGACAGTCTTGTACTATTGTTAACCCCGATCCAGGGTGTGGATCAAATTTATATATAAATTTGAGAGAACTAAGTCTTGGCTTGAGACTAAACCTCTTGGTTATATCTGCTGTGCATTTTTAGTTTAAGTTCAAAATATACAGTATCTAATTTATATTCCTCTACATATTACTTTTAAATACAAAACTATTTTAAAGTTACTTTGATGGTTAATATAGAAAGTATTTATAACTATTGTAAATTAGTAGGTTTGTTTCAAAAGCTAATTTAATCTTCTGATTAGATTAACTGAGACCTAATCAATCTTTGAGAACCTAATTGAGCTTTTACAGTTTTACAAATTCACTACAGTTTAACTTGTTTTATAAATTGGGGGATTTTAATATAAAATATTTTAACAGAAATTTTTATTGGAACTCAATTCACCCCCCCTCTTGAGTGTCCACTCCGACCAACATTTGGTATCAGAGGATTTTTTTATTAATACAAGTTTTCAAAACATTCTTTTTTTCAAATGTGATTTTATTTGCATCTTTAAAGATCTTAAATTTCTGTTAGTTATAAATTTTATCTCTTTAAATTTATTTTCTAAAATCTAGTTATGAATAATATACTAGAAGGTGTTGCTACTAACCGGCCACCTTTCTTCAATGGTACAAACTATGCTCAATGGAAACTTAAAATGAAAATTCATTTAGAAAGTATGGGTTTTTATATCTAGACTGCTATAGAGTCACAATATAAAATTCTAGAAACTGAAAGAACAACTTGGGATGAACCTACAAAGACAGCTTACAATAATAATTATAAATATATGAATGCTTTGTATTGTGCATTAGGAGATGAGGAATTAAATATAATATCTTCTTGTACAACTGCTTATGAAATTTGGGATACTTTAGGTGTTTCTCATGAAGGAACAAACAATGTTAAGGAAATGAGATTGAATACATATAATATTAAATATGACAATTTTAAAATAAATATTGATGAACCAATTTCTGATATGTATCTCGGGTTCAATGAGATAGTCAATACAATGAGTTCACTTGGAAGGGTTGTTCCAGCAAAGGAGCAAATCATGAGAATATTGTGATGTTTTCCAGATAGATGGAGAGGAACTTCTGTTTCAATCAGAGAATCATGTGACATTGGAGCTCTGCCTATCAAAGAACTTATTGGTAAGCTTATGATGTATGAGGAAGAACTAAAAGTGAATAAGGAGGAAGATGATGAACCCAAGAGAAAATCCATGGCATTTAAGTCTACTGCTTCAAAGAGCAAAGACAAAGACAAAGTTCAAATACAAACTGAAAGTTAAACAAGTGAAAGTTCATATTCTGACTTTGATGTTGAAATGGATCAAATAGACAAAAGGTTTAAGAAATTATACAGGAAGAAGAAGTTCTTCAGAAAATCAAATTACAAAGGTAAGTATGATCAACAAGGTAAGTGGAAGAAGTACTGGAATAAATCTGATAAGGAAGATGGTATAGTCTGCTATGAGTGAAAAAGGAAAGGACGTATCAAAGCTGACTGTCCAAAACTAAATTTTAAGAAGAAATATGACTACAAGGACAATAAGTATAAGAAAGATATAAAAGATACTTGGAGTGCTTCGGAAGATAGAACAAGTGAATCAGAGGCTTATGATTCTGAAAATAATCGTGCCAACATGTGTTTCATGACCAACACATCTGAGGTAACCTTAGATACTCCTATTTTAAATTCCTATTATTCTAGAGTTGATACTGAATCTGATTCTGATTCTGAAGACATGACTAGATATGAACTATTTTAATATTATAATATTATGGAGGAAAAATGCAATGAACTTAAGGACAAATATAATTCATTAAATAAAAAACATGCTCTCACTACTACTGTTAAATCCACCCTTGATATAGAAAAAGAAAAGAATGCTCAACTGTTAAAGGAAAATACAGAACTGAAAATGTCTAATGAGCAACTTAGAAAGGACTTAAAAAAGTTCACAAATGGAAAGGATAATCTAACTCAAATGTTAGGTAAACAAGTTTCACCAAAGTATACTACTGGTTTGGGATACCAACCTGGAAAGAGATAGTTTACCAAAACTAGATTTATTCCTAAATCTGGACAAAATTCTGCTTGTTCCAGTTCTAGAAATTCATATGCTTCAGCTAGTTATTCACATAGTTATAGATCAAATAGAGTTTATCTTTCAAAATATTTTGATTCTGTAAAATATATGAGACCCATAAGACAAAGTTGGGTACCAAAATCATTGATTTCTAACTTGTCTGGACCTAATAAGATCTGGGTACCAAATTCATTTCCCATCTAAATCTGTTTTGTAGGAAACCTATTTGAAGAGTTCCCACAAGAAGACATGGTATTTGGACAGTGGATGTTGAAGACATATGTATGGGGATTTATAAAGACCCATAAAATTCAAGGGAAATTTTTTTTCTAAATTTTCTTTGGGATTTTACAAGAACTCAGTTTCTGACGGCGCCTGATTCTGAGGCCCGGTGTGCCCGGAATTAATTTTCAAAGTTTAGCTCGGGTACGTTCAGTGAACGAGCGAGCGGGTTTTTCTAACTTTTGAACCTGTGCTCAGAATCGAAATCCGAAGGCACCGATGGAATCGCAGCACCGGTAATTGCTTAGAAACACCTTTTCTGGAGTTGCGTTTGCTCGGGTGTGGTTTTTAATTTTGGGATAAAGTTAAGGAATAAAATAAAAGTGGTGCAACCGATCTTTTATTTTATTTAAGTCGCTTAACCTATGTTAAGTGGATGACGTGGGACCCACAATATCCTACCCACTTGAAAGGATATTTTGTGAGGTGGGACCCACACGAGCCACCATTTATTTTATTCTTAAGTAACGCACCCGCACCCCCTATTAATGAAGTCAAACCGTGTGTTTATTCTGGTTAAGAAACGCCTCATTAATTTGGGCGGTTAAATCATTACAATTAATTCATTGAATTGATTGTTTCTTTTTGAATTTCAAAGGTTGACTTGTGCGTTAATAAAATAAGACTTTTCTTATTTTATTTCTGTTGGAACTTGTTGTGTGGAGAGGATTTGGAGGAAAGCGTTCTTCTTCGACGAAGAACTCGAAGAACGCGAAGAACGCACCGATCTCCGACGAAGAACGCCAAATCCTCAGAAATCAATGATGCTCCTTCCGTGACGTTTCTTCTGTGACGATCCTTCTCTTCCACGATGATCCTCTTCTTTCGCGACGGTTAATTCCGAGATGAACTCTCGTTCGACGACAACGTTGACGTAGTGAATTATTTGAGAACGATTTTATTCCCTTGATTCTTTCATTCTAAAGAAAACAAAGAAACATGGATCAACTTATTATCTAGTTGATCCGCGAACGTTTTCCTTGCGGGTTGGGAATAATTTTTTGCGGGAAGTTGTGGGGGTTTATTTTATTGTTGATCATGATCTCATCTGTCGCCTTTCTTGGTTTCAATTGGGCCGTCTATTATCATAATAACGGGAGGAGGTCGGACCGCATGAACACGGCCGACCCTCCCCCCCCCCCCCCCTTGTTTGTTTGAATTTGTTGCGGCATGTGAAATGCAGCGCGGTTCCATTGCACCGCGCGGAAACGAGAAAGAATGCGGTGAAGAAGCGCGGCGCCATCGCGCTGCGCCGTTGAGGCCGAACGAAACCGCGGGCGGAGTCGGGGCCGCGGAGGCGATTCGAAGACCCTGTAGTTTGTTGTCGAAGTGCGGATCAACGGATGATGGTGAGGTGATCTGAAAAGGCATTTTGAAGCCGCTGCAGTAAAGGTCGGGTCCCGAGAGGACCGTTGGCGAAAGCGGCGAGCAAAACGGACCACCGGAGCGCGTCTGGTGGTCGGCGAAAGACTCCCTCGGCGCGCCACGCTGGCACGGCGGCGCCGGTGGCTGGAGGCGGCGGCCGGCACTGGCAGGCCGCCAGGAGGCGGCCGCGGCGGCGGGCGGCTGGTCTCACGGCCGCGCGGGACTAGAGGGACGCGGCATCGCGCCGCGTCCATTGACAGGGAGCGGCCCCCGCGCGGGGGCCGCGGTTTCGTCCCGAGGAGATGTCCCCCCTTGCGCGGCCGCTTGGCCAGCGCTAGCGAGCCAGCGCGCCGGGCCGAGCCGCCCGGCCGGACCGCCAGGCCGGGCCGGGCCGCGCCCAGCTGGGTCAGACCCGGACCTGGGTCGGTTCGACCCGGTTCGGGCCGACCCAGGGGGGTTGGGCCGGGTCGGTCCAGGCCCAGACCCCCTGTTTTTGGACCTCTTTGGTCTTTTGCCCATAACTTGGGGTACGGACCTCTGATCGATGTGCCGTCAGTTTCGTAGCAATCCTTGGATCGAGACGGTCGTTTTGGTATATTACACTCAAGGTTTCGGAGAACTTTGGGTTCGTCCGGGTTGGTTCCGATACGAAACCAACCGGGCCCTCGTAGCGGAAACGCTTATATCTTGAGTTCCAGACGTCCGATTGACGTGTCGTCGACTTTGTTGGTTTCCTCTTGATGAGACGGAACTTTTGGCTTACTCCACTCGAGGTCTGGACGCCGTCGGAGTGCGGTCGGGTTGGTTCGTACATGAAACCAACCGGGCCCCTGGAACGAAAAAGCCAATAACTCACAGACAGGGCATCCGATTGACGCGCCGACTATCTCGTTGAATTCATCTTGATGAGAAGGAACTTTTGGAATACTTCGCCTGAGTTTCGGATGCAGTTGGAGTATGGCCAGGTTGGATTGTACCCGAAATCCAACCGGGCCCCTAAAACGGAAAAGCTGATATCTTTCAGACCGGACGCCCGTTTGACGAACCGTCAGCGGAGTTGGTGATCACGTTGAGAAACGGTCCCTATGAGTATAACCTATGAGAGTTTGGGGTACAGTTGAGATACGTCCGGGTTGGTTCACACACGAAACCAACTGGGCCCCTGGGACGAAAAGGCTAATAAATCACAGACTGGGCGTCCGATTGATGCGTCGTCTGTTGCGTTGAGACCCCTATAAAGAGGTGGTACTTTGAGATACTTCTTCGTGGGACTTGTGATACTTGGATTATTGACCTGTAGCTCATGGATCGGACCCTCCCGGATACGATCATACAGAGTACGGAGACCGTGTAGCTGGTTGTGACCGATGACTACTTTTCTGATTCGATTCGGAGTGACTAGCATAGCCCAGTGGGGAGCACTACTTTGTGAGGTGGCAGACCCATGGCGGAGGAGCACTACTGTGTGAGGTGGCAGACCCGCGGTACTCGACAGTAGGAGTACCTCTATAGGCTATGAGGGGGAGCACTACTGTGTGAGGTGGCAGACCCATGGCGGAGGAGCACTACTGCGTGAGGTGGCAGACCCGCGGTACTCGACAGGAGGAGTACCTCAGCAGTCTTAGGTTAGTGAGAAGTACCTCAGAGTCATGAAAGGACCACTGTACACTCCAGAGACGGGGCTCTTCAGCAGTTACAGTTTTCGATAATGAAAATCCTGGTTTGAGCTGAGTCTATGACCTTTGTGTTTACCTCTTGATTGAGATGGGTCACTTGATAACTTAGGTATATGTATGGGCATATACCTAGGTAGTGGTTATCCTATGATTTCATAATATTGTGTTTCATCATGATTGATATGGGTTACTTGATAACTTAGGTATATGTATGGGCATATAACTAAGTAGAGGTTGTCTGTTGAGATCCTCTTTGTGGTTATCCTTGTTGGTTTTAGTAAGACCTTGAGGGTCTCAGGGTCCCTACTGAGTATCGTTATACTCACCCCTGCACGGGCTATGCCCGCACCTCGTTGTGTTGGTTGCAGATGACGGGTAGTGCTGACGGAGGCCGAGTGTTCGAGGACTGGACGGTACCCGGAGGTGGACCACCCGACGAGTCAGTATCTGGAGGTGGACTTCACGGTGAGACGACACTCAGAGGGGGTTGACGGGCGAGAGCATTGAGGAGCTACGCTATCTATACCTAACCTTCAGGTAGGATCCGAGGAGGACGACCCAGGAGATGCTTCCTTTCTTTCAGTTGTTTTTCTTTTTCTGTTGTACTTTTGTTCAGTTGTAGCTGTATTTCCAGTTGGGTTTGTATTTTGGCCCATTTACTTTTCAGCACTTTCTTTGTACTTAGTGTTTTACTTCCGCTTGTACTCTGTGGTGTTTTGTTACTTTTATAAAGGCAATACCTACCCAGTTATCGGGATTTACGCCTTTGGTGCTAGTCGCTAGCCCCTGGCCTATGGAAGGAGGGCTTGGGGTAGTCACGGCACAGGCCCCAAGGACGGGTCGTGACAGGATTACTCATGATTCAAGAGCCTAATCAAGGTTGATGGAGGCTATGTCACCTTTGGTGATAATTCTAAGGGAAAGATCATCGGCCTATGCCAAATTGGTAACACTAACTCAGTTTTAATTTCTAAAATTCTATTTTTTGATGGACTGAAATATAATCTGTTAAGTATTTCCCAATTATGTGATGATGGCCTTAATGTTAAGTTTTAAAATGATTCTTTTAATGTTTTTAATTCTAAAAATGTTTTGGTATTTTCTGCCTTGAGAAATGAAAATGTTTATGTTGTTGATTTAAATTCTTTAGCCAAACAAAATGTTACTTGTTCAAATGCTTTTCATAAAGAGTCTTGGTTATGGCATAGGAGATTAGGACACTGCAATATACACTCACTTAGAAAACTAACTAGGAAGAACATAGTTAGAGACTTACCCAAACTAGAGTTTCCAAATGACAAAGTTTTTAATCCCTATCAAAAGGGAAAACAACACAAAATATATTTCAAATCAAAGAAAGTAGTTTCAACTTCTCAACCTCTCGAGTTGGTTCACATGGACTTGTTTGGACCTTCTAGAGTTTCTAGTTTAAATGGGAAGCACTATGTCTATGTTCTAGTAGATGACTTTTCTAAATATACTTGGGTATATTTCTTAGCTCACAAAAGTGAAGCTTGTTCTTATTTTTTTAAATACTCCAAGTCTGTAGAAAACCTTAGTGGACTTAATATTAAGACACTAAGAAGTGATCATGGTTGTGAGTTTGAAAATCAAGATTTTGAATCTTACTTCTCACAAAATGGCTATATTCATAACTTTTCTGCTCCTAGAACACCTCAACAGAATGGTGTAGTATAAAGAAGGAATAGAAACCTGCAATAAATTGAAAGAACCATGTTAAATGAGTATGACCTGCCTATTTACTTTTGGGCTGAAGCTATAAATACAGCTTGTTATATCATTAATAGAGTCTTAGTTAGACCTGTTCTCAAGAAGACCCCTTATGAACTATGGAATAATAGAAAACCTAAAGTTAATTACTTTAGAGACTTTGGATGCAAAGTCTTTATTCTTAATACCAAGGATAATCTTTACAAGTTTTCTTCTAAGAGTGATGAAGGAATCTTTTTAGGATATTCAATAACTAGCAAAGCCTATAGAGTTTTCAATAAGAGAACCAAGTGTGTGGAAGAATCTGTTCACATCAAATTTGATGAAACTGATCCACATGAACCTAAGTCGTCTCTTGAAAATCTTAAAGAATATTTATCTGTTCTAAACCTTAATGATAAAACTAATGAACCTGCTGTGAAAACATCCAGTTCTAGAAATATTTCAGAATCTGCTCCTAATGAACCCGAACCTAGAGAAGAACCTAAAATTTCTATCCCTATCTTTACTAAATCAACTAGGATTCTAAAGAATCATCCTTTAGATGTTGTTGTTGGTAATCTTGATAGAGGGACACAGACTAGAGCTTCTCTAAGAAATCAGGTTGAACATCAAGCCTTCTTGTCATAGCTTGAACCTAAAAACATTGATGATTCTATTAATGATGAATTTTGGGTAATTTCTATGCAAGAAGAACTCAATTAGTTTGAAAGAAATAAAGTTTGAAAACTTGTTGAAAGACCTAAGGACACTTTCACCATAGGCACAAAATGGGTGTTTAGAAATAAAGTAGATGAATATGGAAACATAGTTAGAAACAAGGCTAGATTAGTTGCATAAGGTTATAGTCAAGAGGAAGGAATTGAATATGAGGAGAATTTTTCTCTAGTAGCTAGACTATAATCCATTAGGATTTTACTTGCTTATGCTGAACATCTAAATTTCAAACTATATCAAATGGATGTCAAGAGTGCATTCTTAAATGGGTATATAGCTGAGGATTTTTTTGTTGAACAACCACATAGATTTACAAACCCTCATTTTCCAAATCATATTTTCAAATTATCAAAAGATTTATATGTTTTAAAACAAGCTCCAAGAGCTTGGTATGATAGATTAAGTACTTTTCTTATCTCTAAATGTTTTACAAAAGGTATAGCTGATCCTACCCTTTTTATAAAACGAATTTATAAATATGTTTTAGTTGTAAAAATTTATGTAGATGATATTATTTTTGGATCTTCGAAAACTTCTTTATGTACTGATTTTTCTAAAATGATGCAAAATGAATTTGAGATGAGTTTAATGGGTGAACTTAAATTCTTTCTTGGATTTCAAATCTTTCAAAATAATGATGGAATTATTTTGACTCAAAGTAAATATACTAGAGATCTTTTAAAATTCTTTGGATTGGATAGCACTAAAAGTAGTGACACTCCCATGAGTACCACCTGTAAGTTGGATCTTGATGAAGATGGAAAATCTGTTGATCAAACCACTTATAGATGAATGATTGGAAGTCTACTCTACTTGACTACTAGTCATCCTGATATTATGTTTAGTGTGTGTATGTGTGCTCATTTTCAAGCAAACCCTAAAGAGTCGCATTTAAATGTTGTAAAGAGAATTTTCAAATACCTCAAGCATACTCCCAATTTAGGACTATTCTATCCAAAAGGATAATCATTTAAACTAGTTAGTTATTCTAATGCTAATTTTACTGGATGTAATTTAGATAGAAAAATCACCTCTGGAACATATTACTTTTTAGGCAAGTCACTAGTATCATGGTGTAGTAAGAAACAAAATTTTGTTGCATTGTCTACTACAGAAGCTGAATACATAGTTGCTGGCAGTTGTTGTGCACAAATTTTGTGGATGAAACACACTTTACTAAACTATGGATATCAATTCAGACATGTCCCAATAAATTGTGCCAACACAAGTGCTATTAACATTTCAAAGAATCCTGTTTCGCATTCTAGGACAAATAATATTGATGTAAAACATCACTTTTTGAGGGATCATTACCAAAAAGGTGATATCACTTTAGAATTCATTGGTACTGAATATCAACTTACTGATATATTCACTAAACCATTAAATTCTGAGAGATTAGACTACATCATACATGATCTTGGTATGATTAATCATAAATAGATATATTACTGGTCTTACTGTTTAATATTTTACTATATTTTACTTTACGGTTTCATGATTAACGGTTTCTCAGTTACTGTTTCATGCTTACGGTATCACAGTTAACACCTTGTGTTCACGGTCTGTCACCTAACTGTCCCACCGTGACTGCATAGAATAGTCAGTGTCTCACTGTGATGACCACCAACTACCTCACCGTGACGACTGCTTTTCATCTCACCATAATTTCTACTCATGGTCTCACCGTGAAGATTATTTATAATTTTACTTTAACCTGTATCGTGGTAATTTTTATTTCACCGCTATTTTATTTCCTGCATTTTTATTTTTTGTGACGCTTGACATTCCCAAATGATAAAACATAAAGTTTTCACTCGAATCCTTACCCGAACTCTCTTCTTCTCTCTCTCTCAAACCCTCTTTACCTTTCAAACCTTCTCTCCTTCTCTCTCACTCGAATATTCAGTGGATGCCAAGGATGAAGCATCCATTTTCACCCTCATCTGAGAAGCGTCGCTCTAAGAAAAAGAAAAGAGCACCGAAGATAGCTCCCGATGGTCCCCTGAATCCTAACCTAGTAAGTCGTACTGTAGTTCCTGAGAAAGATATTTTCCCTGAGTGGCTGCTGTCTAGAAATTCTTTAGTCCTGAAAATCTTAAGAGAACAAGGATGGCTCGAATGGGTCTCTAGAAAAGATAGACCAATTTATCCGAGGTTGGTATCTCAATTTTACCAGTATGTAAAGTTTTACTTTGATGATAGAGGAAGTTTTATGGTGACAAGCTGGATCAATGGACAAAAGTGTTCATTCTCTTCAAGGTTATGGGCTACATGCCTGAGGATTCCTCATGAAGGAATGTGTGATGATTACCAAAGAGACCCTCCTCCAACAACTAACATATTTGATCTGGAAAATGCACTAGAGGTCCTGACTGGAAATGGAACCAAGCAAAGGGCCATAGCAGCTGAATTGGATGGGGAGATAAGACTACTGTTCAAGTTTGTTCAGAATTTGATTAGTTCGAGAAAAGGATATTTTTTTGTGATGAAGTATCAGTATGTGTTCTTAATTCACCTGATGAAGAATGGTCATAAGATCAATCTTTTCAAATATGTCATTAACCATATATGTGAGATGATTAAAGTCACTTCCAAATACACTTCTTTCTTTTACTCAAGGATGATTTCGGCCATGTTAGTTTCCAAAGGAATGGTTGGACCTAATGAAGAAAAGCTAGAGGATTTTTATTTCTGTTTATCCAAGCCTATCATCAGAAGGATAAAGATTAATTGGAACCCATGGAAGAAGCATTGGGTTGAGGATAATGATCAACTTTATAAGAAGTATAATCATGTTGATTATCCAAGAAGGCCAAATAATATAATTGATCCTGGTTTGGAACCAGATGAAGTGGATGAGTACCTAGAAGAAGAAGAAGAGGCTGAAATACCTCAAGAGGAAGCATCTCCTGTTGAGAAAGAAAGGACTGATGTCCCTACTGATGTTCCTGCTGAAATACCTTCTAGAGAGAAAGATTCTATTGTTTTTAGAGAAGAATATATTTCTTCTAGAGATAATGTTGATCAAGAAATTCAGTCTGAGGATGCAAGAGATTTGATTATCCCTGATTTAGAGCAGCAATCCATGGAAGAGTCTGGTGGTGCAGAAGACCTCCCTGTCATGGAAGAAGCTGATCTAGGAGAAATACCTATTATGGAAAATGTTAATCGATAGGATCTCCCTGTTGAAAAAGAAGAAAGTCTGGAAGCACAACCAGTGGAATAGTCGGTTCCTGAGTACATACCCTCTACTGAAGAGAGGATGGAAATTGCCTTTCAGTTGGCAAGGCAAGAATTTGCTGAAGATATTAGAACTGATCCTGTGGATCTTAACCCAATTTCTGAGCCTCAAGAATCTTAAATGGAAGCACATTTTGAGGGGGAGGAACCTCAAAACCTTGGAATTAATGAAGCTGGATCTACTGAAACCTCTCAACCAACTATCACATATTCTGTGTACACTCGGTATGAATTTCCAAGTTTTTATGATGTGATTGAATCACAGAAAGTGACTGAAACTAGTATAGATCCCTCTTATTTGTTTCAATTAAAGTCATTAGCTCTCCCAGAACCAAAACTCGAGCCTCAACCTCAACCTCAATCTGAATATGAAACTAAAACTAGTTCTGAACCGCAACCATAATCTGCATCAGAACTTGTACCACTACCTTCACCTACACTCTTACCCGAGCAATAGTCTTTTTAACCAAAGATGGATTGAAAGTCTTTGGAGAGACTATCTGGGCTGGAGTTGTGAAGATTATATCCTCTCAACCTCATCCAGTGACTCAACTAAGTCAAGAAGATTCCTCGATTATTTTGGAAAATATCATTCTACATATTCAACCAAGGATGATCTGTGAAATTCAAGAAGTCGGATTTGAAAATAAGTTGTTTAGTGCTGAGGTTGAAAATTTGAAAGATATGATGGAAAACCTTCAAAGAGAATTGTCTTCAAGATCAGAGCCTGCTCCTGTTTCTGCTCCTACACCTATTGCTACTTCTCCTGAACGAGATGTTTCCAACATTTCTAGAGAGATTGTGTCTCAAGTGTATCCTTATCTGTTATCTTTTGATGAGAAGATTGGATCAAGACACACAAATATTTTGCAACGCATGAGAGATCTTGTAGAAAATCTGAATAATCTCACAGATGAGTACATTGGATGTCTACAAAAAGTTTTGAAACAACTCAATGTTCTAACCGAAGCTGTCAAGGCTTCTCCTCCCTTTGGTCAGACCTCCACACCTTCTTTGGATGATTCTGTGCTTAGATCCATAATCAAGGAAGAAATTCAGAATGCTTTCAGTGGCTTATATTTGTCTCCTTTATCTGAAGTTGTGAAGAACAGTGATAGAGCACTTGATCTTGTTCAGATCCATTCTAAGATTTCCAATGATGCTCAACAGGAGATCACTAAGAAGATATAATTTTATCTCACTCAGATTTTCCCTAAAAGTGACATGAAAAATCACTTTATGTATCTTGTGGAGAACCTAAAAATCACTCCAGTGAATTAAGATTTTAAAGCTCAAGTTCAGAAGCTTACACAGTTCACTAGATTTTTGAACAAATTCATGGAGAATAAGGACGATTTTGAAAAGGCTATGCAATATGGTGGAGAAATCATTACTGGTTTCATCAATCTTTTGAAGTCGTATCTTCATGTGCAGAGTACTGCTATAGTTTCTCTAGCTGCTGCACCCCTTAGACCTAGTTTAACTACCCTAGCCTCAACTTCTATGTCAGTTAGCTAAGCCCTTTCTCAGATCAGACCGATCATTCTTGACCAACCACAGACTAGATATTCTATTGCTCCTTCTTTGGCTCCATTTATTTTTGAAGGTCTACTTTTACCATCTTTTTCTATTACCTCTATGCCTTCTTCTACATTAGCTCTAACTCATGCTGATAAAGTCAAAGAGAAATCCAATCCGTGATGCCAACCAATGTTTCTTAATTTTTGATGGGATGTATTTTGTTGTTTACTGTTTTTATTTCTCCTGTATATTTTATTCTGAACCTTTTTAATGACATATGCATTGTTTCACTCCATTATCTCTACTTTTTGATAATCCCAAAAGGGGGAGAAAAATTAAAAGTATTCTATAAGTATTCTAATGTGATATGTTATTGTAGAATCTATTATTCTTTATGTTATTTTCTCTAACATTGCATTTCATTTATACTTCGACTATACATGATTTGTGATCATCAAAAAGGGAGATATTTTTGGACTCCTCATGTATTAATCATGTTTTAATGATCACAAATCTCAATAATAATTACACATTATGTTTTAATGATTGCAAATCTTATTACTATCTATTACTCTCATTATTATTTAAAAATCTTCTGTATGATCACAAATCTCACTTATCTTATCAAACCTTTGTATTTATGTTTCAAGTTATCTTACTTGATAATGGTTAAGCTTAACTCATATTCTGCATATTACTGTTTAAGTATAAATACAGATATTTGTCTAAGTATAAAGACACCGTGAAGTTTGACACAGTAAGACAGACTGTGTGCAAGACACAGTCACAGTCAAACAGACACCGTGAACAGAAACACTGAAGCAGACACCATGAAGCCTAAGTCTTAGACACTGTGATCAGTGAGACACCATGACAGTAATCCTGACACAATGAAGGACACACCGTGAGCAAGACACCATGAAGGTTATACCGTGAAGGTTATACCGTGAAGGACACACCGTGAGTCAGACACTGTGACTCAGACATCGTGACATGGAGACATCGTGAAAGAGACACAGTGAAGGACATACCGGTTCTTGGAGACATCATTTACATAATCACTGTGACATCGTTTCTTAACCTTTTTTTCAATATTATTTAAATATGGATAATGGTTATATTTGATGTTTTTAATGCAATTAATGTTATTTAATGATAGTTGTTGCATGTCAGGAAACCTTACCTCGTACCTATGGAAAGGAAATAATATCCTATTGTCAGAGCTCGAGGAATATAAGGAGGTTTAAGCTGCAATAGAGATATACAAACAAAAATACACATACCAGAATATACGAAAAGCTATAGAAAATACACACAAAGTGATATGTACTAAACAGAAGAGCAATCCTAAGAAAAAAGAAGAGATTGCAAGATCTTTCAAGAACTCTTTAGAGTGTAATCCAACTCTACTGAAGAACACACGAAGAATCAAGAGGACATTCTTATGCGTGAAGAACACAAGCTGAACCACGACACTTTGTTTTTTACACAAAACCAGAGAAGGACTCAGAAGCATTTCTGCTGAATCCAACGAGTCCAGAGCTACACTGCCAATCACTAGAGCTTTCTAAACTTTCATATACTATCTCTAAGTGATTTATTATTTACTTTCGAGCATTGTGTGTATCCTGTTTGTTTTACACAAACATTGTCTCGTGTGCTGAACTGGAGGATATCACAATACTCACACCAAAACTCCTTACTCTTGTTTACCCACGACAACTGTGGAAGAGGTCCTTGTGTGACCTGGTCTTTATTTTTGTTTCCCACAAAGAACAGTGGTAGAGGTCCCTACGTGGCCTGGATAGTCTTGTACTTTTGTTAACCCTGATCCAGGGTGTGGATCAAATTTATATATAAATTTGAGAGGACTAAGTCTCAGCTTGAGATTGAACCTCTTGGTTATATCTGTTGTGCATTTTTATTTTAAGTTCAAAATATACAATATCTAATTTATATTCCGCTGCTTATTACTTTGAAATACAAAACTATTTTAAAGTTACTTTGATAGTTAATCTAGCAAGTGTTTGTAACTATTTTAAATTAGTAGTTTAGTTTCAAAAGCTAATTTAATCTTATGATTAGATTAACTGAGACCTAATCAATCTTTGAGAACCTAATTGAACTTTTACAGTTTTACAAATTCACTGCAGTTAAAATTGTTTTATAAATTGGGGGATTTTAATAGAAAATATTTTAACAGAAATTTTGATTGGAACTCAATTCACCCCCCCTCTTGAGTGTCCACTCCGACCAACAACCTCGAATGGGTACATTGTACTACGAACTGAATTGTTGAGTGTTTTGCATCATGTTCTCAATTAGGGTTCTTGCAGTAATTGGATTCTATCAACTAGAACACCACCTACAGTAGTATCAATCATCTTTCTATCAATAGGAATTAAACCTTCATAAAATATTGAACTAAAAGTTGATCACTTATTTGGTGGTGTGGGAAACTTGAATATAACCTTTTAAAGTGTTCCCAATATTCATGTAATTTTTCTTCTTTTGACTTCCTTATACCACAAATTTCTTTCCTTATAGTTTCATTTCGAGAGGTTGGGAAATAGTTTTCAAGAAAAAGGTGTTTCATGTCTGCCCAACCTCTAATTGGTGAATTAACATAATACAACCAATCTTTTTTAGTGTCTTCTAATGAAAATGGGAACTCTCTAAGATTTACTTGTTCTTTATCCACATTAGTAGGTTTTAAAGTAGAACACATGGTATGAAATTCTTTTAAGTGATAATGTGGATCTTCTCCCACGAGTCCATAAAATCTTGGTAATAAATGAATTAAACCAAATTTCAGTTCAAAATTGGGTGCCTCGCCTTGCATTTGAATATAGGTGGGATGGATATCAACATCAGGTGAGGTTAGTTATTTTAATGTTCGATTGTTTTCATCCATATTATGCAAGTTTATTTCAGTTTTGATATTGGTTCCATAAGAAGAAGAGGAAGGATCAAGAAGAGTGTCGATGTTCTGTGTGTCCTCCTTCAAAGGGTTCTCTTCTATGTCCCGGTGTTGATGACTTAGGATCCTCTCCACTTCGGGTTCGAATAGAGGTAAATCTCCCAGATTAGAATGATTCATGCACCAAAACTACACAACAAATATATTAGAACACAAAAGGGATTGAAAAGGTAAATAAATATTCACAAAATTTACAAATATCTTATCAAAAACACTCACTAAAAACCGAAGCTCTCCCCATCAATGACGCCAAAATTTTACCACGTTATCATGACACATCAAATTGATAGTGATTTAAAGAATATTTTTTAGTCGAGGGAATACCCTAGTTCATCTCTCAAAGATCTTTGGTAGCTTATAGTGTGTATTTTTAATAAATATTACTAAAATATGGGGATGATTTTGAAAACAGTTTTAAGAAAATAACTTAACTTAAAGAGTTTAATAGTTGATAGAATAAGGTGGTGATTTAAGAATTATGAGAGAAGGATATCACTTCAAGTTCACTAAACATATTGGATATTTCATTGTTCTGAAATTTTCACATGATTTTTTTTATTCTTTGGTTGAGGGTTGTCAATATCTTGATTCCCCTCTTGCCTCTTAAAACGTTGCACAAAGTACCAACCCTTGACACAGCAATCATGTTGTCAAGGTTTCTACTTCAAGAACAGATTAAAGGCTACCAAATCATACTAATATCTTTTTTATGTGTGAGAGAAATAGGATCCTTGTGTTTCCCAATCGTAATAACCCAAGTTTCCCACTTGAAATTTCAACCCAATTCATGTTGAAATGAAAATCAGTTCACTTAATTAAACCCAAGAAATGAATTCAAAGGAGAAACATGTTTAGATAAAGCATAAGTAAAATAATCCAAACACAAATTACACAAAAGCAGTAGAGTATAAAGTTCCATAACTCCCTCCCAAGTATGTGTAGCTCCCTCAAAATTATCATCAACCGTTTATCCCGCCATCGAGAGGAGGATAAGGCTTGGGTGGAACTTCACCTTCATCCTTGATACCCCTATAAGGAAATGGGCCTCCAGAACTTCTAGGATAAGGAGAGGAATCCTTTGGGACTCTAAATTGGAATCACTTCACTCCTTGTCATAACTTTCAAATGAGGATCCCAAGCTTCCATTTTAGAGGCAAAGTGGAAGGTGGTTTTGGGCACACAGATTGTGTAAAACCACTTGGACCATGGTTTTAGACCACTTGAAAGTCTAATATCAATTTGAAAAAAAACTAGAAACATGTTTACCCACCTCCTTCCTGTTTCAAATGAATTTTTGGAACCATTTGGACAACTAGATCTTGAGATATGGACATATCACAACACACCACTTTTGACTTTGTGAAGATTTGGCATGCTAGAGAGATCAGGTAGAGTGGGCCAACAGATAGCCAAATGAGGCATGGGTTACTTCATATGAAATGTAGAAAAATGAATTTTGGACCATCCCACAAAATTTCATCCCATTTAGACTCATGGTTAAGTATGAGTATGAATTTTAGTAAAATGGTGTGCTTGGATCCTATGTAGCTTGGCCCATTTTTACTGGACTTCATCATAGGCCCTCCAAATCACCTCCACCTTCAATGAAATTATAAAAACAAGTAACATTGATATTTTTAACAGTGATAAAAAAAATATAATCAAACATGAAGTGAAATTTTTTATTATTTTTATAATTTTCAATACAAAACTAGTTTAGCATGGTGGTGTAAGGGTGAAAATGAAATAGTGAATCGTGATGCGATCACATCCACTGTTTCCTCAAAGAACTTATTGAAAGTTCTCCAAAATCTCCCAAACTTCATCCTTACACTTTATAAATAGAAAAGGGACAAATTAAGTGTTACATACTAGAAACTGGGGGTACTACATTCTCCCCACCATTGGTCTTTCTGTCCCCAAAAAGTAGAAAACCATCATTTCCCTGAAAGAGTTCCAACCATTACTCTTTTATTTCCTTATCGCATTCACAAGTCTCTTCATAAATCCGACCATGTTTCCCTAAACCCCGCACTATACTGATGCTTTCTCCATATATTTCTTTATTCTACCTACCCATAATTTGCACCAGGATATGTACCAACAAAGCATCTGACTCTAGGACAACATGATCTCATCTAATCACATGGTCAGGATCAGGCTGATAATTTTTCAACTGAGATACATGGAACACATTATGCACCACACTGAACTTTGTTTGCAATGCCAACCGATATTCCACCTCTCCAACCCATTACAGTATCTTGAAAGGGATAATTTATCTAGGAGATAACTTTCCCCAATTCCCAAAATGGCGATGTCCAAGTCTTGGTGAGATCCTCAAGAACACATGATCACTCACTACAAATGACAACGGTCTTCAAAGATGATCCACATAAGATTTTTTATGACTCTGATCTGTCTCCATCCTATTTTTAATCAACTGAATTTTCTATGTTGTTTCTTGGACAAGTCTTGGCCCGACTAGTGAAGTCTCACCTGTTTCCACCCAATACAGTGGGGAACGACAAGAATGCCCATACAATGCTTCAAAATGAGACATATGTATTGAGTCCTAATAGCTTTTATTATATGATAACTCTAATAATGAAACATGATCCTCCCATGAACCACAAAAAACCATCACACAAGCCTGTATCATGTCTTCCAATTTCTTTATCATCCATTCAGATTGGTTGTCTGTTTGAGGATGATAGTCTATACTCAAAGTCAACTGAGTCCCGAGGGATTTCTATAAGTATTTTTAGAAATGAGACATGAATCTCGGATCTCTATCTAATACTATCAAAACTGGTATACCATGTCTCTTTACCACTTCTTGTATATAGATTTTGGACAGATCCTCCACTGTATGAGTTTCAAAAATGGGGATGAAATGGGCCGAATTTGTGAGATGATCCACTATCACCCATATGGCATCGTGTTTTCGAACCATTCTTGGGAGACCTGTAACAAAATCCATCTTTATATGCTCCCATTTCCACATTGGGATAGGTAAATACTGCAACATATTTGTTGGTCGTTGATGCTCTGCCTTAACTTTCTGACAAGTTAAGCACTTTGAAACGAACTCATCCACTTTTCTTTTCATAATGCTCCACTAAAACTATTCCTTCAATGCCTTATACATCTTTTGTATTCATGTATGTACATCCCATATCTAATAGTGGTAAGCATGAATAATTTGTTCCTAAAAATCCATAGGTACAACCATCTGATCTCTGAACCACGACACTGAACTCCCGTCAAGTTCTCAGCCATCAATGGTATCCCCACCATTGAGTTTCGAACTCATAACTAGGCATTCTTCATCAAATTTTTGTGCCACTTTAACTATATTTACCAAATCAGGAACCATGGAAACTAAAAATAAAATTGCAACATCACCTTGATCTTCACATTCCGCATGTATTTCGTCTAGGACTGACATCAAGTACCATTCATCTGAATCTTCTTTTTCCAACCAAGCATAAGACTTTCTACTTAATTCATCTTCCATGTAATTCCCTTTTTATGGTGTATACATCAAGTCAAATCCAAAGATCTATAAATACTCCATCCATCTCCCTTTCCTCATATTCAAATCTCATTGTGATAAAATATGTTTCAATATTTTATGATACATGAACACAAAAAATTTCTCACTAAAGAGATAGTGATTCCAAGTCTTCAAAACATGCATGACTAAAGCTAACTCCAAGTCATGTGTTGGGTAGTTCTTCTCATTAACTCTCAACTTCCTTGACCCATAAGCAACCACATAATCTCCTTTTATAAGAACACATCCCAACCTAAATCATGAAACATCCCAGTAGACCACGTACCTTTTTTCTGATTCTAGAAAAATCAAGATAGGTGCTGATGTAAGAAAAACTTTCATATCTTGGAAAGACTTTTTTCCTTCTTCACTCCATTGGAATGGAGCATTATTCTTTTTCAAAGTTTTAATTGGCAAGGCTAGTCATGAAAAGTCATTAAAAATTTTTTGGTAATAACTAGCTAGACCAAGAAAACTTTGTATCTCAAAGAAATTCTTCAGGGGTTTCCAAGAGATGATAGCTTATATCCTTTCTAAATCCAATAAAACACATTTTTTAGAAATTACATGGCCAAGAAAGTGTGCCTCTTGTATCTAAAAATCACTCTTTAAAAATTTGGTATACAAATTATGGTCTCTCAATATTTCAAACACTATCTTCAAGTGTTTATCATGCTTATCCCTTGTCCTTGAATACACCAATATGTCATCCACAAACACCACAATAAAAGAATCTAGATATCACTGAAATATCTTATTCATCAATTCCATAAAGACTACTAGTGCATTCATAAGATCAAAAGGCATGAATACATATTCGTAGTGGTCATATCTACTTCTAAAAGATGTCTTCAGAATATCTTCCTTCCGAAGTCGCAAATGGTGATATCC
Organism: Viscum album; assembly: GCA_963277665.1. NCBI lineage: Eukaryota > Viridiplantae > Streptophyta > Magnoliopsida > Santalales > Viscaceae > Viscum > Viscum album. Next base: position 2,101,743,585 of record OY728130.1, on the reverse strand, counting down.
TGATCACAAGTCATTTTTAGAGAACCACTAATCTCCCCTCAATTTATCAAACAGATCATCAATGTGTGGAAGTGGATATCGATTATTTATCATAACTTGGATAAGATTACAATAATCAATGCACAACCATAGAGTTCCATCTGCTTTCTTTACAAATAAGACTAGTGATGCCCATGGATACGTGCTCAGATGAATGAAACCATTTATTTCTTGATCTTACAACTATACTTTTAGTTCCCTTATTTATGTTGGTTCTATCCTATAAGAAGTAAAGGAAATAGGAATAGTTCCTAGGAGGAGATCAACTTCAACCTTCACATCCCTTATAAGTGGTAACCCTAAGAAGTACTTGGGAAAAACATCTAGAAATTTATCCAAAACTTCTGGAAAACTGATATCGTCAATCTCTTCCATTGATGCCAAAGTAAATGTTGCTAACTAATAAGATATTGTGCCCGCTTCTAGTGCCAAAAATCCTATTGTACCTATCCTTACAACCCTTTGTCAAATGAAAATATCTTTGACACCATCCTCATTTGTGAAAATAACTATTATGCTCTAATAGTTTATGTGAGCCTTGAAAATTATCAACCAATAAATACCTAGGATTACATTAAATACATCCATCTCCAAAACTAAGAAGTCCCATTTCAGCTCATCTCCATCAATAGCTATAGAACATGCTCTACACACAAATGCTTGAAATTATATTTCACTAATAAGAGTTTGAAGTTTTATCATGGAAGGCATCATTTCAAGATTTAAACTTAGTAAATAAATAGCATGAGAAGTGATAAAGTAATGATATACACCAATATCAAATAGAACTTGCATATGGGTAGAATTCAAGAGAATCATACCTCTCACCGTAGATGCTCCAGCCTGATCATCCACAATCACCTGCTTAGATTAATACATCTACTTCATATCTGCACTCTTCTCCTTGTTTCCTTGTTGGGATTTCCCTTGCTAAGGAGTCATGGTATTCCTAGAATCACCATGTCTATCTCTACTCTTCTGAGGAGTCTAATTTTGCTGGCCTTGTCCTATTGAAGCATATGATGCCTGCAACACCTGAGAAGTGTATCAAGAACCTATCCTCAGAGCACTATTACAAAAGCACTTAAGATGTCCCATATTGTTGAAATTATGGCATTCTCTTGGTGGTGATGTACACTCTCACTTCATGTGGTCAAAGGAACCACATTAGAAACACCCTGCTTGGCTGTTTGGTTATAGAGGAAGGTTGATTGATCTAGTCGTCTGATTCTGCATCTCACTCCCACCTTGGAAATATGTGTCCCTCTTATAATTACTTCCAACATTAGAGTTCCCACCATTTCCTATAGGTATCATTATACTTCCTTCTCCCAAAGATCATGATATGTCATGTTCAACCACTGCCACTCTATTCACCATCTCTATGTAATATATAATACAGAGCACCGAAATATTCGATCAAATCTCCTGCCTTATCCCCAATTCAAATATGTGTTCCTTCAAGGCTGCACTCACTGCAACTTCTAGTGCAAAGCGTACTAAATTCATGAATTTAGCCACATATTCAATTACAAATATATTTTCCTACTTTAGGCTGAAGAAGTCTATCGTTCTCTAGATCCTGAACATGTGAGGATAGAATTTTTTTTTGAATAATTCTTCAAAATCCTCCCAAGTAAATTCTTGATCCAGTTTAGCTGGTAGTGCTAGATCTCATCACTGGCATGCAAGATCCTAGGGCATATAAGTCACTAGCTTGACTTTCAACTATAATGGTGTGCTGATGAAATCAAAGATATGATTCATCCTGTTCAGCCACACCTCCACTTTTTTAGGTTTAGAATCACCCCATAATAGTGGATTGTTCTTCATGAAATGAATGGAATGTTCAACATGCCTTCACTCATCCCTTAGGATCTCTGTATCCACAGCTTGGAATGCTTGACTGATACTCTAAACTAGCTCTTGGTTTACTTGTGGATCAGGTGCAACCATATTCTTTTCAGCTTCTTCTGGTTGGTTTCTATGATTCCTAATGGGTTCCGTTTTCTAAACAAACAACAAAATCTATAATTCTCTCTCTCTATTAACTGATGGATTATAATTTCAAATTCTATCACATCTACTATCAAAACATTTTTTTCCAAAAAAACATTTTTCCGTTCAACCATTTCTAAAAATATATATATTCTTTCCTTTGAAAATAAATTTTTTTCAAAATACGTCAACCATGCTTTTTCAAAGTCTTTCATTTGAAAACAATTTCCACATTTTCCAAAAATTTACACCTTTGCACAAAATCATAAATCATTAATCCAAATTAAAGATGAAATCCTAGTGGGAATTCATTCCAATACAATGCATTTCATGCTCGTCTCATTGGATAAACCCATGACAATGAGATTCCAAGATCCAATAAGTGTCTCCAAAACTCATGTACCCAAATCTATGGTAAATTGAAGTTCAACATAAAAAGGTTAGCTATATCTTTTTATTATCTACATTTCAAGTCCCGACAATCCTACTCCTTTCTAAGATCAAAACCCAAGAAATAGACATGAATGAATTTCAACTCCAAGACCAAAAAACCTGATGGCTACTTGTTCCACAAAGGAAGGAATAATCTAATACCACTTATCTTAAGGAAAATTTTGGATCGAACAACTGATAGCATTTGTAATGACCCACTTATTCTCATTGTATTGAGAATACAATGAATCATTATTAGGCCTTAAGAAACATCCCCAAGACACCAAATACTAGCAATAAATGCCAAAGGGTTTCAAATTAAAGTGGGTGACAATTTACCCTTTAAGAAATAAACCACTAACCAAATAACCATAACAATAGAACCATTATATGATTCATGATAAAAACAAGGAAACACAACCATCATATTTATAACAAAACCATACTGAAGTGTAATATAGGAGAATACAAAGAAACTAACAAAGTAATCCGCAAAAAGACAACTAAAGACTCTAATATGACCACAAGACTCCATGCTTCACAAGATTTATAATCCAACGTCACCAAACAGCCCACATATCATGAGGTGGTGCTAAATACGTGTGATACTTTACCCTTTCCCATATCTTGGAATATAGAATCTACAAAAGCACCAAAGTTCCAAAGTAGGGGTGATTATAAAACTCAATATTCTTTCCCCAATGAATTCCCTACTCATTCCACTAGGATAGAAAGGTTAGTGATATTTATATAAAACATTTTCTATAAAATAATTTCTCAAACAGTTTGAAAATAAATATAAACAAGTTACAAAACCTTTTATAACCAAAAATGAAACAAGTTCTATTAAAAAAAATTCCAGAAAGTCATATTCCCAGCAAAAAAAACAAACAAGGATTTCAAACCATTTCTCATTCACATTTTGGAATAACCATTCCATTCCACTTATTTACAAATTAAACTATGCATGCTTCGTTATGAAAGATCCATACTCATGAGAAGTTTATATTAGATCTACCAATTCATAGCAAGGTAATTATATCTCATGTGTCAATACACCTTTGGCACCAAGAACAAGTTCATATTTTAACCAAGCCTCATAAAATGTAATATAAAAACCCACCACTATTATGCCAAAACCATTTCAAAACATTTCAATAAAACTATTCTTTTATTGAAAACCATTAAAAAATCAATTCCAAACACCCATTCCATTTCAATAAAACCATCCCTTTTATTGAAAATAATTTAATCAAATCCAAATACCATAATTCCATAAAAAATCCCATTTTGAAATCCACATTTTAAAATCAAGAATCAAAGAACCTTTCAAGAACACTAATTTTCTAGATTTCCCCAATTTTCCAAACCACCACTAAAGAGGGTTTCCAAACATTCTCAAAAGGCCAATTCACAATAAATTTAACATGAAAATATCAATTTAAAAGAATTCCAATCAGTTATACTATGTGGAGTTGAGAGTGAATCCACCTACCTCAAATTTTTTGATGAAAACCTAAAACGAAAAAAGAACGCTCACGAAACCGGGTAAGAATTCTGTGAAACCGCCTTAGATGTATTCTCTTATCATGATCAAGACTAAATATTATCATATTTGGAATCCAAAATCTTATATCTATCTATAACAAGTATATATATGAGAAACTGAGAGTAGAGGATAAGTAGATATATGTAGATCTAAGAAAATGTGATAAGAACTAAGAAGAATGACACTTACCATAAGAATCAGGCTTGAAAACGCCAAGGGAGGGATCTATATTGATTTAAAATTTCTTGGGTGAGGTTATACTACCTTTAATGGAGAATAGTACCAAGTTATGACCACCAAGGATAAAAAAAATGAGGGATTTAGAGCCAAAATTAATGATATCCTATTTTTTAGGATCTAACTTTGACCTTTTGCATGGTTAGTTCGTATAGTTAGACAAACTGTGCATTAATCGTGCATTAGCTACTACCTTAAGGATCACCTCACTCGGCAGCCTCACATGGTCTCCCTAACCATGCACCCACCATGCCGAATCTACTCCCTCAAATTTCTCAACCCAAAACCAAAACATGCGGTTTCTCCTAGGCTCCCACACGGTTTAGACAAACCGTGCACAGCCCATGCGCATCCCCTTTTCCCCAAAGAACTTATTTAAAGTTTTCCAAAATATCCCAACCTTCACCCTTACATGTTATAAATAGAAAAATCACAAATTAAGGGTTATATACCATAAACTAAGGGTACTATAGAGGGAATATAACAGGCCATGTCCATCACATACTCAGTCCAATGCATTCATCATATAAAATAAATGAATAATAATTAAATACATAATCAACACAAACATTCATCCTAAAAAAACTGTCATACAAATTTTTAATATTTTATCCAATCAATAAATAAAAAAAACATGATCATAATCCATCCAAATATATAAGTTGGATGGTATCATTAGATTATACCCCTAGTAAATCATAAAAATTGTCAAATTATGTTGACATAGATAAAAATTCCTTTAAAATAATATTCAATAATTTCTTTGAAAACTTGATAAAAATATTTTTTTATTTTGATAAAATTTTATATAAAAAATTACATATGTTTAAGAGAATTATTTTATTTGAAACCATGAAAACTTGTAAAGGATGTTTCAAACAAAAAAAACAGTCATGATGGTTGGAAGATTTCTTTGTGCGAAAAATTTTAAAATAAATATTTCTTTCACACTTCTAGTCCAAATTCCAAAAGTAACTTTCTCATAAAATGATAAGAAAATTCATTTTAAACATTTATAAAGAAGTAAAATATAGCTAAAAATGAATTTAAACAATCATTTGATCATAGAAAATAATATTCTTGAAATTATTTTATAAAATATGAACATGGAAGAAAAAAATTCAACCAAAGAGTAGATAAGGTAGGATTTTCTTAAAAACATTTTCTTAATCGTATTAAGTACCAAAGATAGGAAAATAAAATTAAAACATGTAAAATAAATAAACTAATAGGTAATAATAAAATATATGGGTTTTAAAATATAAAGATCTTATAATTTCCTTCAATGTGTGTTTAAACATAAACAATCCTGATTAAAAATGAGATTGTAGAATAAACCCTTACCTTGGACCTCCACTAAGTCAGATGCATTATATACTTCTGAATAATCAATTTAAATTTATTAAATACTTTATTAAGAAACCTTTTCATATATATTTCTTATTTTAAGTTCCTTTTATAATATTTTGGCATCCATTCATTAAAAATTCCTTGTTTGTGTTGACCACTTAAGTTCGTTCAATCAATTTATCTAAAATTACTTCAATATATTAAACATGGTTAAAGGTGTTATGAAATGGTTTCATAATATATTTAATTTTAATAATATCATGAATATAGTTATATACAATTTTAAAATCATTCATTCATTATGGTAATAGAAAAACAAATCACATCACTTTGTGGAGGTGGTAGTCCACACATACACACGAACAATGTTATCATTGTATAATGGATGGAATGGTAAGAAGGTAGATAATATATTGTATTTATAGAATCATAATTATGTAATAAATATTATATATATTTATTAGTTCCATATTTATAACCATCCAATTAAATTGGTGATGAGAAAGAAATTACACTACTTCATGGAGACGGTAGGTCGTACTTACGCATAAGCAATGTTTTCAATTTTCATAGGATAGAAATGAGATTATAAATAGATATATAATTAACATAAAAACATATAAATATTTTTAATGTGTTTATTTAATTATTTTAATATGGTTATTTAAAAAATTTAGGTGGTTTAAGAATAAAGGAACTTGAAAAATCTCAGTAAGAACATATACCACTTTTCTGGTAACCTCCTTTGGCTTATAGATTAAACCTTCTTGAAGTGGTCTATTGGTGAGACCAAGAAATCTAGGATGTGGGTATTAATTTTGTTAAGGTATTTGGGAATGTATTGGTTTAGATAAGTGGCTTCAGTAGTGTATATAATAGAGGATAGTTTGTTCTCTTTTATAAGTGAGGTGGGTGGAAAACTTGTAAATACTTGAAACTTTATTATATAATATATGTATTGCGCAAGTCTAGTGGCTCCAAATTACCATTTATTAAAAGGTGATAAATATAAGATAAAAATAAAACCAAAAAATTAGATTTAAGAAAGTTTTTTGCATTATCTTAAAGCCTTATCCCTTTATTTTAACCATTTTAACTCATTTTACCCTTAACCAAAGTGATAAATATTTACCATGGTTACTATTCATTGTGACAAAAAAATAAGTTGACCTTAATACCTAATATTAATTATATTTTTTAAAAATATAGAATAATTTTAAAATATTTAATTTCCATAATTGGTAAAAAATTATTTTAATATATGTTCATAAAACACATCACAAACAATTTTTAAGAAAATGTATGTATTGAGCATAAAACTTATTTTAAAATAAAAATAAAGTATAACGTTTATTAAAAAATAATTAATTGTATTTTTTAAAATAAAATGATACTTATTTTTTCACCTAAAACAAAAAATTAAAGGAACCTTCTAAATACTTTATTAAGAGAGAATAACTAAAAACATTTTTTATTTGAACAAAACCATTACTTCGATTTATAAAATGTTGATCATAGATTTCTATGTTCAATATTATATTTTTATATAAATTATATTAATTATTAAATATATTTTTTTTCTACAAAAAAAATCATGAACATTCATGTTATTATTATATCATTATAATGTCATAAAAGTGATAGTTTTTGTATAACCTATATTTTTCACTATTCACCCAAAAATCAACTATTTCTAAAATATATAAAAAATAAACTTAAGCTATTTTTAGATTATTAATTCAAAAATAAAATTCATTTCATCAAATTAAATTTATAAAAAAATTAATTTAGTTTTTAATCACATTATTGAATAAATCTGTGTGTATTATGTTAGTGTTTCTTTGTAGAAAAAATTACTTACTGTAATTAAAGCTCGAGTGTTACACTCTTCCATCCTTTAAAAATTTCATCCTTGAAATTCCCAAAATATCACCTCATGGGAAAATTTTGGTAGTTATTCATCATAAAGTATTTAGGTTCCTATGTTATCTCTTCTATTTTATGATTTCTTTAAAGTACTCTCACCAATCATGCCATCTAATTCTGTAACAGTTTTTATCTAGTGTCAATAATCTAGATAGGATCTTCATAGTAAGATAAATCATGTTCCAAATCTATTTCATCATAGTTGAGAACATGTGTTGGGTCTGGAATGTACTCCCTCGAGAAAGAGATATGGAACACATCATTAACTTTTGAGATGCTAGGTAGCATTTTCAAATAGTAATCCATAGATCTAATTCTTTCGAGAATTTCAAAAGGTTCGATGTACCTCGGACTTAGTTTCCCTTTCTTGTTGAACCTTATAAATCCATTCCATTGAGATATGTAATATCTCATCTTTTTTCAAGTACGTGTCTCTCTGAGTATTTCATTAAACTTATTTCAGTTGATTTTTTCCTCATTTCTAAACCTCAGTGGTTGTGTTTTCATCATGGATGATTGGATAGTTGAATAAACATGGTCTTAGGTTGGGAGGAAACTTGAAAAAACTGGAGAGGATCCACATGGAGATCCTTTATTGTGGAAATTTTCTTAAATTCTAGAGATTTATATTTGTTAAAATTAATGGAGTATGGGTATAAATGGGTCAAGTGTTACCATGGGTTTCTGGTAAGTTGAGAAACCTTAAAGGGGGTTTTGGTTGTTAAATAGTGAAATGGGCTGAAAAAAACATATATAGAAAATTTAAACATCATGTAAACAAATTACATGCCATTTAATTTTTAGGATAATTTTAATATTAATCTGTGGTGGTGGTTTTTTTGGCGTATCCCCTTAAAAATAATTACACAACATGTAACTATATTACATGTAATGTAATTACTTGACTTCCTATTTTAAATTATATTGTGCAGTTGAATTTTATTTCTATCTCACTAAATCCTTCTCCTCCAGGCCCTAGGGAACCCTCTAGGAAATTTTAGAGTCCCAACCTCCCTTCTGGATGTCTTGATAACACATATGGTCCCTGGTAAGTGGTTTTGTACTATTTTTCCCTTCTCTCCCTTGTTTCTCTATATGTTTTAGTGTAATATCTTGATTTTGTATGTTGTTGATTTTGATCTTGATAATTTTTTATCTAGGATCCTTCTTACGATCGTCTACACCATCTTCCTCTTGGTTTTTTTCTATTGAAAGCATTTTTAGATCGTTAGTTACAGGTTGGGGTCTAAACCTTAACCCTATGGTTTGATAATTGTCAAGTATGTTCAATATTGAAATTTAACCAACATATCATAAACTAAATAAATTAAAATAATGAATTGAATTATTCCTTAGAGTCCCTTTAGATCCAATTTGGTTATTTTCCTGGCTTGTTGATACCATTCAGGTGAGCGAACCTTTGAATATAAATGAATTGTTTAAATAGATTAAAGTTTGTTTAGCATGACATGGATTTTGGGTGATTTCTTGATATATATTCACCTTGTCTTTTCTTTTTTATTGAGGTAAATAGAATGTTATTGGTTATGACCAAATAAAATATGAAATGTGTAAATAAAAATTAAATGGTAATTTTCATAATTAACCATTGATCCATATGATGTGATATTGTGATATCCTTATTTTTATGACTTGTGTTATGATTAAATGTTGAAATGCATATATAGGGTGTTAGCCCAGTGATATGTGTTGTAATTATTATATAGTGGGCTAGTCCTAGTGACACATTCTGAAATTATGATATAGCAATCTTGGACTAGTTGACATGTTGAAATCCTTATATAGTGGGCTAGGGCCAGTGACACATGTTGAAATGATGATATAGCGAGCTCAGCCCAGATTAAATTCTATAATGATTATATAGCGGGGTTGACCAAGATTATTGTGATTTATAACTTGGTTATAATATTATGGTTGGCATGGTTCTGATACATGCTCAGAGACGTTCTGGTATAGCACTGAGGTAGGTTATGTTATACCTTCGTTATAAGGTTAGGGTTGGCATGGTTATGAGACATGCTCAGAGAAATCCTGCCATGGTGTTGAAGAAGGACGATGTGGTATTGTGTTAATTGTTTGATTAATTAATACTATTATTTATTGCATTATTTCATACACTTATTATCAGACTAGTTATGTTTATACATAGTGGTGTCAACCTATTGAGTTATACTCAGACCCTATTCGGGCCACCATTTGGTACTTGAGAAGATTACATGGATGCATGGTTGGAAAATGGAAAAGGACCTTACTGTTGATTGTTTCTTGCTAGATTGGTTGGAGTTTGGAGATGGGAATGGCATGGGGTTTATAATTGGGTACTTTTGAGTCTTTATTTGAGTCTTCTAGCATTTTATATGTATTATTCCTATAATAACATAGTTACATTCAATCACATCATTACATTATTCCTTTATTGTTTATTGGATTATTAAACTATATTATTAGTTGGTTTCTACTATATCATATTTTTTTTATTACCCCCACACTCTGATATTTATCTATTATTATTGGGTTATTTTTCTATTTTCTAACTATGTAACCAAGGGGTATATTCTCCCCATTATACCTATCACAATCCTACTATTAGTCAGAAACCTATGGCATATAGGGAGACATTCTTGAGGTCTCATAACCAACCCATTTTGTCCATGTGAGAGAGTGTCGGATCAAGGGATATTACAAAGTGGTATCAGAGCACATCAGGTTTTTTTTCTATTTCTTTACTATTTGGGAAAGGTATAAAGGAGTCTAGGATGTGTCAAGACTTGGTAATAAGCTTGTTCATGGGAGTAGCTAACCCATATATGGGGGGAAATCATATTTCCCAGGGGTAGATTGTTGTTTATATTTTTTCTTGTTACGTTTTATGTTATTTCACCCTGAGTGATTCACATGTTGTGTGAGGTTATTTTTTATAATGTTTTTGGTTCTTGAGATTTATACTTGTTTCCTAATATGGTATGAGAAGAGTATACGTGCCTGCCTGAAAGGGCCTAAGGCCTTCATTTTTTTATTTTTGATCATCCAACTTTCAAGGGGTGAGGTGGAACCATTACAAGGACCAAAGGCTTAAGAGACAATTACATGACCCGTAGGTCTTAGAGGAAATCACCCAGACCAGACAACTTGGATCTGCTCCTCCCTAGAAAATTCCATGATATCAGCACTCCACCTTCACAAGGCTGGTCAGCTAGTTATCCTATACATAGCTTCATAGGCTTGGTACCGATGACAATGACATACCCTCTCAATATTCCAATTTCGGTTAAATCTTCTCTAGTGAATGTGCCCGCTCTGAATCCTCATATGGAGCCTTGTCCCTTATAATATGACTGATACATCTATATATTTCATGTGGCCCGAAGTCCTTGGGGTGTCCGGAAGTCCTTGGGGTGGCTTTAAGGCCTTGAGGTGGCCCGAAGTCCTTGAGATACAACTAGTCCAAAGGCCTTGGGTAGCCTAAAATCCTTACAGGACTAGGGGACCAAACTAGTGGTCTAAAGGCCCATATGGATTAATAGTTTCAGCTATTACAGTACCAAACAGTACCTACTACAGTAATTGTTACAATAACCCAAAAATATTTCTCCACCCAGATTCGGTGGTTCTCTATTGTTTTCACCAGTTGAGGTTGAACTTATTGTTATATCTAGTGTTTTAAGGAGTGTGTTTTTATTATAGATAAAATTCCTCCTTGTATTCTTTCGAGTTGAGCATCTAGATAGTGGAAAACAGCACACTCCTAACATAGTTGAAATAAATATTCTTATAGATCCTGGGGATTAGATGGATGTTCAGCTTCATGGAAGCTTCTTGGGGGTTATGAGATCTATAGAAAGAGAGACTATTCACACCATTCCTTTGATGTTTAATTTGATAAGATATTTTTAGTTGTTACATCGTTATATGTTAACTAGGGAGGGATTACCCTAGGTAGTCGAGTTCTGTATTGAGTTAGTCCAAATTATCTTTCATCATCTAAAGACACCTTCTTATAGGAGGGTAAATATTTCTATGTATATACTTCATGGACCATCCAAACATTGGTGGGACATTCTAGAGCATGTAGGGAAGCAGGATGAGTTATCTTATAAGGAATTTTATATAAATATCCTAAACCATTTATATCCTAATAGGTTGAGGTATGATAAAGCTTATGTGTTCTTACACTTGACACGAGAGGGAATGTTAGTGCTAGACTACACTAAATATTTCACTGGTCTGAAACGCTTTATGCCATCTTTGGCAGCTAATGATATATCTAGGTAAAGACATTTTTAGGATGTTCTTCACTATGAGATCAAGTCATAGGTTAACATGTTCCATCTAAGTAGTTTTTTAGATGTGATAAATCATGTACTCATCATGAAAGGAAATCTGATAGAGGCCCTGAGCAGCAACCAGGCTATTTTAATAGGAAAAAATATGATCTCTTCTTTTAGTGGAAAGAAGTGCCACAATGAAAGTTTTCTCCAAGGCAGTAGTGGTAAAATTGGTTAGGGCTATGGGAATCTATCACAAGACCATGTTCCATTAGTGCTATCAGTGTGGAAAGACGGGTCATAAACAACCTCAATATCTATACTCCTCTTTTGAGTGTCACGTTTTCAGAATATTGGGCCACCTAAAGAGGTTTTTAAAGGGAATATAGTATCATAGAAGAAGAAGGGGAACAAGATAGTAATCAATGTTTGGGAAGGACTCAACTATGCCTCAGCAGACAGGTAGCTGGAGTTCCACGGGATGTTCTAGTTGAGGTAGGAAATGTGGTACCCCTATGCAAGAATGGAAGTTCCATATAGAGGGTATAGTTAAAGGAAGTTAGGATAGAGCACAGGGCCAAGGGGATGGTCAGCTACATGTTATGTAGACTACTTTGATTATTTTGGATATAGGATCGTCTACTATCAGAGGTATGATTCTTATATCATCTATCTTTTCTTGTGTTTTGTTTGATACAGGAAAACCAAATTTTTTTTATCCACTCTTTTTTGTAAATGGTTTGGGAATGCATGTGGAAATCTTCGATGGTGTTTTGACCATAAACACACCATTGGCAGTATGTTTAGATAATATCAAATGTTTTAAGGTGTGTGCTCTAGATATCGGTGGTTACTATTTCTTTTGGGAACCATTTGTGCTGGAAATGATAGGATTTTATTTAATTCTTGGTATGGATTAGTTAATTAAATAACTATATCATATCAATTGTTACCCTAGAATAGTTACATTTTTATCTCCAGAAGGAAATATATATTCTCACCAAGATGATTTGGATCTTTAGACTGGTCATGCGAGACCAATTCAATGCATATTAGATTGTATCATGTCTCATATGGATGGTTTTTATCTAGATAATGGTGAAATGCAGTAGGATTATTTTCCTCTAGTGGTAGACTATTTTCATTATGTTTTCCCTGATGATTTCTATGGATTACCACCTTAGAGATAGATCGAGTTTATAATCAAGTCGGCACCAAGAGTAGAGCCCGTTTCTATCATGCCTTATAGAATGGCACTATTAGAGATTCATGAGTTGAAAGTTCAATTTGAAGATCTAAAATATAAAGTTTTCATATAGCCTAGTACATCTCCTTATGGTTCTCTAGTCCTCTTTTCCAAGAATGTTAATGGGTCTTTGTGCTTATGTGTGGATTATTAGATATTAAACCAAATTATGGTCAATAACTGGTATCCTCTTCCATGCATCAATGATATCTTCAATCAGCTGATAGGTTCTAAGATCTTCTCCAAGATTGATTTGAGATCATGATACCATCAGTTGAGGGAAATACCGACAGACATACCTCCGACTATGTTTAGGAGTAGGTATGGCTTGTATGATTTTTTAGTAATGTAGTTTGGTTTGAATAATTCACCCACGGTATTCATGGCCTTGCTTAATATGATCTTTCATTTTTTTCTAATCATTTTTTGGTGGTTTTTTTTGAAGAAATAATAGTTTACTCTCAATCAACTGACAATAATTCCAAAAATCTTGACATTGTCCTGAGGACATTAAGAGAGAATCAGATTTATGCCAAGCTAACAAAATATAGTTTCTAGATTGATAAAGTTCGCTTCTTGGGCAATGTCATCTCAGAGGTTGGAGTGTCGGTGGACCCATAGAAATTTGTAGCCACGATACCTTGGGAACATGAAAATAATGTATTCAAGATTCACAACTTTTTAGGTTTGGTAGGTTATTATTGGTGCTTTATCCAAGAATTATCTCGTCTAGTAGCACCAATAGCAAGGCTGAACAAAAAGTAAGTGAAGGTTTTTTGTTCAGATACTTATGAGAGATCTTTTCAGGAGCTGAAAGGAAGACTGACATCAGCACCTATCCTCACTTTACCTGTACCGAGTAAAGAATATACTATGTAATTTGATTCATCTGGGGATAGACTTGGAGAATTTCTATGGCAGGAAGATCGAGTGGTTTCTTATAGCTCTAGATAGTTGAGGTCACATGATAGAAATTTTACTACTCACAACTTTGAGTTAGCAGCAGTGGTACATGACTTGAAATGTTGAAGACATTATCTTATGGGTGAGAGGTTTGTGGTATAAACGGATCATAAGATCCTCAGGTACATCTTTTATCAGTGATACCTAAAGCTTCAGAAGAGGGTGTGGGTCAAGTATATGCAGTATTTCAAATTCAAGTTGACTTATACACAGGTAAAGGGAAACATCATTATCGATGATCTGAGCCAAAAGACACAAGTAGAGGCAGTACAAGAGTCTTGCAATGAGTGGTAGATAATTGATATCTTTATAGACATGCATCTGGATAATCAGAAGAATTAAGGATGATAAGATCTAACTTTAACATATTTTATACATATGCTTTTGTTCTAGATCAATACTGAGTAGTTATCTAATCCAGAGGGATTGAGAGATGGATTATATGGCGGGGAGACACAATCAGGATGGTCTCTTGACATTATAAATTATCTTATTTTTTGTGGCTTAGTAAGGGTTATTATAATATTTTATAAAGAGATGATGAGAGAGTTTCATGATTATAGATGGGAAGTACGTCCTAGTTTGAAAATGTTGTATCTTGATCACCATAGATAGTATTTGTGATCTGAAATGAAGAAATAAGTAGTAATCTTTTTGGTGAGATGTTTCAACTGTCAGCAGGTGAAATCTGATCATCAGAGGCTAGTTGTAATTTTTCATCCTTTTCCCATTTCTGAGTGTAAATGGGAGTATGTAATTATAGATTTTGTGATGGGATTACCCAGGAATACCCATAAGAATGATGTTTCATGGGTGATTGTGGATCAACTAATGAAGGTATCTCACTTCTTACCTATCAGGGAAACTTTCATAGTTGATAATCTAGGCAGTATTTACATGTATGAGGTAGTTCAATTACATGGTGTTCTAAGGAGTATCGTTTATGACAAAGATTCTTATTTCACATCATGTTTCTAGAAGGGTCTTCATAAGGCTCTAGGATCATAGGTTCTTTTGAGTACGGCCTATCATCCTCAGACTGACGGTCAATTTGAGAGGACTGTTCAGATTCTGAAGGATATGTTATGATCTTGTGTTTTGTATTTTAGTGGTTCATGGGAGTATTTTATAAGTGCATTTCATGCATACATTTTGGAGTGTTTTAATATATTGGTTTTCTGTATTTAATTGATTATTCATGAAAATTTATGAATGATTTGACTTGTTTTATATTTTATGGTAGGAAACAATAGATTTGTGAAAAAGAAGCAAAAAGGGGTGAATTATGGATCAAAAATAAACTTCATGGAAAGATCTTTTCTCATGGCGTGACATTGGATTTTTGAGGGAGTTTGAAGCTGGAAAAATTGGAGTAGAATTATTACACACCATGTAATGAAATTACACACCGTGTAATGAAATTACACACCGTGTAATGAAATTACACACCGTGTAATGAAATTACACACCGTGTAATGAAATTACACACCGTGTAATGAAATTACACACCGTGTAATGAAATTACACACCGTGTAATGAAATTACACACCGTGTAATGAAATTACACACCGTGTAATGAAATTACACACCGTGTAATGAAATTACACACCGTGTAATGAAATTACACACCGTGTAATGAAATTACACACCGTGTAATGAAATTACACACCGTGTAATGAAATTACACACCGTGTAATGAAATTACACACCGTGTAATGAAATTACACACCGTGTAATGAAATTACACACCGTGTAATGAAATTACACACCGTGTAATGAAATTACACACCGTGTAATGAAATTACACACCGTGTAATGAAATTACACACCGTGTAATGAAATTACACACCGTGTAATGAAATTACACACCGTGTAATGAAATTACACTCCGTGTAATGAAATTACACTCCGTGTAATGAAATTACACACCGTGTAATGAAATTACACACCGTGTAATGAAATTACACACCGTGTAATGAAATTACACATTGTGACTTCATCAAGAGAAGCAGAACCACTAGAACAAGTCATGAAGAAAATACATGCTATGAAAGTAAGTTACACATTGTGAGTCCTACTTAAGCATTGTGAAAGGAGTAAAATCCCCAAATATATGAATGAGATTTGTGTGAGATTTACGTAGATCCAAAATACATGGAGATCAGATTACATGACATGAAACTATGTTACATGTCAGGTACTTTTTAAAAATATAAAAAATAATAGAGATATGTGAGATCTATGATGCGGTCGGGTTTTTTGACCCAAACCCCTATAAATACACCCATGGTCGCACCTTGGAGGGGGGTTTCGGATAGAGTTCAATGAAGATCCACTTCCTGGGAAGTGAACCACTTTGGAGTGATGCTTAACCATTTTCTTTAGGATTTTTCTTCATTATTTTTTTCTAAAACCACTCATGGTTTGCATGAGTGGGTTATTTCTTTATGTCAAGGCATGCATGATGAACATGGGTTGAATGTATGTGGTATTTTATATTTTAATTCAATTTATGTTCGGATTTCACATATATTATTCATTTAAACCTCTTTCTTGATTTCTCCTTGCATGATCATTGTGAGCGGGGTTGGGGAATTGGTTTAATTTCTTTCTTTATTTGAGCATGACCATTGCCTAAGTGGATTGAATCCATTTTATTAATGTGAGATCTAGGGTTTAGAATTCTACCATGACCATTGGATTTATCTCTTCCCTATGTTTAAAAAAGGTTTCGGGTTACCCATTCTTTGTAATTCAAAGTACCTGACCATGAAAAAGGGAGAGCTTAGGATAGAGAGTGTTTTTCATAAATATTGTACTCACTAGGATCTGATTTTTATGACTGCATGGTTATTAATTGTTTATTTTATACCTTGTCATCCCATAAAATTGGATTCATTGTTTCCCAACACCCTTTTTATATTTTCCTCTCCCAGTTTCTTCACCAATCCAATTCTCACTAGCTTAGATTCAATTTCTTTAAATCATAATTAGTTTAGGTATTTTTTATTTAATTAATATTTTTTCCAACCCTATCTCTATGGGTTCAACCTTAGACTTTCATATCCTATACTACCCAATAGTTTAGTGGTTTTTTTGTTTTGTGTTTTTAAATTTCTAAATTTGGTAACCCGGTGGGAATTAACAATGCTCATGGGGATATCAATTTTTGGTACTATTATTGAGGATAGGAGTGGAGAATGTATTAGTTGAATAATTTAGACAAACTCTTTTCTTTTATTTTATGTTTTATTATTCTATCATAGGTTTTATATTTATTTTTATCATTTTTACCACACTAGGTATTTTTAGTTGTGATGGAAGGGCTTCAGAGCACAATGACCACCAAGGAAATGTTCACCTTCCTTCTAGATGATATGGTGCAATTACTTAATGAAGTTAAAATAATGAAAAATAAACCCTACGAGTACCTAAAACTATACCCAATCACTGAATTCACAATACCTCATAGCCTAGAGTAATAATTCTACAAGGAGATTTACAATCAAAGAAGTGTGAACAAAAAAGCATAGGTAAGTGCCACTTCCAATGCTTATTTTTATCATAATCATAATGACCTTGATTTTGAAGGCTTATAAGATGATAAAGAGTGTGACCTTGCTACAAAACTTGAATGGTCTAAAGCACACTTCAAAAAATAATAGCAAGATGAAGAAAGGTAAAAAAGAAGAATAAAAAGGCACCTCGGCTACTCATATGCTACAAATATTTCTCGCTAAACTGGGACAATAACTGAGGGAAAATGAAGAAGAAGATGAGGAAGAAGAACTAGCTACACCCTACTATGACTACATAGAGGAACAAAAAGAAGCATCAATAACATAAGAAGTTGAAGATCTAGTTGTTTAACCCAATGAAATCATCCAAGAAACACAAAAAATGAAACCAGCCATTGAAGAAGAAGAATTTTACCGATTTTGGACAGATACTGAAATCATATTAGTTGTCCTAATGTTGTTCAGAATCTAGTCACCACCTTTGAGGTCCACATCAATTACATTTAGGAGAAGTCAAGATGATCTGGGTGGATTTCAAATTCAAGATTGGGTGAACAAGATATGGCTAGAATTATACCACACTCGAATCAGCTAACACATGTATGGTCGAGATAAATGACCATTAAAAAAGAGCAGCTACTAAGAGGCAACCCAAGTTTTTATTTCTTTATAGGATTTTATATTTATTTATTTATTATAATTTAATTTTATATTAGGATTTAATTTAAATTCCCCTATTATTCTTGATCATATTGCAAGGACTTGTACTTTCACTTGTTTATATTATTTTTCAGGTCCATCAAAGGCACAAGTAGTAGTAGTAGGCGGGAGGAAGAAGATGTTGTAGGAAAATTACACATCATGAAGGGAAAATACACATCCTAAAAATATGCTGGAAGAACCCTATAATTCTATTTTTAAATCATAAATTGGAAAGGAGAATAAGCATTTAGATTCTGAATTTTTCAGTTATACCCCCCACATTGAAATTGTTTTTTGAGATTTAACTACCAATTTCATGCCCACATTTGATTCTTACTTTACTCAATTAAACTAGGAGACATAAATTTCATAGGATAATTACCATTAGATGAAATTTAAATTTATTTTTCAATAAATTTTAATGATAAAAATGGGGTAAATAATTAGTAGAGATAAACATGTGGATTTTGATTTGATAAATCATAATTTAGGGGAGCATGTAATCATTTTAAATGAAATTTTTTTGATATTTTTCCATGATTTGAATTTCTAATATTTTTATTCATTGATTTATTTATTCATATTAATTTCCATGAGTGATTTTCCCAACCATTCACCTCATTTCTGAGACATCCACTGAACCAATATTTTCCATTCTTTCTATATTATATTTCTTGAGAAACTTTGGCATGTTTTCTTCTAGAACATTCTTTGTATCTTATCAAAGATATGACCAAACGTAGAAACTTTTAATATGATTGAGACAATATTTTATGTTATCCCTTATCCTGAGACCCACCTTGAATTAATATTTTTTTAATCCCGTATAATCCATGAATAGCCTTGTTAGAAAATGATCCATATTACAATACTATTTTATCTATTCTTACCTTACTCTAAATTTTTTTCATGATATTTAAAGGAATAAGTGTGGGGGAGGAACTTTATTGGGTTTAACAGGATGTACTTCATTGAGGATAATTTTGCTGGGGAATTTTCTATTGTGATATGGGGAAGTCCATGCATCTTTCATTGTATTCTATTATTCACCTCTCTTGCTAAAAAAAATTGGGTTGTGTTTTGGGAGGATCAAAATTCACCATTTTATAGACCGATAACATTTTGATCGTATGTGGTTAGGTGGTGGATGTAAGATTTTTCCTAAGAAAATATTTAAAAAAAGAAAAAAAAGAGGTTGATTCTATCATTGCACTTATATGTATCATGATCCCACTCTGAGAATTTTTGGGGGAGAAAGGAGTGACATTTATAAAGGGAGATCTTTATTGAGCTATTTTTTATTATCATTCAAAATGATTTAGAGCCAAACCTCCTTTTTAATCCCCATTTTTACATCATTTACCTAACTAGACTGAATCCTCATAGTTAGTTGAGCCTTAATATTGAATACCTCATGATTATTTGTGATTTCTATATTTATGAAATGGAGATTCTAGATTCCTTGCAAGCCTATGATAATTTACATGTTTTTGAGGTATGTCAATCACTCTATCCATTTTTACCCTGATAATGATCGAAATAATTCGAAGTGAGGTAAATTTAAAATGTAATGCATATTGATAATGAGTTGAAAAATAAAAATGGATGATTTACAAGGCTTGGGTATTTTAAATTGAAAAAGTAAAATACTTGGTTATCTTGTTTCATTAAAAAATGAGGCATTGAAAAATTATCTATATGTGATGCTCAAACATTTTATTTTCCATTTGATCAATTGTTTTTATTGAAATTTAATTTGAGACATGGTAAGGTTAATGTCCTTTGTAGTATGTTGAGACTTCATCCTTAAGGAAAAGTATGATTCAAGTGTAGGGGTATTTAATAAGTGTATTTCATGCATACATTTTAGAGTGTTTTAATATATTAATTTCTATATTTAATTTATTATTCTTTCCAATTTATGAATGATTTGATTTGTTTTATGTTTTATGGTGGTAAATAGAATATTTGTAAAAAGGGAGAAAAATTGGGATTATGGAGAAAAAAAGACACTTCACACCATGAAAAACATCAAAATTTTTAGGGAGTTTGAAGTTAGAAAAACTAGAGCAAAACAATTACACATCATGTAATGCAATTACACATCGTGTAATGAAATTACACATCGTGTAATGAAATTACACATGGTGTAATGAAATTACACATCGTGTAATGAAATTACACATGGTGTAATGAAATTACACATGGTGTATGAAATTACACATGGTGTGATGTAATTACACATCGTGTGATGGAATTACACATCGTGTGATGCAATTACACATAATGTAATGGAATTACACATCGTGTGATGCAATTACACATCGTGTGATGCAATTACACATCGTGTAATGCAATTACAAATCATGTAATAAAATTACACATCATGTAATGAAATAACACATCATGTAATGAAATTACACATCATGTAATGCAATTACACATCATGTAATGAAATTACACATCGTGTAATGAAATTACACATTGTGTAATGCAATTACACATCGTAACTTCATCAAGAGAAGTAGATCCACCATACCAAGTCATAAAGACAATACATTTTTTGAAAGTGAGTTACACACTATGAGTCCCACTTACATGTCGTGAAAGGAGACAAAACTCCAAATCAACAAATGAGATTTGCACAAGATTTATGTAGATTCTAAATATGTGGGAATTAGATTACATGAAATTAAACTGCATTACACATCATGTACTTTTCAAGAAATGAAAAAAAATAGATATACGTAAGATCTATGATACGGTCGGGGTTTTTTACCAAAACCACTATAAATAAACCCTTGTCTACACCTTGGAGGGGGATTCTGGATAGAGCTTGATGAATAGACACTGCCTGAAAATTGCACCACTATAGAGTTGTGCTTCTCCATTTTCTTTATTATTTTTTCTAAACCCACTCGTGGTTAGCATGATTGGGTGATTTCTTTGTGTCGAGGAATTCATGATGAATGGGGATTGAATGTATGAGGTATTTTATATTTTAATTCAATTTATGTTGGGATTTCACATCTGTTATTCATTTATACCTCTTTCATGATTTCTTCTTGCATGATCATTGTGATCAGGGTTAGGGAATTGGTTTAATTTATTTATTTCATTGATCATGTCCATTAACTAAGTGGATTGAATACATTTTCTTGATTTGAGATCTAGGGTTTATAATTCCACCATGACCATTGGGTTTATCTATTCCCTATGTTTAAAAAAGGTTTCAGGTTACCTATTCTTTGTAATCCAATGTATCTGACCATGATAAAAGGATATCGTAGGATGGAGAGCGTTTTTCATGAACATTATACTCTCTAGGATCCTATTCTGATGACTTCATGGTTGTTAATTGATTATTATATACCTTTTCATCCCATAAACCTGGATTTATTATTGGTCGGTACACTTTTTATATTTTCTTCTCCCACATTATTCATCAATTTGATGCTCGTTATCTTAGATTCAATTTATTTAATTCATAATTAGTTTAGGTATTTGTTGTTTAATTAATATTTTATCCAACCCTATCTCTGTGGGTTCGACCTCAGACTTTCATATCCTATACTACCCTATAGTTTAGTGGTTTGTTTTTTTTTGTGTTTTTAAATTTCTAAATTCAGTAACCCAGCGGGAATTAATGTTTCCCACAGGGCAATTATAAGAATATGTAACTCATGGATTTTTAATATAATAATAGATTATGTAAATCTATCCAAATAGAACCTTTCAAGGATTTGTATTTTAGGTCATGTTTCTTTCCTCTTTATTGGCTGGTGGTAGGTGATTCATCACTTGTTGGGTCTATTCTCGTGTAGGAGATGTCTGATCAAGTTCAATTGATGAGACAATGGTTGGTGAACATGTAGAGTAGGCATAAATCTTACACTTACCATCAGAGATAACCTATGGAGTTCTAGGTTGGTCATAATGTTTTCCTTATCGTTTCACCTAGTTTGGGGAAATGTCGTATTAGGAAACAGGGAAAGCCAGTGCCTAGGTTTGTCAGGCTATTTTAGATAGTGGATAGGGTCGGTCTAGTGGCATAATGTTTAGGCCTTCCATAAAATTCATGCTATTTTCCACATATTTCAACTATAGGGATATTATCCAGACCATTTTCACATGATATGTGTAGAATATGTAAAGATTAGTGTTGATTCATCCTTTTAGGAGAATTGAATATGGATTATAGACCTTAGTGATAAGTATCTTTAGGGTAGGTCGATTCCTTTGGTTTGGGTGTAGTGGGAGCATAGGCGAGTTTAGAAGGAGATAGGGTAGAGAGAGTATGATATGTAGTCACAGTGGACAGACCTATTCACTGAGACCCCATAGTGATGCTTGGAGTAGCTCGAGGATGAACTATTATATGGTGGGGAGGTAGTAAAATCTCATATTTTTTAAGGTATGTCTCTCTCTGAGTTTTTTGTCAAACTTATTTTGGTTGAGTTTTGCCTCATTTTTAAACCTTGGTGGTTTTGTTTTCATCATGAATGACTAGTATTTTGAATAAACACACTCTTAGGTTATGTGGAAACTTTAGAAAATCATAGAGGATCCATGTAGAGAGCCTTTGTTTGGGAAAATGAATTAAATTCCAGAGATGTATGTTTGTTTGAATTAATGGAGTATGGGTATAAATGGTTCAAGTATTACCATGGGTTCTTGGTAATTTAAGAAGCCTTAAAGGGGGTTCATGTTGTTTAATAGGTAAATGGACTGAAAAACATTTACAGAACATTTACATGTTATTTAAATGGATTATACGTCATGTAATGTTTGGGAGAATTTTAATATTAATCTGAGGCAATGGGTTTTTTGGCATATCCCATTAAAGATAATTACATGACATGTAACTATATTGCACACCGTGTAACTCCCTGACCTATTATTTAAAAGTATGTTGTGTTGTTGAACTTTATTTCTATCTTCCTATAGCCTTCTCCTCTCAACACTAGGGCACCCTTTAGAAAGTTTTGGAGTTCCAACCTCCCTTCCGGACATCCTGATAAAGCATCTGATCTCTGGTAACTGGTTTTTGACTATTTTTCCCTTCTCTTCCTTTTTTATAGATATTTTGGTGTAATATCTTGAACATGTGCATTTATTGTTTTGAACTTGATTAGTTTTGATCTAGGATCCTTCTTGCGATCATCCGCACCTTCTTCCTTGTGGTTGTTTTCCGTTGGAAGAATTGTTGGATGGTCCATTAAAGTAAGGGGTATAAACCTTAACCCTATGGTTTGATAATTTTTAAGTATGTGCAATATTGCAATTTCACCAACATATCAAGCACCAAATAAATTGAAATAATGAATTGAATTATTCCTTGGATTCCCTTTAGATCAAATTAGGTTACTGATATGGCTTGTGGGTACCATTCGGGTGAGAAACCCCTTGAATATAAATGAATTATTTAAATGGATTAAAGTGTGTTTAGAATGACTTGGATTGTGGGTGATTTATTGATATAGATTCACCTTGTATTTTTTTATTTATTGAGATAATTGTCATGTTATTGGTTATGACCAATTGATATATAAAATTTGTAAATAAAAGTTAAATGGTAATTTTCATAATTAACCATTGATCCATATGATGTGATATTGTGATATCCTTGTTTCTATGTCTTGTATTAAGATTAAATGTTGAAATTATTGTATAGGTAATTGGCTCAGTGATATATGATGTAATGCCTATATAGTGGGCTAGGCCTAGTGACACATGCTGAAATGATGATATAGCGGGCTTAGCCCAGTTGACATGCTGAAATACTTATATAGCAGTCTAGGTCCAGTGACACATGCTAAAATGTTGATATAGCAGGCTCAAACCAAATTAAATATTGTAATGCTTACATAGTAAGTTTGACCCAGATTATTGTGATTTATACCTTTGTTATAAGGTTATGGTTGGTATGGTTGTGAGATGTGCTTAGAGACATTTTGGCATGGTGTCAAGGTAGGTTATGTTATACCTTGGTTATAAGGTTATGGTTGGCATGGTTGTGATGCATGCTCAGATACATTAATACATGGTGCTGAAGTAGGTTGATGTGGTATTAAGTTAATTTTTTAATTAATTAATACTCTTATTTATTGCATTATTGAATACACTTATTATGAGATAGGTTATGTTTAGACATGATGGTTTCCACCTACTGATTTATACCCACACCCTATTCAAGTCACCATTTGGTACTTGAGTAGATTACATGGTTGTAAGATTGGACAAGGCCAAAGGACTTGTTGTTGATTGTTTCTTGCAAGATGGGATGAAGTTTGGAGATAGGACCAACATAGGGTTTGGGACTGTGGAATTTTGAGTATTTATTTGAGTCTTCTAGTATTTTATTTATATTATTCCTGTCATTACATAGTTACATTCCAGTATGTTATTAAATTATCACTTTATTATTTATTATATTATTCAGTTTTCTTATTAGTTGGTTTCAGATGTATCATATTGTTTATATTACTTCTGCACTCTGATATTTATCTATTGTTATTGGATTATTCCATTGTTTTGTAAATTTTTAACTAGAGGTATAGTCTCCCACTATACATATCAAACCCTCACTACTATTCAACTACCTCTGGTGTATGGGGAGGCATGCTTGAGGTCTCGTAACCAACCCATTTCGACCATGTGAGAGAGTTCCAGATCAGGGGCTGTTACAAAATGCCTTCAAGAAAATATGATCCCCTACATGAAATTATATATCCTTCCTTCAGTTACGAGTATAAATATTTTTCCTACATTGAACTACCTTGATATGACTATGAATAGTCTTCACTATCACAACTGTCTCACCAATAATTTT
Source organism: Viscum album (assembly GCA_963277665.1). NCBI lineage: Eukaryota > Viridiplantae > Streptophyta > Magnoliopsida > Santalales > Viscaceae > Viscum > Viscum album. Next base: position 2,101,718,507 of record OY728130.1, on the reverse strand, counting down.
TGGGCCTAAAATATTCCTTTCACCAAATTCATCCCAATAACTTCATGTATGACATTTTATATCTCACAAAATTTTATACAGTTCCATTTTAATGCTCAAATAGAATATATTATTATAATTAAATTCTACCAAAGGTAAATTCTAATCTCATGTACCTTGAAATTCAAGCGAGGAGGACCTCAACATGTCTTCTAATGTTTTCTTAGTCCCTTCATATTCTCCATTTTTCTAAGGATGATAAGTATTTCTCAAATGTTTCTCAGTGTTGAGAGCCTTTTGAAGGATTTTATGGAATTTTAGTGTAAAATTTTGGTCACAATCAGATACAGTCGAAAGTGGTGCACCATAAATTCTCAAAAAGTCATTAATATAGAGTCATTCAAGGAAATAAATAGGTATATCTTACCTTACAGATAGTTAATGGGTTTATTTTTTAAGGTGATCAATAATAACCCATATGGAATCATTCTTTATCAATGTATTTGGAAATATAGTGACCAAATCCATACAGATATCATCTCATTTCCACATAGGAATAGGTATAGGTTTCATGACTCCTTTAATATGTTGTCTCTTAACCTTTTCCAAGTGATAAACTAGGCATATTGATACATATTCTATTATTTCCCATTTCATATTATCCCACAAAAAAATGTTTCTTCAAATCTCGATACATTTTGGTGCTACCAGGTTGTATAGATAAATTTGATCTATGAACTTCATCAAATAATTCTCTTTTCAGATCAAGCATGGATGGTACAGATAGACTCTTTCCAAATTTCAATATATCATATTCATAGATTAATTCTACCAAATTCCTAGAATTCAGGTTTTTTATTTTCTTTTGAATATTCTTATCATTAATCTAAAAACTTTTTATTTTATCTAATAAGGATGGATTAGAAATCATTTGAAATATATGTGATATTTCTTCTTCCTTAATGATTATCATATCCAAATTTACCAAATCAATGAATATAGTATCTATTTCAATCCTATTTTTAGTAAAAATTTCATGATCTTTCCTACTCATTGCATCATCCACCTTATTTTCCTTCCTAGGGTGATAGTGTGTTGAGAAATCATAATCCTTGAGTATTTATAACTATTGTGTTTGTATCATGTTAATCTCTTTCTATGAGAATACGGATTTCAAAATGTTTTCATACTTATATATTTCACATCATTCACTATAAAGGTAATGTCTCCATATCTTTAGTTAAAATATTTTGGGTACTAACTCAAGATCATGGGTTGGATAATTTTGTTCATGAATAATTTACTACATTGATGAATAGGCAACAAATCTATCATCCTCCATAAGTGTAAATCCTTGAAAATTTTGTTTCTAATATGATTAATCTTTGTTCCCAACTTCTCATTCTTATTTTTGGTTTGATACATGTTTGGGTGGATCCTTGTGAATTTTGAGAGTTTTTAAGGGTTTTGGAGACTATTATTACTGAAATGGGATACACCGTATTCATAGTGCAATCCATGGTGGTCCCTGGTGTAAAAAGGGAAAGGGGACATGGTCAGGCATGTATGTGGCCATGTCCATGGAGCACTGTGAAGGTTTTAGGTGTAGTATAATCGCCTTTGGTGGGTGTTACATTAAAATTTATTTTAATATTGAGTTTCCTAAAACCTTGTGAGAGGATATTTAAGTTAATGTTATAATTAATTTATTTAGATAAGGAATAAATGATATAAATAGGCTTAGTAATTTTCTTCATTGATTATGTTGATCTTCTAAAAACCCTTTTAGATTACCTTTGTTGCACTATAAGGATTCAAGTGTAGAATCCCTCTAGCGGTGATCCACATATGCTCCATTGATCTTTGATAAATGCCAATTGATTTCTAGGTGCTAGCACAGTGAATCAGTTATCTTGAATTGTTCATCTTGATCACTCCAAGATCCTTCGAGCTTGAAGGAGTTCTTCTTGTTCTTGAGAGGAAGAGAGGAGGAATTCAAGATAGAGAGATAGATAAAAGTATGTTGTGCACAATAATTCTCTATTCTCAATTTTTTATTATCACTCAATAGATATCACTATCTATTTATAGAGATATATTTTATGTTAAAAAATAATTATTTAATCTCATGTGGTCCCTTAAATAATATATATGTTTTAATAAACTCCATGTCACATAATAATATTATTATAATTATTTTATGGTGCACCAACCTATGAAATGATAAATAATATTTACTGGATTGTAAATAAATATTTATCAATGAACACGGTCTTAGCCCATTTATCCTCCTCAGTATTTATTAAATACCTAAAAAATATTTAATTTAATTATTTCATTCATCAATAAATATTTGAGATTGATAAAACATTAATAAATTTATTCCTCAGTCTTGAGGATAATATTTATTCTATTAATTAAATTCAAATATAATTTAATCGGATGAACAAAAACACATAGTGCATGAACCTATAGGATTATTTCTCATTGGTATTAGGTATGATTGTTTAAATTCCAAGATTATTGTATAGAAATATTTCAAGGAATCTAAGATAAAAAACTTAACATCACAAGGAAAATAACTTCATACAAAATCTCTATGTGTAGTATAATCTCTTTGTCTCAATATCTCATCAAGTAGGTTTCACATCTGTGTCATCAGCTAATGTGCTTGATACGTCTTTATTTGACCATCTAAAATAAATGAATTGTTGCACCATGGCCCAAGAATTTAATGTAATAGTTTTATTTCAATAAAAGGGCCGAGATATCAACTTCCATTAATATGGAAGGGAAAAACCCTTCCACGAATTATCCATTAATAAAAAATTACTCATGATGCACCCAACATATCTAAATCCACCATGAAATGTTGTTTTCGTGGTTTAAAAAATATATCTAAGTGTGTGATTTGTAACATGTATTGATATTAATCTTAAATTATATGGACCATTACACACGTTCACATATAGAAATATATAATGACACCAAAACATGTAGAGTTCCTACATGCGGGTCTGTTCTCATCATCTCTAATATTGAATATTACCAAGTATAAACTTCATGAGAAGAAGTCTCATCCACTTATGAATACTCACACCTAACATTTATATTCTATTTGTATCATCATAAAATTTTATCCAACCATATAACTATATTTAAGAATATTTTCATAGCATTTCAAGGTTCTCATCATTGTAGGGAACTGTTATGACCTTATCAATGCGACAGATACTCTAGGAAATTATTAAATTTAATTAAGGAAAAAAATGAACAATATGTAACAATATATTCTATTAATATTCAAATCATAAAATATACATGTAATAAAAGTAAAAATATTTGATCCTAGGACACCAACTCCAACAAACTCTCACTTGGACAAGAGTTAGCTGCCTACAACTTTAAGTTATCTAGACCTCACATGATAATCATGTATCTACCAAGTCAAGGCTTTAGTTAAGGTGTCAAAAACAATATAATCCATGTAAATACTTACCACTATGACCTTTCCTCTCTAAGAAATATCCCTCAAGATATAATACTTCTGAAGTATTTTATTTTTCTACTGATGTGACATTGGCTCCATTGCGAGATCCATCACTATAGTATTATCACAATAGAGTGTGATAGGATATCTACTGCTAAGTACCACATCAAGATCTTGAATGAAGTTTCATATCCAAAATGATTCTTTAGCTACCTCAGAAGCTGTAATATACTCAAACTCTTCTATAGAATCTATTACCATTTCCTGATTTAAGGTCTTTCATCTTAGAACACCTCCATTAAAATTGAATATGTATCCTATTTTTGATTTTATATCATATTGATTTTTTTGGGAACTATAATTTTTATATCCTCTGAGGTCTAGTTTCTCATCTCCTTCATAGACTAGTAACATATCTGTAGTGCTCCTTAGATACTTAAGGATAATCTTAATTATCATCCAATAGTGGTCACTTGGGTCAACTTGATATATTCTTACCACAATCAATACATAAGAGACATATAGCCTCATACATAGAATAATATATATGATTGACCCAGTCACCAACACATATATAATCATTTCCATTATTTTTATTTACTCATTTGTATAAGGAAATGTTTTCCTAGAAAGATGAATGTCATGTAGCATTGGAAATAATCCCCTCTTAGATTTTTCCATACTGAACCTCTTCAATATCTTGTCAATATATGTACCTTTACTTAGGCCGAGTATTATATGAGATCTATCGCAATGGATCTTGATCCCAAGAATGTATGTTGCCTCACCTAAGTCCTTCATGGATAAGCATTTTTTTAACCATGACTTAATAGACTGTAAAGCTAGTATTTTATTTCCAATAAATAATATGTCATCGATATATACTATTAAGAAAATGATTTAAATCCCACTAAACCACTTATAGACACATGGATCAAATTCATTCTTTATGAAACCAAATTATTTTATGGCTTCAACAAAATGAACATTCCATGACCAAGATTCTTTCTTTAATCCATAAATGTATTTTTTTTAATTTTCATGTCTTGTTGGAATCTTTTAGAGTCAAAAACCCTTCAGGTTATGTCATATATACATCTTCCTGAAGTTTATCATTAAGGAAGTATATTTTGATATCCATTTTCTAAATATCATAGTCATGTAAGGTTGCAATGGAAAGTAGAATTCTGATATATTTTATCATTACAAATGGTGAAAAGATTTCATTGTAGTCGATGCCTTGATGCTTTTTAAACCCTTTTTTAACCAGTCATGCCTTATGGGTGATAACTTTTCTATCCATGACCAATTTCTTCTTGAATTCCCATTAACAAAAAATATTCTTTACATCCACTAGACGATCTACCAAAATATAGGCTTAGTTTTGGTACATGGAATCCATTTTAGAATTATTAGCTTCTTACCACTTGGAAACATATGTTCTGTTTACTACTCCTTATAGGTTAGAGGATCATCATTATCACCTAATAATGATTCACCATCCTTGGTGACTAGAAAACCATAGTATTCTGGTTCTCTAACCTCTCTTGTACTCCAATTTAGAAATTGTGTGCCTGGAACATCTTTTTCCATGTAGATTTATGGAATTTGTTCCTCTACCAAATCTTTTGTATCTTGATCCTAGACATCATCAAATTTTTTCTCACTCCCACTTTCTATTTTGGATATATGATCCTTCTCATGGAATGTGGTATTCCTATCAGCCACAAATTTTTATCTAAAGTATTGTATAGGTAGAATACTTTTATTTCCTTGGGATATCCTGTAAAGATACACTTTGTGCCTTGGGTTGAAATTTTATTACCTAAAGCATCCTTAACAAAATCTTCACATCCCCACACATGTAAGTATGACAACACAGGTTTCTTTCCATTCCAAAATTGTTGTGGTATACCATTTACCACTTTAGTTAAAACACAGTTTAGTATGCATGTTTCTATTTTTAATGTGTATCCCAAAAAGGATAATGGAAGACTCATATGACTCGTCATTGATCTCACCATGTCTAGAAAAGTTTGGTTCCTATTTTCACTTACACTATTCTATTAAAGTTTATAATGAGGAGTTAATTGGGGTAATATCCTAAACTCCCATAATTAATCAATAAAGTCAATATTAAGATGTTCTCCACCACGATCTGAGCATATTTTCTTAATCTTTATACCAATTTGGTTCTCAAATTCATTCTTGTATTTTGTGAATTTATCAAAAGAATATAACTTATACCTCATCAAGTAGACATAACCATATCTACTAAAATCACCAGTAAAATTTATAAAGTATAAGTACTCACCCCCTGCTTTAATAGGAAATAGACCACACACATTACTATAAATAAATTCAATAAGCTCTTTTTCCCTTTCACCTTTTCCACTAAATAGGTATTTGGTTATTTTTACTTGTAAACATGCATCACATACACCAAGTGGTTTTAGTTCAAAAAAATATAAATATCCATCTGTTTGTAATTTAGTCAAATGATTTTCATTTACATGACCAATCCATATATTCCAAATTTGGGTGTGGTGTGAGTTGTGTGAAGTAATTTTTTTACTAATTTCTATTACTTGTTTTACATAATCCAACACATAAAGATTGTTATTTAAATGTGTATTACCATAAAAAATTGTCCTTATAAAAGAAGAAACAATTATTCCCAAATTTGAAAAAAAATCCATCCGTATCAAATCTGGATACAGAAATAAATTTTTTTGTAACAAATGGAATATTATAAAAACCATTAAAACCAAGATCATTCCAGTTTTCAACATGAGGTGGTAGTCACCAATAGCTACAACATCCATTTTAGCTCTGTTGGACTCTCATAGATCTACCTCTCCCATTAAATCTTTTTTAATCTACTCAGTTCTTGTATTTTAATACATATGTGAGAACAATAAGTTGTATCTAATAATCAATTTTTAGAAATAGATAAATTGAACTTGATAACAAATTCACGTGAATCTTCCCCTTAATTATTTTCCTAGGTGTAGTTTTTCTTCCAGTGGTCTATCTTTCCACATGAAAAACAAACAACATCTTGTTCCCTTGTTTTCCCCTTGATCTTTCTCTTATTGGAAGGGTGTTGTGAAGAAGCCTTGGACTTGGGGATCTTTTCTTGGACTTTTCATTTTTTCACCATAAGGATGGAAAGTTTTTAGTGCTTCATCTCTTTATCTACTTTATGAAGAATAGTAAGCAGATCTAAGAGATATTTATCAATGTTTTTCATATTAAAATTTACAACAAATCATAAGAAGCTCTAAGGGAGTTATGCAAGAATGATATCAGTGTCTAGTTATTTGGGGATTTTAAAACCTATAACTTCTATGTGCTTAATGCATCCAATAAACTTTACTATGTGAGGCTCATATGGTTCACCCTCTTAAATATTGCTCTAAAAAGGATCCTTTGAGATCTCAAAGTTCTCCTGTTTATCTCTCTCCTGATATAGGCCATCAATATTCTTGATCATGCTATAAGCATCCATGTTTTCATGAGACTTCATGAGTTCACTATACATAGACGATAGCATTAAACATTGAAATTCAACGGCATAATTCAAATGTATTTCATAGATAAGGAAATATTTATCAATGTCCTCCATCACAGGAAGATCATACATTGAGGATTCTAGTACGTAAGATTTCTATTCATGGTTCAACACAACCTGAAGGTGTCTGAACTAATCTTGGAAGTTACTACCAATGAGGATATGATCTTTCTACAATATATATCATAAGGATAGTGTGGATGATGAACTTTTCATTTTATTCTACAATTTACAAGATATTATTATTAGAACTTTGATTTATTACAATTTATATGAGACGTGATGAAATTAATTTTATTAAGTCCCCCATTATTTTATCAAGTTCCAACAGCACTCACCATTGAACTTGGAATGTCTAGTTTCTAAGAAATTATAGTGCAAAGGATCCATATTTAATTTAAATCAGATTAAATAATGAATATTATGAAATGAAATATCCAATCATGATTGTGAATAAAGGCCAAAAATCAAATAAATAATTATAAATTTAAAATGTGACCACTCTAATACCACTTGAAGGTTATAGACATAGCGTAATCCCCTTTGGTGGGCATTATATTAAAATTTATTTTAATATTGAGTTTCCCAAAACCCCGTGATAGGATCTTTCAAGTCAAATTTATAATTAATTTATTTAGATAAAGAATAAATGATATACCTAGGATTAGGATCTTTCTTCATTGATTAAGTTGATCGTCCAAAAACCCTTTCAGATTACCTTTTTTCACTATACAGATTCATGTGTGGAATCCCTATAGCGGTGATCCACACATGCTCATTTGATCTCCGAGCAACGTTAATTGATTTTTGGGAGCTAGCATGGTGAATCAATTATCTTGAGTTGTTCATTTTGATCACTCTAAGATCCTTCAATTCTAAATGAGTTCTTCTCATTATTTAGAGGAATAGAGGGAGAATTCAAGAGAGAGAGAGGGGTTTGTTGTGTGCAATGATTCTCTATTCTAAATTTTTTATTATCACTCAATAGACATCACCGTCTATTTATAGAGCTAGGGTTTAGGTTAAAAATTAATTATTTCATTTCATTTCAGCCCTTAAATAATATTATAATCTTCAATAAACCTCATGTTGTATAATAATAATATTTTTATTATTATTTCATAGTGCATGCCAACCTGTGTAGCGATGAAAAATATTTAACAGCTTATAAATAAATATTTATCAATGGACATGATCTTAATCTTTTTATCCTCTTTGACATTTATTTAATACCTGAATAAATATTTAATTTAAATATTTCATTCATCAATAAATATTTAATATTGATAAAACATGAATAAAATTATTCCTTGATCTTAAGAATAATACTTATTCTATTAATTAAATTCAAATAAAATTTAATTGAGATCAACATAATCACTTAGTGTGTGACCCTCTAGGATTATTTCACATTGGCATTAGGTGGGATCACTTAAAGTCCAATATTACTATCTATAAATGGTTCAAGGAACCCAATATAAATAACTTAATGTCGCAATGATGACGACCACATATAAACACTCACTCTATAATATAATCTCTTTTCCAAAATATCTCATCAAGCAGGTTGCACATTTGTGCCATCAACATATGTGCTCGATACATCTTTCTTTAAATATCTAAAATACATGTGTTATTACACCATAGCCATAGAATTTAATGTGATGGTTCTATTTCAATCAAAGGACTGAGATATCAACTTCCATTAAGATATAAGGGAAAAATACTTCCTCAACTTATCCATTAATAACACATCACTCATGAAACACCCAACATATCCAGCTTCTCCATGAATTGTTATCATCATGGTTTATGAAATACATCTAAGTGTGTGAGTTGTAAAATGTGTTAATAATAATCTTAAAGTATAAGTACCATTACACACATTTGCATATATTAATATCTGATGACACCAAAACATGATGAATTCCAACTTATGGGTATGTTCTCATAATATCTCATCTTGAAAATTACTTGGTGTGAACTTCATGAGAAGAACTCTAATACTCTTATGAGTACTCACACCTAACAAACATATTCTATGTTTCTCATCATAGAATGTTATCTGACCATAGAACTATATTTAATAACATTATCATAGAATTTCAAGGTTCTCATCATAGCGGGGAACTTATATGACCTTATCAATGTGATAGATACTCTAGGAGATTATTACATTAAAGTCATACTAAACAATGAAATATATGTAACAAGACATTTTATTAATATTCAAATCACCAAATATACAAGTAATAAAATTAAAAAAAGTTGGTCCTAGAAAACCAAATCTAACACACTAGAGTTGGACCTATGGGTCACAGTTTGGGTGACCTCACCACACATGTGGTGGAGGCCATAGTGAGGGAAAACAACCTAAATATTGGAAACCTGTTATAAGACATGGCATGTCGTATTTTCATGTTCAAGGTCACCATGGCATGGGGGAGGCCGTTTTGGTAGTCAGGATATAATTCAAATGCAATAAATTATCGCCTTCTTCCTCAGATCTTGAATGTTTCAAAGGGGAAAAACATGCAATTATTATAATAGGTATTTAATGAATTTTTTAATCAGTTATTTTCCCCTTTTAATCAATTTGGTCCTCCTCCTTGTTTATTCCTTAGAACTAGATGAATTATAGATGTTTTTTTGGTATTTTTAGGGAAAATATTTAGATGAACATCCTTGTTGAAGCTATGACCATGGGTGATTTTTTCTCCTTGACTCTCCTTGATTGACCTTTTTAGAAATTGAACCATGAAATATGGAGTTAGATCTTGTTGAATTATATTTTTGAGATCCTTTCATCTCTTATCTTTCTCTATCCAAGAGTAAAAATTTTCTCCTTCCTTCAACAAGACTTGAAGACTACCATAGATAGTAATTTCCATTGGGTAAGTGTTAGTTTTCCACCCTTGGTTTGATTCTTTCTTAAGCCTCATTCTAGAACCCATGTCATGTTGTATTGGAATCAGTTCTAGGGACTCTTGGAAGGTGATATTGTTTCAGTTAGTGTGAGAACATGGTTTAGGTGATGACACTCTTGATGAATCTTGATGTTGATGTAGACACACTTGAGCTAGTAAGTTCCTTACCATGTAGAGGTCATGTATATGGTTTTAAGGATGATGTGACATTGTGTTCTTATGTTTTAGATCATGTTTGATGTTTTATCACATGTTTGTTCATGTGTAGATCAAGAGACGCATACTTGAGTTTGATCACATGTGTGTGCATGGGTAGCCTATGAGACCATGTTTTATGTTTGATCACATGTGTGTGTGTTTGTATCCTGTGAGACCCATGTTTGAGTTTTATCACATGTGTGTTTATTTGGATATTGTTTCTCACCTTTAGCATGTTATTTTGTGCCTTTGTATGTGATGAAATTTTTTCATGTGAAATGTTGGTATATTTTATATTTATGTTCTATGCATGGTACCAAAGTGAAAGGTGGACCTATCATGGCTCAGTATCCCAAGAGGGGGAGCACGTTCAAATGTTTTATGTGACTCGATGACAATGCCGAGTTAGATGATAGGGAGTGATGGCTTTGTGGCCTGACCTGGGGACATGATGGTCTTATGTGACCTTACCCGAGAGGTGATAGTGGGGCATGATGGTATTTGATGTCCTAATATAGGACATGGTGGTAGGATATGGTGGCCTTGTGGCCTAACCATGAGAGATATGGGTCATGATGGACTTTTTTCCTGACCTAAGACTCATTAGCATATGGTGGATGTGGAATACATGTGGTAACATTATTGGCGACTCTAGTTCACAACTTCTTTTATGACTATGTTTCAAGAATGGATTTGAAGCATGTACATCCAGGGGTTTGTGGAAGCTTGGTTAGCACACCACCACTCGGTACATGATTTTATATTATTTTCTTGCATGTTTATTTATTATCATGGAATATACTCTTAATCATGTGAACTTGTGATAAGGACACATTGGGGGTGTCCTACTGGGTTTATAATCACACCCTGCATGGTAATCTTGATATAAGTGCAGAATTTATGATCAGAGATACAGAAAATTGAAAGGACCTAGTGATAGGGAGCTAGGAGACAAAGCATGGTCTTTTAAAGAAGTACTGAGATGGATTCTAGAGGGATTCTATAGTGTTTTATTTACTTTCCTATCTTAATCATACTCTAGTTTGAACTACTGATTTGGGGGTTCTCGGTTTATTACTCTGTATGACTTGAGATACTTATCATCCCATTTTTTATATAATTGGTTATTATTAAACTATGTTATCTTGTGTTATTATTTTTATACTTGTCTTTACTGATACTGAGGGTATAGTCTCCCCACTGGTGGTGTTTGATCCCTCATTGCTAGTTGTAAACCACTTCTGTACAGGGAGGAGAACATGAGAGAATGTAGCACTCTAGATCGGATTTGATTATTCGAGTTGGGGTGTTACAATAAGAACACATATAAGTCCCTTATTTGATACATCATTATATATCAAAAATTCATCCCAATCCGATGGTAAAGTTAATATTGGTGCATTGACCAATCTGTTATTTAATTCTTTAAAACTTTCTTTACATTCTTTATAACATATAAACTTAATATATTTATGTGTTAACTTAGTTAACAATTTATCTAATCAATAAAAAATTTGAAAAAAATCTCGATGGTGACCTTCTAATCCAAGGAAACTACATACCTTAGTTATATTCATTAGGGTTTTCCATTCCATCACTACCATTTTTTTTGAAGGATCAACTAATATTTTATCTTTAGAGACAACATGACTAATAAAATAAACTTCTTAAATGTAGAATTCACATTTTATAAATTTTACATATATCTCCTTTTCTCTAAGAGTCTTAGAATGATTCAATAATGACTCTTATATCATGGATTTTATAGTATAACAAGATATCATTAATAAATATCACAAAGAAATTATTGAGATAATCCTTGAATACTTTATTCATAATATCTATAAAAACAAAGGGTACATTAGTTAATCCAAATGGAATTGCTATAAATTCATAATGTCCTTACCTAATATGAAATATTGTCTATCAAATATCTTCCTTTTTTACTCATAGTTGATTATACCTATAATGAAGATCACTCTTTTAAAAATATTGAGCTCCCTGAAGTTTATCAAACAGGTCATCAATATGGGGAAAAGTATACTTGTTCTTTATAATAATGACATCAATTTCACTATAATCGATGCACAGCCATATAGACTCATCTTTATTCTTAACAAAAAATAACAAGGGCTCCCCTTTGTGAAACACTAGGGAATATAAATAACTTATCACAAAACTCCAATAGTTTTTTCTTTATTTACACTAATTCCACTTTGGTCATCCTATAGAGAGACTTAGATATAGTTTTTTTAGTAGGGATGAGATCAATATAAAAACTAAACCTCGAACTTAGGTGTATTTCTAGGTAGTTAATTAGGAAACACATCAATGTATTCTTGCACATCAGGTATATCCTCTATTCTAAGGATACATTTCCCATTCATAGGTTGTGTTTGGTCTTCTTCTCAAAAATTTCATTAGGGAGAGCTACTAGAGGTAGATCTAGATATTATTTAGATTATGTATTCCCCGCTCTGAAGATAAGGCATTTCACATCTCCATCATGAATCATAATCTCCTTCTTCTAGAAATAAATTTTCACATTATCATTTAAAATTCAATCCATAATAAGGATTATATCAAATTCAACCATGGGTATAGTAATAAATATTGAATATATGGTATGTTTATGTGTCATAATGGGAACTTGCTGAAATATCCTTGTTATAATAATATTTCCACTAGGAGTCTTGATTGAAAACTCAATTCTTAAGGTACTGATAAAATAACTAGTTTTTTTGGAAAACATGGAAGATATAAGAGTGTGAAAACCTATATTTGAGGTTATGATCAAAATACCTTCCACCAAATCTTTAGGAACTTCAATTTGTAGTTATCGTATAAGCTTGGAATTTCTCCCTTGTCCTTTTTTGAGGAAAATTCCCTTACTTCTTGGGGAATTCATTTGAATAGTTTCCCATATACTTACAGTTGAAGCATTTGAAATTAATGGATTCTTTATTTCCCTTTCAATAATGATTCTGATGATCTTTCTCTCCATACTTTAGGAAAACTCTAATTCCCATCAAGCATGTTCCATGCTGTTTCTATCCATAATTATTACAAGTTATAAATTTCACCCTTCCCTTCTTCCCTTTTTCCCATTTCTTTTTTCAAAGTGCTCAATTGCCCACTTATTTTCTTATTTTCTCTAGAAAACATAATATATATATATATAGAATTATTTCTCTATCTATATGGAACTTGATATTATATCCTCATATACTTAAAATTTATAAGAGACTAATACCCCTTGAAGGCTAGGCTTTATCCCATCAATAAAGAGATCAGTATTACTTATTGGATTGTGTGTATAATATGCAGCATGAGTTGATAACCTTTTAAATTAGATTCATATTTGACAACATTTTCTACTTTTTTCCTTATATTGAATAATTTCCTCTCCATATCAGATCATTTCTTATGTGAAAATTATTTTTCGAAGAATATATCCTTAAAAGTATTCCACTCCATACTATTTATTTATTCTAACTCCTTAGTATTTTGGATCAATGAACACCGTTGATCAACATCTCCCTTAAGATGATAAAGTACCATGATAACTTTCTCTATTTCACTATTTCCCAAAGTTAGAAATATTTTCTCTAGGGGATTGATTTGTTTCTCATCCACTAATAGATTAGTAGTCTCATTGAATGTTAAAGTTTATTATGGCATGAAGTGGTCCAATATTACTTCACCATGTTGGGGATCATCAGGATTCTCTATACAGGATAAGTTATTGGTCAAAACCTAAGTCATTTATCCCAATATAGTTATAATTTGATCATCCCCATATCAAACTTCATTGTCTTTCCCAAGAGGTAAATTTCTACATAGATTATGTGCAATGATATGGTTTTCATTCCTTCTATTAGGCACCATTTCTAAAAAAATGACATATACTTAATTATCTCATAACATTGTGATTTTTAAATTATAGTTTATAATTATAAATATGGTGTAACACTTAATATAAATTGAAAATTTATGCATAGATAATGTAAGAATCATAATCTTAGTGTCATTGGGAATATCTTTGAATCATAAAAATATTTTCAAATATTTCATAATGATTCAAAAAAGAGTGTGTGAATCAACCAAATCATATCCATTGGAAGTGTCTAGTCAGGTGTATAGTCTTAGTCCCACTCATCATGCACCAAGTGAAGATCAAGTTGATACTCAACTATCCTTTTTTTAGGTTGTTTATCCCTAGGTGCATCTATGCTACAACCACATCCACTTTCCATTATCTAGATAGGGATGTAATTTATAAGAAACCACAAATTTCTACCTTAACAAAACTTCATGATATTATCCTATACTTATTATCCCTATAATTTTTCACAGGGTTATGTTCTATAATATATGTTTTCCTAAATCTAGCTCTCAAGTTTTATACTAAAATTCATTTTATGCCAACTATAACACACCGACTCTAGTAACCCAAAGTCGGTGGTTATCTTACTATATTGGAAAAATATATAAGAGATGGAATCCGGAAGGATCAAAAATTTTAGTAGACTTGGGATACTATATACATACATGATTCTCACATTACATTTGAAAATATTAAATACAGCTTAAAATTCTAGTGATAAATTTATTATTTATTCTAGTGTATGAAATCATTCATGGATACCTTATTGGTATCCTGGGGAAAGAAAAACATAATAAAGAGTGATCTCATATTCTTAGTAAAGGAAATCATAAAACAGAATCTATCATAGAATTAATAGTGTGAATAATATGGGATATATAAACAATAATCAAATATGTCATATAACAAATATCATAAAGGGGGGATATATCTATGGATGACATAAAGATATAAACAATCGCATGGATAATAATAATTAGTTTCATAATTATAGAATTCATAATGTTGAATATCATAATTTTACCATCAAGGCCTCATTCCAATACATCATACATAAATAGGCAAGGCATGTTTTGAAATTGGTTGCTCTATACCCAATTTAAAAAGTACTTTTCGATTACCATATAATGTATATAGTGAGTTGTGCGTGATTTATTCTTACTATAATAATATTGATATTTCTACACCCACTATTTACCTTGTAATGTCCATAGATTATTTGTTTTATTGATAGGTTATATCAATTCCTATCTATAATGAGAACCTCGAGATACAATGATAGTAATATTGAAAATATATCATATTTTATAAATAAAACAAACTGACTAGACATAGATAATGTTTGAATATCAGGTGTTGGGGGCTCATAATCATTGATAATTCCTCTCATAAAGTCTGCACTTGGTGATTGTGAGTATGAGAGATCATGAGGACACACCCCTAATAAGAACATCACATGTTTTCAGTGACATTGGTAGTTCCTATCCACGAACACATGTATTTGTCACCTGGATTTAGATTATTATAAATGTATATCATTTTATTACATGATTTGATGAAATAAAAAAACCATGATATTTATATCATAGTGAAGTTTCTTGCGTTGGGTGTGACATTGGTGGTATGACATTGATTGAATGATCTAAATGGAATTTGTCACTTCTGAAATGAAGTGACATCTCGAACCCAATTGATCAGGATGGTAGTGTCTTTTCTAAATCCATGGTCATGGTATAAGAAGGTAATTATATCTAGTAAGTGCAATGAACAATAAATCAAGAAAGTATGATGACACGAAGTGTGTGTCATGCTTTATGAGATATCATGAGACAAATAGATTACATAACATGGTGTGTGTTCGTATGAGGTTTTCATTTCTATTACATTCCTTATTTCCTTAGGGGCCTTGATGTGTTTCTAAATTACACTCCTAGTCTATGAGAAGTACTGACTATTATTGAGATAAAAACCTAGAGAGTCACACACAAAGAATAGTTAGAATCTCCTTCAATTCTATTGAATTAGAGCTTTATGACATTTTGGGCCCCGTGGTGGGGGTCGTGTGATGTCCAAATTTAAACGATCATATGGAAATAAATAAATTCAATATTATTCAAGTTTGTAATAATATCTATTGAATTTATTTACTTATTATATTCAATATTTATTGAGTGAATATTAAAAAAAATATTTAACTATTAAATATTTATTTATTCAGGTATCATTCAATATTTATGGGAAGAACGGGTCAAGAAAATGACACACATTTTATCATGTAATGTTATTTTGATGATACAATTCAGTGATAATTTATTTATGACCATTGAAACACATTCTCTAGGTTATAAGTAATTTTGGGGGTATATTTAGAAGGTTAAACATATTAATGGGATAAATTACAAAATTTGAAATGCTTAACAAACCTATATAAGCCCAAAAATTACTAAATTCATTACTATTATTTCTATCATGAATTTGAGAGCATATATATCCTCTCCCTCAAGTTATAGAGATATAAAGGAGAGTTTAAGGCACCATGTTCCATGTTTTCCCACCAAAATTGAAGAATTAACAGTCTCGTGATCATATCGACATAAAAATCGCCTTAGAATATCCATGTTAGTACCTAGATATTGAAGATTAATGATCAAGAAAGATTTTAAAACACATTTAGACAATTTAGAGGGTTCCGATTTCAGTTCCTTTGAGAGATGATCTCTGAAAATGAGCACGATGCATTTCCAATCAAAATAGAAATAGGTGAGATTTTGATTTAAGTTTTTGTGATTAAATTATATTATGTGGGATCCTCGAGTTGTAATAGGGCAGTCATTATGCTAGAGATGATGTCATGACATTTTTCATAGAAAAAAAATTAAATTATAGATTTTTAGGGCTTCGGTTGCGTTCTTGATACCAATAATTGGTATCATTGTGAACAGCAATTAATAAATTAAATTATCATTAAATTTTTGTAGAGAGTATTGTAACAATCTCATTGCAATGAATCGTTCTTTGATCTGATCTTAGATTTCCAAGTTACAGCCATATGAAGCTTTAAATTGGGTCAAAATCATTTTTTGCAGGTTTAAAAATTTGAAGAACATATATATATATATTATTCTTGTCAGTGGTGGTTGTTTACAAGGTTCTAGTCAGATTCTAAGGGCCAAAATAGGACCCGATGGGGGTGCAATAAATACCACATAATAGTGTATTTTCAAAAGAGAATTATTTTTTCCATAAACTATAATAATAATTTGAGAAAATCCAAAAAAAGGTCAAAGGTAAGGGGAATATCACTGATATGGGTAAGAAAAAAATGGAGAAAAGGTGGCTTGATTGTGTAGCATGTAAAACCCACAAAAAAATAATAGGGGTGCCCAAATCCCCTCACTAAACCGCTCTCACCACATAGTCATCAGAACTGTAAATCTGATGAAAGGGAGCCACTAAGAATACTATATAATCACCTACTTTGTTGTACTTAACTCTCTTAGATTGTTTTAATGATTATAAACACTAATTATGTTTCCAACATTTTTAATTAAGTTAATTTTAGTTATTAAGAATAGGCATTTGATTTTAGAGTTATCCTTTAAAGAGAAAGGAATTAAACGGAGTGCATTGGTCATGTTATACATCACACACATGTTAGACTCATCGTCTAACTAGTGGAGTGTCATCGGCCATCTGGTGGTACTAGACAGAACCTCCAAAGTTATTAGAAGTCAACCGGTTATCTGATGGAGAGTCATTGGCTAGCCAGTGGCACTGGACAGAAGCACTAGAACTCCAGGTAGATCACTAGATACCCGATAGAAGCCAAAGGCTACTCGGTGGAGTCTTCAGTAGCCTAAAAGCCTATAACAAGTTCATAAGTTATTTAGTGGCATCAGGAAACTAGCCGATGAAATCAGGACAACAGGTCAAAGGGTATATTTATAATGGTCTTCAACTACTCTTTTGACCCCATTACTCCTCCAATTTGACCAAGAGATCCCCAGATCCTATAAATACAACCCACAGGAGTATTAGTAAGAAACAACAGCAATATTCAATGAACATCATTGATCAATAGTGAACAACAATGAGAATAGACAAAAAAAATTCTTCCATTATTCATCCTCTTAAGATCTCTTTGTATTTGTTTCCTTTAATACTTTGACCACCCATCTTTCTCTCTCTCATTATCTCAATTTCATCTTCTATATCCTACTAGAGAATTGAGATATTTTCTTCAAATGGTTTGTGCCAAATAAAACCTCCTTTTCTTTTAATTTTTAGGTTCTTGGCTACCACTAAAGCCAAAAAATTTCTTTTCGGGTTCTTGGTAAATGGATAAAACCAAGGTCTTTTTTTAGGTTTATTGGATACCACTAAAGGTAAGGTTTTGTGTTATTTTTTGGTTTCTTGTCTATCATTAAATTCAATGACTATTATTCATAAACTCTCAATCAATTAAGGTGGGAGATGTGGGGGATCATAATTGAGATATTTTCAAACTCCTTTATCAAATTGTGTGTCTTGTCTTATATTTACTTTCATTAAATTTTTACCTTTTAATCTCTATGAATTAATTAATCATTTAATTATTCATTATATAATTTTATTAATCATTTTAATTACTTAATTCATATAAATACTTTACTCATTTAATTGATATTTAATTTTCATTGTGCACTTTCTCTTACAATATATATATATATATAGTTTGTTTTTACTTTTATTATTTTAATTTATCACTCAATTGTATATTTGTATTGCATAATTTCATTTTAAATTTTTTAAAGGCAATTAACCCCCCCCCCCCCACCATCTTACTCTAACAAAAAATTGGTATCAAAGGATACCTTGTTTTCAAAATGTTGTTTAGACCTTATTTTCAAAATTTTGTTGAAAAATATTAATCAATTTCAAGGAATGATCTAGAAAAAAATGGATTCTTCCTCTAACACCCAAGGTGCTCCCAAAGGACACTCAATGGGTATAGCCCCTTTCTTTGATGGAACTGACTATAGTTATTGGAAAACTCAAATGTATACTTTTATTAAAAGAATAAGTTATTTTATTTGGAAAATTTTCATGCATGGTTACACACTCACTAAAAAATCAAAAGAAAAATGGACTCTGATAACATTTCCACTTTTGAACTAGATAAAAATCCAAAAAATTCCCTTTATTGTGGTTTAGATCTAAATAAATTTAATCATGTAAACACTTGTAAAACTACCCATTAAATTTTTAAATTACCTGAATTTACTCATGAAGACATTGATAAAGTTAAATATACTAGACTTGACATGTATAGACAAGATTTTAAAAGTTTTAGTAAACATTCTAATGAATCAATTTTTGAGATATTTACTCGCTTTACTTACATTTTCAATGGTAAAAAAACTATTTGTGAGGATGTTTCTATATAAAATATTATAAATAAGATACTTCGGTTTTTTCTATTTACTTAGGCACCCAAGGTAAGGTTAATTCAAGAATAAAAATACATTAAGAAAATTTTGGTTGAAGAACTTATTGGATCTATCGTGACTTATGAGATCACTATGAAGAAACAAGCTAAAAAAGTAGCAAAGGAAGTGAAGGAAAAAAAGACAATTACTTTTAAATAAATCAATGATAACTATTTTGGAAGTTATGTTGAGATGAAGGATATATCCAAGAAATTAAACAAATTCAAGAAGAAAAATAGATCCTTCCACCATGCTAAAAAAAGAGAATCAATGAAAATAAGCTGGGGTAACTTTTTATAATTGTGACAAAAAGGGAAAAATCAAGCCATATTTCCCCATGGTTAAAAAGGAAAATAACAAAATCAAGAAATACCTCAATTATTATACATAGAGTGTATGTGATAATTCTCTCTCCTCTTCTGAATCAAGTGATGATAACACTAAATGTATTGTGGCCAAAATTGAGGTATGTGGTGAAGTTAATTCTATCACTTATTCCACTTTTAAATATTCCAAAACTTCTTGATCATCAAGACAATTAGATTATGAAGAGTTGACAAACAGATTATATGAACTTACCATAATATTTAAATAACTAAAAAATAAATATAATCAAGTTATTTTTTAAAAGATTCAACTTTATAAATAAAATAATGAGTTATCTTTGAAATCTTAAGAGTAACCTAATGTTGAAAAATGAGAATCAACAATCAAAGATCTTAAAAACCTCTCTTCCTAAGTTCACTTGAGTAAGGTTTTAATAAACTTATTTGTTCTAAAAAACATATAAAAATCTTTTTGGTTTTTGTTTCACAAATCAATCTAGTATCTAAAAAATGCTACTAATTTGCAGGAGGATGATCTCAAAAATAAATTTTTAAATTATTGTAGAAAAATTGGGCATCATATTTATAAATGTGATTGTAAAAATGATATTTATGGTAGGCCTAAATTTATTCATCTCTATTATAATATATTTTTTTAATTCTTATTGAAAATCATATGCTAAACAAGTATGGATTCCAAAATATATTTTATCTAACACATGTGGACCCAAAATTTGGTTACCAAAGTCTTTAATTTCTTGATAATTTTGTAGAAAAAGTATTTCAAGATAAAATCTAAAGGAACCAAATGGTACATGGATAGAGGGTGCTCGAGACACATGTGTGGTGACTACTTTGAGTTCAATCATCATGAAAATATCAATGGATACCACGTTAATTTTAGTGATGAAACAAGGAGTAAGATCGTTGGTATGTGTACTATTGGTTTTTCAAATTCTTTTATTAAAGATGTTTTATATGTTAAAGGATTAAAACATAATTTTCTAAGTATTAGTCAATTATGTGATAATGATTTTAAAGTATCTTTTGAAATTTATTTTTTTAAAGTCTTTAATTCTAAAGGAAAAAATGTATTTTCAACTTCTCATTTTCAAAATGTTTATGTTATTGATTTAAAATATCTTTCAAATAAAAATGTTAAATGTTTGAGTATAAAAGATAGTGAGTCGTGGATTTTACATAGGCACCTTGGTTATTTTAGAACACACACACACTTTTAAAACTCAATTGAAATCATTTAATATGAGATATACCTTAGTTTCATTTAAAAAATAACATTGTTTGTGAATTTTTTCAACTTATAAAGCAACACAAAACTTACATTAAATATGAAAAGGAAGTATCCACTTATAAGTCCCTTGATCTTATTCATCTTGATATTTTTATATCAACCCAAGTTGAAAGTATATGAGGTAAATTTTACACTTTTGTAATTATTAATGATTATACAAGATTTCCATGGATTTATTTCTTTTCTCATAAAAATGAGGCTTGTAAAGTATTTATTAAATATTCCAAGGTGAAAAATGAAAAGGTGTATAAGATCATATCCATTCAGAGTGGTCATGGGAGAGAGTTTGATAATAAATATTTTAATGAACTTTGAACTTTTCAAGGTTATGATCATTCTTTTTCCACTCCAAAGACTCCATAATAAAATGGGGTTGTTGAGAGATAGAATTGAACTATTCAAGAAATTTCAAGAACCCTTTTAAATGAATTTAAACTCCATTAATATTTTTGGGTCAAGGTGATCAGTACTTATTGTTATACCTTGACCCATGTTTTCATAAGACCCTTTCTTAAAAAGACCCCCTACAAACTTTGTTAAAACAAAATTCCTAAAGTTGGGTTTTTTTAAGTGTTTGGATATAAATTCCATATTCTTAACTCTAAATACAACATAGAAAAGTTTGACCCCAAATAAAATGAAGGTATTTTTTTGGTACTATAACTCAAGTAAATCATTCTGAGTCTTTAATAAAATGAACACAACATTAAAAGAATAAATTCACATCAAATTTGATGAGAATTTTCCTAAAACTCAACCCTAAATTGATTATGTTGAGGTTGACCTAGAAAATTTGACCTTAAATAATCCACTTCTAAAGAAATTGAAGTTATGGAGGAACCACCATCTAACCCAAGGCATGGGTGAAATATAAATACAATACCTTAGAAAATGGTTTTAGTGATTTGAAAATTGGTGTTGTGTTGGAATGGTGTAGCACGATCTGTTTGGATGAAGTTGGGTTGAATGTTAGTGGCTCAAATTTCACACTAGGCCACAAATCTTATGGTTCGGCATCCACATTGAGGTCGTTGGGGGTTTAGGGGGAATCATGCCCCAATATAGGGTTTTGGGATCTAAAGGTCCCCGACCCAAATTTTAGGGCACTGTAGAAACTCTGATAGACTATAGCAGAGTTGACCAGTGACACCGATAGTGCACTGTATCAAGTGCAAAATTGCTATAGAAACATGTGATAGGGGGATTGTAGTAGCTCAAACTTATCATAATCACTATATTAGGGTTTACTGCCAACATCGATAGAGCATTGTAGCTCTGTAGACTTCCAACCACCATTAATTATAGCACAGGGGACTTATGGTGTGGTTGGTGGCGCTATAGCAATGTGAGTTATTATTCACTATGTTACTTTAAGGACTCCTTCAAGATATGGTTTGGATATTATTAGAATTTTCTCTGTAATATTGCTCCTAAAATATAGTGAAATTCCACTTCTCAATGGACATAGGGATATTTCTATAACCACATAAATTTTTGTACCTTATTCATCTTGTTTACTTTTCTTCTTTCTTTTCTTCATCTATAAACCATTTTTTTGTTGCGACACCCAAAATTTTCACAACATGCTCATACTAGAATATTGATTTGTAAATGATGTTGAATTAAGTGATTTTATTTTACACCTAGAACCCCTAAATATTGATGATTTAATTAATGATGAAAATAGGGTACTTGAAATG
Source organism: Viscum album (assembly GCA_963277665.1). NCBI lineage: Eukaryota > Viridiplantae > Streptophyta > Magnoliopsida > Santalales > Viscaceae > Viscum > Viscum album. The sequence goes on along the minus strand of OY728130.1, from coordinate 2,101,695,647 downwards.
AAAAAGGATCTAAACTAATTTAAAATGAATAACATTTGGACTCTTGTTGAAAGACCTAATGATTATCCCATTATTAGTACTAAATGATATTTTTAGAAATAAATTAGATGAGAAAGGTAGCATCACTTGTCACAAATCTTGAATCATAGCCAAAGACTATAATAAATAATAAGGAACTGATTATAGTGAGACCTTTTCACCCATCTCTAGGATCGAATCCATTAGAATCTAATTGTAATTCACCACTCATTTGAATTTTAAGCTTTTTTAAATGGATGTAAAAAATTCTTTTTTGAACGGTTTTATTTTTGAAAAGGTTTTTGTGTAAAAACCACCTCATTTTGAAGATACAAAATTTTTGAATCATGTTTTTAAGTTGACCAATTCTCTTTAGGGTTTAAAATAAGCCCCTTGAGCTTGGTATGAATGTTTGACTAAATTTATTTTATAAAATTAATTTAAAATGGGAAAAGATTATTCAACTTTGTTTTTAAATTTTATTTCAAATGATTTACTAATTGTTCAAAGTTATATAGATGGCGTCATTTTTGCCTCCACTAAATAATCTCTTTTTAATGGATTTTATAATTTAATGTGTAAATAATTTGAAATGAGTTTTAAGGGTGAATTCAATTTTTTTCTTAGTTTTCAAAATTCTTAAAATAAAGAAGTGATTTTTCTAAGTCAAATAAAATACACTAATGAATTTCTAAAACATTTTGGCATGGATCAAGTAAAGGAAATGAGTATACCTATAAGTATTTCTTATAAGATAATGTTGGATGAAACCAGTAAACCATTTGAAAATAAGCTTTATCAAGGTATGATTGGGAGTCTTCTTTACCTTACTACGACCTAGATGGACATCATGTTTAGTGTTTTCCATTGTGCTTACTTTCAATAAAATCTAAAGGAATCGCATTTGAAATATCTTAAAAGGATGTTTATATATTTAAATTGTTCTAAAAATAATGGTTTATTATATCCAAAAGACACCTATTTTAAACTTATAAGTTTTTCCGGTGCCTAGATGTCAATTAGATATGAAAAGTATAAATGGGATTTATCACCTACTTGGAAAATCCATTATCTCTTGGAGTAGTAAGAAGCAAAATTTAATTGCTCTTTCTATGATCAAAGTGAAATATATTTTCATATGGATTTATTACACCTAAATTATTTGGATGAAATTCACTCTTAGATTATGGGATAAATTAAAATCATATCAATATTATGTGTGACAACACTAGACCCATTAGTATTTCTAGACACCACTTTCTTAGATATCACTTCCAAAAAGGTAATATCTCATTTGAGTTTATTAGCACCAATATTCAATTGTCTAATATCTTTACCAAGCCCCTTGTGCTAGATGTTTTTTATTTTATTAAAGGTGAGTTAGGTATGGTATTCTTGTGGTTCTTATACTTTAACTGTGGAAATCTTGAGCTATTTCAAATGATTTAAATGTTTTAATCTCTTAAATTGTTATTTTTTAAAAAAAAATCAAACATTATAACCATTAATTTTGTTAAAGTAAGTGTGATCTTACTAGAAAATAAATTCATGACTAGATAAAAATAAGTCAATGTGGTTCTAGCACAGATGCACCTAGTGGTTATAAACTCGAAAAGGGTCAGTTGGATTTTTAATCTTATTTTCACCCTGAGTATGAGTATTGAGCCTTTACTATACACTTGGTTTGACGCTCTTGATAAATATACTATAGATTATTCTCATAATCTTTCTCGACCTTAATAATGGATTAGAATTTCAAATTTTATTTTAAATTCTTTATTTTGAAAATGTTTTTATGTTTTTAAAGTGTTATTTACAAAATATTTTATTAATTTTAAATCCTTTTTCTTTTTATTTAACTATTGAATTTCATTATTTTATGGCTCCCTATATTTTTTAATGCATCGGTTAAAGGGGTTCTTATCTTGTTAATTCTAAAATGTTCTTAGAGAATATAACCTATTTCAATCATGAGCTTACTTAAAAAAATTAAATTTCAATGTTTTATTTCAATCTTGAGCATACACTTTATATACTTTTAGAATAAAACTTTTAAATTTTTTATATACTTTAGAATTGTTTTTATTTTTAGAAAATTAAAATTCATCATAGTTTTATGAGTTTTTTTATAATCACAAAGGGGGGGAAATTTTTAGAAAAGGTGTGATAGTTTATGGTTTTAAAGTTTTAGTTTGTTCTTTGAATTTCCTTTTGAAATTTTATTTGGTATATTCCAAGTGTTTGGGATCATTAAAAAGGGAAATATTAGTGTACCTCACTATCTTAGATTGTTTTAATGATCAAAAAAACCAATTATGTTTCTAACCTTTTTAATTAAGTGAATTTCAGTTATTAAGAATAGAAATTCAGTTTTATAGTTATCCAAGAAAGAGAAAGGCATCAAACGGAGTGTGGTGGACATGTTCTATATCCCACACAAGCTGGACTCACCAGCTACCTACTGGACTATCACTGGCCAAACAAAAGTACTGGACAGAAGTTCCAAGGCTACTAGAAGTCCATCAGCTACTTGATGGAGTTTCTTCAGCCAGCCAATGGCACTGGATAGAAGAACCAAAACTTCAGGTAGCTCACCAAATACCCGATCGAAGCCAGCGGCTAGCTGGTAGAGTCTATAGCATCCTGAAATCCTACATCAACCTCATCGCCTAGTCGGTCGCATCGGGTAGCTAGCCAATGGCTTTGAGATAGCAGGTCAAAGGGTGAATTTATAATGGTCTTAAATGGCTCCATTGACACCATTACTCCACCAATTTAGAACTAGAGACCCATGAATCCTATAAATACAACCCATGGGAGGATTATAAAGAAATAACATTGATCCTCAATGAACTTAATTGATCTATAGAGAATGAAAAAAAGCATCAACTATAAATTTTCTTCCATTGTTCCTCCTCTTGAGAACTCTTTGTATTTATTTCTTCTAATACTTTGATCACCCATATTTCTCTCAATAATTCTATCAATTTCATCTTCTCTATCCTCCTATAGAATTGATATATTTTCTTCAAATGGTTTATGCCTAAGAAAATCACTTTTTTCTATTTATTTTAGGGCTCTTGGATACTATTAAAGACAAAGTCTTTCTTTTTAGGTTCTTGGAAAACTGCTAAAACCAAGGTATTTTTTCAGGTTTCTTGGCTACCACTAAAGTCAAGGGTTTGTGTTATTTTTTGGTTTCTTAATTACTGCTAAATTCAAGGTCTATTATTTATAAACCCTCAAGCAATTGAGGTGGGAGACATAGGGGCTCATAATTGATCTATTTTTGAACTCCCTTGTCAAATTATGTGTCGTTATTATTTATTTTTTGCATCTTTTACCTTTTAATCTCTGTCAATCAATTAATCATTTAATCTTCATTGTATAATTTTCTTAATCATTTTAATCACTTAATTCATATAAATAATTTAATCGTTTAATTGATATTTTGTTTTTTTGTGCATTTTCTTTTACAATATATATATATATATATATATATATATTGAGCTTACTTTGATTATTTTAATTTATCACTCAATTTTGTTTTCAATTTTTTAAAGGAAATTCACCCTCACTCTTTTCTTCTTAATTTGGCCAACATACTCTATCTCCCACAGTGGTTCACGAGATACTACAATAGAGATAATATTTTCCATCCACAAAAGAAACTGGCCATAGAGACCATAGTAAAATGGGAGTTTATTATTAACTCCCCAGCCTCATATCCAAACAACATGAACCCACTCAACATAGGGTGCACGGGAAGGAGGGAAATATCCCTGAGTTCCATGTCCATTTAAAAGTCTCATCGGACTCCCCTGTCGCGTAAAGGCGTGCCACCAAGGAATAACAGAACCCCTACGCTCGTGACTCCTGCATCTACCAGGGACCCATACCCACCAACAACACCCAAGTATTTTAAATCTAAAAATACCTATGAGGGTTCCATGCCTTGTAATATGAATTCTTCTTGGGGATCACCTTCCTCTCACCTTATTTACATCATCACTTGAATCTCATCATCATTTCTACGATGCTAAGATCCGCAACCAGACCCAAATCATTTCACTAACGGTCCTTGATAGAAAAAATGACCCCATCATCACGTTCTACATGGAAAGTTACTTGGAATAAACTATATACATGTCTAAATCCAAATACAGAGTGAGAAAACTCACAAAAACCCACTGGGGGGAAGGTACATGGTGTGTACCATAGGGTACATGATGGTACACCCAACACCCCACTCTGGGCATGTACCTCTACCTGACTCATCATGTATTTCTAAAATATATAGGATGCTTAAATGAACACACGATGTGTAAGCCACACAAGGTATTGAGTCATGTACCCTGACTCATGCTTTTTCGTTTACTCAACATGGTGTGAATTTCTACATGCCATGTACCTCACACATGGTGTCTAGTCATGTATGTGGTTGCACCCCAAGTCATGTACCTGATAGTCCTACATGACATGTTAATATTTCCAACATGTCGTGTGGGCATCGTCTTCCACCTTAGTTGCATAGATGAAATACACGGTGTGTGTACATAAACTACATATTGTGTGATTGGGAATTCCATATGTACGGATTCTGTAAATCAACCCAATCCACCTGTTTCACCACACATCACCTCTCTACGAGCCTTAATCCATCCCCAGCAATCAAAATCCACAAACAAGAAAGGAAAACTATAGTAAAATGAAGGCAATGTGTAAATTTAAATATGATCCCTACCTTATGGAAAATCGTTGAAGCTTTAAGGTCTCACTGTGATGATCCACACTCCAAGGTCGATGAATCCCCATCCGGATCTGATCGGCCTCCTCTAGTGTGGCACTATCTCACTCTCCCTCCATCCCCTCTCTTGGTTCAGTGACATCAAGGGGAAGGGTTTTTCCTTCCTCTCATTTGTATGGGGGGTAACAAGGATAGGGGAAATAAAAACCCAAAAATAAAAAAAATACCCATTTGATATCCCATCTGGTAACCCGAAACCCATATATGGTTTATAACTCGTCTGGATAAAACCGCTTGTTCTAGACTCAACCATGAAGTTGTAATTTCCATCCGGATCTTTGTTCATAAAATATTTATGTTCACACATGTAAGAATAAATAATATTTATTTAATAAATATTAAATATACCATAAAAATATGCTCATCTCATAATCTCACCAAATTCCTGCCTTAGGGTAAATGTCTCATCCTGAGAACAATAGAACCATTAGAAAATTTTTCTAAGGTCTTTTTCTAGGGGAAATTACCACTCTTCCCTTTATAAGGGTATAGGGCTCTGAAGCTCAAAAATTAGCCAAGTCATCCACATGGGAAAATTGGGGTTGTTATAACAACAATATATTCAACTTTAGCTGTAAACAAAGAAACTAATAATTATTTCTTAGAAATCCAAGAAATCAAACTCTTTCCTAAAAGGTGACACATACAAAAGGTAATATTCCTTTTAATTATAAATCCTATAAAATTGGAATTATAATAACTAAAAAAATCAAAAAGATGATTTTAATAGATAAAAAAACAATGATTAATTGTTCCTTTAACATATATTATAATTTTTTTAAAAGATTTCAGGTGTCTTTCCTTAGGGTCAGCTTGAAATCTAGTACACATGAAAACACTAAACATAAGATCATATCTACTAGTAGTTAGATAAAACAAATTGTATATCATACCTATGAAAACTTTAATATCAATTGACTTTCCAATAATATCATAATCCAATTTACAAGTAGTACTCATAATGGTTCTTAAACATTTACTAGAGTCAAGTTCAAACCTCTTAACCAATTATTTATCATACTTACTCTTATTAAGAAAAATTTTATCATCTCTTTGAAATATCTGAAGACAGCTTTCATGTCTTTGATAGATCTAAAGCTTTTTTTCATGAATTTCCTTTCATGCATGAATCACATATGTGATATTTATTCAATCTGAGTTTGAGCAGTTATGGTACTTGTCAATGCTTTACTAGTTTGTGTAGTAATCGAAAACTTTCATGTACAAGTCTCATATTCCATAAGATATCATATGTCATTATAACATTAATACACATTACATTTTGATTTTTCATCTTAGTAAAATCAATATAATAGATATCATCCTTTCGTTTTGCATAAAACAATACATAATTATTTTTAAAAACAAGGAATTTATTATTTTCAAATTTTACAAACATTTCATCATTACATAATTGAGAAATAATAATCAAATTATGTTTTAATCCTTCAACATATAATAATTTAAAAATAATCACATAGTTATAAATAAAAAATTCACTGGAACCTTTAGATTTTCCTTTTAAGTTGTCTACAAATGTCACAGTGTCTCCATCACATTGATTGTATGATAAAAAATTTGACAGTTATCCAATTCAGTGCCTAGAGAAGTCTTTGTCCCTATACCGAATGTCCTTCCTGAGAATTTTAATGCATTTTTCTTGAAAAATCAATTAGAAAATAGTTTTGGTACACATGCAATTTTGGGTCCAATAGGATGAGTAACAGAGTTTTTCGGTACCCAAAAAAATTTTAAAAATGTATTTTTCAGGTAATCTTGAAGATAAAGTCTTAGAAATGAATACTTTAGTATGTCCTATATATTTTGGAAAACTTAAAGAATATTCACTTACATAATGGAATTGAATTCTACATCTAAATCATGTAACAGTTGAAATATTTTAGAACTTGTAACAAAGAAAGTTTTATATATTTTGGGTGATTGACTATCATATCCAACACCACTTTTGTTTTTATTCACTTTATTAGTATACATAGTTTTATCATAGATATCTTTACCTGGTATAAAATACTTTACCACTTAATTACCAATTAGGGAATACGGGTCGGACTCGGGTTGTTTGTAAGGTTTTACTATGATCGTCCAGTGATCAATGTTCATGTGCTTAAGACAAGCTTTCATTCGAGCTCACCAGTACCTATAATCATTTCTATTGAATAAGGTGGTCTATGAGGAATTTTTCCATCATTTTAATTTAAACTTGACATCTCAACAATTATCTTCCAAGAATTTTTACAATCCAAATAAATGATTAAATAATCAAAAATATATATAACAAAGAAAAACAACCAAAGATCCAAAGGTATATCTCTTATAACAATTGTTTTCCCAATTCGACTTGTTAAGAAGGTTAAGAGGGGGTGAATTTACTAGTTTAAAATTTAAACATAATATTAAATTAGAGTTTAAATAAAACACATTCATGTGCAGGTGAAAGTGCTGGAGAAATAAAATTAACAATGAATACCATAATTTTTATAGTAGTTTGAATCAAAAAGGATCATACATATACTTTTCACTTCTCTATACTCCTCGAGAGAAATGGTATCCACTAAACCTGATTTTGTATGAGATTCACAACTCAATTACAGAATACCTTTCATAGTAGAGGTATAACCAGAACAACCTGCATTTTCTTAGGATTCAAAACCTGATACAACCTTTCCTTTTAAGTGGAAAACACAACCACACAGACCTATATTTTACAGTTTGAGGCATAACCAAGAGAAACATACCCCTTTTATAGTGGAAGTATAACTAAAAAAATCATGATTTTGTATGAAAAAATCATAAACCAAACACAGTTAAGATAAAATAAAAAATAATAAAGAAAATACAACTTAGTGAATGAAGTACCAAAATGGATGAAAAATTGAACAGTTATTGCAGCTTGATCACATTGAGAAATGTTTTTGATCACAATGAATCATTCTCAATCACCACAAAAAGTAGATAGTTGTGATCATAGTAGTTCATCCAGTGTTAAAAATTTTAGTTGTGTGTCTTCTTTATCTGGTTCCTTTGATCTTTATGTATAGAGAAATCTCCAACAGCCAATCCATGATGTTTCCTAATTCATGTTCAATAGTTGGATCAGTTATGGTTTCCATATTATGATATGTTTTTTGGAATTTTGAAAAAATTTCCATATATCACAACATGAGTTTAAACCTACACGAGAAAATAAAAACACTTCCAATAAAAAAGCATGATGTATATAAGAAAACACTTCACAACACGAAATGATATATCATCTGAAACACTTCAAGTCATATCTTCTGATAATTAGGCATTATAATTTTTTATAATTACTTCTCTAAAATAACAAACACTGCACAATAGAAAACTTCATAAGAGTAAAAAACTAAAAATCATAAAATAGATTTCATAAGAGTCATTTTCATACTTTTTAGGAGTCATAGTATACTTTATTAAGTAATTTTAAAACATCTTGTGTGATGCCTTAGAAAATTTTTCAAATTCCTAAACTTTGTAAGGTTGATCTTCAGACTTTCATGAAGTTTATCTGAATCATAGTAAGGTTCATCTAAAGTTCGTAAGGTTCACTTCATAACGTTCATGTTGTAAGTCACATTAAGTTCATAAGGTTCATTTTAATTTCATAAGGTTCATTTTCATAAGGTTCATTTGACACTTAAAAAATAAAGTAAACACATTTCAAAAATCATAAGAAATATTTTTTTTATTAATCAAAGGGATAAGGATAAATAAAAAACATGAGAAACAGTATGAAATCTGATGTGAAAACGTCAGGAGTTTTAGGGACAAAATGGTTTTAAGATGAAGAAAATAAGAGTAAAAGTGAAAAATAAAAGAATGATAAGAAGATCACAAGAAAAAATGATTTACATGGTTTGGGAAAAATCCCTACTTCCACAGAGAGGTAGAATAACTTCATTAATTTGGGAGCACAATTACAAGGGTGCAATCATTGTTTTTCACAACATAGAAACTCTAGTTTGAATGAGCTAATAAATAAGACAATGCATTGTTTCACCAACTATAGAGTAAGTCCATTGTTCTATAGTGTCATGGCCACCCAAGTATGCACTACTACATTACCATAGCCACCCAAGTCCAAACTGCTACAGTTTCATTGGCAAGAAGTTTGTAGAGCTACAATACCGTTGTCTCCAAAGTCTGAGCTACTATAGTACCCTATCGATGTCGTTTGGTCAGCTCTCTTATAGTGCCATGTTGAAGACCACACTGTTACAGTACCATGTCGATGTCGTTGGTCAGTACTACTATAGTGAGTTAGCATTACTAAAATTCCTAATATTTGGGTTATTGACCTTCAGCCCTAGGACCCCCAGAGTAGGGGTGTATTTCCCCCTGCAACCCCGAACAACCTCACCATAGAGTTCGAACCATGGAGTTATGGTCTGGTGTGCAATCTAGACTGCTAGCATTCATCCCAACTTCATCCAAACGAATCGCTACAGTATTGCAACAAAATCAAGTACTATTATGATGCTCAACTGATTTTCTAGTCTTTATCAAATTGTATGACTTCATAATCAAACTTCCCTGTACTAAATTTTCTAAAATATTAATCTCTGGAATTTTATAAGACTTTCAATCCATTTCGTAAGAAATTGTGATTTTTTGTAAGACATTATGATTTTCATAATACTTTTTTAAAATTTGGTAAGATGTTTTAGTTTCATAAGATGATTTTTGTATGATATTAAAAATTCATAAGATGTTTTAATTTATCAAAAAAACTAAAAACTCAATACTTAGATATTTTACTTAATGAAAATTTTCAACGTAGAACATAGAAACTGGAAAAACAAAATTAATAAGAATAAGAATATAAAATCCATTAGAGTCAACATCATTCAAAAATATAAATCAAAAAAGTATAAAACATAAAATATAGAGTTGTAATTATCAAAATAAAAAATAAGAGCAAAGAGACACTCCAACAACTAACAATAAAAAAACTCTAACAATAATGTCAGTCAAAAAATAATCATTAATTTCACCATGTGTCACATCATATGTAATATCTTTTGAATACTCATCCAAAACTCCTTTTGGATAAACTCTAAAAACGTTTAGAGCAGCTTTCTTAGTGAGACTCAATCCTTTTTTAGTCAACCATCAAGTGTTACCTCGTGATTCTTTGTAGCATTGACAACAAATATGAATTCTTAAATTCATAAATTTTAAAAAAGCATCAGTGTTACTCAATCTACAAATATATCTAGGATGATCTCTATCAAACACATGTATCTCAATACATGTGTTCATTAGTTGTATCAAATACAAGTATGCATTTTCATATGATCTCTTTGTCTAAGACATCAAGTAAACATGGGTCACGAAGTATGTCAATACTATACATTCTCAATTATCGAAGTATAGAATAACCAGGTTGATGAATACATCACATGTCATCTATATTTATGGAAGGAAGGTCACATCACATGCCCCTAACCCAATAGATAAGCACATCCACTATTGGAAATTCGGGCTATAGCCACAGTTTGAGAAACCATGGCTAAGTTTGGTGTGGCTATAGGCCTAGACTTATAGCCACGGTTTGGAACCGTGGCTATAGGTATACATCCATGGTTCAAACCATGGTAATATCACTATAGACATGATTTAGAACTATGGCTATACTAGAGGAGGGACACAATTTATTGCCACTGTTAGAAACTGTGGCATTAGACCTATAGCCATGGTAAAAAATCATGACAATAGACCTATAGCCACATTTAGAAACTGTGGCTATAGGGTCTGAAAAACCATTAAAAAAAAGCCCCCCATCCCCCTACACAACCCCCCCCCCCCCCTGAAGTAACCCACCCCCTGCATCCCCCTCCCTCCTAGACACCCCCACCCTACATAAACTCCCCCTCCACTAGACAGCCTCCTCCCCCCATGCAAAGCCCCTCTGGACAGCCCCCCTGCAAAGCCCCCTTGGACAGACCCTGGACACCCCCCCCCCACAGACAGACCCTGGACAACCCCTAGACAGACCATAGACACCCCCCAGACCCTGGACACCCCCCCCCCAGACAGACCCTGGACACCCCCCATACCCTAGAAACCACCCAGATAGACCCAAGACAGACCCCCCCCCCCCTGAACCCTGGATACCCCCCCTAGATAGACCCTGGACACCCCCCCCCCCCCAACCCTAGACACCCCCCAGACCCTGGACAGATCCCCCTGGATAGCCCAGACCTCCACTCCCCTGGAAAGCCACCCACCACCCTCCTGGATAGACCCTGGACCCCCCCCCCCCCCAACCTGGACACCCCCCCAGACCCTAGACAGATCCCCCTGGACACCCCCCAGAACCTGGACACCCCACCCCTTGCACCCCCTGCCAGTTACCCCCCTCCCCCTGCCAGTCCCCTCCCCCCTGCTAGTTCCCCCCCCCCTCCCCCTGCCAGTTCCCCCCTCCCCCCTGCCAGTCCTTCCCCCCCCCCCCCACAAAACCTGGATACCCCCCCAGACCCCCTAGATAGACCCCCCCCCCAGATAGACCCTGGACAGACCCCCCAGGACAAACACCCCCCCAGACCCTAGACACCCCCCCTGGACAGACCCTGGACACCCCCCCCCAGAACCCGGACACCCTCCCCCAGACCTTGGACAGATCCCCCTGGACACCCCCCCCCCCAGAACCTGGACACCCCACCCCTTACACCCCCCCTACCAGTTACCCCCATCCCCCTGCCAGTCCCCCTACTAGTCCCCTCCCTGCCAGTCCCTTCCCCCCTACTAGTCCCCCCTGCTAGTTTCCCCCCCTCCCCCTGCTAGTTCCCCCCTCCCCCTGCCAGTCGAGCCCCCCCCCCCCCACCCACCCTGCTTGTTTCCCCTCCCCCTTCCAGTCCTGCCCCCCCCCCTGCCCCTACCAGCCCCCACTTGCACCCCCTGCCAGTTTCCCCCTTACCCCCTACCAATCCCCTCCAAATTAAATTATACATGAAATCTACTTACATAATAAGAATTAAACAAATCCAAATATAAACAAACACATAACTGCACTTACATGAGTCTCCCTATAAGAAAAACTATCAAAGAAGTCTAGAACCAGCTCAAAAGTACCTACAAAACAAGGAAGGACATAGTAGTTCTCATCCCCTATACCCACACTTCTCCCCCTCCCTACCCCCCTACCGGACCCCCTGGACAGCAGCCCCATCCCCCCTGGACAGAAGCCCCCCCTACTGGACCCCCTTGGACAGCATCCCCCCCACCCCCCCTGCTGGACCTCCCTGGACAGTAGCCCCAGCCCCCCTGGACAGCAGCCCCCCCCCCCCCCGCTGGACCCCCTGGACAGCCCCCCCTGCTGGACCCCCGCTACTACAAACACGGCCTTTATCAGCGCTAAAAATGGCCTTTATCAGCGCTAGAAAAGTGCTGATAAATCCAGCGTAGATAAAGGGGGGGTCCCCTTTATCAGCGCTCTGAAAAGCACTGATATAGGACCCCTTTATCAGCGCTAAAAAAAGCGCTGATAAAAGTACCCCTTTATCAGCGCTTTTTTTAGCGCTGATAAAGGGGTCCTATATCAGCCCTTCCTTTATCAGTGCTTTCGTTTTATCACTGATAAAAGTTAAAAAATTTTAAAAAATTTAAAAAAAATTAAAAAAATTAAAAAAATACTGCCAATCTGGGGGGGCTTTTATAGCGCTTGAACCCCCCCCCCCTTTTACAGTGCTTTTCGGCCCCTATACAACACCCCATGCACCCCACGCACCCCCCTCCACCCTTTAACAGCGCTTGCTCCAATATTCCCCATGCGCGCGCACCCCTGCCTCTACCAGGATTTGAACTCGAGACCTCCCCCCTGCGCGCCTAAGCCCTTACCACTACTCTATTTTGATTTGCTTTCCAATTCATGATATCTCTATATATATATATTTATATATTTAGTTATATTTATTCATATAGTAATATATATTTATATTAATATATATATATTGTTATATTATAATATATATATATATAGTTATATTATAATATATATAGTAATATTAATATATATATATAGTGGTATTAATATATATCTATATCTATATATATATATATATTTAGTTATATTTATTCGTATAGTAATATATATTTATATTAATATATATATATAGTTATATTAACATATATATAGTTATATTAACATATATATAGTTATATTAACATATATATAGTTATATGAATATATATTTATATAGTTATATTAATATATATATATATATAGTGATATTAATATATATATTTATGGTGATATTAATATATATATTTATAGTAATACTAATATATATATATATGTAGTTATATTAATATATATATAGTTATTAGATTAATATATATATATAGTTAGATTAATATATATATAGTTAGATTAATATATAGGTATATAAATATTCATATATTGGTATTTTAAATAAAATGGATATTAGTTATTATTTATATAAAGCTAATATATTTTATATGTAAATATGTTTAATTATTTATTTTAAAAATTTAATTTTTAGGTGCGAATATATAAAAAATATGTACATATAGTTATATATTTGATTATAAATAGCAGTTCATTATAAAAAAGGATGAAATTTCAAAGACATAATATCAATATAAATGTAATACCTTGGAATAAATTCAGTCCCCGCCAAGAAAAGCCAATAATACCCCCTTAAATGAGTTTGAAAATCCATAAAATGTTAAAAAATCTGGGTACCCCGACAAAAAACTCAGTTTTGGAGGCCTTCTGGGCCTCTTTTGGCCTCGAAAAACGCTTGATCGGGGTCCCCCCTGGTCACAGCGACGTAGAGCTCGTCGCAGGCTTCGATTTGATATGTGGTAGAGCTCAAACGGACACCCGGATCAAAAGTTATGGCCGTTTGAAGTTTGAGTTGCGTTTTCAACATATTTTGGATCTTTTTTTAATTTTTTTAATTTTTTTAGTCCTCAAATTGTTATTAAATGACTATTACTCCATAATGATTATCAAAATATTAATTAAAAATATTTTTTTAATTTTTTAAGAAGTAATTTTCACTAAATATCTTATATATTAAGTATAATAAGTGTAAATGGACAACAGCCCCCCCTACTGGACCCCCTGGACAAAAGCCCCCCCACTGGACCCCCTGGACAGCCCCCCCCCCCCCAGGAGGTGCCAACCTTATCTCTCAGAGAGGTGTTCTTCTTCCTTGATATTCTTCTCCTCCCTCCTTATGTATCTCCAATTCTTCTCATCCTAGAAATCTCAAGTGAGCCATGTCTATTTGTTTAATGCTTTTCTACCTATTTTCAACTGCTCTCATTACTGTTAGGTTTGTTACCTAACTTTTGAATACTCCAATGGGGAAATCACTCAAGGAGGGAAGCTGATCCAAGATTTTTGATAGCTGGAGAGAGAGTAAGGATTTGGGAAATGCAACACAAGTGGAGAAAATTGAAGATGCATCTCACACTGAGGAAATGGTTTATGCGACTAGTTTCTATTAGGCATGATTGTGATCAGAAGGTATGAGTGACTCTTTCATGGAGGCATTTTTTATTGAAAAAAAGATAAAATAAATGAATTACTTGTAGTTAATTTCTCTCTCTAATAGATATTTTTATATTGGAAACAACCTTTGGGAAAATTGCTGCTAAAAACTCGACTCTGATGGAGGCATGAACATTGGGAAGTTGTGACCATTTCTAAGGACATGCTGCAGAAGCTGGAAGAAGTTCATGAGCTTTGTTAGCTTGATTGTTGTTTATGATGGAATTAAAATTTTCTACAGAGGTGTGACTTATTCAAGCTCATATTATCGTGATTCAAGAACTAATAACAACTATAAAAAATATCTTCAGTTCTTGCGAGAAGAATCATGAGAGCTGGAGATACAAGAGTCTCGTTTCGTAGATTCTGGAAATTGAGGTGACAAAGCCGCTGCATGTACATTTAGTAGATGCAATGCCAAGGAGCAGCAAATTGCAACCAAAACAGTATGTCCTAAATAGGTAATATCTTATTTATATTTTTTCATGGAAGTGGATCAAATGAAATAGAATAGAGAGGTAGAAAGCTTGTGGACTTTTCAGTCCAGACAGAAAGGAATAAACAATGAAGAGATTGAGGAGAAGTTTGAATCCTGTCTCAAATGTCCTGACGTGGTACATTATGATCTGATTTCTTCATAGGATAAGCATGAAAGGCATATTGAAGAGGGGAAACATGTTCATGTTCTAATGGAACCACTAAGGGAAAAAGTGTTTGAATGTTCTATCAGAACAAATCACGATGAAGTAAAAATTAGCAACAATAGATGAGTATTTTAATTTTTTTTTTTTTTGAAGTAGAACCCATAGAACAAGAAGTGATTGATGTTGGAACTTCCATGGAAAATGTAATGGAGGCTGGTAGAGTTTCTATGAGACAACAATGTATTTCTTCTGCAGATACTCAGATTGGATGTGAGCATTGTTTTTCTGCCAGTGGTAGAAAGAGTCAAGCTATTCTAGTGAAAACTACAGCAACCAATGTGGAGGATTCTTACACACTGGTTCAAAGATTCCTAAAGGAGAAAAAGGCATACTAAGAAAGGTCAAGGCCTATTCCTTAGGATAAGAGGGTTCTGGATGGGAATTCATTGGTTAATGCAAAGGATTCAGAAGGCTACTGTAAGGGATACTTTTCACAAGGATTTTCAAAGTATTATGGATTACCTATTAGATTATTTTTCAACATGAAAAACCACTGTAATAATTTTATAAACATGGAATAATATTCCCCAATATCTAATTCTTGGCCTAGGAGGTCATTGGTTTCCAGTAAGTTACACACTCCATTTGTGATAGATCTATTTTATGTTGTTGATGTGGAAGGTCTTTTCCAGTAGTTTTTGAGTTTTTTCTTATTCCATGATGATCTCCTTGAATAATTGTTGGAAATAACTAGATACAAGTTATTTCACTTCGATGAAGTTGATAAATTTAAATAGATTATAATGTGGAAAACACAAGTCCAATGAGAATTGTCAGGGACGCTGAAGCAAAAATTGGCAAGGAAACAAATAGGCCAAATTATTTTTGTTCTTGAGGATGTCATTGAGAATTCAAGCTTTGTGAATTATAGCACTAGGACACATGATTCTTTATCTAGTTTGACTCCTGAATTCATATATTCCAATTTCATTGAAGCAGTGTTGTGCAAAAATTGTTAGAAAAAAGGGTCAAGTGTTGTGTTTGTATTTAGTTCTGGTAGGGAAAATGTTTGTTGCTTTAAGGGAACAATTTAGAGTTCATACAATTCTGGGAGATCCTAATAGGATGTTACTACTTTCATGTTATTCTTTGGCTATATCAAAACTGAAACTCATATTTGGGAATCCATCTTCTCCTGCATGAAAAATTATGATCATTATAAATGCATCAAAGGCTGACATTACTATTAAATAAGTTGGTTTTGTTGTTGATTTTGGAAAGGCAAGAGATATGACCAATGGATTTTTTAATATTTCTCCTTATATGTTATCAACATGGGGTACATACTGGTTTTCTAAATCAACCAATAATGTTTCTCCAAATTTCATACCCACTATAGGCAACATTTTTTCTACTGACAAAGAGATAGAGTTCGGTTTGATGAGTTACGAGACAAGGGGAGCTGATATTGTTAGAGTACACACAATTAGTGTGAGTGTTCATGTTGACGAATTCTTGCGGGAGAAATTAGAAATTTTTTGTGACTCACTTGAAACTTTGATTTCTAGAATCCATGGGGGACAAAGGAAAGCTGGATGCATTCTGGTTTTTTCTTTTAGCATGGAAAGGAGTATCTCCACTGGCTTATTGGAGTACAACAATTTTGAAGCCTACTGAAAGGGAGTCAGTCACTTACTTGGAGTTGGCTTGGGAGAGTTGATAGTTTGGTCTACCTATTGGAGTTTTGATTTAGTTTACATCCTTATGGTTGATAATAATTCAGTAAGTTCTGCAAATGAAATCATATTTTCCATGGTTGTTCCTGCTTCCAAACAAGCATGATGAGACTCACTGGTGTCAATTTTTATGATTAAAGCTTCCAGTATTTGGTCTGAAGAGAAAAATATTGGTTCTCATCCAATTTTGTTTGTAGAAGAGGAGTTGTTTTAAGTTATTATTGTTGTGGAATCGTCGGGAGTCGCAACGACGGAAATTAGAAACGGAAGAAGAATGCATAAGAAATGAAAACAACAAGAACACAACGATTTACGTGGTTCGGTAAAAATCCCTACATCCACGGAGAGGCAGAACTTCACTAATTCAGGAGTACAAAATTACAGAGTTTTTCAAGTGATAACCCTAGCCTGAAAATGGGCTATAAAATGAAGAAGACGGTCACTGTTCCAAAATTAAGTCTGCATCGCTACAGTAAAAGGTGGTCAGCTTTGTCAAAAGTGCTATAGTACAGTTTCCCCCGAAGTCTGCACTGCTACAGTGCCTATCAGTGTCGGTCGGTCAGCTCTACTACAGTAGGCCACAAGCATTCGGCCCAACCGGATCGGGCTACACCAATCCAACAATCTCCCTTGTTTCATCCCTTGATGAGAAGGAGGTTAAGAGTACCCTTTTTCTCTAAATCTTGAGAGTGTGGCTGGTTCTTATGGGTTCACAAATTAATTCTTTATGTTCTACTAGGACATAGTTCTCGATGAGCTCCTTAATGCTATGAGGGAGTTCTTTAACCATGCCTCAATGCCCTATAGAATCAACTCTAATTTTATTGCCTTGATCCCAAAGAAGGAAAATGTTGTGGATTAAAGGATTTCAGACCTATTGCTATTGGGAATACCTTTCCAAAAATCATTATCAAAATTACTGATATGAGGTTAGGTCTCATTGATCGTGGGTTTATCTCTTCAAATCAGCCCCCCGGATAGCCCTTAGACACCCCCCTAGACAACCCCCCTAGACACCCCATCTGCACCCTGCCCCCTGCCCTTCAGACCCCCCCGAACCCCCCCCCCCGGACAGCCCTTGGACACCCCCCCTAGACAGCCCCTCCTAGACACCCCACCTGCACCCTCCCCCCTTCCCTGTAGACCCCCCGGCACCCCCCCCCCCAGACACCCCCCTGGATATCCCCTCCTAGACACCCCACCTGCACCCTCCCCCTGCCCTACAAACCCCCCGACACCCCCCCCTAGACAGCCCTTGGACACCCCACATTGATAGCCCCTCCTAGAAAATCCTATAGTCATCAATACCTTCACTTCATTATGAAAGAATGCTAAATGAACAATGCCTTGAAACTTTTCCAAGAATAGTATTTTTCTGTCTTAGTCTGAATAATATACTTCCACCACTTATAACCCGGACCCTCTAGTAGGATGGTTACAAAAAATAACCTTAAGAGACTCATAAATCTAAAGCTAGATAAATATATCCTCAACCTTCAGTACCAAAACCAATTCATCCTAAGAATCTTGTTACCTAGGAATTATTGTGGGGCCACACTCTTGATTCTGGGGTTCCTAGGTGTGCCTTCAAGATCGATTTATTCAAGGCTTTTGATTCGGTCAGGTGGGAATTATTATGGGATGCTTTGGATCTTCTTGGATTTCCAGATAGGTTCTCGTCTTGGGTTAAAATATGCATCTCTATCCCAATGTTCTCGGTGAACATTAATGGGAGTTTACATGGCTACTTTTCGGGGAAAAGAGGGCTCAGGCAAGGGGATCCTCTTTCACCTTTCCTTTTTGTGATTTTTATGGAGTTTTTCTCACGCATCCTGGAATGCAAGAGGCTGGGGGCCGGTGCAGTGGCTGGTGCGGGCTGGAGTGGCTGGTGCGGGCGGGAAGGCAGGTGGCAGGGGGATGGCAGGGGGCTGGTGCAGGTTGGGATAGGTGGAAGGGGTTGGTGTGGGATGGATTGCAGGTGGTTGGGGACGGTTGGGCATGAGGTAGGGGCTGGTGCGGGCTGGGATGTATGAGGTCGGGGGATGGTGAGGGCTAGAACTGGTGGTTAGGGCTGTTTTGCAGGTGGCAGAGTGCTGGCATGAGTGTTTTGCAGGAGGCTGGGGGTGGTGGTTAGTGTGGTGGCTGGTGCGGGCTGGATTGCAGGTGGCTGGGGCTGGTGCGGGCTCGAATGCAGGTGGAAGGGGGCTGGAATGCTGGTGGAAGGGGGGATGATGTGGGCTGATTCAAAGGTGGTAGGGGGGCTGTTGAATGCTGGAATGTTGGTGGCAGTGGGCTGAAATGAAGGTGGAAGGGGGCTGGTGTGGGCTAGATGTGGCTGGAGCAGGGCCAAATCGCGGCATTACTGCGGCGTGACCGCGGCGTGACCGCGGCGTGTTGGCCCAGTCTAGCAACATCTGTGGGGCAGCATCTTCCGGCTAGGAGAAAAGGGGGCGGGAGGAGGCGGGGCAACATTCCGACCGTCGCCCCACTGTCATAAATTGTGATTAGTCAGCCTCAACATTGATCACAAGACTCATAGAATACTATCACTGTGAACTGTCGCGGGGTGTCGTCCTGGATCAGGGCCAAATCACAGCATTACCGCAGCGTGACTGCGGCGTGACCGTGGCATGTTGGTCCGTTCCAGCGACATCCATGGGGCATCATCTTCCAACCAGGAGCGAAGAGAGCGGGAGGAGGTGGGGCAACATTCTGACCGTCGTCCTGCCGGCAAAAATTGTGATTAGTCAGTCTAAACATTGATCACAAAACTCATGGAATACTATCATTGCGAACTGTCGTGGGATGTCGTCCTAGAGCAGGGCCAAATCACGGCGTGACCGCGGTGTGACCGCGGCGTGACTGCGATGTGACCGCGGCGTGACTACGGCGTGTTGGCCCAGTCCAGCGACATCCGCAGGGCAGCATCTTCCGGCCAGGAGCGAAGGGAGCGGGAGGAGGAAGGACAACATTCCGGTCATCGCTCCACTGGTAGAAATTGTGATTGGTCAGTCTCAACATTGATCACAAGACTCATGGAATGCTATCACTGAGAACAGTCGTGGGGTGTCGTCCTGAAGCAGGGCCAAATCACGGCATTACCGCGGCATGACCGTGGCATGACCGCGGCGTGTTGGTCTGGTCCAGTGACATCCGCGGGGCATCATCTTCCGGACAGGAGCGAAGGGAGCGGGAGGAGGCAGGGAAACATTCTGACCATCGCCCCACCAACAGATGATAGAACAGATCAACTATTTAATATGCTATAACAAGGGATCGCCAGAGAAGGTTGTAGCGAGTGGCACAATGACGCAACATCTAAAGGGCAACAAAATGACGGAAAAGAATCATACACCCTACACAAACCATTTACAAATTCATTCACTTTTCCTAAACAAGGAAATTTTATTTATAATATTCAAAGCGTGAAAAGGAAAGTGTCATGGTCAAGGAATATGCCTACTCAGGCAATGTCATTTGAGTTAAACGAGTATGATAAGCCAATTTATATTATTCAAAGAAAACAAAAACTAACTAGCCACAAAACAAACACCAACAATATGCATATGAAAGACTCAAACCAAATCTAAACATGATACAAATAACTATCACTACTCTTTGGTTTAGAAGACATCGCACCTCCGTTGGAGGGGTTTTATTATAAAATCATGGAATTTCTTTATCACACAATTCATTTAATTATATTTAACATGTATTCTAAAACTCATTCAGCACAAATAAAATGCAATAATTTAAGCAACTAGATCAACATAACTATCACTGTGAGTTTTCGCAGACAGCGCACCTCCGTTGGAGGGGTTTTATTATAAAAACATAACTTTATTTATCAAATGAAACAATTATATTAAAGAACACTTATTCAAGATATGCAATTAAATATAATTAAGCAGAATTAAGAAAGAAGCTAAATTTAATTTAAAGTATTCTTGAATTAAAGAGGATAGAAGAGGGATCCTACCTCAAGGTAGAACCAAACCATCCACTTCGGCTCTTAGAGCTTTATAACTAAAAGTTGTTGCTCCCCCCACTAGGTATACACACCTTCACACACATGCAAGGACACCTATCCCCTATGCACACACCTGTATGGCCATGAGCATGTGCAAGGGGATCCTTGCACATATGCTTATATGCATATACCAGTCTCCACTCACCTGTGTATGAATTTATATATATATACATGGGCACACATAGCCTCATATGTGCATAATCTCTGCCATGGTTGACTATACACGTAACGGGGGAACCCACATATCTATACTTTCTTACCTATGCACACGCAGGAGAGTCGCCCTTAACTTGGCTACTCTAAACCAACGAGCAGGGATCAACACACTACACAAAGGATATTAGGAACATTAAAACACATAAAGGATGCTACATAACTAGTGAGAAACCAACCAACGGCATTAAAGACTTACCTGGATTGGGATAACCAAATCCACCCGAACCAACATGAAATGATCCAACACACTACTAAAAACATAATATGGAGTAAAAAACATTGATATCCCCAAATACATGAGGTGTGAGACAATTAGTAACCATATAATTTTACCTCAGATCAAAGCCGGTGGACTGAATCAATCTGAACCCATTTTCCCCCCTTTGCAGAATATAATTAACCTTTGTCCATAGAAAGAAGTAAAAGACCTAAGTGTCCAATGCAATAAAGAAAATAAAATAAAAACTAAACTAAAACATACCTGTCTCCTGTGACTATACACGTCACTGCCAACATATAAGAACCACAATGCCCCATGGGTCAAATCATGTTCCTGCAAGCAAGGGGGAAATAAATCCATGTTTCAAAATGATACTATCAAATAGTACATTCCTATTAATTAACAATTATTCTTCCTGTTAATGGTATATAATTAGTTTGGCTTGATTTTCAGCTTAATTTGGTTTTTTTCGATACAAGTTTTTATCCCACCCAATAATAAAATTTTACTAGAGGACACAATTTCTAATTAAATAGAATATATCATAACAAAAAATGGATCCACACCTATGAAAAAGGTTTTACATGATAAGAAAGAATGTTTGATCATATATTCTGATGAGTTATAAAAGGATAAACCAAAAAAATGAAAAACATTTAGAGTTCTCTAATTTCTCAAGTGAATATGCAATTTTCAAACAATAATAAACATGTGAAAGAAGAGAAAACCATGTGTCCTCAATATAAATGTTTAGAATGTGAGAAATAAGAAAGCGCAAAGAAAATCAAACACTTTTGAGCTACAAAGAAAAGTGCTCCAGTGTTGAGAAAAAATCCTAATAACTTAGAAGATGATAAACCCACCTTATTACCATACTTGTTGATATAAAACAACACTTGAATGGAAATGTCACATAACATGCACTTCACGTATATATTTTTTTTGAAGGAAAATAATTTTGAGAAATGAATCCTTCATATATTGTTGTTATTCTATTGAAAAAATCAACATGGAGAAAATACGAAAATACATTCTTGTTAATCACATCTCTAAAAAAGTTTCAACACCTTTCCCATGAGTTAATGCCATATTTATAGGGAACTTTTCATCTAGATAACACTTTATAATTTAATAAAATATGGTTACCCATTCAAATGTATGTGAATCCAAAAAGAACAACACATTTATCCATAAACCAATTTCCCTTCACATGCATCATGAACATATTAAAACAGTATGCATTAGATAACATTTTAATTTGAAAATTACAACACTCCATTCACATGACAACTGCATCCACAAAGCATCAATGGTATGAATAATTCTACACATAAAATATTCTTAAAATTTTTATGAGCTCCAAATAATTTCACATAGAATATGATATTCTTTATGAAACTAGAAACACATCATATATTGTTCACTTAAATCGCAAAGAAATAATGTTCTCGTGGTATCTTCTATGTGAACTTCCAATGATTTATATCTACAAACACTACAATGATAACTATTTTTTTGTTTTGAGAAAACCAAAATCAATCATATATCACAGTATGATATTGATTTTCGTGAATTCATTAATTTAATGTTGAACATCAAATTATCCTGCCAACACTCGAGCTCTAGGTTGACACCCGGGGTATGCCAAACTTGATTCAATGGGGTTCCATATATGTCTGTTTATGCCTACCATTATCTAAGATGACTTCCTTAACAAGGAACCATGACAAGGTACATTACCCATTCCATGGACCACTGACCTAACACACATTACCAATTCCAGGGATATCTCTCATCTTACATGGGTTAATGGACTTTCTGTGAATTCTCATTATAGAAAAGATTACATTCCCAAGGAGAATAAATAATGTTAAGTGCGTAGTGACCATTCCAGGTATTATATAACCATGGGTCAAGAACAACCAAGAGCAAAACCCCTAACAAAACACCAAAACATGACAAATATTTTGACATATGACACATTTTTTAATTCATTAAAATTACCAATTCTCATTCCTCATATTCCATTATGTCAAATATCAGTTCTTGTCAATATAACATTGTGTCTTTTCCAATTTCATACCAATTATACAGTTACATTCTACATTATCAATTCATGTTTCAATTGTGTCAATTCCAATTCACATACTGATAATTACAAATTCTAATTCACATGTCATGAGAAGAACAAACTCAATTCACAATTCTATTCATTCCTTAATCAATTTATCATTCCAGGTATAAGGCACTAGACTCATACCATCCATGCTCTAACCCAGGGTTATAGATGTAATGAGATAATAAGAGGTACCCAAACCCCCAAGGTGTACTATCTAAAGGATCCATTGGGGTTCTTTTATAACAAATAATTAAGACCACACCGGACCTCAAGTCCAATGTGGGATGAAGACTCCAACACTCTCCCTCAAGCTAGGTAAACCTAGCTTGGACACATAAAGAAAAAACAAACAAACCAATGAAGACAAAGCAATCAACAAACTGCAAACACTCCCCCTCAAACTGAACATACCCATTTTGATGACAAAAAAAGACAAAGCATAATAAAAGATAAAGCTGCAAGGCTACTACTCCCCCTCATGATCGCAGGTCCCCCTTCTAGATGATGGATGGATGAAGTTGTTGCAGACGCAGCAGAGAAACCACATAGACCGGGCCTGTAGAAGGAGTGCCAGGAATGCCGCACTAGCGGGGCCGGTCGATGAGATACCGGGAAATCCACACTAGCACTGGGAAAGCCGCACTTTCGGGGCCGGTGACGGGAGGCGGGGATTCTGCAGAAGTGTTGCGGGGTCTGGCGGCGCCAAAGGACCCGGATCCAAGGTGGTTGAGCTGCTGCACCACGGTAGAGGAAGTGCGAAGGCGTGTGCCGGTGAACAAGGAGGCGGCTGCCGGGAGTCGTCGGGAGATGTCGGCGAAGAGAGGCAGGGATTCCGTAGGAGGTGTCGGCGAGGAGGCAGAGCTGTCACAGGAGGCTGACGCGGATGGAGTAGCTTTGCGGAGGTGGCGCGCAGTAAAGCAGAGCCGGTTGTCGCCGGGAGGCCGCAGGAGGGATGTAGGGGGGCCTGGTCAGTGAAGGCTGAAGGGGGTGGTCGTGTAGGGCAGACCCGGTTGGCCGTAGAAGGAGATGTCGGCAGGGGGATGATCCGCCAGCAGGGGGAAGGCTGGGAGATAGCCGCCGCCTGGGAGATCTGTCGGGAGGGAAGGAGATCCGGCAGAGGGGTCGCCTGAGAAATGATCCCGAAGGGGCGGCAGCATAAGATTAACCTAGCCCTACATGGGGGCCGCTGCCCCCCTCGGGGGAGAGGATATGAGAAACCCTAGATAGGGGGGAAATAAAATGGGAGGAGGAGGGGTTCGGGATTAGGTTCCTTCTGATACCATGTAATGAGATAATAAGAGGTACCCGAACCCCCAAGGTGTACTCTCTAAAGGATCCCTTGGGGTTCTTTTATAACAAATAATTAAGACCACACTAGACCTCAAGTCTGATGTGGGATGCAGACTCCAACAATAGATAAGAACACCTCTTTGGTGGCCAAAGGATCATGGTCTTCATAACCAATGGACCCAATAGGATATGTGGAAGGTCTAACAGTGAGGATTTGAGAAATTACCATGGATTCTAAATAGAAGAGGTCACACACACGACATGATGACACTATCATACATGATGCAGATACTATAAAACCAATGAAGACATTAGGGAGATTTTTCAAATCACCCACCTCAATAAAAATAATATTAATCCGAAAACATAAAATTTTGATGAATGTAATCCACCATAATCCCATATGGAAACTGATAAATACACCACATCAAGTCTATTAGAAGAATATAAAAGTGGAAAATAAAAGGAATTCACTAATTTTGAGCACAACGCAATGAATCTAGATGTTTGAATCGAAGAATGGATTGAGAGATCTATGATTCAAGGTATCTTGCAAATGAGGTAGACATAAATTAGGGTTGAAATCCTAGAGATATCTGTTCCAGAGAAAGTGAGATCGTGACGGAGGAAGTGAGCTCGCCAAGTAGGGTTCATGCTCGGGAGGTAGGGTTGGAGGAGAGATCTCGTTGGAGGAGGAGATCTCGTTTAGTGGAGAGATCTGTTCGATGAGAGATTTTGTTCGACGGAGGAAGTGAGCTCGCGGGTTCGTGCTCGGGAAGTAGGGTTCGACGGAGGAGAGATCTGCTCAACGATGTGCGGAGAGATCTGTTCGCGGGTTAGTTACGATTATTTGGGGGTTTTTTCCCAATGGTTTCTAAAACCGTAGTGAAATATTATTTGGGGGGGGTTCCCTATGGTTTCTAAAAACCATAGGAAAATATTTTCTAATGTAATCTATTCCCAAAGGTTTAATGAAACCGTTGGGAAAACATATCAAATTATTACTTAAACCAATGATTTTTTCAAACCGTTGGTATGAAGGTGTTGGTATAAGTGGGATTTACACCAGTGAATGTAATTTAAAATATCATATTGAATCTATCTATGTACAGGTAAATTCATGCAATGTGGTAGTGAATCAACCCACCAAAAGGAGGACAGATTGTAGGATCCAAATCTATCTTTATAAGCTATAATTAAAAAAAGTGGACATAATGGCCTGGATTTTTAAAAGAAAAGGTGTTAAATCCATACCAATAACAACTAGTGGTGTCATACAAAATCTAATTTGTTGCAAATAATATCAATCCATGATTTAGTGAAAGCAGTCTGTTGTAAATAGGAGGTCATATTTAGAGAAACCTAATCATGGAGAAATAGGGGAGTTAGAGATGGATTGTAATGGTTATTCAACCTTATCTAAGATTAAAGAAACCTATTGAGACTAACTACACCCCCCTGCCCCACCCCACTTTCCCCACTTCCCCACTACCCCACCCCCCTCCCCCATGCCCTGCAGACCCCCCTGTAGACCACCCCCTACCCCCTACCCTACAGACCCCCCACTCCACCCTGCCCTCTCCACCCACCCCTCCCCCCTCCCCTGCAGACCTCCCCCTGCCCTGCAGACCTCCCCCTCCCCCTGCCCTACAGACATCCCCCCTGCCCCCCGCCCCACTCCACCCTCCCCCTGCCCCTACCCCCTACCCCTTACCCCCTACCCCTGCCCCCCTCTCCACCCTGCTCCCTATCCCCTGCCCACCTCCACCCAGCCCCTAACCTGCACATCCCCCCTGGCCTGCACCAGCCCCCTGGCCTGCACCACCCCCTAGCCTGCACCAGCCCCCCTAGCCTGCACACCCCCCCTATGAGTCAAAAAAATCTTTGGAGATGCTCGTGGTGTCTCAAATGAGAGGAGTAAGGATTAAAATGGAAAACATAAATGCAATAATGTCAAACAAGCTATATAAGCATAAACTACCACAAGAGGATCCTTATATATATGCTCACATGCATAAGCATGGGCTATGATGCCTCAAGCAATATTTAGTTAAATGTTCCCATTCCTACCTTTGTTCGTTATAATGTCGATACATTTTGAGGAAGTGAATAGGTAATTTTGGATTCTTCTTCTAGTTATAAATCCAAATTGATTTGATTATATGATGCCTCAAGCATATATCATAGCCTCAAAGCAATGATTTGCTAATAATTTTTTGAATTGCGTTCCCAATGGAAATAGGATTGAAGTCTTTAATATCCACTACATTATCCTTTTTTTTAATCAAAGTAAAAAAATTGGAATTGATTCCATAAGGTATAAAAGCATGATTAAAGAATTATCTCATAGAATTATGTAAATAAACATGCACAATAACCAAGTAAACCATAAAAAATTTGTTTGTGAACCCATCAGGCCCGACCACACTCTCAAATAAGGAGAAGAGTGAAGTATTTACCTCCTTATCGTCACAAGATTTAGTTAAAGACTTGTTTTGATTATTATCAACAACATAAGTAATTTTATCCATCATCTAGAAGGTAAAATCGTATCCTTTCTTTGAGAACAGTCTTCCAAAATAGTCAACCATAACATTAGAAAATTGATTTTATGAGTTCTATAAAGACCCATCGATTCTATAGGTAGAGACTCCTCTTCTAATTCACTTTTCCTTGTGTAGATAATGAAAAAATACAGTTTTTCTATCTCCCTCCTACATCCATATTATATTATACTATTTTTAGACTAGCCTTTCTTTCAGAAATGGGTTTTCATAAAGCTGAGACAAGGTTTAAATTTGATCATTTGAAGGATCATTCTGATTCTGATTAATATTATGAAATTGTAGTAAGGATTTCTCAGGCTCTTTGATATCATTACCCATATTATAGAAATATACCTTCTTCCAGAAAAGAATCATCCTTTTAACATTCTTCAACTTTTTTTCCATGATTTGAAGAGGGATTCCATAAATTTCCATGTTCCAAGTAATGATGATAATCTCCCTACAACCAGGAAAAAAAAGTCAGGCATTGTTGAATTCAAATGGAAGGGGAGATGATGTAAATTTTTTTGTGAAAATATCCACCATAAAAGGATTGTGATCATAGTGAAATTTTTGGGAGAGCCCGACCCGATACATCAATAACATAATTATTGTCATCAATATGAACAAAAAATCTATCCAATTTGCTAGCTTGTAATACATTGATGGTGTATCTACACCAGGTTTAGTAACCACCCACAATTGTAACTTCAACCATGCTATATTTATCAAAATAGGATGAAAATTCAGAATCTTCCATCATATTGATGTGTGGACCAGTTTTTTCCTCATGCCTTAGAATAATGTTAAAACCCCTCAGAATCACCCAACTATATGAACACTAAGAAATTACCCCTTCAAGATTATCCAAAATATATATTGTTTTCATGTAAGAGTTAGAGGAATAAACAAAATATAGGGAGATTACAATTCCTTGGATACCAATATCAACTAAAAAGTCATGTTGATTTTCTGTACATGAATGCAGGCTGATACTATCATACTTCAAAATACAGAGATTCTCAGAGTCATTATCACTTTATTTTTGTGATACATAGGAATATCCAAGGGAGGACCATTTAAAGTAACTCTATTTGTCAAACTCCATATTAGGTTTATCTAAAATAATCATCATGGGTTTTTTGGCCGTAATAAAGTATCCTGGGGATGTGATTGTGGGAGAGTTCCCATGACCTTGAAAATTACAAAAGATAATCTTCATTTATGAAGGGATGTCATAGCTCTTGTTTTGAAAAACGCAAGGAAACAAGAGAAATCAAATAAATTTCAAAACCTGTTATCAATGCCCGGAACCAATTGAGCAAGATGATTCGGCTCGGCCTGGGCACTCTTGTTCAACATTTCCCCTAAACTCTGAAGCTCGGCATTGAAATCCCTTTCAAATTTCCTGCAAATTTCACATATTCATGAGAAACCAAGCATGCGGGCAAGGAAAAAACTAAAAGCCCAATCAACTTATAGGATAGAATCCATGACCATTCGGTCTCTGGAGGAACAACAAGGGAGGAGGAACAGCAAGGGAGAAGGAGTATTCGCTAGGGGATAGGGTTGAGGGTGGGAGGATAAAGTCGAGCGCGAGGGTGGCGAGGCTACCGTGAAACACCGATGGCCAGGAAGTATAGCAGTGATGTCGGGGAGGAGTGCGTGGAGAGTAGGTCCAGGTCGAGGGTTCGAGGAGTCATGGATAGTGGGGAGGAGGAGCTCGCGGATTGGGGGAGGAGAGGAGGAGAGCATCGCGGAGAGCGTCACGGAGAGCATCGCGGACTGGGGAGGAGGAGCCCGATAGATAGTCAAAAAAAATTGCTACAGATTTTTTTAATCTGTGGCTATAAATTATGATATAGCCACAGTTTTAATAGAACTGTAGGTATAAACTAAGCTATAGCTACAGACTTATAAAACTGTGGCAATAGGTCCATGGATATAGCCCTATTTTCTAGTAGTGATCATATGTTTTATCTCAATTGATGACCCAGATATCATACTTGTTGTATAAGAAAAAAACACATCTTTGTTAAGTTTCAATCGATGACATAATCAGTAATATACTCAGCCACTCCCTGATTAACTAAGCCTCAAGCCTTGAATAAAAAGGTATCAAAGTATAAAGGTTCTCATGCTAGGTATTTCATTAACCTCGGGTATTGGAGAAATCCAAATATGAACCATGCACCTCTATCATACCAAATACATGGTGTATGAATCACCATGTGGTATATTTCATGGATCATAAAACGTACAAAACTCATTTTTTTCCTCATGAGAAACTTTTGTATCCTGATATAAGAAATCTCACTCGCACTAACCATAACATTTCATCACAACTAATAATACTCCATGATGAACATCGATTAGGGATAACCCAAAGTCGCACTTTAAGAGGTCAATTATCATTTCAAGTATTTGTGAAACCAATATGAAAGAATGATAAAATGAAGTTTTTCTTTTTTATAACATGATATATTTAAAAAAATTAAACTCTTACAAATTTTAACAAAACAATACATTAACATTTATCTCATCATATCATATGTGAAAGAATATTAAAACAGCCTTATGCTTGCTGCACTCTTAAGGTTTCTCTATGTAATTCATATCACATCTCAATGTGATCATCTAATAAAACTCTCCCACTAAACTCTTTAGTGAGTAACATATATGACGAAAACTAGTTTGAATAATGACGAGTCTTAGAAATCATATTTCTAATGTTCAGCTCTTTGAAAATTGTATTCAAACTTGTTTACTACACAATATTCAATGTTATGTTGTTGATAACTTATGTTATCTACTTATAAATTTTCTAAGTTTATCATCATAATCATTCTTGGAATCCTTTCCATCAAACTTTTTCTTTTGAAATCTATTTATAACTAATGTCACTATTTAGAATAATCATTTACTGACATATCCTAAAACATTCAAGATATTAAGTGACATTTACTTTGTACTTTGTCTAATATAATCCTTTATTTGTTAACCTTTGAACTTCTCTAAGTCCAAACATGCTCTCACTAACCTCTTAAACACTATTATTTTCATAATATCTTGGTAAGATGAACAAACTCATTTGTATTAGGAAATAACACTTATTTTCTTTAGTGAGAATATTTAACAAATAAACTATTGTATCCATATCAAATATGATATTCTATGTGTTTCGAGCAATTTTTTTAAGAGAGGGTTATTCATTAAAATATGTCACTAATGAGCAATGGGATCACATCCTTCATATTTTAACAAAAATGTAGGATAAACTCTCCCAAATAAAACTCCTTTTATCATCATATGCTTTTCTAATATGATATAGAATCCAATGAATCATAAATCATGTGAATTAAATCAATCATCTCGTATTGTTTAAAATAAATTCTTGTTTACAAACAACTTCTCTGACCATATAAGAGATATAAATCATGTGAATTAAATTCATCATCACATATTGTTTAAAACAACACTTTGTTTACAAACAACTTCTCTTATAAAAGGTTGAGTTACAACTACCAAAGGGCGATTCACACACGCTATAATGAAAGCTGCAAATAAACGGACAGGGGACTCAACCCCATGACTGGAGCCCCAAACAACTTCTATTATGATATAAAAAATAAAATGAAATACACATCCTTTAAAAATTCATTCAAGCTTGATATGTTCCTTTACATTCAAGTCTTATGATTCAACAACCCTTTGTTTCTTTATTTGAATGCAAACTACAAGCTTCATCAAATCTTTCTTTGATTTTGAACTTCGGTATATTTACAACATTTGTAAACATCTGATATCATATACCCTTAAAAATCAAAGAATTTTTATTGTAACACTAATACCTGACATGGAATTTTCATAGAGTTTCCATACCCCTTCAGGCATCCCAGACAATTTCATCATATGAAAACATAATCCTCCTTCCTAAATCTTCCTTTAGATTTAAATGACCTTGGTTTGGTACTTGAAGAAACATTATTGGACTTTCCAACTAACTTTTTCTTCTTTCAATTTGAACTGAACTTTTACCCACTTGTATTGTCAATACACCACTAGAACTTGGGAATCTCATGTTCATTTATCCTCAACACTTTGAGAATATCATGTAAATATTTATTAAAAATCATTCACATTGTTGGAAAATTTCCAACGATGACAAAAAAATGAATTCCATAGCCAGAACAAGCCTTAGAGGAAACCTTCAGTCTCTTCAAGTCATTAGCATATCCAATCATAATAAATATATGAGTGGAGACTAAAATTCTTTCAATCATCTTGCATCTAATTCCTTTGAAAACTTGAGTGAATCGGTCTATATTTCTTATAAGTATCTAGATTCATTTGTTGAACAACTTCAACATTTGATTAAATGAGGGGTTCTCTAACACATAAAATTTAATTTCTTAAGAACAATTCTTAAGTTTTTTTACCAATCTAAGAAGTTGCTTACATTAAACTTCTCCTTGTTAAAATTTGATAGAAAGTTAAGTTTAATGATGATAATGTTGTTTATCTACAATAGAAGCTTTTATTAGATAAGTATCATGTTTTACGTTCATTTAATAAGGACTTATTAAAAGTTCTCTCACTAGCATGATGACCCATTTCAAAATTCATCACATCTATTAGTGGGACAAGATCCATATTTCATTAAGCAATGAATATGATTTGACGTTTCTCTCACCACTGAGTTATTTAAGTATGACATCGTCTCAATCATATCATATATGACTCTTGGATAGTTGAGCAGATAACTCTTTACTTGATCCATCATATGGATAAACAATACATTATTCATCTAGTAAATCCTATAAATGTCTCTTGGTTAAGTGAAACTCGAAGAAAATGTCAAAAATGGGCACCTAATCCTATTAAGGTCACTCATTAATTGATTGTCTTACACAAGATAATTTAGAGGCACCCTGTTTTGACATTATGAGCCTTGTTGGATGATCGAGGTCTTAATAAGTATCTGCTTTAAAAGGAATTTGACTTAGTCTTTTAAATGAGATTTAATCTCATCATCTTATCACTTGTTATTCTCTTAACACGTATGCATGCTTCTAATAATTTAGTTTGGAATCTTATTCTCACCATCAAATCAATATGTTGAAACCATATTAATGTGTAACTCTTTACACAAATCATAGTTTATGTTACTAACCCAAATTAAAATTCAACTATATTTATACACATCCAAATGCATCTCATGAATAAGATACTTGAAACTCATTCATATAAAGGTTTATAATTATATGAAATCAACAATCCCCTCAAGAGTAAACTTGGAGTGACGAGTAACAAACCTCGACTTTTCTAGTCAAGACATAAGCCTCCATACCAATTAACAGTTCAACCTGAAGTCTCTATACCCAAGGATACTTTATTCAAGAGAGACATAAAATCCATTATTATACACCTAATATATATAAATCATAATTAACTGCTTAATTCAAACTCATAACCCAATACAAGTCAAAATAGGTAGAAGAAAACTAAACCAATTATCATACATAGCATTTAACTCCTTAGATGCATGTATGAAAACTTAAAGAGGCAGTTTAACAATTTAAACTAAAGCATACAACCATTCATAATATAACAATTATTTACAACAGTTCCGGGAAGAGGGTATAACTCGGTGAAAATACGCATGCACACATGTAGTGGGTCAGGGAGACTCGAACTCAAGACCTCCCAAACACCCAATAAGACTGCTCCCACTGAGCTACACCCTAAAGGCATTCATAATATGATAATTATATATATGAATAAAACATATAATAAAATAAATGAATGAACAATTCATATATTTAAACATGAGATAAACAATTTATGGACATAAATAAAGCAATTAAAATCATTTTATAATTTAGTCATGCATTATAGACATTCCACAAATAAATAAATATACACACTTTGAATTTTCATTTAATATGAACTCTTTCATATTAACCTTTATGACATTTTATTTAAAATAATATGATATCAAATATAAACATATATATATATATAAAAACTATTCATGTGTATTATGTAAACATTCTAAATATCACATTTAATATTATTTAAACATTGATCATATCAATTATCAAAACTCATTTAACATGATTTAAATAATTTCTTAGACAAGACACTTAATTTGAACATTTCAAATTAATTATTATAAACAATTCATAATATTAAATATATGTTGAGAAAACAAAATTTGAAATGAGAAAAACTAGAATAGCAGAGAAAGATGAACAGAAAAGGAAGAAAAATATTTTTATTGATGATCACAGAACTTCCTCTCTGTCAGAAGTTTTCTCTATATTTGAGGGAGAGTTGCATTGCCTTTTATAGGCAGTGCAAAGGGGATTAGCGGGGGTAGGCAGTCCACCCCCGTTGAAAGATGCATTCATAATCAGCAGTTGTCTAACACTCACCCTTGGGATGCACACCCCTACCAATGTCATACGTGTTTTGATACTGGCTTATTAAAAACCTTATTCTAGAAAAACTCAGTGGGATAAAAACCGGAATAAAGAAAAGAGTACAGTCACAAAGACTCCCCCTGAAAGTTACATTACATTACAAATTTTGCAACCTACACATCCCTATATGATGCAGAAATGTCGAGAGTTGCAGCGAAAAAAACAGCGAAACATGGAAGAGTAAAAGGGAAAAATAGAACAAGGACACAAGGATTTATGTGGTTTGGGAATAATCTCTATGTCCACAGAGAGGCAGAAAATTACTATATTTGGGAGCACAATTACAGAGTGTTTCAGTAAGAAACCCTAGCCCGAAATGGGCTACAAATGGAGAAGACGATCCACTGTTCCACCAACTGTAAAGGAAGGCTGCATCACTATAGTGAAAGGCGATCACCCAAGTCAAAAGTGCTACAATGGCTACCGGATGGAAATCCAAAATGCTACAGTAAAGTTGACTCCAAAATCTACACTGCTACAGTATTATCTTCAAACAAAATCTACACTGTCGGCTGGAAATCCTTCCTTTAATTGTGTGATGCAAGCAGTATTATCTTCAAACAAAATTGTTGGGCTATTATCCATAGGTAATTCACTTGCCACTCGAATGTGTTGAGTCATAGATCGTAACCAAACACATTCTCAACATGCTTCATGTTCGACATGCTTCATGTAATGCTATCACTTATGTGTGATTTGAAGATGTTGCAACAAGTGTCTTCTTTTGTAATCTCTAAGATATGACAGTACCTTTTACTGTGAACATATAACCAGTTTGTGATCGCGCATTATAAAAATTAGATAAATAACATGTATCTGCAAAACTATCCATCTTCCTTTTTAATTTGTTAGAATAGAATAAACCCAAATCAATAGTGCTATAAAGATAACAAAAAATATGTTCAATATCATTCTAGTATCTTCATGTAGGGGTTGAACTAAATCTTTCCAATAAATTAGTAGAAAAAGATATATCAGGATGAGTACAATTAGCAAGATACATTAGTGCTCTAATAGCACTGAAGTATGCTACTTCTGAACCAACCAACTCCTCATTTTCTTCATAGGATCGAAATTGATCTTTCTCAGTATTTAAAGACTGGACAACCATTAGAGTACTTAAAAGATTTTTCTTGTCCATATTAAAGCGTTTAAGACCTTTTCAGTGTAATTTGACTGATGTAAAAATATATTGTTTGGCATATGCTCAATTTGTAATCCAAGACAATATTTGGTTTCTCTTAGGTCTTTCATTTCAAATTCATCTAAGTTTCTTATTGCTTCATTGATCTCTTCTAGAGTTCCGATGATATTTAAATCATCAACATAAACAGCAATGATTGCATATCCAGATATTGTTTTCTTAATAAAAACATATGGGCATATGGGGTTATTTACATACCCTTTATTTAACAAATATTCTCTTCAATGATTATACCACATATGCCCAGATTATTTTAATCCATACAGGGATTTCTGCAATTTAATTGAATATAGGTCTTTGGGTTTTGATTTTAATACTTCATGTATTTTAAATCCTTCAGGGATTCTCATATATATAATTTTATCAAGTGACCTTTATAAATAAGTTGTAACAACATCCATAAGATGCATATTAGACTTCTCAGCTGCTCCAAGACTGATCAGATATCGAAAAGTAATAGCATCCATAATAGGAGAATATGTCTCCTCATAATTAAATTCAGGTCTATAAGAAAAACCTTGTGTGACAAGACGATATTTGTATCTTACAATCTCGTTTTTCTCATTACGCTTATGCTCAAAAACTCATTCATATCCAGCAAGCTTCACAACTTCTTGTGTGAGCATGATATGTCCAAAAACCCTTCACCTATTAAGTGAATTTAATTCAACTTGCATTGCGTCTTTCCATTTATTCCAATCGGGTCGTTTTTTACATTCCATAATAGACCTTGTTTCAGGGTCTTCATTTTCATATCACGTGGCATAGAATATGAAAATATTTCATCAATATTTTCCATATTACTCTGATTCCATATATCACCTATAGTGGTATAATTAAGAGAGATTTCATTGTTTTCAAAACCTTCAGAGTTTTCTATATCTTGTGAATTCTCATCATGTGTTTCTTTAAGAATACTTAAATTACATGTTTCTTTTAGAACATAGGCTTCCATAATGGGGTTTTCAATTATACTCATCCCTTTTCTTTTTTGAGGAATTCTATCCTTAGATCCAATTGGTCTTCCACGCTTCAGGCGTGTTTTTGATATTTCTATAACATCATTATGTAATTGTGTTTTCAGGGTATCAATTCTATTCGGTGCATTTACAGCTGGTACGTGTGATTTAGCCACACCATTTGAATCAGTAAATGCATCGGGCAATTGATTTGCTAGTTCTTCAAAATGTAAAATCTTTTTCACTTCCATCACACACTGTCGAGTGGGAGGATCGAGAAAAGATAACGTTTGCACATTCCATAAAATCTCCTCCCTTTGTTTCTTTTCCCTCCCTAATGCTGGGAATACTTCTTCATTGAAGTGACAATCAGCAAAACATATTGTAAATACATCACCAGTTTGTAGTTCAAGATATCTGATGATGGATGAGGAACAATATCCTACATATATTCCCAACCTCCTTTGAAGACCTGTTTGTGTACGTTGTGGCGGGGGGCAATTGGTACATATACTACACAACCAAATATTTTTAAGTGGGTGATGTTAGGCTCTTAGCCAAAAGCCAGTTGGAGTGGAGAGTGCTTATGATATGCACTTGGTTTGATGCGAATTAATGTCGAAGCATGCAATATTGCATGACCCCTTACGGAGCTCGACAACATTGTTCTTATTATTAATGGTCTAACAATAAATTGGAGATGTTTTATCAGTGATTCAGCTAAACCATTTTGTTTATATGCATGGGAAACTAGATGCTCCACAGTGATCTCCATTGCTGTACAATAATCATTGAAAGCTTGAGAGGTAAACTCTCCAACATTATCAAGTCTTTCTTTCTTGATGACATAATCAAGAAATTGTAAATGTCCATAAGAACTTTCAATTATTTTTTACATCATTCCTAAATCTGGATGACCTAATCGAACATGCCACAAATTAAAGATTTGTGGTTCATTCTTTACTAACATATATGTTTTGATTGCACTTATATATGTATAATGCAATCTAGATGAAATTTTTGGTGGTTTTTTTAGTACACGACTCTTATCGATTTATTGATGGTGATGCATATGTACTTTTCATTTCTCTCAGATATAGTTTGAGTATCATACCCATGATAGTATATATCATTGAAACTTAACAAGTTTTTTTTGGACTGGGGAAAATATTGCATCTTTTATAAAAAACTGCATCCCATTGGGTAAAGAAAAACTCACTTAATCAGTCTCTTATATCAGATCTACAGGACCTAATACGGTATCCAAAATTGGTCTTGTTGATTTAAGATTAGAAAAATATTTTTTATTCTTAAGAATTGTGTGTGT
The DNA here is from genome assembly GCA_963277665.1 of Viscum album. Taxonomy (NCBI): domain Eukaryota; kingdom Viridiplantae; phylum Streptophyta; class Magnoliopsida; order Santalales; family Viscaceae; genus Viscum; species Viscum album. The sequence goes on along the minus strand of OY728130.1, from coordinate 2,101,658,484 downwards.
TGTTCAATTATCTGATATGCAAATATCTATCTCATTTAAGCCATCCATTTCAATGCTTCAGAGTAAAGAGAATAATATTATAAGAAACACCTTGTGAAATTCAAATAATACATCTAAAATATAAAACATATAAAACAAAATGACATGTCATATATTATAACTACTGTAATTTTTCTGAATTATTTGCAACTATCATCTCATCAAATTCACAAGTAAAATCACCTGCTTTGAGGTAAGTGAAATCATCATTTGATGGCTCATGATTCTCAGTAAAATTCACATCATTTTCTTTCTCTTTATATGATGTCTCAGCAAAGTGTGTTTCATTCTTCTTTGCTTCAAGAGATGTTTTATAGAGCTTACAAAGATGGTCTGGGGTTCAGCAAACTCGAGACCAATGTCTCTTAGAACCACTCCTATAGCAGGAATCTTCAGGATTCATCAGAGTGTTTGAGCTGGTATTTCTTTGATTCTGATATTCATTTCAAGCAGGTCCATAGTTACAACCACATCCTCGACTGCGTCTTCCACCAAAACCACGTCCACCACGAGAATCACATCCCCGACTTCTTCCGTGATTATTTTCATGAAATATAGCTTTTGTTTCAATAAATGCTATCACTGAACTAGTAAGATGAGACTGATGATTTTTAATCAAAATCTCACTGTTTGCTTCAACTACAAGTAATGATGATATGAGATTCGAATATTTTAAATACTCTCACAAGTGATATTGTTGTTGTAGGGTGATGTGAGATGCATGAAATGTCGTATATGTCTTTTCAAGCATATCGGCATCTGTAATCTCAATATTGCAGTACTTGAGTTGTGATACAATTCTATACATGGAAAAATTGTAATCATTGGCCCTTTTAAAGACTTGGAAGCGTAAAGCATTCCATTCATCATGGGTTGCTGGAAGAACAGCCTCTTTTTTATGATCATACCTCTCTTTCAAACTCTTCCAAAGCTTGCATGGATCTCTTTCTGTGAGGTATTCACATTTCAAACCCTCATTGAGATGTCTTCTGAGGAAGATCACCGCCTTTGCTTTATTTTGGAAGGTTTGTAAATTATTTTCTTTAATTGTTTTCGTGAGATCCATCGATTCGAGATGCATTTCCACATCCATCGTCCACAGCATGTGATTACTTCTAGTAATGTCAAGAGTAGTGAATTCGAGCTTCGCAAGATTTGACATAATGATAACTATAAAACATTAAAATCAGGTTAATATTATCATTTAATATTATATATGTATACATCCAACCCAAATTGGTTAATAAATCGTTCACGTGGGGATTTGAAATAAATGCACATGAGCCTCAGCCCAGTTGGTGAGGTCTCTCTAAGTGCATCCACGAGACCCAAGTTCAAAACCAGGCAGAGGCATAATTTCGGGGGGGGGGACTGTAGCAATATTGTAGTGGTCACTGTAGCAGCACTGTAGCAGGAACTGTAGAAGTTACTGTTCGGTACTGTAGTAACCGGAACTATTCACCTTGGGCCACCGGTTTGGGCTTGGAGTCCTTAAGGCATTCGGGTCACCCAAGGCCTTCGGGTCAGTAAGGCTTTCGGGTCACCTCAAGGCCCTCAAGACCACCTGATTTGCAGTTGCACAGACAAATTCTACAAGGAACCACTCCAGAGGAGGAAAGAGCAGGGCACATCCACCAGAGCAGGGTTAAACGAACTTTGGAAGAATGAGAGGGTATGGCATTTGTCATCAGTACCGTGCCTGTGCACCCCTGCACATGGACATGCTAGCCAAACAGTCATGCAAAGGTGGAGAGCTGATCACGATGCAGATACTGGGGAGGAGCAATTTCAAAGTAGTCATAGTCTGTATGATTTCCTTAAGACCTACGGGTCGTGTAATGTCTCCAAGTCTATGGGCAATGTAATTCCTAAGCCTACGGGCCTTGTAAGGGTTCCCCCTCATCCCTTGAAAGGGGGGTTATCAGAAAATCAATAAAAAAAAGAAGGTCTTCGGATCATTCAGTCATCAATATATCGCATTACTCGTTTAAAACTTTACTGCGTGTACTGGTTTATTAATTATATCGTCCAATCAGACGGAGCCAAATAAATAAATTTAAATCGTCTGAACAAGCGGCAGACCGACCTTTATGGAGGTAATTAAAATAAACCACATAAATCGTCCAATATGGAAGAAAATTTAAGATAAAATAAATAATTAATTAGAACCATTCAACCAAGCGGTGAGAATAAAAATATACATTTCTCCTTTTTGAACATTCATGTTGATAACGTGTTGAGAAAACAAAATTTGAAACGAGAAAAACTAGAATAGCATAGAAAAATGAACATAAAAGGAAGACAAATATTTTTATTAATGATCACAGAACTTTCTCTATGTCGGTGGTTTTCTCTATATTTGGGGGAGGGTTGCACTACCTTTTATAGGCAGTGCAAAGGGGATTGGTGGGGGTAGGAAGCTCACCCCCGTTGAAAGATGCAATTGTAATCAGCGACTGCCTAACAATATAAATTTCTTTACATTTTGCCTTATTTTGTAATTTATCAACACTTTATAAATTACACTTATAATTTTCATATACACACTATATCACAACTATAATTCATGTCACGTAACTTAAAAAAGTATTTTAATATTAACAATTAATATTATGGAACATTTATTTAATAAATGTTTAATAAAAAATTAATAAATTAGTTATAATTAATTTATAATTAATTAATTTATAAACGTCTTTATATGTTAAATAGATATCCAAAAATACATTTTTCTATAATTTATAAATTACTTAATTCAATTCATAATTGAAATTTTAGAAAAATGAAAATTTTCTATATATCATATTTTACGATATCGGTATATCGTAATCCATGGTTTGCTCTTCTTATTTATACTCTTCAATGTTGGCCTTTCTGTTATTGAATCAGACTTTGCTCTACTTGTCAATTTCCTATAGGGATCCGCTCTGATTCACTGGGCTATGGTGTATAGCATCAGGGAATGTCAAAGACTTGTTGATCAAAACATGATGATCTGGCATACATGGTGTGAAGGCAACAAGACAGCTGGAAGGAAACCCATAAGATTCTCTCCAAGTTTTCTCTAGCATAATGTCATGGGACTTGGCCTTCTCCCAAACTCTTGTGCGGTACTTGGCTAACTTCCTCACTCAAAATCTAGACAAGTTCAACCTTTCACACTCACAATGGAAATAGGATCATAACGGAAGTGTTTGACAAGCTCACAATAGACAATTGGTTTGGAAGCTCTTAATTGCTCTCAACTTCTATGTGTCTTTACAAATGAGGAGTCACTCCCTTTATATAGGGTTGGGTGGCAAAGTCTACAACATTCAAGAATATGTACACATCCACAAGATTCTAGAGTATTCTAGTCTGGCCTACTCGAATATACATGGAGCATTCTAGAACCCGTAGAGATCTGCAACCTTCCCGTAGGGGCCTAGAATGTCCTGAAGCCTTCAAGGCCCAAGGGGTGTTCCGCAACACTCCGGAGAAGTCTGAAATATTCTGAAACCTGGTGAAGATGTAGAGATCTCTAGAGGATTCTAGAGAACCTCGTCATCGGATCTTCTGTCCATGTGGCAGGGCATGACATCCTCCCCCACCTATTCTGGCAACGACCTCAGTGCGTTTTGATGATACTCCTCGATTGCATTCGCAAACTGCCACACGTTGTCTGCAAGTTCCCAGGTTGCATTACACTATGGTAAGCTCTTCTACTTGATCAGGTACTCCTTGCTTTGTGGCACTCCACGCCACCGAACTATCCAATCGTCGAGTATGAGATCCACCTGCTTGTCATATAACACGACAACCGCGGTAGGCACCCTTATTGACATCTCTCTACTTGGGTCGTCTATGTCTTCATTATATGGCTTCAGCATACTCACATGGAAGACTGGATGAATTTTCAGCTTGGGAGGCAACTCCAAGCAGTATGATACCTCCCCAACTCAGTGCACGACCACATATGGTCTCTCATATTGTCATATCAAGCCCTTGTGCACCCTCCTGAAAGCCTTGTGTTGTTGAGGCAAGAGTTTCACCATTACCTTGTCTCCAGGCTGGAAGCTCACATCCATCTGCCCTTTGTCAGCCTACTTCTCCATCCTCTTGACAGCTTTGTGCAAGTGGGTTCTCGTCATGTTTGTCTGCTCATGCCACTCCTTTTCCATAGAGTAGGCGGTAGGGTTGCTTCCTTGGTACTTCTCCCCAAGTACTGTTGTGTCAGGAGTGAGGGGTTGTTGTCCGATCACCACTTCAAAAGGACTCTTCATCGTTGACTCGCTCCTTTGTAAGTTGTATGAGAATTGGATCACATCAAGCAACTTGACCCAATCCCGCTGGTTGGCACTCACAAAGTGCCTCAAGTAGAGCTCCAATAAAGCATTCACCCTCTCCATATGCCCATCAGTCTAGGGGTGAAAGGTGGTAGAGTAATGGAGATTCGATCCCAACAATCTGAAGAGCTCAGTCCACATCTTACCCGTGAAGCGTGGATCTTGATCGTTGATGATATGTTATGGTAACCCCCCAATACTTCACCACATGTTTGAAGAGTAGTCTTGCGGTGAGCTCTGCTGTCACATCTATTGGAGCGGGGATAAATGTGGCATACTTTGAGAAATTGTCCACCACCACGATGATATTCTCATACCCTTAGGACTTCGGCAATGCAATAATGAAGTTCATGGTGACTGTCTCCCATGGTCTCTCCGCAACAGGCAATGGCTGCAATAATCCCATGGGCAACTGATTGTTCATCTTGTCATGTTGGCACACAAGACAAGTCTTCACATAGGACTTCACGTCATCCTCCATCCTCGACCAATAATATGCTCCCTCTAGCAATGCCTTGGTGCGATGTTGTCCTGGATCCCTCTGCAAGTTCCCCCACTTTGGGATATATATCCTCCTCCCTATGGTAAGAAGAGTGTCATCCTCCTCCCAAAATCTCTTTGTCTCGCCTCCACCGTAAGAGCCAAGACATTCTTGGCTATAGGATCATGCATCATGTCTTCCTTGATCCTACCCAAGATCCTATCATCCACACGTGATAAGTGGTTGAACATCATCTTCCTACTAAGTGCATCGACCACCACATTCGTTGTCTCAGGCTGCTCCAAAGAATAATCAAACTCGGTCAAGAATTCCTGCGATATTGCATGCTTCGGAGTCAGCTTCTTCTGGGTTTGGAAGTAGCTTGTGGCAACGTTGTCATTCTTCATCACAAACTTCGACCCCAAGAGATAATGTCTCCATGCCCAAAGACAATGCACGACGGTCGTCGTCTCCTTCTCTTGCACCGTGTACCTCCTCTCGGTATCATTCAGCTTTCGGCACTCAAAAGCTATGAGATGTCTTTCCTGTATGAGCATGCCCCCAATAGCAAAGTCGGAGGCATCAGTGTGTACCTCATAAGGCTTGGTTGGATCCACCAAGTTCAAGAACGGTTCCTCTATGACCATCTTCTTCAAGGCTTCAAATGTCTCGCATTTTTCATCCCACTCTCATGGCTTGTTCTTCTTTAACAAGTCAGTGAGTGGAGCCGCCTTCTTTGAATAGTCACAAATGAACTGCCGATAATAGTTCACCAACCCAAGGAAAGATCTCAACTCGGGAACCTTGGTTGGCCTCTCTCGTTCATCAATAGCACGGATCTTCTCATGATCCATCATGAGCTTGCCCCTTTTGATCTTGTGCCCCAAGAAGAGAACTTTATCCCTCGCAAAGGAACATTTCCCCTTCTCCACATGATCTGTCATTATCTCACAATAGATAACAATGTCATCCAAATAGACTACCACAAATTTGTCCAAGTATTGGTGGGAGACTTTGTTCATCAAGGTGCAAAATGTCGTTGGGCGTTGGTCAAATCAAATGGCATAACAAGGAACTCATAGGATTCGTACTTGTCATGCATGCGGTCTTCGACACATCTTTCATGGCTAGGCGAACTTGAAAGTATCCTGACCTCAAGTCCAGTTTGATGAACACTCGTGCCTTACCCAATTGATCAAATAGATCCGCTATCAATGGGATAGGATATTTGTTCATCACTGTGACTTTGTTCAACACCCGATAGTCCACACACATCCTCAAAGAGCCACCATGCTTCTTTTGGAATAACACGAGCAATCCATATGATGACTTCGATGGTTGGATTTGCCCAGCATCCAACATCTATTTCAGCTGCCTCTTCAACTCCTCCAATTCAGGTGGAGTCATGCGATAAGGTGTCATGGAAGGTGGTGGGAGAATGTCACGACCCAATCATGGGGGGTCACGTTCCACACCAGCAAGAACATCAAGGTTGTGGTTCATGTGGTTTGTCCCTATCGACGAGATGGGAGTTGCCCCGACAATGTGGAGGATGATGCGTGTCAATCCTGACACCACCCTGGTTGGGAGATGGGGTCACTCTCTTGATGAGTTCATGACAGGACGAAACCAGTGAACCTCAAATCATATGAAGAGTTGGACGGCTGAACCCCACCTGCCGAGGGGGTTGGGGTGCCGCACGGGCGAACCGGTGTGCTGAGATGTTTAACCCATAACAAGTGGTATCAGAGGAAATATGTCTCGTGATGTTTGCGGAATGTTGTTGGTTGGACCTTAGTGGTGGGAGCGGAATCCTGAGGTATCATTGCGGAGGTGACACGACACAGAAGGTCACGCTAGAGAGATATCAGAGGCAGAAACACCACTTCAAAAGGTGGATTTTGATGAGGTGGTTTTCTACCCTGAGAGAGAGGGTGGACCATAGTGGTTTGCAACCCAGAGACAGTGGGTGGACCAATGATGTCAACGACAAGGGAAGTGCATCCCCTTGGCCATGAATGGTAGCTAGTTGGTTGAAAGCAAACCATTTCGCAGACACACATAAGACCATGATTCTACATGCACGAGGGTGTGCATGAAATGGTGGTGGGAGAATGTTACAACCCAATCATGGGAATCACGTCCCACACCAACAAGAACACCAAGGTTGTGGTTCATATGGTTTGTCCCTATCAAAGATATGAGAGTCGCCCCGACAATGTGGAGGATGGTGTGTGTCAATCTTGGCACTATCCTGGTTGGGAGTTGGGGTCACTCTCCCGATGAGTTCATGGCAGGACGAAACCAGTGAACATCACATCATATGAAGAACTGGACGCCTGAACTCTGTCCACCGAGGAGGGGGCTGGGGTGTCGCACGGGCAAACCGCTGTGCTGAGACACTCAGCCCGTGACAATAGGTTCTCATGCTCAAGACTGTTCTCATATTGTATGTGAGGACGCTCTTAAGCTCCATCACTTTAGACCTTTGTGACCCCCCTCAAGCACTTTTCTAGCTTATCCGACATTCATTTTAATAAAAATTCATTTTGAGAGAAAAATTTGCAGCGCTATGATATCACCTTCAGCGGTTGCCAGTCATAATTTACAACATGCATCGATATCACTAAGGCGATACAATGATGCTCTATTTTGCGACATGCAACTGGTGTCATCATACCTTACGATAGGTGATATCATACACTAATACAATGAAAAATCGAAGGATCATGCTGCGTCGTCGCCTACAATATCAAGTATCGTATGGCGCAACCATATTGCAACCAACAATATCGAATATCGTGTTCTTCATTTTTCTAGCATGATTTCAAGAACCAAAAACATATGGTGTGGCTTTGATGCCACTAACGAGTTTCTAATGATTGGGCGACACTCATTCAACGCAACGAAAGCAATTAGAAACCATAAAACCCAAGATCAACCATGTATGAAATCAAAACCATGCTATATATAAAATGAAGACCACTTGTGTGCCTTGCACCGATAATTGTCAATCACTATCTTCATCACAATGGTTTGATAAAGAACGAACAAAAGGACTCCCACCTTCAAGGCATATCCACAGATTGAGATGAATCGTCTAACACTCGAGCAAGACTCTCCCACCTCCCACAACATGTTAGTGTCTCAGGTGGTAAAGGGAAGAGAAAGAGAGCTTCAGGGAGAGGGAGAGGGAGAATTGGCAGAAAGAAAAGCTATGAGGATCTCACATCTATCAATGCCTCAAGCCTCCTTTTATAGCCATCAAGGATGCTCCTTGAGTATGCATGCATTTACTTGTACATTACAAGTGATCGCTTTCGATTACAACTGTTTAAAACCCTCAACTAATTCACTCTGAAAAAATTTCTTCATATTAAACATTATATATCAATGGCATGTCATGAATCGTACCTTATGATTCAATGCATTATGATATATGTGCTCATAGCGCCTAATACGATAGGGCATGACAATAGCATGAAAAACATGTTTTGCGATATCTCCTTATCGTACAATATGATATAGGCAAGAACATTAGATGTTCTATGACTTCAGGACACATCTTCTTCGGTTGATGCTACATAAGAAACATATAAGTCGATAATCATTCATGGGCGTATAATGTTTACTCATGGATCATATATTCCATGTGGCATATTTACTCATGGATCATATATTAGGGATCATGATATATCATTCCATACATTAAAAAACAAGCATCTCAATCGCATTTAAGTGCATAATGTAATGTAATGGAATGTATCATTTCATGTGACTTCCTTTCCATTCATTCAATGCATTCTTTCCATTAATCAATAACAAAACCAATATTATTGTTCATTCTATTCATTAATAACTACAATTAGATCATGCATCATGTCACTACACAGAACAATCATCTTAGAATATCAACCATAATTAGATCATTCATCTTACTAATTCATGAAAGCAGAAATCGTAAATCAACATGATTTTTCAAAGGCATGCATAAACATAGAATTCACACAAAACTTACCTCGATATCAACTCCTCAAGGCCTTAGTTGTGAACATGATGATTCCACATAATCAAAAACCACCACAACAAGAAACAAGAAGGAAACTCAAGCCATCACAAAAAATCCTTCCAAAGAAAACTTGAAAAGGGACAAGAGACCCTCAAGAAAATGAGACTCAACATGTAAATCAACTTGAGAATGATGACTTACCTTAGGCCAGGAAAATCAATTGGCCCAATAAAGGCTTCTTCAGAACAACACTTCCAGCTTTGATTCACTTCATCTTATGTCTAGGGATCTCTCCATAGAAGGTTTTTGAAGCCCTAGGGATCGCCAACACAATGCAAACTTGATGCGATAATGTATAATTTACAAGCCACGCTTACCATTCTTCAGCACACATGGAATAATTTACATACTTTTTTAAGTCCATCCGCACGGGCAGCCTTTCAGATTACTAGAAGCAAGACAGGCATGACCGTGACACACACAAGGGCTAAGGTGGCAACAATGGAACCCTGGTCAAACGCCTTCTGCAGGCTGCCTGCCCGCGAAAAATGCTGGTAAGCCAGGTACCCTGCCATCACCAAAGCCAATATATAGCCACCCTGCGTCCCCCTGCGAATCAAATGAACAAAAAATCATCTCTTATTTCAACACATTACAACCATCATTCTTTGCCCCTCCTGCTCACCTCAAACTCAACGCTTGGTAAGGAGCAACGATCATTAGAAGCAAGGTGACCAAAGGAAGCTCTAGTTCACCTAAAACAAAAAGGACGTATTAAGACCTCGAATAATATACTACTTGTAAGATGTTTGTTCATTTAATTGCAAGGGCCAGACCAATATGAAAACCTGTGTCACCCAAATAAAATTGGTGTCTCGAAAGTTTTGACTTAGTCAAATTGGATCGGCACTAAGATGGATAAGATTACAAATAAATGTGTTCGAGAAAAAATTGGAGTAGTTTTGATTAACATAAAGATAACTGATATTGGATTAAGATGATTTGACCATGTTAGAAGAAGACCCGAGGATGCACCTATTAATAAAATAAACTTAATGACAAATTCACTTATTAAAAAAATAAAAGTGGATCTAAAAGGACCCTTAAACAAAAATCATTCAAGATGATCTTGTTCTAAATGGTTTCAATGAAAATATGGTCTTCGATGAGTTAATTGACAATGTTTGATCCATGTAGGCAACCCCCATTGAATTGGGTTTAAGACTCGTTTGTTATTATTGTTCTTGTTGTTTGATAAGGGAAGGACCATGGTAAGGGAAAGGATATAAAGAGTAAAGTGACCTTTTAATGTTTTTATAGAAAACATAAAAAAAATCAAATATATCTCTTATTCTCATTGTTGTTCTCTTTTCCTTTTTCATCTCTACCAACCGGGCCTCTGAAGGCTTTTAAAAAATCTGCCTGGAGATTTGCAAAGTAATATTATGTTCTCAAACTGCAAATGAACAGAAGAACCTACCAGGGATGAAGAAGAACAGACGAACCAAAAGAGCCAAGAAGGCGGCCCATGCACCGTATTCACCCCTGTGAACCAAACTCAAATATATCAATCATGGTTCCAAGAAAATGATTAAACAACCAAATTAGACTTACTTAAAAATAAATTATAGAGTAAATTTTATGCTTTCATTTTACATCAACCGGATTGTGATCTGCTCAGTTCAGCTGGGACCTCTCAGAAATTCATTAATAACAAGACAACAACAAAGTCAAAATCCCTAAACTTTGAGAGGTAAGCCAGCTCCAGAAAAGAGTATTCCAATAAATTTAGCAATGTGAAAAGACAATTCATGACAACAATTCTTTATCTTCATTTTCTAAGAAAATGAAAAATATTTCAGAAAATGTGCATGATCATGTAAATGGAAGATTTTTTGAAAATGGAAATAAAAAATAAGAGAATTTTAGGGAAAAGGACATGTTTTCATTTTTTCAAAAAAAATGAAAACATTTGGTTACTTTCCATATTCAATGCTCATTGTGAATCCACACACATTTTTTTATTTTATTTTAAAATGAAAGCAGAAAATGTTTTCATGAATCAAACATAGCCCAAGGATCTCAATAAACAGTAGATAAGGTAAAAAACCCACTTCATCCAGGATATGACGCTTTCAGGTGCTTGCAGTGCAAATATAGGAACCAGGAAAGATTTTTGAGCCGCTGTGCCCTTTGCAAGCAATAAAACCCTGAACATGTGATGAGAAAATTCATGAACACACATAAACAAGCAAACATGGTTCTGAAAAAAGAGAGATGATAACTTTAACATTAAGGATTCTCAAGTGCAGATATTATCTGCAAGCCAAAGCAGACGTCAATAACCAATTGCGAAGATTGGGTAGGATCTTTTATCTTTTTTTTTTAACTTTTCGAGAGACCACTAAGTTATAGATATAGATCAGGTACGCATAGAAGTGTTGTGGGCATATCATGCGTATATCACATTAATATTAGATAAAAACTGCATGTTGTGCAAGTGTTTATTCAATTTGCCTTCAACAAGACAAAAATAAGCAATTTATCATTGGCAACCATAGAACCTTCTAATCTGCCCTTGGCATAATCAGCAATAGTTTATTATCTGTGGCCCACTATTTTGACAAGCCCTTTAAACCAACGTGAAACAAAAGCAAAAAATATTTGATCTTTTCACATCCCACTATTGTTAAAAACCAATTTAGTTTGGCCTTGAAAAAATCGATGACAATTTTACTCATTTAACAGACATTTATTGAATAGGAAATATTTGTATTCATCTTTAACAGTACCAAACATATTATCTTGTTTGCAGTCATTTAATATCAAGGGAATGTCTCCAACCAACCCTTGGTGATAAAAAATGACATCATCTTCCCTAACAGCCTTTTATTACAAAAAGGATAATAAACAACGAATATGTCATCCTGTCTGTAAATCTAGTTTGCTAGTGGTAAATAAACTCCAAAACAATGATTTTGTAACAAACATAAGACTATGGATTTAAATCTAGTCAGGGTTTACAACTTAGGTTGAGTTTGACACCACTTATTGATAAGTATATTGAACACACTTATCAATTATGATAATCAGCTTGAAGTGTGTTTGTTCTGTTTTGAAAAAACAATAACAGTTAAATTCCTCAAGAAAACCACTAAGTTAGGTATTAGAACAGCACTATTTTAATAAGCAATCTGGAAACAATCATACCAAACCATTTATCATAAGTTATGAATAATATAAATAATTTTCAATAAAAAATATCAAACACAACCCCAGAAACACAGTTTCAATAACATAATGCAGCTGCTATCTATGAATTCTGGATAATCAACACCACTGCCGTCACCAATAATCAACGACTCTAGTCATTGAAAAACCTCAGCTTTGAAAACATTTGGTGACTGATGTATGAACTACTGATTATCAACAAATCTAGAACCACCGCTGATCAAGGCTTACCAACGTGTAAGTACCTTAGATTTTATATTGGGTCGAGAAATTTGTGAACGTTCACAACGAAACAATAAATCTAATTATCATTCTAAATTCTTTGGTGACGATCGTCAGGCACCAGCACATGAAGATACAATAGTCGAGAGAGTTACGCAGAAGAAACGGAGCAAATCCACTGGAGATTCTGAGGGGTGAGAGGTGCAGCGTAACACACCACACCAAATCCTCTCCTTCCCAGCAATTCCCGACGTCGGACAGACAACCTGAAAAAATCCGTAACAATTCCACCTGATCACAGTCCTAAATGTATAAATTTTTATAAAAGTGACCTGATACTTATATCGAGTCTCCTTCATGAATCACCTGAGAGGATGGAATCGAAGAAGCGATTTCGAAGATCGCTGAGCAAATGGAAGGAGGTTACTCTGATAAGGAAGCGAATGGAGACAACGGAAGGGATCGTGGCAGGAAGAAAATAGTTGGGTGGAGAAGAGCGGTCGAGAACCCATCTTCTCCCCGCGTCGGTGCGTCGCTGGTAGCAGAGGAGACGGACTATTCATACGGTGCTGAATATATATATATATATATATATATATACACACGCATGATTGCTGAGATCAATCATGATTGCTTGTAGGAAACAAAAATATTTATATATTTCATACACATGATTGCTGGTAGCAACAATAATAAAATCAAAATAAAAATGGGAAAATCGCATTTAAAATCAAAATAAAATTACACATTTACCGTTATGGTATGTAAATATTATATAAATGGGAAAATTGCATTTAAAGGTGTGATTTAAAGCTACCCATAAAACCTTTTTCTAGGGGATTGTAGACATAACTTCACCATGCAAAGTTATTTATCATGGACGACAACAACCAAAAGAAATATCTTGTGTGTATCATCTAATGATTTTTATCATTTTTCCAATACCATCCTCATTTAAAATTAATATATTCAACTTTCATTTATTTTATAAACATAGTTTTTAATTAAAAACAATTAGCAAATAAATATATATCAATTTAAAATTATGAAAATAAAATTTAAAAAAAAAACAATGAATAATTGATAAAAATATCGTATATATAAATGCACAAATGTTTTTGGGAAAATATGTAGCAATCAAGTGTGTCATTAAATAAAGTAATATGTTTTTTAACAATATGTTGTTTTAACTAAAATACAAAATAAAATATCATTATTTCATGATAGAATAGTGAGTTGAACTTAGTGATCAAATTGAAGTGCAATATAATCAGAAGGGTTGGGGGTAAGCCCCTTTATTAAATTGAAGTGCAGTATACAAAAGAGGACAAACGCCAAATACAAAAAACAAATGAAATAAAAACGTAAGTGATTTTGAAAGATAAAGGTAATTGATAGGAAAATGGAAGTGATTTTGAATGATGATTATTGACATTTGTAGAAATACAATGAAAGTAGTTGTCAGGGTATGTAGTTGTTGGGGGAAGTCGTCATTAGGATAGAATGCTCATTTATGGTCGATGTGGTAAAATGATCATTTGGAAAAAGTAATCAATGAGATAAAACATCAATTATGTGGTCGATTGACTAATCATTATGTTATTGATTGGATAGTCATAGTTAGGCATTGAATGCAAGATAGAAATAACCATTAGTGGCAATCGTTGTAATATGATCATTAAAAAGATAGTTTAGTTCTTAAAAATGATCGTTGGAAACCATACATATGGTGAGTGTAAAAAATGGTAATCACAATACAAAATCTATACAAAAGGAAGGAGGTATGAGACCGGGTGGTGGAAATATCACATATGAGACATTTGTTTTAGTACGAGATGAAGGTGGCATCACTAGGGTCTGTGACGGACCAAGTCCAAACTGAGCATTAACAAGTGTAGTTGGAAAAAATTCCTTACAGGAGAAGTTCAAGTTACCATCGATCACAACGAGATCGATTTTAACTGAATCGCCACTTACAGATATCACTCATGTTTATCTCACCCTTATGGACTATACATATGTCTTGAGAAGTTATGAAACTGTTGGAGTGTTATTTATATGTAATGATTAGCTCCTCAAGGTCTAGCTCAGTGGTAGCGGTCCTAAAGGGTCTCGACGATGTCTCGGGTTTGAGTATCGTCGAGTACTTTCGTGTCGAATTAGTGTATGGTTTTCATTGTATTCCTCATCTTCCCCAGAACTGTTGTAAATATATGTAATGATTAGTGTAATGAAAGTTTGTTTTAATAATTACAAATTCTATCTCATTATAATTCATTATTTTTATGAATTTAATATTTTTAATTAGAAATTAAATTTACTATAACTAGAATATATATATATATATATATATATATAGTTATCAATAAAGAGATAACAATTAAAATAAGAATATATTATTTTATTGGTAAAGAAATATTGTTTAAAAAACATGATTTTTAAGTCATTATGATATTTTATTTGATAATTAAATTTATCATATTTTAATATTTATTTCAATAAAATTGATTATATATTTGAAACATGCGCCTCAAAATCAGGTTATTTGATAAACATCATTTTTTTGGTAAAAAAATAAATTACTCAAGCAAATAGTAAATATGTCGGTGAATATATATGGTAAAAGTGGTGTATATATTTATAAAAAAAACAATATATATATCATTATAATTGGGGAAAACACTACTCACCTTCAATTTCATCAATTTTTAGGTCACCATTCACACAAAACTATATTCCTTAATTACCAATTAATGATTATTTTAAAAAATGTCACTCATTTGCATCAATAAAAGGACCCCTCCATCCTGCTTTGCAAACCACTTCTAAAATTTGACCTCCACCCGGAAATCTGCCCAAATACTCCATTCCAATTATCTCCTCTATCTTGGTGAGGTTATGGTCATAAAAAGTCATAAGGTTTCATGGTTTAAACGTATCATGCAAAGAGAAAATCTCATTTTAGTAGTAATGACTCTGCCATAAATTCATTCATTTCATTGCATAGTCATATATTTTCTTATTATAACTAATTATTACATGAACATAAGATAAATATAATAATCATTCCAAATATCGATATAAGAATAAAATAATGATTGGTTTAAATGCCTACATTTTTCCTAAAGGGACTATAAGTCCTTTTTTATCACTACTACAAATACGGGCAAGGAAACCACCCCCTTATATCAGCGCTAAAGAAGCGCTGATAAAACGATCCTTTATGAGCGCTAGAAAAGCGCTGATAAAGACACTCCGTATCAGCGCTAAAATTTTAGCGCTGATACATTAATGATTTATCAGCGCTTTTTTAGCGCTGATAATGAGTACCATTATCAGCGCTAAAAAAACGCTGATAAAGGATACATTTATCAGTGCTAAAATGTTAGCGCTGATAAAACCTTAGTCCGTTTTTTTATAAAGTCGGTTGCACAGTTCCCTCGTTTTATCGCGACCTAAAGCTCTCGCATTAGTGTAACCCTGCGACTCCCCTCTGCCACCCGCGCTTCTCTTGCCGGACCTCTGCCGCCCTCGCTCCTCTTTGCCGGACCTCCGCCGCCCGCAACGCCCCTTCGGTTTGCCGGACCTCCGCCGCCCGCAACGCCCGACTTCTTGTTGCCGGACCTCCGCCGCCCTCGCTTCGCGTTGTCGGACCTCCGCCGCCCGCAACACCCTCTTTGGTTTGCCGAACCTCCCAAGGCATGTTTTCCAAATATTTTTTCAATATTGTTCTTGTTGTTGGTTGAATCATTTATTTGGGTTAAATCTTTATGGTTATGGTGTTTAATTGCATCCTTAGAGACTTTCCTTAGTTCAGTTGGTGGTTTCATTCTGGTTTTGTGAAGATATCAAGAAATAGGTAGGTTGTTCCATTATTTGACATTGTTTTAGGTGTTTAATATGATTTATATGGTTCTAAAATGGTTTTATAAATTGTCTGGGTTGTGGGGAACATGTTTTCCATTTTTTTTGTTGTGCGTAAGGGTTTGATAATGACTTGACTATTGTAAATGGTTGTTTGTCATGTGTGTTTCTATTATTGGAAGTGTGATTGTATAAAATAGATATAATTTTATATAGGGGGTGGAATTGAGCACAATGGAATCCTAGTGATGGAGAATAACCCAACCCCATAAACTCATTTATACCTAGAATACATTAATTCAAACAATAATACATCACCAAAATTTAGTAAACCTTCCCAAACAAATTCTCTCCACCCTTAGGAGTACCGTGACACCTAATTTAAGAGGAAAACAAGTAATTAGAAAGTAATTAAATGAATGCAGATAATAGGATGTTACATTGACTATATGAATGGTGTTGCAAATAATGGTTATAACAAGAGGATAATTATAATGAATATGTCATTAATAGACCATATTATATTATTATAAATCGAAACTTCATCATTGGAAAAACACTTTGTCAAAACATGAGACATTCTAATATTATAAACTTGTGGAATCATCTACCAAAATATATTTAATTCCATAAATTATAAGACATTAAGTTACTATCTTTATCTTATTGGGGAACTCCAACAATATGATTTTAATCTACACTAGGGTACACTACTACAAACACGGTCTTTATCAGCGCTAAAAATGGCCTTTATCAGCGCTAGAAAAGCACTGATAAAGCCAGCGTAGATAAAGGGGGATCCCCTTTATCAGCGCTTCCTTTATCAGCGCTTTCGTTTTAGCGCTGATAAAAGACCCCTTTATCAGTGCTTTTAAAAAAGCGTTGATAAAAGTTAAAAAAATTTAAAAAATTTAAAAATACTGCCAATCGGGGGGGGGGGGGGTTTATAGCGCTTGAACCCCCCCTTTTACAGCGCTTTTCGGCCCCTATACAACACCCCACGCACCCCACGCACCCCCCTCCACCCTTTAACAGCGCTTGCTCCAATATTCCCCATGCGCGCGCACCCCTGCCTCCACCAGGATTTGAACTCGAGACCTCCCCCCTGCGCGTCTAAGCCCTTACCACTACTCTATTTTGATTTGGTTTCCAATTCATGATATCTCTCTATATATATATTTATATATTTAGTTATATTTATTCGTATAGTAATATATATTTATATTAATATATATATATAGTTATATTATAATATATATAGTGGTATTAATATATATATATATATATATAGTTATATTTATTCGTATAGTAATATATATTTATATTAATATATATATATAGTTATATTAACATATATATAGTTATATTAACATATATATAGTTATATTAACATATATATAGTTATATGAATATATATGAATATATATTTATATAGTTATATTAATATTTATATAGTGATATTAATATATATATTTATGGTGATATTAATATATATATTTATAGTAATACTAATATATATATATGTAGTTATATTAATATATATATAGTTATTAGATTAATATATATATAGTTAGATTAATATATATATATAGTTAGATTAATATATAGGTATATAAATATTCATATATTGGTATTTTAAATAAAATGGATGTTAGTTATTATTTAGATAAAGCTAATATATTTTATATGTAAATATATTTTGTTATTTATATTTATAATTAAATTTTTAGGCGTGA
Source organism: Viscum album (assembly GCA_963277665.1). Classification (NCBI taxonomy): domain Eukaryota; kingdom Viridiplantae; phylum Streptophyta; class Magnoliopsida; order Santalales; family Viscaceae; genus Viscum; species Viscum album. The sequence continues at coordinate 2,101,640,577 of OY728130.1, read as the reverse complement.
ATATTTAAAAAATATGAATATATTGTTATATATTTGATTATAAATAGCAGTGCATTATAAAAAATGATGAAATTTCAAAAACATAATATCAATATGAATGTAATACCTTGGAATAAATTCATACCCCACCAAAAAAATTCAATAATACCCCCTTAAACGAGGGTGAAAATCCACAAAATGTTAAAAAATCGGGGTACCCCGACTAAAAACTCAGTTTTGGATGCCTTCTGGGCCTCTTTTGGCCTCGAAAATCGCTTGACTGAGGTTTTCCCTGGTTATAACGACGTAGAGCTCGTCGCAGGCTTCGATTTGATATGTGGTAGAGCTCAAACGGACACCCGGATAAAAAGTTATGGCCGTTTGAAGTTTGAGTTGCGTTTTCAACATATTTTAGATATTTTTTTAATTTTTTTAATTTTTTTAGTCCTCAAATTGTTATTAAATGACTATTACTCCATAATGATTATCAAAATATTAATTAAAAATATTTTTTTAATTTTTTAAGAAGCCATTTTCACTAAATATCTTATATATTAAGTATAATAAGTGTAAATGTACATTTATACTTATCTAAAATATATTTAAAAATTATATATTATATTTATATAACAATATAACTATATTTATATATTAATATATTAATATATGTTATTTTTTTTGAAGCCGACCCTTTATCAGCGCTAAAAAAAGAGCTGATAAAGGCCCCCCTTTATCAGCGCTACTAAGCAAGCGCTGATAAAGGGGGGCGCTGCGAAAAACTGTTTTTGTGGTAGTGGTACACTAGTCAGTGTAGTAGTCTAATCTAGTTTATCATATAACATGATGTCTCACATAGTTACCTATGTTTCCCTTACCATCAATTATATAGAGATAATAAAAAAGGATGTCAGAAGCATAATGTAAAAATATTTGATAAAAATTCCAAAAAGGAATTTGAAAAAACATTGGAATCCTTATTATTTACCATCCTTTGAAAAATAATATTTGAAATCATTCCTTTTAAAACATTTTTAAATCACATATTCCTCATAAAGAAATCTAATATATTCTTTTGAAATTATGAAAATCGTACCATAAAAAGAGTTGAAAATAATAAAAACTTTTTTACTTTGAATGATTTATTAATGTAATTATTTAATAATTAGGAAAAATCATAAAACTCATATTTAGATCTCCAATTAGATTTTACGAGAACAACTAACTTCTGAATTTTATTTATTATTGAATCAAAAAACATGAAAACTACTGTAATCTTATTGTTTCATGTTTGGATATAATTTAAAAAAAATTATAAAACCCCTCATGAATATCAAACATTAGAATATTTTGATAAGTTATAAATTTTAGAAACTCATACACTCCCCAATAGTCAATGAAATGAATTTAAGTAAATTTTTTAACTCAATATTTGTTGAAACCACATTCCATAAATGTTAAAAGACAAATTAATCAAAATTATGTCCCATAAAATCACTAGACGGACAAATAACCTATAATGAACTAGTCAAAACACATGTTTTTACTGCCATAGTTGTTAGGGTTTAGTGAGAAAAAGAAAACCAAGGTTCCCTTGGTGGTGATGGTGGATATATGTGCTAGTAGTTCCCCTTTTGGTGACTGTTATTGGTTGTGGAATGGGGATGTTGACCCTCATGTTTAATGGAGTCTTGGTTGTATTGTTGGTTCCCTTACCTTTTTTTTTGTTATTTTGGTTTTGGTTGAAATTGTTAAATGCTTATCCCCTATTGCAGTGTTATCTTTTGGTCTATTATATTGTGAAATTTGGCTATGATATGGTGTTTGATTATTATGTAATATTTATGGTTTTTTACATGAAAAAACCATTCCCAAAGGTGTTACTCAATGCCTAGGCACTAGTTACAACCCATGGGGATTGGTAATTCCCTTTGGACCTTCCCATGAGTTGGGTCAGGTGTCAAGTGGGATGGCAACCTGGCCTAGTTCATGACAAGAAGTCTACACCATAGTATGGTTGTCTAAATCCTTTCTGTACCATGTCCATGGGAGGTTGCAACGTGGTATCTTTTTTTAGTCTTAAATTCCATGAGCCCCATTTTATATTCTTTTTTCTCCTACACAACTCTCATTTGAAAATCTTGATTCTTTAAGGATTACAAGAGTCATTTTAACTCCTCCAAACTCCCTTCTTCTCAGATAGCTCCAGTGGATGCATTTGGTTTCTCTCTGATAAGGAGATCTCTCATTGATTGGAAATCCTCTATCTCCTCTTATATCCTCCTTATAGAGTGATAAATCATCATCTTTTTAGTGAATCTAATATTCTTTTTTATGAATCTTGATTATAGGTTAGACTACTTGATCTACTTATAAGGAAGTGGTTCTCTTCTACTGTATTTGGAAGTCTTGTTTTTTGTACTTGAACCATAAATACTAATATTTGAGATTCAAATAGGATGAAGATGAATAAAGATTGGATGAATGCTAATCGTTTAACAATAGAGTACGAGAATGGAGTGAAAGAGTTCATCAAGTTTTCAAAGGATCACACAAAGGATCCTTCTCAAATCCTTTGTCTGTGTTTACATTGTTGTTATTCTAGACTACTTACTCCAGAGGAGTTGGAAGAACATTTGATATGTCACGGAATAGATCAGAGTTATAAATGTTGGAATAAACACGGAGAAAAAGCGAATGTAGCTACTGGCTGGGATAAAACTGCGTTTTATGGATCATCAGATATGAATACAAATATGGATAATGAAGAAGTCCATATGGAGGATGTGATTACAGATGTCAATGATGATGGAGATCGTATTGAAGAAATGATAAAGACAATTCAAGATAAACTCTGTGATTGCCCAAAATTGTTTGAGAAGTTAAAGAGTTGTGCAAAGACGCCATTGTATGCTGCTTGCACTAAGTATAAAACATTGTCAGCTGTACTGAAGTTGTATAAATTGAAAGCAGGCAACAGATGGAGTGATGTCAGTTTTACGGAACTACTTGCTCTCTTGAATGACATGATCCTGGAAGATAATGAGCTCCCAAGCCGGACATATGAAGCTAGACGAATGCTACGCTTGATGGGAATGATTTCTGAAAGAATACATATCTGCTTGAAAGACTGTATATTGTTTCGTAAAGAGAACAAATCACTTACAAAATGCCCAAAGTGTGGTGCTTCTCGATACAAGAAAGATAAATCCAATCCTACGAAAGTTGTATGGTACTTTCCAATCATTCCAAGGTTTAGGCATCTATATGGAAGTGAAGAAACTGCAAGACAATTGTCATGGCATGCAGATAAAAGAAATAAAGATGGGTTATTATGTCATCCGACCGAATCTCCTCAATGGAAGAAAATTGATCATGAGTATCCTGAATTTGGAAAAGAGCCGAGAAACCTTCGTCTTGCGTTATCTACAGATGGAGTGAATCCTTTTGGTTTTCAAACCAACACTCATAGTACATGGCCTGTTATGTTGGTAAATTATAACTTGCCACCCTGGTTATGCATGAAGCGGAAATTCATCATGTTATCTATGCTTATATCAGGACCAAAACAACCAGGTAACGATATTGATGTTTATCTGGCTCCTTTGATCGAGGATTTGAAGTTATTGTGGGACTCAGGTGTAATGTTGTATGATGCTTATAAAAGTGAATACTTCACGTTGAGAGCGATGTTTTATGGGACAATAAATGATTTCCCTGCTTATGGAAATTTTTCAGGCTATAGCATTAAAGGAACTCAAGGGTGTCCCATGTGCGAAGAAGATATAGAATCAATTAGGTTGAAACATTCATCGAAATCTGTGTTTCTAGGACATCGTAGATTTCTACCTCGTCGGCATAAGTACCGATCTTGGACGACATCATTCAATGGAAGTTCAGAAAAACACGCAACACCATCTCCACTAACAGGTGATCAGCTGTTTGAGAAAGTAAAAGATCTGAACACTGTTTTTGGTAAACCATTTTCGAAAAACCTTACGAAAATCGGTTGGAAAAAGAGATCAGTTTTTTTTGAATTACCATACTGTAATTGTTTGTACGTCAGACATTTTCTTGATGTGATGCATGTGGAAAAAAATGTATGTGACAGTGTTATCGAAATGTTGCTAAATGCCCCTGGAAAAACAAAATATGGAATTAAGGCAAGGTTGGACATGATTGACATGGGAATACGAGAAGAGTTGACTCCTGTGAAGGGTGAAAATCGAATGTTTCTTCCTCCAGTTGCTTATACTCTTTCTAGGGCGGAGAGATATGAGTTTTGAAACTTCTTCAATGATGTAAAAGTTCCAGAGGGGTACTCATCAAATATCAATAACATTGTGTCAATGAATGATTTGAAGTTAAAAGGTTTGAAATCACATGATTTCCATGTTTTGATGCAAGATCTAATTCCTATAGCTTTACGTTGCATTTTTCCCAAGAATGTTCGTCATACGTTAACCAAACTTTGTTTCTTTTTAAAAGCTATATGTAGCAAAGTTTTAGACCCGGGGAAATTGCCAGCTATGGAAAAAGAAATTGTCATCATATTATGTGAATTAGAAATGTTCTTCCCGCCAACATTCTTTGATATGGTGGTTCATTTGATGATTCACTTTGTGAGAGAGATTCGACTTTGTGGTCTTGTTCACTATAGATGGATGTATCCTGTTGAACGGTATATGAAGATTTTGAAAGGGTATGTCAAAAATTGAAGTAGGCTAGAGGGTTGTATAGTGGAGTGATATATTGTTCAGGAAGCCATTTAATTTTGTAATGAATACCTATCTGATGTAGAAAGCATTGGTCTCCCGAAATCTCATCACACTGGACGCATTGAGGGTGAGGGAATTTCTAGATGATAAGTTGTGACAATCAGTATTACAGATCGGGAGCAGTCTCATCTTTATGTTTTGCATAACAGTTGGGGGGTTTCTCCATATATTGAAACTCACAAAGAAATTCTTAGGTGGTTGAATCCATCGAGGGCTGAAAAATGGTTATCAGATACACATAATCACCAATTTATAGGATGATTTCAGGACCATATTTTTAAGCAGTTGGATGAAAATCCGAATTCAATTTTAGAATGTCTTCGATGTCTAGCCGCTGGACCAAGTGTGTATGTATTATCTTACAGTGGTTATATAATTAATGGTTATACATTCTATACATATGAACATGATGAAGATAGTACCATGAAAAATAGTGGAGTTACACTAGTGGCTGAAGCGATGCATGTTTCTGGTAGTAAGGACATAAATCCAATTTATGCAAATATGTCATACTTTGGCATTATAAAACTAATATGGGAGTTGGATTATACGACATTCCAATTGCCGATTTTTCAATGCAAATGGATTGATAACAACAATGGTGTTAAAATAGATGAATGGGGATTTGTGAAAGTTGATTTTAGTAAAGAAGGGTATAAAGACAAACAGTTTATAATAGCATCACAAGCGGTACAAGTTTTTTATGTTCCAGATCCCGAAAACCGAAAGTGGTCGATTGTTCTGTTATCGTCCAAAAATACTAAAGGTTTCGATGAAAATTCAGTTGAGGAAGATCCTTTTAGTGGTACGTCGCAATCATTTCGGAGTGGTCCCAATGCAAATGATGTTTTGTATGTTAGAGGAGACCACACTGAAGGGATTTGGATAGTCGATAGAGGTGTCAAATCCCTTCAACCTTTGAAAAAAAGAAAGAGAGTTCAGTAAATAGGTTATATTTTGTTTGTAATATAGATATTGTTATCTCATGTTATTATCTTATCATTACTGAATTTATGTAATCTGAATTAACTGTTCAACCACTTTTGAAGATAATGACTTTTGCACATTCTGGTGCTCCTAACCTTGAGGCTGAACAAGTCTCTTAAGAAGCTGCTGCTGCGGCTGCTGCTCCTGCAGCTCATGCTGCTGCGGCTGCTGCTGCTCCTGCTGCTCCTGTAGCTCATGCTGCTGCTGCTGTTGCTCCTGCAGCTCATGCTGCTACTACTGTTGCACCTGCTGCGGCTCCTGTTGCTCCTGCTGCTCCTCCTGCTGCGGCTCCTACTGCTGCTCCTCCTTCTGCTGCTCCTCCTGCTACTCCTGCTGCTGCGGCTCCTGCTGCTCTTAGTGTTGAGGTACAACAACCATCAGCACATGCCGTTGATACCATTCTAGATGAACATATAGATGATTTTGATATCGATTAAATGGTCAGGAATGAAGGACCAACGTCTCAGAAATCATAGGTGCATCGTAGTTTGACGGTGTTAGCCAAAATTATTAAGGCGAAAAGAAAAGGCATCAAATTTGAAGTCAGATGGAATGCACGAGGCCAACATGTGAATCCCAACAAGGCTATGTTTAGAAGCTACATTGGAGTTGTCACTCGAAAACGCGTGCCGATTGACATAGATTCATGGCACCATGTTGTGTCCAGGATGAAGGCTGTGATCTGGGATGAAATTACGGTAACATTATGAATTTATTTATTTAATTTACTAGAAAATAAAATAATGAAACAATGTCTTACTCTTTTCAATATCTTGCAGAGTACATTTATAGTAGACGATTCACACAAGGATTATATACTAAGGCTTGCAGGAACGATTCATCTAGGTTTTCGCACTATTTTAACAAGTTGTCACCTCAAATATTCTAAAGGTAAAATAAACCCGCACCCACCCATTGTCTACACTCACCTGATATCCCAAGAAGCATGGGATGCATTTATTGGCCGTCGTGGGGATGAGAAGTTTCAGGTACATTGTGAGTGATAATACGTTGTTTGAGGATACCTGTATTCATCACTTTGATTGTCAATATTTCATTTATGAAACAGAAACTCTGTACTGAAAATAAGGAACGTGCTTCAAAACCAACATACCCCTATCGTAAAGCAAGGAAGGGGTACGCTTCATTAGAAAAGAAAATGGTACATATTTTAAATTTACAATAATATTGTTAGGTGCTAATAAACAACATCATAATTATTTTTCTATGTTTATATGTAGATTGATGAGTCTAAAACCAAATGCACTTCCATCCCACGTCATGTGCTATGGAAGGAGGCATGTGTGAACAAAGAAGGGAAGTTAGTAGATGAGAATACACAAAAAGTGTGGGAAATATGTGTAAGTATGACACGACGATAAAATAATTTGTTTAAAATTGCTATTACATAAAAATAATTAGTTATTTTCCTATATCCGACAGTCACAGGAATCAACTACTCCTGTAGCTGATACAGACCTATTATCGACGGCTTTGAAGCAGCCAGAAAAATATGGTCGTGTCAGAGGTGCAGGGTTTGGGGTGACACCCTGAGTATATTTTGAGAAGAAGAAAAAAATGGATGATACAGATGAAAAATTGGAACAAATGAGCAAAAAATAGCAACCCTTGAAGAATAATTGCAATGTCAGGGAGAGTTGATAGCAACTTTTATGGGTGGGAAGCAAAGGGAAGACACAACTCAAGAACAACTGCCGCATGAACATCCCGCCCCACCCCCCACCAGCTTTGAGGCAAGCCATTCTCCTCAAAGAACTATCTTAGCCATGGTAATCAATATTCTAATAATTGTTCCCATGAAATATGAATCAGACAAACACTGATAATTTTTCTATACTCATCTTCTATAGGGTGATAATGATTGTGATTTATATCTGTCAACACCCACCTATCACCTTGTAGCGAGGGCTATAGTGTTCAATATCCCAAATGCCACACTGCATAATAGACCACTTATGAAAGATCATCTGAAAGTGATGATTACTGTAGCTCATGAGCCAAAGGCAGAGCTACCTATTCCACTTGATGACGATGATATTCATACGGTCGAAAAGGCTATTGGGAAATTCATTGCATGGCCGTCACAACTTTTAAGAGTACATGCAGACAAAGAGGTATTTATTTACTTTTCTTTTCAAGCTAAACCCTTAACAATTAATGAAAAAAGGGTCTGAACCAATGATTGTTGTTATAGATGGAGAAAGGGAAGGGGGTGACAAACGTCGGCTCAAAACCATCTAAAGGATTGACCAACCGATACCAAGGAGCTACTGAAAGCACAATAAGACCACCTGTTCTCTATCCACATTTACTTTCATTGAATACTCATGTGGATACAAAGCTAAAAGATGGTAATAGTCATATAGTGGTTTTCGAAGAGAATATATACGGAGGGGAAAGTCAAGATTTTGTTGCTGCTGAAAATGTAAACGAAATCCTTGAAAACGGTTGGCTAGGCGTCATAGTTGTAAATGTATATATGAGGTATGTTTCCATGAATTGATTTTCCAAAATCTGATCTAATGTGCAAATTATAACTAAATGCATTTTATATTTTTGACAGACGCATTTATGAAAAATAGTTGAAGGAATTTTCCCATGAGCCAAGATTTGTACTGGTTAGTCCTCATATCACATCAACACACCTAACAAAAATAGAGCCATCAAAAAGGGATGCAATAGTGAACGACTTGCTGAAAACATTTGAACGCAAGATTACAGATGATAGACTTTTCCTAATACCAACCATGCAGGGGTAATAATCTACGATTAAATCATATCAATTATATTTTCACTTCTTTTATTACTTATTCCTTTTTGTGTTTTTAGGCAACATTGGTTGCTAATTGCGGTGAACTTGGATACTCCGAAGATTTATTTTCTGGATTCAAAGCAAGGATATCCATCAAACCGACCACACATGATGGAGTTTGTGAATCTGTAAGACACTACATCTTACATTTTAGGTCTAAACATCAAGTAATATAATTTATATTATCTTTTACTAAGGATTCTGTTATGATAGGGCGATGTATCATTATCATCTAAAAAAAGGAATGAGGACAGGGGCTAAGCATAGGGAGGTGAGCAAGTAATACGTTTGGACAAATATCAGGGTATATATAATAAAGTTTCACTATCCAAACACATCTCAACACAAGTTACTTATTCTCCTAATGATCAATTTTTTTGCAGTGTCCAAAACAAACAAACGATAATGATTGTGGTTATTATGTTTGTAAATTTATGAAAGAGATCATTTTTCATCAGCAAACTAGTATCCCTAAAGAGGTATTTTTAAAAACAACTACTAGTTCGTTTAAGTTATTTATTAATTCTTAATTTTTTTATTTTGCAGTACTACTATGACTGCCGAAAAGCCTCATAATCACAAGACGATATAGATGTGTTCAGAAATGAGTGGGCCACATACCTGATGGAAGATTGTACACAAATAAAATGAAGATCTGACTTGGGGACATGTGCAATTTGTGGTCATTTTTGAGAGGGGTTAAGGGGATCAAAAGATGAAACATTGTTGTATGTAAATGTTCATAGGAAAATTGTAATTGTTATTAAATAAAACAACCTTTCTCCAATGAGTCATTTTCCCATTTTAACAGATGATATGCACCAGTAACATGCAAGAATGCTGAACCACTCAAAGGGTCTCTATTTTGTTTAAAATGGACATGATTTTAAGTGAAAACAACAACTGACCTACGGAAATCCGACCAAACACATTATAATTGCCTTGATCTTTTATAAGAACGATAAAAGGGTCCTTGGTGACATGTAAGAGTCAAACCCACCTCAATCTGAGGCATGGTGTGACCACTATCACTCAAAGGGTCTCTATTTTGTTTAAAATGGACACGATTTTAAGTGAAAACAACAACTGACCTATGGAAATCCGACCAAACGCATTAATATTGCATTGATATTTTATAAGAACGATCCAAGGGTCCTTGGTGACATGTACAAGTCAACTCAGCCACAATCTGAGGCACGGTGTGACCGCTATCACTCAAAGGGTCTCTATTTTGTTTAAAATGGACACAATTTTAAGTGAAAACAACAACTGACCTACAGAAATCCGACCAAAAATATTCGGATTGAATTTATCTTTTATAAGAACGATCCAAGGGTCATTGGTGATGTGTAAGAGTCAACCCTACCTTAATCCGAGGCACGGTGTGGCCGCTAGCACTCAAAGGGTCTCTCTTGTTTAAAATGGACACAATTTTAATTGAAAACAACAACTGACCTACGTAAATCCAACCAAACGCATTCAGATTGAATTTATCTTTTATAAGAACAATCCAAGGGTCCTTGGTGATGTGTAAGAGTCAACCCCGCCTCAATCCGAGGCACGGTGTGGCCGCTATCACTCAAAGGGTCTCTATTTTGTTTAAAATGGACACGATTTTAAGTGAAAACAACAACTGACCTACAAAAATCCAACCAAATGCATTAGTATTGTATTGATCTTTCATAATAACAATCCAAGGGTCCTTGGTGACGTGTAAAAGTCAACCCCTCCTCAATATGAGGCACGGTGTGGCCGCTAGCACTCAAATGGTCTCTCTTGTTTAAAATGGACACGATTTTAATTGAAAACAACATCTGACCTTCAGAAATCTGACCAAACGCATTTGTATTGCATTGATATTTTATAAGAACGATACAAGGGTCCTTGGTGATGTTTAAGAGTCAACCTCACCTCAATCCGAGGCACAGTGTGGCTGCTATCACTCAAAGGGTCTCTATTTTGTTTAAAATGGACCTGATTTTAAGTGAAAACAACAACTGACCTACAGAAATCTGACCAAACGCATTAGGATTGCATTGATATTTTATAAGAACGATCCAAGGGTCCTTGGTGGTGTGTAAGAGTCAACCCCACCTCAATCTGAGGCACAGTGTGGTCTTTATCACTCAAAGGGTCTCTATTTTGTTTAAAATGGACACGATTTTAAGTGAAAACAACAACTGACCTACGGAAATCTGACCAAACATATTCAGATTGCATTGATATTTTATAAGAATGATACAAGGGTCCTTGGTGACGTTTAAAAGTCAACCCCTCCTCAATCCGAGGCATGGTGTGGCCGTTAGCACTCAAAGGTTCACTCTTGTTTAAAATGGACACGATTTTAATTGAAAACAACAACTGACCTATGGAAATCTGACCAAACGCATTTGGATTGAATTGATATTTTATAATAACGATCCAAGGGTCCTTAGTGACATGTAAGAGTCAACCCCGCCTCAATCCAAGGTACGGTGTGGCCTCTATCACTCAATGGGTATCTATTTTGTTTAAAATGGACACGATTTTAAGTGAAAACAACAACTGACCTACAGAAATCTGACCAAACGCATTTGGATTGCATTGATCTTTTATAAGAACTATACAAGGGTCCTTGGTGACGTGTAAGAGTCAACTCCGCATCAATCCGAGGCACGATGTGGCCGCTAGCACTCAAAGGGTCTCTCTTGTTTAAAATGGACACGATTTTAATTGAAAACAACAACTGACCTACGGAAATCTGACCAAACACATTAAGATTGCATTGATATTTTTTAAGAACGATCCAAGGGTCCTTGGTAACATGTAAGAGTCAACCCTACCTCAATCCGAGGCACGGTGTGGTCGATATCACTCAAAGGGTCTTTATTTTGTTTAAAATGGACACGATTTTAAGTGAAAACAACAACTGACCTACGGAAATCCAACAAAACACATTCAGATTGCATTTATCTTTTATAATAACGATCCAAGGGTCCTTGGTGAAGTGTAAGAGTCAACCCCGCCTAAATCCAAGGAACGGTGTGGCCTCTAGCACTCAAAGGGTCTCTCTTGTTTAAAATGGACACGATTTTAATTGAAAACAACAACTGACCTACGGAAATCTGATCAAACGCATTGGGATTGCATTGATATTTTATAAGAATGATCCAAGGGTCCTTAATGACGTGTAAGAGTCAACCCCTCATCAATCCGAGGCAAGGTGTGGCCTTTATCACTCAAAGGGTATCTATTTTGTTTAAAATGGACACAATTTTAAGTGAAAACAACAACTGACCTACGGAAATCCGACCAAACGCATTCGGATTGCATTTATATTTTATAAGAACGATCCAATGGTCCTTGGTGACATGTAAAAGTAAACTCCGCCTCAATCCGAGGCACGGTGTTACCGCTATCACTCAAAGGGTCTCTCTTGTTTAAAATGGACACGATTTTAATTGAAAACAACAACTGACCTACGGAAATCTGACCAAACGGATTCGGATTGCATTGATCTTTTATAAGAATGATCCAAGGGTAATTGGTGACGTGTATGATTTAACCCTGCCTCAATCCGAGGCACGTTGTGGACTCTATCACTCAAAGGGTCTCTATTTTGTTTAAAATGGACACGATTTTAAGTGAAAACAACAGCTGACCTACGTAAATCCGACCAAATGCATTTGGATTTCATTTATCTTTTATAAGAACGGTCAAAGGATCCTTGGTGACGTGTATGAGTCAACCCTACCTCAATCCAAGGCACGGTGTGGCCGCTATCACTCAAAGGGTCTCTATTTTGTTTAAAATGGACACGATTTTAAGTGAAAACAACAACTGACCTACAGAAATCTGACCAAACACATTAGGATTGAATTGATCTTTTATAAGAATGATCCAAGGGTCCTTTGTGACATGTAAGAGTCAACCCCTCCTCAATATAAGGCATGGTGTGGCCGTTATCACTCAAAGGGTCTCTCTTGTTAAAAATGGACACGATTTTAATTGAAAACAATAACTGACCTACGGAAATCTGACCAAATGCATTCAGATTGCATTGATCTTTTATAAAAACGATCCAAGGGTCCTTGGTGAAGTTTAAGAGTCAACCCTGCCTCAATCCGAGTCACAGTGTGGCTTCTATCACTCAAAGGGTATCTATTTTGTTTAAAATAGACACGATTTTAATTGAAAACAACAACTGACCTACAGAAATCTGACCAAATGCATTTGGATTGCATTGATCTTTTAAATGGGGGGTCATGGCATGTGATATATTAGGGGAATCATATATATCAAGTCATGGTTGGCCTGGTATACTAGGGTGATCATGTGTTTGGGTCTATGATACTTATGGTCTTATATCTGGATGAAAATACTCCCATATGGGAGGGCGGATATGCTTATGGGTCCTATTCCTTAAATGAGAATACTCTCATAGGGGAGGGATGAGATGTATATAGGTATTATTCCCCAAATGAGAATACAACCATAGGAGTGGGATGAGATTCTTATCAGGAATATTCACTAAATGAAAATAATCCCATAGGGGAGGGCTGAGATGATTATATAGATTATGCCTCAAATGAGAATACACCCATATTGGAGGGTTGATATGATTCTAGGGATTATTACTTGGATGATAATAATACAATATGGTAAAGAATATATGATTCTTAGTATTATTACCTAAATAAGGGTACTCCCATAGTATAAGGATGAGATCCTTGTAGGTCTTATGCCTCGGAATTGGAAGAACACATATGGGTGGTCTGAGATACTGTTGAGGGTATTCCTTGGATGAGAAAACTCCCATAAGTGGATTTCCATGATGGAGTATAAATAAAACTCACATATTGGAGGTCAATGATAATTATGTATATAGTGGGGAGACCATGGTATATTATATGTTTTGTGTGGTTCCTATTATGTACTCAGAGAAACCCTAACATTGGATGAAGTAGGTATGGTTGATCAAGCTTTAATACTTGAGAATCAATGTGTCTTGATGTAGATGGGGTAGGACTTGGTCAAACTATATTTTTATAATGTCGACACGATCCTTGTGAAATGCTTGGTAAAAGTTCAGTACTTGGAAAATTAATTTTGGTTTAATCATGGTCATGGATTTGAGGATCAATGGTGATTTTTTATTAGTTTTATTCCAGTTATTTCTCAACTAGGTTGTGCATATTTCCTGATCATGCACTTATAATAGCCTATTGCAGGTTTAATATTGGGGGTTTATTAATGAGATTCATCCCCCCCAAGTATGTGCACCTCAGTGTGTGTACAAACCTTATAACTTCTTTGAGATTGAGAACATGATGCATAGTGGATAGAGAAAAGTCCAAAGATTTATGTATTGATAAAACACACCCATGTGGAGCCTTAGGATTGAACTGGAAAACCCCCCGGACACCCCCTACCCCCCCTTGGACAGCCACCCCAAACCCTTGAACAACCCCCAAACCCCCAAACCCCCTGAATTCTCTTTAAGTACTTAATTAACTTATAAATTATGTGTTAATGGTGTACGAGTATAATTGTTGTATGATTATACTTGGTCTAATTTGCTTATGATTTATGAGTTAATTTTTTATGGGTATACTTTCTTTAATTGGATTATTGAGATGCTGTTTTTTTTGTAGGTGTTCAGGTGTGATGCTGCAGATTTATCGTAGCAGCAGAGAGGGCATTTATCAGCGCTAAAAAAGCACTGATAAACTACACCTTTATCAGTGCTAAAGAATCGCTGATAAAAGATAAGTTTATCAGTGCTAAAGGAGCGTTGATAAAGCACTCATTTATCAGCTCTCTTTTAGTGCTGATAAAGGGTTGTTTTATCAGCGCTCTCTTAGCACTGATAAAGTAACCCTTTATCAGCACCGAGATTTACAACGCTTTTTTAGCGCTGATAAAGACCGTTTTTAGTGCTGTTAATGCCCGTATTTGTAGTAGTGTATTTATATATTGTTGGTAGTATAATAGATGGCTAGTTGATGGCAAGGAAATGAGGGATGGGTTACATCACATGGGACTTCAATGTCGTCAATCCTTTATGGAAAGGACAAAAAAGGCCCACTATCCACCTTTTTCATGGATGGTTGCAACCCCATTTTTTATTTGGGAATAGGCAACCCCCACCCCACCCCCTGTTAAAGGGGGCGAGTTGTGTGGTGGGTGATCGAACCCCACCAACCCATCTAGTAAAAGAGGAGTAAGGGAAGGGGGCTATAAAAGGTAGAGCCTAATAGAGGTTTTATAAATAGCTTCAACATTCAGTGCTCCCCATTAAATTTGAGTGGATTTGTGAGGTGTATTTATCCACTTATTTAAGAGAGAAAATTATAATTATACTTTTCTTATAATAGAGACAGAGTGTCTATACCCACATTTTACCATAGTGAGATCCTTGTATTTGTATGTAGTTTTTTACCCCTTTCATCTGGGGGGTTTTCCATGCTACATCAGGTCTTCATTTTTTCCTGCATTTTTTCAATTTATTTTCATCTCAATATTATCACCGCACTAGTGGGTGAATAATTTTCGATCCAAACAAGTGGTATCAAAGTGAGGTTTTGGCTTAGTTATGTTCACTTTTTTAGGTACTAATAATTTTAATTTATTTGAGTATGCTTTGTGATTGTGACTGTGGTTAATCTTTCACATCAAAAAAAAATTATTGTGATTATTAAATACAATGTTGTGAAACTAAAGAGGTTTTGAACTAAGGATGTGTACAAATTTTTAGGACCAAGCTGATTTAAAAGGTGATCATATTCAAATGTTGTCTTTTGTTGTCAAAGAATTTTAAGAAGAAAGGAAAATCAACTCACTTTTTATTTGGTGAAAATCATATTGACCATCATATTCAAGAGAATCAGAATCACAATGCTTGAAAAGGTCCATTGTATTCAGGTGGAGTTGGCTAGAAGAAAAGGTTCATCAGATTCACATTGAATCCAAAATGAAAGGTTTGATCGTATTGATGAAACATCTTGCTGAAGTAAATGATCATCATATTCATTCTGTATCTAGTAAGGAAGAAGTGATCATATTGACGGATAATCAGAATCTGCATGACTATGATAAATCAAATATGATGATGCTTTTCTAATCTTGGAGTTCTCATAAATCATAAGTAAGTGTCAAAACTTGTGATGCAAGCTTGATAAAAGAAAGGGGGAGTGAAAGAGATATTTCCAATTGTATTCAGATTAATCGGATCTGGTTGGAAAGAAAAAGGGTGTTGTAGATCGTAATCAGGCCAATTGTATTATGAATAATCGTATTTAGGCTAAGAAGGAAAGAAAGTTGTTGATGAAGGAAAAGATAAGTTACAATACTTTCCTTGAGAAGTCAGACGATGCTAAAGCTGGTCTTCAATGTTTTCAAAGTCATGAAGGAAGTCATGATACAAGCTGAATTTTGTGAAAGAAGAAAGTTGGAGAAGACGATACATTCCAGCCTTAAGATCATCGTAATGGGTTCACTAGATTCATACAGGCTGAGAATGCTTTTAGAAAATGTGAAAAACTGAAGGTGATCATTTTCAGTTAGACCAAAATCCAAAAGAAAAAAATCTTTAGAGAATGAAGTTGATGGAAAAAGAGAAAAAAGTTTGTGCAGGAAGAGTTAGTGGTATCGTATTCAGAAGAGAAAAAAATCATGATATTCAAGCGGGTTAAGAGAAGAGATGAAGAATAAAATTTAGAGTTTAATAAATAATGTAGACAACCATTTAAAACGGGTTGAATTACTTTGTTTATTCTAAAGTGGGTCAATATAAGAGATGAAGAATAATCTATTGTTTTACATTTGTCCTCATCATAATGAGGCAGATCATAATAACTATCAGAATTGAAATCAGACATGAGTGTGTTAAGAGTATGAAAGAGATTGTTGAAAGTGTTGTCAAGGGGAACATCATATTCAACAATTGGAAAGGTGAATTGAAATCAGACTAACATTTGAAAAAGAAATTCTAAATAAGAGATAAAGTTTCAAGAAGATTCAAGAAGAGTTGATGAAGTCATAAATGCACTCGAAATTCAAGTGAAATCGAGTTTTTGAGTAATTTGGGTGAGTGAGAATTTTTTTGGGGATTCCTGCTAAAACCAATATTGAGTCAACTATGAAAGGAGAAAGTAATCTATTCTTTTTCTAACAGATATACTATTCACATGAAGAGAGAGAAGCTCTGAATTTCTAGGGAGAGAATAAGTTTTATGTATTGATCTTTGTTGAATAATTTTTGATAGAGAGTAGTGAAAGAATAAGAGACAAGATTGCAACATTGTTCAGTCGATCATCGTATTCAGCTGTTTATCATTTTCTACTTGTCATCATATTCATCTTGTTAATGTATCAGACTGGATAATTGGATTAGGATTTCCATATTGGGATTTTTAGAATAAGGAAGAATGAATTATGAATTGGATCGATCATATTCAGATAGAGTCATATCTATCGTATTAAGAAATCAGATTTAAAGATCGGATTTGAAGATCGAATTGGGAAATTATATTGGAATTATATATTAATATCCTTAAAGTTCTTATTAGCTTCTGGGTAAGAAATTGAAGAATTTTTTTCTTAAGGAGTACATTTGTGGAAATTAAAAAATAAGCATAGGTAACATGTGTTGTTACACAAACATTGTATTACCCTATTTGCATTAAGAGGGAGAACACACACTATTGGATTGTCTTCAAAGTGCTACATGAGTGTAAGGGAATACCATACTCATTGTATTCCAAATCAAGGGATTTTTTTCTAGTGGATTGTGTGGTTTTGGATCATTTCCAAACTATACCAATGGTGTAACTATTCTTATTGAATAGTGAACCTTGTAAATACTTGTGCTTCTGTGGACGTGTGTTTGAATTTTTTCATTAGGGAATGAAATATTTAACAGGAGGTGAAATTTGTTTCATTTTCAAGGAAACATAAAAAAAATTATCACTGATTCACCCCTCCCCCTATCAGTGATAAAATTATCCTGATTGGACACTTTCAACTGGTATTAGTTCCGTAGGTTCCCTTCACTTATTCTTTACTGATGGAGAATTTGAATTGTGTAAACAGTAAAGGTATTCTGGTTTTCGATGAAAATAATTGTCATATATGTAAAGATAAAATGTTGTCTTATCTTATGCCTATTGAATATGATGTTCTTGAAGCTGCAAAAGTTGGGCTTCCTCCTATTGATTATAAAGTCCCTCTTACATCTGTTGATAAGAAGAATTATGATAATGATGGAAAGGTCAAGAATGATTTATTATCATCACTTTTTGAAAGTAAATTCTTAAGGGTGAAAGGTTTTTCCACAAACAAAGGTATATGGGAAAAATTGAAAAACATATATGAAGGAAATAAAAAAGTGAATAAGGGAAAATTAAAAAACTGAAGATTGAAGTATGAAGATTTGAAGATGGGTGAATACGAATCTGTTGAGGACTTATTTAACAGGGTGAATCACATTGTCAGCACTATCAGATATCTTGGGGAAAAGTTGGATGATTCTACAGCTTTTGAAAATATTTTGAGAATCCTTCTCGATATTTTTGATGATTTTTTTTTCATTAGAAGACAGAGATCCTAGAACATTATCTCTAGATGATTTTCCTAGCATTATCATTACTTATGAAATGAGAAGGGAGAAATCTATGAAAAGAAAAATAAAAGTTGATAGAGAAGTGCCTTTCAAGGCTACTAAGAAATATAATTCAAAGAAGATTCTTATTGAAGATGAAGTTGATGAATCCGATTATGAAAATAAGGTATGTAAAAACTTTGATGAAATTTATCCTTGTTTTCTAAAAATGTGAAAAAAGGTATAGTGAAATAAAAAGGGAAACTTCCCTTGAAAAGTTTTGAATGTGGAGCTATTGGGAATTTTGTGGCTAATTGTCCTCAAAGAAAGAAAGAATAGGATAGTGATAAAGAAAAAATAATGTCAAGAAGATAAAGGAAGAAATAGTGAGATAAATGAAAATCGTATTCCATAGGGAAAGATAAAAAATTATTCAAATAAAAAATAATAAGTTTCATGTCTAAAGATGAAGAAGAAGAAGGAAGTGATGTCGAATATGAAAAATTTGTTGAGTATGGTATTGAGAATAATTTTATTACAATAGTAAATGATAAAGAATTTAGATTCAGTAGTTACATAGAATAAGAAACTCAACTTGAAATTCATTTGAAAGAAGAGTTGAAGGAATGTATGAGAAAGATCAGAAGGCTTGAAAAGAAAAACAAAAAGTTGGAAGATGAATGTTCCTCAACAAGAAATCAAGAATATTTTATTGATGAGAAGGTGAAGTTTGTGAAAGAAATTGATTATTTGAAGAAATATCTTAAGGAATAAAATAATCGTAATGAGCATCTGGAGGTGAATCTAAAGGCAAAAGAAGAAGAGCTAGAACTTATACAACGCAAACTTTCTAAAGTTGAATAGAGAAATACAAGTTTCAAAAAATCTATCTCTGAATTCGGTGATAGTTCTTGAAAAGAGAAACCTGATAAATATCAATAAAAGTTATCTTTAAAGTTTGAGAAAAAATATTTAATTGTTTTTAAAAAGAAGAAAGCTGGGAAAGTTATGTATGGGGCCAAAACCAAAAAAGTTGGGAATTCAAAGTCTCAAAATATCCTGAGTTTGAAAAAGTTTATAAACATTTTGAATCTAATTTTTTTTCCAATACACATGGTTCTAATAAATTTGAAAATAAAAGGAAGACTCTGATTGATAAAATAAAGGTTGGTGGCTGAGAAAAGAAAGAGAAGAAGGTGTCTGAGAAACATACTCACAATTTCTGTTAGTATGGAAGTTTCATAGGCAAATAAACATTCTATGGCTACTGTTGATATTGTGGTGGATTCATACATACAAAAATATGTGTTTGTTCAACCAACAACATTACTATTATTCCATATGTTGTGAAAGGAAAAGTTTTAGGGGGAGTCAATCTCCTCAAAGAAAGAAATCCGAGGAGATTGTTTTAAAGAAACCTGAGAAGGATGGAGTAAAGATTGAAAATAGATTCCAACCTTTGGAAAATATTTGTGAAATATGTGAATAATCTGGAAAACTTTCAAAAGAATTTCTTGTTTTTTTACCAGAAAAATAAAAGTTTTTTAACAATTCTCATATGCCGAAAGTGAAGAAAGAAAAGAAAGAAGAAAAATCTATTGTTGTTGAAACTACTTTGAAAGCTACAAAAAGAGAATGACCCTAGATTCTTGATAGTGAGTGTTCTTCTCATATGACAGAAGATTTGAATTTTTTGAAGAATTTGAAAGACTTTAAAGAAGGAACAATGACATTTGGAAATGTTTAATCCTTTAAAATAAAAGGTGTTGGGTCAGCCATCATTGGGAAAAAAGATGAAATCCAAGAAAGATTTGTATGTTGATGGATTGAAGCACAATTTTCTAAGTGTTTCACAATTGTGTGATGTAGGTAACAAAGCTATATTTAGAAAAAAAATGGATTTGTTGTTAAAAGTGAAGAATATGGAAAAAAAGTTACAAGAGAACAACACACAAAAGGAAATTTATTTCAGGTTGGTGAAATATAAAACTCTTGTTACTTGAGTATGGTGGAAGAGAATCAATTGTGGAATAAAAGGTTGGGACACATGTGTCAAAGAAACATGAGAAAGTTATAAAAGAGAGATAATGTCTGAGACATTCCTGATTTTCCAAGAAAAATATATTAATGTTGCACTATTTTCTAGAAAGGAAAGATTACAAACTCAGTGCATAATAAAATTGAGATTTATTCAAAAAAACTCCTAGAGATGATTCATTTTGATATCTGTGGAACAATGAGAAGATAATCAACAAATAGAGATAAGTATTTCATTAATTTCATTGACAATTTTACCATAATTACTTGTGTTATGTATATGAAACATAAGTCAGATTCTTTGAAAATGTTTAAAAGTTTCAAAAGAAAAACTGAGAATGAATGTGAGTATTCAGTGAAGAAGTTGAGAACTAATAATGTTGGTGAATACAGAAGTGAATAATTTGAAATTTATCTTGATAATCATGGAATTTTACATGAATATAGTTCTCTATATACTCCCCAACAAAATGGAATTCCTGAAAGAAAAAAAATAGAAGATTGGTGTAAATGGGGAAAACTATATTACTTGAACATGGTCTTTCTCATTACTATTAGAGGAAATCCATGAGTACTGTTGTGTATATTCAAAACCAATGTTTCTACATCCAAATATTAGGTATGTCTCAATACAATTTTTTATGGAAAAACTCCAAGTTTAAAACACTTAAGAGTTTTCGGAAGTCCATGTATTATAAAGAAGAAAGGTGGAAACTATGGAAAGTTTGAACATAAAGGTGAAGATGAAATCTTTCTTGGATATGCTCCTGAAGGAAGAGGATATAGATATTTCAACAAATAAATAGGAATAATTTTTTATTCTATTTATGTGTAAGTTATTGAAAGGGATGAAGAATACAAACATACTCTGGTAGATAAGGAAGTTGAGCAGGATAAGGAAAACAATTTTGATAAGGACACAAACAATTGTAATCCTACTCAAGAAAAAGAATCAGACTCAACTATTTCCAATGATGAGAAAGATACTAAAAAATGTCATCTTAGGATGAGGAAACAAGTTTAATCTCATAACATTATTGGTGATCAATATCAAAAGGTTCAAACAAGAAGAACAAAAATGCTATTACACATACTTATTTATATTTAAAAATTGAGCCAAATGATGTAAAAGAAGATTTTGAGTATCTGGATCAGGTTCAGGACATGAATGAAGAGTTGGATGAAATTGAAAATAATGATATATGGTAACTCATACCTAAGTTAGAAAACAAAAACATTATTGGCACAAAGTGGGTTTTTCGAAACAAGGTGAATAAAAAAGGTGAAGTGATAAGAAAAAAAGTAAGATTAGTGTGCAAAGGGTAATAAAAAATTAAAGGTATTAATTTTGAAGAAAAATTTTCTCCAATGGAAAGATTGGAAACAATTATAATTTTAATTTCTATTACTACACAATGAGGTTATAATATCTTTCAAATAGATGTTAAATCCATATTCTTGAATGGTGATATTGATGAGGAAGTTTACATCGAAAAACCTTGTGGTTTGTTGTTGGGAAAGATGAAAGTTATGTGTGCATATTGAAGAAGGCATTGTATGGGATAAAATCAGCTCTGAGAGTATGGAATTACAAATTGGATACTTACTTAAGGAAGATGAGTTTTAAGAAAGGAAGAGTTGATAGTAATCTTTACATCATAGAAAGTAAAAATTATTCCCTCATTGTAATTGTTTATGTTGATGATATTATCTTTACTGGGAATGATGAAAGTAGTTTTGAAAGATTTTCTAAAGAAATGAAAAAGGTATTTGAGATGTATATTCTAGGTGAAATGAAATACTTTCTTGGGTTACAAATCTTACAAAAGGAGAAATACATTTTTTTTTCAAGAAAATTATGCTAAGGAATTTCTTAAGAGGTTCGGTATGGAAAACTCAAAACCTATTTCCACACTGATTTTGGTGGGAACAAAGTTTTCTAATGTTGGAGAAGGAAAAGAAGTTGGTTAGAAAGAATTTCGGAAGCTGATTGGAAGTTTTTTGTATTTGACTACCTTAAAACCCAACATTGTTTATATTGTTACCTTATGTGCAAGATTCCAGAGCACTCCAAAGTAATCACATTTACTTAATGAAAAAATAATTCTTAGATACATCAAAGGTAAAACAAATTTTGGAATTAAGTATGATTGCTTATAAAGTATTGATATTTTTGGGTATTCAGATGTTGATTGGACATGAAATGTTGATGATAGAAGATACACATCTAGTGGAGTATTCTTTCTGGGAAATAATTGTGTTTGTTATCATTCAAAGAAACAAAATTCAATAACTCTCAGTATGGATGAAGCTAAGTATGTTTCTTCCACTCAAACCACCACTCAACTTTTGTGGATGAAAACTCAATTAGAAGACTTACTTGTTGAAGTGAAGTTACCCTTTCTCTTGTGTTGTGATAATCAAAGTACAACCAATATCACCAAAAATCCAATTCAACATTCTCATTAAAAACATATTAATATAAAATATTATTTCATTAAAGAGCACGTGGATACGAATTAATTGAATCTAGAGTATTTTTCAACATCAGAACAAGTTGCTGACATTTTCACAAAACCTTTACCAAAATAATCCTTTTCTAAATTGAGGTTGAACATGGGTGTCCAAACTCTTTCTATTCAAGGTTTTGGTATGTGTTTTTGTCCCCTTTTTCATCTTACCTTCGGATAGTGTTGTCAAGGGGGATAATTGATTTTTTTCAAAAATCTATCCTTTTGTATGCACATAAAAAGGGGAGTTGTGGGTAAGCTATGAATTTAACATTGTATTGTGTGTGAACTATTTTAAATATTTGTTGGAGTGGTTATAGGAAACAAATTATTTTATATTTCAAGAAAGTTTAATATTTGAGGAAGAAAGATAAAGAAGGTTTAGGAAGAAATATGAATAAGGTTTTCATAATCACTACTTTTAGACATCATGAATTTTGCTGTCAATGATTTTTGTTTTCTACAATGAGTTATATCACATAGGCTTATAATTATTGATACATGATCCATTTATTAAGAATAAAAAGTTCAATAATTTATGAAACTTGGCTGATAAAAAAATACAAAGGAGGAGATTGTTAGGACTATACTGATTTGGAAGGTGATCATGTTCAGATGTTGTCTTTTATTGTAAAACAAGTTTAAGACAAAAGGAAAATAACCTCACTTTGCATTTGTTTAAAATCGTATTAACCATCATATTCAATAGAATCAGACTCAAAATGCTTGAAAAGTTCCATCATATTCAGGTGAAGCTTGTTGGAAGAAAAGGTTCATCAGATTCACACTGAATCCTGAATGAAAGGTTTGATCATATTCAGGAATCATCTTACTAAAGTAAATGATCATTGGATTCACTATGGATACGATAAGAAAGAAGTGATCGTATTGATGGATAATTAGAGTCTGCATGACTATGATAAATCAAATGTGATGATGCTTTGCTAATCTTTGAGTTCTCATAAATCATAAGTTAGTGGTAAAACCTGTGATGAAAACTTGATAAAAGAAAGGGGGAGTGAAAGAGATGATTTTAATCATATTTAGATTAATCAGATCTAGTAGGAAAGGAAAAAGGGTGCTGGATATTGTAATCAAGCCAATCATATTTAGGAAAATTGTATTCTGAACAATCATATTCGGGATGAGAAGGAAAAAAATTTGTTGATGAAGGAAAAGGGAAGTTACAATACTTTCCTTGGGAAGTCAGACAATACGAAAGCTGGTCTTCAATGTTTTCAAATTCATGAAGGATTTCATGATACAAGTTGAAGTTTGTGAAAGAAAAAAGTCGGTGAAGATGATTCATTCCAGCCTTAAGATCATCGTAATGGATTCATCGGATTCATAAAGTCTGAGAATGTTTGTGGAAAATGTGAAAAACTGATGGTGATGGTTTTCAGTCAAACCAAAATCCAAAATAAATGAATCTTAAGAGAATTAATTTGATGAGAAAAGAGAAATAAGTTTTTCCAGGAAGAGTCATTGGTATCGTATTCAGAAGAGAAAAGAAGCTTTATATTTCAAGTGGGTCAAGATAAGAGATGAAGAAGAAAATTTAGAGTCTAATAAACAATGTAGTCAACCATTTAAACGAGGTTGAATTACTTTATTTATTATTCAATTGGGTTAAGAGAAGAGATGAAGAAGAATCTATTGTTTTTCATTTGTCCTCTTCGCAATGAGGAAGATTGTAATAATAATCAGAATTTAAATCAGACTTGATTGTGTTAAGATTATGAAAGAGATTTTTGAAAGTTTTGTCAAGGGGATCATTATATTCAGGAATCAGAATGGTTAATTGAAATTAGAATTAAATTTTAAAAATAAAGACTGAAAAAGAGATTAAGTTTAAATAATATTCGAGAAGAGTTGACGAGGTCATAAATGCACCCAAAATTCAAGCGAAATCGGCTTTTTGGGTAATTTCGGTGAGTTGGATTTTTTTAGGGATTCCCACCAAAACCACTTTTGGGTCACCTGTAAAATGTGAAAGTACTTTGTACTTTTTCTGACAGATGTACTATTCATGGGAAGAGAGATAAGCTCCAAATTTTTAGGGACAGAATAAGTTTTCTATATTGAGCTTTATTGAAGAAGTTTCGATGGAAAGTAATGAAAGAAGAAGAGATGATATTGAAATGTTGTTCAGTTGATCATCGTATTCAGATATTTATCATTTTCTTCTTGTCATCGTATTTGGATGGTTATCGTATCAAACTGGATAATCTAATTAGGATTTCTGTATTGGGATTTATGGACTAAAAAAGAAGGAATTCTGAATTGGCTCGATCATATTCATACATAGTCATATCTATCATATTGGAAAATCAAATTTCAAGATCGGATTTGAATATCAGACAAGGAAATCAGATTCAAATTCTATATCAATGTCCTTCAAGTTCTTACTAGCTTATGGGTAAGAAATTGAAGATTTTTTCTCAAGGAATACATTTTTGTAAATTGAAAAAGAAGCACATGTAATACATGTTTCTACACAAACATCGTATTACCCCATTTGTGCTAAGAGGAAGCACACATACTATTGGATTGTCTTCAAAGTACTACACGAGTGTAAGGGCATATCTTACTCATTGTATTCCATATAAAGGGGTTGTTTTCTAGTGGATTGTGTGGTTTTGGATCATTTCTAAACCATACCAAGGACACAATAATTCTTATTGAATAGTGAACCTTGTAAATACTTATCACTACAACATAAATAGCCTTTTGCAGTGGGTTTTTAGCAGTAATTTACTAAACCTCCGCTACTTTTTTTTATAAATGATTTAGCGGTGGTTTATTAAAAATCGCCGCTAAACAATTTTTTTTTCAATCCTGACACTTCTCTCCCTGACCCCTGCAAGATCCCCCTTCTCCCCCCGACCCCTGCGAGACCCCACCCCCAACGACCCCCAAAGCCTTACGCCTCCCCTCAGCACGCCTCACCGCCTCACCGTCCCTCAGCACAGATTGCCGCCCATCGCCGCCAACCCCCCAAAGCCCCAGCTCGCCTCCCCACTACTGGTCCTAACCCGTGGCGCTGCTCGACACTTCTCACCGGCCCTTAGTATCATCCTTCTTCTTTTTATTCCATCCTCTAGTTATAAAAATATCACCTACAGGCCATACTCATAAACATGCACATGATATTTTCATCAGTTGAAAGTATATGATTATAAACCCTCAACACCATCAAATTGAACTTTGAGAAAATATCCTTGCACCATAGCAGTTCACCCCAAACATCTAGTTCATTGGAAACCATTCTTTTAATTATGTTCTTGAATTATATTATCTATTTTATGATAGTAATTATAAGACATTTATTTGTTATATCAATTAATAAATAGTTTTTCTTTTTAAAGAACATTCATTTTTTGAAAAGCCCAAAGAATATTATTATTTTCACAATATTGTAAAACAAATTTTTTATATAATTTTTTTAGACTTTGGTGAATTTCAAAGTATATTTTTTGATATAATCAATATTCCATTGTAACTTCATCACATTATATTGAACATTATTTTTGATAATTCATTTTTTTGATTGTGAGTTTTTACTTATCATTGAGGTATTGATTATACTTATTTTTATGATATTTATATATTAAATTTAGTTCGGAAAAACCTTGATCATGTTTTCAGTAAGAATATTTTAGATCTTTATAGCATAGGTGATTGGATAAAGAATAAGAGGGAGTGGAGGAACTTTTAGTGGAAGATGAATAAGAGTTAGATTTTATATCATGACTAACCTCTATTTTAGTCATTAGATATTAGGAACATTTTTCCATTGATTCCCTTTATAGAAGGGTTTCATTTCTCACACACTAAGTTGAAACATTGAAGGTTTCCTTGATTTTTTTATTCTTCCCCTTGTTCCTTTTGTTAGTCATATAGAATTACGACCTTATGTGCTCCTTTTTTTCATTGGAATAACATCACTCATTGTTATCTATCATTATACACCTTATTTTAACAATTTTATGATTTATTTATTTTGAAGAATATGTTCATATTCGTTGATTGATGAGCCATTTAATCATAATTATAGGTTTCATCATTAATTTATTTAAAAGAAAATATTATTTTATTATTGGATTATTTGGATTTTTTATTAGCATGTAACTTTATTGTGATCTCATAGGTCATGATAGATCCATATAGATCCTCAAATGACATGTTTTTCATTTCATTTTCCTCTTGTACTATTATATATTTAGGTTTCATATTTCTTTTTAAACCCCAAAATACTTTGATCACTAGATATTATATAATATGAGTATAATTAAGAGACATTTAACCATTTCGTATGTCAATAAAGTATATAAATGGTTAGTTTTAATGAATTATTTGAAATGGGATTTCAAAGAGGATTAAGGTGACTTAGAATTATGATTATTTTAATAAGTCTCATTTTTAACTTTCATAATAAACTACTTATAATGTATGAAATATCCTCAATGATTCCCCCTTCTCTTTAGATGTATTTTTATGACATGGATGATATTTTTGGTGTTGTTTATTTCAAGGGTGTTGGAGGTGAGGTTGGATTTATATTATGTTGTTGCATTAATCATGTAACTTGTTTGATTACCCATCTCCTATTATTTCTATCATGGGTACACTAGCCATTGAGAGAGAGGTCTATATTTATGTTACACTAGATAGTCATACACTATTGGTGTCCCCTAGTTGTGTTGTATACCATGGATAGTGGGGAGTTACCCATATGATGCTAGGAACATTTTTCCATTGATTCCCTTTATAAGAGGGTTTCATTTCTCACACACTAAGTTGAGACATTGAAGGTTTCCTTGATTTTTTTATCCTTCCCCTTGTCCCTTTTATTTTTCATATAGAATTACGACCTTATGTGCTCCTTTTTTCTTTGGAATAACATCACTTGTTGTTCTATATCATTATACACCTTATTTTAACAATTTTATGATTTATTTATTTTGAATAATATGTTCATATTCTTTGATTGATGAGACATTTAATCATAATTATATGTTTCATCATTAATTTATTTAAAATAAAACATTATTTTATTATTATATTATTTTGATTTTTTATTAGCATGTAACTTCACTGTGATCTCATAGGTCATGATAGATTCATATAGATCCTCAAATAACATGTTTTTTATTTTTTTTTTCCTCTTGGACTATTATATATTTAGGTTTCATATTTCTTTTTAAACCCCAAAATATTTTGATCACTAGATATTCTATAGTATGAGTATAATTAAGAGACATCCAACCGTTTCATATGCCAATAAAGTATATAAATGGTTAGTTTTAATGAATTATATGAAATGGGATTTCAAAGAGGATTAAAGCGACTTAGAATTCTAATAATTTTAATAAGTCTCATTTGTAACTTTCATAATAAACTACTTATAATGTATGAAATACCCTCAATGATTCCCCCTTCTCTTTAGATGTATTTTTATGACATGGATGATATTTTTGGTTTTGTTTATTGCAAGGGTTTTGGAGGTGAGGTTAGATTTATATTATGTTGTTGCATTAATCATGTAACTTGTTTGATTACCTATCTCCTATTATTTCTATCATGGGTACACTAGACACTAAGAGAGTGTCTATATTTATGTTACACTAGACAGTCATACACTATTGGTGTCCCCTAGTTGTGTTGTATACCATGTCTATTGGGGAGTTACCCCTATGATGCTAGGTGCAAGATACTCAAGTGACTTGTGTTGTTTGGATGAAACATATGTCAGTGGTATGTATCATGTATTGGTAAGGTCTAGGACTATCTTAATTTATGACCTTTTTTGTTTCCCATGATACTATATGGATTCCATTTGGGGACTCTCATTCCTTGTGTCATCTAGTTTGATTAATATGGTGGGAACCATGATTTTTTCTCCTTGTTTACTCATATCTCGTTTGTGATGTGGTGAATTGGTGTTTTATTTTTACAGTTTATGAGAATGGGTTTGTTTCGTTAAATTGTTTTTGAATTGTTTTCAAAAGGGTGTTTCTAAAGTATTTTTAAAATTGAAACTGTAATGGGTGGTTTTAAAGAATTTAAGGGTTTTAAAATAATATTTTTAAAACGATTATTTTCATTTAAAGAAGAATAAAATAGAAGTTTATAAAATGGATTTTAAGGTGATATTTGGGTTTTCATGTGATTGTCAATAAAAATCTATTTTTTAACTATATTTAAGACTATAATAAATGAGATTTGTTTTTAAAATACTTTAAAAAAATCCTTGTTGAGATCCTACTGGGATTAGTTTTTCTCACACCCTATATACATCATTCAATATATAAAAATATTATGGTTTTCTTTTTTAGGTTCCCTAGCCTTTTTAGGTTTCCTAGAATTTTAAAAAACACTTGGATAAATTTAAAAATTATCCCACCTTTGTGGAAAGTGATACATTTCTATTTGCTTTAATCATATTAAGAAGTGGAATAATAAAGAAGAAAATAACAAAAAACTATAGTTAAAAATTCTAATTCATTATTGAATGTTATGTTAACAAAAAATAAATTTATTCTGAAAAATAAATAGGCTATGAAACATAAAACTATAGTAAAAAGTAAATAGATAATAAATATACAAAATAATATAATATGAAGATATCCTAAGTTCTTGGCCCAATTTTTAAACTAGAATTAACCATGTAAGTGTTTTCCCATTTCCCCAATGACATTTCCTAAGTGACCCATAGATCCTTATAAATTGAACTTGACATGTTTTGATAAATTAAATGGGTTGTTTTGAATGAAATAGATAATGCATGATGGGTTTCCTTTCATAATTAATAAACTGGTTTTAAATAAAATTACCCTAAGGGGGGATGTAGGGGGGAAGGGGGGTTGTCCAGTTGGAGGGAGCTGTCGTGGTGGGGGGTGGTTTGTCCAGGGGGTAGGGGGGATACAATGGGGTAAGAGGGGATGTAGGGGTATGGGGGAGGGGGTGTGGGATGTCCAAGGAGGGGTGTGGGCTGTCCAAAGGGGGTTGGCTGTCTAAGGGGTGGGGGTGGGCTCTCTAGGTGGGGGAGGGGTGTGGGATTTTCAGGGGGTGGGGGTGGGCTATTCAGGTGGGGGAGGGGGGTGTGGTCTATCCAGGGAGGGGTGGGATATCTAGGAGGGGGGGGGGGGCTGTCTAGGTGGGGGTGGGGGGGGGGGGAGGTTGGGTTGTACAGGTGGGGTTGGGGGCTGTCCAGGTGGTGGGTGCGGGGGCTGTCCAGGTGGGGGGTGGACTGTCTAGGTGGGAGGGGGGGTGGGGTGGGGGGCTGTCCAGGTGGGGGGGGGGCTGTCCAGGTGGGTGGTGGGCTGTCTAGGGGGTAGGTGGGTTGCATGGGTGTGGGGGAGGGGGGTGTGGGCTATCCAGGTAGGGGGTGGGCTGTCCAGGGGGTGGGGGAGGGCTGTCTAGGTGGGGGAGGGAGTGTGGGTTTTCCAGTGGTGGGATGTCCAAGGGGGTGGGGGGGGGGGGGGCTTTCTAGGTGGGGGAGGGGGTATGGGATGTCTATGGAGGAGGGGGGGGGGTGTCCAAGTGGGGGGGGGGGGGGTTGGGGGTGGGCTGTCCAGGTGGGGTGGGGGGCTCTCCAGGTGGGGGGGGGGGCTGTCCAGGGGGGATGTTGGGGGGGGGGTCGGGGGGCTGTAGGGTTGTGTGTGTGGAGGGGGGGTGTGCTGTCCAAGGAGGGGGTGGGATATCCATTCCAATACTCTACAAAAAAAAGGAATCCCCTATAACCAATGTATAATTTCTTTCACACGTTAAAACTTTTCTTGAAGTTCCATACCAACACTCACTCTTACCCTTCCAAGAAGAAGTGATATTTGAAAATAAATCTCACTCAAGTTCGTATCCGCTATCCTTATTTTTCTCATACAAATTTAACATTCATACAACTCCATATCACCTAATCATATAACATAGCTCATACTCCCATGAGTAGTATCCCGTTGAAACTTGGCTCATATACCTAAACAACATACATAGGATCACATTTGATGCACACACAAAATTTTGTAAACATAGAAAAAACTATATTTACACCTTGTATCACAACCTGGAATTATCTCTCAGTTAGCCCCTCAAGGCATCAATAAGCCACATACCTAGCTAAAAATTTGGAGGTGTGTTTTTTTATAATTCATGTATGATATTTAGAGTGGAAGATAAAATCTAATCCAAATATGATATTTGGAGGTGTGTTTACAATTAGGTTTGTTGTGATTTATATGTATGATATTCATGGTTTACACCAATAGTCTTTTGGGTCATCTATAGTAGTCTTGAAGTCATGCTACAATTGGATAGAGATTGGATCTATGGTTTACTTAGGAAATGTCATTGGGGAAAGGGGAAATAACCTACATGGTTAATTCCAATTTAAAAATTAGGCCAAGCACTTAGGATATCTTTATATTCTTTTATGGATCTTTTTAATTTGCATGCTTTGGATTTCTAGTGGGTGGGTTCATTATTTACCATATGTATTTATATAGGAAAACCTTATTTAATATATTTATATATTTTTTCAACTAGTATATATGAATCTCTTTCCCTATTTATTAATAGTTATATGTTTTAATTTTTTTAATATTGTATAGGCACATTGTGATATACATGGCTAAAAGTTGGATCATATTATTAAGGAACACACCTCAGTATGTTAAGGGTTTGGAAGAGTTTTTAGAATTT
The DNA here is from genome assembly GCA_963277665.1 of Viscum album. Classification (NCBI taxonomy): domain Eukaryota; kingdom Viridiplantae; phylum Streptophyta; class Magnoliopsida; order Santalales; family Viscaceae; genus Viscum; species Viscum album. Next base: position 2,101,609,176 of record OY728130.1, on the reverse strand, counting down.
TCAATTTCCAATCGATCCGTTGAAGGGAGAATAATATTTCCATGTCCTAAATATAAATTCAGAAGATGTGTGAGGAGAGATGAAGTTTATGAACATTTAATATTGAAGCAATTCCCTGGTCAATATTTGTGTTGGATTTGGCACAAAGAATTGAACGTTACAGAAAAGTTGAGAACTGATGTCAATCCACAGAATGAGCTCCCAACTTTGTTAACAATGGAAAATGAAATGAAAAACCTTATAAATGATGAATTAGGCACTACAAGACACCACCATCAACATAAAAACATATCAGAACAACCAGATGAGGGTGCTACAAATAGCAATGTGACAAGTGATGTTTTTGAGACTGTAGGACAACCAAATCAAGACTGTAACATATCAGCGGATCATCCTCTTGATTATGTGGAGACTAATGTAAGAGAAAACTTCACTTAGAAAAATACGTTTCATGATTTAGTTGACGATGGAAATCTAGAGTTGTATAGTGGATGTTTAAAATATTCAAAACTTTCTTTTCTGCTGAAGTTGTACCATATCAAATTTCTACGTGGAATTACAAATAAGGAAATGTCCATGATATTGGAATTTTTGCGTGATGAATTTCCTGAAGCAAACATCCCCGAGTATTTTTATGATATGAACAAAGTTTTTAACAGGATTGGTTTGAATTATATAAAAATACATGCGTGTCCTAATGATTGTATGCTTTATTGGCGAGAGAATTCAAGTAGACATGATTGCAAAAAATTTTCTTCTTATATATGGAAGTCAATGGGTGATGTTTGAAGTCTGAATCAACATACTACCATGAATAATAAGAAAAGGAACACACCTGCAAAGATTTTTCATTACTTTCTTTTAAATCCTCGATTGCAAAGATTATTCATGTCATCGAAAACCGCTGAACACATGAAGTGACATTCTGTAGATAATAGCAATGATGTGTTAATTCAATATCCATGAGATTCAAAATCATGGAATAAATTTGATTCATTACATCCATAATTCTAAAATAATCTTAAGAATGTTCTATTGGGATTGGCTATCAATGGATTCAACCCATTTGGGACTTTGCGTACCAGTTATAGCATTTGGACAGTTGTTTTGATCCCTTACAATCTGCCTCCGGGGATGTGTAGGCAAAAAACGTCTTTTATCATTTCGATGATTATTCCTAGAAAAAAAATGCTTTGAAATGATATTTATGTATAATTTCATCCTTTAATTTAATAATTACAAGAGTTATGGAGAAATAGTGTTGAGACATTTGATGCTTCTTCTAAAACAATGTTCAAAATGAATGTTGCTTTAATGTGGACCATTAGTGACTTCCCTGGGCTTGGGAATTTATCTGGTTGGAACACTTACATGTATTTGTATTGTACTATTTGTAACTTTGATTTTGATCCCAAATGGCTACCTCATATTAGAAAATGGCGCTTCTTGTGCCATCAAATATTTCTCGATGCATCTCATAGATTTCGGCAGAACAAACCAAAATTTAACATTTTTATTGATCGTAGACCAACTCCAAAGTTGTTAACTAGTTCTGAAATATTGACACAACTTGGAAATGTTGAAATAGAATTTGGGAAGGTTCATCATTTGAATGATAGTGGGAAACGGGTTTGAAGTGCATCATCAAGTGAAATCGGAACGCAAAAATGGAAGAAAAAAAGTATATTCTTCAAACTTCCATATTAGGAATTTAATTTGTTGCGGTATAATCTTGATGTTATGCATATTGAGAAGAATTTATGTGAAAATTTGATCTTCCCATTGCTTAATGAGCATGGAAAGTTGAAGGATCATCTCAATGCTCGAAAATAATTACAAGTAATGAACATAAAACGTGATCTCTGGTCAGATGAGAATGAAAAGCATGACTCAAAATTGCTTTCAATGAAAAATAGGGATACAAATACATTCCTTCAAATTTTAAAGCATGTGAAAGCATCTTATGGTTATTCAAGTAACAACTTGAGGCATTTTGAATTGCAAAATTATAAGTTACCTAGATTGAAAAGTCAAGATTCACATATTTTGTTACAACAATTTCTACCATTGGCATTACATACATTATTACCTGTAAAAGTTACTATTATTGTACTCCAATTCTACACATTTTTCAGAAAACTATGTGCGAAATATCTACATCCATTTGAGATTGAAAACCTTTAGGAGAGGTTTGTATTGACACTTAGTAACATGGAGATAATCTTTCCTCCGTCATTTATTACTGTCATGATGCATTTAAATGTGTATTTGGTGAGGAAGCTAAATTAGGATGCCCTATTCATTATCGATGGATGTATCCAATTGAGAGGTACTTTATTTATATTTTTTTTTCAGTTAAATAAACAATTTTTGTAACTTAATTAAATGCATAATTATTTTTGTTTATTTTATTTCACAGATATCTTGAGCATTTGAAATCATACATAAGAAATAAAGATCATCTAGAAGGCTCTATTGCTAAAGGCTATTTAGAAGAAGAGTGTCTTACATTTTGTTCTAGATACTTGGATGATATTGAGACAAGATTTAATCAAGTTGGACGTGTTGAAGACACATCGACTCAATATCAAATACATGGGAAATAAAAAATATTTCATGCTATTGGCCGATCAGTTGGGAGGACCTCAAATGTTACACTGATAGAAATGGAATTATTACAGGCACATAGATATGTGCTGATGAATAACGAAATTGCAGATCCATTTATTGAAGAGTTGATGATACAAAAAAAGAGATGAATGAAAGTCCAAACATGAAATGGTAAAGATATAACGTAAACTATTAATAAAGATCTTGTAGAATGGTTTGCACGATGTGTAAGTTCATAAATATTGAAATAAATATGAATATTAGGTTGACACATATATTTTGTAATTCTAATAAAGTATATTTATTTTTTTAGATCATGAATACTAATACTCAAGCAGAGTTGTAAGAATATTTGAAGTTTATTTCTCAAGGTCCTCTAAAACAAGTTAGAAATTTTGACACTTACAATGTGAATGGATTTAGATTTTGTATAGTTGATCGAGAAGAGGGTTTGAAAACATAGGATAGTGGTATATTTACATTTGCTGAGTTGGAATACTATGGAAAGATGACCGATATAGGAAACAATTTTTTTTTATATTTGAGGAATGTTGAATAGTTGAGGAAGAAAGATAAAGAAGGTTTAGGAAGAAATATTAAGAAGGTTTTCATAATCACTACTTTTGGACATCATGATTTTTGCTGTCAATGTTTTTTGTTTTCTACAATGATTTAGCTCACGTAGGATTATAATTATTGATAAGTGATCCATTTATTGAGAATAAAAAGTTTAATAATTTATAAAACTTGAATGATAACAAAATCCAAAGAGGGATATTGTTAGGACCAAGCTAATTTGGATGGTGATAATATTCAGATGTTTTCTTTTATTGTTAAATAAGTTTAAGAAAAAAGTAAAATCACCTCAATTTGTATTTTTTTAAAATCTTATTGACCATCACATTCAATAGAATCAGACTCACAATTCTTGAAAAGTTCCATCGTATTCAGGTGAAGCTGGCTGGAAAAAAAGTTCATCAGATTCACACTGAATATAGAATGAAAGGTTTGATCATATTCAAGAAGCATCTTGCTAAAGTAAATGATCATTGGATTCACTATGTATTTGATAAGAAAGAATTGATCATATTTATGGGGAATCAAAGTTTTCATGACTATGATAAATCAAATGTGACAATGTTTTCCTGATATTGGAGTTCTCATAAATCATAAGTTAGTGGTAAAACCTATGATGAAAACTTGATAAAAGAAAGGGGGAGTGAAAGAGATGCTGCTAATCATATTTAGATTAATCAGATCTAGTAAGAAAAAAAGGGTGCTGGATATTATAATCAAGCCAATAGTATTCCGGAAAATTGTATTCTGAACAATCATATTCGGGATGAGAAGGAAAAAAATTCGTTGATGAAGGAAAAGGGAAGTTACAATACCTTCCTTGGGAATTTAGACGATGCTAAAGCTGGTCTTCAATGTTTTCAAATTCATGAAGGATTTAATGATACAAGTTGAAGTTTGTGAAAGAAAAAGGTTGGTGAAGACAATTCATTCCAGCCTTAAGATCATCGTAATGGATTTATTGGATTCATAAAGGCTGAGAATGTTTGTGGAAAATGTGAAAAACTGAAGGTGATGGTTTTCAGTCAAACCAAAATCCAAAAGAAACAAATCTTAAGATAATGAATTTGATGATAAAAGATAAATAAGTTTGTGGAGGAAGATTCATTGGTATTGTATTCAGAAGAGAAAAGAAGCTTTATATTTCAAGTGGGTCAAGATAAGAGATGAAGAAGAAAATTTAGAGTCTAATCAACAATGTAGTCAACCATTTAAATGAGGTTGAATTACTTTCTTTATTGTTCAAGTGGGTCAATAGAAGAGATAAAGAAGAATATATTGTTTTTCATTTGTCCTCATCATAATGAGGTAGATTTTAATAACAATCTGAATTGAAATCAGACTTGATTATGTTAAGATTATGAAAGAGATTTTTGAAAGTGTTGTCAAGGGGATCATTGTATTCGGAAATCAGAATGGTTAATTAAAATCAAAATGAAAATTTAAAAAGAAATATTGAAGAAGAGATTAAGTTTCAAGAAGATTCAGGAAGAGTTGGTGAGGTCATAAATGCACCTGAAATTCAAGTGAAATCAGGTTTTTGGGTAATTTGGGTGAGTTGGAATTTTTTTAGGGATTCCCACCAAAACCACTTTTGGGTCACCTATAAAATGTGAAAGTACTTTGTACTTTTTCTAACAGATGTACTATTCATAGGAAGAGAGATAAGCTCTGACTTTTTAGGGAGAGAATAAGTTTTCTATATTGAGATTTATTGAAGAAGTTTCGATGGAGATTATTGAAAGAAGAAGAGATAATATTGAAATGTTGTTCAGTTGATCATCGTATTCAGCTATTTATCATTTTATTCTTGTCATCGTATTTGTATGGTTATTGTATCAGACTGGATAATCGAATTAGGATTTCCGTATTGGGGTTTATGGACTAAAAAATAAGGAATTCTGAATTGGATCGATCGTATTCATACATAGTCATATCTATCATATTGGGAAATCAAATTTCAAGATCATATTTGATTATCAAACTAGGAAATCAGATTCAAATTCTATATCAATGTCCTTCAAGTTCTTACTAGCTTATGGGTAAGAAATTGAATAATTTTTCTCAAGGAATACATTTTTGTAAATTGAAAAAGAAGCACAGGTAATACATGTTGCTACACAAACATTGTTTTACCCCATTTGTGCTAAGAGGAAGCACACACACTATTGGATTGTATTCAAAGTACTACACGAGTGTAAGGGCATATCTTACTCATTATATTCCATATAAAGGGGTTGTTTTCTAGTGGATTGTGTGGGTTTGGATCATTTTTAAACCATAAAAAGGACACAATAATTCTTATTGAATAGTGAACCTTGTAAATACTTGTCACTACAACATAAATAGCCTTATGCGGTGGTTTTTTAGCAGCGATTTACTAAACCACCGCTACTTTTTTTTATAAATGATTTAGCGGTGGTTTATTAAAAATCGCCGCTAAACAATTTTTTTTTCAATCCTGACACTTCTCTCCCTGACCCCTGCAAGATCCCCCTTCTCCCCCCGACCCCTGCGAGACCCCACCCCCAACGACCCCCAAAGCCTTATGCCTCCCCTCAGCACGCCTCACCGCCTCGCCGTCCCTCAGCACAGATTGCCTCCCATCGCCGCCAACCCCCCAAGCCCCATCTCGCCTCCCCACTGCTGGTCCTAACCCGTGGCGCCGCTCGACACTTCTCACCGACCCTCAGTATCATCCTTATTCTTTTTATTCCATCCTCTTGTTATAAAAATATCACCTAGAGGCCATACTCATAAACATGCACATGATATTTTCATCAGTTGAAAGTATATGATTATAAACCCTCCAAACCATCAAATTGAACTTTGAGAAAATATCCTTGCACCATAGCAGTTCACCCCAAACATCTAGTTCATTGGAAACCATTCTTTTAATTATGTTCTTGAATTATATTATCTATTTTATGATAGTAATTATAAGACATTTTTTTGTTATATCAATTAATAAATTGTTTTTCTTTTTAAAGAACATTCATTTTTTGAAAAGCCCAAAGAATATTATTATTTTCACAATATAGTAAACCCAATTTTTTATATAATTTTTTTAGACTTTGGTGAACTTCAAAGTATATTTTTTGATATAATCAATATTCCATTGTAACTTCATCACATTATATTGAACATTATTTTTGATAATTCATTTTTTTTGATTGTGAGTTTTTACTTATCATTGAGGTATTGATTATACTTATTTTATGATATTTATATATTAAATTTAGTTCGGAAAAACCTTGATCATGTTTTCAGTAAGAATATTTTAGATCTTTATAGCATAGGTGATTGGATAAAGAATAAGAGGGAGTGGAGGAACTTTTAGTGGAAGATGAATAAGAGTTAGATTTTATATCATGACTAACCTCTATTTTAGTCATTAGATACTAGGAACATTTTTCCATTAATTCCCTTTATAGAAGGGTTTCATTTCTCACACACTAAGTTGAAACATTGAAGGTTTCCTTGATTTTTTTATTCTTCCCCTTGTTCCTTTTGTTAGTCATATAGAATTACGACCTTATGTGCTCCTTCTTTTCATTGGAATAACATCACTTGTTGTTATCTATCATTATACACCTTATTTTAACAATTTTATGATTTATTTATTTTGAAGAATATGTTCATATTCTTTGATTGATGAGCCATTTAATCATAATTATAGGTTTCATAATTAATTTATTTAATAGAAAATATTATTTTATTATTGGATTATTTGGATTTTTTATTAGCATGTAACTTCATTGTGATATCATAGGTCATGATAGATCCATATAGATCCTCAAATGACATGTTTTTCATTTCATTTTCCTCTTGTACTATTATATATTTAGGTTTCATATTTCTTTTTAAACCCCAAAATACTTTGATCACTAGATATTCTATAATATGAGTATAATTAAGAGACATTTAACCATTTCTTATGTCAATAAAGTATATAAATGGTTAGTTTTAATGAATTATTTGAAATGGGATTTCAAAGAGGATTAAAGTGACTTAGAATTATGATTATTTTAATAAGTCTCATTTTTAACTTTCATAATAAACTACTTATAATGTATGAAATATCCTCAATGATTCCCCCTTCTGTTTAGATGTATTTTTATGACATGGATGATATTTTTGGTGTTGTTTATTTCAAGGGTGTTGGAGGTGAGGTAAGATTTATATTATGTTGTTGCATTAATCATGTAACTTGTTTGATTACCCGTCTCCTATTATTTCTATCATGGGTACACTAGCCATTGAGAGAGAGGTCTATATTTATGTTACACTAGATAGTCATACACTATTGGTGTCCCCTAGTTGTGTTGTATACCATGGATAGTGGGGAGTTACCCATATGATGCTAGGAACATTTTTCCATTGATTCCCTTTATAAGAGGGTTTCATTTCTCACACACTAAGTTGAAACATTGAAGGTTTCCTTGATTTTTTATCCTTCCCCTTGTCCCTTTTATTTTTCATATAGAATTTCGACCTTATGTGCTCCTTTTTTCTTTGTAATAACATCACTTGTTGTTCTATATCATTATACACCTTATTTTAACAATTTTATGATTTATTTATTTTGAATAATATGTTAATATTATTTGATTGATGAGACATTTAATCATAATTATATGTTTCATCATTAATTTATTTAAAAGAAAACATTATTTTATTATTATATTATTTTGATTTTTTATTAGCATGTAACTTCATTCTGATCTCATAGGTCATGATAGATTCATATAGATCCTCAAATAACATGTTTTTTATTTCATTTTCCTCTTGGACTATTATATATTTAGGTTTCATATTTCTTTTTAAACCCCAAAATACTTTGATCACTAGATATTCTATAGTATGAGTATAATTAAGAGACATCCAACCGTTTCATATGCCAATAAAGTATATAAATGGTTAGTTTTAATGAATTATATGAAATGGGATTTCAAAGAGGATTAAAGCGACTTTGAATTCTAATAATTTTAATAAGTCTCATTTGTAACTTTCATAATAAACTACTTATAATGTATGAAATACCCTCAATGATTCCCCCTTCTCTTTAGATGTATTTTTATGACATGGATGATATTTTTGGTGTTGTTTATTGCAAGGGTTTTAGAGGTGAGGTTAGATTTATATTATGTTGTTGCATTAATCATGTAACTTGTTTGATTACCTTTCTCCTATTATTTCTATCATGGGTACACTAGACACTAAGAGAGAGTCTATATTTATGTTACACTAGATAGTCATACACTATTGGTGTCCCCTAGTTGTGTTGTATACCATGTTTATTGGGGAGTTACCCCTATGATGCTAGGTGCAAGATACTCAAGTGACTTGTGTTGTTTGGATGAAACATATGTCAGTGGTATGTATCATGTATTGGTAAGGTCTAGGACTATCTTAATTTATGACCTTTTTTGTTTCCCATGATACTATATGGATTCCATTTGGGGAATCTCATTCCTTGTGTCATCTAGTTTGATTAATATGGTGGGAACTATGAATTTTTCTCCTTGTTTACTCATATCTCGTTTGTGATGTGGTGAATTGGTGTTTTATTTTAACAGTTTATGAGAATGGGTTTGTTTCGTTAAATTATTTTTGAGGTGTTTTCAAAAGGGTGTTTCTAAAGTATTTTTAAAATTGAAACTGTAATGGGTGGTTTTAAATAATTTAAGGGTTTTAAACTAATATTTTTAAAACAATTATTTTTATTTAAAGAAGAAGAAAATAGAAGTTTATAAAATGGATTTTAAGGTGATATTTGGTTTTTCATGTTATTTTCAATAAAAATCTATTTTATAATTATATTTAAGACTATAATAAATGAGATTTGTTTTTAAAATACTTTCAAAAAATCCTTGTTGAGATCCTACTGGGATTAGTTTTTCTCACACCCTATATACATCATTCAATATATAAAAATATTATGGTTTTCTTTTTTAGGTTTTCTTGCCTTTTTAGGTTTCCTAGAATTTTAAAAAACACTTGGATAAATTTAAAAATTAACCCACCTTTGTGGAAAGTGATACATTTCTATTTTCTTTAATCATATTAAGAAGTGGAATAATAAAGAAGAAAATAACATAAAACTATAGTTAAAAATTCTAATTCATTATTGAATGTTATGTTAACAAAAAATAAATTTATTCTGAAAAATAAATAGGCTATGAAACATAAAACTATTGTAAAAAGTAAATAGATAATAAAGATACAAAATAATAGAATATGAAGATATCCTAAGTTCTTGGCCCAATTTTTAAACTGGAATTAACCATGTAGGTGTTTTCCCCTTTCCCCAATGACATTTCCTAAGTGACTCATAGATCCTTATAAATTGAATTTGACATGTTTTGATAAATTAAATGGGTTGTTTTGAATGAAATGGATAATGCATGATGGTTTTCCTTTCATAATTAATAAACTGGTTTTAAATAAAATTACCCTAAGGGGGGATGCAGGGGGGAAGGGGTGTTGTCTAGTTGGAGGGAGTTGTCCAGGTGGGGGGTGGTTTGTCCAGGGGGTAGGGGGGCTACAATGGGGTAAGAGGGGATGTAGGGGTATGGGGGAGGGGGTGTGGGATGTCCAAGGAGGGGTGTGGGCTGTCCAAAGTGGGTTGGCTGTCTAGGGGGCGGGGGTGGGCTGTCTAGGTGGGGGAGGGGTGTGGGCTGTCCAGGGGGTGGGGGTGGGCTATTCAGGTGGGGGAGGGGGGTGTGGACTATCCAGAGAGGGGTGGGATATCTAGTGTGTGTGTGTGTGGGGGGGGGGGGCTGTCTAGGTGGGGGTGGGGGGGGGGGAGGTTGGGTTGTACAGGTGGGGTTGGGGGATGTCCAGGTGGTGGGTGCGGGGGCTGTCCAGGTGGGGGGTGGACTGTCTAGGTGGGAGGGGGGGTGGGGTGGGGGGCTGTCCAGGTGGGGGGGGGGGCTGTCCAGGTGGGTGGTGGGATGTCTAGGGGGTAAGTGGGTTGCAGGGGTGTGGGGGAGGGGGGTGTGGGCTATCCTGGTAGGGGGTGGGCTGTCTAGGGGGTGGGGGCGGGCTGTCTAGGTGGGGGAGGGAGTGTGGGTTTTCCAGTGGTGGGATGTCCAAGGGGGTGGGGGGGGGATTTCTAGGTGGGGGAGGGGGTGTGGGATGTCTATGGAGGAGGGGGGGTGTCCAAGTGGGGTGGGGGTGGGGGTGGGCTGTCCAGGTGGGGTGGGGGGCTCTCCAGGTGGGGGGGGGGGGCTGTCCAGGGGGGATGTAGGGGGGGGGGTCGGGGGGCTGTAGGGGTGTGTGTGTGGAGGGGGGGTGGTCTGTCCAAGGAGGGGGTGGGATATCCATTCCAATACTCTACAAAAAATAGGAATCCCCTATAACCAATGTATATTTTCTTTCACACGTTAAAACTTTTCTTGAAGTTCCATACCAACACTCACTCTTACCCTTCCAAGAAGAAGTGATATTTGAAAATAAATCTCACTCAGGTTCGTATCCACTATCCTTATTATTCTCATAAAAATTTAACATTCATACATATCCATATCACCTAATCATATAACAAATCTCATACTCCCATGATTAGTATCCCGTTGAAACTTGGCTCATATGCCTAAACAACATACATATGATCACATTTGATACACACACAAAATTTTGTAAACCTAGAAAATACTATATTTACACCTTGTATCACAACCTGGAATTATCTCTCAGTTAGCCCCTCAAGGCATCAATAAGACACATACCTAGCTAAAAATTTGGAGGTGTGTTTAAAATTAGGTGTGTTTTTTTATAATTCATGTATGATATTTAGAGTGGAAGATAAAATCTAATCCAAATATGATATTTGGAGGTGTGTTTACAATTAGGTTTGTTGTGATTTATATGTATGATATTCATGGTTTACACCAATAGTCTTTTGGGTCATCTATAGTAGTCTTGAAGTCATGCTACAATTGGATAGAGATTGGATCTATGGTTTACTTAGGAAATGTCATTGGGGAAAGGGGAAATAACCTACATGGTTAATTCCAATTTAAAAATTAGGCCAAGCACTTAGGATATCTTTATATTCTTTTATGGATCTTTTTAATTTGCATGCTTTGGATTTCTAGTGGGTGGGTTCATTATTTACCATATGTATTTATATAGGAAAACCTTATTTAATATATTTATATATTTTTTCAACTAGTATATATGAATCTCTTTCCCTATTTATTAATAGTTATATGTTTTAATTTTTTTAATATTGTATAGGCACATTGTGATATTAATGGCTAAAAGTTTGATCATATTATTGAGGAACACACCTCAGTATGTTAAGGGTTTGGAAGAGTTTTTAGAATTTTCAATTTCCAATCGATCCGTTGAAGGGAGAATAATATTTCCATGTCCTAAATATAAATTCAGAAGATGTGTAAGGAGAGATGAAGTTTATGAACATTTAATATTGAAGCAATTCCCTGGTCAATATTTGTGTTGGATTTGGCACAAATAATTGAACGTTACAGAAAAGTTGAGAACTGATGTCAATCCACAGAATGAGCTCCCAACTTTGTCAAAAATGGAAAATGAAATAAAAAACCTTATAAATGATGAATTAGGCACTACAAGACACCACCATCAACATAAAAACATATCAGAACAACCAGATGAGGGTGCTACAAATAGCAATGTGACAAGTGATGTTTTTGAGACTGTAGGACAACCAAATCAAGACTGTAACATATCAGTGGATCATCCTCTTTATTATGTGGAGACTAATATAAGAGAAAACTTCACTTAGAAAAATACGTTTCATGATTTAGTTGACGATGGAAATCTAGAGTTGTATAGTGGATGTTTAAAATATTCAAAACTTTCTTTTCTGCTGAAGTTGAACCATATCAAATTTCTATGTGGAATTACAAATAAGTAAATGTCCATGATATTGGAATTTTTTCATGATGAATTTCCCGAAGCAAACATCCCCGAGTATTTTTATGATATGAAAAAAGTTTTTGACAGGATTGGTTTGAATTATATAAAAATACATGCGTGTCTTAATGATTGTATGCTTTATTGGCGAGAGAATTCAAGTAGACATGATTGCAAAAAATTTTCTTCTTATATATGGAAGTCAATGGGTGATGTTGGAAGTCTGAATCAACATACTACCATGAATAATAAGAAAAGGAACACACCTGCAACTATTTTTCATTACTTTCATTTAAATCCTCGATTGCAAAGATTATTCATGTCATCGAAAACCACTGAACACATGAAGTGACATTCTGTAGATAATAGCAATGATGGGTTAATTCAATATCCATGAGATTCAAAATCATGGAATAAATTTGATTCATTACATCCAGAATTCTAAACTAATCTTAATAATGTTCTATTGGGATTTTCTATCAATGGATTCAACCCATTTGGGACTTTGCGTACTAGTTATAGCATTGGGACATTTGTTTTGATCCCTTACAATATGCCTCCGGGGATGTGTAGGCAACAAACGTCTTTTATCATTTTGATGATTATTCCTAGAAAAAAATGCTTTGAAATGATATTTATGTATAATTTCATCCTTTAATTGAATAATTACAAGAGTTATGGAGAAATAGTGTTGAGACATTTGATGATTCTTCTAAAACAATGTTCAAAATGCATGTTGCTTTAATGTGGACCATTAGTGACTTCCCTGGGCTTGGGAATTTATCTGTTTGGAGCAATTACACGTGTTTGGATTGTACTATTTGTAACTTTGATTTTGATCCCAAATGGATACCTCATATTAGAAAATGGTGCTTCTTGTGCCATAAAATATTTCTCGATGCATCTCATAGATTTCAGCAGAACAAACCAAAATTTAACATTTTTATTGATCGTAGACCACCTCCAAAGTTGTTAACTAGTTATGAAATATTGAAACAACTTGGAAATGTTGAAATAGAATTTGGTAAGGTTCATCATTTGAATGATAGTGGGAAACGGGTTTGAATTGCATCATCAAGTGAAATCGGAACACAAAAATGGAAGAAAAAAAGTATATTCTTCAAACTTCCATATTAGGAATTTAATTTGTTGCGGTATAATCTTGATGTTATGCATATTGAGAAGAATTTATGTGAAAATTTGATCTTCCCATTGCTTAATTATCATGGAAAGTTGAAGGATCATCTCAATGCTCAAAAATAATTACAAGTAATGAACATAAAACGTGATCTCTGGTCAGATGAGAATGAAAAGCATGCCTCAAAATTGTTTTCAATGAAAAATAGGGATACAGATACATTCCTTCGAATTTTAAAGCATGTGAAAGTATCTTATGGTTATTCAAGTAACATCTTGAGGCGTTTTGAATTACAGAATTATAAGTTACCTCGATTGAAAAGTCAAGATTCACATATTTTGTTACAGCAATTACTACCATTGGCATTACATACATTATTACCTGAAAAAGTTACTATTATTGTACTCCAATTCTGCACATTTTTCAGAAAACTATGTGAGAAATATCTACATCCATTTGAGATTGAAAACCTTTAGGAGAGGTTTGTATTGACACTTAGTAAAATGGAGATAATCTTTCCTCCGTTATTTTTTATTGTCATGATGCATTTAACTGTGTATTTGGTGAGGAAGCTAAATTAGGATGCCCTATTCATTATCGATGGATGTATCCAATTGAGAGGTACTTTATTTATATGTTTTTTTCAGTTAAATAAATTTTTTTTGTAACTTAATTAAATGCATAATTATTTTTGTTTATTTTATTTCACAGATATCTTGAGCATTTGAAATCATACGTGAGAAATAAAGATCATCTAGAAGGCTCTATTGCTAAAGGCTATTTAGAAGAAGAGTGTCTTACCTTTTTTTCTAGATACTTGGATGATATTGAGACAAGATTTAATCAAGTTGGACGTGTTGAAGACACATCGACTCAATCTCAAATACATGGAAAATAAAAAATATTTCATGTTATTGGCCGATCAGTTGGGAGGACCTCAAATGTTACACTGATAGAAATGGAATTATTACAGGCACATAGATATGTGATGATGAATAACGAAACTGCAGATCCATTTATTGAAGAGTTGATGATACAAAAAAAGATATAAATGAGAGTCCAAACATGAAATGGTAAAGATATAACGGAAACTGTTAATAAAGAGCTTGTAGAATGGTTTGCACGACGTGTAAGTTCATAAATATTGAAATAAATATGAATATTAGGTTGACAGATATATTTTGTAATTATAATAAAGTATATTTATTTTTTTAGATCATGAGTACTGATACTCAAGCAGAGTTGTTAGAAGATTTGAAGTTTATTTCTCAAGGTCCTCTAAAACAAGTTAGAAATTTTGACACTTACAATGTGAATGGATTTAGATTTTGTATAGTTGATCGAGAAGAGGGTTTGAAAACATAGGATAGTGGTATATTTACATTTTCTGAGTTGGAATACTATGGAAAGCTGACCGATATAGGAATTTTTTTTTATATTTGAGGAATGTTGAATAGTTGAGGAAGAAAGATAAAGAAGGTTTAGGAAGAAATATTAAGAAGGTTTTCATAATCACTACTTTTGGACATCATGATTTTTGCTGTCAATGTTTTTTGTTTTCTACAATGATTTAGCTCACGTAGGATTATAATTATTTATAAGCGATCCATTTATTGAGAATAGAAAGTTTAATAATTTATAAAACTTGGATGATAACAAAATCCAAAGAGGGATATTGTTAGGACCAAGCTAATTTGGATGGTGATAATATTCAGATGTTGTCTTTTTATTGTTAAATAAATTTAAGAAAAAAGGAAAATCACCTCACTTTGTATTTTTTTAAAATCTTATTGACCATCACATTCAATAGAATCAGACTCACAATTCTTGAAAAGTTCCATCGTATTCAGGTGAAGTTGGCTGGAAAAAAAGTTCATCAGATTCACACTGAATATAGAATGAAAGGTTTGATCATATTCAAGAAGCATCTTACTAAAGTAAATGATCATTGGATTCACTATGGATCTTATAAGAAAGAATTGATCATATTGATGGAGAATCAAAGTTTTCATGACTATGATAAATCAAATGTGATGATGATTTGCTGATATTGGAGTTCTCATAAATCATAAGTTAGTGGTAAAACCTGTGATGAAAACTTTATAAAAGAAAGGGGGAGTGAAAGAGATGCTGCTAATCATATTTAGATTAATCAGATCTAGTAGGAAAGGAAAAAAGGGTGCTAGATATTATAATTAAGCCAATCGTATTCAGGAAAATTTTATTCTGAACAATCATATTCCGGATGAGAAGGAAAAAAATTCATTGATGAAGGAAAAGGGAAGTTACAATACTTTCCTTGGGAATTTAGACGATGCTAAAGCTGGTCTTCAATGTTTTCAAATTCATGAAGGATTTAATGATACAAGTTGAAGTTTGTGAAAGAAAAAAGTTGGTGAAGACAATTCATTCCAGCCTTAAGATCATCGTAATGGATTTATTGGATTCATAAAGGCTGAGAATGTTTGTGGAAAATGTGAAAAAATGAAGGTGATGGTTTTCAGTCAAACCAAAATCCAATAGAAACAAATCTTAAGAGAATGAAGTTGATGATAAAAGATAAATAAGTTTGTGGAGGAAGAGTCATTGGTATTGTATTCAGAAGAGAAAAGAAGCTTTATATTTCAAGTGGGTCAAGATAAGAGATGAAGAAGAAAATTTAGAGTCTAATCAACAATGTAGTCAACAATTTAAATGAGGTTGAATTACTTTCTTTATTGTTCAAGTGGGTCAATAGAAGAGATGAAGAAGAATATATTGTTTTTAATTTGTCCTCATCATAATGAGGTAGATTTTAATAACAATCTGAATTGAAATCAGACTTGATTATGTTAAGATTATGAAAGAGATTTTTGAAAGTGTTGTCAAGGAGATCATTTTATTCGGCAATCAGAATGGTTAATTGAAATCAGAATGAAAATTTGAAAAGAAATACTTAAGAAGAGATTAAGTTTCAAGAATATTCAGGAAGAGTTGATGAGGTCATAAATGCACCTGAAATTCAAGTGAAATCAGGTTTTTGGGTAATTTGGGTGAGTTGGAATTTTTTTAGGGATTCCCACCAAAACCACTTTTGGGTCACCTATAAAATGTGAAAGTACTTTGTACTTTTTCTAACAGATGTACTATTCACAGGAAGAGAGATAAGCTCTAACTTTTTAGGGAGAGAATAAGTTTTCTATATTGAGATTTATTGAAGAAGTTTCGATGGAGAGTATTGAAAGAAGAAGAGATAATATTGAAATGTTGTTCAGTTGATCGTCGTATTCAACTATTTATCATTTTCTTCTTGTCATCGTATTTGTATGGTTATTGTATCATACTGGATAATCGAATTGGGATTTCCGTATTGGGATTTATGGACTAAAAAATAAGGAATTCTGAATTGGATCGATCGTATTCATACATAGTCATATCTATCATATTGGGAAATCAAATTTCAAGATCAGATTTGATTGTCAAACTAGGAAATCAGATTCAAATTCTATATCAATGTCCTTCAAGTTATTACTAGCTTATGGGTAAGAAATTGAATAATTTTTCTCAAGGAATACATTTTTGTAAATTGAAAAAGAAGCACAGGTAATACATGTTGCTACACAAACATTATTTTACCCCATTTGTGCTAAGAGGAAGCACACACACTATTGGATTGTATTCAAAGTACTACACGAGTGTAAGGGCATATCTTACTCATTATATTCCATATAAAGGGGTTGTTTTCTAGTGGATTGTGTGGGTTTGGATCATTTTTAAACCATAACAAGGACACAATAATTCTTATTGAATAGTGAACCTTGTAAATACTTGTCACTACAACATAAATAGCCTTATGTGGTGGTTTTTAGCAGCGATTTACTAAACCTCCGTTACTTTTTTTATAAATGATTTAGTGGTGGTTTATTAAAAACTGCCGCTAAACAATTTTTTTTCAATCCCGACACTTCTCCCCCTAACCTCCACGAGATCCCCCTTCTCCCCCCGACCCTCGCGATACCCCCGAAACGACCCCCTAAACCTTACGCCTCCCCTCAGCATGCCTCACCGCCTCGCCGCCCTTCAGCACGGATCACCGCCCATCGCCGCCAACCCCTCGAAGCCCTAGCTCACCTCCCCGCTGCTGGTCCTCACCCGTGGTGCCACTCGACACTTCTCGCCGGCCCTCAGTATCATCCTTATTCTTTTTATTCCATCCTCTAGTTATAAAAATATCACCTAGAGATCATACTCACACACATGCACATGATATTTTCATCAGTTGGAAGTGTATGATTATAAACCCTCCACACTATCAAATTGAACTTTGAGAAAATATCTTTGCACCATAGCAGTTCACCCCAAACATTTAGTTCATTGGATACCATTATTTTAATTATGTTATTGAATTATATTATCTATTTTATGATAGTAATCATAAGGAATTTTTTGTTAGATCAATTAAAAAATATTTTTTCTTTCTGAAGAACATTCATTTTTTGAAAAGCCCAAAGAATATTATTATTTTCACAACATTGTAAACCCAATTTTTTATGTATTTTTTTAGAATTTAGTGAATTTCAAAATATATATTTTGATATAATAAATATTCCATTGTAACTTCATCACATTATATTGAACATTCTTTTTGATAATTCAGTATTTTTATTGTGAGTTTTTACTTATCATTAAGGGGTTGATTATACTTATTTTTATGATATTTCTATATTAAATTTAGTTTAGAAAAACCTTGATCATGTTTTCAGCAAGAATATTTTAGATCTTAATAGCATAGGTGATTGGATAAAGAATAATAGGGATAGGAGGAACTTTTAGTGGAAGGTGAATAAGAGTTAGATTTTACATCATGACTAACCTCTATTTTAGTCATGAGATACTAGGAACATTTTTACATTGATTCCCTTTATAGGAGGGTTTCATTTCTCACACACTAAGTTGAAACATTGAAGGTTTCATTGATTTTTTTAATCTTCCCCTTGTTTCTTTTGTTAGTCATATAGAATTATGACCTTATGTGCTCCTTTTTTCATTGGAATAACATCACTTGTTGTTCTCTATCATTATACACCTTATTTTAGAAATTTTATGATTTATTTATTTTGAAGAATATGTTCATATTATTTGATTGATGATCCATTTAATCATAATTATAGGTTTCATAATTAATTTATTTAAAAGAAAAAATTATTTTATTATTGTATTATTTGGATTTTTTATTAGCATGTAACTTCATTATGATCTCATAGCCCATGATAGATCCATATAGATCCTCAAATGACATGTTTTTTATTTCATTTTCCTCTTGGACTATTATATATTTAGGTTTCATATTTCTTTTTAAACCCCAAAATATTTTTATCACTAGATATTCTATAGTATGAGTATAATTAAGAGACATTCAACCATTTCATATGTCAATAAAGTATATAAATGGTTAGTTTTAATGAATTATTTGAAATGGGATTTCAATGAGGATTAAAGTGACTTAAAATTATGATTATTTTAATAAGTCTCATTTGTAACTTTCATAATAAACTACTTATAATTTATGAAATACCCTCAATGATTCTAGCTTCTATTTAGATGTATTTTTATGACATGGATGATATTTTTGGTGTTGTTTATTTCAAGGGTGTTGGTGGTAAGGTTAGATTTATATTATGTTGTTGCATTAATCATGTAACTTGTTTGATTACCCGTAGCCTATTATTTCTATCATGGGTACACTAGCCACTGAGAGATAGGTCTATATTAATGTTACACTAGATTTTCATACACTATTGGTGTCCCCTAGTTGTGTTGTATTCCATGGATAGTGGGGAGTTACCCCTATGATGCTAGGTGCAAGATACTCAAGTGACTTGTGTTGTTTGGATGAAACATATGTCAGTGGTAGGTATCATGTATTGGTAAGGTCTAGGACTATCTTACTTTATAACCTTTTATCTTTCCCATGATAATATATGGATTCCATTTGGGGACTCTCATTCCTTGTGTCCCCTAGTTTGATTAATATGGTGGGAACCACGAATTTTTTGTCCTTGTTTACTCATATCTTGTTTGTGATGTGGTGACTTGGTGTTTTATTTTTACAGTTTATGAGAATGGGTTTGTTTCATTAAATTGTTTTTGATGTGTTTTAAAAAATGTGTTTTTAAAGTATTTTTAAAATTGAAACTGTAATGGGTGGTTTTAAAGAATGTAAGGGTTTAAAAGTTATATTTTTAAAACAATTATTTTCATTTAAAGAAGAAGAAAATAGAAGTTTATAAAATGGATGTTAAGGTGATATTTGGTTTTTCATGTGATTATCAATAAAAATCTATTTTATAACTATATTTAAAACTATCATAAATGAGATGTGTTTTGAAAATACTTTCACAAAATCCTTGTTGAGATCCTTCTGGGATTAGTTTTTCTCACACCCTATATACATCATTCAATATATAAAAATATTATGGTTTTCTTTTTTAGGTTCCCTAGGCTTTTTAGGTTTCCTAGACTTTTAAAAAACACTTGGATAAATTTAAAAATTAACCCACCTTTGTGGAAATTGATACATTTATATTTTCTTTAATCATATTAAGAAGTAGAATAATGAAGAAGAAAAGAACATAAAACTATAGTTAAAAATTCTAATTCATTATTGAATGTTATGCTAACAAAAAATAAACTTATTCTGAAAAATAAATAAGCTATGAAACATAAAACTATAGTAAAAAGTAAATATATAATAAAGATACAAAATAATAGAATATGAAGATATCCAAGTGCTTGGACCAAATTTTAAATTGGAATTAACCATGTAGGTGTTTTCCCCTTTCCCTAATGACATTTCCTAAGTGACCCATAAAGCCTTATAAATTGAATTTGTCATGTTTTGATAAATTAAATGGGTTGTTTTGAATGAAATGGCTAATGCATGATGGTTTTTCTTTCTTAATGAATAAAATGGTTTTAAATAAAATTATCCTAAGGGGGTGTGGGGGTAGGGGGACTGTCCAGGTGGAGGGAGCTGTCCAGGTGGGGGGTGGGTTGTCCAGGGGGGTAGGTGGGATACAGGGGGGTAAGGGGGGATGTAGGGGTGTGGGGGAGGGGGTTGGCTATCTAGGGGGTGGGGGTGGGCTGTCTAGGTGGGGGAGGGGTGTGGGTTGCCAGGGGGTTGGGGTGGGCTGTTCAGGTGGGGGAGGGGGGTGTGGGCTGTCCAAGGAGGGGATGGGCTATCCAGGTGGGGGGGGGGGGGGGGGGGGCTGTTCAGGTCGGGGTGGGGTTGGGGGGGGATGTACAGGTGGGGTTGGGGGATGTCCATGTGGGGGGTGGGTGGGAGGGGGCTGTCTAGGTGGGGGGTGGGCTGTCCAGGTGGGGGGGGGGGGCTGTCCAGGTGGGGTGGGGGGGGGTGTCCAGGTGGGGGGGCAGTCCAGGTGGGGGGGTGTCCAGGTGGGGGTGGGCTGTCCGGGGGGTAGGGGGGCTACGGTGGTGTGGGGTAGGGGGGTGTGGGCTGTCGAGGGATGGGTGTGGGCTGTCCAGGGGGTGGGGGTGGGTTGTCCAGGTGGGGGAGGGAGTGTGGATTTTCCAGGGGTGGGATGTCCAAGGGGGGTAGGGGGCTGTCCAGGTGGGGGAGGGGGTGTGGGATGTCTATGGAGGAGGAGGGGGGGTGTCCAAGTGGGGGGGGGGGGTGGGGGGTGGGGGTGGGCTATCCAGGTGGGGTGGGGGCTCTCCAGGTGGGGGGGGGGGGTGTCCAGTGGGGATGTAGGGGGGGTCGGGGGCCTGTAGGGGTGTGTGTGTGGGGGGGGGGGGTGTGGGCTGTCCAGGGAGGGGGGTGGGCTATCCGCTCTAGTACTCTACAAAAAATAGGAATCCCATATAACCAATGTATAGTTTCTTTCACATGTTAAGACTTTTCTTAAAGTTCCATACCAATACTCACTCTTACCCTTCCAAGAAGAAGTGATATCTGCAAATAAATCTCACTCAAGTTCTTATCCACTATCCTCATTGATCTCATACAAATTTAACATTCGTACAAATCCATATCACCTAATGATATAACAAGGCTCATACTCCCATGATTAGTTTACCATTGAAACTTGGTCTCATATTCCTAAACAACATACATAGGATCACATTTGACACACACACAAAATTTTGTAAACATAGAAGATTCTTGAAGAGAGATGAAGTTTATGAACATTTAATATTGAAGCAATTCCCTGGTCAATATTTGTGTTGGATTTTGCACAAAGAATTGAACATTACAGAAAGGTTAAGAACTGATGTCAATCCACAGAATGAGCTCCCATATTTGTCGACAATGGAAAATGAAATTAAAAACCTTATAAATGATGAATTAGGCACTACAAGACACCACCATCAACATCAAAACATATCAGAACAAACAGATGAGGGTGCTACAAATAGCAATGTAACAAGTGATGTTTTTGAGACAATAGGACAACCAGATCAAGATTGTAACATATCAGTGGATCCTCCTCTTGATTATATAGAGACTAATGTAAGATAAAACCTCACTTAGTAAAATACATTTCATGATTTAGTTGACAATGGAAATCTAGAGTTGTATAGTGGATGTTTAAAATATTCAAAACTTTATTTTCTGCTGAAGTTGTACCATATCAAATGTCTATGTGGAATTACAAATAAGGAAATGTCCATGATATTGGAATTTTTGCGTGATGCATTTACTAAAGCAAACATCCCTAAGTATTTTTATGATATGAAAAAAGTTTTTAATAGGATTGGTTTGAATTATACAAAAATACATGTGTTTCCCAATGCTTGTATGCTTTATTGGTGAGAGGATTCTAGTAGACATGATTGCAAAAAATGTTCTTCTTATATATGGAAGTCAATGGGTGATGTTGGAAGTCTAAATCAACATACTACCATGAATAATAAGAAAAGGAACACACCTACAAATGTTTTTCATACTTTCATTTAAAGACTCGATTGCAAAGATTATTCATGTCATCGAAAACCGCTGAACACATGAAGTGACATTCTGTAGATAATAACAATGATGGGTTAATGCGACATCCATGAGATTCACAATCATGGAATACATTTGATTCATTACATCCAGACTTCTCAACTGATCCTAGGAATGTTCAATTGGGATTGGATATCGATGGATTCAACCCATTTGGGACTTTGAGTACCAGTTATAGCATTTGGCCAGTTGTTTTGATCCCTTACAATCTGCCTCTATGGGTGTGTATGCAAAAAACGTCTTTTATCATTTTGGTGATTATTCCTAGAAAAAAAATGCTTGGAAATGATATTGATGTTTACTTTTAGCCTTTAATTGAATAATTAGAGGAGTTATGAAGCAACGGTGTTGATACATTTGATGCTTTTTCTAAAACAATGTTCAAAATGCATGTTGCTTTAATGTGGTCCATTAGTGACTTTCCTGGGCTTGGGAATTTATCTGGTTGGAAAAATTACACATGTTTGGAATGTACTATTTTTAACTTTGATTTTGATACCAAACGGATACCTCATAGTAGAAAATGGTGCTTCTTGTGCCATCAAATATTTCTTGATGCATCTTATAGATTTCGGCTGAACAAACCAAAATTTAATGGTTTTATTGATCGTAGACCACCTCCAAAGTTGTTAACTAGTTTTGAAATATTGAAACAACTTGGAAATGTTGAAACAGAATTTAGGAAGGTTCATCATTTAAATGATAATGGGAAATGGGTTTGAAGTGCATTGTCAAGTGAAATCGGAACACAAAAATGGATGAAAAAAGTATATTCTTCAAACTTCCATATTGGGAATTTAATTTGTTGTGGTATAATATTGATGCGATGCATATTGAGAAGAATGTATGTGAGAATTTGATCTTCACATTTCTTAATGAGCATGGAAAGTTGAAGGATCATCTCAATGCTCTGAAATACTTACAAGTAATGAACATAAAACGTGATCTCTGGTCATATGAGATTTAAAATCATGCTTCAAAAATTTTAGAAATGAAAAATAGGGATACAGAAACATTCCTTAGAATTTTAAATCATGTGAAAGTATCTGATGGGTATTCAAGTAACATTTCGAAGTGTTTTGACTTAAAGAATCGTAAGTTACCTGGATTGAAAAGTCAAGATTCAAATTTTTTTTACAGCAATTACTACCATTGGCATTACATACATTATTACCTGAAAAAGTTACTGTTATTGTACTCCAATTCTGCACATTTTTTAGAAAACTATGTGAGAAATATCTACATCCATTTGATCTTTACAACCTTTAGGAGAGGTTTTTATTGACACTTAGTGCAATGGAGATAATCTTTCCTCTGTCATTTTTTACTTTCATGATGCATTTAACTGTGTATTTGTTGAGGAATCTAAATTAGGTGGCCCCATTAATTATCAATAGATGTATCCAATTGAGAGGTACTTTATTTATATGTTTTTCAGTTAAGTAAACAATTTTTTTTACTTAATTAAATGCATAATTATTATTTTTTATTTTATTTCACAGATATCTTGGAAATTTGAAATCATATGTGAGAAATAAAGCTCATACAGAAGGATCTATTGCTAAAGGATATTTGGCAGAGGAGTGTCTTACCTTTTTTTCTAGATACTTGGATGATATTGAGATAATATTTAATCAAGTTGGACGTGTTGAAGACACATCGACTCAATCTCAAATACATGGGAAATAAAAAATATTTCCTGCTATTGGTAGATCAGTTGGGAGGACCTCAAACGTTACACTGACAGAAATAGAATTATTATAGGAACATAGATATGTGATTCTAAATAATGAAATTGCAGATCCATTCATTTAAGAGTTGATGATAAAAAAAAAGAGATGAATGAGAGTCCAAACAAGAAATGATAAAGATATAATGAAAACTGTTAATAAAGAGCTTGTAGAATGGTTTGCATGATGTGTAAGTTCATAAATATTGCAATAAATACAAATATTAGGTTGACATATATATTTTGTAATTCTAATAAATTATATTTATTTTTTTAGATCATGAATACTGATACTCGAGTAGAGTTGTCAGAAGATTTGAAGTTTATTGCTCAAGGCCCTCTAAAACAAGTTAGAAAGTTTGACACTTACAATGTGAATGGATTTATATTTTGTATAGTCGATCGAGAAGAGGGTTTGAAAACACAGAATAGTGGTATATTTACATTTTCTAAAGTGGACTAGTATTGAAAGCTGATCGATATTAGTGAATTAAACTACCAAGAGAATTTTTTAGTTGTTTTATTCAAATTCAATTGTGTCGATATTATCAGAGGTGTTAAAAGAGATTACTTGCAATTTACTTTTGTGAACTTCTCTTACTTGATGGATGTTGGTGATCGTGAACTACATGATCCATATATCTTATTATTGCAAGAAAAAATGGTATATTATGTGAATGATGTTGTGTATGAAGGGTGGAGTGTAGTTTCTCACGTAAAACAAAGAGATTTGTATGATATGAGTGATGAAGTTGAATATTTGACCTCAAGTATTGAATCTCATCAACAACAAGAATCAGAATTATTTTTCCATCATGATATTGAAAATATTATTCTAGAAAGGATGAATTAAGTCGATGAAGTATTAGAGTAGGAAACCAACATGATTGAAGGAGAAAATGATTGTATGTACAGTTATGCATTCATTTAGAAACCACTTATTTAATTTGTGCAATCATTAATTATCATTGTTATGTATATTTTTTTTGTTAGTACTGTGCATCTGTTATAGTTTTTAATTTTTTTTTCTGCATATTTTTTTTGAAATATATGTTCTGAACTTAATTTTATTTGATTAAATGATAGGAATGCCAAGGAGGAAGTGATATACTGTTTCATTGACCACCTTGATAGATGAAAATCCATCTGTCTCCCTCCCTACGACATCTGAGCCACCATCCACTTTCCCCCGTACACCATCTCCCCCTGCACCATCTCTCACACCCTCTATGAGTGTCCCTTCAGTAGCTCAGTCGTCGCCTCCCGCTTCAGGAGCCTCAACAATGGGGGAGTAGCGTTCTACTTCTAGTTCTTAACGGGGATACTGGAGGGTGACTGTTATAGGTACAAATTTTAATATGAATAAATTTATTACAATTTTTTATACTAATTTTTTGTTCATTAAAGATGGAAACAATGCAAGTGTGGAGAAAAATATAAAAAGTTCATATGTATATAATCTGACCAGAGAGAAGATAGTTGTCCCATTTGATTCATATGGGGTCCCTATGGATGACGCCACATGATTACTTGGATAGATTTTAGGCCAGCTGGTTGTAGAGCCTGTTTCCCTTCCTATTTTGTATGATGATTGGAGGCATATGCCTGCAAGTTAGAAAAATAAAGTTTTTGATTCCCAAATAAAGGTAATTTTAATACATTATAGTGTAGTTGAATGTCATGTTATTAATATTTTCAAAATTAATTTCTGTGTACAAATGTTTTTCCACTTTACAGTTGCTGATATAATAGCACGAAAGTGGACATTGAAAAATCTTGGAAAAAAATGGAAAGAATTTAAATAGAGATTGTGGGGCGATGTCAACGATACTTTGTTTACTTCCCCATATATGTATGACAAGCTACCTGATAGGGTACCCAAAGAGCAATGGAAAATTTTTATTGAGAGACATCGTGATGAGAAGAAGATGGTATTTAAATATATATTTCTATATTAATATAATTTTAAATTTATACATGTATTTGAAGAGTAGATGACATTGAATACATTACTATTAAATTTCATTTTATTTATTTTAGGATCTTTCAAGAAAGAATCAAGCTGGGCTAAGTAGGTCATCACTCACACTGCGGGGTCAAAGAGTTTTTCTAGAAGATGATCTGCTATGGTAATCTTTTCATTAGTTTAAATATTTAGAAGACAATATTATTTATTTAATTTATTTAATTTTTGATTTATTTTTGTTTAATTAAGTCACAAAGTTTAGGGCACGAAGCATCCCGAATAGAAGTGTGGTTGAATGTTCACCAAAAATCTGAGGGAAGTTTTGTTAATGAGCCTACCAAAGAAGTTGGGGTATGAACTCATTTTTCATTATAATAACTTATTTTCAGTTGTTACTATGTTAATATATATTGCTTCTAATATAACTTCTATTTTATTTATAGGTAAAAATTAAAGAACTGTGGGATGCCAATTCTACGTAGTTCTACTCAGTCTCCCAGGATGACCCGGTTGCTAAAGTCCATGGGAAGGAGCATCCTAATAGAGTTTGTGAGAGAGGTTTGGGACTCATACCATCTGAGGTCTTTGGCAGACCACTAGGGATTGTAGCTGCATCTACTCCTAGTTGTAGTTAGTCCATACCTGAGATACTTAGAGAGAGATTGTTTCTCTACGAAACACGGTTCAAGAATAAGGGGCTCAGATATCTGCTTTGTATAAAGCATTGATTGGTTTATATCAGACGAAGACCGGATCTTCCCCAGTAGTATTTCATCGACTGTTGGTGAGCAGGTAAATCACAAAAATTCAAAATCATTTAGTTTTCAAAATTTTATTGGTTTTAAGTTTAAATATAAATATACAACAATATTTAAATTTTAATATAATGTTCTTATAGGTGGTAGTAGGAAGTAGAGATATAGGTGGAGAGGGTGGTGATCTATGTTCATCATCGGACCGTGATTAGTTGTATTGTTGATATGTTGGAAAAATATGCTAACAGTCGGTTTGTATATGTATCATGTGTGGCACGTAGTTTCCACCAAACATTTTCACGACCTAACATTTTCTTGATTTCTCATGTTTCCTTTTATGTATTTTATTGATTTCTGATGTTTCCTTTTATGTATTTATTTCTCGAGTGTGTTATGCACCATATATGTCAAATATTTATTATCATGAATCATTTTTTATGATTCATTTTTCATAAATTTATTAGGTTTGTTACCCAAGGATGAACGATCAACCTTCTTATTGATTTTCTTGGGAATATCCAGTTTTGTAACTCCCTTCAACTTTTTTTAGTGGATAGCCCTTCTTTCTTCAAATTTTATAGTATTCTCTTATCATGTTTTATAGTTGGCATGTGATCACTCCCACTTATTACTTCCTCTTATTAAAAATAGTTTTGATAATAATTTATAAATATCTATTGAACACTTGAGTGTCTTGATCTTGTTAAGGTATAGGGACTATCCACTTCATTAATAGTAGAATTTACAAATATCTGTTGAACACTTAAGTGTATTACACTACCAGAATTTGTATCTCCCCAAAAGATGCATCTGGTGGCTAAAATCTATAATACAATCCTGAAGCATGTCCTATATGGTTTGGATCATCCTTCCTGACTGATCATCGATCTGATGATAAAAGGTTATACACAACTTCAACTATCAACTCATAGACTTCTATTATAATTACCAAAACTATGAGGTAAAATAGGTCGGCCTTGGGTGAAAATCCCACTTCAACTATCAAATCTGAAATTCGGTGATAATTTTTGGACAAGTCAATCAATGTGAAACAAAGCCTTCAATGTCTCTTACTAGGGAGGGCCACTAGAACATACACTTTTCATTATTATAAATCATGGTTTTCCCTAGGTGAACATCCCACTTCAAAGCATTATAGGATATCATAAACTTGTATCTCATGGAATATGTGACCATTACCATGATACGAACTATAAACACTCCATGTATATCAAAATTCAATCCTGAAATAGTTTCACATTCTTCCAACCTATCACACATCATGATACATTCTAGAATAATATTCTAACTTGTCTTTACTTGTTTAACCAATAAAGACATTATCTATAAGGATACCCACATTGCTTCCCCTAAACCCTCAACTACACCCACCAACTAGTCTTATAGTGAAGATAAGATCTTTTATTCAGCTAATGAAATATGTTCTCTTATCTCCTACATTTTCTAGCCTAATTCATTTACCACTAAATTTCCATTTCTAGTTGAATACTATTTATTGATGTCAAACATATACAAGTAATATATGAAATTCATCTAATAAAGATTATGTATATGCAGTAAGAAAATATTATATACACTCTAGGTGCCAAAGTACCCTACAAATCTCTCTCCCAAGAGGTTCTGTCACGATCAATTCAATGCATGTACCAAAACTACAAACTAAAATATAGGATTAGAGTATTTCATCTAGTGGGTTAAAAGCTGATGAAATCCAAAGTGACTAATTTATCATTCTACATCATAACATATCCTAATAAATAACCAGATGCATCACATTTCACTACATGTTCAACGTTAGGCTCAGGAATGCTTAGGATCAGAGCTGACAATAACCACTTCTTCAACACTATAGAAACTTCCTCACACTAGTATGTACAGTCAAATGTGAATCCATTCTTGGTAACTTTGGTCATTGACAATGCTAAGTGAGAGATCTACAAAATTATTCTCCTTTAATTCCTATACAATCCAATAAAACATCAACTATCGATTACATTCCTTGGTTATGATAGATAAAAAAACACATCAACATACTCGAGATAAACTGCTATCCCTGATTGTAAAACCACTATATCCAAAACTGACACTTCATGTACTTAGAATAAATTTTATGTAACCAAATCATACTAAACCTACTATTCAAGTATCTATCATGTGATTCTTATGAAAATTTTGGTCTTCTGGTATTCTTTTGGATGTGGGATATATGTGCATGTGAAATTGGAATGGTTTTTTTTTCAGGGCACTAGTACTGGGGCTGCAAAATCAGCTGTTTTTTTTGTAAATTTGGCTTTAGTGGTGGTTTTAACTGCCAAAAAATAAATGTATTATATTTAGTGGAGGTTTTAACTGCCACTAAATCGAGTAAAATGCGGCGTATTGTATGACGACACACAATTTAGCGGTGGTTTTTTGAAACTACCGCATAAGCATATAGCGGTGGTTTAACCGCATATTGTATTTGGTGAAAATCATATTGACCATCATATTTAAGATAATCAGATTCACAATGCTTGAAAAGTTCCATCATATTCAGGTGGATATGGCTGGAAGAAAAGGTTCATCAGATTCACATTGAATCCAAAATGAAAGGTTTGATCGTATTAATGAAGCATTGATGAAGTAAATGATCATCAGATTCACTCTAGATCCGGTAAGGAAGAAGTGATCATATTGACGAAAAATCAAAATCTTCATGACTATGATAAATCAAATATAACGATGCTTTGATAATCTTGAAGTTATCATAAATCATAATTAAGTGGTAAAACTTGTGATTCAATATTGATAAAAGAAAGGGGGAGTGAAAGAGATGCTTCCAATTGTATTCAGATTAATCAGATCTAGTTGGAACGAAAAAAGGGTGTTGGAGATCGTAATCAGGAAAATTGTATTCTGAACAATCGTATTTAGGATAAGAAGGAAATAAAGTTGTTGATGAAGGAAAAGAGAAGTTACAATACTTTCCTTGAGAAGTTAGAAAATTCTAAAGCTGGTCTTCAATGTTTTCAAAGTCATGAATTCATGATACAAGCTGAATTTTTTGAAAGAAGAAAGTTGGTGAAGACGATGCATTCCAGCCTTAAGATCATCGTAATGGGTTCACCGGATTCATAAAGGTTGAGAATGTGTGTAGAAAATGTGAAAAACCAAAGGTGATCATTTTAAGTTAGAGAAAAATCCAAAAGAAACAAATATTCATAGAATGAAGTTGATGGAAAAAGAGAAAGAAGTTTGTATAGGAAGAGTCAGTGGTATCATATTCAAAAGATAAAAAATCATCATATTACAAGTGGGTTAAGAGAAGAGATGAAGAAGAAAATTTATAGTCTAATTAACAATGTAGAAAACCATTTAAAAGGGGTTGAATTACTTTGTTTATTGTAAAGAGGGTAAAGAGAAGAGATGAAGAATAATCTATTATTTTACATTTGTCCTCATCATAATGAGGTAGATCATAATAACCATCAGAATTGAAATCCGACTTGAGTGTATTAAGAGTATGAAAGAGATTATTGAAAGTGTTGTCAAGGGGAGTATCGTATTCAAAAATCGGAATGGTGAATTGAAATCAGACTAACATTTGAAAAAGAAAGTCTAAAGAAGAGATAAAGTTTCAAAAATATTCGAGAAGAGTTGAAAAAGTTATAAATGCACTCGAAATTCAAGTGAAATTGAGTTTTTGAGTAATTTGGGTGAGTGGGATTTTTTTTGGGGATTCCCACCAAAACCACTATTGAGTCACCCATAAAAGACGAAAGTACTTTGTTCTTTTTCTAATAGATATACTATTCACATGAAGAGAGAGAAGCTCTGAATTTCTAGGGAGAAAATAAGTTTTTCGTATTGATCTTTGTTGAAGAAGTTTTGATGGAGAGTAGCGAAAGAAGAAGATACAAGATTGCAACATTGTTAAGATAATCATTGTATTCATCTATTTATTATTTTATACTTGTCATAATATTTATTCTATTAAGGTATTAGACTGGATAATCGGATTAGGATTTTTATATTGTGATTTTCAGACTAAGGAATAATGAATTATGAATTGGATCGATCATATTTAAATAGAGTCATATCTATCGTATTGGGAAATCAGATTTAAATATCGGATTTGAAGATCAAACTGGGTAGTTCGATTGGAATTTTATATCAATATCCTTGAAGTTCTTATCATCTTCTGGGTAAGAAATTGAAGAATTTTTTCTTAAGTACATTTGTGGAAATTAAAAAATAAGCACAGGTAACATGTGTTGTTACACAAACATTGTATTACTCTATTTTCATTAAGAGGGAGCACACACACTGTTGGATTGTCTTCAAAGTGCTACATGAGTGTAAGGGCATACCATACTCATTGTATTCCACATTAAGGGATTGTTTTCTAGTGTATTGTGTGGTTTTGGATTATTTCCAAACCATACCAATGGTGTAACTATTCTTATTGAATAGTGAACCTTGTAAATACTTGTGTTTCTGTGGATGTGTGTTTGATTTTTTTTTCAGTAGGGAATGAAATATTTAATAGGAGGTGAAGGTTGTTTCATTTTCAAGAAAACATAAAAGAAAAAAGTATCAATGATTCATCCCTCACCTATTAGTGATACAATTATCCTTATTGGACACTTTCAACTAGTATTAGTTCTGTAGGTTCCCTTCTCTCATTCTTTGCTGATGGAGAATTTGAATTGTGTGAACAGTAAAGGTATTCCGATTTTCGATGAAAAGAATTGTAATATATGTAAAGATAAAATGTTGTCTTATCTTATGTTTATTGGATATAATTGTCTTGAAGCTTCAACAGTTGGGATTCCTCCAATTGAGTATAAATTCACTCTTACATCTATTGATAAGAAGAATCTTGAGAATGATGTAAGGGTCAAGAATGCTTTATTATCATCACTTTTTGAAAGTAAATTCCTAAGGGTGAAAGGTGTTGCCATAACCAAAGGTATATGGGACAAATTGAAAAACATATATGATGGAAATAAAAAAGTGAATAAGGAAAAATTAAAAATCTAGGGCTTGAAGTATGAATATTTGAATATGGGTGAATACGAATCTGTTGAGGAAATATTTACTAGGGTGAATCACATTGTCAGCACTATCAGATATCTTGGGAAAAAATTGGATGATTTTACAACTGTTGAAAATATTTT
This sequence comes from Viscum album, assembly GCA_963277665.1. Lineage (NCBI taxonomy): Eukaryota > Viridiplantae > Streptophyta > Magnoliopsida > Santalales > Viscaceae > Viscum > Viscum album. Next base: position 2,101,577,314 of record OY728130.1, on the reverse strand, counting down.
GAGAATCCATATAGACATTTTTGCTGCAAAATTTTCTTCATTGGAAGACAAATATCCTAAAAAATCATCTCTAGATGATTTTCATATCACTCTCATTACTTATGAAATATGAAGGGAGAAAGCTATGAAAATAAAAAAAAAAGTTGATAGAGAAATTAATTTCAAGGAAAATAATAAATATAATTCAAATAATATTCTTATTGAAGATGAAGTTGGTGAATCTGATTATGAAAATCAGGTATATAAAAACTTTGATAAAATTTTATCCTTGTTTTCTAAAAATGTGAAAAAATGTATAGTGAAATAAAAAGAAAAACTTCCCTTGAAATGTTTTGAATGTCGAGCCGTTTGAAATTTTGTGGATAATAGTCCTCAAATAAAGAAATAGGAGGATATTGATAAAGAATAAATAATGTCAAGAATATCATAGAAGAAATAGAGAGATAAAGGAAAATCGTATTCCATAGGGAAAGATAGAAAATTATTCAAATAAAAAAGAATAATTTTCATGTCTAAAGATAAAGAAGAAGAAGTAAGTCATGGTGAATCTAAAAAATCTATTGAGTATGGTATTGAGTATACTTTTATTAAAATATTAAATGATAAATAATTTGTAATAAGTAGTTCTATATAAGAAGAAACTCAACTTGAACTTCATTTGAAAGAAGAGTTGAAAGAATGTCTGAGAAAGATCAGAAGGCTTGAAAATAAAAACAAAAAGTTGGAAGATGAATGTTCCTCAGCAAGAAATCAAGAATGTTTTATTGATGAGAAGGTGAATTTGGTGAAAGAAATTAACGATCTGAAGAAATATATTGAGGATGAAAAGAATCTTAATGATCATCTGGAGGTGAAGCTGAGGGCAAAAGAAGAAGAGATGGAACTTGTTCAATAAAATCAATCTAAAGTTGAACAGAGAAATACAAGTTTCAAAAAATTTATTTCTGAAGTTGATGAGAGTTATTGAATAGAGAAACCTGTGAAATATCAACAAAAGTTATCATTAAAGGTTTAGAAGAAATAAGTAATTGTTTCTAAAAAGAAGAAAGCTGGGAAAGTTATGTATGAGGCCAAAACCAAAAAATTTGGTTATTCAAAAGTCTCAAAATATCCTAAGTTTGAAAAAGTTTATAAACATTATAAATATGAAAAAGTTTCCAATACTTATGGTTATAATAAAGTTGAAAATAAAAGGAACATTGTGATTGATAAAAGAAAGGTTGGTGACTGAGAAAAGAAAGAGAAGAAGGTGTCTGAGAAACATATTCACAATTCCGGTCAGTATGGAAGTTTCATAGGAAAATACTCATTATATGTCTACTGCCGGTATCATGGTGGATTCATATATACAAAAAATATGTGTTGGGTCAACCAAAAACATTACTATTATTCCATAGGCTGTGAAAGGAAAAGTTTGAGGGGGAGTTAATCTCCTCAAAGACAGAAATCTGAGAAGAATATTTTAAAGAAACCTGAGAAGGATGGAGTAAAGATTGAAAATAGATTACAACCTTTGGAAACTATTTTTGAAATATGTGAATAACTTGGAAACCTTTCAAAAGGATTTATTGTTTTTTTAACAGCAAAACAAAATCTTTTTAACAATTCTCAGATGCCTGAAGTGAAGAAAGAAAAGAAAGAAGAAAAATCTATTATTGTTGAAACTACTTTGAAAGATAAAAAAGGAGAATGAACCTAGATTATTGATAGCGAGTGTTCTTATTAGATGACAGGAGGTTTAAAATTTTTTAAGAACGCGAAAGACTTTAAATAAGGAAAAATGTCATTTGGAAATGTTGAATCCTTGAAAATAAAAGGTGTTGAGTGGGCCATCATTAGGAAAAAAGATAAAATCCAAGAAATATTTGTATTCTAATGGATTTAAGCATAATTTGATAAGTGTTTCACAATTATGTGATGTGGGTAACAAAGTTATATTCAGAAAAAATGTATTTTTTTTGTGAAAAGTGAATAAGATGGAAAGATAGTTACAAGAGACCAACACACAAAAGGAAACTTATTTCAGGTTGGTGAAATATAAAACTCTTGTTACTTGAGTATGGTGGAAGAGAATCAATTATGGCATAAAAGGTTAGGACACATGTGTCAAAGAAACATGAGAAAGTTATCAAATAGAGATAGTGTCTAAAAAATTCCTGATTTTCTAAGAAGAGATTGGTGTTTCACTATTTTCCAGAAAGGAAAGATTACAAACTCAGTGCATAAAAAAGTTGGGATTTATTCAAAACAACTCCTAGAGATGATTCATTTCAATATCCGTGGAACAATGAGAAAATAATCAACAAATATAGATAATTATTTTATTAATTTTATTGATTATTTTAGCCTAATTAATTGTGTTATGTATATGAAACATAATTCATATGCTTTGAAAATGTTTAAAAGTTTCAAAAGGAAAACTGAGAATGAATGTGAGTATTCGATGAAGAAGTTGAGAACTAATAATGTTGGTGAATACAGAAGTGAATAATTTGAAAGTTATCTTGATAATAATGTAATTTGAAATGAATATATTTCTCTATATACACCCCAACAAAATGGGGTTGTTGAAAGAAAGAATAGAGGCTTAGTGAAAATGGGGAAAACTATATTACATGAAAATTGTCTTTCTCATTACTATTAGAGGCAATCCATGAGTACTTCTGTGTATATTCAAAACCAATGTTTCTACAAGACAAGATTATCTATGAATCCATACATTTTTTTTATGAAAAAACTCCAAGTTTGAAACACTTAAGAGTTTTCGAGAGTTCATGTATTATAAAGAAGAAAGGTGGAAACTATGGAAAGTTTGAACAGAAAGGTGAAGATGGAATATTTCTTGGCTATGATCCTGAAGGAAGAGGATATATATATTTTAATAAGGAAATGGGAATAATTTTTGATTCTATTTATGTGCAAGTTGTTGAAAGGGATGAAGAATACAAACATACTCTGGTAGATAAGGAAGTTGAGCAGGATAAGGATTTTTTTGGTAAGGATACAAACAATTGTAATCCTACTCAAGAAGAAGAATCAGACTCAACTATTTCCAATGATGAGAAAGATACTCAAAAATCTCATCCTAGGATGAAGAAAAAAGTGGAATCTCATAACATTATTGGTGATTAATATCAAAAGGTTCAAAAAAGAAGAACACAAATGTTATTACACATACTTCTTTATATTCAAAAGTTGAGCCAAATGATGTAAAAGAAGATTTTGAGTATCTAGAATGGGTTCATGCCATGAATAAAGATTTGGATTAAATTGAAAAGAATTATATATGGGAACTCATACCCAATCCAGAAAACAAAAACATTATTCTCACAAAGTGGGTTTTTCGGAACAAGGTGAATGAATAAGGTTAAGTGATAAGAAATAAAGTATGATTAGTGTGAAAAGGGTAATCAAAAACTGAAGGTATTAATTTTGATGAAACATTTTCTCTAGTAGAAAGATTTGAAAAAATTAGAATTTTTATTTCTATTACTACATAATGTGGTAATAAGATCTTTCAAATGGATGTTAAATCTGTATTCTTGAATGGCGATCTTGATGAGGAAGTTTACATCGAACAACCTTGTGGTTTATTATTGGGAAAGATAAATGTTATGTGCGCATATTGAATAAGTAATTTTATGGGATAAAATAGGCTACGAGAGTATGTTATTCCAAATTGGATACTTACTTAAGGTAGATGAGTTTTAAGAAAGTAATATTTTATAGTAATCTTTACATCAGAGAAAGTAAAAAGTATTCTCTCATCATAATTTTTTATGTTGATGATATTATCTTTATTGGAAATGATGAAAGTAGTTTTTAAAGATTTTATAAAGAAATGAAAAATGTATTTGATATGTATATTCTAGGGGAAATGAAATACTTTCTTGGGTTACAAATCTTACAAAAGGAGAAATATATTTTTCTTTCTCAAGAAAAGTATGCTAAGGAACTTCTTAAGAGGTTTGGTATGGAAAAATCAAAACCTATTTCCACATATATTTCAGTTAGAAAAAATTGTCTAAATATAGGGAAGGAAAATAAGTTTGTTATAAATAATTTCAGAAGCTGATTGAAAGTTTGTTGTATTTGACTGCCTCAAGACCCAACATTGTTTATACTGTTACCTTATGTGCAGGATTTTAGAGTGCTCCAAACGAATCACATTTACTTAATGGAAAAATAATTCTAAGATACATCAAAGGTAAAACAAATTTTAGAATTAAGTATGATATCTAAGAATGTATTGATTTGTTTGGGTATTCAGATTCTGATTGGACATGAAATTTTGATGATAGAAGATCCACATCTAGTGGAGTATTCTTTATATGAAATAATTGTGTTTGTTACCATTCAAAGAAACAAAATTAAATAACTCTCAGTACGGATGAAGCTAAGTATGTTTCTTCCACTCAATACACCACTCAACTTTTGTGGATGAAAACTCAATTAGAAAACTTACTTGTTGAAGTGAAGTTACCCTTGCTCTTGTGTAGTGATAATCATAGTAAAATCAATCTCACCATAAATACAGTTCAATATTCTCATTCAAAACTTATTAATATAAAATATTATTTCATTAAAGAGCATGTGGATATGAATTAATTGAAGCTGGAGTATGTTTCAACATCGGAACAAGTTTTTGACATTTTCACAAAACCTTTACCGAAATAATCCTTTTCTAAATTGAGGTTGAACATGGGTGTCCAACCTCTTTGTATTCAAGGTTGAGGTATGTGTTTTTGTCCCCCTTTTCATCTTACCTTTGGATAGTGTTGTCAAGGGGGATAATTGAATTGTTTCAAAAATCTATCCTTTTGTATGCATGTAAAAAGGGAGTTGTGGGTAAGTTGTGAATTCAAAATTTTATTGTGTGTGAACTATTCTAACTATTTTTTGGAGTGGTTATAGGAATTTTTTTTATATTTCAGGAAAGTTGAATAGTTGAGGAAGAAAGATAAAGAAGGTTTAAGAAGAAATATGAAGAAGGTTTTCATAATCCCTACTTTTGTACATCATAGTTGTTGCTGTTAATGATTTTTTGTTTTCTACAATGAGTTAGCTCATGTAGGATTATAATTATTGATAAGTGATCCATTTTTTGAGAATAAAAAGTTCAATAATTTATGAAAATTGGATGATAAAAAAATCTTAAGGGTGATATTGTTAAGACCAAGCTAATTTGGATGGTGATAATATTCAGATGTTGTCTTTTATTGTTAAATAAGTTTAAGAAGAAAGTAAAATCACCTCACTTTATATTTTTCTAAAATCTTATTGACCATCATATTCAATAGAATCAGACTCACAATTATTGAAAAGTTCCATCGTATTCAAGTGAAGCTGGCTGGAAGAAAAGGTTCATCAGATTCACACTGAATCTATAATTAAAGGTTTGATCATATTCAGGAAGCATCTTACTAAAGTAAATGATCATTGGATTCACTATGGATCCGATAAGAAAGCATTGATCGTATTGATGGAGAATCAAAGTTTTCATGACTTTGATAAATCAAACATGATGATGCTTCGCTGATATTGGATTTCTCATAAATCATAAGTTAGTGGTAAAACCTATGATGGAAGGTTGATAAAATAAAGGGGGAGTGAAAGAGATGCTGCTAATCATATTCAGATTAATCCGATCTGGTAGGAAAGGTAAAAGGGTGCTGGAGATTGTAATCAGGCCAATCGTATTCTGGAAAATTGTATTCTGAACAATTATATTTACGATGATAAGGAAAGAAATTTGTTGATGAAGGAAAAGGAAAGTTACAATACTTTCCTTGGGAATTCAGATGATTCTAAATCTGGTCTACAATGTTTTCAAATTCATGAAGGAATTCACAATACAAGTTGAAGTTTGTGAAAGAAAAAAGTTGGTGAAGACGATGCATTCCAGCCTTAATACCATCATAATGGGTTCAAAGGATTCATAAAGGCTGAGAATGTTTGTGGAAAATGTGAAAAACTTAAGGTGATGGTTTTTAGTCAAACCAAAAGCCAAAAGAAACAAATCTTAAGAGAATTCAGTTTTTGAGAAAAGAGAAACAAGTTTGTGCAGGAAGAGTAATTGGTATCATATTCAGAAGAGAAACGAAGCTTTATATTTCAAGTGGGTCAAGATAAGAGATGAAGAAGAAAATTTAGAGTCTAATCAACAATGTAGTCAACCATTTAAATGAAGTTGAATTAATTTGTTTTTTTTCAAGTGGGTCAAGAGAAGATATGAAGAAGAATCTATTATTTTACATTTGTCGTCATCGTAATGAGGAAGATCATAATAACAATCAGAATTGAAATCAGATTTGAGTGTGTTAAAATTATGAAAGAGATTTTTGAAAGTGTTGTCAAGGGGATCATTGTATTTTACAATTGGAATAGTTAATTTAAATCAGAATGAAATTTTAAAAACAAAGACCGAAGAAGAGATTAAATTTCAATAATATTTAAGAAGAGTTGATGAGGTCATAAATGTACTTGAAATTCAATTGAAATTGAGTTTTTGGGTAATTTGGGTGAGTGGGAATTTTTTTATGGATTCCCACCAAAACCACTTTTGGGTCACCTATATAATGTGAAAGTACTTTGTACTTTTTTCTGACATATATACTATTCACGAGAAGAGAGAGAATCTATGACTTTTTAGGGATAGAATAAGTTTTCTATATTGAGATTTATTGAATAATTTTTGACAGAGAGTAGTGAAAGAAGAAGAGATAATATTGCAATGTTTTTCAGTTGATCATCATATTCAGCTGTTTATCATTTTCTGTTTGTCATCGTATTTGGATGGTTATCATATTAGAATAGATAATCAAATTGGGATTTCTGTATTGGGATTTATGGACTAAAAAAGAAATAATTCTGAATTGGATCTATTGTATTCAGACATAGTCATATCTATCATACTGGGAAATCAAATTTTAAGACCGGATTTTAAGATTAGACTAGGAAATCATATTCAAATTCTATATCAATTCCCTTCAAGTTCTTACTAGATTATGGGTAAAAAATTGAATAATTTTTCTCAAGGAATAAATTTTTATAAATTGAAAAAGAAGCATAGGTAATACATATTGTTACATAAACATTGTATTACCCCATTTGTGCTAAGAGGAAGCACACACACTATTGTATTGTCTTCAAATTACTACACGAGTGTAAGGAAATATCTTACTCATTGTATTCCACATCAAGGGGTTGTTTTATAGTGTATTGTGTGGTTTTGGATATTTCCAAACCATACCAAGGACACAAAAATTCTTATTGAATAGTGAACCTTATTAATAATTGTGTTCTTGTGGATGCATGTTTGAATTTTTTTCAGTAGGGAATGAAATATTTAACAAGAGGTGAAGGTTGTCTCATTTTCAAGGAAACATAAAAGAAAAATTATCACTGATTCAACCCCTCCCCCTCTTAGTGATACAATTATTCTTACTAGGCACTTTCAAAAATAGAGGAGAAATTCAAGATTGAAAAATTCAATGAGAATAATTTTTCATAGTGGAAAATGAAGATGGAGGTAGCACTGAAGAATGATAATTACATATTGGAGATTTGTGAAATACTGATGGGTTTGATAGATAAGAAATGAAATGACATGGATTAGAATTTTATTTTGAACATTCATTTGGATTTAGTAGACATGGTCCTGTCAAGTATTGTGAATAAAAATACAATGAATGAAAATTTTGATACTCTGATGAAACTGTATGAGACCAAGTCACTACACACAAAAAAATCGGAAGGTAAAATTAGACACTCTTCAAATGATGGAATCATCATCGATGATAAATCATGCCAACACATTAAATACCCTATTCACTTAGCTCACAATGTTGGGATACAAAATTTGGGATACCAAACATGTGAAGATTCTCCTCCAAAGTTTTCTAGATTCATATGATCAGATCATTATAAATCTCACTAATAACATCCTTACAGATATGTTTATCTTCAATGATGTTATAACCATGGTTCTTAAAGAAGAAATTCAATTCCATAACAAAGAGGTAAAAAATAAAACTTCAAACCTAGAAGAGGCTTAGTTAATATAGAGAGGAAGGATGGTAAATCATGGTTCCAGTCAGATCTAAAATCATGGTAAGTCTAAATCAAGGAGAAAGAAGGAGAATGCCACATGTTATCATTGTGGAAATTTAGAGTATGTCAATAAAGACTATTGGAACAATAAGAGTAGTGGAAAAAAATCTCAAGGAAATGTGGTGAGTACTTCTGGAAACTGAGACAAACTAGTCAATGAAGCAGTGACAATTACTAGAGGTAGAAGAATATAAATGACACATGCTCGACTTGGGGGTAATATAGAACATGTGATATCAACATGAATTGTTTGATTAGTATGAAACTATGTCTAAAGGACTTATGTACATGGGGGAACAATCACACCTTAAATATTGTAGGATTTAGTACCATCAAACTAAAGATAAATGATGGTATAGTTGGAATTAGCCAAGGAGCATGCTATGTGACGAGGATAATGAAGAACATATTATCTTTAGAAAAATTTGACAACATAGGGTGAAAGAATCACATTGATATAGGGGTGATGGAAATTTTGAAGGAGTATATTTTTTGAGATCCCACTACCCAAAAACTTATCATCAGTAGAGATGTCATTTTCATAAAAAAAGGCAAAAATGAAAATTAATAGAGACATGGATAAAGAGAATACATAAATTAAAATATTTGAGGTGGATAAAGAATCAAAGTAAGAACATGTTTCCTATGAGGAATTATCAGAGCATGATGATCAAGTACTGGTTGAGGCCGATCCATGACAGTCAACTCAGGAGAAGATAGAACCAATATGGCACTCAAATTATGTAACTAAGAACAATATTGTGCACTGGTTATTAATAGAGGATGGATAAGAATCTTATTTTGTGGACATAACTAAAATTATAGATGTATAATCATGGATGGCGGTGATGCAAGAGGAAATTGAATCCATGCACAAGAACAAGACTTGGCATCTTGTTCCATTACCATATAAAGGAAGGTTATCGATAAAAAATGGGTCTTTAAGATAAAGAGAGATTAAAATGACTATATGGAAAGATATCATGAAATACTGGTAGTCAAAGGATATGCGTAGAAGAAAGGTATTGGTTTCAATGAAATGTTTTCTCCTATTGTTAGATTGAAAACTATTCAGGTAGTTCTGGCGATGCATGCTATATATAGTTTATATATAGAGCAGTTATATGTGAATAAAATTTTTCTATATAGTGATCTTGTTGAAGAAATATATATGCTTAAACTAGAATATTTTTCAAAATAAAGTAAAGATAACTTGGTTTGCAAGTTTAAAAAATCTATGTATTGTCTCAAGTAGGCACTAAGGTGTTGGTAAATAGATTTGATTCCTATACCATGAGATTTGGATACAAAATACTTCATTCATATATTTATGTATATTTTAGGGGTTCATATGGTAATGATTTTATCATTCTTATATTGTATGTGGATGGAATATTGGTTGTAGGCCCCAATAATTATCAAATCTAGGAGACAAAGGCACAATCAGCTAAGGAGTTAGATATTAAGAAATTGGAATAAAAAAATAAGATTCTTGGGATGTAGATTTACCAAGAAAAAGATAATGTGAATATTTGGCTATCATAGAATAATTACTTGAGTAAAGTCTTGTAATACTTCAATATGCAAGTCAGTAATCCAATCTCTACGTCTATTGTTGTAAATTTCAAGTTATCCTCTATGATGAGTGTAATAAACCAGACTTTTTAAATCAAATTTTTTTTCCTAAATAAATTTTGTTAACATATTATAATATTATACATGTACAAAATAAATAAAAACCAATAAATTTTATGAATACCATTACGTTAGTCATCTATGAAACCAATTAAAATTACAAACATTACAATTGGAAAAAAATATAAAATAGAATAATGAAAATGGGAAAGTATGGATCACCCAAATCTACTAGAATAATCTCCCCACTACAAATACTATAGAAATAAAAAAATATTAGTAAACCAACCAACATATTAAGATTTTTTTAGTGAAATTGAGTCAAAGAATGAAGTGATATTTATATGGTATAAAGATAAATATGACCATTGAGATTCGACCATTATATGACTGTTGGTCAACATGATGATTGGTCAATATGAACATTGGAAACTATACCCCTAATAGATAATTTTACCATTATAATTAGTTTTTATAAGTATTAATGACAATAGATAATTTATATAGAAAGAATAATTGATGACCACGACTAGTAGAGTTGTGCCGTTTGAAGCTCATTTGTCTAAACTTGGGAGGGAGGTATCATCGCTGGGGTTTTCCCTTGACCAAACCCAATCCAAGATTCGAAAAGTAAATCTTGAACAAAATCACATATGGGAGAAGTTCAAATTAGTGGAGATTACCACTCAATTAATGTTAGTTGATCCACCCCATAAAACTACGACCATCACACACCTCACCCTTAGGGCATATGTGGGTGTAATAAGGGGTTACATGTCTGGAACTTAGTTACTTAAAGTGTAAATTACTTTGTATAAATAAAATTTTTATACCATAAATTCATCTTAATAAAATTTTTTATTAATAAAATATATGTTTAATTGAGATGAATTTGATAATTTTATATTTGGACACAAATAAAGCATAATTGTATTTTTCTAAAAAATATATACAATTTTTATAATAATCCAAAAGTATTATAAATAGTATATTTTTTAATTAAATATTATTTTAAAACAATTTTATTTAAATAACAAATAATAAAATAATTTTATAATGGCATAAGAAATTTTTTATATGTGTCAGAAATTTGACTGTGCCTTAAAAACAACTATTTTTAAATAAATAAGGATTTTTATATTTAAAAGTTAAAATTATAATATTTATATAATTTTTATAATAAAATAAAAATAATTTTTTAAATCATCACGTTGAAATTAGGTTAGGGTGAATTTGTGATAATTTTCTAAAATACTTTATTTTTTCATGAATAGTAAAAATACAGTTTTTTGTTTTTGGTATATTTTATGAATTCATATGTATATCATAATAATTTAATAATCAATTAAATACAATACACAACCTAAAACATGTTATTTTATTAATACTAAGTATTTTAATAGTTTTTAATCAATTTTTAAAACTATAAGTGACTTTATAAAGTCTAAAAAAGAAAATTTGATTTTTAAAAACATTACTTTGTGGAATATTTACTTTTCCATGCCAAAAGAAGTATTAAAAAATGGTGTTCAGTTCTAGTGGATTAAAAAAATAATAAAATTTGACCCAAATTTCCAAAACCATGAGGAAAAATCATGTTTAAGCCAATGGTTTTTCATTTTCCACAACCTAGATTTCCAAGACCTATATTTGGAAATTATTAAACAATTCCTCCACTTTTTCTATAAATACACAACCATTTCACCATTACACTTCACACCCAATCCATAATCCATGAATTTCTAGTGATTTTTTTCTCAAAGAGTCCCCCCCAGGTGTGCTAAATCCCCTAAGGTTCCATCCTCAATTTTAGGAATATCTCTTTAATGTAAGAGAAATATTCACTTCTCTTTTCCATTCAAGTTCCTGTTTCATGTGCTATGTCTTCTGATTTCCAAAACTAAGTTATTTTTTCCACTTTATATTATTTCATTAATATAATAATATTATTTTATGAAGTTTATACCCTTTTACCCTCTCATTTTACCCTTATCTAAAACCATGTTTTATACCCATCATGCTGCCGAATTTACTTCTCAAAATTCCCTCATTTACAAGAGTAATTTACTTTTCCTTTTTATTTGAATACCAAAACCTCTTTTATTTTCAATGGCTATTCAAATTTATTTAAAAATTAACTTTTTATTGAGGTATTTACATATATGAAACTCATATTTCCTTTTTTGGGTTATAAATGATGTAATAATCATGTCTTGAAGCTCTTTTGTATGCCAAGATTTTGATAAGAATACCATTATTTATTCTCCAAATGTTATTAATTAAATGTTTTATTATGATCTATGTGGATCACATGAAATTAATACATATTAAGGGCGCACCTTGATAGTTCTCCAATGCATTGGGTAAATAATTTAATCTCTAGAGATGACATGTTTTATGATACCTTGGTGAATAACCTTGGTACTTTTCATTTTTGACCCCTTGGTGATAAAACTTGGTGATATGATTATAAATGTATCATTTAAATGTTTTAGCCACATTTTCATGTTATAATTCATGTTTTTATTATTATGTTATGTCTCTTTCTTGTGTCATATCATTATGCCTCATGTTCTTATTGATATGTCTCAAGATCACATGTTATATGTGTCTCTTGCTTATTCCCTTACCAGGCTCCATGATCACCCCTTTTCTTTGATGTATGTCTCCAAGATATGATATATAGTAAAATTATCTTAGGGTGAACCCATGAAGGTGTTTTCAAGTGTGCTTAGAAGAATGTTTTAAGTTTCCATGTATTATGTACCCTTTTTCCAAGAAACTAAAATTTAAAAGATACCCTGTTTTTAATATGTAATGAAAAGTTATATAATAAAAAGAAGAGATTCCATAGTTGACATCAAAGGATGGTTCAGTTATTTGTAGAAATCAGGACTTGAAAAATTTATGAATAACCTTAGGGAAAAGTTTAAATATAGGAAAACATCCTGGTATTTTGGTGAAGTATTAAGTGAGTGTTTTCTGAGTAGTGAAATCCCTATCTGGATATGAACAAGTGGATGTGGCTCTAGAAAAGATGTATCTAGGGGTAACACACAAATATACTACTTTGATCTAGACCCGAATGAGAACTAGTGCACAATAATAGGCATTGCTGTACTCCTAGTTTGACACTCCTGGGGAATATTTTTGGTTAATCACAATATTTTTATGAAGCTATTTTGAAGGATATATAGAAAATATAATTATAATTAGAAGAGATTAATAGTATATTTAAGAATGATGTTTTAAGACTTTAAATACCTTTATAATTATAAGATTAGTAAAAGTAACATGTTTCTCACTAAGTTTTTCTTCTTTTAGAAAAATGGCTGGAAATAGGAGGAAACACATAAATGATGAGTGAAGTAGATGATGCACTAATGGAATTATGATGGAAGCTGGAATAGAAAACTTCATGAGGATTATGAATCAACTAACTTGAGTTATGAACAATAACTTGAATCAAGTAGAGATACTAGATTCACCTCAAAGGGGAAAACTTTTTGTTGAGTCCTTCATGCATCAAAGACCATCTTCTTTTAGTTGATCTACCAACCCATTGATTTCTAAACAATGGATAAGCTCTATAGAAAATATCTTTTATGTACTTCGTTGTTCGGAGAAATAGAAATTAACCATGGAAGTATACTACTTAGAAGAAGAAGATGATCAGTGGTAGACACTGATTAAAAACATGAATCCAAAAAGTAATATTGATTCTATGGAGTGGTAAGAGTGTAGAGGAATATTTTTCCATAAATATTTCACCCGTTTGATGTGAACAAAAATGTAGAAGAAATTCATATAATTGAAGCATAAGGAAAATGAATCAGTGGGAAGGTATGAGATAAACTTTACAAGACTTGCTTGACACACCTCTATCTTTTTTATGGATCCTAAGGGAAAGGTTGGTAGATTCTCCAGTGGACTGAGACCCCATCTGCAGAGGAATCTAGAAAATCAAGACTATAAAAACTATGAGGAGATAGCGTGGAGTGCTATGAAGTTTGAACTGGAGTTCAGATAGACACAATTGTCACAACCCGACCCAAGATGGGGCTCAAGATGCAACTACCCCAAGCCCACCTCCACAGGCTAAGGGGTGGCGACAAGTACCGAAGGCACAACTAACTCGGGGAGGAATTTGCCTAAGTACCTGTACACATGCACATATCCAAATCAATGAAAAAGTACAGAGGGAAAGGAATAAAAGATTCAAAACTACTATAAATAAACCAAATATGCATGGACCTCTAAACAGTACAAAGTACGGTAGTATAAACTAAAAAGAAAAGGAAAAAAGTACACACCCAACCAAAAAAGTTTCCCAACCTGAAAAAAAACTGGAAAAGTAAAACAACTGAGAGATCACTACTCTTAGATCCCAAGATATGACCATCATATGTGGTCTAAGAACCCTGTATCCCTAAGCTCCCCTGAAGTCACAATAAACCTATCTGTTGTCTGCAGAAGACACGACACGTGTGGGAAAATCCCATGCAAGGGTGAGTATAAAAATACCTAGTAGGATGCCTTGAAATTTGAAGGAGGATCACTAATAGATACAATAGAAGATAAGGATAGAATATGCACAAGGTATAGTGAAAGAGTACAACTCAACCCAACAAGAGAGTAAAATTAAACTTTTCCAAACATAAGGAGCTTGAAACAGTGAGAAAATTAACTTCTCTTAAACTCTTTGCTGCCTATAGCAGTATAGTAGACTCATCCAACCATGAGAAGCTAGACATAGAAATCACATGGAATACCCCACATTTCTTCGCCTCTCCTATAAGGAGAGTAACCAAAACCCAAGGAGTGGGTACCAAAGAATATATATATATATATATATATAATCAGTCAAATAAGCCCAAACAAGAGAGTAAGGGGATCTCCATCTCATAGCTCAGCCCAAGAAGAAGAGTTTCCAACATTTCCAAATTAAGTCCATCAACGATGCCCAACATCACATGCGTGTGACCATAACACATAAGTCTATGGGACTCAATCACCGCACTTTGATACTATCTTATTTGGGTGGAACTAACTCACCCACATGGTTTTAGGTCGTGTCATAAGGATGTGTCTCGGTGGGGAAAAATTTCCACTTCCTTATGATTCTAGAGCTATGTCAAACCATGTCTTATCACTATACCCCATATTTGAGGGGCCAAAAATTCTAAGTAAGGATACCATACCCTGGTATGATAGGAGGGTCCTACTCTAATAGTCACCAAGGAACTCCACTTCCCATATTAGCTGGAGGGTTATGCTTGGGAATGTCATCAAGGAATGCCACTGCCCAGTCCTATTGGAGGGTAAGCTCGGTGAGTCATTAGGGAACTCCATTGCCCATCTCGACTGGTGGGTTATTTTTAGAAGATGTCATCGGGGAATTCCACTACCCATCCCTACTAGAGGGTAAGACCAGAACTATCATTGGGGAACATTTCTACCTATCCCATATGGAGGGTAAGTATGGAACATCACAGAACTCCACAACCCAATCCTACTCTAGAGTAACTCAGAAATATCATCGAGGAACACCACTGCCTAGATTTATTGGAGAGTAAGCCTAAAACTTTGAGGAACTCCACTGCCCAGTCCTATTAGAGGGTAACTTGTAAATATAATTGGGGAATGAAAATGCCTAGCCTAGATGTAGGGTAATCCTGGTACTGTCTTTGGGGAACTCCACTTCCCAACCTTGCTGGAGGGTTATTCCTGGGATACTTTGGTGATTCTGTATGATTGCTGCTATCATTGGGTATTTCCCCAGCACAGGCCAAACCCATAAAATTCACATCGTATCTCAAAAGTCACTTACAATGGAACCATCATGTTCTACATGAAAAAAAACTCAGGATAGGATACTCATAGGCCAAAATATGAGTCCAAACGAAGGAGATATAGGCGTTTGAAGATCACTCAGAAGAGATCAAGGGGAACACAACATGTGAGGGGACCCACATGGCACGTGGTCCCACTCCATAGCCTAACTGTGTTACTTTTAGGCACACAAATCCACCCCATGTAGTTGAACATTCCATATAGGTTTACTATATGTGGTGTATTGACTAACCGGGACCGCAGTTGTATCTTGTGACCGTGTTTGTGTACTCTAGTACATAGCATGTTGGTCCACATGGGATCCCACCCATGTGGCCAACCTGTGTCTGTGTTCCCATATATGGAGTCCCTTCCTGTTTGAGCCATTACACAGGATTTCCAACCTGGGAAGGTATACATGGAGTGTGATGGGGAACTGCACACTGTGTTATCCTTATGATTTCCCAAACCCCAGCATCACCACAGAAAGGGCTATACGCTGTGTGTTCTTAGTTTTATATGATGTGTAGTTGGGATTTTTCCAGAATCTCCAAATTTCCAGATCTGGTCTTCACGCTTCAAAACAACCTCAACCACCTTAGATCCCACTGCGATTCTTCCCAAAAAATATGGATCTGGATGTGGATCATGATTCTAAACCACCGCTCATTGGAAATCATCCGCCATCATGCATGAGAGTTTCACTATTTTAACTTCAAACTAACATGGCTTCATTCATCAAAATATTAGATATTTATCACTGAATCATTCATCCTCACCTCATAAGCTTCCCAGATATGTAATCATTTCTTTGACCCGTTATCATTTTGTCGATCCTCTACATATCCAGGTGCCCGATCGAGCTCGTGCCACTCAATAATGTTGAACTAAAAACCAAGGGGGTCCCAACGGTAAAGAACATGAAAAATTAGGGGTGAAAGGAACAAGAACAAAGGTTTAAGTGATCTTTGGTCAACTATTCTTGACCAAATATCAAGAACATGTTCCATGGTTAGATAAATCAATTTAAAAAATTTAATTTCAGTACTTTGGAGAATACAAAGGATGTCAAAGGCACATATCGAAGGAAGAAAGGTGATCTACTCAATATTTTAATTATAAGGGTAAAAAACCACATATAATGAGTCCTACCTCTATTTTGAATTGATCATTGGTGAAGAATATGCCTGCACAATGATTAGAAAAAGCTGATGTGTTCGTCGTGCTTTGATTCATCTTGATCTAGAGGATCATCACCATTATCTATAGGTAGAAGGAATGAGGGATCTTGGTAAATACCCAAGATTATGATCCAACCCTAGGTAGTTTTCTATGATGATACATTTATAAATTTTTGAGTTAGGTCAAATATATAAACTAATTAAATTAATAAATTAATTTAATCTACATAATGTACCGCCAATGAATAGGGGGCCCTAACATCCCATGCCAACTCATTTTATGTCATGCCTAGTGTAAAAACTGTGTTTAGAACCCGACCCTAGTCTTGAATTTCTGATTAGATCAACCATTTAAGTGTTATACCATTTTATTTAATTATCTTCTCATGAAATATAAAATAGATTTAGTATTTTTATAAAATTAATTCTAGGCACACTGTGTCTCATAATCACACGCCATATTAGTTCCTAGCTCTGGAAATATATTTAGAAATATTTTAAAGTCTTATAAGGAAAAAATTGGGTCTCTGCATCATTACCTCCTTCAAAATTTTCATCCCCAAAAAGAAAAACTAAGAAAAAAACTTGGGATACTAAGATCGCATTTGGCTCTCTCACTCCCAGGAGCTATCCTGCACATTTCCATGCTACCACAACACACGAACCAAATAGATGATCCATCCACGCAAGGTCTGCTTCTATCAGTCCTCGATCACCATCGGGTTCTTTGCAAAGGTTGATTCATCCTCAATGTCCAGCTCACCCCAGTTAGTGATTTCCTTAGGATCTTGCACATATCTTCTCATCTATGACATGTGGAATATGTTGTGAACCCTATCCAGCTGTTGGGGTAGGGAAAGGCGGTATGCAACCTCACTAACCCTCGACATGATCTCGAATGGCCCGATGAACCTTAGGGATAACTTACCTCCCTGACCAAACCTCTTCATTTCTCATCGTGGGGATAATATTAGGAAAACATGGTCTCACTGCTCAAACTCCAAGGGCCTATGATGGTGATATGCATAGGATTTCTATCTACTCTAGTTCATCCTCATCCATTCACAGATGACCTGCACTTTCTCCATTGTCGGCTGCACAAACTCTGGTCCCACAAGAGATGAATCTCCAATATCTATCCAATACAAGGGTGACCTGAAGGGTATACCATATAGGGACTCAAAAGGTGTCATGATGATGGTAGAGTGGTAACTATTATTGTATGAAAACTCTACCAAGGGCAGGTGATCCTCTCAGCTCCAAATGAAGCCCAACACACAATCCCTCAACATATCCTCCAACACCTGGATAGTATGCTTGGTATTCCCATTGATCTGGGGGTGAAAGGATGTACTCATATATAAATAGGTCCCGAATTTCTCATACAGGCCTCTCCATAATCAAGATGTAAACTACATGTCATGGTCAGATAAAATCATCGAGGGTACCCCATTAAGGTGAACGATCTCCTGCACGTACAACTTCCCCAAACTCTCCAATAAACTTTGGTCTATGATAAAAATGAAGTGTACCAAATTCATGATTCAGTATACTATCACCCATATGGATTCATGGACCTTCTATTTTTGTGGAAGTCCTATGAAAAATTCCATGGATATTCCATCCCATTTCCACTCTAGAATCTCAAGGGGATGTAACAGACCTGCTGGAACTTGATCCTCATCCATTACCTGTTGAAATGTAAGGCACTGAGAGATGAAATTAGCTACACTTAATCTAATTTCAGACCACCAAAACTACTAATGAAGATCTCTATACATCTTCCCCACACTGGGATGTATAGCTAGGGGAGAAGTGTTGAATTCCCGTATCACCTCCTCTCACTTCATGACTAGAAACACTATTCACCCCTGGAACATGATGCAATGATCACCTCCTTAAAAATATCCATATTATTTTTCACCTATGGATATATGATCACACAATACCTTGTAGTCGATGTCTCCCAACTGGGACTCTCTCACACACTTTAGGAGCTAAGGAGTCAACATCGTCGAATGAAGAAAAGTTGTACCCTCATGCTCCACCAGGGCTAGCTACAGGGAAGCTAACTGCTCTGAAGATTCTTGAACTAAGTGAGCTTGAGACTTCCTACTAAGGGAATATACTACAAAATTTCCCTTTCCTAGAGTATAGACTATATCAAAGTCATAGTCCTACAGGAACTCCAACCAGCATCACTATCTCAGGTTCAAGTCTCTCTGAGTGAATACGTACTTGAGACTCTAGTAGTCTAAGTAAACCACAAAGAACTCTCCCAAAATGTAATGCCTTCACATCATCAGGGTTAATACTACCACTAATAACTCCAGGTCATGAGTCACATATTTTTTATCACGGGGTCTCAACTCCCTCGACCTCTTTTCAATGACTACCTGACATTGCATTAACACGCAACCAAGCCTAGCTATTAAGGCATCATAATACACTAAAAACTCAACACCTTCCTTTGGAAGTCTCAACATTAGATTACTCATCAGTCTCTACCTCAACTCCTCAAAGTCCCCCTGAAATTTCTCATACTTTGTAAACAACTATCCCTTCCATGTTAGGGTATTCAAAGGGGTTGAAATTCTAGAGAAGTTATCCATGAACCTCCTATAGTACACTTCCAAGACAATAAAGCTCTGGACCTCTAACACATTCTTTGGTGGTTCGCAAGAAAACACCACTTTGTTTTTTTGGATCCATGGTTAAACCATTTTAATAAATGACATTCCCCAAGAAGTGAACCTCATGTATCTAGAACTGGTACTTTGAGAGCTTTTCATAAAGCCTATTCTCTCAAAGTATATTAAGAACCATTTTCAAGTGCTCTGCATGCTCCTCTTCTGTTGAAGAGTAGACGAGTATGTCATCAATGAAGACATCAAAAAATTGGTCCAAGTATAGCTAGAAGGCCTAGTTCATCAAATCCATAAAGAAGAAGAGGTATTTTTTATCACCAAAGGGAGTCACTAGAAACTCGTAGTGTCTGTAGCAACATCGAAAAGCTAAATTTGGAATATTAGCCTCACAAACCCACAAATGGTGGTATCCATACCTGAGATCGATCTTGGAGAACCATCTTGCACCTCACAACTAATCAAAGAGACCATAAATTATCGACAAGGGGTACTTGTTCTTTTATCTTGGCCTAGTTCAGGCGACGATAATCCACACAAAGTCATAATCTTCCATATTTATTTTTCAAGAACAACACTAGAGCTGCCTAGGGGGACACACTGGGTCTGATGAAACCTTTCTCATTAAGGTCATAAAATTGAAACTATAGCTCCCAGAGCTTAGTATGTGTCATATGATACACCATAGAAGATATCAGGGTAGTCCTTGGTTGAAAGTCAATGAAAAAATTTATTTCTCACCTCAGAGGTAGTCCCAAAATATCCTCAGGGAATATTTCCATATAGTCCTCCACAACTAAAGAAACAAAAATAGCGAAAGAGTCCGATGAACCAAGGATTACACTCTCCAATTGATGGGTGATAGGCTATAATATTCTGCTTGCAACATCCACCTATCCTGCTATGAAATCTCTCTCTCCAAAAATAAGAATTTGTTCCCATCAATGTGAAGACATATGACTTGTCTGTGGTGATAGTCAATTTGGGCTCGGACCATGGAAATCCAATACATACCCAAGATTATGTGATATGGTTCCATTGTGATAAACAAAAGGTCCCACATGAACCTCTCTCCTCTAAGCGATAGCTCGAACTGCCGGTGGATGAATGATACAGAAGAAGCATTCCCTATAGGAACCTCATGATGAAGCTGTTGTACTAGAGTCTCTACTGGGAGATCTAGATATCACACAAGGAGTATCAAGATAAAATAATGATTAGAAATTTCTTCTAATAATACTGAGGCAAGTGTATAATAAACATAGATCATACCTCAAATCATCTCGTGCACTGCAGGATCATAGGTATCAAAAGCTTGCAACTGTTCGTGACCCCGACTATCAGCTCCCTGAGCCTGACATAGGACACTTGGTGGTAGTGGTGGAAGGATTTCATAGTTTTATCCTCCACTTATAGCTCCTCATACTCCTCTGTCAGCTCTACCTCCCTAGGGACCACCCTGTCCCCACCTAGGAGATCCCTGATCATAGCCCTGTCTCTACCGTGGTGCTCCATCAGGTATCTGCCTGGGATGCTCAATAAATCTGGTCAGGCAGTCCCGTTCCATGTGACCTCACCCATCACAAGTAAATCACCACCTCTATCTACGCTTATCTAGTCCTCTGCACTGCATTGTACCCATACGACCATGTTCCTGATCTTTCTTTTGGAAGGCTCTCATATTTCGAGATCTCTAGCGTCTTCCAGTTGCTATAGATGACTCAGCTTTCATAACAATTTTTCATGACCCAAACCAAGATGGGGATCAAGTTGAAACTACCCTAAGCCCACCTCTGTAGTCCAGGGGTGGAAACAAGTGCTGGAGGCACAACTAACTTGGGTAGGCCTTTTTCTAAGTACCTGTAGACACACATACAACCAACTCAATGAAAAAGTATAGTGGGAAAGGAATAAAAGATACAAAACTACTATAAATAAACCAAACATGCATGGACCTATAAACAATACAAAGTATAGTAGTGTAAACTAAAAATAAAGGGGTAAAAATACACACCTAACCAGAAAAGTTTTCCAACCTAATGACATCTGGAAAAGTAAAATATCTGAGAGATTCCCACTCATGGATCCCCAGCTACAACCACCGTATGCGGTCCAAAAACCCCGTATCCCTAAGCTCCTCTGAAGTCATGACCAACCTATATGTCGTCTGCATAAGACATCACACTTGTGGGAAAATACCATATAAGGGTGAGTATAAACATACTTAGTATGATTCCCTAAAAGGTGAAGGGGGAGTAATAAGAGATACAATAGAAGAGAAGGATAGAATATGAACAAGGTATAGTGAAAGAGTACATCTCAACCTAGTAAGATAGTGAAAGTAAACTATTCAAAACACAAGGAGCTCGAAACGGTGAGATGATGAACTTATCTTTGAGTCTTATCTACCTATAGAATGAGAGTATGTAACGACCTGAAATTTTGAATAAAACTTGTTTCCTAATTTTGTGTGTTGTTTATTTTATTTTATTTTTATACTCAACAAAAATGTTTCATTTGATAACATGAGTATAATTAAAATGAGACTGTTGGGTTTTGAATGTTATATGACCATTGGTCAATATGACCGCTGTAAACTAAACGTTTCGATTATTGTCTCTAAATACAAGTAATCTTGGTTAATTAATATAGAAAGAAGATTCGATAGCCTCACCCAGTAGTCTTGGACCGATCGAAGCCCATCTAACAGAACTTGGGAAGGAGGTAGCACCACTGGGCTTTGCTCTGGACCAAACCCAAGCCGAACTTCATCGTGCGAAGCTAGAACGAAATCGCCTTTATGAGAATTTCAAACTGATAGAAATTACTACTCGTACGATATTGGCCGAGCCTCCCTCGGATTCTCTCACCTTAGCACACCTTACACTTAGGTCCTATACTGGTGTGATAAGGGGCTATGTAAGGAGATCGTAACTGCCTTGTGTAATCCTTTATTTTAAATAAAAAATTGTGATTTCTTCTTATGATGGAGTTTATGAATTTTCAAATGTCCGGATAAATATAGTATGCATATTTTTGATGAATTTTAGAGAAAGGATATTTTAAAATTTTTTATGTAAACCTTAAATAAATAAAAAAGTGTAATGATTTTCAAAAAATGGTCTTCTACAATTATGTTCAGTATGAAATTTAGAGTCTAATAAGATCAACTTAATTTTTTATGAATAGTAAATTATGAATAGTTATTTTATGATTAGGATTAGTAATGTGTCCAAATGGATTAGTAATCTCACTTAAAGAAAGTATTAATATAATCTAGGAACCTTGATTAAGTAATGTGATTCAATAAAATGGTTAAATAACGGTTTCATAAATTATTATTCAAGTATTAGTTTTTTTGGGTGAATAGTGTTTTTAAATTAAAAATTAAATTAAAAATATTTAGAAAATTATTTTTATAAAATGGATTTCATTTTTGAACTCAGAGCATCGATATTATGTTAAGGTAATTTTTGGGTTTTTTTCTGAAAAAATGAATTTTCGGTGAATAGTGTATTTATTTAAAAATTAAATTAAAAATATTTAAAAAATTATTTTTATAAAATGGAGTTCATTTTTGAGATCAGATCATTGATATTTGGTTAATCTGAAATTTTGGGAATTTTCTGAGAAAGTTGAATTTTTGATGAATAGTGAAAATACAGTTTTTAAGTTACGGGTGTTTAATGAAATCATTAAATGATGTATTAAGTATGTAATCAATATGGTCGAATTTTGAATAGTAAGATAAGGTATTAGGTGTCCCAAGTGAAAAATACCATGGGCAAATACCATGGGCAAGCCCATGGTTTTTCCAAAACCACCAATGAGGTGTCCCTTGGCCATTAATGCCTTGTCCCCTCACTTTCCCTATAAATACCAAGCAATACTCTCATCCATTCGACTCCCCACTCTTCCCCAACGAAGTTATGGTCTCGTTACCTCCCAAGGAGTCCTCCCAAGGTGCCACCAAGCCCTCAAGGCCCCAAACTTTTAGTTTTAAGAGTTACGTTTTTAGGTAAGGGATCCGACCTCTCTCTTTCTTTTCAAGTAATCTCTTTTATGTCATTTCTTTTATGCTCCATGTTCTTATGTTAAAAGATGTTCTTTTATATTCCTATTACTGAACTTTTAATTTTCATATAATGAGAGATCCCCTCTTACTCTCATTATTTCGTTTTATGAAGTTTTAAGTGGCGCCGTTAGGCTGCCGAAATTTTTGTAACGGATTCTTTCTCTCTTCTCATTTTTCAAGATCTATTTTCATATAAAGTCTTTCAAGTTCCTTTTTATTATGTTGGGGATTGATCTATATATCTATAATACTGATATTTTATGTTCATATTATGAGAGACCCTATTTGATCTCTTCAATTCAGTATTTTGATGTTTTAAGTGGCGCCGTTAGGCTGCCGAATTTTTAAGGGATTCTTTCACCCTTCTCATTTTTCAAAGTTCTACTTTCATGCCAAGTCTTTCAAGTTCCTTTTTATTATGTTGGGGTATGATCTATAATCTATCATACTGATCTTTTATGTTCATATGATGAGAGACCCTATTTTATCTCTTCAATTCAGTATTTTGAAGTTTTAAGTGGCGCCGTTAGGCTGCCGAATTTTTAAGGGATTCTTTCACCCTTCTCGTTTTCAAGTTCTACTTTCATGTCAAGTCTTTCAAGTTCCTTTTTAATTATGTTGGGGTATGATCTATATATTTATCATACTGAACTATTATGTTCATATGATGAGGGACCCTATTTGATCTTTTCAATTCATTTTTTTTGAAGTTTATGTGACGCCGTTAGGCTGCCGATAAGAGAAATCTAATTTTTGTCTTCCTTCCCTGTTTTTCATTTCAAATGGTATGTACTTAAAATTTCATTACCATGTTCATATATTCTTCATATTCGGTCCCTCTACTATTTTATGGGTCATTTATTATTGTTTGACCCATGTCCCCTCTCTTTTCAGTGTTTTCTAAAACCTCGTAACATAGCCGTTATGCTGCAGAATTTCCATCTCAAAATGTCTCTCTCTTTTTCTAAAGTTATTTTATTTTATTAAGTGAATACTCAAAGATCTTTCTTCTAAAGGGGTATTCACATATATACCAAAATTTTCTATTTTAAATTATTGGATTTACATATATGATACCCACCTTCCTTTTCTGTGGGTTTTAAAGTGACATAAAGATCATGTCTTTGAAGCAGTTTTAAAACATTATGATTATGAAATGAAACCCATTTATTTTATGCTATATGGGTTGTTTATGAAATGATTGATGATGATATATGTGGATCACATGATAACAAAGACAAATTTAAGGGTGCGCCCTGATAGTGATCCAATGCATTGGGTAATGATGTAACCACTAGAGATTACAATTTTCACGATATCTTGGTGAATAACCTTGGTAATTTTCAAATGACACCTTGGGGATGGACCTTGGTGATATGTTCATGATTATCTATGTTAAATTATGTAGCCACATCTTAAAGTTATGAAAAATGTTATTTTTATTATGATATTCCACATGATTTCTTTCTCATGCCTTAAAGTTCTTTTTCATGACATAGTTGATGAATCTCAAGTTCACATGTTAAATGTTTCTCTTGTTTCTCTTACTGGGCCTTCTGCTCACCCTTTCTTTTGATGTATGTCCCCAGGTTATGAGATGCAGTAATGAACCTAGTATGAACATAAAGAGAAGCCTTTCAAGTGTTTAAGAAGAATGTTTTTTTGTTTCATGTATTAAGTTCCTGGTTTCCAAGACACTAAACCTTAAAGATCCTCAGTTTTGTATAATGTAATGAAAGTTTATGTGACAAAAAAGGCGGGATTCTATAGTTGGTATCAAAGGATGGTTTAGTTATTTGTGGAAACTAGGATATGAAAACCTTAGGAAGAATCCTATAGAAAAGTTTATATATAAGAAATCTTCCTGGTATTTTGGTGAGTATTGAGTAATGGGTTGCCAAGAAAATACATCCCTGTCTGGATACGAGCGTGTAGAGGTGGCTCTGGCACAAATGTACATAGGGGTAAAACCCAAAAACACCGCTTTGAGCTAGACTGAAACGGGAACTGGTACACGACAACGGGCCTTGCTGCACTCTGGGTTACGACACTCCCGGGGGATATGCTTTGGTAAATTCATAAGCTTAGTATGAACCATTGTTAAAGGAACAAAGATAAAATAAAATAAAGATTCACATAAGAATATATGATCATGGATAACCTAGATGGGAACCTAGGGGATCAAAAGTTAGGGTATAATTTTCTTCTACAAGTTATCCTTATATGCTTTAAGTTCATTTTCATGATTATTGGCTAAGTATTTAAGACCCTAATTATACTTTCTCTTCTTAGTTAATGGTGGGAAATGGAAGAACATGTCCCAACAACCAATGTGATAGGAAATGTAACGATTTCCGTATTAATATGAAAGTGATGATTAGGGGATTAAAAGATGATTATTATTTTGGAAGACGTTCACTATTTTGGGAACCTTATTTGATTAAGGTAAATAGATTACTACGATATTTTCATTGAGGAGTAAGGTTGACTTATATTTTGAAGAATCAATGAATTTAAGGTGGACTTATAGTAATTTAGGTTACTTATGGGAATGATTAACCTATCTTGGGTAAAATATGTTTAGGTTAGCTACTTTTGTTATAAGATGTTAGGAGTGGTTGATGTTGTTTGGAGATGAACAATGAATTTTATTATGGAAGACTATGTTATCAAATCCTTCTTGTATTTGGGTTTCAATCTTAGTTTGGTTTATTTTGAGGAATTTTAAGGACCTTTATTTATGGAATGGTCTATGATGAACTTTGAGTAGTACCATGGAACTTTGAAGATTTAAAAGTAGTTTCCATTCCTATGGGATTCTTTCTTTTGGAAGAGTTGTTTTATCTTACCCTTTCTGTTTTTGGGATAATGTTTAAAGATAGAAGAAATAGATAGTTAATCTTTGGTGGATTATGTGATTCTCTATAAGTTGATTCTTGTTCTTTGATGAGACCAAGTAGTTTTGAATTCTCATCATTTGGAGAAAAGATTAGTTTTGGTAGAAAATTATTAAAGGATGAAACTCTACTTGAAGGTAGGTATATTTAATTATGTTTTTATTCAATGTAGTAAATTAATTCCTCAAAACTTTGAAAAGGAACATAAAACAAAAAACGTTGTTGGTTTACATTTTTTACTGGGTAATCAAAGACCGTTTACACACATCATAAGTTTGTGATTTTCTTATGGTTAAATTTCTCCAAATCATGTTTTCTATCACTATCCCTCAGAACTTGACCCTTTGTTTTTTCTTCCATATCCATATTTTCCTACATGGAATCCTAGTATGGGTTAACTCGGGTGACCTTTGTACTTCCCTTTATTTCTTTTAAAGTAATAGTTTTACTAACTCCTTTTCCGATGTGGTACTTTCAATAAAATTTCAAAACCCAATTTTAAAAATTGCGAGGACACAATTTCTTAAGGGGGGAATACTGTAATGACCCGAAATTTTGAATAAATATTGTTTCCTAATTTTGTGTGTTGTTTTATTTTATTTTATTTTTATACTCAACAAAAATGTTTCATTTGATAACATGAGTATAATTAAAATGAGACCGTTGAGTTTTGACAGTTATATGACCATTGGTCAATATGAACGCTGTAAACTAAACGCTTCGATTATTGTCTCTAAATACAAGTAATCTTGGTTAATTAATATAGAAAGAATATTCAATGGCCTCACCCAGTAGTGTTGGACCGATCGAAGCCCATCTAATAGAACTTGGGAAGGAGGTATCACCATTGGGCTTTGCTCTGGACCAAACCCAAGTCGAACTTCATCGTGTGAAGCTAGAACGGAATCGCCTTTGTGAGAAGTTCAAACTGATAGAAATTACCACTTGTGCGATGTTGGCCGAGCCTCCCTCGGATTCTCTCACATTAGCACACCTTACACTTAGGTCCTATGCTGGTGTGATAAGGGGCTATGTAAGGAGACCATAACTGCCTTGTGTAATCCTTTGTTTTAAATAAAAAATTGGGATTTCTTCTTATGATGAAGTTTATGAATTTTCAAATGTCCGGATAAATATAGTATGCATATTTTTTATGAATTTTAGAGAAAGGATATTTTAAAAATGTTTATGTAAACCTTAAATAAATAAAAATGTGTAATGATTTTCAAAAAATGGTCTTCTACAATTATGTTCAGTACAAAATTTAGAGTCTAATAAGATCAACTTAATTTTTGATGAATAGTAAATTATGAATAGTGATTTTATGATTAGGATTAGTAATGTGTCCAAATGAATTAGTAATCTCACTTAAAGAAAGTATTAATATAATCTAGGAACCTTGATTAAGTAATGTGATTCAATAAAATGGTTAAATAACGGTTTCATAAATTATTATTCAAGTATTAGTTTTTTCGGGTGAATAGTGTTTTTTAATTAAAAATTAAATTAAAAATATTTAGAAAATTATTTTTATAAAATGGGTTTCATTTTTGAACTCAGAGCATCAATATTATGTTAAGGTAATTTTTAGGGTTTTTTCTGAAAAAATGAATTTTCGGTGAATAGTGTATTTATTTAAAAATTAAATTAAAAAATATTTAAAAAATTATTTTTATAAAATGGATTTCATTTTTGAGATCAGATCATTGATATTTGGTTAATGTGAAATTTTGGGAATTTTCTGAGAAAGTTGAATTTTTGATGAATAGTGAAAATAGAGTTTTTAAGTTACGAGTGTTTAATGACATCATTAAATGATGTATTAAGTATGTAATCAATATGGTAGAATTCTGAATAGTAAGATAAGGTATGAGGTTTCCCAAGTGGCCAATACCATGGGCAAGCCCATGGTTTTGCCAAAACCACCAATGAGGTGTCCCTTGGCCATTAATGCCTTGTCCCCTCACTTTCCCTATAAATACCAAGAAATCCTCTCATCCATTCGACTCCCCACTCTTCCCCAACAAATTTATGGTCTCATTACCTCCCAAGGAGTCCTCCCAAGGTTCCCCCAAACCCTCAAGGTCCCAACCTTTGAGTTTTAAGAGTTACGTTTTTAGGTAAGGGATCCGACCTCTCTCTTTCTTTTCAAGTAATCTCTTTTAAGTAATTTCTTTTATGCTCCATGTTATTATGTTAAAATATGTTCTTTTATATTCCTATTACTACCCTTTTCATGTTCATATAATTAGAGATCCCCTCTTACACTCATTATTTCGTTTTATGAAGTTTTAAGTGGCGCCGTTAGGCTGCCGAAATTTTTGTAACGGATTCTTTCTCTCTTCTCATTTTTCAAGATCTATTTTCATATAAAGTCTTTCAAGTTCCTTTTTATTATGTTGGGGTATGATATCTATATCTATAATACTGATATTTTATGTTAATATGATGAGAGACCCTATTTGATCTCTTCAATTCAGTATTTTGATGTTTTAAGTGGCGCCGTTAGGCTGCCGAATTTTTAAGGGATTCTTTCACCCTTCTCATTTTTCAAAGTTCTACTTTCATGTCAAGTCTTTCAAGTTCCTTTTTATTATGTTGGGGTATTATCTATAGTCTATCATACTGATCTTTTATGTTCATATGATGAGAGACCCTATTTTATCTCTTCAATTCAGTATTTTGAAGTTTTAAGTGGCGCCGTTAGGCTGCCAAATTTTTAAGGGATTCTTTCACCCTTCTCGTTTTCAAGTTCTACTTTCATGTCAAGTCTTTCAAGTTCCTTTTTAAATATTTTGGGGTATGATATCTATATATATCATACTTAACTCTTATGTTCATATGATGAGGGTCCCTATTTGATATTTTCAATTCATTTTTGTTGAAGTTTAAGTGACGCCGTTAGGCTGCCGAATTTTCATAAGAGACATCTAATTTTTGTCTTCCTTCCATGTTTTTCATTTCAAATGGTATTTCCTTAAAATTTAATTACCATGTTCATATATTCTTCATATTCGGTCCCTCTACTATTTTATGGGTCATTTATTATTGTTTGACCCATGTCCCCTCTCTTTTCAATGTTTTCTAAAACCTCGTAACATAGGCGTTATGCTATAGAATTTCCGTCTCAAAATGTCTCTCTCTTTTTCTAAAGTTCTTTTATTTTATTAAGTGAATACTCAAAAATCTTTCTTCTAAAGGTGTATTCACATATATACCAAAATTTTCTATTTTAAATTCTGGGATTTACATACATGATACCCACGTTCCTTTTCTGTGGGTTTTAAAGTGACATAAAGATCATGTCTTTAAAGCAGTTTTAAAATGTTATGATTATGAAATGAAACCCATTTCTTTTATGCTATATGGGTTTTTTATGAAATTATTGATGATTATATATGTGGCTCACATGATAAAAAAGAAAAATTTAAGGGTGCGCCCTGATAGTGCTCCAATGCTTTGGGTAATGTTGTAACCACTAGAGATTACAATTTTCACGATATCTTGGTGAATAACCTTGGTAATTTTCAAATGACACCTTGGGGATGGACCTTGGTGATATGTTCATGATTGTCTATGTTAAATGATGTAGCCACATCTTAAAGTTATGAAAAAAGTTATTTTTATTATGATATGCCACATGATTTCTTTCTCATGCCTTAAAGTTCTTTTTCATGACATAGTTGATGTATCTCAAGTTCACATGTTAAATGTTTCTCTTATTTCCCTTACTGGGCCTTCTGCTCACCCTTTCTTTTGATTTATGTACCCAGGTTATGAGATGCAGTAATGAACCTAGGATGAAAATAAGTAAAAGCCTTTCAATTGTTTAAGAAGATTTTTTTTGTTTCATGTATTAAGTTCCTGGTTTCCAAGACACTAAACCTTAAAGATCCTCAGTTTTGTATAATGTAATGAAAGTTTATGTGAAAAAAAAGGAGGGATACTATAGAGTAGACTCATCTAACCATGAGAATATAGACACAGAAATCACGTGACATACCCCACACATATTCGCCTCTCCTAGAATGGGAGTAACTAAAACCCAAGGAATGGGTAACGAAGAAGGATATATATATATATATACTCATTAAAAGAATCCCAAATGAGATATTAAGAAGATATATATCTCAAAACTCATCCCAATAAGAAGAGTAGTCAATAGTTCTAAAGTAATTCCATCAATGAAGCCCAACATCTCTTGTGTATTCCCTAAACACATAATTATAAGGGACTTAATCACCACACATTGATACTATCCACTTTGGGTGGAACTGAATCACATGAATGGTTTTAGGTTTCATCACAAGGACACATATTGGTGGGGAAATGTACCTCTTACTTGTGATTCCAAATCTATGTCAAATCATATCTAGTCACTATAACCCACATTCAAGGGGAAAAAATTATAAGGATTCTATACCCTAGTATGATAGGAGGTTCCTACTCTGATAATCACCGAGGAACTCCACTGCCTATCTTGGCTGGAGGGTTATGCTCAGGAATTTCATTGGGGAATTCCATTTCCCACTCCTACTGGAGGGTAAGCCCAGTGATTCGTTAGGGAACTTCACTTCCCATTCCAACTGGAGGGTTATGCCTGGAAGATATCATTTGGGAATTCCACTGCCCAATCCTTATATTGGTTAAGCCCAAAACTATCATCAGGGAATGCCACTTCCCATCTCAGCTGTAGGGTAATCCTGGAACATCAAGGAACTCAACTACCCAATCCTAATGTAGGGTAACTCAAAAAGATCATCGGAGAATGCCACTACCCAACCCCACTAGAGGGTAAGCCTGAAACATTGAGGAACTCCATTGGCTAGTCCTATAGGATGGTAACTCAGAAAGATAATCATGGAACACCACTGCCCAGCTCAGTTGGAGGGTATATAACATCCACAAAAAATAAAGAATATTACATTTTCATAATTATTAAATATTTTTTTTGAATTAAATGTTAATTTTATTTTAAAGGCGATTCTATATTCAATGGCGTACCTGACATACAACAATGAGTTTCTTTGAAATCTTGCATTGCACACTAATAATATAATATTATTATTTTAAATGGTAGTTAACACCTAGCCGTTGTATTGGTAGGAATTAATAGAACTAACTTGAATATGATAATATATGTTTTTTAAATGTTTTTACATTCATCCAATAAAAGTCAGAGGCTTAAAATGTAAATGAATCTAATTTTAAGCATAATTTACTTTAAAAGGATGATTTACCGCCTATTGATGGAGAACCCTCTTTAAATCTAGTTTTAGTTATTTTTATATGTTATATTTGATAAAATAAAATTATTATTTATATTTGGGATATCAAAATTTACTTTGGGTAATTTTTTGGTATTTTTCTAATAAAGTTCATTTTTTTAATGAATAATGAAAAATACCGTATTTTAATTCAAAAGTACATTTTAATATAATTTATTTATATGGTTAGATTATAATTTTAATTGGTTATAAAGTGTAATTAGAATATATTTTTACCATTTAATAAAATCTTGGACATTGTAATTAATATCACTTTGAAATTGGACATAAACAAGTGTCAATCTTTTGATAGTTATTATTTCTTAAAAACACACTTTTTGTTTTGACAGCGGGAATTAATTTTAAATTAATTTATTCTACTTCTGTGTTTTGAATTTAGAAAAATGGATTCTATATTTGGAATCAGTAGGTCCAAATTGTGTAAATAGGTAACTTTTATTTTTAGACATTTTAAATATTTACTTCAGTAAATATTTTATTTACCATGATTAAAGGGTAAATATAGTAAATAAGGGTAAAATATAATATTATAATAATATTAAATTACTCTAAAATGTGTTTTAATCCTATTGGATAATACATAGCCGACCATGGGCATCCTTGGGTTGAATTTGGGACCCCATGGAGTCACATGGGAGTAATAATGACACTTTATATTAATTAATTTAAAGTAAAGACAAAAATGTCATAAACAAATATCTTTTAGTAAATCAATTTTTACATAGAGTTATATAAGTTATATTTTCAACTATAAATATTATTTGGAAAGATAAAAATATTTCCTACATCATGATATTTTTTTATAATTTTTGGACATCAAATAAATTAAATTATTTATGACACAATAATGATGCAATATTTACCTCATTAATAAATGATTTAAATGAATAAGATTATAAATATTAAAACAATATCCAAAACCTTTCCAATTATTATTGGATTATTTTATTTCTACCATGAGTAATCTTAACTTTGTTTTTAATGAATAGTTGACCTTTTGAAACTGAATATGAGGTTATAATAAAATAATTGTTTCAAACTTTCCTATAGCGCCCCTCCTCTCCCTTATAAAAAGCTCTCACTTCTAAATCATTCCTCACACTTCTAAAGCCTTTGACTCATGAAAAATATACTCCAATAATCTCCCAATATCCCTATCTTCATCCTATAACACTTACCTTAGACATAAAACACTTCAAAAAACCCTTTTGGTTCAAACTAATGGGAGTTACCCGATTTAAAGGCAACGTCTTCTCTTAAGTTCTTTTGTTTTATTTTACTTCTCCAACCCCCTAAAATCTTTTTATTATTTTATTTTATAATAACACCAGTATCCTAAATATACTAGTATATTTTTATGATAAGGATTCTAACTACACTTACACACACCTCCATCTAATGGGTAAAGAATATAATGTTTCTGTGGATGGAAAACTAACGCCTCACGAAACGATGATTGTTCAATTAACTCCTACCACCTCTCATGGTGGCCATTATGATGGAACTGTATTTATATATGATATATATTATTTTTATTTTTACTTTATGCTTCTGTATTTTTCATTTATATCATACCTTTATGGTTTCCATAATGGGTAAACGCGATAATTTCATTTTAGGAAGTGCGGACTACCGCCCCCTCAAAGTGATATGACTCGTTAATGCCTTATGTGGGATGTATAAAGGATGGAGTTAATGATATTATATATTATATTATACTTTAATTATAATATATCTATGTATCATTAAGTTTTAATTCCATTAAATATTAAAAAGAAATGAAAGTAGCGTTCATGCGTACGTACGACTTACCGTCTCCATGAACGGTGCATTTCATTTCTTATCTCCAAATGTTATGTACTAATATAAATACATGTATATACTAGATATATATGATATATATGATATATAAATCATTAATATAATTCTAGAGATAATGGAGTATTGACCACATGGACAAATTGTAATTATAACAAGTTCATTTTAACTCAAATTCTGAACATCGACAAAATGTCCGATATGAACTCAAATAATTAACTAACTATTATTTCAAGGTAATAAGTGATATAAAAGTAATAATAAACATTAAAAAGGTTATGAAGCAAGTAGAAATTAACTTAAGTTTATTATTCAGGAAGAACAAGGAACATACGAGTCAAGTTGGACACGAGGTAAGGGATTTCTTATCTCACTTTTAATTCCGTGAGATTTCCATTATTCACCACTTATTTATTGCATGTGGTGTATTGTGTACTAACATTTGTTATATATTATCATGATTATATTTATATTCATGGTATTCTGTGATTCATTTGGTGGTTATTAACTTTTTCTCATATGACTCGATTGATTACTACATGGTAAGGGTTTTTTCTTCCTTTCTCATTTTTGTCCAATATTATTTAAATTGTTATGCCCTTTTAATTTCAATTATAAATGTTGGGGTATGGTTTTGAACCTCCCCCATACTGACATATTTATTTTTTAATGATGGGAGACTCATTTACATCTCATTAAATGTCTCCCATGTACACCCGTTACTATACCAAAATCTCGAAAGGAATTTCTCTCTCCTCATTTACATTCAAGAAATTCTTTTGTATCATGAATCTAAATTACATTAAATTTGTTGGGACGTGTATCTATATAACCCCTTACTTTACATGTCATGTAAATATGATGATACACCCCTTTCTCTATCATCAACCATTTTTATGAGTTCTTTTGCCACGCTGTTATTTTTCCGAAATTGCACCGCATTTTTCCAAGCCAAAGTTATTGTGTAGTGAATACCATGCCAATTTCTCTATCAAGGGTATTCACCTTTATAAAAATTAACTTATTGTTTAAAGAGTTTCATGTATGTATTCCACATTAATTTATCATGGAATAAAATATTATGTTGAATGATTCAATGTTTTATGATCCATGTGGCACACTTATGCATGAAATGAAATGTTTAAGAAGGGTGTGAACTTATAGCGCTCCAATGCATTGGGTAAATTATAGTATCATGATGCGTCATTTGCAATGGGTGTTGACTCATTCTAATTCAAGTGAAACGAGGTTTTACTCATACTTCATATGAAATGAGGATTTACTCATTCTCCATGTGCAATGAGCCTTGGATCATGCTAATTCCATGTTAAGTGTTGTTGCCACGTTTCCATGTTATGATTATCATGCTTTATCATGCCTTTATGTTTATACTTCTCTTGTGATCTATTGATATGCCTATTTTATAATATTTATTTTAATCCTCATGTTATTCCATGATTATTCCCTTACTGAGCTTTATAGCTCACACTTTTTTTTAATGCATATCCTCAGGTTATTCCATGCAATGCTAAGTACGAGGGAATGTAGTGTTCATGTAAAGTAAGTTTTCAATAATGATGTTGTATCTCATGTTTTAAGTTGTTATGTAATGATCCTAAGACCCAAAGACATTAGACCTCTAGATCTTCTATGTTGTATCAATTGAAGTTTATGTAATAAATTATGTTTAATTGTGTAATAAAAATTAGGGTTGTCATAGGGTAAGCCTAGTAATATCTTTAGGGAACTCCACCGCCCAAACTTTCTAGAGGGTTATGACCAAGATGATCTGGTGATTCTGTATGATTTTTTCCATCATCAGGTATTGCATCAGTGTGGAAAAAACCCAGAACATTCACATTGTATCTCAAAATATTCTTCCAAGGTCACCATCACGTTCTACAAGAAAAAAAATCAAGATAGGATACTCATGGGCCAAAATCCAAGTCCAAACAAAGGAGATATGAATGTTCAAATATCACTCAGAGGAGATCAATGGGAACACAGTGTGTGAGGGGTTCCACATGAAATTTTGTCCCACTCCACTGTCTGTCCGTGTTTCTGGACAACACACAGCTCCACCCCATGTAGTAGAACATTCCATATAGGTGGACTACATGCTGTGTCCTATGGTTGTGTCCATGTACATGGGCCCCGTATCCATGTACTCTGGTACACGGTGTGTCGGTCCACATTGGATGCTGCCCATGTGGCCAACCCATTTCCATGTTCCCTTACACATATTACCTGCCCGTGTGATCCATCTCATGGGTTGTTCAACTAGGGAAGGTATACATGGAGTGTGAGGGAGAAATACACACTGCGTCATCCTTATGATTTCCCAAACCCTAGTGTTGTCATGAAAGGGGGATACATGCCATGTGTTCTTAGTTTTACATGACATGTAGTCATGATTTTTCTAGAATCTCCAGATTTCTAGATCTAGTCTTCATGCTTAAAAATAGCCTCAACCACCTTAGATCCCACCATGATTATTTCTGAAAAAATTGGATATGGATGTGGATTGTGATTTTGAACCACTGCTCGCTAGAAATTGGTCACCATTATGCCCAAGGGTTTCACTGTTTGAACCGCACACCACCATGGATTCATTCATCATGATATTGAAGATTGAACACTAGATCGGTAATCCTCTCCTCACAATATTCCCAGATCTGTAACCATTTAATCAATATGTTTTCATTTCGCCAATCTGCCGCGTATTCAGGTGCTCAATCGAGCTTGTGTTTCCCAACAATTCCAAACCAGGAACCAAGGGGTCCTAACGGTGAAGAACTTAAAGAAATATGGGAAAAAAGAACAAGAACAAAGGTTTAAGAAATCATTAGGCAAGTATTCTTGGACAATGATCAAGAACATGTTTCATGGTTAGATAAACCAATTTAAATAGTTTAATTTTAGTACTTTGGGGCATACAAAGGCTATGAAAGGCACAAATTGAAGGAAGAAAGATGATACACTCAATAATTTAATTATAAGGGAGAAAAACCACATATAACAAGTAATACCTCGATTTTGGATTTATTTTTGGCGAGGAACTCACCCACGAAATGATCAGAAGAAGTTGACGCGTTCATCATGCTTCAATTCACCTTGATCCAGAGGTTCGTCGTCATTCTACAAAGGTAGAAGGAAGAAGAGATCTTGGAAAATCCCCAAGATTATGAGCCAACCCTGGGCAGTTTTCTATAGTGATACATTTATAACTTTTTGAGTAGGTCAAATAAATAAATAAATTTAATTAATTAAATAATTTAATCTACTTAATGTACCACCAATGATCAAGAGGTCTGAACTTCCCACGTCGACTCATTTTATGCCGCACTTAGGGTAAATACCATGTTCCGAACCCAACCGCGGTCTCAGATTTCCGATCTGATCAACCATTTAAGAGTTATCCCATTTTCTTTAATTAACCATGCACACACAATATAAAATATTTTTTAATATTTTTATGAAATTAATTCTGGGCACACCATGCCTCAGAATCACGTGTCATCTCATCACCTAGCTCTGGAAATATATTTATAAATATTTCAAAATATTTCAAATAAAAAACCAGGTCTTTACAGAGTGGTCACATAAATCTAATGAAAAAAAGATATCAATAAATCCAAACTCAGGGAGGAACCTTGATCATGGACAAGGAGAAAAGAAAGTAAAAATCCCCACATGTAACAAACGTGGGAAGAAGCATTCAAAGAATTTCTTTCTTGAGAGTGGAAAGTGATAAAAGTGCGGAAGATATGGCCATATAGATCGAAACTATTGTGGTTGGGTGAAGCCTCAACTTATCAACACTAACGACAAATGGAAGATGGTGCAGGCCCAACCAAAAGTTCAATGATCCATGTTTGTAAATCTAGAAAACTTTACCAATCAATGTAAAAATAAAAAGATAATAGAGGGAAAAAACTATCAATCTTAGCATATGGAAAGGGAGAAAGGTCAGACATTTTCTATCACAAAGACCGAAGTGGAGGCTCTGAATGATGTGGTGTCAGGTACACTCAATATTCTCTAAAATCTATCAAATAATTTTTTAGATTTTGGTTCTATAAATTCCTTTATTTCATCCAAGTTTGAAAAGAATATAGAATAAATGCCTGAATTGCTATAAGTAGAGTTATCAGTCAAGAATCCTAGAGGAATTATACCAGCATCAACAGTGTATAGAAACTCTAGTATTAACTTTGGTGAGTAAAATATCATAAAAAATATGTAGTTATTCCCATGGTGGAATTCAACACTATACTAGGAATGGAGTGGCTCTCAAAGTATGATGATAAGATAAACTGCAGAAGTAAGTAAATTTCAATAGTCTTGAATGCACAACCTACAATCATTTCCAAAGGAGAGATATCCCGACCTGATATTTGTCTAGAAGCACCTCCCATAACCTTCTTTATGGAGAAGATCAGTGAAGAGGGAGAAGGAAATGAAAATATAAAGATAGAGAATATCCCCAGTATTTAGGAATACATTGGTTTATTTACTAAAGAGTTACCTAGACCTCCGCCAAAAAGAGAGGTAGAGTTCTCCATTGAACTCATATTGAATCTAATCCGATATCAAATACCCCATATAGAATGGAAAATATGGATTTAGAGGAATTAAAGAAACAACTTCAAGATATTTTTGAGAATAGATTTATCTGAACAATTATGTCTCTTTGGGGAGCACATGTTCTCTTTATGAAGATGAAGTATGTATCAATATGGATATGCATTGATTATAGAGAACTTAATGGGATCATAGTGAATAACAAGTAACATCTCTCAAGGATTGATGATTTATTTTATCAGCTTCATGGGGCACAATTCTTATCCAAGATTTACCTTAGATATGGGTATAATTAATTGAGGTTTAAGAGAGAAGATATTCCAAATACTGCCTCCTGAACAAGATATGAGCATTATGATTTTGTTTTTATGCCCTTCAGATTGACTGATTCTCCTTCTATATTTATGGATTTGATGAATAGAGTCTTTAAAAAATACCTTGATAAATTCATGGTAGTTTTTATTGATGATATTATGATATATTCCAAAAATATCAAGGAGCATGAATATCATCTAAGAGTTATTTTAGGAACTTATAGGAAGGATAAGATTTCTGGAAAATTTAGAAAATGTGAATTTTTGTTACATAAATTTGCATTATTGGGGAACATTTTAACTAATGAATGAATCTCAGTTGACCTTGTGAAGAAAAAGGCTATAGAGGAGTGACCTTATACAACAACATTAACTAAGATTCATAGTTTCCTTGGATTAGCAGAATATTATAGTAGATTTGTGAAAAAATTTCAGGACTTTCTAATCCATCTTTCAAGTTAACTCTAAAAGGGGTTAAGTTCATATGGAATAAGGAGTGTGAAGAAAGTTTCCAAGAACTTAAGAAGATATTTTCTACTACACCTATGTTAACTCTACCATTTATCAGATAAGAATTCATTATTTATACTGATGCATCTCTGAAAGGGATTGGGTGAATCCTCATGAAAAATGATAAGGTGATTGATTATTAATCTTGACAGTTAAAGACTTACAAGTAGAATTATCCAACGCATGAACTAGATCTAACTGTGATTATTTTTTCTCTAAAAATATGGAGGTACTATCTTTATGGTGATAAATGTGATATATATACATATCATAAAAGTTTGAAATATATTTACACACAAAAGGAATTTAACATGAGACAAAGGATATGTTTGGAACTTCTTAATGATTATGACTATTCAATTCATTATCACCATGTAAGAGAAAACAATGTTGCTGATGCATTAAGTGGTAAATACCCTATTATGCTGGCAATGATGAGGATTTATGGAGATCATTTCATCAAGGACCTAGTAAAATTGGACATGAGAATCGTAAGGGAAGGGACATCATCAACCTTATCCCAAATGATTTCCCAAAAATCATTACTAGATAATATCAAGAGAGATCAAATATAATATTCTTTATTAAAAAAATAAAATAGTGGTTGTGAAGAATGTGAAGTTTTCTGAGTTTAATATTGATCAAGAAGGTGTACTAAAATTTTATACAAGGCTATGTGTCCCATCTATCCCGGAGATAAATAAGGAGCTGATATCTCATAGATATAAATTCTCTATACATATTGGAAGCATTAAAATTTATAGGTACCTTAATGATCATTATTGGTGGTATAATATGAAAAGAGAGACTGTTGATTACACTACAAGGTTCTTGGTGTGCCAACAAGTGAAGTCAGAGTGACAACTTCATAAAGGTGTATGGTAACCACTAACCATACCATCATGGAAGTGAGACAATATCACTATATAATTAATCATGGGTATCTCAAGAACATATAAATGAAATAATGTGATATGGGTTGTAATAGATAAAATAACCAAGACTTCCTATTTTATCTCTATTCAAGAAGATTTCTCTTTTGACCAAATTTCCAAGATATATGTAAAGAAAGTGAAGAGGTTGCATGGGGTGACACTTTATATAATTTATGATCATGATCCAAGATTCATATATAAATTATATAGAATTATCCAATATGATTTGAATACTAAATTTAATTTTAGTACGATCTATCACCCCCAAACTGATGAAAAATATGAAAGGACTATTCAGATACTCCAGGACATGATGAGAACATGATCAATGGAATTTAAAGGTGGATGGGATCAACACCTCCCATTAGTTGAGTTATTATACAACAAAAAGTTCCACTCAAGTATTCAAATGACACCATATGAAGCTCTATATGGGAAGTTATATAGAAATCCTGCCTGTTAGGATGAAGTTAGTGAGAGGAAATTACTTGGGCCCGATCTTGCTCAAGAGATGACAGAAAAGTTTCATTCCATCTGATAACATATAAAGGTTGATCAGTGTCGTAAGAAGATTTGTGATGAAAAGAATTGAAGGGACTTGGAGTTTTATGTTTGGGAAAAAGTTTCCTTTGAATATTACCATGGAATAGAGTCATGTGATTTGAAAAAAAGGTAGCTTATCCCTAGGTACATTGTCCCCTTTGAAATCCTTGATCGCATAGAATTAGTGGCCTATCAACTAGAAATTACATCAAATATAGCTCAATTTTATGATGTATTCCATGTATCACTCTTGATTAAGTACATACATGGTCCCTCACATTCACTAAATCCGGAGTTGGTACAACTGAAACATGACCTCTCTTATAAGGAGCAACCGATGTAGATCTTGGACCGTAGAGACAAGGTTCTACGCAACAATACTTCTCACATTGTCAAAGTCTTGTGGAGGAACCATAAATATAAATTAATGACATGGGAACTATAGGAGACAAGGATACATAAGTACCCCCGCCTTTTTCTAAATTGAGAGAATGTGTTGAAATTTTGGGGATGATATTTCTTAAGGGGGGAAGAATGTAACGACCCATACTTTTTAAATGATATTTTTTTCTTGAATAAATTTTGTTTACATGTTATATAATATTATACACATAAAATAAAGATAAACCAACAAATTTTATAAATACCATTACATTAGTCAGCTATGAAACCAATTAAAATGAAAAACATTACAACTAGACAAAAAGTATAAAACAGAATAGCTCAAATGAGAAAGTATGGATCCCACCAATCTACTAGAACAATCACCCCTCTGAAAATGATATAGAAATAAAACAAAATATTAGTAAACAAATCAATATATTAAGATAATTTTTCATGAATTTTGAGTGAAAGAATGCAGTGGTATTTATAGGGTATAAACAGAAATATGATCGTTGGGATTTAAACATTATATGACCATTGGTCAATATGACCATAAAAAATTATACCCTTAAATTATAATTTTACCATTATAATTGGTGTTTATAAGTATTAATTCCAATGTATAATTAATAAATAAAGGAGAATCAATGGCCTCAACCAGTAGAGTTGTGTCATTTGAAGCTCATTTGTCCGAACTTGGGAGGGAGGTATCGTCCCTAAGGTTTTCCCTTAACCAATCCCAAAACGAGATTAAATAAGTGAATCTTAAATGGAATTTCCTATGATAGAAGTTAAAATTAGTGGATATTACCACTCGGTTTATGTTCTCCGAGCCACCCCATGAAACTATGACCATCACACACCTCACCTTTAGGGAATATGTGGGTGTAATAAGGGGTTACATGTCCAGAACTTAGTCACTTAAACTGTAAATTACTTTGTATAAATAAAATTTTTATTCCATAAATTACTCATATGAATAGTTTCTCTTAATAAAATATTTTTTTAATTGAGATAAATTTGATAATTTGTTTTTTGGAGGCATATAAAAAATAATTGTATTTTTTTAGAAAATATATACAATTTTTATAATAATCCACGGTATTTTAAATAGTATTTTTAATGAAATATTACTTTAAAACACTTTTATTTAAATAATAAATGATAAATTAATTTTATAATGTCCTAGGAAATTTTTTATTAGTGTCAGAAATTTGATTGTGCCTTAAAAATTTCCATTTTTAAATAAATAAGTTTTTTTTATATTTACAAGTTAAAATTGTCATATTTATAGAATTTTTATGATAAAATAAATATCATTTTTGAAATCATCATGTCAAAATTAGTTTAGTGTGAATTTATGAGAATTTTATAAAATACTTTATTTTTTTTGTGAATAGTAAAAAATACAGTTTTTGGTTTGTATGTCATAATGATTTAATAATTAATTAAACACAACCCACGACCTAAATTTTTTTATTTTATTAATATTAATTATTTTAATATATTTTAATCAATTTATAAAACAATAAGTGACTTTATAAAGTCTAAAAATGAAAATTTGATTTTAAAAAACATTACTTTGTGAAATATTTACTTTTCCATGCCAAAAAAAGTATTAAAAATGGTTTTTGGTTATGGTTTATTAAAATATCATAAAATTTAACCCAAATATCTAAAACCATTAGAAAAAACCATGGTTAATCTAATGTTTTTTCATTTTTTACAACCTAAATTTCCAAGAACTATATTTCGAATTTATTAAATAATTCCTTCACTTTTGCTATAAATACCCAACCATTTTACCATTAACCTTCACTTAAAATCCATCCTCAATGAATTTATGGTTATTTTTTATCCTAAGGAGTCCTCATAAGGTGTCCTTAATCCACCAAGGTTCCATCCACAAGTTTTAGGAACAACTCTTTAAGGTAAGGGAAATCTTCACTCCTCTTTTCCATTAAAGTTACCTTTTCATGTGGTATGTCTTCTGATTTCCAAAAATAAGTTCTCTTTTACAATTTCTATTATTCCATTACTATAATAAAATTATTTTATTAATGGGATAACCCTGTCCCCTCTCATTTACCCTTATCTAAAACCATGTTTTATACCGATCATGTTGCCGAATTTACTTATCAAATTTTCCTCTTTTAAATGAGTAATTCACTTTTCCTTTTTATTTGAATACCCAAAACTCTTTTATTTTCAATTTTTATTCAAATATATTTAAAAATTACCTTTTTATTTGTGTATTTACACATATGAAACTCACATTTCCT
The DNA here is from genome assembly GCA_963277665.1 of Viscum album. Lineage (NCBI taxonomy): Eukaryota > Viridiplantae > Streptophyta > Magnoliopsida > Santalales > Viscaceae > Viscum > Viscum album. Next base: position 2,101,534,279 of record OY728130.1, on the reverse strand, counting down.
TTCGTGGGTTAAAAATAACACAATGATCGTGTCTTGAAGCTCTTTTGTATACCCAGATTTTGATAATAAATCCATTCTTTATTCTACATGGGTTATTAATGAATTTTTTTATTATGATATATATGTATCACATGAGGGTTCACCTTTATATCTCTCTAATGCATTGGGTAAAGAATTTAATCTCTATAGATGACATTTTTTACGATACCTTGGCGAATAACCTTGGTAGTTTTCATTTACGACACCTTGGTGATAAACCTTGGTGATATGATTATGAATGTATCATTTAATTTTTTTAGACACATTTCCATGTTATGATTCATATTATTATTATTATGTTATGTATCTTGATAATTACTTATCATTATGCCTCATTTTCTTATTAATATGTCTCAAGATCACAAGTTATATGTCTCTCTTTCTTATTACCTTATCGGGCTTCATACTCACCCATTTCCTTTGATGTATGTCCCTAGGATATGATATGTAGTAAAATTAACTTAAGGTGAACCCATGAAGGTTTATTAAAGTATAATTTTAATAATGTTTTAAGTTTTTATGTATTATGTACTTTTTTTCCAAGAAACTAAACTTTAAAAGATCCAATGTTTGTATAATGTAATGAAAAGTTATGTAATAAAAAAGTGGGATGCCGTAATGAGTCCTAACAGTGAATCATATAGGATGGATATGTCTAGAGTACCATATATACCAACATTTAGGAGTTTAATGTTTCTTATGGTTTATATTAGACCATAAATTTCATATATAGTGGGAGAAGTTAGTTGGTACATAGCGAATCCAGGACATGATCATTGGAACACAATGGAGAGAATCTTATGATACATCAAGGAGACCTTAGATGCTTCATTCACTAACAAAAAAAACATAAATTAGAGATATTTTTTAGCAATTTTTATAAACATGGTTAATTCATTTTCTGACATTTCAAAAAAAAAACATCGCTAAATGACACCTTATTTACCGATGTTTCTAAAAAATGTCAATAAATAATTTTTTTATTTTTTAAATTCATAATTTGTCTCTAATTAGCGACACCTCATTTACTGATGTTTTTAGAAACATAGGTAAATCACACCTTATTTACCGAAGTTTCTAAAAATCATCGGTATTTTTTTTGAAATTCACTATTTTGAAATTCATTTTCTGGTTTTTTTAAATAAAAAAATTAAACATGCTCACACCTGCCAATCCCATCCTATTCCCATGTTCACCCATACCCCCACCACCCCTTACTATCCTGTACCCATCCCCCCAATCCTATATTTTTCTACCCCCACTCCTCCCTTACCCGTCCACATGCCCCTCCTATACCCACCCCCCTTCACGCATGTCCCATCCACTCTCCTGTTCTCGTACCCCCCCAATCCCATACACCCCCACCCCACCCCTCCCTTACCCATCTCCCCCCTCTATTCCCATCATGTCCATCCCCACCTCCTCCCCTCCCTTACCCCGCTCCCATCCACGCCCCTCCTGTACCCATCCCCCCCAATCCCATATGCTGCACCCACCCAAAAAATGTTATTAAGAACAAATAATCCTAAAAAAAATTAGAACCTACAACCTATTGCTAAAAGTACCTAACTAACTCACTTTTAGGCTTTTTGAATTTTAAATTGTATTATGTTATATATATATATATAAATAACTAAACTATTTAAAACATTAATATTATATATATATATATGTTTATATTTTATATTTTATGTTTATATATATATAAGTTTATATTATATTATATATATATATATGTTTATATTTTACATATATGTTTATATTATATATATTATATATATACTTTTATATATTAATATACATATATTAATATATATATGTTTATATGATTATATTTTATGTTTATATATATAAGTTTATATCATATTATATATATATTTGTTTATATTTTACATATATGTTTATATTTTATATTATATATATATATGATTATATATATATATATATGTTTATATATCTATATGTTTATATTTTATATTATATATATATATATATATTTTATATTATATATATGTTTATATTTTATATATATCATATGTTTATATTAATATATATATTTTTATATTATATATATGTTTATATTATATATATATATATGTTTATATTTTATATATATTATATGTTTATATTTTATGCATATCACATGTTTATATTAATATATACATGTTTATATTACACACACACACACACATATATATATGTTTTTATATATATATGTTTATATATATATGTTTATGTGTGTGTGTGTGTGTAAATATATATGTGTATGTATACATATATATAATTATAAATAAATAAATAAATAAAAATAAATAAAAATAAATAAATATTCAACCATGTTTTAAAACACTAATAAAAATGTCACTAAAATAGCTATGATTTCTTAAAAACCTAATTAAATTTAAAATATATATGTGTTTTTATATATAAATATGTATATATATGTATATATATTTATATATATGTGTGTGTATGTGTGTTTATATATATAAATAAATAAATAAATAAATAAATATATGTATATATATATGTGTACGTATTTATATATATTAATATATATATATATATGTGTGTGTGTGTGTGTGTGTATCTAAATATATATTTACATCAATGTGGGAAGATGATCTATATATATATATATATTTTCAGTGATGTTTGCTTAAAAGCATCACTAAATTAACGATGTTTTCTTAAAAGAGTTTCTAAATTAGCAATGTTTCCTTAAAAGTATCACTAAATCACTGACGTTTCCTTAAAAGCATTGCTAAATTAGCGACGTTTGTAGGAAAACATCACTAAAAAAATATTACTAGATTCTATTGTTTTTATAGTGATTATGTTATAGAGGATCAAATTTCACTATCATAGGCTATATTGATCCATATTTTTCAAATGATTCTGACCGGAGGAGATCCACTACTAGTTATATGTTTACTCTTACAGGAGGATTCATGAGATAGATTTCAAAGTTATAATTAGTTGTGGATTTATCCATGACCAAAGTAGAGTGTATGGTGGTTATACAAGCTTGAAAAGTGGAGATGTTGATGAGAATATTATTAGAGGATATCAAGAACAAATATGAGTAGTTTCCATTATTTTGTGACAGTTAGAGCACCTTATATATTTCAAGTAATTCATATTTTCATTCCAAGATGAACCACATTGGGGTACAATATCACTTTATTCGAGATGTAGTTGAGGAACTGTGAACACATATAAAATTCACACTAAATAAAATATGGTAGATTTACTAATGAAGGTGATTAACTCTGATAAGTTCATATGGTGCAGATCATTAAGAGGCATTACAAAGACATGAGAAATATGTTTGGTAGATAAAAAGGATATGTGAAGATGTTATTGGTTCCCAATAAAATCTCCAAGTGGGAGATACATCAAAAACCCTTTTTGCAAAGGGTGAAAAGGGAAACCATCCACCTTTTCCATGGATGACATCAACCCATATTTTTATTGGGGAATTGGTAGCCCCACCCTCTCCCATCAAAGGGGGAAAATAGGGCTGGTATAGTGGGTGGCCAATCCCCACCAAACTATCATGAGGGAAGGGGATATAGAGGCATATAGAAAGTAGATCTCTCCAATGGGTTTCTCATAAAATTTAGCATTCCGCTCTCCCCATTACATTTGAGTGGTATTTGTGAGGTGTATTTTACTACTTATTCAAGAGATAAAATTACAAGGGTATTTTCCTTGTAATAGTGAGAGAGTGTCTGTACCCACATTTTACCATAACGATATCCTTCTATTTGTTTGTGTTTTTTTACCCATTTCATTTGGGGGGGGGTTGCACATTACATCTAGTGTTCATTTTGTTTACATTTTCACTTTATTTTTTATCTTAATATTATAAAAACACTAGTGGTCCAATCAATTTTGGTCCTAATATTAAAGGCAGGTCAAGTATCAACAGTTGATCGGGTAAGAAATTAGAGCACAAGGAAGGGACTATAGAAACCTGTAGATTGAAGGCATTTAGCATCTATGTGCACTAATAGACCTAGGAAGGGATGAGGGAACCTGTAGACTAATGTTTCAATTAATGATTTAAACACCCATATAGACAATGCATCCCAATAATTATATTTATCAACATGTATAATTAATAAAAATTAATTAATGAATAAATATATAATTAATGGTTAATTTAATTTATAATTAATTTTATGGATTTTTAATATTCAAATATAAATAATTATTGGAACAAATCATTATAATTTACAAAGCCATCTCAAACCAACGGACCATGAATCATTGATATGGAAAACTAGAACTTCTCCTTTAATGAAGTTACCTTGGAAATTCAGAACTCATGGAACTATTTTGAATTCATTACCTTGACTATTCTAAATATTAATAACTCATGAAAAATGAATGGTGATTGAGACTAACATACCAAGAGTGCTAATTAAAAAATTGGAATGGAAAATTTCAGTGACTCACATGAATTATGAATGAAAAATAAATAATTTCTTTATGAATATTAATAATTAATAATAAGTGAAAAAATATAAATAAGGTTTGTAATTATATAATTAATAAAAAACATGGTTATAAAAGGAGATAAAAGTTTATTCAAGCCAGTTAGGGCTTGAGGCAAGAGAAATATTTCTCGATCTTCACATTATTAATTTCAATTATGATTGCTTCATTTATATTATTTTATATCACATATATTCAACTCTTTGAAATTATATTATTTTAATTTACTCTTCTTTTATTAATATTTTCATGATCTTTTATCATTATTTCTTTGATATATTATGATGTTGTGTGAATATTTGTCTTTATTTCCATCATAACACTCTTCATTTGTCTAATTTTCCATTGAATTTTTTATGTATTTATCAATATTATTATCCTATTTATTATTTAATGGTTTTTATGAGTAGTTAAATACCTATTCATTATTTTTATAATGATCAATTCTTAATGTGTGTCTTATGAAGTTTGTAAAAGAGTTTTCTCTCTGCCACTATCACTTATTTAAATCATATTTTCTTTGTTTACCTTATCTAGGAAGTTTTATAAGGAATATTCTTTGAATATTATATATTCCCCTTTTTTTCTGATTTTTTTATTTTTATTTTATTCTTTTACCCTTTACCATTTTTTGTTTACTTATTATGATATGGAAATGATAATAAAATTAATTCTTGAATTTTTAACAATATTTTATATTCCTCTCTATGATTCTGCTTCTTTGTCTATAATCATTTTAGTTTTTCATATCAAATACTTGAACTTCACTTATGAAATTTTACTCTAATTTTGGAAATTTACACATTTTATACCATCCATTCTTTTTGATTGACTCCTATGTGATACCTCATGAAATTTTTATATAACCCTCACTATATAATACATTTTTTAATGTGATAATCATGTCATGTCATATTGTTAATGCATGATTAGTTTAATTATTTTATTCTCATATGGTAAATATATTTATGAACATATAATGATGTAATGAGCGGGCCTATAATTATATATCCCTCCAGTACATTTGGTAAAACTCATATCACATGAGATTTTATATATGGGACATGACTAGTGATCTCAGTCCACTATGTTATGATATGTTAGTAGAGAGTCCAAAATCATTCTTATGATGCATTGCTATTAAATATGTTCCACATTCTTATTACATGTTTTATGTTTATGCTTCCATATTACATGCTTCTCATTTATTCATTCCTTTATGATATACCATACGACCTATCGTATATCTCCTTTTGATATCTCTTATGTTTCCCCCCTTACTAATCTATTACAATACACTTTTATTTCTTCATGTATTCCCCCAAAGATTCATATGAAGTGATATGTCCATGATGGATTCATAAAATAAATTTTATGAAGAACCTTTTAGAAGAAATGGTTTTTAGTTGGTGTAAATAGTGTGGATTTTAGTGTATAATATTTTTTGGATAATTTTTGTATCTCCTAATCATCCAAAACTATTTTTTTGTGTAAATAGGTGTAATATGTATCTAAAATTAAAATTCACTAAACCTTTAGGTTAATATCATTTGTTTTTATTAAGTTGTTATCTATATATATGAGAGAAGGATGTAACATTATGTATGTTATTTAAGGGTCATCATAAAATATATACATAAATAAATTTGGGTAATTATATATAAATTATAAATATATAAATGCATTATATAGACAAGAAACTCAGACCAGTGTTAAATACCAGGTTCCCATATATATGAAATTGGCATTAAAATCCTAGAGAGAAAATTTCCAAAGTTACTATAAAAGGAAACATAGCAATAATGTAGTAGGTATTGTATCAGTCAAATTGTAGCAAACATAGTAGCTGATTCTATAACAAATAACTATAAAAAGGACCACTATATAGATTTAAGATAACTAATAATGAAGGGGGCCCTTATTGGGGAGATTATCAAGTCAATTGACTTTCTTCATATCCCTTGTTTTGAAAATAACAATGTACTTATAATGAATTTATTTAACTTAATGTTTTTTATTTAAAGTTTTTAAATGTGTAGTTTGTATCTATTGATTGAATGTTTTGATGAAATAATCCAAACCATTCAAGTACTAGAACATGCTATATGTCTATGATGTAATGCTTTCTGAAGATTTGTGATAGAGTGTTGATTATCTTTATTGGAAGATATATATACACTCATCAAAGATAGTGTACCTTCCAATGTTTTTGAAACTAAACCTGAATAACTCAAAATATGACTAAAGATGCTTATAAATTGATTCTAGGCTTAAAGTAATGAAAGATATGAAAGATATTGGATTCACTTATAGCCATGTTGAATCTGTGAATTATCTCTTTTCCTAGAGTGCTTCCAATTGTATTTTTTTTCAGCATTTTCTAAGATATTATATTTGTGAGGTTTCATTATAAATCTCTTAGCATTTATGGATTGCAATTTTTCATTTTCTTATCTTTGTGATCAATGAGACTCTGAGGATAGGAGTCTGTATCATTAGAATTATAGAGTTAGGCGAAGTTCAGGGTACTTGGAATTACTTCCAATTGAGGAGATCAAAGAAGAGTTAGAGGCCAGAGATTCCTATTACCAACATTTTTGTCAAAAGAGATTCTTAGGGTAGAACTTGTTGCTTATAACTAGATTAGTTGAAGAAGTTTGGGATTTTTAGAACTTATATATACCTTGGATTCAGTATACCAATCCACCTGCCACTTTGTTTTAAAAGCAAAGACTTATGTGTCTATATGGTGTTTGGTAATATAATATCCATTACAAGAGTATTTGGATTGTTATTCAATACTCAGTTTTTTGTTTCATATTGAATTGTTTAATTTTTTATTGGACCACTTATTATATTTTAATTAATTTTTTAACTTCCAAACCATTCATATTTTATTTTGAATTTACAAATTATGTATGATTTTACTCTAATTTGTTTGATTGTAAATTATAACTTCCAATCATCATATGTTCTAAGTGGGGTAATTTTTTTTAGTTTTCTTTGTAACTATAATTCACCACCATCTTGTAGCCACTATTTTTTAATTTTGGATTAAGTGGGTATTTAGTTTTACCTATATGTTGTATGGACTCTAATACATGTTTTTTTAATTGTTATAACTTGGGGGGTGAGTCAACACTTTGGGGGAAGGGGGTTGTCCTAGTCCAAATAGGATAATGCGTACATGTGTGTAGTGGTTAGGGTGGTATGGGGTGAGGGTGTATATCCCAAGACTTAGCCCCATTATTTTAATGCATGGGTTATAATCATATTTGATTATTATAAAGCGATTTTTTTTTTGTGTATTGTATATATAAATTAAGAGTGAAATTTTGGCCCAGTAGCCCAAAATCTAGCCCAAACAGACCTGAAATCCCCATCAACCCAACCCAATGAAGCCCAACTTGGGTTGGGCTAGGATCATGACATTGATGTGTTTGGGTCGAGCTCGAGTCCTTCTGATGGACTGGTGACTTGACCCAATATCTCGTTTCCTAGTACAAGAATCCCACCGAAAAAATATCGGGAAACCCTGATAGTATGGAGACTCAAACCTCCTACCTTAGGATTCCAAGGTTGTGACTGGAAGAACTGATCCTGGTGATATTCCTATTTTTAAATTATAAAAAAATATACTAAAATATCTAAATATAATTATTAGAAAATATTAAAAAAATAATATGTTTCACACCCAAAAACCCCATAATGACTCAAAATAAAAAAACAAACACCACCACAACTGGTTGAGTTCCCACAATAAAAAAAGGTGGCAGAGAGGTTATATTATTGGGGTGTATTGTATATGGTGTACCCCCCCTTATTAGATAATAAATGGTCATATAACTATTTGAGATGTAGTATTTCTGACTATTTATAAAAAACAAATAGTCACATGATTATTGTTTACTGTATAAAAATGGGGTATGTGAGTTTATTATAAATAACCCCTCATCTTTTTACCCTTATTCATTTCAATCTTTACTCTAAATTATTGGTGTTCCAGTACCTATACTGAACCACTACCAATACAACACCATTATGGTGATTCTTCCACATTTCCATGCCATGCATAACAACATCAAGTTTGTGTTTGTATCACACTCAATTCAGTAATTTATTTATTATTTTTATATTTATAATTTAATTTAATTTCTTTTTTTAAATGGATTCTCATCAATTTATTGATATTGAATCATTTGGTTCACCTAGTGGTGATATTCCATGAGTTTCTATTATTTATTCTCATCATTCTCATGTCGTATAATTTTATAGGTTTCAATATAATGTTTGAGATCAATTTTAAAAAAAATCAAGTCAATGAATATGAGGGTACAAGCACATTAAAATAAAAATTCAAATACTATGCTAAATTACACAATAGTTCTTCTAATAGTGGCACCAAATACCTAAAAGACATGTTAATGCACATGTTTTAAGTAATCAAATAGATATTAGAACACAAATTAAATTAGGAAGTAATAAATTAAGTAATTTTTATTATGATCTTGTACATGAATAAGATATTATGGTTCATTATATAATAAAAAAAGAATAATATTTTAATACTAGTGAATATTCTAATTTTATTAATTTAGTTAAAGGAGCATTTATTCCTCAATATAAACCTTTTTTCACAAAATAATATAAGATTTTTTACAAAAATTTAATATTATTAAATCAGATATTAATAATATTTATAAAGAATAAAATCGACACATTTTTCTAACTTCAGATTTATAGTCTTCTAATCAACATATTTAATATCAATGCATTAGTGTTCATTTTATTTATAACGATTGGAAATTAAATAAAAAATTATTTCATTTAAATTTGTTTAACCTCCATATATTAGTCATTCATTAGGAGTTGAATTGAGAGATCATGTTTCTAAATGGGGTCCACAAAATAAGGTTTTTACAATTACTATAGATAATGCATCATATTATAATAACATAATGAAATATCTTACATCTTCATTAGAATTACCATGTGATGAAATAATATTCCATGATTATTATTGTAATCATATTTTTCATTTTATTACTAAATATGGTTTATCTATTTATAAATATTTTGTAGATATTATTATAAAATATATGAGTATTATTACATTTGTTAAGGGAGGGGGACAAGCTAAAAAATATCTATACCTAAATGCATATGGGGAGGCTTAAACCTAAGACCCCCCATCACCATCGAGGCATAAGGGATGGAACAACTCAACCACACCCCATGGGAAAATTAGTATTATTAATAGTTCTACTAATCATTTGTAAGTATATAGAAGTATTTTTCAACAAGAAAATATGAAATAATAAAAAGTATAATTATATGTAGAAAAAAGATGGAATTCAACGTGTTATATGTTAAAACTATCCTTACAGAAATGGAAAGCTATAGATTTATTTTTTCCAGTCTAAAAAAATAAGCGATGGGGTCATTATTCCTAATGAAAATGTTTGGGCTCAAGTTAAATTATATAGATTTTTTTTGTATGCATTTGAAAAATCTACTCAATTTTTTCACATGTCTACATTCATACACCACATTTAGTTTTGCGTGATTTAGTATATATAGTTTCCACTTTTATAAAATATATGTCCTATCAATATTATATTCCCATTGTTACAACTATGAAATAAAGATTTTGATAAATATTTTTAGCTAATACTTAAAATATATATAATGACAATTATATTGGATCCAAGGTATAAAGTCACTGGTCTAAAAACATTTTTAGAAATTATTTTTGATGATGAATCTCAAATAATGGTATATTTTTTAGAACAATTATATAATGAATATAATTTTATTACATGTGATGATATTAGTAGACAACCCACATAACCCACATAATCTTCATATTGTAATGGATGTATATGGGAAACTATAAAAAAATGAATTTCTGATTCTTGTAGTGTTAGTAAATCAAAACTGCAATGATATTTAGACTCTCCACCAATTGATGATAAAGATGATATTAATATTTTAAATTGGTGTAAATATTATCAATAAACATGACATGTACAAAAATTTCTCATGATTTACTTAGTGTTCCCATTTCTTCTATAGCATCTGAGTTTACTTTTTTTTGTAGGTGGATGAGTTATCAATGTTGATAATGAGCTCGACATGTTGTTAATCCCTACTGAAGACACATCAACATTAGATGATTGATTTTTTTTTATGTTTATTTTTATGAGATTTTTAATGTAATATATGTATAATGTATTTCTTTATAAAAATATATTTTCCATATTGTATTTATTTTTCTCAGTACAAATAAATAATCTAATTTCTTAATGTGCAACTGTTATGTAATTTTTTCATAAAAAATAATATATATATATATATATATATTTTGTAATAGTTGTTTAATATGAATTTTTATATATAATATATTTTTTCAACAAAATATAATATATATATAAATTTAAAATATAATAACTAATTATGTATATTATTTAAAAAAAATAAAATCCCGTATTGGGCCAGCCTATGGGCCCGCCCGACTTGATGGTTCAGACTAAGATGGGCCAAATTTAGATGGTTAATATAAATGAAAAAATGTTCATGATATATATTTATATACATTGTTATATATATGTGCATTATATATATAATTTCTAAGTAAATAAGATGCTCCATGCATTATATATATAAATGAACATATGTTTTGTGTATTATATATATAAATGCACATATTTTCTGTTTATTATATATATAAATGTTAAGGGTTATGTTTGTTATATATATATATGTATGTGTAAGGGTGTATATATGTATATATGTTAAATAAATGCACAAATGTTGAATGTTCATTTCATTATGTATATAAATGCATATATATTATCACCATTATATATATAAATGATTTTTTTTCATAATGCATGTTTATATATATAATTTTTAAATATATAAATTCATTGTATCTATAAATGAATTGCACCTATAAATTCCACACACACACACATGTTAAAAAACATTTTTATATGAATGTGCATGTGTGTTGACAAAACATTCACACACACATGATCATGCACACATACACATGTTAGAATTAAATTTGTTTGTTGATAACATGTATCATGTCATTAACCAACTCTGCCATGACCCCACTTGAGCCAATGATGAGATTAGAAGCGATAAAATGGTATCAAAGTAATTTTTTAAATTGAGTATAGAGTAGACACTATTTAGGATGACATTATTTTGGTAAGACGAAATTATTATTTGAACATAGTGGGTGAATTAGTCCACAATGACTATGGATGCAGAAGGTACTTGGCATTTAAAGTAATGACTATAATTACCTATAATTAATTATTAGGGAAAAGTTTATAGACTACGGGATAACCTCATAGGTATGAGTTCATGATTCATATATTATACAACACCATTTATATTATAAAGTATGAATATGTTAATTTTTTTCCCAAATCATGTGTATTTTGATGGTTTTCAGCTATTGGAGGAATTGAAAGTTCCATTTTTAAGAAATAAAATAAAATAAAACCATAATAGAGGAAATTACACCATGATGAGGAGCCATGATCTCTTTATATGAACAATTTCTTTAGGGTGTTGCTCTATGATTCATATTATCATGCCAAAATTCCCTTTATAATAATACATGATTAGATATTAGGGAGGATCATACCACAAGAGTAGGGTGTTTCATTATGAAGGCCTTGATTATGCTGTAGCTAAGGGACCAAGATTATTTGAGGATACTCTGGAATGGGTACATTGCACCTTAATGCACATGGTTACACTAAAATGGTTAGATGAGATTATTTAGGGTTTCCCTATAGTGGGGTGTTGTAGCGTTACCCATACGACCACATTACAATGTGCCTTTGTGCAGTTTTTTACATATTTTAATCAAATTTATTTAAATATAAAAACATATAAAATGAATAAACCTTTTTTCCCAAAAATTTCATGGGAAAATAAAATTTGACTTTATTTTTCTCTATATCACTTCTTGATTATTGGAGGTTGAGTTAGTTGGATCATAGATGGAAGTGAGTTCTCCTTTCACTCTTCTTTTCTTAATCCTCTCCCTCTTCTTTGATTTTAGTATATGGGAATTAGGAATTTGGAATTGATTCCACCAAATCATGGTGAAATCAAGTTTGAATGATTTTATTTTTCCTTTGGTAGCTAATGGAGTCTTAGGAATGAAGAACACGTGAATTTTCACATCATTTGGATGGAGGTAAATTGACACGTTAATTTATTTATGGATTTTTTTTAAAAATTTTGGATGAAATTGGGAAGAAATTGAGTTTCATATGTTATAGATTTTTATTATTAGTGGAATTAGGGGTGTTTCATAATTATATCATGCCATGTTCCTTGATTCTTCAATGAGGATATATCACCAAATGATTTTATATCAATTATGCCTAACTGAATTAAATATGGAATAATTAGGTTAGTTAATTATAAAATTTTTATAATTAATTAAAGTTGATATTTGATGCATCTAGGACCTCATGGAGGTTGTCAATAACCAGATAGGATTAGGTGAGCTTTTATGATAGTGGTTGAGGTCCACTTGAGGGGTTAAATGAATTGTTGAGGTAGGTGATTTGTAATATCAACAAATTATATAGTTATTCCTATATTGTATAAATTTCAAGAATGGGTAAGCAGGTGTGATTTAACCAAGATATAATAGTGAATGGTTCTTGAAATAAAGATTTATTATGGATACCTTTCATCATTTTTAAACTAAAAATACACCATAGTGGTACACCCTAGGTCGATCTCATGTGGAGGCACACTAACTCACACTAATCTTTATATTCTAATTTATTATATTTTATTTACTAAATAATATGAAAACATGGGGGTTTGAATGGAAATAAATAAAAAATAAAGTAAAACAATGAAGTAGAAGTGATTTTTGGGTTTTTGAGAATGAAAATAAATCAGATTTGGAAAAGATGACCAAATAAGATTTAATAATTAATGAATCTTCTCTCTTAATAATTTATCTCTAAAAAATATATTTTCAATGAAAGATTCAAATCCATGGAATAAATATTTAAATGTTTAAAGAAATATAAATTTCCCCATTGAAATTGAAACATGTTAATATCTTTTTATATAAGAACAAATTAAATTTATAGAAACCACCGATTTAAGGAATAATTGAATACACCCTATACTAACATCCTTGATCGAGTTTTGGTAAGTTTAAGTAGTGAATAAATAATTGATTCCACTATTACTTGGATTTAATTTAAAAAACAAATTCATAAAACTATAATATATCAATTGATTATATTCTAAAATATGAATAGTAAAGAAAATATTATCAATGTTTAAGGGTTGAAAAAAATCAGAAGAAAATGAAAATTATCTTTTAATAAATTTAAATAATACAAAAAGATTACAAAAAAAGAGAGTTAAAATAGGAATATAGGGAGAAGATATTACTAATGATCAACCAAGGTTTAGTCACAGAGAATACTAGTCTACTATGGTTTAATTGCATTGGTCCTCCATCTTTGAACATCTCCCAATCTTGAGAAGTATATTTCTTTCAAGAATGACCCCCCCCCCAAAAAAAAATTTTCTCTTCACTTCACCCAAAACCCAAATCAATGAATGTTACTATAATGAACCGGCCTAGGACAAACCAACCCATCACCAAATCTACTCTTACATAAGGCCCAAGGCACATTCTCAATCACCATGGGCTGGAAACAAGAACTAGAGCATCACAATAAACCTCATGAGAACATTTTCTCTCTCTATAAAATAGAATTAACCATCCATGTACTTGTATGACCACACCAAAATACCATAAAAATTAGTAAAAATAAATAAATACAGTGGAATAATGGGGAAATGATTAAATGTGAATATCATAAACAATATCACAAGTCATACACATGATATCCAAATTCATAAAATAAAAAATATCAAAATAGGGGAAGATACCATAAGGGGTCAACATATAAAATTACAACCAAACAAAGCTTAAAGAAAACTCCTCATGAGTTAAACCCCATGAGACCACACATCCTCCAACACAAAAACCATGGATGGTGGTAATCAAAAAGGGTAACCCAAGGTAGCTTCCTTTTCCTTTACCTGTGTCTTGCAAAGCAGAGTCTATATATACCCAAATATATACATGGTGTGGGGAAAAAAGTCCATTAGGATATAACCATGAATATATATAAGGATTTTTTAACTATGAAAACTAATAAGTTTCAATTGGAAACTCATTTTTCAAAACCAAGCTAACTTTTTAAAATAAGATCACTTGAAACAATCTTTTAGAAACTCCTTGGATTTTTATAAAAAACAAACCAAATTTTAAAATCATGGTAAAAAAAATGTGTTACCAAAACATTTATCCCCATGGATAAAAAAAAAAAATAAGTCCATATGGTAAATAATTCTCAACACAACAAAAAATGACATAAACATAAGCATAAATAAAAACATCATTACATAAACAAGTAATGAAAAATGGGTATAATTATGAGCACTATCACTTATAAAAAAATGGGGGGGGGGGAGGATAAACCTAGAAAAACAAGAATAACATAATTTCATAGTCAAATTATGATAAATAGGGAAAGAGTAAAAGGAAGAACATATTATCACATGGTACTAACAACATGCAATAAGCATATAAAATCATTTGGGAATAAGTAATGTGCACTATGGGATCTAACCATAAGGGTATAGTGTGAATTAGTATAAATACAAGATTTTATAGCATAATAGACTTATATAATAAGTTTAGAATCACTCATGGTCTTAACTAAGCCCAAATCCCAAGAACTCTCTGGTAGAACATTTGAAATTTTACTCAGTCTTCCTCCTTAAAGGCTCTCACAGTACCTTGAAAAATATTTGGAATATCACTTGATCTTAATCCCCAAAGGATATCATGGTCCCTTGGACAACATTCCCTATCTAGTCTTCAACATAGATTAATATCCAAGTTACTAATTCACCATACACACACCCAAGGTATCCCACACGCTACTTAATGCCAAATATAAAAAAAAATCACAAGTGCCAACACAAAAAATCCATTTCAAAAGATAATTCAATAAGCTAACATTCCCATTTTAAAACAACAACTTCCCTAAAGGTAAAACATGTCCATTTAAAATAAAACGACTTACTCAAGGAAAAACCTTTTTTAAATTCCACTTTAAAATACATTTAAATCCATAATAAATACTTTTCACACAAGCCATTTAAAAAACCCAAATTCATAAACCATTTTTGCCCATAAATTTTCAATCATTTAACAATATGAAATATATCCTTTAAAATACTTTCAAAAACCCCATTTTAAATTACAAAATATCTTTTTTCCATTTTATCAAACACTTGGGGTTTATTAAAACCAACCCCCTTTGGAAAACCCGCTTTAAACATCAAATTCCCAATATAAATCATGCATAACATAAAACATGGATAAAGAATAATTTATAAATCAATTTAATGTAAATTTAATGAAAAAACCCAAATGAAACTAATATTTAATGTTTATCCATTAAAAAACCCTTAAATAGAGATACCTACCTCATAATCATTTTGAAACTTGCCGCCTTTGATGAAAACCACTAGATTCGATGAAGAGGGTTCCTTAAAAACCTAACACATAATGAAAAAAAACTAAAAACCTAATAAAAAAACCCATAATCATCCATGGGATATGCTAGGGTTTCACTATTCCATGAAAGAGGAAGCAAAAAACTAAAAGTCTGGAATAGAAATATAAATCATGAAGAAAAAGGCCCACCTCAAGCCAAACCACCAAGGAATCAAGGGGAATTTACTACAAATCAAAGAGGAGGAGATCCCAAGATCTGGTAGTGTCTAGTGTGTGTGGGGAAGGAGAAATGAGGGTGAGAGACTTAAAATGACATAAATAAAAAAAGAGAAATTCCCCAATTTATAATGACCTGGACAACTCACATGGTTTGGACACATGATTAGGAAAACCATTTTCCAAACACGTGGGAGCTACTGTCTCCCTAAAAACAAGGATTCATAGTATTCCTTGAAACCTTGCAAAGTTAGATAGACCATGTGATATTCCATATTCCCCACCTCACCCTCACATGGTTAGCTTCATGGTTTGAAAAACCAAGAACCAACCATGCTCTGGGGCCAGTTTTCCAAAAAAACCTTGATTTTTGACCCCTGTCACCTAATAACTCCAAGAAAAAAATTATGGGTAAATAAAAACCCAAATAAATCATACTATTGGTTCAACAAGTGTCACAAACCACCCAAACACATTAATTTATACCCCCATAAATTACCAAGTTAATATGAAAAAAAATAAATGAGATACGACTCACCAATACAACACCCAACAAGAGAAAAAAGACCAAGCATGAGTATCCACACTATTTATAAATCTCCAAAATGGTGTAATAAAAGATAACACCTTGAACAAAGACCAACACTATAGGAAAGTATCTCTAAAAATTTATAAGGAACACTTAGGAACCACTAAGGAACCTATTCTCACTTACTCAAAGGAAAACCAACCTCAAGAAACTCAACACCCACAAGGTTGAGAAATCATTGAGCTTATCACCCACCTATACAAGGGATAACTTTTAATAATTCTATAATAAGAAACAATATGGGATTATATCTTGGGTCACCGTACTCTATGGGTAAACTAGGACCCCAACTCAGAACACTATCTCACAACAAACCCCATAAATCCATCACTATCGAGTGCTCAAAAACTTATTAGAAACATGTATCATAATTATCCAAGCATATACCCAAAGGTCTATTAGGACCACATAAATAAGAAACTGACCTAAAAATGGTCATTACATAATAAAACATCAAAAGCTCCAAAATAAGACAATCAGAACAATGAGGCATACACCCAATATGAAAACCTCAAAGGTGTCACACAAACTAGAAGGTAAAAAACTTAAACCATAAGGATTCAAAATAAAAAAATATAAGATCATTTAAATTTTTTTCTCATTTATATTAAATGAAAACAAACACTATAAAACACTGAAATAATACATTTTCTCTAAAAACAACTTAACAAACCAAAAATCATTTTGGCCACTTAATTTTTTTCTCAAAACACATCTCGAAGCACCACAATTTTCTTTTTAAAACCACTTTCAAAATCATTTCCTTAAACCAATTTGAAAGTTAATAAAACACTACTTTGATAAGAGGGGTAACATAGAACCTAAAACAAGTCAAGAATTCCCATGGTCCAAGAAGAACAATGGTTCCATAACAATATGGGATAAAAACAAGGCATAACCATTAAAATCCCCTAAAACATTCTATGAAGGACATCAAACCATCATATTAAACCTCCTAAAACTGAAGAGGGTTTCATTCTCACCCATTTCATTTAGGAAAACACCAAAAATTCCAAATGGGCCTTTATTAAAAGACTTATAAAGCCAAGCCTCTTCTCGATGGTTGAAGTCCCAATCCAAACCACTCTTTAAAATCAAGCTCTTGAAATTTGTTTATAAAACATATTACAAACAAATTTTCACAAAACCATTGGAAGAACAATTTCATGAACCAAAAATATTTTATTTAAAATTCACAATGGTCTTAAAACACCCTTTTTTAAATTCAAAATATGACCAAATATGGTTTAAATTATTTTAAAACATCATACCCTTTTAAAAATGTTTTTCCAACATTTTATGAAACCATTGAAATTTTAAATCACCACATGAATAACAAATAAAAACCCATTAGAAGTTGAAAACCACACTTCTTATTTCATTTTATAACCCAAATGAGGTCAAAACCCATTCAAAATGCAACATTTAACTTTTAAATCAACTTTTAAAACTTATCAATACTTTTCATTTCAATACCCAATTGAAATGAAAAGTGAAAACCATTTTACAATAAATAATAAATTCACCTTGAGTACATTTTAAAATCAAATAACCAATCACGCAAGGGTTAAACTTTAAATTTGGCCATTTTAGAACTACCGATCACTCAAATACATGACAGTACACCTACCACAAATTCAAAGACAAAATAGGTTATATTTCATTGCATATAATGATGAATCCCACAAAAAACCTCAAGGGATCCTCTGAATCCCTTTGGATTCTGGGTTTCATTAAGAACATAAAAGGTCAAATACCAACAATGGATGAGATCTCTATGGAAAGTGGGTTCCCTAGACCCAAATTGTTTTGTACTTTGATTACCGCTACATGTATTCAGTTTGTTATAATACATGTGTTTATCTTTCCATAACAATGTAGATACTTATGCATCCACTTTGTTTATGGAAATGTCATTAGATTTCCTGTCACATCAAAGGGTTATAGTAGATCCCAGGTTATAATGAGAACCCTGAGATTCCATGACAGTAATCTTAAAGTAACGTCCTATGGTCCAGTTACATCATTCTGAAAGGATAAAGATGATGTGTGACCATCAGGTGTTGGGGGCTCATAATCATTGAGACTTTTTCTCATTAAGTTCGCACTTGATGATCTCTAGTAGTTGAGATCACGAGGACATACCCGCATAATAGGAACACCACATGTTTTAGGTGTCATTGGTCGTTCTTATCTACAGACATGTGTAATGGTCTTTATACTTGAGATCATTGTCAATGGATGCCATTTAATTAGGTATATTTGATGCAAGGCTAAGACCATGACGACAAAGTCATGGCGAGGTAGTTTGTATCAGGTACTTAATTAATGGCATGACATTGATTGAATGATTGAGAAAAGATTTGTCGCTTTCGAGTTTATGAAGAGATATCTCAGGCCTGGTTGATTAGGACGATTCACCTTCATTAAATCCATGGCCATGGTAGTGGAAGGTAAGACCGTCCGGACAAATCAACAAATAAAATAAAAAAAATAAATAATGATGAAACTAATATGCATTATACTTTATTAAGATATCGATGATGAAGAGATTATATTACATAGACCATGTTCGTAGGAAGGCAGTCGTTGCTTTGACTTTTCCTTATCTCTATAGGGGCCTCGATGGGTTGCTAGACCCCGCTCTAGGTCGGTGGATATTATTCACTGCTATTGAGGTAAGGGCCTAGAGGGTCACACACAATAGAACCTTGAGAATCTGCCCTATTCTGGGAATAGGAATATAGAACTTGGTGGGCCCCACCAAAGGGTCCGAGAACTATCCAAGTTCTATGGATCACCAAAGAATAAATAAATTCATTAATTATTCAAGTTTATAATAATTCGTTGAATTTATTTATAACATGTATTTACAAGTTATATAATAAATACAAGTATTAATATTATTCGAATGGATTTTAATATCATAGGTTCTTTTAATATTAGAAGGAGGTGTGAGTCGCGTTAAAGACTCAAATTTATCACGTAATATATTTATATATTAAAAGTAAGTGATAAATGATAAATATTATTTATGGCATAATTTTATTTGTCATAAATAATTATTTATAACACTTAAATAGTAGATATCTATTACACAGGGGCTGAGAATTTATACCATGTGTTTTAAACACTCCCTATATAAGTGAGAGAGAGGCTCTCCCATGTTCACTATTCATGTGTCAAGATTGAGAGCTTATCTCTCCTCCTAGAATCTAGAGAGAGAGTCTCTCAAGAAAAGGAAGGTATTCAAGTTCATCCATCTCAGATTGAAGCTTCTTCCCTTACGGCGATCATCTCTGCGCTGAAGTGATCATTGAAGATCCACGCTAGCACCTGGATCTCGATGAACGGTGCATGAGCAGATTCAAGAGGCATGTGCGGACGATCTAGAGGGCGTCGACGTCAGAGTCTTCGAGCAACGATCATCGGCATCCTACGACGGACTTTCACACGTCAATTACGAACTAGGTACATGTTCTGTTTATTTTGGTGCTCTGTTTAAACCTTAAGTGATCCTCAGACCAAACTAGGAAAAGATCACTGGAGTTGACATGGTTATGTCACTCTGATGATGTAGAAAATTTTAAATTCCCAGCCCACTGGCTTCCGCTACGCCATTCAGGTACCCAACAGTGGTATCAGAGGAATTAAAAGGTTTTTCTGAGTCAATAAAATTAAGATGCATTAAATTTAAGTGTGGGGTGTTAAAACGGTTCATTCAGATCCGACCGCGCGTCGTTTCATTTTCAAATGATCAAGCTACGATCATTTTAGAAATATAATCGTATTGGCGTCATGGTTTATTTTTGTTCACTTGATGTTAATCTCAATCATAATTGAGATAAAATTAAATTTAACATTTTATTATTATAAAATATAATATAATATTTTATTATAAAATATTTTCCACAGAGGTGTGTGGAAAATATTTTTTCACAAAAAAAAAACAAAAGAGGGAAGGAGACCAAGACCCCAAAATGGGGTCTTCTTCTTTTAAAAAAAATATTTAAGGGAAGACCCAAACCCCAAAATGGGGTCTTCTTCCTTTTAATTTAAAAATTAAAAAAAGGGAAGACCCAAGGGGGTATTCTCCTTCATGCGGCGCACAAGGAGGCATCTCCCCATAGGGGAGAAACCCTAGCCGGTGCCAGACCTCATTGAGCCGCCTCCCCTCTGCGCACCAGACTGCCTGGCCGCTGGACCTCCTCCCCGGCCGCGCTGTGCCGCCTCGGACTGAGCCTAGCCAGACCGCCTGGCCGCGCCGCTCCCCTTCTCACCGGACTGCCTCCTCCTGCTGGACCACCTCCGTGCCGGATCGCCTGGTCGCACCGCCCTGAGCCGTGACCGACTGCCTCATCGCACTGCCCTGAGCTCCGCCGAACCACCTGGTCGCGTCGCCCTGAGCTCTGCCGGACCACCCATGCCGCTCCCGAACCCCGGCTGCTGGACCTCCGCCTCGCACCAACTCGGACCGAACCAGACCGACCACCGACGGTCCAGACCGGTCCAGACCGTGCCGGACCAGGTCGCCACCTTGTCGGATCGCCGGAGCAGCGGGCTGCCGACCATGCAGCTAGTCAGTATGCTCCCCTGCCTCCTCCCTCTCCCTTTTCACCTCGCCCGAAGCTACTGCTGCTGCGAGAGTCACTGGACTGAGTGGTCACGCCGTGGTCACGCCACGGTCACACCGCGGTCTAGCTGCAGTAATGCCGTAATTGGCCCTGCTCCAGGACGGCACCCCGCGGAATTTTGCAGTCCTGTTGGACTCCCCGGATAGAGGTAACCCTACTTTAAATTAGTTTTAATTAATTTATATTTTTAAATTAAATTAATTAGAATTAATTTGGGGGTTTAAATTATTTTAATCCGAACTATTAATTTAATTTAAGATTAAAATTAAATTAATGGTTTAATTTAATTTTTAGAATTAAAATTAAATTAAACAAATGGAACCGATAAAATAAATTATTTGAATTTAATCAAATTCATTTAATTTATTAGAACACCCTCAAACTATTTAAATATATTTCAATTTAATTTTCTTGCGCATATTTTACCCCGACTAGTCTTGAGCAAGTGACCGAACAGTGTATGTCTGGTATTTATTTATTTATTTAATTATTTACTCAATGCGTGTGATGTTTGTAATAATTAATTAGATAAATGAAGGTCTATGAATCGTCCTTTTAATTTCAAATATGTATAAGGGCCTTTGTGTCCAATGTACAAGATGTATTTTGTACCCCTAGACCCCCTCGCCTACTTGCGAGTATATTTGTAATTAAATGATGATCTGAGATGCAGAACCCGCCAAGACGAGGCGGTAAACCAGATGGGAGCCAAGTACTTTACACTGGGAAAGCTGCGACGTGAGTCAATTCACGACTCAGGTATGGATTCCCCTGGGTCAAGATTGATCCATTGTGGATTGATATTTATAGAAAGCTTAAGACCATTCAGATCGCATGATTTACTTTATGCATAGTTTATTATTTTATGCATATGCATGATTATTGAATGATCACATAGAATAATAAACAAGATAAAATGCATAAAGATGTGATGAATTATGTTCTATTTCATGTTCAGTTGTGATCGCGATAACCCAGTCTAAACATAATAAATAGAAAAGGATTATATTCATCAATAAATAAATATAAAAATCCCTCAAAGATATATTAAGTCTAAAATCCTTCCATTTCTCCCATCTAAACAAAACCGGGTGTTTGGGGTGCTTATCAGCCTTAGTTGAGAGTGCCTCTTACTACTGGGGTGTTTTCATGAGAGAAATGGGTCGACTTAACTTAAGTGAGTAGTCAAGGATTTGCCTTAGCTAACTTGCTATCACTTTAGAGGCAAGATGTTGAGGTAATCAAGTTCAGATTCCAAAAGTTGGGACTTTACTCAACTACACAAGGAACCACAAGAATAAGTGGTTGGCCAGTCTAGTGCCTACCTTGAAACCCTCCAAGTAGTGGCGTAGCCCTAGCTTGTAGAATATGAGGGAGATTTTGAGGATCCTTGCCACTAGAATACTTAAGCGATAGATTATTACAAATCTAATAGTGAGGGCTATTAAGGTTCGCTAAAATAGTAGGAGACATTAAAATGATATAATAACTTATTAATAATAAATGTCAAAAGGTAATCATGACAAATTACTAACTGCTAAATGTTTATCTGATGTAGATTCAAAATGGCAATCACCAACACTGCAAGTACTTTATCACTACGATCAATCTTGGATAAAGAAAATATCCCGATCGACAATAACTTCCAGGAGTGGTATAGGCGCTTGAGCATAATACTATGCCAAGAAGGGAAGTTATATGTGCTGGAATCCCCAATTCCCGCTGAGCCTCCTCAGGGAGCAAGTAAGGCGGAAAAAGATAAATAGAGAAAGCATGTAGATGATGCACTTGATGTACAATGCATCATGTTGTCATCCATGTCTAGCCAATTGAAAAAAATGCATGAGGATGAGGACGCCTACAAGATGCTTTCACATCTCCAAGAACTTTATGAGGAGAGGGCCAGACAAGAAAGGTATGAGATCTCAAGTGCACTTTATAAGTGCAGGCTAGCAGAAGGTCCCCAAGCCGGTCCTCATGTACTCAAGATGATTTGGTATATTGAGAGGCTTGAAGTCCTTGGGTTCAAACTGAACCAAGAACTAGTAGTGGATATCATTCTTTCCTCTTTATCGTCAAGCTTATCGACTTTTATTTTCAATTATAATATAAATGATATGAAAAATTCTCTCTCGGACATTTTGGCTTTAGTTCGCCAAGCTGATAAGGATATGAAAAATAACAATTCATCTGTCCTTATGGTGAACAAGAGAAACAAGGGAAAGGCAAAGAGGTCTAAGGCCAAGTCAAGACAAAGACACCAATGCATAGTCCTGCAAAGAATCCAAAGATTCAGAGGCAAAGTAATGATCAGGAAGATGTCTGCTTTGGATGTGGAAAGAAAGGCCACTGGAAGAAGAATTGCAGAGCTGGAAAGAAGAAGAAAACTGATGCTTCTACTTCAGGTATTTTTTTCATTGAATGCAATCTATCTTTATCTATAAGTTGGGTATTGGATACGGCATGTGGCTCACACATTTCTATTCATATACAGAAACCAAGTAGGTTCAAGAAGATTGAAAAGGGTCAAGTGGATCTATGAGCTGCAAATGGTGAAAGTCTGGCAGCCTTGGCATTGAGAAACTACCACTTAAACTTTCCAACTGGTTTGGTTCTAGTTTTAAACAATTTCTATTAAGTACCTTCTATTACCAGAAACATTATCTCTGTGTCAAGTCTAGACACTATGGGTTTTTATTTCAAGTTTGGAAATAAATGTTGTCTCTTTTATAGGGATAACATATGTTATGGTATGGCACATATTAACAATGGTTTATATATGCTAGAACTAGAGAACTCAATAATGGAAGTCAATGAAAAAACACCCAACATGACTCAAATAACACCCGCCTATGGAACTTCAGGCTTGGTCATGTAAATGAGAAGCAATTACAAAGATTGCATCAAGAAGGGTATCTAGACTCGGTACAGTTAGAACTTTTAGATATATTTCAAGCTTGTTTATAAAGAAAGATGACCAAATCACCTTTCTCAAGAAAGGGAGAAAGAGCTAATGTAGTGATGGAATTAATACATACTGATGTATGTGATCCATTTCCAGTAGAGGCAAGGGGTGATTTTCTATACTTCATTACTTTTACCGATGACTATATTAGGTATGGATATATCTACTTAATGTGGTATAAGTTAGATTCATTTCAGATATTTAAGGAATATCAAAATTAAGTAGAAAACCAACTTGGTAAGAAGATAAAATCACTTCACTAAGACCGAGGTGGAGAATATCTTAACCAAGATTTCATTGATCACTTGAAGGAGTGTGGGATAGTATCCCAACTCACTCCTCCTTATACACCACAATGGAATAATGTTAGTGAAAGGAGAAATATGACCTTTCTAGACATGTTCAGATCAATGATGAGTCATGCAACCCGTCCATTATCCTTTTGGGGATACACCTTGTAGACAACATCATATACCCTTAACTGAGTACCAACTAAAGCTGCAGATGGGATTCCATATCAGTTATGGTATGGAAAAAAACCTAACCTAACACATTTTCATGTATGGGGGTGCGATAAAATTTTCAAGACTTTACCAAGTAAAAAATTAGCATCTAGAATCACTAAGTGCATCTTTATAGGTTATCCAAAGGACACTAGAGGGTACTACCTATATAACCCTTTGGATAGAAAAGTTATTGTAGAAAGATACACCATATTTATAGAAAGGAAACACATTTCTATTAGAAATGGTTAGATAAATATTGACTTTGATGACGTTAATGATTCAGATGCACAAGATTTGGTAGAGGAACAATCTCCACAAGAACAAGTGGAAGAAGAAGTTGCTCCTGAGACACAGATACTGCGTAGGTCTACGCAAGAGGTTGGAGAACCAAATCATTATGGTTTTCTTGTCACTGAGTCAGGTGACACATTAGTACTTCAGGATGATGAACCTCTAACCTACAAGGAAGTATTAAAAGGCAAAGAATCTACCAAATGGAAAGAAGCCATGAATTTTGAGATATAGTCCATGTACCAAAATCAAGTTTGGATTTTGGTAGACCCTCTAGCTAATGTAAATCCCATTGGATGAAAATGGGTATTCAAGAAGAAGCTGGACATGGATGGTGAGGTTAATACCTTTAAACCAAGACTGGTTACAAAGGGTTTCATACAACATCAAGGTATTGACTATGATGAAACTTTCTCACTAGTAGAAATTCTTAAATCTATCAGAATATTGCTTTCAATAGCAGCCTTTCATGATTATGGAATTTGGCAGATGGATGTCGAAACAGCTTTTCTAAATGGGAAGTTGGTTGAAGACATCTATATGACTCAACCCGAAGGGTTTTTCAAGTCAAATAATGCCAATAAAGTATGCAAGTTGCAGAGATCCATTTATGGATTGAATCGGGAATCAAGATCATGGAATGTTTGTTTTGATGAGGCCATAAGAGATTTTGGTTTTGTCAAAAATGAAAGTAGGCCTTGTGTATATAAAAAGTTTGAAGGGAATGCCATCGTTTTCCTAGTATTATATGTTGATGACATATTAATTATGGGAAACGAGGTGCACGTCTTACAATCAGTTAAGACTTGGTTAAATGAATGCTTCTCCATAAAAAACTTAGGTGAAGCAGCCTACATTCTAGGGATCAAGATATATCGAGATAAATCTCAAAGGCTGCTTGGGCTAAGTCAAAGTACATATATTGACAAGGTACTCAAAAGTTATAGTATGAAATAATCCAAGAGAGGATTGTTACCTGTGTCACATGGTGTAAATATCTCCAAGAAAATCTATCCACAAACCCAGGAGGAGATTGATAGAACAAGTAGAGTCCCTTATACTTCGGCAGTGGGTTATATCATGTATTCCATGATATGTACTAGGTTTGATGTCGCCTTTGCTTTAATCATGGTGGGTAGATATCAAGCCAATACAGGAGATCTGCATTGGACAACTATTAAAACTATCCTAAATTACTTGAGGCGTACTAAGGATATGTTCCTGGTATATGGAAGATATGAGGAACTATTTGTGAGGGGATACACTGATGCTAGTTTCCAGACAGATCATGATGATATGAAATTGCAGTCAGGCTATATCTTTTGCCTGAATGGTGGTGCAATGAGCTGGAGAAGCTTAAAGCAAGTTGTGGTTGCTGATTCTGCAGTAGTGTTTGAATATATTGCAGCTTTCGATGCAGTAAAGGAAGCAGTCTGGATACATACCTTTATCTCAGACATTGGTGTTATACCTATCAGTGTAGACCTTGTACCATTATATTGTGATAATACTGCTATAGTGGTGCTTTCCAAGGAGCCCAGGTCTCACCAGAGAACAAAGCATATTCTTCGGAAGTTCCATCTCTTGAGGGATTTTACTCAAAGAGGTGAAGTGACAGTTATAAAAGTATCCATAGAGGACAACGTGGTATACCCCCTTACTAAATCTATTTCTCAGTAGAAGCATGATTCACATGTGAGAGCTAGCGGATTGAAACCTGTTAGCAGTTGGCTCTAGTGCAAGTGGGAGTGTTGAAAGTGGGTGCCCTAGACCCAACTTGTTTTGTACTTTGATTATCGCTAAATGTATTCATTTTGTTATAATACATGTGTTTATCTTTCCATAATAGTGTAGATAATTTTTCATCCACTTTGTTTATGGAAATGTCCTTAGATTACCTGTCGCATCAAAGGGTTATAGTAGATTCCATGCTATAATGAGAACCCTGAGATGCCATGACAGTAATCTTAAAGTAACGTCCTATGGTCCATTTACATAATTATGAAAGGACACAGATTATGTGTGACCATCAGGTTCCAGGGGATTATAATCATTGAGACTTCTTCTCATGAAGTTCGCACTTTATGATCTCTAGTAGTTGAGATCATGAGGACATACCCGCATAATAGGAACACAACATGTTTTAGGTGTCATTGGTCGTTCTTATCTATGGAAATGTATAATGGTCTTTAGACTAGAGATCATTTTCAATGGATGTCATTTAATTACATACATTTTATGCAAGGTGAAAACCATGGTAACAAAGTCGTGGCGAGGTAGTTTGTATCAGGTACGTAATTAATGGAATGATATTGATTGAATGATCGAGAAAGGATTTGTAACGACCCAAAGTTTCATTAATGGAAATCCCTCTTGATCTAATTAAATGTCTCTTTATGTAAAATGTTTAAATAAAATGTCAAATTCTTTGGTTTTATGTTAAGAGTTGTGACCGTTGCTAATATAGATGTTGAACAGTGATTACATGATTAGTATAAATATAGGGCTTTAATGAATCCAATTTACTCAGACAAAGGAAGTGATGACCTCATCCAGTAGAATTACTCCATACGAAGCCCATTTATCAAAGCTTGGAAAAGAGGTGGCATCATTGGGCTTCGCTCTTGACCAAGACCAAGATGAGCTTTATCATGTCAAGATCGAACATAACTGTCTACGGGATAAGTGGAAGTTGATAGAGATCACCACGCGCGCAATGTTATCCGAGCCGCCCCAAGAGTTTGTCACCATCACACACCTTACCCTTAGGTCTTATGTGTATATTTTAAGGGGTTATGTAACAAATCCCTAGTACTATGGTTTTGTACATTATTTTTGTATATAATAATGAATATACTTTCTTTTTATTGTTGTTACCTTGTAAATAGTTTTTAAAGCACAAATAGTATTTTTAGTTAGTGTTCAACTAAGAAAGATATTTTGATGAATTAATGGATTTTTCAATTAAATAATATTTTAATAAATTATTATTATTATTATTAAATTAATTTTTATTAAATATAAATTATTGTATAATTTTTTGAATGCAATTGTAATTTTTATTAAGGTTTGTAAGCCATTTTTGTCAAAACCCGTGAATATTCAATAAATGTCGGTTTTTCTTTTTAAAAGTGAAAATTAACATATTTAGAAAATTATTTAGATAAAATGAATATTATTTCTGGAATCAGATGTCAAAATTATCCAATGGTGAATTTTTCATAATTTTCCGAGACAGTCAATTTTTTGGGTAAAAATTAAATACCGTTTAAATATATAATGTGTTTTATGACATCATAATGACCCAATAGTGATGTAATAAAACACTATAAGCCTTATTTTTGGCCAATATATGTTTTACCATTAAAATAATGTAATTTTGGGTTTGTTTGACTTATTTTAAAAAGCATTAATGGACCCTTCAAGACTTATTAAACATCTTGTCTTTTTAAATTGATTTCCTTGGGAGTGTGACTCACCTCCACATAAGAAACCCTGTTATTTTAAGAAGTTTGGACTTTGGACTTATAAAATATTGTTTTACACTTCCCTTTTCCAAAAACCATGTGCAAAAACCATGGGATGGTTTGTGGTTTGGATTAGTTTAATGTGAGGTGTCGCAAACCTAAATAATAAATAATTTCCTCACCTTTCCTATATAAAACCACCCAAGATCCCACTTATTCCTCACTCAAAGCCTTTGGAGTTCTTCCAACCTCTGCCCTACTATCTATATAATCCTCCCAAGGTGCCCAAATCTCCCAAGAAGCCTCTCTCAAGCCTCTCTCAAGCCTTTGGAAGCACACTTCCAAGTAAGGGTTTTTCTTCCTTTCTCATTTTTGTCCAATTTTCTTAATGTTGTTATGCCATTTTAATTTCAATTATAAATGTTGGGTTATGGTTTCACACCTCCCCATACTACCCTATTTATGTTGGAATGATGGTATACCCCTTTCTATCCCATTAAAAGCCTCTCATGTACACCCGTTAATATGCCAAAATTTCATAAGGAATTTCTCTCTCCTCATTTACATTCAAGCAATTATTTTGTATCATGAATATAATTTCCATTACATTTGTTGGGACATGTATCTATATGACCCCTTACTATCTATGTCATGTAAATATTATGAGACACCCCTTTCTCTATCATCATCCATTTTTATGAATTCTTACGTCACACCGTTACGCTGCCGAAATTGCACCGATTTTCCAAGCCAATGCCATTGTGTAGTAAATACCATGCCCATTTATCTATCAAGGGTATTCACCTTTATGCACATTTACTTATTGATTATAAAGTTTCATGTATGAATTCCACATTCCTTTATCATGGAATAAATGATGATGTTTTATGAATCCATGTTATATGATCCATGTGGCACACTTATGAATGAAATGAAATGTTTAAGAAGGGTGCACCCTTATAGCGCTCCAATGCATTGGGTAAAGTATAGTATCATGATAAGTCATGTGAAATGGGTGTTGAATCATTATAATTCAAGTTCAATGAGTTTTTACTCCTGCTTCATGTGCAATGAGGATTTACTCATGCTCCATGTGCAATGAGACTTAGCTCATGCTAATTTTATGTTAAGTGTTGTTGCCACATTTCCATGTTATGATTATCATGATTTATCACACCTTTATTTTTATGCTTCTATTTTTATCTGTTGATATTCCTATTGTCTAACATTTATTGTATTCCTCATGTTATTCTATGATTATTCCCTTACCGAGCTTTATAGAACACCATTTTCTTATGCATGTCCTCAGGTTATCCCATGCAATGCTAAGTACGAGGGAATGTAGTGGTCATGTAAAGGAATTTTTCAATAAAGATGTTTTATATCATGTTTTAAATTGTTATTTAATGATCATAAGCCCCAAATACACTAGACTTCTCGATATTCTATGTTGTATCAAGTGAAGTTTATGTAATAAATCAAGTTTAATTGTGTAATAAAGACCAGGGTTGTCATAGTTGGTATCAAAGGATAGGTTTAGTTATTTTTGGGATTAGGATTAGAAAACCATAGTAAATCCTTAGAGACAAGACTAAGTATAATAAAAAGATCCCTAAGTTTTGGTGAGTATTGAGTAAGTGTTTTATTAAGAAAATACATCCCTGTCTGGATACGAGCAGGTAGAGCCGGCTCTGGAATAGATGTACCTAGGGGTGAAAACCCAAACAAGGAGTTTTGGGCTTGAACTGGGGTATCCTGGTACACGAAAATGGGCCTTGCTACACTCTTGGTTATTACACTCATGGGGGATATGCTTTGGTAAATTCACAAGCTTAGTATGAACCCTTATTAAGGGAATTAAAAAAATTCCCCTAAGAATATATGTTAGAAAGTAGATCATGGATAACATAGAGTGAAGATAATAGATTCATAAGTTAAAGAAATAAAAGTTATTTATAAGTCATCAGCTTTTGTCTTTGGATTACCCTTTATGTGTTACCCCTAAATTTCCTTTTATTCTAGCCAATGGCCGGTAATAGGAGGAGTCGGGCTAACAACCGATGTGAAGATCAATGTGATGACTGTACTAATGAGATGCCCAATCCAATGGGAGTGGGAATCACGAACTTTATCATGCTTCTCTCTTAGATAACTCAAGATTTGAATAGAAACATGGGTTAATAAGAATGGTCAACCCCCCTTAAGAAAGAACAAGCCACTATCGAGAGCTTCATGAGACAAAGGCCTCCTACTTTTAATGGATAATCTGATCCTTCAATCACTGAACAATGGATCAACTCCATTGAAAAGATATTCTCTATTCTTCAATGTTCTGAACAAGAGAAGGTTCTCCTTGCTTCTTATCATATGGAGAGTGAACTGATCAATGGTGTAAGTTGATAAAAAATACGAAGCCTGAGGAGGAGATTGAGGCGTTGGAATGGAAGGATTTCCGGAAGATGTTTTTCGATAAATATTTTCTGCGCACCCTCCAGCTTAAGATGGAAAGGGGATTCCTTTCCCTTAAGAAAAAAGAAGACAAATCTGTTGGAGCATATGAGGAAAACTTCACAAGGCTTTCACGATACACCTCTGGATTTGTCGTTACCCCTGAATGCAAGGTTGAACACTTCTTTAGTGGGTTGAAACCTAGACTGAAAAAAGCGTTGGTGATCTATGACTTCGACAGCTATGAGGAAATTGTCCGATGTGCCCTCAAGGTCTAAATGGAGATCGAAAAATCTCATAAGTATCATGGGGATAAGAAGTGTAAGGTGGAATTCAATACTGGCGGTCTGATGGATAAATCCAATGGTGCAAAGAAGATCCAACACCCCACTTACCAAAGGTGCGAAAAGAAACACCCCGTAAATTGCCTGAAGGGGATGAGGAAATGATTTAGGTGTGGAAGAGAAGGGAACCTAGCTATTAACTGTCGGCAAGAAAGACTCGCAGCTGTGATAAATGAGAGGAATGATCTGTTCGAACCTCAATGCATGGTTCATTGCTAAAACTACAAAGAACCATGGAATCTTGAAAATCAATGCCCTAAGCCAAGGGTTTTCGGAGGCAACCAATAACCTCTAAGGTAGCAAGGGAGAACTTTTTCCATCACTATTGCCAAAGTGAACCTCGACAATGAAGTTGTGACAGGTATGCTAGTTATTCATTCAATAATAGTGAACATACTTTTTGATTCAGGTTCTACGCATTCTTTTATATCTCAAAAGTTTAGTAGAACAATCCTAGCACCCCCACAAATCATGGAAGTGAAGATGTCGGTGAGTACGGAAAATGGGGCAATCATTGCATCCCATGAATATAACTCCTCCCCTATCATAATCTATGGATTGAACTTCCCAAAGAAACTCATCATACTCCCTCTAGTGGAATTTTATGCAATTATTGGCATGGATTGGATTTCCTTATATAGAGGCAACATAAATTTTCATGAGAGGGGAATCAATCTCCATGTGGAGAATCGACCCCTGATTCTTTACAAGTGCAAGGAGGAAGATGAACCTTCTTTAGCTCCATCATCTCAAAAATAGATATTATTTCCCTATGAGCATGCATATCTGGCTCAGATGATTGATTCCAAGGAAGCAACCATCCTTGAAGACATGCCTATTGTGAGGGAATTCGCTGAAGTGTTTCCTAAGGAATTTTCTGGTCTTCCTCCTAGGAGAGATGTTGAATTCTCAATTGATCTTATACCTGGGGTGTTTCCAATATCCAAAACTTCATATATAATGGCTGTTGTGGATCTTGAGGAGCTAAAGAAACAACTACAGGAGAATCTGGATAAATGGTTTATACGCCCAAGTGCTTCACCATGGGGTGCACCAGTCCTCTTCGTCAAGAATAAGGATGGGTCAATGCACCTTTTCATCGATTATCATGATCTCAACAAAATCACGATAAAGAACAAGTATCCTCTCTCGCAAATTGATGACTTGTTAAATCAGCTGTGTGGAGCACAATACTTCTCCAAGGTGGATTTGTGGTCGGGATATTATCAAGTAAGGGTGAAGAAGGAAGATACCCCCAAGACTTATTTTTGTACAAGATATGGGCACTATGAATTCATAGTAATGCCTTTCGGACTCACTAATGCTCCATAAATCTTCATGGAATTGATGAATAGAGCCTTTAGATATTACCTTGACAAATTTTTGGTAGTCTTTATAGATGATATTCTGATATACTCCAAAACCAAGGAGGATCATGAGGAGTATCTAAGAACTATACTAGAGACCTTGTAGAAGGAGAAGCTCTATGAAAAGTAAAACAAATGTGAGTTTTTGTTGAAGGAGGTCTCATTCTTGGGACATATCATTACAAGCAATGATATATCTGTGGATACCTCTAAAATAGATGTAATTGAGGGATGGACGAGGACAACATCAATAACAGATATCTGTAGCTTCTTGGGGTTAGCTGGATATTATCGATGATTTGTGAGAAATTTCTCACGATTGTCCAACCCTCTTACCAATCTAACTCGGAAGGGAGTAAAGTTTTCTTGGAGTGATGAATGTGAAGAAAATTTCAAGGAGTTGAAAAGGAGGCTTATCACTATGCCTGTGCTCACATTACCCACAAGTGGAGAAATTTTTGTGGTATTCAGTGATGCTTCGAAGAAGGGTCTAGGATGTGTGTTGATGCAAAATGACAAAGTCATTGACTATGCTTCAAGGAAATTGAAAGTTCATGAATATAACTATCCTACGCATGACCTTGAGTTGGCTATAGTGATCTTCACTTTGAAAATTTGGCGGAATTATCTCTTTGGGTAGAAGTCTGAAATATATACGGACCACAAAATCCTCAATTATATATTCACACAAAAAGAGCTGAACATGTGCCAACGAAGATGGTTAGAGCTAATCAAAGACTATGACTGCTCAATCCATTACTATCCTAGGAAAAGAGAACATGGTGGTGGATGCCCTAAATATAAAGGACCCAATGATTTTATCATTGATGATAATTGAAAAGGATCAAATCTTCTTAGACTTAATGAAGATGGACATGAGAATCATAAATAAGGGAACATCATAAATCCTTTCACAAATGATTAATCAACCGTCACTTTTGGAAAGGTTAAAGGATGCTAAAAAGGATGATGTGGGAATTTAGAAAAAAGTGGAAGCTATCAGAAAAGAGAAATTCTTAGAGTTTAATGTTAATGAAGAGGGAATTGTGAGATTTGGGAAAAGACTATGTGTTCCATCTAGTCCGGAGCTAAAGAAGGAACTTTTGGATGATGCAAATTGTTTAAATTTATCTATTCACCTAGGAAACAAAAATATTTATCAAGATATCTGATAACATTATTGGTGGGATAATATGAAGAAGGAGATCGCTGAATATACATCAAAGTTCCTAGTGTGTCAGCAAGTGAAGGCAGAGAGGTAGAAGTCTAAAGGGATGATGCAACCATTGCCCATGCCAGAATGGAAATGGGAGAACATCACCATGGAATTTATCACCGGACTTCCGAAGACATGCAAAGGCAACAATGCAATCTGGGTTATTGTTGATCTTCTTACAAAGGCTGCACACTTTAATGCAATTTGGGAGGATTTCTCATTGGATCAACTGGCACAAATATATATCAGGGAAGTGTTAAGGCTTCATGGAGTACCACTATCTATTGTGTCTGATCAAGATCCAAGATTCACCTCTAAGTTTTGTAAGAGTCTTCAACATGATTTGAATATTGAACTGAACATTAATACGGACTATCATCCTCAAACTGATGGCCAATCTGAGAGGACTATCCAAAAACTTGAGGACATGTTGAGATTGTGCTCAGTGTAATTTAAAGGGGGATGGGATCAACATCTTTCTATGATTGAGTTCTCTTATAATAACAATTTCCACTCGAGCATCCAAATGACACCATATGAAGCCATTTATGGGAAAAGGTGCAGAACACCGACATGTTGGGATGAGGTCGGTGAGCGTAAGTTGATTGGACCAGAAATGGTCAAAGAAATGGTAGAGAAGGTGAAAACCATTTATTAGCATATCAAGGTATCCCAGAGTCGACAGAAGATTTATGTAGATAATCATCAATGAGACATTGTGTTTAAGGTTTGAGACATGGTATTTCTACACATATCTCCATGGAATAAGGTCATGAGGTTTGGAAAGAAAGGGAAGTTAAGTCCAAGGTACATCGGCCCCTTAGAGATTCTTGATCGTGTCGGGGCTGTGGCCTATCAACTAGCACTTCCACCTACCATGGGAAAAGTACAAGATGTCTTTCATGTATCCCTCTTAAGGAAGTACATACCTGAACCTTCACATGTGATCTCTTCAGAGGTGGTACAGTTAGAGGACAATCTTTCTTATGAGGAGCAACCAGTGAAGATCTTAGATTGTGGAGAAAAAGTTCTACAAAATAAGACAATGCCCCTCGTCAAGGTGTTGTGACAAAACCCCAAGTTTGAAGAAGTGACATGGGAATTAGAGGAAATTATGAAGCAGAGTTACCCACATCTGTTTTAGTGTGGGAAAAGGAAATTTCGAGGGCGAAATTTCATAAGGGGGGAAGATTGTAACGACCCAAACTTTCATTAATGGAAATCCCTCTTGATCTAATTAAATTTCTCTTTATGTAAAATGTTTATATAAAATGTCAACTTCTTTGGTTTTATGTTAATAATTGTGACTGTTTCTAATATAGACGTTGAACAGTGATCACATGATTATTATAAATATAGGGCTTTAATGAATCCAATTTACTCAGAAAAAGGAAGCGATGGCCACATCCAGTTGAATTTCTCCATAAAAATCCCATTTCTCGGAGCTTAGAAAAGAGGTGGTGTCATTGGGATTCGCTCTTGACTAAGACCAAGCTGAGCTTCATCATGTCAAGCTCGAATGGAACCGTCTATGGGAGAAGTGGAAGTTGATAGAGATCACCACATGTGAAATGTTATCCGAGCCACCCTAAGAGTCTATCACCATCTCAGATCTTACCCTTAGGTCTTATGTGGCTGTTTTAAGTGGTTATGTAACAAATCCCTAGTACTATGGTTATGTACATTATTTTTGTATATAATAATGAATATACCTTCATTTTATTATTGTTACCTTGTAAATAGTTTTTAAAGCACAAATAGTATTTTTAGTTAGTGTTCAACTAAGAAAGCTATTTTGAAGAATTAATGGATTTTTGAATTAAATAATATTTTAATAAAATATTATTATTATTATTAAATTAATGTTTATTAAATATAAATTATCGTAAAATTTTATGAATGCAATTGTAATTTTTATTAAGGTTTGAAAGCCCTTTTTGTCAAAACCCATGAATTTTCGATAAATATCGGTTTTTATTTTTAAAAGTGAAAATTAAAATATTTATAAAATTATTTAGATAAAATGAATATTATTTCTGGAATCAAGATGTAGAAATTATCCAATGGTAAAATTTTCATAATTTTCTGAGACAGTCAAATTTTTCGGTAAAAATTAAATACCATTTAAATATATAATGTGTTTTATGACATCATAATGACCTAATAGCGATGTAATAAAATACTATAAGCCTTATGTTCGGACAATATATGTTTTACCATTAAAATAATGTGATTTTGAGTTTGTTTTACTTATTTTACAAAGCATTAATGGACCCTTCAAGACTTATTAAACATCTTGTCTTTTTAAATTGATTTCCTTGGGAGTGTGACTCACCTCCACATAAGCAACCCCATTATTTTAAGAATTTAGGACTTTGGACTTATAAAATATTGTTTTACACTTCCCTTTTCCAAAAACCATGGGCAAAAACCATGGGATGGTTTGTGGTTTGGATTATTTTAATGTGAGGTGTCCCAAACCTAAATAATAAAGAATTCTCTCGCCTTTCCTATATAAACCCACCCAAGATCCCACTTATTCCTCACTAAAAGCCTTTGGAGTTCGTCCAACCTCTGCCCTACTATATCTAGAATTCTCCCAAGGTGCCCCAATCTCCCAATAAGACTCTCTCAAGCCTCTCTCAATCCTTTGGAAGCACACTTCCAAGTAAGGGTTTTTCTTCCTTTCTCATTTTTCTCCAATTTTCTTAATGTTGTTATACCCTTTTAATTTAAATTATAAATGTTGGGGGTATGGTTTCTAACCTCCCCCATACTTCCATATTTATTTTTTAATGACGGGATACCCATTTCTCTCTCATTAAAATCCTCCCATGTACACCCGTTACTATGCCGTAATTTCGAAAGGAATTTCTCTCTCCTCATTTACATTGAGGCAATTATTTTGTATCATGAATATAATTTCCATTACATTTTTTGGGACATGTATCTATATGAAACACTTACTATCCATGTCATGTAAATATTATGAGACACCCCTTTCTCTCTCTTCAACCATTTTTATGAATTCTTACGTCACACCGTTATGCTGCCAAAATTGCACCAATTTTCCAAGCGAATGCCATTGTGTAGTGAATATCATGCCCATTTCTCTATCAAGGGTATTCACCTTTATGAAAATTTACTTATTGATTATAAATTTCCATGTATGAATTCCACATTCCTTTATCATGGAATAAATGATGATGTTTTATGAATCCATGTTATATGATCCATGTGGCACACTTATGCATGAAATGAAATGTTTAAGAAGGGTGCGCCCTTATAGTGCTCCAATGCATTGGGTAAAGTATAGTATAATGATACGTCATGTGAAATGGGTGTTGACTCATTCTAATTCAAGTGAAATGAGGTTTTACTCATGCTTGATGTGTAATGAGGATGTACTCATTCTCCAGGTGCAATGAGCATTGGCTCATACTAATTCCATGTTAAGTGTTGTTGCCACATTTCCATGTTATGATTATCATGATTTATCATGAATTTATGTTTATGCTTCTATTGTGATCTATTGATATGCCTATTGTCTAACATGTATTGTATTACTCATGTTATTCCATGATTATTCCCTTATTGGGCTTTATATCTCACCCTTTTCTTATGCATGTCCTCAGGTTATCCCACGCAATGCTAAGTACGAGGGAATGTAGTGGTCATGTAATTTGTGTTTTTAATAAAGATGTTTTATTTCATGTTTTAATTTGTTATGTAATGATACTAAGCCCCAAAGACACTATAACTCTTGATATTTTATGTTGTATCAAGTGAAGCTTATGTAATAAATCAAGTTTAATTGTGTAATGAATATTAGGGTTATCATAGGATTTGTCGCTTCCGAGTTTAGGAAGAGATATCTCGGGCCTGTTTGATTAGGATGGTTGCACCTTCATTAAATCCATGTCCATGGAAGTATAATCTAATACCGTCCAGACAAATAAAAAAACAAAATAAAGCAAATAAAGAACGATGAAACTAGTATACATTCTGCTTTATTGAGATATCGATGACGAAGAGATTATATTACACAGACCATGTTCGTAGGAAGACAGTCGTTGATTTGAATTTTACTTATCTCTATAGGGGCATCGATGGGTTGCTAGACCCCTCTCTAGGTCGGTGGATATTATTCACTGCTATTGAGGTAATGTCCTAGAGGGTCACACACAATAGAGCCTTGAGAATCTACCCTATTCTGGGAATAGGAATATAGAACTTGGTGGGCCCTTCCAAAGGGTTCGAGCACTGTCCAAGTTTTATGGATCACCAAATAATAAATAAATTCATTAATTATTCAAGTTTATAATAATTCATTGAATTTATTTATAACATGCATTTACAAGTTATATAGTAAATACAAGTATTAATATTATTCGAATGGATTTTAATATCCTAGGTTAGTTTAATATTAGCAGGAGGTGTGAGTCAAGTTAAAGACTCAAATTTATCACGTAATATATTTATATATTACAAGTAAGTGATAAATTGTAAATATTATTTATGGCATAATTTTATTTTTCATAAATAATTATTTATAACACTTATATAGTAGACGTCTATTACACGGGGGCCAAGAATTTATACCGCATGTTTCAAACACTCCCTATATAAGTGAGAGAGAGGCTCTCCCATGTGAACTATTCATGTGTCAAGATTGAGAGCTTATCTCACCTCCTAGAATCTATAGAGAGAGAGAGTCTCTCAAGTGAAAGAAGATCTTCAAGTTCATCCATCTTGGATTGAATCTTCTTCCCTTGCGGTGATCGTTGTTGCACTGAAGTGAGCGTCGAAGATCCACTCTAGCACCTGTATCTCGACGAACGGCGCACGAGCAGATTCGAGAGGCGTGTGTGGACAATCTAGAGGGATTCGACGTCGGAGTCTTCGAGCAACGATCACCGGCGTCCTGCGGCGGACTTGCACACGTCAATTCCGAACTAGGTACATGTTCTGTTTATTTTTGTGCTTTGTTTAAACCTTGTGAAATCCCCGGACCAAACCAGGACAAGATCACCGGAGTTGACAGGGTTATGTCACTTCGGTGATACAGAAAATTTTAAATTCCCGGCCCACCTGTTTCCATTTCACCGTCCCGATACCCAACAACCATCAACAAAGAACTCCTAGAAACAACATCATACCTTCTATAAATACCTTTTTGAGAGTTACTTAGAAACCATCACAAGACATAATTATAACTCTTCATGATACTCAAATAAAATAAATAGTCCTATAACCAAGGTAACCAAACAAAACACCACATAAAAACATTTTTTGAAAAAAATTTCAAACAACTTTGAAAATATCATTTGGAAACTCAACCATTTTCAACCCCCAAATACCAGGCATTCCAAACCATAACTGAGACCCACCAATATCAAAATAATTTAAGCCAAGGACTAACCCACTTCTTTTCCAAAATTAGCTCATATATTTAAAAAAAAAATGAAAGTTCACACTCCTTTATAAAAAAATTTATGATTCATTTAAAAATTATAAACTTTTAAAACATTCCATGGACCTTAAAATAGACCAAAAATCCCTTGATTATTAATCCCATTTTTTCTTTGGAAAAAAATTTCAAAACTCTTTTATGAAATAAACCATATCAAGGGAAACAATTTTATAAACCGATTTTTAAAATGTCCCACTTTTAAGTATTTAAAATATTCCACGAAATTACACCTTTGAACCTAAATGATTTTCACTCAAACATTTCCTTAGTTAATTTTTCGTAAAACAAAACACAACTTGGTTTTTATTAACAATACCAAACACTTTTCCCCAAACCAACCTAAAATGGCCTTCAAAAAACAAAGCACCTCATGGAGTTCATCTCTTCCATTCTGAAAACCAATTTTCATTTCACAAAGAAAAGTCCCCAAGGGACAAAACCAAGCTCACTGATACACATCTCAAATAAAACCACATTCAACCACATAATGTTTCATAAAAACCCCAATAAAACTCCCCTATAAGATAACACACCAATGGAATACTCTATTGGAATCAATCTGAGAAACAAGGGGGGGGGAAATTCTAGAGAAGAAATTTCACTATGTATGGTTTGGCTGCATGGGCTGGTAAACTATGCTCCAATAATGTAGTATGAATTTTCATGGTTATAGATCCATTCCACATAGGCACCACATTTTTTATGAGACCGTGCATGCTAATCATGAAACCATGGTCCATTCACCATTTTCTCCTCCAAAACTCAAACTGACCTCCAAAATCACCGATACACTCAACAAGGATCAAAGAATCATATCAAAATATAAAAATCTATAAAAAATTCCAAATATGAACTCAAGATCAAGAATAAGGCTTGATACACCCATAGAAATTTGAGGTTAGATGAAACTAAGGGCTTGTCAAGCCTTACCCATACACTCCACTAGGGACCTAATGAAAATATGAGTCTCTAGACTACCTAGAAACACACTAAATAACAAGAGAACCTGCTCTGATTCCATTTTTTAATGAACCATACTAGGCCAACCTGACCCATCACCTGAGCCACTCCGCCACAATGCCCGGAGCACGTTTTTAATCACCACATGCCAATGACAATCACCAGGACATCACAATAAACCTTATGGGAATATTTTTATGCTTAGTAAACCCACATGAAAAATCCATGAACTTGGATGACCACATCAACATACTATTAGAGTAATTAAAAATAAATAAATACAATTAAATTGACTGGAAATGACTAAATTATAATATCATAAAAAAATCACAAGTCATACACATGATATAAATAGTCATAAAATAAAAAAACTAAAAATAGAGGAAGTGACCACAAGAGGGTGATACATAAAATCAAAACCAAAAAAATCTCAAATAAAATTCAACATGAGATAAACCCCATGATACCAAGTATCCTCCAATATAACAACCTTGAATGGTGGTAATAAAAAAGATCCATCAATGGTAGGTTCTCATGCCTTTACCTGTGTCCTAAAAATTAGAATTTTTATATACCCAAAGGCATAGGAAGAGTGTGTGGAAAAAATCTTAGTATTATACCACCGTGGATCTATATAAGGATTTTATAACAATAAAAACCAATAGGCATCATTCAAAAACTATTTTTTCAAAACCAAGTTCACTTTCTAAAATAAGTTCACTTAAAAAAAATACTTTAGAAATCCATTTGGGTTTTATAAAAAAACCATATTTTAAAATAATGGTAAATAAAATAGGGTCCCAAAAAATTTCTCAACATAGATCAACTAAATAAATAAGTCCATATGAAAAACCATGCTCAACACACCCAAACATATCATAAAATTGAGCATAAATAAAAACATCATTACATAAATAAGTAATGGAAAATGGGTATAAGAATGAGAAATATCACTTATAAAAAAGGGGTTTTACACCTAGAAGTATGGTAATAACATCATTTAATAATCAACTTATGATAAATAAGGAAATAATTCATGACATAAAATAATCACACATGTAACTAACAACATAAAATAAGCATATAAAATTAATTAGGCATAAATAATGCGCACCAAGGGATCTAACCATAATATTATAGTGGAACTTAATTTAAACACAAGATTTTATGGATGGATAGACTTATATAATTTATTTGGAATCTCTCACGATCTTCCTCAGGCCTAATTTCTAAGATCTGTCTTAGTCTCTCAGGAAACATTTGGAAGCTTGCTCAATCTTCCTCCTCAAAGTCTCTCACAGTCCCTTGAGAACAATATTTGGAATATCACTCAATATTCCTCCCCAAAGGCTCTAATAGTCCTTTATAAAAAATAAACTATCTATTCCTTGACATAGATTAAGGTCTAAGTTATTAAGTCACCATACACACACCTAGGGTCTCTCATGTGATACTTAATTCTAAGCACACAAAACAACCACAAGTTCTAATAGATAAAAGTAATTTCGAAATCTAATTTAATAAACCAAATTTCCCATTAAAAAAATTCCTTATCTCAAGTAAAACATTCCAATTTAAAATAAAAGGCCTTCCCCAAGGTAAAACCCTTTTTAAATTCAACTTTAAAATACATTTAAATCCATAAAAACACTTTTCACAAAAGCTATTTAAAAAAAATACAAATTCATAAACCATTTATGCCGATAATTTTTCAAAAATTTAACATCATGAAAGACCACATTGAAAAACATTTCAAAACCCCATTTTAAAGTACTAAATCTCTTCGATCCATTTAATAAAACAATTAGGGTGTATTAAAACCAATCCCATTTGGAAAACCCAATTTAAACATCAAATTGCTAATATAAATCATGAATCACATAAAAAATGGATAAATAAAAATTCATAAATAAATTCATTGGAAATTTAACGAAAAAAACGAAACTAATAATTAAAGATTAGCCATTAAAACCCCTTAAATAGATAAACCCACCTCATAATTCTTCTTCAACTTGTTACCTTCAAATATAACCACTAGATTCGAGGAAGAGGGGTACTCACACACCTAAGACACAAATAAGTAAACCAAAACCACCATCAATAACCCTATAATCAGCCACAGGGCATGCTAGGGTTTCACTCTTCCATGAAAGTAGAAAGAAAAAGGTAGAAGATGGTAAGAGGAAGAGAAATCATGAAGAAAAATTATTATCTTAAGAAAAACCACCAATGAATCAAGGAAATACACAAAGGATACAAGAGGAGGAGATAAAAAGCTCAAGGAGTGGGATGAACATGTAGGGAGGATAAATGAGGGAGATGGACATAAAATCCCATTAAGAAAAAATGGAAAATTACCAAATTTTTAATGACTTGGAAAAATCACATGATTTGGACACAAATTTAGTAAAACCATTCTCCAAATGTATGGGAGATACTTTATCCCCACAAAAAAGACTTCAAGGTTTTCCTTAAAACCTCACACTATTAGATAGACCATGTGATAGGCCATAGTCCCCACCTTACCCTTGCATGGTTATCCGTATGTTTAGACAAACCATGCACCAACCATGCGTCGAGGTCTATTTTTCCAATAACAATGGTTTCTAACCCTTAACAAATAGGAACTACAAGAATAGAAGCATAAGTAAATAAAAAACCCAACTAAGGCATACTAGTGACCTGATGGTTTTCAAAAACCTCCCCACCACATCACTTTTTACCACAAAAAATTCCCAAGTTAGGATGGAATCAAAACGAACGAGCCACAACTCATTAATAAAAGACTCAATAAGGGAATGAAAACTAATCATGGGTGACCCACTATATATAAATCTCCTAAATAGTGTAAAAAAGAGAACACCTTTAATTAATACCTCCATTATATGAAATCATCTCCAAAAATTTCCAAGGAACACTTAGTAACCACTAAGAAACCTATTACCACTTCCTAAAAGGAAAAAAACATCAAGAAAATAAACACTCACATGGTCGATCCATCATAAAGCTTATAAATCACCTCTACAAGGGATAACATATAATTATTCCACAACAAGAAATGACATGGGATTCCT
Organism: Viscum album; assembly: GCA_963277665.1. Lineage (NCBI taxonomy): Eukaryota > Viridiplantae > Streptophyta > Magnoliopsida > Santalales > Viscaceae > Viscum > Viscum album. The sequence continues at coordinate 2,101,490,585 of OY728130.1, read as the reverse complement.
TCCTGGGTCACCCTATTCTATGGGTAAACTAAGAACCTAAATCAGAACATCATCTCACAGTGAACCCCATAAATCCAACACTACTGAGTGATCAATGACATGTAAGAAACATATTTCCTAATTACCCAAGAATAAAACAAAAGGACACTCATGCCCACATAAATAAGAAACTGACCTAAAATTTTCATGACATAATAAAATACAAAAACCTCCAAAATAAGACAACAAGAATAATGAAGCATGAAACCATGATCAAAACCTCAAAGGAATCACACAAACTAGAAGGTAAAAACTTAAATCGAAAGGATTCAAAATCCTAATCATATATGCATATTTCAAAAAATGCTATCATTTTTCTTAAATTAAATAAAAAACTAGAAAAAACTGAAAGATGATATTTTTTATAAAAACCACTTAACAAACCAAAATTCGTTTTGGTTACTTTCAAAACATTTTCTCAAAACACATCTCAAAGCACCACTCTTTGATTTTAAAAACTATTTTCTAAATCATTTACACAAACAAAATTTAAAGTGAATAAAATACTACTCACATAAGAGGAGTAACATGGAACCTAAAACATGAAAATCACACCCAAGGTATAAGAAGAATAATGGTTCTATAACCAAAAAACACTAGGGGATAAAAATAAGGAATACACACCAAAATCCCATAAAACATCATATAAAGGACATCAAACCATTGGAGGAAACCTACCATAACTCAATAGGGTTTCATTCTCACCCATTCCATTTAGTAAAACACCAAAAGTTACAAATGATCCTTTATCAAAAGGATTATAAATTCAAGAAACTTATCAATGGTTAAAGTCCCAATCCAAACCATTATTTAAAATTGAGTAATTTAATTTTTTTATAAAACATATCCCAAACTAATTTTAATAAAACCATTTGAATAATAATTTCAAGAACCAAAATTTTTTAATTTAAAATTATGAATTGGATTAAAACACTCTTTTTAAATTCAAAACATGAACCAACTGAGGTAAATTTTTTTTAAATCATCATATCCTTCTTAAAATGGTTTTCTAAACATTCTTCAAAATACTTGACATTTTAAATAACCACTTGAATCACTAAGAAAAACCATTTAGAAGTTGAAAAACACACTTACCATTTAATTTCATGACCCAATTGAGGTAAAAATACATTTAAAACACCACATTTAATTTTTAAATCAAAATTTAAAACTTATCACTAGTTTTCATTTCATGTCCCACTTGAAATGAAAAGTCAAAACCATTTTACAAGAGAAAATAAATTCACCTTGAGTATATTTTTAAACATAACAACCTATCACATAAGGGTTAATCTTTAATATTTGTGGAATTTTATAACTAATGAGTACTCAAAGGAATTAAAATACACCTACCCCCGGCTGAATAAAAACCTTAACTAGAAGTTATTTTTTAAAATAAAAAATTCTACAAAAAACCTCAAGTAATCCTCTAAATCACCTTGGAGTCTGGGTGGTGTTAAGAATATAGAAGGTCAAATCCAAAAAATCTATGAAACCATAAAGGGATAACTCCTAGAAAAACATTGAATCTTTCATCAATAATTGTTTGGAGTTACTTAGAAACCAACATAATACATGAGCCTAACTTCTCACACTCCACATATAAAATAAATAGTCCCATAACAAAGGGAACTAAAAAAACACCATTTCAAGAAATCCTTTGAAAAAAAAAATTAAATTACTTTGAAAATCTAATTTGGAAACTGAACTATTTTCCACCCACCCAATATGGGCATTACAAACCATCACTAAGACACAAAAGTCACAAAATCATTTAATCCAAGTGAAAACCCCCTTATTTTCCAAATGCACCTCATATATTTAAAAAAAAAGGAAAGTTAATGCTACTTTCCAAAACAATTTCAGATTCATTTAAGAATAATAAAAATTTAAAAAATACCATGGACCTTAAAATAAACTAAAAAATCCCTTGAGAATTAAGCCCCCTTTCTTCCTTTCAAAAACAATTTCAAAAATATTTTTTGAAATGAACTATATCAAGGGAAACACTTTCGTAAACCAATTCTTAAAACATACCACTTTAAGAATTTAAAAATTTCAACAAAATTACACCTTTGAACTTTAATGATTTTCACTCAAATGTTTACTTAGTTCAATTTTTTAAAAATAAAACACAAATTTGTTTTTATCAATAATACCAAATTTTTTCCCCAAAACAGAATAACAAAATTTTCAAAAAATAAATAACCTCATGGAGATCCTCTCTTCCATTCTAAAAACCTTTTTTCATTTCATAAAGAAAATCATCCAAGGGAAAACACAAAGAACACCATTACACATATCAAATAAAACCACATTCAAACACATAACTTTCCATAAAAAACCCAATAAAAATCCCATATAGGATAAAATTATAAATACATACTCCATTAGAATTAATTTGAAAAAAAGGGAGGAAAAAAATTCCAAATAATAAATTTTACTGTGTTTGGTTTGGCCACACGGTCTGGTAAACCATGCATAAACCGTGCAATAAGAATTGTAATGGATACAGATCCATTCTACATGGGCATTGCATGATTTACCAGACCATGCATGCTAACCATGAAACCCTGTTCTATTTACGACTTCTCCTCTAAAACTCAAATTATCCATCAAAATCACTGATTCACTCAATGTGGTTCAAAGAATCATCTCAACATATCAAAATACATAAAAAATATCCAAATATAAACTCAAGATCAAGTCTTAAGCCCAAAATTCCCCTGGAAACCTGGAGATAGGTGTGATGAAGAGCTAACCAAGCCCTTACCCACACACTCCACTTGGGTCCCAATGATGATCCTAGTCTCCAGATTACCTAGACACACCCTAAAAATAAGAGAACCTACTATAATTACATTTTTTAATGAACCAGCCTAGGCCAACCCAACCCGTCATTTGATCCACCCCACCACAAGTCCCAATGCACGTTCCTGATCACTAAGGGCTAGTGACAAGCACTTGGGCATCATAATAAACCATATGGGAACAATTTCACCTTCAGTAAACTAACATGAATTATCTATAAAACTTTATGGTCATATAAACATACTATTAGAGTCAGTAAAAATAAATAAATACAGTGAAATAAAGTGGAAATGACTAAATGTGAATATCATAAACAACATCACAAGCCATACACATGATATCCATAGTCATAAAATATAAAAACTCAAAATAAGGGAAGATACCATAATGGGATGATACATAAAATCCCAAGCAAAAAAATTTCAAAGACAGCTCCTCATGAGCTAAACCCTGTGAGGCCACATCTCTTCCAATATAACAACCCTGGATGACAGTAATCAAAAATTGCCACCGAAGATAGGTTCCCTTGACTTTAATTATGTCCTACAAAGTAGAGTCTTCATATGACCAAATTAATATATAAGGTGTTAGACACAAATCCCAGTAGGATACCACCATGAATATATATATGGATTTTATAACCATGAAAACTAATAAGTCTTATTTGAAATCTCATTCTTCAAAACCAAGTTCACTTTTTTAAAATAAGATCACTTAAAAACAATCATTTAGAAATCCATTTTGGTTTTCTAAAAAAAAATCATATTTTAAAATCATGGTAAAAATTTAGGTTCCAAAAACATATCTCAAAATGGATCAAATAAATAAATAAGGCCATATGATAAAGCATGCTCAATGCACCCATATATACCATAAAAATGAGCATAAAAAAACATCAATTCATAAAAAAGTAATGGAAAATGGGGATAAGAATGAATAATATAACTTATAACAAAAAGGTGTTTTAAACCTCGACACACAGGAATAAAATTATTTCATAATAAAATTATGATAAAGAGGGAAAGAGAACAAGGCATAACGTAATCAAACGTGGCACTAACAATATACAATAAGCATATAAAATCAACTGGGCATAAGTAATGTTCACTATGGTCTCTAACCATATGGGTATAGTGTGACTTAATATAAATATAAGATTTTATAGCTGGATATACATATATAACAATTTTGAAAGCTCTCATGGTCTTCATCACGCCTAATTCCCAAGAGATATCTTGGTCTCTTGGACAACATTTGGAGTCCCACTCAATCTTCTTCCTCAAAGACTCTCATAGACCCTTGAACAAAATTTGGAATTTTTCTCATTATTCCTCCACAAAGGTTCTCATGGTCTCTTAGAAAACATTTCCTAGCTAGTCCTCAACATATACTAAGGTACAAGTTCCCAAGTCACCATACAACACCCAAGGTCACCTATGTGCTACTTAATTCCAAACACACAAAACAATCACAAGTGCCAACACAAAAAATCCATTTCAAAAGATAATTTAATAATCCAACTTTCCCATTAAAAAAAACCTTCCCTCAAGTTAAAACATTCCCATTTAAAACACAAGGACATCCTCAAGAAAAACCCCCGTTTAAATTACACTTTAAAATACATTTAAAGACATAATAAACGTTTTTCACACAATCCATTTTAAAAAACCCAAATTCATAAACCATTTATGCACATAATTTTTCAAGAATTTAACACTATGAAAAAACTAATTTAAAACCCTTTAAAATCCCCATTTTAAAGTAGTAAATCTATTTGATCCATTTTATCAAACACTTAGGGTGTATTAAAATCAACCCCTTTTGGAAAACCCAATTTAAACATAAAATTACCGATATAAACCATGAATCACATCAAAAAATGGATAAATCATAATTCATAAATCAATTCAATGAAAATTAATGAGAAGAAACCAAAGGAAACTAATAATTAAAAGTTAACCATGTAAAAATCCCTTAAATAGAGACACCTACCTCATAATCATTTGAAAACTTATCGCCTTCGACAAAAACCACTTGATTCAAGGAAGAGGGTTCCTCACACACTTAATACATGAGTAAAAAAAACAAAAACCTGATAAAAAACCCTAAAATCATCCATGGATCATGATAGGGTTCACTCTTCCATGAAATATGAAGGAAAAATTTATAAGAGGGGAAAATGAAGAGAAACCATGAAGAAAAAGGATCACCTTAAGAAAAACCACTAAGGAATCAAGGGGAATCCACCATGGATAAAATAGAAGGTCCTACCAAGATCAAGGAGAGGGTTTTGTTCATGGTGGGGGGGAGAAATTAGTGTGAGTTAGTTAAAATCCTAAAAGGAAAAAAAATCATAAATTACCAATTTTTAATGACCTGGAAAACTCGCATGGTTTGGTTGCATGGTTAGGAAAAACATGCACCAACCATCCAAAAACAAGGCCACGTGGTTTCCCCTAAAACCTAACATGGTTAGAAAATTCATGTGATAGGCCACAATCCCCACCTCACCCTCATATGGTTAGCCACACAGTTAGAAAAACTATACACCAACTATGATCCATGGTTTGTTTTCCCAAAAACCATGGTTTCTGACCCCCGACACCTGGGAACTCCAAGAACAGAATAATAGATAATAAATACCCAAATAAGGCATAATATTGACCCAATGGGTATCACATTTCTTTATACCAAAATCCTCAGGCTCTCTCCCTTTGTAGTCGTTCTTCCAAGAGTCTCGATGGTTTTCTCCCACTATAGGAAAACGATCATTTAGAGGCTATTTTTTAGTGGAAGTTTTCTAAATCATCTTTGACCATTTAATTGTTATTTTTTAGTGATATTATTATAAAAAATTCACTAATTCTTAAACTTTTATTCAAAACCACCACCATTTAGTGTTTTTTTAAGGGTGGTTCAAACTATCGCTAAATCTAAAATGTTATTTTTTAGGTTTTTGTTAATCATTAATTATTTATAACGATTATTTATTAATTATTCACCAATAAAATTAGTAATTAATAATTAATAATTAATAATTTTTAATTATCTAATATTAATTAGTAATTTTAAATTATTAATTATTAACTATCAATTATTTATCCTCATAGATGATCTTATCTCTAGGACTAATCAATGAAAAATACATTGTGGGCCTCTAACTGGGTGTAATCCTTGACCATTTACTTATTGATGATCTCATTCCTATGACCTATAAATGAGACATAAATACTATGGGCCTCCTACCAGGTGTAATCCCTAACCACGTACTTATTGATGATCTCATCCCCGTAACCTATTTCTGATCAATAACTACTACATGACTCTAAATATGTGTAATCCTTTAACCATACTTTATTCTATTCAATTACCAACATATAGGATGAAACATAAAGGGTCTCTCAGAAATAAGTTACACATAACCAATTACTAGGTCTCTTTCACCTAGAAGTCTATTCTACATAATGTTAAACTACCTAGAATAGGTCTTCATCATATGACCTTAAATTGGATCTATTTTACTAACTTATAACCACTATAGACCCTCGTATCATAAAGAAAAAACAAATGCATAATTCACTCAGGTCTTCGAATTGGGCTAAGAAAATATCCCAAAAGACTCAGCTGACACTCTTTATCCTGAATCAACCAACCAGTGATTCACATCTATCAGGGGCCCCTACTAGGTGTAATCCCTGACCATGTACTCATTGATGATCTCATCCCTATGAATTATCAATGATCCATAAATATTATGTGCCTCTTACCAAGTTTATTATCTGAATATGTACTCATTGATGATACCATCCCTATGAGCTAACACCAAGCCATAATTACTACGATCCTCCTACCAGGTGTAAGACCCAACCATACTTTCTCCTATTTAATTACCAATGGATACGATGAACTAGAAAGGGTCTCTCAATCATAAGTCCCTCATAAAATATTGTTGGGTTCCTTTCACTTAGAAGTAGATTTTGTATGACCTTAAATTTATTCCATTCACCTATTTTATACCCACTATGGCCCCTAACAGATTAAAGACAATACATATACCTCATTCACTCATACCTCCTAATTAGGCTAATAAAATTGATTGAAAGACCATGTTGACACTCTTTAGTTCGAATCATCCCACTACTGAGTCACATCTTTTCAAGACTCCAACTAGGTGTAAGCTAGGACAATGTCCTCATTGATGATCTCATCCCTATAACCTATCAATGATCCATAAATGCTATGGGCATCCTACGAGATGTAAACCCCAACCATGTCCTCATAGATAATATCATCCTTATGACCTATAACTAAGCCACAACTACTAATCCTCATTCTAGGTGTAATCCCCAACCATACTTTCTCCTGTTTAATTACCAAATGAAAATATGAACCGGAAAGGGTCGCATGTGCATAAATCCCACACAAACCATTGATAGGTCCCTTTCACCAAGAAGTCTATTCCGCATAATGTTAAACTTCCCATAACAGGTCCTCATTTTATGACCATAAATTTGCACCATCCACCTAGATTATATCCACTATTCCCCCTAATAGTATGAAGCCAATACAAATGCCTCATTTTCTTAGGTCTCCTAATTGGGCTAAGAAAATTACACAAAAGAATTTGCCGATACTCTTTTCCCCAAATCAATCCACTACTGAGTAACATCTATCTGGGCCTCCTACTAGGCATAAGTCCAACCATGTCCTCATTGATGATAAATACCAGAGTGCATGACTATGTAGGTTTATACCATAAAGTTATCAACCATCGAGGGACAGATGGAGAACCTTTGATACATAAAAATATTCACATTAATACATGGTAGCAATTGATCATTCACATAACCAAGGTAACGAGTATTATTAATGAGAAGGATTTCATGATTATGTCTTAACTCCATAAGTGAGTCTCATACTAGGCAATATTTCTTAAATTTATAAGAGAGTATCACGAAATTAATAATAATTAATAATAAGTATTTATAAATAATTAAAATGTTAATTAATTTCTAATAAACAATAAATAATAAATAATAAATTATTATTTGATAATTATTATTTATTATATATAATTATTTAATATTTAATATTTAAAATTTTAAATAATTCTTAATTTTTTTTATAATAATTAGTTATTAATTATTTAAAAACTAAATTAATTATTAATGAGAAATCATTAATTATTATATAGTAATTAATAATTAAAAAATATAATTAATTATTCATTATTCATTATTTATAATCATTAATTATTAATTTTTAACAAATTATTAATTATTAATTATTAATTATTAATTATTAATCATTAATTATCTATTATTAATTATTTATTGTTAAATAAATTTATTATTAAAAATAAATTTATTAATAATTAATATTGTTAAATAAATTTATTATTAAAAATTAATTTATTAATTACTAATTTTATTTATTTTATTTTTTATTTTATTTTAGTGGTGGTGTTTGAAAAACAACCATGAAATTACAAGTAATTTTAAAAAGTTTTCAATAATTAATAATTATTTAAAATTTTAATTAGTTATTTATTATTTATTATTATTATTTTTATAATTATTAGTTATAAAATATTTTAAAATTTAATTAATTATTAATTATTAGCAATATATTTTCTATTTTTAATTTATAATTATCAATTATCATGTCATTACCCGTCCCCCGGGGCCCGTGCCGTGACTACCCCAAGCCCGCCTTCCATAAGCCAGGGGCTGGTGAATAGCACCAAAAGGCATAATTCCCTAAAACTGGGAATACATTGCCTTTATAACCTGTAAACACACAAACAAGCAAGCACATAGCTGGATATGAAACACTAAGTAAACTATATAACAAAAGAGTACTCAAAGTAAAAGGGACCAAAATACAATCCCAACTAAAAAGTACAAGAAACTGAAAGTACAAGTACAACTGAAGAAAAAGGAAAATAGCTACTGGATCGTCCTCTAAGGTTCCTACATAAAGGGTAGGTAGAGATTGCCTCCTCAGAACTCCTCATCCTTCTGTCTCCTCCGTGTACCGACACGTCGTAAGGTCCACCTCCAGGTATTGTCCAGTCCTGGTACTCTCAGCCTTCGTCAGCGCTGTTCGACGTCTGCATCCAACACAACAAGGTGCGGGCATAGCCCGTGCCGGGGTGAGTATAACGATACTCAGTAGGGACCCCAAGACCCTCTAGGTCCCACAAAATCTATCAAGGATAAAAAAAAGTATGAAATCAAAAGATAACCCTACTTAGGTATATTCCCATACATATACCTAAGTTATTAAGTAATCCATCTCAATCATGAGGAAAAAACAAAAGTACAGACTCAGATCAACCAGGATTTTATTTAGGGGTAGTATCAAGTAACATCCCCAATCACATTATCGAAACCTCGGCTGTTGGAGAACTCCTACTCAATTGAGTACAGTGGGCCTGCCGTGACACCAAGCGCACTTTTGACTAACCTTATACTACTGAGGTACTCCTCCTGTTGAGTACCATGGGTATGCCGCGTCACACAGAGGCGCTCCCCACCGTGGGTCTACCGCGTCACCAAGCACCCTCTCCCTTATAGCCTACTGAGGTACTCCTTCTATTGAGTACCGTGGGTCTGCCGCGTCACCAAGCGCGCTCCTCCACCATGGGCCTGCCGCGACACCAAGGTGCTCCCCATTAGGTTAGTAGAGTCACTCCGAGTCAAACGATCAGCAGCTACTAGGTCTCATCCAGCTACTAGGTCTCCGCACTACGCTCGCTCGTCTCCAGGAGGATCCTCTCCACGAGCTACTGGTCGATACTCTAATTGTGACTAAGTCCCACAAAGAATTATCTCAAAGGTCTGCCACGTCATAGGGGTCTCAACGCAACAAACGACGTGTTAGTCGGACGCCCGGTCTGTGAGTTATTAGACTTTTAGTTTTGGGGGCCTGGTTGGATTCGTGCTTGATCCAACCTGACCGTAACTCAACTATACCCCAAACTCTAGTGGGGTATACTCAAAGGGAACGTAATGCTACAAGATTTCCAATGTCGTTGATGGTTCGTCAAACGGACGTCCGGTGCCAAAGATATGGCCGATGGAGCATAAATAGGTTCTATTGGGCCCGGGTCTGGTCCGACCTGGTCGGCCCGACCTGGCCCGACCCAGGATGGTCCGACCCAGTTCGGGTCTCCCCGTCCTGACTCGTTGGGTCTGGCCCAACCCATTGGGTGGGCTAGCCCATTGGGTTCGTCCCGGCCTGCTGGGCCCAGCCGAGCAGGCCGCGAGGGGCCGCAGAAGGTCGAGATGGCGCGAACCGGTCGTGAGGGCATGGACAGACCGCGGGTAGGCACGAGGGGGGTTTGGACCAGAGGGCGCCGTGAGGGAGGCTCGACCTGGGGCACGGGGCTGGTTCGACCGGGGCGCTGCGAGGGCGCGGACTGGTTCGGCCGGGGCGCCGCGAGGGCGTGGGCCGGTTCAGATGAGGCGCTGCGAGGGGAAGGTTGGTCTTGGGAGGTCATGGCACCGCGAGGGGTATAGGCAGCTCGGGAGGCTGGAAGATGGTGAAAGCTGTGGAGTGGGTGGCTCGGGAGGCCGACAGATGGCGCGAGTCGGGGCGGCTTAGAGGGCCGGCGGCGGCATGTCCAGTTCAGCCGGCAGGTGGCGCGACGAGCGGGTTGCACGGCCGGGGCGGCTCGACCGACGGGCACGAGGACGGTTCGACCGGGAGGCTGGAGTGCCACGGGGGAGGTGCGGGTCGTGGTGGCCGCGGGTGGTAGCGCCGTTGCCTTCGTCGCCTTCCTTCATTCCGAAGAACACCAAAAATAAGAACAATAGAGGGGGGGGGGTCGGGCCATGTTAGTTTGGCCTACACCCTCTGCATTTAGTGTGATAGCAAACAGTTCACAAGTACGAAGCAAAGAATGTAAACCATGATATTCCATAATTTAATCATTCCCAATCCCACACAAGAGAAGAATGGAGTATGTGGAAAGTGATAAACAAAAGCATTAAACCCCTACCTCATTCATTGACGTTGGCGCGGGAAGAAGTACGGACTTCGGTTCACCGTGGATGAGTACGTCCCACTCTGGAAGTAGTCCCGAGGAAGAAGGTCGAAGGAGGTTAGCATTCTTTGTTGGCGGAGCCCGTTCTTCTTTAGAGAATGCGTTCTTCATTGGAGAGCGTAATCCTCCAAGTGTTGGGCATCGCGTCACTTTACCAGTGCTTCTTCGCTTGGTGAAGCCGTCCCAAATCCTCCTCCCAAGCTCCATATATATAGGAGAGGGGGAAGGGTAGGTAACGATTGTGGAATTTATGATAGTTCATTTATTAGAAACCTTCCTAAATTATAACGACACTGTTACTTAAATTAAAAAGGGGGAAAGCCAATTAATTAACATTGGCATAATTAAGTGGTGCACTGGTATAATTTAATAGTATGTACATTGGCACAATTAAGGTAGAGGAGGTTAAGCAGCTCTCCCTCATTAATGAGGGGAGTTGAGAGTTTCTCTAAATTAAAAGGGAGGTTTAATCCCAAGTGGTCGCCACCACCATAACCTCTCATGGAAGGTTAGGCTTGGGTGGTCCCCACCACCATAACCTCACATGGGAGGTTAAGGTGTGGTGGTCCCCATTTCTCAACTTCCAAATGTAGGATAAAAATCTTGTGGTCCCATCTCTACAATATTCACATGGGTGCTTCAAATAAAAATAAAATGTTTGCACAATTTTATTTTTATTTTGTTCCTTCACGAAAAACCCAAAAACTAAATTTCACCCTCGACCAACTATTGTCGAGGTGAAAGTCTCCTTAAGAGAATACCGACACTTCGAGTTCAATGGTTCCCTCAGATTATAATTTTGAGCACCAGTTTAAATGTTATAAAAACCCACTCATATGTTTATTGAATGTACCCGAAAAGAAGTTCAGAAAATTATTACCAGACACCCTTGACTCGCGCTGGTTGAGTTTAGACTCTACCCAAGTGAAAAACGCCCCAAAAAACCCAACAATACTCTAGTATTTCCAATCTGAGTTACCGTTTAAAAGTTATGGATTTTACAATAAAATAATTTTCACTTAATTATTTTATTTATGGACAAAAAATAACTTTCACTGGTGGCCCGTGCCAGGAAAAGTTATTATCTGATTAAATAAAGCATGCCCTCACAAGTTTAGCGGTGGTCTCTGATTTTTAATCCAAGCTACCTTTTGTGAGTTATAAGAATTTGAAAAATAAAATAATTTATTTAATTATTTTATTTATGGTTATGCCATTTTGTGTTTTCTCACAGGAGGCCCGCGCCGACTAAACTTAAGTCGCGCTTAGGGTAAACCCGCCATCTTGAGAGCAACAATGCCCTTGGATTTCTGATCCGAGTAACTGTTTAAGAGTTATTCCACTTTTTCAGGAAAATTGCTTACATGCGCTAATTAAAGCATAAAAAAACTTCGACGGATCATTCCGGGAACTCCGGGCCTCGGAATTGAGCTCCGTCAGATTTCACTGTCTCGAAGAAATTCTCATGTAATTAAAATAAATTTACATGGAATTTCTAGGTCTTTACATTCTCCCCACCCCAGGGATTTGTGTCCCCGAAATCCACATTACAAAAACTAGGAAAAACAAGTGGGGGTACTGAGCACAAATTTGAGCCTCCCACTCCCATGTGCTATCATAGAGGTTCCTATTCTACCAATGCACACGTTTCAAAGGTATCGATCATCCAAGAAAGGACCCGATCCTCTCGATCCTCAATTTCTACTGGAACCTCTGTAAAAGTTTCCCCATCGTCAAGGTCCAGCTCGCCATGGTCGATGATGTGAGAAGGGTCGTGCACGTATCTTCTCAGCTGGGATATGTGGAAGACGTCGTGCACCCGGTGCAACTAAGGCAGAAGAGCTAAGCGGTAATCCACCTCGCCAACTCTGTTGAGGACCTGAAATGGTCTAATGAACCTCAGAGATAACTTGCCGCCTCAGCCAAATCTCTGTAGACCTCATTGGGGTGAGACCCGTAGAAAGATGTGGTCGCCATCCTTGAACTCCAAAGGCCTCCATCTCCTATCAGCATACGACTTCTGCCAAATCTGTGCAGTCTTCTTCCACTCCTGGATGATCTGCACCTTCTCTATGGTAGCCCTTACCATATCTGGTCCCACTAGTGCTGACTCCCCTGGGCCAGTCTAGCACAAAGGTGATCTGCAAGGTCGCCCGTACAATACCTCAAAAGGTGCCATCCCAATGGTGGAGTGATAAGTATTGTTGTATTAAAACTCCAGAAAAGGTAAGTGATCCTCCCAGATGCGACCGAAGTCAAGGACATAAGCATGCAACATGTCCTTGAGGGTCTGAATGGTCCGCTCAGTTTGGCCATCCGTCTGAGGATGGAAGGCAGTGCTCAAATGAAGCTGTGTTTCAAAAGCCTCCTACAACCCCTTCCATAGTCGGGAAGTAAAACATGCATCACGATTGGAGATAATTGTCGAAGGTACTCCATGTATCCGCACAATCTCCTGCACATAGAGGTATCCCAAGATCTCTACTAAACCCTGCTCTCTAATCAGTAGGAAGTGGACCAAATTAGTGAGTCGGTCAATGATCACCCAGATCGGGTCATGTCCTCTAGATGTACGTGGAAGTCCTATCATGAAGTCCATGGATATACCATCCCACTTCCACTCTGGAACCTCTAAAGTCTAAACCAAGTCAGCTGGTACCTGATGCTCCGCCTTTACTTGTTGACAAGTTAGACATAGAGAGACAAACTCTACTACTGCCTTCTTCATTCCCGGCCACCAGTTCTGTCATCGGAGGTCCTGGTACATCTTCTCCACTCCTAGATGTACCACTATAAGGTATGTGTGGAACTACCTCAACACTTATTCTTGAAGTGACACTGGTACCATGGTACGTCCTCTTAAGAGGATGACGTGATCCCCACCTTAAGAAAATCCATCAGCTGCCTGTCCTGTAGATATCTGAGCACGTCGTGTCTTACAGTCAGCATCCCCATGATGTGCCTCCCTGACTCGCTGAAGAAGCAGGTGAGTGATTGTAAGATACTGAAGAAAAGATGCTCCATCTCTATCCACAAAGGATATCTTCAAACTAGCTAGTTGCTCCATTTCTTTGCCTAAGAACTGTATACCGGATCTCCTGCTGAGTGCATTTGCAACAACGTTCCCATTCCCAGGGGTATAGACTATCTTTAAGTCATAATAATTGAGGAACTCTATCCACTCCTGTTGGGAACTAAAAACTAAAAACTTCTGCTGCCACGAGGGTGAGGCTGGCCGACTCGTGAGTGACCAGCCGCACCCTCCTATGCAGGAGTTTATCCCGTGCTGCCTAGATTTCCTTTTTCACAGACTAAGGAAAACCTCATCCCAACGTTGTAATAACCACAAACGTTTTTCCTAATACAATCATTCTAAGTATGAATTGTGGATGTCCAGTCATACCCAAACTAACATCGTAAGGCCTCGACGCTGCCACCAATATGTTCTAACTGAAACTCTCACCTCAAGGGTCAGATCACACTATCGGCGTAAGTGTGATTATTGAATCTCCTTCTAAAGGTATCTCCAAACGTGAGGGTCAAGTCAACAGTTTAACCAGAAACTCTAGGTATTGGACAAGATTTTTGGAAGGAAGGAATGATTGGTACCTATGTTTATTTATATGACAACTAGTACTTGACACAGACCGTACCTCAAATCATTCTTAGAGCCCTGGGGTCACACTCCTTGACCGCATGCAGCTACTCTCTTCCCCCATCCTTCAGCTCCCTGAGCCTGGTGGGGAACACAAAGGGGGGTGGTTGTAACATGTCGAAATGTACACCACCTCATGCTACTCCCCTAGCTCTGCTTACATGTCTACAACCCTGCAGATTCATTTGTACCTAATAATTCTTCTTCCCGAAACATTTTTACACACCCAAGTCTCTAAGACTGGAAGCAGTTTCCTACTTTCCCACTACTAACATTCACTGGCTGCATCTGATCAGCCAAGGAATATTCAACCAAAAAGGTTCTATCTAGAACTCTAACATAAGGAGGAATGCATTGAGGAATAACACTATCTCAGATGTCCCTAAAGACACCTCACTCAGAGGTCCGAGATTTGTAGCACTGATCGCATCGTATTCATCGAGTACCAAGAATGATCGGTATGCCTTGATGAATACTCAGCTACCAACATGTCGTCCTGATGAAGCTATAGAAGCTCTAGAGAACTCTTAGCCACCTCCTCAAGCCAGTCCTTAGCCGCCTGTGTGTCATCTCACCTTGGAACCTGAGGGGTATCTGATGCTGAATCATGCATAAGGCACTAAGCCTATATGTGTCCTTTACCGGTACCGCCGGTTGTAACTACTGGCCAACGATTAGTGATATATCTCACACACTACCCGAAGGTACTATCTCAGGTAGTGGTCCATGTACTGAAGCCTCATCACTATGCGGACCATCCTCATGGTCTCTCACTAAAAAATTCTAGTAGATAAGATCACTATCTGCTCTACTGGTGTCTCAACTAGGTGTAAAACTCTAGAAACCACCTCCATCCAGCCCTCAGCTGCATGAAAAACTATCTCACCTCGAAACCTCAGAGGCCTCTACTACTGGAACTCGTGCAACATGCTCATTAGGTGTGCCCCGTCTGCCAGTGCGTCTAGTGGTATCTACTTCCCAATGGGTGGTAGTACTGCTGGTACACCACCCGAAGGTGCCAGCATAGTAAGAGGGCTGCACCAGAGCCTCGTCGCTTGGTGGGCTATCAATGCGTATGACTCTCAGAACTCTAGCCGGCTGTCTGTGTGGAGGCATCCTGAAAAGAAACAGGTGTACCATGGTCAAAAGGTATACCTAGTGAGCTGAATTAAAGAAAACTTTTGAAAACACACACGCAAGCAGTGTTTTCATGTACTGAGTCAGAAATCAGAAGTCAGGGTCCTGGTGTATGGATACGTCGGCCAATGCACCAATACTGGACTCCCTGAACTAAAAACCGCACTTACTACACTTAACACTATTGATTCACAGAAAATATCAGAGTCTTAAGTTCTATGGTAGAACCGAATCCTCTAATACCAATTTGTCACGACCCATCCCCCGGGGCTCATGCCGTGACTACCCCAAGCCCGCCTTCCATAGGCCAGGGGCTGGAGACTAGCACCAAAGGCGTAATTCCCTAAAACTGGGAAGGCATTGACTTTATAACCTATAAACACACAAACAAGAAAGCACACAACTAGATACGAAACACTAAGTAAACTGAATAACAAAAGAGTACTGAAAGTAAAAGGGGACAAAATACAAGCCCAACTGGAAAGTACAAGAAACTGAAAGTACAAGTACAACTGAAGAAAAAGGAAAATAACTACTAGATCATCCTCCGAGGTTCCTACCTGAATGGTAGGTACAAATAACCTCCTCATCATTCCTCGTCCATCCGTATCCGTCATGTACCGACACGTTGTAAGGTCCACCTCCAGGTACCGTCCAGTCCTGGTACTCTCAGCCTCCGTCAGCACTATCCGACGTCTGCATCCAATACAACCAAGGTGCGGGCATAGCCTGTGCAGGGGTGAGTATAACGATACTCAGTAGGGACCCTGAGACCCTCTAGTTCTCACAAAATCCATCAAGGATAAAACACAAAGTATGAAATCAACAGATAAACCTAATTAGGTATATGCCCATACCTATACCTAATTTATTAAGTAATCCATCTCAATCACGAGGAAAACACAAAAGTACTGACTCAGCTAAACCGGGATTTTATTTAGGGGTATTATCAAGTAACATACCCAGTCACATTATCAAAACCTCAGCTACTGGAGAATTCCTGCTCAATCGAGTACGGTGGGTCTGCCCTGACACCAAGCACACTTTCCACTAACCTTGGACTGCTGAGGTAATCCTCTTATCGAGTACCATGGGTCTTCCTCATCACACAGAGGCACTCCCCACTGTGGGTCTACTGCGTTACCAATTGTGATCCCCCTCGTAGCCTGCTGAGGTAATCCTCCTGTCGAGTACCATGGGTCTGCCGCGACACCAAGTGCGCTCCTCCATCGTGGGTCTACCGCAACACCAAGGGGAGCCCCACTGGGTTAGTATAGTCACCCCGAGTCAAACGGTCAGCAGTCGTCAGGTCTCAGCCAGCTACTAGGTCTCCGAACTGCGCTCACTCATCTCTGAGAGGATCTGCTCCATGAGGCACTGGTCGATACTCCAACTATGACGAAGTCCCAAGAAGAAGTATCTCAAAGGTCCACCACGTCATATGGGTATCAACGCAATAGACGACACGTCAATCGGATGCCCGGTCTATGAGTTATTAGCCTTTTAGTTCCGAGGGCCTGGTTGGATTCGTGCTTGATCCAAACTCACTATAACTCAACTATATCCCAAAATCTAGTGGGGTATACTCAAAGGGACCGTCACACTCCAAGATTTCCAGTGCCACTGACGGTTCATCAAACAGACGCTCGGTGCCAAAGATATGGCCGAAGGAGCATAAATAGGTCGTAGTGGCCCCGGGTATGGTCTGACCCGACCCGACTCAGTCTGGGCCAACCCAGTTTGGGTCGACCTGGCCTGACCCGTTGGGTCTGGACGAACCCATTGGGCAGACTAGCCTGTTGGGTTCGGCCCAGCCTACTGGGCCCAGCCCAGCAGGCCGCGAGGGGCCGCAGAGGGCCGAGAGGGCGCGAACCGTCCGCGGGTTAGCGCAAGGGCAGTACAACCTAGAGGGTTCCACAAGGGAGGCTCGACCTAGGGCACATGGCTGGTTCAGCCGGGGTGCCGTGAGGGCACGGGCCGGTTCGACCGGGGCGCCGCGAAGGAGCGGGCCGGTTCGGCCGGGGCACCGCGAGGGGCCGGTTCGGCTCAGGAGGATGGGGCACCACGAGGGGTACATGCAGCTTGGGAGGCCAGAAGACGGTGCGAGCCAGGGCACGGGCGGATCGGGAGGCCGACAGACGGTGTGAGTCAAGGCGGCTCGGAGGGCCGGCGGCGACGCGACCAGTTCGGCCGGTGGGTGGCGCGACCAGCCGGTGGCACGACTGAGGCGACGCGACCGGCGGGCGTGGGGATGGTTTGGCTAAGATGCTAGAGCGTCGCAGGGGCGGCATGGGTTGCGGTGGCCATGGGTGGCACCACAGTTTCCTTCGTCGCCTTCTTTCATTCTGAAGAACACCACAACGAAGAACGACGGAGGGGGGTCGGGCCATGTTAGTTTGGCCCGCACCCTCCGTGTTTAATCATTTCGTAATTTAATCAACCATGATCTTCCGTAATTTAATCATTCCCAATCCCACACAAGAGAAGAAGGGAGTACCTGGAAAGTGATAAACGAAAATCATTAAACCCCTACCTCGTTCATTGACGTTGGCGCGGGAAGAAGTATGGACGTCAGTTCGCCGTGGATGAGTATGTACCACATCGAAAGTAGTCCCAAGGAAGAGGGTCGAAGGATGTCGGCATTCTTCATTAGCGGAGCGCGTTCTTCGTTGGAGAACACATTATTCATTGGAGAGTGTAATCCTCCAAGTGTTGGGCGTCACGTCACTTTACCAGCGCTTCATCGCTTGGTGAAGCCGTCCCAAATACTCTTCCCAAACTCCATATATATAGAAGAGGGGGAAGGGTATGTAACGATTGTGGAATTTATGACAGTTCATTTATTAGGAACCTTCCTAAATTCCAACAATGCTGTTACTTAAATTAAAAAGGGGGCAATACAATTAATTAATGTTGGCATAATTAAGTGGTGCATTGGCACAATTTAATAGTATATGCATTGGAACAATTAAGGTGGAGGAGGTCAAGTGGATCTCCCTCATTAATGAGGGGATTTGAGAGTTTCTCTCAATTAAAAGAGAGGTTTAATCCCGAGTGGTCCCCACCACAATAACTTCTCATGGGAGGTTAGGCTTGGGTGGTCCCACCACCATAACCTCACATGTGAGGTTAAGGTGTGGTGGTCCCCACTTCTCAACTTCCACATGTAGGATAAAACTCCTATGGTCCCACCTCCACAATATTCACATGGGTGCTTCAAATAAAAATAAAACGTTTGCACAATTTTATTTTTATTTTATTTCTTCACAAAAAACCCAAAAACAAACTTTCACCCTCAACTAACTGCCATCGAGGTGAAAGTCTCCTTAAGAGAATACTGGCACTGTGAGTTCAACGGTGCCCTCAGATTTCAATTCTGAGCAACAATTTAAATGTTATAAAACCCACTCGTTTGTTTACTGAATATACTCGAAAAAAAGTTCAAAAAATTATTACCAGACACCCTTGACCCGCGATGGTCAAGGTTAGGCTCTTCCCAAGTGAAACACGCCCCAAAAAACCCAACAGTACTCTCAGATTTCCAATCCGAGTTACGATTTAAAAGTTATAGATTTTACAATAAAATAATTTTCACTTACTTATTTTATTTACGGCCAAAAACTAACTTTCACTACTGGCCCATGCCGACCAAAGTTAGTATCTACTTAAATAAAGCGTGCTCTCATGAGTTCAGAGGTGGTCTCAGATTTTTAATCCGTGCTACTGTTTTTGAGTTATAATCATTTGAAAAATAAAATAATTTATTTAATTATTTTATTTACGGTTATGCCATTTTTGGGTTTTCTTACAGGAGGCCCGCACTGACTAAACTTAAGTCGCGCTTAGGGTAAAACCACCATCCCGAGTGCAACTATGCCCATAGATTTCGGATCCGAGTAACCGCTTAAGTATTATTCCACTTTTTCAGGAAAACTGCTTATGTACACTAATTAAAGCTTAACAAAACTTTGACAAATCATTACAGGCACTCCGGGCCTCAGAATTGAGCGCCTTCAGATTTCACATTCTCGAAAAAAATCCCATGTAATTAAAAAAAATTACATTAAATTTCTAGGTCTTTATATATTAATTATTTATAATTATTAATTATATGTTATTTAAAATTTTAATTACCTGTTAATTATTAATTATTATTAATGATTTTTTAATTAATAATTAATATTTACTAAATTATTGAATGAATGCGTTAATTAATTAATTATTTTTTAATTACTAAATAAAATTTAATAATAAAATTTAATAATTATAATTTCACTATGATATTTTAATTTTATTCATTATTTATTTATATAATCTATTTTATTTTTCAAATAGGTCTAATAACATTTATCAACATATTATTACTTGTAAATTCATTTGGTGAAGTAGTTAGTACTTAAAGAGTTAAGTGAGAATAATTGAGAGTTGTGTAGGGATGAGTAACCTCCTAGGAAGTTATAGTGTAATGTAAAAAAATATTATAATTACCATGTCAAATAACATGTATTGAAATATTAATACATGTAAATTAATTTGGTGGAGTAGTTAGTATGTAGAGAGATAAATGGGAATGAGTGAGAGTAGCATAAATATGGATGAGAATAGTGTAAATATGGGTGACGTTTTGGGAAGTTGTTGTGTAATGTATAAAAAACCATTAACATAGGTAGAAAAAAAATGGTAAATAAAAAATATATTTTAAATAATTAAAAAATTATATTTATAATAAAGATAAAAAACTATTTTTTTTTATTTTTTTAAAAAAATATGTAAATAAAAACCTTAGATAATTATATAGTGGTGGTTTAAACTATCATAAAAAACCACTGATAAATGATTCACAGTGGTTCTAAAAACTATTTTGAAATGATTCCCGACATAAAAATATATTGTTATTTTTTGAGAGCACCATGAATCATTTAGAGGTGGTTTTAACCATCACTAAATACTATTTCTTTTGCAATGTCCCTCCAATATTCCATAGTTACAATGGGTTTGATTGGTAATTTATCTTCATCTTTAACATTCTCATGATTCAATACCGACACCGCTTGGTTAAAAGGTCTCAATGATTCCAAGATTATACTATTGTTTATAGTTTTTATTTATTGAATCTTCATCCATCACTTTTTCAATATTGTTCAAGATAAATCCATCTTCCCATTGGAATAATAGATTCTAATAGGGATGATATGAATAATTTCCCTTAGTTTATCCATCTCAGTGGCCACTACTTGATCAATCTAAGAAAAACTCTGTTCATCTTACCAATTAGTTGAATATTGACATAACCTCCAATATTGGACCTGATTCTCAGTTATTAAAAACCACAATTGAGTGAAACTCAATATTGAATCTTTAATTTCATACATGTTTGAGGATTTATTTTTCTTATATATTAGACACTCATTCTTGTGTTTAGAATTATATGTGAAATATTCTTTTTCATCAGCCCCACAATTTCTTATGAAAGTCTATATTTCCTAGTTTATTCTTATGTAGGTCAGAAACATTTATTCTTATATAGCCCTTTATTAGAAAAATTCATTTGTATGTGTGGTTTTCCAGTCGATATTTCTTACACAGGTTCTTTCCTGATTAGTACTATTCTTACTCAACGATTCTATGGAATGATTTTCTCTTACACAACTGAGAAGGTTGACCATATATTTACTTTTGCGTGACTTAATCTTATATAGTTGTTGAAAAATCTATAAATTTTTCAAACTCTTTACTCTTACATAATAGTTTGGAAAAATTATCTACTCTTAGACATTACATCTCCACATCACTGTAGCAGCCTTTCATAAAATTGTTTTACATTCTAGAGAATATGGTTATTCTTACATGAACTTATCAAAAAGAAGTTTAATATTACATATCTATGTGAAAACATATTTTTTATCACATAGGTAAGAAAAATAAATTTATAAACCGAAACTAATTATATCTCATAAAAATTAATTTTAAACTTTTAAATTCATAAAAAACATTTAGAATTATTTATTTTTGTAAAATTTAATTTTAAAATATATATTTATATTGAAAATATCTAAAAATTTGAAACTTAATAAAAAATTCCATTTCAAGTCCATAAAATCAATCACAATAAATGTTCTTGAAATATTTAAAATTGAAACCCAGAACAAATATTATTCCAAACACATAGAAGTCCAATATTTTCATAAAAAATACAACATTTATGATTTTTAATACAATTCATCAAATCTATCAATTTTATTACAATTTGAGAATAAAAATGGGTAAAAATTAGTAAAATTGATTTATTCTAAAAACAAAAAATAGATCCACATCAAATTCCCCCACACTAATACATTACTTATCCTCACGTAATCAATAATAATATTCTAAAAGATATAATTAAAGGAGAAAATAAATTCAGATTGCATAACAATGGATAATTTTAAAATGATAAAATCTCAATGAAATTAAATATTTAAAAGTAAATTATCACTATCTCAAAAAAAATACAATGACTAATCCAATTTTTTGTTTTGAAAATATTAATAAAAGTTGAGATAAATGATGATACTTGAAATCCTTAACTCCTCTTTCCAAAATTATTTCAGAATTATCTTTCCCCCCATAATTGAGAATTCAAATAATAATTAACCCAATAATTTACTCCAACACATTTATTTTTATGAATGAATTCATTATATAGTCATGGATTGAGAGTTAGTTTGCCTAAAATTCCTATAGTTCATTGCAACCCAGCTCATCGTAATATTTTACTAAGAAGTGAGATTAATCACCCCTTGTCTTTACCCTTTTTTTATAGACTACACCAAGTGTACAAAATATAAAAGAGATAAGAAAAATATTTAATCCACATGATAACTAGATATTAAACCACTTACGTTTAATTCAAATGATCAACATAATATATTTTATCTTAAGAGGCCCATAGACTTTTCCAATGAATTTAGGAACACTCATCCTTTTCTCATCAGTAATTTTCAATAAAAAAATAGGTAGATTATTGATCGATCAAAAATAATTCATCATCATTTTTATAAATTTAAAGATACATGACTCAACTTATGGTTTAAAGTTAATTCTTCCAGAATTCTCAATAACCAAAATTTGAAAAATTGATTATCATTAAACAAATTAAATTAAATTTATTACATGAAATGAAATCCTAAATTTTCATAAAAAAATTAATATTGAGATCATGACATGGAATGAAAACTACTTAGTATAATCCAAGAGATAAAAAAAATTTATTTTCAAAAAACAAGCAAGTATATATAAGAATTTGAGAATAAGTTCTTGAAAATTATGAAATAAAATTATTGAATATAATAAATTTTAAAAATATTAGGTCAATTTGTGTGGTAAAAATAATGGTACAATATAGCACACAAAGATAAACCCTTAACATACACTTATTTTAAATATTGTTCTTAATGTTTATTCTAAGGTGTGTATGAATTTCATAAATAAATTTCAATAATATTTTCTCATTTTAGAAAAAAGAGCATGAAAAATTGATCATAAATATATTTTAAAATTAAAATCTTGATAGAAGAAAATTAAAATCAGTATCTATAGAAAGAGTATCAGTAAACATATTTTAAAGGAAAATGGAATTCCCTAGTGTTTTCAATTTTTTTCTCTAAATTAAATAAATAAAATCTAATATCTTTTTTTTTCATAACTTCAACTTGATTTCCTTCATTATGGTGCCTTTAAGATAAAATCATATTCAATATTAAATTCATCTTTAAACTTCAAGGATTTACAACCAGGTTTAATAATAATAGTGTTTAGAATATTAAAAAATGTACAAAATAGAAGGTTTATAGAAATATTTTATGTTTAAAGTGGTTGGAAGAAGGGTTGGTTTCAAAATTATATAGGTAAAATAGTAGAATTGGGTGTTTGGTTAATGTTTTATTCTAAAAGAAAAAAAAAGAAAAATAATAGAATGAAAATTTTGTTTTTCAAAATTATGAAAAACGTTATTCTTTCTAAAAAACTAGATATTAAACTACTAGAAAATTAAATGAAAATGTTAAATGGGGTTTGGTTAAAGAAAACTCGCTATTAGTGTTGATATATGCAACCTTCCACTAGGGTAAAAAGTAACTTGAATCCAAATAAATAATTTTGCCTCTTCTCTATTATATCCCTATAGACTGAACATATGAAACGTTTTTGAGAAACTATAAAAATAATTAAAATTATTTTCTAGAAGTGATATATAAAAATAATTTTGAAATTTAACAGACTAAACAAATAATTAAAATTATTTTCTAAAAGTCATATATAAAAATAATTTTGAAATTTAACAAAGAAACCGTCCTTTTTTAAAAGTATCAGTGTAGATTTTTTAAATAAATAATTCTAAATTTAAATACTTTCAATTATTTTAGGGAATAGGAGTTCCAATTTATAAGAAATTTAAAAAGATAAATCATTATTCAAAGAATATTCATTAATAACAAAAACATTACATTTCATTCCTCTATTTTGAAAATTCAAAACCCAAATTTGATCTCATTAATAAGGTGCATGTGTTCTTATAAGAACACATGGGTGTAAGATTTAAGCTACAAGAAACTAGTCATAGTATGCTCAAATTATGGGTCACTTTATGATCTTCACGGTATGCTCGAATTGGTTACATCATTTAATCCCATATAAATGAACTTTGATATTTAGTATGGTGATCCTCTTTTTCTTTAGAATAGATGAAGCCAACTCCTCATTGATATGGGTTGAACTTATGATTTTCGTCAATCCACGATAACACCTTTTCCTGGATGATGATAATTCTAATATTAGAATTATTCTTTGATATGTTTCCCTTACTACAACTAGATTAGGGGGTGATAAGTCTTCTCATTTTTACACTTACTCTTAAAAACATCAATAGATGTGGTGGTACCTTCTTCTTCTTATATTTTCAAAGAAACTAGTCATGTTAATATATAAAGTATGTTTTCTCTCACTCTTCTTGATTTTTTTGGATATGATAATGTGAAGTTTTTTCTTCTTCTTTTTTTAAAAATATCTAGAATGAATCAATATATAAAATCTCTCTTCTTTCATTATCTTTAAAAGATGTTTTTATATAGACCATCTCCCCCTTATCCAAATATCGTGATATAATGAAAGTTTCATAATATTTTTCAATAGGGTCCACACCCCCTTCACCGAGCTAATTCTTGGAGATTAAATACATGAATGAAATACCATCAAATGGTGCAGATGAAATCGTAATCCCCTTTGTTCTTATTAACCATTCCATCTATTAATAACAACTTTTTGGGTTTTTGGAAAATATTTAGTTTCATCAGACATAGTTTTTAGGATGAAGGTCATCAGAAAGAGATGATTAGATAGAGTAATTAGATGGAGACCACTAAATGGATGTTTCCTACTGAATAGTTTTAGAGAATTCTTGAAAAAGGTTTCAACAGATATACTTCCATTAGATGGGGTCCACCTAATTGGGTCATCAGACATATATGATCAAATGGATTTAATCAGATAGAGTTCACACAGAGGGTGTTCATAGGGGTGGTGACACGTTGCATGGGATACATGAATAGTGACTGAATTTTGGTGGTTTCATTGGATGGTTCAACATAAAATCATAGGTTTCCTAGGTCAATGAGATGTTGAATATGAATTTTGAAGGTCAGTGTAACCTATTCACCAAATAAAGTCATTTATAAATAAAGGTGGTGGTCTAGATCTGATGTGCGTGTGTTTCTTATGTGATTCCATGTTGAATAGAATATAGTTTCTAACTTAATTTTATAATACTTTACAGTGGATAGGGTGTGAGTGATGAGTATTGTATTCACCTGTTTCCTTGGAAATGAAAATGATTGTGATGGTCTCCCATGGGTATAGTACATTTGTAAAAACCATGTAAATATTGTTCGTTCAATTATTTTTTATTTGTGTAAAGTGTGTTTTTGGAGTTTTTTTTTGGTGATTAGGTGGTATCTCATTTTATTTCTAGTGCACAAACTCAGAGGAGGAAGTTATCGAATAAACCTTTGTCCGACAACATTATGAAGATTTCCGCTACATAGACTAAAGCATTCAACGAACGTCCATGTGTACACTGTGATTGCTATGTCTATCTGGTGGAATGGATAGAGTACTTACTTTCCCAAAAAATAGTATCATATGTTGGTTCTACTTCACTCATAGAATACAAGTTTCTCCTCTCCCATGCTTTCAAATTGTTTTGATTTTTATTGGGTTTACTGTTATTAGGAAGGATGAATTAAGAGGAAGGTAAGGTTTATATCGATAAGTTTTATAGGATGAAATTTTCATTTTATAGAATTAAACTATAGTATATTTTGATAAAAAATATATAGATGTACCTTTATCTGGTAAATTTCCTAAAATAAAAGACAATATGGAATGAGAAAAGATGGATAGAAAGGCTTTAGCCTTTATCAGGATGATTTTGGTTGGAATGTTACTTTCAATACTATATTGAAGAAAAATTCTGAAAAGGTCATGAAATATTTGACTAAAATATATGAGAATAAAATAATTCTTAACAAATTTTTCATTATGTGAATATTGTTTAGATTGAGGTTATTGGATAAAAAACTACAACCGATCACATGAATGACTTCAATATGATTCGAGGGAAGCTTGAATCGATGAAGGTAACTTTCACAAATGATGTTTGTGATTTAATTATTCTTTCATCCCTTCCAAAGAGATGTTATTCCATGGTGGAAGCAGAGAGAAACTCTAGTGAGAATATAGATCTTGAGTTTGATGAAATTAGAGACATGATCTTAATTGAGGAGTTGAGGTGGAAGGAAGCTCAAACTCCATTCAGAAGTTATCTCAATGCTACTGGGAAAAAATGATCACCTCAATGAAAGGGTTTTAAGAAGAAAAAATATTCAGAAGATAAGTCCCAGATAAGAAGTTGTTGAAAATTTTCTAGTCCAGGCCATACATTATAACATCCCACCTTTTTATCACATTAACTTTCATTACATTATAAAAAACCGATGATCTTTAAGGTTTAGTGTCTTGGAAACCGGGAACTTAGTACATGACAACATAAAACATTATTCTTAAACACTTGAAAGGCTTATTCATTGTTCATCCTAAGTTCATTACAACATCTCATAACCTAGGAGCATACAAAAAAGGAAAGGGTGAGCAGAAGGCCCAGTAAGGGAAACAAGGGAACCATTTTACATGTGAACTTGAGATACATCTAAAAGTCATGAAAAATAACTTTAAGGCATGATAAAGAGATCATGAGGCATATCATAATAAAAATAACGTGTTTCATAACTTGAATATGTGGATAAAACATTTAACATAGACAATCATTTCTGTTTCACCAAGGTCCATCCCCAAGGTGTCATTAAAAAATTACCAAGGTTATTCACCAAGGTATCATTAAAAATGGTCATCTCTAGAGATTAAGTCTTTACCCAATGCATTAGAGCGCTATCAGAGAATACCCTTAAATTTGCCTTTATTATCATGTGATCCACATATATCATCATCAAACATTTCATAAATAAACCATATAGCATAAAAGAAATGGGTTTCATTTCATAATCACAACGTTTTAAAAACTACTTTAAAGACATGATCTTTATGTCACTTTAAACCCACGGAAAATGGAAAGCGGGTTTCATGTATGTAAGTACTAGAATTAAAATTGAACATTTTGATATATATTTGAATACCCATATAGAATAAATATCTTTGAGTATTCACTTAATACAATAAAAGAACTTGAGAAAAAGAGAGAGACATTTTGAGACGAAAATTCTACAGTATAACGACTATGTTATAGGGTTTTTAGAAAACATTGAAAAGAGAGGGGACATGGGTCACCCATTAATAAATGATCCATAAAAAATTATAGGGAAATAATATAAAGGATATAAGAACATGGTAATGAAATTTTAAAGACATACCATATGAAATGAAAAACATGGAAGGAAGACAAAAATAAGATTTCTCTTATGAAAATTCGGCAGCCTAACGATGTCACTTAAAACTAAAAAAAATGAATTAACAAGATAAAATAGGGTCTCTCATCATATGAATATAAAATATTAGTATGATAGATATAGATATCATACCCTAACATAAATAAAAGGAACATGAAAGACTTGACATGAAAATAGTTCTTGAAAACGAGAAGGGTGAAAGAACCCCTTAAAAATTCGGCAGCCTAATGACGACACTTAAACATTCTTAAAATGAATTGATGTGAGAAAGATGGGGTATCTCATCATATGAAAATGAAAAGGAAAGTAGTATGAATATAAAATAAAATTCTCCATCATAAGAACATGGAGCATAAAAGAAATGACATAAAAGAGAGTACTTGGAAAGAAAGAGAGAGGTAAGATCCCTTACCTTGAAGAGTATCTTCAAAATCTTGAAGTTAGGGACCTTGGGAGGCTTGAGGGAACCTTGGGAGGACTCCTTGGGAGGTAAGGAGACCAGAACTTCGTTGAGGAGGATTTTTGAATGGAAAGGATGAGAGAATGGCTTGGTATTTATAGGGAAAGTGAGGGGACAAGGCATTAATGGCCAAGGGACACCTCATTAGTGGTATTGGAAAAACAAGTGGTATTTCCTCATGGTATTGGACACTTGGGACAACTCATACCTTATATTACTATTAATAAGTCGACTATCCCTTAAAATATCTCATGACATCATCATGATGCAGTTATGATGTCATTAAACATATCGAAACCCTAAAACTGTATTTTTACTATTAACTGAAAATTCAACTTTTTTAGAAAAATCTCAAAAAATTTCCTTAACATAATATCAATGCTTTGAATTCAAAAATAAACTCCATTTTATAAAAATAATTTTCTAAATATTTTTAATTTAATCTTTAAATAAAAATACTATTCACCGAAAATTCATTTTTTTCCGAAAAATCCCCAAAAATTACCTTAACATAATATCGATGTTATGAATTCAAAAATAAAGTCCATTTTATAAAAATAATTTTCTAAATATTTTTAATTTAATTTTTAATTAAAAAACACTATTCACCCGAAAAAACTAATACTTGACTAATAATTTCTGAAATAGTTATTTACTTATTTTATTGAATCACATTACTTAATAAAGGTGCCTATATTATATTAATACTTTCTTTAAATGATATTACTAATCCATTTGGTCACATTACTAATCCTAAGCGTAAAATCACTATTCATAAATTACTATTCACCAAAAATTAAGTTGATGTTATTAGACTCCAAATTTCTTAATGAACACATTTGTAGAAGACCATTTTTCAAAAATCATTACACATCATTAATTATTTAAGGTTTACAAAAATATTTTAAAATATCCCTTTTTTTCAAATTCATCAATAATATACATCCTATATTTATCCATACATTTGAAAATATACAAAATTCACTATAAGAAGAAAACACAATTTTATTTATCTCAAAGGATTACACAAAGCAGTTATGGTCTCCTTACATAGACCCTTATAACCCCAGCATAGGACCAAAGTGTAAGGTGTGCTAAGGTGAGAGAATCTTAGGGCGGCTCGGCCAACATCGCATGAGTAGTAATTTCTATCAGTTTGAACTTCTCGAAATGGCGATTCCGTTATAGCTTCACACGATGAAGTTCGGCTTGGGTTTGGTCTAGAGCAATGCCCAGTGGTGCTACCTCCTTCCCAAGTTCTATTAGATGGGCTTTGATTGTCCCGAGACTACTGGATGTGGCCATCAAATCTTCTTTCTATATTAATTAACCAATATCACTTGTATTTATAGACAATACTCACAACATTTAGTTTCAAATGGTCATATTGACCAATGGTCATATAACAGTTGAAACCCAACGGTCTCATTTTAATTATACTAATGTTATCAAATGAAACTGTTTTGTTGAGTATAAAAATAAAATAACACAAAAAATTGGAAAACAAGATTTATTCAAAATTTCAGGTCATTACAATCTCCCCCCCTTAAGAAATTACATCCTCACAATTTTTGAAATTGGGCTTGGAAATTTCATTGAAAGTCCCACATCGGAAAAAGAGTCAGTAACACTATTACTTTAAAAGAAAGAAAGGGATGTACAAAGGTCACCTCAGTTAACCCATACTAGGATTCCATATAGGAAAACATGGGTATGGAGGAGAAAATAAATGGTCAAGTTCTGATGGAGAGTGATAGAAAACATGTCTAAGAGAAAGTTAACCACCAAAAAATCACAAACTTGTGATGGGTTAAACGGTCTTTGATTACCCAGCAGGAAACTTAAACCAAAAACGTTTTTTTACGTTCCTTTTAATAATTTTGAGGAATTAATTTACTATATAGAATAAGAACACAAGGAAATATACTTACCTTAAAGTAGAGTTTCATCCTTTAATAAGGTTCTACCAAGACTAATCTTTTCTCCAAATGATGAGCATTCAAAAATACTTGGTCTCATCAAAGCACAAGAATAATCTTATAGAGAATCATGTAATCCAAAAAAGAATAATTGTCTATCTTTAAACATTTATCCCAAAAATAGAAAGGGTAAGATAAAACAACTCTTCAAAAAGAATGAACCCCATAGGAAGGGAAACTACTTTAAATCTTGAAAGTTCTACGGTACTACCCAAAGTTCATCATAGACCATTCCATAAATAACTGTCCTTAAAATTCCTCAAAATAAACCAAACTAAGATTGAAACCCAAATATAAGAAGGATTTGATAACATAGTATTCCAAGATAAACTTTATCGTTCATCTCCAAACAACATCAACCACTCCTAACATCTTATAACAAAAGTAACTAACCTAAACATATTTTCCCCAAGATAGGTTAATCATTTCCATAAGTAACCTAAATTACTATAAGTTCACCTTAAATTCATCAATTATTAAAAATATAAGTCAACCTTTTACTCCTCAAAGAAAATACCGTAGTAATCAATTTACCTCGATCATATAGGATTCCCAAAACAGTGAACGTCTTCCAAAATAATAATCATCTTTTAATCCCCTAATCATCTTTTTTTTTCAAGAAGAAAAACTTCACAACATCAACATGTGATACATAACAATATATGTTTTCCTTAATGACATAAATCCATCTTAGGTAGTGACTCGATGTTCTTAGAAAAAATTAAATATATGCTCATAGGGCATGAACTAGAATACAACATGACATAGACAATTATTGCGAAGAAGTTACATGTACTTTAGTCATCATGATCTATCTCAGCATATGACTTGCATTGTTCCCTTGTCCTTGAAGATTGTTGATGCTCATCATTCTTCTCATCCCTTCCAAGATAGCATTCCCTTGGATAATGTCCAACTTCTCCACATTTACGACATAGAAAAGTATAAGGTACATTAGATCGAACCTTATCTCTATTCATCACATTATCCATTTTTAAAGCAATTAGATAATTTATGCCCTATCACCCCACACATAAAACATATCCTGGTTCCTTTGTGACATTCTCCTTGGTGCCCCTTTCCACACTTTTTGCACAAAGGAAATTGCGTCTTCTTTCCCTTACCAACTTTATCAGATGAACAACCTTGAGACTTCATCTTCTTCTTCCTTGATGAATTTGGGCATTTAACTAGGTACCAATTATTAATTGCGATTTTTGATAGATGGTTTGACATAATCAAAATATGTTAAAATTGATCTCTCATCATCTCTGTCATATTAATAGGGAAATCATCACATTTCATATCACATTGGTTGTTGGGACATGTTCTTCCATTTCCCGCCATTAACTAAGAAAAGAAAGTATAATTAGGGGGCTTAAATACTTAGCCAATAATCATGAAAAGGAAACTTAAAGCATAGAAGGATAAACTTGTAGAAGAAAAGTATACCCTAACTTGTGATCCCATAGGTTCCAATCTAGGTTATCCATGATCATATATTCTTATGTTAATCTTTATTTTATTTTATATTTGTCCCTTTAATAATGGTTCATACAAAGCTTATGAATTTACCAAAGCATATCCCCCAGGAGTGTCAAACCAAGAGTGCAGCAAGGCCCGTTGTCGTGCACTAGGTTACCCCGGGTCAATCCTGAAACACATTTTCAGAGTTTTCACTCCTAGGAACATTTGTGCCAGAGCCACCTCTACTTGTTCGTATCCAGACATGGATTTATTTGTTTGGAACCTACTAACTCAATACTCACCAAAATACCAGGAATATTTCCTATATTTAAACTTTTCTATAGGGTTATTACTAAAGTTTTCATATCCTAATTTTCACAAATAACTAAACCTTCCTTTGATACCAACTATAACATCCCACCTTTTTATCACGTTAAATTTCATTACATTATACAAAACCAAGGATCTT
The DNA here is from genome assembly GCA_963277665.1 of Viscum album. Lineage (NCBI taxonomy): Eukaryota > Viridiplantae > Streptophyta > Magnoliopsida > Santalales > Viscaceae > Viscum > Viscum album. Next base: position 2,101,458,525 of record OY728130.1, on the reverse strand, counting down.
TAAGGTTTAGTGTCTTGGAAACACAGAACTTAATACATGACAAAATAAAACATTCTTCTTAAACACTTGAAAGTCTTATTCATTGTTCATCCTAAGTTCATTACAACATCTCATAACCTGAGAGCATACATAAAAGGAAAGGGTGAGCAGAAGGCCTAGTAAGGGAAACAAGGGAAACATTTTACATGTGAACTTGAGATACATCTAAAAGTCATGAAAAATAAATTTAAGGCATGAGAATGAGATCATGAGGAATATCATAATAAAAATAACGTGTTTCATAACTTGAAGATGTGGATACAAAATTTAACATAGACAATCATTTTTGTTTCACCAAGGTCCATCCCCAAGGTGTCATTAAAAAATTACCAAGGTTATTCACCAGGGTATCGTTAAAAATGGTCATCTCTAGAGATTAAGTCTTTACCCAATGCATTGGAGCGCTATCAAGGAGCACCCTTACATTTTACTTTATTATCACGTGATCCACATATATCATCATCAAAAATTTCATAAATAACCCATATAGAATAAAAGAAATGGGTTTCATTTCATAATCATAACATTTTAAAAACAGCTTTAAAGACATGATCTTTATGTCACTTTAAACCCACAGAAAAAGGAAAACGGGTTTCATGTATGTAAGTACCAGAATTAAAATAGAACATTTTGATATATATGTGAATAAAAATATAGAAGAAAGATTTTTGAGTATTCACTTAATAAAATAAAAGAACTTGAGAAAAAAAGAGAGACATTTTGAGGCAAAAATTCTGCAGCATAACGACTATGTTATAGTGTTTTTAGAAAACATTTAAAAGAGAGGGGACATGGGTCACCCATTCATAAATGATCCATAAAACAGTATAGGGAAATAATATAAAGGATATAATAACATGGTAATGAAATTTGAAATACATACCATATGAAATGAAAAACATGGAAGGAAGACAAAAATAAGATTTCTCTTATGAAAATTCGCAGCCTAACGGCGTCACTTAAAACTTAAAAAAAATGAATTAACGAGATAAAATAAGGTCTCTCATCATATGAACATAAAAGATAAGTATGGTAGATATAGAGATCATACACCAACATAAATAAAAGGAACATGAAAGACTTGACATGAAAATAGTTCTTGAAAATGAGAAGGGTGAAAGAATCCCTTAAAAATTTGGCAGCCTAACGGCGCCACTTAAAAATTATTAAAATGAATTGATGAGAGAAAGATGTGGTCTCTAATCATATGAACATGAAAAGGACAGTAGGATGAATATAAAATAACATTCTCCAACATAAGAACATGGAGCATAAAATAAATGACATAAAAGAGAGTACTTGGAAAGAAAGAGAGAGGTAGGATCCCTTACCTTGAAGAGTATCTTCAAAATCTTGAAGTTTGGGACCTTGGGAGGCTTGAGGGCACCTTGCGAGGACTCCTTGGGAGTTAAGGAGACCAGAACGTCGTTGAGGAGGATTTTAGAATGGAAATGATGAGATAATGGCTTGGTATTTATAGGGAAAGTGAGGGGGGACAAGGCATTAATGGCCAAGGGACACCTCATTGGTGGTATTGGCAAAACAAGTGGTATTTCCTCATGGTATTGGCAACTCGGGACACATAATACCTTATATTACTATTCATAAGTCGACCATCTCTTAAAATATCTCACGATATCATCATGATGCAGTTATGATGTCATTAAACATACCGAAACCCTAAAACTGTATTTTTACTATTCACTGAAAATTTAACTTTTTCAGAAAACTCCCAAAAATTTACCTTAACATAATATCAATGCTTTGAATTCAAAAATAAACTCCATTTTATAAAAATAATTTTCTAAATATTTTTAATTTAATCTTTAAATAAAAACACTATTCACCAAAAATTCATTTTTTTCCTGTAAAATCCCAAAAAATTGCCTTAACATAATATCGATGTTCTGAATTCAAAAATAAAGACCATTTTATAAAAATAATTTTCTAAATATTTTTAATTTAATTTTTAATTAAAAAACACTATTCACCCGAAAAAAATAATACTTGACTAATAATTTCTGAAACAGTTATTTACTTATTTTATTAAATCACATTACTTAATCAAGGTGCCTATATTATATTAATACTTTATTTAAATGAGATTAATAATCCATTTGGTCACATTACTAATCCTAAGCGTAAAATCACTATTCATAAATTACTATTCACCAAAAATTAATTTGATCTTATCAGACTCCAAATTTATTACTCAACACATTTGTAGAAGATCATTTTTTGAAAATCATTACACATCATTAATTATTTAAGGTTTACAAAAATATTTTAAAATATCTTTTTTTTTAAAATTCATCAATAATATACATCCTACATTTATCTGGACATTTGAAAATATAAAAAATTCACCATGAGAAGAAAACACAATTTTATTTATCTCAAAGGATTACACAAAGTATTTATGGTCTCCTTACATAGCCCCTTATAACCCCAGCATATGACCTAAGTGTAAGGTGTGCTAAGGTGAGAGAATCTGAGGGCGGCTCGGCCAACATCGCACAAGTATTAATTTCTATTAGTTTGAACTTCACGCAAAGGCTATTCTGTTCTAGATTCACACGATGAAGTTCAGCTTGGGTTTGGTCCAGAGGAAAGCCCAGTGGTGCTACCTCCTTCCCAAGTTCAGTTAGACGGGCTTCGATTGACACGAGATTACTGGATGAGGCCATAAAATCTTCTTTCTATATTAATTAACCAAGATCACTTGTATTTATAGATAATAATCGCAACATTTAGTTTCCAACAGTCATATTGACCAATGGTCATATAACAGTCAAAACCCAACGGTCTCATTTTAATTATACTCATGTTATCAAATGAAACAGTTTTGTTGAGTATAAAAATAAAATAACACACAAAATTAGGAAATAAGATTTATTCAAAATTTTGGGTCATTACATACATGTTACCGTTTTGGGAAGAAGGGACATATCAAGAATTATTGTAAGAATTAGATAGAGGATTCCACTTCTAGTAAACTGAACTTAGTAAGTATAACAGACAGAGTTTCTATTTTGATATAGAGTTTGATCATTCTAGAAGAGTCATGGGTTATTGAATCAAGTGTATATTTTCATAAAACTGGTGAACAAGGGTGAAATAAAGATTATATATATCGATAATCTTTAGTAGAGTACATATTACCGATGATGAAGCTTTGGATATAGTTGTGAAAGGTGATGTTAACATTCAAATGAAAAATGGAAGTATCTTGAGACTGAAAGATGTTAGACATATTACAAGTCTCTAAAATAATAACATATCAGTGGGATAACATGATGAATTTAGTATTATAATTACTTTTTTAAATTAATTTTATAAGATAAATAGAGGGTCTATGATGGTTTCTTGGAGAGTCAATAATGGAACCCTATACTTGACCAGATAGAGGGATGAAGTTGCAGTGATCAGAAGCACTTCATCAGATGGTCTAGAAATGTGGAACTATAGGTTTCATCACCTCAGTAAAAATAATATGAATGTTTTAATAGAAAATGGATTACTTAAACTTGATCACATAGACCTTGGAAGTTGTGAGATTTGTATTCTTGGGAAATAGAAAAGAGTTTCCTTTGACTCGAATGGTAAAAAAACAAGGAATAAAAACTAGAACTTGTTTATTTCAATGTTTGGGGACCAGTACCTTTTCACTCAAATGGAGGATCACTATACTTTGTTACTTTCATTTATGATGCTACTCAAAAGGTATAGATTTACTTTCTGAATCATAAATTCAATGTGTTTCAGGAATTTTTTCAGTGTATGTTTTTATCCAAAAAAGAGTGTGAATGAAATTTTAAATGAATCTAAATAGAAAATAGTAGAGAATACACCAGACACAACTTTCATAATGTTTTTCAAATAGAGGGAATCAATCATGAGAATATTATTCCAATAACTTCACAATAAAATGAATTAGATGAAATAATGAATCAATTTATATTAGAGAAAGCTCAGAGTACATGGACTCACTCTAGAATTCCTATGGGAATTTAGAAAAAAGGTTATAAATATAATATATTTTTTGGTGAATAGAAGCTTAGATTTAGCTATGGGAAAAAATCTACTGGACAAAATTTGGTCTGTTAAGAGACTAGAGGTAAACCATCTCAATGGTTTTGTAAGTATCACATATATTTATATCGATTCTAAAGATATAGATAAGTTAGATGATAAATCCAAGGTATTTTTTATCATCGAATATAGTGATGAGAACTTTGGATATCTTCTATGGGATAATGAGAAGAAACTAGTCATTTGAATTAGAGATGTTGTTTTCAATCGAGGTATTTCGTGGAAAGATCAGAACTTGTATGAGAAGGAAGTTGAGGGTAGACCAACTATTGAAGTTCAAGATGATTATATTGAGGTTATCAGAAAAAATAATTATCTGGATGCTTTAGGAGAAACTTCAGAGGATAATGCTTTGATAGTTAGGCTACCAGACAGAGGATGATCAAATAGACTTCTATTGGAAATAAAATAATCAAATATACCCCTACCATAAAAAAATTTTAGATGACCAAATATCAAATAGATAGGTTCTAATGGATGAACCTAAAGTTTTTTTTGATAATATCCATTCATATCAAAGCACCAGTTCAGAGTTTTGGAGATGATATGAACTTTCTACTTCTAATGGATGTAGGGCAATGAGAATATCTAGAAAAGGTAGCTAATCTCAATAAATTGAAATAGTGGGAGTTATCCATGGATGGGGAAATTAATTACTTAAATCTAAATAATAAATGGGAGTTGTATTAACTACCAAAAGGGAAAATAGATATAGAAAATAAATGGGGTTTTTATTTTAAATAATAAGTAGATATAAATAAGAGGTAAAAAAGAAATTTTTGTGGTGAAGGGTTTTTAGTAAAAGGAAGGGATTGTTTTTTTAAAAAATTAATCACCAGTACTAAAGTGCACAACCATTCATATAGTGATCAATATTGTTTCATTCGATGGTCTAAAATTGGATAAGATAGATGTAAAGTTAAATTTTCTTTAAGGGGATTTGGAGGAAGAAATTCACATAGTTTATCCCACAGGTTATAAAGTTAATAAAAAGAATGTTTTGGTTTATAAGTTGAAACAAATTATTTATGGATTTAAGTAATATCCAAGATAGTGGAATCTAAAGTTTGACACTTTCATGCTTGAGTAAAGTTTTAGTTTATGTGATTATAATCATTGTTTTTATAGGAAGAATTGGGATAATATAACATATATCATACTATTTTTTAATGTGGATGATATGTTGATAGCTAGTATGTAGTTCCTTCAGATTAAGGAACTAAAGAGGAAATTTTCTAGAAGGTTTGAGATGAAAAACCTTGGACAAGCTAAGAAGATATTGGGGATGAGAATAGAGATGGATAATAAAGCTATATTTTTTTTTTAATCCCAGAAGGAATACATAAGGAAGCTCATCAAAATATTTAGAATAACCAATTGTAAACCTATATTCACCCCCCTCATTATACAATTAAAAATTTATAAATTATAGGCACCATCAATAGATGTAGAAGTTCATGAAATAGGAAAGTTGCCTTTTCCCCTTATCTATTGGAAGTTTTATATATGAAATGGTTTGTACTGGACCATACATTACTTTTTTACTGAGATTTTTTAGCTGTTTGATGTCAAATCCTAGAAGTAAACATTGATAAGTTTTTAAATGGATCATTCGATGATTGAAGGAGTCAGAGGATGAAACTTTATATTTTGGTGATGATGACTAGTTGAGAGGTTTTAAAGATGTAGTTTTACTAAAGACATAGACTCATAGAAAAGTGCTATAAGATTTGTATTTAATTTTGGTGGAACATCAGTTAGCTAGATGCCTCAATTATAGTCAGTTGTTACATTATTTAATAGAGAAGTAGAGTATGTTTCTACAACCAAATAAGAGAAAGAGTTGATATGGTATATTCAATTTCTAAAGGAACTCATAAAGGGATAGGACAAAGGAATGTTATTATGTGATAGTTAGAGTTACATTAATCTTGCTCAAAAACTAGTGTTTCATGAAATAACGAAACGCATTAACCTGAAATATCACTTTTTATAAATCGTATTAGAAGGTAAAGTATTAGATCTATAAAAGATTTCTAGGAAGGATAACCCTATTGATATGTTTACACAGGTGATCATCCAAGAATTTCTAAGGAAAAAATATTCCCCAGTTATAATTGGATAATAAAATGGAGTGGATAATACTACATGCCTTGGATAGAGGATGAGATTAGGTGGATGGTTGAATAAGGATGAAATCCAAAAGAAATTCTTAAGTGAGAGATTTTTGGGGTTTTGGAAAATATTTAGTTCCATTAGATAAAGTTTTTTCGATGGAGGTCATCAGACAGAGATAACCAGACAAATTCATCAGACAAAGACCACTATATGGATGTTTCTTACTAAACAATTTCAGAATAGTCTAGCATAAGGTTTCAATGAAAAAACTTCTATTAGATGGAGTCTACTAGACGAGGTAATCAAATAGAGATTATCTGGTAGTGTTCATCAAATGGAGTTCTCATAGATTGTGTTTACTAAGGTGGTGACTAATTTTACGAGTTGTGTTCATAGTGACTGACGGTTGGAAATTTCATTGGATGGTTAAACAGAGAATTGGAGGTTACCAAGGTCAATGAGCGGTTTATCATGAATCTCATAGGTTAGTGAAACCTATTCACTAGATGAATACCTCTATAAATATAGGTTCTGGTCTAGCTCTGATGTATGTGTGTTTCTTATGTGCCCCACCGTTGGTGGTGGGGTTGTAAGGGCTTGGGGGGGTGAGGGTAGGTCGCGGGGTCAAGTCCCCGGGCTTGTAATTTCCATGTAATTTTCTTCCTTGTGTGTGTGCTGCTTTCGCGATTGTACCCAAATTTTTATGTGTGTTTCTTATGTGATTCAATGCTAAATAGAAGAAAGTTTCTGACTTAATTTTCTAATACTTTAAAAAGTGGACAGGGTATGAGAAATGAGTATTTTATTCTATTATATCTATAGAAATGATATTTTTTAAAGTGGTATCACATGGATATAGAACATTTTTCTGAACCACATAAATCTTGATTGTTAGATTGTTTTTTCTATTTGTGTGATGTGTGTTCATAGAGTTTTGTGTGGTGATTAGATAGGATATCATCCAAGTTATAGTGAAAAAACTTAGAGGAGGTATTTATCAGAAAAACCTACATCCGATAGCATTGTGGATCTTTTTATTATACAGGATAGAGAATTTAGATGAATGTCTATATGGTGTATGTTGTGATTACTGTATCCATCTGGTGGAATGGACAAAGTGCTTACTTTATTAATAAAATTTTCAAACTTTTGAATATGAAACTAACCCATTATTTGTATAACTAGTATCTTAGAAACCCTGAGATATATTTCAATATTTTAAAATATGGAATCGTACTAAATTAACTTATGAGAAATCCTCCATAAAAATGCATCGAGTCAACAGTCTTTAAAATCCCATAATCTTCAATATTTTAAAATATGTTTCCTTCTTTATCCTCATTTTGAACGCGGAGGATCTAACTGAGGACAACCATTTAAATCATAATTTAATCCTTACATGAAATATGGAAATAATTTATCTATAGAATCCATAAAAATCCCCATAAAAAACTTTTCTTAGATCCTCCAAATATCATGGCACTGTAACTAATTTTTTCAATCTTCTTCTAAACTCTAAATATCATGGCCATATATATTTTTGAAGATTCCGCATGATTCTAAACTTAATTAATAGAACCATGGTATTCATAATATCCTTCACTTTTTTAAATTTAAACATCCAAAATAACCTTTCATGCACAACCTCAATCCATCATTCCAAATTCCACAACATTACTTATTTATTCAAATTAAAAAATATCATCATTTAAAACTCTCTTTAAAATAATTCCTAAATATTTCTCCATAATTCTATCATTTAAATTTAGTTTTTTTTTTCAAAATATTTTTACTTTATAGTTTAAAATCTTCATGTGTGATATTTCCATATTTTAAAAATAAGGAAACTCGAGAATGTAATGCTAATAATTTCTCCATTTAAGTGCACCATGTTTTCTAGTATTTTAATACAAAATAGTTTCCAAAATCATGCACTAAGAAGTTCATAGTCTTCATCTTAAACTATAGAATTTCCTTATTAATAATTTAGTATTTTTTTTATTTTAGATCCTTGAAATTTAATATGAAATATGTCTTCCATTAATCCTCATATTAAAACTTAGAATATTATAGCTTAAAATTTCCATTCAAGCCTTCATTTTCCTTTATTATTACAACAAACATCTTGACTCATTCTTGTAAGAATACTAATAAATATAATACATCATACTCTAACATTATTAAAATTTTACAAAAATTCAACTTATCAAACTCGAGTACCATAAATTCTAGATATGCAAGTCCAAAGATAGATGATTAACTCAACACTCATTACTTTTAGATATTCAAGTCCAAAGATGCATGATTTCCTTAGTACATTGAATACACTTTTAAGCACATGATTGTCTCAGCATGTTGAATACATTTTCAATCACTCCATGAACTTATTGTTAATAAATACACCATATATACAACCATGGTTGCAACACTCTTCCATCTTAGTAATTTCTTTACAAAAAAATATATTTTCAATGAAAGATTCAAAAATTTGGACCAAAAATTTAAATTGTTAAAGAAATGGAGAGTTCTCTATTACAATAATAGTATGTTAATCTCTTCTTCTATAATAAAAAATTAAATATTTAAAAATCATATATTTAAGGTACAATTTAATATTCACTATGCTCACAACATTGATCGAGTGTTGATAAGTTTAATAAGTGAAGAAACAATTGATTCTTTTGTTATTTGGCTTGAATTCACAAAACACATTTACGAAATTAGAATATATTGGCTGGTTATATTCTAAATTATGAATGGAAAATAAAGTATTTAAAATGTTTTATGATATTTCCATAAATTAGAAGAAAATGAAAATAACATCTAAATGAATTTCAACAATCTAGGAATATTACAATGAAGAGAGTGAATATATAAATACCAGGAGAAGATATCACTAATGATCAACTAATGTTTAGCCATAGAGAAGATTACCCCCCCATGGTGGAATTAAAATAGTCCCTCATATTTGACTCTCTCTTTGTCCTAAGAACTAGATTTATTTCAAGAATGACCCACCAAAAAAATTCCTCTTTACTTCACCCAAAAATAGAGTCCTCGAATGTTAATTCCCCACAAAACCTCAGGTTATCTCTCTTTATACTTTCTCATCTTAGAATATTGATGGTTTTATACCTTCAAATTCAATAGTTGTAACAGGTTTGATCGCTAAGTTATCTTCATCCTTTGTGTGCCCTTGATTCAATACTAATACCAATCACTTAAAATCTATTAATAATTCATGCTTCTACAATTTTTTTAGATTTAATTTATTTAATATTTGTTCATCTCTTTTACAATGTTTCTCAAGAATTTTTTTTTCTTTCCAATATAACAGATTCTGGTAAGGCTGATTTAATGAACTTCTAGTGGTTTCTTCCATCTCAATGGTTATTAATTGGTCAAACCGAGAAAATCTTGATTCTTATTCCCAATTAGTTAAAGATAAACCCAAAAAAATATCATACCAACTTCTCAACTATTTATGTCCTTGAGTAAGTGAATTTCATCCTTGATTCCTCTTTAATTTCATACATGTTCGTGGAGTTCCCCTTCTTACATACTGAACAATTATTCCATTTTTTGTATTTCTCTATAAAATATTCTTATGAATCAACACCTTAATTTCTTACACAAGTACTTATTTCTTAGTTTATTCTTACATAGGCTAGAAAAACCTATTCTTATAAAGCCCTTGATTGAAAAAAGTTATTCATACATGAAGTTTTATAGTTGAGATATCTTACACATAATGTTTCTTGGTTAGATTTATTCTTACACATAGATTCAATGGAATGATTTACTCTTAATCAATTCTATAGGTTGGAAAGATATTTACTCTTACCCGAGTTACTCTTATATAGTTACAAGAAAATGACCAAATTCTAAATACTCTTTAACCTTATATAATATTTTGGAATTTTTTTTACATTTATGCATTGTAGTTCCTCATCGATTTAGTATCCTTTCAAAAAATTGTTTCACATGCTAGAAAAGTTGTCCATTATTACATGAACCTATAAAAAAGAAGTTTAATATTAAATATTATGATAATAAATATATTTATTCTTAGATTTACTAGTAAAATAAATGTATAATATGTAACCAATGATATCCCATAAAAATTGATTTTAAGCTATGAAATTCACTAAAAATATAATTAAATAATTATTTTATTTTTAAAACACAATCTTAGAAAATATATTTATATATAAAATCTCTAAAAAGTTGAAAGTCAATTAAAATATATATTTCTAATCCATAAAATTAATATTAAAAAATGTTATAAAAATATTTAAAATTGAAACTCAGAACAAATATTATTTCAAACACACAAAAATACAATATTTTCACAAAAAATACATCATATATAATTTTTAAAATAATCCACTAAATCTATCAATTTTAGTTCAATTTGGGAAAAAATGAGTAAAAATGAGTAAAATTAATTTGTAGAAAACATAGAAAATAGAGCCACATCAAATCCCTCTATGCTAATCCATTACTTATCATCAAGTAGTAAATAATCATATTTAGAAATATAGAACTAAAGGACAACATAAATTTAGATTACATAATAATGGATAATTTTAAAATGATCAAATATTTATGGAATTTAATATATTAGAATACATTATTATTCTCTCAACCAAAATACAATGACTAAATCTAGATTCATATTTTTAAAAAATACTAATCAAAGGTAAGATAAATGAGTATAATTGAAATCCCCAACCCCTATTTCCAAAATTCCTTTAGAATTAACTTTCTCACCATGATTGTGTACTCACAAAATAATTAACCCAATAATATACTCTAATGATTTTATTTTATGAATTGATTCATTTTAAAATTGTAAGAACCTAGTTTTTTACTCAGGTATGGATCTTTTAATTTTTAGTCTAAATCATTTATTTGAACCTAATATAGATTCCTACTGAGTTAGTAAAGGTTACAAGGGCGTCGAAGGCTTTTTTGGAGCCAGGAACCCATGTTTTTGGAGAAAACAAACTCTGCACACTGTTTAGAGTAAACTGCATGGGATTCCCAAACAGTTTTCCAAAGTATGTAGATGAAGTTTTTTCAGATAGAGTCACCTCGCACGGTTAGTGCACGACCGTGCAGCCTAACCATGCGAGCACCCTTTTTTACTAGGTATCTATGCATGTGTTGCACATGGTTTGAAAAACCGTGTGGACCGAACTGTTCAGGCAGAGCTGTTTCGCACGGTTTTCCCACTATTTGACAAACCATACAGACAAACCGTGCGCAGGATAACTTTCTAGATAAATTTCCAGTTTTTCCCTTAATGATCTATTAATCATCCTCATTCCTCTCAACTCATAAAACAACAAGATTTTTCTCCTTTTTCACCCATTTGGATATTTTTGAAGGCCAATTCTAGGGATCAATAGATCTCCTTTGTCCGAAATCCAATTGAGCTTCCATTTGTCACGTTGTATGCACAACGGTAAGTACTCGAGTCCTCTTCACCCGTTCTTATTCTCTTTCACTCTTGACCTAGATATTGTCATGTGATAATTTTTCACCTTTTCTTAGATCTACTCCGATTCGAGGAAAATCAAAGGCCAATGTTGGAGGAGAAGGATCGTACAACCCTAAGGTGGGTGGTCTATAACTTATCCCTAAAGTTCTTTGATTTTGGAATGTTCATGTAGGGTCCACCAGTTTCATTGTAATATGTTTCTTAAATTTATATGCTGTGATTATACTTGATAAAATCCCATGGTTATGTTCTTTCTAAATATGAGATTAGTTGTTAGCAGTTTTACCCACAAATCAGTCCGTATCATGTTGAAGGTTATGTAATATTTGGTTTTTTGTGTTTCGTCACATTTGAGACACCTTTCGGGTGTGACTTTTATTAACCTTCCTAAAGGTGAGTTTTCTTATAATAAATTAATTATTATTAATGATAATTTCATAATAGAATGTACCATGTATGCTCACCACTTGACCTGCCTAAGGTAAGTGCTTCCAAATGATTATTAAATGTGAAATGTAAAATGGAAAGTATACTAAGTATATGTATTGACCATAAAAAATGAGATTGAATTAAGGTTACATGTCCGTAGCTCCACTTTCCATGTTAATAGAAGGTAGCGAAGTGAAACTCTCTAATTGATATTCCTTAATGGTTAATTAAGACTTGATTAAATGGTTGCAACGCTACTTGGCCTATCCACACTAATGAAAGACAAGTTTTGGACCAATAAATAAATTGTTTCAACTCTACTTAACCTATCAACACTAATAGAAGACAATACTTTAACCAAATGAATTATTACATGATTATAATATCAAATATTAATGGACTGACTTGAGCTCACCTTGGATTCTGAGAGGAGAATACCTCGGGTCTCGGGAACCCCATTCCGATTCAAGGATGCAATTTTCTTAGGTTGATACCCACCTAGACTCCGATTCTTATATATTCCTCGGATTCCTAGTATACTACCATAGGGTCCTTTTAATTATTATAAGATACCAAAAATACACTCCTTGGATCCAACATTGACTAGTAGGTTCTATGGTGAAATCCCATAGGTCCCTATCTTTTCTTAGCCCCATTTTACCATGGTCGATCACCTTAGACTCGATAAGTGCCTTATTTTTGAATTCCTTGGATTACACTCCTTGGATTACACTATAACCCCTTAGTTAGACTCAGATACTACTGAGTTAGTATTTCGTGATATTTACATTACCTTAGTTATTACCCTGGAACTCCCTCACTGGATATCATTTTCGGGTTGCCTTGTTATGTCTTGGGACCTTCACTACTTATATTATCATGAGGTGATGTCAGTAAAGGCTATGCCTCATGTGACCTATTAACATTAAATGGTAATTGCTTTATTAATGAACTAGTTACATGTTCAGACACCAGTCAAGGGATGAATCAATTACTTGGGTATTTAGTTATATTTTACTACTTTCTTTACTTTATATAGGCATTCCTACACACTACTATATTCCATTACATGGGACATATGTTATAGACACCACTGGTTGTGGGCCACTGAGATTTATCTCACACCCTCTCCAGGTGCCATTTGGTACCCAGAGTAGATTATATGGTTGTAGGTATTGAAAACGGGAAGCATACAACTTCCAATACTTGATTTTGTGCTGTTAGGATGGAGCTTGATAGCAGATGATCAATTTGGATCTCAGGATGCTTGGAGTAGTCTTTGTTTTCTTTTTCTTTGTGGAACTATTATACCTATTTTCCTATATCCATGTTTTCTAGTTTTCTAGTGACATGGAATTACATCATTATTGTTCTAGTTTATACAATTATTACTATTCTAGTTTATCTACTACATCAGTTTTCTTCTGATGTTTATTTATATTGCCCTCACTATTTACTATTCCTTTATATTCCTTCCGCTGTGCTACACTCTGATAATGAGGGAATAGTTTTCTCACAGACACACCCTAGGCCCTCACTATTAGTTGATAGCCTCTAGAGTTCAGGAAGATGTGCTTGAGACCATGTGGCCCACCAGGCTCGGGGCACCCATTAAGTGGAATCCAGGTCTGAGACATCACAAAGTAGTATCAGAGATAGGTTTCTTTTCTTGTTTTTTTATTTGGAGATAATATATTAGAGAATATGAATACTTGGGAATTGGTCATAAGCTGTTCTTGGGCATCACGAACCCATGTTTGGTGTAAAAACCAAGTTGCCTAAATTATAATTATTCTTATGTTTTTGCCTATTATAGTTGATATTATTTCACTATTGGGTGATGCACATGCTGTGTGGTGTTTTTGATTATTACCCTTTTTTTTAATTTATTTTATCCTTAGCCCGATGATATGAGGGAAATAAGAATTTCTACATGTATCATTATAGGAAAATAAAATTCACATGTCATGCATATTTCCATGTCATATAGGTGCATTTCACTACTTTTCATTGCTTGATATGATTGTGATTTTTGAGCGATGTTGTGATAGTTTGATTGTAATTGTATTAATTTGGCTGTGATTGTGTGATTTATTGTCTCAATTCATGAGATTTATGGGCCCTCATGGGTTGGGATGGGTAATTTACCGAGTCAAGATATTATACTATAAAGAAATGGGTGTCGTTTCTGGTGATAGGTGTTTGGGAACTAATTCATCGGAAATAGATATCCATTATAAAGTGAATCCTTAAATATAAAATAAATTGGTTGCACATTCTTATCCCTCATTTTCATGATTATGAAAGGTAAAGGAGTGAACCTGGAAATTAACTACAAAATGACATGAAACTTATACTTGATCACTTACCTATACCTAGCCGTGTAAGCGGTTAGTTGGGGTAGTATTTATTGGGTAGTGAGTTTTATTACATTTAGTTTCCACAAGTGAAGCTATATTATGCTCCTAAGATTGTTCTAAGGGTTTTTCTTGACATTTGTAGACCAATGCCACTGCGTCGTCCTTGTGTCGTTCTCCAGGAGGGTGGTGACGACCATGCTCTAGACATGGTGGGCCCTGAGCCACCTGTCTTACTTCCAGAAGAGCCACTTGAGGCACTGTCTACTGTACCTAATCCAAGAACTGATTCCCAAGTCTGTGGTTGTTTCCTACATCTGATGTAGTCCATTCAAGGTGATCCATATGTTGTACCTATGATGGTTGATCTAACCTGTGAGTTCCATCATCAACATCCTCCTACATTTTTAGGGGATAACAGTTCTTAGGCTGATGATACTTATATAGAGTCCACGTTGTCTATCTTTTAGAATCTATAAACTCCTATAGAGAGGAGAGTCAAGATTGATACATCCGTGCTTTAGGATTCGAAAAGCGTTGGTGGAATGTGGTTACCTAGGCTGGTTGTCATCCAGGCATGTTATAGGTTGACTTCTAAACTACCTTATATGATAAGTTATTTCCTCAGGAACTGAGGGATGATAGATCTAGAGAGTTCATACATCTCGATAAGGGTTCTATTTCTGTTATAGAATATTTAGCACGTTTCACTGATTTACAGCACTTTGCACTGCTTCTAGCTGGTGATGAGCTTTCGTGTGCTAGACGTTTTGAGGATGGGCTCCAGTATGCCATCCAAACTTAGGTGAATATATTTCACCTTCCTACCTTTTTTGAAATAGTTTATTAGGACCTTACCACTGAGTATAACCCGAGGGACGACATGAGTACCGGGTTTAAAGGATCCGTACCGCGTCAGGCCATTAGTTCTTCCAGAGGCATGAAACATTCCTTAGAGGTTTTTTTTCAGGGTAGTGGTAGACAGAGTATACAGTTTGATAGCTATGTGGTGTGTCATAAGTGTGGAAGACCGAGGCATAAAAAGTTCCAATGTGATAGAGACCCTATAGAGTTCCATGCTTGCAGCCATATGGATCATCTTCAATGTTTTTGCAGGACTTTACCACCAGCTTCGACTGGAAAAGGATGAAATTCAGCTCCACCTTCAGGATCAAGTTATTTTTCACCATGTCAGGTGGGGAGTTGGAATAGCACCAGAAGGTCTGGACAAGGAGGAGGTTGTGGATGTGGTAGTGAGATCCCTGATCAACAGTAGTGTCAGTAGAGCATTCATGATTGTGGTAGTTCATCTATTGCACAGGGCTGTGGATCAGGTCAGTTGCATGCTTTACAGTAGATACCTGAGGATCAAGCTGTGGGACCATCTACAGTACGAGGTACTATTCTAGTAGCCTCTAAAATTGTCTCTGATTTTTTTGATATAGGTGATTCAAACTCTTTCATTTCTGTATCTATCTTGGAAATTTTCAGACTAGAGATACAATATCACTATGGTGTAATGCCCCTCAATACACCATTGAGAATATGGATGGAGGGGATACACCAGTGTAGGGATTTTCCCCTTAATTTAGGAATTTACCCTTTCCTATGGAATATCTTTGTTCTTGAGATGACAATATTCAATTTCATTCTTGGGATGGACTGGTTAGTCCACTAACAAACCTTTGTAGACTGCTATCGCTGCAGAGTTTCTTTTACACCACCAGAAGGCAGCAATTATCTTTTTAAGGGTGAGTGGGATCTCTAGGCTTGGAGAGCTAGACCAAAGAATCATGGGATAGCTGAAGTGACTTCCCATATTAAAAATATTTTCATGGAGGATTAGATTTTGCTTCAAACTATTTTCCCTCCAGTAGTTGATCATTTTAGGGAAATATTTCTTGATGAATTTTCTTGATTACCTCCTAAGAGAGAGGTAGATTTTACAATTGAGATTGTTCTAGGTGCAAATACGGTGTCCTTTCCTATGTAATGGATGACACCTATTGAGATTCAGGATCTTAAGTAGAATAAGGAGGAACTAGAGGCCAAAGGCTTTATATAGCCTAGTACATCCTCTTGGGTTTCATCCATGCTTTTTTCCAAGAAGGCAGATGGAACCTTACATCTATGCATGGATTAAAGAAGGTTGAACTATATTATGGTCAAGAAATGATATCCACTTCCTTGAATTGATGATCTCTTTGAACAGATCCAAGGAGTAAAGGTTTTCTCTAAGATCGACCTAAGACCAGGTTATCATCAGGTATGAGTCAGACCACTAGACATAACTCATACAAAATTCCGTATTAGGTATGATCTATATGAGTATATTTTTATGCCATTTGGTCTTATGAATGCACTTTACATTTTCATGGATTTGATGAATAGGGGTTTCCACCCCCATCTGGACTCTTTTGTTGTGGTCTTTATGGATGACATCTTGGTGTATTCTCGCACTCATAATGACCATACCAAACATCTTGAGGTAGTTCTGAGCACACTGAGAGAGCATCAAATTTATTCCAATCTTTCTAAATGTGATTTATGGATTGAAAAAGTCCACTTATTGTGTCATATTATTTCAGAATTAGGTGTATTTATTGACCCTTAAAAGGTTAGTGCTGTAGTTTCTTGGGAGCATCCCAAAAACGTGTTTGATATTAGGAGTTTCTTAGGGCTCGCATGATATTACAAGAATTTAATATAGGACTTATCAAATCTTGCTTCACCTCTTACTGAACTTACAAACAAGGGTGTTAACTTCTTGTGGTAAGAAGCATGAGAGAAAGACTTTCAATAATTGAAAGGGAGGCTTGTCTTGGAACAAATTCTGATTCTTCCAGAACCAGGTAAAGGTTATATCGTCTTCTACGATGCATCGGGAATTGGACTAGGAGTGGTGTTGATGCAGTAAGACAAAGTTGTTGTGTACGGATCATGGTAGTTGAGGCCTCATAAGAGAAATTACCCAATGCACGACCTCGAGCTAGCAACAATTGTCTATGCCTTGTGTTGCTGGAGACACTATCTATTGGGTGAACACTTTGTGGTGTATATGGACTACAAGAGCCTCAATTATATCTTTTATCGGTGTGAATTGAGCCTTATAAGTCGGATATGGGTCAAATATCTATAATCCTTTGATTTTGAGCTTTCCTATATGCCTAGAAAGGGAAATGTGGTCACTGATGCGCTAAGTCGGAAAAATAAAATGCAGACCGTACAGAAAGCCAATGAAGAATGGAAGTTAATGGAACACTTTTATAAAATTCATCTTAAGTTTCATGATAGTCACAAGAAGTCTTACCTATTAGCCTTAACAATTACCTCTTCCCTCCTTGAGAAGGTGAAGTGTAGGTAGTTTTCAAATCCTGAAGGTTTAGTTCTCTGTGAGAGTATATGAGAAGATAACCCACCTCTAGATTGGTATATGGATAGAGATGACATCCTGTATCTATGTTGATGTGCTTAGGTTCCTACAGATATGAGTGAGAAGTTTATGAAAAAGTCCCATGACTCTCAGTGGGTAGTTCATTCAGGCATCTCAAAGATGTATTGTGATATGTGATTCCCGTATTGGTGGCCTAGAATGAAACGTCAGATTGCAGGCTTCATCACTAGTTGTTCCACCTGTTAGCTAGTGAAGGTGGAGAACCAAAGACCTAAAAGCTTGTTATAGCCTCTTCCGGTCCCAGAATGGAAATGGGTAGATGTTGCTATGGATTTCTTAGTTGGCTTACCTAGGTCTCCAAGGGGTAGCGATGCTATATGGGTAGTCATTTACTAACTAATGAAACATACCACTTCATTACTATATGGGAGAATTTATCAGTTTATAAGTTGGGAAGACTGTATGTCCGTGAGATTTTATGACTACAAGGGGTTCCATGTACTATTATTTCAGATAGGGACTCTTGTTTCACTTCACAGTTCTAGTAGGGTTTGCAGAAAGCTATCAGAATTCAGGTGCTTCTAAGAATATCTTTTCACCCTCAGACCGATGGACAATCGGAATAGACAATACATGTTCTAGAGGATATGCTCTGAGCACATGTCCTTAATTTTAGTGGTTCTTGGGAGAAGCATATTCCTCTCACTGAGTTAACTTATAATAATAGTTTTTTTGGCGATGATTCAGATGGATCCTTTTGAGGCCTTATATGGTAGGCCATGCCATTCACCCTTGTGATGGCTAGAGGTAGGTGAGGCAGCCCTACTAGGTCCTCATATTTTTCAGGAGAATTCAAAACAGGTCTAGCTGATCAGGAAGTTCATGACTACTGATCAGTCTAGATAGAAATATTATACCAATCTTCATCGACAACCTCTTGAGTTTGAGGTTAGGGATTGTGTTTTTCTCTGGGTATCACCTAGGTTATGGAATAGGTGGTTAAGGAAGAAAGGAAAACTATAACCTTGTTACGTCGGAGCATTTTAAATTCAAGAGAGATTCATCCTAGTGGCCTATCTGTTGCTACTACCTTAGAGGTACCATGTGATGCACTACATTTTTCATGTCTCACAGCTTCGCCAATATCATGCTGACCTATCTCATACTTTTGATCCTGAGGAAGTTGAGTTAGATGCCGATTCTACCTTTGAAGAGTATCCCGTACACATTGTTGACCGAAGCACAAAGGCACTCTGAGGAAAGTCTCTCCCTCTCATACATGTGATATGGAAACACGATCGAGTATAAGATGATACTTGGGAGAGAGAATCTAATTTACATACCCAATGGCCAGAGTTGTTCTCAGACAGTGTTTCTTTACCCTTGGAAGGAGAACTTGGGGGAAAGTTATTTTAGGGGGAAGACTGTAAGAACCCGTTTTTTCACTCAGGTATGTATCCTTTAATTTTTGGTTTAAATCATTTCCTTGGACCAAATATAGATGCCGAATGAGTTATTAAAGGTTACAAGGGTGTTCGGGGATTTTTTGGAGCCCGAAACCCATCTTTTTGGAGAAAACATATTTTGTGCATGGTTTCAAGTAAACCTTGTGGAATTCCTACATGGTTTTCCAAACCATGAAAATGGAGTTTTTTAGATAGATCCACCTTGCATGGTTGGCACACAACTGTGCGGACTAACCGCGAGAGCGCCCCTTTTTCCTAGGTACCCGTGCATGGGTTGTGTACAATTTGACAAACTGTGGAGACCAAACCATTCGAGAAGATCCATTCCGCATGGTTTGCACACGGTTTGACAAACTGTGTGGATAAACTATGCACATGCTATTTTTTTGGATAAATTTCCAGTTTTCCCTTAATGATATATTAATCCTCCTCCTTCCTCCCAACTCATAAAACAACGAGATTTTCCTCCTTTTTCACCCATTTGGAGCTTTTTGAAGGCCAAAGATGGGGATCAAGAGATCTCCTTTATACGATATCCGATCGAGCTTCCGTTCATCACATTGGATGCACACCATTAAGTACTCAAGTACTCTTTATCCATTCTTATTATATTTCACTCTTGACCTAGATATCATCATGTGAGAGTTTTTTTACCTTTTCTTAGATCTACTCTGATCCGAGGAAAATCAAGGGTTGATACTAGAGTAGAAGGATCATAAAACCCTAAGGTGGATGGTCTATAACCTATCCCTAAAGTTCGTCGATTTTGGAATGTTTGTGTGGGGACCACTAGTTTTGTTGGAATCCATTTCTTAAATTTATATTCCATAATTATACTTCATAGAATTTTATGGTTATGTTCTTTCTAAATATGTGATTAGTTGTTAGAGATTATACCCACAAATCAACCCACCTCATATTGAAGGTTATTCCATATTGGGTTTTTTGTGTTTCGGCACGTTTGAGCCACCGTTTGGGTGTACCTTTGCTCTACCTTCCTAAAGGAGAGTGTTCCTATAATAAATGACTTGTTATTGATGAGAATTTCATAATGGAATATACCATGTATGCTCACCACTTGACCCTCCTAAGGTAAGTGTTTCCAAATGATTATTAAATTTGAAATATGAAATGGAAATTATACTAAGTATATGTCTTGGCCTTAACAAATGAGTTTTAATTAAGGTTACATGTCCGTAGCACCCCTTTACATGTTAATGGAAGGTAAAAGAGTGAACGTCTCTAATTGATATGCATTAATGGTTAATTAAGACTTGATTAAATGGTTGCAACACTACTTGGCCTATCCAAACTAATTAAAGACATGTCTTGGACCAATAAATAAATGGTTTCAACTCTACTTGACCTATCCACAATAATGAAAGGCAAGACTTGAACCAAATTAATTATTAAATTATTACAATATCAAATAGGAATGAACTGACTTGAGCACTCCTTAGATTCTGAGAGGAGTATACCTTGGGTCTCAGGAACCCCATTCAAATTCAAGGATGTAGTTTTCTTAGGTTGATACCCAACCAGACTCATATTATTGCATATTCCTAGGATGCTTGATATACTACCATAGGGTGAATTTCATTATTATAGGATACCTCAGATACACACCTTGGATACAACATTTACTAGTAAGTTCCATGGTGAAAGCCCATAGGGCCCTATCATTTCTTAGCCTTGTTTTACCTTGGTCGATCACCTTGGACTCGGTAGGTGCCTTATTGTGGAATGACATGGATTATGCTCCTTGGATTACACTCTAACCCCTTAGATAGACTCAGATACTACTGAGTTAGTGTTCCATGAGATTTACGTTACCTTGGTTATTACCCTAGAACTCCCTCCCTAGATATCATTTTTAGGTTGCCTTGTTACATCTTGGGACCTTCAATACTTATACTATCATGAGGTGATGTCAGCGTTGGATATGCCTCACGTGACCTATTAACATTAAATGTCAATTTCTTATTTAATGAACTTGTTACATGTTCAGACACCAGCCGATGCCAGAAGCAAGTACTTGGGTATTTAGTTTTATTGTACTGCTTGCTTTACTTTATATATGCACGCCTGCAGACTGCTATATTCCATCACACAGGCCAAATGTTATAGACACCATTGGTGGTGGACCATTGAGATTTATCTCACACCCTCTCTAGGCCCCATTTGGTACCCAGAGTAGATTATATGGTTGCAGGTATTGACAAAAGGAATCATACAGATTCCAATACTTGGTTGCGTGCTACTAGGATGGAGCTTGATAGCAGATGAATGAGTTGGATCTCGAGATTCTTGGAGTAGTCTTTGTTTTCTTAAACTTTGTGGAACTGTTATGCCTATTGTCCTGTATCTATGTTTTCCAGTTTTCTACGGACTTGACATTACATCATCATTATTCCAGTTGATACAATTATTACTATTCTCATTTATCTACTGCATCATTTTTCTTTTGCTATTTATTTATATTTCTTTTGCTATTTACTATTCCTTTATATTCCTTCATCTGTGTTACACTCTTCTAATGAGGGCATAGTCTTCCCACAGACACACCCTAATCCCTCACTGCTAGTCGAAAGCCTCTAGAATTTAGTAAGATGCGCTTGAGGCCATGTGGCCCACCAGGCTTGGGGAACCCGTTGAGTCGCATTTGGGTCCAAGACATCACAAAAATCATGGATTAATAATTAATATACCAAAAATTACTATATTTAATATAAATCCATATCCCCTTGATCTTTTACCAAGAAGTGATATTAATCACCCCTCAACTTTATAATTTTTTTACAAATTCCAAAAACTGTAAAAAAGAGAAAAGAGATGTGAAATATATTTAATCTAGAAGCCACCTAGATATCAAACCACTCACACTTAATTCAAATGATCAATATATTTTCTTTTATATAAGGAGGTCCATTTAATTTTCCAATGAATTTGGAAGCACTCATATTTTCCTTATCAGTAGTTATTAATAAAAAAATCAGTAGATTATTGGTAGATAAAGGAAAATTCATCATAATTTTTACAATATTAAAGACACATGACTCAAATCATGGACCAACATCCATTCTTCCAAAATTCTCAAAAATTAAAATTTGAAAAATTGATTCTCATCAAACAATATAGATTTTATTTTAAGTATGATTTATAATCCATAATTTTCATGAAAAAGAGAATATTAAGAGTGTGATATTTAATGAGAACTACTTAGTTCAGTCTATGTGATAAGAAAACAATCAATTATAAAAGACAATTAAAATCTGTATACGAATTTCTAGAATAAGTTCTTTCTAATTATGAAACCAAATTTTTGAAGGCAATAAATCTAATTTTTTAGGGTAATTTGAGTGGTAAAAATAATGAAATAGTGTAACACATAAAGATAAAATCTTCCCCCACACTTATTTTAAAAATTTTCCTCAATGTTGATTCCAAAGTGAGTATGAATTTCTAAAATGAATTTAAATAATATTTTCTCATTTTTTCACAAAAAATAGCATACATAAGATATTAAAAATATAGTAAACATTTAAACTCTTGAAAAATGTAAGTTAAATTTATCATTCATTTAAAGGGAAACCATAAACCGATTTTAACGGAAAAATCACTCCCTTATGGTTGCATTTTTTTCTTTGAAATCCATAAATATACATTACTCTCTTTTTTTCATAACTTCTGACATGTTGCTATCATTATGGTTCTTATAATATAAAATAAAAGTCAACATTAAATTTAGCTTTAAATTCCAAGTAGGTACAAACGAGTTTAATAATCAGCATTTTTGACATTTAAAAACATGTTCAAATTAGAAAGTTCAGAAATAGAATTTTATATTTAAAGTGGATGGGAGTAGGGTTTGTTTCAAAAGTATGGAGGTAATATAGTAGAAACAAGTTTTGGGTTTATGTTTTATTCCAAAAGAAAAAAATGAGAAAAAAATAATGAAAAATTTATTTTATTTAAATCATTTAAACCATAATTTTTTTTAAAAAACTAGTCGTTGAACTATTATAAAGTTGAAATAAAATGTTAAATGGGAGTGAATTAAAGAAAACTTTCAATTAGTGTGAATATATACAACCTTCCTCCAGGATGAAAAAGAAATTTAATCCAAAAAAGTAATTCAACCTCTTCTATATTGTATCCCTATATAATGAACATATAACACCATTTCAAACTACTAAAAAAAACAATTAAAATTAATTTCTAGATGTAGGAAACAAAAATAATTTTGAAATTTAACAAAGAAATCACCCTTTTCAAAAATTATCACAGTTGGTTTTTCAAAGAATGAATGTTCAATTTGAATTATTTAAATTGTTTCAAGGAATAAAGGTTTTAATTTATATTAAAATTTAAAAGACAAATAATCATTCAAATCATTTTCATTTACAAAGAAATAATGAAAAATAATTTCTCTATTTTGACACTCAAATTACCCAAATTTAATCTCATTAATAATGTGCGCGTTTTCTTCAAATTTAAAATTAGTACCCATGTTGTCATTGAGATATAAGAATTTATCATATAATGGTTTAAATACTACATTAGTATAAAAAGTTATTTTAAATTATAATTTATCTACACTATTAAATAAATCATTCACATTATCAAAGGTTTAAAATTAAATATAATTCATATCAATCAACTTTTCAAAAAAACTGCTTTATAATAAATTCATTCACTCAATAAGAAACTCAAAAATATTAGGACCATTTTAAATTTCAAAATAATTATAAATTTTAGAAATTATTTTTTGTTTAAAATTGAGGTGCGATAACAGTTTAAATCCATTAATAGAATTAATTTCAGAAGTTAAATCGATTTTTATATAAGAATTTTTAAAAATAGGGTCATGTTCTACATTTTTATTAATAATTTTAGTAATAAAATGTTCACATTCATCAAAGAAATAAAATACATATTTTTATTCAAAATAATTCAATTCATTTTCAAGTGGAAAGTGGAAATAAAAAAATAGTACTTCTATATATAATTCCACAATTTTATCTTAAAAATACTAGATTAGGTGTATAATTTTATTTTAACAAGAAAATGAATATGGGTAAAGTTTTTTTATTTTCAAAATTGGAAAAATCACTAGGTATTTCACCTTAAAAAAATCATCTGAGTAATCATATAAAGATTCTTGGTCTCCTACACTCACATCATCTATAAAGTCTTATCCAATGATCTATTTTTATGGTGATGAGGAAAAATAAAAACCTAATTCATCCATTAACTTATCATCACAAGGTTACCCAATGGTATAAGTGGTTAGGGTAAGTTTCTCTTTATTTACATCTTATCATTGAACATTCACTCCTTTTAGGATATTAGAAATGTTTTATATTTTTTATTAATTTACTAAAGTTCTCTAAGTTCTATTTACTAATTATATTATGTATAATACCCATAAATAAGATACTTTTTTGTCATTTTTATAACCAATCATAAACTTGATCACTTTGATTTTGGTTTTGAATATAATTTTAATTTTGAAAATGATTTTGATTTTAATTAACATAAAGATTTTAAAAACTATTTTTATTTTGAAAAGTATTTTAATTTTGATTTTTTTCATTTTCAAAACTAGATAACCCATGAAAATTATTATTTAATTAACTTACAATTTTTTTTAAATTTTTATGGTTATGATTAGTTCATTGAATAATAGTTTTAATTGAATTTATTTGATATAAAAGAATAGTTTTTTATTTTAACAAGTACCACAACAATAAATAACAAGTATATTTCAGCAATAATTCACACAAGTAGTGATGAGAAACTCATAGATTATGTTTCACACCAAGTAATAATAGTGAGTGATTTAATCACACCAATAAATTCATAAAAAATGATGGGAATTTACTCTAAAAAATTGGTAAACAAAAATCACGAAGTAGTTCATAGTGAATATTTTTATTAATTAAGTTTAGTTTCTTTTTTAGTTTTCAAATTTTCATATTTTTTTATAAAAAAAGTGTGAAAAAAGAATTTAAACCCTTAAACAGTGATAAATGGAAACATGAATTTTTCATGGATCCCTTTCAGTTTTTTAAAAAATAAAAATTCACTATAGTGGAATACCCTAGTTTAATCTCATGTGGAGGCACACTAACTCACACTAATCATTCTATTGTAACTTATGTTAGATTTACTAAAGAATACAAAAACATGGGGGGTTTTAATGGAATGAAATGAAAATTAAAATTAAAATAAGGAAGTAGATGTGATTTTGTTTATCTGAGTATGAAAATAAATTAGATATGAAAAAGATGACTAACCAAGATTGAACCATTAGTGAATCTTCCCACTTAGTAATTTCTTTTCAATAAAAGATTAAAAATCATGGAATAAACATTTAAATGATCAAATAAATATATATTACCCATTATAATCACAAAATTTTAATCTCTTTTTTATAATAATAGATTAAATATTTAGATAGAAATTATTTAAGGTATAATTGAATATTCACTATACTCACAACCTCAATCGAGTATTAATAAGTTTGAGCAGTGAATTATTAAATGATTTTATTCTTATTTTTTTGAATTCACAAACCACATTAATCAAATTAGAATATATGGATTAATTATATTATAAATGATGAATTGAAAATAAAGTAGTTAAAATTTTTAAGGATGTTGAAAGAAATTAGAAGAAAATAAAAAACATCTTTGAATAAATTTCATCAATCCTGAAAGATTACAAGTAAGAGAGTTAAAATGGAAATATAGGGAGAATATATCGTCCAGTATCAACCAAGGTTTGGTTACATATAATATCAACCTACCATAGTAGAATTTCATTTTTCCTAATTTCCAAATCTCTATAGCTTGAGCATCAGATATCTTTTGAAGAATTACCCCCCAAAAAATTCCTCTTCATTTCACCCAAAACCTGAATCACTGAATGTTTCTTCCCCAAAAATCCTTAGGTTATCTAAATTTATAGTTTTTTATAAAATAATATTGATGGTTTTCTCCATTAAATATTAAAAACTTTTTAGGGGTTCAATTGGTAATTCATATTCATCATTTACATTCCCTTGATTCAATACTATAATGACTCGGTTAAAAGCCCTAAAAATTACAAGTTTTTACTAATGTTTACAATTTTATAAATAGAATATTTATTGATTCCTTTTATAAATTTTTTTTAGAAAAATATATAGTCTCAATAGAATAAAATATTACATATAGTTCAATTAATTTACACATATTTCTTCCAGCTCAGTGGTCATGTCTCAGTCAAAACGATCAAAGCTTGGTTTATCTTCCCAATTAGTTGAAGATCAATCACAACTCCAATATTAGACCTGTTTCTTAATTATGGGAGATCTCAGGCAAGTGAATATCATCCTCAAACACTCATTAATTTCATATGTGTCTGAATATTTCTATTACTTATGTACTGAATAATTATTCTAATATTTAGAGTTCTCTATGAACTATTATTACACATCATTACAACAATTTATTACGTAAATAAATATTTCCTAGTTTATTCTTACAAAGGTAAAAAACACTTATTCTTATATATCCATTTATTGGAAAAATATATTCACCCTTGAGGTTTTCTAGATGAATTTTTTGAAATAGGTTGTTTCTAAATTGGTTATATTCTTACACACTGATTCTACAAGTTTATTAACTCTAACAAAACTTAGTTGGTGGGAAAAGGATTTACTCTCATGTGAGTTACTCTTATGTAACTAATAGAAAATGAAAAATTCCAAAAACTCTTTCCTCTTACATAATAGTTTAGAAAAATTTTCAACTCTTACTCATTGCGGTTCCTCATCACCACAATAGCCTTTCATAAAATTATTTCACATGCCAAACTAGTTTTCCATTATTTTGTGAACCTATATTTTTTTTAATATTTTATATCTATGTAAAAAATATATTTATTATTATATATGTAATGAAAATAAATATAAAATTTCAAACTAATCATATCCATTAAAATTTACTTTCAAACTCTTAAATTCACAAAAAATCCAATTAAAGAATTATTCTATCTTTAAACTTCAATTTTAGAAAATATATTTATATTGAAAATATCTAAAAATTTGAAAATAAATTAAAATTTATATTTCTAATTCATTAAATTAGTCCCAATAAAAACTATCAAAACATTTAAAATTAAAACTTAGAATAAATATTATTTCAAACACAAAAAAATATAATATTTTCAGAAAAAATACTACATTTTTATTTTTTAATACAATTTATAAAATCTGTTAATTTTAATCCAATTTGAGAATAAAAGTGTGTAAAAATATATAAAATTAATATATAAATAACACATAAAATAGATCCACATCATTTCCTATAAGTGAGTCACAACCGGGGAGTCTTGTTAGTCTCATAATGATTCCTTGAGTATTATGAATTTTATTTCATAGCCATTGATGGAAATGTCACATATGTAGGAGGCTTGAGGAAAGTGAAATTGGAATTGAGAGGTGTGTCTATAATTGATTTTTGGATTTATTGACTGAGAGAGGTCTTATTTGGTAAGTGAAACTCACCTTGAGTGATGTCAAAGGGTGGGTCTATGTGATGATATAATGTTGGTCCTATGAGGTACGATCATGGACAGACATACAAGGATAAACTGGAATGAAACCAAAGGTGGTTTAATTATTTATTGTGCTATGATTTTGGACTATAGTGACTATTATAGGTCCTATAAACCTTTTTCATTTAACACATGACTACTAATGGTCATATCACCATAGGAAAGTGGAAAACTACTTTAATAATGGAACCGTGAGTGGTGTCCTTGTCCTTTGATTGTGTTGGGAGTCTGGTGTGGAATATTTGAGTGTTCTATGATGATTGTAACTCATGTATTGGTTAGGATAAGTTATGATATAACCTTTGTTATGGGAATTTATTATTATGAGTGACTATTGTAGTTACATTCTTAAAAAATTTCTAGTTTTAGAAAATTTAAATCCACGGGAGGTTGGGAATGATATAATAGTGCTAAGTGTACCACACTGTGGTCGTGGGTATTTTAGTGAGTAGCATGGGTCTATATAAACCAAAACCTAGGGTGATGAACCATTTTCCATGGTTATAGTTATGTTTAATGATGTTATGGGATTGTATGATTATCTTTTCACCCTTATTGTGACTGTGATGATATATGATAGGTTAGACTAGATATTTTTACAAATAGTAGTTATTGATTTATTATTCTAGGTGGGTCAAATTTCACCTTGATATTGAATGAGTGTGGTAAGAGGGTTTTACCTCCCCCTGATATTTATGGTGTATGAGAGGCATGATGTAATCCCCCTTGAGGCTGGTAGAGATAAGTGGGTTGGATGTTATTCCTCCTAATATGTTTTGATGTGGGTTAGATATGATGACTCCGAGGATGATGTGATGCATGTTTGACATGATTCCCCCCAAGATGGTTGTGATACAGGTTGAACATGGCGACTCCAAAGATAATTTTGATACGATCTAGACATGATTCATCTCATGATGGATGTGATACGGGTTGTACATGTTACCTATTGAGATGTTGTGATTATAATTATCCGTGATTCATCTCAAGATGTTGTGATGTGGGTTAGATATGATTACACTTGATAAGTTGTAATTCTAGTTGGATGTGATGCCTACTGAGATGGTTGTGATACAGGTTGGACATGATACCTCCAAATATGGTTGTGGTATGGGTTAGAAATGTTTCTTCTTTAGATGTTATGATGTGGGTTGGATGTGTTTCATCCTTATATGGTTGTGATGTGGGTTATATGTGTTTACTACCAAGATGTTGTAATATAGGTTAGACATGATTCCTCCTAATATGATTGTGATTATGGATAGACGTGATGAGTCCTTAGATGACCAAGTGTGCCAGGTTTGATGTACTCTTTCTTAAGTGTGATATGATTTCTATATAGAATGTACTACCACAAAATAGTTGAGATGAGTTATGAAAATTGAAAACTAGACTTGATTGAGTTAGTACCATAAATAGATCATACATCGACACTAGTCAAGTTAGGTTTGAGTCAGCTATCAGGGTATATTATTGAGTAATGAGTAGTTTGATTGGTGTATGTATATAATGTTTACAACTTCATTTTCATTCAGTAAATGCATGAACATATATACCAATTAGGGATATCATTGGCGATGACCTAAAAAGTTTTATTCTAACACCTTATGTTGAAACTTTGTTTCACATACAAATCTTATGGTTTTTATGCAGGTTTAGGTGATTACCCAGTACAAGAGAATCAGCTAGTGGAGCTTATAGGGGTTAAATATATTGGTCTAAGATGGTGCCAAGGATAGTTTGGGGTATCCCCTTTAGTTATTTATAATTTTATTTCCAGTGATATATGATGAAACCACTGGGTGATCCTATTATTATATGATTGGATGACCTATATGTATATCATCTACTATATCATGGTGGATGTTATTTATTACATGGTATGATTTCCACTGCAAACACATTTTTTATTATGATATTAATCCTATTATGGATACTTAATTATTTTTATAATATTTTATAATGATACAAGATGGTATATCCCCCCCATGCGGTTTATTAAACCCTTACTACTAGTTACCGACCTCTAGTGTATGGTGAGGTTCTATTGAGGTAACATGGTGCCCTCTAAGCTAGATTCATTTGGGTCAAATAGTATAGGGATGTTAAAAAGTGGTAACAGAGCTTTTTTTTTTCTTTTTTTAATATTTGGGGTATGGTAGATAAAGATAGTATTGGTCAAATCCTTAGATTAATGCTATGATTTTTTTTTGGACAACACCTTTATGAGTTGAGATCTAAGTTACTAGTGATTTGGGATTGATGTGATTTCTTTTATTTGTAGTAGTTGATTTTTCTTTCAAGGATGATGTTTTAGTTTATAGATTTACTAGTTTTTTTTGGCCCAAGATGAAAATAGGAAAGTGTTCATGAATCATCTTTGATATATAGGTTTACACAAAATGTGAATACCTGTATGTGATTGTGATACTGGTTCTAAAAATAAAAGAGGCTTCAGTTATTTGAAGTGTTAACAATTACCAATTTAGTGTTTACCTAAATATATTATAAGGGCGATGTCTTATGAGAGGAAAAAAGATATTTGAGACTGAAGGAGAGGAGATACTTTTTGGAATGTGACCTATGTGATATATGGCCTATATACTAGGTTAAATATTCCAGTGATAATGAGTTTTAGCTTAAGATATTGGTGAGTCAAGTGCATTACTAGAATAATATGAAACCTTTATTGTTACTTCTTGAGATTATTGTGATGTTATGAGGGCAACTAAAAGAGATAGGATAACCCATACATTTGGATTCTCTATAAAGGGTAAGCATGGTTGGATGCTTCATACGATTGAAATTAAACAAGAATGATGTGTGATCGTGCATTAGTTTAGGCATGAAAAACGACTTGATATATATGGATATAGATGCATATGTGATACTTCATGGGATTATTCAACTGAAATGCTTGGAATTTGTGGTCAGTAGATTATTCATGTTATCCTAGGATTAATTGGATATTAATCAAAGTGGTTTGGGTTGAGTTATATGTAAAGGTGGAACTAGGGTTTTATGAATACTCATGGATGAGATTTCGATAGGAAATGGTGAAAATTTTGTATCACAATGAGAGTAATTATGTGATGTATCTCTTTCCATGGAAACAATAGAGCGGGTTTTAATACTACCCACTTGATGGATGTGATAGTAAGATTTAAGATCATCCTTTAATGGTGATATTAGTGATCGATTAGGTGTGATTAGACTTTGATAGCATGCGGTACATAATGATCGGGAAGATTTCATAAAAAACATTGAGGTGGTGAGATTTGGTATGAGAGTTACATGAATTCTAAGATAGGCCATGCTGAAATTTATTAATTCATAATGGTTGAATTAGATCCTTTTTAATATATAAGTTCATCAATACTAGAGTGATTATTCCAACCCCTTTGAGACTTGTATAAGGAATATGACCTTGGGAGGTGCCTTTATATTATTATGGGGTTAGGAAATATTTATTTCTCCTTAACTTATTGGAGATATGTTGTGAGATACCAATGAGCTTATGATGAATGATCACTCTTTGGATGTGATTAGGTATGATATTAGCCTTGTATTAGTGTAAGAAATCATGTAAATAAAGAAATTTCCAAGGGATTTAGCTATTATAACATAATTTCATAAATGAGTGAGATCATATGATACCTTGGGAATGTTTAAGTGTGGATTGACCATTGATGATTGGTGGATCGAGGTATGATTGGTTTATGAGGCAAGGTATTCATATTGAATTTTAGTAACCAAGGGATCATAAGGATTATGTTGGGTTAGAGTAGTCATCTTATGTTGGGGGTAAGCTATGGATTATTGATGAATATGAGATGTGGTAGTTTTATGATCTCTTGGATTTATGATATATTGTAAAATTGAGTGTCGTGGAATGATTATTATTGAATTGAGAGTATAAATTTACTGTGGGGAGTCAAGCATCAATAAAATATATAGCTATTATTGGGATATATCCATTAGCTTTGGGTGATATAAAGATATATCATTGATAGATTTAGGTAACAGTTTCATAAAGAACCAAGATGACATAAACCCTAGAGTGAGGCTTGTGGAATGGGTCTATCGGGATTTTATGAGTGAGGATCATGAGTGTTAGTGTTCGAATAATAAAATATTATGGGAAGGATTATACTCATGTATTGGGAATAAGAAAAATTCTATGGTGGGGATTAAACCATATATGGATCGAGTTAATTACAAACATTTTGGGAAACTTATAGTAAATATCAGCGGTAGAGTGTTCAGTGTACCTAACCAGTGGTTGTTGAGTTTTGTAAAGGCACTTAGATGTGAGTTTCCTAGTTATAATGGGTTAGATAAAGGGTACTAAAGATGTGTATCAATTTTTGGAGAGTGGAAATGATCAGTATATTTAGAAACTAACTAGTAGAAAATTCAAGAACTAAAATGGTTGATGGATTGGTTATATGGAGTATTGGTACTCATGAGATAGTATGAAAATTTGGACAGTGGAGTGAGGCATTGTGATATGAGTATATCATCATGATATGATCAGGTGAAATATTGAGAATGAACTATTCTAGTACATATATATGATGTATACCATGGGAATATGATGAAAATAAATTTGGATTTCATAAATACTATCATGAGTGGGGAATATTCTTAGAGTTGACGAGTTTAGTTGGCGATATAGTGTGCAGATTATTGGATTTTTTGAGGCAGTCCATGAAATAGGTTATCATCTAGTGTTTTATAACTCCCCTTATCCATATCACGTATTATTTCAATTTCAATTTCTTCAAACCTTTTGTATTTTGTGAAATTATGTGTGTTTGAGGAGTTGTTGTGGGATCAAGAGCTCATTTTGGGGAAACATGTTGGGTTCTGGGATATCTATCCCTCGATAGATACCATAGGGTACTTAATGGATTGGTATTAAGTATATGGTGTGGTAGGTCATGGAGGTAATACCTCTAAGTGGGTCACTAAGTGGTTGGTGACCACTAGGTGGGTACCCAGTGACCATTGAGTACTCTATGGTTGGCCAGTGGGTACCTAGTGGGTTCCTATTTGTTTGTTTTTAAATTTAAAAATAAATAAATAAATTTATTGATTGATTTAAATGTTTTAAAAATATAAACTATTTCTCATTTTCTATATAATATCCTCATCTCCTACCTTGGATTCTCCTCCACCTTCTTTTTCTTATCCTTGGATATTGTCTATTGGATATCAGAATCACAAGACACTCATCCCAAAATATCGATACCAATAATGTTATGAATCCTATCTACTCTAATCTTGGTTTTATTCAATTTTATGACATGTATTGATGGTTATGTACAATTATAGGTCTTTTTTTCCAGATTTTTTAAATTTATTTCATTTGAGACTGAATTAACTGGTGGTCTTCAACATGAAAGACCCTACTTGGTCTATGTAGTTGGTCCTTTGATTTTCCAATGGTTTTACCTAGTTTTCATGTATTGAATGAAATTTGGGAAATTTAAATTTGTTTTATTTTCCCTAAAACTAAATTAATTTGTTTTTTTAATTTTGTATCATATGATTTTAACTTAATAGGGTATGGGTGGCTACGTTGACACTGTTGGTTATAAATGACCAATTTCTATGTGAGATATGGTATTAAACTATGAATTTGAACCCATTATGGGTGCCTATGTTTGAGAAATGACACTCATAGACTAGTGTAGTTTCCTAGTGAAATCATTCATAGAGTTTGGATTATGTATGAGCTAGTCTAGTGGTGAGTTATCCTAGGAATATATCTTCAAAAGGATTGATGACATTAGAAGAACGAACCATTGCTTGAGTTTTATGATACATCATTCACTTGGATTATTTAAATTGTGATATATCATTCAATTACATGATTTATTTAATATTATGATGTATCTTTCACCCGTATTATTGAATTATTCTATATCGATCACTTACAATATTTAAAGTGTCATACATCATCCACACAAATGATATTATTCTTAAGGAAATGTTCACTAGGATTTCCAGTTAGTGATATATAGATCGAGAATATATTGTAATTAAGAGGTACATCTTCCACACATGTGAGGTCAGTGGTATATCTTCCACCCATGTTAGGCTAGTGGAACACCTTCCACTTCAGATACTTTAGGAGGTGATTCTTTGTTCACTATTTCATATTGGAATTGGTGGTACATTGACCATTTGAAATTTCATACTAGTGGATCAACTTACACTTATGTGATTTATGATAGTGGTTAATTGACCACTCATGGACCCATTCCAGTGGTATTTCATCTATTTGAGACTTGATACAAGAGGTGTATTATCCACTAGAGATTTCATATTGGTGGTACATCATCTACCTAGAGTATTGTTCTAATGGTGCATTGTCCACCTATGGACGTTGTCCCAATGGTGCATCATCCACATGAGTACTTGAGATGGTTGTATGTAATATACTTTGCAAGTGATATTAATGGTTTATCATCCACCTAGCTATGATATTTGTTGGTTCCTTATACACCTGAGCTATGAACCGATGGTACATTATCCTCCTGAGCATAAAAATGGTAGTGCATCATCCACCCGAGATTAGTGATTCCTCGTTTATCAATGATAACTCATTCATATTTGGTATCAGATCAGTGATGGATCATTCATCATGATAATATGTGATGGTGATGCATTTTTTATCTTTCTTATTTATTGGTGATATATTGTTCTCCTTGGTTATTAAATGTGAAGTGATATATAATTCATCCTTGAGGTGCGTCTTCAAACTACAGATATATAATCCCATTATGAAATTGGTCAAAGTAGGTATGGATACTAATTATTTGGTGGGATCACTCCATAGGGTGATATGTTATTTATTTATTGTTTTTTACATTATTGTAATTCCATATCAATCATGTACTTGTATTTAACAAACTTGGTAGGGACACCATTGGTGGTGGCCTATTGAGTTTTACTCACACCCTACTTGGGTGACCTGATACCCAAGTAGACTTCATGTTTCATGAAATAGGTAAGATAAAGGGACTTAAATCATTATATAACTGATCTAGTAGATCTTGGTGGGTGTTAGGAGATAGGTTTGGGTCAAGATTTGAGACGAAATGTAGATATATCATTTTTTGTTTATTTTGGACTCAATTGTATATGATTCACCCATGATGGACCCTGATTATTCTTGTATGAATTGTATAAAGTGTACAAAAATTAATTTTGACATAGAATGTATTGATATTTAATGTTAGTTAGAATGTAGTTATGATCTAAGTTTATTACTACTGAAGTGTTGTAATGACTAGTTGATGTTATTACTTATGTTAGGTTTATATTTACCTATATCTGAGTGTATAATTTCTCCATGGGATATATATCAACCCTTTTAATTGGTTGGAAGCCTCTAGAATACAATAATGAATGATTAAGGTTTTTGACAGTCCAATTTTATAATAAAAAAGTTTAAATGGATCAGGCATGTTACATGTTTATTATTCATGGTTGAGTATGAAAACTCAGATATGAGTTAGAATGAACCATTTGAGAAATTATTATTGTATGTGATGGTCTAAAGCATCCAATATCTTATTTTTGAGTTTTTACAATGGTTTGGGTATAATGATGTAATAACCATAATCAATAAGAGATTGGGAATTGGAAAGTGCATCAGGTCTCAATGACCAATACAAATCAAAAGTGGTGCGTGGGGAGACTTTTCAAGGATAAAAAGTGTTTTGGTGGGAAGGTAGTAAAAACTCTCATATTTTGTGATATAAATTTGTTTAAAATTTTCCAATTTTTTTTTTATTTTTATGGTTTCTAGATATAAGAGTAATTAAAAGTACCTTTTTAAAGTATTTGAAAATCACAATATAGTGGGAGGCATTGCACCATGATGAGGAGATAGGATTTCAGTGTATCAATAATTTATTTTTGTTAGAAAAATTCAACTTGGATTATTTTTGGGTTTTGTTTATTGATAATGATATTGAAATAAGTTCCAATGTATATTTTAAAGTCATAAAAATGATGATGGAGTTTTAAAAGGAGGTGTAGCATCTTTATCTGTAGTACATAAATCATGTCGTGACATCCTAGGTTACTTTATGAGAAGACTATGTCAAAAAAACATATTATGGAGGTTGTTATCATGGGTATTGGTTCATTCCATGTATAAGACCCCATGAAATTTAGGATTTTACCCATTTGAAGTTGATTATTCATTTATTTCATGGAAGCTAGTGTTACACCATGACTTGTTGATATATAAGAGTTTATAAATAATACATAATATTATCTCATAAAAAGTCTTTGTGTGCAAGAATTATTCTAGAATAAATCATTCCATGGGAAGTATTTACTTATTTTGAGGAGAAGTATCTTTATTTTAGTTTCTCTTCCTATTTGAATATATAAATTTGTTAACTCTAATTCTTTATAATGTAAGCACTATCATCATAACATGATCCTTACTCAATTTTGAAACTGGAAACCTGAACTACTACCTATATGAGTACCTCAACAATGTGATTCTATTATCTTGAATTAAATTTTTGGATTTATAATCTACTATTGTGAAATTTTATATAATTTCTCTTTAGGGTCATTGAAAAATGTGGAGAAGTTGTCCATAAGTTTCTTGGTATCCATGATTAGAGATGGAGATAGATGTGAGTGTTCTTTCCTATTAACAAAGGGGAAGCTATTCCATGCTGAAATATTGGAAATGGGGAGAGTAATTAAATGTATATCTGAGCGAAGAATTTTGGTTTAGAGGTATTTAAGATCATGATGATAAATTAAGTATTTTCATGAGGAAATTTTATTTTAAATATTTTTTATCATGATGATCTTGACTCATACAGTCTTAGAGTTGATGATTAGTAAACCATTGATGCACTATATGAATCCAAGAGGTTTCAAATTTATTGACCTATATTTAAAGTACTTTTTAACAAACCTAAAGGAGGATATTGTTATAATAAATTCTCTTGGAGTATTTTTATGTTGTGTTTAATGAAAAGGTTATTAAAAGAATTTCCAAAGTAGCTTGAAAAGACATAAATAAATATGAATGAGTTTTGGAAGGAGCTATAACAGTCCCGTATAAATGAAAAAAATAATTCTATGAAATCCTAGGTTATTTTATGTATAGGATATATTGGAATAACCTATTATAGTTATTGGTATCATGGGGAGTTTTTCATGCTATGAAGGGGACCCCATAGAAGTTAGTCGATAAGATGTTTAAAGGTGATTATTATTTTTCATTGTGAAAAAATCATCATGTTGTGAATTTTTGATATTTAATAGTTTTTGAATAATGTGTATGATAACCTTAGTAAAATTATTTAAACATAATATTTAATCTATAAAAAAGAACATATTGGGAAGTATGGTCACACTATAAGGAGTAGTATGTGGATTCTAGTGGTTCTTCCTATCTGGTGGTGGTCATGGCATGATGAGGAGTTGCACCATGGTGTGATAGTAAAAGTTGAATCTTGAGTTTTTATCCATTATGTGTTCAATCAAATTTGATCCATGAAATTATGTGGTTGTTGGTTACATGCTGTATAGGATAACATCATGCTGTGGAGGTTCTCGTGAAGGCAGGTGTTCATATTTTAAATTTTATATTAGAGTAAGGATCATGCCATGATGATAATGATCACACTATAAAGAAGATGATTCAATAGATTTCCATAATCAAATATATTTTATTTCAATAAGGAAATTAGGTATTTTAATGAGCGACTTTGTATTGGTTTTAAAAACAATTATTAGATGAATTCTTACATTATAATGAGGGTGAATTGAAGATTAATTAATAGGGAAACCTAGATATTCTCTCTAGATTAGAGGGATATATTTCTTCAAATAAGAAATAAGATCTTAGATCTAGGGAGAGAACAAAATATGAATTACAAACATGTGCTAGAATGTTGAAAATGAAAAGTTGGGAGATCTATGAGAACATATCAGGAGTGGTTTTTGGATTTTATCAAGTGGATAAAGGTGGAGCTGATTGATACACATTTTTTGGTGTAAAATAATTCTTTCTTCATGGATATCAAGATGATTTTTCTTGGAGGAGTAGTAATATTTCTAAGTGATTGATATTAGCGAGTTCTCCATTTCTTGAAGGTTGTAAACCTGGAGGGTCAGTGTAGCTACTTTAAATTGTAAAAAACTAGTAGTATGCTTAGTGATTCTGCTATATCAACACATAACCACTATATAATCCTTGGATTATCACAACTTGTGTGAACCACGTAAAATTACTTATGTCCCCATTAATTTTTCTTTATTTCTTAATATCTAACATGAGGGAGAGAGGTATTCCTTATAGCAGTGGTATAATATTTTTATGAGGGCTAATAAAAAATATCAACATACCTTAATTCACCCCCTCTTAGGGTATTTACCTTGATTGATACCAAAACTTTGGGATGTTTATATATGATATATATGATCACACCACAATTCCCTATATAAGAATAAGTTCTTGGATTTTAGGGGTGGATCATTCTATAATTGGAGGGTGTTATGCCATAAAGTCCCTTATAACACCATATCCAAGGGACCATAATTATTTCAAGCTAATTTGGAAGGGGGTAGTTGAGTCATAAAGTACATGTTCATGCCATAATGGTTGGATGATATTATTTTGGGTTAACTAGTAGTGGAGAATTTCACCATAACCCACATGGTCATGTCACAATGTCCCCTTATCTAGTTTTTAGACAATTTAATCCAATCAATTTAAATGTACAAACTTTAAAATGAATACCCCTTTATTCCTATTATTTTCATGAGTTACCCCTTACCTTCCAACTTATCTATTTAACTCTTTTATTAATGAAGGTTGAGGTTGCAAGATCATATGTGAAGATGGGTTCTCCTTAAAATATTCCTTTCTTCTTCCTCCTTGTCATGACTTGGACCACAAAACCCATCCAACTAGGTTTTGAACCAGATTGCGCCAAGTCCCAAAGGGTGTTCTCAGTCCCCACAGGTTGGAGAATAGAACCCGAGCATCAAATGAAAAATAGATGGTATGTTTTTGATTAACCTAAAATAGGATACATGGCATATATACACAAGTGGAAGGAAAAATTGAAAAATATATATGTCATAAACAAATAAGTATAGCAGTAGCGATACAACTCAAAAGTAGTAAGATCAAAAACCCAAGTACATATCCAATAATAACTAAAAATGATAATAAAAACAAGAAATATATACTCTATATGATATGTGTGGACTACATCCCACCATATCTGCACTAACTACCCAAATCTAACTGATAGAAACCACACTGACTCATTATAGTGCCTTGACCTTTCCTACAACCGAAGAAAATACAAGGTCTACACACTCCCAAGGGAGTGTGCATGGTGTGAGATAAACATGCTTAGTAGGATCCCACACAAGGGTTCTATATCAAGTCTCTATACAATAATACAAATATTATCATATTTAAAGAAAACAAGGAATGATAAATAGTTAAACATTTTTGTATCAAAATCATGCTAAACCATTTCCCCTTTACCCAAAATTCATAAATAAAGATTGGTAAAATAGTTTTAAATCATAATTTAAAATAACCAGTTACATTAGTCAAAGAATGTGTAAGAACCCGGATCTTCTTTTCATGTATGGATCTTGTTTTCGGGCGATTTTGAGGAAAAATGCAGATTTTGGAAACTTTCTAAGTACACGCCATGTACTCTTGAGTACAAAACATGTACCCAGTTTCTGTGGGTAGCCGTGTATTGGACATGTAACGACCGAGTATATGGTCATGTGGACCACCTAAAGCAGGGGATGATTGAGTCTAGTACACGACGTGTACATTAAATGAACACGCCATGTACTTTTACTTGATTAATAAGACTAGGGTTGCGTCTCATCTTCATAACTCATTTCTTCTTCCTGTGTCTCGTATAAGAGAGCAACGTATGACCGAGAATATTTGAGCACCTCCCGTTCCTCCATTCAAGCTCCAATTGAGATGCTGTTGGGTGCGTTGGATTCCCACTGGTGAGTTCTCTCTTTCCCTATAGTCTCACTTCCTGATTTCTCCTCTTTCTAGAGTTATCCAAGTTTGAATGTTTTTTGTCCTTTTTGTAGATCTACGACGTTATAGGCTAAATCAAGGGCTGAATTTCGATATTTTTCATTGTACGACACTAAGGTAGGTGGTTTGTTTCCTTTTAGTGTTTTTATTTGATTTATATATGCCTAAGTACCGATTACCCATGATTCAAGTATTTCATGTTAAAGAATTAAACCTTGTCATCATCTACCTTATATTGATTGTTAGATTAAGGGTTTTATTTGATGCATTATACTAAATTTATTGTTTAGGGGACACCCCATGGGTGTGTTTCCTAGTTTGAATGATTATGACCATTGGGTCCAGGTTTCCTATGAGGCAGACCTTATTTCCTTGCCTTGCTTGTTAGGTTGGAATTGATTGCTTGTTGCTACTTATTAAATTCCTATGTTATGCATTATAACTACTTAGCCTTATAGTAGTTGAGATTACTTTATGCTACTAGATATCGTTTGTGTAGGATTTTATTACACAAGGATGTGATAACCTGGTGTAGTTAGACCATAGGGGGAATTTATGTTGAGGGATTCCCTAGAGTGTCTGTTATATTTACATTGCGAGACCATATGGGGGATTGACGGTGAGTTCTCCCTCAGACTGTCTATAATATAACATTATGAGACCGCAAGGGGAATTGAAATTGAGTTCTTCCTCAGAGAGTATGTAGTTTATCGTTAAAATACCACAAGGGGAATTAACGGTGAGTGATTACTCATAGAGTCTTTGTTTTTGTG
The DNA here is from genome assembly GCA_963277665.1 of Viscum album. Lineage (NCBI taxonomy): Eukaryota > Viridiplantae > Streptophyta > Magnoliopsida > Santalales > Viscaceae > Viscum > Viscum album. Next base: position 2,101,417,665 of record OY728130.1, on the reverse strand, counting down.
AGACCAAAGGGGTTAGACTGTGTGAGCTTTCACAGAAGGTCATTATATCTTTATTGAATTGATGTTATGTTGAACCAGAGAGGTTATACTTTGAGTTCTTTCCCAGAGGGTTGATTGTGATTGGTCTATTGATTGTGATGATCCTTCCAAGCCAAATCACAAGCTTGGACTCGGTCTTACTTGATTGTTAGATGGTCTTCTGATACATTTGATTTTCCTTTACACAGGGGATACAAAGCATAGGCTATATCCCAAGATTTCATTATTCAATTGTTTGAATAATTAATAAATGTAAATTAATGTAGTTGGAAACTGTAGGATTGTTTAATTTTGAGAACTTCCTTGTTTATTGCTTCATTTTTCATATTTCCTGGTATATATATTCACTGACAGTTAGGCACAAATCTTTTGGCAGTTTCCAACTAGGATTCATCTCACACCCTATTTGGGTCATGATTTTGGGCCCAAAAATATTTTATGGTTGTAGGTATAGATAAGGGAAAGTTCCCTTATATATCATGTACATGATTACTGATGGAGGTAGAGAGCATGATACCAATATAAGGCTTGTGATGCTGTAAGAGTTTACTTGTTTTTTTGTACTTTGCTTTAGTACTATATTTACAGCATTGTGACTAGTTTGGATACTTTCCTAGAAATATGTGACATGAATCATTTATATATATGTGATCTAGTTGTTTATTTACTATCAGTATTCCACTGTTTACTTTTTTTGTATAGTATTACTATTTCTGCTGTTGTTTATTATTGTTATTCTATTGTGTTTCTATACCAATTAGGGTATATTTACCCCACTATCACACCCAAGGCCCCACTGCTAGTTGGAAGCCTCTGACATCTGGGGAAATGCACTTGAGGCCATGTGACCAACTGGGTATGGGGTACCTTTGGGCATCACTCGGATCTAGGACATTACAACATGTATCATTTCATATCAAAACAATTAGTACAAAGTCAACACACAAAGGAAAATTCCCAACAGAGAACACAAGTCAGTCTTGCTTAGTCACTCGTACATCAATCTCAATTAAATACAAGTGAAAACTCAAGTCCCTAGAACCCATGCATCAATGTATAGTGAATATAAGAAAAAACCAAAAAAGTGAACCCTCTACATTGTCAATAAATTCCAATATCCAATTCAACCATGATCTAGGAAAAGAAGAATACCCTAGAAAGTTAACCCCTTTACAATGCCAATGGATGAGGCCCAATTCCAAAATTTCCACCTAAGTAACCAAGGATCCCATGTGTGGAATATTTTATATCAATTTAAAAGGGATTTCATATTTTATAAAAAATTCTAAAAAACTATTTATTTATAAAAAACATTCTTTGAAAACTTATTTCACAATCCATTTCACAATTCCTTGAAAAAAAAATTTTCTTTTTCCAAAACAAGGGGGAAAAATAACTTTTATCAAAACCTATTTACACACACAAATAAAAAAATACCAATATTATTCCAACCCATTTATAAAACCATTTAATAAATAAATATAATTCAAGGTTCATGCAATATAGGCTATATAAAAAACTACCTACCCGAAACACAGGTCACACACTGACTGTGATGGGATCCACACACTAAGAGCGGAAAGGGAACCCAATAGAACTGAACAGAGGTCATAACATTGATTATGATATCTTAGAATCAAATTCCATAAGAAAAATATTTGCATGAGATGTTAGATCAACACATACCTTGAGAATATCATGTGCCACACAACAACCAACACTAGATCTGACCTTCAGAAGAAAAGAACACAACAAATCTAGAAGGGATTAGAGAAGCATCATAATAAGATCATAGTTCCCATAAATAAATCCCAAAACCACTACCAATTACCATATAAACAAATAAGATAAGAAGATAATGATCACGCTTACCAAGATAGAAGAAACTAACCAACAAGAAGATCAAGCGCTAATTGGAGAAGCCGAGAAGGGTTGTATTCACCCAAAATCACCTTGATCAACCCTAGGGTTTGAGGAAGAAGGTAAAAATAAAAATTATAGAGGATTTGGGTATTAATCAAATTAAAACCATTGTAAAAGGTTTATTCATTTCATGAATCACTAATTCATTATGTGAATATCCATATTTACATGTATGTCTAAAAAAGAGTTGCCTTAGACTGAAATCCCAAATAACCATTTCACATTGTGAATATAATTCATGTCCTGAATGTTTTTTACATCATAAACCCAACATTCATAGATTCTACCTAGGACTAATTCATGGTTTGAATAGGATCCTATACCTAACCCTTATCCTGAGTCGTCTAGAAAACCACTTGATGGACTTGACACCTCCGAAACCCAAATTAAAACATCTTAATCATTAAAAAGAGAGTGTACCTTAACTAATATGTTATAATTCTCCACACCATTGGAATTTATATCCCCATAAAGTTGAATATTCTTTGTGATGTTTTCCTAACAATTTTTTTTATTCTTTTACAACTTAATTTTTTTAGAATTTTTTTTAATAGGTGAAAGAAAACTACCGAAAGTTTTTTTAAGAAACTTTGTTAAGAAAGATTTTATGAAGTTGTTGGAAATTAAAAAATATTGAATCTTATAAAGTTTAATTAACTTTGTTAAAGGAATTTATAACTAAGTTAGATGATGATTTCCAATTCATTCAAGTTCCAACATTATAAATATTATCATGATACAAGATGAAGTTTGTATAAAGGAAGAGAGGCACAACCTTGTTTCTGGAAAAAGATTTCAAGATATTTTTAAAAAGATTATACAATGCCATCAAACATAAAAATGCTGAAGGAATAGGATTAGAAATCTCTCTTTTATCTATAAATATATTTATAATAATTTTAAAGAAGTTTCATCAAACATAAATTCTGCAGAAATTTCAAAACATAAGTTAATAAAGTAGTGACTTTGTACATCAGATAAACTTTATCAGACAAACCCACTGTAAGAAGTTTCTGTGAGAAAATATGATGTTATAAGTTTTTGATTTTGTGAAAATGGAATTTTTTACATTTTTCACTAGAAATATATTCTGGATAAATAATTTTGCTGAGTATATACACAATAAATTTTTTTCACAAAGCCACTGGACGGACCAAATACAAAACTTCTGATAAAAATTGATTGGTCAAAGTAGTTATCGCTAAGTATATGTAGTTTTGTAAAATGATTAAGTAATTGATGAATTGTGATAAAAATAACAAGGGAGGATAAATAAATGGTTGAATCCATAGTTTTTTGGTGAATAATTTTCATGGGACTAAGATCTTTAGAAGTTTTAACAATGTAGTCAACCATATTTAGTGGAACAAGAGAAACATAAAAAGGAAAATATTCTTCATTTTTAGTGGTTTAAGAGAAATATAAATAGGTAGATAGTGTTTACTATAAAAATGATATATAGGAAGTTTCTATTTATAAATAGTTACATTAAAAAGGTTTCTTAAAGTTTGAAATTATGAATTTATGAAATGTACTACCAAACGAAGGAAATAAAAAAAATCAATTAGACAAATGAGCATTGAATGAACATTATCGATGTCGTCAGATGAAATGATGTGAAGAAATAAATTGGCTGAATTTTTTTGAATAAGTGCATTAGAAAGAGTTAGTTGGATGAAGAAAAATCTAGAAGTTAATTTTTTCATTAGAAAAATAAGTCTCCATCAGATAGAATGTTCTCAACCATGTCATCAAATAAACAATTTCACCGAATGATGTTTTTTATGATAAAATTTTCATTACTTTGTAAATTAAGAAATCTGATGATGCTAAAATTGTTAATTAAATTAGTTTGTGATATTAATTGGTTTGATTTATAGTGGATATATGAAAAAGTGGATAATTTCATTAATATTTGAAGTTAAGAAAGCTACATTAAGAAGGTTGGATACAATAAGTTTTCATAAAGTTTCAAGAATATTTGATAAGTCTCTGGAATGATTGATAAGAGGTTACTAAATTTTTTTAAGCAAGAAAGTAAAATTGTTTTTCTACCATTTATATTATAGGAGTAACTTTATAAAGGTGGTGTGAAATTACATTGTACTTAACACTGTTCATAGTGTAAAAAAGACGATACATTGTAGAATTTGTGTTATAAGTGATTTTACAACCAAGATATGTTTTGGGTTGAATAAAATTACTAGAAAAAGGATTTTTATTATAGCATCAGGTAGAGTTTCACTTTAGAGAAAATAGATAGAGAAATCAGACAGAGTTTCCATGTAGAGTTTTGAGGCACAATGGTTTTGATAATTAGACAGTGTTCATGATAAATATCAGGCATAGTTTCAGTTAGGTGCACTAGATGAAAATTCTTTGGATGGAGGAATAACACATCAAAAGGAATTTTTAGATGGATAAATTGGATGGAATTTCCATATGAACTTATAGGGAACTGATTTACAAAGTTTTACATATTTTGTTCATGGATCGAGTTTTGTAAGAAAAACTTTGTAAACTGATAAGATTCAATATAATCATACCTATAAAGATATTGAATGAGTCTAATGGGAGTTGGATTAATGTTTTATTCACTTTTTTATAATATTGAATTTCTATAGACCCATGAGAGTGTCCATGGAAAGGATTTTGGTTCTCACACTAAGGCTGAACCTTGTAAATATTACATTCCATGATTACTTTATTATTATCGCATGCTTGTGATATTGTTATAATATTTTATAAGGAAAATAACTCTAAAAAGTTACAAGGTTTAAATTTAATAATATTTATAATTTGTAAAATGACAACTACTGATTCAATCCCCCATTTCTTAGTGGTTCAAAAATCCTTAGGAACTTCAAAAGTCACAAGAAAAAAATGATCTAGAAATAAGTGATCCCACTGATGCCTCACAAATGATTAATTCTCCCAAGTCTCATGAGAATCCAATCCATGATTCCACAACAATTTGACCTATGAAATAGATTTACCACATAATAATTCCACATAAGAATCAATGATCTCCAACGGTTTCTCCATAAAGGAAACATCCATATCATACTCAATATCTTCCCAACTTAGAAAATGGGATAGATCAGGATATCATTTCTTGAGATGATATATTTTGAAATCATCATGAATACCCATAAAATGAGATAGTAACTATAATCAATAAGTAACAGGACTAAGATGCTCATTGATATCAAACGGTCTAATATATCTCAAATCCAACTTCCCCTACTTCCTAAGTTTATGGTGACCTAATCGAGGAGAAAATATCAAGAAAAATTAGTTACTAATGAAAAATTACAAAGGATGACATTGATTATCCATATTTTTTTTTGAAAAATATGATTTGTATCCAATCATTGACGTATAACCTAAATACTCACCAATGTATCCTGAATGAGACTCTATCCCACAAGAGAGGCATCTCCCACCTTTTCCAATAAAGAGGCGACCTGCAAAAATGACCATATAATTCCTTGAAGGAATCCATTTTGATTGACAAATGGTAACTATTATTATAATAAAACTGAACCAATTATAGATGGATATCCTTCAATCCACCGAAATACAAGATGCAGGTAAGAAGAATATGCTCCAAAATATGAAAGTCACACTTCGTATAACCATTCTTCTTTGGATAGAAAGTTGTACTCAATATGGCCTAAGTTACCATAACCTCTTGGAGACTCTTGTATAATATGGAAGTATAATTTGGATACCTATTATAAATAATGGCAAAGGAAACCCCATTAAACCTCATAATCTTTTGTACGTACAACTTACCCAGATCTTCAACCTTGGTGGTGTCCCTGATCAGAATAAAATGAGTCAATTTTTTAACCAATAAATCACCACACATATAGAATTATTTCCTCATAGAGTAAATGGAAATATAATGATAAAGTACCTAGAAACCTTGTACTATTTCCAAACCGACATCGAAATAGGTTAGAGTATACTAGAAGGCTTCATGTTCTCTAACTTTATCTACTAGAAAGTGTAACTGTGGGAAATATAATCAGAGATATATTTCTTCATACCTGGCCATAAGAAACACTATATAATGTCATAATACATATTCATAGTTCTAAGGTGAATGACCCATGAAGAACTATTACAATCATGAAACACCAAGTTCTTAACAGATGACAAAATAATAAACCAATCCCTAAAATGGAGAATACTACCAGAAGGGAAAAGAAAACTAGAAATGGTCTCCCCACCATATAAGGTTTCCCAAATTACTTTGAACTCATAATAATGTTGTTGGACTTATAAAATATACTCAAGGGGATATGATTATAGCTAAAAACTGATAAAAACCATACCTGAATCATCTTTCTTCATTTCTAGATGCAATTAAGTAAAAAAACCCATAATGTCTCACTCCTTTGATTTCACATAGATCATATGACATGAATTTCCTACTGAGAGCATCAATGATGAAATTATGCTTTCCAAGGGTATAGGTGATGTGAAATTTAAACATCTAAAAATATTCTACTCACCTACTTTGTCTGAGATTTTGGTTTTTCTAGTCAAAGATATAGGTCAGAATCTTATGATTAGAAAATACCATGAACCTATCTCCAAAATGATAGTAACGCTAACACTTAAGCACATACATAACCATAGAAAGATAAAAATCATGAGTGGGTTAATTTATATCATGTGTTTGAACCTGAATAGATCCATACGACATGATGTGATCATATTATATAAGCACACAACCCATACCATCACTAGAAGAATCATAGTATACTAAATAATCACTACTAGGATCAGGAAAGATCAAAATAAGTGTTGATGTCAGAATAACTTTAAACTCATAAAAATAAGTATGAAACTTATTTTCCCAATTTAATTTGATCACTTTATTAGTAATTTCAGTCCAAGTTGATGCTAACTTTGAAAAATCTTTAATGAACCACCGATAGTATCCTGCTAGACCTTGGAAGCTCCACATTTCAAATACATTTTGTGGTTATTCCCATGAAAATATAGCCTTGATGTTTTGATGATCGATCAAGAGACCATGTTCCAAAATCATGTGTCCCAAGAAATTCACCTCTTGGATCCATAAATTGAATTTGGAAATTTTTCTATAAAGGTAGTGAGTCCTTAAAATTTCCAAGAAAAAATTCAGATGATGCTCTTACTCATATCTTGAATAAACCATGATATCTTTCATAAATACCATGAAAATGGTGTCAAGATACTAATGTAATATATAGTTCAACAAATCCATAAAACTACAAGAGTGTTAGTTATACCAAAAAGCATTATAATATATTTATAATGTCCATACCTAGTCTTGAAAGTAGTCTTTGGAATATCAGACTCCCAGACCCTGAGATGATAATTACTCGACCATAGATTGATTTTTGGAAACCACATCACCCATTTAAATGGTAAAACTGGTAATACACATGGGAAAAGGTACTTATTCTTAATATTCATCTGATTCATTTTTTGATATTCTACACAGATATGTAAAGAACCATCTAAATTATTAGAAAAGAACACAACAATCACCCATGATAAAAAACTGGGATGAATAAATCCATTCCCAATAATATCATCTAATTGGATCTTAATCTCTTTTAGATCAATGGGTGACATGTGATAAGAGGGTTTATAAATTGAATGCATACCATGAAACTAGATCAATCATGAACTCTACCACCCTCTTTGGAGGAAGACTAGAGAAGTTTTTTTGGGAAAAAATTTTGAAAGTCCAAAACAACCAAAGAAAGATTTAAAATTAAAGAAACATCCTCAGGATCAAATAAAATGGAATATAAAAAAATCCCAAGCTCTGGGAAGGAAGGTCTAACATGACTGTAACTCAGATCCCACTCCCCCTAAAACACCCGGTAGCTCCCATCAGTGGTAGAGAATGAAACATGTTGATGATAAAAATCAATCTCAACATAATGAGAAGCTAGAAAATCCATCATAATGATGATATTGAATAAAAAAATGACAAATAATAATCTTAGACCAAATTCAGACCAGCTATCGAAAGAGAAAATGACATATAATGAAACCCCTACCATTTCCTCTTTAAAATTGGCATCACCAAATCCATGATAAAAATAATGAGTTTTTTTTCATAATTTTAAGAATATAAAATAAAATAAAATAAAAATGAGTGATATGAACCTATATCATATATAGAAATTTATATATTAGACACAAAATATGATACCTATCATTATAGTTTGGCTCGTGTTAACCTATACTAGAAAATTATCAACTATGTGAAAGCACTTCACTCCTCAGGCCCATGGATGGAGCCCTATATACTTTGAAGCATCTGACTGCACCATAGTGTCCTTTTGAGATAAATATATTTGACCCAAATAGGGAATATATAAATCTTGTAAGAACTTCTTTAGATTTTCCTTAATATCCACAAGTACTGAAAATCTTCATGGGTGTGGGGAAAAAACATCAAGTGTGCCCCACCTTTCTATACTGATAGAAAGTCAGGGGCACACTGATGGATATTACTAATGGTTTAGAGGAGGCCCAATACTAAGAACCACCTACACCACCCTTACGATCATAATGTCACTTCATATTTATTCCCCATGAACCACTGAAACAACCACTAGGAGGAATGGAGGTGGTAGAGTATACAATATTTCCCTTAATGTCAATTTCTTCCATCAAAGACCTTTTTACAATCCCAAAATAGGTGGAAAGATTTAGTATATATATCTGTGATAAAATTTATGGTCACAAACCCTGCACATATTTTTGAGCTTTTAGTTTATCATTCATCACCACCTATGGAGAAAAAATTAACTAACTCTACAAAATGGTTGGTGTAATCCAACTATAATATCTATTCCTAATGAAAATAGTGTAACTATAGAGACTTAAATATAATTAGATACTTTGTAAAAACTAATAAAATAATAGGTTATTGAAATCCTTTTAATCCAATCCCATGTTCCATTTTTTATGTACCATAGAATCCATACACTTTTTACTGGGACCAATGATTTTGAATATACCACACTTAATCTTGATAGCCTTAGGTTTCTCTGAGCAGTCAAAGACTTGATAAATCTTTTCCATCCAGTACTACACTTCTTGGGGTTCATTCATACCCTTAATAGATTAGGGATTATCATGTAGGAATTATTGATCTCAATCATAGTCTACCTCATCCCCTGGTTGTGCCTTAATAGCTTAGTTTAGAACCCACAACACATTCTGGTCCATGATATGAACTACTCATATGATAGCTTCTAAGAGATTATGATCCAATGGAGGATTCCCTTGAGGATCATCTCTTGATACAATCTCTTAATAAAATCATGGAAGATGTCTTAGAGACATGTTTTGTACATTCCAAAATAGAAGGAAATGATCAAAAAACTGTATAATATTAGTTTTAAAAAGAATAACATAGTAGAAACGGAGATCAAGGTAAAAACCCAACACAAGAGACACACATCCTAATATATCATGGTAAATTAAGGCTCATAATGGAAAGAGATATCCAGTAACTCATTGCAACCTACCACTAAAGTCTCAACAATTCTATCTCATATCTACCAATTTTATAGGAGTAAGAAAAACCATTAATTAATACCAAATTTTCATGAACCAACCTAGAAAACCCATCCAATTATGTGTAGAACTAGACTATGGAAAGACCCAATGAGTGTTCCTGATACCCACGAGATGGTGACTCGCACCAGGGCATCAAAAAACAAACATAGGGATTTTTTCACCAAACCTAAAATAAGATACATAGAATATATATAAAAGTGTAAGGAAAATTGGAAAAGATATACACCATAAAAAATAATGACAATGATAACTGTATAACCCAAAATCAAAAAGATCAAAACCCAGAGTACATATCAAAAAATAACAAAAAAAAAGACAATAAAAACTAGAAATGGATACTCCATGTGATATGTTTGGACTACATCCCACCATACCACCACTAGATACCCAAACCTAATTGAAAAAAACCTTATCACATCACTACTACACCTTTCCCTTTCCTGAATCAAAAGATAATACAAGGTCTAAACACCCCTAAGGGATTGTATAGGGTGTGAAATAAATAGGCTCTATAGGATCCCACCCATGTGTTCTATATCAAGTCTCTATATAAAATCGAAATATTTTCATATCAATAGAAAACAAGGTATAACAAATAGTTAAACCACTTTGTATCAAAATCACTGTAAACCATTTCCACTTTCCCCACATTCAAATAAAATCTGGGTAAAATAGTTTCAAAACATAATTTCAAATAAACATTCACATAATTAAAATCATATATCATTTCATATCAAACCATGTAGTACAAAGACAATACAAAAAGGAAAACACCCCAAGGATAATATAAGTCAATCTAGCTAGGTCACTCATACCTCAATCTCAATCCAAGACTAGTGCACACTCAAGTCCCTAGAACCCATGCATCAAAGTATAGGGGACATAATAACTCACCTAAAGTTGAACCCCCTATAATTTCAATCAAGTACTAGATCCAATGAATATATGATCTAGAATAAAAGAACACCCTAGAAAGTGAACCCCCTTATAATACCAATGGGTGAGTCCTAATAATACACCTTACACCTAAGTACCCAAGGATATCATGTGTGTCATACTGAAAATAAATTTCAAATAGATTTTAAATTTCACAAATAATTTCAAAAAATATTTATTTATTAAAAACATTCTTTGAAAAACCATTCGTAATCTATTTCACAATGCTTTGAAAAACACCTTTCTTTTACTAAAATAAGGGGAAAACCATATTTTACCAAAAATCTATTTACACATACACATCAACCAATACCAAGGTCATGAAATTTTATTTCAAAAACCATTTAATAAATTGAGAGCATTAAAGGTTCATCCAACATAGGCTAGAGACAAAAACACCTACCACAAACATGGGTTGCACACTAACCATGATGGGATCCACACAACAAGAGCAAAAATGAAACCCAAGAGAAATGAATGGAGTCCCTAACATTGATTATCATATCTTAGAATCTAATTACATAATAAAAAGTGTTAGAAGAGATGTTAGATCAACACATACCTCAATAATCTCATGTTCTAAACTACTACCAACATGAGATCCAGCCTTCGGAATACAAGCATGAAATAGATCTAGAAGGTATTAGGGAAACATCGCCATAAGATCATAAATCATATAAACACATCCCAAAATGCTTACAATTCCCATAAAAATGAATAATACGGGAATAAAACGATCACACTTACAAAGAGAGAAGAAATAAGCCTCCATGAATATCAACATGCTAATTGGAGAAGCCTAAAAGAGTTAGATTCACAAAAAATATCCTTGAGTATTCCTAGGGTTTGTGGGATAATTTGAAAAGATTAATGAGATATGAGTCATGTTTTTAGGGCATTAAAACCACTAGAAAAGGGTGATTCATGTTATTAATCACCAATTTATGATGTGAAACATTATATTTTACTATACACTAAAAAATGATTCACCTCAGATTAAAATAACAAATGATCATTTCATGATGTGAATATAATTGACTTCTTAAATTTTTTTCATGTCCTAAACTAAAAATTCATGGATTCTTCATAAGACTAATTAATTTATTTAATTGAGGATTCATGGTGTGAACTGGATCCTATATTCAGTTCCCAACCCGAGTCCTTTAAAAAACCACCATATGGCCTTTGACACCCCCTAAACTGAAAGTACAGCCTCTTAAGAATTAAAAATATAGAATAACTTATCCAATATGATATTATTCATTTCACCAAAAGAAATTATATCCCTATAAATTTGAATATCCTTTATGATGTTTTCCTAAAAAGTTTTTTATTTGTTAACATCTTTCTTTTGTTAAGAATATTTTTGTTAAAAGGTGAAAGAAATCTAATAAAATTTTGTTAAGAAAGTTTGTTAAGAAATATTGTTATAAAGTTTCTAGAAAGTTAGAGAGTTAGAATTTTGGAAAGTTTCTTTAAATTTTTTATAGAAATTTTTAACCAATTTTGATGATGATGTTCTATTCATTCAATTTATAACATCATAAATATGATCATGATATAAGTTGAAGTTTCTACAAAGGATGAGAGGTAAAACCATGATTTGAGACAAAGATTTCTAGATGAAATTTTTATAAGAAGATTTCATGTGGAAATCAGATGTACAAATGACAAAGAAAACAAATGAGAAATCTATTTCTAATTGAAAAAATATTTTTGAGAAGTCTAAAGAAGTTTCATCATATAGAAATTATGCGAAAAGTTCAAAAGAGAAGTTACTAAAGTGGAGACTTTGTACACCAAATTAAATTTACTGGAAACAACCACCAGATAAAGTTTATATTAGTAAATATGGTGTTTTAAGTTTCTAAGTTTTTATAATGGTAAGTATTCACAATTTTCACCAAAAAAGATTCCTTACAAAGAATTTTTCTGATCATATACATAAGAAAGTTTTTTTTGCAAATCCACTGGATGAACCAAATGCATAACTTCAAAAAAAAATTGATCTATTGAAGTAGTTATTATATAGTCTAAAAAATTTCATAAAATGATGAATTAATTCAAAAATAGGGATAAAAATTCAAAGGGGGAGATATTAGTGGTTAAAGCTTGAGTTTTGAGATAAAGAAGTTTCATGCGACTATGATATTTAGAAGTTTTAATAATGTAGTCAACCATCTTTAGTGGGATAATAGAAACATATAAATAAAGATGTTGTTAAATTTTAGTGTATCAAGAGCAACTAATATATGAAACTGATGTTTACCAAAAAATGTTATGTATGAATTTTCTATTCAAAAATAGTTCCATTGAAAAGTCGGTTTGAATTTTTAATGTAACGTCCCATATTTTTGGACCAGGTAAAATTTACAAGGGAATTTGAGATTTATCATTTAGTGGATGGGATGTTCTCTAAACCAAGATTTGGAATTTGAATTTAATCTTTGGAAAATTTAAGATTTTCATTTTTAGAATTGGTTTAAGGCTCAATAGGTTTCATAGGACTTCCATTGAGCTTCAGGAGTGCTAAGCCCCAGAAACTCAAATTTGGGAGGAACTAGTAAGGGCACACAATTTTTCTGAAACCATGTGGCCCACTACGTGAAACTGTGTAGCTGATCCAGTGGAGTTGGAGGTATCACACAGTTTGGTATAACTGTGTGAGAGGAGCCACATGACCATGCAATTTTTTGTATGTTCCTTAATAGAGGGGAAATGCATGGTTTGCATATGGTTTCCCAAACCATGCCTATGAACCATGTAGGACTCCCTCTTGGGTTGTGGCTCAATCATGGTTGGTTCATGGTTTGTAAAACCGTGCAGATAAAACATGCACCTCATTTAAATGGGGTAATATTACCCTTTACCCCTCCTCCCTTTATTTTCTTTCTCCCCTCTTTTTCTCCTCCTCCACGTACAACAACCTACCAAGGGTTCCCTCTTCCTCTTCTCCTCCCATGGGGATATCTTCTACATATGACCTCCATTTTGAGTGCCGATCATCATGTTGTAAGATTATCAGTAAGTATTTGACTCATTATTCCTCCTTTATTTATTTATATTCTCATATTCTGTGCTATTTTGGTGTGGCCTAATTTTACCTATTTTTAGGGAATTTGTCTATTTCATCAATTTTTCTTGTTCCAACTTGATTCAAGCCACAATATTGGATGTGTAGACCTTTATTGTTATAAGGTTGGTGGTATTTATATTTTCAATTAAATTATATATCGTTTATTGAATATGTAGTTGTTAGGCACACTAGATTCTCCACGTGCTTCCCATAAATTGTTAAATTAAATATATAGAACCTGATGCATGATTTAATTAGCTAATGTGATTTAAAATTAAACCGTCATGGTTATGAACTCAACCCATAACACCCCTTTATGGTGATTTCATGTAATCACTCATATAGAATTATCTTTATCTACCTTGTTGTTAGACCACCCTTGGGGTGTGTTAATTTAAAATGCATGAATAGAATGGTAGTCTTATGATTTGAATCAAATTTTAGACATTATAATTTATTCCACTTTAATTTTATTCTTAAATTGAGTTAAATTAAATTTTTGATGATAATGTCATGTTTTATAATAAAACCACATTTTTAGGTACACTATCTTCTAACCTAGAAAAGAAATGAATAATGTTTTGTATCTTTCTTGGCTTTATGGAAATGGTGTTTTCCATGTCCTTTATGGTAGTTTATAGATGTAACATTAACTATATTAATTATAATAGAAATGATAAATGGGATTGTACCTCTTGTGCATTATTGGATTATTTTATGGCATGTATATGAAAATGGACACCCTATTAATTGAACATAAATGATAAATGAATTATACAAAAAGTATTTACCATTCCTTGAGTGATGATAGTTTTTTTTAAAGAACGTCGGTATAAGGGTTCATAGGTTAAGTGGATTACCTTATATTTCTTAATGACTAAAGGGACCTCAAGTATGGTTGTTGGCCATGACGTGTCACACCCCCTTGATTGAGGATGTTGGCCTGACATTCACATCACTTGCGTTGTTGGGAATGATGTTCCATTTCCCCTTGATTAGGAGGTCGGGTATGACCCTCCTCATTATTGATTATGATACTCAGTATGGCAGCCTATATTGATTTTGATATTTGGGAATAATCATCTACTTATTTTACAAATGACCTGGGCATGATAACCCTTATTTATTATTATGATACTTTAATATTATTATTATTATGAGTAGTATTGCGCATGGATTCTTGAGGTACATCTTCGGTCCTGAATAGTACTATGTATCCACATATATGGCTATAAAAGTTACTATACATATAGTGCATATATATGTATACATCTCTCTCTCTCTCTATATATATATATATATATATATATATATATATATTGTATTCAGATATATTCTAGCATGGGCGGAAGTAGGCATGGCTGGGCAAGTAACCCTTAGTAAACCGAGACACCTTGATTTCTTTTACTTATTTACTACTTTTATTATTCCCGCACACTGCTATATTTATATTATTGGACTAGATTTTTCTTTAGAAACTATTGGTGGTTTCCTACTGAGTATATATCACACCCTTATCAGACCACCATTTCACCGGGGTGCTCGATCATACCTCATGTTCACAGGTCTATGGAATATTCCTTATGCTTTGAATTGTACATGGGAAGTTAGGATCACAGGGCTGAGCTAGTACTCATGATGCTCTTAGAGTTTCCTATCATGGATTTTAATTCCCTTTACTTATTCATGTAGTTTATTATACCCACCTGTTATATATCTCCTACTTTATTTTGTAGCATCACATGGACATGCATCCATGGTTATATTTGGCATTGTCCATTTCTTATTTTATTGGTATTATTATTATCTTCTATCACTATTTTTTTTACTTCTTCTTTTGTTATTTTTTTTGATTCTTTATTATTATACTGCTATTCTATTAGGATAACAAGGGTATAATATCCCCTCTTTACCACCATTAAACCCTCACTGCTAGTCAGCAGCCTCTGGTATAAGGGGAGGTGAAATTGAGGCCATGTGGTGACTAGTCCAGCTATTGGTTTTATAGTCATTAGAGTCTAGATCAAAGTGGTATCAAAGATTCTTTTCATTTGTTTTACAATTTTGGGATGGTAGACAGAAGACTTGGAAAGTGTTGATTCTTGGTAAATAGCTGTGTTTGGGAGTAATCAACCCACACATGGGGAAAAGTTCAAGTGGCTAGGAATGAGACTATTTTTATGCTGTTCATTGTTACAATTGATTATGATTTCACCTTGAGTGATTGGTTTAATTTCCGCTGCTTACTAATTTATGGTATTTCACCCTTAACTGATATAGAAAAGAGATAACATTATATTCATAATAATAGACACATATAGATTCACATGTAATTCATGCTCCATGAAATGTAGTTTTCATTGCTAGGTTATTGAGATTTGTTGACGTGTCCTGTGTGTTTACTAGCATGTTAGTTTATCCCATGTTAGGTATTTTAGAAACATGCTTAGTTTTCATACCTACTTAGGTATTCATTATCATTCTTGTTTTTATAACTAGACGTGTTATTTATTTTTTATGTTTTCTTATACTGTGTGATTATGTTAATTTAGAGTTATGATTAGCATGTTTATTTGTGTAACATTCTTGGATGTTTCCCTGCTTATTTATTAGGATGCCTTGTTTATTTTTCATGATTATGTGATTATTTATCATGATTACTTATATTTACTACTTCTTATAGCATGCCTTGTTATAATTACAATAAATGGTTGGTTGAATTAAATGGAATCATAAATATAATATATCTTTTCTTACATATATTGATGGTGAAATTCTATTTAATTAAATAATCTAGACATATTTGAGCCATGTACCATTGGTTACATGGGATGAAACATCTATGGTTGTGATTAAATGGGGGAACCAATAGACATTTATAAGGTGTATAAGCCCTTATAAATTGGTAAGGATAACCCATATAATCAAAAAATTGCATACAAACTTATTATATTTTGAAATAAAAGGAAAAACTTGATTGTAGTTATATGAATTCCAATTTTAATTTATAAGATAAAGTACCTTTATAACTTGAGAATGATAATTCATCTAACCAAACCGTGGTTCTTATAAATTTATACTATAATGTAAATGTTTTCTAAAATGGTTGCCTATATAAAGGCTTGTAACTTATCACTTGGTCTTGATAACCCGTATGGAAAAACTTCAAAATGTATAAATGGACCCAACTAGGTCAGTTGGGGCATGTTTCTTATGAGATAAACCAATAAGGGTGTTTTTAAATTTTAAAAAATTAAACCAACTGCTTTGGTTTATGAACCTAGGTTGGATATGATGGGACTCTAGTAGGTCGCCTTTATTTTGATATTCCTAAATACCTAACCCCATGGGGGTATATTTATGATATGTAGGAATGGTCATTTAAAGTGTCCACAACCACTTATATGGTCAAATCTTACTCGACCAGTGATACATGCTTGTCGCGAGGTGTAGAAAAAAAATTAAATCCCTCTAAGGGTGTAGTATGAGTGGTAGCCAGAAATTCATTATTATAAAGAGACATGTTTTAATCTATGTGTCACTTAAAAATATCAATATTGAAAGATTTATGAAAACAAGATATTTTGGTGAATTTCAAATGAGAGATAAGTGATTAAATTCAGGTTGGTTTTTCCCTTTTGTGAAGTCATTATAGTTTTTGAGAAAAACTGAATCTTTTGGGTTTAGATCAAAACAATTAAATTAATTGAACAAATTTTTTTCTTCAATTCACCTTTGATTTAATTATATTTCAAAGTGTATAAATCTCAATGGACTACTTTTAGTTACTCATAAAATACCAAATATTATATTGATTTTCCCTAAATAATTAAAATAGTCCATCATAATTTCTTCACATATTTTAGTAATCACTAAACCAATCCCTTAATTGATTTTATTTATAAATTAACCAATTGGTATAATAAATAAGTAAATCAAGTAATGGTATAATAAAATTTAAATCAAAGAAATTTAATATTTAAGAAAAAATTAAAATACAATCACATTTAATTTAAATTTAAAAATAAATTAAATTGAAACAATTAAATTAAAAGAAAACAATTATCTTGATTTTAAAACTTTCAAAAACTAAAACATCACAAAATTAGATCCCCCTTCCATTTACCCAATCATTAAGAATTCTACCCTTCTATGTAAGAAGGGGTCATAAAATTTGAAAAGAAAGGAGACATGGGAGAATAAAAAAATAAAGAGAAAAAGATCAAAGAGGCAGAATAACTCCTATTATTAGAAGAGGGTAGTGGATTTATTCTTCTTTAGAATGAGACTTGGTTCTTTTTCTAGGATGATTTAGAATGGAGGGGTTGACCTCCTTTTATAGGCAAGGAGGGATATTTTTTTTTCTCCATAATTATTCCTTTGAAAGGTTGTTCATTTTTGACCCATTAAATAGATGAATTGGGACAACGTATCTTCATAAAAGTTGTTATTAATTGTATTTATCATTTTACACTAAATTTCTAATTAATCATCCATGTGTAGAAGAAGTTTTAGGAAAATTACTCCAGATTTTTATTATGCCTGAATGCATCCAAAATCATTATTCAATGTTAAGTTTCCAATGTCCATCTTAATGAGTAAATAACTCTTTCAAATTTAAAGAAGAAACGATCCTACGATTACCCTTTATAATCTCGCTGGAATCACCTTAATTGGAGGCATATATCATGATTTATGCCTCATTTCTGGAGTGGGGTCCACTATGTCTGCCTGAAATGTTTTCCAACTTGATTGAGTTTTTCATGCCTCTAGATGTTATAATTAGCTAGAGTTCTGTAATAGAAAGTTGTAACCCAAAACTCAAGAAATCCTAAATAAAATAATCACATCAATTGGACTGATAATTTAAAATTTATGATCAAAGCACCAAAGTGATTAAAATATGTCAAAATTACAGAATTAATCAATTTTCATATTTTAACCCATTTTCATTCTATATTCAATTTGACCATTATTTTAATAAAATATTGAAGTACATGTGTTTTATCCTTCAAAATAATGAATAAATCATCATAATTTGAATAAAAATATGAACCTAATTCTGATCTTTCAAATACCCCCAACTTAAACCTTGCTTTTCCTTAAGCATAAAATATTAACAAGGAGTTAAAGAGGGCACTAATGTTATTAATATTCAAATTTCAATGAAATAAAATTAAAAAATTATCAATGTCAAATAAAATTATCAAATGTAATATAAAATATCAATTTAAAGAAACAACCAGTCTATGTATTTTATTTTCCCCTTTGAAAAATGATGGAGATTTTCCTTTCATTAATTCAATCTCCTTGATTCATTATTATCAAACATTCCAAGTAATTATTAACATCACTTTTTATTCTTTTCTTTCATCACTCATGATACAATTCAAGTAGAGTTATTATCATATCATGAGAACATGATCCTTATCCATAGGATTGTAAATGAACTACTTTCTATACTTTGTAAAGAAAAAAATCACACAAAAACATGAGGACTTGTAATCAAGGTTCAAATGTCTCTATGGTTTAAGTTTGGTAGGACTATACATTTATAATTAAAGATCAAGGAGGAGATTTATCTCTTAAATAATAAATCATTATATTGAAAGTAAAAGTTTATTGACATTATTCCCTTCAATTTATATCAACTCACAACTTCCCTAAAAGTCCAAAGTAAAGATTATGACCATTTTAAGTATAATGAATGATTTGTTCCCTCTCTTGAATATATATATATATATATATATATATATATTTCTTTTTCAAAGAATATTTCCATTTTTTTTGAAAGTTATGATTTGAATAGACCTTTCATCCACCACCTAACCATGTATAATAAAAATGATAGGTCTAGTAATGGTGATTTTTTGGTTTACTCAAATCCCAACTCATTATTCCCATTTTTTGGTTCATTTTTTAATTTTTATTTTTTTATTCAAGAGGTGAAAAACAATAGAGTACAACTAATGATTCAAATTTTTTTAAATATTCCTACAGTAACCACTCCCACACTTCTTCCTTACAAAGTAAATCTTCCAATTTACCATGATTCCATTCATCCCACAATTCATCTTTAAAATATCATGAAAATATTAAGAGGAGGGTAGGAATGGATAAAAATAGATTGAAACATGTCTCATTCCTCTAAATATCATTCATGGTCTCTATGGGATAAATAATGATTGATGAAAAGGTTTTATTTTAGGATAAGTGGTTATAAAAAGACTCCTTAATCATTTTAAATGTTTTTTGGACTGTCATAGCTTTAAAAAGTTCAAATACAAGTTATGGAAGGTGGCATGTACCAAGATCACTCAAGAAATATACTCAAGATAAAATATAAAGTACTTGGTCTATAAATATTATTTGTAATGGAAATATGATATTATAAAATCAATCAAGGAATGATTAATAATAATAAATAAATTCACATGAATTTCAAAAAATCAAAGCATAAAAAATGGTTTGGAAATTTCATATACATGAATCAGTTAATACCTTTAAATCATGAGTCCTCATTTTAATATATATACTTCACTCTAATCATTTGATTTTACATTTTACTCATTAAATATAATTAACATTGAAATTTAAAACATGGATTCATAATATTTCAATGAAACTCATGTCTCATAGACAAGTTATGTAAAGAATAATTCAAGTGTGGGCATACAAGTTTTAATTTAAAGTTTAAAACATGTTTTGGGCTAAAATGCAAGGAGATTAAAAGATAATCATAAAAAGTGAACTCACTTTTAAATAAATATTTTTCCCTCTTCCTCATCTTATTGGGACTTACTTATTGTTTCCTTCCATGATGGTTCTTGAAAAATCAAAACCACTCATACCAGTGTAAGAACCATTCCATTAAAGATCAAAGGGGTGATGTAAGAGGTAACTGGGTCCAAAATCCTTAGAAAATAGTGAAACCTAGTTTTCCTCCCAAAAATGCCTTTGGTTAATGTTATTGGATCAAACTAACTTAATAAAAATAAATTAGTATATGGGTTGGAGAAGTTTGAGTTCCTCCACTGATTCTTGAAGTAAAATCCCATGGAATTTCTTCAGCCTTTTCCCATTTATAGTGAATGGGTTTCCTCACACTTTTTTCTTGACTTAAATGGAACCAAAATGATAGACATTAGTAATAATAAAAGGTCCTTACCATATGGAACTAATCTTATCTGGAATTAACTTCAGCCTAGAATTGTAGTGTAGAACTTGGTCTCTAGGTTGAAAGGTATTTAGTTGAATAAGTTTTTCATGTTCCACCCTAGTTATTTATTGGTAAATTCTTGAATTTTTAAAATACTATCTTCTTATTTCTTCTATATCCTCTAACTAAAGTTTTCTCTATTTTCCAACACTCTCTAAATCCAAATTCACCATTTTTTATAGCTCAATATTCTTGGTCCTCCAATCCCACCAGTAGGACATAACTTTTTCCATAAATAAACCAATATAGGATCATACCTATGGGTGTCCTGTATGCTATTTGGTATACCCATAAAGTTTCTTCAAGACTTTTTCTCTAATATTTTCACTTTGTCTTGACTGAATCATCGATTGGATTAGTACTTTATCTGTCAGAAATTACAAAGAGGGAATGGTTGTTTTAAGGGTTTATTTTTTATTCAAGAATATTGAAATTCACTTTTCTATCTCCTAGCTCTATGGTTAGGGTTCCTTTACGCACATTGATGATTATTTCATCTATTTTCAGGAATGGACTTCCCAAAATTATGGGTAAATAAACTGGTGTATAGTTTTACTCCAAGGTGAGTACGTAAAATTCTTGTGAAAAAACGAGTCCATCAATTCCTGTCAGTACATCTTCCACAACACCGAATAGAAAAATAGTGGATCATTTTTCTAGTTGGAATAAAAATCTTGTGGGATTTAGTTTATCTATTTTAAAATATGAAAATACAAAATTATAAATTACATTTATGGAATAACTGAGGTCACACAAATAATGATAAAAATTTAAAGAGCCTATTTTGTAGGGAATAGAAAATGTCCCTGGATTTTGATATTTTTTGGGTAAAGGAGGGTTGATCACGGGTGAGACACTCCTTCCAAATATGATTATTTCATCCCCATAATGATTATTTTTCTTGGTACCTATTTATTTGATAAAATTCCCATAATTTGGGATTTGGTGGATCGCCTCTAGAATGGGAATACTGATTTCAACTTTTTAGAAGGTTTCATGGACCTCCTTTTAAAGTTATTATTATTTATCCTTTGATGATAAATTAAATGAATAAGGGAATGGTACCTTATTGTCTATTTTCTCCTTTTTTTCCTTTTTTTACTTTTGTTTCTATCTTATTATTGTTGTGGATGATTTTTTATGTTTTTTCTTGGAATAATCCAATCTACTTGGATCAAGTGGTTGAAAAGTTTTTTGCTGTTAGAAGGGATGCTTGTAAGATTTTTGGAATGGTGCTAGGTTCTGATATTTTTTCTGAAAAGGTATAATGGATTTTTTTTATTTACCTCTGAATCCCTGTTGGGATTTCCCTTCTCTCCATTATTGATTATATGGAAATTCTCTTTGTTGAAATACAGCTGCAAAACTTTCTGTTCCCTGCATCTCAGCACATTTATTAGTGTAATAATTGGGTGATGAATAAAATCCACATACCAGAGGTGGATATGGTTAATAATTTACTTTCTTAACATATATTTGTCTCACAAGGCTTTTCAATTATTGAATTAGGGTTATAAGGATAGTTTATGAGTTATAAGTCCTTACCTCATGTTTACCTCTTGTACCAGTGTCTATTGTTCCAAATTACTGTGAATTTGGATCTATATTCTCAATGATATTCCAAGATTCTTCATGTAATTTATCAATCAAATCCCTTTTGTAGGATGCATCCAAAATATTTATATCATTGTCCAGTAATCCTTGGTAGAATAAGACCATGAAGTGGTGCTACTCTACTATTTAATGCGGGAAACTTTTACTAAGCTTATTGAAGTGTTCCGAAATAATTATAAAGAGTCTCACTGGAAGCTTTTAAAATGATGTATATCTTCTTTCTAATTGATATTATCTTGGAGGTTGGGAAGAACCATTACATGAAACTTTGTTGGAGATCATCCTAGTCTTGGATTTATCTGGGATGTAAGGTATACACCCACTCCTTAACTGATCCCTCAAGAAAAAAGGGAATTCCTTGAACTTGACTTACTCTTCCATTGGTACTCTTAGTTTTAAACTTAAACAAACGTAGCTGAATTCTTGATTGTGTCGATTGGGATCTTCACCTGCAAGGCCATGAAATTTGGGCAGCACAAGAATCATGTTAACTCATAACTCAATTTTTTTTAATGATGGCTTGGTCAAATGATTTTTTTGGTTTGTGAATTGTGGGGTACAAAGGTCCCTCAAGGTTTTTTGTAGGTCCAGTGCCATTATTAGTGGTTCTGATTGGACACTTGACTCTTCAAAATTTACCTATTCAAACTTGTTTTCATTATTAAAATTCCTAAGCCTTTCCAACGACGTTCTTTATATTTTAGGATTTAAATTGAATAATTCATCATTAGAGGAACTAGTCATGTAAATTTAGATTTAAAATTCCTCCTCGAAAGTGATGACATTTTCGATACACATTTTTGGTGAGGTGTGGGAAAAAAATAAACCCCCTAGGGGTGTAATATGAGTGGTAACCAGAAATTAATTCTTCTAAAGAGCAGTGTTTTAATCCAGGTGTCACTTAAAAAATATCAAGATTGAGAGATTTAAGAAAATAAGATATTTTGGTGAATTTCCAATGAGAGAGAAGTGATTGGATTTATGTTGGGTTTTCCCTTTTGTGATGTCATCATAGTTTTTGAGAAAAAATGAATCTTTTGGTTTTAGATCAAAATAATTAATTTAATTTAATAAAAATTGTTTCTTCAATTAACCATTGATTTAATTAAATATCAAATTATATAAATCTAAATGGACTAATTTTAATTACCCAGGTAATACCAAATCTGGTATTTATTTTCTCTAAATAATTAAATTATTCCATAATAATTTATTCACATGTTTTAGTAATCAGAAAACCACTCCTTTATTTGATTTTCTTTATAAATTAACCAATTCGTGTAAAAAATAAATAAATCAAGTAAGGGTAGAATAATATTTAAATAAAATAAATTTAATATTTAATAATAAATTAAAATATAATCGTATTTAATTTAAATTAAAAAATAAAATAAATTAAAAACCATTAAATTAAAAGAACATAATTCCCTTGATTTTAAAACTTTCAGAAACTCAAACATCACAAAATTGGATCCCCCTTATCTTTACCCAATCATTAAGGATTCTACCCCTCCATAAAAGAAGGGGTCATCAAATTTGAAAAAGGAGACAAGGGATAATAAAAAAATAATGAGAAAAGGATCAATGAGGAGGAAGCCCTCCTATTCTTTGATGAGGGTATTAGATTTCTTATTCTATGGAATTAACCTTAGTAATTGTTCTGTTCTGATTTGTAATGGAGGGGTTCACCTCCTTTTATAGGCGAGGAGGGATATTTTTTGGCTCTAGAATTATCCCTTCGAAATTTGTGCATGTTTGACCCATTAAATGGATGAATTCGAACATGGTGTCTTCATAAAATTTGTTCCAAACCATATTTCTCATTTTTACTCTAAATTTAATCTTAATTAACCAAATTTATAAGAATTTATAGGAAAATTAATATAGGTTTTTATTCTAGATGAATGCACCATGAATCATCCTTCAATGATGAGAATCCAATTACTACCTTAATTAGTGAATAACTCCTTAAAATTTAATGGAAAACTTGTCTATGAGTCCTCTTTTGAATTCAGCTAGAATCAAATCAATTGGAGGTATGTAGCATGATTTATGCCTCATTTCTAGAGTGGGGTATACTATGTCTTCCCAAAATGTTTTCCAAATTGATTGATTTTCAAGCATATAAATGTTTGAATTAGCTCAAGGTACACAAGGGAAATTTTTACTCCACAAATTAATGAATCTTAAAAAAAAGAATCAGATCAATTGGATTGATAATTTAAAAGTTATGATCAAAACACCAAAGTGATTAAAATATGTCAAAATTCAAGATTTAAGAAATCACATATTTTAAACCATTTTCATTCTATAATTCAAATTACCCATTATTTTAATAAAAAATTAAAATACATGGGTTTTATCATTCAAAATAATAAAGAAATCATTAGAATGTTAATAAAAATAAGCACCCAATTTTTTTATCTAAACCAATCCTATTTAATTTATAAAAAATCTGTTATCTTCTTTTAAGCAGTAATTACATGAGGCATTAGTTAATTGAAATTCCAATTGCAACTTAAAGGGTGTTTTCCCCTATATATTAGGATTGAAATTTTATTTTAGTAAGTAAATTATGAAATCTTATGAATAATAAATGATGTTTAAAATAGATTTATGTAATAAATGTCAAATTATGGTAAGAGGTCAATTAAATGTCAATGTTTAAAAGGAATATTAATATAACTTACCTATGAGGCCTTATGGAATTACCTAAATAAAGAACCAATTTTTTTTCCATTATAACTGGTACTTTATGTTTTAAAATGGAGCCTTTAAAATGTTTCAAAAATCAAATGTAAATAAATTAATCAGATCAAATAAAACCTTGAGTGGTTCTCTTAGTCTAACAATCATGTAAGGGTTGTTTAGACCTTTTTCAGAGTTCTCCCTTGAAATGAGAACATGAGCATCCCTTGTAGGCCTCTTCTTCAATATATTAAAAATAAGTGATAAGTGGTAGATACTAGAAATATTTTTATCATGGCCCATCTATAGGGTCTATGATTTCTACTTTTGTAAGTAGCTAGCTTGAGATATGTAACACCCTCATAAATTTCAAACCTGATGATGCTATGATGATTTTTAGACATGTGGTACTGTTCAGGTTCTGTTTTCCCATGAAAAAGTTTCTAAAATAAAACATTTGTCTTGATGGGTGGATGTTCAATAGTTTGACCCTTATTATGGAAATGAGTATAAAAAATGATCATTTTCAGTAGTTTAGAAATTCCTAGGTCATGGTTAGCTGCCTAGTAGGTCATGTGACCCTTATTATTATTCCTCTTATGTATTAGAAAACTCAATAATTTATCACCAGGGTTAACATTCATATGGGATGATATGAATCTAAACTTAAACTTCTCACACAATCCACCTAATACTGGGATGCATAGGGATGATAATCCTTTGGATAGTATCAATGATGGGCTATTTTCTTGGTGAAACCTTAGGGTAGTATGCATTGATACACGTGGTACCCATTGAGTTGATAAATGGTGAAAAAAACCGTATGAGTTAGGTGGTAATCGTTAAAGCCTTGAGCTATTACACTATGATCCCAGGTCATCTCTAGAGTAGAGTGTCATGAAATTTAAAGAGAAATCATACT
Source organism: Viscum album (assembly GCA_963277665.1). Classification (NCBI taxonomy): domain Eukaryota; kingdom Viridiplantae; phylum Streptophyta; class Magnoliopsida; order Santalales; family Viscaceae; genus Viscum; species Viscum album. Next base: position 2,101,391,643 of record OY728130.1, on the reverse strand, counting down.
CTTCCTAATATTTGAGATGACTTCTAAGGAGGATTAGGTGTTTTAACATGTCAGTCAGTTTGTTTTGGATTTATTCCTAGGCAATGGCATGCATGGATTTATCTTGAGAGGAGTGTCACATGTACAACTAGTGTAAAACTATTCAAGCATGATTTTAAGTGGCATGTTTTTTTCTCTTTCATGTTAACACTTGAAAACTATGTGCTAGTTACATCCAAGACCCATGGTTAGTGGTCGATGGAGCTTGTTACCTTAGATGAGTTTCCTTATTCAGTAAATCCAATAATAAGGGCACTAATAAGGTGGGGATTGCCACATAAATCTAGGTAATATTTGTCCTTCCAAGTAGGTGAATCATAACCAAGAAGGACCATTTGGAAATAGTCAGTACTTCTTTTGAATTTCCACGAGGCTGATAATATTTCAAACATGTTGGTGCTTGCAAGACAATGCGATGATGAAATAGTTGGTAGTGTACGCAAACCTTTAAGACACCGATGCACCAGGGTGGAATTTGGTGGTTATACTTGAGTAATCATGTAATACCTCTTAGTTTACTCTCAACTTAATGATGACCATGTCCTCTATCTTGAAATCAGCGGGGTACTCTGAGAGACTTTCAGTTATACACCATGAAAAATTTAAATGCTTTTGGGATTGATAAATAAGCTCCATGGGAGTTACACTTCCTTATATTGATAATTTAAGTGGTATAGTTATCCTAAGTGATACCCAGATTCCTGAGTAGAAATTCCTTGAAAAGACTCATTAACACCAGCCGTATCTTTTACTTGACAAACATTGTCCTCAATTAGTGTTCTTGATATGTGGATGTTTTGGATTTGTATCGATGTATCACTTCTAGATCTGGGAATAAATTACCTTAAATTAGCTCCTTGGACCCCAGTTGATGATTATAAAGTTTCCCAAAGCTTCAGTCGGGCTCAGATGGGGTGTTTTAATGGTGATGATCCAAGTGTGTCAGATTGGGTATGCACCCATGTTTGTGACGAAGCACGACAACTTAAGGTGAATGTTTTGGATTAGGATGTAATTGGAATCCAGTTACGGGATTTGGTGGAAATGTTCTAAGTAAACATGAAGTGAATTTTAGGAAGGATTCATGTTTTGGGTTGTGTTATGCTGGCCATCTAGGACGAGATTTTTTTTAGGATAGTCAGCTGAATGTGGTTCAACTCACTTCTCTCTTGTCTTAATGATGGAATTCGGTGTGGAATTTATTTAGGCACACCATTAGGTTAAGATTGGTGCAATGTAAATGTTAACAATGCCTTTCAAGGAAAGATTGCGTGACTAGTTTCATCATGGTTGATTATAATTTGACCGATTCGATCAAATGAGGGTTGTTTTATGAACTCAGATATAATTGGGTTTCTAAGTTGAGAAAATCATGCCAGGTTCATCGTTATAATGATTAAATAATTATTTAATAAGAAATTATCATGGTGGAGATACTATGACCCAGAATTACCCTTGAAAATCTAGAACCTGTGGTGGATAGAGCTATATGCCGAATGTTTATAGAGGCAACTTAATGATCATGTCTTGAGTTAGATGGGATCAGGTAAGCGCCATCTTGATGTTTTAGTTCTGAATTCGAGCATTGACTTGAGTTTCTGTGACTTATATACCATACAATTAAGTGATTCTTAAAGATGCGTTGGGAATTTGGAAATTAAACATGTCCATTTAAATGAAGATTCATGACTTGGGTAGGTCAGGTTATGTTTTTGTCTCACCCCAAGGATTCTTGAGGATTAGAAGTTCTAAGGTGGAGAGGTTGTAACGTCCCGTGTTTTTGGACTTGGTAAAATTTATAAGAGAATTTTAGTTTTACCATTTGGTGGATGGGTTGTTATCTAAACTAAGATTTAGAATGTGAATCCAATATTTGGAACACTTAAGAGTGTTTTTGAGACTTGGTTTAAGGCCTGATAGGTGTCATGGGAGTTTTTTTTGTGTTTTGGGAGCATCGATCCCTAGAAACTCAAGTTCAGGAGGAACTGGTAAGGGTGTATGGTTTGTTTGAAACCATGTGGCCCACCAGGTGAAAACATACGACTGATCCAGTGGATCTAGAGGTCTTTCATGATTTTTTATAACCATGCGTGAGGATCCACATGACCATGGGGTTGCTACAGGTTCCTTGATAGAGGGGAAATACATAGTTTGTGCAAGGTTTTCCAAATTCTGTGCATGTAACACAAGTGCCTCCCACTTAGGAAGCAGATCAAGTACGATTGGAACATGGTTTCTCTAACCATGTAGGAAAACCATGAACCTCATTTAAAGGGGGTAAAATGACCCTCTTTCCCCTCCATTATTTATTTTATTTCTCCCCTCTTTTTCTCCTTCTCCACACATAGCAGCCCATCGACGGTTCCCTCCTCCTCTTCTCCTCCCATGGTGAGACCTTCATCCAGCCTCTATTTTGAGATCTGATCATCATGTTGAAAGTATATCGATAAGTCTTCGACTCATCCTTCCTCCTTTATTTATCTTCTCATCTTCTGTGCTATTTTGGTGTGATCCAATTCACCCTATTTTCAAAGTGTTTGTCCGTTTCTTCAATTTCTCTCAAAATGTATTGATTGAAGCCTCATTATTGTATGTTTAGAATTTCATTGGTATAATGTAGGTGTTATATAGCTTTTACCTTAAATTATATCTCATTTATTGAATACTCCATTATGTTGCATGCCAGATTCTATGTGCATTGCACTTAAATTGTCAAATTAAATATGTAGAACCTGATGATCATTTTAATTATCCATGTGATTTAAAATTAAACCATTTTGGTTATGACCTCAACCTATACATTTCCTTTTGGGTGGGTTCACATAATTACTCATATATAATTATATTTATCTACCTTACGGTTAGACCACCCTTGGGGTGTGTTAATTCAATATTCTTGAATAGAGTGGTTTTCTTATGCTTTGAATCACCTTTTAAGTGTGTTAATTTATTCTACTTTAATCACATTGAGTTAAATGAATTGTTTAATGACAATGTCATGTTTTATAATAAAATAACCTTTTGAGGTTCACTTTATTATAACCTAAAAAGAAATGAATAATTTTTTATATATTTTTTAGCTTTATGGAATTGGTGTTTTCCATGGAATTTATGGTAGCTTCTAGATGTAACAACATGCTTAAGTACATGGAATCTATTAATTATAATATAAATGATAAATGGGATTGGCCCTCTTGTACATTTTTAGATTATGTTATGGCATGTATATGAACATGGTCACCTTAGTAATTGAAAACAAATGTTAAATTAATTATAAAAAGGATTTATTATGATTTGAGTAATACCCGTTTCTTTTTTACATAACGTTGGGATAAGGGATCATAAGGAAAGTGGATTAACTTATATTTATTAATAACTACTGGGAACATGAGTAGGGTCATTTTCCATGACATGTCACACCCCTTGGTCGAGGATGCTGGCATGATGTTCACATCACTAGGGTTGTTGGGTATGTCATTCCACATCCCCTTGATTAGGAGGTTGGGTATGACTCACCTCATTATTGATTATGATACTTGGAATAGTGGACTATATTGATTATGATCTTTGGGTATGGACCTTATCCTTATGTTACACATGACTTGGGCATGACGAACCTTATTTATTATTATGATACTATTATTATTATGAGTAATATTACACATTGACACCTGAGTTACCCCTCAGTTCCAGGATAATACTAAATATCCATATATATATATAAATTACTACATATATAGTGCATATATATGTATACATGTATATCTATATCTCTATATATATTATATTTAGAGGTATTCCCGCATGGTCTGAAGCAGGTATGGATGGCCAGGTGTCTATTAGAAACCTGATCCACCTTGATTTCTTTTACTTATTTAGTGCTTTTATTATACCTTCACATGACTATATTTATATTCCTAGACTGGATTATGATTTATACACCATTGGTGGTGGCCTACTGAGTATATCTCATACCCTTCATAGGTCACCATTTCACCAGGGTACCCAAGTAGACCTCATGTTCATAGGTCTATGGATTATTCTTTATGTTGTGCATTATACATGGGATATTAGGACAACAAGAATAATCTAGTACTTAGGACGCTCATGGAGTTTTCCCTTTGGGATTTGTATTCATTTTCTTTGTTCATGTATTGTATCGTACCTACCTACTGTATATTTCCTACTTTATTTTGTAACATCACATGGACATGAATGCATGGTTGTATTTGGCAATGCCCATTTCTTATTTAATTGGTATTATTATTATCTTTTGTTGATCTTTTTATTATCATTAATACAAATGGTGCTGTTTTTTGATTCTTTATTATTATATTGTTGTTCTATTCTGATAATTAGGGTATAGTCTTCCCACTATACCACCATTATACCCTTGCTTCTAGTAGATAGACTATGGATTATAGGGAGGAATCCTTGAGGCTATGCAGAGATCGTTCTGGATATTGGTTTTATAGTCAGTCAGGCCGGGATGTTATGATGATGTTGTGAAGTTTTAAAATTTTATTCTAAAGGAAGGAAACCAGAAAAATGTCAATCAGATGGATGAGAATCAAAAAAACATTTTTGATGTCATTAGATGAACTTTTTTGAATAATTCCATTAGATAAAATTTTGTGAAGAAGTACATAAAAAAAGTCATTTAGATAAAGAAAAATAAAAAATTGAAGTTTTTTCATCATATAGAGAAGGCTCTATCAGATAGAATTTTCCCAACTATGTCATTAAATAAAAAATTTCATCATACATAGTTTTTATGAGGAACTTTTCATAACTTTGGAAAGTAAAAAACCTAATGATGTTGAATGTTCTAATTCAATTGGTTTGTGATTTTGATTGGTTTTATTTCCAGTTGAGATAATAAAAAGTGAATAAGTTCCTTAACATATAAAGTTGAGGATGTTACATGAAAAAGGTTGGATACATTGATTTTTCATGAAGTTTAAAGAAGATTACAGAATACCCTGGAATGATTGAAAAGATTTTAGTGAATTGATTTGAGTAGGAAATTAAAATTGGTTTCCCACAATTTCTATTATGGGAACAACTATATAAAGGGAGTAAAAGTGAAATGTACTTAAAACTGTTCATAGAGACAAAAATATAATACCCTACAGAATTTTTTTCAGAAGTGAGTTTCCAACCAAAATAAGTTTCAGGTTAAAGAAAAGTACTGGATATAGGATTTTGATCAGAGCATAAGACATACTCTCACTTTAGAAAAACTAGACAGAGAAATCGGATAGAGTTTTCATGTAGAGTTTTGAGGAACAATTGTTTTGATAATTGGATAGGGTTTAGGATAAATATTAGGTGTAGTTCCAGTGAGTCACACTGGATTAACATTTATCAGATAGAGGAATAGACCGCCGGATAGACTTTACAGACAGATAAATTAGAAATAATTCCCAAATGAACTTTTGGGGAACTGATTTATAATATTTCAAACATTTTTTTTCATTGATAATGTTTTGGAAGAAAAACTTTGTAGAATGATTAGAGTAACTATAATCATACCTATCAAAAGATATAATGAGTCTACAGGTGTTGGCTCAAATTTTAATTCACTTATTTCTAATAGTAAATTTCCATGAACCCACGTAAGTGGCCATGATAAGGATGTAGGTTCTCAAGTTGAGGACATACCTTATAAATATTGAGTGACTTATTTATATTAATATCATTTCATTCTTGTGATATTGTTATAAATGTTGATAAGTGAAATAAATCTAACAATTTTCGAGGCTTAAATTTCATAAAGTTTTTAATTTTTAAAAAGAAAACCACTGATTCAACCCCCCTTATTAGTGGTTTAAAAATCCTTAGAAAATTAAAAAGTCATGTAGAAGAAAAATGCTCCAGAAAGAGGTGTGTTCACTTCTACCTCACTAATGATTCACACTCCCAAGTCTCATGAGAATTTAATCCATGATACCAAAAAACTTTGACCATTGGAATAGACTTCCCACCAACGACTTTCCTATGAGAATCATTGATCTCTATTGGTCCCTCCACAATGGAAACATATAGATCCAAATCAATCTCTTTCAAACTAAGAACATAAGAAGGATCAAGATGGTACTTCTTGAGATAAGATATATGGATTTTTTTTGAATACCCATCAACTGAGTCAGTAACTCCAACAGATAAGAAACTTGACTAAGATGATCAGTGATCTCAAATAGACAACATATCTCTTAGATAGCTTCCCCTATTTCCCAAAATGATGGTGATATAATGGAAGATAAAATATTAAGAAAACTCAATAATCGATGGAAAAATCCAAATAATGCTATTAATGTTCTACATAAAAAAATTGACAACTCCAATCTATACCTAATAATTGATGTATATCCTGAATCCTTTCTGAAATATCCCGAATGAGACCATGTACCACAAGAGAGGCCTCACCCAACTCTACCTAATAAAAAGGTGACTTACACAGGGGACCATATAATGCCTTGAAGAGATCCATTCAGATCGATGACTGGTAACTATTATTATAAGAAAAATTGACTAGTCCCAGATGGATATCCCTTGATCCACTAAAATCCAAGATGTATGCATTGAGAATATCCTCTAGAATCTGAATGGCACACTCCGTCTGACCATCCATCTGTGTATGGAAAACTGTACTCAATATGACCCAAGTGCCCATCACCTCTTGAAGGATCTTCCATAATCTGTAAATAAACTGAGGATACCTATCAGAAACAATGATATAAGGAACCCCATGAAACATCATAATATCTTTCATGTATAACTCACCTAGATATTCAACCTTGGTGGTGTCCCTAATCATAATAAAACGAGTTTATTTTATCAACTAATAAATCACCACAAATATATAATTATTTCCCTAGGGAGTCCATATAAATCTAATGATGAAGTATATGGACACCTCATCCCATTTCCAAAATGACACTCGAGGATCCTATAGCATATCATAAGATTTCAGGTGCTCTACCATTATCTTTTGGAAGGTGTAACTGTGATATATATAATCATTAATGTTTCACTTCATACCCAAACACTAGAAGTTACATCTCATGTCATAATACATATTTTTTGTGCCAAAGTGAATAACCCATGAAAAATTATGACAATCTTACAACAAAAAGTTTCTAAAAGATGATGGGATAATAAACTGATCCATGAAATAGAGAATACTATCAGAAGAGAGATACCAACCATAAATTCCCCCCCACAATATATGGTTTCCCAGATTCCTCTAAACTCATCATAGTACTAATCCCCTTTCAGAATATACTCAAAGAGAGATGATGATAACTAAACACTAGTCATAACCACACCTCAATCATCTTCATGTGTATCCATATGAAAATAAGCAAAAATACCCATAAAGTTCCCCTCCTCCTTCGATTTCCTAGAAATCATATGGTGGGACTTTCCTACTGAGAGAATCAATGATGAAATTACCCTTTCTCAAGGGTTTAAGTGATGTTGAATTAAAATGTATGAATATATTCCACCCACTTCCTTTGTCTGATATTCATGTATTTTTGAGAAAAGATAACGCTCAAACTCACATGATGAGAAAATACCATGAACATATCCCTAAAAAGATAGTGCCTCCAATACTTAAGTGTATTACTAACCCCAAAAAGATAAAAATCATGAGTAGGTTAATTTTTATCATGTCACTAAACCTAAATAGATATATATGCCATGATGCGATCATCCTACAAAATCAAAAAAACTCAAAATAGCACCAGATTAATCACTATATAACAAATATCCCTTACTGGGCTTAGAAAAGATCAAAATAGGAGTTGATGTCAGAATCCATTTGAACTCATAAAAAGAAGTCTTACACTTATTGTACCAATTTATTTTCACACCTTTATTTTTAATAGAATTACAAGATGTATTTAACATTGAAAAATACTTAAAGAATCACTGATAGTATCTTTCTATACCAAGGAATCTCGGTATCTCAAATACGTTTCATGGTTCTTCCCATAAAAAGAAATCCTTCACCTTTTTAGGATCGATTGAGAGAGTATGTTCCAAAATTATGTGTCCCATGAAATTTACCTCTTGTATTTATAAATTTCATTTTGAAAACTTCTCATAAATATGGTGAATTTTCAAGATTTCTAGGGAAAAATTCATATCGTTCTCTTACTCATGCTCAAATCTTGAATAAACCAGGATATCATCCACAAATACCATAAGAAAGGTTTCAATATACTTATGAAATATCCAGTTCATCAAATACATAAAAACAATAGGAGAATTAATAAGACCAAAATGCATTATAAGATATTCATAATAACCATACCTTCTCTAGAAAGTGGTCTTCATAATATCAAATTATTAGACCTTGAATTGATGATAACTCGACCAAAGATCTATTTTTTAAAACCACGTATCCCCATTTAAAGGATCAAATAGGTAATTCTTATGGGTTGAAGGGTACTTATTCTTAACAATCACCCATTTCAACTTTTTGTAGTCTACATATAGATGTGAAGAACCATATACCTTCTAGAAAAGTTCATGGGGGAATTCCCATGATGAAATAATGGGATGAATAAATTTATTCCCAATCATAAAATCCAACTAGATCTTAAGATCTTTCAGCTTAATGGGTTCCATGTGATAAGAGGTTAACAAAATCATATGTGTACTTGAAACTAGATCAATCATGAACTCTACATCCTTCTTTGGAGGAAGACTAGAGAATTCATCTTGGAAAAAATTGGGGAAGTCCCAAACAACCAAGGGAAGATAAAAAAGGAAGGAAGCATCGCCATGATAAAATTAAATGGTAAATAAGAAAATCCTGATCTCTAGGTGGGAATATCCAACATGATTGGACCTAAGATCTCACTCTCCCTAAAACACCTGTATATCTCCCATTAGTGGTAGAGAATGAAACATGCCTATGATAATGATACATCTCAACATGATGAGAAACTATAAAATCCATCCTAATTATGACATTGAATAGATCTAGATCGAGAAATAAGAAATCCTAAGCGAACTCTACATCATCTATCAAAAGAGAAAAAGATAGACAATGAAACCCCTACTCTTTCCACTTTCCAAGAGGCATTGAAAATTCCATAACAAAGGACACAAGATCCATTAGAAGTTTCATCATATCAATAAAATGGGAATATAAAAATGGGTTTGAGGAAAATATATGAAATAAATAACTTTCTATAGAAGATGAAAAAATATGATACCTCTTATAGAAGTTATACCCAAATCAACCTCTGTTAGAAAATCACCCACTGCATGAAGGTGCTTCACCCCCAAGGCCTATTATCTAAGACTTGTAGACTTTGAAGCATCTAATTTCACTGTATAGGCATTTGGAGATGAAGATATATAACCATAATGGGGTATAGATAAATCCTGAAATAACCTATGTAGATGGCCTCAGTGGCCATAAGCACTAATTTTTTTTACAGGTACAGGGAAAAAATATCAGGTGTGCCCTACCTTTCCACACTGATAAAAAGTCAGTGGAACACTAATGGCCACTATCGATAGTTAATAGGAGGTTTTCTTCTGAGAACCATCTCCACCACCCTCATGATTATCATTTCACTTTCTCTTTAGTCTATGTGCACCACTAAAAGAACCACTGGGAGTAAGGGAGGTGGTAGAGTATCTAATATTTCCCATAATGTCTATTTATACAATTATAGCCCTGTATACCATCTCAATATAGTCATAAATATTTAGAAAATATAATTGTGATTGAATTCCTGGTCACAAACCCTACACATATTTCTGATTTTTCTACTGATAATTCATCACCACCTTTGGAGAAAAAAATATCTCCATAAACCGGTTGGTGTACTCCGACACTAAGAACTCTCCCTACTATAAAGAGAGGAACTCCAAATATTTCACTATCATCAGAGACTCTAGACAAAGACACTAAAATAAAAGTGTCTTTAAACCCTTATAATTCAATCCCATGTTTTATTTTTACTATATGATAGAATCAAACTACAACTTTTTGGGACCCCCGAGTTTGAATGTAGCACATTTCACCTTGATAGCCTTAGGCATCTTGAGGAATTCAAAGACTTGATTGATCTTATCTAGAAAATCCTCTAATTATTAGGGTTCATTAATACCCTTAAAGGTCAGGTGATTCATATTTAGGAATTATTGAGCTTGATCCCTATCAACCTTATCCCCTATTTATGCCTCAACAGATTGGTTCGTAACCCATAAAATATTTTGGTCCATGACACAAACTGCTTGTATGATAACTTATAATATATTTTGATCCAAAGGAGAATTACCTTGAGGATAATCTCTTGATTCATCCTTGACCATGTTGTCTTGACACATAAAATTGATTATGATTTTAAGTTTGATTTATAGTATAGGGAAGACCCTATTTCATCTCTCAAGAATCATTGATAGGTTTAGAGTATGCATTTTTAATTAAAATTACTAAAAAAGGGGGTGATTTTGAAAACAGTTTTAAGAAAATTACTTAACTTACAGAGTTTAATAGTTAAAAAACCAAGATTATTTTAAAAAAATATGATTTTAAGGGGTCATTTTGATTTCACTACACACATTTCAAGTTCATTGTTCATAGATATTCATTTAGGTTTAGAGTAATTATTTGGTTGAAATTAATTGGAATCCCGATTAATTCCTAATCCTTTATTTCATTACATGAATAACCAAACATTGACATAAAAATCATATTTCCAAGGTCTAAAACCTATACATGGAATAAGATCTTCCAAATTATATTGAAATCTCAAGACCTAAAAACCCAATTAGGCAAACTCACTAACTCTGTGGGGGGAATTCAAAGTCACGGGTCAGGTAAACTACCTATAAACTAGTAGTTAACCCTAGGGATAAGAGAAATGTTAGTTCCATCACCCTTAAGAGTGGAAAATAACTTAAAACCCAAATAAACCCTCCCTTAGAGTCATCCCCTCCTGAGGAAACCACCATCCCAACTGCTAAAAATGGTCCAAGAGAAGAAAATCATTATCATGAGAGAAGCCCTTATAAAGAAAAGAGTGTGCCTAATGATGAGTCACCTATCCCAACAATTCCTCTTCCATTTCCCCAAAGGTCCACCTAACCAATAAAACAAAAGTAAACTAAACTTTATAAGGAAATATTAGAAAATTTTAAAAAAGTGAAGGTTAACATCCCCTTGATTGATTTCTTGAAGCAAATTACAAGACATGCCATGTTTTTGAAGGAGACGTGTACACACCGAAGGAGACTTCAAGGTGATGAGAAGGTGATATTGGGGAGGAACATATCAAAATTGATATATCCATCACTTCCCACCAAATGAAATGATCTGGGAATATTCTCAATTCTGTGCACCATAGGGGAGTATTCCTTTTTCCAATTCTATACTTGATCTTGGTGCCTCTATAAATATGACGCCTCACTCTATTTAATCTTCATTGCAGGTTGGGGAATTTAATCCCACAAGAATTTTTTTTCAACTTGCAAACTAGATTAATACACACCCCTCTAGAGTGTTAGAGGATATTCTTGTGAGGGTACAAAATTTAATATTTCATGCTGATTTTTATGTTCTAAAAATGGAATATGATAGAATTAATGGACATTCTATAATTATATTTGTGATACCTTTCTTGAAAACTTATAAAAACATAATTAATGTCTACAATGGTACATTATCTATAGATTTTAGTAGTGAAATTTTCTACTTCAACATCCTTGATTCCATGAATCACCCCTCAGATGAACATTCCTCTCACTCTGTTAATTCAATTGATGTACTCCCTTCCCCTGAAAAAACATATTTTCTTTCCCTTGATCCCCTTTCTGTGTTTTTATCATTGATTGAAATGTTAGGAAATGAATCATGCATTGATTTTTGTAGTGGTTTAGAAAAATGTCATGCATGTGTGTTAATTGATGATTTCTTGAATACTGAAGATCACATGACCATCAATGATACTGCTAAGATTATAAAAGCTCATTACTCATCCAATGATGATACCATTGAGAAATTAGATGAGATTAGTGAACTCTCACTTTCACACACACTCCCATAAATCCAAAATCCCTTGAATTGGAACTAAAACAATTACCTCAAGATTTAAAATATTCTTATCTAGATAATAAAAACAATTTACCTATCATCATTTCTAGTTCACTCCCTCTTAAGGATGAATTGTGACTGCTTGAAATTTTGAGGGAGTACAAACAATATTTGGTATGAAAACTTTCGGACATTCTTGGTATTAGCCCATCAATTTTCACACATCATATATTGTTAAATGATGAGGCTAAACTAGTGAGGAATTCACAATGTTGACCGAACCCAAACCTCTTATATTTTTGTTAAAAAGGTGGTAATAAGATTATTGGTTGCTAGAATCATCTATCCCATCTCTGATATCCAATGGTTTAGTCCAATTAAAGTAGTTCAAAAAAAATGTCTAACGGTAATGAAAAATGAAAATAATGAATTGGTTCTAACTCATGTGAAAAATAGTTGGCGTGTCTATATAGACTATCACCGACTAAACCAACACACTAGGAAGGACCATTTCCCATTTTTGTTCATTGAACAAATTCTTGAGAGGATATCAGGGAAGTACCTTTATTATTTTATTGATGGGTATTATGGATACTTTCATTTCAATATTTCCCCCGAGGATTAAGAAAAGACAACCTTTACTCACCCCTTTGGAACATTTTTATATAGAAGGATTCCATTTGGTCTGTAAAATGCTCTGGGTACTTTCCAATGATGCATGGTTATTATTTGTTTGAATTACCTAGATAATTTCATGGAAGTATTCATGGATGATTTTAATATTTATGGATCCTATTTTTATGAATTTTTGAGTGGTCTTGGTTCAGTCCAACATCACTGTATTGAAAAGAATATTGTATTAAATTCTGAAAAATTCCATTTCATAGTGCGACAAGGTATAGTTTTTGGACATGTCATTTTAGGGAATGGTATTGAAGTAGGTAAATAAAAAGTGGGTGTCAGTTCTTCCCTACCATTCAACAAAAAATGCATAGAATGTTCGGTCTTTCCTAGGTCATGCTATATTTTACCTTAATTTCATTCGTGAATTTAGTAAAATTCCACTACCCTCTCCCAACTGTTCCAAAAAGAAAAGGAATTTGTTTTTGATAAACAATGTGAGGAAGCTTTCAATAAGTTAAAATGGATTCTCACATCACCCTTAGTAATCCAACCACCTTTGTGGGATTTACCACTTGAGTTCATGTGTGATGCCTCTAACTATGCAGTTGGGGTAGTCTTATCATAATGGGTCGATGAAGATCCATATGTCATTGCCTATGCCTCATGTACACTGGACCGTGCCCAAGAAAATTAATCCACAACTGAAAAATAATTTCTTTCCATTGTGTTTTCCTTGGATAAATTTAGGTCATATCTTTTAGGTCCTGAATTAATTGTGTTTTACGTCCGTAAAACCCTCTGGTATCTCCTTAAGAAACTGGAAGCCAGACCATGTCTCATTCGCAGGATGCTCCTCCTTCAGGAATTCAATTTAGAAATTAGAGATAAAAAAGAGCATAGAATGTGGTGTCTGACCATATCAGTAGGATCCACCCATCCTCAGACATTGACTCATCCCCCTATATTCCTATAAATGACATGTTTCCAGATGAGAAATTGTACTGAGTGAAATATTCTATTACTTGGTATGCCGAAATTGTAAATTATTTATTATCATCTTGAATTTATGCCGATTTCAATAAAAACGAGTCCGACCATATAAAAAATGAGTCCCATTGGTACATTTGGGATAACCCCTACCTTTAACTCACATGTAGTGATCAAGTCCTCAGGTGTTGTGTTCTCGATAGTGAGTTTTAGTCTATCCTTAGGTTCTGTAACACTCTTTCTTGTGGGGGAAATTTTGGTCCCCAACAGACTCTCATAAGGTCCTTAATTCTAGTCTCTTTTGGCCAACACTTTTTTTGGATGCCCATGATTTCTGTAAATATTATCCTCACTGTCAAATAATGGGAAATGTATCTAAAAGGAATGAAATTCCACAACAACCCTTTCTCTTCTATGAAATTTTAGATGTTGAGGCATTGAATTTATGGGACCATTCCCAAATTCATTTGGGAACCTTTACATTCTTATGGGAGTGGATTATGTTTCAAAATGGGAAAAGGCATGACCTATAAGGACTGATGATTGTAAGGCAGTTGTGTAATTTTTGAGAACACAAACTTTTTTTAGGTTTGGATTACCTAGGGTCATCATCACTGACCAAGGTTCTCATTTCTTTAACTGAATAATTCAATAACTTTTGTGTCAGTAAGGGGTCGGGCATCAAGTGCCTACTGTTTATCACCCATAAACCAGTGGTTAAGATGAGGTGTTAAATAGAGAGGTTAAAAAAATTCTTGAAAAAGCGGTTCAACCCAATAGAAAAGATTAGAGTATTAGAATTGATGATTCATTATGGGCCAACCATACTACTTTCAAAACTCTCATTATAATGTCACCCTATCGGCTTGTGTTTGGAAAGAGTTGTCACCTCCCAATTGAGATTGAGAACCGGGCCTATCGAGCCATCAAAAAATAAAATTCTAATATTTTTGGTGAAAATTATCAAAAGAAGTTTCATATTCAGGAGTAGGTGGAAATGGGAAGAGATTCATATGAGAACTTCTAAATTTATAAGTAGAGAACCAAGGCTTCCCATGACCATCTCATGCTTCATCATCAGTTCCACATTGGGAAAGAAGGTCCTTCTCTATAATGCAAGGTTGACGTTTTATCCAGGTAAGATTTTTTCCCACTGGTTTGGGCCTTACAATGTTACTAATGTTTATACATTTGGTGTTGTTTAGGTTCAAAATGAAGAAACCAAGAAAACCTTCACTATCAATGGGGAGTGGATGAAGCACGTCCATGAAGCTCTTCTAGAGTCCCCGATGGAGGAACTCCATGTTCAAGAAGCAATCTATTAATGAAACTAACCATGTTTTATCTGTACTTCCAAAATTCTCTTTTATTACAATGAGGAAATTGTATAATTTAGGTGTAGGGGATGGGTACATTCCTGGGTTACTTAGGAATTTTCATCATCTTTCTTTTCTTTTCTCTTTTTAGCTTGCTGAATAGTATTATTACTTTCCCCCATTTTCTCCCTTACTTTTTTTTCAGAATCTTACTTTTTGATGCATAATTTATCCTAGAAAATGATTCCTACTTAATCATGCAAGTTATTGAAAATGCATTAGTAATTTCAGTATTTCATGTTGTTTTAACATTTCAAAAAAAAATTCTAATGAAAAGTTCATTTCAACAAGAATTAAATACTGTGGTGTGAATTTATCTTGAAATTTGGTTGTTTGTTGATGATATAAATGGTTGTATCATTTTTAAAAATTTGAGGATAATGGTACCTTTTGTGTGAATAGTTTAATAGAAAATTGTTTCAATGAAATTCTCCACACATATTTGCACCCAACCGTGAAGTGTGAAAATTTGTACTTAATAAAAGTTAAATATAAGTTGGGTTAATTATTCTCTACATTTAAAAATTATTTTCCATACTTTTGTTCATTATCTTGTCTATTTCATTACTATAACAGATTTACCTATGCATGTGTACCTATTATCTGACTGTTATATTCCCTCAAAAAAATATTCTATATTGGGTAGGTAAAAAACCACCCTTCCTCTAATTTTGATCTTGTTATAAATATTAAAATTAGTGTCATGTGGCGATAAAACAAGGACTGAGAGAAGAGTGTGAGATTTAATCTGAGTGAAACTTTTGAAAAAAATATAATAAGTGAGGGGAGGGATGAAATATAAAACATATAGGGGTTATCTAGGTCAGGAGCTTATATTTTGGCTTTTTAGAATACTTAAGTGTATAGGCCATGAAAATTGATTTCAAAGGATGTAGGGAAGGTTCAGTGGAAAGGATCATGTTAGTAAAAAATTATTAAAATAACTTATATTTAATTGATAGAAAGTGGAAAGAATAACATGAAATGGTTGTCACACACACATGGAGAATTAGTTACGTTATTAACTTTAAAATTATTTTCTTCAATTTGTATCATTTATCTCTTGTAATTTCATTCAGATACAATTTTTGATACATCTTTTTCCATTATCACTGAGAATAAATCCTTGGTGTGATTTTTTTCTTTGATCACATTTCTATCAAGAATTAATTTTTCATTTAATGTTAAATATTTATGAAGTTGAAAAAATCTACATACATAATTTTTGGAAATATGACTTTTCCTAGGAGTTCAAGTTTTAGGTGTGTGGGTGTGATCGTGTAGCGATTTTTTGTTTCATTTTCACCCTTACACCACTACGCTAAACTAGTTTTGTATTTAAAACTATAAAAATAATAACAAATTTCACTTCATGTTTGATTTAATTATTTTGTGTTTATATATGTTAAAAAGGGGAAATGTTACTTGTTTTTGTAATTACATTGTTGGTGGAGGTGATTTGGAGGGACCATGATGGAGTCCAAGAAAAACGGGCCAAACTGCATAGGATCCAAGAACACTAGTGGACTCAACCGAACACTGATACTAAAAAATTTATCAAAATGGGATGATATTTTTTTAAGACGGACCGAAATTAAATGGGATACATTTCATATGAATAAACCCAAGCCTCATTTGGACATTTGGTTTCCCATACAGACTAAACTGTACCGAGAATCCAATCTGCACAAAGTCAAAAGCAGTGTTCTATATTCTGTCAATATCTCGAGATGTTGTTTTCCAAATGGTGCCAAACATTCAGTGGAGATAGTAGATATGTGTAGATACAAATTTTTAGTTTTCCCAAAAGTGATATAATATTGTATGAATGTCTAAAACAATGGTCCAAGTGGTTTTAAACAATCTATGTGCCCAAAACCACCTTCCACTTTGCCTATAAAATGATACCTTGGGAACCTCATTTGTAAGTTCGGCCAAGGAGTTAAGTACAACAAATTTGAAGTTCTAGAGGAGTCCTCTCTTCATCCTAGAAGTTCTGGAGGCTCCTATCTTCATAGGGGGATTAATAAATTCTAGGATGAAGAGAGGAATCCACTGGAACTCCAAATTGGTAGCACTTCACTCCTTGGCCAAACTTACAAATAAGGTTCCCAAAGTATCATTTTATAGGAAAAGTGGAAGGTGGTTTTGGGCACACAGATTGTGTAAAACCACTTAGACCATTGTTTTAAAACTTCATATAGTCTTATCTCACTTTTTAGAGAACTAAAAAATTGTATCCCCACAACTTTAGTATCTCCACTAAAAATTTTCCTCCATTTGGACAACTATAGCTCAAGATATTGACAGAATAAAAAACACCTCTTTGAACTTTGTACAGATTTGATTCCCTATATAGGTCATTCTGGATGGGCCACTAGATGGAATAATGAGGCTTGGGTTTCTTCATATGAAATGTATCCCATTGAATTTAAGACCAAGCCAGAAAATATCACTCCATTTAGATGCACGGTTTACTAGCAGTGTGCGGTTGAGTCCACTAGTGTGCTTGGATCCTACACGGTTTGACCCATTTTTATTAGACTTCATCATGGGCCCTCCAAATCACCTCTACCTATAATTTAATTATCAAAACAAGTAAAAATTTACTTTTTAATAGTGATAAACACAAAATAATTGAATCAAACGTGAAGTACAATTTGTTATTATTTTTATAGTTTTCAAAACAAAACTAGTTTAACACTGTGGTGTAAGGGTGAAAATGAAACAGTTAATCACTACATGATCAACCCTCCTTAGGACACCATAGAATATTTCTCATAGAAAAGGATTATATAAACCAAAATAAAAGGAAATAATCATAAAACATAATAATCTAAGTTTAAACAAGAAGAACACAAGTAAAAACTGAGATCAAGGTAAAAACCCAACACATGAGACACACATCCCAATATCCTATGGAAACTTAAGGCTCGTTATGGAAAGATCTAGATAGGAACTCATCAAAACCCACCCATCAATTATAAAAAATACTATATCCTATCTAAAAAATTTCCAATACTGAGAATAACCATGATATAATACCAAATTTTCATGAGCTAGCCTAGAAAACCTTTCCAAATAGGTTTTGAACAAGTCCATGGAAAGACCTGATGGGAATTCCTAATCCCCATAGGCTAGTGACTAGAACTTGGTTATCAAACAAAAAATAGAGGGAAAATTATATCCTAACCTGAAACAAGATACATGGAATATATACATAAGTAGAAGGAAAAATTGGAAAAGATATATGATATAAATAAATAAAGACAATAATAGCAATATAATCCAAAAATAGCATGATCAAAAACAAAATTACATGAACAAAAATAACAAAAAAGAACAAAAAAACTAGAAATAATCACTCTATGTGATATGTGTAGACCACATCCCACTATCTACCTAAACCTAGATGACATAAACCTCACCTCCTCACTACGAATCCTTTCCCTTTACTACATCAGAAGAAAATATAGGGTATACAAACCCCTGAGTGAGTGTATAGGGTGTGTGCTAAAACAAATAAGTAGGATCCCACCTAGGCATTCCACATTAATTATTTATACAAAAATCCCAATATTCTCATATCAAAAGAAAACTAGGCATGATAAAAAGTTAAACAGTTTCACATCAAAATCATTGTAAAACTTTTTCTCTTTTTCCAAAACTCTAAAAAAGGAATCATAAAATAATTTTAAAAAATAATTTCAAATAACCATTTACATCAATCAATTTGTGAATCATTTCATATCAAACTATATAGTACAAATCCAACACACAAAGGAAAACACCCCAGGATAACATAAGTTAGGCTATCTAGGTTACTCGAACCTAAATCTCAATCAAAGACTAATGCACACTCAAGTCCATAGAAACCATGCATAAAAGTCTAAAGAATAGAGTAACACCCTCAAAAGTGAACCCCCTACAATTTAAATCAATCCCTCCATCCAATTCTTCTATGATATAGGAAAGGAATAAAACCCAAAAAAGTGAACCCCCTTATAATACCAATGGATGAGGCCCAATACTACACCTTTCACCTAAGTATCCAAGTCTACCATGTAGTGAATATTTCAAATAAATTTTAAAGGGATTTCATATTTCATAAAAAATTATAAACAACCCTTTATTTATCCAAAAAATTATTTTAAACCCCATTTCACAATCCATTTTTTAATGATTTGAAAAATACCTTTATTTTACGAAAAAGAGTGGAAAACCCATTTTCCCAAAAGAATATTTATACAAAAAAATAATCTAATACCAAGGTCATGAAATTTAATTTTTAAAACCATTTAATAAATCGATATCATTCAAGGTTTATCCAACATAGTATAGATACAGAACCACCTTCCTCAAATACAGTTCGCACACTAACCGCAATGGGATCCGTACACCAAGAGTAGAAATGGAACCCAAGAGTAATGAAAAGAGGCCCTAAAATTTATTATCACATCATATAATCGAATTACATTAGAAAAAGGTCCAGTGGATCGGTTAGATCAATACATACCTCAAGAATATCATGTACCTCGCCACATCCAACATGAGATATAGCCTTTAGAAGTCAAGAACACAATGAATATATAAGGGATTAGAAAAAAATCATCATAAGATCATAAATTCCATTAACAAAGCCCAAAATATTCTATAAATTCACCTATAATAGAGAATATGGGAATAGAATTTTCACACTTACCAAGAGAGGAGCAACCAACAACTCTAGAGATCAAAGTTCCAATAAGATAATCTCAGAAGGGCTATATTCAACCAAAATTGCCTTGAGTAAACCTAGGGTTTGAGGAAAAAGGTGAAAAGATGAATGAGAGAGGATTCAGGTGTGTATTGCATTAAAACCACTAGATAAGGATGATTCACATCATGAATAAAAAATTCACGATGTGAATCTTTGGATTTGCATGTACACAAAAAAGGCATTAACTTAGATTAAAATATTGAACAACCATTTCATGATGTGAATATAATTCACTCCCGGAATGGTTTTCATGTACTGAAAAAAAAATTCATGGATACTACCTAGGGATAATTTACATATTTAATTGAGGATTCATGATGTGAACCATGTCCTATAGCCAGTGCCTTACCCGATTCATCTAGAAAACTACCAGATGTTCTCTGACACCCCTAAAACCAAAAGTACAACCTATTAAGAATTAAAAAGAGACATTAAATTAACTAGGATTCCACATTCCACTCATTTATATCTGATTTTAGCAGATAGTAATTAGGTAATTGGTATTAATTTCACTGGATCATAGTGGAATCAGGTTGGAATGATGGGGATTTTCTAATGGTGTATAGAGGGGAATCAAGAGAGAAAAACACACAAAGTTACACATAATTTCATTAAAGGTAAGTTGTTAAGTTAATTTATTTATAGATTTAATCAATTTTTAATAAAATTTTGTGGATATTTAGTGTTATATGTTTATCATTTTATTAGTAGTTGAATTAGGGGTGTGCTGGGAGTAGACCTTTCTATGTTTCTTGAGGTTTCAGTAAGGATATTTCACTAAATGAGTTTAACTCAATTATTCCTAATTGAATTAAATATAAGAATATTTGGTTAACTAATTATAATCATTTTATAATTAATTAAAGTGTATATTTTATTTTTTAAGACCTTTTGGTGGTGGTTTATTACTGGATAGGATTATGTGAGCTTTAACGATGGTGGCTGAGTGTCTCTTGAGGGATTAAATTTATTATTGAGGAATTTGGTCCCTAATATTACCTTCTTATTTGGTTTTTATTATATTTTATGGATTTTAAGTGTAAGTAAGCTAGTGTGAGTGAAAGAGAAATGGAAATATGAAGGTCATCTAGAATAACATATAATATGTTTCAAAATAGAAGAACACATGTGAGAAGTGGATATTTAGATATGGAAGAAAATAATAATTCCCAAAAAATTATATGGAGGTTCAAAGATCATTTTTCATAAGAAAGTGAATGATGAAGAGAAAGTTGACCACCAAAAAATCATAAACCAAATAGGTGTGAAAAATATCATTGATTTCATAAAAAATTATGGCAATAAGACAACATTATTATTCAAGAATCTTTTCTTATAGTTGAAAAATTATTTTCCATATAGAATAAGATATTAAAGAAATATACTTACTTAATGAGTATAATTTCATCCTTTTTTTAATTTCTAACACAATATCTTATTTTTCTCTAAATGGAGAGTATTCAAGATGAATTATTCTTGAATGAAACACTAGAATTAACTTTTAAAGGACCATATAACCATTAAATAGATAATAAATCTATTCCAACTATATTTATACATTAACCAAGACCAAAATGGTTAGTACATGGTAATATGTTTATAAAATTGCGTAAACCATCATATGATGAAATAATACATTAACCTCCAAAATTCAACAATTATACCAAAAGTTAAAACTAAATAATTACTAAATAAACTCAAAATTAAAGAGTATTTTAAGCTTAAATATTATCACATACTTTTTAGATTTAAATTCTAAATATATTGAAATATTCTTTTGAAATTATATTAACCACTTATTCACCAAATCACTTTTCATACCCATGATTATCTATACGATAAAACTTGTGTTCCCATAATTCCTTAATATTAAAGATAATATAAACCCTAAAGGTTATCAATAAATTAAAACCTATTACTGAAAAATGTAAATAAATATTTCACATTAAACAAAATCATTAAATATACTTCAATCCAATAAAACGTCTCCAAAAGTGTCATTAATCACTTTAAGATATTATCACTTAAAACCTCAAAGTGGTGTCTAAGACTATGAACTTAGGATAATCCTTAATATTATAGAACTATGATGGTATTCAAAACTACTAATATAAACTCACATGAAAAAAACATAGTCTACAAATTTATCTAAACCTTCCCTTTGATACCAACAATAATAGATCAGAACCCGTACTCCTAGACTTGGTACAGAAAACATAAAATTTCCATTTTTTAATTTAGAACCAATGAGGGTGACCCAATTTTCACCATAAAAAACTTACAACATCAAAATGTTAATATTGTATCACTTAAATTTTAAAGGACCTTTTAGGTTTAGAGTTTTAGAGAATTATGAGAAACTCTTACATAAACAATAACCATGAATTAAAGAGAGTATATTTCCCACTATACATAGATTTTCATATTCCATATTAGGTCATCAACATCAACCATATGAAACCATTTTATACATAATTCATTCAATATAATTTTTGATAACCTGTGGTAGAGGAAACATAATAAGTGAAAACTCAAACTGTCAAAACCTAACCCTAGTCAGGGCTCGAGCCATTACTACCCCAAGCCCGCCTTCATAGGCTAGGGGTGGCGACAAGCACCGAAAGCACAACTAAACTTGGGGAGGAAATTTCCAAAGTACCTATACAGAAAAACATAACCAAATCAATTCAAAATTGTAGAGGGAAAGAAATAAAAGATGTAAAACTACTATAAATAAACCAAACATGCATGGACCTCTAAATAGTATGAAGTATGGTAGTATAAACTGAAAATAAAATGGGAAAAATAAAAACCCAACCATAAATGTGTCCCAACCTGATAGAAAATAGGAAAATTAAAATAAATGAGAGAGCCAAACTCTTGGATCCCAAGATATAACCATCATATGTGGTATAAGTACCATGTATCCCTAAGCTCCTTTGAAGTACTAGATAAATTTCCCACCATCTGCAAAAGACACAAAACATGTTTGGAAAATCCAAAGCTTAGGTGAGTATATACATACTAAATAGAATTCCTCGAAAAGGGTGTATGAGGAACAATAAGATATGAAAATGAAGAAGAAATTTGTAGATAGAAGGTATGATAAAATAGTACAGCTCAGCCCAAAACGAGAGTGAAAGTAAACTCATCCAAACACATGGAGATCAAAACAGTGAGAAGATGAACTTCTAATCAAGACTTCACTACCTATAGGAGGATAGTAGATTTATTCAACCATGATAAGATAGACAAAGAAAGCATGTGACAAACCCCACATGTCTTCACATCCCCTAGAAGTATTATAACCAAAACCCAAGAAGTGGTTACCAATGAAGGATATATATATTCTAAGTTAAAGAACCCAAAACAAGAGAGTAAGAGGATATCCTTCTCAAAACTCATCCCAAGAAGAAGAGTAGCCAAAATTGCTAATGGTAAATCCATAAATGATTCCCAAAACCTCATGCATTATCCCTTAACACATAAGTTTAAGGGACTCAATCACTGCACCTTGATACTATCTTCTTTGGGAGGAATTGGATCACCCGTCCAGTTTTAGGTCATGTTACAATAATGTGTCTTAGTGGATTACATATTCCTTGTGAGTCTAAATCAATGTCTTGCCACATCTCGTCACAATACTGCACAATCGAGGGGCCATAAATTCTAGGTAAGGATCCCATACCCTCGTACGACAAGAGGGTCCTACTCTAATAGTCATCAAGGAACTCCACTACCTAGCATGGATAGAGGGTTATTCTTAGGAATATCATCGGGGAATTCCAAAGCCCAATCCTAATGGAGGGTAATCCCAGTGAGTCATCTGGGAACTCCACTACCCATATCTGCAGTAAGGTTATGCCTATAAGATGTCATCAGAGAATTATACTTCCCAACCTAGCTAGAGGGTAATCCCAAAACATCGAGTAACACCACTTTCTAGTCCAATTGGAGGGTAATATTAGTACTATCTTCAGGTAACTACACCTCCCATCCTTGTTGGAGGGTTA
Organism: Viscum album; assembly: GCA_963277665.1. Classification (NCBI taxonomy): domain Eukaryota; kingdom Viridiplantae; phylum Streptophyta; class Magnoliopsida; order Santalales; family Viscaceae; genus Viscum; species Viscum album. The sequence continues at coordinate 2,101,367,781 of OY728130.1, read as the reverse complement.
CACCTAAGATGTTCTAGTGATTATGTATGAATTTCGCTATTATTGGGTATTGCATCAACACATTATAGACCCGTAATATTCACATCACATCTCGAATTCCTCTTTCGAGGGAACCATCACGTTCTACATAAAAAAACACTCATGATAGGATACTCAGGGCCCACAATATGAGTCCAAACAAAAGAGATAAAGAAATTAGAAGATCGATCAGAAGAGATCATGGGGAACACGATGTGTGAGGGGACCCACATAGTGTGTGTTACCACTCCAAATATTGTCCATTTTCCTAGAAGGCACACAGCTCCACCCATGTAGTAGAACACACCATGTTGGTGGAGTACATCTCATGTACTGACTAACCAGGACCGAGGCCATTTCCTGTGACTGTGTCCGTGTACTTGGACCCCATGTCCATGTACTCTGGTACACAACTTGTCAGTCCACATGGGATGATGCCCGTGTGGCCAACCCATGTCCATTTTACCTTACACAAATTCCCTTCCAGTGTGAGATATCACACAGGTTATACAACTGGGGAAGGTATACATGATGTGTGAGGGAGAACTACATTCAATTTCATCTGTATGATTTCCCAAACCCTAACACCGTCGTGGAAAGGGCTACACACCGTGTGTTCTTAGTTTTACACGATGTGTAGTTGGAATTTTTCTATAATCTCTATATTTCTATATCCAGTCTTTATGCTTTGAAATAGCCTCAACTTCTTTATATCCTGCCGTGATTCTTCCTAAAAAATGTGGATTTGGCCACAGACCATGATTCCAAACCGTTTCTCACCAGAAATAATCCATTGTCAAACACAGGGGTTTCTCCATTTGAATTGCACACCTCCATGGATTCGTTAATCATGATCATGAATATTGAAAACTGGATTGGTCATCCTCACCTCGTAAGCTTCCCAGATCTGTAACCATTTCGTCGATCCGTTGTCATTTTACAAATCCTCCATGCATTTGGATGCCTGATCGATCTCGGTTCATCCAACAATGTCGACCTTGGAACCAAGGGGGTCCCAGTGGTGATTAATGTGAACAAATATGGGAGAAAGGAATAAGAACAAAGTTTTAAGTGATCGTTGGACAAGCATTATTGGTCAATGATTAAGAACATGTTCCATGGTTAGATAAAACAATTTAAACAATTTAGTTTCATTACTTTGGGGAATGAAAAGACTGTTAAAGGCATAAATCGATGCAAGAAATATGATCTATTCAATTATTTAATTATAAGGGTGAAGAAACACATATAATGAGTCCTACCCATGTTTTGGATGAATCATTGGTTAAGAACACACCTATGGAACAATCAGAAGAAGCTGATGCGTTCATTGTGTACTGATCCGCTTGATCCTAGAGTTTTTTCGTTGATCAACATATAATTATTCCAAATAGGAGGGAGGAGAGATATCTCCAGTGAAAAACAGAATAATGAATCAACCCTGGAAAACACCCCATAGCGATATATTTAGAGATATATCATTAGGTTAAATATTGAATTAATTAATTAAATTAATCAATTAATTTAATCTACTTAACATACCGCCAATGATAAAGGGGTCTTAACATCCTGTTCCAGCTTATTTTATGTCGAGACTAGGGTAAACATTGCGTTCCAGACCCAACTGTGGTCTCGATTTTTAGATCCGATCAAATTTTTTAGAGTTATACCATTTTCTTTAACTAACCACATGAATATAATATAGAATATAATTAATATTCTTATAAAATTAATTTTAGGAACAATGGGCCTCAAAATCGCACACAATCTCAATGGCTAACTCTAGAAATATATATTGAAATATTTTAAAGTTTTATGAAGAAAAAATAGAGTCTCTAAATAAATACCTCCTTCAATATTTTCATCCCTAAAAAGTAAAACTAGGAAACAAGCTTAGGATACTAAGCATGATCATGGATCTCCTGCTCCAAGGAACTCACTTGCACATTTTTGGGTTTCCAAAACACGCACACTAAAGGAAAGGTCCATCCATGAAAGGTCCTCTCCTGCTGGTCCTCAATCACCTCTAGGTGATCCGCGAAGGTGGATCCATCCTCAATGTCTAGATTTACCCAGTTGATGATGTGCATGGGGTCATACATGTATCTCCTTAGATGAAACACTTGGAAGACATTATGCACCCGCTTTAGCTATAGGGGTAGGGTTAGGTGGTAGGCAACCTCACCAACTCTCTGCACAATCATGAATGACCCAATGAACCTTGGAGATAGCTTTCCTCCCTAACCAAACCTCCACATTCTCGTCATAGGTATAATCACAAGAAAACATGGTCTCCCTAATCAAAATCCAAGGGCTTATAATGGCGATATACATAGGATTTCTGTCTACTCTGGGCCATCCTTATCCGTTCATGGATGGCCTACAGTTTCTCTATTATTGCTTGCTCTAACTTTGGGCCCACAAAAGATAACTCGCCAATATCGGTCCAACACAAGGGTGACCTGCAGGATCTCTCATATATGGCCTCAAAAGGTGTCATTCTGATGGTAGAGTGGTAACTATTGTTGTATGCAAACTATACCAAGGGAAAGTGATATTCCTAGCTCTGGATGAAGTCCAAAACACAACCCCTTAGAATATCCTCCAACACCTGGATAGTGTGCTCGGTCTTCCCATAAGTCTTGGGGTGAAAGGATGTACTCATCCACATCAGGGACCCAAATGAATTATGTAGGCCTCTCCACAATCATGATGTAAACCACATGTCATGATTAGAGACAATTTTACAGGGTACCCAATGAAGGTGGACGATCTCCTATACGTAAAACTGCCCAAAACTCTTTAATGAACTCTCCTCCTTGATGGAAAGGAAGTGCACCGACTTCAAGAGTTAGTATAATATCACCTATATAGAATAATGGACCTTTGATTTTTGAGAAAGACCTATGAAAAGGTCCATGGATATGTTGTCCCATTTCCAATCTGAAATCCCAAGGGGTTGTAACAGACCAACTGAAACTTGGTGTTCAGCCTTTAGCTGCTGACAGGTGAGGCACTGAGAGACGAACTCAACTACACTTAATCTCATGAAGAACCACAAAAAACTCCACAGAATATTTCTATAAATCTTCCCCACATCAAGATGTATAGCTAGGGGAGAAGGGTGGAATTTCTAAATAACCTCCTCTCACATCACATCTAGAACCAATACCCCCCCTTGGAACATGATTTCAAGATCCCTCTTTATGAATATCCATCTGGTGAATCACATATGGATATATGATTATTAAAGGCCTCATAGTCAATGTATCCCAACTGGGACTCTCTCACAAGCTCAAGGAGTGAAGGATTCAACACCATCGATTGAAGAAAAACTGCACCCTCCTGCTCTACCAGGATTAGCTACAGGGAAGCTAACTGCTATGAAGCTTTCTGTACTAGGTGTGATTAGGAATTCATGCTAAGGGAATCTTCTATAGTGTTTTCTTTTCCTAGAGTATAGATTTTTTCAAAGTCGTAGTCCTATAAAAATTCCAACCAATGTACACTACCACAAAACTGGGATTCCACAGCGCCACCCTTTAACAACGGTAAAAAAAAACACTGATAAAGGGGGTGCCTTTATCAGTTCTAAAAAAGCACTGATAAAGGGCACTTTTAATAGCACTAAAAAAAGAATTGTTAAAAATGACCCTTTATTTGTACTTTTTTTAGCTCTATTAAAAGGGCCCCTGTTATCAGCGCTTTTTTATTAGCGCTGATAGGGGGGCTTTATCATCAATTTTTCTTAGCACTGATAAACTGTATATTAAAAAAAATTCATAAAAAATAATATACTGATATATAAGTATATTTATATTGATATAAATATAATATATATTTTTCAAATATGTTTTAGATAAGTATAAATAAAATTTTTCACTTAACATGTAAGATATGTAGTGAAAATGGATTGTAAAATATCTTAAAAAATTATTAATTAATAATTTTATAATTATCATCAACTAATAATCATTTAATAACAATTTGAAGACACCAAAAATCAAAAAAATTAATAAAAGATAAAAAATAAGTTGAAAATGAAACTCAAACTTCAAACGACCATAACTTTTGATCCGAGTGTCTGTTTGAGCTATATAGAATATCAAATTGAATCCTGCAATGATATCTACGCACTAGTGATTGAAGGGAACCTTTTGTCACAATTTTCAAGGCTAAAAAAGGTCTAGAAGGCCTCCAAAACTGAGTTTTTAGTCAGGATACCCTGATTTTTTAACATTCAAATTACTATAACTTCTAATATAGATGTCCATTAGGACTGTACCACATATCATATCAAATATCATTTATTTTTATTCGATTTGAATAGTTGTGGAGTTGAAAAAGACTTCTGGATTAGATGTTATAGTTGTTTTAACATTCTATGGATTTTCAGATACACACATATATATGTATTTATTCGTAAATATATATAAATGTCTGTGTGTGTGTTATATATAGGTATGTATATATATTTATTTATTTATAAATAGACATAAGAAAATATATTTCATAAATGTATTTAAAACTAATATTATAAATATATATTAATATGCTAATAAATATACGGATAAAAAATTATAACTATATATATATATATTAATATAACTAAATATATTTATATTAATATAGGAATAAATATTAATATATGAATACATATATTAATATATAAATATAACTATATATATATATATATTAATATACAGATATATATTACTATAACTAAATATATATATATATTAATATAACTATATATATATATGTTAATATAAATATATATTTATATATGAGTAAATATAACTAAATATATATATAAATAAATAGATATATTAATAAATGAAAAACAAAGAAATATGGTTGAGTGGTAAAGACTTAGGCGCACAGGAAACAAGTCCCGAGTTTAAATCCAGGGGGGAGGTTGGTCGCACACACGGGTGAGGAATTATTACTAACACTATTAAAGGTTGTTGGGGCGCTCTTAAAGTCTTTGGGGGTCGCTAGGGCATGCGAGCTGAGATTGGGTGGGGGCGGGGGAACTGTTAAAGGGGGCTTCAAGTGCTGTTGAAGCCCCTACCCGAATTGCAGAAATATTTTTTAATATTTTTAATGTTTTTTTACCTTTTATTAGCACTAAAAAAAGCACTGATAAAAGACCCATTTATCATCTCTTTTGTTTACCGCGAATAAAAGACCGCTTTTATCAGCACTTTTTTTAGCCTTGATAAAAGGGGTCTTTATTGGCACTTTTTTAGATTTGTTATATAGGACCCCCCTTATCTTTTCCTCAATTAATAGTGCTTTTTAGTGCCTTTAACGCCCTTTTATATCACTGATAAAAGCCATATTTTCAGTAGTGGTCATTATCTAAGGTTTAGTTATCTCTGAGTGAAGACATACCTGAGATGCTGGTGGTCTGAGTAAACCACAAAAAACTCACCCATAAGGTAGTGCCTACAAATCCTCAAGGTAAGGACCACCTCTACTAACACTAGGTCGTGAGTCACATAGTTCTACTCATGGGGTCTCAACTTCCTCAACCCATATTTGATGACTTCATGACGTTGCATCAACACACAACTGAGCCCGGATCCTAAGGCATCACAATACACTATGAACTCCATGCCTTCCTCTAGTAGTCTCAATGCTAGATCATTCATAATTCTCTTCCTCAAATCTTCAAAGGCCCTTTGGGACTTCTCATACATGATAAAAGGGAATCCCTTTCATGTTAGGGTGGTCAAAGGCGCTAAAATTCTAGATATGTCTGCCATAGACCTCCTGCAGTACCCTACCTAGCCAAGAAATCTTCTTACATATGGCACATTCTTGAGTGGTTCCCAAGAAAGAAATGTTTTTATATTTTATGGATCCATTGCTAAAACTTGTTAAAAAATGAAGTTCCCTAATAGGTAAACCTCATGTATCCAGAATTGGCACTTTTAGAGATTTCTGTAAAGTTGGTGCTCCTAAAGTAAATAAAGAACGTTTCTAAAGTGCTATGTATGCTCCTATTCTGTTATAGAGTAGATGAGTATGACATTGATGAAGAAAAAAACAAAATGGTCCAAGTATGGTTGGAATACATGGTTTATCAAATCCATAAAGATGGAGGGGGAATTTTTCACACCAAAGGGAATCACTAGAAACTTGTAGTGTCCGTAGTGACATCGGAAAGCTAACTTTGTAATACCAGCCTTGCGAACCCACAACTAGTGGTATCCGGACATGAGATCAATCTTGGAGAACCATATTTCACCTTGAAACTAATCAATGAGGTCATCAATCCTTGGAAATGGGTACTTATTCTTTATCATGGCCCGGTTCAGGCAAAGATAATCCATGCAAAGCTATAAGATCCCATTTTCCTTTTTCACGAAAAAAACTGTGGAAATTTATGTGGACACACTGGGTTTAATGAAAAAATTCTCATGAAGTTCCTCCAAATGTAACTATAACTCCAAAATTTTGGTAGGTTACATTCAATACACTACAGAAGATATCAGGGCAGTCCCTGGTTGTAAGTCAAAGAAAAAATCTATTTCTCACCTCATAGGTAGTCCCGAAACTTCCTTGTGGAAGACATCCATATAATACTACACAACTAAAAGATCCCAAATATTGGAAGAGTCTAATGCACTAAGGCTTACTCTCACTAATTGATGGGTGATAGGCTACAATATTCTGTTCATAACATCCACCTACCCCACCATGTGATCTCTCTCTTCAGAAAAAAAATCTAATCCCATTAGTGTAAAGGATTATGAATTGTCTACGGTGACATTCAACCTGGTCTCGAATAATGGAAATCAAATCCATTCCCTATATGATGTCATAGGGTTCCATTGGGATGACTAAAAGGTCCCATATGAACCTCTCTCTTCCAAGTGATATCTCGTATTTCCAACATATGAAATATACAGAAGAAGTGTTCCCTATAGGAACCTAAATATGAAGATGCTATGCTATTGTCTCTACTGAAAGCTCTAGATATCACATTAGGAGTATCGAGATAAAAGAATGAATGAAACCTGTGTCTAATAATACTGAGGAAATAATATAATAAACATAGATCATATCTTGAATCATCTCGTGTGCTGTTGGATCACAAAAATCCAAAGATTACAACTATTTATGGACTTGGCCACCAGTTCCCTGAGCCTGATGTGGGCCACCTGGTGGTGGTGGTGGAATGATATCATAGTTTTATCCACCACCTATAGATACTCCTGCTTCTATGCTAGATCCACCTCCCTAGGGACTACCCTATCCCTGCCTCGAAGATCCCTGATCACAATGCTGCCTCTACCATGGAGGTCCATCAACTATCTTATTAATATAATTAGTACATCTAGTCGGGCAGTCCCATGACATGTAAACTAACCCATTAATAGTAAATCATCACCCATATATGGGATTCTCTAGTCCTCTGCACTTCCTTGGCCCCATACAACCATTTTCCTAAGTCTTCTCGTAGAAGGGTCTCTTATTCTGAGATATTTAGAACCTACTAGCTGCTTTAGATGACTTAGCTATGTTTCACCCACTTCCATCTCCAACTACATGGTGTCATTCTGAAAGAAATATCTCTATCACTAGTAAATCCTCCAGCACCCTAACATAGGTGGGGATGCACAGGGGAACTATACTGGCTCAGATCTCTATGTGGAGTCCCTGGTCAAACTTCCATGCTCAGATTTAGCCGTCACAGATCATGTCAAGAGTATATCATAAGGTTTGTGAACCTAGATGTGTACTCATCCATTATCATCCATCTATACTGAAGCTCTAGAAGCTCTAGGATCCAAACTGAATGTAATAATCATCGGTATTACGCCTCATGGAATAACTACTATAAGTCATCCCACGAGAGTGTAGACTCATCATCCAATTGAGTAACTAAGATCCACCCACTCCCAACTGCTTTGAATAAAAAGATGGCTACCAAAGACAAAATATGATCCGTTGGGTCTGAATAATCCTGAAGACATAGACCACCAACTCTAGAAAATCCTCTGCTTCTTGAGGACCTGGATCACCATGGAACCTTAGTCGCCTTTAATGCTGGAACACGCAGAGTGAACTCAGCCTGCACATGTCCTCAGCCTACTCTTATAGGATGATCTGATTCTTAATAGGTGAATGTTATGATACCTAACCATCTAGAGAAATGAGATCGCAATATGGATCATGAAACGAGGCATCATTTCTCATAGGTCAATCATCACGAACCAAAGTTGGTATTGTGCCTGGCAGTCATTGTGGAGGCATCTTGAAAATTAGCGAGTAGTACCACAGTCAGATAATATATATATATATATATGTATATATATATATAAACAACAATTAGGAGATGAACTAAGAAATAAATTCGAAGAATCAATCCTATATGACTCATGTACCATTTATCCCTGCAAAAAATTCCTCATCATGCCAAGTCGAAAAGATGGTAGTTAGGGTCCTAGTGAATGGATACGACCATCGTACCATTACTGGACTCCTTGGCCTGAGATCTACACATGAGACACTTTGAAACTATTTCCCTAAACCCAACCAAATCCTCTTAAATGAATACATCTGAACAATTTCCTAAGGAATGAACTTTCTCTGATACCAATCTATCACAAACTGACTCAAGCCGAGGCTCGAGCTACAACTACCCCAAGACCACCTCTATAGTATAGGTGGTGGAAAAAAGTTCCAAAGGAACAACTAAAATCGAGGAGGACTTTTCCTAAGTACCTGTATGCTCACACACAACCAACTCAATGCAGAAGTTCATAGGGAAAGAAATAAAAGATGAAACACTGATATAAATAAACCAAACATGCATGGAACTCTAAAAAATACAAAGTACGGTAGTGTAAATTGAAAAGAAAAGGGGTAAAATACACACCCAACTACAAATGTGTCCCAACCTAACTGAAATATAGAAAAGTAAAACATATGAGAGATCCCATCTCCTGGATCCCAAGCTACAATCAACATACTCAGTCTAAGCACCCCATATACCTAAGCTCCTCTGAAATCTTGGATGACCTATCCAATGTCTTCAAAAGACACAACACATGTTGGGAAAAGTCTATATTGGCTTGAGTATAAACATACCTAGTAGAATTCCCTAAAAAGGGTAAAGGGGGAGTAGTAAGAGATACAACTGAAGAGGAAAGTAGTAGACAGAACACATGATTAAATAATATATATCAACCCCAAAAGAGAGTAAAATTAAACTTTTACAAACACAAGGAGATAGAAATAGTGATAATATGAACTTATCATTTATTCCTCTCTACATATAGCAGGAGAGTAGACTCATCCAACCATGAAAATCTAGACATGGAAAGCATGTGTCACACCCCACATGTATTCACCTCTCATGGAAGGAGAGTAACCAAAACACAATGAGTGGGTAAAAAATAAAGATATATATATATATATATATATATATGATCCATCAAAGAATCCTAAATGAGAGAGTAAGGGGATCTCCATCTCATAGATCAACCCAAGAAGAAGAGTAGAAAACAGTTCCAAAGGCAAATCCATAAATGATGCCAAAAACCTCATGCGTCATCCTTCAACAAATAATTATTAGGGACTCAATTACCACACCTTAATACTATCCTCTTTTGGTGGCACTAACTCATCCACACAATTTTAATTCGCCTTACAAGAACACGTCTTAGTGGAAAAAATGGATCTCTTCCATGTGAGTCCAAATCTACATCTAACCAAGTCTTGTCACTATGCCTCATAGGTGAGGGGACATAAATTATAGGTAAGGATCCCATACCTTGGTGTGACAGGAGGTTCCTACTCTGATAGTCGCTGAGAAACTCCACTGCCCAACCCTACTTGAGGGTTATGCTCGAGAATGTCATCGGGGAACGCCACTACCCAATCCTATTGAAGGGTAAGCCCGGTGAGTCATCAGGTAACTCCACTTCCAAGCTTGGCTAGTGGGTTACACCTAGAAGATGTCATCAAGGAATTCCAATATCCATCCTAGCTAGAGGGTAAGCCTAGAACTATCATTAGGGAACACCACTGCCTGACCCAGCTGAAGGGTAAGTCCAGAACGTCGAGGAACTCCACTGCACAGTCCTACTGGAGGGTAACTGGGAAAGATAATAGGGTAAATACAATTCCCACTACTACTAGAGGGTATTACCAATACAATATTTGAGGAACTCCACTGCCCAACCTTGCTGTAGGGTTACGGCTGAGATGTTCTGGTGATTCTGTATGATTTCTACCGTTATTGAGTGTTACCTAAACATGTTCCTAACCCAGAACATTGACATTTTACCTCAAAAGATAATTTTGAGTGAAACATCGCATTATAAAAAAACAATTAGTATAGGCTCTTAAAGGGACAAAATATGAGTCCAAACGATGGAGATATGGACATTTGGAGATCGGTCAGAAGATCTCTAGGGGAACACGACATGTGATGGGACCCACACGATGTGTGGTCCCACTCTATAGCTTGGTCATTTTCATGGCCGACACACAGCTCCACACCATGTAGTATAACATATTGTGTAGGTAAACTACACACCATGTCCTAATTAACTTGGGCCATGTCTTGTGGATGTGTCCATGTACTTGGACCCTGTGTCCATGTACTCTGGTACACAATGTGTTGGTCCACATGGGATGCCGCCTGTGTGGCCAACCCATATCCGTGTTCCCTTACACAGAGTCCCTACCTGTTTGATCCTTCACATGGGTTATATAACTGAGGAAGGTATACATGGAATGTGAGGGAGAACCACACTCTATGTTATCCTTATGATTTCCCAAACCTTAGTACTATTGCAGAAAGGAAATACATGTTGTGTGTTCTTAGTTTTACATGGCGTGTAGTCAGGATTTTTATAGAATCTACAGATTTCTAGATCCATTCTTCATGATTTGAAATAACCTAAACCTCCTTATATACCATCATAATTCTTTTTAAAAAACATGGATTTAGATGTGGATCATGATTTTGAACTGCCACTCACTGGAAATCGACCGTCATCATGCATAAGGGTTTCACCGTTTGAACAAAACACCTCTATGGATTCATTCATCAAGATCTTGGAGATTTAACATAAGATAATTCATCCTCACTTCCCAAAATTCCTATATCTATAACCATTTCATTGATCTGTTGTCATTTCTCTAATCTTCCATGTATCCCGGTGCCCGATCAAGCTCGGGTCACCCGAAAATGTTGAACCGAAAACCAAGGGGGTACCAACAGTGAATAACATGAAGAAATATGGAAAAAAGACACAAGAAAAAAAAAGTTTAAGTGATGGTTGGACAAAATTTATTATCCAATGATCAAGAAAATGTTCCATGGTTAGATAAACCAATTTAAAAAATTTAATTTCAGTACTTTGGGGCATGCAAACACTGTCAAAGGAGTAGATTGAAGGATGAAAGGCTATCTACTCAATTGTTTAATTATAAAGGTGAAAATAAAAAAATAATAATAATTACCTCTATTTTGGATGAATAGTTGGTGGGGAACATTCTTGTGTAACATTCGGAAGAAGCTGATGCATTTGTTGTTTCCTGATCTGCTCGATCCTAGAGTTTGTCATTGACCACCAATAAATTTGTCAATGGAGGAGGGAGGAGAGAGATCATCATTGAAAAATAGAATAATGAAGAAATCTTGGAAACACCCCCACAAAGATATATTTATAGATATATCATTAGGTTAAAGATTGAATTAATTAATTAAATTAATAAATTTATTTAATCTACTTAACGTACGTCCCACAAGGGGCCTGAATGTCTTGAGCCGACTCATTTTATGTCATGACTAGGGTAAACACCGCATTCTGAACCCAACTGTGGTCTTAGATCTCAAATATGATCAACCATTTAAGAGTTATCCCATTTTCTTTAATTAAATATGTGGTAGAAATAAAAAATATATTTAATATTTTTATAGAATTATGTTTGGGTATACCAAGACTCAGAACTACACGTCGTCTCAGCACCTAGATATGGAAATATATATAAAAATATTTCAAAGTCTTACAAGGAAGAAATCATGTATCTACAAGAATTATCAATTAGGTTAAACATAATCATTAACAATTTAATGTCATCAGCGTGAATAAGAAGAAAATAAGGGTATGATGACATAATCAATGTGAATGATCATAACATAAGAATATTCTTACCCAACAATACCTAGATTATTAAACATGAAAACATTTAATAAGGATTTATAAAAGGAAATATTCATTATAATAAATAATAATAAGCCATGTGATATCAATATTGATCATAAGAAACATTATAAACCCACAAAAAGCATAGATAAAACTTATTGGTATCTTGGAACATTGTCTTCACATCACTTATTAAAAATGGAATAAACAATATGGTTGACTTCAATCTATGGAGTAACCAATGCATTATAGGGCTATAACAGACCCACACATCCTTGATTTATCACGTAACCACATATCCTTGGTTAATAACATAACCACCCATCCTTTTTTTATAATGGAACCACCCATCAATGGTTTATCATAGAACCACCTATTATTAAAAACAATTTCATGGAACCATATCATGAATAAAGTACATAGAGTATTCATTCCATCAAAAACTCATTTAAACAATGTTTATTTTATTTTTTAGAACATGATTAACCTGGGTAAAATAAATGGTTTTCATAACAATCTAGTTGAAGCATGATTTACCCAAGGAAAACAAATGGGTTCCATAAAAATATCTTTGAAAAATGATAAACCATGGAAAATAAACAGGTTCCATGATAATATCTTTGAAACATGATTAACCCATGGAAAATAAATAGGTTATATATCAATTACTTTGAAACATGATTAACCCATGGAAAATAAATGGGTTCTATAAAAATCTCTTTGAAACATGATTAACTTGTGGAAAAGAAACTGGTTTCATAATAATCTCTTTGAAACTTGATTAACCTGTGGAAAATAAATTAGTTCCATATCCATCTCTCTGAAACATGATTAACCCATGGAAAATAAATGAGTTTCATATGAATCTTCTTATAACATGATTAACCCGTCAAAAAGAAATGGGTTCCATAATGATCTCTTGGAAACAATCATAATCCATCCAAGTAAATAATGAGGTTGTTATTATTAAAAAATAACTCCAATGAATCATAAGTAACAAAAATGTATATTTATATTGATTAATGAAAATACCATTAAAATATCATTGATTTGTTTTGAGGAAAATAACCTTTTTATTTAGAAAATCACTTTTAAAAACTAAAAATCATAAAATATTGAAAAAAATTTCTTTTTAAACAACCTTGGAAACATATAAAAAAACATCAAGGAAAATAATTTTCCCGATGGTGGGAAAATATGTTCATGTTGTAAATGTTAAAAAATAAACATTCTTTTCAAAACTTTTCATAAAAGGTAGTAAAAAGTGAATCATTAGGAAAAATTTAAGAAATTTCATTTAATTTTTTTAAAATAATACCAAAGACTATATGAAATATATTTTCGGAAATAATTTATTTTTAGAAAGAACATTTTTGAAAATATAGATATAGAAGAGAAATATTCCCGATCTGGAGGAAGATACAATATTAGTATCACTTTCACATGACTTTTTTGATATTTATTTAATAAATAAGAGGTAAATGAAAATTGAACATCTGAACCACATTCACAACCAGAGGAGAATAAAATATTTTTTTAATAAAATAAAATTATATGATTTCTCCAAAGGAATATTGAACATAAAAAATCCTGAAAAAAGTATATTGTAACATAAATCATTTTCCCCTTTAGTAACTCCTTAATCATAAGGGAAATAAAATAATAACTTCAAATAATACATTAAATATCATGAAAATAAGTATTTTAATGATATAATATGTTAAAGGGAAGTAGATATGCCTCAAAAAAGAATATAGGTGTACAACATAACATATGTCCCAAAGAATACAATTTGAGATGAACAACCCTTACAATGATCATTACATTGAATTGAAAATTAATCAATGAACCTACTATGTTTATTAAATATAAATACAAATAAAATAAGTGGAAATAAAAAATAATATAATCAAAAGTCATTACACATAATATTATAATATCAAATACAATGAAGAAGTAATTTAACCCAGTGAAAAGAAATTGAGTTATGAAATTATTTACCACTTGGTAACTTTCATGTCAAGTACCCTTGGATAAATTAATTAAAATTGAAAATTAAAACATCATTATGTATGAAGAATTCATGATATTAAATTTAAAATGGTCAGTATATACACCAAACAATAAAAAATTTGGTGAATATGATATAATTATCACATAATTAAAAGCAAGATGAGAAAAACCCTTACCTCGATTATAAACTTTCTATGCATGTACTTTGACTCCTGTAAAATAAGAATATATTAATTATTTTATTTATTAATTAAATTTTATAGTTTTAATATCTTATAATTAAATCATTTAATTTTTTTCTTTATAATTACATATTTGAATACTTAATTAGTTAGTTCCACATCGAGTGTTTTTCGGATTTTCAGTTCATTGTTTCAAAACAGCTTCAGTGTGTTGACCATGATCAAAGTGGTAATTATTTAAACATATCTAGAATTATAGTTATGAAATAATTATCATATTTATTCATAAATTATACTTTTAAAACCAATCATAAAAAATGGGTTTGAAAAATGAATTATGTGAGGATCATGTAGACGGTAGGCTGTATATACGCATGAGTAACGTTTCCATTTTTCAATGATCATTATATAAATAAGTTATGTATCGTTTTATTTGTTAAAAATTATCATAATATCATAATACCATATGATTTTTTAAACTTACTTATATTTTTCATTCATGTGATGTGGTGATGAAAATATAATCACATCACTTCACGGAGGTGGTATTCCACACGTACACGAACGATGTTATAATTTTATAGTGTAAGAAATAAAATGATATATTATCATTTAATAATGATAAATATTTCATTAATATAATTATTAATTCAGTTATATCACATATATTCATTAAATTTATCCTCATTACATTCCATGTAAAGCTTTAGTGAAAAAATGATTCACATCGCTTTGCGAGGCGGTAGTCTAATGTACAGAGGAGCTAGTTATCATACCCCCAATGAATGGAAAGTAAGATGTTATATGTGATATAATAAATAAATAGGTATAAATATGTAACAAATATCATATATATAATTTAAATACTTTATTAAAATAATCTGTGAGAGGTGATGATGGAAAAATAATGACATCTGTTTGTGAGGCGGTAGTCCGCTGTACACACGAATGATGATTTCATATCCCATTTGATGAAAGAGGAGAAAAATTTAGATTATTAAATTAATATAATAAAATATAATTATATATTATATACTTTTTTTATCATACGATAATATTTGAATAATATTTTAAGGAGGTGGAAGAATAAATAAAACAAAAATGCATAGTTAGGAATTTTACCTCTTTTGAGACCACCACTTTAGAATTATACCTAAAGTATCCCTAGAATCAATTTATGATGAAAAATGTATTATATGATAATGGGATGAAATTTATGAATTTATTTGGTTAGGTATTGTCTAAATCAAAATGGTTTTAAGGTGTGAAGAAGAGTGGAGGGGTGGCCTTTTATAAGTTAGGTGAGGGGAACACTTGTAATTTTTGAAACAAAAAGTTATACCCAGAGTTTTCACTTACCAAAAAGACGAAAAATGGATAATTATCGGTTATTATACATTATAAGGTTTAAATATGGCTATAAAATAGGTTTCATACACGTTTTTAGGTCATTTTGACCCTTATCTTTTTAGTTTAACCGTTTGGTAAACCCGTTTTCACCTTAACTTTGGTAATTTATTTTTTTAGTTTTCACTATTCATTATGGTCAAAAAATAATTTGGACTTATTAGATAATATAAATTATGAATATTTTAAAACTGGAATAAATTTTACCCAATTTAATTCATAAAATTGGAAAAATTTTAATTTAAAATTAAACCCGTAGATGCGATGAAAAAGTGGATTTTTTAAAAAAATGAGTTTACATGAATTATAGGACTGATAATAATTATTATATCAATATAAATTATTATTTATTTATATATAATATACAAATTTCATTTAAATAAATCTTTATTGTGGTTTTTTAATTAATTAAAAAGATAAACATTATGCACTTTAAAACCGTTTTTAGAAAAAGTTTGTTTTTTAACCCAAAGTCAAACTTATACTAAAACCCAATATAAATTTTGATTAAAAATGAATTAAGTGGATTAAATATAACTAAATAATAATCATGTTACTTTAAATAATATTCAAAACATAATGGGGCTTTTAAATTTCTCAATTTATTAAAAGGAAATGTTATTTTTAGAAAAATCGTTATTTTTCACTATTCACCAAAAATCAATATTTTCCAAAAAATACCAAAATTTCACCCAAAGTAAATTTTGATATTTAAATTTAAAAAATTAATCCAATTTTATCAAATTAATTTTCTAACATTTCCAAAAATTAATTATAATATTTTTTTCATGAAATGAAATAAAAATCATTTGTGAAGAAAACATATATTTGAGGAATAAAATTAATTTCCGAAAAATTGATTGATTATTTAATAAAAATTTGTCAATAATTTATATTGATTATAAAATTTATATATATATAATAAATTAGTTTATACTATTCATAACCACCAATTTAACCTCTTGGTTATAATAATTATATATTTTGTGGGTCGTTTAAGCTCGGTGTTGCGTGTCGAATATTCTGTTCAACAAAGTTTTTTTATAATATATTGGGGTATTAAATTGTCCCCCACTTTAATAAATTGTATCCTCAAAATTTTAAATTTATCTCAGTAATAAAAGTTTGGATATTTGAATATACTTTTTTTATAAACCCACATCGTAGAAAGGGTTAATTAAACATCCTCCCAATAAAAGAGAAAGGGAAGTACGAAGGTCATATAGAATAACATATTTTAGGTTTCCAAATAGAAGAATAGAGGTGGGAAGTAAAGAATTGGATATATAATAAAATCATAATCACCAAATAATTTTATAGAGTGATTGAGATCAATGTTCATAGTAAAGTGAACGATTAATAGAAAGTAAACAACCGCAACACCATAAACCAAAGAGGTGTGAAAAAGGTCATTGATTTCATAAAAAATGATGGTAATAGGACAAAATTTTTCTTCAATATCCTTTTACTAGAGTTTAATTATTATATTCTATATATACTAAGATAATACAAAAATATTCTTACTTGATGATTATAATTTCATCCTTTTGTTAATTTCCACAAGAATCTCAACATTTTTCCCAAACTATGTGTATTCAAGATGAATTGTTCATACATAAAGAAATAAAATAAATTTGAACAGAACCACATAACAATAAAGGGGATAATAAAGCTATTCCACCTATTTTTAGATATTAACAAAAACAAAAAATTGTTGACCCAAGGTAAGATGTTTACTAAAATGAGTAAACCATATTACGATGAAATAATACATTAATATCCAAAATATAATTATAATTCAAAAATTTCAAACCAATTCATTCTTAAATAACCTCAACATTAAAGATTGTTTTAACCTAAAATATTAGCTCATACCTTTTATCTTTAAAGCCTAAAAATATGGATATCTCATTTTTAAATATCATTAATCACTTAGTCACCAAATCACTTTTCAATCACATGATTATCTAAATGATAAAACATGTGTTCCCATAATTACCTTTATATAAAAGATAATGTAAACCCTAATGGTTATCAATACCTTACAAATTATTTCTGAAAAATTTAAAGGAATAATTCACATTAAACTTAATCATCACATATAATTCAATCCAATAAAACATCTCTTAAAGTTTCATTAATCACTTTAGGATCTCATCACTTAAAACCTCAAAAGGATGTCTAGGAATTTAAACTTATGATAATCCTTAATCTTATATAAGTATGATTATATTAAAAAATGTTAATATAACCTCATATGAAAACATCATAATATCTAAAATTATCTAAAACTTCCCTTTAATAACAACTATAACAACCCAAAACCCGTACTCCAGGATCCAGTACTAAAAAAAATAAACTTCACATTTCTAGATTTGGTACCGATAAAGGTGACTCAATTTTTTCCATACCAAAATTCAAAAATAAAGAGGTAAATATTGGATCACTCACATTATCAAGGTTCATTTAGGTTTATAGTTTTAGAGAATTTATAAAAACTCTTACGTAAAAAATACACAAGAATTAAATAGAGTACCTTTCCCACTATACCCAGCTTTACATATTGTATATTAGGTCATCAACATCATACATATGAAACCAATATAGAAATAATTATTTCAAGATCATTATTAATAACCTGGGTAAAAGTAAACATAAGAAGGCTGGGATGAAATTCTCATTAAGGGTAAACAATAACATTAACAATTTAATGCAATTAGTGAAAATAAGAAGAGAATAAGGGTATGGTGTCATAATCAAAGTGAATTATCATAACATAAGAATATTTATACCCATAAATACCTAGATCACCAAACATGAAAACACGATATAAGGCTTTAATAAGTGCAAGATTCATTAAAATAATAATCATGAGCCATGTGATACCAATCTTGATCATAAGAAACATTATAAACCCATAACAAGCATAGATAAAATTTATTGGTATCTTGGAACATTATATTCACATCACTTCTTACAAATAGAATAATAAATATGGTTGAATTACATATTTGGAGTTCCTAATGTATTTGAAGGAAATAAAGGACCCACCCATCCTTGGTTTATCATGGAACCAACCATCCCTGTTTTATAACGAAACCACCTATCCTTGGTTTATAACAGAAACACCCTTCATTGGTTTATATTGTAACCACACATCATTATAAACAATTTCCAAGAAATATATCATGAATAAAGTATATATAACATTAAATCCATCATAAAATCAGTGAAACAAATTTTATTCCTTTCATAACTTGATAAATCCATAGAAAAGAAATAGGTTCCATAACAATATCTTTGAAACATGATTAATTCAAGGAAAAGAAATAGGTTCCATAAAAATATATTTAAAACATTATTAACCCATGGAGAAGAAATTAGTTCCATAACAATTTATTTGAAACATTATTAAACCATGGAAAAGAAATAGGTTCCATATCAATCTCTTTGAAACATGATTAAACTATGGAAAATAAACAAGTTACACAAAAATCTCTTTAAAACATGATTAACCCATGTAAAATAAATGGTTTCCATAAAAATCTCTTTGAAACATTATTAACCCTTAGAAAATAAATGGGTTCCATATCAATCTATTTGAAATATGATTAATTGTAACACCCCAGGTAAATAAAGAATATGACATTTCATATTTATCCATATTTGTGAATAAAATATTAATATGAATTTAAAGGGGACGCTATGCTCGATGGCGTACCCAACACGCAACAACGAGTTTCTTGGGAATCTTACGTTGCACTCTAATAATAAAGTAATATTATTTTAAATGGTAGTTAACATGTAGCCGTTCTAATGGTGGGAATGGATATAAATACCTAAAATATGATTATATATGTTTTTAAATGTTTTTACATTTATACAATAAAAGATAAAGGCCTAAAATACGGAAAGAATTCAATTTTAGGCGTATATGCCCTAGTTTTCACTAAAGGTTCACTTATCGCCTTTTAATGGAGAACTGTCATTAAATATAGTTTTATTAACTCTTAAACATTATTTTGGACCAAATAAAACTCTTATTAAGAATCGGGGCATCAAAATTTACTTTGTGTAAATTTTTGGTATCTTTCCGATAAAGTTCATTTTTTAATGAATAGTGTAAAATGTTGTATTTTAATTCAAAACCACTTTTTAATCTAATTTATTTATATGATTAGATTATATTTTGAATTGGTTTTAAAGTGAAATTAGAAAATATTTTTACCATTAAATCCAATAGTGGTCGTTGGAATTAATTTCACTTTGAAATCAGACTTAAACTAGTGTCAATCTTTTGATACTTATTGTTTTATAAAAACACAATATTTGCTCTGACAGCGGGAATTAATTATTAAATTAATTAATGTGACTAATATGTTTTTAATTTTGTAAAATAGACTTAATTTTTGAATTCGGAATATCAAATATAGCTTAGGGTGAATTTTTGGTAATTTTCTAAAAAACTTCAATTTTTGATGAATAGTGAAACCACTAAGTGGTACTTATAAAAACTGATTTTTCATTTAAATGAAATTTTGCCATAATTGTGTTTTGATTTTCAAAAATCCGACATACATGGTTGTCATTAAGAAGTAAAATGTGATTCAATGAGATTAAAATAATTTTTTGGTGAATAGTAACTTATTAAGTTTTTAATCGCGATTAGTGGTAATTAGTGTAGTTTAAGGTAAAAATGATATTATAAGAATGTGAAAACACCATGACACTTGTCCTACACCTATTGGGTGATTCATGGCCGACCAAGACAAGCCATTGGCCAACTTGGGGACCCCATGGTGCCACTTTAGTTGGAAAATGACAATAATATATTTTTATTTAATGGAAAAGTAAAATTGACACAAACATGATATGTTTTACTAAAACAATTTTTAAGTAGGGTTATACAAGTCATATTTTTGATTATAAATAGTCATTGGAAATCTAAAAAGATTTCATACATCATAGTGATTTTTTTATAATTTTTAGACATTAAATAAAATAAATTATTTATGACATAATAATGATGCAGCGATGACATCATTATTTGACGATTTAAATAAAATGGAAAGATAATGTAAAATCTATGAACTACACATGTCCAAAACTTATTGGATGGGTGGATTTAGAACCCTTATCACCTTATACACGAATTATATCAATGTGGGACCTTTTAAAACCGAAAAACATTTTCAAATAATGTAATATTTCCTTACTTTCCAAAAGTGCCCCTCCTCTCCTCTTATAAAAGGCCCCCACCTATACCTCTTTTCACACACTCATCAAGCCTTTGGCTCGGCCAAACCCTGACCATTTACTCTCTCCACATACCTCTCCTCATCCTAGAGGATTCCCTTTGGGCAGAATCCTTTCAAAGGAAGCCTTTAGGCTCAAATCCAAAGGAGTTACACTTTTAAAGGTAATTCATTCTCTCATGTTCATCTGTTTTATTTTTCTTCTCCCACCCCCTAAACTCTTTTTATTTATATATTTTGTAACAAAACCAGTATATTAAATATACTAGGATGTTGTTATAAGATTTATTCGAGCTACACTCTCACACAACTACATCAAATGGTTAAAGAACATACGGTTTCCGTGGATGGTGAAATTCTGCCTCCCGAAACGATGATTGTTCAATACTCATTTAACAACTTAAAATGTGGCCATTATGATGTCAATATTTTTATATATGATATATAATATGTTTATGTTTTCCTTATGCTTCTGTATTTTTCATTTTTGTCTTACCTTTATGTCTTCCATTATGGGTATACGCAATATCTTCATTTAAGGATGTGCGGACTACCGCCCCCTCAAAGTGATTTGATTCGTTAAATACCATATGTGGGATGTATAAAGGATGGAAATATGATATTATATATGATATTATACTGGAATTATAATATAATTTTATATCATTATTATTCCATTCTATAAAATACGAAATAGAAATGAAAGTAGCGTTCATGCGTACGTACGGCTTACCGTCTCCATGAACGGTGCATTTCATTTCTTACCTCTAAATGATTATGTAATGTTATAAATGCATGCATGTACTGGATATATATGACATATATGATATCTACATCATGAATACAATTCTGGATATAATAAACATTTGGCCACACGAACAACATGTAATTGTAAGAAGTCCACTTTCGACTTAAGAACCAAATATCGGCAAAACAAATATTATTAACTTAAATGATTACATAATGTTTATGACATGGTAATAAGTGGTATAAAAGGAATAATGAACTTGAAAAAGGTTCTTAAGGAAGTAAAAATTAACTCAAGTTTATTATTCAGGATATTAAAGAACGATCGAGTCAAGTCGGACCCGAGGTAAGGGATCCTACTCCTCTCTTTCTTTTTAAGTACACACTTTTATGTCATTCCTTTTAAAGCTCATATTTCTTGTTATTGGGATGATCTTTTATATTAAATTTACTGTAATTTTTATGTTCATGTGATGAGAGACCCTATTCTCTCTCATCAATCCATTTTGGGAGTTTTGAGTGGCGTCGTTAGGCTGCCGAACTTTCGTAAGAGATCTAACCTCTCTCTTTCTTTTTAAGTACTCTCCTTTGTGTCACTTCTTATAAGCTCCTATTTGTTATGTTGGGGGATTTTATTTTATATTACTATTGATGTAAATTATATTGTAATATTATGGGATACTATATTTGATCTCATCAATCCATTTTGGAAGTTTTAAGTGGCGCCGTTAGGCTGCTGAGTTTTCGTAAGGGATTTTTCATCTCACTTTTATTCCCGTGAGATTTATGCTACATTTGCCACAAATTCAATTTAGTGGTGTATGTACTGCCAATTATTCTAATCTTTGTGTAATATACCTTCGTTTATGCGTATTTACATCAATGATCTATTGTCCTTCTTTCATGGGGTGTATGTTTTGAAAGATACCCAAGTCGGTAAGGGAACCTTTCACCCTCCTCTTTTTTAAAAAGACTTATTTTGTTGGTTCTTTTAATTTACATATTTTTATGTTGGTATATGTTATCATATATCCTTATTGATGTAAATTTTATGTCCAAGTGATGAGATACACTTTTTATCTCTCATCAACTCATTTTGATGTGACGCCGTTAGGCTGTCAAGGGAACTTTTTAACCCAATTTTGATTTCTTTGGGTTCAATATGTAGTCATTGAATATGTCATCCATTGAATATGTGTGAATGACCTTTTATTGTTTTACACTTAATATCCACTTATATTGGGTGTATTTATATTTTTCACACATATTTTTGAGATTGATTTGTCCTTAATTTAAGGATACCTTCTTTATAAGGGATTTCATCACATTTGACATTCTTATTGAGGGTTCATTGTTGTTATGCACCAATTCACTCTTATATGGTGTGTATACTATCCTTTGGAGTATTATATCATGAATCCATTTATTCTCATGATATTATAAAGTTCTGACTAAATGTTATTCCTCGATTATTGTATTCAAGTGTGTCTAATTTTGGTAAAACCCCTTTAACCAAAATATCGTTTTAAATGTTTTAATTATTTGTTCTTATTAATATCCATGTTTTCAAAATGGTTTTAAGGATTTATTTATATGGATATTAATGGTTTAAAATGTTAAAAGCTTTAAGGTGGTATGGGACACTTTGATTCAAAAATCTCTTTATTAAATGTTTTAAATGGTTTTGGAAATGGTTTCTTTTTGAATGGATTCATTATTTCAATATCCTAAAATGTTATATTGTGATTGAAATGTGGAAATGTTATGTTTCCTTTATTCATGTTTTATGTGATACGATTCTGTTATGGTTCTTGGGCATTGTTATGAAGAACGGGTGGTTCCGTGATAAACTAAGGGCGGGTGAGCCCGATATAGCTCTCCAATGCATTGGGTAACGCGAAGGAGTGAAACGTTAAGGTTTCTCCGAAGAGATTTTAGGGAATATACTGTGATGGGTATTCCAAACGTAACCAAGAGGGTTACTCCCTACGTAAGAATGTTATGAATGCCTCAAGTTACCTTTATGTCTTATGATTTCTATGATTTATTCATGATTTGATATGCCTATGTTTTATGGGTAAAGTATGATTTCATTCTTATGTATACATGTACTCATGTTTCCTTTCCATATCTATATATCCCTTACTGAGCTTTTTATGCTCATCCCAAGTTTTTGAAATGTTTTTCACAGGTCAAGGGAAGGGTACATGATGTGATGATAGTGTCAAGGATGTGTCAAGAAATAATCTGTGTTTAATTTTAAATAGGTTTCTGTTGATGGGAAGAATGAAGATTGTCTTTTATGTAACCACTTTGTTTAAATGTGGAATGTAATGAATGTTTCATGATCTAATTCTATAAAACTCTAAACCTGAAAAGATCCTCAATGTGTAATCTTGTAATAAATCAAGATTAAGTAAGGTTTAAGGCTGGGGCCTTATAGTTGGTATCAAAGGTCGGTTTAGATAACTTTAGAGGTTAGGGTATTCTTTAAGCATAAGTGACATTACCATAATGGTTAGGATTTCAGAAAGAGTCCTAGTTTTAGATAAAGTGAATGAGTAAGTGTATCTTAGTGTTTACCTTCCTCATTAGTACATGATGGTTTTGTTGATATACTCACACTGACATTTCTATTTTTAGTAAATGGCTGGATCTAGAAGGCACCAAAGTGACAATGGGTTTGAAGGAAACTGTGGTGGTTCTCTGATTATGATACTAGATAAAATGGAGGATTCAATGAGGAAACTCGTGGTTGTTCTAAACCAAATATCAAGGAGTCATGATCAACCACTTCAACCTTGGTGAGTTCTCTAATGCATCATGTACGAGATGGCCAACTCGATGTGGAAATTCAGGTAATAATTATTAAGGTAACCATTAGGGTTTATATGATACTTAATTTGTAGGTAATTATGGGTTACTCTATGATATGATGGAAAATGAAAGGAATGAGATAAACTTGAGGTTAAAATATGTTATGATTATTCTTGAAGATTTTATCTCATTTTGGGGAATGTTTTAAGAATTATATAGTTTTGGAAAAAGGACAACACACAGACCGTGTGACATCCCGTCGCATCGGACAAAGCTGCGGGAATCGAACCCACAACCAAAGTGCGACGGGTATTTATCGCCTACCACTGGACTACGTGAAGTCCCTGGTTAGTTTGAATGATTCTTTCTGGTTATATGATTTTATGAATTAAGAGTAAGTTGATTTTGGGTTATTTATGAAAATGATTAACCTATCTTGGAGGATATGTGATTAGGTTAATTACTTTTCAATACGAGACTTTAGGGGGAACTGTTGTTGTTTGGAGATAAATGTTACGATTTAACTTGGAAGACTATGTGACTAAATCCTTCAAATATTTGGGTTTCAATATTATATTGGTTTACTTTGAAGGATTTTATGGACAAATTGTTTATCGGATGGTCCTCGTTGAACTTTGGGTTTTGTTGGACAAATTTTGGAGATTAAGAATAGATTTTCTTTTTATAAGGGGTTATCCTTTTCTGGATTATCTGATCTTGTACTAGCCTGTTTGGTTTTGGTTAATGTCTAAAGACATGGGAAATGTATAGTTCTTTTTTTAGGTGCTCCTCTAGAAGTTGTTTATAGTACTCTTAATGCGAACAAGTCTCCCTAAATACTCGTATTTTGGAAAAAAATATGAGTTTGATTAAGGAATCTAGTAAAAGTTAAGAGTCAACATGATAAGTGATTATGTTTCCTTATGAATAAATTCCTCAATAAAAAGTAACTTAAAACAAAAATGTTGTCTATTAACTTTTCCTACTGGGGAACCCAACACCGTTTAACCCATCACAAGTTTGTGATTTTCTCATTGTTAACTTTCTCCTAAACATGTTTTCTATCACTCTCCATCAGAACATGACCCTATGTTTTCTCCTCCATGTCCATGTTTTCCTACATGGAGTCCTAGTATGGGTTAACTCAGGTGACCCCTGTGCTTATCTTTCTTTATTTTAAAGTGATTGTTTTACCGACTCTTGTTCCGATGTGGGACTTTCAAGGATGTTTCCAAGCGCAATTTCAAAATTGCGAGGACGCAATTCCCAAAAGGCGGGAAGGATGTAACACCCCAGGTAAATAAAGAATATGAAATTTCATATTTATCCATATTTGTGAATAAAATATTAATATGACTTTAAAGGGGATGCTATGCTCGATGGCGTACCCAACACGCAACAACGAGTTTCTTGGGAATCTTACGTTGCACTCTAATAATAAAGTAATATTATTTTAAATGGTAGTTAACATGTAGCCGTTATAATGGTGGTAATGGATATAAATAGCTAAAATATGATTATATATGTTTTTAAATGTTTTTACATTTATACAATAAAAGATAAAGGCCTAAAATACGGAAAGAATTCAATTTTAGGCGTATATGCCCTAGTTTTCACTAAAGGTTCACTTATCGCCTTTTAATGGAGAACTGTCATTAAATATAGTTTTATTCACTCTTAAACATTATTTTGGACCAAATAAAACTCTTATTAAGAATCGGGGCATCAAAATTTACTTTCTGTAAATTTTTGGTATCTTTCCGATAAAGTTCATTTTTTAATGAATAGTGTAAAATGTTGTATTTTAATTCAAAACCACTTTTTAATCTAATTTATTTATATGATTAGATTATATTTTGAATTGGTTTTAAAGTGAAATTAGAAAATATTTTTACCATTAAATCCAATAGTGGTCGTTGGAATTAATTTCACTTTGAAATCAGACTTAAACTAGTGTCAATCTTTTGATACTTATTGTTTTATAAAAACACGCTATTTGCTCTGACAGCGGGAATTAATTATTAAATTAATTAATGTGACTAATATGTTTTGAATTTTGTAAAATAGACTTCATTTTTGAATTCGGAATATCAAATATAGCTTAGGGTGAATTTTTGGTAATTTTCTGAAAAACTTCAATTTTTGATGAATAGTGAAACCACTAAGTGGTACTTATAAAAACTGATTTTTCATTTAAATGAAATTTTGCCATAATTGTGTTTTTATTGTCAAAAATCCGACATACATGGTTGTCATTAAGAAGTAAAATGTGGTTCAATGAGATTAAAATAATTTTTTGGTGAATAGTAACTTATTAAGTTTTTAATCGCGATTAGTGGTAATTAGTGTAGTTTAAGGTAAAAATGATATTATAAGAATGTGAAAACACCATGACACTTGTCCTAAACCTATTGGGTGAGTCATGGCCGACCAAGACAAGCCATGGGACAACTTGGGGACCCCATGGTTCCACTTTAGTTGGAAAATGACAATAATATATTTTTATTTAATGGAAAAGTAAAATTGACACAAACATGATATGTTTTACTAAAACAATTTTTAAGTAAAGTTATAAAAGTCATATTTTTGATTATAAATAGTAATTGGAAATCTAAAAAGATTTCCTACATCATAGTGATTTTTTTATAATTTTTAGACATTAAATAAAATAAATTATTTATGACATAATAATGATGCAGCGATGAAATCATTATTTGACGATTTAAATAAAATGGAAAGATAATGTAAAATCTATGAACTACACATGTCCAAAACTTATTGGATGGGTGGATTTAGAACCCTTATCACCTTATCCACGAATTATATCAATGTGGGACCTTTTAAAACCGAATTTTTTTTCAAATAATGTAATATTTCCTTACTTTCCAAAAGTGCCCCTCCTCTCCTCTTATAAAAGGCCCCCACCTCTACCTCTTTTCACACACTCATCAAGCCTTTGGATCGGCCAAAACCTGCCCATTTACTCTCTCCACATCCCTCTCCTCATCCTAGAGGATTCCCTTTGGGCATAATCCTTTCAAAGGAAGCCTTTAGGCTCAAATCCAAAGGAGTTACACTTTTAAAGGTAATTCATTCTCTCATGTTCATATGTTTTATTTTGCTTCTCCAACCCCCTAAAATCTTTTTATTTATTTATTTTGTAAAAACACCAGTATATTAAATATACTTGGATGTTGTTATAATATTTATTCTAGCTACACTCTAACACAACTACATCAAATGGTTAAAGAACATACGGTTTCCGTGGATGGTGAAATTCTGCCTCCCGAAACGATGA
The DNA here is from genome assembly GCA_963277665.1 of Viscum album. NCBI lineage: Eukaryota > Viridiplantae > Streptophyta > Magnoliopsida > Santalales > Viscaceae > Viscum > Viscum album. Next base: position 2,101,339,868 of record OY728130.1, on the reverse strand, counting down.
TTGTTCAATACTCATTTAACACCTTAAAAGGTGGCCATTATGATGTCACTATTTTTATATATGATATATAATATGTTTATGTTTTCCTTATGCTTCTGTATTTTTCATTTTTGTCTTACCTTTATGGCTTCCATTATGGGTATACGCGATATCTTCATTTAAGGAAGTGCGGACTACCGCCCCCTCAAAGTGATTTGATTCGTTAAATACCATATGTGGGATGTATAAAGGATGGAAATATGATATTATATATGATATTATACTGGAATTATAATATAATTTTATATCATTATTATTCCATTCTATAAAATACGAAATAGAAATGAAAGTAGCGTTCATGAGTACGTACGGCTTACCGTCTCCATGAACGGTGCATTTCATTTATTACCTCTAAATGATTATGTAATGTTATAAATGCATGCATGTACTGGATATATATGACATATATGATATCTACATCATGAATACAATTCTGGATATAATAAACATTTGGCCACACGAACAACATGTAATTGTAAGAAGTCCACTTTCGACTTAAGAACCAAATATCGGCAAAATAAATATTATTAACTTAAATGATTACATAATGTTTATGACATGGTAATAAGTGGTATAAAAGGAATAATGAACTTGAAAAAGGTTCTTAAGGAATTAAAAATTTACTCAAGTTTATTATTCAGGAGATTAAAGAACGATCGAGTCAAGTCGGACCCGAGGTAAGGGATCCTACTCCTCTCTTTCTTTTTAAGTACACACTTTTATGTCATTCCTTTTAAAGCTCATATTTCTTGTTACTGGGATGATCTTTTATATTAAATTTACTGTAATTTATATGTTCATGTGATGAGAGACCCTATTCTCTCTCATCAATCCATTTTGGGAGTTTTGAGTGGCGTCGTTAGGCTACCGAACTTTCGTAAGAGATCTAACCTCTCTCTTTCTTTTTAAGTACTCTCCTTTGTGTCACTTCTTCTAATCTCCTATTTGTTATGTTGGGGGATTTTCTTTTATATTACTCTTGATTTAAATTCTATTGTAATATGATGGGATACTATATTTGATCTCATCAATCCATTTTGGAAGTTTTAAGTGGCGTCGTTAGGCTGCTGAGTTTTCGTAAGGGATTTTTCATCTCACTTTTATTCCCGTGAGATTTATGCTAAATTTGCCACAAATTCCATTGAGTGGTGTATGTACTGCCAATTATTCTACTATTTGTGTAATATACCTTCGTTTATGCGTATTTACATCAATGATCTATTGTCCTTCTTTCATGGGGTGTATGTTTTGAAAGATACCCAAGTCGGTAAGGGAACCTTTCACCCTCCTCTTTTTTAAAAAGACTTATTTTGTTGGGTGTTTTAATTTACATATTTTTATGTTGGGATATGTTCTGATATATCCTTATTGATGTAAATTTTATGTCCAAGTGATGAGATACACTTTTTATCTCTCATCAACTCATTTTGATGTGACGCCGTTAGGCTGTCAAGGGAACTTTTTAACCCAATTTTGATTTCTTTGGGTTCAACATGTAGTCATTGAATATGTCATCCATTGAATATGTGTGAATGACCTTTTATTGTTTTACACTTAATATCCACTTATATTGGGTGTATTTATATTTTTCACACATATTTTTGAGATTGATTTGTCCTTAATTTAAGGATACCTTCTTTATAAGGGATTTCATCACATTTGACATTCTTATTGAGGGTTCATTGTTATTATGCACCAATTCACTCTTATATGGTGTATATACTGTCCTTTGGAGTATTATATCATGAATCCATTTATTCTCATGATATTATAAAGTTCTGACTAAATGTTATTCCTCGATTATTGTATTCAAGTGTCTCTAATTTTGGTAAAACCCCTTTAACCAAAATATCATTTTAAATGTTTTAATTATTTGTTCTTATTAATATCCATGTTTTCAAAATGGTTTTAAGGATTTATTTATATGGATATTAATGGTTTAAAATGTTAAAAGCTTCAAGGTGGTATGGGACACTTTGATTCAAAAATCTCTTTATTAAATGTTTTAAATGGTTTTGGAAATGGTTTCTTTTTGAATGGATTCATTATTTCAATATCCTAAAATGTTATATTGTGATTGAAATGTGGAAATGTTATGTTTCCTTTATTCATGTTTTATGTGATAGGATTATGTAATGGTTCTTGCGCATTGTTATGAAGAACGGGTGGTTCCGTGATAAACTAAGGGCGGGTGAGCCCGATATAGCTCTCCAATGCATTGGGTAACGCGAAGGAGTGAAACGTTAAGGTTTCTCCGAAGATATTTTAGGGAATATACTGTGATGGGTATTCCAAACGTAACCAAGAGGGTTACTCCCTATGTAAGAATGTTATGAATGCCTCAAGTTACCTTTATGTCTTATGATTTCTATGATTTATTCATGATTTGATATGCCTGTGTTTTATGGGTAAAGTATGATTTCATTCTTATGTATACATGTACTCATGTTTCCTTTCCATATCTATATATCCCTTACTGAGCTTTTTATGCTCATCCCAAGTTTTTGAAATGTTTTTCACAGGTCAAGGGAAGGGTACATGATGTGATGATAGTGTCAAGGATGTGTCAAGAAATAATCTGTGTTTAATTTTAAATAGGTTTCCGTTGATGGGAAGAATGAAGATTGTCTTTTATGTAACCAATTTGTTTAAATGTGGAATGTAATGAATGTTTCATGATCTAATTCTCTAAAACTCTAAACCTGAAAAGATCCTCAATGTGTAATCTTGTAATAAATCAAGATTAAGTAAGGTTTAAGGCTGGGGCCTTATAGTTGGTATCAAAGGTCGGTTTAGATAACTTTAGAGGTTAGGGTATTCTTTAAGCATAAGTGACATTACCATAATGGTTAGGATTTCAGAAAGAGTCCTAGTTTTAGATAAAGTGAATGAGTAAGTGTATCTTAGTGTTTACCTTACTCATTAGTACATGATGGTTTTGTTGATATACTCACACTGACATTTCTATTTTAGTAAATGGCTGGATCTAGCAGGCACCAAAGTGACAATGGGTTTGAAGGAAACTGTGGTGGTTCTCTGATTAAGATACTAGATAAAATGGAGGATTCAATGAGGAAACTCGTGGTTGTTCTAAAACAAATATCAAGGAGTCATGATCAACCACTTCAACCTTCGTGAGTTCTCTAATGCATCATGTACGAGATGGCCAAATCGATGTGGAAATTCAGGTAATAATTATTAAGGTAACCATTAGGGTTTATATGATACTTAATTTTTAGGTAATTATGGGTTACTCTATGATATGATGGAAAATGAAAGGAATGAGATAAACTTGAGGTTAAAATATGTTATGATTATTCTTGAAGATTTTATCTCATTTTGGGGAATGTTTTAAGAATTATATAGTTTTGGAAAAAGGACAACACACAGACCGTGTGACATCCCGTCGCATCGGACAAAGCTGCGGGAATCGAACCCACAACCAAAGTGCGACTGGTATTTATCGCCTACCACTGGACTACGTGAATTCCCTGGTTAGTTTGAATGATTCTTTCTGGTTATATGATTTTATGAATTAAGAGTAAGTTGATTTTGGGTTATTTATGAAAATGATTAACCTATCTTGGAGGATATGTGATTAGGTTAATTACTTTTCAATACGAGACTTTAGGGGCAACTGATGTTGTTTGGAGATAAATGTTACGATTTAACTTGGAAGACTATGTGACTAAATCCTTCAAATATTTGGGTTTCAATCTTATATTGGTTTACTTTGAAGAATTTTATGGACAAATTGTTTATCGGATGGTCCTCGTTGAACTTTGGGTTTTGTTGGACAAATTTTGGAGATTAAGAATAGATTTTCTTTTTATAAGGGGTTATCCTTTTATGGATTATCTGATCTTGTACTAGCCTGTTTGGTTTTGGTTAATGTCTAAAGACATGGGAAATGTATAGTTCTTTTTTTAGGTGCTCCTCTAGAAGTTTTTTATAGTACTCTTAATGCGAACAAGTCTCCCTAAATACTCGTCTTTTGGAAAAAAATATGAGTTTGATTAAGGAATCTAGTAAAAGTTGAGAGTCAACATGATAAGTGATTATGTTTCCTTATGAATAAATTCCTCAATAAAAAGTAACTTAAAACAAAAATGTTGTCTATTAACTTTTCCTACTGGGGAACCCAACACCGTTTAACCCATCACAAGTTTGTGATTTTCTCATTGTTAACTTTCTCCTAAACATGTTTTCTATCACTCTCCATCAGAACATGACCCTATGTTTTCTCCTCCATGTCCATGTTTTCCTACATGGAGTCCTAGTATGGGTTAACTCAGGTGACCCCTGTGCTTATCTTTCTTTATTTTAAAGTGATTGTTTTACCGACTCTTGTTCCGATGTGGGACTTTCAAGGATGTTTCCAAGCGCAATTTTAAAATTGCGAGGACGCAATTCCCAAAAGGCGGGAAGGATGTAACACCCCAGGTAAATAAAGAATATGAAATTTCATATTTATCCATATTTGTGAATAAAATATTAATATTACTTTAAAGGGGATGCTATGCTCGATGGCGTACCCAACACGCAACAACGAGTTTCTTGGGAATCTTACGTTGCACTCTAATAATAAAGTAATATTATTTTAAATGGTAGTTAACATGTAGCCGTTCTAATGGTGGGAATGGATATAAATACCTAAAATATGATTATATATGTTTTTAAATGTTTTTACATTTATACAATAAAAGATAAAGGCCTAAAATACGGAAAGAATTCAATTTTAGGCGTATATGCCCTAGTTTTCACTAAAGGTTCACTTATCGCCTTTTAATGGAGAACTGTCATTAAATATAGTTTTATTCACTCTTAAACATTATTTTGGACCAAATAAAACTCTTATTAAGAATCGGGGCATCAAAATTTACTTTGTGTAAATTTTTGGTATCTTTCCGATAAAGTTCATTTTTTAATGAATAGTGTAAAATGTTGTATTTTAATTCAAAACCACTTTTTAATATAATTTATTTATATGATTAGATTATATTTTGAATTGGTTTTAAAGTGAAATTAGAAAATATTTTTACCATTAAATCCAATAGTGGTCGTTGGAATTAATTTCACTTTGAAATCAGACTTAAACTATTGTCAATCTTTTGATACTTATTGTTTTATAAAAACACGCTATTTGCTCTGACAGCGGGAATTAATTATTAAATTAATTAATGTGACTAATATGTTTTGAATTTTGTAAAATAGACTTCATTTTTGAATTCAGAATATCAAATATAGCTTAGGGTGAATTTTTGGTAATTTTCTGAAAAACTTCAATTTTTGATGAATAGTGAAACCACTAAGTGGTACTTATAAAAACTGATTTTTCATTTAAATGAAATTTTGCCATAATTGTGTTTTGATTTTCAAAAATCCGACATACATGGTTGTCATTAAGAAGTAAAATGTGGTTCAATGAGATTAAAATAATTTTTTGGTGAATAGTAACTTATTAAGTTTTTAATCGCGATTAGTGGTAATTAGTGTAGTTTAAGGTAAAAATGATATTATAAGAATGTGAAAACACCATGACACTTGTCCTACACCTATTGGGTGAGTCATGGCCAACCAAGACAAGCCATGAGCCAACTTGGGGACCCCATGGTGCCACTTTAGTTGGAAAATGACAATAATATATTTTTATTTAATGGAAAAGTAAAATTGACACAAACATGATATGTTTTACTAAAACAATTTTTAAGTAGGGTTATACAAGTCATATTTTTGATTATAAATAGTAATTGGAAAGCTAAAAAGATTTACTACATCATAGTGATTTTTTTATAATTTTTAGACATTAAATAAAATAAATTATTTATGACATAATAATGATGCAGCGATGACATCATTATTTGACGATTTAAATAAAATGGAAAGATAATGTAAAATCTATGAACTAAACATGTCCAAAACTTATTGGATGGGTGGATTTAGAACCCTTATCACCTTATCCACGAATTATATCAATGTGGGACCTTTTAAAACCGAATTTTTTTTCAAATAATGTAATATTTCCTTACTTTCCAAAAGTGCCCCTCCTCTCCTCTTATAAAAGGCCCCCACCTCTACCTCTTTTCACACACTCATCAAGACTTTGGCTCGGCCAAACCCTGCCCATTTACTCTCTCCACATCTCTCTCCTCATCCTAGAGGATTCCCTTTGGGCAGAATCCTTTCAAAGGAAGCCTTTAGGCTCAAATCCAAAGGAGTTACACTTTTAAAGGTAATTCATTCTCTCATGTTCATCTGTTTTATTTTGCTTCTCCAACCCCCTAAACTCTTTTTATTTATTTATTTTGTAACAACACCGGTATATTAAATATACTAGGATGTTTTTATAAGATTTATTCGAGCTACACTCTCACACAACTACATCAAATGGTTAAAGAACATACGGTTTCCGTGGATGGTGAAATTCTGCCTCCCGAAACGATGATTGTTCAATACTCATTTAACACCTTAAAAGGTGGCCATTATGATGTCACTATTTTTATATATGATATATAATATGTTTATGTTTTCCTTATGCTTCAGTATTTTTCATTTTTGTCTTACCTTTATGGCTTCCATTATGGGTATACGCGATATCTTCATTTAAGGAAGTGCGGACTATCGCCCCCTCAAAGTGATTTGATTCGTTAAATACCATATGTGGGATGTATAAAGGATGGAAATATGATATTATATATGATATTATACTGGAATTATAATATAATTTTATATCATTATTATTCCATTCTATAAAATACGAAATAGAAATGAAAGTAGCGTTCATGCGTACGTACGACTTACCGTCTCCATGAACGGTGCATTTCATTTCTTACCTCTAAATGATTATGTAATGTTATAAATGCATGCATGTACTGGATATATATGACATATATGATATCTACATAATGAATAAAATTCTGGATATAATAAACATTTGGCCACACGAACAACATGTAATTGTAAGAAGTCCACTTTCGACTTAAGAACCAAATATCGGCAAAACAAATATTATTAACTTAAATGATTACATAATGTTTATGACATGGTAATAAGTGGTATAAAAGGAATAATGAACTTGAAAAAGGTTCTTAAGGAATTAAAAATTAACTCAAGTTTATTATTCAGGAGATTAAAGAACGATCGAGTCAAGTCGGACCCGAGGTAAGGGATCCTACTCCTCTCTTTCGTTTTAAGTACACACTTTTATGTCATTCCTTTTAAAGCTCATATTTCTTGTTATTGGGATGATATTTTATATTAAATTTACTGTAATTTATATGTTCATGTGATGAGAGACCCTATTCTCTCTCATCAATCCATTTTGGGAGTTTTGAGTTGCGTCGTTAGGCTGCCGAACTTTCGTAAGAGATCTAACCTCTCTCTTTCTTTTTAAGTACTCTCCTTTGTGTCACTTCTTCTAAGCTCCTATTTGTTATGTTGGGGGATTTTCTTTTATATTACTATTGCTGTAAATTCTATTGTAATATTATGGGACACTATATTTGATCTCATCAATCCATTTTGGAAGTTTTAAGTGGCGACGTTAGGCTGCTGAGTTTTCGTAAGGGATTTTTCATCTCACTTTTATTCCCGTGAGATTTATGCTACATTTGCCACAAATTCAATTGAGTGGTGTATGTACTGCCAATTATTCTACTCTTTGTGTAATATACCTTCGTTTATGCGTATTTACATCAATGATCTATTGTCCTTCTTTCATGGGGTGTATGTTTTGAAAGATACCCAAGTCGGTAAGGGAACCTTTCACCCTCCTCTTTTTTAAAAAGACTTATTTTGTTGGGTCTTTTAATTTACATATTTTTATGTTGGGATATGTTCTCATATATACTTATTGATGTAAATTTTATGTCCAAGTGATGAGATACACTTTTTATCTCTCATCAACTCATTTTGATGTGACGCCGTTAGGCTGTCAAGGGAACTTTTTAACCCAATTTTGATTTCTTTGGGTTCAACATGTAGTCATTGAATATGTCATCCATTGAATATGTGTGAATGACCTTTTATTGTTTTACACTTAATATCCACTTATATTGGGTGTATTTATATTTTTCACACATATTTTTGAGATTGATTTGTCCTTAATTTAAGGATACATTCTTTATAAGGGATTTCATCACATTTGACATTCTTATTGAGGGTTCATTGTTGTTATGCACCAATTCACTCTTATATGGTGTATATACTATCCTTTGGAGTATTATATCATGAATCCATTTATTCTCATGATATTATAAAGTTCTGACTAAATGTTATTCCTCGATTATTGTATTCAAGTGTGTCTAATTTTGGTAAAACCCCTTTAACCAAAATATCGTTTTAAATGTTTTAATTATTTGTTCTTATTAATATCCATGTTTTCAAAATGGTTTTAAGGATTTATTTATATGGATATTAATGGTTTAAAATGTTAAAAGCTTCAAGGTGGTATGGGACACTTTGATTCAAAAATATCTTTATTAAATGTTTTAAATGGTTTTGGAAATGGTTTCTTTTTGAATGGATTCATTATTTCAATATCCTAAAATGTTATATTGTGATTGAAATGTGGAAATGTTATGTTTCCTTTATTCATGTTTTATGTGATACGATTCTGTTATGGTCCTTGGGCATTGTTATGAAGAACGGGTGGTTCCGTGATAAACTAAGGGCGGGTGAGCCCGATATAGCTCTCCAATGCATTGGGTAACGCGAAGGAGTGAAACGTTAAGGTTTCTCCGAAGAGATTTTAGGGAATATACTGTGATGGGTATTCCAAACGTAACCAAGAGGGTTACTCCCTACGTAAGAATGTTATGAATGCCTCAAGTTACCTTTATGTCTTATGATTTCTATGATTTATTCATGATTTGATATGACTATGTTTTATGGGTAAAGTATGATTTCATTCTTATGTATACATGTACTCATGTTTCCTTTCCATATCTATATATCCCTTACTGAGCTTTTTATGCTCATCCCAAGTTTTTGAAATGTTTTTCACAGGTCAAGGGAAGGGTACATGATGTGATGATAGTGTCAAGGATGTGTCAAGAAATAATCTGTGTTTAATTTTAAATAGGTTTCTGTTGATGGGAAGAATGAAGATTGTCTTTTATGTAACCACTTTGTTTAAATGTGGAATGTAATGAATGTTTCATGATCTAATTCTATAAAACTCTAAACCTGAAAAGATCCTCAATGTGTAATCTTGTAATAAATCAAGATTAAGTAAGGTTTAAGGCTGGGGCCTTATAGTTGGTATCAAAGGTCGGTTTAGATAACTTTAGAGGTTAGGGTATTCTTTAAGCATAAGTGACATTACCATAATGGTTAGGATTTCAGAAAGAGTCCTAGTTTTAGATAAAGTGAATGAGTAAGTGTATCTTAGTGTTTACCTTCCTCATTAGTACATGATGGTTTTGTTGATATACTCACACTGACATTTCTATTTTTAGTAAATGGCTGGATCTATCAGGCACCAAAGTGACAATGGGTTTGAAGGAAACTGTGGTGGTTCTCTGATTAAGATACTAGATAAAATGGAGGATTCAATGAGGAAACTCGTGGTTGTTCTAAACCAAATATCAAGGAGTCATGATCAACCACTTAAACCTTGGTGAGTTCTCTAATGCATCATGTACGAGATGGCCAACTCGATGTGGAAATTCAGGTAATAATTATTAAGGTAACCATTAGGGTTTATATGATACTTAATTTTTAGGTAATTATGGGTTACTCTATGATATGTTGGAAAATGAAAGGAATGAGATAAACTTGAGGTTAAAATATGTTATGATTATTCTTGAAGATTTTATCTCATTTTGGGGAATGTTTTAAGAATTATATAGTTTTGGAAAAAGGACAACACACAGACCGTGTGACATCCCGTCGCATCGGACAAAGCTGCGGGAATCGAACCCACAACCAAAGTGCGACTGGTATTTATCGCCTACCACTGGACTACGTGAAGTCCCTGGTTAGTTTGAATGATTCTTTATGGTTATATGATTTTATGAATTAAGAGTAAGTTGATTTTGGGTTATTTATGAAAATGATTAACCTATCTTGGAGGATATGTGATTAGGTTAATTACTTTTCAATACGAGACTTTAGGGGCAACTGATGTTGTTTGGAGATAAATGTTACGATTTAACTTGGAAGACTATGTGACTAAATCCTTCAAATATTTGGGTTTCAATCTTATATTGGTTTACTTTGAAGAATTTTATGGACAAATTGTTTATCGGATGGTCCTCGTTGAACTTTGGGTTTTGTTGGACAAATTTTGGAGATTAAGAATAGATTTTCTTTTTATAAGGGGTTATCCTTTTCTGGATTATCTGATCTTGTACTAGCCTGTTTGGTTTTGGTTAATGTCTAAAGACATGGGAAATGTATAGTTCTTTTTTTAGGTTCTCCTCTAGAAGTTGTTTATAGTACTCTTAATGCGAACAAGTCTCCCTAAATACTCGTATTTTGGAAAAAAATATGAGTTTGATTAAGGAATCTAGTAAAAGTTGAGAGTCAACATGATAAGTGATTATGTTTCCTTATGAATAAATTCCTCAATAAAAAGTAACTTAAAACAAAAATGTTTTCTTTTAACTTTTTCTACTGGGGAACCCAACACCGTTTAACCCATCACAAGTTTGTGATTTTCTCATTGTTAACTTTCTCCTAAACATGTTTTCTATCACTCTCCATCAGAACATGACCCTATGTTTTCTCCTCCATGTCCATGTTTTCCTACATGGAGTCCTAGTATGGGAAAACTTAGGTGACCCCTGTGCTTATCTTTCTTTATTTTAAAGTGATTGTTTTACCGACTCTTGTTCCGATGTGGGACTTTCAAGGATGTTTCCAAGCGCAATTTCAAAATTGCGAGGACACAATTCCCAAAAGGCGGGAAGGATGTAACACCCCAGGTAAATAAAGAATATGAAATTTCATATTTATCCATATTTGTGAATAAAATATTAATATGACTTTAAAGGGGATGCTATGCTCGATGGCGTACCCAACACGCAACAACGAGTTTCTTGGGAATCTTACGTTGCACTCTAATAATAAAGTAATATTATTTTAAATGGTAGCTAACATGTAGCCGTTATAATGGTGGGAATGGATATAAATAGATAAAATATGATTATATATGTTTTTAAATTTTTTTACATTTATACAATAAAAGATAAAGGCCTAAAATACGGAAATAATTCAATTTTAGGCGTATATGCCCTAGTTTTCACTAAAGGTTCACTTATCGCCTTTTAATGGAGAACTGTCATTAAATATAGTTTTATTCACTCTTAAACATTATTTTGGACCAAATAAAACTCTTATTAAGAATCGGGGCATCAAAATTTACTTTGTGTCAATTTTTGGTATCTTTCCGATAAAGTTCATTTTTTAATGAATAGTGTAAAATGTTGTATTTTAATTCAAAACCACTTTTTAATATAATTTATTTATATGATTAGATTATATTTTGAATTGGTTTTAAAGTGAAATTAGAAAATATTTTTACCATTAAATCCAATAGTGGTCGTTGGAATTAATTTCACTTTGAAATCAGACTTAAACTAGTGTCAATCTTTTGATACTTATTGTTTTATAAAAACACGCTATTTGCTCTGACAGCGGGAATTAATTATTAAATTAATTAATGTGACTAATATGTTTTGAATTTTTTAAAATAGACTTCATTTTTGAATTCGGAATATCAAATATAGCTTAGGGTAAATTTTTGGTAATTTTCTGAAAAACTTCAATTTTTGATGAATAGTGAAACCACTAAGTGGTACTTATAAAAACTGATTTTTCATTTAAATGAAATTTTGCCATAATTGTGTTTTGATTTTCAAAAATCCGACATACATGGTTGTCATTAAGAAGTAAAATGTGGTTCAATGAGATTAAAATAATTTTTTGGTGAATAGTAACTTATTAAGTTTTTAATCGCGATTAGTGGTAATTAGTGTAGTTTAAGGTAAAAATGATATTATAAGAATGTGAAAACACCATGACACTTGTCCTACACCTATTGGGTGAGTCATGGCCGACCAAGACAAGCCATGGGCCAACTTGGGGACCCCATGGTGCCACTTTAGTTGGAAAATGACAATAATATATTTTTATTTAATGGAAATCTAAAATTGACACAAACATGATATGTTTTACTAAAACAATTTTTAAGTAGGGTTATACAAGTCATATTTTTTATTATAAATAGTAATTGGAAAGCTAAAAATATTTCCTACATCATAGTGATTTTTCTATAATTTTTAGACATTAAATAAAATAAATTATTTATGACATAATAATGATGCAACGATGACATCATTATTTGACGATTTAAATAAAATGGAAAGATAATGTAAAATATATGAACTACACATGTCCAAAACTTATTGGATGGGTGGATTTCGAACCCTTATCACCTTATCCACGAATTATATCAATGTGGGACCTTTTAAAACCGAAAAACATTTTCAAATAATGTAATATTTCCTTACTTTCCAAAAGTGCCCCTCCTCTCCTCTTATAAAAGGCCCCCACCTCTACCTCTTTTCACACACTCATAAAGCCTTTGGCTCGGCCAAACCCTGCCCATTTACTCTCTCCACATCCCTATCCTCATCCTAGAGGATTCCCTTTGGGCAGAATCCTTTCAAAGGATGCCTTTAGGCTCAAATCCAAAGGAGTTACACTTTTAAAGGTAATTCATTCTCTCATGTTCATTTGTTTTATTTTGCTTCTCCAACCCCCTAAACTCTTTTTATTTATTTCTTTTGTAACAACACCAGTATCTTAAATATACTAGGATGTTTTTATAAGATTTATTCGAGCTAAACTCTCACACAACTACATCAAATGGTTAAAGAACATACGGTTTCCGTGGATGGTGAAATTCTGCCTCCCGAAACGATGATTGTTCAATACTCATTTAACACCTTCAAAGGTGGCCATTATGATTTCAATATTTTTATATATGATATATAATATGTTTATGTTTTCCTTATGCTTCTGTATTTTTCATTTTTGTCTTACCTTTATGGCTTCCATTATGGGCATACGTGATATCTTCATTTAAGGAAGTGCGGACTACCGCCCCCTCAAAGTGATTTGATTCGTTAAATACCATATGTGGGATGTATAAAGGATGGAAATATGATATTATATATGATATTATACTGGAATTATAATATACTTTTATATCATTATTATTCCATTCTATAAAATACGAAATAGAAATGAAAGTAGCGTTCATGCGTACGTACAGCTTACCGTCTCCATGAACGGTGCATTTCATTTCTTACCTCTAAATGATTATGTAATGTTATAAATGCATGCATGTACTGGATATATATGACATATATGATATCTACATCATGAATAAAATTCTGGATATAATAAACATTTGGCCACACGAACAACATGTAATTGTAAGAAGTCCACTTTCGACTTAAGAACCAAATATCGGCAAAACAAATATTATTAACTTAAATGATTACATAATGTTTATGACATGGTAATAAGTGGTATAAAAGGAATAATGAACTTGAAAAAGGTTCTTAAGGAAGTAAAAATTAACTCAAGTTTATTATTCAGGAGATTAAAGAACGATCGAGTCAAGTCGGACCCGAGGTAAGGGATCCTACTCCTCTCTTTCTTTTTAAGTACACACTTTTATGTCATTCCTTTTAAAGCTCATATTTCTTGTTATTGGGATTATATTTTATATTACATTTACTTTAATTTTTATGTTCATGTGATGAGAGACCCTATTCTCTCTCATCAATCCATTTTGGGAGTTTTGAGTGGCGCCGTTAGGCTGCCGAACTTTCGTAAGAGATCTAACCTCTCTCTTTCTTTTTAAGTACTCTCCTTTGTGTCACTTCTTCTAAGCTCCTATTTGTTATGTTGGGGGATTTTCTTTTATATTCCTCTTGATGTAAATTCTATTTTAATATGATGGGATACTATATTTGATCTCATCAATCCATTTTGGAAGTTTTAAGTGGCGCCGTTAGGCTGCTGAGTTTTCGTAAGGGATTTTTCATCTCACTTTTATTCCCGTGAGATTTATGCTACATTTGCCACAAATTCCATTGAGCGGTGTATGTACTTCCAATTATTCTACTCTTTGTGTAATATACCTTCGTTTATTCATATTTACATCAATGATCTATTGTCCTTCTTTCATGGGGTGTATGTTTTGAAAGATACCCAAGTCGGTAAGGGAACCTTTCACCCTCCTCTTTTTTAAAAAGACTTATTTTGTTGGGTCTTTTAATTTACATATTTTTATGTTGGGATATGTTCTCATATATCCTTATTGATGTAAATTTTATGTCCAAGTGATGAGATACACTTTTTATCTCTCATCAACTCATTTTGATGTGACGCCGTTAGGCTGTTAAGGGAACTTTTTAACCCAATTTCGATTTCTTTGGGTTCAACATGTAGTCATTGAATATGTCATCCATTGAATATGTGTGAATGACCTTTTATTGTTTTAAACTTAATATCCACTTATATTGGGTGTATTTATATTTTTCAAACATATTTTTGAGATTGATTTGTCCTTAATTTAAGGATACCTTCTTTATAAGGGATTTCATCACATTTGACATTCTTATTGAGGGTTCATTGTTGTTATGCACCAATTCACTCTTATATGGTGTATATACTGTCCTTTGGAGTATTATATCATGAATCCATTTATTCTCATGATATTATAAATTTCTGACTAAATGTTATTCCTCGATTATTGTATTCAAGTGTCTCTAATTTTGGTAAAACCCCTTTAACCAAAATATCGTTTTAAATGTTTTAATTATTTGTTCTTATTAATATCCATGTTTTCAAAATGGTTTTAAGGATTTATTTATATGGATATTAATGTTTTAAAATGTTAAAATCTTCAAGGTGGTATGGGACAGTTTGATTCAAAAATATCTTTATTAAATGTTTTAAATGGTTTCTTTTTGAATGGATTCATTATTTCAATATCCTAAAATGTTATATTGTGATTGAAATGTGGAAATGTTATGTTTCCTTTATTCATGTTTTATGTGATATGATTATGTTATGGTTCTTGGGCATTGTTATGAAGAACGGGTGGTTCTGTGATAAACTAAGGGTGGGTGAGCCCGATATAGCTCTCCAATGCATTGGGTAACGCGAAGGAGTGAAACGTTAAGGTTTCTCCGAAGAGATTTTAGGTAATATACTGTGATGGGTATTCCAAACGTAACCAAGAGGGTTACTCCCTACGTAAGAATGTTATGAATGCCTCAAGTTACCTTTATGTCTTATGATTTCTATGATTTATTCATGATTTTATATGCCTATGTTTTATGGGTAAAGTATGATTTCATTCTTATGTATACATGTACTCATGTTTCCTTTCCATATCTATATATCCCTTACTGAGATTTTTATGCTCATCCCAAGTTTTTGAAATGTTTTTCACAGGTCAAGGGAAGGGTACATGATGTGATGATAGTGTCAAGGATGTGTTAAGAAATAATCTGTGTTTAATTTTAAATAGGTTTCCGTTGATGGGAAGAATGAAGATTGTCTTTTATGAAACCACTTTGTTTAAATGTGGAATGTAATGAATGTTTCATGATCTAATTCTCTAAAACTCTAAACCTGAAAAGATCCTCAATGTGTAATCTTGTAATAAATAAAGATTAAGTAAGGTTTAAGGCTGGGGCCTTATATTAATTGTGGAATAGAAATGAGTTCCATATCAATCTATTTGAAATATGATTAACCTATAGAAAGTAAACAGGTTCCATAATAATCTCTTTGAAATAATGATAATCAATCCATAGAAATAATAATGATGGTATCATTACAATATATAACAAATAGAGAGTAAGTAACAATATGGGCTATTGATATTGATGAATGGAAATACCATTAAAATTACATTATTTTTTTTGAAAAATAATCTTTTTATTGTAAAAATCACTTTTTAAAAATATGAATCCACAAAAAATTGTGAAAATCATTTTATTTTAAAAAAATATTAGAAACATATAAGGTAAACTAAAAGGAAAATAATTTTTATGACTTTGGGAAAATCCATTCATGTTGTAGATGTGAAAAATAAACATTCTTTTCAAAACATTTTGTAAAAGGAAATAAAAAGCGACTCATTTGGAAAATATTAAGAATTTTGTTTTTCAAAACCTTTTAAAATAAGTTTAAAGACCCTCTAAAATAGATTTTTGGAATTTTTTATATTTATAAAGAACATTTTTATAACATTTTAGAAAACATGGATATGGAAGATGAATATTTCTAATGTGGAAGAAGATACAAGATCAATATCACTTAATAAAGAATTTGTTGATATTTATTCAATCAATAAGGGAGGAAAAGGAAATTGAACATGTGAACCAAATTCATAACCCGAGGCTAAGAAAGTATATTTGGTTTAAAAAAATAATACCATATTATTTCCTCTAATGGAATATTGGACATAAACAATCCCCAAATAAAGAAGATTACTACATAAATAATTTCCCACTGTGGTAACTCCTTAATCATAATACCTAGGAAAGAATAAAACAAAACTATACTTTAAATATCATGAAAATAAGGATTTTAATTATATAACATTTTAAGAGTAAGTAGAGACACCTCATAAAATACGATAGTTGTATAACATAACACATGTCACAAAGAAGACAATTTTAGATGAATAACCCTTACAATGATAATAACATTGAATTTAGAATAATCAATGAATTAGATATGCGTATAAACTTTAAATACAAATAAAATAACTGTAAATAAAAAATAATATAAAAAAAGTCATTAAACACATAATATTAGAATATCAAAGATAATGAAGAAGTAATATAACCCAATGAAAATAAATTAAGTTATGAAATTATTTACCACTTTGTAACTTTCAAGTAAAATCCCCTTAGATAAATTAATTCTAATTGAAAAATAAAATATTATTATGTATTAATTATTCAAGATATTACATTTAAAATTGGAATCATATACATCACAAAATAAAAACATGTGGTGAATATGGCATATGTCTCACAGAAGTAAAAGAGAGATCAGAAAAACCCTTACCACGAGTCAAGACTTTCCAGGAATTTCTTTTAAATATCATATAATAAAATTATATCTATTATTTTATTTCTTAATTTTTTTTTTCAGGTTTAATACCTTACACTTAAATAATTTATTTTATTTATTTATAATGATATTTTTGAATACTTAATTAGTTAATTCCACATTAGGTGTTTTGAGGACGTTTTGTTCATTGTTTCAAAATGGCTATGGTGTGTTGACTGTGGTTAAAGAGGTAATTATTTCAGCATCTAAAGAATAATAATTATGAAATAATTATCATATTTTTTCATCAATTTTACTTTTAAAACCAATAATGAAAAATGGTAATGAAAAATTAACAATGTTACGATCATGTAGACAGTATGTCATACGTATGAATGAACAACACTTCCCTTTTTCAATGATCATTATGAAAAGAAGGTGTGTGTTATTTTATATTTAAATAATTATCATAATTTCATAAATAAAATATTATTTCTTTAAACATACTTATATATATAATTCTAGTTATATGGGGATGAAAAAATAGTCACATTGGTTTGCGGATGTGGTGGTCCACACGTACATGACCAATGTTACCATTTTTCAGTATAAGAAAGAAAATTATATATTATATTTTTAGAATGATAAATATCTCATTAATATCATTATAATTTAATTTATATCACATATATTAATTAAAATTATCCTTATTACTTTCCATGTATAGTGTTTGTGAAAAATGAATCACATCACCCCGAGAGGCGATAATTATCTATACACGTGAGTGACATTATCGTATCCCCCATGGATTGGAAAGTAATAAGGTATATGTAATATCATAAAAAATAGGTATAAATATGTTACAAGTATCAAATATATATACTTTAAATATATTTTTAAAATAATCCTTTATAGATGATGATGGAAAACTAATGACATCGGTTCGTGAGGCGGTAGTTCACTATACACATGAATGATTATTTCATATCCCATTTGATGGAAGAGAAGATTAATTTAGGGCATGAAATTAATATAATAAAATATATGCACTTAAAATATTTTTTTTATCATATGATCATTTTTTAACAATATTTTAAGGAGGTGGAAGAATGAGTAAACAAAAAGATTCAGAGTTAAGAATTTTACCTCTTCTCAAACCACCTCTTTACAATTATAACTAAAGTGTTCATAGAATTATTTTATGATAAAAAAGGCTTATAAGATGATATTATTGAATTTTGGATGTTATTTTGGTTGGTATTTTTTGAACCAAAAGGGTTTTAATTTGTGAATAAGAGAGGAGTGGGGGTGGCCTTAAATATGTGAGGTGAGTGGCACACTAGTAATTTTGGAAAAGAAAAAGGCGTGCCCATATTATTCATAAGAAAAAAGGATCCAAAATGAATAATTATAGTGTATTAAACATTATTAGGTATAAATATGTCAATAAAATAGTTTTTAGATAAGTTTTTAGGTTATTTCACCCTTATCATTTTAGTTTAACCCCGTCAAACCCATTTTCACCTTAATCACAGTAATTTATTTTTACTATTTTCACTATTAATTATGGTCAAAAATTAAGTTGAAATTATTATATAATATAAATTATTTTTATTAAAAATTTAGAATCCATTTTACCAAATTTAATTTCAAAAATTCACAAAATTTAATTTAAAATTAAATCCACAGACGCGATGAAAAAGAAGGTTTTCAAGAAGTGTATTTTTCAAAGGAAAATGTGATTATATATTAACTATATGAATAATTATCATTATTTTATGAATATAAATTAATATTTATTGATATATAATCTATTAATTTCATTTAAATAATTAATAATTAGGGGTTTTAATAAATTAAAAAGGATAAACATTATGCACATTAAAATATATTTCAGAAAAATCTCATTTTTAAACATAAAGACAAATTTATACTAAAATACAATATGAAGTTGATTCAAAATAAATATGTCTGATTAAATATAAATAAATAATACTTATTTTACTTTAAATCATATTTAAAATAGAATGCGACTTTTAAATTTCATAATTTATTGAAAAGAAATTATATTTTGCGAAAAATAAATATTTTTCACTATTCACTGAAAAACAATATTTTCCAAAAAATACCAAAATTTCTCCCAAATTAAATTTTTATATGATAATTTAATGATAATTTAATTTTATCAAATAAATTTTATAATATTTTTAAAAATTAATTATAATTTTTTTCATTAAAAGAAATTAAAACCATTTTTGAAGAAAATATATTTTTAAAGAATAAAATTACCCTACTAAAAATTGATTGATTATTTACTAAAAATTTATAAATAATTTATATTTAGTAGGAAATTTTTAAATATATATATATATCATAAATTTGTTAATTCTATTAATACCCACCAATTTAATGGCTAGGTTATAATAGTTATATATTTCATATGTCATTTAAAATTGGTGTTTCATGTCGAATACATTATTGAACATAGTTTCCTTTTCTAAAATCTTGGGGTGTTACATCCTACACCAATTTAATAAATTTCATACTCAAAATTTTAATTCAATCTCAGTGGTCAAAGGTTGGATATTTGAAAATACTTTTGTTGTAAACCCATGTCATAAAAATAGTTAATAAAACATCCTCTTGATAAAAGAGAAATGGAGGTATAGAGGTCATCTAGAATAACACATACTAGGTTTCCAAATAGGATAACATATGTGGAAATTAAATATTTGATATTGGAATAAAATAATAATTCCTAAATAATTATATGGAGTGACAGAGTTCACTGATCATAATAAAGTGAATGATTAAGAAAAAATCAACAACCACAAAACCATAAACCAAAGAGGTGTGAAAAAAATAATTGATTTCATCATAAATTATGGTGAGGGGATAATTTTTTTCTTCAATATCCTTTTCCTAGAGTTGAATTATTATTTTTTGTCCATACTTATAATATAAATAAATATTTTTTACTTTACGAGTTTAATTTCAGGCTTTTCTCAATTTCCACCACAATATCATCCTTTTCTCCAAATGATGAGTATTCAAGATGATTTATTTATGGATGATGCTCTAAAATAAAATTTTAAAGGAATATATAAACATAAAAGGGATAATAAATATATTACTCTTATATTTATACATTAACTAAAACTAAAATGGTTAGCACATGGTAACATGTCTACCAAAATGAGTAAACCATCATATGATGAAATAATATATTAATCTATAAAATTCAACAATATTAACCAATATTCAAACTAAATCATTCCTAAATTACCTCAACATTAAATATATTTTTAACCTCAAATTTTATCTCATACCTTTCAGATTTCAAGCCTAAATATATGACAATATCCTTTTAAAATAATGTTAGTCAATTAATCAACAAATCACCTTTCAATCTGATGATTATATATATGATAAAATTTGTGTTCCCATAATTACCTTAATATCCAAGATAATATAAACAATAAAGGTTATCAATAACTTAAAACTTGTGTATGAAAAATTTAAATGAATACTTCACATTAAACTGAAGCATTACATATACTTCAACCCAATAAAACATCTCTTAAAGTGTCATTAAACACTTTAAGATCTCATCACTTAAAACCTTAAAGGGGTATCTAATACTTTGAACTTATGATCATTATTAATATTATATAACTATGAAGGTATTCATAAATCTTAATATAATATCACATGAAAACAGCTTAATATCTAAAGTTATCTAAACCTTCCCTTTTCTACCAACTATAACATCCCATAACCTGCATTATCAGACCTAATGTTGAAATATTAAAAATTACATTTCCCACTTTGCTTGATATGATATTGACCCAATTTTATCCATAAAAAATTACAATATCAAAAGGTAAATATTAGACCACTTACATTCTTCAAGACCTTTTAGGTTTTCTGTTTTGGAGAAGTAGGACAAACTCTTATAAAAACAATACCCAATAATTTAAGGGAGTATCTTTCCCAGTATACTAAGATTTTCATATTCCATATTAGGTCATCAACATAATCCATATAAAACCATTATATAAATAATTCATTGAACATCATTATTGATAAATTGGATAAAAGGTACCATAATAAGGGTGAGATGAAATCCTCAGTAAGGGTAAACATAAGTATTAACAATTGAATTTCATCAATGAGCATAAGGAGAGAATAATGTTATGATGAAATAATCATATTAAATGATCATAACATAATAATATTCATACCCATCAATACCTGGATCTTCAAAAATGAAAACATGGCATAAATATTTAACAAAGGAAAGAGTCATTAGAATGAAGAATCATGATCCATGTGATATCAATCTTGATCATAAGAAACAATATAAACCCATAAAAAACATAGATAAAACTTATTGGTATCTTGGAAAATTACCTCCACATATCTTCTTAAAAATGGAATAACCAATATGGTTGACTTCCATCTCGAGAATACATAATGAATTGGAGTTCTATAATGGACCCACCTATCCTTGGTTTATCACAGAATCACCTATCCTTGGATAATAATTTATCCACCCATCCTTGGTTTATAAAAAAACCACCTATACATGGTTTATAACAGAACCACCCATCATTTAAAACAATGTACAAGAAACATATCATGAATAAAGTACATATATAATTCATTCCATTATAAAATAATTGAAATAGTTTTTTGAATAACTTGATTAACTTAAGGAAAATAAATGGGTTCCATAATAATCTATTTGAAATAACATTAACCCATGGAAAAGAAATGGGTTCCATAAAAATATATTTGAAAATTGATTAAACTATTGAAAATAAATGGGTTCTATAATAATATTTTTGAATCATGATTAACCCAAGGAAAATAAACGGGTTCTATATCAATCTCTTTGAATCATTATAAACCCATGGAAAAGAAATTTGTTTCATAAAAATATCTCTGGAACACTATTAACCCATGGAATGAAAAAAAAACTCCATAAAAATATATTTTAAATATTATTAACCTATGTAAAATAAATGGGTTCCCTATAAATCTCTTTGAAACATGATTAACCCATGTAAAATAAATAGGCTCCATATCAATCACTTTAAAACATGATTAACCCGTGGAAAAGAAATGTGATCCATAACAATATATTTGAAACAATAATAATACATCCAGAGAAATAATGATGATGATATCATTAAAAAATATCCTAAAAAAAGCGTAAATGAAAACAAGTGTTGTTGAAATTTATGAATGAAAATAACATTAAGATATTATTAATTTTTTTTAATGAAAACAACCTTTTTATTTTGAAAATAAATTTTAAAAACAATTAACAAAATATTGAGAAAATCACTTTATTTGAAAATATCATGGAAACATATAAATTAAACTTCAAGGAAAATAATGGTTATTATGGTGCTAAAATCCATTCATGTTTTAAATATAAAAAATTAACATTATTTTCAAAACATTTTGTAATAGGCAGTTAAAAGTGAAACATTTGGAACACATATAGAAATTTTATTTCAAAAAATTTTAAAATAAGGTAAAATATAATTTATAAAAGATTTTTTGAAATAATTTATTTTTTTAAATAAAATTTTTTAAAACATTTTATAAAACATCGATATGTAAGAGAAGGATTCTCAGTTTAGTAGAAGATACAAGATCAATATCACTTACAAATGACTTTCTTGATATTTATTCAATAAATAAGGGAGGAAATTGAAATTGAATATGTAAAAAAAATTAATAACCAATGGAGAATAAAATAGATTTGGTTATAGAAAATAAGATCATATGATTTCCTCTAAATAAATCTTGAACATAAACAATCCCGAAAGAAATGTGATTGAAACATAATGAATTTTCCACTATGGTAACTCGGAAATCATAAAACCCATGAAAGTATAAAATAAAATTATTATTTAAATATTATAAACATAATGAGTTTCATGATATAACATGTTAAAGGATAGAAGATACACCTAATAAAATAATATATGTGTATAACATAATATATGTCTCAAAGAAGTCAATTTGAGATGACCAACCCTTACAGTGATCATAACATTGAAGTTAGAATTAATCAATGAATCAAATATGTGTATCAAATTCAAATCCACATAAAATAATTGAAAATAAAATATAAGATAATAAAAATTAATTACACATATAATATTATAATATCAAATATAATTGACAAGTAATATAACCCAATGAAAAGAAATTGAGTTATGAAATTATTTACCACTTGGTAACTTTGAAGTCAATTCCCCTTAGATAAATTAATTAAAATTGAAACTTAAAACATCATTTTGTATGAATTATTCAATATATTACATATAAAATTGGAATTATATGCACCAAATAATAAAAAATAGGTAAATATGGAATATGTCTTAGAGACGTAAAATAGAGATAAGAAAAACCCTTACCTCGATTCCGAACTTTGCATTCATGTCCATTAACTCCTATATAATAAGATTATATCAATTATTATATTTCATAAAAAAAATTACAGGTTTAATACATTATACTTAAATAATTTTTTTATTTATAATTATATATTTTAATACATAATTAGTTAAGTCCATGTTGGGTGTTTTGAGGACGTTAGGTACATTGTTTCAAAATGGATTCGGTGTGTTGAACGTGGTCAAATATTTCATTATTTCAACTTTTCTAGAATAATAATCATGAAATAATTATAATATTTATTCATATATTATAATTTTAAAACAAATCATGACAAATAGTTATGAAAAATGAACTACATTATGATCATAGAGATGGTAGGTCATATGTACACATGAGTAGCATTTCAATTTTTCAGTGATCATCATGGAAAGAATTTATGTTTTATTTTGTCTATTTAAAATTATAATAATATCATAAATACAATATAATCTCTTTAAACATGATTATATATTTATTATTCTTGTGATGTAGTGATAATAAAATAATCACAATGCTTCATGGAAGCGGTAGTAAACATGTACACGAACGACATTATCATTTATTAGTTTGAGAAATAAAATTATATATTAGCTTTTTGAATGATAAATATGTCATGAATATCATTATTATTTAATTTATATTACGTATATTCATTAAATTTATCCTTATTAATTTCCATGTAAAGAGTTAGTGCAAAACGAATTACATCGCTTTGTGAAGTGGTGGTCCATCGTACACACGAGTTATGTTATCAAATCCCCCATAGAATGTAAAGTAAAAAGGTATATGTAAAATAATAAATATATAGGTATAAAAATTTTATAAATATCATATATATACTTTAAATCCATCATTAAAAAAATGAATGAGTAGTGATGATGGGAAAAATGACATCGGTTTGCAAGGTTGTAGTACACTGTACACACAAATTATGATTTCATATCCCATTTGATGGAAGAGGAGATGAATTTTTGTTATTAAATTAATATAATAAAATATTAGTATATATTAGATACTTTTTTTATCATATGATCATAGATGAATAATATTTTAAAGATGTGTAAGAAGAAATAAAACCAAAAAACATTGTTAGGAATTTTACCTATTATTAGAACACCTCTTTAAGATTATACCTAAAGTACTCCTATAATGAATTTATGACAAAAAATAATTCTAGGATGAGGTTAGGGAATTTGGGAATTTATTTGGAAAGGTATTGTATGAACCAAAAGGGGTTTAAGGTGTGAATAAGATAAGATAGGGGTTGGCCTTTTATAAGTGAGGTGAGTGGCACACTTGTAAATTTTGGAAGGGAAAAGGTGTACCCACATTTTTCACATGCCACAAGGATAAAAAATGGATCATTATCTATAATTAGAAATTTTAGGTTCTAAAAATGTCTATAAAATTGGTTTTAGAAAAGTTTTTAGGTCATTTTTATCCTTATATTTTAATTTTAACCCCCTGTAAACCTGTTTACACCTTAACCGTGATAATTTATTTTTACTGTTTTTACTAATAATTATAGTAAAAAATCAAGATTAACTTATTAGATAATATAAATTATTATTATTAAAAATATTTAATACAATTTACTAAATTAAATTCACAAAATTTTCAAAATTTAATATAAAACTAAATCCACAGACGTGATGAAAAAATGGGTTTTCTAGAAGTGTATTTTTTAAGGAAAATATGATTTTATATTAACAATATGAATAATAATAATTATTTTATGAATATAAATTAATATTTATTTATATATAATATGTAAATTTAATTTATATAATTTATCATTTTTGGTCATTTTATTAATTAAAAAGGAGAAACATTATGCACTTAAAAAGAGTTTTCATAAAAATATTGTTTTTAAACCCAAAGAAAAACTTATACTAAACTCCTTTATAAAGTTTATTAAAAATAAATTAATTTTATTAAATATAAATAAATAATACTTATGTTATTTTAATTAATATTAAAAACATAATGGGACTTAAATTTCTTAATTTATCAAAAAAATGACATTTTTAGAAAAATCAATATCTTTCACTATTCAAAAAAAATAACATTTTCTGAAAAAATCCAAAAATTTCACCACAAGTAAATTTTGATATTAAAATTTAAAAAATTAAGTTTAATTTATCAAATAAATTTTATATAAGTTTAAAAATTAATTATAATACTTTTTTCATTAAAATCAATAAAAATCCTTTTTGAAGAAAATATATTTTTGAAGAACCAAATTTCTTTACTAAAAATTTATTTATTATTTACTGAAAATTTATCAATAATTGATATTTATTAGGACCTTAATATATATATATATATGTGTGTGTGTGTGTGTGTCTGTGTGTTTGTTTCATAATTTTTTTAATACTATTCATACATTCCAATTTAATGGCTATGTTTTAACGGTTGTATATTTCATGGGTCATTTACGCTCGGTGTTGCGTGTAAAATATGATATTGAACTTAATTTTTCTTTATAAAATATTTGGGTGTTACATCCTACAAATTTAATAAATTTAATCCTATATATTTAAAATTTATCTCATTAATCAATTTTTTTATATCGGAAAATACTTTTATTGAAAACCCATAACGTAAAAAGGGTTAATAAAACATCCTCTTAATAAAAGAGAAAGAGAGGTATGAAGGTTATTTGGAATAAAACACATTAGGTATAAAAATAGGATAAAATAGGTGATAAGTGAATATTTGGATATAGATTCAAATCATAATTCCCAAATAATGATATGGATTGACAAAGATCATTGATCACAAGAAATTGAATTATCAAGAGAAAGTTAACCACTACAGTACTATAAATAAAATAGTTGTAAAAAAGGTCATTGATTTCATCAGAAATAATGGAAATAGGAAAAAAAATTCCACATAATATTTTTACTAGATTTTAATAATTATTTTCCATCTAGACTAAGAGAATAATGAAATATACTTGTTGAGTATAATTTAATCCATTTGTATATTTATACCAAAATCTAATCATTTTCATCAAATAATGAGTATTCAAGATGAATTCTTCCTGCCTTAACCATTAAAATAAACCTTTAAAGGACTAAATAAAAATAAAAGAGAAAATCAAGATATTGAACCTGTCTTTTGACATTAAACAAAACCAAAATGGTTAGCACATAGTAATATTTTTACCAAAATTATTAATGCATCATATGACAAAACAATATATTAATCTCTAAAATTCAACAATAATAACCAAAGTTCTAACTAAATCATTCCTAAGTAAACTAAAAATTAAGGATTGTTTTATCCTTAAATTTTATCTCATACCTTTAATATTTAAATAATAAAAATATATAGATCTTATTTTTAAAGAACATTAATCACTTAGTTAACAAATCACTTTTCAATCACATGATTATCTATATGATAGAACTTGTGTTCCCACAATTACCTTAATATCCAAGATCATATAAAACATAAAGGTTATCAATACCTTAAAATTATGTCTAAAAAATGTAAAGGAATACTTCACTTTAAATTGAAGCAATAGATATACTTAAACCCAATAAATAATCTCTTAAAGTGTCATTAATCACTTTAAGATCTCATCACCTAAAACCTCAAAGGGTTTTACAAGACTTTGAAATTATGAAAATACTTAATCTTATAGACCTATGTTGGTATTCATAAATCTTATGATAACATCACATAAAAACATCATAATATCCAAAGTTATATAAACCTTACATTTGATACCAAATATAATATACTAGAACCTACACTCCCAGACCCAGTACTGAAAAAATAAAATTTAAATTTCCAAATTTGGTACTGATGAAGGTGACCAAATTTTCACCATAAAAAATATACAACATAAAAATTTAAATATTGGATCAATTACATTCTCAAGGACCTTTTAGTTTTAGAGTTTTAGACAATTGGAAAAAACTCTTACATAAAAAATACCCATGAATTCAAGAGAATATCTTTCCCACTATACCCATATTTTTATATTCCATATTATTTCATCAAAATAATACATATGAAACCATTCTAGACATAATTAAGTCAACATAATTCTTGATAACCTGGGGAAAATGAATCATAAGAAGGGTGAGCTCAAATACTCAGTAAGGGAAAACATAATCATTAACAATTGAATGTCATCAATGATCATAAGTAGAGCATAATGGTATGATGAAATAATAAAAGTTAATGAGAATAATATAGGAATATTCATACCCATAAATACCTAGATCATAAAACATTAATTTTTTTTAAAAGTCTTTAACAAAGTCAAGAGTCATCATAATCAATAATCATGATCCATGTGATATCAATCTTGATCATAAGAAACATTATAAACCCATAACAGGCATAGATAAAACTTATTGGTATCTTGGCACACTATCTTAACATAAATTCTTACAAATTTAATAACCAATATGGTTGAATTAATTCTCTAAAGTACCCAATTCATTGGAGGGATATAACAGACCTACCCATCCATGGTTTATCACGAAACCACCCGTCCTTAGTAAATAACTTAACAACTCATCCTTGGATTATAAAATAATCTAGAATCCTTGGTTTATAATTGAACCACCCATAATTATAATCAATTACCAAGAAGTATATCATGAATAAAGTACATATAAAATTCATTACATTATAAAATCATTTAACTAATCTTTATTATTTTCAAAACTTGATTAAACCTTGGAATAGAAATGGGTTCTATAATAATCACTGTGAAACATGATTAACCCATGGAAAATAAAAAATTTCCATAACAATCTCTTTGAAACATAATTAACACATGTAAAATTAATGGGTTCCGTAACAGTCTTGTTGAAACATGATTAACCCATGGAAAAGAAATGGGTTCTATTCAATCTCTTTGAAACATGATTAACCCTTAGAAAAGAAACAAGTTCCATAATAATCTCTCTAAAACATGATTATCCTATGGAAAAGAAATGGGTCCCATAAAATAAAAGGATAACATATAAATCTCTTTGAAACATGATTAACCCATGGAAAATAAGCGTGTTCTATATCAATCTATTTGATACATGATAAACCCATGTAAGGAAAACATGTTCCATAATAATCTCTTTGAAACAATAATAATCCATTCAAAGAAAGAATAAGTATGGTATCATTACAAAATACCCCAAATGGATCATAATTTATAACAATGTTTGTTGACATTTACGAATGTAAATAACATCAAAAGACTATTAAGAACATTTATGAGGAAAATAATTTTTTTATTTTGAAAATAACTTTTAAAACTAAAAATTTAAAAAACATTAAGAAAATAATTTTATTTAGAAAAAAACTTGGAAACATATAAAGTAAACTTCAAGGAAAATAATGTTCTTGATGGTGGGAAACTTTTTTTATGTTGTAAATGTTAAAATAAATATTATTTTCAAAACATTTTGTAAAAGATAGTCAAAAGTGACCCATTTTGGAAATATTAAGAAATTTCCTCTCAAAACCTTTTAAAATAAGGTTAAATACCATGTAAAAGAAATTTATGGAAATAATTTATTTTAATAAATAATATTTTTGAATTTTTTATAAAACGTGGGCTTGGAAGAGAAAGATTCCTGATCTGGAAGAAGATATAAGATTAATATCACTTACAATGACTTATTTTTATATTTATTTTATCAATAAAGGAGGAAATAAAAATTAACAATTTGAACCAAATTAATAACCATATTATAATAAAATATATTTGGTTCAAGAAAATAAGATTATATTATTTCTTCTGAAGAAATCTTGAACATAAACAATTCTAAAAGAAGTAAGATTATAAAATGAAGCATTTTTGACTTTGGTAACTCCTAAATTATAAGCCGTATTAAAGAATAAATTAAAATTATACTTTAAATATCATGAAAATATAGAGTTCAAAGATATAAAATTTTAAAGGGTATTAGATACACCTCATAAAATAATATAGGTGTATAAAATAATATATGTTCTAAAGAAGACAATTTGAAATGAGCAACCCTTATAGTGACCATAAGAGTAATGTGAGAACTAATAAATGAATCAACTATGTGTATTAAATGTAAATAAAAATAAAATAAGTGTAAATAAAAAATAATATAATAAAAATTAATTACATACATAATCTTATAATATTAAATATAATGAATAAGTAATGTAACCCAATGAAAAGAAATTAATTTATAAAATTATTTACCACATGGTAACTTTCAATTCAAATAAACTTGGATAAATTAATTAATATTGAAACTTAAAAAATTTTGATGTATGAATGATTCATTATATTACCAATAAAATGGTTAGTATATACACCATACAATAAAAAGAAGTGGTGAATATGGCATATGTCTCACTAAAGAAAAAGCGAGAAAATAAAACCCCTTACCTCGAGTCCATACTTTTCATGCATGTCATTTAAATATTGTTTAATAAGATTATATAAATAATTTAATTTATTAAGAAACTTTCATAGATTTAATAAATTATACTTAAATAATTTATCTTATTTATTTATAATTACATATTTGAATACTTAATCAGTTAAGTCCACATCGGGTGTTTTGAGGATGTTCGGTTCATTGTTTCCAAACAACTTCGGTGTATTGACTGTGGTCAAATAGGTAATTACTTCAAGATCTAAAGAATAATAATGATTAAATAGTTATCATATTTATTCATAAATTATACTTTTAAAACTAATCATGAAAAATGGTTATGAAAAATTAACTAAGTTATGATCATGGATATGGTGGTCTGTACATACGCATGAATAACGTTTCCATTTTTCAATGATAATTATGGAAATAAGTTATGAATTATTTTATCTTTACAGAATGAACATAATATAATAAATAAATTTTTATTTCATTAAACACACACACACACACACACACACACATATATATATCATTCTCATGACATGGTGATGAAAAAATAATCACATCGCACAGTGGTGGCAGCAATCCACATGTATAAGAACGACACTATCCTTTTTTAGTATAATAAAAAAATTATATATTATATTTTAGGAATGATAAATATTTCATGAATGTAATTATGATATAATTTATATAACATATATTAATTATTTTTATCCATATTACCTTCCATGTAAAGTGTTTGCGAAAAAAATCGCATCTCTTTGCGAGATGGTAGTCCGCCATACACACGAGCGACGTTATAATATCCCCCACAAAATGAAAATAAAGAAGGTTTATGTAACATAATAACTAAATAGGTATAAATATGTTATAAATATAATATATAAAATTTAAATCCATTATTACAATAATCCATGATAGGAAATGATGGAAAATGAATGACGTTAGTTAGCGAGGCGCTAGTCTGTCATACACACGAATGATGATTTTGTATCCATTTTGAGGGAAGAAGATATGGAATTATGTTATTAAATTTATATAATAACCTATCAATATATAATATATACTGGTTTTATAATATTATTACATTTTAAGAATATTTTAAGGAGGTTTAAGAAGAAATAAAACAAAAATGCATAGTTAACAATTATACCTATTCATAGACCACCTCTTTAAGATTATACCTAGAGTATTCATAGAATTGATTTATTGAAAAAAGGATTATAATATGATTAGAGGAAATTTTGTAAGTTTTTTTTAGTTGGTATTTTCTAAACCAAAAGGTTTTGAAGGTGTGAGGAATAGAGGAGCGGGGGTGGCCTTTAATAAGTGAGGTGAGTGGTACACTTTTAATTTTTGAAAAGATAAAGGTGTACCCACGTTTTTCACATAAAAAACGAATAAAAAATGGATAATTATAAATAATTATAAATTATAATTTCTATATATTTCCATAAAATAGTTTTTAGACATGTTTTAGGACATTTTGACCCTTATATTTTTAGTTCCAACCACCCGGTAAACCCGTTTCCAACTGAACCACAATAAATTATTTTAACTATTTTCACTATTAATTATAAGAAAGAATTAAGTTGAACATATTACATAATATAAATTATTATAATTTAAAATATTTAATCCGTTTAACCAAATTAAATTAACAAAATTAGAAAACATTTACTTAAAATAAACCCACAGACGTGAATAAATAGTGGGTTTTCCAGAAGTTTATTTTTCAAGGAAAATATGATTTTATATTAACCCTATGAATAATAATAATTATTTTATGAATATAAATTAATATTTATTGATATATATTCTATAAATTTCATATAAATAATTCATCATTAGGGTTTATTTGTTTATTAAAGATGAAAAACATTATGCACTTTAAAATAGTTTTTAGAAAAATCCCATTTTTAAACCCAAAGAAAAAATTATACTAAAATATAATATGAACTTGATTAAAAATAAATTAAGTGTATTAAATATAAATAAATAATTATTATTTTACTTTAGATCATTTTCAAAACATAATTTTACTTTTTTAAAATAAACAACATTTTTAGAAAAAACGTTATTTCTCACTATTCACTGAAAAATAAATATTTTACAAAAAAATTCCAAAATTTTACCAAAAATAAACTTTTATATTAAAATTTAAAAAATTAAGTTCATTATATCAAATAAAATTTATATAATTTTCAAAAAATTATTCTAATATTTTCTCATAAAAAGTAATAAAAATTATTTTTTTTTGAAAATATATTTTTGAAGAATAAAATTACTTAACTAAAAATTGATTGATTATTTAATAAAAAAATTTCAATATTTTTTATTGAGTTGGAAATATATGTATATATGTATATCATAAATTAGTTAGTACTATTCATACCCTCAATTTATTGTCTAGGTTATTATGATTGTATATTTTGCGAGTCATTTAAGCTCAGTGTTTCATGTTAAATATTCTATCAAACACTATTTTATTTTCTAAAATATTAGGGAGTTATAGGATACTTATTACTTAGTTAATATGAACCATACATTTAAGAAGTTAGTAAAAGAAATTATTTATTTTAGTTACATTTGTATATAAGTATGAGATGGTCTGGGATGTTGGATGCTATTTTCCTCTCTTATCAATTGACATTTTCTTTATATTGGGAGATCCAATCCCAGTCCAATATAACATCAAATTATACCAAAGGTTGAAACACTATTTTTCAAGAATAATATTCATATAAGTGTTAATGGTATAGAAGATATATACTAGATATATAGTAATAGAATCACTACATTTTTTCATTAATAAATAAACCTCTAATTCTCAAGGTCTATAAAAGTTTAACTTACAAATCTAATTATCATTCCAATAAATAATGATGATATTACCTTTATTATACTATTGAATTATAAAAAACATCTACTTGGTATAATTATTCCATTTATTTAATATTAATGGATTAAAATACCCAATAAAGGATAGTGGTCATTTCTATATAAAGGATTCAATGGATACTTGTTATTCTTTGAAGAAATTTGGTGATTCACATGATTCATGTTTTTTATTCATAACTTGAGTATATTGATTTAACATGACTATAAAATTTTCAACTCCAACCACTCTTGTGACTAAAATATCCTTTTGACAATTATTTCTTATGTTTCACATTGATTATTCACCTGGTTCCTCATATTTTTTTTATCAATTTTCTAAAAATAGAAAAATTTAGTGATAAAAAATAATATTCAATTAAATATGAGTAAGAAAAACTTATTAAAAAATCACTGATATATCATATATCATGAAGAATTAAATTCAACTTAGTTATTATTAATTCATTTCCTTTTATAATCTCTAATATAATCCATAAAAATAACTAAACATTTCTTTGGTACCAATTATGATAACCCATAAATCACATACATAGTTTTTTATATCATTTTCCTATAAATTTAATAATAACTTGAGTAAAACACACACCGAGAACCCAAAACTATAGTATCTTTCTAGATTAGATTCATATCACAATTATTTACAAAAAATTGCATAAAAAATTATTTGTACATCGATCATAGTCCTTATACAAACCCATCTTAGACATATCACTATATAAAAAATCTTGAGATGTATATAAAAGAAGGAAAGGGTGGGAAAATATTTCAGTAGGGGGAAAAATAATAGATATAAAAAATATATATATATGATATATCACACTATAAATTATAAAGGAATAAACTTATAAGAAACATGAATATAGGATAATAAGAACACAACATGAAATATAAATGCATCACATATATAATAATAAGATATCAAAATCATAAGTCAAGGATCTCTTCAAATACATCATAACACTATGGACTAGGCTCGATTTCTATAACCCATATATAAAATATAATGGGATATAAGCTTTAACAAATGCATTAGAGGGAAATAAAATTTCCACCCCATTTATCATATTATAATAACTTATGACATTAGTGGTCAATGGAATCCAAGAAGGTCTTCAATCTAGTGGAATTGGAGCTAGGGTGAGATTTAATTTTTAAAATCAAATTATAATGGAAGACATTTGGATGTTTTTATGCACTTAAATGTAAATTTTCTACATAGTGAAACTCAAAGAAAAGTTTTTTTGGAGAAATTCCATCCATGGTAGAAGATTTTTGAGGATTATAGAAGCAATCCATCGAAATCCTAATGGAATTCCATTGAATTTATGATAGTCTGGGTAATGGTATAGAACTATATAATATGTCACTAGAAGCCCCATAGCAAGACAACATGAACCCTATGGGCTTACTAGGAGTCTAGTGAGGAAAAACTAACATCCGATGGTTCTTATCCCCCTTTTTAAAAAATAACGAAATGGTGAATTTCCCTTTTTCAATTTGATCCATAGTTAGGGGATCATCCTTTGGCTAGTAACATATATAATAATGGGATCTAACCCCTATAAAAGTGAAATATATATAGTATAGAGAAATAACTACTCTCAGGTAGTCTAGTAGATATTTTTGAGAGGGATGACAAGATGAGATTCGACAAGGCATAAGATATGGGATATTTATTTCATACAATAGGGAGATATTCTTTTTTTACCCATTAATTTTATTATGGGATTATTTTCATGTAATTATTTATTTATTTTAGCCCTGTTTGAATTCCCTTCTTTGTATTATTATTATTTTATTATTAATATTCACATTTGGGTACTATTTTATTAATCATTATGTAATTATTATTATAGTAAATTTCTATTAAGATATTCTAGGATTTAGTTACATGGAGAGTAATGAGATTAATTTACGGGTCAAGTGGGACTCTGAGAGTGAATCTTATGAATTTAAAATTAAACTTATAGAGGATTGAATCAGATGATATGAGAGTGATTGTATGATATAACTCATTGAGATATTTTTAGAGTTTATTCCCTAGAAAAAAACTGTATACATTCAATCACTTGTATATTCATGTTGTTGAATATTAATTAATATATTATTGTATATTGATCATTCATATGTATGGTAATGAATGCGATAATGTACTAAGGAGACATATCATACTAAATGGAAAAAGTAGTTCCCCACTATAATGAGAACATATAAATGATATGACTATATTCTTAAATACATGTTCTATGGATGGATGATATCATTTTATGGGAAACAAATGATACAATTTATTAGGGGTAGATACTCATAGTACTTTAATAAAATTTCTCATTGTGTATACCCTTGGTAATATCAAGAGATAAGATTATATGAACATGAATCACTAGTAAGAAATCCACATTTATATTTGTCATTGGATGTTACTATATTTAGATGTGTGTAATGGTTCATAGTCTATAGGATTATTATTAATTCATTCTATGAGTCTTGTAATTCTATATATTTACCAAAACCATAATGAAAAATTTTCATAAGAAGTAGGGTATATTGGGTGCGTCATGAGTGATATATATTAATGAATAATGTGAGAAAGGTTTTGTACCTTATATTATTTAATAGGAGTTGATATCTTAGGACCTTTTAATGGAAATGAAATTTATTAATTAAATTTATGGCCATGGTGTTCTATCAGGAAGTTCATTTCTTAAAAGTAAAATAAAGATACATCGATCACATAGGTTGACTACACAATTATGCTACCTTATTAATTATAGATATTGATACAAATGTATTATATTACACAGTGTTCATTCATGTGATTATGGAATTAACACCTTTAACTATGGGTTACTTGTCATGTATATAGATGTTAACCTTGTACTTTAGGTGTAACAACCTAATACCACATAAAAAGGGGCCTAAAGGGTAAAAAACTAAGTGTATTTGAAACCTTAGTTAAATAATAAATGAATTTAACATATTGAATAAATACTATTCTTATATATTGTTTAATAACCATTTATATTGAATTGATCCCAAATATCCAGTCACTGGTTATTCAAGAGAATATGTGTGAGTTAAAGATTTAATAAATATTTATTTTCTATTTTAGTGAACATAATATTTATTTATTTATCAGTGAATAATGCAATGATGTTTATTGATAGTCATTATTCAAGGTTTGATAAATACAAAATAGAAAATATGGGTCGAGTCAGTGGTCTGATGAAAATTATATATTGAAAATAATTTGAATAAATATTAATTTATTTATTAGAGAAATGGTATTTATTTATCATTGATTTTAGTTCATGTTAAGTAAATAATAATATTAATAATATTTAAACATGTAATTTTTTGGGGATTAAGGGAATAATAAGGGTTAATTTGCTGTTATTTATTCTATAAACCTAACTCTATATAAACATGATTATATCATTCTTAATCATAATGGTTTTTGTGCACAATTATTCTAGAGAGAATTCTCTCAATACCAATAGAGATATTCCTCTAGAATTCTCTAATGAATTAAAAAAATCCTTCTTCTCCACCCTATATATTCTAGGGAGAATAAGAAGAATAATTCCACCTCAAATTAATTCTTGTAGTGATAAATGAAAAAAGATACAAGTGTTAAAATATTCCATGTTATCATTCGAGGATTTCTATGATGACGTTTAAAGGTTATTAAAACATGTGTAGATCACTGCTAGAGGGATTCTATCCTTAAATTATCTCTTCACAATAATGGTACTCTAAGAAGTGTTCTATTGAATCTTTTATGAATTATGAATTCCAAATTGATTTAATTATTAATCAATATAAATTAATGATAAATTATATGTTTTAATCCCATCTCATCGATTCTAGGGTTACTATTAATCTAACTCTAAGGAGAAATTTGAAGAAGCTAATGAAAAATAATTTTTGGTCATGAGATCAACCACTTACACTATGCCCCTAAACCTTTAAGTGGTATTAGAGTAGTAACATAATAATTTATAATTAATTATTATTCATTGATTGATATGTACGTTTATTGTTGGAATTTCATTTATATTAATTAATTATTTTAATCTAAAAGTTGATATTACACATTCGTTCAACATAATATGATCTAGAACAAATGAAGAACATATGAACTATAAATGAAGGTTACATCAAGAAGTTCTAAAGTTTATGTTTGGATGGTATTATTACACAATGTGTAATTGAAAAGTGCATAAAGTGTAATGAGTTTAACCACATCTGGATGAGCTGTGGGATACATGAATTACAAAATGGAAATCAACATGTGAAGTAATTAATACACCATGTATTGACCACCTATACTAGCACATGAATTTCTAGATAACATGACATGTAGCTGATGTACACATCACGTAGTCTATCTATTTTTACAATGTAAATCATGAAATCCATGTGGTCAAAGATGCATGTTTTATTTTTTACAAGACACGTGGAACTAAAATTCGAGAAACATGATAATTATTACACACAATATGGTGGTTATGTAATTAATAAACACACAATGTATTTAATACACATGATAGGGAGTTCATAAAATTAATACACACATGGTGTATTTAATAAAAATGATGCAGTTTCTATTTAATTATTTCATATGCGGTGTAATGCATACTATGTATAATTAATTCACATATAATGTGTAATAAATTCATAGGTGTAGTATAATTAATTCATGAATTATTTTTAATTAATTCACATGCATTGTAATTAATTAATTCTCATATGATTTAATTAATCCATGTTTTATGTAATTAATTCACCCATGATGTATTATTAATACACATGTAGGGTTTTTAATACACACAATGTAATTAATTTGTTTAATCATTGTACATGTCATTCCAGGTTTTACAAATAAAAATTAATTTAGACAGAAATATAATTAATTGTGGTATTAAATCAGGATACACACCATGTAGAAATGGTTTAAAAATCTTAAATGGCTAATTAATTCGATGTTAAATTCAAAAACACTCTCTGTGCTGCCTCCAAGTACACATTATGTACTTATTTAATTTAAATAAAATTTATTTATTAAATTTATCCAAAATTATGGATGATGGAATTTCCAAGATTGTTCAAATAAGATAAAATTAATCAATTAATTAACCAATGATATAATTAGTTAGATTAATTTGAGGAGATTTTATCTTAATAAAATAATGAATTAATGTGAATGATAGATAGTATAAAAATATGTATTCATTAAATGTGTGGATGATCTTAATCTTATATTGACCAATGTATGTGATTAGTTTCTTTTAATTTAATTATGACCAAAAAATATGTATTTTTTCATGTCATCCCCTCCTTTAAAATGTAAGGGATTGCATTCTCATAATTTATTTTATGTAAAACCCATAACCAATCTTTTGGTTATACTGACATGTGTCTGAGTAAAAGATTATTTAATGTATGGAGCTCCTAGGCGAGTTGAGGTGGTTCAGGAATAGAGCCAAGGTAAAACCAACTCAAGAGTAGAATTGAAGTGTGGGTGGAATACTGTATCTCAAACATAGTTATGGTTCAATGTATTTTACCGTAGTTGAAGTGAAAGTTTATCATTCACTAGATAAACTATCCATTATATAAGTTCATGATCATGCTATATTTATTATTTTATTTATTTTAGTTTCCTGATTAATTATTTATGGATGCTTTATCATTATCACATAATAAATTAATTAACATGGACACAATATGGAATTAAAAATAAATTAGAATATGCATAAATTTTATCTAGACATGGTTAATGACTTAAGTAAAATCCACTTAATACTAACATTCATGTAACAAGATAAATTGAGAATTTATAGATAAAGTTGAAAATCCACCACATTAAAATATTAAGTTATTATAAATCTCCATTACTTGATTTAGAATAGAACCACTAGATCATAGTGTTTGATCTAGACCTCATTGGGACCCTTCCATTTAACAGGGAGTTCTAAAGAAGGTTTTGGATTGACTTAACTAAATTTACATAAGTAGAAGTAACCCTCTATAGACTTAGTGTAAATTTAGAGGAAACTCTTAAGGAAATCAAAGTCTAGTATTTTAGGATTGGGAAGTCCAATATATGAATCAAGGAGCTATAAGTTAATGCAGTTAGAGAAAGACATACTTATATAAATAAATTTGATTAATTGACCACTCCATCACTTTGGTTATGAGAAGGGGAATATAGATCCTTTCTACTAGAATATCTATGAAATAGGATATTCCAAAACCAATGGTTAGGGTTTTTGTGTTTTGATAAATTAGTGGATGATTAATAAATAAAATGTATTACATCATATATATTTTTAATAAAGATAAAAACTAAAATAAAATTTTAGTTAATTTAGAACATGGAAAGTGAAATAATTATAAAACTATGATCATTTAGACAAAGTCTGTGTCCTCACCATAATATATTTTTAAAGGGTGGTACAATTTTTTATACATTGAAAAAATATAGGAAAATTTATACTTTATTATAGAATCTCATATACTAGTTTAGTCATTACACCAAGCGAGTTAAGGTGAAAATGATGACTTTAGGATGTACATGGGTACTATCCTACTATATTTTTCATTAGATATCAATTATATATTGTGAACTCATAATAAAACATAAGGGTGTTTAATATTATTTCAAGATGTCTCATATACTATCTTTTGATAAGGATAAAGACATGATTTAGATTAATGATATTGACACTGCACCATTTTAGTGTAGAATAGAAGAAGGCATTTACTTAATTATATTGTCTTCAATATAGTAAAGAAAATTGTTTGGTTAGAAAATTTTCTCTTACAAATGGAAAATAAATTATACATTAATCACATATTTTCAACCTTACCATATAGGTTATCTGTATTCATCTCGATTTATGAGAAGAGAAATAAGGATTAATGGATCATGAATCATTTGAAAAAGTTTAACCACATACATAAGGGTTGCAGGGAACTCAGTTCCACAATCCTTATGGTGAAAAAAATTGAAAGTAATGATTGAAAACACCATAAATATTTTATATAAAATGGTTCTTTTTCAATATCATTCAATGAGACTAAATAGTTTTATGTAGTGATATGAACAAAGGGCTATTGGGTTCTCATGTGGACAATAATGAATTACAATAAAATAGAAGAAAACACATATAGTTACTTCTAATTTTGGCATATTCATCATAGAATGCAATATTTTATTTCAATTATTCGGTATTAAATACTAATTTTTATTGAAATATTAAAAACCAAGAAAGAAACATTATAATAAGTATGAAGTGTTCTTCCAGGATATGAGGAAGGGTAATTCCTATGTCAGCTATGTGAATTATATGGATTAAATAAGTAAAATTGAAT
The DNA here is from genome assembly GCA_963277665.1 of Viscum album. Taxonomy (NCBI): domain Eukaryota; kingdom Viridiplantae; phylum Streptophyta; class Magnoliopsida; order Santalales; family Viscaceae; genus Viscum; species Viscum album. The sequence goes on along the minus strand of OY728130.1, from coordinate 2,101,299,606 downwards.
TATCATAGTGGATGAAAAATAGTGGTTCCTGTATCAAAAGTGAGAATTTCCCAACTTATTATTTCCAAGTGGATTTATTCAAGTTAAAATTTTATTTTTCATTAAGTGTTATCTATAATTTTACCATAGAATTTTTTTGGACATAAGGAGACTGTATTTCATTTATAAAATAAATATTGTTATGATTTTAACTAATAGCTCAATAATTCTTAAATCATATATATCAAACCCGGAAATCAATGATGAAATATAAAATATAAGACTAATACCTATTTGTGGCAAGATAATTCTTAATTAGGTAAAACTATAAGTTGTGATATATATAGCCAGTATGATTTTTTAGACTCTTTAGTGTTGAAAATCTTAACTATATGACATACTTAAGTTTTAAACAAAGAAAAATTTATAAATAAAGGTATTCCATAATGATTTTGGAGTTAGTTTAACTATATAGAATGAACTATTCCAAGGTGAAGCTAGAGGTAAGTTCATGCACTCCATGATATTCCTTTAAGAAATTTTAGAAATTCTTAGTGAACTAATGAATAAAATTCATAAAATATACAAGGTCATTCTAGTGGGTTTTCTAGGAAATATCTTTACCAAGTATACATCTATCATTAAATTTAGATTTAAGGTTATTACTAAAATCACATTATTTTATTCACATCATAGATATAGTGATAGCACAATATAGATCTATATGGAGCCTTATATATATTACAAGTATTTCATGATACCATTCTAGACATGTTTTACAAGGCAGTAGTGTAAAAAATAACCATATGAAAACTAATTAGACTAATGGATATAATATAAGTTATGATATGGAGAAATTACATTATTTCATATCCATATTTTATTTTGATGGAATCATTTATTAAGATATCATTCACTTTCAATGTACATAAAAGGAAACACAAATTGAAACTTAGTTAATTATCCTACAATCACTGAGGATATTAACATCTCCAATATAGAAAGTTATTAATCATACATACATAATTTGTATGTGATATGAACATCTCTTTTGAGATAGTGGGAGAAAGAAAGGTTTCAGTTGATTCTTGAATCTAAATTCACAATTTGTTATAAAAATATTTAACTCAACATGTTTCAGTGGGAGGAATTTTTCTATAGGCACAAACTATATATAAAATTTAAACACATAGTAATGGTTTTATAATCACCATAGTGTGTGATATACATTACTCAGTAAGAATAATGATTCCTATAAAAGGTAATAAGTCGTACAATAGTGATAATTAAAAAGTTCATTTGAAATTAAATATGGATTCCATGTATCAAAATATATTTCTTTATTTTGGTAGTTTCTCTAGTTTATGTAAACCCATTAGTAGGTATTCAAGAGAAACCATACATGGATGGTCAATTTCAGACTAATAAATCTAAATGATTGACAAAAATTTTATAATATCTAGGTATAGTCTATATTCACCGTGGTGGGTGATAATACCTTATCATTAATCATCATATGAAATTCCATTCAAAATTTACTTGTCATGTATTTTCTATGATAATTTTATTGGGTATTGTATTTCAAGACCATGATCCTTAAAGAAAACCATATGGGAGATATCTATATGATACAACCATAAATTATAGGTGGAATCAATCAATACCAATATGATATATAAGTTTCAAAGATCCATTTATAAATAAAAATAAGCATAATGATCATAAGAAATTAATTTAAAATAAATGTGTGCCTAGGTTTCCCCAAGATTTTAGTGTGAGCGCTATAGTTTTCAATCCAGAAATTCTTGATAACATTTAGAAAACATGTGAATATTATTATGGTTAATCAAGAATATAGTTAATTTATTTAATATGAGTTAATTACAAACCTAGGTTCTATAGAACAATATCATGTATTATAGATAAAGGGGTTGTCTAATCAAAGTAATTATAAATAGATAATATGGTATTGAAAAATACAAGATGGAAAATACACCCAAATTATTCTAACATGACATAGTATTATTGTAATGTATAGACTATATATACCTAAGAGTACTTTGAAAATCTATCTCACATTCCAGAAAATGTTCACATTTTTTATACTACTTATGTATAAATCATTAAATATCATGTGATTCCAGGAGAACTACATAGGATGGTAATTATAAATTTCTAATAGTGTTTGAGGAATCAAAACTAAACGAGTTCCGGGAAATTGGAGAAAAGGAAATACTAGTTTTTATGGGATTTAAAAATAGTTTTATATAGATAAGTTTGATCTATTATTATAATAAGGAAAAAAGAATATGAAATGGTTAAGAATATTTCAATAAGTTGTTTTAATATCTAAATTAGACTGAGTATGTTATAGATTCTAATATAACTTAAGAAGCAATTTTAGAAAATTTTATTTCATATTTTAGAGTTGTACCTATATAGTAAAGTTAAATCATGTTATGATACACTTTTAACTATGGTACTATCTAAGATTTCAGGAATGGAAAAGAAAAATATTTATACTCAATCATATTTTCTCATGAGGAATTTTCTTAGAGATATGAGTTTTTAATAATAATATCGATCATTGATAGTGTGGTGGGCTTGAAAACTATAATCATATCTCAGTAGAAGCAAGTTTATCATGCGAGGATAACCAGTTGAGTTGTTAGCAGTGAGATCTAGTTCAAGTGAGAGTATATTGGAGTAAATTACCTGGAATAAACTACCATATACATTCTATTACCATTATATTCATAGTGTTGAATATTAATTAATATCTTATCATATCTTGATCATTATTCTACATGATAATTAATGTGATAACATCCTAAGGGTACCTGTTTCACTAAAAGGTCACAAGAATTCCCCACTATGATGATAACCTATAAGTACCATGATAATATTCTAAAATATATGTTCTATTGATGGATAATATCATTTAATGGGACACACATAATACCGAATATTAGGGGTGGAGACTCGTATGACTTTGGGACACTTTATCATGGTGTATTGTTTTAGTAATCTCAAGAGAGCATATTATTAGAAAATAACCTTCTAGTAGGAAATCCAAATGCATGTGTCATTGGGTGTTCTTATTCATGTATGTGTGCAATGGTCCTTAGAATTTAAGATTATTATTAATTCATATCATGAGCCACATACTTTAATGTACTGACCAAAACCATGATGACTTATATTCATGGGAAATAGGTTACATTGGGTTTTTAATGAGAAATATATATGAATAAATAATGTGAGAAAGGATTTATACCATATCATCTTTAATAAAAGTTTATATCTTAAACCCCTTTGATGGAAATGGAACTACCTGATTAAGTCTGTGGCCATGGTTTTCTGTTATAAAGTTCATTTTCATAAATTCAAAGAAAGAGACATCGAGTACATTGGTTGATGACACAAGTATCCAACCTTCTTTATTAGAGATATCGAGACAAAGAGATTATATTACATAATGCACATTTATATGAGGTTATATTTTACTGTATAATTAACACCTTTCTCTATGGGTTCCTTGGTGAATTACTAGATGCTAACCTTAGACTTTAGAGGTAATAAACTAATTCCATTGATAATGGGTCCTAGAGGGTCACACACTAAGTGTATTGAGATCCTCAGTTCCATATGAATTGAACATGCTGAAAAAGTATTATTTCCTTACATGGTTTAATAATTATTCATGTTGAGTTGATCACAAATATTTAATCACTTGTTATTTGAGAGAATATATGTGATTTGAATATTTAAAAGAATATTTATTCACTATTTTAGTGGACATAATATTTATTTATTTATTCTTGAATAAAGTAGTGATATTTATTTATAATCATTATTAAAGATTAATTAAATAACGAGGTTGAAATAAGGGACAAGTAAATAGTTCAATGAAAATGATATATTAATAATAATCTGAATAAATATTAATTAATTAATTTAATAAATGATATTTATTTATCATCAAATTTAGCACATATCATATAAATACTAATAATAATAATAATATATGGGGTATGATAGAGACTAAGATAATAATAATGTTACATGTGCAATTATTTATTATTTATCCCTACCTCTATATAAACTCGATTATATCATTATCAACCATAATATTAATTTTATACAATGATTTTAGAGATAATCCTATCAATCCATAGAGATCTCTTCGTCAAGAATTCTCTCAAGAATAGAGAGAAACCCTCTTCCTCCACTCTCTTGAGTCTAGGGAGAATAAGAACCTTCCACCTAGAAGTGATTCTTGTAGTGATCAATGAAGAATGACACAAGTGTTAGAGACTTCCATGCTAGAACCCAAGGATTTCTATAGTGATTTTTAGAAGTTAGAAAAGAATGTGTGGATCACCACTAGAGAGATTCTACCATTGAATCCTCTCATGGTAATAATGGTATGCCAAGAATTGGTTTTCTGAATCTTCAATAAAGAAATAATTAAAAGGAAAATTAATTCTAAAGCTAAAAAAATTAATTACAAATTATATTTGATGATCCCGTATCATAGATTGTAAGGTTACTATTTATATAATTATGAGGAGAAATCTGATTTAGCTAATGAAAAACCATTGTTGGGAATGTGCCTAAGAACTTCTATTGTGCCTTAGAACCATTATATTTGAGAATATATGATCCATTGGTTATAGGTAGGTAAGGCATGGCATGAGTTGGTTGTACCTGTATGAATCATTGGGTGTCTATTTATTCTTTTCGATAATGGAACACATGTATGATAATATTTCATGTGAATGCATGAGTTATGATTTCATATGTTTTGAGTGGTACTTACCACACCATTTAACATGAACCACTTGTTCACTATCACTCAGTGAGTCAAGGAAAGTTTGGGTATCCTAATTGGTCATTGGACATACCCCATACCCACTTATATGGAATGGGTTTCACTATATATGGGTAGACCTTATGTTTCATTGAAAGAATAAGCATCATCCTAGAGCTTGAATTATGGCTTGGAATGAGTAGTGTATAAAGGTTGATGTTTTAGTAGGTGATGATTCTAGTTAGCTGGTCTTGATGCTATTATACTTCATTTCATTATTTAAACTGTACATGTGCTAACTAAAGGGATAAACTATTTATTTATTATTTATGTATGTTTTTTATATTGTTGGAAATCTATAATATGTATTTTATACCATGTAGATTATTTTTTTATATATTGGACTACCTGATAAAACTTTTATATTCCATTTTGTGTCTATAAGTATTTATTATTTTAGTTATATGGATGGGTTATGTCAAATTTTTGGTAGAATTAGGAATAAAACATATAAATTCTATTTCGGGGAATAGTCTCTAAATACTATGACCTCATCGCCAAAACGACACTAGGATAGATTACCAAATGAGATTATGCCACATTCCAGGCACTAAAGGCTATTATAAACTTCTAGGGTATAATAAACCACCAGTGGGAAGAAGTTTCCCCTTCAGAAAATAAAAGTAAACCAAACCTGTGGCCAACCATAAATCTTGCATGAACCTTGAGGTTAACAGACATGAAATCCCAAGAACATTGTTACCCAACATTGGTATACCTATTAGTAAAATCATAAGTCAACACATGATGTAACAACTATATGAAACATGCATAAGTTTCAGAGGTCATAAAACTCACATAACATCCTCATAAGAGTAAAATACACCATAATCCACAATACATTAACAATTCAAAGTAAAAGAAGGATAACAATCCAGAAAGAGGAGTTATATGAGTGGGAAACCTAAGAAAACAACCACGGATAACCCATGTGTATCCACACCATAATTCTACCAGAAACATCCATAAGAATCCACCTGTACTCTGGATACCAAAAGGATCTAAAACTTATGTCACCCATGATAGATAAATATTAAAATACCCCACTGATAATGAGGTACCGAAAATGAAATGAATGAATCTGTATGTCTATCAAGGTGTATATGTAGGTTGTGATCATCTACATACTTAATAGGGAACCACCAATGTGCCTCAAATAAATAGTGAATAACTAGTATTATGCACGAACATTTCCACACATTTTAGATGTACATGTTGAAATAGTTTAAAAGGAAAGTAGTAAACATAACATGGAAGTGGTAATAAGTAAACATTAAACATATATATCAAAAGTGAAATCGAGTAAATACTTATACAAAAAGGATCCATACCCATCATATCTATTTTTACCATTGGCTCAAAATATTAGACAAATTAGGTTAGAGCAACCATATCACCCATCCCAACCAAACCTATCCCAAAGGTAGTCATGGCACATGCCCACCCCCCAGTGGGTGGGGGTATGCTAAGTTGGGTACTAATCCTATTACGAGGAAAGAAAGGAAGTGGTATAAATAGTTAGGGAATTTTGATCTAATCCCAATACGAAATATCTAATCAATATATACCTACTTTCAGTTCATATAATAACAAAATCATATATATATATACCCCTCCCAATATTATCATAGACATATCTAGTGAACATAATGAAATAAAAATAAATCAACCATAATAAACATCATGAAAGATAAATTCCCCTCTCTATGATACTCCAGATTTTAAATAAACATGGCATATTTTCAAGTTATATACTAACATGGCATAAATCATGTGAACTCTAAAAATACTACATCAAAAAGTTTAAATGAGTATACAAGATACAAGTCACTGATTTTACAAGGATCTAAGCATGATAAGGGAGTCACAAATATCAAAAATAAACTATGTTATGATTCACATTCTATGTTTTATTAACACCTTTTCAAACAAGGGACTAATTATAATAATAAATTTATAATCATCTACTAGGGATAATTTAAGTAAGGGATTAGTTATAGAATTTTATATAACCCATTTCTATAAGAGATAACCCCAATAAATGGTAGAAAAACTTATAAAAGTTTAGTTCAAACATTGAATTAAAAGTAAATATATTTATAAGACAATAGTTTTATTGATACAAAGAGGTTATAAGATGGTTGTAGTGATAAGTAAGGTTAAAGATTTGGTGAAGAGGATATGATTGAGTGTGTGGGATTTTGGTGTCAATACATAAATCATATTCTATATTAAATTAGATGATGCCAAGTGAAATGATCATCAAGTTTATAAATATCATGATTCATTCATCATGATTGTAATGACTCATATTTCCTTGATTTTATTTTTAAAAATTATTTGGGAAAATTACGAGGTAGAGCGATGAGACGACGTGTGATTCCAAGACCCAATGTGCTTGGCACAATTCATTAAAAAATGTTCAATTTTTAATAGCAGGCATGCATGAATTTTTTGAAAAAGTAGAATAAATATTAAATGGGTTTCTAGATTAGAAATCTAAGGGCACCGTTGAGCTCAGAGAAATGACTTTACCCTAGGCACGATATAACTTTGGTTGGCGCGAGTTATCTGTTAAAAAATTCACTAGGGATGTAACCGTAAATAGAATAATTTAAGTAAAATTATTTTATTTATAAATTCTAATAACTCATGAACGATGACTCGGATTGTAAATCTGAGACCACTATTGAGTTCGTAATGAAGTATTTTCCCTAGGCGTGACTTAACTTTAGTCAGCACGAGTCTTCTATGAAAAACTCAAAAAGGTCCTAATTATCATTAAATAATTTAAAGATAAATTATTTTGTTGACACAATATTGATTTCCTTTAAAATTGTCCTTACTTAGAAATCCCATATTTGGCCTCATAACCATTGGAATGCCAGAGAATTGCTAGGGAGATCATGGAGGATTTTCCCTTGGCGAATGACGACTGGATCGTGGATCGACGATTGGCGTGTGATGAAATCAAAGGATCTCGCCAATGATGACAACATAACCATTATTCATCAATGGTCAATCAAAAATCCTAGTAGGGAATTGTATTTAAGATTATTCTTTCCCCATTCTTAGATTCAACGATGAACATGAATCAACCAATGAACATGTTGGTCTGCGGTTCAATCATTCATGCAAGATGGGACTATTTGCAGGATTATTGTTAGGATTTGATTGTTGAGAACTGATTTGGTTTTTCTAGATCGTTCTTATGGAATTGATTGTGGCCAGAGTAAACAACATATGAGGTTCATTCCTTGGGTTGTTCAATTGTGCTTTTCTCCCCCTATATTCTTCACGTTCTTTGCGTTCTTCATGGGATATGAATGGATGATCATTGCACCTCCGATTATTGAAATAAAAATCTAAAATCGGAGATCCGATATTGTGAATACCTTGAAGAGGTGTGAAGATTATGGAAGTGGATGGATTGAAGTATTTTAGGAGATATCATTCTTTGAGATAATTTTCACTACGGGAAAAATGGGTATTTGCGACGGGCTATTTGCGACGGGAATAAATCCCGTCGCAAATAGCCCTGTTAAAAACTTATTTGCGACGAGGGTATTTGCCCGTCGCAAATAAGTAGCCTTTTGCGACGGGATAGCTTGCCCCGTCGTAAAAGGACTGGTGCCCTTTGCGCGCCAAATCGCGGGAAACATATTTGCGACGGGGGAATATTCCCGTCGCAAATAACCGGCGGCGGTAAAAGGTATTTGCGACGGGAATATTCCCCCGTCGCAAATAGTATGTCGGCAGGTGGTTATTTGCGACGGGTCCCGTCGCAAATAACTATTTAACCGTTGACAGTAATAAATGCTGGCTAAGGTATTTGTGACGGGGCCCGTCGCAAATAATCTAACCTATAAATACCCCCATCTGTTTTTTTCAAATCATTCTCAAACTCCATCTTCTTCTTCTCTCAAAATTTTATTTCTAAAGTTCAGTTTTTCTCAAGTTTAATTTTTTTCTCCGGAGTTGATATTGAAGTTTTGAAGAAGGATCAGAGATCAACCTCAGATCAATTTTCAAGGTATTTATATTCATTTTAATTTAATATTTATTTTTAATGTTTTATTAGTTTCAATTATTCTTAATTAGTTGTAATTTAATTATGTTTACATTGTTTTATTACTTAATAATTAGTAATAAATACCAATAATTAGGAATAATAACATTATTAAATTATTAGTATATTTTATTATTAATATTAAAATAATATAATTTTTTATATATATACAATTCTCTTTTCATCTGTGTGTTTGCTGTCTCCACATGTATTATTTGTATATGGAGATAGAAAACACACAGATGAAAGGAGAATTGTATATAAATTAGAAAATTATATTATTTTAATATTAATAATAAAATATACTAATAATTTTTTATTCCTAATTATTGGTAATTATTCCTAATTATTTGTAATTATTCATTTAATTACCCATAATTAGGAACAATTACCAATAATTATCAATAATTAGGAATAATTATTAATAATTAGTAATAATTACCAATAATTAGTAATAATTACCAATAATTAGTAATAATTACCAATAATTAGTAATAATTACCAATAATTAGTAATAATTACCAATAATTAGTAATAATTACCAATAATTAGTAATACTTACCAATAATTAGTAATACTTACCAATAATTAGTAATACTTACCAATAATTAGTAATAATTACCAATAATTAGTAATAATTATTGATAATTATCAATAATTAGTAATAATTACTAATAATTCGTAATAATTACTAATAATTACCACTAATTAGTAATAATTACCAATAATTACCAATAATTACCAATAATTAGGAATAATTAGTAATAATTAGTAATAATTAGTAATAATTAGTAATAATTAGTAATAATTAGTAATAATTAGTAATAATTAGTAATAATTAGTAATAATTAGTAATAATTAGTAATAATTACCAATAATTAGTAATAATTAGTAATAATTAGTAATAATTAGTAATAATTAGTAATAATTACCGGTAATTACCAATAATTACCGGTAATTACCACTAATTAGAAATAATTACCAATAATTAGTAAAAATTACCAATAATTACCGGTAATTACCAATAATTAGTATTAATTACCAATAATTAGTATTAATTACCAATAATTACCAATAATTACCAATAATTACCAATAATTAGTAATAATTACCAATAATTACCAATAATTACCAATAATTAGTAATAATTAGTAATAATTAGTAATAATTACCAATAATTAGTAATAATTACCAATAATTAGTAATAATTACCAATAATTAGTAATAATTAACAATAATTAGTAATAATTACCAATAATTACCAATAATTACCAATAATTACCAATAATTACCAATAATTACCAATAATTACCAATAATTACCAATAATTACCAATAATTACCAATACTTACCAATAATTAGTAATACTTAACAATAATTAGTAATACTTACCAATAATTAGTAATAATTACCAATAATTACCAATAATTAGTAATAATTACCAATAATTACCAATAATTAGTAATAATTAGTAATAATTCGTAATAATTACCAATAATTACCAATAATTACCAATAATTAGTAATAATTAGTAATAATTAGTAATAATTAGTAATAATTACCAATAATTAGTAATAATTAGTAATAATTAATAATAATTAGTAATAATTACCAATAATTAGTAATAATTACCAATAATTAGTAATATTTACCCATAATTAGTAATAATTACCAATAATTGGTAATAATTACCAATAATTACCAATAATTAGTAATAATTACAAATAATTACCAATAATTACCAATAATTAGTAATAATTAGTAATAATTAGTAATAATTAGTAATAATTAGTAATAATTAGTAATAATTACCAATAATTAGTAATAATTAGTAATACTTACCAATAATTAGTAATAATTAGTAATAATTAGTAATAATTAGTAATAATTAGTAATAATTAGTAATAATTAGTAATAATTACCAATAATTAGTAATAATTAGTAATAATTAGTAATAATTAGTAATAATTACCAATAATTAGTAATAATTAGTAATAATTACCAATAATTAGTAATAATTACCAATAATTAGTAATAATTACCAATAATTAGTAACAATTACCAATAATTAGTAATAATTACCAATAATTACCAATAATTACCAATAATTACCAATAATTACCAATAATTACCAATAATTACCAATAATTACCAATAATTACCAATAATTAGTAATAATTAGTAATAATTAGTAATAATTACCAATAATTAGTAATAATTAGTAATAATTACCAACAATTAGTAATAATTACCAATAATTAGTAATAATTACCAATAATTAGTAATAATTAACAATAATTAGTAATAATTACCGATAATTAGTAATAATTACCAATAATTACCAATAATTAGTAATAATTACCAATAATTACCAATAATTAGTAATAATTACCAATAATTACCAATAATTAGTAATAATTAGTAATAATTACTAATAATTAGTAATAATTAGTAATAATTACCAATAATTAGTAATAATTAGTAATAATTAGTAATAATTAGTAATAATTACCAATAATTAGTAATAATTACCAATAATTAGTAATAATTAACAATAATTAGTAATAATTAGTAATAATTAGAAATAATTACCAATAATTAGTAATAATTACCAATAATTAGTAATACTTAACAATAATTAGTAATACTTACCAATAATTAATAATAATTACCTATAATTAGTAATAATTACCAATAATTAGTATTAATTACCAATAATTAGTAATAATTACCAATAATTAGTAATAATTACCAATAATTACCAATAATTAGTAATAATTAGTAATAATTACCAATAATTACCAATAATTACCAATAATTAGTAATAATTAGTAATAATTAGTAATAATTACCAATAATTAGAAATAATTACCAATAATTAGTAATAATTATCAATAATTAGTAATAATTAACAATAATTAGTAATAATTACCAATAATTAGTAATAATTACCAATAATTAGTAATAATTACCAATAATTACCAATAATTAGTAATAATTACCAATAATTACCAATAATTAGTAATTATTGGTAATAATTAGTAATAATTACCAATAATTAGTAATAATTAGTAATAATTAGTAATAATTAGTAATAATTACCAATAATTAGTAATAATTACCAATAATTAGTAATAATTAATAATAATTAGTAGTAATTAGTAATAATTAATAATAATTACCAATAATTAGTAATAATTACCAATAATTAGTAGTACTTAACTATAATTAGTAATACTTACTAATAATTAGTAATAATTACCAATAATTAGTAATAATTAGTAATAATTACCAATAATTACCAATAATTACCAATAATTAGTATTAATTACCAATAATTAGTAATAATTACCAATAATTACCAATAATTAGTAATAATTAGTAATAATTACCAATAATTACCATTAATTACCAATAATTAGTAATAATTAGTAATAATTAGTAATAATTACCAATAATTAGTAATAATTACCAATAATTAGTAATAATTACCAATAATTAGTAATAATTAACAATAATATTAGTACTATGAAAATAATAAAAAATTTATATAATATTAAAATTATCAATATTTGTAACATGTTTTGCTTTATTCTCAACATATTTAATTCGTAAAGGGTCAATTTTTAGGTATATCTCAATAAAAAGTTTGCATCAGTCGTGTATGATCTAAACTCTATAATTATCCTAGCTTGAGTGTTTTTTCTAACAAATTATTCAAAACTAGTAATTATTTTATATTTTATAGAGAAATATGGAACAATGAGGTCGTCAACAATCATTATTAGGTGACCGCATATAGATAAATCAACATAGAAATCCAAACGGTTCTGGTTTAAATCCAGTATATGTAGAGGGTGTGGAGACTTTTTTATCATTTGCGGCATCAAATCCAGAATTTGTTTCAGAAGACAAAATAAAATGCCCTTGCAGAAAATGTGCATTGAGAACGTTTGACGCGTTTGACAAAGTGGGAGAACATCTCTTGCGTTTTGGTTTTCAACCAGATTATGTTTTTTGGTATCAACACGGTGAACGCAGTTCCAGAGCAGGTGATACCAACTTGATTCCGGATCCATCCCGGTTTCAAGATTTAGTACATGATGTTGCAGGTTCATATGTTCAACATACAGAAACTCCGGCTGATATAGCTTCAAATTTTGAGTTGGAACCGTCTAAATTTTATGAGTTGTTGAAGTCTGCTGAGGATGCATTATATCCTGGCTGCAAGATGAGAAAATTAGAAGCAGTTGCAAAATTTATGGCTATCAAATCAGATAACGGAATGTCAAACACCTGTTTTGACCAGATATTTTCTTTGCTTAAAACACTGTTACCCGAAGGAAATGTTTTACCTGCAAATTACTATGAGAGTAAGAGACTGGTTCGAAATTTGGGACTTACTTGTCAGAAGATTCATGCATGTTCAAATGACTGCATTTTATATTCTGGGGAAAATGAGTCGTTGGACAGTTGTCCCACATGTGGGCAACTGAGATATAAAGAAGGACAACACGGGAAGTCTGGTTTGATTCCTATAAAACAGTTGAGATATTTTCCGCTTACATCCAGACTACAGCGTTTATTCATGTCTAAGAATACAGTGACAATGATGTCATGGCATAAAGAGAATATTTCAACCGATAAAAGCTTGAATCATCCAGCCGATGGTGATTCATGGAAACATTTTGATAGAGTGCATCCATCCTTTGCTTTAGAAGCTATAAATGTTCGACTGGGCCTTTCCACTGATGGTTTTTGTCCATTTGGATCTTATGGTAGTCAATATTCATGTTGGCCTGTTTTTTTAACTTCGTACAATTCACCTCCATCGATGTTGATGAAGGAGCCATATATCTTTTTGACTTTACTAATTCCAGGACATCCGAAGAAAAATATTGATGTTTATTTGAAACCATTGATTGATGAATTAAATTTATTATGGAGTACTGGTGTCAGTACATATGATGTTGCAACGAAACAGAATTTCATACTGAGAGCAGCATTGATGTGGACAATAAGTGACTTCTCAGCTTATGGGATGTTATCTGGCTGGAGTACACATGGTCAGAAATCATGTCCTTACTGTATGGGAGAGAACAAAGCATTTATGCTCATTCATGGAAAGAAACCTTGTTATTTTGACTGTCATCGCAGATTTCTTCCAGCTAATCATCCTTTTCGCAGAAATAGATCTCATTTCAGAAAAGGAACAGTTGAAAGGGATGGACCTCCAAAAATTCTATTAGGTTCGGAGTTAAAATCAGTTGTATTTTCATTACCTCCCATCACTTTTGGTCCCACAATAAACCAACAGAAAATTTCTGGTTTTGGGAAAGAACACAATTGGTTTAAACGTAGCATATTTTGGGATTTTCTATATTGGTCTGATTTGTTGGTCCGACACATGTTAGATGTCATGCATATTGAGAAGAACTGTTTTGATAATTTGTTTCATACAATTTTGGATATGCCAGGAAAGAGAAAAGACAATGTAAATGCACGTTTAGATCTTGCCCAAATTTGCAGGCGTCCAAAATTGGAACTGTTTGAGAATGTCAAAACAGAAAGGTTACTGAAACCAAAATCAGATTATACACTGTCTAAAGAAAACCGTTTATTATTTTGTCAGTGGATTGCAGATTTGAGACTTCCAGATGGCTGTGCTTCCAATTTGGGTAGATGTGTAAAGAATGGTCATATTACTGGATTAAAAAGTCATGATTGTCATGTTATAATGGAAAGACTTCTACCCATTGGATTAAGAGGTCTGTTGAATTATGTGATTTGGGATTCCATAACAGACATGTCTCATTTTTTTCGGGAAATTTGTGCGGCTACAGCAGATTATAATGCTCTAGGAAAACTTGAAAAAGATGTTGTTGTAATTATATGTAAATTGGAAAAAATATTTCCGCCGTCTTTCTTCGAATCAATGGAACATTTGATGTTACATTTGCCATATGAAGCCAAATGTGGAGGTCCAGTACAGTTTCGATGGATGTACCCATTTGAAAGATGCATGCAAAAATTGAAAAGAAAAGTACGTAACAAAGCATCTGTTGAAGGGTCTATTGCATAAGCTTATTTTCAAGAGGAAATATCTTTATTCTGCTCCAATTATTTTGAATCTGAGTATCCTTCAAAACACAACCGAATGGGACGAAATGAGAGGAATATTGATGAAATCGACAATCAATTATCTGTTTTCAACCAGTCAGAGCTTGGTTTTGGTGGAGTTTATGAATGCTGGCTTTCAGATGATGAACATCATAGAGCTCATACATATGTTCTACTCAACTGTGAAGAGATGACATCATTTTTACTGTAAGTGTTTATATCACTTATTCTATCATTTATGTTACATTAAATAACTTTTGTTTTTATAGGTTGTATGATAATCATATCAAGAAACAAATTCCACAAATTACAACAGCTGCTCTCGAAGAATGTCGACTGAAAAATTTCTCTCAGTGGTTTCAAAAACTGGTAACATAAATTCTTTATCTTTTAGCAACTCATTCAATGTATAGTTTACTATATTGATAATTATTTCACAAATTTTCAGGTGTCTCGACATGCTGATAAAATTGACAAACGGCTGTGTGTATTGAGTAACCCACCTTCCAAACTTGTTAAAACTTATAATGCATATGTGGTGAATGGATTTCGATTCCACACACATGCATATGGAGAATCGAAAAAAACAATGAATAGTGGAGTTAGCTTGAGAGGATCTCATCATCGAGAAAATGAAGTTGACTTTTATGGCATACTTGATGAAATCATTGAACTCTATTGTCTTGGACAACATTACATAACCATGTTCAAATGTCGGTGGTTGGATACAGAGAGAGGAGTGCGTGTTCATCCGACTCATGGAATCATCGATATAAAATGTAAAAGTGTTCTCGTAGTAAATGAACCATTCTTATTAGCTCAGCAGGCACATCAAGTTTATTACGCAAAGTACTGTGCTACATCAAGAGAATTGACTGATTGGTGGAGTGTAATAAAAATCAACATTCGAGACAATCAGTTTAGTCAAAGTGAATGTGCTTTCACTGATGTGCAAAGAATTGAAGTTTTTCAAGAGAGTACTCAAAATAAATCTTTTTTACAAAGAGACATGAGTATCGATGACGACACCCCACATTTAAGAGTCGGTGATGACAATGATGTTAATGATGTCACATATGAATTTGAAATGGTAAGAGATGAAGCAACTGTAACTCGAATAGATATCGATGATGTTGAGGAGGAATATGAAGATGACATTGACATATATGAAGATGATGATGAAGATAAACACTGATAGAATTCCATGGTATTTATATACAATCATAATATGTATATATGTATATATAATAGTAATTATCAATTATTTACTAACAACATTAACATTTTCTATTTCAGATGGACGAAGCCACATTTCGTGAGTTGGCAGATGCTGACCTGTCTTTCGATGCGGATGAGTTGCTAGCAGATGACCCTCAGCCTGTAGGCGCTCCAGGGAGTATGCGGAGGGGGCGCTGTCTTTCACGATTGATGATTCCTGACCCCATCCCCGAGTGACGTCCACGTCTTGGGTTTGATCTACGCACACGGAGGTTTGATAACCTGTGTGATAACCTGTGGATTTGACTAAGATTTCTTTAATCTATTCACATAATAAATGTTTATTATTTTTACAGTTTTCCACATATAGCAGTCGGAGAGGGCAGCGCTATTTTGCGCAACTATTTCTCTCAGCCGTGGACCACATGGGAGCAGATTCCCATTGATGTGCAGTAGGCCATGTTCGGCCATTGGTTGGTACGTACGTAAATAAATAATTTTTATTTTGAAAATTATTTCATTTCTAACTTGATATTTTGATTTATTTATAGGTTTTATGGTATCTGATCAAGGATACCATGCGTGACGCCATCCACGAGGCATGGGAGGAGGCCATGCGTGATCGTCTTCGTCAGTTTTTGTACAATTTAAGAAAAGCTACGATGAAGAAAGCATGAGTGTCAGATTTTGATGAGTCATGTAGAGCACACTAACCAGAGTACATTTCATCCCATGTATGGGATGGATTATGTGCGCACTGGTTGAGTGGTGCCTTTCAGAGGAGATCATCGGTGGGGAGGCAGAATCGGGGGAGACAGGAGGTGACTCATCGAGCTGGGAGTCATTCTTTCAGTACTCATAGACAGCATCTGGTACGTACATTATTTATAAATATTTTATATAACTATAAATATTAACAGTTTATTTTTTATTCTTATAGGCTGTCTAGCACCCCGATATTACGGAGTACGATGTATATCAGAGGATGTATAGTGATCCTGCTACTGGGGAGCTCATAGGTGATCTTCAGCATCACATCGTGGTTAGTATTATTTGTTTTCAAGTTTAAAAATTAACTGTATATAATATATTCACAATTTTAATTTTAAATTGCAACTACACGAGTCATATGAGGCCGCAGCGTCACAGGCCCGGCCTGAGAGTTAGGACGAGTCATCAGATCAGACCACTGGACGTCAGTTTGATGAGGCGGCATGGATGCAGGCCACCCAGTATGCCTTCGAGAAGGGCCGGGTAGTTGGTATCAGCTCTCGAATGACTCCTGGAGATTATTATGGCAGTGCTGCGATGTCAGCATCCAGCTTGAGAGGAGCTCGTGCATCTTCTTCTGCTACACAGTATGAGGATCAGTTGCGATCTCAGACTGCACTGATAGAGAGTCTCCGACAGGAGCAGGAGAAGATGCGTCAGCAGTATGAGGAGGAGCGTCGACGCCAGCAACAGTTGTACGAGGAGCAGACGAGTCGGTGGCAACAGCAGCATCAGGAGCAGATGGAGTACATGCGCCGAATCACTCATGCTTTAGGGATGGAGTTTCCTCCACCACCATCTGCAAGTCCCCCCTCCCCCCCTCCTTCAGATTAGAGTTTGTATTTATGTTATAAAATTTGTTAAATCAAAATATGATTTTTTTCTATTCGTAGTTTCTGTCTCATTATAAAATATTTATTAATATTCTATTATTTTTTATTTTTGAATTATAATTCTATTATTATTATATTAATTAAAATAATTTATTATTTTTATTTGTGAATTATAATTCTATTATTATATTAATTAAAATCATTTATTAATATTTTATTATTTTTTATTTTTGAATTATAATTGGATTATTATTATATTAATTAAAATAATTTATTAACAATTTTTTTTTATTTTTTTTATAGTATTTGCGATGGGATACTATTCCCGTCGCAAATAGTATTATTATTTTTTTATTTTTTTAAAAATAGTTGTTGCGACGGGTCCCGTCGCAACAACTATTTGCGACGGGTCCCGTCGCAACATGTATTTGCGACAGGGCCCGTCGCAAATAGGTTTTTACAAATATACGGAGTACTAGTTGCGACAGGGATTCTCCCCGTCGCGGAAAAAGGTTTTAGCGACGGGCCCGTCGCAAAAAATTGTTATTGAGACACCGTTTTCAGCAACGAGTCATTTGCGACGGGCCCCCGTCACAACAAGCCATTTGCAACGGGATCCCGTCGCAGATGACCCGTCGCAAATACCTGTTTTTCTAGTAGTGTTTGTGTGGATGATCGAAATCAGTTTTTAAAGAGGATAGATGGCCCTGAAACCCACCGATTCGGTGTTGTAATGGAGAAAAGACCCTGGATATTCAGTTTTAAGGTTAGAATATCATTATATCAAAAACCAAAGGATTAAAAAAGGTATGTGGAAGAAGAATCATCATTTTAGAAAATTCTGAAGAACACGGCGTGTAGTCCAGACTACATGGCGTGTGGCCCCCACTGAGCAGTGGCTAGGGTTTAGGTAGGTTGTCAAGTGTCACACGGTGTGTGACCCCTATCACACGGTTTGTGAGACCTTCCCTAAGACTCAACGTGTACTTCGGGAGTACACAAACATGGGGTGGAGTACACGGATTTCCTACACGGTGTGTACCCCACCACACGACTTTGATGAGCTAGTTACGCAGATAACCACATGTACTTGTACATGGGAGGAGGACAAAAGTTGATGATTTATACTGGTACAAGTACAGGGTACATGGTTAGACCCCTAATATAAGGTCATTACATATGAATTTTACAACACATCGTGTAATCTATTTTTACACGACATGTACTTCTGACATGAGCCTTTGTGCACGAGCTGTACCCGGGGTTAAGGGACATGACATATGACTCTACTACACACCATGTAATCTATTCTACATGGATTTATCTTCTTTTCTATCATATCTTTGAAATGTTTCATTAGGTTTGGTTCCCTGGATCTATCCCCTAAAGGTTAGTTGGTATTGTTTCTTACTCATTGGAGTATAATCCCTTCAATAGGAAATTTTTGATAGAGTAGTTGGAATCCCTTATAAGAGGCCCATAATAGGATCCTCTATCCATTATTGTTCCCTAAGTAGAGTCTTGGTATTGGCATAACCAATACTACTGAACATCGATCCTATACTTAGTAGGTGAATCCCGATGAGTCGTGATATCAACCCATGGACTTGGCAACGATCCCCATCTATGTATCGTGATCTTCCCTACTCATGGAGTGAGTTATCCCAGAGCGAGTGTATTGTATATATCTTCATATATATCAGTGAATCTCTCTCATGATGGTTTCTTATGAGCATCACTTCTCAGATAGATATCATTAGTGCTATTAGACTCAATCATATGTGCTCCCAGATGAGTGCTTCGTGGAATCTTCAGACTGAATATCTAGTGTTGATATACGGTAGTTGAAACTTACATCTAGACTATGGTTCTGGGTTCGAGTATATCTAGATATCGTTTTTATATGTTTTGTAGAAACATATTTGTGTAGAGATGACTGTACCTTTACCTTGTATACTATTTTGTAGTTTTGGGGTGTCCTACTAAGTATTTTTATACCCACCCCTACATGAGATTTTCTTTCACATATCGTTTCTTGTGTAGACAGATGACCTTTTTGATAGAGTCCTAGGTAGACCAGGACTAAGACTAGGACCAGGTGGTGCTTTGTGAGTTCAGACAGGATGAGGTGTTCCTATGACTATAGATAGTAGTCCTAGTACCTTTTTTATAGGTTGGACTTTGAAGTTTATAGACCTTTATTTTGGTGGGTTGTTATTCTGGACCAGTTTAATTTACTACACTTTACTTTCCTTATTGTACTATGTTGGTTGCGTTTATTGTTTTTCATGAAATTTGTTCCTTAGTGGTTTTTACATTTCATCATTTGTGGGCTTAGAGATGTGTCCTTGTGTATAGGTACTTAGGTAATGCCTCCCATGATAGTGATATGCCAACTCAATACCAGTCAAAAACCCCTGGACTATTGGAGGTGGGATTGGGGAGTCACAACATGGGCCTCACTAGGATGGGTAATGACAGAGTGGTATCATAGGTGTTTAGTTCTAATTTGGGACAGGGAGTTTGTGATATTGGTTTGGGGAAACAATGTTAAGTATTTTTAGTTCAAATTTCAGGATAGGGACTCCAGTGCTGGTGTGGTGGTTGATGTTTCCATACACCAATACTCTGATAACCTACTTTTTGACTTGTTACATTAGAATATTGGATTTAGGGAAACAATAATGGTACATGAATCATATAGGAATTGGTTTTTGTTTCCATCTCTCTCTTTAGTCATCTCTCCAGATATATTCATTGACTACGATACATCTCGTTCTCTTAAAGGGTGTATTTTCAATGTATACCTATTAGGATTCAATAGCTTGATCATGAGGATTACCCCCTCAATGACAAGGATTTGATATAGGGTTCAGTTCCCCAGATTTTACCTCCAGGTGGTGCACAAGCCACACCACCACCTTTACAGCAGCGCATGGTACTCACAATACCAGTGGATGAAGACCGTAGGCTGAGCGTGCTTCATTAGTTTTAGCATCATATACCCCTCAGGTTCCTAGGTGGTCCCAACAAATAGGTGTATAAGGACTAAATTGAGGTTGTGAATTTGGTTTTTCATCAAGTCTGTACACCATCAGATCAGATGGTTGTTATGGTAGTGAGAATTCTCTTTGGATCAATAGGGAGACAGTGGGGTTTAGTTACCCAATCTTACGACGACGCGGCCCTTCTATGGGAAGAGTTTGAGGAACTTTTCAGAGAGGAGTTATAACCTTATATGTTGAGGTTTATTCTTATATAAGAGATTTTATAGCTCCGACAAGATAACATGTCAGTGTTTGAGTATTCATCAAGGCATACCTACCTCTACAGGCACTTGATAGATATGACACAAGATCAGCACTACATGACTCAAACCTTTTAGCGAGGTCTACACAGAGACATTTGAGATAGTATATCACCTATGTGAATTCCTACAAATTTTGGGGATCTAGATCAGTCTTTAGTAGTTGATATTTCCTTGGCTAGGAAGATACAGTTGGTGGTAGTCAGTAGTGGGAAAGCAAAAGTAGAGACCTCGACAGCGGGAAGCCGACGTTAGTGTCAGACACAGAGATGTGAGAGATGTCACAAGGGGAATACCTAGAATAGGGATTTTACCATTTAGGAATCACGGGGAGGGTACAGTCACCCTAGAGTAAATATATTATATTCTTGTGGTGGCAGGGGAAATCTCGCTAGAGATTTTCAAACCCGTTGAGTTGCTGATAGGGAGACAGTGGATGGGACACCAAGGTAGAGGCAGAAATTAGAGAAGACAGATCTATAGGGTGGTGGACATGGAATAGAAGCTGGGAGAGAAGTAGGAGGTGGCATAATTTTCAATATGTTCCCACCACCACCCCTATGTAGTCCACACCATGCTCGAGGAGATGGAGGATAGGGGTGGGGACAATTTCCTGTGGTGGAGGCGTACAACCCAGAGGCTCCAAGAATGTTTCATGGTATAATCTATGTCTTTTATAGTTTATCTTTTTTATTGATAGACATATATATTATTCATTATTTTACTATCACAAATATTACAAAATACCTTGAGATTATAGTTAAACCATTGACTCAACCCTTACGCTTGGAGACACCTATTGAAGGAGACTCTATTTTTTTGAGAAAAATGAGCATACAAGATTTTATATTGAGAAAAGTAAAACGTTACACAAGAGGGAATGAGGAAATTTTACATTTTTCTTGAGTAAGAAGAGGGACCATGTCATTAGGCATAGTGGTAATATAGATTCTCCATTCTTCCAATAACCCTTTGCTGGAAAGACCATATACAGTGTAATTCACTTCTGAAAATGTGTGCGTGATAAAGTAGTTTAGAGAGGAAATATTGTAAAGGAAATTTATCCATTTACCTACCAGTTTCCATGAGAGCTGAGTCTGAACCACCCTTATTGCATGAACCACCATGGGAGAGGCACACTAAAACCATATGTTGTTCCAATGTCTTTGAAAAATGATGTCCACCACGCTGATAAATGTGATCATTTCATCTTCCAATACAGTAGCATGCCCTCATGGACTATAATTGCACTCCAACACCTCCCCATGATGATCCCTGAAAATTACCCTAAAGACCGAAGGTCTAGGATTTCCCCTGGAGGCCCCATCAATGTTTCATTTTATCCATCAACTAAAGGGTACACTCTATAGAACCTCCATCGTTCCCCTTGGTTTGGGATAATTACCTACAACCTTTAAGCGCCTGATAATCATGAATTCCCTAACTGAGGTGTTGCAATGTTCACTAATCATAGTGTTGGAATTTTGAATGGCCACAAGGATACTGTTAACTATAGTGGTTTCATCAAACCTTGATTGGTGGTGTACATAATTATTGTGACCCTTCCATACAACATGTAACACTTCAACACATGCCACTTACAGTATTTCATGAAGATACTTGGATTATTGTATTCAGAACAGATAATGAATAAACTGTAGTATTGAGCTAGTGTTGGGAGGATCCAACTAAAATTTTCTGAGAAACTCTTTCCACAGGGAAGAAGAAGTGTTACAAGACAAGAATAAATGGTCAACATCTTCATGATTTTGATGACATAAAACACATCTTGAGCATAGGGAAATACCTACCCTCAGAATGTTATCATCCACTGGTATTTTGTTGTAAAATAGTCTCCAAATAAGTGTAAATATAGAGGGGAGAATACTATTCTTGTTTAATGAGCCTATCAAACTTAAATATCCCTTTATCAAGTACCTATAGAAACTTTTAGAATCCAAAAATCCAGTCAGATACCCTTCCCATAACAACATGTCATCCTGTCTGATAAAGTCATAGTTATAAATAATGCATGAAATTTCATCTGGAATTCCATCTTTGTACTGAAGTTTTTACTTAATAGTAACACTTCTATCAATATTCTATTCTTCGGTGTTGAACCTATCAATAAGAGGTGTGTCATTTTATTTATCATAATATATTTAAGACATGAATCCTCATTGACCACCCAGTGTGAGTGCCTCATCATACTGTTGAACACATAACACAGGCCAGACCGGATTGATGATTCCATGTACCCATGATTCCCAGCAATAAGCCTTGAAAGAACCCTACTCCTTAGGAAATCAAGATAGGAAAATCTTCTATCAATAAGATTCCAAATAAATTTTTCTTGTAATTCCCGATTGAAGTAGCTTAAATTCTTAATGCCTAGTCTTCCCATCATGGTGGGCATGCAACATTTTATCTACTTAGAATTGATGAGATTTTTTCCCATCATGTTATCAATCCATACAAAATTCTTCAAAATTGAGTTGATTTTTTTTCACAGTAGAGGTAGGCCACATGTATACCATGAAGGAATAGACATGTTTTGATATAACCATGTGTTTGACAAGTCATACTCATCCTGCCATTGAGAGAGAATTTCCCTTCCAAGAGGAAAAATATTTCCTTATCTGGGATAGGGCCTTTAAAAATTGGGAGGCCCTAGGATTTCCCCAAAACAATGGTACACCAAGGTAAATAAATGATAGATATCCCTCCGCAAGACTAAGATAGTTCGGAGGAGACTTGATGATCACATTTATGATGATAGTGTGACATGAACCTTGAAGGAGAGAGTTTTGGTTGGAACCTCTTGGTGGAATAGTTGAGACCTTATGACATTATTATTGGTATGGATTGGTTATCTTTGGTCCATTCCCAGATTGAATGTTTTAGTTTAATGTTGCGGTATGTCCACAAAAATTGAATGAGGTTTTCTTTTTTATAGAAAAGAAAACCCACACACTACACGATGGACTCATGCATAAGAGGGTGCATATGATTACTCATGAGTTGGCCAACTTGACCATTGGAGTAGTTGATTTTATGAGTTTTCAGTTCCCAACAGTAGTAGTGGAATACAAGGAGGTCTTTATTGAAGATATTTCAGGATTACCTCCCCATCAGGAGATATATTTTTTTATTGGTTCAAACCCCGGGACAACACCGATATCAGTAGAAACATATTAGATAACTCTCAAAAATATTTTTAAGCTAAGGGTGCAGTTGAAGGACTCACAGAGTAAGGAATTAATATTACCTAATGTTTCACCTTGGGTATCCCTAGTTTTGTTTACAAAAAAAAGGTAGACAAGAGATTAAGGTTGTGTGTGGATTTACAACACTTAAACCAAGTGAACATGTATAATGAGTATCCACTAACAAGGATCTATGAACTCCCCAAGTAGTTGATAGGTTCATGATGGTTCTTGAAGGTTGACCCCAGTTCAATTCCATCAGAATTTGAGGTAGATATTAATGAGTGCCTCGATCATGAGATTTTTGGAGAAGGGTGTTGAGTACATAGTGTTCTGCGATGCATCAGGGATCGGACATGGTCCTGTCATGATACAAAGGAAAGTGGTGGTTGCCCATGGTTCATGATAGTTGAGGTCACATTAATTAGCAGAACTATGTGACCCACAATCTTGAGTTGGAAGCGATAGTCTTCACATTAAAGATGTGGTGACACTACTTGACAGGTGAGTGGTTTATCATCTACTCCGATCACAAGAGTCTCAAGTATATATTCCCTCAAAAGGATATGAACTTGAGATTGTGGATATTTCTATAGTTCCTCTAGGAGTATGAATTTAAAATTGTTTATACTTATAGGAAGGGGAACATGGTGGCATATTCTCTCACTAGGAGATCTAGTTCACAATTTTTGAATGAGGTGTTAGAGTAGCTGACCTCATTGAAATTATCCTTTATGGATGGAGATGGTGCAGCTTACCTCCAGTCGATGGTTGTCACCATTAAATCTTATAGAGAGTCAGGGAGGCACTACTTGTGGATACTGACTGTGAGAACCTACATGATCAGTCATCCAAAGGGAATTCTTCTAATGAATACTCGAAAGGTGGTGAGCACATCATTCTTTTCTGAGAGTACACAGTTGTACTAGTGGCGTTGTGGGAGTAGGTTCTTATGGTGTTTCAAAAATCCCATTTGGTGGTACATCCTAGTATGGAAAAGAGTAAAAGACCTCAAATATCAGTTTTGGTGTCTAAGGATGAAGAAGGGAATTGCAGAGTTCGTCTCTTGATGCCTCACTTTTCCGCAAGTTAAGGATGATCACCGGGTTCCAAGAGGTTTGGACCAAACCCTTGAGGTTCCATAATGGAAGTGGGATGGGATATCGATAGACTTTATGATGGTTTTACCATTTAAATACATGGGACATAATGCTATCAAGGTGACTATTGACTAACTCACCAATTCGGCCCACTTCTGAGCTATTTGGGAGTAGAGTTCGGTAGAGAACTTGAGACACCTCTATGTGCTGGAGATTGTTCTGCTTCATGGAGTTCCATTGACAATAGTTTCAGATCGTGATGGAAACTTTAAATATAGGTGGTGTAAGGGATTATAAGAGGTATTTGGGACTCAGTTATGCTTGTGCACAACATTCTACCCACAGATGGAAGAACAGACTGAGTGGACCATTCAGGTTCTGGAGGACATGTTACAGGCATGAATGTTGGATTTTTGGAAAGTTTGGGAGGATCACCTACCACTGGGGAAGTTTTCATAAAATAATATCTATCAATCCACTATTAGTATAGAACCATTAGAGTCCTTGTATAGAAATACCTGCAGGTCACCACTTTGATAGACTAACCCAAGAGAGTCAGCACTCATGGGCCCGATGTTAGTTCGAGCTACTAAGGAGAAGGTAAAAATCATCTAGGAGAGGATGAGGACTATACAGAGCCATCATAAGTCTTATATTGATAGATGATAGAGGCCTTTGGAGTTCAAAGAAGGATACCATGTGTTTCTTCAGGTCTCAACTCAACACATATTATAGAGATTTGGCTGGGTTAGAAAGCTATCTCCGAGGTTCATCGAACCTTTATAGATACTACATAGAGTTGGTGAGGTGGCATACTTTCTAGATTTACCACTACCATTAGATCAAGTACACAACATCTTCCATGTTTCATGGTTGATGAGGTATGTGCATGACCCTTAGCACATCATTGATTGGGGCGAACTGGACATCGAAGATGAAGTGACTTTTGTAGAGTACCCAGTGGAGATCTAGGATCTTCATGAGAGGATCCTTTACGGGGGAGCGATTCCCTTGGTGTGTATCTGGTGGCAGTATGAGAATCTCCATGAGAGAATATGGTAGTGGGAGGCTCAGATTCATGCTCAATACCCTCATCTTTTTTTTTGAGTAGATTTTGTTTTGTGTTACAGGGATGCAAATCCCTAAGGTGGTAAGAATGTAACGACACAGGTTTTCCTGATTTTATTTTTAGAAATTATTGGGGGAAATTCTATGGCTAGACACTGATACCCTATACAATTCTGAGGCCTAATGTTCCTTAAACAATTTGTTGATTTTTTGTTCAGATTTTAATAGCACATGCACATGAATTTTCTAAAAAATCATAATAACTCTTAAACGGGTTCCCAAATCAGAAATATGAGGGAATTATTGAGATCAAAGTAGTGGATTTACCCTAGGTGTGACATAAATTTGGTTGGCGTAGGTCATATATTGAAAAATTCATCAGGGATGTAACTATAAATAAAATTATTTAAATAAAATTATTTTATTTTTAAATCCCAATAACTCATGAATGGTGACTCAGATTGAAATTCTGAAACCACTTTTGATTTCTTAATGGGGTTTTTTCCTAGGTGTGACTTAACTTTAGTCGGTGTGGGTCTTCTGTGGAAAAAAACTAGAAAAGGGTGTAATCATCATTAAATAATTTAAAGATAAATTATTCTGGTGATGCAATGATTATTTCCTTTAAAATCATCCTTATGAAAAAATCCCAGGGTTATCCACATTACCCTGGTAATTTTGCAGAATCACTAGAGAGAGTTTGGAGGATTTTCCCTTGGTGAATGATGACCAAATCATGGATTGACGATCATCACATGATGAAATCAAAGGATCTCACCAATTATGATAACATAACTGTTCTTCCTCAATGATCAATCCAAACTCTAAGTAGGGAGTTGCTATTTTATATTATTCTTTCCTCGTTCTTAAATTCAATAAAAAACGTTGATCAACTAATGAACAGTTTGACCTGTGGTTTGATCGTTCTTACAGGATGGGCCTATTTGTGGGATTATTGTTAGGGTTTGATTGTTGAGAATTGATTTGGGTTTTCTTGATCATTCTTATAGAAGGGATAAAGGTTAGAACTAACAACAACCAAGGTTCATTCCTTTGATTGTTAAATTGTGCTTTTCTCCCCATTTGTTCTTTGTGTTCTTCGTGGGATATGAATGGATGATTGTTGCATGTATGATTCTTGGCATAATGATCTTAAATTGGATATCCAACCTTGCGATGACCTTGAAGAGGTGAAACAACAATGGAAGTGGATAGATCAAATTATTTCGAGAGATATCATTCTTCGGATGAATTTTGTGCGGATGATCGCAATCTGTTTTCAGAGCCAATCAACGGACCAAAATCCATTGTTTCGGTGTTGCAATAGTGAGACAAACCTGGATATTTAGTTTCAAGGTGAATGGATCATCGAATCAAATATATAAGGATCAACTGAGGCATGTAGAGGAAGAACCAACATTCTGTAAAATTTCAATGAACATGACCTGTTGTCCGGACTACATGGCATGTGGCTCCCACTGAGTGACAAATAGGGTTTTAGGAGGCATTCAAGTGTCGCACGACATGTGGGACCTTCCTTGAGACTTAGTGTGTACTATGGGATTACATAGACATAAGTTGGATTGCACAGATTTCCTACATGGTGTGTACCCCACCACACAGCTTTGCTAATCTGGTTATGTAGATAACCCTATGTACTTGTAAATGGGAAGAGGACATAGGTAGACATCGTGTACTAGCGCATGGCCAGGGTACACAAGTGGGCCTCAGATATAAGGACAGACTGTGTTTCTCTTACTACCCACCATGTACTCTTTTTTTACATGAAATGTACTTCGGACATGGGCCGTTGTACATATGTAGTACCTGGGGTCAAGGGACATGACATGTGACTCTACTACACACCATGTAATATATTATACATGGATTGATCTCCTTATACATCGTATCTTGGAAAAGTTTCATTAGGGTTTGTTCCCTTGATCCATCTCCTGATGGTTAGTTGCTATATTTTTCTATTAATAGAAGTATGATCCCTTCAGCCATAATTTTTGGATAGAGTAGTTAGAATCCCCTCTGAGAGGCTCGGAGCAAGATCCTTTATCCATTCTTGTGCACTAAGTAGAGTCTTGGTATCATCATGACCTATCCAACTGGATGTTGATCTTCTACTTAGAAAGTGAATCCGGATGAGTCATGGTATCACCTCATGGCCCTGGAAATGATACTCATCTATTTATTGTGATCTTACACACTCATGGAGTGAGCTCTCCTGAAGTGAGTGTATTGTATCTCTCTTCAGATATATCAAAATATATCTCTCATGACAATTTTTTTATGAGAAGCACCTCTTGGACATACATCATCAGTGCTATTAGATTCAGAAGTATGTGCTCTCAGACAAGTGCTTTGTGGAATCTTCTAACAAAATTTCTAATTTTGGTATACAGTTGTTGTGACTTACCTCTGGACTACATGTTTGGGTTCGAGTATATATGTATATATTTGCTATATGTGATGTATACAAATAATTGTGTAGAGTTGAATGTACCTTTACTTTTTTGTATTTATTTGTGGTTTTGGGGTGTTCTGTGGAGTATTGTTATACTCACCCTCGAATAAGATTTTCCCACATGTGTCGTGTCTTGTGCAGAAATAAGACCTTTTTGAAAGAGACCTAGGTTGACTTGGACCAGGACCAGGCAGTTCTTCATGAGTTTAAATAGGCTGAGGTGATCCTTTGTCTATATACATCAGTCATAATGCCTTTTTTTATAGGCTGGACTTTGTAGTTTACAAACTCTTTCTTTTGGCGGGCTTGTATTCTGGCCCAATTTATTTTACTGCACTTTAATTTACCTATTTTACTCTATTTTTTAGGTTTAGTCATATGCATGCACTTTGTTCCTTAGTGGTTTTTAAATTTCAACATTTTCCGGATTGGAGATGTGTACATGTATACAGGTACTTAGGTAATTACTCCCATGTTTGTGATATGGCTACTCAGTTCTAGTCACCAGCCCTTGGCCAATTGTAGGTGGGCTTGGGGAGTCCTGGCACATGCCCCATTGGGATGGGTCATGACAATGATTGAAGTATTTCATGAAGTGATGAAGGATATCAGGAGAAATAAGGACCAAGCTAGGATGACCATGCCCATTATGGAAGATGTTTTGTAAAGGAATTTCCTAAAATGGGAAATGAAAAATTCTATTAGTGGCTATGGTAAAGATATAGAAGTATATAGGAAGGTCACACTTATGATATAAGGGATTTTTGTGGTCGTGGTGAATTGGCGATATGCCTTTGAAAAACAGACAAGGATAAAATGGTCATGGTGGTCCTTTGTGGTGATCTTATAGTGTGCATGTATAAAATGGCCTAGATCAAAATGAATATAGTGGTTCCCATGGTGTTTGTTGAGACTGGTGAAAAATAGGAAAGTTCACTTTTCTAGTGTTGGAGCATGAAGAAGCCATGGTCATAAAGTAGAGTAGTAGGTGAAAATGTATAGAAGCAAGATGTCTATGTCATATTGGTTTCTATTTTGAAAAGAAAATAATATTATTATACTCTACACTATAGTGAAATATGTGTTGGGAATTTTGATTTAGTTTCAATAAGTTATGATGACATGGAATCTTAGATGACTCACAGGCTCTCAAATTTGATCTATAAATCCATTTTTGAAGCATCATAGGTACCTATAATATCTAAAAAGATCCAATGGCTCAAATTAAAGTAGGAGTAATTGAGTTTTTTGAAGGAATTTATTGGATTGAATTTGAATTTTAAATTTTGAATTAGCTCTTATTATTTTCTATTATTGTTTTAAAAAACATGAAATATATTTAAGAGGAAGAAGAACAAGAGAAGTGAGAAGAATAAAAAGACAACAGAGAGAAATCAGAGAATAGGAAGTGGTTGTGAAAAATTTTCACAAGAGTAAGGAGATCATACCTAATTTTCTAAAGGTGAAAGAAGTAGTGTAATATTGGTACTACATAAAAAAATAAAGGCTATGTATGGAAGTATTAATTATTATTGATATCAAGTTGTTTATCATTATAATAGTGAGATAAACACTATCAAAATTGGGAGATAGATGTAATACAAGTTCAAGGATAAACTAAGGTTATTTTACCAATATGTTTAAACTAGTGTGTCATATGATATTAGAATATTCTAGATCATGCTATGGAATAACCTTCTTATTTTGAGAGGTTAACCTTGTAAATTTGTTTTCCCCTTTATTGTGTGTGTTGGACAATGATCAACATTCACTCCAACCAGTGACGATGGTTGTTTGACCAATTAAACTTAAAAGGAAATTGAATCCCCAACTCACACCTCTTATTGATTCCACATTGTTCTGAGATATTCCTTTTCATGTGGCATCAAATCACCAGTTCCCCTCATTGGTAATTTCCAGTTTGGAATTTTAAGAAGGAGTTTCTCTATATTCAAAGTTCTTATCAATAAATTTCCAGTGTACATTATAGAGAATCATAATTCAATGTATAATAAGGGTATTCACACATTTTAAGGGAAAAAATATCTCATATGAAAATAAAATATGATTCTATATCAGTTATCTATGATTTATGATGCATTAGAAATCACAACAGGTGTATTTGTTCCCTAGGATGAAGGCGTTTCTATGACAACAATAAATAATAGTAATTTTTAGAATTATGGCTATGAAAATAATTCTATTTTTTCACCCATATTGAAAAGTGAGTTTTTGAAAGTGAAAATACTCAAGACCCCTAAAATAATTTAGGATAAAATTCATAAAATCTATAAAGGAAGAACTAAAGTGAAGCAAGATAAACTGAAATTTTGGAGACTTAAGTATGATGATATTTGGATTCATGATGATGAAAATTTTGATATTATCTTTACTAGGGTGAATTAATTTGTGATCATAATTAGGGGTATGATGAGAAGTTGGAAGATTTTAATTTTATTAAAAATATTTTGTGCATCTTACCAGATTATTTTGATTATAAAGTCTCTTATTTTGAAGAAAATGATCCAAGTTATATTTATATTTATTATTTTCATAATATTCTAAAATATTATGAAATGGGGAAATATAGTGATATCAAGAATAAGGTGAAGTATGAAAAATAATTATCTTTTAAATCCTCAAAGAAAAAAGTTAAATAATAAAAATATCATTGAAGAATAATCATATTGACTGAATGTTTGAAAATTTAATTTTTATTTCAAAAATAACTTTTATGAAAAAAGTAAGAAACCTCACAAGAGAATAATAGAGGGTAATTTAACATAGAAATAAATTAAAAAATCATTAAATACAAGGCTGAGATTATTAGAACTGATCAGTCTATATAATCCCCATTGTAAATATGTTACCTTAGTATCTGGGTCTTCCCTGATGAATGTTGGGCCAAACTATCCAAAGTATGAATGAATTACTCCATATTAACATTCTTTCCATTACATCCTCATGATAAAACGTGATATTTCTTGTTTATCCATAGCCTTTTCAGATCATTGATTTTAACCTGGATGATTCTTTCATAGATATGATTATTCTCCTAATTTGTTTCATTTAAATGAAAAGATCCTTTAAAAATTTATTCTTTTGAGTGTAGTGTGAGTTCAAGGAATTATTATTTTCTTACTTCCACTATTTTATAATTACTTTTTGAGTATTTATTAGGCTATTCTTCTTATAACACCGATTTATTGGAAAATTCTATCTACTCTTGGATCATTGGAAACTCACCCTCTACCAAGTGGTTAACCTCCCGAAGATTGACGTGCTGATCCCGAGTCTATACCTGCATGATCTCTTTACATTGAACTGTCTTATTATACTAGTTTTAATTGACCTTGTTGTCTTAGGATGGTAAGAATAATCCTTACGCCATTTTTTTCCCTTAAGCACCACATGACTCCCTGAGCCCCGGGTTCCTTTCAACCCCTTCTTCCTCCAAGGGCTGTAAAGGATTATTCAATGTTTCTGTTCAACAATTTTAGTAGAGAATTTACTAGATGTATCATCTCTATTCAAGTGACGATCTAGATCGCCATCAGAATTGGGTAATGATCCTATCACTTGGACACCTACCTTTGAGATATCCCAATCCTTGGAACCATTTATCTTCTTTTTCCACTTAGGTATAACCTTCTACCATCCTTTCCAATTAGGCACATCAACAACCTATTCTGCTAATACCTTGAAGTGATTCTGAATTTGGACAAAGGCAAGGGATTCACATCGATCGTAAGTCTCCCACACAGAAGTCACATTGATTATCGTATGACTATGAAAGTGTCCTAAGCTAGGGGAGTCACACCGATCAGAAGGATCCCGCACTAGAGCTTCACTATCAACCACCTACGTCACACCTTGCTCTACTATTGTAGAGGGAGGTGAGATTAGATGAGAATGATCCTACAATATTCACCACCAGTAGACACAATGAGAGAGTAGGAATTAGAAATAGAAGATGAAATGAATCGAGGATGCCCCTCTACTGGGGTATATTGTATGGTCCCTACCATTACAGGCCTCAATCTATATGGATTTCCTGATTCCTTTGAGACAAAAAAGTGTTATCCCGCCCTTCTGTTGAAGATAAACACTAAAACCATCATTATATATGGTATCAATAGATTAATTTTCATTAGGTACTAAGCCAATTTACACCATATTTAAAGGTTTTAGACGTTATGAATGAAAATCTTATTGAATATGGGCCATGTGATAACACGACATACATAAACCAAAGCAATTATCAAATGTAACTGGTTGAAGGTAGCATAGTTCTCTATCAACCTTGGTCTAAAATTCTTCAATAGGGGGATTTGTGACACCAACTTCCACAAAAAATCTAAGGTGAAATAAGATGGAAAAAATACCTTGAACATTCATCAAATTTTAGGAATATACCAAAGAGGTTACCCAGTATCTAAAGAATTGTGGGATTCTGAAAAGGAAGGTGAAGACCTGGGAAACTCGCCCAAATCATTATGATGGGGGACTCCCACTTCTAATGAAAGTCATAACTCCACATCAAAAGAAATAAATGGTACCCTTCATAGGAATGACTACCCTTGGACCATGCCAAAATGAAACCATCAACATTAGAAAACCTCATAAGGAAGTGGAAAGGACCCCGAATCCGTATGATGACACGATATTGCAGGGGCTAAGTTCTATTGAAAAATCGATCAAAACAGTTGAATGATGGGTGTATCCAACCAAAAAAAGCTATTAATAAGATCCCATGGAGATAAGAAACCTACAAGAACTCTTAGAGAGAGATAATAAACCTACAATAACTCTCAGAGAGAGAGAAGAAACATAGGGATTCCTCAGAGAAGGGACAATATTTTCAGATGAAGGTTAAGGGTAGTTAGGGAGTAGGGATGGATCTATGAATGGGGAGATGGTTTTCAGATCATGATTGTGATGTCTATAATATCTAGAAATGTGATAAGAGTCAAGGGAAGTTTTAAAATAATGAATTCTCTAAAATTATTTAAGTGTGGAGCCATTAGAAATTTTTCTAATTTTTTTTTCAAAGATAAAAGGAGATGAAGTTAGGGATAAAGAAGAAGAAGCACCGAGGAGAATATTTAAAAAGTGATCATAAAAATTTGAAAAACAATGTGTTTATTATAATTTAAATAGAAATAATTTAT
Source organism: Viscum album (assembly GCA_963277665.1). Taxonomy (NCBI): domain Eukaryota; kingdom Viridiplantae; phylum Streptophyta; class Magnoliopsida; order Santalales; family Viscaceae; genus Viscum; species Viscum album. The sequence continues at coordinate 2,101,265,418 of OY728130.1, read as the reverse complement.
AACAATTCAAGAAGGGAAATTACATATCTAAGTTTGAAAGTAGTGATAATAGTGATGAAGAGAGGCAATGAAGGTGTCAAGACATTTTTATTAAAAACTTCTCTTTTCTATGGTGAATGGAGAAGAATTCACTAGTGAAATATATTGTGAAGTTAAGAACAATAAAGAAACTGAGATGGAATACAAGATCGATAGAGAATTAAAATAATGTCTCTTAAATATTTCCAAATAGGATAAGGAAATTTACAAAAATTGAAGATAAATGATGAATCCATCTTTTCAAAATAAAATTCAAAGTTGTTTGATGAATTTAAAGGGTTGAAAAAGGTGTTTGATGATAATAAGACTCTTAAAATCAAGTTTTAAGATACTTTGAAGGAGAATAATTTTTTTTGATCATTTTCAATAAAACTTGATCAAAATAGAAGAGGATTTGAAGAAATGAAGATCCAATTTTTAGATTGATGTTTGAGAAAATGCAAAATGTTTGAAGAAATGTGAATCTCAAGATGGCCAGAAGAAATCATTTATTAAGGATGAGAATAATGCTGATTTTTTTATAGTAACTCAAAAAATAATAATCAAATCAAGAAGACCAAATTTATATCAAAATCAAGTGATTTTAAAGATTCTATAAATTCTGAGAGCATCTACATTAATAAAAAACTACTATAAATGGTGAAGGAAAAAATGTTGAGAAGAAGTTATATTTTTAGAAGAAAGTGTTAGGAGTTCCCCAAAATTTTGGTTTAAAAAAAGGATCCAATATTAATAGTGGGAATAATGTTGAATGAATGGTTTTCAGTTTGGGGAAATATAATGTGTTTAATGGAAAATATGATTTTATGGTTATTTTTGGAAATTTGGAGGTTTTGGGAACATGAAAATGTTGTTTTTATTTAATAAATCATACAATAACGGGGTTATATGGTTTAGAAGATAGAAATTAATGGTGAGTTACCCCATTCAAAGAATAAAAATTCAGATACAATATGAGAAATATGGATTGAAAATTGAAAATAGACATCAACCATTATAATATGTTTATGAATGACGTGAGAATATAAGTCATCTTGAAAATGGGTGTCTTTCTATACTACTATAACAAATCGAACTTTTGAATAATATTTGTTTCCTGAATTTGTGTATTATTTTATTTCATATTCAACAAAACTATATCCTTTAATTAATGAAGTGAGTAAAATTAAAATAAGACAACTGGGTTTCGAATGTTATATGACCATTGGTCAATATGACTATTGGAAACTAAACTCTTAACATTATTATGATTGTTTATAAATACTAGTGATCATGGTTAATTAATATAGAAAGAGGAGTTGATGGCCTCATCCAGTAGACTCGGGCTGCACAAAGCCCATCTGTCAGAGATTGGAAAGGAGGTTGTGTCACTAGACTTTTCTCTGGACCAAGCCCAAGCTGAGATTATACATGTGAAGCTTTAACAGAATCGCCTACCAGAGAAGTTCAAGCTGATAGAAATCACCACTCGGGCAATGTTGTTTGAGCCTCCCCAAGATTTTATCACTGTAGCACACTTTACTATTAGGTCCTATGTGGGCATTATAAGGGGTTATGTAACAAGGCCTTAATTACTTTGTGTAATCCCTTGATATAAATAAAATTGTTATCTCAACATTCCTATTTTAGGAATACCTTTTCTTAATAAAGTATATGTTTAATTAAGACAAATGTGATAAATTGATTTTAGAAGTAAAAATTGCACTTTTCATAGATTTTCTATACATAGAGAATTATTATGGTAAAATAAACATCATTTTTGAATTTCAAATGTCAAAATTAACCTAGGATGATTTTGTAGAGTTTTTCTAAGGAGTTTCAATTTGACAAATAGTGTTTTTTTATTAATAGTAAAAAAAATATTTTTTTATTAAATAACTTTTTCTGTGAAATGAATTTCGAAAATCTGATATACATGGTTGTAATCAGGTTGAAAAATGTGGTTGAATAAGGTCAAAATAATTTTTTGGTGAAAATTAACTTTAAACTTTTGAATAATAATTTTCCCCTTATCAATGTTAATTTTACCAATGGAATAGTAACATCACCTAAGGAGGTATAATTATGTTTTAGTCATATTAAGTGGTAATGTGATATAATTATATCATAGTATAAATAAATAACTATTTTAGAAATTATTGGTTAAGTATTAGTATTTTATTTATTTATTTAAATTTAAAATGAAATAAATTTTTATAAAATGGAGTTAATTTTTGGATTCTACATATCGAAAAATGGTTCGGGTAAATTTTTTGGGATTTTTCTCAAACAATTAAATTTTCAGTGAATAGTAAAAATACAGTTTTAAGTTTCGGTGTGCATAATGACTTCATTAATGATTTAATCATGATGTAATAATTCTAGTCGACTTGTGTACATTAAGATATGTTATTATGTGTCTCAAGAGTCCAATACCATGGGCAAATACCATGGTCAAGCCCATGGTTTTGCAAATATCACCGATGAGGTGTCCCTTGGAAATTAATAACATATTCTATCACTTTTGCTGTAAATACCAACCCATTCCTTCATTTCATTCCAAATTCCTCCTCAACAAAGATCTGGTATTTTTACCTCCCATGGAGTCCTCCAAAGGTTCTATCAAGCCTCCCAAGGTCACAACCATTGAGTTTTTGAAGTTACTCTTCAAGGTAAGGGAACCTTTCACCCTCCTCTTTTAGTCACGACTTACTTTATGTTATGTCTTTTAGTTTCCATTTTATTTTATGAGGGTATGTTATTATATATCCTTATTAATTTCTATTTCATTTAAAATTTATTATATAACCTTTCCACTCCCATCAACTGATTTTATGAATTTTTAAGTGATGCTGTTAGGCTGCCAAAAGTTTTGTAAAAGAAATCGCATCTTCTCTTTTTTCCTTTTCATGTGGTATTTCATTAAAATATCCATACCATGATCTATTTTATTTTTATTCTATAACTATCCATTATTATGAGTTATTTATGAGTGGTTTACCCTTGTATCCTCTCTTTTTATTTTTTTCTAAAACCATGTTATATAACAGTTATGCTGTAGAATTTTCATCTCAAAATCTCTCTCCCTTTTTCTCAAGAAATTATCTTATTTCGTTTATATGAATACTCAAAAATATTTTGTTTTTAGGGGTATTCATAAATACATAAAAATTATATATTTTATTCTGCAATTTACATACATGAATCCCTCACTCCCTTTCCATGGGTTTTAAATGAAATAATGATCTTATTTTTAAGCACTTTTTAAAACGTCAAGATTTTGATATGAATCCCATTTATTTTAATATATTTGGGTTATTTATTAATTGTATGATTATTATATATGTGGATCACATAAAAATAAAGGCATATTAATGGTTCACCTTTATAGCTCTCTAATTCATTGGGTAAATAATTTAATCTCTATAGATGACAAGTTTTACGATACCTTGGTGAATAACCTTAGGGATGAACCTTGGTGATATGTTCATGAATGTCTAAATTAAATGTTGTAGACACATTTTCAAGTTATTAATCATGTTTTTATTTCTATTATATTCCACATTATCATTCCTTTAAGATATCCCTCATGTTCTGATTGATATTTCTTAAGATCACATGTAAACTGTTTCACTTGTTTTCCTTACTGAGCCTTCTGCTCACCCTTTCCTTTGATGTATGTCTCCAAGTTATGAGATACGATAATTGTACTTAGTATGAACCTATGATGAAGCCTTAAAAGTGTATTAGAATAATTTTTTTATGTTTTTCATGTATTATGTTCCTAATTTCCTAGACACTAGACTTTAAAGATCCTCTATTGGTAAAATGTAATGAAAATTTATGTAATAAAAAGGCGGGATACCATAGTTGGTATCAAAGGATAGTTTTGTTATTTTTGGAAATTAAGCTATTAAAACATTAAGTATAACCCTATATAAAAGTTTAAATATAAAAAAAATTCCTGGTATTTTGGTGAAATATTAAGTAAGTTGTTTCTGAACAAATAAATCCCTGTCTGGATACAAACAAGTGAATGTGGCTCTAGAACAGATGTACCGAGGAGTAAAAAATCCAACAAGGAGTTTCATACTTGACCAGAGGTATCCTAGAATACGACAACGGGCCTTGTTATACTTTTGGTTTGACACTCCCGGGGGATATGTTTGGTTAATCAAAAACTTTTAGGAATCATCATCAAGGATTTATAGAGAAATGTAATTATTGTTAAGGAATAATATGTTTTAGCATAATGTTTTAAGAAATAAAAATCCGTTATAGTTAAAATATTCCTAAATGAAATAAGTTTCTCACTAAGGTTTTATTATTTTAGAAAATGGAGGGAAATATTCAGAACCATGCAAATGGTGACTGCAATGGACCATGCCCTGAGGACCCTTCGATGGAAGCCAGAACAAAATTTTTTATGAGAATGATGAACCAACTGACTCAAGTTATAGGAAATAACTTTAATCAAGTTGAGATACCAATATCACTCTGAAGGGAGAAACAATCTGTTGATTCCTTTATGTGTCAATTACCACTAACCTTTAGTGGATCTACAGACCCATTGATTTCTAAATAGTGGATTAGCTCTATCGAGAAGATCTTTTCTGTGCTTCATTGTTTAGAACAAGAGAAGGTCACCCTGGCTGTTTACTATTTAGAGGGAGAAACTGATCAATGGTTGGAACTAATTCAAATCTAAAGTCCAAGAGTATATGTTGAATATATGGGATGGGACAAGTTTATAAATATCTTCTTCAGTAATTATTTCCCTCGTTCTATGAGAACAAGAATGGATAAGGAGTTTCTTGAGATGAATTGGAAGGTGAATAAATCTGTTGGAAGCTATGAGTTGAACTTCATAAGACTTTCTGTTACACCTCAAACTTTGTCATGAACCATAATAGTATGGTTTATAGATTATTTAGTGGACTAAGACCAAATCTGTAGAAGAATCTAGCCAACCGAGAATATGATAGCTATGAGGAGATCGTACAAAGTGCAATGAAGGTATAACTGGAGTTTGGTGAGACATAGTGGTATCATAAATCCAATGACAAGAAGAGATCAATGGATCCAATCATATTAAGGATCTTTGATCAGGTAAGAGGAGGCAACAAAAGTGCAACATCCCATGTGTAATAAATGTGGGAAGAATAATTTGGGGAACTACCTGCTCAAAATCGGGAAGTGATACAAGTGTGGAAGAGATGTCCATATTGCATGGAATTGTCATAGCGAGGTGAATCCACAACTTCTCAACACTAATGACAAGGGGAAGATGGTGCAGGCCCTACCTAATGTCCAATTCTATAAGTGTGGACAACTTGGTCACTTTTCCAACCACTATCCAAATCCATGGGCAGTGGAGGGGAACCACTATCAACATCAGCAAAGGCCAATGGAACAAGGTCGTGCTTTTCCTATCACGATAGTCGATGTTGAAGCTCCGAATGATGTGGTGATATGTACTCTTTTTATTATCTTTAAGATAACAAGTATTTTTTTTATTCTAGTTCTATGCATTCCTTTATTTCCTCCAAGTTTGAAAAGAATTTAGAATCAGCCCTTGAATTTCTAAAAGTAGAGTTATTAGTCAAAACTCTTGATGGGATTATCCAAGAATTGGCCGTGTTTAGAAACTTTATTATTTACTTTAGTGAGAATAATCTTATCACAAATCTATTATTCATTCCCATGATAGAATTCGACTTTATACTAGGGATGGATTGACTCTCAAAGTGTAATGTTAAAATCAAATGAAGAATCAAGGAAATCCCTATAGTCTTGAATGGAAAACCTGCAGTTACTTACAAGGAGAGATATCTCAACCTGATCTATGTCAAGGAGAACCTCCTATATCCTACTTTATGGAGTTGATCAGTGAAGATGAAGAAGAATTAAATGAGAGTATAAGGAGAGAAAGTGTCCCCATAATCTAGAAATACATTAACATATTTCTCGAGGAGTTACCTGGACCTCCCCCATAAAGAGGTAGAGTTATCCATTTAACTTGTACCTAGATCTCATCCGATATCAAATACCCCATATAGAATAGAAAATGTGGAGTTGGAGGAATTAAAGAAACAACTCCTAGATGTTTTGGAGAAGGGGTTTATCTGACCAAGTGTATCTCCTTAGAGAGAACCTATTCTCTTTGTAAAGAATAATGATGGATAAATGTGGATATTCATTGATTATAGTGAACTGAACAGGATCATAGTAAAGAACAGATACCCTCTTTCAAGAATTAATGACTTATTTGACCTAATTTGTGGGGCCCAATTATTCTCAAAGACTGATCTTCGATCTGGTTATCGTCAATTGAGGGTGAAAAAAGAAGATAATCCAAAAAAAGCCTTCCAATTAAGATATGGGAATTATGAGTTGTTTTTTATGCCCTTCGGACTGACTAATGATCCTGATATTTATATAGATCCGATGAATTGAGTCTTTAAGGACAACCTTGATAACATTGTGGTAGTTTTTATTGATGATATTATGATATATTCCAAAAGTCATGAGGAGAATGAGGATCATCTAAGGGTTATTTTTCAAACCTTATGGAAGGAGAGGATTTTTAGAAGGTTTAATAAATGTGAATTTTGGTTACAACGAGTTTCTTTCTTGGGGAACATTGTAACCAATGAAGGAATCAAAGTTAACCCTACAAAGAAAAAAGTTGTAGAGGAGTGGTCTCAACCTACAAAAATAACTGAGATTCGTAGTTTTCTTGGATTAGCATGATATTATAGGAGGTTTGTGAAAAAAAATTCATGACTTTATAATTCATTAACCAAGTTAACTCGAAAAGGGGTCAAGTTAATCTAGATAAAGGAGTGTGAGGAAAGTTTCCAAGAGCTGAATAAGAGATTGGTTACTGCACCCGTGAAAAATTTTCTCTTAATTGGAGAAGGATTCATTATTTTTAGCAATGAATCTATGAAAGAGATTGGGTGAGTCCTCATGAAAAATGAAAAAGTCATTGATTATGCATCTCGATAGTTGAATACTCATGAGCAGAACTATCCTACACATGATCTGGAGCTGGTAGCAGTCGTTTTTGCTCTGAAGATATGGAGGAACTATCTTTATGGGGATAAATGTGAAATACACATAGACCATAAAAGTTTTAAGTATATTTTCACACAAAAGAAATTGAACGTGAGACAAAGGAGATATTTAGAACTTCTTAAATACAATGATCGTTCAATTCATTATCATCCTGAAAGAGAAAACAAATTTGTTGATGCATTAAGTAGGAAAGACCCAGTTGTTTTACTCATGTTGAGGATTCAAAGAGATCCTTTGATAAATTAACTAGTAAAGGTGGACATGAGAATTATTAGGGAAGGTATATCATAAACCCTAAGCCAAAGGATTTCTCCACTGTCATTACTAGAAAATATCAAGAAACATAAAAAATAAGATCTTTTGTTACAGAAGAAGTTTTAGGATGTGAAGGATGGAAAGTTTCTTGAGTTCAATATTGATTAAGAAGGTGTATTAAAATTTCATACACGACTATGTGTTCCATTTATTCTAGAAATGAAGAAGGAGATAACGAATGAATCTCATAACTCTACTTTCTCTATAAATATGGGAATCACATAAATGTATAGAGACCTTCGTGATCATTTTTTGGTGGGATAATATGAAAATGGAGATTTCTGACTACACTTCAAGGTTCATGGTATGTCAGCAAGTGAAGGCAGAGCGAAAAATTCCTAAAGGGGTATTGTAACCACTACCCATACCAGCAAGGAAGTGGGACAATATCACAATGGACAATGTCACTAGTCTCCCAAGAACTTCCAAAGGAAACAATGTGATATGGGTTATTATGAACTATCTCACTAAGACTACCCATTTTATATCTATTTAGGAAGATTTCTCTCTTGATCAACTTTCCTTGATTTACATGAAGGAAGTGTTAAGGATTCATGGAGTTCTACTTTCAATCATATCTGATCATGATCTAAGGTTCACATCAAAATTATGGAGAAGTCTTCAACATGCTGTGAGCACCGAATTTAATTTGAGTATGGCCTATCACCCCCAAAATAATGGCCAATATTAAAGGACAATTCAAACACTCAAGGACATGATGAGAGCATGATCAAGAGAATTTAAAAGTGGATATGATCAAAATCTCCCATTAGTTGAGTTCTCATACAACAACAACTTCCACTCGAGCATTAAAATGGAACCTTATGATGCTCTATATGGGAAACAATGTAGAACTCCTAATTTTTACGATGAAGCTAGTTAGAGAAAGCTTCTTGGGCATGATCTTGTGTAAGAGATGACATAAAAAATCCATGCCATCCAGAAACACATTAAGGATGCTCAGAGTCGACAAAAGAGCTATGCTGAAAACAAACAAAGGGACTTGGAGTTTGATGTCGGTGATAAATTGTTTCTTTGAATTTTACATTAGAAGATAGTCATGATGTTTGGGAAGAAAGGGAAACTTAGCCCTAGGTACATTGGCCCCGATGAAATCCTTGATTTTGTAGAAGCAGTGGCCTATCGGCTTGAACTTCCTCCAAATATAGGACAAGTTCATGATGTATTCCATATATCCCTCTTAAGGAAGTACATAACTCACCCTTCACATGTACTAAATCTAGAGGTGGTAAAACTGTAACATGACTTCTTATGAGGAGTATCCAGTGGAGATCTTGGATCATAGAGACAAGGTTCTACGAAACAAGACTACCCACCTTATTAAGGTGTTGTGGAGAAACAAAAAATTCCAAAAATCCACATGGGAACCAAAGGACTCTATGAGGTAGAAGTATCCACACCTTTTCTACTCTGAGGGTATGAGTTGAAATTTTGGGGATAAAATTTCTTAAGGGGGGAATAATGTAACGACGCAAACTTCTAAATAATATTCGTTTCATAAATTTTTGTATTATTTTATTTTATACTAAAAAAACTACATCCTTTAATTAATGAATTGAGTATACTTAAAATAAGACCACTGGGTTTCAAATGTTATATAACTGTTGGTCAATATGATCATTGGTCAATATGAACATTGGAAACTAAACTCTTAACTTTATGATTATTGTTTATAAATACAAGTGATCATGGTTAATTAATACATAAAGAGGAGTCAATGGCCTCATCTAGTAGACTCTAGCTATACGAATGCCATCTGTTGGAGCTTGGGAAGGAGGTTTTGTCACTAGGATTTTCTCTAGACCAATCCCAAGCCGATCTTCAACATGTGAAGCTGGAACATAATTTCCTACGGGATAAGTTCAAGCTGATAGAAATCACCACTCGAGTAATGTTTTCAGAGCCGCCCCAAGATTCTGTCACCATAGCACACCTTAATCTTAGGTCCTATGCTGGTGTTATAAGTGGTTATGTAATGAGGACTTAGTTAGTTTGTGTAATCCCTTGGTATAAATAAAATTTTATCTCTTCCTTCCTATTTTAGGAATAGCTTTTCTTAATAAAGTATATGTTTAATTAAGAAATTTATGATAAATTTATTTTAGAAGTAAAAATTTTACTTTTTAGAGATTTTCCATACATGGAGAATTATTATGGTAAAATAAACATCATTTTGGAATTTCAAATGTCAAAATTAATCGAGGATGAATTTTTATAAATTTTCTAAGAAGTTTCAATTTGATGAATAGTATTTTATGAATTTAGTTTTTTGATGAATAGTGTTTTTTTGATGAATAATGTTTTTTTGATGAATAGTAAAAAATATTTTATTATTAAATAACTTTTTCTGTGAAATGATTTTCAAAAATATGACATACATGGTTGTAATCAGGGTAAAAAATGTGGTTGAATAAGATCAACATAATTCTTTGGTGAATATTAACTTTACCCTTTTGAATAGAAATTTTACCCTTATGAATGTTAATTTTACCAATGGCATAGTAACATCACCTAAGGAGGTATAATTATGTTTTAGTCATCTTAAGTGGTAATGTGATATAATTATATCATAGTATAAGTAAATAATTGTTTAAAATTATTGGTCAAGTATTAGTTTTTTATTAATTTAATTTAATTTAAAATGAAATTAATTTTTATAAAATGGAGTTCAATTTTGGATTATACACATCAAAAAATGGTTAGGGTGAATTTTGGGGATTTTTCTGAAATAGTTGAATTTTCAGTGAATACTAAAAATACAGTTTTAAGTTTTAGTGTGTTTAATGACATCATTAATGATGTAATCATTATGTAATAATTTGGTCAAATTTTGTACAGTAATATATGTTATGAGGTGTCCCAATTGGCCAATACCATGGGAAAATACCATGGGTAAGCCCATGGTTTTGCAAATACCACCGATTAGGTGTCCCTTGGAAATTAATAAAATATTCCCTCAGTTTTGATATAAATACCAACCCATTCCTTAATTTCATTAAAAATTTCTTCTAAATTAATCTATGGTCTTTCTACCTCCTAAGGTTTCCTCAAGCCACCCAAGGTCACAACCTTTGTGTTTTTGACGTTACTCTTCAAGGTAAGGGAACCTTTCACACTCCTCTTTTAGTCATGACTTCTTCTATGTTATGTATTATAGTTTACATTTTATTTTGTGGGTGTATGTTATTGTACATCCTTATTAATTTAAATTTCATTTCCAATTTATGATAGAAACTTTCCGCTCTCATCAACTGATTTTTATGAATATTTATGTGATGAAGTTAGGCTGCCAAAATTTTTGTAAGAGAAATCACATCTTCTCTTTTTTCCTTTTCATGTGGTATGTCATCCAAATATCCATACCATGATCTTATTTATTTTTTATTATATTTGTTTAATGTATTATTAGTTATTTATGATTCTATGACCCTTTTAATCTCTCTTTTTAATGTTTTCTAAAACCATGTTATATAGCCGTTATGCTGCAGAATTTTCGTCTCAAAATCTCTCTCTCTCTTTCTTAAGAAATTATCTTATTTTACTTACATGAATACCAAAACTATTTCTTTTATAGGGGTATTTATAAATAAATAAAAATGATATATTTTATTTGGGAATTTAAATACATAAAACCCTCACTCCCTTTCCATGGGTTATAAATGACATAATGATCTTATTTTTAAGTACTTTTTAAAACGTCGTGATTTTTATATGAAACCCATTTATTTTAATCTCTTTATATTATTTATGAAATGTATAATTATGATCTATGTGGGTCACATGAAAATAAAGACATATTAAGGGTGTCCCCTGATATTTGTCCAATGCATTGGGTAAGTAATTTAATCTCTAGTGATAACAAGTTTTACGATACCTTAGTGAATAACCTTGGTAATTTTTGTGACACCATGGGGATGAACCTTGGTGATATGTTCATGAATGTCTAAATAAAATTTTGTAGCCAATTTTCAATTTATTATTCAAGTTTTTATTTCTATTATATTCCTCTTTGTCATTCCTTTACGATATCCCTCATGTTCTTATTGATATCGCTCAAGATCACATGTAAACTGTTTCACTTGTTTTCCTTACTAGGACTTCTGCTCACCCATTCCTTTGATGTATGTCTACAGGTTTTGAGATATATTAATTGAACTTAAGATAAACCTATTATGAAGCCTTGAAAGTGGATTAGAATAATTTTTTATTTTTTTAATTTATTGTGCTCCTGATTTCCAAGACACTAGACTTTAAAGATCCTATGTTTGTAAAATGTAATTAAAAGTTATATAATAAAAAGGCGGGACTCCATAACTACCATACCAATTTTTATCAAGTTATAATGATGATAAGTCTTATAATAAGAATAATAGAAAATAAAAATCTATTTTTGTGAAGTTTCTTTCAAAGAATTCAGATGAGAATGTCAATATATTTTAGAAAATATTTTATCCTCACATATCACAGGTTATCTGAATCTCCTTAAGGATGTTGAAAAATGTAATGAAATATTAGTTACCTTTTAAAATGATGGGTCACTCAAAATAAAATGTATTGGATCGATAATGATTGGTAAAGATCAACTAAAATCCAAGAGCAGATTGTATATTCAAGGACTGAAACACAATCTTCTTAGTGTGTCTTAGTTATGTTATGAAGTAAATGAAGTGATTTTTTTAATAAACATGGGGTTTTTTGTGAATTTCTTAAAATATGGATGTATCTTGAAAAAATTATAGTAGACAAGAGGGAATTTGTTTTAGATTGGTGATACTATAAATTCTTTTTATTTGAGAATGAAAAAAGAAAATAAATTATGCTATGAATGATTTGGTCATCTTGGACAAAAGAATATATGTAAGAATATAAGTGGAGACAATGTTCATGATGTTCCTAAGTTTAAAACATAAAGTAATTGTATGTGTTCTAATTTTTAAAAGGTAAATATTATGAATACTCAATACAAGAAGGTGGAAATAAAATCCACCCATCCTTTATAGTTAATAAAATCTGATATTTGCTTCCCATGAGGTAGAAATCAATAAATAGAGACAATTATTTTACTTTATTTATTGATTACTTTAATTGAATTAAATATATTGTGTTTATGAATCATAAATATAAGGCTCTAAATAGGTTTAAGAGTTTTAGGATAATTTCAGTGAAAGATTGTTGTTACTCCTTAAAGAAGATTCAAACACATAATTATATTGAGTATACTATTGGAATATTTGAGGAATATATTGAAAAACATTGTATCCATCATGAAATTAGTGAATTATATACACATTAACAGAATAGTGTTAGTAAACAAAATAGTGTTACTGAGTAAAAAATATAATTATTATGGATATGGATTGAACTATGTAGTCAGATTATAACATATCTCAATATTTCTAGAGACAAGCCATTGGAGTAGAAGTTCATATTCAAAATCATTGTCTTTATAGGAAATATTTTGATATTTCATTAGATGAGATTTATTAAAATAAATCTATAAGTTTGAATCATATAAGATTGTTTTTTATCCCTTTCATTATCAAAGTTAAGGGTAAAAATATGGGAAAATTTGAAAGAAGAGGTATTTATTGTATCTTCCTATGTTATCCCCAAATGGAAGAAGATATTATTATTACAACAAAGAAACATGAAATATTTTTTATTCTTATAATGTGAAAGTGAAGTAATATATAAATAAAGTGAAATCACAAGAGGAATAAATTTCTAAAAGTGATGATTATGAATCTATTTTTTGTAAAAAAATAAGGTAAAGTTTCCAAAAATTGTGAAAATTATAAATAAGTTCTTTTTGAATAAATTGATCCATAAAATTATATTTTTTAGGAACAATATTATTCATGCCATCCATGTTTGAAAAGTCAAGTTCATGTTCAAAATATCATTGGAAATCATGGACAGTAGATTCAAACTATAAGAACTTTGAGGTTTTTCTATCTTAAAACATTTATTTCTCAAGTTGGACCAAGATATGTGTACGAAGCAATGAAACATCATGAGAGGATTTATGCAATAAATGAAGTTATAGATTAAATAAAAAATAAAAAGATTTGAGATTTTGTACCCAAGCTCAAATAGAAGAACATTATTGGAAAGAAGTGTGTTTTCTGAAACATGATAAATGAAAATGGTAAATATGTGATAAATAAATCAGGATTAGTGTGTAAAGTATTTTCTTAGGTTGATGGAGTTGACTTCAATGAGAACATTGCACTAGTTTCAAGGCTTGAAACCATAATTTTTTTCTTTCCAGTGCAATACAAAGGAAACACATTATCTTTCAATGGATATCAATTTAGCCTTCCTCAATGTTTAATTATAAGAGGAAGTTTATATTGAACAACCACATGGTTTATTTCATGGTGGATATGAGAATTGTGTTTTAAGGTTAAAAAATGATTTATATGGTATAAATAAAACCCCAATAGCTTGGTATTTAAATCATGAAACATACTTGAAGGAATTTAATTTCAGGAAAGGAAGACCTAACATCAATCTCTACATTGAGGATGATAATGGGGAATTTATCATCATTGTTATTTATGTTGATGATATTATTTTTACTAGGAATTATAACAGAGTTTGTGAAGTGTTTTCTAATGAAATTAGGAATATCTTCAAAATGTCTATGCTCAGTGAGATGAGATACTTTGGTTCCTTATAAATTTCTCAAAATAAAGATCATATTTTTCTGTCTCAGTATAATTACTCTAAATAAATGTTGAAGAAATTTTAAATGAAGGAATTAAAGAATGCTTCTACACCAATTTCTATAAGAAATAAATATTCCAAATAATAATAAGTAAAGGATGTGGATCTAAAGAAATTTTAGAAGATAATTGGCAGTATATTATACCTTTAATCTTTAAGGATGAATATAATGTACACTATTACACTTTGTTCTCAATATAAAAGTACCAAAAAAAGTGTCCCATTTCATGGATGGAATGTGAATACATAGATACATAAAAAAGACATTGAAATTTGGATAGAAATAGGACAATAAAGGAAATCTTGATCTTTTTGGTTATTCAGATACATATTGGACATGACGTGTTGATGATAGGAATTCTACATATGGTGGAGTTTTATTTATTAGATAAATATGTGTTGGTTTGAATTTAAAGAAATATAATTTAGAGACATTGATCACTATTGAGGAAAATATGTGTCTTACACCCATTCCTTACCAAAAATTATATAGTTGAAGTCTTAGTTATAAAATTTAAAAGTTGAAGTGAAGTTGCCACTACTATTGAGATGTGATAATAAAAGTGTTATTAATATTTCCAATAATATAGTTCAACATTAAATATATAAGAACATTGATATTAAAAATCACATCATCAAAGAACTAGTGGAGTGTAATGATTTAAAGTTTCAATTTTTTCCTAAAAAGGAGCAGATTGAAGATGTGTTTACCAAGCCACTAAAAAAGGAGGCATTTCAAAATATGAGGTTTAATTTTGGTGTTAAACATCAATATTTATAGTCATATGGTAAATTTTTCTTATCCCCTCTCTTGTATTTTATTTATATCTTGCTTTCAATAGGGATGAAAAATTGACAATATAAATATTTCCATTATGTTTATCTAACTATTTTTTGTCAGAGGGGTAGTAGATAATGCAGGGGGAGTATCCATTGGAATGTTTTACTATTAAAGGAATTATATAATGAAGGAATAATATTTTTAGAGACATTTTTTAAAATGTCCAAGCTACGACTTTAGTGTGTGGATAAAGTATTTTAAAAATTTCTTATAAGTGGTTGTAGGAATCTTTCAGGTTTGAAAGAGTTGATGATTTTATAATGAAATCTGGTTTGAAGATTGCATGGTTTGTATTAAGGAAGATACATATAGATAACTATATTATGGACAACATGGTATTATTTATTAAATTTTATTATTTCCTTCACTAATTTCACTAATGTAGTTTTGGAACTATTATATGGTGATCCATTGATATGTTTTAAAAGTTTCATAGTGATTTATGTTCCTTGGTTGATAATAAAATAAAAATTGGGAGATTGTTGAGACCAAGAGGTGCTAATATGGTTGTATTGATACATTTGGTTGAATAATGGGTGAAGATGATATTATTGAGTGTGTCATATTTTTTTGTTAATTCATAAACCATATTCTATGTCAAATTAGACGATTCTATGTAAAATGATCTCTATGTTTATAGAAATAATGATTTTTACATCATGATTTGGGAATTTCATGAAGTGATGAATGCTCTTTGGAAAAAGGAGGGATAAACCAGGATGACCAAACCCATTGTAGATGGAATTTTTTGAAGGAATTTATCAACATGGTAAATGAAACACCCTGGTGATGGTTGTGGTAAATATAGAGAAGAGGCCTGGAAGTCCATTCCCATGGTACAATATGGTTTGATGGTGTTGGTGCATTGGTGATGTTCTTGTGAAAAAAACCAAGGTAAAAATGGTCGTTTTGGTCCCTATGGTGTTCTTCCAGTGTGCCTATGTGATATGACCAATCTTAAAAAGATGTAGTGGTTATCATGGTATCTATTGAGTCTACCTATACAAACCAGGAAATTACACTATGATTGTGGTGGTTTGTAAAGAATTCATAGTTTAAAGTTAGAGTATAAGTCTAAAATATCTATAAGTAGGAAGTATACACCATGGTGGTTTCCATTTTGAAGGAAAAACAACTTATGATTCTTCACTACAACATGGTGCAATCCATATCAGGGAATTTGATTCAATTTTAAGCAATTACGATGATGTGGAATCTTGAATGAATCAATGGATATAAAATTTTATCTATTAAGTCTTTTTTATAAGTATCATTGTTATATATAATATCTAACAAGATAAAATAGTTCAACTTGAAGTGGGAGTAGTTGATTTAGTTGAAGGAAGTTATTGGATTGAATTATAATATTAAAATAAAAATATGATCTTATGCATTGCTATTGATATTTTTAAAATCCTGGAATGCATGTAAGAATGATAAGAATAACAGAAGTGATAATAATAATAAGAGAACATAGATAAATAATAGAAGAAAAATTTGGGAACAATTTTCACCAAAGTGAAGAGATCATACCTATGTTTCTACAAGTTGAAGAAGTTGTGGACGAGTATCACTGCATCAAAAAATAAATTATATGTTTTGGAAGGATTTATTTTTTTCTATCGATTTCTTTATCATTTTAATATTGTTGGAAGCACTATCACAGATGAGAGACTTTTTATAACAGGAGTTCAAGGATAAACATTTCTCGTTGTACCTACATATTGAAACTAGTGGGTCATATGATCTCAGCAGAATCTAGATCATGCTAAGAATATCCTTCCTTTTTGAGAGGTGAACCTTATAAATCTTCCTTGAACTTCATGTTTGTGTTAGACAATAATCAATATTCAATGTAATTGGTGATAAGGGTTATTTCACCAAGGAGACTTAAAAAGAAATTGAATCACTAATTCACCCCACCTTAGTGATTCCTCACTAATCCTAGAGGTTTTTTTTAGTTTTCATATTTGAAGAACATTTTTTAGAAATTTTATCATTTTAAAGAGAAATATTAATAAAAAAACAATATTTTAAACCTTATATTTTACCACTTTAAATAAGAAAACTATTTAGAGAAATGCATATGTGATTAGTAAGAAAAACATCAACCTAGACTTTAATTAACTCAATGGAATTACCCATAACTATCCTTGATAATAAATATTTGTTTTAAATAGATAAGGTGTTAAGGTTTTAAAATTGGGGAGTATTTTTTTAAAACCAACCCTCTAGTTTGGGGGAAATAAATGAAGAAAACTTGCCTATTTTTTTTTATTTTGAGGAAAAGATTCATTTTTTAATTTTTAAAAACATTAAGTTTTGTTTAGGTAGAAACCTATTTTAGTAAAAAAATAATGTATAAAAATCAATCACTCCCTTCCACTTAACTTTCTAAATCATTACCTCACTACCAATATAACTATTAATCAAGGTTAAGTATGAATTATTAACTTATACTCATCTAGGATTTTGTGTAGAGAAGTGAAAACATAAGAAAAGAACAATGAATAAATATAAGAAAATTACTAGATAAATGTAGTTAGAGTATTCTAACTTTAATGCTTAGAGAATTTCATAGTCAGCATACACACATAAGAAATAATGACACATTTAAAAAAACCATTTATGTCATATTATCCATATAACATCTTATATCATCTTTAGGAGTGCTATAATATACAATAACACATAACACCAAAAAATATAAACAAGGAGAGTTCTTATGTTCATGAGACTTTATAACTAATTTACTAATACTTTCTTAGCACATGTTATAAAAAGGCCCAAGTATAGAATTTAATGTAACAAGTTAAACCTATACAATCAAGAATTTATTTAAAATCATATTTTACCAAAAATATAAAACACATTCTATAAACAAACATGGATATTTTTTAAACCATTAGATAGCTACTTACAGAATCTAGCTAAAAATATTCCACTTGATATAATAAAATAGGCTATAAACCAACAATTCATAGATCAAAAACAATATTTTGGATTTATTATTATCTTTGTAAAATTAATGGTAGTCATGTCTCGTGCATATCCTGGAAATTCACCAAGGGGATAAGAACTATTTACCTTAATAAATATAAAGATATAACATTAAATAAATTATAAAGGTATTCTATAAACACCACCAGGAAACCCCTAAAAATCATCAAGTAAAAAACCATAAGACAATGTCTCCAATAAAATAATTACTATAATTAATGAACAAAAAAACTTGAATAAAACCAAGTAAAGTTACCCCCAAATCCATTAAATACCCTAATAAACTAAAGATCAAAATAAAATGACCAATTCATATTTTAATATCAACTCAAAAATCACCAAAAAATCTATAATACACCCCACCCAAATAAATTTCGAACTGAATAGTTATTGATAGAATAAGGATATCCAAAAAGGCTCTCTTTAATAAAAAGTGGAATAATCCTTAGGAAAATGAGTGTTTTCACCATAAATCGGTGAAATCACACCACCAAATCCTGACTAAGATGATAAAAAACAAAGGTTATAAGGAAGAAGAAATAGAAAAGGGGAAGAGATAAGAAGGTTTAACTTATATTTGGCATGGGGATCTCCCTTGAATCTACTAAAGATCTCATGGATAGAGGGGAAGAAGGGGATTTTAAATAGTCATAAGAGAGGATTTTTTGGGGCTAGAGAAATGAGGTGTTCTCCTAGATAATCATGATAAGAAATATAGAATGGGGGGAGGGGGTGAAATGTATTATAATTCACAACTTACAATTTTTTAGACCATCTGAAGATGTAAATATACCAAAAGTTATGATCTTTATATTAACCTATAATTTAACAATTAAAAATATTAGAAATAAAGAAATCAATCAAATCCATATAAATATAGAATAAATATAAACAAGTGTAAAACATGTAATAATAATAAAAATTGGGGTTTTTTGATGTTTAGTAAAATAAAAAATAGTAAGAATACAAAATGTATGCAAAATAGAAAATTATACCTAGGAGTATCTACCTCGTATACAAGTAAAGGCCGGATTGCCTCGAACTAAATTGTGATTTTCTATTAATGATTATTACAGCTGATTTGATTTTCACCATTGGGTGACACACTTGTGGTGTGATGTTTATATTTTTTATACCTGGGTTCTATTTAGTTGCACCCCGATGAGATGAGGGTATGCCATCTCATGCACCATCTAGGCACATGTTAGAATCACATGCCATTTATAGTTTCCATGCCATGTAGGTGCATTAGAAATTGCAGGTTATTGTGATAGATTTTGTGAAAGAAAATGCATGCTTTTGTGATAGATGCCTTGATAAAATACCTGCTATTTGATAGGGTATTGTTATGTATGGTTTTGTGAATGAACACCCAACTTTAGTTTTTGAGGAGTATGGGACCTCATAAACTGGAATTTGGTGGATCATCGACTTGTTTACTTTGTTATAACACGTATAAGATGCCAAGCTTTGGTTCACGGGGAGTATGGGCCCTCATGTATCAGAATTTGGCACTTTGGTATATGTTCGGAGGTTTTATGGACTCTAGAGTAGTTTATAAGGCTTAATGTCCAGAAAAACCCATAATACACGCCATGTAATTTTGTTTACATGCCATGTACACTTTTGTTCAGGAAGAAATGAAAAAATTTTAAGTACACTCTGTGTACTGCAAGTACACGTCGTGTAGTTTCTAACCATGTCATAGGCCGTGTAGCCAGAAACACGGGTATTGGGAAAACTCTAGAGGCAACATGCCGTGTACTGGTTGTACACGCCGTGTCGTGCTGACCCTGTGTCCACTGTGTAACTAACAACACTGACAGGGAAATATTCACTTAAACATGTCGTGTCACTTTTGAACATGCTGTGTAGTATAATATGGGAATATGGCCATGTAACTAACAACATGGTTCGTTGTTATCCTTTTTATTACACGCTGTGTCCATCTGGAAAACATCGTGTAGTGTGAGCTGTGTATCTGGCCATGTCTCGAATAAACACGGGTCGGTGAAGCTCGTCTAGTACACGCCATGTACCTGTGGGACACGTCGTGTAGTCTTGACCGGTGAGAGACTGTGTGGACTTGGCCGTGTGGCTGGGGAAATATGGTGGTGTACACGCCGTTTGTGGGTGTAACACGCCGTGTAGTGTCAGACGAGTAGCTGGCCATGTCACTAACAACACAGGCAGTTGGAATCTAAGTAGTACACGCTGTGTCTATCTAGAACATGCCATGTAGTATGAGATGTGTAACCAGCCGTGTCTCGAACAACACGGGTCATTAAAGCATGTCCAGTACACAGTGTGTAGATCTTATACATGCCGTGTAGTCTTGTTCAAAAGAGAGTCGTGTGGCTAATCCGTGCAGAAGGACTCTAGCAGGGGAAGAAAATTCAAAGTACACACCGTGTGTGTGGACTACACGCCGTGTGTTTGGGGTGTTACACGACCAGTTCTGGAAGAAGTACATGCCCATGTGAAATAATTGATGGAACATGCCTTGTAGTTATTATACACTCCATGTAGTCTTGTTTTGTCAACTTGAATGTTTTATTTTCCTTGTTACCTTCTTGCGCTTCTAGTTCTTAGTCCTTAGTGGTCTTGATTTAAGGCGTGTGTTTGACCTTGTAGAGTCATGCTGCCAAGATGACCACAAGTTGTTCTCCATGAGAGAGGAAACGATTATACTCCTGAGATAGTAGGCCATGGGTTACCGATGGACCCTCCAGTAATTCCAGATGCGGCGCCAACCGTTATACCAGACGTAGGCACAGATGCACAATTCCATGAAGGCTTCATGCAGTTTATGCAGACCTTCCAGGGAGCATCACCGGTTGACACATCTATGGAAGATATGACACATATATTTCAACAGAAACATCTGCCTACGTTTTCAGGGGATGGAAGACCACAATCTGCGAAGTCTTGAATGGGTTCTATGCAGATGATCTTCGAGAATCTGGAGATGCCTCCTGGGAGGAGGGTCAAGCTCACTACTTATATGCTACGTGATTCTTCCAAGAGGTGGTGGGATGTTACCACCCAAATAGAGCATCATAGAGACATGGCGTTGGAATATTTTTAGGCATCCTTCTATGAATTTTTCTTTCTGGAGATGCTAAGGTCAGATAGAGCTTGAGAGTTCATGAATCTGCAGCAGGGCTCCATGTCAATGATGGACTATTTTGCCCGCTTCACCGAGCTACATAATTTTGTACCTGTTCTAGTGGGTGATGATACGTTGAGGGCTAGACGCTGTGAGGATGGTCTTTGATATGAAATCCGAGCACTGGTGAATGTTTTCAAGTTTCATAAAGTGAATGCTATTGTGAACCAAGCACTGATTACTGAGCGGAACCTACGGGAAGCTAGTGGTGCAGGCCAGGCTGGTTCGATACTAGTTTCTGGTACTATTTCTACTGGTAAGAGGAACAGGTAGATGGATTTCTCTCACAGTGGCAGTACTAGCCATAAGAATTCTTTAGGTGGCCTGGTAATGTGTTATTAGTATGGTAAAGAGGGGAACAAGAGACCTCAGTGTCCATGTGACCCAGTGGAGTGCCGATCTTGCGACAAGATGGGTCATCTGTAGCATTTTTTTAGGGCGTTTCCACCAGTGACTAGTGAGAGGGGTTTTGTGCAGACTCCATGTGCAGGAGTTGGGCCAGCAGCTTCTTACAAATCAGAGAATTGGAATACGTCAGGACATTCAGGTTGAGTTTGTGGTCATGGCCGTGTTATCCAGATACCAAGATCCCAGAGACGACAGGGTGGGTCAGCTCAGGGTAGTTGGGCTATGTCACAGGGCCCCGACACTGGGCAGGCATATGCAATGCAATAGACCCAACGGGAGAAGGATCTCAAACCTTCCACTGTCAGAGGT
This sequence comes from Viscum album, assembly GCA_963277665.1. Taxonomy (NCBI): domain Eukaryota; kingdom Viridiplantae; phylum Streptophyta; class Magnoliopsida; order Santalales; family Viscaceae; genus Viscum; species Viscum album. Next base: position 2,101,243,528 of record OY728130.1, on the reverse strand, counting down.
ACTGTACTTGTTGATTCTGTTTTATCTTCAGTACTTTTAAATACTGGGGCTACACATAGCTTTATATCTGTGACCATTGTGGAGAGACTTGGGATCTATGTTTCGTCTTCTTCTGATATCATGACGCTAGAAACTCCATTGGGGATTAGAATGGCAGGTGTGCGTCAGTTCAGGGAGTTCCCCCTAGAGGTTGGTGGGTGTCACTTTCGACGGGAGCTCTATGTCTTAGAGATGACAAGATATGATGTAATTCTCAGGAGGGACTGGTTGGTACCCTTTTGAGCATTTTTAGATTTTTATCATCACATGGTGAGTTTCACGTCACTAGAGGGCGGAGAGTTTCTATACAAGGGAGAATGGGATGTCCAGGCGAGCTGAGATGGACCCAAGTATCATGGGTGAGGTGGAGTGACGTCCCAGATTGCGAGTCTATAACTGGATGACCAGGGAACTTGTCAGGAAGAATTCCCACTAGTATTTGATCATTTCAGATACGTCTTCCCGGATTACTTTTCAGGTCTACCTCTAGAGAGAGAGGTTGATTTCTCTATTGAGCTTGGGCCAGGAGTGGCACTGGTGTCCATTACTCCTCACAGGATGGATACACCAGAATTGTAGGAGCTCAAGAGGTAGTTAGAGGAGTTAAAAGTAAAGGGTTTCATATCACCCAATACTTCTCCTTGGGCTTCACCTATCCTGTTTGTGAAGAAGGTGGACGGTACCCTTAGAATCTCTGTGGATTATTGGAAACTAAACCAGTTGACAGTTAAGAACCAATATCCTTTACCGAGGATTGACTATATTTTTTATCAACTTAAAATAGAAGGAGTGTTCTCAAAGATTGACTTGAGATCCAGATATCATCAATTGCGCGTTAGACCATCAGACATACCTCTTACAGACTTTCAGAGCAGGTATGATCTATATGAGTACTTGGTCATGCTGTTCGGACTCTTGAACGCGCCAGAAATTTTCATGGATTTGATGAATCGTGTGTTCCACCCATATTTGGATTCTTTTGTTATAGTCTTCATGGACGATATCTTGGTGTATTCTCACACTTGACATGACCATGCCACCCATCTTGAGATCTTACTGAGTACATTAAGAGAGCATCCGTTATATGCTAAGAACTCAAAGTGCCACTTTTGGATGGACCATATTCACTTCTTGGGTCATATCATCTTAGAGGCAGGAGTTGCGGTAGACCCAGATAAAGTAAGAGTAGTAGTTTCTTGGGAGAATCCCAAGAACGTGTTTGAAATATGGAGTTTATTGGGGCTGGTTGGTTACTACAATAGCTTTATACATGAATTTTCCCTCTTATCAGCGCCATTGATGGGTTTGACTAAGAAGGGTGTGAAGTTCATTTGGTCAGAAGCTTACGAGATAGCCTTTCAAGAGCTGAATGGAAGGTTGACATCAACACTGGTCCTAATACTTCCAGAGAAAGGGAAGAGCTATATAGTTTACTGTGATGCATTAGGTATTGGGCTGGGAGCAGTGTTGATGCAGGGCGATCGAGTAGTTGCGTACGGGTCTCAGCAGTTGAGGCCACATGAGAGGAATTACCCGATGCATGATCTCGAGTTGGCTATAGTTGTTCATGCATTATGCTGTTGGAGACATTATCTATTGGGAGAACATTTTGTGGTGTTTACGGACTAAAAAAGTCTTAAATACATCTTTACCCAGCATGAACTAAATTTGAGATAGTGAAGGTGTGTTGAATACCTTCAGTCCTTCGACTTTGAGCTTGCCTATACACCCGGTAAGGGTAACGCAGTAACCGATGCACTGAGTAGGAGGAATCAGATACATGAAATGTAGGAGGCCAGTGGTGATTGGCAGCTTATGACTTTGTTCTCTGAGATGAATTTGGTGGTGCATGATAGTCAGGGGCGAGCCCATCTTCCATCCTTAGTTTTGACTTCTACCCTCCTGTATAGAGTGAGGATGAGACAACTATCAGATTCGAAAGGCCTAGTTCTATGGGAGTCGATGGCAAGTGGGGACCCTCCTCCTGGTTGGACGATAGGTGATGATTAGGTACTGCGTATCCATTGATGAGTGTGGGTTCTAGGGGATATATGCGAGGAGTTAATGCAGGAGTTTCATGCTTCAGCTTGGGCAATGCATCCCAGAGTTACCAAAATGTACCGGGACTTGAGACGTCAGTATTGGTGGTCGGGTATGAAAAGAGAGGTTGCTGGTTTTTTTTCGAGATGTTCCACCTGTCAGTAGGTGAAGGCGGAGAATCAGAGGCTAGATGGACTATTACAACAGTTACCCATTCCGGAGTGGAAAGGGGATGATGTCGCGATGGACTTCATGAACAGGTTTCTGAGGTCACCTCGAGGCAGTGATGCTATATGGGTTGTTGTGGACCAACTTACGAAGGTAGCTCACTTTTTGGTGATCAAGGAGACCTTTAGTGTTGACGAGCTCGAGAAGATTTATATCCGAGAGGTAGTACATCTTCATGGGGTCCCTCGTTCTATCATTTCAGATAGGGATGCCTATTTTATGTCTCACTTATGGCAGAGTTTTTAGAGGGAACTGGGTACACAGGTGCCTCTAAGAACAACTTACCACCCTCAGACTGATGTCCAGTTAGAGTGTACGATACAGGTGCTATAGTACATGCTGCGTGCATTCGTCCTAGACTTTGGGGGATCTTGGGGGAAGAACATACCCCTGGTCGAGTTTTCCTATAGTAATAGTTTTTAGGAAACTATTGAGATTGAATCTTACGAGGCTTTATATTGTAGGCCATGCCGATCACCCTTGTGTTGGTTGGAGGTAGGCGAGGCAGCTCTACCGGGACCACATCTCATGCAGGAGACTTCAGAGTAGGTCCAGTTGATTTAGAAGTGAATGACTACTGCACAGTCTTTTCAGAAATCTTATGCTGATCGCCACAGACGACCTTTGGAGTTCGTGGTTGGGGATCAGGTTTTCTTGCATGTTTCACTGAGGTTGGGACATAGGAAGATCATGAGATAGGGTAAACTTTCACCGAGGTATGTGGGGCCTTTTGAGATTCTAGAGAGATTCAGGTTGGTTTCCTATCAGTTGAAGTTACCACAGATATACCGGGTCATACACGATGTCTTCCACGTATCTCTGCTACGCCGTTATCACTCAGACTCATCTCATATTTTTCATCTTGAGGAGTTTGAACTTAAGGTCGATGCATCCATTGAAGAGAATTTGATATGTATTGTTTATAGGAGCACGAAGGTTCTCCGAGGCCAGCCATTTCCTCTCATATGGGTTATATGGAAGTATGGATGAGTGGAGGATGAAACCTGGGAGCGGGAGACCGATGTACGTTCTCAGTGGTCAGATTTGTTCTTAGCTTTATCTTCACCACCTTTTGAATTGAAATTAGGGGACAAATTTCTTTAAGGGGGAATTTTTTTTATGAACCTAGTTCTTATTCTTGAGGTACGAGTTTCTTCTTTTCCTTTTTCTTTTAATATTTTTGAGAAAATAAGGAAAATGGGAAAAAATCCCAACATTTGTGGGTACACACCGTGTAATTTTCCACACACCATGTACTTTGGCCATGTGGGATGAGTATACAGGGCGTGTAGGCCTGTCGGCGTTTAAGGGTGTAAAAACTAACTACACGCCATGTACTTAGTATATACACGCTGTGTAATTAGTTGGTAGGTGAACAATAAGGTGGTGTGTGTAGCCGCTAGCGGAACGACAGTACACACCATGTAACCAAGTCGACTGATGAACAGTGGTGCGGTGGAAAGTGGCCGCTATAGGAATAGTTAAAAAATAGAAAGTACACACCATGTACTTGAGAGTACATGCTGTGTAGTTATGTTTTTTCATTTAAAATAGGCAGTAGCCTCCTCTTTCGACAAAGGAAGCTTATAACTCGTTTGGAGCACTGGGAGGGGATGCAGAAGCTTGGAAGAGCTCCCGATGGCATTCCAAAACTCGGATTCTTCCACCATCGATTAGGATTGGACCGTGCGGATCTACGTTGTTATTGGTTGATTCGAGAGGCATCGTTCAAGTATATCAATCAGAGGAGATCGAGGTAGGTGGTAAGGTGTTTATTTCCAACTATCGAGTTGATTTTGGGTACCGTTGTGCTATGCGCCCATTTTTGGGGTGTTGTACGGATAAGGCCTTGACTGATTAAATACCTATAATTTCATAGGTAATCTTTTAATTATGTATAAATTGTTGTTTGGGATCATTTTCTTGATCGAGGGTCACCCTGTGGGTGAGTTTCCCTGGTTTAGCCATTTGGCTGGGATACCCGAGGGTATGCTGTGATTATAGCATGATTTGAGTTTTCTTGAGATAAAATGTATATAAATTGCTTGCTTATGTGTTGGGCTCAACCCAGTTACTTGTTTAGCCTGAGGGAAAGTGCTTGTTTAGCCTGAGGGAAATGTTTCATATGCCTGAGGGCTATAGCTTCCGTGCCTAAGGGCAATCACCTGAGGGTTTAGTTTCTGTTTAGACTGAGGGCAAGGCCTGAGGGAAAGATTCTGTTTAGCCTGAGAGAAAGGTTCTATTTAGCCTGAGGGAAATATTTTGTTTAGCCTTAGGGCAAGATTCTGTTTAGCTTGAGGGAAAGATTCTATTTATCCTAAGGGAAAGGTTCTATTTAGCCTGAGGGAAAGATTCTGTTTAGCCTGAGGTAAAGGTTCTGTTTAGCCCGAGGGAAAGATTCTATTTAGCCTGAGGGAATGGTTCTATTTAACCAAAGGGAAAGATTCCGTTTAGCTCAAGGGAAAAGGTTCTTACGTATGAGGAAAATGTTTAATTTAAATATTCACTGTGTTGATTTCTTATGTTAAACCTGCCAAGCTAAAGCACAGACTTGGTATTGTTTTACCTTCTACTTGTTAGATAGCCTGTTTTGGTTTTTGCTGCGGCATTGTTTTGGAGATTCTCGGTCGAGGCCAGGTCTCAAGAACTTACAATTTAATTATATTTAATTTTTAAATAATAATTAAATGGTAATGGAACTAGTAGGAGTAGTTTCTTTTGAGTACTTACTAGTTTAATGCATTTCACTACTAAACACTGTTGTTGGACTTTTACACTGACAGTTGGGCATGTTCCTTTGGTGGTTTCTACTGGGATTTATTTCTCACACCCTATTTGGGTCATGTCTTGGGCCCAAACAGATTATATTGATGCAGGTGTTGATAAGGGTAAGAGTACCTATATAGGTACTTGATTGTTGCAGAGGAGTAGGAGAGCATATGACCGAGCTTAGGCTTGCGATGCTGCTGAGTTCCTGCTGCACTGTTTTGCTTTGTTGTTTTTGTACTTGTACCTTATAATTTATTGTTTTGGATTGCAGCGTATCCTGTTTTGGATGCTTTCTTAGATATTAGGGACATATTGAATCATTATATATATATGACTGTTGGTCAGTTATTTACTTTTATACTATTGTCCATTTCATCTTGGTATTGTTTACTGCTTCCACTTTTGCATGTTTATATTGTTTTCTGCTGCACTACACTTTGACAAATGAGGGCATAGTTTCCCCACTATCAGTCCTAGGCCCTCACTGCTAGTCGGAAGCCTCTGGAGTTTGGAGAAATGCGCTTGAGGTCATGTGACCAACCGGTTTCGGGGCACCCATTGTGTGGCACCCGGATCCGGGACATTACAGTAACATCACCTAAGAAGGTATAATTATGTTTTAGTCATCTTAAGTTGTAATTTGATATAATTATATCATAGTATAAGTAAATAACTGTTTTAAAAATTATTAGTCAAGTATTAGTATTTTATTAATTTAATTTAATTATAAATGAAATTAATTTTTATAAAATGGTGTTCAATTTTGGATTCTACACATGGAAAAATGGTTTGGGTGAATTTTTGGGATTTTTCTAAAATAGTTGAATTTTCAGTGAATAGTAAAAATACAGTTTTAAGTTTCGGTGTGATTAATGACATCATTAATGATGTAATCATTAGGTAATAATTCTTGTCAACTTGTGTACAGTAATATATGTTATGAGGTGTCCCAATTGGCCAATACCATGGGAAAATACCAAGGGTAAGCCCATGGTTGTTCAAATACCACCGATGAGGTGTCACTTGGAAATTAATAAAATATTCCCTCAGTTTTTCTATAAATACCAACCCGTTTCTTAATTTCATTCAAATTTTTTTATAAATGAATCCATTGTATTTTTACCTCACAATAAGTCCTCCCAAGGTTCCCTCAAGCCACCCAAGGTCACAACCTTTGAGTTTTTGAAGTTAATCTTCAAAGTAAGGGAACCTTTCACCCTCCTCTTTTAGTCATGTCTTCCTTTATGTTATGTCTTATAGTTTCTATTTTATTTTGTGGGGGTATGTTATTATATATACTTATTAATTTTCATTTCATTTATAATTTATTATAGACCCTTTCCACTCCCATCAACTGATTTTATGAATTTTTAAGTGATGTTGTTAGGCTGTCGAAAATTTTGTAAAAGAAATCACATCTTCTCTTTTTTACTTTTCATGTGGTATGTCATTAAAATATCCATACCATGATCTATTTTATTTTTATTCTATCTCTATAATTTATTATGAGTTATTTATGAGTGGTTTACCCATGTCCCCTCTCTTTTTAATGTTTTCTAAAACCATGTTATATAACAGTTATGATTCAGAATTTTCATCTCAAAATCTCTCTCCCTTTTTCTCAAGAAATTATCTTATCTTATTTATATGAATACTCAAAACTATTTAGTTTATAGGGATATTCATAAAAACTTAAAAACTATATATTTTATTCTGGAATTTACATACATGAAACCCTCACTCCCTTTCCCTGGGTTTTAAATGAAATAACGATATTTTTAAGCACTTTTTAAAACGTCACGATTTTGATATGAAACCCATTTATTTTAATCTCTTTGGGTTATTTATAAACTGTATGATTATGATCTATGTGGATCACATAAAAATAAATACATATTAAGGGTTCACCCTGATATCACTCTAATGCATTGGCTAAATAATTTAATTTCTATAGATGACAAGTTTTACTATACCTTAGTGAACAACCTTGGTAATTTTTATGACACCTTGGGGATGAACCTTGGTGATATGTTCATGAATGTCTAAATTAAATGTTTTAGACACATTTCCAAGTTATTACTCAAGTTTTTATTTCTATTATATTCCTCTTTATCATTCCTTTATAATATCCCACATGTTCTTATTGATATTTATCAAGATCACATGTAAACTATTTCACTTATTTTCCTTACTGAGCCTTCTGCTCACCCTTTCCTTTGATGTATGTCTCGAAGTTATGAGATACAATAATTTTACTTAGGATTAACCTATTATGAAGCCTTAAAAGTGTATTAGAAGATTTTTTTTATGTTTTTCATGTATTATGTTCCTGATTTCCAAGACACTAGAATTTAACGATCCTCTATTTGTAAAATGTAATGAAAATTTATGTAATAAAAAGGCGGGATGCCATAGTTGGAATAAAAGGGTAGTTTAGTTATTTGTAGAAATTAGGCTATGAAAACATTAGGAAGAACCCTATATAAAAGTTTAAATATAAAAAAAATCATGGTATTTTGGTGAAATATTAAGTAAGTTGTTTCCGAACAAATAAATCTCTATCTGGATACGAACAAGTGGATGTGGCTCTAGAACAGATGTACCTAGGAGTAAAAACTCCGACAAGGAGTTTCGGGATTGACCCAAGTGATCCAAGAATACGAAAAAAGGCCTTATTTTACTTTTGGTTTGACACTCCCAAGGGATATGTTTGGTTAATCACAAACTTTTTAGGAATCAACATCATGGATTTATAGAGAAATGTAATTGTTGTGATGGAATAATATTTTTTAGCATAATGTATTAAGACATACAAATCCCTTATAGTTAAAATATTCCTAAATGAAATAAGTTTCTCACTAAGGTTTTACTATTTTAGAAAATATAGGGCAATAGGAGGAACCATTTAAATGGTGACCACAATGGACCATGCCCTGACGACCCTCTGATGGGCGCCAAAACAGAAATTTTTTATGAGAATGATGAACCAACTAACTCAAGTTATGGGAAATAACTTTAATCAAGTTGATAGACCAATCATACTGTGAAGGGAGAAACAATATATTGAGTCCTTTATGTGTCAACGAACACTAACCTTCAGTGGATCTACCAACCCATTGATTGATGAATAGTGGATTAGCTCTATTGAGAATATCTTTTCTGTGCTTCGCTGTTTGGAATAGGAGAAGGTCACCCTAGCTGTTTAATACCTAGAGGGAGAAGCTGATTAGTGGTGGGAACTAATTAAAATCACAAGGCCAAGAGTAGGGGTTGAAGCTATGAGGTGGGACGAGTTTATAGAGATCTTCTTCAGTATGTATTTCCATCGTTCTTTGAGAACAAGAATAGATAAGGAGTTTCTCGAGCTGAAGAAGAAGGAGAAAAAATCTGTTAGAAGCTACGGGTTGAACTTCACAAGACTTTCTATTACACCTCAATCTTTGGAATGGATCCTAATTGGAAGGTTTATAGATTATTTGGTGGACTAAGACCTAATCTGCAGAAGAATCTAGCCAACCGAGACTATGAAATCTATGAGGAGATCATACGGAGTGAAATGAAGGTAGAACATGAGTTTGGTGAGATGTAGTAGTCTCATAAATCCAATGAAAAGAAGAGATCAATGGATCCAAGACTAGGGAGGAGCTTCAATTAGCGAAGAGGAGGAAAGAAAGTGCAACATCCCATGTGTAATAAATGTGGGAAGAAGCATTTGGGGAACTACCTGCTCAAGAGAGGGAAGTACTACAAGTGTGGAAGAGATGGCCATATTTTTTGGAATTGTCATAATGAGGTGAATCCACAACTTCTCAACACTAATGACAAGGGAAATATGATGCATTCCCTACCTGATGTCCAATGCTATAAGTGTGGAAAACTTGGGAACTTTTTTAATCACTATCCAAATCCAAGGGAAGTGGAGGGGAACCACCATCAGCCTCAGCAAAGGCCAATGGAACAAGGTCGTGATTTTACTATCACGACAACTAATGTTGAAGCTCCAAATGATGTGGTGGCAGTTAATCTTTTTATTCTCTCTAAGATAGAAAGTACTTTGTCTGATTCTGGTTCTACGCATTCTTTTATTTCCTCTAAGTATGCAAAGAATTTAGAATTATCCCCTGAATTTCTAATAGTAGAGTATCAGTGAAGACTCCTGATGGGATTATCTAAGAATTGGAAGTGTTTGGAAACTCTATTATTTAATTTAGTGAGAATAATATTATCTCAAATAGAGTATTCATTCCCATGCTGGAATTCGACTTTATACTGGGGATGGATCGACTCTCAAAGTATAATGCTCAAATCAAAGGAAGAAGCAAGGAAATATCTGTAGTCTTGAATGGAAAACCTACAGTTACTTCCAAGGAGAGATATCTCAACCTGATCTATTTCAAGAAGAACCTCTTATATCCTTCTTTATGGAGTTGATCAGTGAAGAGGAAGAATAAGTAAATGAGAGTATAATGATAGAAAGTGTCCCCATTGTCCAGAAATACATTAACATATTTCTCAAGGAGTTAATCAGACCTCCCACAGAAAGAGGTAGAGTTATCCATTGAACTTGTACCTAGATCTCATCCGATATCAAATACCCCATATAGAATAGAAAATATGGAGTTGGAGGGATTAAAGAAACAACACCAAGATCTTTTAGAGAAGGGGTTTATCTGACCGAGTGCTTCTCCTTGGGGAGCACCTGTTATCTTTGTAAAGAAGAAGGATAGATCAATGTCTCTATACAATGATTATAGAGAACTGAACAGGTACATAGTAAAGAACAAATACCCTATTCCAATAATTGATGGCTTATTTGGCCAACTTTGTGGGGCTCAATTCTTCTCAATGCTTGATCTTCATTCTGGTTATCATCAATTGAGGGTGAAGAAAGAACATAATCCAAAAACTACCTTCCAATCAATATATGGGCATTATGAGTTTGTTGTTATGCCCTTCAGACTGACTAATGATCCTTCTATTTTTACGGATCTGATGAATAGAGTCTTTAAAGACTACCTTGATAACTTTTTAGTAGTTTTTATTGATGATATTCTGATATATTCCAAGAGTTGCGAGGAGCATGGTGATCATATAAGGGTTATTTTTCAAACTTTATGGAATGAGAGGATTTTTGGAAAGTTTAGTAAATGTGAATTTTGGTTACAACAAGTTTCTTTCTTGGGGCACATTGTAACCAATGAAGGAATCAAAGTTGACCCTACAAAGGAAAAAGTTGTAGAGGACTGGCCTCATCCTACAAAAATAACTGAGATTCATAGTTTCTTTTGATTAATAGGATATTATAGGTGGTTTATGAAAAAACATTCATGAATTTCTAAATCATTAACCAAGTTAAATCAAAAAGTGGTCAAGTTAATATAGAAAAAGGAGTGTGAGGAAAGTTTCCAAGAGCTGAATAAGATATTGGTTACTATACTCGTGCTAAAGTTTCCCTCAAATGGAGAAGGATTCATTATTTTTAGCGATGCATCAATGAAAGGGATTGGGTGCATCCTCATTAAAAATGAAAAATTCATTGATTATGAATCTCGAAAGTTGATGACTCATAAGTAAAACTATCTTACGCATGATCTAGAGCTGGCAGTGGTCGTTTTAGCTCTGAATATTTGGAGGAACTGTCTTTATGGGGAGAAAATTGATATATACACAGACCATAAAAGTTTGAAGTATATTTTCACAGAAAAGGAATTAAACATGAGACAAAGAAGATAGTTTGAACTTTTTAAAGACTACGATTGTTCAATTCATTATCATCCTGAAAGAGAAAACAAAGTCGCTGATGAATTAATTAGGAAATTCCCGATTGTTTTATTCAGGATTATGATTCAAATAGATCATTTGATCAATAACCTTATAAATCTGGACATGGGAATTATTAGGGAAGGTGCATCATAAACCCTAAACCAAATGATTTCTCAACCGTCATTAGTAGAAAATATCAATAAATATCAGAAAGAAGATCCTTTTTTACAGAAGAAGTCTTAGGATGTGAAGGATGGAAAGTTTCTTGAGTTCAATATTGATCAAGAAGGTGTACTAAAATTTCATACAAGACTATGTGTTCTATCTATTATAGAAATGAAGAAGGAGATAACAGATGTATCTCATCACTCGACTTTCTCTATATATATGGGAATCACAGAAATGTATAGAGACCTTCATGATCATTTTTTGGTGGGATAATATGAAAATGGAGATTTCTGACTACACTTCAAGGTTCCTGGTATGCCAGTAAGTGAAGGTAGAGCGAAAAATTCCTGAAGGGGTATTGCAACCACTACCCATACCATCATGGAAGTGGCACAATATCACAATGGACATTTTCACTAGTCTCCCAAGAACTTCCAAAGGAAACAATGCGATATGCGTTATTATGAACCGTCTCACTAAGACTACCCAATTTATCTCTATTTGGGAATATTTCTCTCTTGATCAACTTTCTAGGATTTACGTGAAGGATGAGGTAAGGATTCATGGTGTTCCACTTTCTATATTATCTGATCATGATCCAAGGTTCACATCAAAATTCTGGAGAATTCTTCAACATGATCTGAGCACCAAATTGAATTTTAGTATGGCCTATCACCCCCAAAATAATGGAAAATATTAAGGGACAATTCAAACACTCAAGGACATGTTGGGAACATTCTCAAGGGAATTTAAAGGTGGATGTGTTCAACATATCCCATTATTTGAGTTCACTTACAACAACAACTTCCACTCGAGCATTAAAATAGAACCCTATGAATATCTATATGGGAAATGATGTATAAATCCTACTTGTTACGATGAATCTAGTGAGTGAAAGAATCTTGGGCCTGGTCTTGTGCAAGAGATGATGTAAAAGGTCCATGCCATCCAACAACACATTAAGGCTTCTCAGAGTCGACAAAAGAGCTATGCTGAAAACCAATAAAGGTACTTGGAGTTTAATGTTGGTGATAAATTATTTCATTTAATTTCACATTGGAAGAGAGTCATGATGTTTGGGAAGAAAGGGAAACTTAGCCCTAGGTACATTGTACCCTATAAAAACCTTGATCGCGTAGGAGTAGTGGCCTATCATCTTGAACTTCCTCCAAATATAGCACAAGTTCATGATGTATTCCACATATCCCTCCTAAGGAAGTACATACCTGACCCTTCACATGTACTAAATCTAGAGGTGGTACAACTGGAACACGAATTCTTATGAGGAGTAGCCAGTGGAGATCTTGGATCATAGAGACAAGGTTCTACGCAACAAGACTACCCACCTTGTTAAGGTGTTTTGGAAGAACCAAAAATGTGAAGAAGCCACATGGGAACCAGAGGACTCTATGAGGAAGAAGTACCCACACCTTTTCTATTCTGAGGGTGCGAGTTGAAATTTTGGGGATGAAATTTCTTAAGGTGGGAATAATGTAACGTCCCGAACTTTTGAATAATATTATTTTCATGAATTTGTGTATTATTTTATTTTATACTCAAAAAAACTATATCATTTAATTAATGAAGTGAGTATAATTAAAATAAAACCACTGGGTTTCAAATTTTATATGACCGTTGGTCAACATGATCATTGTTCAACATGACCGTTGGTCAATATGACCATTGGAAACTAAACTCTTAATGTTATTATTATTGTTTATAAATATAAGTGATGATGGTTAATTAATATAGAAAGAGGAGTCAACGGCCTCATCCAGTAGACTCTGGCCGTACGAATCCTATCTGTCAGAGCTTGGGAAGGAGGTTGCGTCACTAGGATTTTCTCTAGACCAATCCCAAGCTGATCTTCAACATTTGAAGCTCGAACAGAATTTCATACGAGAGAAGTTCAAGCTGATAGAAATCACCACTTGGGTAATGTTTTCGGAGCCACCTTAATATTCTCTCACCATAGCACACCTTACTCTTAGGTCCTATGCTGGCATTATAAGGGGTTATGTAACGAGGGCTTAGTAACTTTGTGTAATCCTTTGGTATAAATAAAATTGTTATCTCTTCCTTCTGTTTTTAGGAATAGCTTTTCTTAATAAAGTATATGTTTAATTAAGAAAATTTTGATAAATTTATTTTAGAAGTAAAAAATTGTACTTTTTAGAGATTTTCCATACCCAGAGAATTATTATGGTAAAATAAAAATCATTTTTGAATTTAAAATGTAAAAATTAACCTAGGATGAATTTTTATAAATTTTCTAAGAAGTTTCAATTTGATGAATAGTATTTTATGAATATTGTTTTTTATGAATAGTGTTTTTTGATGAATAGTAATAAAATATTTGATTATGAAATAACTTTTTCTGTGAAATGATTTTCAAAAATATGACCTACATAGTTGTAATCAGGGTAAAAAATGTGGTTGAAAAAGATCAAAATAATTCTTTGTTGAATAGTAACTTTACCCTTTTGAATAGTAATTTTACCATTATGAATATTAATTTTACCAATGGAATAGTAACATCACCTAAGGAGGTATAATTATGTTATAGTCATCTTAAGTGGTAATGTGATATAATTATATCATAGTATAAGTAAATAACTATTTTAAAAATTATTGGTCAAGTATTAGTATTTTATTAATTTAAAATTAAATCAATTTTTATAAAACGGAGTTTAATTTTGGATTCTACACATCGAAAAATTGTTAGGGTAAATTTTTGGGATTTTTCTGAAATTGTTGAATTTCCTGTGAATAGTAAAAATAGAGTTTTAAGTTTCGATGTGTTTAATGACATAATTAATGATGTAATCATTATGTAATAATTCAGGTCAACTTGTGTAAAATAATATATGTTATGAGGTGTAATAATTGGCCAATATCATGGGAAAATACCAAGGGTAAGCGCATGGTTTTTCAAATACCACCGATGAAGTGTCCCTTAGAAATTAATAAAATATCCCCTCAGTTTTTCTATAAATACCAACCCACTCCTTAATTTCATTAAAAATTCCTTTTAAATAAATCTATGGTATTTTTACCTCAGAAGGAGTCCTCCCAAGGTTCCCTCAATCCACCCAAGGTCACAACCTTTGAGTTTTTGAAGTTACTCTTCAAGGTAAGGGAACCTTTCACCCTCCTCTATTAGTCCTGACTTCATTTATGTTATGTCTTCTAGTTTCCATTTTATTTTCTGGGGTATGTTATTATATATCATTATTAATTTAAATTTCATTTCCAATTTATGATAGACCCTTTCCGCTCTCATCAACTGATTTTATGAATTTTTAAGTGATGCTGTTAGGCTGCCGAAATTTTTGTAAAATAAATCACATCTTCTCTTTTTTCCTTTTCATTTTGTATGTAATTAAAATATCCATACCATGATCTGATTTATTTTTATTATATCCCCATACTTTATTATGAGTTATTTATGAGTGTTTTACCCTTTTACACTATCTTTTTAATGTTTTCTAAAACCATGTTATATAGCCATTAGGCTGTAGAATTTTCGTCTCAAAATATCTATCTTTTTCTAAAGAAATTATCTTATTTTACTTACATGAATACAAAAACTATTTAGTTTATAGGGGTATTTATAAATACATGAAAATAATATATTTTATTTTGGAATTGACATACATGAAACCCTCACTCCCTTTCCATGGGTTATAAATGACATAATGATCTTATTTTTAAGCACTTTTTAAAACGTCACAATTTTGATATGAAACCCATTTCTTTTAATCACTTTGGGTTATTTATGGACTATATGATTATGATCTATGTGGATCACATTAAAATAAATACATATTAATGGTGTTCCATGATAGCGCTCCAATGCATTTGGTAAATAATTTAATCTATAGAGATAACAAGTTTTACAATACCTTGTTGAATAACCTTGGTAATTTTTATGACACCATGGGGATGAAACTTGGTGATATGTTAATGAATGTCTAAATTAAATATTTTATCCAAATTTTCAATTTATTTTTCAAGTTTTTTTCTATGATATTCCTCCTTTTCATTCCTTTATGATATCCCTCATGTTCTTATTGATATCGCTCAAGATCACATGTAACTTGTTTCATTTGTTTTCCTTACTGGGTCTTCTGCTCACCCTTTCCTTTGATGTATGTCTACAGGTTATGAGATGTATTAATATTACTTAGGATAAAACTATTATGAATCCATAAAAGTGGATTTGAAGAATGTTTTGTGTTTTTCATGTATTATGCTCCCGATTTCCAAGACACTAGACTTTAATGATCCTCTGTTTGTAAAATGTAATGAAAAGTTATATAATAAAAAGGTGGGATGCCATATCTACCATACCAAATCTTCTCAAGTGATAGTTATGATAAGTTATATAATAAGAAGAATGGAAAATAAAAATCTATTTTCTGTAAAGTTTCTTTCAAAGAATTCAAAGGTGAATTTCGGTATATTTTAGAAAATATTTTATCCTCACATATCACAGGTTATCTGAATCTTCTTCAGGATGTTGAAAAATGTAATGAAATATTAGTGACCTTTGAAAATTATGGGTCACTCAAAATAAAAGGTATTGGATCAATAATGATCAGTAAATATCAACTAAAATTCAAGAGAAAATTGTATATTGAAGGACTGAAACACAATCTTCTTAGTGTGTCTTAGTTATGTTATGAAGGAAATGAAGTTATTTTTTAAAAACATGGGTTTTTTGTGAATATCTTAAAATATGGATGTATCTTGACCAAATTATAGTAGACAAGTGGAATTTTTTTTAGATTTGTGATACTGTAAATTATTGTTATTTGAGAATGAGAAAAGAAAATAAATTATGCTATCAATGATTTGGTTATCTTGGACAAAAGAATACATGTAAGCATATCAGTGGAGGAAATGTTCAGGATATTCTTAAGTTTAAAAGAGAAAGTAATTGGATGTGTTCTACTTTTTAAAAGGGAAATATTAGGAATACTCAGTACAAGAAGGTAGAAATAAAATCCAATCATCCTTTAGAGCTAATACACTATGATATTTGCTTCCCATGAGGTAGAAATCAATAAATAGAGACAATTATTTTATTTTATTTATTTATTACTTTAATTGAATTAAATTTATTGTGTTTATGAATCATAAATCTTAGGCTCTAAATAGGTTTAAGAGTTTCAATAGATATTTCAGTGAAAGAGTATTTTTAATCCTTAAATAAGATTAGAACATATAATTATGTTGAGTATACTAGTGTAAGATTTGAGGAATATATTGAAAAACATTGTATCCATCATGAAATTAGTGCATTATACACACATTAATGGAATAGTGTTAATAAACAAAATAGTGTTACTGAACAAAAAAATATAATTATTATGGATATGGATTGAACTATGTAGTTAGGGTATAACATATTTCATTATTTCTGGTGACATGCCATTTGAGTAGAAGTTTATATTCAAAATCATTTTCTTTACAGGCCATATTTTGATACTTCATTATATAAGATGTATTAAAATAAATATATAAGTTTGAAGTATCTAAGATTGTTTTTTATCCCTTTCATTATCAATGTTCAAGGTGAAAATTTTGGAAAATTTGAAAGAAGAGGTATTTATGGTATATTCCTAGGTTATCACTAAATGGAAGAAGATATTATTATTACAACAAATAAAAATGAAATATTATTGATTCTTCTAATGTGAAAGTGAAGTAATATATAAATAAAGTGAACTAACAAGAGGAATAAATTTGTAAAAGTGATGACGATGAATCTATTTTTTTTAAAACAACAAGGTAAAGTTTTCAAAAATTGTGAAAATTATAAAGAAGTTCTTGTTGAATAAATTGATTCATAAAATTATAGGGATTAGGAACAATATTATTCACACCATCCAATTTGGAAAAGTCAAGTTCATGTTCAAAATATCATTGGAAATCATGGATAACAGATTCAAACTAGAATAACTTTGAGGGTTTTCTATCTTAAAACATTTATTTCTCAAGTTGGACCAAGATATGGGCAAGAATAAATGAAACATCCTAATGGGATTTATGAAATAAATAAAGAGATAGATTAAATTGAAAATAACAAGACTTGGGATTTTTTACCCAAGACCAAATAGAATAACATTATTGGAAAGAAGTGTGTTTCCTGAAACATGATGAATGAAAATGGTAAATATGTGATAAATAAATCAGGATTGGTGTGTAAAGTATTTTCTTAGGTCGATGGAGTTGACTTCAATGAGAACATTTCACTAGTTTCAAGGCTTCAAAACAATTTTTTTTTCTTTCTAGTGCAACACAAAAGAAACACATTATCTTTCAAATGGATATCAATTTAGACTTCCTCAATGTTGAATTATAAGAGGAAGTTTATATAGAACAAACACATGATTTATTTCATGGTGAATATGAGAATTGTGTTTGAAGGTTAAAAAAGGATTTATATGGGATAAAGAAAAACCCAATATCTTGGTAATTAAAGCATGACACATACTTGAAGGAATTTAATTTCAGGAAAGGAATACCTGGCATCAATCTCTACATTAAAGATTACAATTAGGTATTTCTCATCATTATTATTTATGTTGATGGTATTATTTTTACTAGGAATGATGACAGAGTTTGTGAAGTGTTTTCTAATGAAATGAATAATATTTTCAAAATGTCTATACTCAGTGAGATGAGATACTCTATTGCCTTACAAATTTCTCAAAATAAAGACCATATTTTTCTATCTCAATATAATTATTGTAATAAAATGTTGAAGAAATTTTAAATGAAGGAATTAAATATTGTTTCTACAACAATTTATATAAGAACTAAATTTTCCAAATAATAATAATTAAAGGTTGTGGATATAAGGGAATTTTGGAAGATAATTGGTAGTATACAATACCTTTAATCTTTAAGGATGGATATAATGTACACTGTTACAATTTTTTCTCAATATCAAAGTACCAAAAAAGTGTCCCATTTCATGGATGTAAAGTGAATACATAGATACATCATAAAGACATATAAATTTTGATAAAATAGGACAACAAAGGGAAGCCTGATTTTTTAGTTATTCAGATACATATTGGACATGAAGTGTTAATGATAGGAATTCTACATTTGGTAGAGTTTAATTTATTAGAAAAATATGTGTTGGTTTTAATTTAAAGAAGTATAATTTAGAGACATTGATCACTATTGAAGAAAATATGTGGCTTACACCCATTCCTTACCAAAAATTATATGGTTGAAGTACCAGTTATAAAATTTAAAAGTTGAAGTGAAGTTTCCACTACTATTGAGATGTGATAATTAAAGTGTTACTAATCTTTCCAATAATATAGTTTAACATTCAATATCTAATAATATTGATATTAAAAATAACATCATAAAAGAACTAGTGGAGTGTAATGAGATAAAGTTTCAATTTTTCCTACAAAGGAGTAGATTGAAGATGTTTTTACCAAGACACTGAAAAAGGAAGCATTTAAAAATATGAGGTTTAATTTTGGTGTTCAACCTCAATATTTATAGGTATATGGTATAGTTTTCTTATCCCCTCTATTGTATTTTATTTATATATTTATTTCAATAGGGATGAAAAATTGAAAATATAAATATTTAATTTTATGTTTATCTACCTATTTTTTGTCAGAGGGGGAGTAGATAATGTAGGGGGAGTATCCATTGGAATGTTTTACCATTAAAGGAATTATATCATTAAGTAAGAATATATTTAGAGAATTTTATTAAAATGTTCAAGCTATTACTTTAGTGTGTGTATGAACTATTTTAAAAATTTCTTATAAGTGGTTGTAGGAATCTTGAAGTTTGAAAGAGTTGATGGTTTTAAGATGAAATCTGGTTTGAAGATTGCATGGTTTGTATTAAGGAAGATACATATAGATAACTATTGTATGGACAACATGGTATTATTTATTCAATGTTCCTGTTTCCTTCTCTAATTTCACTCATGTAGGTTTGGAACTATTAGATGGTGATCCATTGCTAAGTTTTAAATGTTTTATAATGATTTTATGTTCCTTGGTTGATAATAAAATAAAAATTGGGAGATTATTTAGACCAGGAGGTGCTAATATGGTTGTATTGATACATTTGGATGAATAATGGGTGAAGATGATATTATTAAGTGTGTCATATTTTTTTGTTAATTCATAAACTATATTCTATGTTAAATCTGATGATTCTATGTAAAATGATATCTAAGTTTATAGAAATCATGATCTGTACATCATGATTTGGGAATTTCATGAAGTGATGAAGGCTCTTTTGATAAAGGAGGGATAAACTAGGATGACCAAACCCATGGTAGGTAGAATCTTGTGAAGTAATTTCCCAACATGGTAAATGACAGACCCTGGTAATGGTTGTGGTAAAGATAGAGAAGAGGCCTGAAAGGGCATTCCCATGTTATAATACAGTTTGATGGTGTTGGTGCATTGGTGATGTTCTTTTAAAAAACAACCAAGGTAAAAATGGCTATGTTGGTCCCTATGGTGTTCTTCTAGTGTGCCTATGTGATATGACCAATCTAAAAAAGATGTGGTGGTTATCATGATATTTATTGAGTCTACCTATGCAAACCAAGAAATTCAACTATGATTGTGGTGGTTTGTGAAGAATTCATAGTTTAATTATAGATTAGAGGGATAAAATATATATATAAGTAGGAAGTTTACACCACATTGGTTTCCATTTTGAAGGGAAAACAACTTATTATTCTTCACTACACCATGGTGCAAGCCATATCGGGGAATTTGATTCAATTTTGAGCAATTAGGATGATGTGGAATCTTTAATGAATTAATGGATCTAATTTTTTTTTCTTTGAAGTATTTTTTGTAAGAATCATTGGTATATATAATATCTAACAAGATACAATAGCCCAAATTGAAGTGGGAGTAATTGATTTAGTTGAAGGAAGTTATTGGATTGAATTTTAATATTAAAATAAAAATCAGATCTTATGATTTGCTATTGATATTTTTAAAATCATGGAATGCATGTAAGAATAATAAGAATAATAGAAGTGATAAGAAGAATAAGAGAACATAGATAAATAATAGAAGAAAAAGTTGTGGAAAATTTTCTCAAGAGTGAAGAGATCATACCTATGTTTCTACAAGTTGAAGAAGTAGTGGAAGAGTATCACTACATCAAAAAATAAATTATATGTTTTGGAAGGATTTATTTTTTTATATAAATTTATTTATCATTTTAATAGTTTAGGACGCACTATCAGATTTGGGAGAATTTTTATAATTGGAGTTCAAGGATAAACATTTCTCATTGTACCTATATGTTTAAACTAGTGGGTAATATGATCTCAGCAGAATCTATATAATACTAAGACTATCCTTCTCATTTTGAGAGGTGAACCCTATAAATATTCCTTGAAATTCATGTTTGTGTTGGAAAACAATCAAGATTCAATGTAATTGGTGATCAGAGTTGTTTCACCGAGGAAACTTAAAAAGAAATTGAATCACTAATTCACCCCATCTTAGTGATTCCTCACTAATCCTAGAGGTTCCTTTTCAGTTTTCATATTTGAAGAACATTTTTTTAGAAATTTTATCATTTTAATGAGAAATATTAATAAAAAAATAATTTTTTAAACCTTATATTTTACAACTTTATATAAGAAAACTATTCAGAGAAATAAATTTTTGATTATTAAGAAAAACATCACCATAGACTTTAATTAACTCAATGGAATTACCCCTAACTATCCTTGATAATAAATATTTGTTTAAAATAGATTAGGTATTAAGGTTTTAAAAGTGATGTGTATTTTTTTAAAACCAACCCTTTAGTTTGGGGGAAATAAATGAAGAAAACTGGCCTTCTTTTTTAGGAAAAGATTTATTTTTTAATTTTTAAAAACATTAAGATTTGTTTAGGTAGAAACCTAGGTTAGTAAAAAAAGAATGTATAAAAATCAATCACTTCCTTCCACTTAACATTCAAAGTTGTTACCTGACTACCAATATAACTATTAATCAAGGTTAAGTCTGAATTATTGACTTATAACTCAACTAGGATTTTGTGGAGAGAAGTGACAACATAAGAAATGAAAAATGAAGAAATATAAGGAAATTACTAGATAAATGTAGTTAGATTATTGTAAATTTAATGTTGAGAGAAATTCATAGTCAGCATACACACATAAGAAACAATGACACATTGAAAAAAACCATTTATGTTCTATTATCCATATAACATCTTATATCATCTTTAGAAGCACTATAATATACAATAAAACATAACACCAAAAAATATAAACAAAGAGAGTTCTTATGTTCATGAGACTTTATAAATAATTTACTAATATATTCTTATAACATGTTATAAAAGGCCCAAGTATATAATTTAATGTAACAAGTTAAACCTATACAATCAAGAATTTATTTAAAATCATATTTTACCAAAAAATAAAATAAAACACATGCTATAAACAAGTGGGGATAGGTTTTAAACCATTAGACAGCTACTTACAGAATCTAACTAAAAACATTTCACCTGATATAATAAAATAGGACTATAAATCAACAATTCATAGATCAAAAACAATATTTAGAATTTATTATTATCTTTGGAAAATTAATGGTAGTCATGTATCGTGCATATCCTGGAAATTCACCAAGGGTATAAGAACTACTTAAATTAATAAATAGAAAGATATAACATTAAATAAATCATAAAGGTATGATATAAACACCATCAGGAAACCCCTACAAATCATCAAGTAAAAAATCATAAGCCAATGTCTCCAATAAAATAATTACTATAATTAATGAACAAAAAAAATTGAAGAAAACCAAGTAAAGTTACCCCAAAATGCATTAAATACCCTAATAAACTAAAGATCGAAATTAAATGACCAATTAATCTTTTAATATCAACTCAAAAATCACCAAAAAATCTAGAATACACCCCACCCAAATTAATTTTGAATTGAATAGTGACTGATTGAAGGAAGGCTATCCACAAAGGCTATCTATAATAAAAAGTGGAATAATCCCTATAAAAATGAGTGATTTCACCATGATTTGGTGAAATCACACCACCAAATCCTAACTAAGATGATAACAAACAAAGGTTATAAGGAATAAGAAAGAAAAAAGGGGAATATAGAAGAAGGTTTACCATATATTTGGCATGGGAAGCTCCCTCGAATCCACTAAAGATCACATGGAAGGAGGGGAAAAAGGATTTTAAATAGTTATAAGAGAGGATTTTTTAGGGCTAGAGAAATGATGTGTTCTTCTAGATAATAATGATAAGAAATATAGAATGTGGGAGGAGGTGAAATGTATTCTAATTCACAACTTAAATTTTTTTAGACCATCTCAAGATGTAAATATACCAAAAGTTATGAACTTTATATTAACCCGTAATTTATCAAATTAAAAATATTAGAAATATAGAAATCAATAGAATCAATATAAATATAATATAAATATAAACAAGTGTAAAACATGTAATCATAATAAAAATTTGTTTTTTTGATGTTTAGTAAAATAAAAAAATAGTAAGAATACAAAATGTATGCAAAATAGAAAACAACAAAATATGGAGTATTGTATTGAAATCCAAATACACATGTAATGGACATTATAAAGTTTCACTTTTATATAAAGTACAAAGAGGATATTTCAACATAATATAAGGTACCTATATTTCTATCCCTAGAATCCCTCAACTTAAAACTATCATAATGTGGCTTAGTCTTCATATATATGGAATACCTTAATTAGAATAATCATAAATAAATATATCTTTCTTTTCATGGAAGACCTCAATTAAATAGGATTAGAAATAATGAATACAAATAGAAATTTATAAATAGATTTATTAATAGAAACCTCACACAATTTATATATTATAAATGGTCACCTAGAAAGAAAATTATTACATAGATCAGAAGTTTTATCAATAATAAGTAGCTGAAAAAAATTAAAAATGATTAGAGATTTTTATAATGCTTGATTATTCTTATTCTAATCCATAAAGATGTAGTTCTTTTTATAGGAAAACATTAAATGGTCATAATTGAAAAAATTCAGGGTTAGTATTGACTGAACCAGAAAAACGTTCATTATCTTCTAGATAACTTAATGAAATTAACATCTTATAATGAAATTATCCATTCACCACTACAGTGATTGTACATTTAGTAATATTAAATCTAGATGTGAAATTCATTTTCTCAATTTTTTTCATAAAACACAAAAATAACTACAAAACAACTTTTTATGTTAAAAAACTCATTAATAAATATATCATGATTTCTAAAAAAAATGTAATGAGGTTATTATCCATATCATTAGTGAAAAAAATCTCTATGAAAATATCCCTAATAAGAGGATTGAAGGAACCTTCAAATGGGTTAAGAAAATTCAAGTTAAAAGACCAAAATTCCCTTTTAAAATGGTTAAATCAACCTAAACCTACGAAGTACCTTTCTAGGGGACACTTGGTACCCTATTACTCCACCATGGAACTCTGGCCTCTACCATACTTAGTGAGTAATAGATGTCATCTACAACCAAAGGTAATATGTTCCACCCCTTCATAGACTACCCATGTTTCTATCTCACCTACCAAAACTCAAACAATGTTTAAAAATTTCCATGATTTTATCTTCAAATATCAGAATCCCTAATCAAATCATGGAAATAAAATTGACCCCTCAACAGGACCAAAAAAATTAAATAGTCTCGTATTCACATTGGTCACATCTATAAATTTTACTTTTAATATGGTCGATAAGGACATAGAAATTACAATTATCCCCAACAAAAAACTATTCGTCTTCATAAATTGAATCAATACATTCATATAAGGATCCAAAACCTCACATAATCTTCAAATAAAAATTCATTCTTCGAATTCCTAATCTAAAATGTATCTATAACTTCAAATTAGATATTTCTATAACCAATACAAACCACCAAATACCACTAAATTAATAATATTAAAATGCAAAAAATCAACTTTACCTTGATAGAGATCATGATTCATCTGTCATGCTTCCAATAAATGACTCCCAAATCTAACTCAATTCACCCATAACCATACAATTATAATGTCTATAAGTAAAACTAACTATTAACATATCACTATGTATCATCAAACATAACAATGTCTCTAATGAATAACTTCTCCATGTTATTTAAAACCCCTAAACATTCATAAAATGTAATACCAAAGAATATTTATATTCTTGAAATCCATAAAATGATATCCATTAAGTTAATCACTATTCTTACTACATTCAACACCATAAAAATTTTCCAGGATCTACTTACACCTGTCCTATCACTAAAATTTAATTTATCAGAAAATTTATATTTAAAAACTATCTCACAATGTATAGTTTCTAATTTTAAAACCATAAGTTAAATTTATTAATCAATAATAGTTTTATAAAAAACAATATCATTTTGAAATAAAATATTTATCCATTTTAAAAAATAATGTTTCACAAATCCGGTTGATTCGAAAAATTAAATTTGAGTAAGAACCATCTCAATTTTAACTTTATAATAAGGAAACCATTCTAAAAAAACACTAATTCTACAAAACAATATTATTTTATACATTTTTATTAAGTGATTAATTTCCCACTATTTTTCCAAAATGGATTGTGAGATTAAATTAAGATAAATCAACAGTTAAAAAAATCCTTTCCTTTTATAAAACAATTTTTACCTATTTTAATAACACTAACATGTTTAATAAAACTAGTCATGTATTATAAAAAATATAACACAAAAATAATGTAGAATATGATCTATAGAATAAATCAAAATATTAGGTACACACCTTCTATGGAGGCAACACGCTCATGCTCAATAGTAGGATATCAAGTAGAAAAAAGTACAATGATCAATAATAAAATACTTATCATAAGATAGGTGGTATTCCTAGATGAAAAATGGTAATCAAGAAATAATTATAATGATCAATATAAAAATGATAAACTGAAGTCAAGAAATAATATCAAGAAGTAAAATCACGTATCCATTCTATTTTACATTACTAAACAAGAAGAAAATGATTCTTCTTAACACATGCAGATATGTAAGTGACTTTAATTAATTACATAACACCTAATAATGTATTCAAGAAAAATTTAATAACATTATTTGATATTATTTAATTATTTATTACTATTTAAATTTTATGATAATAATATAATTGAAATTCACATGACTTAACGCACCACTGGACCACATGATACATAAACTAAAGCATAGAGTGGATCTTGGTTGATCCCCAGAACCACTATTGAAAAGTATTCCAAATTATGATTAGGATACCTAAGATATCACCTTATCCATACTTATAGTTCATATAATACACACCTTAACATCCCTGATAACATAGGATTTCACCCAATCCATATTGGTCAGACCTTACTATAGTGTACCCTCCAGAGTCCCAAAATCATATCTCCTATTAAACTAATGAAATCTAAAATCTCAAATAACCTCAAAACACAAATCTAATATCATTTTTAAATGACTATGAACTAATACCCCCAGAAAAATCATGCAATATGTACAAAAGACCCCATTCATACCTTCTAATTTCCACAGGATGGCATAAATATTGGGGGTTTAATAAACCATAAGAAGGAGGAAATTCCCCCTATAGAAAATATAGTCAAACCAAAATTGTGATCTACCCATTAGTGAAAAAGGATTTTTGACATCAATTCATTGGATATGTTGTTGTAATCCATGTAATAAATAAATTTTTTTCATTGGTCATAAAAAATGAAATTAAAAAGTATATTTAATATTGGTAAATTTCAAAACTGACATTTAAATCACCTGGATAGCCTAAAATTTCAAAATGTCTTCACATCAGTTAATAAAAGCCTAAAATTTTATAATGTTTTGACATTGGGTATTGATTAAAAAATATGAAAGGAATCATTTGATGTTAGTTATTTATAATTATGAACCTAAGAAGAATAATTTAATGCTACTAACAGACATGAACATTTCATTATTGACGTCAATTTTGAAATAACCGATGTAATATTTTTTTTATTTTTTAATAAAAATATTCCAGCCCAACCTATATATAAAAAAACTAGCACCTCCAAATAATATAAATACAAATATAAAACAAATCCAATGTAATATTTTATAAAAAAAATGTATTTCAAAATTTGTTTTAAATTATAAATACTTTATAATTGAAGGTTAATATTTCAAAATCAATATAAAAAAATCGAATGAAAATGAAAAATAATATACCCTTTCTCCCTAGATACGATTCAACTCATTTTCATCATAAGTGTAGGGATCATCAAATATATATATGTTATAAAAAAGTATTAAAAATGAATTACAAATATAATATCAATAAAAATAAAATGAAAAGTTATAATAAAATCTAATCTTGTTGAAATTTTTAACTATTCTAGTTGTTATAATTTCATATATAGATCTTAAAAAAATAATATCAACATTCAATGAATCCTTTTTGTTTATGAAAATTATTTTTTAAAATAAGTTATTAATTTAACTGAAAACAACATATTTAGTATTTTCTAAATTTTAATACTAAAATTGAAGTCACCTCTATGTTAACATATTTGATCTTTGTTTTTTTATTTCCATTTATATCATTATAGTTATTCCATGTCTGGTTTAAAAATGATAAGCATAAAACAAATTATAATTTTATTATAATATATAAGTGTTAAAATATTCAAACATATATCTCTAATACTTATTTGAAGTTTTTTTGCACACCCCCATACATGAGGAATAACTAGTAATATTTAATTTTAGGTGAAAAAAAACAAAACATCCATTGAAAAGTAATATACAAAAAATTAATATGAGTGGTTATTTAATAAAAAAATAACACTGTTTGAAATATATGTCTCATACCTTTCTTGTCAAGGAATCATCCAATACTTTATGGAATCATTATAAAATCATTCATATATATAATTTTTTCTTTCTCCATCCTACATTTCCTAGGATATAATTGAAATAATTTATATGTATATGAATCCAAAAACTTATGTCATTTAATACTGAATAAAAAGTGTATAAATATACTTAATAAAGAATAAAATAGTTATGAAGTTATATCAATTTTATATAATTTAAATAAATATGATAATTAACCAAAATAAGAAATATTAGCATCACTATAAGACCAAGTATATCTGTAGTTTTCGGCTTTATGAGATATCTCTTATAAATTTACACTGTATAATCATGCCCACAAATTTCAGTAGTCATTTTTAATTTATAAGTATCCCTAAATTTTCCCCCACACTCAGCTGGGGTGGTAAGGGTGGGGTGGGGTCTGGGGCATGGTCGAGGGGTCAAGTCCTTGAGCGAGTGGTTTCTATATATTTTCTTTGTTTCATTGTGTACCACATTTGTGGTTGTATCCAATTTTTGTATAAGTATACATAAACATAAATTCCTATAATGATAATATTAAAAGACCTTCAAAAATAGGAAGCGTATATGATGATATATCAACATGTTTTTTTCATTATATACAGTATATGTTTACCTATAATGTATTCCTAAATATATATATATATATATATATATATATATATATGTGATATTAAAAAGAATTTAACAAAAATATGAAATTAAGGATTTAATCAAAGAATAACTCAGTAGTTTGATATTGGAAAAGTTTATATGGCTAAAGTAAAAAATTCTTGACACTTTTTCTAACTATAAAAACCTCATTAGTAGGGAATGATACTCTAGGTGATGCATCTATAATATCCTATAGCATTACCCTAAGCTAATCCATATCTATCTACTAATGATGTAGGTTATCCTTAATATTTAATATGATTCCATTTTCTACAATATAATACTAGGGATCCTTAACATATAACTCACAGTAGATGGGAAACTGTGGAGGAGAAGGTAGAACAATGGGATATTTAGGAAGAAATGGAGGAGTGGGGTATGCAAGTGGAGGTGGAGTAGGATATGTAGCCTTAAACCATATCTATATATTGGAAAGTATTGACTTTATTAATGATCTAATTCTCTCCTCAATCATCTCACCCATCACCTTAACCTTATCTTCTAAAAAATCTATTTTTTTACTTTATAAACACCATACGTTGAATAATTTCCATAACAATCAAACACATTTTTAATTGATACACCCATCACTTATCCTCAAGTGTTACTTGAATATTTGGGCTTCCCTAATATAATAGACAAAAAATACTAGTCCTCACCTTGGGTATAGAGTTCCCCTGCATGCATGTTAGATACCAACAATTTTTAGAGATTTCTTGGCCTTGTTTTTAGGCACCCTTTCTGCCTTGTTTTGAGTACTTAATGTTCGAGTGTTACCTTGGGTAGTTTTTGGGTAAATTGGATAGATTTGGAAGGAGGAGAGGTTGTGCATGGTTGGCGCACGATTTTCCCAAACTGTGTGCCCATCCCAAAAAACCATGAGAAACCAAAAAAAGGGGATTCTCATGGATGAAACATGATTTGTCAAACCACACACCCTTTTTAGAGTAAACATGCACCCCCTATAAGAGGTGCATAGTTTTCAAACTGTACAACCTTAGCTAGGAAACTATACATATTGTTTTAATTAACCTTAAAATTGGTTTTAAAATTACCCAACCCCCATACTAACCCCAAATTGACCCCAACTTGGCCCTAATCAATGTCTATCATTTTTGGATGTTCCTAGATGAATTCCTAGTGTAATGATCCTGAATTTCCATATAATTTATTTAAATTATGTGGGATTATTATGAGATTGAAAAAATTGACCGCACATGATTTCAAGGCCCAGGGTACCCGGAATGATCCTTTGAAAAATGTTACAATTTAAGTAGCACATGTGAGAATTTTTCTTGAAAAATTGAAATAAATCTTAAACGGGTGCCCAAATCAGAAATCTGTGGGTACCTTTGTGTTAGGATGGCAGGTTTACCCTAGGCGCGACTTATGTTTAGTCGACGCATGCCTCTAGTGAGAAAACTTAAATATGGAATAACTGTAAATTAAATAATTAAATTATTTTATTTTATTTTTCAAATGATTATAACTCAGAAATGGTGACTCATATTAAAAATAAGAGTCCACCACAGAACTCATGAGGGTATTCTTTCCATAGGAAGATCCTAACATTGGATGGTGCGGGCCAATAGTGGAAGATAGTTTTTGGTCGTAAATAAAATAATTAAGTAACAATTATTTTATTGTAAAATCCTTAAAACTCCTAAATGGTAACTCGGATTGGAAATTCAAGAGTACTGTTGAGATCATGAGGGCATATTCCTCATAAGCGGAGCCTAACCTCGATCGGCGCAGGTCGAGGGTGACTGTTAATAATTTTTAAACTTTTTTTAAGGTATGTTCAGTAAATGTGTGGGAACGAATTTCAATTGTTTGAATTGGAGCTCAGATTAAAAATTTAAGGGCATAGTTGAATTTGCATCGCCGAGATTCACTTGGGAGAAGCTTAACTTCGACTAGAAAGTGTCATACGAAAAAGTTAATTTTTGGACTTTACAAAAATAATAATAAAATAACTCCTAAGTTATTTTATTCTCTCCTTGTAATCGTTGAGTGATTGTGGTGGGACAGAAGTGAAACATCGGACTTTTAATGTGTGACTTTTAATGTCTTAAACCTCTCGTTTCTTGGTTTTGTAATGACAATGCTTATATGTTTAGACGACTCATTAATTAGTGTTAATTAATGAATCCGAATGTTAAACACAATGTGAGAGGTTAATATCTATTTAAACAAATCTTGGGCCTAGGTTTTGGTTACTCATGTTAGGAACCTCTGATGAAGTGCTAACGACGTCTTCCACCAATGTAGAATGGAGATTCGATGACCGTTGGAGGATTCGAACCGGACAACGACAGGTGACAACGAGTGCTAACGAATACAGGTTCTTTTCCCACATACTCATTGTCTTCCACTATTTCCAAGTAGGGGTTTTTGATTAAGTTTTTTTATGATTCATCTACCCCTTGATGATGTTAAATTATTTCCTTGTTATAATGCTAACGCGGAGGGCATGAGATGAAGTGAACAAGGCCCAAAACCTTCGCTGAACTTGTTTTAGTTGCTTTCTTTGTGGGTGACTGAGAAATATGGTGGAAATACAAAACTGGGGGTCATGAAATGATGGTAGTGTTCTGGGAGGGCTGCAGGCATAGTCGGAAAAGAAAACAGTCCTTTGGAGCTTCACCGGATACCCACGGATGCTCCAATAGCATGGTGGTGTCGGCGATCAGAGGAGGCGGCGACCGAATCTCACCGGCTGTGAGGAGGCGACATCACCTAAAGGCACTACGGCGAATAGGGGGTGGTCAGCCAATGCTAGCCGCATTGACGGTGATAGCGCACCATGGAAACGTGTCATGGAGGAGGGTTGCGTCTTCGAGCCACGACGGAGGGCGGAACCGTGCCCCGCGAGTCCCACAGTTGAACGATCCACACAGACCAGCTAGGTGGACCAGTGCCAACCGGCACCACTGAGGCAAGAACCTGAATAGACTTAGTCCGTTTCGAAGGGGAGTGATCCCCCGTGCCCAGCTGGTGGGTTGCGCCCAGCCTGGTAGACCAGACCGGCCCCGCATCCCAGCGGGTTGAGCCCGTGGCCAACGGGCCGAGCCCTTGTCCAGCGGACTGAGGCCATGGCCCAGTGGGCCCAACTAGTTCAGGATGGGCCTAGTGGACCGAGTCGGGTTGGTTCGGTCTGACTGGGTTGGATTGGACCCAAATCCACTTACGACCCAGTTTCGATTAAAGAGTTATATCTCCTAAAACGAACGTCCATTTAACAAACCATATGTGGTGCTAGAACCCTTAAGATGAGGTGGTACTTTTGAGATACTACACTTGGGTTTTTAAAAAAGGTTGAGTTGGGCTGGGTTGGATCAGACTTGAATCCAACCAGGCTGTCAACACTAAAATGCCTATAACTTATAGATCGGGTGTCCGATTAATGCGTTGTCTATTGCGTTGGAACCCTTATAACATGGTGGTTTGTCGGGTTAATTATTCAAGGGACTTTGTGGCAGTTGAGATAAAACCAATGGATTGAGGATTGGATCCTCTCAGAATCAATTGTGCTTAGTGTGGGAATCGAGTGGATGGATGTGATGTGTTGAAAGAATAGTGATCCTTCATGGGTCATCACCTAGTGATCCTCCATGGGTCAGTACCTAGTGATCCTTCGTGGGTCAGCACCTAGAAATCCTCCATGGGTCAGCACCTAACGATCCTTCGTGGGTTAGTACCTAGCGATCCTCTAGGGGCCAGCAGCTAACGATCCTCCGTGGGTCAACACCTAGTGATCCTAAGTGGGTCACCACCTAACGATCCTCCATGGGTCAGCACCTAGCGACCCTCCATGGGTCAGCACCTAGTGATCCTATCTTGGTCATCACCAAATGATCCTCTATGGGTTAGCACCTAGAGATCCTCTATGGGTCAACAGCTAGCAATCCCTTGTGGGTCTGCACCTAGCGATCCTCTGTGGGAAAACACCTAGAGACCTTGTGCGGTTTAGTAGAAAAAGCCTCTTGACAGAATAAGATGATATAACTTTATGACTAATCATCCTCATTATTTTTCTTTAAGTTGTATCCCTGGTTTGAGATAAGTCTTTACTTGTGCATTGTGATTGGGATCATGCTTTGTGGTTTTGCCTTTGTGGAATTTAGGGAGACCTTCGGGGATCTCAGGATCCCTACTGGGTATTTTTATACTCACCCCTACACGGGCTTTGCCCGCACCTTGTTGTGTCTGGTGCAAACGACAGGTGGCTTTGACCGAGACTTGATAACCAGGACTAGATGATGTATAGAGGTGATAGGTTGGCGTGGAGAGCTGAAGAGATGAGCTATACCTACCCTTCAAGTAGGATCCTTAATGGACAACCCCGAGAGATATTTTTCCTTTCCTATATATTTTTATTTTAGTTGGGTTTGTATTTTGGCCCATTATTTTTTAGTTCACACTTTTACTTTCAGCAGTTATACCACATGGTTTGTTCTTGTTGTGTTCCTGGTCTGTGTGTGCACAAGTTTTGAGGAAATACCTTCCCATTTTTAGGGATATTCCTTTCAAGTTCTAGTCTCTAACCCTTGACCTATGGAAGGCGAGCTTAGGGAAGTCACGACACGGGCCCTGAGGGATTGGACATGACAAAGTGTTATCAAAGGGTGTTCAGTTCTACAAAAATAACTAAGATTATGTATTTTTAATGGGGGAAATAGTGTTAAGTGTCTTGAGTTGGGATTTCAGTCCAGGGTGTCCAGTGTTGGTGCGACAACTGACATATCCATACACCAGGACCCTAAATTCTATTTTCCGACTCGGTACATAAAAAAACTAGTTGCATGTGATTTGAAAATATTTTTCTCTTGATCTATTTTGATTCATCTCACTAGGTATAACTTATTGACCGTGGTTCATCTAGAGTCTCTTTAAAGATGCCTCTACGCAAACAACTATCCAGGATTCCAATGCGTGACCATGAGGATGGTCCACAGAGTGATGAGGCTTCAATATAAGGATTGTTTCGTGAGATGGTACCTTCGAGTGGTTTCCTAGAAATACCACTTCCCGTTGGTTAGCCGTTACTACCGGCGCTACCCTTAGATGACACATATAGGCTCAGTGCCTTACACAAGTTTTAGTGACAGATACCCCCAGGTTCCAAGGTGATCCCAAATCACATGTAGCTAAGGATTGGCCTGAGGTGGTGACTGAGTTTTCATCTATCCTGGGCACCATTAGATCAGATGGTGGTCCTAGAAGTGAGCATTCTACATGGACCAAAATAGAGATGGTAGGGTTTAGATTATCCATATCTTATGATGAGGTGAATTTTCTATGGACATAGCATGAGAACCTTCCTAAAATAAGGGGGTCTCTTTCCATAAAAAAGCAAAGGGGTTTGTGATCACAAGAGCTTCTATAGTTTCGACAGGATGACATGTCGGTAACTGAGTATTCTTCGAGGTGTACCAACCATTCTAGGTACTCAATGAATACGATACGACCAGTGCTTCAGGGCTCGGACCTTCGAGCAAGAAGTGTTTAGGGATATCTAAGATACAAATATTCCTCTGTGAATTCCTACTTATGTTAGGGTGCTAGAGAGAACCTTTGTGTTTGAAAATTATTTTGATGAGTAGATAAAACCAGTGAATGTCTGTAGTGGGAAAGTAGGAAACCAGTGTCTGTTTCAGAGACTTGGATTTGTAAAATATTTTGAGAAGATGAAGTGATAGGGACATGTGAATTTGCAGTGCAACGGGAGGTGGTATAAATTTCCAACATGTTACAACCACCACCCCAATGTGGTCCCCACCAGGATTAGGGAGCTGGAGGATATGGGAAGGGTGTAGCTGTATGCGGTCAAGGAGTGTGACCCAAGGGCTCCAGGAATGATTCGAGGCACGGTCTATGTCTACTACTAGCTTCTGTATTAATAGACAGAGGTGCTGATCATTCATTGTCATGAATCCTGTTCAAGACATAGAGTTTCCAGTTAAACTATTGACTTGACCCTTACGTCTAGAGATACCTATGGGAGGAGACTTGATAATCACACTTATGTTGATAGTGTGATCTGACCCTTGAGGAGAGAGTTTCGGTTGGAACCTCTTGGTAGAAACATTGAGGCCTTATGACGTTAGTTTGGGTATGGACTGGTCATCCATAGATCATGACTAAATTGACTATTTTAGAAAAAAGGATGTAGTATATCCGGAACATTGGATTGGGGTTTTACTTGGATGGAGAAAAAGGAAACCTATGCAGCACAGGATAAACTCAGGCATAAGACTGTGAAACCGACCACTCTTGAGTCGGCCAAACTTACCCTCATGGCAGCAAGTCTTTTTAGTTTTTTGTTCCTAATATTAGTGGAAGAGTGCGAGAACATCCTTTCAAAAGATGTTTCCAAGATTACCTCCCCGCAGGGGGAGGGAGTTCTACAATGACTTGTACCTAGGGACGACATCGATATCTACAACTACACATCAGATGGCTATCATAGAGCTATGGGAGTTGAGAGTATAGTTTGAGGGATTTTAGAGGAAGGGATTAGTAAGAACCAATGTTCGAGGTTTTGTGTGGACTAACGGAACCTTAACCTAATGGCCATGGAGAGCGAGTACCAATTACCAAAGGGTCAATGGGAACATCAATTAGTTAAAGGGGGTAGCTTTTCACATGGATGGAAAGGGGCACATAGGCTTTTCAGCAGCGAGTTAGTAGTGATGGTTGGAGTTCCTCCAGAAATATGACCATTAGGTAGTATATACTTCTGATAAGGGGGACGTGGTGGAAGATTCACTCAGTAGGAGGTCTGGTTTACAGTTGCTCAGCGAGGCAGAAGAGCAGCTAGCCACATTGTAGTTATCCTTCGTGGATAGAAATGGACCAGTATACCTTCAGTCCTTGACTGTCACTCCCCCACTCCATTAGCGATTATGGGAGGCACAACTTGGGGACATTGACTACGAGGACCTTCACGCTCAGATATCCTCAAGATTTGCTCCTGAAGGATTTTATAAATGTGGGGATCACACCATCCTTTTAAGAGGATGCACCATGGTACCAGTGATTCTATGAGAGGAGGTTTTTTAGAGTTACACACATCCTCTTTGGGTGTACATCCGGGTGTGGAGATGATGTACCAAGACCTCTGACATCATTATTGGTGGCCAAGGATAAAGAAAGTAGTGACAAAATTTGTTTAACGATGCCTCACTTTTTAGCAAGTGAAGGACGAGCTCCAGGTTCCAGCAGGCTTGACTCTGCCACTTTAGGTGCCAGAGTGGAAGTGGGATGAAATCTCCCTATACTTCATGACGGGGATACCACATACATACAGGGTCTATGATTCCATCTGGGTGATCATTGAATGACTCACCAAGTTGATCCACTTTCTACCCAACTGAGAGCAGGGATCCGTAGAGGTCTTGGGACACCTCTACATACATGAGATATTAATGCTTCACAGGGTTCCATTGACAATCATCTCAGATCGTGACTCTTGTTTTAAGTTCTGGTAATGGAATGGATTTCAGGAGGCTTTCGAGACTCAGCTACGCTTGAGCACCATCTTTCATCCGCAGACAGATGGTTAGATGGACCAGACCATACAGACGCTTGAGGATATACATCATACTTGTGTCCATGATCTTTTCCATAGTTGGGAGGACCTCTTTACCTTGGTGGAGTTCACATAAAACAACAGTTATCACTCCACCATCAGCATGGCACCATTTGAGGCCTTGTACGGGAAACCATGCAGGTCAACTCTATGCTGGACAGTCCCTGGGGAGTCAGTACTTATGGGTCCAGAATTCATATGGGCTACCACTGAGAAGGTTCAGATCATCTAGGAGAGGATGAAGATGGCACAAAGATGGTATAAGTCTTATACTTATAGGATATGGAGACCCTTAGAGTTCAAGGAGGGAGACCATGTCTTCTTACGGGTCTCAACCCAATGAGGATTAAAGAGATTTGGATGGGGCAACAAGCTATCTTCGAGGTTCATCGGACCTTTCCAGATATTCAGCAGAGTATTAAAGGTGGCATACCAATTTGATATTCCACCACAGATGCACCAGGTGCATAATGTTTTTCATGTGTCACATATGAGGAGGTATTTACATGATCCATCACATGTTATTGACTGGAGAAAGCTAGAAATTGACGATGGGGTGACATTCATGGAGTTCACGATGGAGATAGAGGTTCAATAGTAGCGTGTACTTTGTGGGCACTCAATTCCTCTGGTGTGAGTTCGGTGGCAGAACGAGAACCTCTAGGAGAGCACATGGGAGTGGGAGGCTCAGATATGTGTTTAGTACCCACTTTTATTTCCCTAGTTTTGTTGTGGATTTCGGGGACGTAAATCCCCAAGGTGGGGAGGATGTAAAGACTCATAATTTCCATATAATATATATTTTAAACTATTTGGGATTATTACAAGAATATGAAAATTGACGACACGTAATTCTGAGGCCCGAAGTTCCCATAATGATCCGTTGAAAAATGTTATGCTTTAAATAGATTACGTGATAAGTTTTCCTAAAAAAGTGTAATAATTATTAAACGGTTGAACAGATCAGAAATATGAGGGCACTGTTGCGTTCAAGATGGTGGGTTTACCCTAGGAGGGACTTAATTTTAGTCTGCCAAGGCCTCCAGTGAGAGAACCCAAAAATAGAATAACCGTAAATAAAATAATTAAATAAAAATATTTTATTTTTCAACTACTTATAACTCACAAATGGTGACCCAGATTAAAAATATGAGGCCACCACTGAACTAATGAGGGTATGATTTCCTTAGGTAGATCCTAATATTGGCCGGTGCAAGACAATAGTGGAAGTTAGTTTTTGGTCGTAAATAAAATAATTAAGTAACAATTATTATATTGTTAAATCCTTATAACTCCTAAAAGGTAACTCATAGTGGAAATCCAAGAGTATTGGTGAGAAAGTGAGGGCGTATTCCCATTAAGTATATCCTAACCTTGACTGGCGTGGGTCAAGGGTGATTGTTAATAAATTTTTAATCTTTTTTAAGGTACATTCAGTAAACGTGTGGGCACAAATTTCTATCTTTTGAAACAGAGATCAGATTAAAAATCTGAGGGCACTGTTGAATCCGTAGAGCTAGGATTTTCTTAAGAGAAGCTTAAATTCGACTGAAAATGGTCAGACAAAAAATTTATTTTTTAGAATTTACAAAAATAATAATAAAATAACTCCAAAGTTATTTTATTCTCTCCTTGTAACCGTTGAGCGACGGTGGTGGGACTATAGTACAATTTCATACTTTTAATGGGTGACTTTTAATGTCTTAAACCTCTTGTTTCTTAGTTTTTTAATGACAACACCTATGTGTTTAATTGACCAATTAATTTCGGTTAATTAATGACTCATAATGTTAAACACAATGTGAGAGGTTAATCTCTATTTAAAAAAAGTTTGTCCATGGCTTTTGGTTACTCATGTGAGGAACCTCTAACAAAGTGCCGACGACATCTTCCATGAATGGAGCTTCAACGATCTTTGGAGGATTCGAACCAGACAATTACGGGAGACGATGAGAACCAACACACACGGGTTATTCTCACACATCTACATCGTCTTCTAATGTTTAAAAGTAGGGGTTTTTGTATAAAACTTTTCTGATTCATCTACCCCTTGATGTTGTTAAATTCTTTCCTTGTTATAACGCTAACGTGGAGGGCACAAGCCAAACCAAACAAGGCTCAAACCCTCCGCCGAACTTGCTTTGGTTTCATTATTCATGGGCGATTGAGAAATATGGTAGCAAGACGAAACCAGAGGCCACACAGTGATGGCAGTGTCCTAGGAGGGATGTAGGCATAGTTGGAAAAGAAAAAGGACCTCTGGAGCTTCACTAGAGGCCCGTGGAAGCTCCGCTGGCATGGCAGAGCTGACGACCGGAGGAGGCAGCAGCTGGCTCTCACCAACCGCGAGGAGGTGGTGGCACCCGAAGGAACTATAGCGGACAGGGGGCGGCCGATCGATGCTGACCACATGGATGACAATGGCACGACATGGCAACGCACCGTGGAGGAGGGCCGTGACTCCGAGCTGTGACGGAGGGTGGTCCCACGCCTCGTGGGTCCCGCATTTGATCATCCCACATAGACCGCCTAGGTGGAGCTACACCAACCAGAGCCACTAATGCAGGAACCCAAACAGACTTAGCCCATTCAAGAGGGGAGCAGTCCCCCACACCTAGCTGGTGGGCCGAACGCAGCCAGCGGGTTGGGCTGGTCCAGCGGCCTGGTGGACCGCGCCCAACCAGGTGGAACGGTCTGGTCTCGTGGCCTATTAGACTGATCTTATTGCTAGTGGGATGAGGCCATTACCCAATAGGCTCAGGTAGTTCGGGCCGGGTCTGGTCGGTCCGACCGTGTCAGACCAGACCCGGTCCCACTTACGGCCCAATTTTGATTAAAGGGCTATATCTCCAAAACCAGACGTCCATTTGAAAAACCGTCTATGGTCCCAGAACCCTTATAATGAGGTTATCCTTCTGAGATACTTCACTTGGGTTTTGGATAAATTTGGAGTATATCCGGGTTGGATCGGACTCGAAACCAACTGGGCCCTCAGCACTAAAATGCCTATAACTTATAGACCGAGCGTCCGATTGATGCACCGTCTATTGCGTTGGAAAACTTATGACATAGAGGTTAATTGGGTTACTTCTTAGTGGGAATTAGTGGATATTGAGGTATGACCAATGGATTTAGGAGCAGATCATCTCATAATCAAGCGTTCTTAGTGCGGGAATCTAGTGGCTGGATGTGAAGTGATGAAGAAATAGCGATCCTCCGTGGGTCAACACCTAGAGATCCTCTATGGGTTAGCACCTGAAGATCCTATATGGTTCAACACCTAGAGATACTCTTTGGGTCAACACCTAGTGATCCTCTGTGGGTTAGCACCTAACAATACTTTGTGGTTTAGCACCTAGCAATCCTCTTTAGGTCAGCACCTAGCGATCCTCCGTGGGTCATCACCTAGCGATCCTCTGTGGGTCAACACCTAGTGATGCTCCATGTGAAAGAACCTAGAGATACTTTATGGGTCAGCACCTAACAATACTATATGGGTCAGCGCCTAGGGATCCTCTGTGGATCAACACCTAGGGATCCTCCATGGGTCATCACCTAGCGATCCTCCGTGGGTTAGCACCTAATGATCCTTTTTGGGCCAGCACCTAGCGATCCTCTGTGGGTCAGCACCTAGGGATCCTCTATGGATCAGCACCTAGAAATCTTCTATGGGTTAGTACGTAGTGATCCTCTGTGGGTCATCACCTAGAGACCTTGTGTGGTTCACCAACAAAAGACTCTCGACATATTACGATGATCTAGCTTTATAACTAATCATCCTTATTCTTGTTCTTTAAATTGTTTACCTATTTTGAGTTGAGTCTTTACTTGTGATTTGGGATTGGGATCATTTTTTGTGGTTTTTCTTTTGTGGAATTCAAACATACCTTTGGGGGTCTTGGGGTCCCTACTGGGTATTGTTATACTCACCCCTACACGAGCTTCCCCCGCACCTTGTTGTGTCTGGTGCAGACAACAGGTATCTTTGACCGAGACTTGGAATCTAGGCCTAGATGGTGTACGAAGGTGACCAGTTAGTGTGGAGAGCCACAGAGATGAGCTGCACCTACCCTTCAGGTAGGATCTTTGGCTGACAACATCAGGAGCTATTTTTCTTTTCCACTGTAATTTTCTTTTAGTTGGGTGTGTATTCTGGACCATTCTTATTTATTTCAAACTTATACTTTTAGTATTTATACCATGTGGTTTGTTCTTGTTGTGTTCCTTGTCTGTGTGTATACATGTTTTGAGGCAATTCCTTCCCATTTTGAGGGATATGACTTTCATGTGCTAGTTTCCAACCCCTGGCCTATGGAAGGCGGGCTTGGGATAGTCACAACATGGGCCTCGGGGTATGGGTCATGGAACCTAAGTCTCCCAACCTCCATTATTATCAAATTAAAGAGAGGATTGGAGATCTGCACCTCCCCGGGTATGTATTTTCTTCCCGTTTATAACTCACTCTCTCTCTCTCTCCCACTCCTGTTCCAAGATAAATGAGGGATGTTTATCCACTGTTGGTTCTAGTTCTAGATCTAGGCTTGTTATATTTGGATTTGTTTGATCATGGATCTATGTTTTAGATCTAGATAATGTTCTTCATTGTAGGTTTGACCTATTTATTTTAAATTTGGGATTTCTATTGGGTGATCACTTATTAACGAATTTAGGAGGGTTGTATATTATTCAAATCCCCAAGTCTTGATTTCAATTATGTGTATGTAATTATACAATTTCTTTAGAATATATAGTAATTTAATTTCTTTAATTGAATTAATTAATTTGGAGAATTTATTAATTAAAGGATTGTAAAATTGGGTTAATTAATTGTTTAATTAATTATTTAGATATCGAGATTGTGAAATTGATTTTATTAATTAATTATTGAATTAATTAATGAGATGCTCAGATTACAAAATTAATTTGATTAATTAATTTTTGAATTAATTAATGAGTTGTTGAGAATGTGAAATTGATTTGATTAATTAATATATGAATTAATTAATGAGATGTTGATATTGGGAAATTGATTTGGCTAATAGATTGTTGAATTAGTTAATGAGATATCAGGATTATAGAATTTATTGGAATAATTAATAATTGGATTAATTATTTGGAATATTAATTTTTTTGAATTGGAATAATTAATTTTTGAATTTATTATTGGGATATTGGGATTGTTAAATTGGATTAATTAATTGTTAAATTAATTAATGAGAATTTTGTGAATATGAAATTGATTGAAGTAGACTAATTAATTATTGAATTAATTAATAAATGTTTTGATTTGGTAATGTGATAATAAGGTTAATTTTGATTAACCTTTTATGACATGATATATGTGTTAGATTGAGGAATGGGATGTGGGATATAGACTGGTAGTCCTAATACACATGGGGGGCCTAGCTATGGTGTTTTAGTCACAAATACATGCATGTGAATATTTCTATGGGATATGGACTAATGATCCTAATACCCATGTGGCGTGGCATAAGGAATCATACTCCAAATACCCACAGGGTGCTAGAAATGACATTCTATGCCCATGAGATTGGCATTGGACCATGATTCCAATTTTTCATATTATGAATTTAAATGAAATGGATAATGACATCCAATTTGTTATAATGAATTGTGAATTGAATATGTGGTATGGTTCAGACTCCAGAACAAGTTGAAGTGGGTATTGGTTGGTTCAGATGTCCTCGAGAACCCATGGGAGTTTTCTGGTTAAGTAAATAGTAATTGAATAAATGTAAACTATTTAATTTATTGCTTTTATTTATTATTTATAAAATGGAATACACTATTTTTAATAGATATTGATTTATATGTCATTGGTGGTGGCCTACTGAGTTTTTATCACACCCTACATGGGATGCCTGATCGGTACACAAATTGATTCTATGGTTGCAGGATAGGTTAAGGGAAAGTGGCCTATGTTAGATGGCTGAGTCAGGATGGATCATGGATGAGGGAACCATACGTAGTTCAGGAACCTCTTGGTAGTTGTCAGTATCTTGACTTTTGGGTTTCATCTTGACACTTGGAACATAATTTTCATTACATATCTACTACATGAGTTTGTATATTTCATTTCTTGTTTTTCTCATCATGTGATATTGGTACTATTCTGGTTATTGGTTATATCATTTGGTTATTATTATTTATTTCCATTATTGTGCTACTTTGATAAAGAGGGTATAGTCTCCCCATGATCGATATTATACCCTATATACAAATCAGTAGCCTTTGGTGTATGGAGAGGATCACTTGAGGTCATGTGACCGACATGCTCAAGGCACTTGTGTGTGGCACCCAGGTTGGGATGTTACAAAGTGGTATAAGAGGGGGTTTCTTTTATTTTATTTTCTTTGGTATTACTATTTGGGAAATGTAGAAAGGAGAATAGGCTGAGTTGGACCTTGGTTAAGAACTGGTGTATAGGAGTAGCTACCCCATGAATGAGGTTAAAATCTAAGTACACTAGGCGAGATTGTTGTTATTGATGTGCATTGTTACAGTTGATGCTATTTCACCTTGAGTGATGAACTTGTTGTGTGATGTGATTATTGTTTCTGATTTTTCTTTTGAAATTTGACTCATGGCTCAGAATGGAATGATATTTGTGTATGAAAGCATCATTCTTTTCACTCAATATTATCCTATGACATGCATCATTTTAGGCATGCACAGGAAAATGAGTTTTGGGTAAGTTTTTGAAAATTGAAATATTTTTCCTTACTTGTGTAATTGAACTGAAAATGGTGCCTAATGTAAACTTAAAAATTTTAAATGATGAAAAATGTGAATAACTAGGTGTATAATGAGAATTTTAAAAACGATAATGAGTTTATCCTCTGTTAACCATGACCTAGATGTAACATAGTTAAGGATAGTGATAATACCATAATGTTGACTATGTGGAAGAAAAAGGGGGAATGAATTGTTATAGACTTGTGTTAAACCCTCTTGTTAAATGTGTTAATGTTGTGAAATGTTTCATAATAC
Organism: Viscum album; assembly: GCA_963277665.1. Classification (NCBI taxonomy): domain Eukaryota; kingdom Viridiplantae; phylum Streptophyta; class Magnoliopsida; order Santalales; family Viscaceae; genus Viscum; species Viscum album. The sequence goes on along the minus strand of OY728130.1, from coordinate 2,101,201,294 downwards.
ATGTGTTTGGAATTTTAGAGATATTCCTCCACGGAGGTTCTTGTTGATAGGATAACACGAGGACATGACTAGAGATGTTCCTCTTGTAGTGGAACTTGTGGCACTGGTAGTGCTGGGTGAGGAAGTTAGAGAGAAGTTTAGAGACAAATTTTATTGGTTTATGAAATTAATGGAAAGAGACCCAGGGCAGGTAGTGAAAATCACGCATGATCCGATCAGGGAGTTTCATTTATAGCAACATCTGACATTTACTAGAGAGGGTTGACCTAACACAGTTGAGTTCTAGATTGACTCTTTCCAGAGCATACATGACCACTTGGACACTCCTATAGAGAAGAGAGTCAAATTAGCTGCTTATATATTATGTGGTCAAGCGAAGCGATGGTGCGACATCCAGACTCAAGATGGATAGCTAGAGAATATGGAGTGGTAGGACTTTTATGAGAAGTTTTTAGAGCACTTTTATCCTAAGACTCCCATGCATTAAAGAGCAGCAGAGTTCATGAAGTTGGATTGGGGGAGTATTACTATGCTACAGTATGTTGGATATTTTATGAATTTTTAGTGATTTTTTATAGAATTGGTATGAGATGATGATACTTCAGAAAAATGGTTTGAGTATGGGCTTAAATGTGAAATTATGTCTGAGGTGAATATCTACCGGATGAAAAAGTTTTCAAAGGTGGTGAATTAGGATCTAATTTCTGAGGGGAACCTAAAGTATTATTCCAGTGGAGGACATGATATTTCTACTGGATGGTTAGAAGTTACGTATTTTGATGGAAGAAAGCTTTATTTTGACAGTGTTGACTAGAGAAATGGGAAGAATAGTGACGAGGGGAAGTATCAGTTACATAATATCTTAACTGAGTACTTTTCCACCAATGTGGTAGGCTTGGTCACTATCGTAACCATTATCCCCAACCATTGATAGAGTGCCGAGGTTATGGTGGGATGAGAAATATATAGAGGTTCTGCAGGAAGCTGTGATAGATGGGTTGCAACAAAATATGTAGATAGAGCCATAGTGTAGGAAGGGGATCTTCTACACCTCAGTATGGCAGTTGGAGTTCTACTAGACATGGTGGTAGAGGTAGTGGATATGGAGATTTTTGGAAAGAGTTCTTATATCAACAGAGTGGTGCAGCTCAGGGGGCCTAGGCCATATCCCATGGAAGAGGGGCATGAAAATTTCATGCCATTCAACCTACTTTTGTGGATATCAAGACTGGACCTTCGATAGTAAGAGGTATTATTCTTTCATCTTATAAAATTTATAGTTCCTTATTTAATATTGGTGCCTAGTCTATTGTTGGAAGACAAGGGTGTAGAGCCACATTTATTTCAACCTGTAGTGTATAGGTTCCAGAATGTGTTTCATGAGGACTTCTTAGGGATTCCACCTTAGAGAGATGTGTAATTTATGATTGATCTCATGCCAGGGGATGAGCTAGTTTCTATTACACTATAGAAAATGGAACCAACATAGATTCAAGAGTTTAAGACTTAGATGGAAGAGTTAGAGGATAAAATGTTTATCTTTCTGAGTACATCACCTTGGGGTTCTTTAGTCTTGTTTGTAAAGAAGGAGAACAATACTCTACACTTATGTGTTTATTGCCATAAGTTTAACTAGATGAAAATGAAGAACTGATATCCTCTTCTGCATATCAATAATATCTTTGACCATTTTAGGGAAGATTGAATCTTCTCAAAGGCCGACTTGAGATTAGGGTATAATCAATTGAGAGTTTGACCTTATGATATAATGATGGACAGTTTCAGGAAAAGTTATGGGCTTTATGAGTTCATCGTAATGCTATTTGGGTTGATGAATGATCTTTTTGTGTTTATGGACTTGATGAACGTAATCTTTCATCCATACCTAGATCAGTATGTGGTGGTTTTTGAGGATGATATCTTGGTGTACTCCATGACTCACAAAGATCTTTACCAACATCTTGACATGATCCTGAGTACACCGAGAGAGCCTCAACTACATTCCAATATATATAAGTGTTAGTTTTGGATTGATCCTATATAATTATTATGTCACATCATCATAGAAGAAGGTGTGTCAATGGAACCATAAAAAGTTTAAGAAGTTGTTTCATGGGAGAAACCCAAGAATGTATTTTATATCTATAGTCTTCTTAGGCTAGTGGTCTATTGTTGGAGGTTAATCCAGGATTATTCTCATTTGGTAACACCACTTTTGGGATTGAAAAAGAAGGGGAAAAAGTTTTAATGGATGTAATCAATTGATAATTACTTCTAGAAGTTGAAGAAGTGTTTGACATAGACACCTATATAGATCCTACCTGAGTTAGGTGAGGAGTATAAAATGTTTTTTGACACCTATGGGATCGGTCTTAGAGTAGTATTTATGTAAGGGGACCAAATTATGGCACATGAGCCACAGTAGTTGAGTCCACATGAATGGAAATAAATTAAAAATGACCTAAAATTAGTTGTAGTAGTTTATGATTTGATATTTTGGTGACATTATATATTAGGAGAGAAGTTTACTATATATACAAATAAAAATAGTGTGAAGTTTATCATTTCACAATGAGATTTGAATATCCTATAGTGGATATGGGCTGAGTATATGAATTCATTTGATTTCGAGATAGAATATATGCACAAGAAGTGAAACAATGTAACTAATGATTTAAGAAATAAAACTCAATCTTAGGCAGTTCACGAGTCTAGTGATAAGTGGACGATGATGTATTTATTGGAAGAGATGCATGTTGTGGCTCATGAGAGTCAGGAGAAGATGACTCTTGTATAAATTTCAGGGGAATCTACACTTTTGTGATGGATCAGGGATAGAAAGTATGAGGATATGTAATGTTTAGCTTCAAGGGAAAGCCTTGAAGGTGGGGAGACACCTTTAAATTGGAATATAGATGAGGATGAGATAATATATTTCAAGAATCATGTTTTTGTGCCTATGAGTATACGAGAGGATATGATGCAAGAGTTTCATGCCTCAAAGTGGGTGGTACATCTAGGTGTGACCAAAATGTACCATGACCTATGACAACTGTTTTGGTGTTTGGGAATGAAAAAGGAGATAACAAGGTTCATGATAAGAAAATACACCTGAAAATAGGTGAAGACCATGCATCAATGACCTGGTGGTTTAATGCAGATATTTTCTACTACAGAATGGAAGTGGGATGACATTACCATAGATTTTATGGTGGGTTTCCCAGGGATGACTAAGAGGAATGAAACTATATGGGTGGTTTTTGACCATTTTAAAAAGGAAGTGAATTTATTACATATATGGGAGAATTTTTAAGTGGATCAGTTGGGAAATTTTTATGTTTGGGATATAATCCTGCTTCATGGGGCGCCATAGACTATTTTTTCAGACCATGACTTGAATTTTACTTCATAATTATATAAAGGATTACAAAAGGCCCTTGGTATGTAGGTTTTAATGAGTACAAATTTTTTCCCACATATACATGGGAAATCATAGCATACAATATAGGTGCTTGAGGATATGATTTAGGCATGTATCCTAGACTTTGGTGGGTCTTAGGAGAAGCACCAATCTTTGGTGGATCTCACTTATAAAAATAGTTATCAGAAAACATTACAGATGGAACCATATGAGTCACTTTATGGTAGGCTATATAGATCAACTATATAATGGATGGGGCTAGGTGAGTCAAAGCTATTGGGACTGAGTCTGGTGTAAGAGACATTAGAAAAAGTTCAGTTGATTCCGGAATGTATGGCAATGAATCAAAGTAGACAGAATTCGTATGATGATAGATATCTATAACCCCTATAGTTTACAGAGGGTGATCATGTGTTACTTTAAGTGTCACCTAGATTGGGCCACTAGAGGATATGGAGACTGAGCAAGTTGGCACCAATGATTATTGGACCGTTTGAGGTTGTGGAGTGAATCATGCCGGTGGCATACCGATTGGTTCTTCCCCTGGGGTACAGTGATATGCATGAAGTTTTTCATGTGTCACAAATTCAACAGTTTCACCCTGACCCTTCTCATGTGATCTACATGGATGATGTTGATCTTGAGAGAGATATGTCCTTTGAGGATCATTAAAAATGTGTGTTGGATCGCAGTGAGAAAGTGTTGTGCGTATAGACTATGATGTTAGTTCATGTATTGTGGAAATATGGGTGTGTGTAGGAGGAAACATGAGAGAGATAAGAAGATATGTTGTCTCAGTGACCCAATATTTTTGACTTAAAATATTATAGATTCTTGGGAGTACAACTTGAGGATGAGCTGTTATAAGGCATGGATATTGTAAGATATCAACCTTTTCTAGAGATGTCTCGAGCTTGTTTTCAAGTAATATTTCTTCATTGGTTTGAGTAATTTTTATTTGGGTGTTATATTGAAGTGATTTTGGGTGAAATTAGAGATATTTTGAAGAAGGTGAGGTTGTGCATTATTGGTGCACAGTTTTCCCAAACCGTGTGCCTAACCCAGAAAACTATGCGAACCCAAAAAAGGGGATTCACATGGCCAACACATGGGTTTTCAAATAGTGCAACCTTTTAAGAGTAACTGTTCACAACCCCTAGAAGAGGTTCATGGTAAAGGAACATAGTTTAAAATATTTTTCACCCCTACCTATGAATCCATGAATGCGGTATTAATTAAACCAAAGATTAGTTTTAAGATTATTTGAACCCTTGTATTAACCCCAAATCGACCCAAAAGTAACCCCAATCAAATTACTTCATTTTGGAGGCTCCCAAATGTATTAATAGAGATTTTAACCTCATTTATTGGTGAATATAAGGGAATATTAGAGATCTACACCTCACTAATTATGTTTTTTCTTCCCATTTAGATCTCTCTCTCTCCCACTCCTCTTCCCAAATAAAAGAGGGATGTCTATCTATAGTTGGTTCTAGATCTAGATCTAGGTTTGTTCGATCTTGATTTATTTGATCTTGGATTTAGGTTTTGGATCTAGATCTTGTTCTTTATCATGGGTTGGACCTATCTATATCAAATTAGGGATTTACATTAGGCGATATCTTATCAACTAATTGACGTAAATGGACTATTAGTCAAATCCCAAAGTCTTGAATTCAATTACATTTATGTAATTGTAGAGTTTCTATAGAATTTGGAGAAATATAATTTATTTTATTGAACTAATTAATTAGGATAATTAATTAATTAATGTATTGAGAAATTAGATAAATTAATGAGATATTGAGATTTTGAAATTGATTTGATTAATTAATTTTTGAATTAATTAAAGAGATTTTGAGATTATTAAATTGTTTTGATTAATTAATTATTGAATTAATTACTGAGATGTGGAGATTGTGAAATTGATTTGATTAAGTAATTGTTGAATTAATTATTGAAATTTTGAAATTATGAAATTAATTTGCTTAATTGATTGTTTAATTAATTAATGAGATATTTTTATTTTGGAATTTATTGGAATAATTAATTTTTGAATTAATTATTGGGAATTTGAAATTGTCCAATTGGAATAATTAATTGTTGAATTAATTATTGGGATATTAAGTTTGATAAATTGGATTAATTAATTGTTCAATTAACTAATTATAATTTTGTGATTATGGAAATGATTGAAATGGATTAATTAATTAATTAATGTATTTATTGGGGAATGTGATAAGAATGCTAATGTTGATAAATCTTGAATGATGTGATGTATTTGATATTTTTGCTTGATTGAAAAATGGGGTTTAGGACATGGATTGATACTCCAAATTCATATGGGGGGTCCTAGCCATGGAGTTCTAAGTCCAAATGCATGCTTGCGAATATTTTTATGGGACAAAGACTGATGCTCAAAATACCCATGAAGTGTGCGACAGAGTCTGATGCTCCAAATTCCAATGGGGTGATAAACATGATGTTCTACACCCATGAGATTGACATTGGCCTATGGTTATAATTGTCCATATTTTGAATTGAAATGAAATGGATAATGAAAGACCATTGGTTGTAATGAATTTTGAATTGAATATGTGGTATAGTTCAGACTCTGACACGTGTTGAAGCATGTATTGGTTGGTTTAGGTGTCCTTACGAACCCATGAGTGTTATGTGGTTTAGTAAAGAGTAATTGAATAAATGTAAACTATTTACTTTATTACTTTTATTTATTCTTTATACAACTACATACATTATTTCGACAAGATATTGATTTAGACACCATTGGTGGTGGCCTACCGAGTTGTACTCACACCCTAGTTAGTCTTCCTGATTAGTACTTGAATAGATCTCATGGTTGTAGGACATGTTAAGGGAAAGGGACCTATGTTAGATGGATGAGTTGGGATGGATTGTGGATGAGGGAACTAGAGGTGATTCGAGACCTTCTTTGGAGTTGTGTGTGTCTTTACATTTTGGTTTAATTTTGATACTTAGTACTACTTGGAATGGCATATCTACTATTTTAGTTTGGATATTGTATTTCCTATTTTTCTCATCATGCGATATTGGTATTATTCTAGTTATTGGTTATATAATTTGGTTATTCTTATTTATTTCCACTGTTGTGATACTTTGATAAACTGGGTATAGTCTCCCCATGATCGATATTAGACTATTACTACTAGTCAGTAGGCTCTGGCATATGGGGAGGTGTCCTGAGGTCATGTGACTGACTGGATTGGGGCACCGATGTTTAGCACCCGGGTCAAGATATTACAATGCACTTCCCCTAAATAGAATCATTTATAGAATTTTTAAATGATTTATTAGTGAATTATAAAATATAAGGTGTTGGTCAGAGTGAGTAACTCAAAAGGGGGAGGGAGAATTGAGTTACCAAATAAAATTTATGTTAAAAAATAAATAAAATCTAAATATCTAATTTCATAAAAATTAATAGTTAATAAAAATAGTATAAATATATAAATTTTAGCTGTTATAGAATTTCTCATAAGTGGGATTAAGGCTCAGTTAAAATGTATTATAAAAATTTTATCTTTTGAAAATAATTTACTTGATCAAAAAAAATTTATAAACAAATTTTTTTACTAATTATCAAAGTAAAGTTTTTTTTTATTGTTTTGAAAATGGAAATATATTTTTCAGTGTAAATAAAAAAAAACTTATAAAAATACATAATGAAAATAAAACAAGGGATTTAGTCTCAAGATGAGATTTATTCCCCTGTCCTTGACATTAAACTACTAATAAGAAGTTTATTATAATAATAAAAAGATCCAGAAGTTGGATCAAGTTTTCTAATAAATAGCACATAAGGTTGTCTAGGTACAACGCCTCTTCCTTAATTCTAAATGGGATGAAAATAATACCAGGTCACATAGGACCTGTTACATATATATTCATAGGATGAAGAAAATAAAAGAGTTTTAAGAGACTGTGTTCAGAAAAATCAACTTTAAGCACATGAGATGGTGTATAAATATAAACCGAGTACTTCAACACACTTCACAAAAGTAATGGATAAAATGGATTGAGTATGAGATAGATAGATTAATAGTGTGATGTAACTTGATCCATGATTCTTCAGCTGATCTGAGTCATTGATTTTATCTTTTGATGGATCTCAAAAAAGTTTTATAGTAAGTTCAGGGAAATAGAGTGTCATAGAAGCTTCTACCATAGAGATACTCTGTTATTATCTATGTGTAATCTAATGTTTTCAATAGTGAATCATAAACGTCATCATCATGATCGAATAAATCACTTTAAAGTGATCTTCATCATAAATAGACTTTGTAGAATAATCATTCTTCATTAAATGAAATTATACTTCATTCAATGAATCAAAAACTACCCATTAGAGATTTGAAATTAACTAATGTTAAATTAGACATGGTAATCTATATTTAGTTGAAGTATATTCAGTTGAGATCATGGAAAATTGACATGGTTAGTTTATGTGGTCTGGAGACATGGTCAGTTCATCCCTTCATGTGGTTAGCTCATTTGAACATGTGGTAATTTGATGTCTTTATGAGGTAAAGTTGTTTTTCATGCGTTCACTACATCAGAAAAATAAAATACTATCAATATATTACTTTATGATATTTTAAACATACCATGGAATGTTAAGGTGATTTATTCATGTGATAAGATGGTTTACTTCATGCGGTAAGGTGGCTTCCTTCATGTGGAAAGGTGTACTGATTTTCCTGGTAGGCTGGTTCCTGTTGTATGTTAAGTTGACTCTTCAATGTTCTTTCCACTTATGACATGATTTGTTTTGTTAATCTATCTCAAGTTAATATGTAAGTTTGTATATGGTATGGTAAAACATAACATGTGTTAAGGTTATATGGTAAGTTGACCTTCACATGGTAAGGTGTTACAATAAGCATTATACTTATCCATTTTTGCAATTTTTTGTTTCAGTAAACCATTTTCTAATAAAAAACATAAAAACCATTAATAAAATGATAATAGTTATTTGAGATAATTAAAATAAGTAGGATTTTCTCTAAGACAACAAGATCTCCCTTTTTTATGATCACAAATCATGATAGTTAAATTGAAATGAATTGAATGCATCAAAAGTATATTTATAAAGGATTGAAATAACTGTAATAAGTTTCTGAAATCATTCAAAGGGCTTCCATTGATTTCAATTAATTTTAATTTATCACATTACTTTACTTTTTGAAATTATTCTTCCCCTTTTGATATTATAAAAAATAAACTCATCAAGGAATAAAAACAAAACAAAAAAATAATAAAATAGAGAATGGTATTGATATAGAAAAAGATATTACAACAGAAGAGTACAAACAGTACATGAAATACCTATTAGAAATACTAATTTGAATCCAAATGAGGTTCAAATATCATATCTATATAAAGGATAAGATCCTTTCCTTTGGTAGTAGAGGAAGGAGTAGAAGTAGTCTTAGGAGCAGACAAAGAGGAAGGGACTCCAATAACTACACACTTAAAAAATGGTCTAATCTACTGAAAGTCTTGGGAAGGGGATAATACAAAATTATTGATTGTATAGTATGTAGTAGGTTAAGATAAATGAATGAATGAGGGAGATAAGACATTAGTTTGAGAGGTATAATGGCAAGGTCCCCTAAATAGAGTAAACTCACTGACAAATTGAGAACCACCCTCTAAAATTTAAAGGAAATTATATCTCCATGAAATCATCCAAAATAGGATTCATAGCCCAAAGTCAAATTTAGATTTAAAATCTTGATTTAGTGGAGTCATATTAAAATCCAAAGAAAGAGTTCGAAACATCCCATTCAAATATGAATTTGTAAAGATACTACTTATATAATAATCAATTTCTATTTTGACTATTTCTTGGTTTTGACTAACTTGTTTGTCATACTCACAAACTAAAGTGAAAATACTAGCACAATGGGTTTGAAACAAATCTTATATAGCTTTATGAGTATTGTTTAGTTCTTCAAACAAAACTTATATCTTATCCTGAATAAATTGTTTCATCTTGTCTTCATCAACCAGAGGAGAAGAAGACATCATAGTAGGAAAAAACCTATAATTCATTAATCTATAATCTAAATAAATCTTTATATATGATAGATCATATTGTAGAGAACCCATATTATATTTCATATGATTAATATAATTTTTTATCATTTTTCTTCTGAAATTTAATCTGGCATGAAGATGATTGACCGTTAAGGTAATGGTTTTAGAAACATCCTCTTATTTTACTTTATTTAAAGAGTTTGAAAAGTTATCAACTACATGTTTTAATATCTACAACATATCCAATTTAAACAAAATCAAGTCATCTTTAGTGACATATAAGGATGATGGAATATAAGCTATAAGAATAGAAGGAGATGAATCACTAGCTGAATGCCTACCATCTGCCTCATGAAAATAATTCATCTAACTATCTCTATTAGTATGATCCTTAACATTATAAGGAACTTCAAATTCATCAATATCAAAATATAAAATAATAGATTTATGATAAAAAAATTGTGAAGTTTCAATTTTCTCCATAGTATCAACTTTAACCATCAAATATCCTTCAAAGGTTCTTTGAATAGAAAGAGTGGTAGGTCCACCATGTCCAGGTGGACTACCTCCATGATCTTCATCATTTGAACTATGATTTTTTAAGATCCATACAAATGATCTAGGGAACATCTCCCCCTAAGAAGGTGCATCTGGTGTAAGTTATCAAAGGGTACTCCCAATAATAGGTGATCCTTTTGAGCTATACTTGTACTCATTAGATATAACTAATTTATCCCACATTGGCTAATCTTTATAAGACAAATGAGCCCCTTCATTAATATCAACAACCTCTATTTCTTCTTCTTACTCTTATTATTCTTAAACATCTTATTCTTCTTAAATACTTCCTCTTCTTATTCTTTAGCAGGAGAAACAACATCAATATAATACTCCATGATTTCATCAGATTCAAGTCTTGGATATATCAAATCCCTTGGTTTAACTAGATATTTTACTGGATTAAACTATTCATTAAATCCCTCTATGTTATATACCCAATATTTTTTTCCAAGGATTATAGTTAAATTCCATCTGCTTACAAATCTTTTGAGTAATATAGAATCTAATAGGATCATTTATTTTATCCTTTTCTTGAGGAAATAGTAATTTATACTATAGAAATATATAAATTAATTTAGGATATTGTAAGGATCTAAACCTCAATGTTGGATTATGTAGCTCAACAACATTCATCATAAAAAATATGAAAAGTGTGATTGTAGGACCATTCTTCATTACAAATGGTAAAAATAGATCCTAATGCCTCAGATTAATAAATCCTCATTTCCTTGGACAAATAACATACTGAACAAAATTTATTAGGAGCCTTTATTCTCCATTCATATAAATATTAGTGATTATTCTGGGATTTCCATTCCCAGTGATCTCATAAAATACATTCTCAAACTTAAAGTTCAGATGATTAACAGTATTCAAGATTTGATAATCTGTATACTTTCCACTATGCAACACATCCAAATATTTTTTCCAGCACATCTAAGAGAATTTGAAAACTTCATCATTTATTCTTGATTTTACTTTATCTCTCTTTTCACTAGTAAATACCTCAATATTAGAATAAAATTACTTTACAAAATTTGGATAGAAGGGTATACAATTTTCCTTAAACCATTCAGCCCAACCTTGTTTCTGAATCACATTCCAAACTAGAAATTGAATCCACTTCAAACGTTGAGCGTCAACTTCCTTCTTCACTAAAATTGAGTGATTAAAAAGATATAATTTCTTCAATTATACTAAAACAATTGAGCTGGATTTCATATTCTTTAATGTTTTTGAAGGAGGTGACTGAACTAGAAAATAAATTTCCAACATACATTTCATCCTCAAAATTATGATTCAATTTGAGATATATGAAGGTTTGAGTATGGTAGGAAAAATAGAGTGGTTTGATATGAGACATAGATAGATAGGTTATAGATGATATAAAATGATCCTCTTAGAAGATACAAAAAGGATATATGAGATCTAACGAAAAATACAAGTACTTGTCTTGATTCGGATTCAAATTTTAATTTAAATCATATCAGGATTAAAATAATAATAAACTTAAAAGAAATATTACAAACATATTTTCATGAAAAAATAAAATTAAAAATAGGCACGGTAAGTCGATTAACATGGATCTATAAAAAACATAATCACAGTAGGCATATTAGCCGTATCTTATGGTAGGTGTTCTAACCATACTATAATGAAATTCATGATAAGTAAATATTTACCATATAAACATATATTCATGGTAATTATAATTCCCATGTGTTAATATATGATATGGTAACAAGTGTTGATGATAGGATTGCTAACCGTATGAACAAAAAAACTCAGGGTTTTCTTAATGTTCATGTAAATTAAACCTCCCATTTATTCCCATATAATATTATAAAATAGAATTCAAATAATTTTAACATTCAAATTAATAAATAATAATTTATTCATAATTTATCATTCCTAATTCATGTCTGATATAGTTGAATCTCTAAATATTCAAAGAATTTGTAAATATATCATCAAGATGAAGTTCAGTACCTATGAACTCAAGAGTTATATCACCTTTATTGTAATTATATCTTATAAATTTATGTCTTATATGAATATGATTTGTTATAGAATGAGATATAGTATTATGAGAAATATTTATAGCACTTTTATTATCACAATTTATGTAGACATGTTTGAATTGATATCCATAATCGAGAAATATGTGTGTCATCCACGTAATCCATCCACAATAACTACCTGCCGCTATGTAATCTTCTTTATAAGAGGATAATGCCACAAATTTATGCTTCTTACTACACTATGATAATAGACATTTCCAAAAAATTTACATGTTCCATAATTTATTTTTCTATCCAAATTACAACCACCAAAATATACATCTAAATAAATAACCAAATCAAATGCTTCTCCTCTAAAGTAAAACTATATTAAGTTGGTTGTATTGTTGGGGGGGTTTAAAAAAAATTCATAACTAAAAAATGTAATTATTTTGGGTTTTATTGAAAAAAATATCACATACATACACTAGACATACTATTTGGTTGGATAATAGTTAAGTATATTAAGATTCCAATCATACCTATGTAAGTGGTTTGATCAACTGATTTCCCAGCTTCATCAAGATTCAACTTGCAGTTAGTACTCATGGGAGTATCAATACCTTTAATACTGCCCATTCTAAAAATAATTTATAATATATTTTGTGTACTTTATTTGATTTAATGTAGTTATTTATTTATGTTAAAATAATATAAATTCAAGAAAGAATTTATGTTCACACATTAATCTCATTTCAAATTTAATTTTCATCATTTTTGAAAATTCAGTACCTAAGGAATTTCTTCAAGATCCAAATATAATTTCATCACCATAGATGTGTATAACTAAAACATCCTTTGAAATAATTTTAAAAAATAAATAAGTTTCAAATACAACTTAGTAAAAACTTTATAAATTAGAAAAGATTTTATCATACATATCAAGGAGTTTGTTTTAAACCATATAAAGCATTAGTTAATTCAAAAACATGATTTAGAAAATGAATATTTTGTAATCTAGGGGGTTATTACACAAAAACATCCTAAAAAATATGTCCATTTAATAATGAAATCTTCATATCCATTTAATATTGTTTGAAATCCAAATTTTCTATACAGGAAAGAAAAATTCTGATAGCTTCAAGTCTAGATACTGGTACAAAGGTTTTATCAAAGTCAATACCTTTTTTCCAGTCTCCTTCGTAAAAAAATCTAGCTTTATTCATAAAAATAGTGCCTGAATCATCAAAATTGTTTTTAAAAACCCATTAGTGCCAAAATTTATATAGTTTTTAGGTCTATACACTTATTTCTACACTTTTTTATTTTTAAATTGATTAAGTTCTTCATGCATTTTCATTACCTAGAATTCATCATTAATTGCATCATTGATGTTCTTAGGTTCAAGATGTGAGATGAAATCTTGATATTCAACAAAATTTAAAACAAAATCTCTTTTTTATATTCCTATATTTAGGTATATAACTATAAAATCTAAGTAATAATATCTATGTGTCCAAATAGTTTTTTGGAAAAAAGGCCAGGTTATTTCATGTGCCTCCCATTTCTATACCCTCACGAGATAGACTAGAATCAGCTGATAATGATGGTGGAAATAACATTTTGACTTCAAAAGTTTTGAAGGGGACTTTAGGGGTTGATTTATGTGGATATATTCATAGATCATCAGCCATCCATGGGCCTGGATCTTCATGGTCCATGGCAAAAATTCATTATATTCCTTCAAAAGGAAACATAGATTTCCTCCCATAGAACAAGAATTATAATTCATATGATGGATTGTCTGTCCTAAATGAACAAGGGGGATGGAAAATGGTCAATCATTGGAAGGATAAGAATATTAGTCCCTCTCTAGTGAAAAAATCTTTAAAAAATGAGGCAATTCTAGTTGAGGGTCCCCATTTTCATTCAGAATATGAGGAAAATGAGCATCACCCAATTTTCTTTCAGAATGGTCTATTGAAATGTAAGAAAAATATAGTTGATGTTGGTGACTATTCAGTTAATGTAGGGAGTAATAATAAGACACTGAAGGATTATTCAGTCATTCCAAAACCATCGACTACTCGATAAATAAGAAAATCTAATATAGATGGTAAGATAGACCCATCTTTCATTAAAGAGGCAGAGGTAAGGCTGGATACAATGGTGGTGCATAAATGTATTCTAGGGATGCCATAAATACCTTATAGTGATGAGGTGGAGGTCACCAGGGATAAGGCTAAGGAGCCTAATTCAGTCAGGTTAGAAGGTCCTAATCTGTTGTTGGGTCTGAAGGCTGATGTGTTCTAGAAGGAAACAAAGAGGGCGAATGTTGACCTGAATCTTATCATAAACTCTAAGGAAGAGATTTAAAAGGAATATTTTGGTATCAAAGTTTCAAAGGTAGATGCTGATAGAATGTATGATAGGTCGATTCAAGTAGATATTAATGATAACAAGGTTGATTTGATTAATAAACAAGACCAGATATAGGCTCTTGGAATCAATGGGGGGAAAATAAATCTAGAAGAATATATTCAAACCTGGGATAGATTGGCCTACCAAATTCTGGATATCATTAAAGACGATCCAAACATGTAGGTAACCTATATCACATAGAGCATACATAGTGTGATTAATTCAAATCTTATAAAGTTTTTTTGGAATAGATTGGTAATTTCTTATGTGGTTTGATACGTGGTACTACATGTAATCTTTTTGGGTTCTCACTTTCCATCAAAATTTTATTCAGAAATAAAAAAAATTAAATCATCAGGTCTAATTAGAACTCCATTTATTATATAAAAATATTTATTAACAGACTCTTCCCAAAAGTGAATAGGGAAATCATACTCATTGAACATAGTCCAGGTGATTTCGTGAAGGGTTCTATTTATCCTTTCTACTGCATCATTCTACTGCGTGGTTCTAGGAGAAGAACATTTATCATCACAGACATGTTATTTTCATAGAGATTCAAAATCTTGATTTTCAAACTCACGACCATCTTAATTATAAGTCCACTAATATTTTCTAGATATTTGGAAAATTTATTAAGATAGGTATAAGATTTACTTTTGTTTGCTAAAAATAATAACCAAGTGTATCTTGAAAAGTCATCTACTAGAACATAAATAGAGTTCTTCCATTTAAACATGAAACTAAAGATGGCCCAAAACAATCCATATGAACCAACTCTAGGGATTGATAATTTGAATCTTATTTCTTTGGTTTGAAATAGATTTTGTGTTGTTACCCTTTTTGATATGGATTACAGACTTTATCATCTAGGAATTTTATTATTATTAGATCCTTGACTAATCCTTTCCAAGATAGTTTCCTATGTAAATGGATTTTTAATTTCATAGTCACATATTCCAAAGTTAATATAATTTTTGAAAATTACTCAGATAGAAAATTCTTTAAAAAACAAGGAATTTCAATTAACAACATAAAAATTATCATTTATAAAATTACTAAAAACTAAATATTTTTTATAATCACAAAAATTAAATGAATTATTTTCAAATTTAACATGAAAACAATCATCACATAATTTAGAAATACTATACATATTATATTTCAACCCATATACAAATAAAAATTTGTAAATTAAAATAGTATTTGTGTTACAAATTTGACCAAGTCTAATTATCTTCCCTTTAGCATTATCACTAAATGTGACTTGTCTAGAATCCATGTTGATTAGGTTATTAAAACATGAATAATCCCAAGTCATGTGACTAGAGTATCCACAATCTAGATACCATAAGTGTTTATCACAACTCTTCAATCATATTTCCTACAAAATATATTTAATCCTAATATAACATTGTTAACCATATTTTTCTGTGTTTAGAAATGTTGGTAATAAGATATTTTGGAATCCATAATTTTTTCATTGGTTTATTATAATAATATATTAAAATTTCAAAAATAAAAACCTTGTTTGGTCTAATATAATAATAATTAGTTACAAAATCATTAGAATTGGATCTAGGAATAAATTTATTTTTAATAATCCTTATCTATCAAGGTTGATATCCTATTCTAGTAGTATATTTAGAATTCATTTTCTTTCAAAGAATATGGGTATGATTTTTTCATATATTAGTATATTTATCAAGATATTTATTTAATTTTTAATTGGATAACTACAGATCATTATATTATTTCAACATTTAATCATTTTTATCCTTCTCTATAGTAGAATATATTTTAAAGTGACCAGATAGAGCATGCTGGTTCTTTAAACATTTGTATTTATCTTTTAACTAATTAAATATGTCCTCCATCATGTTATAATATTCAAAAATTTATTCACAGGAAATATGTTCATAATTATTTTTAGTCTCAGAAAAGTTTGTAATGTGATAATTAGATTCATGAAAAAAAATTTAATTCCTATGATGTGTTTGTCATAAAACACATATTGAATTTATTATGTTTATCCTCTCTATGAATATGATTCACTTAAACTATCTTCTGAATCACTGCATGTTTCTTTCATATATTTCTTATATATATATATATATTTATTTATCCTCGTAATTTTTCTTATACTTTACATTAGGACATTCAACTTTGATATGTCTTTTTCTCTTATAGTCATAGAAAACCATTTCATCAGATGAATCATCCTTCTTCAAATAGTTTCTCTAATTTCATTTATCACAGTTATCATTTTAATTAGGTTTCCTGAATAAATTATTCCTTTAATAGAAATTTTTGAAATTTAAATCTGAATGTTCCATTTCCTCATCAGTTTTAGCAAGAGACTCTTCATTACATGAGCTATCATATTTGAACTTGTCTTTTTGTTTTTAAGTCATAGTTTTGAAAGCTATAGATTTTCTTTTTGGTTTATCCACTTTTCCTTTATTTACTTGAAGTTATTATTAATACATAATTACCTTTCTAATAATTTTCTTTACTATAATTTTACTAATATCACATGATTATCTTATTAATATAGATGTTCCACTCCATCTTTATAGTATGCACTGGGTAATTCACATCACTCAATCTTTCTCATTGCTTTTCTTTCCCAGTGCATGCAAAAAGTTCAATATCTCATTAAACCTAAGATACATTACATATATAGATTCATTAGGCTTCATCTTAAATGATTCATATTTAATATTTTAGGTGTTTTTATGTATTTATATAACATTAGATGTTCCGTCATGAGGAATATATTGTGTATCCCAAATTTGAAAAGCAGTAGAATAAGAAGATATTTTGTTAAATTCATCTTCACATAAAGCACAATATAAGGAATTCATATCTTTAAAATTATTTTCATATATAGTTTTAATATCACCACTCCAAGTATCTCTAGTAGTTTGATATTTTTCATATTTATCTTCAATTAATGCACAAATATGAAAATACATACTCTCTAAAATGAATTTTTATTTTAATTTTCTATTAATAATAGTTAGTGACATTAATATATGGAGGCCGATTAGTGTAAATTCCTTATTTTCTATTATTATCCAAAAATAATTAAGTTTGGAAATGATAAAAACTTATGATCTTTAAAATAAAAATAATCCAATATTAAAAATATGTTTAAAAATCATTAGATACCAAATATTCGTCGTAGTGAGTAACTCAAGAGGGGTGGGGGGAATTTAATTCCCCAATAAAATTTCTATTAAAAAAATTAAAAACTAAATCCTGAGTTTAATAAAAATTCCCTATTTATTAAAATAGTATAAATATATAAATTTGAAATTTTAAACAATTTCTAGAAGTGGGATTAAGGCTCGATTAAAATATATTATAAATACTTTAAATTTTGAAACTAAGTTACTTGATCAAACACTTTATAAAAATAAAAATTAGGACTAATCATCAAAGTAATGTTTTGTTTACAGTTTTGAAAATAAAAATTGATTTTCATTATAAAGAATCAAAAAAATAAAAAAATACATAGAGGAAATAAAAAAATGGGTTTAGTCTCAAGATGAGACTTAATCCCTTATACTTGGAAATCACCAATTTCAAAGAACTTTATTATAAAAATAAACAAATCCACAACCTGGATTGGTTTTACAATCTATAGAACATAAGGATATCTAGGTACAAAGCCTGTTCCACAGTTTTATGTGGGATGGAAATAATACCGTGTCACATAGGACCTCTTCCACATTTATTTGTGGTACAAAAAAAATAAAAGTGTTTTGAGATAATGTGTCGAGAACACTCTAGTTTAAGAATAAAAGAATGTGTGTATAGATAAATAGTGTACTTCAACACAATGCTCCAAAGTAAATCATAAAATGTTAATAAAAAGAGATAAATAGATAGAAAGTGTGATATAGCTCAACAAATGGTTCTTTAGTTGTCTTGAGTCCTTGAGTTTGTCTTTGGATGGATCTTGGATAATTTTTTCAGGGAAATAGAGTGTCATATAAGGATATTTTATAGAAATACTCTATTATTCATTATGTGTCATACAATATTTTTATTAGTTCATCATCAATTTTCACCTCATGATAGAATAAATTTCTCGAAAGAGATATTCATCAGAAATAGATGTTAGACAATAATAATACTTTATTAAATGCACTGACGCTTCATTTAATGCATAAAAAACTATCCATTGGAGATTTTAAATGATCCACTTCTTTGTTATTCATGGTAAAATACCTTCACTTTAATTAATGTTAGTTGAGGTTATGAAAACATGACATGGTTAGCTGACAAGATAGGGACATTCAGTTAGTTCATCACTACATGCAGTAAGCTCATTTTCACATGTGGTAAGTTGATGAATTTATGTAGAAATATTGTTTTTCATGTAGTCACTACATTTTTAAAATAAAATACTGTCAGTATATTAATTTTTGAAAATTTAAACATACCTTATCATGGTAAGTTGATTTATTCATGTGGTAATGCGACTTCCTCCATGCGGTAAGGTGGTTTCCTTCATGCAGTAAGGTGCACTGATTTTCATGATAGGTTGGTTATTGTTTCATGGTAAGATAAGTCTTCAACATATGGTAAACTTATGAATTAAACACATTTTTTAATCTATCTCACAGTAATGGTTTTTATATATGGTAAGGTGACACATAATGTGCAGTAAGATTATATGGTCACTTGACCTTCACATGATAAGCTTTCACAGTAGGATCTATACTTATCCATTTTCTCAATTTTTTTAGTAAACCATTTTCTATTAGAAAACATAAAACAATTAATAATAAGATAAACATGATCTAAGATCATTAAAATAAGGAGGTTCTAGTCTAATCCAACATAAAGAGTGAGAAAATAACTTAACTAAGTTATTAAAATATTTTCTTCTACAAACATTACCTAATCTGTAGGATATGTTACATTCTTTGACATTCAAGCCTTTTTCATTTTTCATATCTTGTTGAGTGTAAGGAAGGAAAGTATTTAAAAATCAGGATGACTTGGATATCAAAATTTCAATTTTCTCACCCATCATTTGTTCTTCCAATAATGTATACCATCTACAGGATAAAGTATGTGGGTATAATTTTTTTGATTGGATATCCAAATGATATATCCTTAGTGTCTATTAATTATGGACAAATAAATCATTAATATGATCATTTTTAATGATTATATAAAGAAAAACTTCAAAAAGGTGAAATTTCACTTATTAAAAATGCTTCAAACTATTTAATTTTAATAAAAAATTTCCATGTATCTTTATCTTGAAAACCATATATATTACATGGATTTTCATTTTTTCTTTCACCAAAAATGAAATCTAAAGTTATAATTGATTTAAAATATATCCACCTCCTAGAATAAAAATATAAACATTTCCTCATGGATTCTATAGTTTCAGGTATATCAAATGTCATTTGGTGAGAAGGAATAAATAACATAAATTAATAAAAAAATGTCATGATATATAAAATAATATTAAATCATCTTTCCAAAATAATGTTCCATAACTAGGAAAGTGTTATTTGGTAATACCTCTCCAATAAAAAAATGAATTTTTTTACTTTTCTTGATCTTGAAAGGTTATAGAGGGTCTAAATTATTTAGAATTTGGACATGTAGGATTAAAATTGTCATAAAACTCAATAACTATCCTCTGGTACTAACTATAAGCAACTAATAATTTAGTTAAATGTGTTCTACCATGTTTACCAACCCTAGAAGTCTCCCTTTATAAGTATAAGGCTCCTATACAAAAGAATTATAAGGCTACTCATTAGAATTATATGTAGGATCCTCCCTATAAGATTGAGGCAACTAAAATGTTTGATATGACATTATCCTACAAATCAAATTAAGAAACAATAAGTAAAATATTATGAAATTTATCAACTACATGTAAAATTAAATATAAATTGAAAAAATTATATAATCATAATGAAACTAAAGGAAACACATTTTTATTCATATTAGTTAAAATAGTTAACTATAACACTAAAGAAATATTAAGATCATTAATGAGTATTACAATGATATAGATAGAAGAAATCAAAACATAACTATAAGATTATAAAATCCTTCTATTATATATAAAGTTGAATAGAAATTATAAAATGAAAAAAAACAAAATTAGTCAAAAACCTTATCAAATTAAAAATAGTAAATCAAATATTTTACAAAATTTAATAATTTGAATATTATAAAAAACTAAACAAAAATTAATATATTATATTTGTTAAACTATGAAACTTAAATAAAAAAACAATTACCAATAGGATATTTAACATTTTATAAAACTTTATAAGTTAAATAGAAAATAAATATATGGTGCATGTAATATCAAGATATTGCTAAAGAATTGTTTTTACATATTCCTTCTTCATGATCATTCCATATATCACAAACCTTGTATACAACTTGGTCAATAATGTTCTCTATTAATCTTTCTATGGAACTAGAAATTTCACATAATTTATCATCAATTTTCTCCTCAATTTAATATTTTTTCCTTGAAAAATGATATACTACTAGGCTTTTGATTGATCAAGAACAATGAATATTTGTTTAACATGTATTTCCAAGATAAAAGGGTCATCTGTTTATTCTAATCTATTTAGATTTACTAGTGTCATTCCAAAACAATCATGTTTAACACCATTTTTACTAAAATACCATTTAAATTAGAACACAGGAACTAATAATTCAATGTAATAAATCTCTAAAATTAATTCGATAACTTTGTAATATTCATTGAAAGTAGTGATTGGGTTTTTTTTCATTTTCACTCAAAAAATTCACAGCTTCAGTGAACACCAATGTAATTATATTCTGAACAAAGGTTTTATTATTCTAATATTTTATATAAAATGCATAACCATTTATGTTATACCCAAAACATTTTATTTCATTTAAGAGTGGGATTAATTCTATCAATATAAATGTTATTAATGAATTTGATTTACCATTCAAGGTCTCTTAAACCATTTCCCAAAAGTTTTTTTTATGTTCAATCAATATCAAAATGTTTTTATTTTTTGTATAATTTTGTTTTAACACATTAATATGTGATGTTATATATGGATAAGCATCATCTATATTATTTAAAATGTATAAATATGATCTATTTAATTTTTGACCTATCAATGACTTTATTTTAAACCCAAAACTCCCTTTCCACCCAAAAAGACTCATTCATTATGAGATATAGGAAAAATAATGTGCTCTACTGCAGATAAATATTATGTGCACAAATCTTCCATTTATTTGGAAATATATTTCTCAACATTGGATACTTCTATTAGATATGGATTCTTAATATACCCCAATAATAACTTCTTATAACTTTCAAAAAGATACATCTAACATAGATATAGAGGACCAAAATTCTTTATTTCTCATCCTAAATGAACCATCAAATGTACCATGATATCTAAAAAATACATTGGAAAGTACATTTCTATTTTCAAAGTATGTTGAATGAATATTTTTCTAAAATTTTCAATTAATTTAGATTAATTACATTATTACAAATATAATTTAAAAAATAACACACCATGATGATAGTCAGTTAGACCTGGATGGGTAATATTCTATGTAAAGAAACTGGTAGTAGCAGTTTCATCATAACATGATAATCATGAGATTTAACATCTATTTACATCAAATCTTTTAGTGGCACAAATTTTTTACATTTGAATTATAACCTGGGGAACATTGATACCATAGAGGAATTAGGAGGAAAAATGATTTTCTCTATATTTGATATTGTATGATAAGAAAGATGCAAGTTTTCTCATTTTTCTTTAAGAGTGGGATCTAACTCCAAACATATTTCCATTATAAGTAAATCAAATATTTCATTAAATCCATCCTCTATATTACCTTTGATATCTAACAATATTCCAATCAAACTATAATGGATATATTTCTCAACATGCATCACATTAATATTATTTTTCCGCTCATGATATCTCTAATTTTTAAGTTAAAAAAATATTGATAATTTCTTCCATATATTTTTATTGTTACTAGATCTTCTTATCTTTCCAAATATTCCATAAATGTTTTCACTCCCTAAAGATACTGATAATTTAAAAAATGATTTGGTGCGATATCAAATTCCTGTGAGCTTTTGAATGTATTTTTTAATATTCTATAAGAGTGATCTACAAAAAAAATATTTTGATGACCTATGTATATTGTTGTCCTACAATATTGTAGTTGAAAAAACAAATTACCTTATTTTTAAATTATACAATATTTATTCAACTTAACACTTTATCCCATCTAATTTACAAATTTTAGAAAGTCATTTATAATAAACATTATCATTTCATACAAATAAAAATATTCCTTCTTATTAGAACCCTAAAATTTGATAATTCACTCGCATAAGTGTTTCAAATCATCAGATAATGGTGACAAGTAAACAAAAATTTTGGTTCCAGGATGTTTTTTCCTAGAAATAATTAAACTCAATATGATATATTTACACTTCATACAAAATTTAGCAAATACGTTGTAAATTAACCAAACAAAACTATACATGAACTATATTTACTATTAAGTATTAGATATTAATTTATTACATCTATTCGTAACCTAATTATGAGATTTATAACTTAATTTCCAAATATAGGAAATCATTGATCAATTTTCTTCTATTGTGGAAAATCAGCAAGAGGATGTAATTTTCCATCATATATTCACTCATATTTATGTAATCTTAAATTTTTTTTTTCATAATTTTAATTTAGAAATAAATATTTCAAATGATTAATTATAGTAATATTCCAAATTTATTTAGTAGGATTATTAGTAATAACTAAATCAATCTATGATTTTTTTCTTTCAACTTATACCATGATGTACCACATTTAAGAAACTTTGAAAGATGTTCGTATTCCTTATTATATAGAACACAATCATTTGAGTAGCCATATATCTTCCTATAGATAAAAAAATTGGGAATAATATTTTCTTCACACTGAAATGTGAATTTTAAAGATCGTTGTCTTAAAAAATTATTTCTTTCAACATCTATAGAAACTCTATAAAAATCTTTTCACTACATCCATTTATTGTCTTAAAGTTAATTAATCCTAACACCATTGATAAAACCATGAATTTTGTACATCATGGATATAATATATTTTTAGCATCACCATATAGGCACTTAATGATTGGTGATTTCAAAATTACCATAACTTCGATACCATGAATCATTTCATTAATTTGATCTGAATTATAATTTATAAAATCTTCATCATTAATAGAGCTTTAATTCTTCCCAATTTCACCATTCCAAATCTAAGGTTTGTTGTAACATCCTAGGTGAATAAATAATACGACATATTTAATATTTATTAAAATTTGTGAATTAAATATTAATTTTACTTTAAAGGGGTTGTTATATTCGATAGCGTACTCGATACGTAACAACATGTTTCTTTTAAATCTTACATTGCACACTAATAAAATAATATTATTATTTCAAATGGTAGTTATATCCTAGCCATTGTATTGGAGGGAATGAAAAAAAATAACTACAATATGATTATACATGTTTTTTAAATGTATTTACATTTATCCAATAAAAATTTAGAGGCTTAAAATGCGAATGAATCTAATTTTAAGCATAATTTACATTAACAGGCCAATTTACCTCCTTTTAATGGAAAACAATCTTTAAATATATTTTTAGTTACTTTAATACATTATTTTTGACCAAATAAAATACTTATTTAGAATGGGGACATCAAAATTTACTTTGTGTAATTTTTTGGAATTTTTCCGATAAAGTTCATTTTTTAATGAATAGTGAAAAATATTGTATTTTAATTCAAAACTCTGTTTTAATATAATTTATTTGTATGGATATATTATCTTTTTAATTGGTTTAAAATTTTAATTATAATATATTTTTACCATTTAATCCAATGTTTGTCATTTGAATTAATTTTACTTTGAAATTGGACATAAACTAGTGTCAATCTTTTCATAGTTATTGTTTCTTAAAAAAACACTTTTTGTTTTAACAACGGGAATTAATTTTAAATTAATTTCTTCTAATTTTGTGTTTTGAATTTGGAAAAATGGATTTCATATTTTTAATCAAGTGGTCCAAATTTTGTAAATAGGTAGCTTTTATTTCTAGAAATTATTAATATTTACTTTAGTAAAAATTTTATTTACCATGGTTAAAGGGTAAATCTGGTAAATAAGGGTAAACGAATATTATTATAATAATATAAAATTATCCTAACATGTGTCCTAATCCTATTTTTTGATATATATCCGACCATGGGGATCTTTTGGTCGATTTTGGTACCCCATTGAGCCACTTATGAGTGATAATGACACTTTAATTAATTTAAAGTAAAGACAAAAATGACATAAACAAATAGATTTTAGTAAATTAATTTTTACAAGGAGTTATATAAATTATATTTTTATCTATAAATATTCATTGGAAATATAAGAATATTTCATACATCATGGTATTTGTTTTATAATTTTTATACATTCTATAAATTAAATTATTTATGACATAATAATGATGCAGTATTTACCTCATTAATAAAATATTTAGATAAATAAGATTATAAATATTAAAAAAATATCCAAAACCTGTAAAAATTTTATTTGATGATTTTATTTCGACAATTAGTCATCTCATCTTTAAATTTAATGATTTTTTGACCTTTAGAAACCGAATATCATTATATAATAAAATAATATTTTCACACTTTCTTAAAGAGCCCCTCCCCCCCTTATAAAAGGAGACCATTTCTAACCAATTCCTCACACATCTCAAGCCTTTTGGCTCATTAAAAATCTTCCCAATTAATCTCCCTACATCCTTATCCTCCTACTAGAGGCCTTACCTTAGGCATAAAGCACTTCAAGAAGTCCTTTTGGTTCAAACCAAAGAAAGCTACCCAAATTAAAGGTAATAGTTTCTCTTAACTTCTTTTCTTTTATTTTACTTCTCCAACCGCTAAACTATTTTTATTGCTTTATAACAACACCATTATCCTCAATATACTATTATTTTGTTATGATAAGTATTTTAACTACACTTACACACTCCTCCATCTAATGGGTGAAAAACGTATTGTTTCTGTGGATGACAAACTAACGCCTCACGAGACGATGATTATTCGATTATATCATACTGCCTATCATGGTGTCCATTAAGATGAAAATATATTTATATATGATATATATTATGTTTATGTTTTATTTATTCTTCTATATTTTTATTTTATATCATACCTTTATGGTTTCCATTATGGGTAAACGCAATAATTTCATTTGAGGAAGTGCGGACTACCGCCCCCTCAAAATGATATGACTCGTTAATGCCATATGTGTGATGTATAAAAGATGGAGTTAAGGATATTATATATGATATTATACTGGGATTATAATATACCAATTTATCATTATGTTTTAATATCATTAAAATAAGAAATAGAAATGAAAGTAGCGTTCATGCTTACGTATGGCTTACCGTCTCCATGAACGGTGCATTTCATTTATTACCTCCAAATGATATGAACAGTTATAAAAAATATATATATATATATATATATTTTACATATATTATATATATGATATATATGATATCTAAATAATTAATATCATTCTGGATATAATTGACTATTGACCACATGGACAACTTGTAAATATAAGGTGTTCATTTTTTACTCAAGTACCAAATATCGAAAAAACAAATGCTATTAAATTAAATGATTACATAATGTTCACAACATGGTAATAAGTGATATAAAATGAAAAAAAAACTTGAAAAATTTTCTTAAGCAGGTAGAAATTAACTTTAGTTTATTATTCAGGAGATTAAAGAATGATCGAGTCAAGTCAGACAGGAGGTAAGGGACTTCATCTCAATCTCCTTTCACTGAGGCATATTTTGTTTTAATACACAACTTTATTTTATATGTTGTATAAACACCTTTGACTTTTCATTTAATTCAAAGGGAATCTTTTTCTACAAATTGTTTTAGTAAATGAAAAAAATAATGTTTATTTTTAACATAAGCGATGACAATGACATTTTTGCCGTTGTGAGTATTATTTGATATTTGGCTTCCTTAACAAGAAGTAATGTTTTTAAAATGAAAATAAATACCATATAATATTTTATGTATTTTTTGTATTGAAAATGGTTTTGATAATAGTTTTGATACGTTAATATATTGAAATGTTATATTTTTATTACAATGTGGAAATGTTATATTTCCTTTATGATTACATTAGTGTTATGATCATGTTATGGTTCATGGAAATTATTTACGTATACGGGTGGTTCCATGATAAACCTAGGGTGGGTGAGCCCAAGATAGCTCTCCAATGCATTAGGTAACGTGACAGAGGTAAACATGAATGTTTCTCCTTAGATATTTAGAGAATATACTATGATGGGTATTACAAAGTAACTCCCTGTGTAGTTGTGATAGATAAAATGTAAGTATGTTATGGATACCACAATTTACATGTATGATTTATGATTTCTATGTGTTATTCATAAATCTTATGATTTCATGAGGTAAGTAAAAGAGTTTATGTTCTATATGTATTTATGAACTAATGTTTTCTTTCTTTTTTTTATAAACCTTACTATGATTTTTATGCTCATCCAATGTTTTGAAATGTTATTCACAAGGCTTAAAGATGAATAGGGTTAAGGATGCGATGAAGGAAAAGTCATGCTGTCAAAAATATGGAACTAGACATGACTCTTTTTTTCAAGAGTTTTATTTTATAGAAAAAATGGAAACTAAGTAGAAGTGTCTACTTTGTAATCCTTTTAGATGTAATATTTATGTCCTAATTCTCTAAAAATATAAACCTGAAAAGGTCTTCAATGTTAATTATTCGTTTAATTCAATATTTTGTAATGTTTTAAGGTCAGGTCCTTATAGTTGGTATCATAGGTCAGTTTAGATAACTTTAGGAGTTTGGGAATTGTTAAATTAACATACATAAAGTAATTTATGTTAATATATAATTCATGTAGCATTTAAAGACTACCATATTGCTTCTCCTAAAATATTTTTGTGTTCAGAATGGTTTTTCGTAGAGGAAATAGGGTAACTATGTTGGGGAGAAATCAGGAGGAAGACAACCTTCCAAATCAGAAACCTGATATGGTCGGAATCGGAACTGAACATTTTGTTTCAGTGATGGAATAGTTGACTTAGGCTATAAATGGTGGTGGTATCCATGTACGAGATCATCCAGATCGACCATAGAGGAACATGTCAGTAGCAGAGCATTTCATGGGGAAACATCCCCCACCATTCAGAGGATCATCTGACCCGGTGCTAACAGAAGGGTGGCTTAAAGCACTGGAAAAGATTTTTGATGTCATTGGTTATACAAAACATAAAAAGGTTAGTCTCACTGTTTACCTCTTTGAAGGTGAAACTGATTAGTTGTCGTCGATGGTGAAAAATATCAGGGATAGTGAAGAGATTGATGCTCTCGATTGGGATGAATTCAAAGGTATGTTTCTTGAGAAATATTTTCCTAAGGTATTTTTTCTTAGAATGGAAAAACAATTCCTAGAATTGAGGTAGGAGGATGACTCAGTGGCTGCTTATGAAGAAAAATTCACTTGTCTGGAAAGGTATGCTCCAAATTTCATATGAGACCTTGATAGTAAAATCAACCATTTTTACTCAGGATTAAATCCAAAGTATCGAAGGGATTTAGCTTCTCATGAGTTAAAAAGTTATGAAAAACTTGTTATTTGTGCATATAAGGTGGAAATGGAGTTTTCTGATGATCATATGATCTTTGAAAAACAACAGAATAAGAGGTAGAGGTGGCAGCCGAAAGGGAAGAACTCTTCAAAAAAGTCTAATGGTAAGAAACTTAAGTTCACAATTTATGAAAAATTTTGTAAAAATAATGTTGGAGAATGTCTTTTGAAATATGGTAAGTTCTACTGATGTGGTAAAATGGGAGATAAGGCTCATAATTGCACTGAAAAAGATCAGGGTAATGGTAAGAAAAAATCTGATTTATATTCAGTAAAATGTTTTAAGTGGAACGAAATGGGTCATTATGAAAATGAGTGTCCAACAAAGAACTAAACTGAGGGAAAGCAGCCAAAATACAAGCATAAAGGGGCGGTGAAATCCTTTGCAAATACTTCAGTAGATTTTGGGCCATCAAATGATGCAGTATCAGGTACGCTGTTTGTTTGTTTATATTATGCCAATGTGTTGTTTGATTCAGGGTCTACACACTCTTTCATTTCTGGGAATTTTTCTAGTAAATTAAGAATTACATCTCAAGATATGAATAAAAAACTTACAGTAGAAACACCTGGAGAAGATTTTGAGACAAAAAGAAAACATAAGAACATTCCTATCCTTGCGTGCTGAAAGAATCTACCTACAAACATTATTGTTTTTCCTCTAGTAGAGTTTGATGTTATTTTGGGTATGGATTGAATTTCTGTTTATCATGCTAAGATTGACTACAGAGATAAAGAGGTTTCTTTTCAGAATTATTTTTAGTTTGTGTACAAGAATGAACCCTTGATTTTTATAACATATTAGGAAGGTGAGAAACTAGGAAAAGATAGAAATGAATGTTACCTTGCACATATTGTTGATAATAAAGGAACTATTCGGTTTAATGATGTGATAGTGGTAAATGAGTATCTTGATGGTTTTACCGATGAGTTTCCTGGTATTATACCTGGTCCAGAAGTTGAATTTACTGTTTAATTAGTTCCTGATGTTAAGCCAATTTCAAAACCCCCTTATCAAATGGCTCAAATTGAACTTTTAGAGTTAAAGAAGAAATTGTAGGAGTTATTAGATAAAGGTTTCATTTGACCTAGAACATAACCATGGGGTGATCCTGTGTTGTTTGTTAAAAATAAATATGGTTCAATGAGACTTTACATTGATTATAGAGCATTGAATAACATCACTATTAAGAACAAGTATCATTTACCTCATATCGATGATTTTTTTGATCAGATCCAGGGAGATCAGTATTTTTAGAAGATTGATTTGAGGTTGGGGTACCATCAGTTGAATGTAAAGGAAGAAGACATTCCAAAGACAACATTTCATACTAGATATGGCCATTTTGAATTTTTAGTTATGCCTTTTGGTTTAACCAATACACCTTTTGTATTCATGGATCTTATGAATATAATTTTCCGTGAGTTCTTGGATACGTTTTTGGTTGTGTTAATTGATGATATTTTGGTTTATTCCAAAAGTAAAGAGGAACATGAAAGTCATTTAAGGTTTCAAACCTTAAAAGAAAAGAAACTATTTGAGAAATTCAGCAAGTGTGAGTTTTGGTAGCAACAAATTTCTTTCCTTGGTCACATTGTTTTAAAAAATGGTATAACTTTTGATCCTGCTAAAACCAAAGTTGTCGAAGAATGGCCAAGATGCACAAATATAACCTAGATATGTAGTTTTCTTGGTTTGGCAGGTTATTACCGGAGGTTTGTTGAAACTTTTGCACGGTTATCTAGACCAATGACTAAATTAACTTGAAAAGGTGTTAAGTTCATCTAGACAAAAAGAATGTGATGATTATTTTTTAGAAATTGAAAAGAATATTGGTGAATTCTCCAGTTTTGGCACTGCCATACAGAAATGGTGAGTTTGTTATCTATAGTGATTCTTCATTGAAAGGACTTGGTTGTGTCCTAATGCAGAATGATCAGGTAATTTCTTATGCTTCACGTTAGTTGAAACCACATGAGTTAAATTACCCTACACATGATTTTGAATTAGCTACTGTTGTTTTTTGCTTTAAAAATTTGGAGGCATCATTTGTATGGAGTAAAATGTGAAATATATACTGGTCACAAAAGTTTAAAGTATATATTCACTAAAAAATAATTGAACATAAGACAAAGGAGATGGTTGGAATTAATCAAGGATTATGATTGCGCAATCCATTACTAATTGGGAAAAGTAAATAAAGTGGTTGATGATTTGAGTTGAAAAAGTAATGCTTCATTAACTATGTTACATTTGGAACAAGATCCTTTGGTTTTTGATTTCATAAACTTTGGTATAAAAGTTGTTGGTGCAGAAAATTCTTCTCTTTTGTATCAGGTGTCAGTGAGATCGTCTCAATCAGACAAAATTAAGCAAGCATAGAAGGAAGATAATGAGTTATAGAAAAAGGTAGAGTTTCTTTATAAGGGTAAGTTTCCTGAATTTAACATTGATAACGATTGTGTTTTGTGATTTGGAAAGAGATTATGTGTACCTTGTGATTCACAGTTGAAGAATGAGTTGTTATGTGAAGCTCATTATTCCCCGTTTTCAGTTCATCTTGGCAGTACTAAGATGTACAGAGATCATCGAGAATATTACTGGTGGGATTGAATGAAAAGAGATATTGCTGATTTTACTGTGAAGTGTTTGAATTGTCAGCAGGTTAAAGTAGAGCGAGTGTTACCGAAAGGGATGCTTCATCCTTTACCAGTGCCAGAGTGGAAATGGGAAAATATATCCATGGACTTAATTGTGGAATTACCGAAGACATATCAAGGTAATAATGCAATCTGGGTTATTGTTGATTGATTGACTAAATCTGCTCATTTCCTTCCTATTCAAGATAATTTGACTCTAGATCAACTTTCTCGATTGTATGTTAAAGAGATAGTCAGGTTGCATAGATTTCCCCTCTCCATTTTATCTAATCGTGATCCGAATTTTACTTCTAACTTTTCTAAATGCCTTCAGAATTCGTTGGGTACTGAATTAAATTTTAGTACAGATTTTCATCCTCAATCAGATGGGAAATCAAAATGAACAATTCAGACATTGGAGGATATTTTATGTTCTTTCTCAATAAATTATCAGGGAATTTGGAACCAACATATTTCTTTGGTTGAATTTTTATATAATAACAGTTTTCATTCCAGTATACAGATGGCTCCATTTGAGGCATTATATGGAAAGCATTGTAGAACTACAGCTTTTTGGGATGAAGTAGGTGAAAGGAAACTGATGGTACCAGAATTGGTAGAAGAGATGGCAGAGAAAGTTAAGTTGATTCAGAAGCACATGAGAACAGCTCAGAGTAGAAAAGAAATTAATGCAGACAATCGAAGGAAGGATATTTCTTTTGAGGTAGGTGATCATGTCTTTCTCAAATTTTCTCCATGGAAAAGTGTGATGCATTTTGGTAAGAAGGGAAAGTTGAGTCCGAGGTTCATTGGACCTTATGAAATCCTAGATAAAGTTGGATCAGTTGCATACAAAGTGGATTTAACTCCAATCTTATCCTGGGTACACAATGTTTTTTATTTTTCACTGTTGAGAAAGTATATTCCAGACCCATCTCATGTTTTGAGCCCATAGGTAGTTCAGTTGGAAGAGAATCTCTCTTATGAGGAACAACCAGTACAGATTATTGACTAAAGAGAGAAAGTATTGCGGAATAAGGTAATTCACCAGGTAATGGTTTTTTTTGTAACAACCATATGGTTGATAAGGAAACATGGGAATCTGAAAATGCTATGAGAGATATATACCCCCACTTATTTTGACATGTTAAATTGCGAGGAAACAATTACCAAAAGGGGGGAAGGATGTAACATCTCAGGTAAATAAAGAATAAGATATATTTCATATTTATTAAAATTTGTGAATTAAATATTAATTTTACTTCAAAGGGGTTTCTATGTTCGATAGCGTACCCGATACGCAACAATGAGTTTCTTTGAAATCATACATTGCACACTAATAATATAATATTATCATTTCAAATGGTAGTTAACTCCTAACCATTGTATTGGCGGGAATGAACAAAACTAACTACAATATGATTATACATGTTTGTTAAATGTATTTACATTTATCCAATAAAAATTTAGAGGGTTAAAATGTGAGTGAATCTAATTTTAAGCATAATTTACATTAAAAGGCCGATTTACCGCCTTTTAATGGAAAACCCTCTTTAAATCTAGTTTTGGCCAATTTAATACATTATTTTTGACTGAATAAAATCTTTCTTTATAATGGGGACATCAGAATTTAGTTTGTGCAAATTTTGGGAATTTTTCTGATAAAGTTCATTTTTAATGAATAGTGAAAAATATTGTATTTTAATTCAAAACTGTGTTTTAATCTAATTTATTTATATGGTTAGATTATATTTTTAATTGGTTTTAAAGTGTAATTAGAATATATTTTTACCATTTAATCCAATTTTGGTAATTGGAATTAATTTCACTTTAAAATTTGATATAAACAAGTATCAATCTTTTGATAGTTATTATTTCTTAAAAACACTATTTGTTTTCACAATGGGAATTAATTTTAAATTAATTTCTACCACTTCTGTGTTTTGAATTTGTAAAAATGGATTTAATATTTTTAATCAAGAGGTTAAAATTGTATAAATAGGTAACTGTTATTTCTAGACATTATTAATATTTACTTTAGTAAAAATTTTATTTACCATGGTCAAAGGGTAAATCTAGTAAATAAGGATAAAAAATATTATTATAATAATATAAAATTAGCCTAACATGTGTCATAATTCTATTTGTTGATACATATCTGACCATGGTCATATTTAGGTAGTTTTTAGGACACCATGTATCCACTTATGAGTGACAATTACACTTTAGATTAATTAATTTAAAGTAAAGACAAAAATGACATATATAAATATCTTTTAGAGAATTAATTTTTACAAGGGGTTATATAAATTATATTTTTGACTATAAATATTCATTGGAAATCTAGAACTATTTCCTAAATCATTGTATTTTTTATAATTTTTTGACATCATATAAATTAAATTATTTATGACACAATAATGATGTGGTATTTACCTCATTCATAAAATATTTAAATAAACAAGATTATAAATATAAAAAAAATATCCAAAACCTGTCCAAATATTATTGTATGATTTTATTGTGACCATTAGTCATCTTATTTTCGAATCTAATGATTTTTTGAACTTATAATAAAATAATATTTTCACACTTTCTTAAAGAGCCCCTCCTCCCCCTTATAAAAGGAGAACATTTCTAACCAATTCCTAATACCTATAAAGCCTTTTGGATCATCAAAATTCTGCCCAATTAATCTCCCTACATCTCTCTCGTCCTCCTAGAAGTCATACCTTAGGCATAAGGCACTTCAAGAAGTCCTTTTGGTTCAAACCAAATGATGTTACCCAAATTAAAGGTAACATTTTCTCTTAACTTCTTTTCTATTATTTGACTTCTACAACCCCTAAACTCTTTTTATTCCTTTATAACAACACAAATATCCTCAATATACTAGGATGTTGTTTTGAGAAGGATTCTAACTACACTTACACACACCTCCATCTAATGGGTGAAGAACATACTGTTTATGTGGATGGAAAACTAACGCCTCACGAGATGATGATTGTTTGATTATCT
Source organism: Viscum album (assembly GCA_963277665.1). NCBI lineage: Eukaryota > Viridiplantae > Streptophyta > Magnoliopsida > Santalales > Viscaceae > Viscum > Viscum album. The sequence goes on along the minus strand of OY728130.1, from coordinate 2,101,167,345 downwards.
CCTACCACCTATCATGGTGACCATTATGATAACACAATATTTATATATGATATATATTATGTTTATGTTTTCTTTATTCTTCTGTATTTTTATTTGATATCATACCTTTATGGTTTCCATTATGGGTAAACACGATAATTTCATTTGAGGAAGTGCGGACTACCGTCCCCTCAAAGTGATATGACTCATTAATGTCATATGTGGGATGTATAAAGGATGAAGTTAATGTTATTATATATGCTATTATACTAGAATTATAATATACCTAAGTATCATTATGTTTTAATTCCATTAAAATAAGAAATAAAAATGAAAGTAGCGTTCATGCGTACGTACGACTTACCGTCTCCATGAACGGGGCATTTCATTTCTTACCTCCAAATGATATGAACTGTTATAAATATATATATATATATATATTGTATATATATGATATATATGATATATATTATATCTAAATAATTAATATCATTCGGGATATAATGGACTATTGACCACATGGACAACTTGTAAATATAAGGTGTTCATTTTTGACTCAAGTACTAAATATCGACAAAACGAACGTTATTAACTTAAATGATTACATAATGTTTATAAAATGGTAATAAGTGATATAAAATTAAAAATAAACTTGAAAAAGGTTCTTAAGCAAGTATAAATTAACTTTAGTTTATTATTCAGGAGATTAAAGAATCATCGAGTCAAGTCGTAAAGGAGGTAAGGGACATCGTCTCAATCTCCATTCATTGAGGCATATTTTGTTTTAATACATGAATTTCTTTTATATGATATATAAACACATTTTAATTTTAATTTAATTCAAAGGTAATATTTTTCTATGAAGAGTTTTACTAAACGACAAAAAAGAATGTTTCCTTTTAATGTAAGCAGTGACAATGACGTTTCCACCGCCGCGAGTATTATTTGATCTTTGGATTCCTTAACAAGCCGTAATGTTTTTAAAAGGAAAATAAATACCATATACTATTTTTATGTATTTTTGTTCCTTAAAATTGTTTTTATAATGGTTTTTATGTGTTAATATATTGAAATTTTATATTGTTATTGCAATGTGGAAATGTTATCTTTCCTTTATGCTTACGTTATGTGTTATGATCATGTTATGGTTCGTGGGCATTATTTATGTATACAGGTGGTTCTGTGATAAACCTAGGGTGGGTGAGCTTGAGATAGATCTCCAATTCATTGGGTAACGTAACGGAGGTAAACATGAATGTTTCTCCTAATATATTTAGGGAATATACTATGATGGGTATTCCAAAGTAACTCCCTATGTATCTGTGGTAGATACAATGTACGTATGTTATAGATGCCACAAGTTACCATTATGATTTATTATTTATATGTTTTATTCATAAATATTATGATCTCATGAGGTAATTAATAGATTTTATGTTATGTATGTATTTATGAACTAATGTTTTCTTTATTTGTTTTATAACCCTTACTGATCTTTTTATGCTCATCCCATGTTTTGAAATGTTTTTCATAGGACTTAAATATGAATAGGGTCAAGGATGGGATCAAAGAAAATTCATGCTATCTAAAACATGGAACTAGAAATTACTCTTTTTTTCAAGAGTTTTTATTTTATGAAAAAAATGGAAACTGAGTAGAAGTGTCTACTTTGTAATCTTTTGAGATGTAATAGTTATGTCCTAATTCTCTAAAACTCTAAACCTGAAAAGATCCTTAATGTGAATCATTCATTTAATTCAATATTATGTAATGTTTTAAGGCCGAGTCCTTATATTTCTAACTTGTATTAAAACCATGAAAAATTAAATGATCTCCACTCTCTCTAATTTTCAACCTTTTCACATTTAAACATTTCAAGCATGGATAGAAAAATAGGTCATTATTTAGAACATTTTGTTTGGAAAATTCCAAAAAAGCATCAACCCCTTCCATAAATTCGCCACTTGTTTACCATGTAGTAATCCAAATATGAAACATTAACACTTACAAAAAAAATATGAGTATTGAATATAAGTTATTGTATTTTGAAATTTAATTTTAAAATTAATTTTATAAATATCAATACAAACCAAGATAAGAGTTACATTAATAAAAAAATTACTCTTTAAATCCTTATATTTCAATTATATAAAAGGGCATGTTAGGAAATTTTTAGTAAATTAACTTTAATAGGGAAGGATAGTAAATTTAATGTATATGTGAAGGTGAGTAAATTCAGTTTATTCAATGGTTAATAATGTAAGTAAAATAAGTTTTAAATTAGGACTTGAATTGGGATAACTGATCAAGTATTAAAATAATAGAGTTTTCTACATTATAATTGGAAGATAATGATAAACCTAATATGAAAATAATTATATAATCCATTACATAATTTTTGGTTATAACAATTAATTATTCGTTTAGGAAAAATATAGTAGTTTAATGTTATAGATTCATTATATAGCACGATTACCCATAAACCTACCCCTCTATCCTGTTCCATAATAAAACATATTTTATATCTAATGGAATTAATAATATATATAATCATATCCAATAATTAATCATTTTGATATATTTACAAAAAATAAAATTATATATAAAAAATGAAATATAATTATTTACTTAAAAGAACATATTCATGAATTATCAATCGAAAAATAATCCACAAAATTTATTAATTTAAAATGGTATTTTTTCTGGGATCGTAAAGGAATATATATTAGTAAAATAATAATTTAAATGGAACTTCATAATGATTCACCAATTAAATAAATATCAACATTTATGTATTCCATAAAAAATAATAATCATGTTTCCATATAGAATGCATGTAACATAGTACCTGTTTATAACAAAAATATATCATGTCTATAATCCTATAGGTCTTACTATCACTAAAAAAAATTTATTTTCACTAATAGTCAATTTAATTACATATTATATGACCTATTGAATGAAAACATTGATATTGTTGATCATCAAATAAAATTAATTGAAAACATATATGAGGTAATTCTATATTCCCAAACATTATACAGTAATCTGAACAACATATGAATAAATATTAACTTCATTTAATGTTAAAATAACACATGATATGAATAATATTCCCTCCCATATTATTTATATATATTTCATTAAAAAATATAAATATATGGACTAATAAATCCATCCATAATTTCTAAGGAATCATCAAACGAACATGAATGATAACATACATATGAGTCACTTTAACACTTATCTTATTTATCTAAAAATTCACTGAATTAATTTTAATACCATAAAATCCATATAGTTCATAATTAATTACATATATAAGGAAATCATTAATTAATATAAAAACATATACCATATATAATAATAATTATATCAGTAAAAACCAGTCAAGTAAAAAATACCTTAGAAGTCACAGAAAAATCCAAACTAGAGAGAAAATAAAATGTGGTGAAAGATTGAAATTAGAGATATGAAAAATGAAATGACTGGTCATGGTAGTGACTGGGGACAAAGGTGATATTAATAGTATATTATTTGGATAAGGGAGATATAAGGCTGATGGTTTGAAGAATAGATATTCAATGGAAATATTTGAATTATAGAAAAAACAGACGTAGTGAAAGATTGACACCATAGAAGAAGGTGGAAATGGAAGTTGTGTGCAGTAGATGGGGTTGATGGTGATGATGATGAAGGTGAAGATAATAAAGAGTATTCAGAGGCTATAGATTTCAAAAGAGTTTGATTATGGTTCATGAGAAATCGAGCGTGACTGAAAAACATATTTAGTGGGGATTGACTTTATAGTTTTTAATGTTTTTTATGTTTGTTATATCATAACTGATGTAGAAAATATATTTTTTCAATGTCATTTATCATATAATTGAAGTAGAAAAATTATTTTCTACATTTGTTATGATATAATTGACCTATAAAACAAAGAAACGTGATTTTTTATATCAATTATAAAATAAATGATTTAAAAATCATTTATAATGGAAGTTATTAATAATTGATGCTATAAACACTCCGTTTTAAATGTTTTTTTACTAGTGACCAAAAATATAAAATGAACCTTGGGGTTAGTGGACATTTAGTCTGAATAACATCATTACCTAACATTGGTATACCTATTAGTGAGTCACATAGAAAAACACAATGAAACAAAGATATTAAACATTCATATGTGTCAATTAGTCTTAAAAATCACATAACATACAAAAAATAGTGAAACAAAACCAAATCCACTATACATGAATAATTAATACTGGACAAAAAGTAAGAGACTAAAAATAGAGTTTTCATGAATGGTATCCCTGAGAAAATAACCACAAAAAACCCCCATGAATCTGCATGATAAGTCCATCAAAAATCTTCATAAGAATCTAACTATACTATATATACCCAAAGGATTTGACTCATACATCACCCATGATTGATAAATCCACAAAAACCTAACCTCTAATGGGGTACCTAAAATTTAATACATAAACTAGAAATCCAACTGATGTGTCCATGAAAGGTGGATAATTTTCATACTTGGTAGGGAACCAATAACATGCCTCAACTCCGTAGGGAATAACCTATTGTATTTATGAACATATATACACATTTATACATGTATATATTGAAACATTTTAACTGGTAGGAAGTAAACATATAATAGAAGTGGTAGTAATCAAACATTAATTAGAATATCAAAAGCTATAATTAGTAACATACTATAATAGGAATATCCATGCTTGTCGTACCTACATTGTGCCTTATCTCAAAATCTATGATAGATTTTGTAGGGTAACCATGTCACCCATATTATCCAAAACTATCCCAAAGGATGTTAAGTAATGCTCCCTTTCTACAGGGGGAGGAGGGGGTCAGATGTATTCCAATTCGATGCCTAAGACCATCTGAGGAAAATAGGGGAAGGGTTATATATAGTTAGAGAACTATGATCCCATCCCAACACCAAGCTCCAATAAATCTATACCCACTTTAATTTTATATAATAAAAAGAATAGATATACATAGAACTCTCTTGGAATACCCAAAGAAATATCCAATTATAGTAATGCTATAAATAAATTTAAACCAAAACAAACATCATGAAAGATAGGAATTCTTAGCTATGCTACTATAGTTATCTAGTAAACATTATATATTTTCAAGTTACATACGTAGATGCGATAAATAATTCACACTAAAACGATATAATAAATTTCTAAAGAGTATACAAGATACAAGTAAAGGATGAAAAAATGCACTAATGTTCATGTACTGGGGATATATAAAGTAATTGATTATATGTGGAATTGGATATAACTGGTTACTACCAAAGATAACCAAAATAAAGTGTAGAACATAGTTTAAAAAATGAGTTAAATGTAAATTTATTTTCAAGATAATATTTTCATATTTCAAATACATTTTTATAAAGTTGAAAATTTTTAAGAGAAATCCTAATAAAAAACTACAGTTTTAAACCTTATATTTTACCACTTTAAAGAGGTTTGTTATTTATAGAAATGTGTTTTTATTGGAAAAAAATACTTACCCTTGATTTTTATTGAGTTAATGGAAATACCCTTAGTTATCCTTGAAAATACTTATTTGTTTAAAATATAGAAGGTTTTATGTTTTTAAAAGTGAGGAGTGGTTCTGTATATCCATCCTACTAGTTAGAGGACAATAAATGAATAAAATTGGTATCATATTTATTACATTAAAGAAATGAATCATTATTTAACTTCTCAAAACCTTAATTTTTTAGGTTGAATCCTAGTTTAGAAAACCAATAACATATGAAATTTGGTTAACTCCTTCCACCTAACTAGCCTAATCATCAACTCATCACTAATGAAACTCTTACCTGAGATTAAGTTTAGGTCATTGAATTATAACTTATTCAAGATAAGGAGGGGATTCGTGACCACCCTAGGAAAAAATAATAAAGGTATATTAGGATATGACTAGATAGAATAAGGTAGATATATTCTGACTTTAATTTATATAGAATATAATATTAAATTCACACAAATAATAGGGAATCACATGGGTGTGAAAATCATATATTCCCAATTATCCATATAGAATTTTATATAATCTTTAGAAATGTGTTCATATGAAAGAAAATATAGCATTAAAAAATTAAAACAAGGATATTTCCTAGGTTCACAAGACTTTATAAATAAATAAGTGGTACATGATTAACACACTTTATAAAAGGGCCCAGGTAAAGTATTTAATGTGATAAGTTAAACTAACACAACCAAGAATTTTTTTAAACTCATCTTTTTTGAAAATCTATAAAACATGTGATTTAAATATATATGGATTATTTTTAAACCATTGGATAGTTTTATATAAAATACCACTAAAATTAATTCACTTTATATAATAAAATACCTCAAGAATCCATTAATTAATATTCCATAACAATCATTATGATTTATTAATAACTTTGTAAAATTAGTGGAATGCATGTCCCAGAAAAATCATAGAAACTCAACAAAAGGTTAATAACTTCTTACCTTAATAAATGTAAATATTTAACATCCAATTTATCATCAAGGTATACTGTAAATACCACAAAAAACTCCATAAAGATCATTAGGAAAAAAATACATAAGCCAATGTCTCCAATAAACTATTTACCACAATTAAAGAACACAAAAATTTGAAGAAAACCCTAGGAAAATCACTAAAAAATATAATAAGTAACCTAATAGAATGACCAATTAATATTTATAATTAAACCCAAAATAACCATGTGATGAATTCCACCTTAATCTCTTCCAAGAAAATAGAAATTAATGGAAGTAAGAAAACTTGTAAGGTATCTCTTTAATAAAAAATGGAATAATCATTGGGAATGAGTGATTTCTCTATGACTTGGTGAAATAATAGTGTCAAACTCTAAATAATATGAGAAGGAACTGCGGAGAGAAGGAATAAGAAAGTAAAAAAGTAAAGAAATAATAATTTTACCTTGTATTTGATATGATAAACTCCCTTGAATTCACATAGGATCACATGTAAGGAGGGGAAGGAGACTTGGAAGACCTAAAGTAGATGATTTTGTTATGGTTGGAGAAATGAGGATAAAAATAACCCTTAAATAGAGTTAATAAAATTCATAATAAAAAAAATAAAAAATCCCATTTTAATTGATAATATCAACTTGGACCTGTTAGGAACTTGGATAAGGGACACTAGGTTACTTGTGGAATCACCTAGCCACCCAAGCCATTTATAGGCTCACTAATTACCCAATGTCATCTACAACCAAAAGAATCATGTGAAACCCTCTTCCATCCTACTGAAGCCTTTTTATTACCTAATTAACCTCCAAACGTGTCTAAAAATACACTATATTTATTCCTTAAACATTAAAGTCCCTAAACAGATCTGAGAAATAAAACTAAACCATCAACAAGATATTAAAAAATAAAAAATTATAATATTCTTATTTTCCACATCTCTAAATTTTACCTTTAATTTTATCTAAAATTCCATAGATTTTACATATTATAGCCATTATTTTTAGGCCATATTTTATATTCCATGACTTCTAGCATATGAGGAGGAAAAGAGGAGTTCATTTAGTGCTCTGACTCAGGCATCGTTCATGTAAAACATGCCTGGATGTAACAAAATTCCATCAGAACAAATGTTTGGTTATGTTAGATTCAATCATTAGTTGATATATAATTTCAATACATGTTAGGTATATTATGATAATTATTTTTCAATATTTAATTAGTTGAAAATTAGGTATCTATGGGAGGAATTGTATTGGAAATAAGAACTATATGTTGATTGAGTCCTTGGTTTGAGAATTTCAAGATGTTCAAGACAAAAAATGTGTTATATGGATCAAATGGGAGTTGGGTTACATGTTGTTCATGTTCCATGGTTAGAGCATGCTTAGGGAATTTCACACACTCTGAAGGATAATGTTTTTTCACATACATATTTGACATGGTCCAATATTAATATAAATAAATTAATAATATATTCTATGTTTTCTCAAATAAATTATTAGGGGTGACTAGATTAATGTGTAATAGATGAGTTTTCTTATTAATGTGAATATTTTATTATGATTATTGGATAATATATGGAAAATTTTTTATATGTCTTATGTTTTTATAAAATATAATTTTTTAAAAAGATGATTGTATGGTGGAAAAATTGGGCATACATGTTATTTTGGGTTAGTTTTAATTGATCTAGATCATAAAGCTGGTGGATTTCAAATGAAATATTATTTTTTGGGAAAATAATTTTTTTTGGGAATGTGATTTTACATGATTTCACTATTTCTGTTAAATGGTTTTACGAGTTATTTTTCAAGAAAATGCTATCAAGGAACAATATTTGGATTTTAAGGTTTTGTTAAAAACTCTTGGATACAAAGGGAGTATTTGAAACTCAGGGGAGTTTTTATGTGTGTAATATGATTTTACTAGTGTTCAAAACAAACAACATGTGGTACATGCTAATTTTTATTGATTTTTATAATTTGACCAAGAGTGACCCTAGTGTTTTAAATTTCATTTTTTAAATTGTGTCTTGTTATTGACAAGAGATACCTATATAGTTTAGGATTAATGAATGTGAGTTTGAAGTAGTGTGAGAAACCATTTACGATAATTAAAAGTTTCATTAATTGGAATACTTAGGATGTGATTTTAGTAGGTAATTTCTATGGTGCGAAGAAAAATTATGTGGACATGTTTTTGATTATTACTCCTCATAAACAAGAGTTCCATAAAGATGGTAATTATTGAACCATTAGTGTTTTGGGATCATATGATATTCTCAAACATTATCTCAACACGTGATAGAGAGTACAAAAAGGGTTCTCTGGTTATCAGGATAGTGATATGATAGAGAGTATGAGTAAGGATTAGTAAAATAGGAACACCGATGTAATAGAAATCATAAAGTAATTAATAGGAATATTAGTTATCCAATAACATGTATTTTGATGAATAATGTGCTCTGGTGTTGGTGACAGGCATTTGAAGCACAATGATAATTTTGGGTTGGAATGATGTGATCCAATGATGGTTTGAAGAATATAATAGGATGATATTTATGAAAAAAATACTATGTTGAATTTTTAAGGATGAAAGGAATAATAGTATGGATTTTGTAAAGATTTTTATTATAAGGGTTTAGTGGAATCAAATTAGAACTATAATCCAATAGAATAAGAGTTGGGATGAGATTTAATATTTGGAATAAATCAAAATAAATTCCATTTAGATATATTTTGGGAGAATAAATGAATGATTTTTACATAGAAATTATTACAAAAATGTTCAATTGAGGAATTATATTTAAGGAGAAAGAAATTAGGTTTAGTGTATCATAAAAATAATAAATCAAATCCCATATTATCTAGTGGAGTTTTTTTGGGTTTGGTAGTTGGAAATAACCATTTTAAATCCGACAAGAATCCTATTTTTATGCCATTGAGACCTTGTTAATCGAAACAATATTTTTAGTGATCTTAAAAACCCTTTTTAAAAATGAAAAAAATAAGTAAGTTCCCATTTGACTTATAAGAATCATACATGAGGATTATTCCTTTGGATAGCCACATATAGGGAGATGCTGGAACACCCTCCCCTTATTACACCTTATTTTCATTTTCTAATATGAATGGCTTGAGTTAGTTTCATCACACTAATTCAAGGTGATTATTCCTCTTCCTCATCCCTTTATTATCCTCCTATGATCTCTCTAATTTCTATGTGATTCTCCCTGGAATTAGATTTTAAATTCCAATTCATCATGGTGGAATATCATTAAAACTATAGGGATTTGGTAAATGGTCACTAGATGATCACAAAAAGGATATCTTCTCACTGTTTTTCTTAAAGTATATCTCTTAGTGAGTTATTATTGGGTTTTCACCAAAATGGGATTTAATTAATGATGGAATCAGTGTTATAAATTCTATTTATTGTATATTGTAATATTCAATTAATTAAGGAAGTGGTACACACCTCATTACTCATGGGTTCAATTCCATTACACTTCATGGTGGGTATCCCACCATTTCTTCTAATTTAGTTTTTTTAATTTAAAGTGAATGAATTATGTATTTGTGGTGAATCTTGATGCGATATGCACTTATGAAGTCAAATATTGTTAGTAAAATCCTAAATTGTTAAATGCATTCATAAATGAGGTAGATGGAATTTATTAATTGAGTATATTAATCATTTTTAATGTATAATATTTCTTGATATTTATTTTATACTAGTATGTTATTATTATTATCATCATCATCATGAGAAATATTGTATGATATCACTAAAAATTCCACTTATAAATAGTATGGACCCTCATTTACTTAGTATCCACAAATGTAAAAAAACTTACCAAATATATTGTTTGGAAGAACCATGATTGAAATAGTTTTGGTGGCCCTTGTTATGTTTTTCTTAGTGGTTTGAGTTGGTTTTGACTCAATTTTCTAAAGGAAAATGGTTTAACATTTAAAATGCGATTTTAAAGTAATGTTTTTAAAATAGAATCTATAAATAAAAAATAATTATTTTAAATAATGGTTTTAAAATAAGATTTCAAAATAAAGTTTTGGTTTGAAAATATTATTTCACTGGGTTTTGAGCCAAGGTATTTGAGTAAGTAATTCGGCATGGGGTTACCTTTATGATGATTTATTAAAGAGGAATTATCCTTAATTTTTTAAAGTGAAGTAAGAAAACCAATTTTGAGAAATGGTTTAGTCTGGTATACTACATGAGGGTGATGTGTTGTTTTTTTAAAATTTTTATGTTTTCATGAATTGATGGATTTTATATGACATTTCTAGCTCCCATAAATACAAAAAAAAAACAAAAAAACCCATAAAAGATCCACTAATAGAGGAATAAATATTATAAAAATGAAAAAAACAATAACATAACCACAAATTTATATTAATTGAAATTCTTCCCTAATAATTATTTTGATTTAGTTTCCCTAGTAGTTACCAAATATATCCTACTACTAAAGGTATCCACTGACCATTGGAATCATCAAATATTTTTCTAGGACCCTTTGTTGAGAATGATGTGATAACACCACCTCTTTGAAGGAAAATAAGGATAAAGGATTTGAGAGAGGTTTGACATAAAGATATTAAACTCTAGTATACTAGTATATGGTTCACATAATCCATTTTATATGACCTATTCATTGAATAAAGGATTCCTTTTGTGTCTTGATGTTTTAATATTTTTGAAATTTCCAATCATTAGTATTAAATTTTAAAACTCCTACAAAATTAATCTCATTGATTATATAACTTAATAAAACTATTTTTGACATGAATTTAATCTATTAATAATTATATGATGTTCATCAAGATGAAATAGACATGATAATCACTACAGAAGAGCAGGCCAAATGATATCACATATCATTTACACAAGAACTTTAATATGGAAACAAGAAAAATGGGTAGAAGCAAACCTAGGTGTGTTAACCTTTACTACATTTTGGTTTATGATTTTTTATATATTTACAAAAATTATACTTACATTAAATCCTAATAGCTTTTATGAAAAATTTCACAAGTATTTGTGAATCCATCAAAACATTATTGGAAATGATTATTAAATAAATTATCTCAAATTTTAGACAGGAACATTATACCAAATTTTATCATCATTATAGGACCACATGCGTTACCATGCAGGCCATTGTTTCATTGAAAAAAAATGAATTAATCTATAATTGAAAGCAAATAGAATCCATTAGGAAACTATCATTTCTACTCAAGATATAAAGGGTTCTGATATGATCTCGATTAAATAAACTCATATCTCTATATAAACATGTTCGTAACATGATATATCTATATACATCATATTCATTCTTTTATTATCCCTTTTTATTAGATATTGAGTAATCCCTAGCCATGTAACATGTTAATATAGTATAGATTATCTCATATATTCATGACATTTTTTAAAATTGGCTGACCATATAAAGTGAATATATCACACATCATTCATATAAATTGTTATATACATCACACAACACATAATTAAGCATGGACAAAAATTTCCTCAATCTAATTCAATCGAGGTAATAAATGAAATACTTATTATATTAATAGGATATATACAATGTTATAACCAGGATATTTTGTGATGGCTTTGTTAACAATAGATGTTATATTTGTTGATAAGTACATGGAGGAAGATTTTATAAGACTTGGTGACACAAATGAAGAAGAGGATGGTTACCATACATACGTGAACCACATTTTGAGGATATATAATAATGAAATACATGGCATTGAAGTTTCTGTTTGATTACTTCATTTCTACCAAAGAAGAATTGGAACCACAAAAGTGATTATATGATAGAGATTATGAAGGAAGACACCTAAATACTTCCTAATATCAAGGTCATGAAATAGAGAAAGCATGATTTGGAGAATGATAACTACATGAATAGGATAAAATAGTGGAGTTTTTTGGGTATTTAGGGGTGGTTTAAATTATTACTAAATTTTTCTTGACGCTTTCTAAAAATCAGTACGGATAGATGTGATGGGAATCATTTCCCTACAATTTGTTCACAACTACTTCTTATTTTAGGATGTTTTTTAATAGTAGTTTAAAAAACCGCTAATCAACCAGTAAAAGTTCACATTTAAATATTTATTTTTTAATTTTTTAAATACATTTTTACCCGACCCACTTGCCTACTTGACCTAGCTTGGCTCGGCTTCTCTAGTTGCCTTTCCTGGCCTCTCGACCCAGTATGCCAACCTGCCCTAGAGTCCTACCTCCCTGACTGGTCGATTGACCTAGCTTGACCCACCCAACCTGCATGCTTGACCCAAACACCTCAAGCCACCCAAAAAATGAACTATATATATAGGATTAGGGTTGGATTTGAACCCCTTACATCCTGGTTATTTTGTAAAGCCTTTATCACTCTACCAAGTCCTACATCCATTAATTATTTTTTTAATGTTCATAAATGTAAATGTATAATTAAATACATGTAAATAAATATATTTACTTACATATAATTATAATTATATATAAATAAAACAAAAAAGATATATATATATATATAATAAAACATTATATATATATATTTAAATACATATAATTAGTAATAAATATAAATAAATATATATATATATATAAATATATATAAATATACACGAATTTCTATAAATATTTTTAATTATACAATGTTATACTTATATATATATATGTTTATATGTATTTATATATATTTATGTATATATATCTATATGTTTATGTTTATAAATATATATACTTATAAGTATATATCTATAGAGAAAGAGATATGTATGTATGTATGCTTGCAAGCATGTATGTTTATATATGTTTATGTATTTATATACATACACACATATATATAAATATATATATAAATATTCATAAATATAAATACATAAAATTATGTAAAAACATATACAAAAAACATATAAATAAATATATTTATATCTAAATATATATAATTATATATAAATATACACAATTATAAATTAATACATTTAATTAAAAAAAATATAAATATATATAAAAATACACTTACTTATATAATTAAATATAATTATATAATTATATAATTATATATAATTATACTTATATATATTTTAAATACATATAGTCACATATATATAATTTTATAAAATTATAAAATTATATATATATATATATATTCGTTTATATATTTATATAATCATATATATATTTAGATCTAATCATATATTTACAAATTTTTATATATAACTATATATTTATATCTATGTAAATAATTACATTTATTTCTAAGTTTATATTCTATATTTAAAAGTTTATATTTATATATTAATTATATATTATATATTATTATTTATTGTTAAATAATTATTTTTATATTATTAATTACTAATTATTAATAAGTAATTACCAATTAATATGATATATTTAATAATTAACAATGACTAATTATTAAATAAAATAACAATAATACTGTAATTTATAATTTTTTATTAAATATTAAATATTAAATATAAATTCTTTTTTCTAATTATTAACTATTTATAATATATTTATAAATTATAAATTATTTACTAATATTAATTATAATAAATCTCATGAAGGTTTTTATAAAACTTCAACTAAAAAAATTAGAACAAAACATTTGGAAGTGACTTTGAAAACCGTCCCTAAATAATCATTGCTAAATGATCATATTCATTTAGTGGAAGATGAATCTAGTATTGGTGAAAAGATAATATTCTTAGAATTTATTATTTTTTTTGATAATGTATTTAATGAAGCTTGAGAATTTTTGGAATAGATTAGAAAAGGTTGGAAGTCATTTGGTGAAGAAAGAACATCCTGATGCAATAAAAGTAACCCAAAAAAATACAACCTCATGTGGGATTAAAATGGAGATATTTAAAGATGAATTATGTGTTAGTTGAATGGATGCACCATGGAATATTTAATCACATTGTAGGGGTATTGTAGAGGAATATTTTTACTTTTACAAAAGGTTTACTCAAGCTAAGCATGAGAGGATATGCCGTGAAGGAAGGTTCTATACCATAAATGGTTCTATGATAGATTAATATAGTAGTTCCAAATAGATTGTTATGATGCAAAGACAATGACCATGAAACAATTGGTTAACCAAGATAAATTATTTGATCTATTTTAATGATACGTGGGATTAAACCAAGAATAATTTGGAAGTGTTTCACCGTGAAATAAGTTACCTCAACATAATTAAATTCATAAAAGGTTAAAATTAATAATGAAGTAAAATTATAGGCATGATACATTCCATATTAATAATATGGGTGGAATACACACGGGCCTAAAATATAATGTTCCCGGAAGATCACATTGTATCCATTTTTTCACAATGAAACTGGTGATTATTGAGAAGGACTACATTGTGGCATAGAGATTGCACCATCGGGGATGTGACTTTGGAAGAATTGAAGAGGTTTTTTATTTGCTACGGATTTAGGTACTATCACCATGATGAAAATTTTCACACCACAATGTTTTCAAGATTAAATAATTTTTGAGGTGATTTAGAAGACCACACCATGATGTTTGGATGAATTTTAAATGATATTCTACAATATTTTTTTGCTCTAGTATTTAACTAAAAAATAAACCTCTGTGAAGGTGTGCACACTATAGAAGTTCTGGAGTCAAGTCATGACACACCATAGTGAGGAGTATCATGCCACAAACATGATATTTCCAAAAATATTTACCAGATTAATCTAGAATTTAAAATTAAAACATTTGGAATGATCTTTGGAGGATATGCTTGAATTAATTGGAAGAATGTAACCACATATAAATATGTGGTGCACATGGTATAATCTCATTAGATTAAGAGTGGATTTATCCTAACCACTTAATAAATCATTGAAAATTTGAAGAATATTTACAAAACATCTAATATCAGTTATTAAAAGAGTGATATTAATAACAAATGATATATATAGTTAATAGATGAAGAATACAACAAAGCTAGAACAGATTCCAACTGATTATATTAAGTTCAATTAAAAAAATAAAGCCTCTAAGAATAATAAAAATTTTCATTACATATACAGTTATTGAAGAAGAAAAAAATAAGATTATCCTAGTAGGGATTAATCATGATTTATAGGAATAAGTACTAATAATCTGTTTATATGATTGAAAATTGGTTGAAACTCACATTGAGTAGTCATTATCATAAGACCTTAAGGGATTGGAAGTGAAGAAAATATGGACTATATTATAGAATCAATTTTTTAGTTTTGATGTAATTAGAATATAAAAATGATCTAAAAGAGACCTTTATGTCTATGAACTGCTGAATATACCCTCACATCTATAAAAACAATTTTCATTTATTGATGCAGTGTGAAAAGGGGAAGAATAGTGAGTGTCCCTAAGATAAAAAATGAGTCTTTCCTAAACCTATAAGTTTTTTTCACCTTGTAATAGAGTGACCATAACCTAAAATATAGATTTAGTGATCAGTGTGTGATATTGGATTTTGGTACACTAGAACACCACTATGTGTTTTCTCTTTAGATCACCCCTTAGTGGTGAACCAGGTTAAATATTTCATAATCTGAGTGCTTTAAATTATATGTTTTTATTTAATATTTTTTGATTGGTGATGAGATAAATACAGGTTGAACTTATTCCTTTAAACGAGGGAACAATATTTTTATTGGAAAAGGGACTTAAAAAAAGTCATTATGCACCATAATTCACCCCCTCTAAGTGTTCTTATATTTAAGTTAGTCCCAAAAATAGTTATTAGATCCTAATGGTTCTTATTTGAGGTTCAATATATATATATATGGATTTGTTTACCACATGGATTCAATGATGAGGTCTCCTATTTTATATGGTAATAACTTTTATGGATATAAAAATAGATCTTTTGGTCTCTATAGGAGCACAATGAAGAGATATTGGAATATCTCCAATGAGATGCTGACTTGAAAAATCATAATGAATGATACCATGATGTGGAGAAAAAAAATATAAACATTGTAATATCTAATGTGGTATTCATGAAAAAAAATCATTATGCAGGTTCTTTTGATATTTGAATATTATTGGAAGGAATATAAAGTAAATATATGGGAGAAAATGAGGTTGTAGAGCCTACCTCAATAGATTAATGTAAATTTAGTTTCAATGAGAAACCATTGGAAAAATCTTGATAAGACTGCGTTATAACCAATGGAAATAAGGATATGAGTATGAAGAAGAATCTTGAGAATAAGGTAACACCAATTGAGGTAATTAAATTTTAGATCAATATTAAATATTTTTCATATATCTAGAAATTTGGATTCCCCATTAAAGATTTATATGGATGGTGATTTTATGGAAGAAATTGTAATAAAATCTAGTTAAAAATCCAGATAATGTTCATGCATTGATTATGAAAACATCTAATCCTTTTATGAGAATGTGGATAAAATAGTGATTATTTATAGAGTAAATTATTTATTCATGGTAGATTTGGATATAGAGAATAAAATATTTAAGACACAATGGGTGGTCTTAAAAAGAGAAATTATGAAAATGAGTGTAAAGATGAAGGGTCAAAGTGATCCACTTGGAGAACTTGCACGTGATCTGGGAGAAAATATGGCATCAAATAAGGAACTAAAAGCTAAGCATATCTATCTCAAAACAAGACTTGAATAGAGGATAAAATCTAGAAATGAATACAGAATGAGTTTGAAGGTAATGGATGCTCGGTTAAATGGTAAGGATGAGAAGATCAAGGAGTTAAAGGAGAGGTTGAAAACCTTTAATGAAATAAAGAAGATCCCTCCCATTGTATCATTAATTAGTGAAGTCAAAAAATGTAGAAATATATATTTAGTGAATAAGAGGAAAATTAATGACACATTTATATGTGAAAGATCTTTGTGTAAGGTAGCTACAAGGTAATACCATTTTGGAATCACAGGACACACCATGGATGTGTGTCTAGAAACCCAAGGTCTCAAAGGTTGAAGAAACTTTTCTGCATTGACATTATAACTGAGAAATCACTACACAAGTTATGAATTTATCATGATTTATTTTCTTAGTGTTAACCATGTAAGTATGTATAGAAAATATAGAATGATATGAGCTTAATGTGTTATAGTGAATTCTTATGTTCCTATAGAAAACGAGAAGAAATATTTTGTAAAAAGAAAATATTTTGTACTAGAAAATAGATTTATCTATTTAGAGGAAAATAATGTTGGATCACAATGAATGATTCAACATGATCCAATAATGGATTACTCATAACATAACTGTTAGAAAGAATAAAAAAATTAGAGGAAAAAGGAGGATTTTGTTCTATCTATGTGAATGATGTATGAACATGTGAATAGTGGTAAACCAAGGGTGAAAAAGTTTGAGGTGAATCTCATGTATATTAAAGAGTAAAAACATAAATCATGCCTACGATGTTTTAAAATGTATACCAAATGGAAAGAGGTGAAGGGTGGTAAAAGATCCCTCTTATGGAATATGAAGCATGATAAAGGGTACATCGATAAGGCCTCAAAATAAGAAACATGTATAAGTGGGATTACTCTCACAGTAGAGGAAAATCCTATGAAAAATAATATAGGGAAATATAAATTAAAAATTTGGAAATACGATTACACAAGCGATGTCACATGAAGAAGAAACACTATAAAGTATTGGAATAAATTTGTAAGTAAAATATTGGTTTACTAAGACCAACAACAACCTTAACTTGAGGATGTTATATAAGTACACCTATCCCCCATTTACTTTATTATTTTTAAAAATTATTATAAGTGGTATATTCTAAAGGGGGGATATGATTAATTGGGAGAGTTTTCTCAAAGAAAAAGCTTGCAATGAGTAGTTTTAGAGAAAAAACCAATGGAATAAAGTATTAATCAGAATCAAAAAGTGGTTTCAAGAAACTGGTTTTTACATTAAATATGAATCATTAATTTAATGATGTGATGAATAATTTAAAATAATGTAGAGAATGATATAGAATTAAAGTGGTTTCAAAGCCTTATATGAAATATAGAGTGGTATTTAGAAAAATCTGGTGATTAATAAATGGTATTATTCTACACTTAGGATGGAATTAGACCACCAAGAAGGAGAAGATATCTCAAAAGAATAAGTAACAACGTTCTTGGAATTCATGTGTTGTTTGTTTTTAAGATAAAAAATATTGTATTATTTTATTCCTTTTAGGATACCAAAATATTTTGGGAAGAAAATTTCATAACCAACAAGTGGTTTTTCTATGATGAAAACAATCTAAATACTTGGTGTTTCGAATTGAAATATTTTAAGGGGAGATGATGGAAACCATTCAAAGGTTATTTATCCTCATCCTTGAAAGGAGAATCCCTATGAAGAAAGGAATTTCATGGATATCAAGTTGTATCATATGTTCATCATGAACAAGTGGTATCAATTGGGTTCAATATGTGGTATGATTCACACACTTGGTATTTTATTGTTTATTCATTGATGATATTGTGTGATTGTATTTGAAATCAAAGGAAGAATTTTTGAAGGCATTTAAAGATTAATATACACGTGTTTATAAAATTAAGTGAGTGACATGGATAAATTTGATGTTGTTGACTTAAAATCTAGTTTCCTATACTAAGTTCTAACTCAATAGTATTAGATGATTTTTCAATGACTTAATTCCATGGGGTAAATTTTCTGATTGAAATATTTAAAGAAAATATAGCCGAGAGTGGAAGGTTTTTAGATATTGAAAGATAAAATATATGTAATTATTTTTTTAACAAATGGTACCAAGGATAAAGTGTAAAATTGGATGTTATTCTAGTAGTAAAATATCCAAAGTCTCAATTAATAAGTGGTTGAGAAAGAAACTAATGGTTAAAAGGTGGTAAAATGAGCCAAAAGTGAAAGAACTGATGTTTTTTAATATTTGTAGTAAGATATCAATATTAAATGGTTTATGAAAGAATTTCATGAAATAAGGAGAGAAAAAATCTATAAATATTTGTTTTAGATGTTGCGGTGAATCAGTTCGTTCATATAAGTACTTTTGGGGATTATGGAGAATATCTAGGAAATTATTTGTATTTATAATGTGGGATTTAATCTAAGAATACATACCCATGTATTTTAGTGATAAAGGGGAAAAAATGAAAATCTAAATGTGGTAGTTTAAATAACCTTTTAATTTTATTTACAAAGGGGGATTGGGAGGATGCATTATAAATCCATACTATATTTTTATGAATTTGAGTTAAAAGGTGGAGTAGGATTTATAGTAGTATTTTTAACCAAATCCAATCGGTAGAATGTTTCTTCTAGGTGGTTGGGTGTTATATTTTTTAAAAATAACTATTATATTTATTTAAAAGTACATGAAAGATTATATTAGAATACACGGTGACATAGATGAATAATAAGAAGTTTACTATACACATGGGAAGCACATTTGGATTATTGAGGATACATGAAAATGACATACATGGTATTGAATTTTGAGGATGATCATGTTATTTCTAGTGAGAAATAATTGAATCCAAAATGATGGTTATATAATAATGATTTTGAATGAATACACCTTAATACTTATAAATATCAGGGTCATGGAATGAGGAGATCATGATTTAGGTTATGATGATGAATCTCGTATTTATGGAAGGTTGGTGTGATTAATATTTCTTATTATTCTATATGTGGTATTAGAGGAAGTATGAGAATTTATGGAATATATTGGGAAATTCTAGAAGTAATTTAGTTAATAATTAAAATCATGCAATAATAAAAGTAACTACACTAAAATATATGCTCATGTGAGATTAAAATTGAGGCTATGTGAGGATAGATTAGGAGTTGGATTAATGTAAATAATGTAGAATATATGTTCATATGAAAATAGATATTGTATAAGAATAATGTTAATTTTATATAAGGTTAACTCAGGATAATATTTAGATATTATTCCATGAAGTAAGGTTCTATTCCCAAAATGGTTCCATGTCATATTAAATGAATGAATATGTCGTAAATCTAATGACCATGCTCAACTAGTTTATGTGAAAGAATGAGTTTCTATGCTTGAAAGATATGTGATATTAAACTAAGAATAATTTTTAAGTTTTTTATATGAAATAGATTACCAAGATATAATTAAATCTATAAAAGGATAATAATAATGAAGAAGTAAAAACATAGAGAGAAGCCACACTATAGTAATAAGTTGGGAGAAATAATTGTGGGAATGGAATATGACTTTATATTAATATCACACAATAGTTGTATGTGCACATCATAACTAGTTTAAAGGTGGAAAGTCACACTCGACAACATAATGGTTAAACCATAGAGAAAGTGATTTTGGAATAATTGAAGAGATTTGAGTTTGCTAAGGATGCATGTATTTTCACCATAAACCAAAGTGATATGCTATAAGGCATTTAAGTTTAGATAGGATTCAATGAAATTTAGAATCCCACATGATGATATTCAGTTTAATTTTAAATGAGATTCTACTAAATTTATTAGATATGGTTTTTTATTGAGAACTACACCATAATTAAAGAGAGAAAATTACAGAGTGGATGGAATCAAATAATGTCACATGATAGTGAGGATATTCATGCCACGAGTAGAATATTTCTAGAATATATTGAATATTTTGATATAATTTAAAAAGATGAGTTTTTATGATGTTTTGAGGATATAATTGACATATTTATAAGACTATGACCACATCAAAATGTGTGGTACACCTAGCACAATCTTAGAGGATTATAGGAAAATAAATGATCTGAACCATAGAATAAAGGGTTGATAACTTGAAGAATCATTATAAAAATTCTTATAGTAGTTTTTTTAAAGAGTGGGATTAATAAAACATGATATATCTGATTAATTGAAAGATAATATAGAACATATAAAGTAATGTTCCACAAATTATATCAAATTCAATTCAAGAGAGAAAATCTCCTAGAAGAATAAGGAGTTACATCACTATATTTGTCTTTTGAAGGAGTTAAATAAGATTATCCCATTAAGGATTAATCTTGATATGGAGGAAGAAGTTTTTCTACTATGTTCATACAGAAGATAATTTATTTAAACTCATGTTTAGTTATCATTTTTATCAGGCATTGGGAATTGGAAGGGAAATTGATATAGACTATAACGAAGCATCAATTATATATTTGTAACGCAAGAAGAGTAACATGTTGATTTAGAATTTACCTCTATGTATTCAAATATAAGAAGAGACCCTCATGTCTATAAAATGGATTTTTTTTTCATGAAAGTAGTAAATAGAGGGAAATAAGGGCGTGTGGACCATGGATTGATAGTGAGCCTTTTCTGGACATATAAAAGTAGTGTTCCATGGCAAGGAGTGGTTGTGGTATAAATGATGTATCTATTGAATAGTGCATGATAGTGGATTCTACTTCACCATTATGCCACTATGTATAAGCTCCTTGAATTATCATTTAGTGGAGAACCAAGTAAAATCCTTTTAATCTAGTGTACATTAATTTATTCATTGGTATTTAATATTTAGTGTGATCAATGATGAGAGAATGATATGATGAATGTGTTCCTTAATTTTTTTTAAAAAGATTCATATGTAAAACGAGACTTAAAAAAATAAATGTTTTTATCTATGTGAACTCTGATTGACCCCCATATTAGGATGATTATTTTTAACTTTGTACCAAAATCACAACTTTATTAAACTCAACTAATGACATGATCAATAATATACTTAACCACCAATGATAAGTTTAGCATCATGTATGGAATAACAAAGGTATTAAAGTATGATTATTCACATGATAGGTATATTATTTGACTCATACAACATGAATTCATTTGAAGCATACACCCCTAAGTATATCAATGAAAATATATCACTCAATGTGACACACTTTCCTTTTCTAGTTCAAATATATATATATATATATATATATATATATCATCATCATCATAACCCATAATAATATGCGATGATCATCTGTTTGGGATAACTCAAAGTCATAATTTTTGGGGATTTTATCATTCCATTATTTATGTAGTATTCCTAGTATACCTAAATGGATCATAGTTAAGAATTTCCTTTATTATAAAACAATGACACATTTACATAATAAACTAATGTTATATAAAATATATTAAGTATCTAATATCCAATAACGTAACATGAGCCTTGTGCTTCAATTATGTTAATGTATTTGTTAATAAATTCACTACATTATTTTATATAGTCACTTAATAATTCCTTATATCACCCCTCTAAATGATTTATCAAATGAGGTGATATTTTTTAAGGATGTGTTTATTTCTTTAGTGAGACTGGGGTTCTATAACTAGAACATTATATCCATTTTTATTATAGTAAAAATCAATTTCTTCTATAATGATAAAAACCACCCAAAGTCCTGTAATGAACTTCTTAATCTAAAATATTTCCTTCATAGCATATAATAGAGTAATGTACTCTACCTATGTTTGATCAATCCATCATGATGGCTTGTTTAGAATTCTTCAAATTAATATCATAATCCTTGAGGAAAAAATTAATCTTTATTTTGTTCATATATCATAATTTTTTGGAAACTAAAATCATCGTGACCCCTTTGAAAAAGATATTACTCACCTCCAAAGTCCATGAAAATATCCTTATTTCTTCTCATGTAATTAATAATGTCATTTAAAATTATCCAATGAATCAAATAAGGATTGAATTTATATTGTACTTGTTATAATAAAATTAAAAGATACACCAAGCCAATTATACAACATATAATACATGATAGATCACAAGGAAGACTCATAAGAAATATAATCCATGTTTTTCCTTTATAAATCCATAGAAGGACATTGTGTTTTTGTAAGACTGATTCCATGAAACACTAATAAAAATACATTCTTGGAGTTCTCCATGATAAGATGATTTATAACTTTACCAATATATGTGTTCTAACTTAGTCTAATAAACCTCTTGAATCTATATTTATAGATCATCATACCTAGTATATTGGAAACTTAACCAATGTCATTCATTGGGAAGCATTTTACTAACCAATCCTTTAAAAAAGTATAATGTTAGGATATCATTTTTATGCTTATATTTTCATCTAATTATAACACTATAAATACCAAAAAACTCCCACAAGCCTAAATTTATATATAAGGATCATTCATATAATTAATAAATCCAAACTCCTTAATAACATCTTCAAACTAGATGTTCTAACTTCTAGAAGCTATATTTAACCCACAAATGGATAATTGAAAATTTTAAACTTTAGTAGAATCATTTAGCACTTAAAAACTTTTAATATTTTTATATACACATCCTCTATTAAATTATAATCGAGGAAAATGGTTTTGACAAATATTTGGTATATCACTTAATCATAATGAGCTCATATGAAAAGAAATTTCTAAATAAAACTTATGATGGAAATCTTAAAAATACTTCCTTATATCCAATACCATGAATTAATTCATAACCATTTTCTAAAAATCATTATACTATATGGACTCTTAGTAGATAATAGGTTCATCATTTATGAACATTTCTTCATTATCATTTTTCATAGGAAATCCAAACTTGGTTGCATCACTTTTTATCTCAGGGAAAATTATTATTTACTCATGTTGAAATTATCTAAGTTCTCATTTCCTCTTACTGACTCCCTAATTAATGTATTTCTTCTCAAGGAAAATACTAGTTTAGTATACTATCACTTCTTTTAGTTGGATAATAGAAATAATACCCCTTAATTTCTATAGTATTCCTAAAAAATATGAACCTTTCTAATTTGGGTTTTTGTTTATTTGATAACAAAAAATATACATTCTTTATAACCCAAAATACTTATAAAATACAAAAAATTGGATGCTTTATGATCTTTATAACATATGATGTCTTTATTATTACTTTACATAAAACATGGTTACATAGGAATATAGTTGTTTCTAAAGAATATCAATATTATTATAAAGTAAATATATACTAACTCATTATCATCTAAACCATGTCTAACATTGCATGGTCCTTCCTTCTAGATACACCATTTCACTATGGTTCTCCATGAGGAGTGAGTTTTGAAACAATTTCACAATCTCTTAGATGTTTTTTTTCATTTATGGATCAAGTATTCACCACTTGTAAATGGTTAAAGAATCTTAATACTTTTTCTTAGTTGATTATATACTTTATTTAAAAAAATTTAAAATTTTCAAACATTTGAAAATTTATTATCATAAGAAACACATAAATATACCAACTAAAATGATTAGTAAATTTAATAAAGTACCTATACCACTGGTTTTTGAGTAATAATTGTTTTGTATACATCACTATGTGTTAGATATAATATTCTACTAGATCTCTCACATTTACACTAAAATTTTCTTCAGTTATTTTACCTACTAAAAAGGATTCACATTTTTCAAGTGATTGATAGTCAAATGAGTCCAAAACAAACCTATATGGATTCTTTTGATTAGTTTCTCATTTATATGCCCACATTGATAATTCTAAATGTATGTAGTGTTAGAATCAATGTAACAACCTTTAACTCAGTAGCCCATACTCGATGGTTACTTTATTACATTGACATAATATTACAATGATTTCATCCCAAAGGACTGAATAGATTAGTAGTATTTGTATACTTGATACAAAATTGAATCTCAAATTACATTTGAAAGCATAAAAATACAATATAGTGAAATTAAATATTCTACATCCTTGAACTGATTAAAATATTTCATCTTTATGTCTTGGGTAAAGGAAAAAAATAAGGTCTGAGCTCAAATTCTCAGTAAGGGCTTCATATAGTATAAGCTACTATGAGTAAATAATTCATAATAAATATGAAAATTTATATTACATAAATAACATTCCACTGAATAAATAACTTGTGAATGAAGAATAATATGGTAGTATTAAATGATGATAAAATAATTCTATATAAATAATCACCTGAACTCGAAACCTATCCATGGATATCATAACTATTAAAATAATTAGATGGAAATCAATAACTAATCTCATAATTATAGAATGCATAATTATGGAAGTTATAAACATACTATCGAGGCCTTATACTAGAAAATATTACATAAATAGGAAGGCCCTTAGCCAAATAGAAAAACTAGCTTGTCTTATGGTACCTATCGATACATATAAGGACTATAGAGGGCGTCACCCATCACTTATTAAGTCTAATTAATTCATTATATGAAAGAGGAAACTAACAATTTAATAAATAATCAACATAAACATTTGTATTGGAAAAATAACATTTGAAATGTTAATATTTCCCCAGTCAAACTGATCAAAAAACATCTAGATAAAGAATATGGATGGTATTATTAAAAAATATTCTTATTAGACCATATATAAAATAAATGTTTTTTTGTAGTTAGTGAATATAAATACAATAAAATACCATTAAAACAATCTTGAAGAAAATGCACTTTTTAGTTTGAAATTTAATATAAAAAACTAAAAAAATTTACAATTTTAGGAAATAAATTTTATTTTAAAAGAATCATAGAAAATTGTAAAGTAATATTTAAATCATTGAGTGGTACTTATGGTAGAAAATTCAATTCATATCTAGTGAAATAAAACATATACTTCTTTCACATTTTTGATAAAAAATCAAAAGGTACCTCATTCAGAAAGTGATAAGAAGATTACATTAAAACCATTTTCTAAAAAGTAAAACATGGGTAAAAAATATGTACTAAATAATTTAAGAATATTAAATAAAATCTTAAAACATTTTAAGTAATATATATACATGGAAGGTAAATATAACCGATCAAATAGAAAGAAAAGTAATTTTTCCTTTAAAAAATTTCATTCGATCTCTTGAGTACCTAAAAAAGGAAAATTAAAGAAAAACATTTAATTTTCAAAAATAACTAGAGGAGAATATAATATATTTGATTTAAGATATAAATATCATATACTTTCCCAATTGGATACTTAAACATAAATAATCTTAAATAATGATGAGATTGTGAAATAAACTCTTATCGCTTTGGAAACTTTTGAATCAAAATCCACATGAAAGTAATAACTTCAGATAAATTGTTAAATACCATGAATATAAATGAAATAATTATATATCATATAAAATGGGTATTATATGCAACAAATGAGGAAACATGTGGCGGATATGGAATATGTATCACAGAAACAAAACTGAGATGAGAAAACATTACAAATATCATATCAACAGAGTGAGAATTTAATAAATGAAGTGATTATGTGTAAGAAATTTAAATCCACATAAAATAAGTTGAAATAAAACATAAAAAACATAATATTACATTAAAAACATAATCTTATAGCATCAAAGAAGATGAATAAGTAATATAACGCAATAAAAAGAAATTGAGTTATGAAATCCCTTACTACTTGGAAACTTAAAAATAAAATCCCTTTGGATGGAGTAAAATAATATATAAAATAAAATACCATGAAGAATGAATGATTAATGAAATAATATTTAAAAGGGGTATTATATATACCATATGAATTAAATTAGGTGCATAAGATTAAAATATTCCTCAATGAAGGGAAATTGGGACGAAATCCCTTACCTCAAGTCCAACTTGACACTTATGCTATTTATCTTCTTAAATAATAAAGTTATGTAAATTATTTAATTTATTAAGAAATATTTTCATGTTTATTATTAATTTTAATTTATTTATTACCATTTTATATTTAATTACTCGGTCAATTAGCTTCATGTCAGTCATTTCGATGATAATTGGTTCATATGTCCAAAATGACTTTGGTAGGTTGAATTTGGTAAAGGGGTTCATTTTTTCATAATATATAGAATAATAATCATGAAATAATCATCATTTTTAAACATTAATTACAATTTTAAAACCTAATATGAATCATTATTATGAATAATGAACTACATTACAATCATGTAAATGGTAGGCCATATATATGCATGAGTAACGTTTCCAATTTTCAATGATCATGATAGAAACAATGTAAGTTTTATTTTATCTTTATAGAATGATAATTATATCATTAAAATCATATTATTTGTTTAAATATACTTATTTATACCATAAATTTTATTCAGTAATGAAAAATAAATCACGTCACTTCGTGGAGGTGGTACTCCACTTACACGCACAAGCGACATTATTATTATTCAATGAATGGAAACGTAAGAAAATATGTAGCATACCACCCCTAAAATATTTTCCTAGGAAGATAAAAATGAGATATTAGCCTTAGGTGACATCCCCAAGACACCATAGGATGTAAATAAATTCCAAGGGATTCATAAACAATTTGGGGGACAATTTGGAATTTAAATATAAGTATCCAAACCAAAATAAACATAAAAAATCAAGCATGTTTGTTATCCATGAGTAAAATACATAATCCATTACAAAACTAAACCAAAATACAACATTAGAGTATAAGAGAAACCAAAGGTAGATAACAAAAAATAACCAAAATCCAATAAAACCCAAATACACACACCTGCAACTCCAAAATTTCTCCAAGATCCAAATACACCAGCCCAACCCAAGGTATCAAGAAGCATCACTAAATAATTGTGATAAATTTTCTTTTCCTATTTATTGATATATAACTTCTCCAAACATAACAAAGTGCCCAAGATGGGGTTATGTATAAAACTCAATAGGATTTCCCCAATGAATTTCATACCCAAGCCACTAGGATAAATATTGTTAACACAATTTATAGAAAAAAATTCATATAAAAATATTTTAAAAGTATTTCAATAGTTTATATCAAAATGAAGCAGTTATAAGGAAAACCATTTCACAACCAGAAAACCTTTTTCTCAAATCCATTTGGCATAACCATTCCTTAATTTCCACACATCCACACAAGCATTCCTAGGGGAAAGTTCCAAACTCATGATAGATCTCTCATTGATCTACCAATTCAATACAATGTATCCAATCCTAGGTTCCATTACACCTTTGGCACCGAGCACCAAGTCATATTTCAACCATGTCTAATAAATAGCAACATAAACACACACCACCAAGTATGCCAAAACCATACTAAAACCATTTAAAAAAAATTCCTTCATTTAAACCATATAAACAAAAAAAATTCATGTATTAAAACCAAACCATAATTTTAAAATAATGAATGAAAATAACTTCCTATAAAACCAACCAATTTCCAAAATTTCTAAGAAAACATCACTAAAGAGGTTTTAATTAAATCTTAAAAAGGTTTCCCAAAAATTTTAATACATTCAATAAATTTTAAACCAACCCTTAATGTTTTAATCAAGTGATAATGAGAAATAATCCACCTACCTCTCTAACATTGGTGAAAATAAATAACGGTAGAAAAACTTCAAACACCCATATTGAAACTCCTAATCCATCCTTATATCTTATTACCTTCAATAAAAATCATCATATATCATCATTATTGACATCAAACATCATATATAAATCCCCAATGGATTAGATATATGAATTCAATAGAAGGGATAAGAAGCTATCTAAGGTAAATGATGAAGAATGAGAACTTTCCGATGAATTTGGGCGTTCAACATACTTATATTCGCCTAATAATCACTCCCAGATCAAAAGAAATTGTCTCCAAAACCTTATATGGAAGAGGAAATTGTGTTATATTCTTATTAGGGAAAAAGTGTTTTAGGGGGTAAATCAGATTAGATCCCTGATTTTTTAGATCAAAATTTAATGGTACATTGTTATAGTGTATAGTAGGAAAACCGTGTGCTAATTGTGCATGAGCCCCCACCTAAAACAAAAAATTGGAAGATATACTCACTTGGTTTGAAATATAATGAACCAACCATGATATTACCCACTATACAACATTTAATGTTTTCTCCTAGGTAGTCTCATGGTTTTGAAAAACTGTTCACCTAACTAATTCCCACTATTTTAGTTGCATAGTTTCTTGGATGCATTTCACAACTTCTACTAACCATGCTCAAACCATGAACCTCTATAAAAGCCTAAAAAAATAAAAAAATATCTTCAAAATATCTCT
This sequence comes from Viscum album, assembly GCA_963277665.1. NCBI lineage: Eukaryota > Viridiplantae > Streptophyta > Magnoliopsida > Santalales > Viscaceae > Viscum > Viscum album. Next base: position 2,101,137,732 of record OY728130.1, on the reverse strand, counting down.
AAAATTAACCCAATAATTTTTTATACTTAAAATACATAAATTATGCATCAGGTAACTAAAATTTCTGGTGCTAAATTCTCCTCACCATTGGTCATTCCATCCTTAGAAATTAGAAAAGTCTCACTACAATGGACAAGTTTTGGACATTTATCCAACATTTTAATTTCATGATCCCAAATTTCTTCCTAAATCCAACCATGTTACCATAAACCATACACTATACCAATGATCTTCCCATTCAATAATTTCTCCCTTCTATCCACAATTTGCAACAGTACATGAACCAATGTCACATCTAGAGCCAAGTAAACGTGACAACATCGAATCACATGGTCAGGTTCAGGTTAATACTTATTAAATTGAGATTAATGAAACACATTATACACTAAACTGAACCTGGGTGGAAAATACAACAGATATTCCACCCCACCAACCCATTCAAGTGTCTCACAAGGGACTATGTATCAAGGTAATAACTATTAAAACACTGATTTTTATTACAAATTAAACATGATTTATTACATAAAACTTCACTTGATACAACAAATAAGATCAAGAGGTTTAGTGTCTTTGGGGATTAGGATAATTAAATAAAAACATAAAACATGAAATACAACATCTTTGTTGAAAACTTCCTTTACATGACCACTACATTCCTTCGTACTTAGCATTTCATGGGATAACCTGAGGACATGCATAAGAAAAGGGTGAGCTATAAATCCTAGTAAGGGAGTACACATAGAACAACATGAGGAGTAAAATACATGTTAGACAATAGGAATATCAATAGAGAATAAGAAAAACATGAACATAAAGGCATGATAAAGCATGATAATCATAACATGGAAATGTGGCAACAACACTTAACATGGAATTAGCATGAGCCAAGGCTCATTGCACATGGAGCATGTGTAAATCCTCATTGCACATAAAGCACAAGTAAACCCTCGTTGCAATTGAATTAGCATGATTCAACACTCATTGAACATAAAGTATCATGATACTATACTTTACCCAATGCATTGGAGCGCTATAAGGGCACACCCTTCTTAAACATTTCATTTCATGCATAACTGTGCCACATTGATCATAAAACATGGATTCATAAAACATAATAATTTATTACAAGATAAAGGAATGTGGAATTCATACATGAAACTTTATAATCAATAAGTAAATGTGAATAAAGGTGAATACCCTTGATGGGGAAATGATTATGGTATTCACTACACAATGACATTGGCTTAGAAAATCGGTGTGATTTCGGCAGCGTAACGGAGTGACATAAGAATTCATAAAAATGGTTGATGAGAGATAAAGGGGTTAATCATAATATTTACATTTAATGGACAGTAAGGAGGTAATATAGATACATGTCCCAAAAATTGTAATGGAATTTAGATTCATGATACAAAAGTATTGCTTGAATGTAAAAGAGAAGAGAGAAGTTCCTTTCGGAATTTCGGCATAGTAACAGGTGTACATGGGAGGAATTTAATGAGAGAAAAAGGGGTCTCCCATAATTAAAACATAAAGAGGGAAGTATGAGGGAGGTGAGAAATCGTACCCCAACATTCATAATTGAAATTAAAAGGGAAAAACAACTTAAAGAAAATTGGACAAAAATGAGAAAGGAAGAAAAAACCCTTACTTGGAAGTGTGCTTCCAAAGGCTAGAGAGAGGCTTGGGAGAGGATTATTGGGAGCTTGGGGAACCTTGGGAGGATTATAGAGAGAGTAGGGAAGAGGTTGGACGAACTTTAAATGCTTTGAGTGAGGAGGAAGTGGGAGCTTGGGTGGGTTTATATAGGAAAGGTGAGGGAATTATTTATTGTTTAGGTTTGGGACCCCTTATATTAAATTAATCCAAACCACAAACCATACCATGGTTTTTTACCATGGTTTTTGGAAAAGGGAAGAGGAAAACATTATTTTATAAGGCCAAAGTCCTAACTTCTTAAAATAATAGGGTTGCTTATTTGGAGGTGAGTCATACTCCCATGAAAATTAATTTAAAAAGAAAAGGTGTTTAATAAGTCTTGAGGGGTCCATTAATGCTTTGGAAAGTAAGCCAACCAAAACCAAAATCACATTATTTTAATTTTAAAACGTATATTGGCCTAACATAAAGATTATAGTATTTTATTACATCACTATTGGGTCATTATGATGTCATAAAACACATTATATATTTAAACGGTATTTAATTTTTACTCAAAAATTTGACTGTCTCAGAAAATTATGAAAAATTCACCGTTGGATAATTTCAACGTCTTGATTCCAAAAATAAAATTTATTTTATCTAAATAATTTTCTAAATATGTGAATTTTAACTTTTAAAATAAAAACCGACATTTATCGAAAATTCACTGGTTTTGACAAAAATGGCTTTCAAACCGTAATAAAAATTATAATTGAATTCATAAAATTATATGATCATTTATATATAATAAAATTAATCTAATAATAATAATATTATTATTTTTTTAAAGTATTATTTAATTCAAAAATCCCTTAATTTAATAAAATAGATTTCTTAATTAAATAATAACCAAAAACACCATTTGTACTTTAAAAACTATTTACAATGTATCAATAATGACAAGGAATTATATTCATTATTATATATGAAAAAAATAATGTACATGAACATAGTATTAGCGATTTGTTACATAACCCCTTAAAACAGCCGCATAAGACCTAAGGGTAAGGTTTGAGATGGTGAAAAACTCTTGGGGTGGCTCGGATAACATCGCTCGAGTGGTAATTTCTATCAACTTCCACTTCTCCCGTAGAAGGTCTCGTTTGAGATTGACATGATGAAGCTCAGATTGGGCTTGGTCAAGAGTGAATCCCAAGGATGACACCTCTTTTCCGAGCTCTTATAAATGGGCTTAGTATGGGGAAATTCTACCCGATGAGGCCATCACTTATTTTGTCTAAGTAAAATTGGATGAGTTAAAGCCCTATATTTATACTAATCATGTGATCACTGTTCAACGACTATAAATGTAAAAGTCACAATTCTTATCATAAAACCAATGAAGTTGACATTTTATAAAAACATTTTATATAAAAAGACATTTAATAAGATCAAGAGGGATTTTCCATTAATGAAACTTTGGGTCGTTACAATATTCCTCCCTTAAGAAATTTCACCCTCGAAATTTTCCTTTTCCCACACTAAAACAGTTGTGGGTAACTCAGCTTCATCACTTCCTCTGATTTCAATGTTGCTTCTTTAAACTTGTGGTTTCTCCACAACACCTTGACGAGGGGCATTGTCTTATTTCGTTGAACTTTTTCTCTACGATCTAAGATCTTCACTGGTTGCTCCTCATAAGAAAGATCGTCTTCCTATTGTACCACCTTAGAAGAGAGTACATGTGAAGGGTTCGGTATGTACTTCCTTAAGAGGGATACATGAAAGACATCATGTACTTTCGCCATAGAAGGCGGAAGTGCTAGTCGATAGGCCACATCCCTGACACGATCAAGAATCTCGAAGGGGATGATGTACCTTGGACTTAACTTCCCTTTATTTCCAAACCTCATGACCTTCTTCCACGGAGATATGTGTAGAAAAACCATGTCTCCAACTTTAAACTCAAGGTCTCGTCGACGATTATCTGCATAACTCTTCTGTCGACTCTGGGCTTCCTTGATATTATGCTGAATGGTTTTCACCTTCTCCACCATTTCCTTGACCATTTCTGGTCCAAGAAACTTATGTTCACCGACCTCATCCCAACATGCCGGTGTTCTGCACCTTTTCCCATACAAGGCTTCGTATGGTGCCATTTGGATGCTCGAGTGGAAACTGTTATTATAAGAGAACTCAACCAGAGGAAGATATTGATCCCATCCTCCTTTAAAGTTCATTGAGCACTCTCTCAACATATCCTCAAGTGTTTGGATAGTCCGCTCAGATTGGCCATCAGTTTGAGGATGATAAGACATACTGAAGTTCGGTTCAGTATTCAGAGCAAGTTGAATACTCTTCCAAAACTTAGAGGTGAATCTTGGATCTCGGTCAGACATAATAGATAGTGGTACTCCATGTAACCTTACCACTTCCTTGATATATATCCGTTCCAGTTGATCCAATGAGAAATCCTCCTGAATAGCAATGAAGTGTCCAGTATTTGTAAGACGATCCACAATAACCCAGATCGCATTGTTGTCGTTGGATGTCCTCGGAAGTTTGGTGACAAAGTCCATGGTGATGTTCTCCCATTTCTATTCTGGTATGGGCAATGGTTGCATCATCCCCTTAGACTTCTTCCTCTCTTCCTTAACTTGCTAGCACACCAGGAACTTTGATGTATATTCAGTGATCTCTTTCTTCATATTATCCCACCAAAAGTTTTCTCAGAGATCTCGATACATCTTTGTTCTCCCTGGTTTAATAGAGAAATTTGAACTATGTGCATCATCCAAAAGTTCATTCTTCAGCTCCATTCTTGATGGAACACATAGTCTTTTCCCAAACCGCACAGTATTCCTTCTTCATTAACATTAAACTCTGAGGATCTCACTTTTTTGATAGCTTCCACTTTTTCTTGAATTCCCACATCATCCTTTTGATCATCCTTTAACCTTTCCAAAAGAGATGGTTGAGCAATCATTTGTGAAAGGATTGATGATGTTCCCTTCTCTATGATTCCCACGCCCATATTAATCAAGTCTAAGAAGATTGGATCCTTCTCAATTCTCATCATTGATAGAATCACTGGATGCTTTCTACTTAGGGCATCTGCCACCTTGTTCACTTTCCCAGGGTGGTAATGGATTGAATAGTCATAATCCTTGATGAGATCTATCCATCTTCTCTAGTGCATATTAAGCTATTTTTGTGTGAATATATTTTTAAGACTCTTGTGGTCATTATATATCTCACATTTCTCTCCATAGATATAATACCGCCATATTTTCAAGGAAAAGATCATCGCCGTCAACTCCAGATTATGCGTTGGATAGTTTCGCTCATGGATTTTCAACTGCCTTGAGGCATAGGATATCACTTTATCATTCTGAATCAGCACACAGCCTAAGACCTTCTTTGAAGCATCACTGAATACCACAAAAGTTCCCCACTTGGGGGTAAAGTGAGCACGGGTGCAGTGATAAGCCTCCTTTTCAACTCCTTGAAGCTTTCTTCGCATTCATCACTCCAAGAAAACTTTAATCCCTTTCGAGTTAGCTTGGTAAGAGGGTTGGAAAATCGTGAGAAATTTCTCACAAATTGTCAATAATATCCAGCTAACCCCAAGAAGCTACGGATATCCGTTAGCGATGTCGGCCTTGGCCATCCCTCAATTGCATCTGTTTTGGAGGGATCCACAGATATCCCATTGCTTGGGATGATATGACCCAAGAATGAGACCTCCTTCAACCAGAACTCACACTTGCTGTACTTTTCATAGAGCTTATCCTTGCGCAAAGTCTCCAGTACAGTTCTTAAATGCTCCTCATGATCCTACTTGGTCTTTGAGTATATTATAATATCATCTATAAATACTACAACAAATTTGTCTAGGTAATCTCTAAAGATTATATTCATTAAGTCCATGAATATTGCCGGAGAATTAGTGAGTCTGAAAGGCATTACTATGAATTCATAGTGCCCGTATCTTGTTTGAAAAGCAGTCTTGGGGACATCTTCCTTCTTCACCCTTACTTGATAAAATCCCAACCGCAAATCTACCTTGGAGAAGTATTGTGCTCCACGCAGCTGGTCGAACAAGTCATCAATTCTTGAGAGAGGATACTTTATCTTTATCATGATTTTGTTAAGTTCACGATAATCGATGCCAAGCCGCATTGACCCATCCTTCTTCTTGATGAAGAGGACTGGTGCACCCCATGGTGAAGCACTTGGGCGTATAAACCATTTATCCAGATTCTCCTGTAGTTGTTTCTTCAACTCTTCGAGCTCTTCAATATCCATTCTATATGGAGTCTTGGATATTGGTAAAGCCTCGGGTATATGTTCAATTAATCATTCAACATCTCTTTTAGGAGGAAGACCATGCACTTACTCAGGAAACACTTCAGCGAATTCCCTCACAATAAGAATTTCTTCAAGGATGGTTTCTTCCTTGGACTCAATCATCTAATCCAGATACGCGTGCTCATAAGTCAGTAATATCCATGCTTGAGATGATGGAGCTAAAGGAGATTCATCTTCCTCCTAACACTTGTAAAGAATCGGGGGTCGATTCTCCATATAGAGTGTGATTTCCCTCTCCCGACAATTTATGTTGGCTCTATATAAGGAAAGCCAATCCATGCCAAGAATTGCATCAAATTCCACCAGAGGGAGTATGACAAGGTTCACCGAGAAATTCAATCCACAAATTATAACAGGAGAGGACTTATATTCATGGGATGCAATGATTTCCCCATTTGCTGTACTCACCGACATCTTCACTTCCATGATTTGTGGTGGTGCTGGGATTATTCTAATAAACTTTCGAGATATAAAAGAATGCGTAGAACCTAAATAAAAAAGTATATTCTCTATTATTGAATGAATAACTAGCATACCTGTCACCACTTCGTTTTCGAGGTTCACTTCAGCAGAAGTGATGGAAAAGCTCTTCCTTTATGCCTTGGAGGTTGTTGGTTGCCTCTGAAAACACTTGGATTAGGGAACTGATTTGCAAAATGACCCGGTTCTTTTCATTTTTAGCATTGAACAACGTGTTGAGGTTCGAACAGAGCGTTCTTCTCCTCAGTCGCAGCCACGGGTCTTTCTTGCCGAGAGTTAATAGCTAGGTGCCCTTATCTTCCACACATAAATCATTTCCTCGTCCCCTTGAGGCAATTTTTAGGGTTCTTCTTTCCATACTTTTGGCAAGCGGGGTGCTGGATCTTTTTAACACCGTTGGATTTATCCATCGGACCGCCATCATTGAAGTCTACCTTACGCTTCTTGTCCCCATGAAACCCCTGTGATTCTCCGATCTCAATTTCGACCTTGAGGGCACATCGGACAATTTCCTCATAGCTGTCGAAGTCACGGATCGATAATGCTTTCTACAGGCTAGGCTTCAGCCCACCAAAGAAGCGGTCAACCTTGCATTCGGGGGTAACGACAAAGCCGGAATTGTATCGTTCAAGCCTTGTGAATTTTTCCTCGTACGCTCCAATAGATTCTTCATCTTTTTTCTTGAGGGAAAGGAAGTCCATTTCCATCTTAAGCCGGAGGGTGTGCGAAAAATATTTATCAAAACAAATATGCAGGAAATCCTTCCATTCCAATGCCTCGATCTCCTCCTCAGGCTTCGTATTTCTGATCAACATCCACCATTGATCATATTCACCCTCCATACGATAAGCTGCCAGGAGAACATTCTCTTGTTCTGAACATTTAAGGATGGAGAAGATCTTCTCAATGGAGTTGATCCATTGTTCAGCGATCGTGGCATCAGATGATCCACTAAAAGTAGGAGACCTTTGTCTCATAAAGCTCTCGATAGCGACTTGTTCTTTCTTAGGGGGGTTTGGAAGTTCCTCTTGACCCGTGTTTCTATTCAACGTTTGAGTTAGCTGAGAGAGAAGCATGACAAAGTTCGCGATTCCCGCTCCCATTGGATTGAGCATCTCATTAGTACAGTCATCACACTGATCTTCACATTGGTTGTTAGCCCGAGTCCTCCTATTATCGGCCATTGGCTGGAATAAAAGGAATGTTAGGGGTAACACATAAAGGGAAATCCAAAGAAAAAAGTTGATGACTTATAAATAAACCTTCATTTCCTTAACTCATGAGTCTGTAGGCTTCAATCTATGCTTTTCATGATCTACTTTGTAACATGTATTCTTAGGGGAATTTTTTTAATTCCCTTAATAAGGGTTCATACTAAGCTTGTGAATTTACCAAAGCATATCCCCTGGGAGTTTCATAACCAAGAGTGCAGCAAGGCCCGTTGTCGTGCACCAGTTCCCGTTCGAGTCTAGCTCAAACCAGTGTTTTCGGGTTTTACCCCTAGGATACATCTGTGCCAGAGCCACCTCTACCTGCTCGTATCCAAACATGGATGTATTTTCTTGATAACCCACTTACTCAATACTCACCAAAACTTAGGGACGTTTTTATTGTACTTAGTCTTTTATCTAAGGCTTTACTAGGGTTTTCAAATCCTAATCCCAAAAATAACCAAACCTATCCTTTAATACCAACTATGACAACCCCACATTTTATTACAACTTAAACATGATTTATTACATAAAACTTCACTTGATACAATAAAGAAGATCGAGAGGTTTAGTGTCTTTTGGGCTTAGGATCATTACATAAAAACAAAAAACATGAAATACAACATCTTTATTGAAAACTTCCTTTTCATGACCACTACATTCCTTCGTACTTAGCATTGCATGGGATAACCTGAGGACATGCATAAGAAAAGGGTGAGCTATAATGCCTAGTAAGGGAGTACACATGGAATAACACGAGGAGTACAATACATGTTAGACAATAGGCATATCAATAGAGAATAATAAAAACATGAACATAAAGGCATGATAAAGCATGATAATCATAACATGGAAATGTGGAAACAACACTTAACATGTAATTAGCATGAGCCAAGGCTCATTGCACATGGAGCATGAGTAAATCCTCATTGCACATAAATCATGAGTAAACCCTCGTTTCACTTGAATTAGAATGAGTCAACACTCATTGCACATGACGTAGCATGATACTATAATTTACCCAATGCATTGGAGCTCTATAAGGGTGCACCCTTTGTAACGTCCCGATCCCAGGTGCCACTCAACGGGTGCCCCGAAGCCGGTTCGCCACAAGACCTCAAGCGCATTTCCCCAAACACCAGAGGCTGCCGACTAGTAGCGAGGGCCCAGATATGATAGTGGGGAAACTATGCCCTCATTTGTCAAAGTGTAGCGCAGCAGAATACAAAATAAACATACAACGACAGTAGAAGCAGTAAACCATACAAAATTGAAATAAACTACAGAAGTGGATATAACCAACAATATATAAATTATGATGCTACATGTTTCAAGTTCTAAGATAAAGTTCTAAGAAAACAACCAGAACATGTTATACATCAATACAGTACAACAAAATATGGAGTATAGCAAAACAACAAAAACAGTTGGCAGCGGCATCGTGAGCCTAGGATCAGTCACATGCCCTCATACTCCTCAGCATCAGTCAAGTACCTGTATAGGGACTCTTTCCCCTATCTACACCTGAAGAAGTGTAATCTGTTTGGGCTGAAAAACATGACCCTAACAGGGTGTGAGAAACATATCTCAGTAGGCACCCACCAAAGGCTCGTGGCCAACTGCGTGTAAGCATGCAACAACAGTGTGCAATAGTAAAATGCAATAAGGTAAGAAGTACTAAAAAGTAACTAACTTAACAATTAAAATTCCATTTTATTATTCATTTAATTTATTTAATTTAGTAACATTATTGTGCTCAACAACACCAAGCCCTCAGGCCAACCAGAACCATACCCTCAGGCTAAAATAATAACCACACCCTCAGGCTTTCTCTCAGGCCATACAGAATCCAATCCAAAGGCATTGCCCTCAGGCGTAACAAAAATTTCCCTCAGGTATAGGAAGTGTGGCCCTCAGGCACAGAAATCAGGACCTCAGGCACGAAAGGTTTCCCTCAGGCGAAATACTACATCCCTTGGGCTAAATAGTGCAGTGCCCTCAGGCTAATCACAACAACGCCCTCAAGAAAAATACAACAATTCCCTCAGGCTAAACAGGTAACCGGGCCATGCCCAACAACTAACAAGCAGTAACAGGAAATTCTTCTCAAGGAAATTCTACAATTACTACCTTGAAGGCATACCCTCGGGTATCCTGGCCAAACGGCTAAACAGTGGAACACACCCCCAGGGTGGTTCCGGATCCAAGAAATGATCCCAACCAATATTTTATTATCATAATTTAATCACCTATGCAATTATAGGCATTAAATATAGCAACGCCTTTAGCCACACGACACCCCAACATGGGTTGGTGGCACAAAAACGCACAAAAACGCACGATTGTTGGAAAATAAACACAAATCCACCTACCTTATGCACCAACAAATGTTATACCCGAACGACGACTCTAGAAACGCCCAAGAATGGAATAGATCTGATGAAGAACAAAACCCATTCAAACGTAAATAAATTTCCCTTGGGAAAGAATTGGTAAAAACAGTACCAAGAGAGGAGAGGGCTTACCCGTGCGGTTCCAACGGGATCGTCCGACGCCGAATCGGATTCTAGACGAACTCCCGACGGATCTTCAAAGGGTTGGCCGTCCTCCTTGGCTCCAAAATGGCTCAAACGCCTCCTTTGCCAAATGAGGAGGCTACTGCCTGTTTTAAGCCGAAATGAGTACACGGCGTGTACTTATTTCATTCAACTATTCCTCTGGCAGCACCACCACACTGTTCATCCATTGACATAAGTACACGACATGTACTCTAAAGTACACAGCGTGTACTGTCACCCAGCTGTCGGCTGCTCCACCGCCTTACTGTTTAGGCCTGCCGACTGACTACACGGCGTGTAGTCGGTTCCTACACCCTTCGTCGCCGGCATGGCTACACTCCCCGTGTACTCATCCCCACACGTCTATAAGTACACGACCTGTAGAAAAAGTACACGGCGTGTAGTTCCAAAATTTAGGATTTTCCCCCATTTTCCATATTTTCTAAAAAACACTTAAGGAAAATGAAAAAGAATAAGCCCGTACCTCAAAAATAAGAACCGGGTTCTTACAAACTTCCCCCCTTATAGAAATTAGTCCCTGAATTTCCCTTCCATGGGTGGCGAAGAATAAGCTCAAAACAGCTCTGGCCACTGAGCAAGGACGTCGGCCTCCCATTCCCAGGTCTCTTCCTGCACTCAACCATGCTACCATAGCACTCGTATGAGAGGAACTGACCGTCCATGGAGAACCTTCGTTCTCCTGTCAACGATACGGATCAGATGCTCCCCAAAGGACACATCCTGCTGAAGCTCAACCTCCTCAGGCTAAAAGGTGTGAGATGGGTCTAAATGGTAGTGATGCAACTGAGACACGTAGAAGACGTTGTGCATGGATCGGTACCGCTGCGGTAACTGCAACCGATAGGCAACCAGCCCGACTCTCTCCATAATCTCAAATGATCCCACATACCTCGGTGAAATCTTACCCTGTCTCCTGATCCATTTGTCTCCCAACCTTAGCGAAACACGCAAAAAAACCTGATCCCTGACCATGAACTCCAAAGGTCATCTGCGGCGATCAGGATACGACTTCTGACGAGACTGCACGGTAGCCATCCACTTCCGAATCAACTGGACCTGCTTAGATGTCTCCTGCACGAGATGTGGCCCCAGTAAAGCTGCCTCACTTGCCTCTAACCAGCAAAAAGGTGATCGACATGGCCTACAATATAAATCCTCGTATGGTGCCATCTCAATAGTTGTCTGAAAACTATTGTTATAGGCAAACTCGACTAAGGGTATATGCTTCTCCCAAGAGCCCCCAAAGTCTAGGACGCATGCACACAACATGTCCTTTAACACCTGTATCGTCCGCTCTGACTGGACATCTGTCTGAGGGTGGTATGTCGTGCTCAGAAGCACATTTGTACCCAGTTCCCTCTGAAAACTCTACCAGAAACGAGACGTAAAGAGAGCTTCCCTATCTGAAACGATAGAACGAGGGACCCCATGAAGACGTATGATCTCTCAGATATATAACCTTCTGAGCTCGTCCACACTGAAGGTCTCTTTGATCGCCAAGAAGTGAGCTACCTTTGTGATTCTGTCCACAAAAACCCACACAACATCATTGCCTTGAGGTGACCTCGGAAACCCCGTCACAAAATCCATCGTGACATCAACCAATTTCCACTCTGGAATGGGAAACTGCTGTAACAGCCCAGCTGGCCTCTGGTGCTCCGTCTTCACCTGATGACAGGTGGAACACCTCGTAACAAAACAGGCTATCTCCATCTTCATACCCGGCCACCAGTACTGACGTCTCAAGTATCAGTACATCTTGGTAACCCCAGGATGAACTGCCCAAGTTGAAGCATGAAACTCCCGCATCATCTCCTCACGTATATCACCTGGAACCCATACACGTCCATGGAAACACAAAACCTCATCATCGCCTATCGTCCAACCGGGAGGAGGGTCCTCACTTTCCACCGACTCCCGTAGAACTAGGCCTTCCGAATCAGATAGCTGCCTCATCCTCACTCTGTCCAGGAGGGTAGAAGTCACAGATAACGAGGAAAGATAAGTCTATCCCTGACTTTCATGCACCTCCAGATGCATCTCAGAGAACAAGGTCATGAGCTTCCACTCACCACTGGCCTCTTGTACTGCCTGTATCTGAGTCTTCCTGCTCATTGCATCGGCTACTGCATTACCCTTACTAGGTGTATAGGAAAGCTCAAAATCGAATGACCGTAGGTACTCAACCCACCTTCTCTGCCTCAGATTCAGGTCATGCTGAGTAAATATATACTTGAGGCTTTTGTGGTCGGTGAAAACCACAAAATGCTCTCCCAATAGATAGTGTCTCCAACAGTGCAATGCATGAACAACTACAGCCAAATCGAGATCATGCGTCGGGTAATTCTTCTCATGTGGCCTCAACTGCCGAGACCCGTATGCAACAACTTGGTCACCCTTCATCAAAACGGCCCCCAACCCAATCCCTGATGCATCACAGTAAACTGTATAGCTCTTCCCCTGCTCTGGGAGTATCAGGATCAGTGCTGATGTCAACATTCCCTTCAGGTCCCGAAAAGCTGTCTCACAAGATTCTGACCAAACGAATTTCACACCCTTCTAAGTCAGACCCGTCAATGGTGATGATAAGAGGGAGAAGTCCTATATGAAGCGTCTGTAGTAACCAGCTAGCCCTAAGAAACTCTGTATCTCAAACACGTTTTTAGGATGCTCCCAGGAAACTACTGCTCTCACCTTCTCTAGGTCTACTTCAAGTCCTCCCTCTGAGATGATATGACCCAGGAAGTGAATCTGATCCATGCAAAAGTGGCCCTTTGAGAGCTTGACATATAGCTGATGCTCTCTCAGTGTACTCAATAAGATCTCAAGATGGGTGGCATGGTCGTGTCGAGTGTGAGAGTACACCAAGATTTCGTCCACGAATACTTCCACAAATGAATCAAGATACAGATGAAACACACGATTTATCAGAGCCATGAAAACTACTGGTGCGTTCGTCAGTCCGAACGACATAACTGTATACTCGTACAAATGATATCCACTCCAAAAAGCTGTAAGCGGTATATCCGATCATCTTACGCGCAGATGATGATATCCGGATCTCAAGTCAATCTTCGAGAACACTCGTGCTCCATGAAGTTGATCAAACAGACCATCTATCCTTGGTAAGGGATATCGGTTCTTAACCGTCAACTGGTTCAGCTTCTGATAATCCACGCAAAGTCTGAGGGTACCATCCGCCTTCTTCGCAAAAAGGACCGGAGAACCCCAAGGAGAAGTACTAGGTTGGATAAAAACCTTTGCCTGTAACTCCTTTAACTGCCTCTTGAGATCCTGCAACTCAGGAGTGGCCATCCTATAAGGAGGAATGTACACCGGTGCTGCTCCTGGCATGAGTCCAATAGAGATATCCACCTCACGCACCGGAGGTAGACCTGAAAAGTCATCCGGGAAGACATCCCTGAAACGATCAACAACTGGAGGGAAAACCGTCTGACAAGTCCCCTGATCATCCATATATATGCTCGCTATCTGGGATGTGACTCCACCTCGCCCATGATGCTCTGGTCCAGCTCGACTCACCTGAACATCCCATTCTCCCTTGTATAGAAACTCTACGCCCTCTGGTGACGTGACACTCACCCTGCGACGATAGCAGTCTACAAAGGCTCGAAAGGGAACCAACCAGTCCATACTGAGAATGACATCATAGCTCTTCATATCCAAGACATAGAGGTCCCAAAAGAAGTGACACCCTCCAACCTCAAGGGGGAACTCCTTACAATGACGCACACTAGCCGTCCTAGTCCCCAACGGAGTGTCTAGCATCATGGTATCAGAAGAACAAGAAACACAAATCCCAAGGCTCTCCACAACGGGCACAGATACGAAACTATGTGTAGCACCCGTATCGAAAATTACTGAAGACAAGACAGAAGGTACTAGAATAGTACCTCTGACTGTAGAAGGTATAGGATCCAGCTCCTGCTGGGTCTACTTCACTGCATAAGCCTGCCCAGTGCCGCGGCCCTACGATATAGCCTGGATACCCTGAGCTGTCCCGCCCTGCTGCCTCTGCGATCCTGGTGTCTAGCTACCACGGCCACGACCACCATCTTGGCCTGCACGCCCTGATGTATTCTAGTTCCCTTACTAGTAAGAATCCACTGGTCCTGCTCCCGCACGTGGATTATGCACAGAACCCCTCTCACTAGCCACTGGTACAAACACCCTACAAAAGTGCTACAGATGAACCATCTTTCCACAAGCTCGTCACTCCACTGGGTCTCGTGGACACTACAGTCTCTTGTGCCCCTCTCTGCCACACTGGTAGCACCTGATCGGGCCACCGGAAGATGCTTCCTGGCTGGTATTGCCGCCCTGAGAGAAGTTCATCTGTCTTTTCCTCTTTCCAGTAGAAATAATACCAGTAACTGGTGTTGAACTGCCCTGGCCCACACCACTAGATTCCCGTAGGTTCCTCTTTGTAATCAGCGCCTAATTCACAATCGTGTGTACAGTAGGAAACCTGAAAACATTCACCAGCGCTCAGATTTCATACCGAAGACCATCCTCAAAATGTTTGGCTCTCAACGTCTCATCACCCACCAGAACAGGTGAAAAATGATGAAGCTCCGTAAAACAAGCAGAATAGTCCATCAACGACATGGCGCCCTACTGCAGATTCATGAACTCTCGAGCTCTATCTTCCCTCAACGTCTCAGGAAAGAAGAAGTCATAGAAGACTACCAGAAAATCTTCCCACACCATGTCTCTGTGATGCTCTGACTGGGTCGTAACATCCCACCACCTCTTGTCGGAATCATGTAGCATATAAGTCACGATATTGACCCTCTACCCTGGAGGCGTCTTAAGATGCTCGAAAATAGTCTGCATCGATCCTAGCCAAAACTCCGCAGCCTGTGGTCCACCATCACCTGAAAATGTAGGCGGATGCTGCTGCTGGAAGATACGAGTCAGCTCAGCCATAGATGTGGCAGCCTGCGGTGCTCCCTAAAAGGTCTGCATGAACCGCATAAAGCCTTCACGGAACTGCACCTCTGCGCCTGTGTCCGGTATAGTAGCTGGCGCTGCATCTGGCTCTACTAGAGTATCAACTTGTAGCCCATGACCCACCATATCCGGAGTATAATTGTCGCTGCTCTCCTAGAGAACAATTCACGGTCGTCTAGGCGTCATGAAACTACAGGGTCAAAATCATGCCTTAGATTCAAGATTATTAAGACTGAAAAGCAAAGGAACCACAAAGTAAACAAGAGGAAGAAGGCATTCAAAATTGGAAAAACAAGACTACACGACATGTACAATGACTACAAGACATGTACTTGACTTCCCTTACCCTGCCCGGGTCCTTCTGCACGGCTAAGCCACACAGCTTCCGTCGAACAAAACTACACGACATGTATAATATCTACACAACGTGTACGGTGTTAGTTTCCAACTGCCCGTGTCATCTGTGACATGGCCGACTACTCGGGTTGACACTACACGACGTGTTACACCCGTACATGACATGTACAACACCCCGTTTCCCAGCCACACGGCTAAATCCACACAGTCTATCCTCGGACAAGATTACACAGCGTGTCCCATAGGTACACGGTGTATTCATGGAGAGGTGACACTGGCCCGTGTTTGTTAGTTACACGACCGAGTCCCCAGGTCACACTACACGGCGTGTCTATTGTTGACACTACATGCTCTGTCAAGGATTTGACTGACCCGTGTTGTTAGTTACACGGCCGGACTCCAGGTCACACTACACGGTGTATCCATTCGACACACGTCATGTTTTACCTAAGCCTTTCCCTACCCCGTGTCGCCGCCCACACAGTTTGTGACACGGGAAGAGACTACACGGCATGTACTCAGGGTACACGGCGTGTACTCAAGAGTTCATTTTTCTTCCCGAACAGAAGAACATACACAACGTGTATAAAAAATACTACTCGGCATGTATACTGGGTTTTCAGACAGTATTCCTTAGAAGCATCCCCGGAAACAAGAAAATATCGTAAAAAAACACCTAAGTGTCAAATTTCGATCTATGAGGGCCCATACTCCCCACGAATCAAATTTTGACATCTTATTTGTGTTATAACTAATAAACAGTCAATGATCCACCAAATTCCGGTCAATGGGGGCCCATACTCCCCAAAAACCAAATTTTGGCGTCCATTCTATGAACTGCTCACACAAAGCTGGTATTTATCAAGCAGCTATCACAACAGCATGCTTTACTAGCACAAAAACTATCACAACAACATGAAAATTTTAATGCACCTACATGCATGGAAACTATGCATGACTTGTGATTTCTAGCATGTGCCTATATGATGCATGAGACGACATACCCTCATCTCATCGAGTTGCAACTAAATAGAACCCATTGATAAAATATTAACTGCACAATCTCAAAGTGTGTCACCCAATGGTGAAAACATATCAACTGTAAATTTCAAAATCAATAAAATTACAAAATACGAGGTAGACTGGCTTTTCCCTGCACACGGGTTAGCTACGCCCGGGCACAACTTATTAACAACTACCGTTCCGTCCTATCCCTGAATACGAATCCAAATAGTAAGTCAAAGAAAAGAACCCCTCTAATACCACTTTGTAATGGCCCGATCCCGGGTGCCACTCAACGGGTGCCCCGAAGCCGGTTCACCACAAGACCTCAAGCACATTTCCCCAAACGCCAGAGACTGCCAACTAGCAGCGAGGGCCCAGGTCTAATAGTGGGGAAACTATTCCCTCATTTGACAAAGTGTAGCGCAGCGGAATACAAAATAAACATACAACGGCAGCGGAAGCAGTAAACCATACACAACTGAAATAAACTACAATAGTGGATATAAATAACAGTATATAAATAATGATGCCACATGTTTCAAGTTCTAAGATCAAGTTCTAAGAAAACAGCCAGAACATGTTATACATCAATACAGTACAAAAAAATACGGAGTACAACAAAACAAGTAAAACAGCTGGTAGCGGCATCACGAGCCTAGGCTCAGTCCCATGCCCTCATACTCCTTAGTAACAGTCAAGTACCAGTATAGGGACTCTTTCCCCTATCTACACCTACAGAAGCATAATCTGTTTGGGCCAAAAAACATGACCCAAACAGGGTGTGAGAAACATATCTCAGTTGGCACCCACCAAAGGCTCGTGCCCAACTACGTGTAAGCATGGAACAACAATGTGCAATAGTAAAATGCAATAAGGTAAGCAGTACTAAAAAGTAACTAACTTAAAAATTAAATTTCCATTTTATTATTCATTTAATTTATTTAATTTAGTAAGATTATTGTGATCAACAGCACCAAGCCCTCAGGCCAACTAGAACCGTGCCCTCAGGCTAAAACAATTACCACGCCCTCAGGATTGCCCTCAGACCATACAGAATCCAACCCGCAGGTATTTCCCTCAGGCGTAACAGAAATTTCCCTCAGGCGTAGGAAGTGTTGCCCTCAGGAACAAAAGTCAAGCCCTCAGGAATGAAAGGTTTCCCACAGGCGTAATACTACAGCCCTCGGGCTAAATAGTGCAGTGCCCTCGGGCTAATCACAACAACGCCCTCAGGCTAAATACAACAATGCCCTCAGGATAAACAGGTAACCGGGCTATGCCCAACAGGTAACAAGCAGTAACAAGAAATTCCTATCAAGGCAATTTTACAATTACTACTTTGAAGGCATACCCTCGGGTATCCTGGCCAAACGGCTAAACAGTGGAACACACCCCCGGGGTGGTTCCGGATCCAAGCAAAGATCCCAACCAACATTTTATTATCATAATTTAATCACCTATGCAATTCTAGGCATTAAATATAGAAACGGCCTCAGCCACATGACACCCCAACATGGGTTCGTGGCACAAAAATGCACAAAAACACACGACAGTTTGAAAATAAACACAAAGCCACCTACCTTATGCGCCAAAAAATGTTATACCCGAACGCCGACTCCAGAAACGCCCAAGAACGACGTAGATCTAACATAGAACAAAACCCATTAAAATGTAAATAAATTTCCCTCGGGAAAGAATTGGTAAAAACGGTACCAGGAGAGGAGAGGGCTTACTCGTGTGGTTCCAACGAGATCGTCTGACGCCGAATCAGATTCCAAACGAACTCCCGGAGGATCTTCAAAGGGTCGGCCGTCCTCCTTGGCTCCAAAAATGATCAAATGCCTCCTCTGACAAATGAGGTTTCTACTGCCTATTTAAAGCCAAAAAAAAAAACAAAGTACACAACATGTACTTCTGAGTACACGACGTGTACTTATTTCATTTAACTGTTCCTCTGGCGGCACCGCCACACTGTTCATCCGTCGACATAAGCACACGACATGTACTCTAAAGTACACGGCGTGTACTGTCACCCAGATGTCAGCTACTCCACCGCCTTGCTGTTTAGGCCTTCCGACTAACTACACGGCATGTAAGGTACCACTACACGGCGTGTAGTTGGTTCCTACAACCTTCGTCGTCGGCATGGCTACACGCCCCATGTACTCATCCCCACACGGCTAGAAGTACACGACGTGTGGAAAAAGTACACGGCGTGTAGTTCCAAAATTTAGGGTTTGCCCCCATTTTCCATATTTTTTCAAAAACACATAAGGAAAAGGAAAAATAAGAATCCCGTACCTCAAAAATAAGAACCGGGTTCTTACACCCTTCTTAAACATTTCATTTCATGCATAAGTGTGCCACATAGATCATAAAACATGGATTCATAAAACATAATAATTTATTCCACGATAAAGGAATGTGGAATTCATACATAAAAATTTATAATCAATAAGTAAATGGTCATAAAGGTGAATACCCTTGATGGGTAAATGGTTTTTGTATTCACTACACAATGACATTGGCTTAGAAAATCGCTGCGATTTCGGCAGCGTAACGACGTGACATAAGAATTCAAAAAAATGGTTGCTGAGAGAGAAAGGGGTTCCTATTCATATTTACATGTAATGGACAGTAAGGAGGTCATATAGATACATGTCTCAACAATTTTAATGGAATTTATATTCATGATACAAAAGTATTGCTTGAATGTAAAAGAGAAGAGAGAAGTTCCTTTCGGAATTTCGGCATAGTAACGTGTGTACATGAGAGGCATTTAATGGGAGAGAAAGGGGTCTCCCATAATTAAAACATAAAGAGGGAAGTATGAGGGAGGTGTGAAACCATACCCCAACATTCATAATTGAAATTAAAAGGGCAAAACAACTTAATGAAAATTGGACAAAAATGAGAAAGGAAGAAAAAACCCTTACTTGGAAGTGTGCTTCCAAAGGCTAGAGAGAGGTTTGTGAGGGGCTTATTGGGAGCATGGGGAACCTTGGGAGGATTCTAGATAGATTATGGCAGAGGTTGGACGAACTTAAAAGGCTTTGAGTGAGGAGGAAGTGGGAGCTTGGGTGCGTTTATATAGGAAAGGTGAGGGAATTCTTTATTGTTTAGGTTTGGGACCCCTTATATTAAATTAATCCAAACCACAAACCATCCCATGGTTTTTGCCCATGGTTTTTGAAAAAGGGAAGAGGAAAACATTATTTTATAAGGTCAAAGTCCGAAATTCTTAAAATAATAGGGTTTCTTATGTGGAGGTGAGTCATACTCCCATGGAAATTAATTTAAAAAGACAAGGTGTTTAATAAGTGTTGAGGGGTCCATTAATGCTTTGAAAAGTATGCCAAACAAAACAAAAATCACATTATTTTAATGTTAAAACATATATTGGCCGAACAAAAAGATTATAGTATTTTATTACATCACTATTGGGTCATTATGATGTCATAAAACACATTATATATTTAAACGGTATTTAATTTTTACTCAAAAATTTGACTGTCTGAGAAAATTATGAAAAATTCACCGATGGATAATTTTGACATCCTGATTCCAAAAATAACGTTTATTTTATCTAAATAATTTTCTAAATATGTGAATTTTAACTTTTAAAATAAAAACCGACATTTATCGAAAATTCATGGGTTTTGACAAAAATGGATTTCAAACCTTAATAAAAATTATAATTTCATTCATAAAATTATATGATAATTTATATATAATAAAATTAATCTAATAATAATAATAATAATATTTTATTAAAATATTATTTAATTAAAAAATCCCTTAATTTAATAAAATATATTTCTTAATTAAATAATAACTAAAAACACAATTTGTACTTTAAAATATATTTACAATGTTTCAATAATGACAAGAAATTATATTCATTATTATATACAAAAAAATATACATGAACTTAGTATTAGCGATTTGTTACATAACCCATTAAAACAGCCACATAAGACCTAATGGTAAGGTGTGCGATGGTGACAAACTCTTGGGGTGGCTCGGATAACATCACTCGAGTGGTAATTTATATCAACTTCCACTTCTCCTGTAGATGGCCTCGTTCGAGATTGACATGATGAAGCTCAGCTCGGGCTTGGTCAACAGTGAATCTCAAGGATGCCACCTCTTTTCCGAGATCCGATAAATTGGTTTCATATGGGGAAATTCTACTAGACGAGGCCATCAATTTTTTTGTCTAAGTAAAATTGGATGAGTTAAAGCCCTATATTTATACTAATAATGTGATCACTATTCAATGACTATAAAAGAAACGGTCACAATTCTTATCATAAAACCAATGAAGTTGACATTTTATAAAAACATTTTATATAACGAGACATTTAATAAGATGAAGAGGGATTTTACATTAATGAAACTTTAGGTCCTTACAATAACTTACCTTAATTCCAAAAACAATGATGTCCAAGCCCTGGAGAGATTCTCAAGAACACATGATCACTCACATTAAATGAAAACAATCATTAATGGTGATTTGAATATTATTTATGACAACTACAAGCCATATCCACCTTCTTTTTTATCAATCAAATCTTCTCTATTGTCTCTTACACAATTTTTGGTCTAACCAATGAAGTCTCACCTATTTCAACCCAACAAAGTGGAGAATGATAAGGACACCCATAAAATTCTTCAAAAGGATCCATATGAATCAAGGAATGATAATTATTATTGTATGAGAACTCCACTAATGGTATGTGCTCCTCCTATGAACCACCAAAATCCATTACAAAATCCCTAATCATATCATCCAATGTTTTATAATCATTTCACATTTTCTATATATTTGAGTATGATATGCCATTATCATTAAAAATGAGTCCCAAGGACTTACTATAAGTATTTCAAAAAATTAATATTAACATGGTTCAAGAATATATATGAATAAGTTATCCAAATGTTTGGTTTTTGAAAATAAAGAGCTACTTTGTGATATTTTTGAGATTATTGCTAATTTGACTTTGATAAATTTCGTGAGATTATTTACAAATTTCTAATTTTGTAAGGGTTATAAAGATAACCATTATGGAATTGTTTAAGTTGAATTTTGGATGAGTTTTTAAATATTAATGTATTATTTCACCATATGAAGATTTATTAATAACGTGTGGTAACCATTTTATTTTGGATAATAACTAGTGATATAAATAATGACTTATCATTCTTTAATGGATATTATTTGGTGATTAAAACAAGAATAATTCATCTCTTAGAGTAATAGATGAAGTGAAAATTGATTGAGTCACAACAAAAGGATGAGACTGTGTTTATGAAATGGAATAAGATCAATTGAGTATATATTATCATGAAAATAAACCAACATTTGGTAAATGATCGTGAAATAAAATGTTTTTTTTATTATCATAATTTTGGATGATATAAATTAACGTTTTCAAACCTCTTTGGTTTATAAATTTTGGGTCATTAACTTTCTTCTGACTATGTTCTATATCACTCTCCATCAGTATTTGGGTGTTATTTTTCAATTATATGTTAAATTTTTACATCCCACTTATGTTATCCTACTTGGAAACTTAGTATGTGGTATTATAGAAGACCTTCAAACACCCATTTAACTATTTTCAATTAGAAGTTTTATTGATCTATTTTACAATGTGGGTTCCCCACAATGGTATTTTCAAATGTTAAACCCCTTACTTACTGAACAAAAGTTCAAATTGTGAGAAAGAAATTTATTTAAGGGGAGTAGAATGTAACACCATGATATTCTATGATATATATATTTTCAAATAAATTTAATCTTTTAAATATTTTTCATTACCCAAAAAAATGAGTTTAGCTTGCATTACACACAACAATAAATTTGGCCTCCATTATATGCAACACTAAGTTTAAACAACATGTGGCATATTATTAAAATATTATTATTTAATATGATAGATATAACCTAGCCATTAGAATGGTGGGAATTAATAGTATTAATTAAATTATGAGAATATATGGTTTATATATGTACATAAACTTAATTTTTTTGACTAACTAATTATAAATGAAAAAAAAACGATTTAAATATAAATAATATTTTTCTAAAAAACTATTTTTATATAAAAAAATCTTTTTAAAACAATAAATTAAAAAAAATTGTGAATGTTTTGAATGAAATTATTATACTATAAATCTATAAATTTATTAATAATTATCTTTTGTGTCTTCAAATTAAGAGTTTTGAATAAATCTAATTTTATACTTAAAAACAATAATTTTCTAAAAAGTAGTTATGTCGCCATTTTTAGGATATTATTTTAAAACTAATTTATTAAAATTTTAGACAATTTATTTGAAAAAATAAATTTAAATTTTTATATCAACATTTCAAAATTTTATTAGGGTTAATTTTTGAGAATTTCCCAAGAAGTTAAATGTTTTCTATGAATAGTGAAAAATACTAGTTTTTATGAAAAATTTCATTACATTTAAAGGTTTTAAAAACATAAAAAATGTTATAATATGGTTTTAAAAGAAAAAATAGATCAATAATATATCTATTAATCTAATTTATTTACTTGGAATTATTTTTATATTGATATTTAATAATAAATCTTGTTAAACTTTTGAACATTTTCACTTTGAAAACCCTCTTTCTCATCGCATATATGAGATTAATTTTAAATTGAAATTTTTCTATTATGTGAAAAAATGTGAAAAAATGGATTCTATATTTTTAATCATAATAATTTATATTATCTAATAAGTTAAACTTAAATTTTGACCATATTTAATAGTAATTTTTTTTTCGTGATTATGGTAAAAATGAGGTTTCTGAGGGGTGGGTGGGGGGGGGGGGTTAAACTAAAATTATAAGGTAAAAAATAATCTAAAATATTCCCAAAAACCATTTTATAGACTTATTTTGAAATAATATATTCTAAAATCACGAATGGACCCTTCTCGAGCCTTTTTAAATATGAAAAACATGGGAACACCTTTTTCTTTTCAAAAATTTCATGTGTTCCACTCTCCTCACTTCAAAAAGGCCACTCCTATACACTCCTACTCACACATTTAAAACCCATTGGTTTGGAAAGTATCAATATAAATAAATTCCTTACTTTAATGCTCCCATACTATAACCCTTAGTTTTATCTGAAAGAAAATTTATGAAGCCTTTTGTAGAAAACCAAAAGAAGTTGTTTTAAGAAGAGGTGACATCACTAACAGAGTGTTTAATTCTATATATTCATCAAAATACTTAAATTAATTTTAAAACATTATGATATGATAATATATATAAATATATATTATTAAAACTTATATTTTATTATGTTAATGGAATAAAATAAATTCTACTCCTCTTCTATCAAATTAGTCATGTAATCATCATTTATGTGTATGACGGACTACCGCCTCACGAACCGATGTTATTATTTTTTCATCACCACCCATCATGGATGGATATAATGATGGATTTATTATTTATATATTATATTCATGATATTATTATTCTTATTTAATCATTATATTACATATTCCTTCTTAGTTTCTTTTCTGTGGGAATATAATAACATCATTCTTGTTTACGGTGGACTACTGCCTCCAGAAGTGATGTGATTCGTTCAGGCATTACATGTAAGGTAATAATGAAGGGTTTAATTAAAATATTTTATATTTATTATATAAAAATTATTATGAAATGATAATATATTATTTAACATTATTTATTTCTACCCGTTAAGAAAATGGAAACAACGTTCATGCGTATGTACGACTCACCGTCTCCATGAACGGTGTATTGCATTTTCTAACTCTAACTATTATGGATTAATATAAATACATGTATAATGAATATATATTATATTTATATCATTTTTATAATCCTATATATTATGGAACCATGATCAAAGTAAGAGTACTAAAAATAAAAAATAAAAACATACACGAAAAAATAAAACAGCTATTACCCGAAACATGATTTTAACAAGGAATTGTTAATGAACGAGTAATAAATGGTCATAAGTAAATCATATATGGTATAATATACGAATTTTTTTTATTTAATATATGTATAAAAAACTTATATTCATTATATAAGAGGTTATAACATGTATGAAGTAATTCGTTAGTTAAGGTAAGTGTTTTCAAGTCTCTCTTTTATTTCTTATTGAGATATCCAAATTCACCACTCTTATATTTTGTGTGGTGTATATACATACCAATTGAAATGTTATATCATGAATATATTTATTTTAATGATATTAAATGTGATATTTTATTTTATTATTTATTGGTAATTATAATCCAAAACAATACTAAATCAGTTGGGGATTTCTGTCTCACTTTTTACTTCTGTGAGAGACTTGCCATATTCACCACTTTTTTCTTTTTTTGTGGTGTATATAATACCCATGAATGTAGTTTATTATTACTATTATTAAATTATTTTTTATTTAAATAAATATTTTCCAATTTCTATTTCATGGGGTTTAATATTCAAGATATTACCAAATTTGTAAGGGATTTTTGTCTCAATTTTCCTTCTTTGATACATATGTTATGTTATACACATATCTTATTTTATGAGGTGTATATACATCACAATTGACATGTAATATAATAAATTAATTTATTATAATAATATTATAGGATTCATTTAATTTTATTCTTTCATGGGGAACATTATTGAATGTTACCAAAATGGTAAGAGTTTTATGTTACAATCTCATTGTTTATCGAGAATTCTCATGATTATGCTTCTAATGATGAAACCTTATAGTATATATCTCAATAAAACCATGTATTTTTTATCCTTAGGTAATTTATTATGACTATATTTTTCCATTTATTTTCCTATATTAATGCACTCAAGAGTTCAAATTATCATTTTAAATATAAATCGTCTTTGTCTTTCTCTTTGAATGAAACCCCATTTTCTTCCAAAACCTTGTTTTATAAAAGTGTTTTAATTTTTTTAACATTATAAAAAAGATTTATTAAACTAATTTTTACCCAATTTTAAATTATTATTTTTAAATGATTCTTCATGTATTTCTCAAAATATTTCTCATTGGTATTTTACATAAAATATGAATGGAATCATTGTTTTAACATTTACAACATGAATATAATTTACCAAAATTATGGCCATTATTTTATTTTAAATTTAAAATATAAGTTTTCAAGGTTATTTTAAAATAAAAGGTTTTCAAAATTTTTTTATGCTTTAAAAATTGTTTTTCAAAGCAGAAATGATATTTTCTTCAAGAAATGTTTTAAATGATTTTAAATCTACCATAATAAGTTTCAAAGTTTATTTTCAATGAAAATGATTTATAAAATTTTTTATGATTTTTTATTTTTAAAATTTATTTTGAATGAAAATATATTTTCTTAAAGAAATATTTTAAATTATTTTTAAAGATTCATTTATAAATATTTATGGTTATTTTAAAATAAAAGTGATTGTGAAATTTTTTATGTTTTAAAAGGTATTTTTTAAAGTGGAAATGGTATTTTACTCCTGAAATGTTCCCTATAATATTTAAAAATAATTTTCTATCCAAGATGGCATACCTTGATGTTACTTAATATTTGTTGGGGATATGTTCCAAGCATATAATTATTATTATTTCTATATATGGTTTATGTTTCTGATGAAAATATTTTTATTAAACCTATTTCTCTTATACGATTTATACCATGATAACATGATTATGAAACCCACTTCATTTTACTTGGGTTTTCATTTTATGAAATGTTGAAATGATAATGAAACCTGTTTATTTTTCCATTAGTTACATTTTGATGAAATTTTTATGAAAACCATTTCTTTTCATGGGTTCTGATATAATAAATGTTTTATGATATTTCAGGGCATATATGTATGATTTTAATTATATGACAGTGGTTACATTATAACCAAGGATGGTGGTTAAGTTATAACCAAGTATGGTGGTTACATTATAACCAAGATGGATGAGACCTATATCTCCATCCAATTAATTGGGTAATTCTTTATATCTTATGATATAATAATTAGAAATTGGTCTATGGGATTGATAAACTGTGGAAAATAGGTGCATCCTGATCAACTATAGGAAACACGTGTATCCTGCTCTATAATGGTGAATAGGTGATAATTCCTAATCCACTATGTTTATGGTGTTGGTAGTTACTCTTGACATATGAAATGGTTTTCTATATTTATATTTGTGCCACACTATTAAGACATGAGCTTGTGGTTCATGATCGATCTGTGATTATTTTTCACTATTATGGACCATGTTTCCAAAAATCATAAATTTATATGCCATGACTCAAGTTTATGATCTATAATAGGTTATTTATGAACTTTATAAGTTATTTTCATGATCACATACCCTTATTCATATCTTATGATTTCATATGATCATAGATTGATATATAATGTGCTTACCCTTACTATGCATTTGCGCTCAACATTTTTTAGTTTCCTTTACCAGTTTATAAAGAAAGGTTTAGGTAGGATATTCCTAATAGAAGTACTATGCGATAATATATTTATGGTATTTGTTGAGGATATTTCACTAAATAAGAAGATAGTATTTATAATATCCAAATAAACTAAACTATTATGATCCTAGGGTGTATTTTTATGAATTTTATTGAATATTCATCTAAAAAGATGTGATATTTATATATGAAAATCCTATGTTGCTATAATTTTACTAAATTTTCTTTATCATTATGGGTGGAAAAGTATATCCATGTAGGTCACAATGGAACTTATAGCTGGATGTAGGTGACAAATATTAGAGGGTGAGTAGAGGGATTTATTTTACTTGAATTTTTTTTAATTAGTTTAATGATTTCTATCCATTTTTATATTAATTTTGTTGAATTGAAATCCAAATTTTGTATGAGAGTTTCAGAAATTTCATTACAATTCCAAATATTTGATTAACTAATTTAAGAAATACGTCATTATCATTAAATCTTATTTGATTCCCTATCAGTTTTCACCACACTAGGGTGACAGAGAATACTCCTTTAGGATATTGTGGGATGGTTCAAGTATCCGATAGAGGGGTATAATAGGATGGTTCATGACATTGTTCTTCTAACTCATTAAAAAATTCATTAAAATGTAGAATTCTAATTCCATTTATTAAAGTATTTATAAAAAATATTAACATAATTTCTTCCACATTTTTTTAAATTTCTTATTGAGAAATTTATATGATTTACTTTTGAAAGTGAAGTCTACAGATATATATTCAACCAGATCTTCCCTACATCTTGAATTGATCATCTTCATTAATTAAAATGTAGTACTTACTATCAAGCACTCTAAAGTTTTTCAGGGTTGGATTTCCTCCATTCCACATTTTTAATGAGTTTTATGTTCACTGTTATCAAGTAAAAATCAATTCTATGTGTAAATTTCCATGTGTATTGGGTCCTTCCTATAATAATGTCAAATGTGACTTTCTATCAACATTTATCTGACCGTATTGTTTAACATATGATTATCCATTCATAGATACCATTTTATTGTGGGCTATTAAAATAGTAGAATTTGTTATTAATCAAATTTTTCTACAAGTAATTCTAAACCACATAAGAAGTGTATTCAATACATTATATGACCTGAGAACCTTGATTCTTTCTTATTTGTATTCTATTCCATACTCTTAAACCACTTAATGCACTCAAATGCATTTTTTTTCCTAAAAAAATATGGTATAACCCATTTTAATATAACTAGTAACAAAAACTATTTAATCCTTCTCACTATTATCGTCACGACCTATCCTAGTTGGGCCTATGCTACGACTCCCCATTCCAACCTCCAATAGTCCAGGGGTTGAAGAATAGCATCGAGTATGAATATCACTTACATGGGAAGAACTATCCTATGTACCTGTACACACACACACACACATCTCCAAGCCTATACAATATTGAAATGTAAAAATAACTAAGCATTTGTGCATGAATATATCTGAATCCAAAAACCCGAGTACAGAAAGAAGTATAAAAAATTCAATAGGTCCAAATACAATCCAACCACAATGATTATAAAACACAAGTCTATCCTGAATGTAAAATTGGGAGTACTACCAGAATACCACAGAAACACACCTCAGTCTGTCTGGTCTCACTATGCACTATTTGGTCTTGGTCTATCAAAGAATCTGTCAAATGGTCAATCATTTACACATGACACGACATGTGAAGGGAAAGATTATATAGTGGTGAGTATAAAAATACTCAATAGGAAACCCTAATACCAAAAATAATAGAACAAATGAAATACAATCATTTATACACAGGTATATTTATACAACACATATAACAAGAATATGAAAATATTCCAAAAAAAGAAACATATTCTAAAGGTAAGTCCCAACTATAGTATACCAGCGTAGTATTCCAGATCAAAGATTCCACATAGCAGTAGTCTTGGATAACACACTCCTGAGTCTGATAGCATTGATGACATTAGAATAGATACGATACACTGATGAGGATCACTCTCAAGGCCACAAGACGATACCAAAAAAATCAATCTAGAATAACTTACTATGTAGAGGATCGATGCCTGCTTACTATTGGTCATGAAGATACCAAGAACTCCACTTAGGGGAAGAAGATGTATAGAGGATCTCACTTCGGGTGTTACAGATTAATTCCAATGACTCTATCTAGGAAGTCAGACTAAAGGGATTGTAGTCTGTTTCGCGCGGAATCCGGGGATGACCTCCTGGACGGGAGATTCAAATGTTCCGATCGGTTTCTAACGGGTTTGTTCGTAGAACCGGAAACATCCAATGATTCCACATCCGTTCGGACCTACTTTCCAAAGGCAGGCGCTCATTAGCTTGTGGGCTAATGAGGCTTAGGAATTTGCATTGGTCGAGAGGATGGGAGGTCGGACTCATCACACCTTTTTGAGGGGAATTATTGTCTACTCCGGGACTCTCTTTATAGATTTAAGTTAAGTTCGTGAATCCTTATTACATTACCAAGTATAAAATGAGCTTTCCTTTAGTTTTAACAATCAATGATTAAATATGCAAGAAATTTAGAGAATCTTTTATATGTATTCGAGGTTCTTCATCAATATAGAATCATCTATATTTGTTTAGAGATTCTTGGTCAATGGTATCCTTCAAAACATTTATATAAAAGTCTCTTGGTCATTTTGATGACCAGGCTGGTTTTAAAGCCACTCAGTGGGGCACTTGAAGTTTATCGTCATTCAGAAGGACAGAGATTATTTCAATGTTGGGATCGAACCCATAAATGGGCTACCTACGTATCCTTTGTTTTTGAAAAAAGGAATCAGAACCCACGTAGTTCGAGGAATGGGATATGATGTTTTATGATTGATGGCTCAAAGATGAATGTCATAATTACTTTTACACTCTAAGCTCATGTGAGTCATGCTCGGTGTGAGAAACAAGAGGTATTTGTAAAATTCAGACAATTGTGCCATAAAAGATGCAATCATAAGAATTTGTTTTGGGGCTTATGTATAGATGACTGCCCAGATAGACAAAAGTTTAGGATTTACTTTTAGGGAGAAAATCCAAGAACAGGGTCCACAAAGTTATATGTGCTTCATGGAGATTTGAATACTCTAATCTTGGGGCTTACTCCTAAGGAGGATGCCCAAGTTAGGAGGTGACTTATGATTGGGTTTTATTCCTGAAAAGGAAACCCAAAAAGGTAATTTATGACTGGTTAAGAGAAATTTTAAGAGACTTGGGGCTTACTCCTAAGAAAGATGCCCAAGATTTATGACTAGGACTTATTCCTGAGAAGAAAGCCTAGGTTAAGGGACTTAGGGCTTACTCCTGAAAAGGAAGCCCAAGGTTATGACTGAGTCTTATTCCTGAAAAGGAGACCCAGGTTAGGGATTAAGGTTTGGGGCTTACTCCTGAGGAGGATGCCCAAGTTTGGGAACTTGATTGGGGCTTATTCTTAAGAAAAGATGCCCAAGATTTATGACTAGGACTTATTCCTGAGAAGGAAGCCTAGGTTAGGGGACTTGGGGCTTACTCCTGAAAAGGAAGCCCAAGGTTATGACTGAGTCTTATTCCTGAAAAGGAGACCCAAGTTAGGATTCTCTCATTTTAAAGGATGAGGTTGAAATGAATGAACTCTCAATCTTTGATGACATAAAGATGTTTAAATCACTAGGTTTTGAGAGGTATTTCACAGAATTCCTTTCAGATAAGGATGTCAAACCAAGAAATCATGCCATAAATGGCTTTGAAGAGTATCTTGAAGACTGAATCTTGAATAGGAAGGGTGAAATGGCTTAAGAGGGGTAAAAATGGGCAAGGTGGGCACCCAGAAAGATAGGGGCGCGCAAGTATAAAAAGTCGCGCAAGTCCTGCGGCGGCGCGCAAGTTTTGGTCGCGCAAGTATACTTGCGCGACATGAGGGATACTTGCGCGATTTACAACCAGAGTTGAAATACTTGAGCGATTCTTTATTAAACCCTTTATCATCCTCTTGAGGTTCTTCCAGAGAGGGGACACGCAAGTTATATTGAAGGAATTAAGTCGGCGCGCAAGTGTTTGATAAGTTTCAACACTTGGCCTTCCTTCTTCCCTTTAGATCTTCCATTCTAGGTAAGAAATTACCTTAGAAGTGTTCTGGAAGCTTTGAGAAGAGACTTGGGCGTCGGGAGCTTTGATCCGAGTTTCTGGAAAGAGATCCTCCCGAATGGGGGGCCCACAGGGTCTATTTATAGGCAAAAGAAGACCCCGGGCGGTTACTGGGCGGTTACCAGATCTGTCGCGCAAGTCCCTTGCATGACCATGAGGGGTCGCGCAAGTGTTGAGGCGGCGCGCAAGTATACTTGCGCGACCAAGAGGGAACTTGCGCGACCTCTGGGCAATGTTCTCCTTTTTCATCCCTTTGTCGATTTTTGATGTTTCTTCAAAGGATTAATCACTTTGAGCTCAGATATTCCCTTTTCCGAACTTTAGATTCCGTGACGAAAGGAGCGTCAACAAAAGTCCCCCCTCAGAGTTGGATCCGGAGAGAAAATGAGGATTTGACTCTGAGGAAATCGAATCCCTCTAAAGGAAAAGGGCGGCGCGCAAGTCTTCAGTGCGCAGAGGGAGGCGCGCAAGTCTGCGTCGCGCAGGCCTTAAACCCTCTGGTATGGCGCGTAGGTAGGCCTCCTGGCCTATAAATATACGGCCTCACCTCCGTACAAGTATCCGGATTTCCGGACCTCATACCTTCTCGAGCTCTCGCCGCGCAGGTCACCTAAGCCGCGCAAGTCTGCTCTGTTTTTCCTTGATGTCGCGCTCCTGTAAAGGTATTCGTACTTGCGTGGTTTATACTTGCGCGACGAAAACTAGCGCGACACGTGATCACTTGCGCGCCATTTTGTAGACTTGCGCGCCTTAATGCCTTAGCCATTTTATCAAATTTCTTCACAAAATTTATGAAAAATAAACCCATTTAAGAGTTAGTTTATTCATCTTTTGTGCAGATTCAGTGGTTCCCAAGGGAATTGGAACGACTTATGAACTGGCTAGCAAGCGGATTGATGACATGATGAACATCATTGGCCCTGATTAATATGACACCTGCGACAGCACTCTTCCAGATTTGGCTAAGTACTTGAAGAAATATCATCTTAATTTCCCACAGAGCATCTACCTGTCTCTATGTGGTCATGGTCACTTGCAAGGAGTCAATGTTCCAAATGCAAACAACTATACACCTGAAATGCAGCTGCGCTGCTACTCCTTCATTTCGGTTATGCTGTGCATTAAAAGCAACAACAATGGTGTGAACTTTCAAATTCTCCTTGCATGCCATTTCCTTGCAGATATAAAAATGGCAAACCCATGGGCTGAAATGTTTTCCACTACCGGTTGGTGGAGAGAAGACAAACATGGTATTAGAGCAATATCTGAAAATAGTACTCTCTTCAAATGGCTCTTTACTTCCAATGCTCCATTCTCAAATCCATGTATCCATCTTCCAAGTCTCTTGGACAGAAACAAAGTCACTGTTTGATCAGCAGAAAATTTTCTCAAACCGCACTCAAGAACATCCTTTTACAATTGTTCCAAGAAGAGCTGGTATCACTGCATCTCCTTTTTGTTTCCAGTTGAATGAATGAATTCCAGGTGGTTGCTGATGAAGCTCGGGATGCCGTAAATCAAATGAAGTGTTATGTTGAAAGCCTCTTGTAATTCTTGAAAAAGAGAAGAGACTCCAATCTGTGGATGTCCTTCTAACTCTTGTGTATCAATGAAAAACACTTTCGTCTCCAATCATTTGTACCTGCATTCTTTCATTACCTGCTTCAAATTTACTTAAGCCAATGGGCCTAGTAATCATAGTTTGATTTTTACTAGGATTATTTACAAATAACCCTACAAACTTTGAATCTTTTAACTGCTCAATATTACCTAAATCATACAAAAAATGTATATTTAGTGAGCTGGAACTTGACTTTTATTCAGAGTTCCTTTGTCTTTTGTGTGGGCAGTTTAAAGTCATGCATGCCGGACATAAAGGGGCTAATGTTTAAGGTCGAAATAGCTTTGACCGAAAATGGATTAAAATGGATTCAATTCCTTGACAATTTATCTGAAAACATATTTACCATACTCAAGTATGAGGGAAAAAATGTAAACTATGGCTTAAGAATATTTGAATCTGAGGAATGATATGAAAAAAGAGCTAAAAAGGCATTAGAAGAAGTAGTTTCCAAGAATGAAGTTACTATTATTTAACAAAACCCGTTAGGGGGTTGAAATATGCAGGGCCACCTATGGGCATTGGCTGCATAGTCAAATAAAATAGCATCTTTTGGCTTGACAAGTCTGTTATGTGGACTGTTTATGCAAGGCCACCTATGGGCACGTGCTGCATAGTTAGGCAAAAGAACTCTCAGAAATTTACTTTCCTAGTGCTAAAAGCCAGTGAAAGTTTATGGAGATTCAAATTTTCTAAAGCATAGAGTTTGTTGTATGGAAAGAGGTACTTGAATATGGAGAAGATATTTCCAAACAAGAATATCGAAGAACTGGATGAATATCACTCCTACGAAGGTCTGACCCAAACGTAGGGAAGAAGAATAAACCATAGACTTGAATACTTTCAGATCATGAAAAAGGATATGGGACAAATATGTTAAGGATGACTATTTTTGCGGATCCCTACATACTGTCGTTTAAGACAAATAAGGAAAAAAGAGGCATTTTTCCCAAGAATGAAGTTACTATTATTTAACAAACCCGTTAGGGGGTTGAAAACATGCAGGGCCACCTATGGGCATTGGCTGCATGGTCAAATAAATAGCATCTCTTGGCTGACAAGTCTGTTATGTGGACTGTTTATGCAAGGCCACCTATGGGCACGTGCTGCATAGTCAGGCAAAATAATTCTCAGAAGTTTGACATTTTTGTGACCATAAGTCATGAAAAGGGTTATGAAGATCTGAAAATATTTAAGGTTAGGATTATAATACATAAAGATGGGTATTTTCCAATGTATATAGAGATACATAGGTCAATGAAAACCATAATCATGTTGTGGCTGGGTCCTGAATTGAAACTTGGACTTCACTACGTATCTCATAAGAATGAGAATCAAGCCATACGTAGTTCTTGAAATGCAGTTTAACGTCGTTCAGGACGAAAGGATGAGTGATCTTAGTTTTTGGGGTCATAGAATTCGGACCATAATAATGAATACACAGTGTGTGTTTTCATGAGGACTTTTCAGCCAAGGGACTGAAAGTGAAATTTGGGGTTAGGCCCAAAAGACTTGGGACTGGATTCGAGGGACACTCGAATGTTCCTACGTATCCCATAAAGATGGGAATCAAGTCCACGTAGTTCTAGAAACTACCCTTTGTACAAATTTGGTTCGTACATGTGAAGGGTGAAAAGGGACTTTAGTGCAATGATGGTTTTAACCTAAGATAAAAAGTTTAGGCATTACCATGTATGTACGTAGTCTTTTTGAAAATGAAAACCATGATTGAAAAAGAATCAATGTTAATAATGGTTCCTTCTCAAATGAGGAAATCAAAGAAAATTGTAGTTTATTGTCGTACTGGACAAAAGTGTTGTATAGTTTAACGTCATATAACAAGGACGAAAGTGAATCAATGTAAAGATATTGATTCCAAGGGTGGTTTCACAAATCATCATCATATGAGATTGTGGTGAACCAATGTGAAGAGATTGTTTTTGGGCTTGAACCTTTGGGAGGTTGCCTACATACCCAGCCTGGAGGGCAAGGATCAAAGTCTGTGTAGTTCAATTAAAGAATGAATTAATGATCAAGTTGTTCTTGTGGACAATGATCTAAAAAAAATGTTGTTGGGACTTACACATGGTTAGTGGCCCAAAGGGAGTGTTATGGTTGATGTTCGCTCTAAGCTCACGTGAGTCATACTCGGTGTGAGAAACAAGAGGTAATAACAACCTTAACGATGCACAGTTTAATGTCATGTAGGACATATCAAGGATTTTCTGTACAGTTTAGCGTCATGTAGTTAGGACGATGGGGACAATACAGTTTAACGTCATATTGGACGAAAGGGGGATTGTGCAGTTTTAATGTCATGCTGGACTTTTGATGATTATATAGTTTAACGTCTTTCCGGACGTGAGAGACTTTTATACAGTTTAGCGTCATGTAGTTAGGACGTCACAATTT
The DNA here is from genome assembly GCA_963277665.1 of Viscum album. Classification (NCBI taxonomy): domain Eukaryota; kingdom Viridiplantae; phylum Streptophyta; class Magnoliopsida; order Santalales; family Viscaceae; genus Viscum; species Viscum album. The sequence continues at coordinate 2,101,102,424 of OY728130.1, read as the reverse complement.
AACGTCTTGCTGGACATATTTGCAAATAGTTTATGGTCGTATACATGGACCAGGAATGATGCAGTTTTAAGGTCATGCTGGACTGTTTATGGAACTTTTTCACAGTTTTAATGTCGTGTGGGACGAAGTTGCAGTTTAAAGTCATACTGGACCATTGCTGTATAGTTTTAGCGTCATATAGCAAGGACGAACTGATGCTGTACAGTTTAAAGTCATGTAGCTAAGACTAAGGTGAATCAATATGAGGATATCAGTTCTGATCTTTTTACAGTTTATCGTCATGCTGGACGTTGGAAGTGCCACACAGTTTAATGTCATGTTGCTAGGACACAATATAGTTTAATGTCATCTCGGACAGAATACAGTTTAGTGTCATGTAGGACAATAAGGGACTTAACACAGTTTAACGTCATGCTGGACGATGAAAGTGCCACACAGTTTAATGTCATGTCGCTAGGACAAAATATAGTTTAATGTCATCTCGGACAAAATATAGGAACTTCTATACAGTTTATTGTCATGTAGGACAAAATCAGGGACTATGCAGTTTAAAGTCTTGCAGTTAGGACTATTGGTGCTGCACAGTTTAATGTCATGTTGCAGGGACAAAATTTAGTTTAATGTCATCTCGGACATTGAAGGTGACACAGTTTAACGTCATGTTGGACGAAGTTGTAGTTTAAGGTCATACCGGACCTTGGTGTAGTTTAAGGTCATACCGGACCTTGGTGTAGTTTAAGGTCATACCTGACCTTTTTGTATGAACCAATTGTAAGTCTTGGTTCTAGGAACAATATTTTGTGTTTATACAAAATACTTCTTCAGAAATCTGGCATTAGTTGGAGTCGTGATGTGTTCTCCATCCATTGAAATCAGAGAATATGCTCCATTGGAATAGACCTTATGTACTGAATAAGGCCCTTCCCATTTTGGTTCAAGCTTGGGAGGTTTCTTTCCTGGTATCATTGGTGTTCTGAGAACCAATACCAATTCTCCCTGAATGAATGAACGAAGATGAACTTTTTTGTTAAAAGCTCGTGCTATTCGATTCTGATAGATTTCCAAGTGGTGCAAAGTGCACAATCTTTTCTCATCTAACTGTTCCAATTCATTCAAACGCTTTTGGGATTGCTCATCCGTTGATAACTAATCACAAATGGCTATTCTGAGTGAGGGCAATTGAACTTCAATTGGCAAGACTGCTTCTGTTCCATATACCAATGAATATGGAGTAGACCGCGTTGCATTGCGAGTGGTAGTCCGATAAGCCCATAAAGCATGATAGAGTTTATCAGGCCATGACCTCTTATCTTTATCCACCATCTTTTGCAGTATATTTGAAAGAGTCTTGTTGAAGGCCTCTATCTGGCCATTAGCCGCTGCATGATATCGAGATGAATGGTTGGACTTAATGTTGTATTCTTGATACAATCTCTTTACCTCAGAAGAACAGAAGTTGGTGCCGTTGTCTGTCAATATGGTATGAGGGACACCAAATCTAGAAATGATGTTAGACTTGATGAAGCTAACAATGCATTTAGAACTGACTTCTTTGAGAGGTACTGCCTCTGCCCATTTGGAAAAGAAATCAGTAGCAGTAAGAATGTACTTAAACTGCTTGGCCGTAGCTGAAGGGTAAGGTCCCACCACATCCATTCCCCATGTGGAAAATGGCCATGAGTATTTAGCTGTATGAAGCAACTCTGGAGGTTGATGAATGAAATTGGCATATACTTGGCATGAATGACACTTCTTTGTGAAATTAACACAATCTTGTATCATTGAAGGCCAGAAGTATCCAAGCCTTCGAATTTGATCAGACAATCTATGTCCAGACTGGTGGGCACCACAGACTCCTGCATGCACTTCTTTTATGACAGCCATTGTCTCTTCACCATCAATACATCTGAAGAGAACTCCATCAAAACCACGTTTGTAGAGAATTTTCTCGAGGTGGTTTGGACCATCATAAAGAGTAAAATTGACCACACGTCGCCGAATTTGTTCTCTCTCGGCTCTATCAGGTGGAAGTGTTCCATTTTGAAGGTATTCCCTGATAGGTGACATCCATCCTGTAGTATGACCATATGGTTCAGGAATGGGACTAATTTCATTAATTTCCTCTGTTCTGACTTGAACATAAGGTGAAATTGCACGACAGTGGGCAATACAGATGGTTGTCTCGTCCCGATTTGGATCTGCTAAAGCTGTGGCTATATTAGCCAGTGCATCAGCTTGAGCATTTTGTGATCTTGGGACATAAGAAAATGTCGGTTCTGAAGGGAATTCCGACATTAACTCTCTGACGTAATCATACAAAGGGATTAATTCTTCTTTTCTGATGGCATAATCCCCATTGACTTGTTTGATTACCAGGTCTGAATCACCTTTTACCTTTAAGTGATTCACTTGTGCTTGAAGCGCTAACTCCAAGCCTGCAATGAGAACTTGGTATTCAGCTTCATTATTGGTACCACCTTCCCACAACAAAAAGGAATAAGGTAACACTGCCTTATCTGTAGAAATGAGCACAATTCCTAAACCAACTTTGTTGAATTTAGGATTTTCCATTTTCTTCCCTGTTGGACTTCTAGAAGCACCATCAAAATACATTTCCCATGTTTGAGGATTCTCTTGAATAGAAAAAACTTCCTCATCAGGGAGTTCGATATCTGAATACGTGTCTTTCACTGAAGGGTGTTCAGCCAGGAAATCAGCCAAAGCTTGGCCCTTAATTGCCTTTTGAGACACATACTGGATGTCGAACTGCTGTAAAATAACCGCCCACCTTGCCAGACGTCCTGTAAGCATTGGACGACTAAGGATGAATTTGAGTGGATTATTACGAGATACCAATTGGACCTCGTGATGTTGCAGGTAGTGTCTCAGTTTCTGAACTGCAAAGATTAATGCTAGGCAGCATTTTTCAATACTCGAATACCGGGTTTCTGCTTCAAGCATAGTTCTACTGAGATAGTAGAGACTATTTTCATTCCCAGCATTATTCTTTTGAGCGAGAAAGGCACCCAATGATCGCTCTAAAGCTGTCACATAGAGGATAAGAGGTCTACCCTCAACAGGTGGCATGAGTACTGGTGGACTTAAGAGGTATTTCTTGAGAACATCAAATGCTTCTTGACATTCTTTAGTCCACTGGTAAGTGACTCCTTTCTTCAATAATTTGGTAAAAGGTAAACTTTTGCCTGCCAAATTGGCGATGAAACGCCGAATATAGGCTAAGTGTCCTTGAAGTCCTCTTAATTCTTTCAAATTCTGAGGAGGTGACATACCAAGGATTGATTTGGTCTTCTCAGGATCGACTTCAATACCACGATGGCGTACAACAAAGCCGAGGAATTTTCCTGAGGTTACCCCAAAAGCACATTTTAAGGGGTTCATCTTCAAATTATGTTGTCGAAGCTTGTGGAATATGATTTCCAAATCAGCCAAGTGATCAAAACGTTGTTTGGATTTAACCACCAAATCATCTACATAGCATTCAACAAATTTCCCTAGAAAAGGTTTGAAGATACGATGCATGGCGCGTTGATATGTTGCACCTGCATTCTTTAAACCAAAGGGCATCACCCGGTAACAAAACACACCTTGAGGAGCTCTGAAGGCTGTATATTCCTCATCTTCTGGGGCCATTCGGATCTGATTATATCCAGAATATCCATCCATGAAAGAAAGTACTTCATAGCCAGCCGTCGCATCAATTAAGAGTTCTGTAATCGGAACTGGAAAATCATCTTTGGGACAATACCGATTAAGATCTCTGAAATCGATGCAAACCCTAATTTGTCCGTTCTTTTTCTTTACTGGGACAATATTAGCCAACCACTTGGGATATTGAACTTCTCTGACAAAGTTAGCTTTGATAAGCTTATCCACTTCAGCCTCGATTTTGGAAGCATAGGTTGGGTGTGTTCTTCTCGCGGCTTGCTTGAATCCTCGATGTTCTTTTGGCAAACCCAAATGATGGGTGGCAACATCAGGATCAAGGCCAGGCATCTCTGTATAATTCCAAGCAAAGATATCTTTATTTTGATTTAGAAAAGAAATATACATCTCTTGTTCTTCAAGGGTCATGGCCGCACTAATTAAAGTGGGGCGTGGATCTTTCTCTGTACCCAGATTTACTTCTCTGAGTTCATCCACAGTGGTAGAGATACCCTCTTCAAATGCTGGAGGAGCATCTCTAAGATCTTCCTCTTCCTCTTCATCATGTGTTATATCTTCCGTTTCTACTTGCAAAGTAGATGAAAAAACGAAATTCTCATGATCATAAGAGATGTCAAAATTTTCACATTTTGAAGAAGAAGCTTCCATTTCCGACCCTATTGATGAAAAAGGGTCTTCTTTGGGAAATAAAGAGGAGATGATGGATTGAGAATCGACATCAACATTCACCTCTGGTGTTGCTATAACTTCTTCTGGCCTGATTAGCGAAGTATAGACTTGTTGGATTTCAGCAGACGAAATGAAAACGTCACCACTTATGCTTTCATCACTGCTTGGTAAGTTACCAATTTCTCCCATGTTGTCTGGATCGATTGCCGTAATTGACATTATGGATCTTTCCATAAGAGTATTTTGATTTGGGCATATTTTGTCAATTTGACTGATAGGTAACACATAATCTGTACTCACATGTGAAAATGGATTTATTGGAATTTTTTCCAAACCATATGGAGCATTAACTTTGGTAATTTCCTTCATTGTAGATTTTTCTCTTCCCTTCATGTGATAAAATTCCGCCTCAATGTATTGAGACTCACATGTTTTGAACGGGGCCTTATCACCATACAATGTTCCAACTTGACCATCGAAACAGTATTTGAGACATTGATGGTATGATGACGGAATAGCTGCATGCTGATGTAACCAGGGTCTTCCAAGCAAGATATTGAAAGCTGAGTCTTGATCAACAATCATGAAATCTGAATTCGAAACAAGATCTCCAAACTGAGTTCTGAGCGTAACTTCTCCCAGTGGTTCTTGTTCATTTTTATCATATCCTTGCAACATCATGGTAGAAGGAGATAAATCAGATTCCGTGAGGCCCAATCGACGAAGTGTGCGAATGGGCATGAGGTTGACTCCTGAACCATTGTCAATAAAAGATCTTCGAACATCTATACCATTGACTTTGCCAGATAGGTACAAAGGTTTTATGTGCCCATGCACAACATCATCTTCATCTTTATCAGTAAAAGATATCACTGCATGGCATTCTGCAGGATTATTCTCTATGTGATAAATTTCAGCTGCATCAATTTCAGCTTCAAACTCCTGAGGACTTGACAAAGCTTCGATGAGTGTTTCCCGAAGATCTTTTGATAGATTCAAAGCATCCAAAATTGATAATTTGGCTGGTACTTGGGCCAAGTGTTTCAATATATCATACTTTTGATCTAGAGGCCTGCGTTTCCCAATAGGAATATGCGGTTTAGCAGGTACCTTGGAAGCAGATGCTTTGGAAGCTGATGCCTCTTGTATTGAAGTTGGCAACATCTTTGGTTTTGGAAAATTAGACGGATTAGATCCATTTACTTGCTGAGATAAAGAAGATGGAACATTTAATCGGTCTTCCAAAATAACTGTGCCGAAGCTGAGTTGGCCATTGGCAGAAGAACTTGCTTGTTCATTTTGAGCTCGCTGAAGGGCTCTACCACGAGTTTCTGCTGCATATACCGTGCTAGCAGGGGTAGAATTAGAGTAGTGGCTTCGGAAAGATCCACGTCTTCCCCTATATCCTGAACCTCTAGAACTTCCTCGGGTTCCTTTATTTGATACAGGGAATTCAGGCTCATCAAGACTGGAATATGAATCTGTTAATTGAATCATATTAACAGAACCAAAGATCAATTCTTCGTCTGATAAAGACTCTGCCAAGTTAGCCTGTTTAGGCTGTGCCGTTTGGTGGGACGGTGCCCGTGGCTTTGAAGTAGATGGCATGAAATCTGCCAGAGTCAAAGACAATTTAGGCTTTGATACATACTCATCTTCTCCTGATTCCTCTTTCTTCTTTGAATTGTGCTGCCCTTTTGAGGATTTGTCTTTTGATGGAGGCTTTACTGTAGCTTTTGTAGGAGACACAATTGGCTTCTTCAATTGTGTTCGCAAAATGGAATGGGTCCGATTGATTGTCTTTCTGACCATCCAATCATCATATTTTTTCGCAGTTTTGCTTTTGACTTCCTGCCACTCGCCTCCTTCCTCTGGATCAGTAGCGGTAATACACGCTACATGAGCTGAAGAACCCTTCAATTTGACTTGTCCCAAGTCAACCATCTTTTGTAGGAGGTCTTTAAAGACAAAACACTCCTGGATGGGATGTCCCAACATTTGATGAAAGGGACAATAATTGGGACGGTCTTCATCTCCTTCCTTGTTTGGTCTCTTCGGCACTGGTAATTGAACCAAATTATTTTCCAGAGCTGAAATGAAGTAACCAGGAACTTGCTCACTTCGGAAAGAGTATGTTTTACTCTTCATATCCTCAAATTGTTTTCGTCGTTGATATTTTTGATCATTTGGACGAAACAGCCTTTGTTGTTGGCGCTCAGGAGGTGGAGCCCTTCGAGAAGATGAAGGTTTTGAAGTAGAAATAGGTATAGGTGCCTGTTTAAGCATAACTGTAGCAGTTTCTGCTTTACCCATTCTTCTTCCTGGAGCTGATGGAATTACACGAGATTTAACCTTAGCCTGCATAAGGGAATCTTCAATCTGTTGAGCGATTGAAGTAAGGTCTCGAAACACTCCTGTGTATTTCACAGGGATCAATGGCGTGCGTAATTCGTCACGCAAATTTTCCACACAGATTGGCAATAATTCCTCCTGAGGGAGTGATAAACTCAAGGAATACGTTAATCCCTTCCAACGAGCAATGAAATCAGAGACTCTTTCATTCTCCCTTTGCTTGCAGTTTGTAAGATCGAAAACTGTCGTTTTTGGCAAAGTTGAGCTGAACTGAAGAAGGAATTTTTGACAAAGATCCTCCCATCCGATGACTGACCGGGATTGCAAGCTTGTATACCAGACAAAAGCTGGTCCTTGCAAGGTTCGCACGAAGCATCTGAGTTTCACTGCTTCTTGTTGTTCTGGAGTTCCCATCATAGGATCACAACAAGACACGTAATGCGTCAAATGTTGTTCAGGGTCGCCTGATCCATTGAAAGTAGGGAAAATAGGGTTTCCAAAACTGGATGGAGGAGAAATTGAATCTACCCATTCAGGGTAAACTTTCTTTTCAGGTTGAACTTGCGCCCGTTTCCCTTCCATAGATTCTAACCGAGCTGTTAATGACTCAATAGTAGTTATTAACTTTTGAGAAACGTCAGGTTGAACTTGGTTTTGGGTAGGTGCAATGAATGGAGCTTGGACAGCAGTGGAGGTTGGTGCTGCAACTAATGGTAGTGCTGCCAACCGTTGTTGCGTTTGACCCGTAGGATTAGACCTCTGTGGGTGTACTGATAAAGGAGGATATTCCTGATCCATCTCAGTAGTTACAACAAATTCCTTCGGCTGTCGGACTTCAGCATTCTTAAGAAGAAGACTACTCTGAAGTAGTTCTGCATTCAACCTTCTTAATTCTTTCATTTCTTCCTCCTGTTGTGCAAGCCTTTGCTCTAATGAGAGCGATTGACCTCCTTCCGAGGAAGGGTGAGAAGTAACCTGATTCTTTCCTTTCCCCTTATTGGATCCTTTTCGGAGAGGGGGAAGTGGGTTACTTGAAGGAATACCCAGATTTTGGGTAAGCCTTTGATTACGTGTGCGCACACCTTCTTCATTTAGGTCTGTGTGCGCAACTTCTTGAGCAGGAACCTCTTCATCTGATCCCTCTGATTGAGCCTCATTTGGTGAATCAGCAGCAACGGCAGTGATGACATTAATGGATGCATATTTCATGGAATCCTTTCTATCAGCATTTCTGTGATATTTTCTCCTTTTATGTCCATGATAAGGCATGGCATTCCGTTGACTTGACCCCTCAGGAATTTCTTGGAGAACCGTCACTCGGAGAGAATCTCCTGACATCTTGGATCTTCGTTCCTCTTGAGGCTTATTCCCTAATCGAGAGAATACTGACTTTCTCTGAGGGAGGGATTGAAGATTTGAAAAAGTCCCCAGTCTGGTGGACTGGGGGTGTTCCTGTTGCTTCTGCTCAACTCCTCGAATCCCATTCGTTGATTCTGAGGGTTGGGTTAGAGAAGTCCCCAGTCTGGCAAGCTGGGGTGTCTCTTGACATGCTATGTCTGAGATCTTTTTAAAATCTCTCTTGATCTTGCGAATCTTAGTTCGGAAATTAGCTGGATGCATTAACCTGTATCCACTTTTATCACCTGGTTCAACAGACCGTTGGATGATTTCCGAAACTTCTGTCATTTGATGACGTGTTTGCTCCAGACGAGAGGCTTGTGCAATATTCTCGCCTGCTTGATGTAGGAGCAATTCAACAACCTGTTCTCTATATACTTGATTTTGAGAGGAACTAGTTGAAGCTTGATCTCGAGCAAGATTTTGATTATGAACAAAGCCCATTGACTGTGGCCGGCCATGGGCAATAACATTGCATGAGACCATTTTCGGCGGGCTCTGCTGACCGGAAAGCACTGTGAAATGTAGTGCTCCGTGAACACCCCATCCTCTGATATGAACATTAGATGGAGCATTGGATATTAACTGACGCAATCTTCTTAGTGCGCCAAGGCATGAACGTTGAAGGGTTCTCTGTTGCTTTTCAGCCTTCGGATACCGAGAGACTGATAGAGATGTCAAATCAATCTGGCGTTGTAACCCTTCTATTATCTTAAGATGATTTTCATATTCATCGTAAGATAATACCTTCTTCTTTAATTGACAAAGAGTTTTCCATATGTTAAGACGAATATCATGGATTCCATCATCCGTCAACATCTTTGGAATGTCATACTGTGAATCAGCCAAAGGCCAAAACATGACTGGTACTTCACCTTTTGCCAGTTTTTTTCTCATGTTCAGCATTTCCTCTTTATCATTAAATGAAGATTCTTCTACCTGTTTGGACCAGAGTTGGTGTTTCCTTGTTGCTTCATCGGATTCAACAAGATTGGTAGAGGAATCACTATTCATGCTGGAAGATGAATGACCCAGGGAAGGTTCGGAGAATAACCTGAACCCCAAGCTATCTTCTGATGGAGAAAGAGTTTCACCTGCCGATAGTAAAACTTCAGACATGACTGGTTTTACGTTTGCAAGTGCCTCGAGATAGGAGGGCTTTCTCGTCACTACATTGCCTTCTGAAGAATTTTCGAGACAATGTGAATCACTACTGCGGAGAGGACTTTCGCAGCGAAGTTCATCACCATGAGGAGGACCTTCATGATGGGTTACAGCAAAAGATGATATCTCTTGCTCCTTGGTCTTCTGACCACACAGAGGGTTCCTGTGGTTCTCATCTGAAGAAGAAACCTCAAGATTGACCGAATTTTCATGAAGCAAGTCTTCATGAGGAAGTGTCTGTTGAAGACCTTCGGGATTAATGTTCCTGTTATTGGGAACTGAGGGAGTAGAATCTTGAATTCCGACAGATAAATGTTTGAGGGCTTCAAGAACTCCAGCATCGAGCAAGGCCTTGTTGCAGATTGGACTTTGATCTCCTGACTGTGCTGGGCGGATCTTTTTCTCAGATGCCTTCTTACTCGCTTTAGAAATCACTTGATGACGAAAGTGATTGCTCTGAGCAGGTGTATGTGCCTGATCAGGAAAGATGGTCAGGTTAGGCTGACGATCATCGCTCAAATCAGGTGTATGTGCCTGACTTGGTTGTCCATATGATATGGGGGAGTAGGCCCCACAACCCTCTTGGACTGGAACAGATGTGTGTGTCTGTTCCGGAGTGAATTGTTGATGTGTCACTCCACTGCTAGGGATAGATTTATGTGTCTGTCCCTGAGATGATGCTGAAGCTGTTATGATATCCTGGCAAGCATCCAGAATATGAGCAGGAATTTGCTTCTGCTCTTTCACCATTGACAAAATATGTTTGGTGACTTCAGTCGCCGGAACAGGGATATACGTCCATTCCGGGCTTGGAGTAGGTGTATGTGCCTGCTCCTGTCCTCCTTTTCCTGTCAGTGAATCCTGACAGTACTCAAGTGTGGAGGCAGAGAGTTTAGTCTGCCTCCTGTTTGTCGTCGGGGCTTTCCGACTGACTTCTCCGTGCGCTACCAAACGAGACTGTTGGTAGGCTTGATTAGTATTAGCAGGTGTATGTGCCTGCTGATTACACTTCGCCAAATGCTGTTGACGAGATCCATCATATGTAGTCAGACGAGCCTGCTGACTAACTGCTGATGTATAAGCAGGTGTATGTTCCTGCCTATGGTACTCCGCCGGAATTGCCTGGAGGGATCGGCTTGATGCTGCCAGACGAGTCTGCTGGACAGCGGGATTAAAACGAACAGGTGTGTATGCCTGCTCGTTATTTTCCACCAAGTTAGGTTGGTGGACTTCTCCGGAGATGACAGGGATGACAACCTGCCTATTGTTAACCGGGTTCCGTCTTTGGCGATTCATCTTGCCTGCTCGGGTTCGAGGAACCTGAGCTGAACGCCTGGAGTCGGTACCCTCATCATGTTGAGGGCGCACTACCGCACGAGTCTGGCGGCGATTGTTGATGGGATCCCTTGAGAAGGACTCCTGTCTTTTTGAATTAAGGTCCTGCGGGACCTGCTCATTCACTTCCTCGGAGTAAGGGAGTGAATGGAAATTGCGTTCCGGGGATAACGACCCGAAACGGTTGGAGACGGTAGTCAGCACCGTCTGCTTCTTGATTGCTGGTCGCCGTTGTCCGGACGACTAGGTAGAATTGTTAACTTGGAGGGCTTGACGAGCGGCCTCTAGAGTTGGGATAGTACCGTTGCGACGGTACTCCTTAACCAGTGCATTAGAAACACAGCGTTGAAGACGCTGAGTTGGTGATGTCATCCTCAGAGCGGATGACGTTCCAGCAGGAGTAGCAGCATTGGTTTTCACAGCAGTAGACCTCACAGTAGAGGTGTTCCCAGCAGCAGTATTCACAGGGGTGAATTTAAGGAAAGCCATTTTTGTAGAAGATCTTGAAAAAAAGAGTGCCTGTTCCATGTAACAGACATAATCAAGATGAATCCGGCCACTACATCTTTTGGATGAGCACATGTCAATGATTGCCTTGTTGGCCCAAAGGGCCTAACAGATAAGAAGAACATCACTTTAACTTGGTTAAGGATTCATGTCGGGTTCACCATTTTTGTTTCGCGCGGAATCCGGGGATGACCTCCTGGACGGGAGATTCAAACGTTCCGATCGGTTTCTAACGGGTTTGTTCGTAGAACCGGAAACATCCAATGATTCCACATCCGTTCGGACCTACTTTCCAAAGGCAGGCGCTCATTAGCTTGTGGGCTAATGAGGCTTAGGAATTTGCATTGGTCGAGAGGATGGGAGGTCGGACTCATCACACCTTTTTGAGGGGAATTATTGTCTACTCCGGGACTCTCTTTATAGATTTAAGTTAAGTTCGTGAATCCTTATTACATTACCAAGTATAAAATGAGCTTTCCTTTAGTTTTAACAATCAATGATTAAATATGCAAGAAATTTAGAGAATCTTTTATATGTATTCGAGGTTCTTCATCAATATAGAATCATCTATATTTGTTTAGAGATTCTTGGTCAATGGTATCCTTCAAAACATTTATATAAAAGTCTCTTGGTCATTTTGATGACCAGGCTGGTTTTAAAGCCACTCAGTGGGGCACTTGAAGTTTATCGTCATTCAGAAGGACAGAGATTATTTCAATGTTGGGATCGAACCCATAAATGGGCTACCTACGTATCCTTTGTTTTTGAAAAAAGGAATCAGAACCCATGTAGTTCGAGGAATGGGATATGATGTTTTATGATTGATGGCTCAAAGATGAATGTCATAATTACTTTTACACTCTAAGCTCACGTGAGTCATGCTCGGTGTGAGAAACAAGAGGTATTTGTAAAATTCAGACAATTGTGCCATAAAAGATGCAATCATAAGAATTTGTTTTGGGGCTTATGTATAGATGACTGCCCAGATAGACGAAAGTTTAGGATTTACTTTTAGGGAGAAAATCCAAGAACAGGGTCCACAAAGTTATATGTGCTTCATGGAGATTTTAATACTCTAATCTTGGGGCTTACTCCTAAGGAGGATGCCCAAGTTAGGAGGTGACTTATGATTGGGTTTTATTCCTGAAAAGGAAACCCAAAAAGGTAATTTATGACTGGTTAAGAGAAATTTTAAGAGACTTGGGGCTTACTCCTAAGAAAGATGCCCAAGATTTATGACTAGGACTTATTCCTGAGAAGAAAGCCTAGGTTAAGGGACTTGGGGCTTACTCCTGAAAAGGAAGCCCAAGGTTATGACTGAGTCTTATTCCTGAAAAGGAGACCCAGGTTAGGGATTAAGGTTTGGGGCTTACTCCTGAGGAGGATGCCCAAGTTTGGGAACTTGATTGGGGCTTATTCTTAAGAAAAGATGCCCAAGATTTATGACTAGGACTTATTCCTGAGAAGGAAGCCTAGGTTAGGGGACTTGGGGCTTACTCCTGAAAAGGAAGCCCAAGGTTATGACTGAGTCTTATTCCTGAAAAGGAGACCCAAGTTAGGATTCTCTCATTTTAAAGGATGAGGTTGAAATGAATGAACTCTCAATCTTTGATGACATAAAGATGTTTAAATCACTAGGTTTTGAGAGGTATTTCACAGAATTCCTTTCAGATAAGGATGTCAAACCAAGAAATCATGCCATAAATGGCTTTGAAGAGTATCTTGAAGACTGAATCTTGAATAGGAAGGGTGAAATGGCTTAAGAGGGGTAAAAATGGGCAAGGTGGGCACCCAGAAAGATAGGGGCGCGCAAGTATAAAAAGTCGTGCAAGTCCTGCGGCGGCGCGCAAGTTTTGGTCGCGCAAGTATACTTGCGCGACATGAGGGATACTTGCGCGATTTACAACCAGAGTTGAAATACTTGAGCGATTCTTTATTAAACCCTTTATCATCCTCTTGAGGTTCTTCCAGAGAGGGGACGCGCAAGTTATATTGAAGGAATTAAGTCGGCGCGCAAGTGTTTGATAAGTTTCAACACTTGGCCTTCCTTCTTCCCTTTAGATCTTCCATTCTAGGTAAGAAATTACCTTAGAAGTGTTCTGGAAGCTTTGAGAAGAGACTTGGGCGTCGGGAGCTTTGATCCGAGTTTCTGGAAAGAGATCCTCCCGAATGGGGGGCCCACAGGGTCTATTTATAGGCAAAAGAAGACCCCGGGCGGTTACTGGGCGGTTACCAGATCTGTCGCGCAAGTCCCTTGCCCGACCATGAGGGGTCGCGCAAGTGTTGAGGCGGCGCGCAAGTATACTTGCGCGACCAAGAGGGAACTTGCGCGACCTCTGGGCAATGTTCTCCTTTTTCATCCCTTTGTCGATTTTTGATGTTTCTTCAAAGGATTAATCACTTTGAGCTCAGATATTCCCTTTTCCGAACTTTAGATTCCGTGACGAAAGGAGCGTCAACATATGTAACACCCCAAGATTTTATAGTGTGTTATTTCTTCAAAATAATTCAATAACTTTCACTACACGCAACACCAAGTTCAATCACACCATGACTTACCAAACAAGCTATTCAAAAGAGGTTATGAATAGTGTTAACTAAATTTTAAACTTTATATAATCCTTATAATTTTAGAATCCATATTATGAGTTTCTTAGACATAATGTAAGAACAAATTCATTTTCAGTATTTCACTTTTACCAAATTTTAATAGTGAACCCTTTTTATATACTATATTTTAAACTTTTTGACTAAATGGGGACATCAAAAATTTAAAATGAAACATCCCAAGCTTCCACGGTACGCTAGTGTGTGTTGTACGCAACACCAAGTTCTAACACACCGTAACCAATCAAACTAGCCGTTATGAATAGTAATACCTACTTTTTGAAATTATATATATTTTATATTTTAAAATGGACTTCATTTTTGGATTCGTAATATCGAATTTAGCCTAAGGTGAAATTTTGGTACATTTCGGATAACTTTCATATTTTGATGAATAGTGAAAATTACTAAATTTTAATTAAAAACAACTTTTTTAATCAAAATAATTAATAGTGATAAATTATGAATTTGAGTGGTTTTAAAGTATATTTAGAATATATTTTTACCATTTAATATAATGTTGGTCATTGGACATAATTTTACAATTAAACCGAACATAAACAAATGTCAATCTTTTGATAGTTATTACCTCTTAAAAACACGCTTTTTGTTTTGACAGCGGGAATTAATTTTAAATTAATTTCTTCCACTTCTGTGTTTTGAATTTAGGAAAATGGATTCCATATTTGGAATCAGGATTTCCAAATTATGTAAATAGGTAACTTTTATTTTTACACATTTTGAATAATTACTGCGGTAAATATTTTATTTACCATGGTTAAAGGGTAAATCCGGTAAATAAGGGTTAAAAAAATAATATTATAATAATACTAAATTACCCTAAAACGTGTCTTAACCCTATTGGTTGATACATGGTCGACCATGGGCATCTTTGTGTCAATTTTGGGACCCCATGGATCCACTTGTAAGTGATAATGACACATTATATTAATAAAGCTAAAATAAAAATAAAAATGGCATAAGCTTACATCGTTTAGAAGAACAATTTTTACATAGGGGTATACCTGTTGGATTTTAGATTATAAATATTCATTAGAAAGCTAAAGAGATGTCCTACATAATTATGTTTTATTTATAATTTTTAGACATTAAATAATTTATTTTATTTATGACACAATGATGATGCAGTAATTACTAAAATAGTAAAAAATTAACATAATTGATATTATAAATACCCAAATAAATATAATATGAAACTTTTAATGAATTAAACTAATTTTCTAGGCTAATATGATATATTAGGATTGATTTAATGGACTTTGTTCGAAGTAATAAATCTGTTATGAGTTTCACAAAAATCAACTATTGAATAGTGTCAAAATTGACATAAAAGAGTTCTTAAAACAAATATTATATTAATAATTGATATTAAATTCCTAAAAATCTAAGGTTCGGCCAAGAGACTTATATTATGATAGGTTAATCATTAATGGACCAATTGGGGGTCTCTTGGATTTATATAGTAAGTTTATTAACCATATTATATAAAAATACAAAAAGACATTGTAAAAGTGAAACAAATTAACTTAGAGTTAATACTTAAAGATAAGGTTAATATAAGTACCCAAACCTGTCTAAATTCTATTTGATGAGTTGTTTTCGACCTATCCCCACCTCAACCTTTGAATAGTCAACTTTGGAGCCATTGGAAACCGAATATGAATTTATTATAAATTAATATTTCTAGATTTTCCAAAGGTGCCCCTCACCCCTCTTATAAAAGGGCACTCCTCCTTCTCATTTCTTCACACCTTCAAATCCTTTTGGTTCGGCCAAACTCTGCCCAAATACTCTCCCAACATCCCTCACTACAACCTAGAGTCCTTAGTTTGATCAGAAAGCCAACCTATGGAGCCCTTTTGATCAAATCAAAAGGAAGAACCCGAAGAAGAGGTAATGATTTCACCACCCTTTTCTAAGTTCATTTCTTCTTCCACTTCTTCTTCCTTTGTTCTTACCATTCTAAAATAATAACTCCAGTATCTCACATATACTGTGATGTTATTATAAGTATGGTACAACCATATTCAGTATTCTATCCACCCTTTGAATAACATGTCACCATACGTGCGTACGTACGGCTTACCGTCTCCACGTCGTGGTGTAATTGTTATTCAATATAATATTATTTGGATGGGTATAATAATGATGTGTAACTCATGTAAATAATAAATATAACATGTTAATGATTCTGTATATATGATATACCATTCATTTATATATTATTTTAATATCAAAAGAATGATATTGTCGCTCGTGCGTACGTACGGACTACCGTCTCCACGAACGCGATGAGATTCATTCTCCATCGTATCCATTCAAGTATAATTATCATTTTATGATTTAAAAATGATGTTTAAGGACTTGATATCATTCTGGATATGAATAAGATACAACAAACATGGCTTATGTAACAAAACATATAAAAGAAAATGAGTAAGTTAACACCCGGAACGATGATAATTCTAAGATATTATTAATAAATCAATGTTAAAAGATCATATATGATATCATATTAATATATATGATTCTTGTATAATTTAATAACAATTATTTCACCATTATACAGGAGGTTAACCTACCCCAACCAAGGAAAAGTACAAGGTAAGGGTTATTTCACAATCTCTTCATTATCCGAGGTTGTTTATACGTAATAATCTACTGGGATCTCGTTATCATCCACATCCATGTTTCTTCAAAATGTATTTCAAAACATTTCTAATATTTAAAAGAATATGGGTTAAAGTCATTTATACCCTTGTTTGACTTTTTATAAGAGGTTTATAAGGGAATCTTTCCGTCGTTTTCCAAACAAGGTGCTTTTTAACCTTTTCGACAGAATTAAGATAAGAATGTTTTTTTTAACTTATACGGCGGGTGCGGTTATTTTTCGCCGTTATAAAATCGTCAAAGCTTCCCTTAAAATCTTGAAAGAATATTTTCAAGAAAATGTTTTATTTTATATGACTCTTAAATTATTTCAAAAATAGAAAGAGATATTTCTCTAAAAAGTGTTTTGATTTCATCTATGTCAACATCCTTCGACGGATTTTACGCTTATTTGAAGTTGATTTATTATGATACAAAACTTCTATATTGTATTGAAGGTTTTGTGATATGTTTGACTGTGGATGTGCTATTTTTATACCATTCATAGTTTATGGTGAAATTATTGACATTTCGTATGCTAGTTTTAATACGAATGTTTATGTTATGTTTAAACCTTTTCATATGGGAATGCATTGGACTTAATAAGTGACGGGTGGAGCCCGCTATAGCTCCTCGATGCATCGGTAGGTCTCATGAGACAAACTAGTGTCTTGGCATAAGGCCTTGATAAAATCTTATTTGTAGTCTTGGCACGAGGCCTTGGCTATGTGGTTATGATAGTCTGGCATTATGCATTCCAACATTATGAAAGTGGTTATTGATATTGCATGTGATTATTCGATTAGTAGAATATCCATGTGAATAAGTAAATGGCATTATTTCATTTTACTTTTGCCATACTATGTTGAAGTTCAATTTTAAAAGGATTTTGTTTTAGTAATTCATTGCCTTAAATGTTTATGCTTATTTTGAATGTTCCGCTATATTGTTATCCTTACTGGGCATTTGAGCTCACCCCTTTTCTATGTTTTATTTTTCCCAGGTAGTGAAGAAGTAAATTATGATTGACTTGCAGGGATATTATGAGGGGTTTATAGTGTGGATTATGGAGACAATTTTTTGTTGTAGTAGTTTTTTGTTTAATGATGTAATGTAAAACTTATGAATATATCTAGTGTTTCCAAGGCTACTAAACCAATCGGTCTTTCGGGATTTGATCTTTCTTGTGATCATGCCAATGTTACGAAGTAATGCACCGACTCTGGGTAGCTGGGGTCGGGGCGTTACAGTTGGTATCAGAGGAAGTTTAGTACAAACCTTGGAAGCTAGATTTAGATAAACTCTGATTAGAGCACGTAGACCTAAGATGAACTTTGAGGATTAGTATAGAAGAACTTCCTAGAATTTTGGTATTGTAGAGATTTTGGGAGTTTTCCGAGCAATACATCCCTGTCTGGATACGAGCAGGTAGAGGCGGCTCTGGCACAGATGTACCTAGGGGTAAAACCCGAAAACACCGCTTTGAGCTAGACTCGAACGGGAACTGGTGCACGACAACGGGCCTTGCTGCACTCTTGGTTATGACACTCCCGGGGGATATGCTTAGGATAACTCTCATTTTCTTTACAAATAATTATGAAGGGTTTATGAGTATATAATTCCTCAAAGAAAACATTTTTATGATTATGGATTATATCCATAAATAGTTCAATTTATGTTAAGTGTTTTATAAGTATGGGATTATGTATTTTGATTCATAAACTGATCTAGTTTATGCCATTGTTCAGAAATGGCGCCCAGTAGAAGGAATGAGAACTCCAGAAATGCAAATGATCCAAAGAGAAGGAAGGATCATATCTTTCATGGTCTTAAGCTAGAATTTATAAGAGAAATAGTCTCCCATGTATTATCATCATATGAAGAAATAATATCATGTGTTGATAAGATAAGTAAAGAGTTTACTGAGTCCTATGGCTTTGAAGGGAAGCAAGAGAAGAAAAGGATGGAAGAGAGAAAGATAGATAAAGGGAAGAGGGAAAAGAAGAATTTTCCCATATGTGGTAACTGTGGAAAGAAACACCCTGGAACTTGCTTGAAAGGAATGAGAGTTTGTTATAAGTGTGGAGGAAAAGGGCACAAAGTACGTGACTGCAAGGGTAAGAAAATGGTTTCAAATGTACAATGCTTCATTTGCAAGGAGTTTGGACACTACGCGAACCTATGTCCCAGTCATCAGACTATGCCGCAAATGATGCTATTGGATAATAATCAAGTTATGATACTACCACAGATGAAGAGGAATGATTAGAGTTCTTATGTTGATTATGTCAATTGAGTGTTGTATCAACAATGTACTTGTTATAATGATTATGGAGTATATAAGGATTGTACTGCAGTACTATTTCATTAAGGACTTGAGATTGTGTGGAACAAAGAAATGTGACTCAATAGCAGGATAAATTTTTAGAAAATATATGGTTGAGAGAAAGGTAAACCATAATATGGTTCTGATACAGAGGTAGTGATTTTAGAATAATACATGATTGATTTGGATAAATTATATTGGATATTCTTGACTACCTTGAAGCTGATTAATGATTTGTATATTCCATCATTATTGGGGTTTAAAACATTTTTGGATTGATGAAGTATATCCAGCATTCTATATGGAATAAGGGAGCATGAATGTAACCAGTAAGTATTATGGTAATTTAGGATGTTTCAGTGTTTTAAAAGAATACATGATGAAGGTATTCATATGCTTTTACGGGGTAAAAAGGATCTATATTATGTTTACCTTCCTTATAAATGTTGGACTGTGAGTTTGGATAGAAGTATTTTGGATAGTTCTAGTTTGGATTATTTTGGATTACCATAAAAGGACAACCCGGAGGTCGGGCGGCAACCCGTCGCGTCCGGCAAGGCTGCGAGACTTGAACCCGCAACCGAAGGGCGACAAGGGTGTATCACCTACCACTGGCCCACGAGATGTCTTGGATTAAATAATGTAGTTTTTATTAAAAGATCTTTTAGATGAATTATAAATTCGTTTATTTTGGAACCCTATACGAATAGTGTAAATAGAATTTTTTTACATTATATTATCTCTTAGAGTGAAAGATGAGTTTGTGGTAGAAATTTATTAATGGATAAAACTCTAATTATAAAGTAAGTATATCTCCATATGATCTTATCCAATCTCATAAAAAAATTCCTCAATATTAAGAAAAGCAAATTAAAAAAAAAATGTTTTCCTAGATGGTACCTTAAATCATCACTAATTTATGGCTTTGGGATTGTTGGCCTTTTCATAGCCATGTTCTCTACCACTCTCCATCAGATAATTGATGGTTAGATTTTTCTTCCATATCCATATTTTACTACATGGAACCCTAGTATGTGTTATTTTCGGTAATCTTCATACTTTCGACTCTTTATTTTAAATAGAGGCCTCATTAATTCATTTTTCGATGTGGGATTTCAACTAAGATATTTTGAAACGTCAAAAATGTGTTATCCTAATACCCTATGTTTTGTTGAACCGATGGTATTTCAAATCATCATAGATTGATGAGTTTAAGGACCTCAATTTTATACTTGTTTGTGATTGATGACCTCAATCACTACCTATAAATATTTACGTTTTTCCTCCAATTATATGTCTCTAATTGCCACCAATATTCTCCTAATAAAAATCATAATTTGGTGGTGATCCTTTCATTTCACTTTTCCACATATTAAGATTAAATTTTAGTAACCCAATTTTCGATGTGGGTTTTCCCACAAAGATATTTTCTATTTTCAACCTTTAATTTTCGAAGAACAATTTCAAATTGCGAGGACGCAATTTATTGAAGGAGGGGAGAATGTAACACCCCAAGATTTTATAGTGTGTTATTTCTTCAAAATAATTCAATAACTTTCACTACACGCAACACCAAGTTCAATCACACCATGACTTACCAAACAAGCTGTTCAAAAGAGGTTATGAATAGTGTTAACTAAATTTTAAACTTTATATAATCCTTATAATTTTAGAATCCATATTATGAGTTTCTTAGACATAATGTAAGAACAAATTCATTTTCAGTATTTCACTTTTACCAAATTTTAATAGTGAACCCTTTTTATATACTATATTTTAAACTTTTTGACTAAATGGGGACATCAAAAATTTAAAATGAAACATCCCAAGCTTCCACGGTACGCTAGTGTGTGTTGTACGCAACACCAAGTTCTAACACACCGTAACCAATCAAACTAGCCGTTATGAATAGTAATACCTACTTTTTGAAATTATATATATTTTATATTTTAAAATGGACTTCATTTTTGGATTCGTAATATCGAATTTAGCCTAAGGTGAAATTTTGGTACATTTCGGATAACTTTCATATTTTGATGAATAGTGAAAATTACTAAATTTTAATAAAAAACAACTTTTTTAATCAAAATAATTAATAGTGATAAATTATGAATTTGAGTGGTTTTAAAGTATATTTAGAATATATTTTTACCATTTAATATAATGTTGGTCATTGGACATAATTTTACAATTAAACCGAACATAAACAAATGTCAATCTTTTGATAGTTATTACCTCTTAAAAACACGCTTTTTGTTTTGACAGCGGGAATTAATTTTAAATTAATTTCTTCCACTTCTGTGTTTTGAATTTAGGAAAATGGATTCCATATTTGGAATCAGGATTTCCAAATTATGTAAATAGGTAACTTTTATTTTTACACATTTTGAATAATTACTGCGGTAAATATTTTATTTACCATGGTTAAAGGGTAAATCCGGTAAATAAGGGTTAAAAAAATAATATTATAATAATACTAAATTACCCTAAAACGTGTCTTAACCCTATTGGTTGATACATGGTCGACCATGGGCATCTTTGTGTCAATTTTGGGACCCCATGGATCCACTTGTAAGTGATAATGACACATTATATTAATAAAGCTAAAATAAAAATAAAAATGGCATAAGCTTACATCTTTTAGAAGAACAATTTTTACATAGGGGTATACCTGTTGGATTTTAGATTATAAATATTCATTAGAAAGATAAAGAGATTTCCTACATAATTATGTTTTATTTATAATTTTTAGACATTAAATAATTTATTTTATTTATGACACAATGATGATGCAGTAATTACTAAAATAGTAAAAAATTAACATAATTGATATTATAAATACCCAAATAAATATAATATGAAACTTTTAATGAATTAAACTAATTTTCTAGGCTAATATGATATATTAGGATTGATTTAATGGACTTTGTTCGAAGTAATCAATCTGTTATGAGTTTCACAAAAATCAACTATTGAATAGTGTCAAAATTGACATAAAAGAGTTCTTAAAACAAATATTATATTAATAATTGATATTAAATTCCTAAAAATCTAAGGTTCGGCCAAGAGACTTATATTATGATAGGTTAATCATTAATGGACCACTTGGGGGTCGCTTGGATGTATATAGTAAGTTTATTAACCATATTATATAAAAATACAAAAAGACATTGTAAAAGTGAAACAAATTAACTTAGAGTTAATACTTAAAGATAAGGTTAATATAAGTACCCAAACCTGTCTAAATTCTATTGGATGAGTTGTTTTCGACCTATCCCCACCTCAACCTTTGAATAGTCAACTTTGGAGCCATTGGAAACCGAATATGAATTTATTATAAATTAATATTTCTAGCTTTTCCAAAGGTGCCCCTCACCCCTCTTATAAAAGGGCACTCCTCCTTCTCATTTCTTCACACCTTCAAAGCCTTTTGGTTCGGCCAAACTCTGCCCAAATACTCTCCCAACATCCCTCACTACAACCTAGAGTCCTTAGTTTTATCAGAAAGCCAACCTATGGAGCCCTTTTGATCAAATCAAAAGGAAGAACCCGAAGAAGAGGTAATGATTTCACCACCCTTTTCTAAGTTCATTTCTTCTTCCACTTCTTCTTCCTTTGTTCTTACCATTCTAAAATAATAACTCCAGTATCTCACATATACTGTGATGTTATTATAAGTATGGTACAACCATATTCAGTATTCTATCCACCCTTTGAATAACATGTCACCATACGTGCGTACGTACGGCTTACCGTCTCCACGTCGTGGTGTAATTGTTATTCAATATAATATTATTTGGATGGGTATAATAATGATGTGTAACTCATGTAAATAATAAATATAACATGTTAATGATTCTGTATATATGATATACCATTCATTTATATATTATTTTAATATCAAAAGAATGATATTGTCGCTCGTGCGTACGTACGGACTACCGTCTCCACGAACGCGATGAGATTCATTCTCCATCGTATCCATTCAAGTATAATTATCATTTTATGATTTAAAAATGATGTTTAAGGACTTGATATCATTCTGGATATGAATAAGATACAACAAACATGGCTTATGTAACAAAACATATAAAAGAAAATGAGTAAGTTAACACCCGGAACGATGATAATTCTAAGATATTATTAATAAATCAATGTTAAAAGATCATATATGATATCATATTAATATATATGATTCTTGTATAATTTAATAACAATTATTTCACCATTATACAGGAGGTTAACCTACCCCAACCAAGGAAAAGTACAAGGTAAGGGTTATTTCACAATCTCTTCATTATCCGAGGTTGTTTATACGTAATAATCTACTGGGATCTCGTTATCATCCACATCCATGTTTCTTCAAAATGTATTTCAAAACATTTCTAATATTTAAAAGAATATGGGTTAAAGTCATTTATACCCTTGTTTGACTTTTTATAAGAGGTTTATAAGGGAATCTTTCCGTCGTTTTCCAAACAAGGTGCTTTTTAACCTTTTCGACAGAATTAAGATAAGAATGTTTTTTTTAACTTATACGGCGGGTGCGGTTATTTTTCGCCGTTATAAAATCGTCAAAGCTTCCCTTAAAATCTTGAAAGAATATTTTCAAGAAAATGTTTTATTTTATATGACTCTTAAATTATTTCAAAAATAGAAAGAGATATTTCTCTAAAAAGTGTTTTGATTTCATCTATGTCAACATCCTTCGACGGATTTTACGCTTATTTGAAGTTGATTTATTATGATACAAAACTTCTATATTGTATTGAAGGTTTTGTGATATGTTTGACTGTGGATGTGCTATTTTTATACCATTCATAGTTTATGGTGAAATTATTGACATTTCGTATGCTAGTTTTAATACGAATGTTTATGTTATGTTTAAACCTTTTCATATGGGAATGCATTGGACTTAATAAGTGACGGGTGGAGCCCGCTATAGCTCCTCGATGCATCGGTAGGTCTCATGAGACAAACTAGTGTCTTGGCACAAGGCCTTGACAAAATCTTATTTGTAGTCTTGGCACGAGGCCTTGGATATGTGGTTATGATAGTCTGGCATTATGCATTCCAACATTATGAAAGTGGTTATTGATATTGCATGTGATTATTCGATTAGTAGAATATCCATGTGAATAAGTAAATGGCATTATTTCATTTTACTTTTGCCATACTATGTTGAAGTTCAATTTTAAAAGGATTTTGTTTTAGTAATTCATTGCCTTAAATGTTTATGCTTATTTTGAATGTTCCGCTATATTGTTATCCTTACTGGGCATTTGAGCTCACCCCTTTTCTATGTTTTATTTTTCCCAGGTAGTGAAGAAGTAAATTATGATTGACTTGCAGGGATATTATGAGGGGTTTATAGTGTGGATTATGGAGACAATTTTTTGTTGTAGTAGTTTTTTGTTTAATGATGTAATGTAAAACTTATGAATATATCTAGTGTTTCCAAGGCTACTAAACCAATCGGTCTTTCGGGATTTGATCTTTCTTGTGATCATGCCAATGTTACGAAGTAATGCACCGACTCTGGGTAGCTGGGGTCGGGGCGTTACAACATAGTCCTAGTTGTAGGATATGATTCCATACCAACGCTTCAGGAAAGGATAAGGGGAACCAAATCTAACAAAACATGTCCAAGATACATAGTAAAAGGGATCTAATCCATGTATAAAAGAGTAAAAAGTGTGTAGTATGGGTCACACATCATGTCCCTTGACCCCAGGTCCTACCTGTGTGAATGTACCATGTCATCAAATTGTTTCCATGTAAAAGTACATGGCATGTTGGCTACCCGTGTAGTTTACCCATGTTCCAGTTCACATCTCATCACATGTACACTATTCCATTCATGTCCATGTGGGGGATTACATGTTGTGTTCCATTCCATTTACTCCAACCCATGTCTGTGTACCCTCTGAGGTACACACCAAGTCTCATAAGAGAGATGACATGCTGTGTGACAATGGACACACACCGTGTGATACTTAAATTTCTCTAAAACCCTAGCCAGCATAGAGTGAGACCTACATGGCATGTAGATCTGAATTAAATTCTGTGTAACTATGAATTTCCCAGAATTCTAGATCCGAGATCTGTGCATCTTCTTCACTGCTCCGACATCTGAATCCAGCTGCACCTTTCAGAAAAATCATGAATCATTGATCATTGAATCTTTCTATCACCTAACAACAAGTTTAACTCATTTTATCCTATTAGAAAACATATTTGTTCATGGTTCTTTGTTGTGCACTAAACAACATGAAAATAGGGTATCTACGTCATCCAATCCATTGTTATCTCCATCGATGCACCACTATCGTGTCATGCCGATCCTAGATCTATTATTTCATATCATTGCTCCCTGAAACATATGTGCAATGATTGATTAACCAAGTATGTCAAACCATGGACCAAATAAAGAATGTCCATGATTAATGAAGTACTAAGGGAGAAAATCACAAAAGAAAATCCGAGGGATGAACCTCATTCTATGTTCATGTCAATTTCAATTCGTTTCTGTGAGAATAAATGATGAAATCATAAAATCAAAGTAATTCTCCCAAAATCACCTTAAAAGAACCCATACCTCAAGTATCCATGATCCACATATAAATCCATTGGTTGATTGATATGTGTTCATCATAGGAATAAATAATGGGGAATAGAAACAAATCAAAAACCCTCTTTACCTCAATTTTGGATCAATCATTGATGAGGAATGATGCAGTGTCATAGTCTTTAGTGAGATCCTTGGATTCCATCCTATATTGGTCATCAATTATCGGTTCAACTACCATTAACCAAAAAAATATCATTCCACACTCTCCAATGTCTCTCCAACAATTTATAGTGTTATTTAGAAATCCTTATAATTTTTTCATGAGTGCATATTTTAAAGAAATAGAATTAGGTCACTACATCGCTGTGTCAATTAAAATAGATAAAATAATTTAATAAATTTTTTTATTCATTTGATGCTTGTGAAAAAACTTCCACAAACAATCTGCATCAACTAAGGTTAAGTCGCACATAGGGTAAAACCTACATTATGAATTCAACAATGCCCATGGATTTCTGATCCGAGCAAACGTTCATAAATTATTTCACCTTTTTAAGAAAACTATGCATGCGTGATTTTTAATATATTTTAAAAATTTATTTTGGACACACCAGGCCTTGGAATCACACACCGTATTAGTTCCTCATCTCAAAAATAATCCATACAATATCTAAAAATAATACATGGTAAAATTTGAGCCATTAAATTTTCCCTAACCTGGGGATTTACTTCCTTGAAAATCCAAAACAATGGCTACTAAAATATATTTTGGTACTGAGCACGAATCTAACCCAGCCACTCCCAAGTTCTTTTCTGAAGATTCTTATTCTATAACCAGAAATGAACTAAAGGAATCAACCACCCACAAATGATCTTATCCTGCCGATCCTTTATCTCTACCGGGTACTCAGCCAAGTTATCTCCATCCTCGATGTCCATATCACCCCAGTCGATAACATTATATGGGTCATGAATGCTCCTCCTTAGCTGTGACACTTTGAAGACATCATGTATCCAATCCAACTATGGATGTAGAGTTAAGTGTCATTTCACCTTGCCAACACTATGAAACATCTGTAAATGGCCACCGAATCTTAGATATAGCTTACCACGCCGACCAAATCTCTATAATCCACATTGTGGTGAAACTCATAATAACACATGGTCTCCTTAATAAAACTCCAAATGCCTCTTTTTTCTATCAACATAAGACTTATGATGACTCTGTTCAGTCTTCATATACTCCTATAGTATCTAAAACTTCTTGGTAGTTGCTCTCACCAAGTCTGGGCCCATGAGTACCAACTCTCCTGGGCCGGTCAAGAAAATTGGTGACCTGTAGGGTCGCCTATAAAAATCATCAAATGGTGTCATAATGATTTTATTAATATTTTCATGACTTATTATATACTCCATTTACTTATTTTATATGAAATCTGAATAATTTGTGTGAAATATTAATGTTTTAATACTAAGTATAATTTTTGAGCATTTTTAGAAGTAGTCCAATTGAGTCAGTTTACTATGTTATTTATAACTCTCACCCTACTGATTCCAATTGTGTGGTTCTTGTTTTTTAGTATTCCTTATTCAATTTCTCACATATCATTAGAAGAAATCATTGAACAATTCAGCCATTTGAAGGCTCATATAGTCAACACAAGGAGACCCAAAGAATTTGTGATGAAACAGGACCATCAATGATGATTGAGTTGTTGGTCTAATTACCGAAGCCCAAATTTTATGAAACTACATAATATGTTCTTGATTATCCAAATGAATTATGGATAAAAATTTTAAGGTCCAAATACAAGAACAAGGGGTCCAACTAATTCCTTGAATTCCCGCCCACCATTCTAGATGAGAATTAAAATCCAGACACTATTCATGACATATCTCCTGATATAATAATTAAATTGATCTAATATTTTTCAGTGTGAAAGAGGAGATATAGAAGGAATACTTTGTTGAAGAAATCATTCGTATTTGAAGGCATAGTCCCATTAAAAAACCCTTTCATATTTTAGACTTAAAAAGATTGGATTGAAATGGACAGATTAAAAGTGTTTAATCAATTGGCCATAACTTTGGCTACATAGGTCCCAATGCCCCAAAATTTCGATAGTAGTCGGACAACATTATTGTCTACAACCTTGAAATAGGAGATATTTTGAGATTTGGCTGTATGGATGTCCAAAAATTTCGAGCCAAATGGAGGGACAGATTGGGAATTCAAACAGTCCACTTCCTTGGGCTATAAATGCATCCCACTCCTCTCCTTCAAAGGGTTTGGCATTTCAGAAGAGATGAGCATCAATTGGGATGATAAAATCCTTTCCAAAGTCTTGGGATAACCTTAAATACTCAAGTTTTCAATTGATATACCCTTCCTCATTTCTTTGTTTCTTTTCACTTTTATGTTTTTCTTCGTTTGTAATCTTGTAAGTTTGTGTTTTGTAATTCGGTTTTAATGAAAGTTTCTTCTTCAATATCTCTTATTCTCATCCACATTATGTAGATTAATATTAATTTTCTTAAAATAGTTGAAATAAAGTTGAATCCCCTTCCCTTATTTTTCTTCCTCATTCAATCGAAATTCCGTGTTTTTAATTATCATCATTGTTCATGTGTGTGTGTGTGTTCGATGCACCACTCTTTTATTATCCATTTATTTTTCTTTTATTCTTAATTTATAATCATAATCATTATAACCAGATTATTAAACACCAAAATTGCTGAGTAAATCTCTCATTGGGGTGAGTTATAATTTAGGTATGTTAAGTGATTGAGAGCTTTTGCTCGATGAATATTCTTTGAATTAACATTGTGTATATTGGACTTAACATGTCATAGATTAATGACTTGTTTTGTTTATCATGTCTTTTCCATGGATTATTGGAACCATAAATACACCACCATAAATAATATCTGATTGAGATTAGAACCTTAAGTTAATTTAAGGCTTGGATTAAAGCCTTAACACTTAGTAATTCTAATCAATGTCATCTTGTGACATGGGGGTTAATTTAATGCAATATAAACAAAACCTCAAAGATATCAAAAGATTAACTACCTAATGATGAACTCACCCCAATAATTATCAATTTGTTAAATCAAATATCATCCATAAGTTATTTCATAAGATCTGCAAACAAACCCCCCAATCAGAATACAAATAACTTAAAACAATCGACTATTAAAAAGTATCATCGCTGAGGATTCGACCTGAGTGCAGCTATACACATTAGCAGAGCATCAGAACTTTGACCAGTCGATAGGCGAAAATCGGTCATTCATTTCACATTCCAATGGAAAATGGTAACTTTTGTTTTTTGAAAACTCCACCAGTGGTAGGTGATCCTCCCAAGCATGGCTAAAGTCCAACACATAGGCTCACAAAAAAGTATTTCATAACTTGAATGGTCTGCTCAGTTTGGCCATCATTTTTGGTGTGAAAGGCTATGTTCAAGCATAACCGAGGCCCAAAATCCTCCTGAAATCCCTTCCAAAACTGGGATGTGATGTGAGAATCACATCTATAAACAATCGTTGAGGAAACTCCATGGAGTCAAACAATCTCTTGAATGTATAGGTATCCCAAGCTCTCAACTGAACTCTAATCTTGAATGGATAAGAAGTGGGATGACTTGGTGAGTCAGTCTATGATGACCCGGATGGAATCACATCCCTTGAAAAAAATATGGTTATCCCATCATGAAGTCCAAGGATATCCCATCCCACTTCCACTTAGGCACATAAATGGGTTGATTTAAACCCATTACATCTTTGTACTCATCCTTAACTTGTTGACAATTAAGGCACTGAGAGACAAACTCTGCAAATCCCTTCTTCATCATTGGACACCAAAGATGAAACTGAAGTTACATGTAAATATTTTCCATAGCTGATTATAAAACTAAAATAGATGTATAAAACTCTCTCAGAACCCCCGCCCACAATGTCACTGGTACCACCATGCATCCTCTAAAAAGGGAGATGTGGTCCCCACCTTTATAAAATTCATCAAAAGAATGTCCCATGGATATCTAAGTATGTAGGTTATCATATTTTTTATACCCTACCCGTGTCTCCCTAAATTGATGTAAAATTGGAGGGGTCACAAACATCGATTGGATCTAAGCGACACTCTCTCCATTCAAAAAGGATAACTGAAACGAGGCCAATTGCTCTGATTCCTCATTTAACAACTTCAAAAAAGATCTTCCACTGAGGTAATCTTCTACCACATTCCCCTTTCTTGGAGTATAGACAATTTTTGAAGTCATAATCCTAGAGGAAATCTAGACATCACCTCTTTCTCAAGTTAAGATCCACATGAGAGAAGATGTACTTGATACTCTTATGATCAAAGTAGATGATAAACCACTATCCAATTAGGTAGTGTCCCAACATATTTAGTGTGAATACTACCACTAATAACTCAAGATCATGGGCCATGTAGTTTTTCTCATGTGGTATCAACTAGCATGAACCATAGGCAATCACCACCTACCTTTGCATTAGAATACAACCAAGCTCAGTTCCTGATTCATCACAGAACACTACGTACTCGACACCCACCTCTAGAAATATCAATATGGGAGTGATCTTAAAACTCCTTTTCAACTTCTAAAAATCCTATAGGAACTTTTCTATCTATATAAAAGGATGACTCGTTCAAGTCAAAGAAGTCATAGGCACTGATATACTATAGAAATTAGGTATGAAACTATAGTAATAGTTTACAAACCAAAATAATCTCCACAAATCCTTCAGAATTTTTGGTGGTTCCCAAGATAACACTTCCTCAACCTTGGTTAAGTTCATTGTTACTCCATCTTCTGAGATAACATTTCCCTAAAATTGAACCACCTAAATCTACAACTGAAACTTCAAGATCTTTTGGTAAATCTGGTGTTCTCAGAGTATATCCATAACCATAATCAAGTGTCTCACATGCTCCTCCTTGGAAGCTAAATACACAAGGATATATTTGATGAATATTACTAAAAAATGGTCTAATAAAGGTCAAAAGATCCAGGTCATGAGTCCCATGAATAATACTGGGGTATTCATCATACCAAATGGCACCACTAAGTACTCATTGTGACTTTAGTGACATTTGAATGACGTTTTCAGCATATCCTCTTCATGTTCTTGTAACTTGTGATAGCCTGACCTAATTAAAATCTTTTAGAACCATTGTGACCCTCTTAACTAATCAAAGAGGTTATGGATCCTTATTTGTGGATACTTGTTCTTCACGAACACTTGGTTAAAATTCTAGTAGTCCACACACAACATCAAGATCATGCCTTTATTCTTAGAAAAAAAACTGGGGCCACCCAGGGTGAAATAATGGGTTTCACAAATCCATTCCTCTACAAATCCTCTAACTAAACCCTTAGATCAAGAAGCTCTACAAGTTCCATTGGATATTTTGGGGTAGATATCGGTGCCAACCCTAGGGGTAGATTAATTCATAACTCTATCTCTCGATGGGGAGGTAAACCTAGAATATCCGGAAGGAAGACATCCTTATAATCATCCTCCATTATAGGAAATTGGGAACTCATAAAATCCCCTGAACCAAGTGTTAGAAAAGAAAAATTATGAGTAATCAACTGCACCCTCCTATACATGATTCCATCCTACGCTTCATGGGTTTCCTTTTCACTGATAAAGGAAAACCTGATTCTTTCAATGTGGTAATACCACATCCTTCACCTAAAATAGTCAATATGAGTATGAAATATAGATAAATATTCCATACTAAGAATTAAATTGTAAATCCTAAAAGTTTATAATTAGATATTCCAATAGAAACTACCACCTCCAAGAGTCAATTCACACTATCGGCACAAGTGCGTGATTACTAAGTCTTCTTCCGTGGGAGTCTCAAAGTGAAAGGGTCAAGCCAAGTGATCAAACGAAATATCTAAGTCTCAAACAAGATACGTGGAATGAAAGGAATAAAAATAAAATGTGTATATCAGTTAAATATAACTAAGGTATGAAACAAAAATTTCAAACCTCAAATCATTCTCAAAGCATCAGGTTCGTAAGATTCAACTTCCTGTAGGTTTCCCCGCCCCTATCCTATTGCTCCTAGAGCCTGGCATGGACTACCTGGTGGTGGTGGTGGTAATAGGTCAAAGAACATACTACCTCTATATTCTATCCCATCTTCTCTACCACATCTATTACCCTATGGACCCACCTTCTTCTTCCACTACCTCTACCTTGGCATCCCATCCATGGGTTCTCTGTCAGCTATATAGTGGGTCAGATAATCTTGTGAAAGATATCCCCTTTCATCACATGAGTATCACCAACTCAATAAAGGATAACTAGACCCAAAATATGATCCCTAAACTATATATACTACATCCCATGACCTACTCTTGAAGCATATCACATTCCTAGGTCCTTGAGACAGACATCATCTCCATACTTCTGAGGTATCTTCTCTTTTATTCTGGGCACAAGAAACCAATGGATGTATCTTCTTAGCCAAGAAAATCTCAATAACCAAATATCTCCCTAGCACCCCAGTATAGGTAGGAATGAATAGATGAATAATACTTGTTTGGATGTTTCTCTATATACCTCTCTCAAAAGTCTGATACCAAATTACCTAATCCTAAACCATACCCATAGAGTACATAGAGAGATTGGTAAACCTCAATGAATACTCAGCTACTGTCATGATATCCTACTAGAGCTGTAGAATCTACTAAATACATATATCCCTTAGCATAGGTGAATAGAAATTATATATGAATATATTCTCAAACTTTGAACATGGTAAGTCGTATTGTCGTTTGTTTAGGTCACTAAACCCCACCATTTTCCTACTGATCCATGAAGAAGGCTCGCCGCTAGGACCACTATCTGTTCAAATGGTTTCCTGACCAAATAGAAAAATCAGGTCACCATCTCAAGATATTCCCTAACAATTAGTGGGTCTGGATCACCTTATAAACGAAGGGGTGAATATCTATTAAACTCATGAAGTACACTCAAAATACACACCTCATCCGCTGGTACTGCGGGTATCACTTGCTTCTCTATGGGTGGGAGTATAGCTGGTGCACCACCTGAAGGTAACACCTTGGGAACTAATCCCTATATAAATTCCTAATCATTGAGGAGATCATCCTTTTGATCATGATGTTGAGTCCTTACTGGTATAAATCATGGAGGAATCCTAAAAGAAAACAAGATGTACCATGATCAATGAGTATATCTAGAGAGATGACTCAATAAGGACATAGAAAACACAGCCCATTCCTATAAGATGAATGTACCATTGTTTTACCTGAAACTAGTGTTCTCATGTACTAAGTCCAAAAATTTGGGATTAGAGTCCTGGTGTATGGATACATCATCCGCCACACCAACATTGGAGTCACTAGACTAAAATATGAACTTGAAACACATAAAATTGTCGCTGCAAACTAATATCATAGACTCTTGATCCTAAGGTAGAACTGACCACCTCTAACACCATTCTGTCATGACACATCCCAGTGGGGACCATTCTGTGAATCCCCAATCCTACCTCTAATATTCCTAGGGCTAGCGATTAATGCTGAGTAGGCATATCACTATCATGGGAGGCCTTATCCTAAGTACCTGTACACATGAACACATCTACAAGACTATAAAATGCTAAAATGTAAAAACAACTGAACAAAAATGCATGAATAAATCTAAATCACACAACTAGAGTATTACAGGAAGTATAAAAAAGTAAACATGGCCAAATACAAGCCCACCAAAAAGAGTTTGAAACATAAGTCCAAAATGAAAGTAAAATTGGGACTACTATTTGAATACCGCAGGAATACAAATCATTCTATCTGTTCTCACTAAGCACCATCTGGTCCTGTTCCATTAAGGGCCATGTCAAGTGGTCAATCATATAAAGAACACACAACATTTGCAGGAAAATCCCGTATGTGGGTGAGTGTAATAATACTCAGTAGGACACCCAAAACCATAAATCATACTAAAAATGAAATACATTCATCTCTAAATAGGTATATTTATACAATACACATAACAAGAATAATCATATATACTCAACAAAGACACACAGTCTAAATGTAAGTCACAATCGTAGTATACTATCCTAGGATTCTAGCTTGAATATTCCACGTAACAATCATCCAGGAGAACACACTCCTCAGTCTAATAGGACTGATGACATCTGAAGAGAAAGGATAGAAAGATGATAATCACTCCTAAAGCGATGTGAAAATACCAACAAACTCAATCTGGATTGTCCACCTAAGTAGAGGATCAATTCCCGTTTACTGTTGGCCACAGAGATACCAAGAAATCCACCTAGGTCATTAATAAGAATATAGTATTTCAATCCGGGAATTATAGAGGGATTCTGATGACTCTATCCAAGAAGTTCTGCAGAAGGTAACATATTCCTTGTAGTTTGAGATGATTTCATACAAACCCTTAGGGAAAGGATAAGGGCAACACACCCTAAAAAAAATTGTCTGAGATATAGAGGAAAAGTTATCTAGGACATCTATAAAAGACTACACAGCCTGTAGTAGGGGTCACATGCGTCGTCCTTTGACCCCGGGTCCTGTTAGTGTAAACAGACTGTGTTATGAAACCATGTCCACGTAGAAGTACACAAATAATAGGATACCCATATAGTTAACATGTGTTACAGTATACATCTTAACCCATGTACTTGGGTCTAGCTGTGTCCATGTGGGGGAGCACATAGCATGATCCAACTCATGTACTCTAACCTATGTCCGTGTACCCTATGAGGTACATGCCAAGTCACATGGGAGAGGCCACACACTGTGTGATAGGGTTCACACACCATGTGATACATAACTTTATTTGAAACTCAATCCACCACAAATTGGTCCCTACAAGGATTGTAGATCCAACGTACATGCCGTGTAACTTAGAATTTTCTAGAATTCCAGATATGTGATTTTCAAATATTATCTACTGCTCTAGCGTCGATTTCTGACTGCGCCCTGTGGAAAAATTTTGTATCAAGCCCTGAAGAGTCTTGAAATCACCAATTAACATGGTTTGGTCCTTTGATCCACTCATAAAATGGATTTGTTCTTATTTTTTCATTATGCACCGAAGAACAATAAAATTAGGTATCTACATCATTGATCCAATTTTTTATTCATTATTGTACCAATTTTGTGTCATGAAGATCCAAGATATAGGATTTTAGGTAATTGAAAAAAGAAACATGTGTGTAATGAGTGATTGACTAGGATATGTCAAACCATGGTCTAAATGAAGAATTCCCATGATGAATGATGAAACGGGGGGGGGGGGGGGGGTGGGGGGATCATAAGAAAAAATGAGAGGAATGAACCTTGATCTATGTTCATGTTGACCTTGATTCGTTTCCTTGATAATAAAAATGAAGAAATCATAAAATCAAAGTAATTCTCCCAAAATCACCCCACAACAAACCCATCCCACAAATATCCATTATCCACAGATCAATCCATTAGTCGATTGATCCCTGTTCATAGTAGGAATCAAGAATGAGGAATTAAATACAATTACATTACTTCCCTAATTTGATTTGGGTAAATCACTGATGCTGATTGATGCAGTCTCGTAGTTATAGGTGAGATCCTTCGATTCCATCCTATTTCAGTCATTGATCCTATATCCAACCATTTTTCACCACCATAATCCCGTTTCATGCTCTCTAATGCCTCTACAATGATTTGCGGGGTTATGCAGACAACCATGAAAATTTTCCATAAGAACATATTTAATTGAAATGGAATTAGGTCACTGTATCATAGCATCAATTAAAACAAATAAAATAAAATAATTAATTATTTTTTTCATTTTACGCCCACAATGACTTTTCCATAAACGACTTGTTTCAACTAAGGTTAGGTCGCACCTAGGGTAAAACCCACATTCTAAATTCAACATTTCCCATATATTTCAGATCTGAGTATCCGTTTAGAAGTTATTCCACTTTTTTAGGAAAACTATGTGCGCATGCTATTTAATATATTTAATGTATTTCAAACATTTATTCTGGGAACACTAGGCCTCAGAATCACATGTTTTATCATCGTTTAGTCTCAAAAATAGTCCATAAAATATCCAAAAATAATACATGTAAAATCCAATTAATTAAAAATATCACATGAACATTCATACATACAAAAAAATTGGTGTGAATTTGATCATGTAGATTTGATACTCTTTTCTTATCTGGTTGATATGAATTTCGCAAAAGATTTCATTTTGAAAATGCATCAAATATCTTCTCTAAATTTCATTTCATATTTTGAATATCAATTTCAGATTTTAATTTTGAATGATTTTCTTTAATTTGATGATTAATATCCCTAAAACTAAGATTCCAAATATTATTTTCTTATTCCACTTAAAGAAGACAATTACTTTCCCTTGATATTAACATGATACATGTTTTTATTAGTACTCTAACCTATTATAGAATAATTAATTGATTTTTCTCTAAGGTTATAGCCAATCCAAATAGAAGTTATTTTCAAAACTGATTCATAATGCTAAGAAATAATTAATAAATTATGTAATAAGCTATTGAAATAATGTATAGTTGTGTGTTTATCTCATATCTAGAAAAAAGAGTTTTTAAATTTACATTTTTATTTAATTATAAATCATTTCTAAAGAACAGTGTACTATAAAATCATCCCGCAACATTCTTTTTAAAATTATTTTTTTCTGTCACATGAGACAATCACCCACTATCCAAAATATAGATGCTTCTATCCATTGATGATTTAATGAAAATTTCATCCAAATTTTCAATATCAATCTTCTTCTATTTTTTTCAATGATATTTATAAATGAGTTTACAGTATTATTAATTTATTAACATTGGTTTTATCATAAAAAATAATATCTAATTCACAATTCTCAAGAGGATAAAACCTATTATTGGGAAATGAAATGGGTTTTATGAACCCACATTCCTCTATATTTCATATAAATTTATTCCTCTTCTTATCCTATATTAAATTCACTCATGTTAAAAAATTTATTATATGAAAAAATTGTTATAGAAATAAATTTTTCCCAATATGAAGAGTATATTCCTACTATCATCTATTGGTTTTCAATTTCTTCTAGTCTTAGGTAATTTTCAAATTATCTATAATAAGACAAATTTTTTCTTATGAATCCACAAAATTAACATTTCATAAATTAAAAAACCCCACTCTCCACATAGATCCATATTTTTTAAGACTCCTTTGTTGTATATTGGTTCTCACCGGCTTAGAAAATTCATCTTTCTTCCACTTCCATGTGCTCTTATTATTTCCAGACATTTTTTAAGATTATATCTTCATAATAAATTCTAATTTTACCAGATCCTTTTGGTCTATGAGAACTAATAATTTCTTTTAATATACTTGTTCTTCATACTACCCTTTTTTCAAAATCTTATTTGAAAATAACCCAAACTGAATAATCTTCTTTGAGATATATATTTTGATTTAAGGTTCAAAAATAATTCTTAGAGAAACAATATCTTCTGTAAGAGTTTCAATATTTATGACTTTCTCATTCACAATTATTTTATGTTCCTCAAAGATCTTAGTTTTTTCTTTAATATTTAATATATTATTTATAACATATTCATGTTTTACTAAAATTTCATTATATTATTTCACTATTTTTTCAAGATAGCCAACTTTAGGTTTATGTTCATCATCATAGCTAAAGAACCTTAAAAAAACATTAATATTCTTATTATTTTTCTTTGTAAATCAAGATCTCTGGTAGATCCTTCAAGATCAACATTATAGTTAAAAACTCTCTATTATGGGTCATTATCCTTTTCATTTTCATGTTTTTATAATTCCCACTTATTCCATAATAGAATATCCCCCATTTTCAATAAAATCAATATTTATTCCTTCTAATTTATCTTCTTTGACATTCTATTTTCCATGATAATAATAACCTTACTCTAAACTTCATGAAATTTTAATTCAAAAATTGATGTTTCTTCAACCTAGAAATTTCTTATTTTATTTTGGCGAGTATTCATAATCACCAGTCACTTTATCAACTATATTATAAAAAAATGCTACATTGTCTGAAACCATTCCACAATATAAATAGGTTACTATATGTTTTAACTTAAATATTACTTTTCCACTTTTAAAATCATTTTAATAAGATATAATAAGTAATAAATTATTTCATCCACATTTTCAACTTCATGAAATTATTTCATATCAATATCTTTTAAAGAAATATATTTAGATGAATGTAATAAAAGGTTCTCCTGTTTCACTCGAATCTCATAAGAAACCAACTTTTAGTCATCAAATGATAACGTTCAAAAATTCATCTCATATAGTGATGACACATTTAAAATATAAATTTTAGATAATATTATAATGATATTATTCACAATATTTAAGATCTCGATATCATAACCATGTCTATGAATAACACCAATAACTTTTGAAAGTGGAATAAAGAAATGATTAATATTTTATTTAAGTGATATTTAGATAAAAAAAATTTGTTTTATAAAATATGCAACTTTACATTATTCAACTTGGTACTTCATTAAATTTCATTAATGAGTTTATTGAAAATAAATTTATCCACTGATTATTTCATAACATTTATATATATATATGATTATAATTATATTATAATATGGAACGATGAGTTGTAGTATTATCATTTAGTAACCATTTACTATATTTTCCTATTGATTTTCCCATGGGATAACTTACTTGTATCCCATTTACTATAGAAAAATATAAATAAATCTCAAGACACTATAGATGAGATCTCATAATATTGTTCCATACCTTATAATTCCATCTATAATATAATAGTACCCCCTTTGTGTAACCACATTATCCATGACTATAGAAATCTCACAACAAATTCAAGAAACAACATGGATTTGGTACCACTTGTTGTACACTAGTCCCCCTATACACCCTAATTGAGGAGGGGGTGAATTATTATAGTTAAATATCTATTTATATATAAATAATATTTGATATTTTTTTTAAAATTTATATAGAAAACTTGAATATTATTTTATTCATAATCAAATATAGAATTATAAGGAACATTGATTCACTGATTTTTCTTGGTTCACCTCTAAATGGATTATCCATAAAGAACATATCCGCGATGTTTTGATATTATAATTAACCATTACATCACTATAATGTGATTACAACATTATAAAGGGATTACTTCCCTATCTTTGTCCATGGAATCTTCCTATCTTCAACTTCTATCTTCTAAGAGGTATACAATAATTAAATTGACTCATATGATGATGTAATAATATTTAAATCAATGATAATGCAACTAAATAGTAATGGTTTTATCCATGATAAATAAATTAATCAATTAATAATACTAAAGGATATTAAATGATCACTCTAATTTATTTCCATATCATTACTAAAATTAAATCTCACACACATAAAATCAAAAAACCAGAAGTTAAATAATTATCAACTTTAGATCAATGATTCTCTATAAATTGAATATTCTCTATTATCTATTCTATCTAAGATGTTGAAAATCTACACAAAAACATTATCTATATCAATATAATATTTAAATTTCAAATTTTAAACTAAAAATTAAATTAAATTCTTTATCAAATCTTGGACATGGATTAATTTATAGATATACTTTCACTAATGATTTTTTTTTTTGTTTAAGTTGTTTTAAAAACAACCCATCCTTGATGGAATATCCAAATAATTAAACATATTAGTATTTTTTATAATCCATATATCATTATAAATCATACCTCACTATTGATTGAAAATTTAGTTTTAAAATAACTTATGTTTAACTACAATAAAATCATTATCCTGTAATAATCCATCATGGAGAAACTCAATGTGGTATTAGTGAGAAACCCAATCATTTAAATTACAAATAAAGAACCTCCATGATGAAATATTCTTCAATGGTGTGGAATTATTACACTATATTCTACCAATGATATGGATTTAACTCCATGAAATGGATACTATTTAAATTACAACGATACTAAAAATTGGCTAAACACCTCTATGGCATAGCCTCAAACTCTATAACATGAATTAGGTAACTTCTTGACTAAATTAAAACCTCTATACATTATGTCTTAGATTCAAGGATTATGGTGTATCCAACTTATAATGAATCATATATTGGAATTATATTTGGGATGGATCTTATTTATAATAGAATATATGCCTTATTCACTTTGAAAAATCCATTAGGACATACCTTTACCGGTGGGTCAACATTCCATGTTGCATAGTTCTATTTTCATTGGAGCTTCCATATTTTATATGCCTATATATATACTAGTGTTTTCCCACACTGGATGATCTCCTCCTCTACCACCCTACTTAAAAATATGGTTGATCTTGGTGATGACTTAGGGTGGAGTGTTTCTCCAATGTTGATTTAAGGGATAACCTTATTTTTTTAAAAACAATAAACACCACTATAGCGTATCAAATTTAATTTTGGCACAATGCATGTAAAAACACTAGATATGGAAAAGTATATGAACCTTACACACTCTCCATGTCATTGCCCAAATTATTAACATAAAATCATGTCAAATCATATACCATTTCCTTAATTTATGGATTCTTCTTACTTCATCTAGAATTAAAAATTCTTCAAGCTTCCTTAAAAGAAATTCACAAGACACACAAATAATTCCTAATTGAAAAAAATCCGACCATATAATATATATCTCAAATAAACACATTTGGTTCTCATATCATTTGTTCTAAAAAGAGGTATCTAGAAATAAATCATATCCCCCTAGAAGAAGAAAACATTTATACCAACAAAAACTTTCTAAAAAAACTAATTATGTAATATAATCCCTTTTCCATTTGATATGGAATCTAATGGGATGAATAACTATTTTATCACACTTTAATTCTTGATTAGTATTTCAGTGATTTACGTAGATGATTTTTGTATGATCACCATGGGCATAGACATATGCTAGTAAATTTCATCTCAATAATCAGAATAGAGACAATATATTCCCTAACCTGTAAGGAATATATCCTTTATTAAAAATTAAATTAATTTCATATTACTCATGATTCCCCTAACACAAACTGTTTCTCCATGATCATATATGTCAATATTTAAATTAAGAATCAAAATGCGTTATTCATGATATACATTAAAAAAACCTCACTTTTAAGGATCATTTAAAACACCCATAGATAAAAATTTTCAATGAATCCTATTAATTAGAATTATTTCTAATTGGTCTACCCATATGATATCCTATAGATAAATATAACTATGTAAAATTCATGGGAAGATTCCCTAGTGATTATGGATTCCCAAATAACTGATAGTCATGCATGTTCTATGTATGGTAAGGAATATGTATTTAGAACATAAGTAATGTATTCAATTTTACGTTCATATCATTCCTAGGTTTTCATTACAATGATGACTTCTATAACCTATTGACACAAGACATATTCTACGAAAATTATTAAACAATGTCAATATAGGAGTAAATAATATTAATAAGAATAAAACATTCATATATTAATATGAAATAATTCAGTTTAGTAATAAAAAATTTGTAAAAAAGTCTCTTCTAGGGGTTTAACCCATAAAATCACCAGATCCTAATGATTATCACTATGGTTTTAACAAATTACCTTACAGAGTGATTTACCCTCTATTGAAAAAATGAAGTAATTTCATAAATATAAGTTAAATAATTTTTTTTAATAAAAAATAAAATCATTAAAAAATCCCATATACATGGATATGACATATTATTAATTAAAATATAATGTGACTATTAAATATAGGTACCGTATATATGAAAAAAATTTAAATAAGACAACTAAAATAAAACTCCAAATCCTCTATAGTATTTCTAATAAACCATCTATAATATCGCTAAAATCTCTAGGATAATGCACATAAACTAGTCATTTCACTTTACCTATATCAGGGGACATCATGTTTGTATATATATAAGGTCTTTATGTTCATGGTGTGAGCATAAAAAATCATAAGGATGGTAGAAATGTTGGATCAAAATATAGATGTATATGTATATGATATGGAACAATAAAAGAGGGGGTGAATTGTAGGTTTAAAAGTTCTGTATTTAAACTCTTATGAAGAAACATAGTTTAAGAGATCCTAAACTAATAAAATTAAATCCTCTTATGAAACACTACAAAAGATCAGACTGGTCCTGGATCCGATGGATATAATATGATACCACAGGTTGTTAAGAACAATTTTATTTGAATTAAATACAATGATTAGAGTATAAAAATGTAAATGATTCTATGATACAACATTCAGAATATTTTAATAAAATATGAAATGAATGTATCGTAATTAAAACAATTACAATTGAAAATAATTTGAATATAAAGAGGTAATAAAATGATTCCCTTTCTATTACAAATTGTAGCAGAAGTTTAAATGGTATTATAATTCTTTTATCCCAAAGAGTAGGGTATCCTTTCACCTAGGATTAAGGGTCTTTCTTAGCACCACCTAGGTAAGCCCTCTATCAAATGATCGATATTTTTTTCTTATTATCCATGAAATCCCTTGATTAAGAAGGTAATCAACACCTATATCTTTTAAGTACTTGAAATCCCTCGATACAATGATCGATAACATCGTCATCCTATCCTCGGAAGCCCTCGATTGTTATCACAAAGATTGGTTTCACAAAAAAAAAACAAGAAACTTATTGAAATACAAGAACTAGGAACAAGCCATTCACATATTGTATCTTTAAGGCTTTCCACATAATGAAATAGAGAGGTTACACCATCTCTCTCTAGAATCACAATAGTGTCTTGTATGTTCAATTATCCAAGTCTCTACTTTATTTGTTTCAAATGAACTCCTATTTATAGGCCTCTTATCCAATGGTCATATTTGATTTCAACGATCATATTTCTCTAAAAACATTAGAGAGACTTGAACACCTGACATTATAATGGTATAAAAAACAGAATACATGACATCGTTTTGATTAGTATATAACTGTTGGTCAGATTAGTTTACTCAAGAGTGGAGGGGTAAATTGATTAACCATAAAAATTTCTATTACAAAAATATCATTTTAAAAGAAATGTTTTCCCTAAAAATAGATACATCCCAGTTAATCAATGTTATACTATTATAAGAGTTTGACTATTTAAACAACTTCTTGGAAGATTGATTAATTCCCAGTAATCTTAATAGGTATTATTAATATTATTTTTGAAGTTATACTACTAAGACAAATTAGTTATAACTTCTTTCCAAGACTAACTATCAAAGTGAAATTAGAGTTTTCTGGATTATGCAATAAAGCAGTAAAACAGAGAAGACTAAATTTAAATAGCATAGAAGATATGAAACAAGTGGTTCTGTCTCAAGCCAAGACCTAATCCACTCCACTTGGTGATCACCTTCCACCAAGCAGTTTATATAAATAAACATTGATCCACACCATGGATCGTGGTTAACAACAGTACACAGACTGTCCAGGTCACAAATGGACCTCTTCCACAGTTTTCATGGGTAAACAAATGTATAAAGAGTTTAGTGTAAGGATTTAGAAATCCTTCAGTTTAGCACAGAAGTCATTGTGTGTATGGAATATACAGAGTACACACACTACCCAAAAGTAAGTAAAAGAATCACTAAGAGAGAGTAGATATGAGTTTATAATACTTTAGTGATTTGATGTTCGGCTCTGGACTCCTTTGATTAAATAAAAATACTTCTAAGTCCTTCTCTGGTTTTTTTCTTGAAAAATAGAGTGTCGTAATTCAGTTTGTGTTTTTCATGAGTGTTGATAATGTGAAGATGTTCTCTGGATTTCAGTGTACTTCATATGTTCTTCAGTAGTGTCAGATTTCATGTATAAGACAATCATTTCATTGAAAATCTTGCAATGTGTTCTTCGTGGTCGTGCTCACAGGCTTGTTTTTTGTTCATTATCGCACACTTTTGTTGTTGGGCACTCTCCACTCTTTATCTTTGAATGCATGTGTTTTAGACGACATGTTCCATGTGTTTTTTACCTCATACCTCGTACTATGTCTACAAAGAAACATTAATTATGTCAGTGCATTAAAGGCATAAAATGTGACCGTTAAAAATTAAATTGAAATACTAGAAAATAGTTTAAGAAACGGTGTCACAGTATGTGATGAAAATGGTGTCTCCTTCACACGGTGTCTGAGTGTCACGGTATAAGTGTTATAGTGTCTTTTTTACAGTGTCTTTCTCACGTTATCTTTCTCACGGG
Source organism: Viscum album (assembly GCA_963277665.1). Classification (NCBI taxonomy): domain Eukaryota; kingdom Viridiplantae; phylum Streptophyta; class Magnoliopsida; order Santalales; family Viscaceae; genus Viscum; species Viscum album. The sequence continues at coordinate 2,101,058,798 of OY728130.1, read as the reverse complement.
GTCTTGATCACAGTGTCTGGCTCACGGTGTCTTGCTCACGCTGTCTTGCTCATGGTGTCTTGCTTACAGTGTCTTGATAATGGTGTCTTACTCACGGTGTCTTGCTGACAGTGTCTTTCTTACAATATCTTGTCTTCATGGTGTCTCCCTTTACAGTGTCTCGCTTATGGTGTTTGGCTTACTGTTTCAGGCTTCACGGTTGTCCTGTACTTAGGCAAATAACAGTATTCAGACTTAAACAGTAATATGCATGAAATGGACTGAGCATAACCATTATAAATCATTAGTGAACGTGAAACATAAATACACATGATTGGATATAATTTAGGAGTTTACTTAGTTGAATGAGATTTGTGATCATTGATGAGATTTATGATCATTAAAACATGATTAGTACATGAGGTGTCCAACAATCTCTTGTTTTTTGATGATCACAAATCATGCACAGTTAAAGTGTAAATTTGATGAAAATGTTGATAAAATAACATAAAGAAACTTTATACAGAAACATCTCCCCCTTTTGGGATTATCAAAAAGTGGAAATAAGAGAGGGTAAATAGTGCACATTCCCTTAAGAGTAAACAGCTCAGTACAAAATAAAGAAGAGATAAAAAAAATAATGACATCCCCATTAAAAAAAAAGTAAGCACTGGTCTTCTTCAGAGATTGGCCTTCTCTTTTCATTTTTCAGAAGTAGAAGAGGAATCCATAGGGGAAGTGGTTGATGTAGAAGAAGGAAGAGAGGTAGTAGATAGATAGGGTAAAGGGAGACCTTCAAAGACTGAGAGAGCCAAGGTAGGAGTAGTAGAAGAGCGAGGTAATTTTTGATCAAGAATTACAGGCCTGACCTAACTGAGATCTTGGCCAACAGACATGGTAGTTGAGGATAAGGCAGAAGTGAATGTAGGTAGTCCAGGTCTGAGAGGTGCAGCTGCTGGAGCAACAATTGCTGTACTCTGGACATAAATATAAGGTCTTAGGAGTTTGATGATGTCTGCAATAATTTCTCCACCATACTGCATGGATTTTTCAAAGTCATCTTTGTTTTCCTTGAACTTTTCCAACAATCTGATAAACTCCGTTAGCTTCTGGACCTGGTTTTTGAAGGCCTGAGTTATAGGAGGAATTCACAGATTCTCTACAAGGTATTTTAAGTGGTTTTTCATATCAATCTTGGAGAAAATTCGGTTGAAATAGAAATCTATTCTCTTAGAAATCTCCTGTTGGGAATCGTTTGCAATCTTGGAATGAATTTTCACAAGGTCAAGAAATCTATCACTATTCTAGACAACTTCAGAGAAAGAAGCCACATTAAAGCCACTGAAAGCATTATGATGTTCTTTTTTGACTATAGATCTAAGAAAAGAACTGTCCAGGGAAGGTGTAGAGGACTCACCAGAGGTATTAGAAGCTTTGACAGCTGTGGTCAGAGATTTGAGCTGATTCAGTACCTTTTGAATACAACCAGTGTACTCATCAGTGAGTTTATTCAGGTTCACCACAAGCTCTCTCATTTCCTTCAACAACTGTTTGGGCCTTTCTGTAATCTTTTCATCAAAGGATTACAAATAAGGTTAAATCTGATACACAACATCTCAAGAGATTTGAGAAACAGTGGGTTCTAAAGGAGCAGTAGCAGGCTCTGATCTTGAATGCAGCTCTTTCAGCATGTCTTCCACCATGCTTCTCAAGGTTGTGACTTCATTAATAATCAAATTATTTTCAATTAAAACTTCTTTAATTTCATGGAGCATTTTAGGTTGGATCTGCCAAATAATCTTTTCCAAAAGCAGTGAAGCATCTCTCTCACTCAGATTTGTCACAACACGAGGTTGGGACTTCATAAGCTTCTCAACTCCAGATAATATAGTGTCTCCAAAGTCCTTCAGATATTCTTTACTGAAAAAAGACAGCTGTTCTGGTAAAGGTTCAGGTGTAGGAATTGGTACAGGGGAAGGTTCAAGTTCTGGTTCCTTCTCAGGTGCAAAGTTAGAAACTAACTTCAACTGAAACAAGGAAGAAAGATCAAGCCCGATTGTAGTAGCCTACTGAGGCTCACACACATAATAAAAACTAGTAAATTTGTACTGAGTGTCCACAGGACATGACTCAGTTGGATTTGAGGCTTCATTGGACTCAAGATTTGGGGTTTCCTTTCCTTCAAAAGGTGATTCTTTTTCAGGATTGAGAGGCTTAGGATCTTGGTTTAAATCCAAAGTTTCATCTCTAGGTTCCCCATTCATCTCTTGTCTAGCCACCTGAAAGGCTATCTCTATTCTCTATTCAGCAGAGGGTATTATTTCAGGAACAAGTTGTTTCTCAGGGATTTCTTCCAGATTTTCTTCTTCCACACTAGTGATTTCTTCTATATTTTCTTCTTGCACACCAGGGAGTTCTTATACTATAGACTCTTCCATGGATTGCTGCTCAGATTCTAGGACCACTAATTATTTTTTAGCCTCGGGTTAGATTTCTAGATTAAAATCTTCACTAGGAGTAGGAACTTCTTCTTCAAGAACAACAGGAGGAACAAATAGTCCTTTCTACTTCAACAAAAACTTCTTCCCTAGGAGGTACTTCAGCTTCTTCTTCCTCTTCTTCTGAATACTCACCATGTTCATCTGGTTCCAAACCAGGATCAGAAATGTCTTTTTCCCTTGATGGATAATCCACATGATTAAAATTCTCATAAACCTTATCGTTGTCTACCACCCATTCATTTTCCAAGGATTCTAATTTATCTTTATTCTCCTGATGGTGGATTTAGAGAGACAATACTCACGGTCCATAAGCACTTCTTCATTAGGTCAAACTACGCCTTTTGCAATAAGCATGGATGATATCAGCCGAGAGTAGAACAGAGAGGTGGACTTGGATGTAACCTTGATCAACTCACTCATATGGTTAATGGTGTACTTGCAAGGGTTAATCTTGTATCCATTCTTCATAAGACGAATTAAAAAAACATCTTGATACTTTAATACAACAAAGTCACCTTTTCTTGGACTAACCAGATTTTGAACAAACTTAAACAGAAGCCTTGTTTCCCCATCAAGTTCAGTAGCTATGGCCCTTCTCTTGGTGCCATTTCCAGTTAGGGTTTTCAGAGCATCTTCAAGGTCAAAGAAATTAGTTATAGGTGTAGGTTCTCTCTGATAATCATCACAAATTCCTTCATGAGGTATCCTAATGCATGAAGCCCATAACCTCAATGAGAATGAGCATCTTTGGCCATTAATCTAGCTTATCACAATATAAATTTCACCATATTCAAAAGAAAACTATGTGTACTGGTAGAACTGAGCTACTAAACTGGGATAGATAGGTCTGTTCTCCCTTGAGAACCATTCTAACAGCCTTGTTCTTTTAACACTTTCAAGACTAGAGATTTTCTAGATAAAAGCCTTTTGGGTTAGATTTCTTTCTCAGGAACAACACTTTGATTTACCAGGTTTGGATTTAAAGTTCCTTCGGGCGTCAGCTTAGGTTCTATCTTCTTCTTCTTTGAGCGGAACTTCTCAGGTGTGGATGGAAACATACGTTTCATTCTTGGCATGCACTGAAGGTTCGAGAGAGAGAGAAAGAGAGAACGGGTTTCAAGGTTGAAAGGGTTTAAAATGAGAGAGAGAGTTCGAGTGAAACTTTTTTTTATAATTTGGGAATGTCAAACTTCACAAAAATAAAAAACATAGGAAAGTAAAAGAGGTGAAATAAAAATTACCGCGATACAGGTTTAAAGAAAATCATAAATAATTTTCACGGTGAGACCATGAATGGTTGTTATGGTGAGACAATGATCGGTCGTCATAGTGAGACAGTGAGTGAACGTCACGGTGAGACAGTGAGTGAACATCATGGTGAGACAGTGAGTGAACATTTCAGTGTGCATTACGGTGAGACAATAAATATCAGACCATAAGTAAAAAGTGCTAACGGTGAGACCGTAAACATGAGAGACAGTATCTGGGAAACTGTAATCATGAAACAATAAAGTAAAACATAGTAAAATATTGAACTATAATACAATTAAGATATCTATTTGATATTTATCATTCCAAGATCATGTATGATGTAGTCTATTATCTCAGAATTTAATGGTTTTGTGAATATATTAGCAAGTTGATATTCAGTACCAATGAATTCCAAGGTGATATCACCTTTTTGATAATGATCTCTCAAAAATTGATGTCTTACATCAATATGTTTTGTCCTAGAATGTGAAACAGGATTTTTTGAGATGTTAATAGAAGTTGTGTTGTCACAATTTATTTGTACATGTCTGAATTGATATCCATAATCTAGTAATGTGTGTTTCATCCACAAAATTTGTGCACAAAAACTGCCAGCAGCTATGTATTCAGCTTCTTTAGTAGATAATGCAATAGAATTTCTTTTCTTACTATACCATGGTACTAGTAACTTACCTAAAAGGTGACATGTTCTAGAGGTGCTCTTTTTATCTAACTTACAGCCACGGAAGTCAGCATCAAAATAACTAACTATTTCAAATGATTGTCCTTTAGGATAGAACAGTCTTAGATTTGGTGTATGCTTGAGGTATTTGAAAATTTTCTTTACAACATTTAATTGATATTCTTTAGGATTTTCTTGAAAACATGCACACATACACACACTAAAAATAATGTCTGGATGGATAGCAGTTAAGTAGAGTAAACTTCCAATCATTCCTCTATAAGTGGTTTGATCAACAGATTTTCCATCTTCATCAAGATCCAAATTACAGGTGGTACTCATAGGAGTGTCACTAATTTTAGTGTTATCCAATCCAAAATGTTTTATAAGATCTCAAGTGAATTTAATTTTAGTTAAAACAATTCCATCATTATTTTGAAAGATTAGAAATCCTAGAAAGAACTTTATTTCACCCATTAAACTCATTTCAAATTATTTTTTCAAGATTTTAGAAACTTCAACACATAATGAATTTTTTAAAGATCCAAAAATAATATCATCTACATAGATTTGAACAACTAAAAAATCATTAGAAATTCGTTTTATAAAGAGGGTAGGATCAACTATTACTTTTTTAAAACCTTTGGAAATAAGAAAAGTACTCAATCTACCATACCAAGCTCTTGGAGCTTGTTTTAAACCATATAAAGCTTTTCATAGTTTGAAAATATGATTGGGAAAATGAGGATTTATAAATCCAGGGGTTGTTCAACAAATACATCCTCAGCTATATACCGAGTTTAGAATGCACCCTTAACACCCATTTGATATAGTTTGAAATTCAGATGTGAAGCATAAGCAAGTAGGATTCTGATGGCTTCAAGTCTGGCTACTGGAGAAAAGTTCTCCTCATAGTAAATTCCTTCTTGTTGACTATAGCCTTGTTCCTAACTATATTTCCAGCTTCATCTACCTTATTTTTAAACACCCATTTAGTACCTATGAAGAAAGTGTCCTTGGGTATTTCAATAAGTTTCCAAACTTTGTTTCTTTCAAACTGATTAAGTTCTTCTTGAATAGACATTACCCAAAATTCATCGTTGATGGCATCAACAATGTTTTTAGGTTCAGGTTGTGATAAGAAGGCTTGATGTTCAACCTGATTTCTAAGAGAATCTCTAGTTTGTGTTCCTTTCTCTAAGTCTCCTACAACAACATCTAAGGGATGGTTTCTAAGGGTTCTAACCTTTCTAGAAAAAGAGGGACTAGTGATTTCAGGTTCATGAAAAGATTATGGTTCATTATAACTCGATTTTAGAGAATTTCTAGAATTGGAAGTTTTAACAGATTCTTTCACAGAGGAATTTGAGGATTTTGAGTTGATGTTCAGATTTGATACATCAACCTCCAGATTTTCTAGGATGGTTCTAGGCTTATATGGATCCGTTTCATCAAACTTGATATGAAAAGATTCTTCCACACATTTAGTTCTCTTATTGAATACTCTATAAGCTTTACTTAATATTGAGTAACCTAGGAAAATTCTTTCATCACTTTTGGATGCAAATTTGTAAAGTTTATCCTTAGTGTTGAGAATAAAGACTTTGCAACCAAAAACTATAAAGTAATTAAACTTAGGCTTACTATTGTTCCAGAGTTCATACGAGGTCTTTTTGAGAATTGGTCTAATAAAGACTCTATTGATTATGTAACATGCTGTATTAATAGAATTCGTCCAAAGGTAAATAGGTAAGTCATATTCACTAAGAATTTTTCTATCAATTTATTGCAGGGTTCTATTTATTCTTTCTACAGCACCATTCTGCTGAGGTGTTCTAGGGGCAGAGAAATTGTGACTATATCCATTTTGTTAGAAAAAGGAATCAAACTCTTGATTTTCAAACTCACAGCCATGATCAGTTCTTAAAGATTTAATTTTAATTCCACTATGATTTTCTACAGACTTGGAAGACTTAGTAAAATAAGAGCAGGCTTCACTTTTGTGAACCGTGAAGAAGGTCCAGGTATATCTAGGAAAATCATCTACCAGAACATAAACATAGTGCTTCCCATTTAAATTAGAAACTCTAGATGGTCCAACAAAATCCATTTGAACCAATTCGAGAGGCTGAGAAGTAGAAACTTATTTCTTTGATTTGAAAGAGATTTTGTGTTGTTTTCCCTTTTGACAAGGATTACACACTTTGTCATTTGGAAACTCATGTTTGGGTAAGTCTTTAACTAGGCCTTTTCTAGTTAACTTTCTAAGGGAGTGAACATTATAGGGTCCTAGTCTCCTATTCCAAAGCCAAGATTCTTTATAAAATACACTTAAGAATGAAATATTTTGAGAAGCTAAGGAATCTAAATTAACATAATAAACATTCTCATTCCTTGATGTAGAAAATACTAATTCATATTTATAATTAAAGACATTACAAGCATCATTTTCAAATTTAACATGATATCCAACATCACATAATTGTGAGATACTAAGTAGGTTATATTTTAATCCATTAACAAACAGTACTTTATAAATTAAAATCGAATCAGAGTTACCAATCTGGACTAAGCTAATGATCTTCCCTTGGGCATTGTAACTAAATGTGACATGTCCTCCATCTACTTTTATTAGGTTCTTGAATCATGAGTAGTCTCCTGTCATGTGCCTTGAACATCCACTGTCCAAGTACCATAGATTTTTGCAGGATCTCTTTAAGTAGCTTTCCTATAACATAATCAATCAAAGACGTATTTTGGTACCCATACATGTTTGGGTCTAGTAACTTTAGTAATAAGTTCTTTAGGGGCCCATATTTGTCTCATAGGTTTCCAATAAGCATTATGTAATGTGTTTGAAAAATAAACTGTATTTGGTCCACAAAAACATGAAACAGTAGAGTATGTATCATGACTTGAACTAGTTGAGATGTGTCTAGAAATGGGAACAAAATTATATGTCCTAAATTTTGAAAGAAAATTAGTTATACCAAGGTTTCTTTTACTAGGTTGATAACCAATGACAATATTATATTTGGGGGAAATTAGTTTTCCTAGAATTTGGGTAAGGGTATTTTTCCCATTAGTAAACTTTTCTAAGTCACTTTTTAATTACTCTTTTGACATTTTTGATTCATTTTTTTCTTTGAGTAGCTGAGCATTTTTCTACTTTTCAGTAGTAAGTTCAGATTTGACATTTACATTGAGAGCATGCTGTTTGTTTAATGATTTATATTTATCTTTTAATTCTTTTAATGTATCTTCAATCATGTTATAGTATTGAAACATTTCTTCATTATTCATATTTTCAGAGTCACTTTCCTCTTCAGAATAGTATTAATTATGTAAAGAAGAGTTCAGTGTTACCTCAGACGTGTTTTTCATAAAACACATATTGGATTTGTTATCATGTTCATATTGTGATGTCTCTGAGTCGCTTGAACTATCCTCAGAGGCACTCCAAGTTTCATTCATTTCCCTTTTGTACTTCTTATCCTTTCCTCATATTTCTTCTTATACTTGAGCTTTAGACAGTCAACCTTTATATGTCCTTTGCTCTTACATTCTTAGCATAGAATTTCATCATTTTTGTAACTTATTTTCCAGTCCTTTTTCCAGCTTCCTTTTAGATCATATTTTCCCATGAAGTTAGGCTTTCTGAAAAAGTTCTTGTTTTTGTATAATCATTTGAGTCTTTTGGTCAGTTGAGCCATCTCCTCATCACTTTCAAGTGATGATTATTCAGTGGTGGAACTTTCTACAGAAGCTTCTAGTTTCCCTTTGTCTTTATGCTTCGAGAAGGTGGTCTTGAATGCTATAGATTTACTCTTTGGTTCATCCTACTCTTCTTTTTTTGACTTTCAACTCTTCCTCATACATCATCAGTTTCCCAATGAGTTCTTTTACAAGTATCTTGTTGATGTCGCATGATTCTCTAATTGAGACAGAGTTTCCCCTCCATCTGCCAGGTAGACATCTAAGGATTCTCAAGATATGTTCTATGGGAGTGACATATATTCCAAGAGAAATCATTGTGTTGAAAATCTCATTGAACCTGAGATACATGTCAGAAATAGTCTCATCAGGTTTCATTTTAAAATTATCATATTTTATAGTATATGTATTAATTATCATTTACTTTACACTAGACGTGCCTTCATGTGAGACAGGCAAGGTATCCCAAATTTCATGGGCAGTTTTACAAGCAGAAATCCTATTAAATTCTTCATCTCCTAAGGAACAGTACGGAGCATTCATGGCTTTGCAATTGTTGTTTTAAGCAAGTTTGGTAGGTACATCCCATGTAATTCTATCAGTCATAGGGAGTTTTTATTTATCTATAATGGATGACCAAATTTCAAATCTCGTACTCTCTAGATGCATTTTCATTTTAATTTTCCATTGAGCATAATTGGTTCCATTAAAGAATGGTGGTATGTTGTTTGCAACATGTTCCAATCTATTATCCATACTAACAAATTACTTTAAAAGAGATAGAAATTTAGAATTAATAGAAATTAACAGATATTTAAAGTACAACTACAATCACAGTTGAGTAAGATTACACAAAGTCCTAATAAACCTTCCTCTGATACCAAATGTTGGTCGAAGTAGTTTACTCAAGAGGGGAGGGGTGAATTGAGTATCTATAAAAATTTCTATTACAAAAATATTGTTTTAAAAGAAATGGTTTTCCCCCAAAAATATATACAACCCAATTAATCAAGGTTAATGCTATTTTAAGAGTTTGACTGTTTAAACAACTTCTTGGAAGATTGATCAATTCTCAGTAATCTTAATAGGTATTATTAATATTACTTTTGAAGATATCCTACTAAGAAAAATCAGTTATAACTTCTTTCCAAGACTAACTATCAATGTGAAATTAGAGTTTTATGGATTATTCAATAAATCAATTAAACAGAGAAGACTAAATATAAATAGCATAGCAGATATGAAACAAGTGGTTCGGTCTCAATATGAGACCTAATCCACTCCACTTGGTGATCACCTACCACCAAGAAGTTTATATAAATAAACTTTGATTCACACCCTGGATCAGGGTTAACAACAGTACACATACTATCCAGGTCACACAGGGACCTCTTCCACAGTTTCCATGGGTAAACAAAAAATAATAACCAGGCCACACATGGACCTCTTCCACAGTTGGCATAGGTAAAAAAATTATAAAGAGTTTAGTGTAAGGATTTAGAAATACTTCAGTTTAGCACATGAGTCAGTGTGTGTATTGAATAAATAGAGTACACACACTGATCAAAAGTAAGTAAAAGAGTCACTGAGAGAGTAGATAAGAGTTTAGAATGATCTAGTGATTTGATGTGCAGCTCTGGACTCCTTTGATTAAATAGAAATGCTTCTGAGTCCTTCTCTGGTTTTTGTCTTCAAAAACAGAGTGTCGTAATTCATCTTGTGTTCTTCACGAGTTTTGATAATGTTAAGATGTTATCTGGATTCCAGTGTACTTCATATGTTCTTCAGTAGAGTCGGATTTCATGTATGAGACAATGCTTTCTTTGAAAATTTTTCAATGTGTTCTTCATGTTCGTGCTCACAGGATTGATTTTCGTTCAGTATCTTGCACTTTGGTTGTTGGGAACTCTCCACTCTTTATCTTCGAATGCATGTGTTTTAGCCAATAGGTTCCATGTGTTTCGTACCTTGTACCTCGTACTATTTCTACAAAGAAACATTAATTATTTCAGTGCATTAAAGGCATAAAATATGACCGTTAAACATTAAATTGAAAGATGACAAAATAGTTTAAGAATCAGTGTCACAGTATGTTATGCAAATGGTGTCTCCTTTACACGGTGTTTGAGTGTCACAGTTTGAGTGTCACGATGTCTTACTCACAGTATCTTTCTCACGGTTTCTTGCTCACGGTGTCTTGCTCACGGTGTCTTTCTCACGGTGTCTTGCTCACGGTGTATTGCTCACGGTGTCTTTCTCTCAGTGTCTTTATCACAATGTCTTGCGCACGATGTCCTGCTTACGATGTCTTGCTTACGGTGTCTTGTCTTCACGGTGTCTCTCTTTATGGTGTCTCACTTACGGTGTCTGGCTTACTGTGTCAGGCTTAATGGTGTCTTGTACTTAGGAAAATAACAGTATTCATACTTAAACAGTAATATGCTTGAAATGGATTGAGCTTAACCATTATGAAGCATGAGTGTACTTGAAACATAAATACACATGATTGGATATAATTTAGGAGTTAACTAGGTTGAATGATATTTGTGATCATTTATGAGATTTGTGATCATTAAAAAATGATTAATACATGAGGATTCCAACAATAACTAACTCCATTACATAGTTTTGGTTATAAAATAATAAGTACAAAAGTATGAAAGAATGACTATGATGAATATATAAAGTATGAGTAAAAGAATAATGTGAAACATACATGCAGTATTGGAGTAAGACACAAGTACACTGAAATTCAGCAGTACGATATATAACATAGTTACAATGCAAATCATGAATATGATACATAGTATGGTTATGATGTATAACATGATTATAATGCATAATGTAATTGTGATGTATATCATGGATATGATACATTGCATGATTACAAAGTATAACGTGATTACTATGCATAATGGAATTATAATGTATATCGTGGATATGATACATAGCATGGTTACAATGCATAATATGATTACGATGTATAACGTAATTATGATGTATATCATGGATACGATACATGGTTACAATGCATAACATGATTACGGTGAGAAATAACATATGTGATTATGATGAGAAACAATATATATTATTACGATGAGAAACATCATATGTGATTATGATGAGAAACAAAACATGTGATTATGATGAGAAATAACATATGTGATTATAATGGGAAACAACATATATGATTAGGATGAGAAACAACATATATGATTACGATGAGAAACGACATATGTGATTACAATGAGAAACAACATATGTGATTACGATTAGAAACAACATATGTGATTATGATGATAAACGACATATGTGATTTATGATTTCTAAATAAAAAAGATTAATGGGAAAGTCGAAACACATTTTGACTCCACAATCTCCCCTTTTTCAGAAATTACAAAACAAACAATAAAGTATTGTCTCTCTCTGAGTGTAAAAAATCTTCTGAAAGTAATAGTGAATATGATTAATTCCACCTTAGGAAAAAAAATCACTAAGGATCATATTCTCTTTACTTTTACGTATGAGTTCTCCCCCTTAATAAGGTATTTCCCCTTTAACCTTTTTATGATAAAAATATTCGGTATAAATCTATTTCTTCTTATCAAAATTATTCCCCCCCTTCATGATTTTGAAAAGAATAAGGGAAAATAATCCTTTCCTATAAGGAGTTATAAAAACAAAGTATACGAAACAATAGAAATTACTTGCATTGAAATAAATTTTTATTACAAAAAGTGTTTAAAAATCATTCTTTATTATTTTGTTTTTTCAAGAGGTTGAACATAGAGAACTTCATCTTATTGAACTCTTTTCTATCCTCCATCAATTTTTCAAGAGATTCTTGTTGAGACTTTAGATTTACATCATGTTCTGAAATAATCCTTTCATGTTTCCAAAGCCTTTCTTCATGAAGTCGATTGATTTCTTCCTGTTATTTGATCCTTACTTCCTAGGAATTGTAATCCACTATTCTAACTTTGTAGTACTTATCTAAGATTAAAAATATATTTGAGAGAAAAACAATATCATTACATTCATTCTCCAATGTTGCCTTTAGATGTTCAAACTCTTCAAAGTATAATCCTTTTGATGTACTCGGTCTTTGAAAGGATTCTACTTTTTCATTGAAATTAGTGACTAGCTATTAGTGGACTGAATTGAGATCATTTACACATGTCACCAATTCATCAATATTTTCCATGTGATACTTGATATTATCCTCAATTTTGTATAACCACTTAAAAACTTTGTTAAAAGCCTTGATATGCTCAGCAGCATGTTCTTTGAATACATTGAAATCAGCTTCAAGAATAAAAAATATGTCCATATGATTATTGACCAAATCCATTCTTTAATTATGACTATTAGAAATGATATCTATAATATATTCAATTTTTGGAAATAAGGGGATAATATTTTCCAATCTATTCAAGGCTTGTTCAATGTATTAAATTCCCTTCACTGTGATTGTCCTTTCTGAATCTGTATCTTCATTATATTATGGGAGATATCCAAAATGAGTATCTGTACTGAAAAAATGGATGGTTGATTTCAATTCTCATCAGATTCGTTTTTTTCTTATTTATATGATTTTGGAATTAATTTCTTGAAAGTATTCTTTTGAGATACTTTTTTTGATGGTTGAAGATCAGGAGATGGAAACATAAAAGATGGAACTTCTAACAATTCAACTGAAAGTTTTTTTATTGTTTTCATATTCATTATCTTTGATGTATTCTTATTCTTGTTCTTATTCTTCTTCACCTTGTTCTTATTATTCTTATTTAGTTTCTTGATTAAGAATTTGTGTATCTGATTGTTCTATTCCTGTTTCTCTTTCCCTTTATCTACTAGATCCAGTTGAGTTTGAATAGTTGGTTCCCTTATGAAAATTCTAGTTTTGGATTCCTCATCTATCTTAAGAATACTATCAATATCATTAACTTCATACTTTCTATTCATCATTATCTTCTTATTTTATTCTTCTTTTAAGGTTTCTTCAGTTCATATTTTTTAAACTCAGGCTTCAGTAGGTTCCAAACCGAATTGAGGATCACCTTATTTTATTTCTTCTATCTTCTTCATCCACTCTGACATAACCTCATAAAATAATTATTTTTTGTTTATTTTATATCTTGGGGGTTTTATCCTTAGTTATATTTATTTTTTCTTGATGTATACTTGGATGGATATGAAATATTTTCACTCCCTTAAGCTACATATTTTTCTTTTTCAGTTTTTGGATCCTTCTCAAACTTCTTGGATTCAGGGTTGAATAATAGATTGAGTCACCTGATCATATCCTTACTGATAATAGGTTCCTTGAAAGTATTCATATCTTATTTAATTGAGACATTGCACAAACGTAGGAATTATTTTAAGAACTTTCTTAGGATGGCGGGAAACATGATCAGTTGAGACTTTATTTCACCAGATTTTAGTTTCTTGATGGTCAAGAAAATAAAACCCCTAAGATTTAACTTCCTCATATTCACTAGGTAGTCGAGAACATAGACATAAGAGACTTTCATAGTTTCCTTATCACCCTTTCAAGGTACTAGTAAACCCTTCATCTAGAGGGAAATGAGACTATTGTCAGCTGATATATGATTTACCTTTCTCTTATAATCATGAATCTCAAAAAGAGATTCATATGCTTTCCTTTTATCCAAAGTCCCATCAAGTTTATGTAATTTGTGGGAATGATAAAGAGCCTATCCCTATAATGGAAATCCTAGGAAAGAAGTTTCTTGTTGTATTGAGGTTCTGCATTTCTTATCATACATCATAAATGAGATCTTGAGTCCATTATATATCTCTATTGTTTTATGGAATTGTAAAACTTCCTCATAAAACATAAAATCTTGATCTGATTTAGGTCTTTCAATGCACAAATATTCCCATCCTTGGAAATTTATTATCCTTTCCAATGAAGAATCATAAGATTCATAATTTTTTTTATAAAATAACATTTCACCATTAAAGGTCATAGAAGAGAAATTTTTTGGAGACATTTGTTTTGGAGATGAAGCAGTTGACTCAGACATATAAAAAAATCTCGAACCTTGAGGTTTTTTCTAGTTACAAAAGCTGAGGACTTCTCTGATTATGAAAACTGAGGTGAACTCTGATTACAAACTATGATGTCTATTTATAGAGAATCACAAATTTAGAGAAATTCAGAAGGATTTTGATGTCGGATGGGTAGGGGATCTTTTAAAAGTAATTTGATAGTCAATATTAGATCTAAAAGATCCAACGTTTGAGAATGAATTTGAAATCTTGAGGTTTAAAAAAACCATATTTAGAATGAATCTGATTAGGGTTTAAAAGAAATAATTGAAATACCAATAGTTTGAAATAAAATAGAAAATATAAGGTTTTATAATTTGTACCTATTGGAGCATCAGGATTGATATATAGGTTTCAGTATATTGTTCTTATGATAATAAAAACATAAGTACAAAAAAATGTAAAACCGATAAGAATATGAAACTGATAAGAATTCCAAAACTGATAAAATATTCTAATACCAATAAAAATGATAAAATGATAAAATTGTAATATTGATAAAAATGTGTAATCAATAATATTTAAACCAATAAAATGTGAAACTGATAAAACATGAGACCGATAAAATATGAAACTAATAATACTTGGAACCGATAAAACATGATACTGCTAACATTTAAAACTGATAAGATGTAAAACAAATAAAATGTGAAACAAATAAAATGTAAAACCAATAAAATGTGAAACTGATAAAATGTGAAACTGATAAAATGTCAAACTGATAAAATGTGAAACTGATAAAATGTATACTCTCCCTTTTAAAAGGAGTAACTTAATGTAAGGGGTGGTTTAAACTAGAAGTAGATGTGAATGATTACTTTACATTGATCAATCCGATCTTCTGTTTAATTTATTCAAATCTATCTCAAGATAATGGTTTTGTGAAAATGTCAGCAATTTTTTTTTCATTCCGATTAATTGTAAAATAATATCTCCTTTTAGTGTGTGGTATCTAAGAAAGTGATGCCTAGTACCTATGTGTTTTTTACACGATTGATTTTCATGGTTTTTACTTAGAGAAATGGCACTAATATTATCACATAGTATTTGAGTTTTTAAAAAACTCATTCCATAGTCAGTGAGTATGTATTTTATCCACAACACTTGAGCACAACAACTTCCATCTGCTATATATTCAGATTTAGCAGTGGAAAGTGCTACTGAATGTTGTTTTTTGCATGACCAAAAAACTAATGAATCTCATAAGAAATTACAAGTTCCATAAGTACTTTTTATATCCATTATAAAACCACAAATGTCACCATATGAAAACTTTTTTAAACAAAATAATTTCTAGAAGAATAAAATAGTCCTAAATCCATGGTTCTCTTTAAGTAGTGAAAAATTATTTTCACTGTTTTTATATGAGATTACTTTTGGATTAGATTTATATCTTGCACATAACGTACTGAAAACATTATGTTTGTATGACTATCTGTTAATTATAAAAAACTTCCTATAATACACTTAAATGATTTTTGATCTACTGGTTTCCCAACATCATCAAGATCAAGTGAATTTGATGTACCGATTGAAGTTCTTATACTTGTAGTGTCGTCATATCCATACTTTCTGAGAAGTTCTTTCATATACTTATGTTGATATATATAGTTTTCTTCTGGTTTTTGAGAGATTTGAAAACCTAAAAAGAATGTTAACTCACCCATCATACTCATTTTAAACTCATAGTTCGTGAAATTTTCAAAGTAATCAGTTAAAAATTTATGAGTTGATCAGAAGATAATATCATCAACATAGATTTGAAAAATAAAAATATTTTGGTTCTCCATTTTTATAAAAAGAGCTGGATCTGTAGTTCCTTTAGAATAATTGTATTGTAAATTAAATTATATAAGTATATCATACCAAGATCTAGGGGCCTGTTTAAGACCATATAAATATTTGGTAAGTTTAAAAACATGATCAAGATGTTTTGGGTATAAGAAACCATGAGGTTGTTCAACAAAAACTTTTTCTTGTACATAAACATTAAGAAAAGAACATTTTACATCCATTTAAAAAATTTTGAAGTTAAAGAATGTTGTAAAGGCTAATAGAATATGAATAGATTCAATTATAGACACTAGATCATATGTTTATTCATAGTCTATTCCCTCTTATTGATTATACCCATTAGAAACTAGTATTTCTTTAATTCTTATGATGACTCTATTTTCATCACATTTGTTTCTGAAAACCCATTTTACTCCAATTATAGTTGTTTCTTTAGGTATTTCAACCGAGGTACAGAAATTATTATTTTCAAATTCATTTAGTTCATCTTACATTTCTTTAATCCAATCCTCATTACCTAAGGCCTCATTAAAAGTTTTAGGTTCAAATCAGGATAAAAAAGAAATATGTTTTATTCCATTTCTCAAGGAATTTCTAGTCTGTATGGGTTGATTTACATCACCAATGATATTATCACTAGGATGATTCCTAAGAAACAATTGATTAGAGTTTTTTTAAAAACTATTCATCAACATAAGGTAGAAAATATTCTGGGGTAAATATTTCAGAATCATTTTCTTGAGTATTTTCCTTTTTAGAAGGGTTTTCAATCAAATATTGATAAATAGTTTCTGAAAACACTTCTATTGAAATAGGTAGGGTTTGTTTAAAACAAAAGTATTTGTTTCATCAAATTTAACATGTTTTGTTTACTCAATAGTAAAATAGTTTTTTTTAAACACTATAACCCTTAAAAGTAGTGGAACAACCTATAAATATTAATTCATCAAATTTGTGTGCAAATTTATGTTGGATATATTTACTATTCAATATTAATAATTTTCATCCAAATACTCTGAAGTAAGAAACTTTAGGATTTAAACCAGTCCATAATTCATAAGGTGTTTTATTAAGAAAAGGTTTAGTCAAAACTCGATTTATAGTATAACATGCAACACTTACTACTTCAGCCCATAAATTCTTCGAAATTGGGTATTCACTCAACATGATTCTTTTCATTTCTCGATGAATATTATTTCTTCGTTCAACAAAACCATTTTTCTGGGGGGTTCATAGAGTATAAAAGTTTTGAGTAATACCTTTATTACTATAAAAGTTTCAATATCTAAATCTTAAAATTCTCCACCATGATCACTATGAATAGTCACCAATGGAAGGTTTTTCTCAATTTTAACTTGGGCTCTAAATGTTTTGAAATAGAAAAAGTATTTAGATATATTTTCTAGAAAATAAACCCATGTAAATCTGATGTAGTTATAAACTAAAACAAATAGATAGTATCGTCTTCTAATACTACCAGTTTGTGTATGACCAAAAAGATCCATGTGTACTAACTGTAATGAATTAGTAGGTGAAACTTCACTAATTGATTTAAATATAGTTTTATGTTGATTTCCACATTTAAAAGGGTCACCGACATTTGATGAATCAAACCAGACATCTAG
The DNA here is from genome assembly GCA_963277665.1 of Viscum album. Taxonomy (NCBI): domain Eukaryota; kingdom Viridiplantae; phylum Streptophyta; class Magnoliopsida; order Santalales; family Viscaceae; genus Viscum; species Viscum album. Next base: position 2,101,041,177 of record OY728130.1, on the reverse strand, counting down.
TAGATCCTTAAAAAATATTTTCTTCGAGAGTTTTCAAAGGTTTCCAAGGTTACAGTGTCCTAACCATCTATGTTATAACCAAGATTGGTCTTCCATTGCACTTAACTAAGGTAAGTATTGGATTCTAATGACTTCTAAGTTAAGTGTGTATATATTATCATGCCTATGGGTAGAGAGAATTAATTCTTCCTCGTAATTATAAACTAAACATTTATAATTCCTAAAATTCACAGGGTAACCTTCATCACATAATTGACTTATGCTTATAAGGTTGTTCTTAAGACCTTTTTCTCCCATATATTGATGAATGTTGAAAATTTTAATAAATATTTGTTGAATCTTGCATACTGGTTCTCCATAGGGAAAAAAACCATGATATTCAACTCGAAGCATGAATCTTCTTGTTTCTATAACTTTAGATGTACCAAAATTTGTGACTTCCAGTTTCTTCTAGATACAGTTGGCTGCTTCGCATGATGATATATGAATATATATATTCCTAGTCATAGAACATTACAGAGTATTGAATACCTTTTAATTCAGTTGATATTCTAGTTTCTCTTGGCTGGTGAAGGTTCTTACTTCATTGTCTGTAATTTTGTAATCTCCGATGAGAATCACAAAATTATCTACTCTAGTATTAATAACAAAAGTATTAATTCTATCTCTCCAGCACTCATAATCATTCCCATAAAAATAGGTAGTCTAATAAGGTTTAGATTATAAATTGATCTAATATTAATTCCTTCCATATTATAAAACAACACTTTTCCACTCCACACATTAGTGTATTAAGTAAATATAAAAAAGGTGTTATAAAAAAAACATAACTGTCTTACAGAAAAAATAATGAAACTAAAACATGTTAGTGGAAACCTACTCTGATACAAATTTTTGGAACTAAATATAGATTTATATGTATATGATATGACATAATACAAGATAGTGGGGGGGGGGTGAATTGTAGGTTTAAAAGTTTGGTATTTAAACTCTTAAGAAGAAAATTACTTTAAGAGATATTAATCTAATACAATTAAAGACTATTATGAAACAATAAAAAAGATCGGAATGGTCCTGGATCCTATGGATAAAATATGATACAAAAAGTTTTTAAGAACAATTGTATTTGAATTACAAACAATGATCATATTATAAAAAATGTAAATGATTCTACCATACAGCATATAGAATCTTTTAATACAATATCCAATGAATGTATCATAATTAAAAAAATTTCAATAGAAGAGAATACGAATCAAAAGAGGAAATAAAATTATTCACTTTTTATTACAAATAGTTCTAGAAAAGTAAAGGGTATTACAATTCTTTTATCCGAAATAGTAGGGTATGCTTTCACCTATGATAAAGGGTCGGTCTTACCACCACCCGAGTAATCCAACGGTACAATGATCAGCATGTCTGTCACCCTATTCATGTAATCCTTTGATTAAGAAGGTAATACAAACCTCTATATTTCAAATACATGAAATCCCTCGATACAATGATTAGAGGTACTATCTTCGTATCCCTGGAAGCCCTCGATCGTTATAAAAAATATTAGTCGCACAAATAAAAACAAAGCACATATTGAAATACAATAACTCGGAAAAGCTTGTTCATGTCTTCTATCTTCAAGTCTTTTCTCATGAAGAAAGAGAGAGGTACCATATCTCTCTAGAATAGAAATCGTGTCTTGTATTTCCAATTATCCAAGTCTGTACATTCTTTGGTTAAAATGAACTCTTATTTATAGGCCTCCCGTCCAACGGTCATATATGATTTCAATAGTCATATTTCTCTAAAAAAACACAAAGGGACTTGGTCACCTAGAATTATTACGGTCAAAACCAAACAAAATACATGATATCATTTTGATTAGTATATAACTAACTCCATGAAATCTTTTTGGTTAGAAAACAATACGTAAATAAGTATGGAAGAATGAGTATGATGAATATATAAAGTATGAGAAAAAGGATAAAGTGAAACATGTATGCGGTATTAGAGTAAGACATAAGTACAATGAAATTCATGATTATGATACATAATCATGGTTACGATGCATATCATGAATAAGATACATAGAATGGTTATGATTCATGATGTGATTACGATGCATACCGTAATTACGATGTATATCATGGATACGAAACATATTATGGTTATGATGCCTAACATGATTATGATGTGTAAAGTAATTATAATTTATATCATGGATAAGATACATAGCATTGTTATGATGCATAATGTGATTATGATGTATATCATAGATATGATTCATGGTTATGAAGAGAAACGACATATGTGATTATGATGAGAAACAACATATATGATTATGATGAGAAACAACATATGTGATTATGATGTGAAACAACATATGTGATTATGATGAGAAAAAACATATGTGATTACGATGATAAACAACGTATATGATTACGATGAGAAACAGCATATATGATTATGATGAGTAACAACATATGTGATTATGATGAGAAACAACATATGTGATTTTTGATTTCTAAAAAAAAGATGAATGGGAAATTCGAAACACATTTTGACTCAATAAGAAAATGAACCAATCAATTCCCATGTAACAATGTCCCCAAGTCCATAAGGAAGTAATGGAATAAATTTTTTTAATATTATAAAAAATCAATTCACCATAAGTATAATGTATGTATGTATTTTCTCAATCAAAATTTTTATCCCCCCATAAAAAAATATTTATCAAGGTAATTTCCTACACATTATTGTACAAAAATATCTATTAAAATTAAAATTTCATAAATTAATATGATTTTACTTATATTTTTATATTTATATCATGATGTAAAATATAAATATCACCACATTTTTTATAATGGTGTAACATAATCATATAATTTTTTGATTTCTAATCCTGGAATAACCCATCCATATCATGCGCCTAATTTCATCATGATGAAACATATTCAAATATTATTACTTTTATTGATCACAATGAAATATTACTATATCATCTCCCCCTTTACCATTCATCAAATAATCCACAATCTAAATTCACCTTTTTAAATAAATATATTAAATAGTTTTAAGAAACTCATAGTTTAAAACATGGTCTATATAATTTAACATATCCATTCCAATATAATTTTTATCATTATATAACTCACATATTTGATAAACTTTATCATCATATATACCAATAATTTTTAACAAATTTGTAGCTTTTTAAATAACACTAAAATTTTCCATAAACCATTAGCATTATAAAACAAATCTATATAATTCTAATATTTTATATTATATTAAACAACTTGTTATTATACTTTAAATCCTCTTTAATCATTTGGAAATAAAAAAACAATTCCCACTTTAATAAAAATTATAAAAATTATTTTTATAGAAAAAAAATCATAAAATATTCTTCACTTAGGTAAATAAATCACAATTTTCATAAGAAACTTAACAATTGATCTCATTAAATTAAATCAAAAATCTAATTTACATATTTTCAAGACCTTATGTTATTTTCTCAACTAACCAATTCTAAAATTATACAAACAAAAGTCATAAAGGAATTTTAATAGTTAATTATCACTTTATAGGTATTGAATCAGTAATAAATCATAGATAATATCATTCTAAATACAAGGGTTTCATCAACTTTTTTAAATCCATAAATTAATTTTTTTTCCAAAACATGAACAAAAATATCAATATTAAAATAACTTCACAAGAAGTTCTAGGATTTAACAAAGGTTAAATATATATAAATAAAATAAATTTAATGTTCACTAATTTATTTAGTATTTTTATGTTTATAAGGATCATAATATTTTTTTTAAAAAGAAAAAAATATGGTAAAATAGAAATAATTTTTCCTTATTATGTCTATAAATGTGACATAAAAATAATCTCAATAACCTTGAAATAAAATACCTTATTTAAATATTGAAATAGTAAATAGTAAATTTTTATAATTAATTAACATGTATTCTCCACTCATGTTATTTAATTAAATATCTTATATATTGAGAAATCATTAAACTAGACATTCCTAAAATCTAATTAACCATTATGCATCTAACCTGCATCTATAATTACATATCACCTTATATCAAAACTTACAAAAATTTCCTCATCAATTACTACTCATCAACCATTATACATATTTATGAAATAAAATTTTATAGAACAATATGCCACCAACCATTTTACACAACCCTTATACATCACCTTTTCTAGGAAATAAATTCTCTAATGGATTTTGAAATTTTAAATCCAAAGTCACATAATTACATCATTCAATAATTTATGTTACATTGAACTTATATTATCTATTTTTCTATTCTATAACTTGTTTAATTCAACATTAATTAAGAAATAACATCTAAATAATGTTTTTAAATATTACACATTAACCTAAAACTATCTCCAAACCATTACAACAGAAAAAATATTTATATTTTTAAATAAAATATATTCAAAATCACTGATTTAAGAGAAGGAATATACAAAAAAGGTTTGGGTTTTTCAAAATTGCATATCATAATGATTCCTTTCACTATGAACAATCCTTGGGAATTTTTATTATCTAACATTTGGTGATAATTTTTCTTTGTATTTGAGGCTAATTTTATTTTATTTAATCCATAAGAACCATTAATTGCATTATATTGCACCATTTTTTGGTTTTACATTTAATTTTTTCGAAACATGTACATTATTTATAATTTTGTGTAATTTTTAATACATTTTTGAAAACCCATTATTAAACATACTTCTCTCATAATTGAATAAATTTTATTTTTTAGTTCAATTCTGTAACATATTTATGTATGAAATATTTAATTCAGTTTTTTAGTTCATTGATTAATTCGTTTATTCATTGATTTTTTTATTTCACTTGCATAACAATGTAAAATTGAGAATTTTTTTCCATCTACACATAAGGGAGTATTAGGAATCCAATATAATCCTATGTTACATCCTAATAAAATGTTAAAATCTAATAGATCCAATTAAAAAACATAAGATAACATCACTATATTGATCATACTTATAGAGATATTTGATAAGGATTTGACCTACTAAAATATCCAAAAATGAAATCTAAATAAGGAATCTAAATCTATGTATTTGTTGTAATAAAGTTTCCATAATGTTAGATCCCCAATGTATTGTCAATCATAATGATTTGATTTAGTTGAATATAGACCATCATAGCTACACCATTTACATTAACCAAACATAGGCTTAATTACCAATATAGATATCATCATCCATCCAATGCACCCTCAAACCTCAATACTACTTGGGATTCATTACCAATGTTTTTTTCAATGAATTATTTTATGAAAACCTACCAATTTAATATTCACCACCCTTAAAAATAATTTATCCTGATAACATGGTCTCCATTGTGAAGAAACTTGAATAAATATATCAATCAACTTAAACATTATTTTATCATATATTCATCATAATATGCATAGGGAATTCAAGGAATGGTTGAGAAGACCATTTGAGATCTATATATTTAATATTTATTCTATATAGTTACATATATTCATAATGGGACTAGAAAATTCATGCCATAATAAACTATCTAACAAGGGAAGGTAAGGATTAAAACCAAATTCCATGGGTAGGATGATTATTGAGAGAGTCTTGGGTTCTAAAAAAATTCTTAAGGAGGAAGAAATTGAGAATAATATATGGAATTTATTTGATCACTAACTACTATATATCTTGAACACACTAGTTTAAACCATTTGAAAATTCTAGATTTTTTAGTAGGAGGAATATAAAATATAGAGGAGATCAATCCTTTATTGAATGTATATTTTCTAGATATAACGATCAAAACATAACCGAATATAGGACTTCTATGGAGTTGAGATGAAATAGATGAAAATCTATGGATTGGATAGAAATTTGTAAAAATATTATCACATGTACTTTTTTAGTTTTCTTTTATGATTCAAATTAAATTTAAATTTCATCTATGTTGTATTTTAAATGGTATTTTAATGAACATGTGGAGTTTCTTTTTTATTTTTTAATTTAGTTTGTTAATTTTTTATACTATTGGATGTAATTTTTTTTCACTATTCTTAAACACTAAATATTTATTAGTGTATGTGAATAATGAAATAAATTTTGAAGATTCACATTTGTAAGGGAAACTTGAACAATGATATATATATAAATTATTTTTTAGGGTAATGAATTTTTAAATTAACATTATGAACTATGATGAAGAAAAATATTTCATGAGAAAAGGATGTTTCAGTAAGTAATTTCCCAAAATGTTGTTCCTTAACAAGACACACTGAAATATAATTTTTTATATTTAGTGGAAGCACACACACACACCATAAAAACAAAGATATTATTCTCCAATTTGTATCTTCTCAAGAACACCTATGGGGAGATGAGACTACATTAGAAAAATAAGGGTGTGTTCAATGACCATATTTTGGAATATATTAATGACTGTGGGTTATATAGAGGTAAGATATCTTCTAAGATATGTAGAAAATATTATATGAATTATTAAATAAAATTATTCCCCACTAATAGGCATTAAACATATTGGTTGTCAGATCATCAACAAGTCAAAATCATTTTTACTTAAATATCTATCCCCACATATCTATACTCTATTTCGTAAATTTGTATTAACATCCGTCCAAGAACACTAGTACACATATCAAATACCTATAAAAATGATGAGTTTGTACTTATTGATATTTTCTATGATATTATTATAAATGTTTAGGGGAATGTACTTTTAGCATATTAAGTTTTCATCCTAAAAAATTGTTTCTATATATGGGAATTAGTTTTGGTTAACTAATATTTATTAGGAAAATCAAATATTATAAATAAATAAATAAATTGAAATCATAAAATAAAAAATTACAATTATATATTAGTATTTTTACCATCATATTTTTTTATATAAATTCATTAATAATCACCAGTTATTGGTATTATTTTATTATATAATTTCATTAAATTTATCCCAATTGGAATTCACTATTATAATTGATTTTATATAAAATGAATATACTTGGGTGGAGTTAACAATAGTGTGAAGTATTCTTCATTTGTAGAGAATTTGGAAATCCATTTTAGTGTTTTATATTTCTTTAGAAAAGGAAATCCCAACTGATGGAAGATTAGAAGAATGTGTCTTCATCCCAAATAAAACTAAATATCATGTCAAAATAAAAGAAATAAAGGAATAATCTATTAGATAATCATTTATAAAAGAAATGGATCCAATTATAGAAGGAAGTACTAATTATTGTATTTCCATTCTGGAGGGACTGACTTTCTAAATTAAAGAACTAAAAATATTGTTTGGATTGTCGTTTAACAAATAGATGAGTAAAATTAGACACATGAGATGAAAAAATGGGATATATTACTATATTAGGGTATAAAAATAGAAAAATAACAATAATAATAAGCCCCATGTGGGGTGGAAAGATACTATGGACATTAAATGGAACATGTGGAGGAAACCCATCATTAATTATCTAAATTCCTTAATAATACTTCTATTTCACATATCATAGAGTAAGTGGATTTTATTTTTAATTAAACATTAAGAAGTGAACTTGATGAGACGGTAAAAATATGTGAAGAGAAGGTTTATTTTGGGCAGAATCTGAAGCATAATTCTAAAGTTTTCATTTTGGCGTAGAGATGAGAAACTCAAACGTGGTGGCTCTAATTGAGGATGCCACCCCTACTAGATGGGCATAGATCATTAAAAGAGTCAGGATGATGTACATAATACACAAACTATCTTAAGAGGAAACAAAAAATTAAAGTTATTTTCATTCTTTTTATGCATATTTTATATTTTTTTACTTTTAATAAAACACTGTTATGTTTGAGTCCCCCCATAATTTTATAGGATGTTATAGTCCCTTTAGTTATTGAGTTAAAAAAACCCAATCCAATTCTATAGAAAAAAGAATACACCTATAATTCGAGAGATTATATTTCTCCCTAATTTCTATTAACCTTCCTCATATGATTTTATGTACATTATAAATTAAATTAATTTCCTCACTAAATTAATTTTTTTAAATATACAACATAGGATAGGTGTTTCTACCATGGTGGTAGTACTAGACACTCAGGTAATACTAATTCCTTAGAAGAAGTCTTGAATATCCACCATGAACTCTACCTTAATGATATCCCATGAATCCAATTTGAAGGATCCCATGAAGCAACATTCTTCAAGAGAGGTTTTAGGGTTGATATTAAAGGCTGCCTCTCTGATCTCCCTCTCTTATGGGATTCTCTCAAAAAAAGAGTTATTTTTCTTTGTCACCACATAATGAATGATATCAAATTTGATAGTTCCCCCTAGTATCCATCCTGAATGGAATGGATAATAAATTTAAGTATATATTTGAATTAATCATAAACCATACCTCCCACCACATCAATATCATTAGTAAAAGAACCATCTGCCCTATGGATGTTTGACATAATTTTCCACTTATTCTCCTTGATGAAATCTTAGAAATTCATAGTAATTTCTCCTCTTCTTAAAGCCAGGTGGATCTAGACTGCACACAATAAATTAGCTTCTATTCTAGATACATATGTGATAGATTTTTATTTTTTAGACCAAAATTCTAAAAAGAGATTAATCTCATTTTTCTTTGATATAGGAATCATCATGAAAAATCTACACAATCAAAGGCTCTAACTACTGATAAAATGGTTTTGGATATTCTTCCATGAGAGTAGGTCCCATTCAAGATTTTTCATATTGTTATAGAATCCATCCCACAAACCTTCATTCATGGTCTTATAATAGGATGTAAACACCAAAGGGTGTTAACTAGGATCGACACACCACTAGTTATAAAAGATGAAATATCCACTAAATTATATTTTGGATACTAGGTTGAAAAAGAGAAGGGATTTTTTATATAGATCCTAAAAAGTTAATGGAAACCAGAGTTTTTAGGTTAGAGGAAATGGCTTGGAGGTTAGCGAGGAAGTGGTTGTGGTGGAGGTAGGCGTGGCTACTTCCCTTCTAGTTATTTCAAAAAGTGAATTTTCCTCCCAAAAAACCCATATCCATGAGACCATTATGGTATATGATGGAATTACAGTCCTGTCTAGCCATATGAGGGTAAGTCCATCCTCTATTATTCTACAAAGGTTCCAAGATAAATTTTAATTACCCTATAACTAGCCATGCCATAAACCCCAGATTGTATGACGAAGATCAACCCACAAATCCTCCCAAGAAAACTAGCCACGCTTGGACTGAACAAAATATATGAAGAGAATGTGAATGCCAGTATTAAATATGATAGTGATGAATTGATTTAAGTATTAAAACTTATACACTATGATGTTTTATTTCTATAAGATCCAAATATAATGGTTACTGTGGTCTCCATGCATGCAGTCACATAATCCCATCCTACATGAAAACTAAAAAATTAATAAAATGTACTTGTTCGACTTAATAACCAAAAAATAGAAATATTTCTATTATTATGCTTGATTGAGATGAATTCCGAACTCTTTCAGGCTCCCAGGACATGGGTGTTCCAGATAATGAAGGAAATCATTGAGTAAGGGGATCCTTAGAATTGATAAATAATGTTGAAAGATCCATATCCTAACGAAAAGGAACACCATTCCCATTCTTAGAGTAGGATATGGTGCAGACATCACTAGGAGGAGAATATGGAGAATAAGAATCTTGAACAAAAGTGACCAACTCTTGTTGAAGTGGATAGGGTTCAAATATAATAGAAAACCCATTGGACAAAGGAATTAGTGATAAGTCCATTGGGATATGTTCTCTCGAAAGGGGGTAGAGACCAGGGGGATATCCACCACCTTTCCATGGGGGAGGATCTTTAAAAGAATTTATAGGGGATATAGGGGTAAAACATCCATGGATCTAGGTAGATCCCACAAAATTATGATCAAAATATCAAGGAAATTCCTATTCTTGGTAGGTTAGGGGGATCAGTAAGGTTGATCCAACATTGGAGAAAGGGAACATGCTGAAGACTAGGAAGTAGGAGCAATAACACATAGAGAGTGGGAAGCTGAATATCCAACCCTTCTAGAGGTAGTAAAAACTATCTAATCCAAGACAACATGAACTTAATCCTTTGGGGGTGATGAGTCCAGACCAACACTAGGAACAACCTCAGAATAGGAAAACTTAGCATCATAGTTTCTAGTTCTTTATTATGGAAGTATGTTCCCTTGAAAATATAATCGAAAATAATGAGCTGGAGAAGGCCAAAAAAATGTTCTTCCCCTATAAGATATAATTTTAATCACATATAAATATTCACATTAGGATAGTCTTAGAGAGATCCATCTCAATGCACCGCTGAGGCAATGATGCATCAAAAAAATGAAGAGAGCAGTCATCTGCACAAAGGAAGGAGCTAGAAACATCAATGATGCACCGTAGAAAAGAAATATTATGGAAGGGGTGGGGAAGGCTCCAGATAGTGATCCATACTATGGAAAAGGGAGATTCATGGCTGGAATGGGCTTCCATCAACTACTAAAAATGGTTTAAATGCTACTTACCAAGAGATATGGAGATCTGAGACCATTATTTCAATAAATCATCCCCAGAAGAGAGCTCTATGAAAAATCCTTTCCAGTTTAAAACTAAAACCCTGGTCAGAGAGGCCAACCCCCGGGATGTAATGATAGTCTATAAAAACAGAAGTGTGGGTCTCTCAATTATGTAGTAATCCACCAGGGTACACTTTTGAAAATTTGATATGACCTTGATGAAGACTCCTATAAAGATGATCACTAAATATCCCTCCACAAAGACTAGATGAAGATCCTCTAGTGGATCCTTGGGAACCTATTTATGATCAGATGAATGGTAGGGTTATATCTTAAGAATAATATTTTTAGGGAGGATATATCATGCATATTCCAACCATACATATAAGGTGATATGATAGAAGGATTCATATATCCTTCGATTAGAAGGGGGGGCAGAGGAGGCCCAACAATTGATGGGGAGGGAGGTTCCTCTTATGCCTAGGAAGAAGGTGTGGGAGAGACTGTTAGAAAAAAATTGAATTTAAAAGGGTTTTAAGCTTTGTAATATTAAAAAATAGTAGCGTACATTAAATATGAATTAAAAAAATTATTGAATTTTGAGGATAAATTTTTTTATACAAGGATATTTATCTTTGAAGGAATATGTTAGTGATATAAAGTATATGAAGACAAATAATTTATGTGATGGAAAAATATCTCACTCCTTCAATCAAGGAATGTTTTTTAATTTATGGGGTGTAAAACAAAAATTCTTAGTGGCCATTTGATACAACATCTTAAACTAAGGTACATTTATAAAATATCTTTGATTCTATAAAGGGGAAATGTGGAATGTTTTATTAACATGGAACCACATCCAAAAAGTTTCTTAACATGATATCAGAGTAAATAAATATAAAAAATATTATTTCAAATCATTTAAGAGGAGTAATAATCAATTGCATGAAATAGTGGATGAGGTGGATTATAAGGCATGAAAAAGAGAGAATCCATTGATCATTGATAGTATTTTCTCATCACATAGGACCCATAATAGAAATATCTTGAAATACATCCAATAGTATGATGGATTAAATATAAGTTTCTAAAAAATATACCACCCAATTTTCAAGGAGTTTGATACACAAATATTGGTAAGAAGAAATCTACTGATGTTCTATTTCTTTAAAGATTTAGGCATAATATACCTTATGTTTCTCAAATTTTTGATACTTTTAATAGGATGATTCTTTACATGAATGAGTTTGTAATAAAAATCATTTAAAGAAATCATAATTTAAATGAATGGATAGTGAATTAATTGAAACTTGTTCCTAATTTCTGAAGATCAAAATTCATGTTACATGAGTATAAAATATTAAAAAAAGTTTTTTATAGTAGAATTTTTAAATTGGAGTAAAATAATAAAAAATTAAATTATCTAGTATAATGTGATGATTAATATATAAAATATTTAACATAAAATACTGAACACATGCTTCACATGTCAGAAGGTAAAAATAGTAAATAAGATTTACATTCTAGTTGTAGTGATGTGGATTTTTCTCAATCAAGACTTAAATCAAATTTTAGTTTCCCAGTAGTGGGACCTATATAGGGGTAAAATTGTAAATTTGAATAATTAAAAATCATTAGAGAAATTTTTTGATGGTTATTTATTCCAAAGTGATTTTTTACCCCCAGGATGAGCTAATGTAAAATTACAAGATTAAAAATTCTTAAGAATGATATATTAAGAATAATATATTAGTTTTTATCTGTATATATGAATTTGTGATTACTCATGTATATATATTAAATGAATAAATGGATGGGGAAATTAATTCCTCATTTGATACCAGAATATATGGTTTTCTCTTTTGGTTATTTAACACTTTTTCATATTACAAGAACTGGGGCCACCCATCACAGGTGCGTCAATTAAATGGTATTAATTAATATTTAATTATTTAGTTAATGTTTGGGAAAAACCTTTTAATCCATATATTTAATACATGTTATGAAACCCCTCTAGGGTTATCTGCTATTAATTTCGATAAACCATGTACTGAGGAGGAGGGGAAGGGATATTATCATTGTGGTGAGGTAAACATATTGAAGTTGCAATCATTTTACCATGAGTTAGGGATTATTACTATATATTACTTCCTTATTATTCATTTTACTTGATTTTTTGAAAATTTCCTTATGATTATTTGTCATTACCCTTTTTATTATTATGAATTTTACTTACATTTACTATTGTTGTGATTGACTTTTAACTATTAATCATCTGTGTATAGATCTTATTTATCATAAAAATATTTCATAAGGATGTTAATCAATTTTTCTACTGAGTTTTTTTCCTTTGGGACTTCTCATTAACAACATTTTTTATGGTGAATGATGAATTTGGATTATTGGGAACTCCATATTTTCAACATTCATCATTATTGGTTTCCTCTACTTTTTTTAGAAAATTATATCCACTGGCCTTTTCCTAGGCTGGAAGTTTCACTTTAGGATGATTATTAGAAAGGGAGATGACTTTTTGAAGTGAAAATTATCGATCCATGTATATAACATCTAATATATGGATCTAAAGAAATGTTGGGATGGTTCTGATGCAATGAAAATGATCCAGATTCATGGGAGTTAGTGGACACTGAAAAATCAAGTTCTATAAAGGACCCATGAGGTTCCTCAACTTGGTACAATGGCATGGAGGTGAAACTAGAGGAAGATTCAGGTGGAGGTTGGGTATAAATTGGATATATTTAGAAATATATTTGAATAACTTTACATCATAGAATGTTTTTTTATAAGAAAAATTGTTTTTTAACATCTAGATATTACACTATGTTTTGGGTGATTATAAGTACCACAGAGTGAATAGAATGATAATATAGTCCATGTTGTAGTGCATGAATTGTGTGACATGTGTCATAGATAGGGAAAAAATGAACACCCTTATTATTTCCCATTTACCATGTAAGATGTTTCTATGTGATACACTGTGTAGAGTGGTACTACATGAATTGGTTTCCCATAGCTGCATGTCGAGTTATTGAGTGGGAATCACATGTCATGTGCCTCAATGGGCACATAGAGTAACCTAGGTAAACAAGAACCAATGTATTGAATATATATTCTAAGATTACTCATGGGATATATGTTAAATGTATATATTATATAACACATTATGTAGTTAGGTTTTACACACCATGTAGTGAGGCATAACACATCCTAATGGTTGTTGATGGGTTAAATTACATGTAACCATATTGTTAACACTATATAATTTTCCATAATTAGTTACTTTTCATATAAACATTATTTGGGTTTGGTTTTAGTAATGTGAGTAGTCCACCCTGAGAAATTTTTAGTATAGTATGTGATGGTATGATTCTGATTATAATTAATGGTTAGAAAAGTGGTGATATTTGAAATTTATTTTCTTTTTCTTTGTAGGGTTTGCATCAGGTTTTTGGCCTAATGATCAGAGAATTCTCATTATATAGATTGGGTTGATATTCCCCCATTTTTTTGATCTAGGTATGAAATCATTTATTTTTATGTTATTTTATAGGTTGGGTTGGTATTTCCTTAACTTACTTCATGGCATGAGATCCTCTATAAAAAATGTCAGTATTCCACTTATCTAATTTTTCATTAGAGGTGTGTGATTCTCCACTATGGTTAGAACATAATTTAATGAGGTGCATTCTAAATAGGCATCAGTTTTCCACTATGGTTTCAATGTGGTTATTTGAGCTTTCTAATACATAGGTGGTTCTATTTTTGAGGGTCGTTACACTCTTTGAGGATATCTACTTTGGTGAAATATGTATGTTCTTATGTTGGGTTGTTATTAGTGATTCAAATATGGTGGTCAACATGGTGTGATATTTCCATGAATGATATTCTTACATAAAAAAGGAGAATATACCCCTTTTATGGATTGAAGTAGCAATGTGACAGTTGGATAGGTGGATCAAATTAGATATTAAGATATATTTGACTCCTCAGCACTCATGGGTTATCATTGAGCTGCGATATATAACAACACCATCGAGTTTAGTCTATATGGGGTTTTTATTGTTTTCAGAGTCCCCCGTTTCTTATGATATATGACCTTTGGTGGATGATCATATGATAAATGGGACTTATTTTCATCCATATAACTTTTAGGGGTTGATATAATATCAATATGTTATTTTCTTCCTCCTAGTTACCCACTCATACTAAAGGATTCAGGCCGACTTATTTCATTATATTTACTTTTTAGATCCAACATGTATTACTTGGTAAGTTTATATTCACCTTTTAGTTGTAATTTTTCCCATGAATGTTGTGTCTATATACATGACATAATGTTCTATGGTCATCGTGGTGGATGTGGATATTGTGATGCTTATTTGGAGTTGCCTCCTGGTGATTCTTAGTGACACATGATGGATCAAGGAGGTTCATGATGGTGGTGGTGACTATTCTAGTTGGAGTTCAATATAAGAGTATATACAATGAGGTGGAGTGTTCCAAATTCTTGTGCCTATCAGATTAAGAGGCTTGTTAGTCATGCAGTTACTTTCTTATCATCCTATGTATCCATGTTCTTGTATTTATTATCATATAATTGTATTGTATATATCATAGTTGTGTGTGTGTATATATAAATATATAATTTCAGTGTTTCTAGATATTATTTTGAATAGGATATATGTGTATGTTGTGGATTTATATATATCCTATGGTCGATTATATTATTTGACATGCCCTCTCTATGTTAATCACAATCCCCTGGAATATTTTTGGTAGGCTTGGAATTCCACCCATAGATTTACACAAACCTAGGTTGGGATTCGTTGGGTTGGGTCATATCAATGTGGTATCAGAGAATTTCTTCTAAGGGATAATGTTTGGAGTTAATAGTCATATGGGAATTTGTTTTTAAAATTAATGAAATAATGATAGGGGGTTTGAGTTTATTTAAATGAATAGGTAACCATTGTAGGTGTGGAGTACAATGTCTCTATTATTCAAAACTCTAATAGCCTGATAATTAAACCATATCTCTAATACATAATTACAATGCATAAGAATGTTGGTATATACATATTAAAGTGTCCAGTTATGATCTTTCAGGTCCATCATATGTCAATTCATCTAGATACATTGTAATCTATGTGGATTCATACTTTAATGTGAATGGTTATACTAGATTATATCCAACTAGTGTTAATGAAAAAGTTAAGATGAGTTAATTTCTATATTTATGACTATTTTTACTAGCTATTGCGTGAAGTGGAATCTTTTATAAAACTTAGTTTAGGTAAATTCTTTACTTCTGGCTAGAATAAATTTCTCTCTATACTGTGTTTAATATGGATATTTTTTATAGACCATAAAAAATTTATCTCAATATTGGAGGAGACTATATATGATATAGATGTTTTCAAATCATTTTAATGATAGAGAACTCATAGGTTTTGAGGAAATCTATATCCTTAAGAGATAGAGGTTTATCAAGAGTTTGAGACTCAAATATATGTCATATTTGGAATTTTCCTAACTAGATAATGATTCTTACATTAAGATCCAAATACTTCATGATGGGCCATTATTGGAATGTTGGGATTACTCTACCATGGTTAGAGTTTGATTATTTATCCAAAATAGAGTTTTACCAAAGATTTTGGACCCTCCTCAGGGTAGAGAAATCATGTTTGATCATGTGAAAAGGATCGCAAACCATTGAAGGTGTTCCCTATACATTTTTCATGGTGGAACTATTTTAGAATTATGGTTCCAACATAGACTCTAGAGGTGGAATTGTTGACAAGTTGAGGTGTTTTCATTCAATTCCACATATTCCCAATACCCTGAGTGTGATTTGGTATTTTAGAATTCTTCAAAATGATACACCCAAATTATGGGAGTATGTTATCATTTAAAGTGTATATATCTAGAGTGGGGTTACATAAAAATCTACATATTAAATATAGTACAAGTATAATAGTTTTTCTATTGAAGATAGTGTCCTAGAATGTAGTGGTTTTAGTTGGGAAAAGTGTCATGCATGAGTATATGGATACCAAGTCAGTACCCTTGGTTAGTTCATCTCACACACGGTGTGATGAAATAAATATCTATATGAAGATTTGTATAATGGATGGCTATGTCCATACACTGATCGAATATAGATTGAAGTATGATTTTTGTTCGCACTTAATGGGGCCTTTTACTAATCAAGGGATGTAGTTTTTAATTCTATCAAAATGCCCCACATGCCTTATTTTTTATTTGTTTTTGATAATCCTTATTTCAAGGGTTGAGGGGTAACCCTTACAAGGCCCATAGTATTAGTGAACTACACGAACTGAAGGTCATAGGAGAATTCATCTGATACATGAATTCTTGGATATGCCCCTCCCTATAATCTAGATCATGATATTAGATTCCCACATTCACATTTCTTGTTCGGCTAGAAATACCTTTATAGAGGTGTATATGCTTGGTCCCAATGTAAATTTCCATACCCTCTCATTATTCCAAATCCAGATAGTTTTGTTCCGGTGAAACTACCCGCTATGAGTCCTCATATGGAGCTAGTTCCTTTGGTCTCTCTTGTTTCATATTCACTTCATGATCTGAATGTGGTTGTCCAAAGGCCTTGAGGTGGACCAAAGGCCTTGAGGAGGCCTGAAAAACATAACTAGACTAGAGGCCTTAGGTGGCCCGAAGGCCTTACGGACTCTAGGCCCAAACCAGTATCCTAAAGGTGAATAGTTCTAGCTGATAAAGTACCAAATAGTACCTCCTGCAGTACCTTCCACAGTAACTACTATAGTACTGCTATTGTAACCTGAAAATATGCCTCTTCTTGGATTTAAAATCCTATGTTTGGGATTTTAAGATTCTATTGAAAACCCTTGCCTGATCGATTTCAATGAATGATTTTACACTATTTGTGATCATATTTCTCCCACACATTCAGGTGAAGTGAGTTTATAATTAATGGATAAAGTGGTATTCCTAGAGATTTATTTATGTTAGAGATGGGATACAGTGGTTCTTACCTGAAAATGGATTAGGTATTAGTTATAGTATTTCATAATGATGTATAGTTGAGTAAATTAGATGAGGTCCCCCACCAATATGGAGTGGTTTCCCCTAAATTGTGGCAATAATATCCCACACTCATGGGACTTTAGTCTCCTACCCATTATATGATAAGCAAGGATTTAATTTTCTATTCTCATGGGAGAGAATTAACTTTCAAAAAATATGGATTGTTTTTTTGATGTTTTTAAAGGGTGACCTAAGGTTGTCCCTTGAAGGACAAATGGATTACGCATTATCTTTCATTTATGATATGGTGTTTAATTGTTTCTAGGATGATTTAAGAGATCTAGTATAGAATTTATGAATAATCAGGACAAAATAATCCCTATTATTAGTTCACTAAAGATCATGTTAGGTATTGATAGAAATTCATTAGTCTTACCATGAGAGTAACAACTATGTGGTAAAATCTGATTAGGTGAGTTTTTTATTCATAGAGCAGTGTTTAGTCCTTTTTAGTATGAAAACATAGTTTATAATGGGATCTCAATTTCACAATAGTGTCTTGTTAGTCGACGATTTTAACAAATGACTGTATATATGAATTATGGAGGGGGTGCATGAACATATAGACTTAGATAAGTTGATCCTTTCAAGGGGAATGAAACCTTTCTAACCATTAATCTATGGTGGTGGTCTCACACACTTTTCTTGTGAGTGATTGGCCCATGTTATTTATATTTTATTATATTTCCTTTATGACTAGACATTCTTAGGAGATGGGATGAGAGGGTTTTACTGAAGCCAAGGAGCACATCCATAACTTCCCCCAAGAAGATAATGGTTTTACATTTATGTTATTAGTGAATATTAAGATTTCATCTTGAGTGGATACCACCCAAGTGGAGTTCTACCCTAATAGATTTTTTCCCTAACATATTGTTTTTTGATGTTCCCATAACATGGAAAATATTTATATATTATAAATAAAGAAGTTATCTATGAAGCTTGTGGTTTTTAATTGGTCAAATTTGGTAGGATTTATTTGGGTAGTTGGAGCCAATAGAGAAAGGAAAAATAATTATTAAGTACCATCCACTTCTTATTTTGCCTGATTGGTCCACCATAGAAGTAGTGGTGCGATGTTGTATGGTTTTATGAGGTTTGTGTTTTTCTTGATATTCTCATCAATAAATTTTTCAAATGAGTAGCAATGAAACTATATGTCCGTCTTCTAAAGAGGATGAAAAACCTTTTATAGATTGATAATTTGATGGTTTATTTATGTGGATGTTGAGTTTGGTAATGGTTATGTGGTCTTTCTTCCATGAGCTATTTTCATAGGTGTTTATTTCTTCAAGATAGAAAATGATGAATAATATGATGTTGGAACATGGTAGAATAATGTTTTAAAACTCTTTTTCTCTTGGTGTGAAATATTTTTGATGTTATCAAGGATGGAATGTGAAATTGATGGGTTAAATAAATCTAACAACCATCAGGAATAATCTAAACAGCTGGGGATCAAAGGGATCCCCTAGGGATAACCTTATTAAATAATCATTTTGATAGGGGTGTCAATGGTTTTGGGTTTCCCTTCAACCTCTATTTTGATGGGAAAGATTTGAATTAAAAAGGTTTTGGGTGCTATTTCTTATAAATAATCACATTTTCTGGATGTTTGGTTCTATTAAGGTCTTTCATAGAGATGATTAGGAGTCATTGGCATTAGTAATGAGAGAGTATTTATCTTTTTGTTCGATGGTTTACCAAGCTCACATAGGGTTAGACCACAAAAGATTAAGGAATTTCATGAGTTAGTTGGTTAATTATCTCATGAGTTTATCTTGTGGGATTTATTTTTTAGATTTCCATAGTAGTTTTTTAGGGATAATAATATTTTATATGGGGACAATTCAACTACTTAGAGTTTTTTCAATCCAGACATAACTAAAATTTCACTTTCTGAGTCTTGAGACCTCTCTAGGTGTAAAAAGTTAAATTTATCCCGAA
Source organism: Viscum album (assembly GCA_963277665.1). NCBI lineage: Eukaryota > Viridiplantae > Streptophyta > Magnoliopsida > Santalales > Viscaceae > Viscum > Viscum album. The sequence goes on along the minus strand of OY728130.1, from coordinate 2,101,021,533 downwards.
AAAAGACCATGATGAATACTTATAATGGTTAATTTGATTTGATATTGTGGTGTTTACCCCTGGGATGAGCCAACATAGAATTTCGAGTATTGTAGAACCTAGAAAGTAATATTTTAATAATAATATAATATTTTTAGTATACACATGTATATTTATAATGAATCACACACACATATATATATTTTTCATATAGTCTTCTATGGAATCTGAAACAATAAATGAGCCAAGAATATTAGATTTACCTTATGGGTGACGTGACTTTCATTCACATTTTTCACCTTATAGAATCTAGTCAATTTTACATTGATTAAATAAAATTTATTATGAATTAATGAAATAATTAATATAAAAACCATATGAATTTCTCAATTTAATCAGCATTATCAACCATCTAATGGGTTATCCACTCTTAACATTGACAAACCATGGATTGAGGGAAAGGAAAATGGACTAGATCATGATGGTGGTGGTATGAGGCAACCAAAACATTATATACATAAATATTATATAATTTTAGATTAATATTAAATATATATAATAATAATACCTTCCCTAGGACAGTAAAGGTTTTGTTTCTTTTAATAATAAATACATAATCATATTACTTCATAAAAGATCTTCAATATCTCCCATAATATTATTCTCACATAGTACACTTCTTAGTCATACAATATATAAATTATTTATTTATTGCCTAGGGAAATGAAACATAATAAAGGCTAAACATGGGAGATATTTTTTAATGAAAATATGTAAGCATAATAATAGAATAAGAGTATGAGAACATGATAATAAAATTTGAAAATAAAAACCAAAAATTATTATGCAATAATCATGGAATAAGGCTTTGGAGTTTATAAGACATGAATCATTGACGAATCAAATATCACGAGCTACGAGATCATATAATATTCATAACTACATTTCAAAGAGATTGGAATAAAATGTGTGACATAAGACATGAATCATAGAATAATAAAATATCACGAGCAATGAGATCATATAATATTCATAAGTACCTTTCAAAGATATTGGATTAACAAGTAAAACATAATCAAAATCACAGAATTTGTATTTAAAAGCTACCCACCTTGAATACTATTACATGTTAGGCTTTGGATAATGATTTGTGTACCTACTTTGGGAATGGGATAACCACCAGTCTACCCTATTTTGTAATTGGGCTAACCACCCATGTTCCCTTTGATCTCAAACAAATTAATAATTGCCCAATGAATTTGGGAACTATAACAGACCCCTTGGTACATCATCATAATTATTTCTAACATATGCCACAACATCATGAAAATATTTTTTATTTTGCTGAAGATTATTCCTTTCAAAGGAAAATAGGTTTCATAATGATTTCATCATCTTAATCAATAACCATCTAAATAAAGAATAAGTATTATAACATTATATCTTATCTCTAGTAAATTATAAGAAACATATATGGTTTATTTTATAAAATAAAAATACCTTTGAAAGATCACAAAAATATTTCTTGATGAAAATATACTTTTCATTTGGAGATAATTTATTTAAAATCTTTAAATTTAAGGAATATTATATAAAACAATATTTTAAAATAACCATGGAAACATTTTATGGAATATTAAAATAAAATATTATTCATGATGGTTGAAAAATTAGTTCATATGGTAAACATTAAAAAAAGATTATATTCATAACTTTAGTAAAAATTACCTTGTTCAGAAAATGACATGAAGATTCATTTTAATTTTTTTATAAAAAAATAAAACCTGTGTAAAAATGAATTTAATAAATCATTGTATAAAAGGAAAAAAATTGTTTATTTTTTTAATGAAAATATAAACATTGAAAAAAATAATTTCTTACTTAATAAAAAACAAAGATAGTTTTCCCTAAAAATATTATTTAAAGTTTCTGAGTACATAGAGAGAGTAAAAATAAAGGAAAATTTTAATTTATAGAAATAAAAAAAGGATGATAACATACATAGTATTTCTTACAGATAGATCATAAAATTTTATCATAAAAAATTTTTGTACAGAAAATCCTGATAAAAGTGAAATTATAACATAAAACCCTTACTGTTATGGTAACATTTTAATCCCACATACATAGTATTTCCTACATATATATCATAAACTTTTTTTCATAAAAAAATTCAGTACATACAATCCCAATAAAAATTGAAATAATAACATAAAACCCTTATTGTTATGGAAACATTTGAATGCAAACCCCCATAAAAATAAATAACATTAAAAAAAATTTAAATACTTCTAATATAAATGTATTCATGAAATAAAATATAAAAATTCATTATATACACTTCACGATTGAAATAAGTGGTGAATATGACATATGTCACCTAGAAACAGAAGTGGGAGAAGAAACCCTTACCTCAAGTATGACTTGAATCGTAAGTGATTTTAAACTCATGTATAATAAAATTAAATTTATTATACTTATATAATAAAGCAATATTCATAATTATAACAACATAAATGGTTTAATTATAATATCTTATCCATTTTTCCTTATTAATAAATCACTATGATAATTATTTCGACTGTTAAATGCTTCATTTTTCTTATATATTTCTATTTGGAAGTTATAGTTCTTGAATCTTAATCAGGGTTCAATAAAATCCATAATTTTAACAATTAGATAAATAATATATATATTCACAATATAAAAATCATGAACCATTCATAAATTTATGATAAAGTAAAATAAGTTACATTGTTTATAGAGATGGTTGTCAGTACATTTACATGAACGACATTTTAATTTTTTAACAGAAAGAAGGAAATAGGGATTAATAATATTTCATAATTTCATAATCATAATTATATTTTATATATGATATATATTTATTAAATGGATCATTATATCCATCAAAGAGAGGTGGTGATGGAATACGAATCATATCGTTACTTGGAGGTGGTAGTTTTCATATATGCATGAGCAACAAATTGATTTCCCATTTGATGGAATTTATTAGAGATTCCAAGGGAGAAAAAATCATTAGGAATTTCCCTTGAACAATACCAATATGGTATTCCACAAAACAATCATGAGTGAAATGATTAATGGGAGAGTTTTAGGCTCATCGGGATCATGACCCAAACCATGTTTGCCAAACCACTCCAAGAATATCTCACCACTACATACCGTACCCTTAGGGTATATGTTGGTGTAATAAGTGGTTATGTACCTTTAACTTAAAAGTATGAATTTTTTGTTTTTAGTTTATATAATTATAATATTTATTCCTTTAATTTATAAATGATTAAATAATTAATTGGGTACAAATTAGATTTTAATATAAAAAACTCGAATGGTATTTTTAGAAAATATATAGTTCTCTTCAAGGCTCTATTTTTGATGAATTAAATATTTTTTGAAATAAATGATAATTTAATAAAATATTATTTTAAAATAATATTTATTAAATATAAGTGATAAAATAATTTTACAAAGTCAAATTTAATTTTTATAAGGTTTAGAAAATAGTTTTTGTAAAAAATCTAGTATTTTTCAACAAATGAGGATTTTTAATTGAAAAGTGTAAATTATCATATTTAGATAAATATTTTTATAAAATAAATTCTATTTTTTAAATTTTCATGTAAAAATTATCCGATGCTGAATCTTTCACAATTTTACGAGACAATCTATTTTCTTGGTAAAAAAATATAGTATAAATATATGTTATGTATTATGAAATCACAATGAACCAAAAGTGTTTTAATATATTCTATAAAAGGCATCCATGAACAAATATATATTTCACCTTTAAATAATTTTGTTTTGAATCTATTTTATTTATTTTAAAACCCCTTAATGAATCCTCCAAAAACTATATTATACTTTAAGGTTTTAAAATTAATCATTTATAAACATGACTCATTTTCACATCAACAAGGGTATTAATTTAATTATTTCAGTTATTATTCTTATAAAATTATTAAAAAACACCTCTTTAGAAGAAACGATTGTATGATTTTTTGTTTTTACTAGATTATCATATAGAGTCTAAAATGTATGTTTGGAAATTAATAAATAATTATCCTATATTTTTTTATTAAAAACCACCCAACCTTCCATTAATATCCACTGAAAACACTTTAATCATGAAATTAATAATACCATCCCTATATAGATCCCTCCAGTGGTTCATCCAATCTCATATTAAGATCCCCAAATATTTAACAATTACCCTCTTAGTGTAAGGGATCCTCTCCTCATCTTTATTCAAGAATTTACTTTATACTGTGCCTTTTGATTTTAAATTGTTCATGTTGGGATATGTTTTCTCGCATACCTTATACTTTCCTTATGGTTTAAAAGTGATTATTTACCCCTTTCACTCTCATTAAAACCTCCCATATAACATTATTTACCCTAGTTAAAGTGCTGAAATTATCCTATGATTTTCCATGAAAAACATTTGTGTAGTGAATGCCCATCCCAATTTCCACTCAAGGATATTCACCTAGTAGTACCTATACTTAATTTATTGGGTAATTCCATGTATATAAAAAACTATTCTTTTTCATGGGGTTGAAATTAATGAAATATGTTCTTATGTTGAATAATACATGTGGAACACTTATGCAAGTACATGATATGAATGTGACGGGTGGGTATGGAATTATATAGCCTTCATATTCATTGGGTAATGTTTTTATCTCATCGGATTCCATGTATGGTGCAAGGGATTTTATCATAATAGCATTATGTTATGTTTTATTTGTTGTTATACCTGACTTATTTTTATGATTTCATGATCTATGTTGTTTCCAAATTCTTATGCTTCCTTTATGTCATAATTGCATATCTTGATTTTAGTTCATATTTTATGATTCTTACCCATTTTTCCCATATTTATTCTTATTTACACACATGTATTACCTTTATCATGTGATTATTTTATTATTCTCATATTGATATTTTTATATCACCTCTTTATTATGTATGTTACCAGGTAACCCTATGTAGTTTTAGAAGATCCAGGCAATATAAGTGCATCTTATAGAGTTTTTTAATAATGTTGTTGAATTAATATTGCAAGTTGAAATATTATTTACCTAATTACCCAAATACACCAATACTAATGATCTTATGTGGTTGTATCATGTGTATATTTGTGTAATAAATCATAAATTAAGGTCTATTAAAAAAGGGTTGTCATATAAAAATATTAAATGAACAAATTTTGAAATAAATTGGGATCCTAATATCACATACATACATAATTATAAAATCATTTTCTAAAATTATAGTCCATATATTCCATCTTATTAACATTAAGATGAATACATTTCTATTATATAGTCACTCTCAAATTATGTAATTTGAAATGATGATAACATTAACTAAATCATAATTAGATAAATAAAATATTCATGATATCATGAAAAAAATTATAAATATAGTAGTAAATCACATCTTCATGATGCTTGAAAACATTATAACACCTTGTAAGATTACCCATTTATTTTTAAACAATTATAATTTTTCTTTTAAATGCGTGTCTTGGTAAAAATCCTAATAGTACTGGAAAAATATAAAAAAATCATTGACAAATATTTTAAAAGAAATTGTAATTATTTTAAAAAATACCTCTTTGGGGATGCTAGCTTGGTGATGGAATATGACAACTTTTATAAATTTAAAAATTTAAATAACATAGTTATTTTCATTGCATTTTTTTAAAAAAGTACATAAATATTGAGAAAAAAATCAATCTATTCTGATATATAATTTGATAGTGAAAACTTATTATATATACCCTAATACATATCCAGTTGTATAAATTAATTGGAATATTGTAGGAATTTTCAATCCCTTTACAATGATTTTGCTGATAAATTAATATTTACATATTATAAAAAAATAATCATTAAAATATAATATAATACATATAATTTTAATTTTATGTATAAAATTTTTAATGTATTTTATTATAAATTCAGAAGGGAAATCATGTGAGGTCAATTTTTTGGACATCCATACTCTGGATCTAGAAAATTGTAGTGACCCCAATCCCAGTAGTATGAAGTCAAGGTATACTTTATTATATTAGAATAAGGTACAAGGAATCACACCTTGAAGGAATGAATTGTTTAGTAGTATTGGTAAACTAGGTACTTACATGATCCCCTTATTAAATTTGAAAACAAAAATAAAACATTTTTTTTAAGAATAACATTATTCCAACTAGCATATCATTTCATATAAAACATAGTCCACGTAATGAATTCCTTAAAAAGTAAACAAAATTTTGGTGATCTCAAATGATTATTAAGGGTTAACTACAATTGAAGATATCATGAATCACTAAGAACAATCAACATGGAAAGATTAATAACTGAACACGCGTTCTATTTAATCAATAACTTGAATATCACCAGTGGCCTCTACACTTGCTCGGGTGATGGTTTTAGGATTTTTGGAATCATAATCTTCATTCATGTATTGAAAAATGTTATATTATCAAATCCCTTAAAACCTCATCCCCTAATTGGACCTCTCGTTACTCGGTGTATCTTCATATCGGAGCTGAAGTAGGTGCATCCTAGGTATTTTGGGTTCTGCGGTTTGGTGGTCAAAGGATTCCAGGATCTTCTAGAGTTTGGCTTGCTCCTAGTATTTTGCCTCATTGAAGGTGCTGGCGTTCGGAACCCTCAAAGGATCTTTCCCTGCTATGGTCTCAATTTTCTTCTGTTCCCCTCCAACATGGATTGGGAGCAGTGGGAATTAGTAGATTTTTGGATGTGTTGTATGCGGTAGTCAGTGTGCCTGGTGTGGCCCATCAACGATGGGGTTTTTTGTGATGCATCATCAATGTATTTCTTCCCCATGACATCTGTGATTTTTTAGGTTTTTTTCTATGATTTGGTTAGATGAGATGTTGATTTGTTCTTCTGTGATGGTGGTTTGATGGAACGAGGAGTAGTTCTGGTGGTGGAGGTTGGTTGTTCGACCATCGTGTTTTTGGTTTTGTGTTTATATTTCAGGTTTGTTATTTTTTGGTGTTTCATCCTCATAATGGTGATTCGGGCGATGATGGAGTGATGTTGTTGGAGAAAAATTTCATATGGGGAAGACGACAACTTGGAGTATGGATGTAGATAAGGGTGATGGATTTTTTTTGTATCATTGTTTGAATATGTGACGATGATGGCTAGTGGTTACTTTCCAACGATGTCTGATGAAGGCGATGAAGGTGACAATGAGGTGGTTCGATGTCGGGGGTGCGACTCGAGGAGGATCACTGATCAAGGATCTGTTTTTCGAGGCATCATGATATGGCTGTTTTAATTTTGAATCAAATGTGGATTCCATCTAAGTAGTTCATTGAATTGGGGGTTTCGATAATCTCATGCATGGTCCAGTTCCTGCTCACCCAAAAAAGTGGATTTTGAAAATCAAATAAAAATTTAATTTCCAGTCATATCTCAAGTATCATGATACTGATACCTTCAAAACATTTCACAAGACGGTTTAAAACTATAGGTAAAAACTCTTTTAATGTTAGCTTAATGATTCTCCTCATGAGACTAATAATTCATCAAGCAGATATATAATTCCAACCCCCACCAATCAGTATAGGTCCAAATCATTCCTCATATATCAAATAATTGATTTAATTCTTGAATAATTCACCTTATAATATATATATATATATATATATATTAAAGAATATAGATTTATCAATATTTCCTTATAAAAACAAATAAATTTCAATGTTGGACATTGTCTGTAGTAATGAGATATAGTTTAAGAAATAAGAATATTCATGATAAATAATATGTATATTTAGGGGACATTTAATTCCCAATGATCATAGGAAATTAAATATTTCAATAGAAGGTTAAAGACTACAAAAATGAATTAATAAAGTGAATTTCAGTACTTTCCTTGTACAAAATGATCATAAACCATATAAAGGTATAATAAATATAGTGTCAATACAAATTTTACCCATTAGAGTAAGAATAAAGGGTTATTTTCATTGATGAATAGAAATACCATAAAAATATATTTAAAAACACCATTGAGTAAAATACATATTTCATTTTAAAAATATGTTTTTAAAACTAAAATTTCAAAAAAAAATGAAAATACTTTTCATCAATTTTTTCTAAAACATATAAATAATGTTTTAAAACATTGAGTGACCCTGATAAAAAGAAATTATATACATGGTGAGTATGTTAAAAAATATTCCTTTCACATTTTTTTGTTAAATATAAATGAGAATTATTTGAAAAATGACCTAAATATTCCATTAATTTTTTTTAAAAAGTCAAAGTGGGAAAATATTTATATAAAAAATTACTTATAAAAGGATAAAAAAATTGGAAACATTTTTATAAAACATGGTTTGGGAATAAAATGGATTTTTGGCTGAAGTGAGAGAAATAGGATTTTTATAAATATATTTTATCAATTATTTTATGTACCAAAGAGTGGAAAATGGTAATATTACATGAAAATATCATTAATTAATATAGTAGAATAAAATTAAATGGTTTCATTAGGAAATGGGAAAATAATTTCCTTAAATTCTATTCAAGAATAAATTATCATGATTAGAATAAGATTGTGAGATAAACCCTTACTACGATCATAACATTTAAGGGAGATTTAATAAATAATTAGATTATGTGTATCAGATTTAAATCCACATAAAAAAAAGTTGAAATAAAACATAGGATAATAAAACATCATTTCACGCGTAATCTTAAAAAATCAAAGACAACGAATAAGTAATGTAATAGAATGAAAAGAATTTGAGTTATGAAATTCTTTACCACATGGTATGACTTAAGTCATATCCCTTTGGATTTAATAATTCATAATGAAACTCAAAATACCATAAATTATTTAAGAATCATGATATTACACGTCAAAGGGTCATTATATACACCTATAAATTAAATTAAGTGCATAACATTACCATATTCCTCAATGAAGGGAAATAGAGACAAATCACCTTACAAAGATCATACCATTGATGTGGGTATTAATCAATGAATTGATTATGTATATCATATGTAAATCCATATATAAATGGTGAAAACACAACATAAAATAATAAAATCTCATTATACACAAAATCTTAGCATGACATAATCAATGAAGTTGAAGTTTAACCGAATGAATGAAAATTGAGTTAAAAAATACCTTACCTCTCACTTCCTTTTTGATTAACATGCTTTGACCTCCTGTATAGTGGTTTTAAACAAGTTAGTAAACCATAATAATAATAAAATCACAGTATATTTAGCATAATAAAATCATTATGTCAGTATGGATAAACCATATTTATTGTATGTAGAATAAGAAATAAAATTTGAATGATTTAGGTAAGAAGATTACCTATTATTTTAGAAACATCATTTTTCGTTCAACTTAAACCTTAATAGGATGGTATTAGGGTAAGAACATGATACACAAAAATAAAATAAAATAATCAAGTAATTTTTTTAGATAGATTTTTTTGGAGCTATATGGATCAAATTGTGTTAATGATGGAGGATAATTAGTGCGCTTTTATAAGTGAGTGGAGGGGAACATATAAATATACATAAAATATTCAAATATTATAACCCAATTTTCACATGAAAGTGGAAAAAATGGAAAAAAAAAATTTAAGTTAATATATGATAAGGTTGAAATATCTTCATTCAATATTATTTAGACAAGTTTAAGTGTAATTATTTCCCTTATCTCTTAGTTAAACCCATTTCATTAACTTGTATTAACCCAAATCATGATAACAAATTTTTAGAGGTATTACTAATAATTATGACCACAAATTAAAAAGGATTAATTTTCTAATTTATAAATTTTAATTAGAAAAATTTAATATTTTTTTTATAAAAATTCAATTTCTATAATTGGTAGAAATTAATTATAATATAAATGCACCAAACACAACGGAAAATAGTTTTTGAAAAATTAATTATTAATTATAAATCATTTTTCACATTCAGTGCATAATAAAAACTATTATATGAATGTCAAAATATTTTATTAAATATATATTATATAAATTTTATTAACTTCATTATTCAATTGTGATTAATACAATTTATTAATTTAAAAACACATTTCGAACAGAAGAAAAGTTTTTAAAAAATAACTCTATAACCTTCAAATGATTTTATATTCATTACCTACCATTAGATAAATAACATTTGAATGAGTATAAATAAAATATACAAGGTCCTAGATTTCTAAAACCATTTCCTTTGTTTTTTGAGTCTTGGTGGAGTTAATAGTATTTTTGGTGACTTTTTATTCTTTATTTTATTAGTTTTTTATGCAGTCACATGATTCCTTTGCATGGTCACATGTTTTTTTATTGAGGTCACATGTTTTCTACACAAATAAACTTGTTTTTTTGTGTCGTAGATAGGTTTTTCAGTGGGTCAATTGGCATGGTCACTTGTTGGTTCATGCGGTCACTTGATTCCTTCACATTACCACTTGTTTGTTCGTGCAGTTGGTAGGTTAGTCATGTGGTCATTTAGAAATATCACTTGTTTCCATCACATGGCTACATGTTTATTCATATGGTAGGTTGTTCATGCGGTTAGTTGGAATAGTCACTTTTTTGTTCATGTGTTCACTTGTTTTCTTTGCACTGAATTTTTTTGATCATGCAGTAGGTAGGATAGCCATATGGTCAGTTGTTATGGTCACTTGTTTGCCTATGTGGTCCCTTATTTCCTTTGCATGGTAACTTATTTGTTCATGTGCTCACTTTTTTCCTTCTCATAGTCACTTATTTATTCTAATGGTAGGTTGTTTGGTATGGTCAGTTTAGGATGTATCCAAATATATGAAATTTAGAATTTTCCCATAATACCCATAAAAGTCATGAATATTAATTTTAATGTAAAAATAGTTTTAAATATTTTATTAAGAGTATTTAAAGGTAATTTTTAGGAGGAAAATTATATCATTTAATTTACTTGATGACCAAGGCAGTTAATGAGTCCTTCTATATGAAATTTAATGAGATCCACATTAATGGTCAATTGAAATTTTATATATGATCTTAAATTTATAACATTTTTTATATTTAATTATAGAAAAAAGACATTTCCTTCATTATTTACTTCTTGATTTATCTTTATAAGGTAGATTCCATAGACTTTCCCTTATATTTGCAGAACCCTAATACCATTGGTTCAAGTTCTTCTTCTAGGGTTTCAATCGTATATGTTCAACTCATGTTCTGGTATGGTGAATTGTGTAAAGCTTATTTTTTCTTTGTAGGGGATCATTTTTCTTTCTTCATGTTGTAAATTTGGGAAGAAACGTAATTTTATTTATCTATGAGAATATATTACTCATCGACCTCGTGAAGATAAAAAATTGGTTTAATTAAAATTGAATAGAAAGGAGAATGAATCACATGTTTTATATATTTTGTTACTTTGTTATTGATATCATACATGCTCATTGTACCACTAAAAACATGACTGTTGGGGGCCTTTTTAATATAAATCAATGTATTATAGAAACCATATTTTTTTTGATTCTTTGATTTTTACTTTAATGAAAATAGATAGTAATGTATATCTAGCTAATAAAATGGCCACCCCTGGAAATTATGGTTTGTGTGAGAATGACCTTAAGAAGTGAAAGTAAATGTGATGAGAAGTCTATTGTTTAAATCTAAAACATTTCATTTTCTGTGTGTGAAAACTGATTAGGATGTACGGTTGTAGTTTTGGGGGTGTATATGATAAGATGTGGGCATGATATGTAATTCTTATGATTAAGAGTTGGTTATAGTAGTGAAATAGTTTAAATGTGGGGTGTGTTGGAATGTGAATTATGGGTTATTATCATGTTTTTGTGGGGTAGTTCTAGTTTCCTGGTAGTAATGGAATTAAATGTTAATGATGATACTAGAATTTCATGGGTTGAAATGGATAATTATCACTTGAAATAATATGGGTATTTTTTAAATATTTTTTTCTTCATTGAAAAATAAATGGTAAGGATATAATAAATTGGTTGGTAATGGAAAAATATGGATATTGGCTTAACCTAAAATGAAAGGAATAATTTTGTTTGTGGTTCGTGGCCTGTGGATTTCTTATCTAGTGTTATGAATTTAATGGTGGTAGAAAATGTGGTGGAGGTTATTATGATTAGTGGAAATGTTGTGAGTTGGGATATCACTCCTGTTGTGAAATCATAGGTTGTGGTTGTTTTTTACTATATATATATATATAATTTGTATTTTCCTTGGTATTTCTATTTGTATCCCACCTGCATCAAGTGCCATGTGATGAAAACCAAATATTGTGGGGTTGTTTTTCTCAGTATCCCTATGGTGTGGATGGCTAGATGGATACCCCCTCTTCCACAGTCAGTCTTCTAGATGAGTTTTATATGCACTGTAACATCCTGACGAAGGATCCACTAAACAGTTCCCTACATTGGTGGGTTACATAGCCTCAAGCGCGCTTGCCTATAGTCCAGAGGTTTTCGACATTTAGTGAGGGTATAAGGTGGTACAATGTGGAGACTATACCCTCATAATCAATGTGTGGAACAATATTGTAACCACAACAATCAATTTCGAAAGCATATAAAATAACTGAACAATAGTATATAAAATCCATATAAAAGAAAAAATAATAAAAAAGAACTATGAAATATTTTATACAAAATGAGAATGTTGTGTCTCAATAAAAAATGGTAGGAAATACATGGAAACAAGAATCCATGACATTACAGGTGTCAAAAGGTACAAAAGACCAAAAAGGAAGATCTCTAGAGAGCCTCATGATCGTAGCTTAGTCATGTGATCCCTAATATTTTGCATAATCTATCAAGAATTGTAAATCAAGAGCTTTCCCAGGTCCTTACCTATATCCATGATGTCTTTTAGGGTACCCAATGGTGGCTCGAACAAGTTTTATGGCAACACTTAATAGGTCACCCCCAACAGTGTCTATAAAAATTTCAGTCTGGGTATAAAATAAAAAGTAGTGTACAATGTATAATAGTAATTTAAAGTTATACATGTAAGTGTGATAATCTCCATACCTCCAAGGATAACTAAAAACTAGCAACCATAAACAAGGAATAACTGTAATGTATGATAAAGTAGGAGTGATATTGTCTAATCTAACAAGAATAATCAAACACCCATAATAATGGCTATCTAATAAGCATGATAAACATCCACTATATCCTATGCCGAGTAATCCTATATCAGACCCAATGGGCTGAATCTAGGGAGAAGAAATCTCTAAGGCATCCCCAATGACCTATGCCATGTAATGAAATTTCATACCCAATGGGTGGATCCAAGGAGTAGAAATTTCCACGGATTATAAAGTAATCCAAATCCATGGAGTTAAAATGTCCATGGTATCTAATATAATCTTGAATCCATGGAGTAGAAATGTCTATGAAATTCCATATAGTTCTAAATCCATGGAGAATAAATTTACATGGAATTAAATATAATCATAACCATTAATTTTAACCATTTCTTAATTAATTTTACAATCAAGCACAATTCATTATTTCTTCCAACCCATTCCACATTTTACATTTAAACCATTTAACCATTTTAATAACATGTAATCATATGGAAAAGGAGGCCTAAACCCTCTCTTATTTTCTCAATTAATTTAAAAATGGTTCCCTCTACCAATGTAAAGATCATAGACCCCCAATAAGGTGGTATAACATGTGTAAGACACATGAACACACCTCATGGGTGGTACATGTTGATGTGAATGACCTAAGACCATACAATGTTACTAAGTTGGAATCCTCTCAAGTATATCATCATTTAATAAAGGAATACCATTAATTTTAGGGGCAACACTGAAAGGTATGATGCACATCACAATAACAACTATCTATAGAACAACTAGACATTGAGGGAAATTTTATAGACAACTTACCATATACCCATGGTAAAATACTCATCCATTATCAGCTCCTAACTCAAGATATATTAAAATAAATTATATTAATGGAAGAAAACTATAGAAATATGGAATATTTTCTTTCACAAAAATAACTCTATTGACAGAAATAAAAACTAATAAAGGTGATAATTGAATGAAGAACTCACCGGTATAGATCTAAAAAGATGAATCAATCTTGAATGAGACACCAGACGAATAAAATAGATCAAATCCCATGAGAAGTAATAAAGAAGCTCTCAAAATAATGAGGGATCTATCCATTGGAGGAAAAGAGAAAATGATTTAGTTTATAATTATTTTTAATGGAAATTTGGTCAATTTAACCAAAAACCAGGGGTCGCATGGTTTGGCTGCTTGGTTGGCCAAATCATTCACCAACTATATACCCTTAACTAAATAATAATGGACCAATCATACATAATGTGAAATATTTGGGAAACTATGAACAAAATATTTATTTCAGCTCTTCTAAAACATGCAAAGCCCCAGCATGGGCATGCGACCTTGGTTTAAAGGTTTCCTCAAACCATGTGACCCGCTGCTGATCACCCAAACGCCCTACATGGTTTTCTCAAATCATGTATCCTGGGTCTCATGGTTTCTACAAACCGTGCATCCTTGCTGTTTCCTAAAAAATCCTATGATTTGGTAACCAAAATCCCCAGACACCCCCCATTTCTTTCATAGCTTCACTGGATTTTAAATCCATGTCAAAACCAAATAGTTAGAATGACATTTAGAAGACTCATACCTCCTAGAAAAGCTATGGATCTTAAAATCTTTCTCTATTAAGACAACTCATCACTAAGTTTCTCTTATGAGGGTGTTAAATAATTTGAGAAGAGTTTTTTCCATTGAGTACACACATTTTCCTCCCTTTCCTAGGTGTGTTCCAATACATGGACAAGTTTCTATAACACCTAAACCAAAGTAGTTTTTCTTCCTTATAGGTATTTTTTGCACCGATCAACAATATGTAAAGGATTTTACTCAAATGATACATATACATATAACTCAACCTCATCCATCTAAAGAGTATGATACATGCCTGAGTGATAATGATATAGATGAGATACATGGAAGACGCCATGCATAGATCGATACCTATGAGGAAACTAAAACCAATAGGATACCAGCCTGACCCTCCCCAAAATACCTAATGGCCCAAAATATCATAGTAAAAGCTTAACCTATCTTTTAATCCATATGTTCCTCAACCTCAGCGAGATATGTAAAAACACCCGACCCCAAAAATCAAACTCCCATGCATATAGATGATGATCGGTATAGTTTTTCTATATAGACTGTGTAGTATCCATCCGATTCTAGATCAAGTAGACCTACTCTGAAATTTACTACACGATATGTGGTCCGAGCAGTGATGGCTCTCCTAACTCTAAACAGCATAGAGGTGATCAACATGGATTACTATACAAATCCTTATAAAGTTCCATATGTATAGTTGTTTGATAGTTATTTTTTTATCAGAAATAAACTAGGGGTATATGCCTCTCCCAAGAACCCCCAAAATCAAGTACACATTCTCTAAGAACATCATCCAAAACCTATATTGTGTGCGTTGACTATCCATTGATTTGAGGGTGGTATATCGTGCTCAAAAGAACTTATGTACCCAACACCAACTATAATATTTTCCCAAACTGTGACATAAAATTGGTTTCCCTATCCAATACAATGGTATGAGGAACCTGATGAAGGTGTACAATCACAGGGATATAGGGTATCCTAAGCTTATCTACTAAAAAGGTCTCCCTGATTGGTAAGAAATGGGGGACCTTTGTGAGCCTATCCATAGTGACCCATATAGTGTCACTACCTCAAGGTGACCTTGGAAACCCGATTAGAAAATCAATCACAACAGTATCCCATTTCCAATCCTGAATGGGTAAATGATGTTGGAGCCTAATCGGTCTCAAGTATTACTCCTTCACTTTCCAATAGGTGGATCACCTCATGAAAAATCCAACTACCTCTTGTTTCATACCCGACCACAGTATTGATGGAATATGACATGATACATCTTGTTTACACAGAGATGTACTAACCAAATGGAGGCATGAAATTACCAAATAGTCTCCTCACATATGTTTCCTGGAACCCAAACAACATCATATATACATATAATTTCATCCACCCCAATATTCCAACCAAGAGGCAGGTCCTCTCCTGCCACACCTTCCTATACAAATAGGCCCCCTGAATATGATAGTTATGTCATCCTCAACCTATCTAGAAAAGTGGAAGTTACTACTAAGGATAAGAGAATATTATTCTAAAGACTATCTAGTACCTCCAAGTGCATATCTGAAAACAAGTCCATAAGTTTCTACTCTCTATTATCCTCTTTAACTTCCTATATCTAAGACTTTTAGCTCAGAGCATCCGATACTTCATTGCCTTTACCATCCGTATAGCCTAGATAAAAATCAAATTACTGGAGATATGCTACCCACCAACTCTACCAAAGGTTCAAGTCACTCTACATGAATATGTACTTGAGTCTTTTGTAATCTGAATACAACACAAAACTCTATCCAAGTAGGTAATTTCACCAACACTACAAGGATTGAAATATTAGGTCAGAATGATTACGACGAAGACATAAGAGGGGGGGGGGATTTGATCCTCTTAAAACATCAAAATATTTGAAATTTCCCTATTGATATGAAATTATTATTTCCTTCACCCTTAAAGATTATTGGGAAATGAAAATAAATAAATAAATAAAACATAATGATGTATAGTGGTTCAGGGTACAATGATCCCCTAGTACAATCCACCAGTACTCTTTATAGGATTTATGATTTCAACTAGTATATCCATTTACTAGGTAATTCTACAACTGAGTACACATAATTTATACCTTTACAATAAGGATTTACAAGGCATTCTAGTTATTTTACAAGGAACCTAATTATACACAAATTAGTCTGAGAAGTTGACACTCCACCAAGACTGATTCCAAGGAGACAATACTCTAATAAATCAATAGATATTGATTTGATTTAGAAAATAGGTTTTTCTTAAAATTATAAATAAAATTGAAATATTCATTTTCTGTTCAACAATTCATAGAAGGGGTAAACATATATTTATCATTGCACGATATTAATTTAAACAAAGATAGATAAAACACTAGAAAAACGAATAAACATGCTTGTATCCAAAGTTTAACTATAGAAAATAAATTTTCAAACTTGTAGAAGAATATTTAACAATAATATCCAACAATAGTGATAGTAACAACAATGAGTCGATCAAATAGATAAAAACATGTATGTATCAACAGTGTATCTCTAAAGGAAACGATGCACTGTTATTTACAAGCACAAAACTCTTTCTTTTATATTAAAATCTATATATTCAAAATATTAATGCCTTAGTATTTATCCTATCAGTAGAAAATATCCAGGTCAAACAAACTATAGAAATAAAAGACAAAAAATCTTGAATATTGGAATTAAAATCATTCAAACATAGTTGCAACATCCCTTTAAATTAGTAATGATTTAAACCATTGAGCATGAGCCTTTGAATTAATCATAAACATATTTAAAGATAAATTTTCTTCTAGTAAAATTGTTTCAGAAAAATAGAAAATATCTTAATTTTAAAACTCCGTCATTGACCAAGTCAAACTTAGGGTTTCTTCATGTATCAACAAACTATGAATGTATGATTTACAACATATGGTTGATTATAAAATTAGGATTAAGGAACCATAAATTTGTTCTAAACACATAAGGTTTTTTCTAAACATAGGGTTGTTAATCCATACTTTTCAAGTACTACAGGGTTTATGAACCATACATTTTATTCCATGTGCAGGGTTCCCAAACCACATGTTATACTTACAAACATAGGTTATGAAAAAAATTTACATATTAATTTCAAAACATTTATATAATACTTAATCAAATATCCTTCCACTGATTAATGACTTGGGGATTCTTCTATAATAAAAATACATATTCTACTGAATATCATTTTTTTAAAATTAACTTAAAAAATAAATTATTAGTAACATAAATATGGATGTTTGTGATCATCAAAATCAAAAATATAATAACAAATTTTTTGAATCAACACATGGTCAACAATATCTCCCTTTTTATTGATCACAAAAAACATAACACAAATATTAAAATTTGAAAACTTTTAAAAGATGAAATTTTTAAAAATATAAATATAATTAAATTATAAAAACATTTATTTAATTTAACAAATTTGAATTTTTAATACATTTTCCCCCATTTTAATAAAATATATCCCTAAAAAAGATATAAATTTATCAGGAGATTATGAAAAGTTTCTCATAAATTTATCATAAGTTTCCCTCCATTTTGTGAAATCAAAATGAAATTATTAAAAATTTATAGAATTCTAACATGGAGAAAAAATATAAAAAATATATATAATATAATATTAACTTTTTGTAAAATAAAGAGATTAAGAAAATACATAATTTTATGAAGGCTTAGATGAATCATCTGAAATTTCCAAAATTCAAATTTTTTAACTTATATAAGTTAAAACTCATGAAAACTATTTTATTTTTATTTAAACATATGTAGATATTTGATACAACAAAGAAAATTAAAACTGTTCAACCAAAAACACTTTTAACTCATAAAAATCCAAATCAGTAAGAATTTATTTACTATGTGATTCTATATTTCTTATTATCTCAACTTAAAACACTTCATGACATCCTTTATAAATTGATATTTTCTTCACATTTTGATACTCTATTTTAAGAGTATCATTTTTTTTCAAAAAATTCATTTTTTATATCTTCATACGACTTCTTAGATGAATTCAAATCAGTATGAAAGATTATTATTTCTTTTTTTAAAGTATTAACATTGAAAAAATTCTCTTCCAAAGATATTTCACCTTTAACAATTTTAAAGTATGAAACTTTTGGTTCTTCAAGACCGTGAACATACTTATATTTTTAGAATATTTTTTAAAATAATCCTTAAAAAAAGAGACTGAATGTTCTCCAAACAGATTTGAATAATTATTACCTTGAGTTTTCTTTTGAGAAACACTTTTCTCTAGACTTGAAGTTCATGATCTCTTTATTTTTCTCATACGGTTTTCATCTGGGGTATTTGAAAATAATATTTTGAAGAAGAAGGATAAAAATTTTAAGAGGTTACAAGAAGTATATTATAAAGTTTTAAAGATTAAGGTGATATGTTTTTTTTCTAAAATTTTTTGGATGACACCTCATATTCTTGAGAAAAAAATACATATTAATCATTTTATATTTTAAATTTTGAAGATATTTTTTATAAAAAAACTATTCTAAAAGAACATGTTATATAAAATGAATAAAATTTCTAAGAAAATAAAATTTAATGATAATGATAGGTCACAAGATTAAATGAATAATATAGTTTTTTATGAAACTATTTTTATAATTAAACAATTACTATATTTTCTAAAAATTGTTTTTAAGATAAAAATATATAAAATAGTGTTTATATAAATTTAAATATTTTAGAAATTTAGTAATATAATTAAATATTCAATTATAAACTATGTTTTAATAGCTTGATTCAAAATGTGAGAAATGATTTAAAAATTTATCATGAAATATATCCCTCCCCGTATATATAATAGTAAATTCATTAAACACACATATATAAAAATATTAATGAAATAATTCATCTATTATTAGTTCTAGTTTGATGGATTTTTCTAAAAAAACTACTTCATATTTGATAAATCCTTTGTTAAGATAGAGATTTACATGTTTTTAAATGACCACTTAATGATTTAACATTGTATTTTATTGGTGTATTCTTGAAAAAATTCAAATACAAGTTCCTTTTGGTACCCATATGGTTTTTTTCCCAGTAGTGTTAACAATTAAGGTTTTATGTACTCAAATATTTTTATTTTGTGTTTATATTAAAATATTTAAGTTAGATGATTCTTTTGAACAATAAACATGTTTAACAAAATAGAATTTAGGTTTTATAAAGAAAAAATCAATTTCATAATTTCCATTAACACAATAGAAAAAAATTTAATAGTGGATATGCCTTTTCTATTTGATCTAGGAAAAAATCATTCTTATATAGTTCTGGTCTTTCACCATTAATACTAATTCTAGGTTTTCCATTGTAAATTTTATTATGACCAAGAATTTGATTTAAATAATTTTCTCCTTTGATAATAATACGTGAATCCTATTTTAAATTATTTACTTTATCCAATAATTCTTTGATTTTTATTTTATGAAGATCATAAGAAATTTTGGAATAATTAAATTTTAAATCATTAGTTTGTTTTGAAAAAAAAATTATCCAATAAAATAGTGTCATAAGATTTTATATGTTTTATAAGATATTTATTCAGGGATTCATATTTATCTTGAAGAATAAAACAACAATTATTTAGTTCATCATAAGAATGTTTTTCATAATTATAGTTTTGAGTGTAATACGATTGTACCTCAACAGTAAGAGCCATAAGACATGCAATTTAATTTTTATGTTTAGGCTCACAGTTTTTAGAAGATCCATTATTTAAATATAAAGATTTAATCTAAGTAGCATTCATAATTTTCTTATATTTTCGTTTATAATTGTCCTTCCTTTGATATTTGATCAAAGGAAAGTTAAAATTTGTTTGACATTTTTCTTTACATTCATAGTATCTCTATTATTTAATCGATTAATTTCATTTCTTATATATTTTTCCAAACCGTTTAGCAATATCTGATAAATATTTACTAGAATCTGGATAACATGAATCATTTGATTCATCCATAGTATTTTTTAGAGAAGATTCTTCATATTTGATATGATTTCTTCTTTAGCTAGTTTCTAAGCTTCATACATAATTAATGCACCAATAAGTTATTTCATTTATAATTCATTAACTGGTATGGATTTTCTTATAGTAGTAGATATTTAATTCCACTTAAAATGTAAGACTCTAAATAATTTTAATGCTTGATCTAGTTTGGAAAATGGATTTCCCAAGGAAACCATATCATTGAAAACTTCTGTAAATATCTCATTCATCAATGTGATGTTCTCATCTTTATGCATTTGGAAAGTATTAAATTTAAACCTTATAGTTTCTTATCTCAGTTTCTTAGTATTATCATTTCCTTCATAGTAAATAAATATAGATTTCTATATCTTATATGTAGTTGCACATTGAGAAAAATGATTAAACTCATCATTCCAAAAACTATAGACAATAACATTCATTGATTTTTAGTTAATATCATATTATTAATATTGATCATCATTGCATTTTTCTAGATCTTCCTTAGGAATTTATTAAGGCATTAATACCTTTAAATAAACTCATATTCCATGTTATTCAAATAAATAACCATACATTATTTCCAACATCCATAATTATAATCATTAAAGTAAGGATCACAAATCATTAACATACCTTCTGTAAGAGAATCCATTTCTATATTTTTCTTCATCCTATTCTTTAACTCAGGCTTGTTAAAGCCAAAATATAACTTTGATATTGCATAAGATTTCAAACTTTTGATTCAATTGACAATATAAAATAGAATAATTAATCATCTTCAAAAAAAATCATCAAGAGAGAACAACCTTTGATATTACTTGTTAGTATCAGGTATAAATATAATAATTTTCAATGATCTTCAAATAGATAAAAATAACCAATGATTCCCAACATATGATACCACTTGTTATGTCAGAATGATTATTATGATGATATAACTAGGGGTGAATTTTGATCCTTTAAAAACTTCAATAGATTCAAAACATCCCTCTTGATATGCATCGATGTTTTTATTCTCTAATAAAGTTTAGTGAGAAGTAAAAATAAATAAAGATAATAACATAGCGATGTATAGTGGTTTGGGTAATAAATATTATTGATTTCACTCCCCTAATTCTCTCTCTATGATCTTGATGATTTTCACTAGTAATTCCCTTTTTTGGGGACTTCTACAATTGGGTTCTGGTAGTTGTTAACTTAACAAAAAGGCTTTTACAAGGCCTTATAGTTGTTTTACAAGGAAACAAAATACATAGAGCTTAGTTCAAGAAGCCTAAACTCCACCATGACTAAGTTAGAGTATCCAATACTCCAATAAATCAATAAATTTTGATTTGATCAAGAAAACCTAATTTTACTTACAATTTTAGTAGCAACTAAAAGACATGTTTGATATTCAATACTGTACAACAACAATAAAAAAATCTTAAACATCGCAAATTATTTTCTTAAAAATAAATATAGAAATTTCTTGATAGATGAATAAACATATAAGTATCCAAAGTGTGAATTTGATAAATTTCTTCTCAAACTTATAAAAGATGATTTAACAATATTATTAAACAATAGTGACAACAAAAAAAATGATTCAATTGACTAGATCAAAAAATGTATGTCACCATAGTGTATATCTGAAGGCAATGAAACTCTATTATTTACAAGAACACAAATATTTATTTTATACACATATTTTTCTATTTTTAAGATGAATATCCTAGTATTTATCCTATCAGTTGAAAATATCTAGGTTAAAACTGATCTAGAAATACCTCATAATAAATCAATAATATTAGAATTAAAATCATTAAAATAGATTCATAACACCCTTTAGAAATATGAATGATTTAAACCATTGAGAA
Source organism: Viscum album (assembly GCA_963277665.1). NCBI lineage: Eukaryota > Viridiplantae > Streptophyta > Magnoliopsida > Santalales > Viscaceae > Viscum > Viscum album. The sequence goes on along the minus strand of OY728130.1, from coordinate 2,100,998,879 downwards.
TGAGATTTTTAATCAATGATAATATAAATTTAAAGAGATATTAACTTCATGTGAGACCTTTTCAATAAATAGAGAAAATACCTTAAATACAAATCTCAATCATTGTCCAATTAAAACATAGGGTTATTTCACGTAGTGACAACCTTCTAGATTATGTTTGAAAAAGTACGAATGATTACAAAAGTAGAGTTAATGGACTATATGTTTGTTCCTAAAACGTAGGGTTTCTTCCAAACATAAGGTTGATGACACATACTTTTCCAGTAGTGTATGATTCATGATCGATGCATTTTATTCCAAATATAGGGTTCCCAATCCACACATTACACTTAAAAATGTAGCGTATGAATAGTTCCTCAATATTACTATCAATACATGTAAAAAATAAACAATCAAATATCCTTCCATAGATTAATGAGTTGTGAATGTTTCTAGAGTAAAAGTAATTGTTTTAATGAATATCATTTTACTAAAATCAACTTTAAATAAATTTTATTTTTAATATAAATGTGTATGTTTGTTAATATCAAAATAAAAAATAAATTAATGAAATTATTGAATCAACACATTCTCAACATGAACCACAATGAATAACTCAAGATCATGCATCAAGTAGTTCATCTCAGGTGGCCTCAACTGATGAGGCCCGTACACCAGGACTCACTCCTCCTACATCAAAAAAACTACCAGATTGATACTCAATGCATCAAAATATACTCTATAGCTTCTACCTAAATCTAGAATATTCAGGATTGAAGATGAAGTAAATCTCCCTTTTTAACTACTAAAATGCTATCTCATGGTTTCAGATCCTAAAAACTTCACACCATTCTTTTTCAAGCTCATAAGTGGTGCTTCTAAGTATGAGAAGTCCTGTATAAACATAATGTAATAAAAGGATAGTCCCATAAAACTCTATATATCAAATACATTCTTATGATACTCCCAATAAACTAAATCTATCACCTTATATGGGTTAATTTATACTCATATATATTAGATTATATGACCCAGGAAGTGAATATTATCCATATAGAAGGGGAACTTTGTGAGATTTTAATATAACTGTTTCTCTCTTAGGCCATCCAATACAATCTCAAGATGTTTTTTATACTCATGCAGATCATGAGAGTACACCAAGATATCATCCATTAATACCACAAAAAATCCATATAAGGATGGAAAACTAAGTTCATCAGTTACATAAGAACCATTGGCACATTCGTGAGACCCGAATGACACAACCAGATCCTCATATAGACCATAAATTCTATGAAAAGTTGTATAAGGTATGTCTGAAGGTCAAACATGGAATGGATCATAACCAAATCTCAGATCAATATTTAAAAACACCTAATCTCATCGAAGCTAGTCAAAGAGATCATTTATTTAAAGTAAGGGATACCAATTCTTGACCATCAACTGATTTAATTTCTAGTAAAGTACACATAACATGAGGGCTTGGTCTGAATTTTTGGAAACAAATACCAGTGAACCCCATAGATAAGTACTAGGTCATATAAAACCATTTTCTTCTAAGTTATCTATGTATCTATTGATCTCATGAATCTTAGTAGTAGACATCCTATAAGGAGGAATGGATACTGGTGTAGTTTTTGGAACTAGCTCAATAGAGAAATCCACACCTTGCTCAGAAAGGTAAACCAGAAAAGTCATCTGGGAAGATATCCTTGAAATGATCTACTTCTAAATGGAATTCATCTAGTCACATTCCCTGATTATCCACATATAAAATAGAAATTTGGGATATCAACCCTCCCAACCCAAGATGTTCTCATCTAGATCTACTTTTCTAGACATTACATTCAACCTTTTGAGTAAAAACCCTTCCCCTTAGTGATGTATAGGTCACCCTCCATCAATAAAAATATATATGGTAAGGATAAAAAAACAGACATTATATCCTAATTATGATGTCAAACCTTGTATTATCAAGGATAAAGAGATTATATAATAATTGATACCAGCATATCTGAAGTGGGAACTCCCTACACTATTTTAAACTCTATGATCTAATATCCAATAGAGTATCGAGTTTCATAACTCCATCAGAAAACAAAAAATTGATCCAAAGGATCATCACAAAATGTAAAAATAGGAAAGATTTTGAAACACATGTATCAAAAAGGGAAAAAATACTAGAGTAGAAGCTGCAAAGAGTGTACATCTCATTATATATGACCCAAAGCTCTGCTTCTTAGTTAAAGGATGTACTAAATATATCTAGCCTAAACCATGACTATGAGAAATCACCTGGCTACCTCAAGTAGGTCTACTCCGTTGTTGAGGTGTAATTTGTGTCTGGATCCCCTAACCCTGACCACCTCCTTATCCCGAATGACCGGTAGCATTCCATCTATCATACATACATAGATATGTGAATGAAACTCATAAATATAGAGTTAGTATCAACCCCCTCCCACATAACATTGGAGGAGAGGTCTTACTAAAATGATGTATATGGACCATGCTTCCACATGCTCGACACTCGACTGGGCCTCTATCGCACTAAATCCTCTTATGTAATCACCTATAACAGAGATGATATAATAAAAAACTACCATAAATTTCACCCTAGATAGTGTTCCCCTCATAAGAATCCTCAAACGTTTGTTTCCTACCACCTAATACTCAACCACTAGGTCGAGAAGCTACACTAACTTGCTTTGGGACCCATATTCTCTTAGGTTATGTTCAATCATTAGTGTCTGATTCCCTAGTGTAGATATAGTATGTGACTGAAAAATGTTAACCTATGATCAAATGTCATGATTTAGACCTTCCTTGAAGTGTATCTCCCTATAAGGATCCTCATTAAGATACGAAAGTGAAATACACTAACACTCTATAAAGAGAAACGAATACTCCATAACGGTCATAACAACCTACTCTATATTCATAGACTAACTGTCCCATTAAGATTTCAAAGTCCAAGGAAATAAGAAATCATAAAATCTAGATTAGAAATCCCTCTATCCCATATATCAAAGCCTATCATCCTTGTTTAGAACATCCCACCATTTCTTAGTGGATCCTCGAAGCATATACATCTCAAGCATCACTATCCTATTAGAAGGTGTCTCAAGATTATTGAAAATTGATAAAGTAGTCTCAAGACATAGCTCAATAGCCTGTGGACTACAATTACCTGAAAATGTTGGTGGATACTACTACTGGAACACAGAAACCAAATCTTCTATATACGAGGAAGGCTACAAGGCTCCCTGAATGGGCTGCATAAAATGAAGGATACTCTCTTGGAACTGGGAATCAACACCCATATCAAGAACAATAGGAAACACTACAAGTAAAAATATTGGAGGTTCTAATGGAGGCCCAAGGAACACAACATATAGAGTATGGTCATCTTCACTATCCTCAAATATGAATTGAAGATGTTATAGTGAAATATCTTTAAAAATTCCAATCACACACCTCAAAAAATATTTGATAATAACCATATCACAAATTTAAATATAGGAAATGTACTATCCTTCCTATAAAAAAGACAAAACCTCTCAGTATTCTCCTAAATACAATACAGGGTAATAAGAATGGTCATAAAGAATACAAGAGTCACTACCAACTGCCCAATCCTAAAGCCGAGTATGGGTTACGCTCTTTATTTTACAGCACAAGTCTCAATATCTAGATTGTAAAGTGCAATTGGAAAATCCATTTAATGGAAAACTATTCATTTCATAATTAAATTTATTTTAAGTTAATTATCATTTATTTACCAATTATCTTAAATGGATTAATTATATACATCACTACTACCAATCTATAAGGTCCCAAACACCTAATAAACTGAAATATGGCTTCCATTTAATCCGAACCATAACACGTTCTAACCCATGCAACCAACCGTCAATGACGCAACATTTCATAATTTATTACTTAAGGTGTATGATATACCCTGTGTAGGAGAAAATATTTATGTTATAGAAGGAACATTAATTACCAACTATGTTTCTCAATCCCCTACACAAAACATTAACCAAATGACTAGTATGTCACTCAAAGAACACTTAATAAATGTCTTGAAGTCAAGAAATGCATCCTTTGTGGAATTTAAAATGCATGGAATGTGAATCTAGAAAGGTGGATAAAAAATACATGATCCATAATTCCTTGAGATATCGGTCCATAGATAAAATAGAACCCTCAGTCATAATAATAATAATATCATATATCATGTGAATCACCCAATGATGGAATCAAATCAACTATAATAGAAAAAATATAGAACAACAATTACCATCCAAGGAAATTTTTTATATATACGTGGGTTAAATAATCATAGGAATAGATCAATACAAAATTACAAAACATCCCATTTTCTCTTTTTTACCATCCCAAATAGTAATATATAAAATAAAATAAAATAGAAAACCTATGTTACCACTTTGTAGTGTCCTAAACCAGGAGCCAATAAATGGTTCCCCTAGCTGGTGGGTCACATGGCCTCAACCATGTCTCACAGTATGCTAGAGGCTTCTGGAAAGTAGTAAGGGTATAAGGTGATATAGTAGGGATACAATGACCTCATAATCACATTGTTTCACAACTGTGTAATAACAACAATCATTAGTAGAAGAATATCAAATAACTTACTAGTAGTAGATAAACATCCACATGATGATAAAAATAATAAACAAATCCCAAGGAAATATCTTATACCAAATGAGTATGTCATTTATCTATAAAAAATGGTTGGAAATACATGGACTCATGCATCCAATACAATACATGTTTCAAAAGTTACAAAAGAACAAAAAAGGATTATCACTATATAGCATCATGAGAATAGTTCTGTCCTATAATCTCCTATGTATAATCAATCAAGAATCATAAAGGGGATTCGTTCCCCAATCCTTACCTATATCCATGAAGTTTTTATAGGTACCCAAGGATGTATTGAATTGGGTGTGAGATTAAACTTATTAGGACACCACCAATAGTGTCTATAAAATGTTTAGTATATATATATAAGAATAATAAATGTGCAATATATAATAGTAATGTAAAGTGGAACATGAAAGTGTGATACTATCCATTCTACCAAGGCTTACATTAATCCATCAACTATAAACAAAGTCTAACTATAATTCATGATAAAGAAGGATTGATACTATATCATATAAAAATCAAAATCAATCACCCATAACAAGGGTTTCTAATATTTATGATAAACATACACTATGGACTATTCTGAGTAATCCAGTGTCTGAACCAATGAGCTGGATCAAAGGAATAGAAATGTAAAAGGAATCCTTAGCTTCATATGCTGTGTAATCATGTGTTAGACCCAATGGACAAATTCAAGGCGTATTAATGTCCAAGGCATCCTGAGTAATCCAAATCCATAGAGTAGAAATTTCCATGGCATCCAATATAATCCCAAATCCATGTAGTAGATATTTCCATGGAATTTGATATAGTTTTAAATCCATGGTGTAGAAATGTCCATGGAATTAAATATAATCCTTACCATTAATTTTACCTATTTCATAATACATTTCATAATCATGAACAAGCCATTAATTCTTACATGACATTCCAAGTTTTCCATTTAAACCATTTATCCATTTTAATAACATGTAATCACATAGAAAAGAAGGCATAAACCATATCCTATTACCTCAATTAATCCAACAAGGCTTCCTCCAAAAAAGGTGATGTCACACACACCTGACAGGGTGGTATAACATGGGACATATATGTGAAAACACATCACAAGTGGTTCAAGTTATGGTGAATAACCTCTAACCATAAAATGGTACTATATAAGAAAACTGCTAAGGTTCCAATAAATTAGTCAAGAAATTACATTAATTTTAGGGGTAAACACAAAAGGTATGACATGAAGCACAACAACAGAAATATCTAAACCTACCAGAAATTCAAGGAAAAGGTATTTACCCACTACCGTATACCCATAGTAGATCACTCATCCAGTATAGGCTCATAACTCAACAAGGATTAGAATAAATAAGAAGAAAAGAAGAGCAACCATGAAATATGGAATATTATCTTGCACTAAAATAAATATGTTGATATTAAGACAAACAAATAAAGGCACAAGAAGAATGAAGAACTCAATTGCGTGGATCCAATGAGATGATCAACTCTTGAATTAGACATTATATAGATGAATAAGATCAAATCCAAGTATAATTCTTTAAGAATATCTCAAAATAATGATGGATCTATCCATTGGAGGAAAATAGAAAATTATTTAGGATATAAATATATTTAAATAAATTCTAGTCATTTTACCCAAAAATCAGGGGTTGCATGGTTTGGCTGCATGGGCCTCCAAACCATGTCCAAATCATGCACCGTTCATTATAAATGGAGGAAGCTCACATGGTTCATGCACACAGTTTGAGAAATCATTCACAAAAAATGTTTTTTTTCCTCTACTAAAAACTATAGAGACCTTGTATGGGCATGTGGCCCTGTTTTCATGGTTTCCTCAAACCGTGCAGCCAACTGCTTCTCACAAAAATTCTCTGAATAGTTTACTCAAACCATGCGGCCTAAGTAACACAATTTCTAATAACTATGTGTCTAGTCTATTTCCTTAAAAAACATAGTCTCCAGGCTCTAAAAAATACCTAGACACCCCAATTTCCTCAATATCCTCTATAGGAAATCCCATTAGGTCAAAACCCATAAGTTATATTGGAATTCATAATATAAGTACCTTGTAAAAAAATCAGGATCTTACATCTATGGGTTGTGATGACTGAAAATAAAAAGTGCAGTGGTGGTGATTATTTATGATATGTGATGTGATGGACTTGATGTATCTGGGAACAATGTGATGTGATGGACTAAGTGTGTTCATGAATGGTTTCTGTATAGAAGTTATGAGAGCTCCAAGGCATATGTTGTTGGGGTGTGAGAGCAAAAAACCAGTGGAAAAGTGGTGTGGGGTACCCTTTTATTGACATTATTATTATTATGATAATATACTTGGATGAATTATTTGGTGTGTAAGATATGTATTTGTTGAGGTATATCCCACTTTTTTTTGATAACATCTATTTTTGTTGGGTTTTTATTCTTTTAAAACATTGGTGGTCAAGTTTCTTTGGAGATAGACATCATTTTCTAGGAAAAATGACCTAAATTTCAGGGATGCTTGTTTGTTTGAATTAATGGATCCGGAGTATAAATTTTTAAAAGGCCTTTTTGGGTTGTCCATGTGTTTGGAAAGCTTCATCGGTGGTTCGTATTTTTCTATATAACCTGGGATATGATCTCTCTTCTAGACACTTTCATGTCATGAACATGATACATGATGTAAACCTATTGTCGGGAAGATGTCATGAACTGGTTTAGAGCGTGAAAACTTTACACAACATGAAATTAGTTCACATTGTGAAAAGGTAAATTAGGGCCATTTTAACATCATGAGAAAAGTTTTTCAATGTATATTATAAATTTATAAATTCACATCGAGAAATGGGTTTATGTCATAAATATCTCGGGATCATCAGTTTTAAACCATGGTACACATATGGTTTATTTTTCAATCTCCATGAAGCCTTATCTATCAAACTCGAGGGTGACTTCATGATATTTTAGGGTAATTAGTTCCCTTTAATATGTATCATCCTTGTGTTTAATCCCTAATTAGTTCTCTCTGTAACACCCCAAGCTTCTACGGTACGTTTCCCTTTGAATAATGCGATAGCGTGTGTTGTACGCAACCTCGAGTTCTAACACACACCACAACTAATTAAACTAGCCGTTGTGAATAGTAATACCTAATTTTTGAAATTATATATATTTTATATTTGAAAATGGACTTCATTTTTGGACTCGGAATATCGAATTTAGCCTAAGGTGAAATTTTGGTACTTTTCGGATAACTTTCATATTTTGATGAATAGTGAAAATTACTAGATTTTAATTAAAAACAACTTTTTTAATCAAAATAAGTAATAGTGATAAATTATGAATTTGAGTGGTTTTAAAGTATATTTAGAATTTATTTTTACCATTTAATATAATGTTGGTCATTGGACATAATTTTACAATTAAATCGAACATAAACAAGTGTCAATCTTTTGGTAGTTATTATCTCTTAAAAACACGCTTTTTGTTTTGACAGCGGGAATTAATTTTAAATTAATTTCTGCCACTTCTGTGTTTTGAATTTAGAAAAATGGATTCCATATTTGGAATCAGGATGTTCAAATTGTGTAAATAGGTAACTTTTATTTTTAGACATTTTGAATAATTACTGCGGTAAATATTTTATTTACCATGGTTAAGGGTAAATCCGGTAAATAAGGGTTAAAAAAATAATATTATAATAATACTAAATTACCCTAAAACGTGTCCTAACTCTATTGGTTGATACATAGTCGACCATGGGCATCTTTGGGTCTATTTTGGGACCCCATGGATCCACTTGTGAGTGATAATGACACTTTATTTTAATTAAGTCAAAATGAATACAAAAATGACACAAGCATACATCTTTTAGAAGAACAATTTTTATATAGGGTTATACATGTTTTATTTTCGATTATAAATATTCATTATAAAGATAAAAAGATTTCCTACATAAGGATATTTTATTTATAATTTTTAGACATTATATAATTTATTTTATTTATGACACAATGATGATGCAGTAATTACTAAAATAGTGAAAAATAAAAATAATTGATCTTATAAATACCCAAATAATTATAATATGAAACTTTTAATGAATTAAACTAATTTTCTATGATAATATGATATATTAGGATTGATTTAATTGACTTTGTTTGAAGTAATCAATCTGTTAGGAGTTTCACAAAAATCAACTATTGAATAGTGTCAAAATTGACATAAAAGAGTTCTTAAAACAAATATTATATTATTAATTGATATTAAATTCCTAAAAATCTAAGGTTCGGCCAAGAGACTTATATTATGATAGGTGCCTCATTAATGGACCACTTGGGGGTCGATTGGATGTATATAGTAAGTTTATTAATCAAAAATACAAAGAGACATTGTAAAAGTGAAACTAATTAACTTAGAGTTAATACTTAAAGATAAGGTTAATATAAGTACCCAAACCTGTATAAATTCTATTGGATGAGTTGTTTTCGACCTATCCACACCTCATCCTTTGAATAGTCAACTTTGGAGCCTTTGTAAACCGAATATTAATTTATTATAAATTAATATTTCTAACTTTTCCAAAGGTGCCCCTCACCCCTCTTATAAAAGGGCACTCCTCCTTCTCATTTCTTCACACCTTCAAAGCCTTTTGGTTCGGCCAAACTCTGCCCAAATACTCTCCCAACATCCCTCAATACAACCTAGAGGCCTTAGTTTGATCAGAAAGCCAACCTAAGGAGCCCTTTTGATCAAATCAAAAGGAAGAACCCGAAGAAGAGGTAATGATTTCACCACCCTTTTCTCAGTTCATTTCTTCTTCCACTTCTTATTCCTTTGTTCTTACCATTATGAAATAATAACTCCAGTATCTCACATATACTGTGATGTTATTATAAATATGGTACAATCATATTCAGTATTCTATCCACCCTTTGAATAACATGTCACCATACGTGCGTACGTACGGCTTACCGTCTCCACGTCGTGGTGTAATTGTTATTCAATATAATATTATTTGGATGGGTATAATAATGATGTGTAACTCATGTAAATAATAAATATAACATGTTAATGATTCTGTATATATGATATACCATCCATTTATATATTATTTTAATATCAAAAGAATGATATTGTCGCTCGTGCGTACGTACGGACTACCGTCTCCACGAACGCGATGAGATTCATTCTCCATCGTATCCATTCAAGTATAATTATCATTTGATGATTTAAAAATGATGTTTAAGGACTGTATATCATTCTGGATATGAATAAGATACAACAACCATGGCTTATGTAACAAAACATATAAAAGAAAATGAGTAAGTTAACTCCCGAAACGACGATAATTCTAAGATATTATTAACAAATCAATGTTAAAAGATCATATATGATATCATATTAATATATATGATTCTTGTATAATTTAATAACAATTATTTCACCATTATACAGGAGGTTAACCTACCCCAACCAAGGAAAAGTACAAGGTAAGGGATTCTCTCATCTCACTTTCAATTCCGTGAGATTTCCATTGTTCGCTACTAAATTATTGAAAGTGGTGTATTGTGTACTTCCATTTGATATATATTATCATGATTCACTTTATATTCATGTTATTCTGTAAATCATTTGGTGGTTATTAACTTTTGGCCATGCGACTCAGTTGATTAACGTGGTAAGGGTTATTTCACAATCTCTTCATTATCCGAGGTTGTTTATATGTAATAATCTACTGGGATCTCTTTATCATCCACATCCATGTTTCTTAAAAATGTATTTCAAAACATTTTTACTATTTACAAGAATATGGGTTAAAGTCATTTATACCTTTTTTTGACTTTTTATAAGAGGTTTATAAAGGAATCTTTCCGTCGTTTTCAAAACAAGGTCCTTTTTAACCTTTTCGACAGAATTGAGGTAAGAATGTTTTTTTTAACTTATACGGCGGGTGCGGTTATTTTACGCCGTTATAAAATCTTCAAAGCTTTCCTTACAAGCTTATAAGGATATTTTCAAAGTAAATGTTTTCTTTTATAATTATGTTACTTTTAAATGATTTCAAAAAAAGAGATATTTCTCTCAAAAATATGAAAATCCAGTGTAAATGTATACGTATTTAACGCAAGCTTCAAAATGTTTTCAGAAAACCTGACTATCGAGTATGGTAGATAGGAAGGGATTGGGAGTGGACCCATCATGGCCTATAATTAGTCGAGCAGTCTCAGAATTAGTTATTTTGTTTTCAGAAGCTTGCATAATGATTTCATAAAAACACTGGAGTACTTTTTAGCAATTTTAAACATAAGTATCTTCTAAAAATATTACATCGGTAGGTCTCATGAGACAAACTAGTGTCTTGGCACAAGGCCTTGACAAAATCTTATTTGTAGTCTTGGCACGAGGCCTTGGCTATGTGGTTATGATAGTCTGGCATTATGCATTCCAACATTATGAAAGTGGTTATTGATATTTCATGTGATTATTCGATTAGTAGAATATCCATGTGAATAAGTAAATGGCATTATTTCATTTTACTTTTGCCATACTATGTTGAAGTTCAATTTTAAAAGGCTTTTGTTTTAGTAATTCATTGCCTTAAATGTTTATGATTATTTTGAATGTTCCGCTATATTGTTATCCTTACTGGGCATTTGAGCTCACCCCTTTTCTATGTTTTATTTTTCCCAGGTAGTGAAGAAGTAAATTATGAATGACTTGCAGGGATATTATGAGGGGTTAATAGTGTGGATTGTGGAAACATTATGTTGTTGTATTAGTTTTTCACTTTGAAATGTAATGTAAAACTTATGAATATATCTAGTGTTTCCAAGGCTACTAAACCAATCGGTCTTTCGGGATTTGATCTTTCTTGTGATCATGCCAATGTTATGTAATTAATGCACCGACTCTGGGTAGCTGGGGTCGGGGCGTTACAGTTGGTATCAGAGGAAGTTTAGTACAAACCTTGGAAGCTAGATTTAGATAAACTCTGATTAGAGCACGTAGACCTAAGATGAACTTTGAGGATTAGTATAGAAGAACTTCCTAGAATTTTGGTATTGTAGAGACTTTGTGAGTTTTGCGAGCAATAAATCCCTGTCTGGATACGAGCAGGTAGAGGCGGCTCTGGCACAGATGTACCTAGGGGTAAAACCCGAAAACACCGCTTTGAGCTAGACTCGAACGGGAACTGGTGCACGACAACGGGCCTTGCTGCACTCTTGGTTACGACACTCCCGGGGGATATGCTTAGGATAACTCTCACTTTCTTTACAAATCATTATGAAGGGTTTATGAGTATATACTTCCTCAAAGAAAACATATTTATGATTATGGATTATATCCATAGATAGTTCAATTTATGTTTAGTGTTTTATAAGTATGGGATTATGTATTTTGATGCATAAACTGATCTAGTTTATGCCATTTTTTAGAAATGGCGCCTAGTGGAAGAAATGGAAACCGTATCAATGCACGCACTCCATGTAGGGATTTCCCTCCTGCTCAAGATAATTATAGTGGGGCTGGTGATGCAACTGGTGCTGATCAGCTAATCACCGTACTGGGACAACTTACTCAGGTTATGAATAATAACCTTACCCGTATGGAGCACCCTGATCCGCAGCGTGGAGGATCAATGTTAGATCGATTCATGAGACAACAACCACCAACGTTCAATGGGAGTACAAATCCCTTAGTAGCTGAGCAATGGATATTTTCCCTAGAGAAAATATTTCAGGCTTTGGGGAGTAGTGAAAGGGAAAAAGTTACCATGGCAGTTTACCGCCTCACTGGAGATGCTGATCAATGGTGGTCATTGATTCAAAACATGAAGGAAGATGATGAAGTATCAAACATGGAATGGAGGGAGTTCAAAGATCTGTTTTTAGAAAAATACTTTCCTCGCGACCATCGAGTAGATATGGAAAGGCAATTTCTGAGTCTGAGACAAAAGGAGGATGATAATGTCACAAAGTATGAGGCTAACTTTACAAGGTTAGCGAGGTACGCTGGTGATTATATTCGCAACCCAAGAAGTAAGATTGACCGTTTCTTTGATGGGTTAAAACCATTTCTCCGTCGAGCATTAGTCTCACAATCCTTTTCATCGTACGAAGACATTGTCTCATGTGCTATCAAGACCGAAAAGGAATTCTCTAAGTCTTATGACTTTAAAGCAAAGCAAGAGAAGAAGAGACCTGCTGATCAATCTGGGAATGGAAATAAGGGGAAGAAGGGAAAGGTTGAATATCCATCTTGTGGTAAGTGCGGGAAGAAACACCCCGGTGCTTGCCTGAAGGGAATGGGAGTCTGTTACAAGTGTGGTGAAAAAGGCCACCAAGCTCATGATTGCAAGGGGAAGAAGGAAGCTACCAACGTTCAGTGCTACAATTGCAGGGAGATGGGGCATTATGCAAATGCATGTCCTAAGCGTCAGGAGAACTTACCTCAGAAAAGGCCAAGGGATCAAGGCCAGGGTTATGCTATCACTACTGCTGAGGTAGAAACTCCGAAAGACGTGGTGGCAGGTAATTTAATGGTTTCCTCAAGTTTAGCAAATGCATTATTTGATTCTGGATCATCGCATTGTTTCATATCTTCCCAGTTTGCTAAGAAAATTAGATATTTCCAATTTGATTTAATAAGGGAGTTGTCAGTTAAAACTCCTAAGGGAAGTATCGTTGCAACAAAGTTTTGTGAATCAGTCCCCATTAGAGCACATAAATTTTCTTTATCTGCTGATTTCATCGTCATACCTATGATTGAGTTTGATATAATCCTCGGTATGGACTGGCTTTCGGACTATGATGCGAAGATTTATTGTAAGAAGAAATAGGTTACGATTCTTGATGATAATGATAAGGAACACCTTATTTTTAGAGCAGAATCGTCACCACCTAATTCTTATTTAGACCCACCCCCAGTAGCTCAACTTAATTCAATTATTGGGGAGGAAGAGAATGAAATAACTGTCGGTGAGGAAAGGAATGTTCAAATAGAGGATGTACCTGTTGTGAAAGAATTTGTAGATGTATTTCCGGAAGATTTACCTGGACATCCTCCAGAACGAGAAGTTGAGTTTTCTATTGATTTGATTCCTGGATCAAGGCCTATATCGAAGACCCCTTATAGAATGGCCACTGTAGAGTTAGTCGAACTAAAGAAACAACTAGAGGAATTGAGTAATAAGGGATTTATTCGCCCTAGTGTTTCTCCATGGGGAGCCCCTGTTCTTTTTGTTAAAAGAAAGATGGATCTATGAGGTTATGTATCGACTACAGGGAGATCAATGCTATAACGATAAAGAACAAGTATCCCCTACCTCGTATTGATGATTTATTTGACCAACTGCATGGAGCTCAATACTTTTCAAAGATTGACCTTCGATCTGGATACCATCAGTTGTGTGTGAAGAAGGAAGACATTCCGAAAACAGCATTTCGAACCAGGTACGGGCATTACGAGTTTACTGTAATCCCGTTTGGATTGACTAATGCACCCTCTGTATTCATGGATCTGATGAATAGAGTCTTCAAGGAGTATCTAGATGAATTTGTGGTGGTATTTATTGATGATATCTTGGTATACTCCAAAACCTACGAAGATCATGAAAATCACTTGCGCATTATCTTGAAGACTCTGAGGAGGCATGAATTATATGGGAAGTTTAGCAAGTGTGAATTCTGGCTTCAGGAGATTTCTTTTCTTGGCCATATTGTCTCTAAAGATGGAATCTCTGTTGATCCTTCTAAGACCAAGGCAATCCAAGAATGGCCAGCACCTACGAGTATAACTGAGGTACGTAGTTTTATTGGCTTGGCAGGTTATTATCGACGTTTCGTCCAGAATTTTGCCCGATTGGCTAACCCATTAACGAAGATCACACGTAAAGGGGTTAAATTTGTTTGGACAAAAGAGTGTGAAGAATGTTTCGAAGAACTGAAGAGAAGATTAGTCAATGCTCTTATATTGACTCTACCATCGGGGAATGATGGGTTCGTTATTTATAGTGATTCATCAAAGAAAGGACTTGGCTGTGTCCTTATGCAGAATGATAGAGTTATTGCCTATGCATCACGACAGTTGAAAATTCATGAACAAAACTATCCTACTCATGATCTCGAGTTAGCAGCAGTGATATTTGCTTTGAAAATATGGAGGCACTACCTCTATGGTGAAAAATGTGAGATTTATACTGATCACAAGAGTTTGAAGTATATTTTCTCACAAAAAGAACTCAACATGAGGCAAAGGAGATGGCTTGAATTACTCAAGGATTATGATTGTACGATACACTACCACCCAGGGAAGGCAAACAAGGTGGCAGATGCTTTGAGTAGAAAAGACCATGGAGTTTTGAACAATATGAGAATTTAAAGGGATCCAATTTTCATGGAGCTAGTGAAGATGGACATGGGAATAACCAGGGAAGGTGAAACATCAATGCTTTTTCAAATGGTTGCCAAACCATCTTTACTAGAAAGGATTAAGAGTTCTCAGACTGATGATGAAGAATTCCAAAAGAAGATTAAAGCTGTGAATGATGGGAGATTGAGAGACTTTGCGTATGAAGGTGGAATTTTGAAATTCGGGAAGAGACTTTGTGTTCCCAATATACCTGATCTAAAAAGAGAATTGCTGGATGATGCTCATAGTTCCAATTTCTCTATACACCCTGGGAGCACCAAAATGTATAGAGATTTGAAGGAACATTTTTGGTGGGACAACATGAAGAGGGAGATTGCTGATTTTGTGTCAAGATGTATGGTTTGTCAACAAGTCAAAGCTGGAAGGCAACAGCCTGGAGGAGTCATGCAACCTCTTCCCATACCGGAGTGGAAATGGGACAATATTACGATGGACTTTGTCATGGGGCTACCAAATACTCCTAGAAGGAACGATGCAATATGGGTTATTGTTGATCGTCTTACCAAGTCAGCACATTTTCTTGCTATAAGAGAAGATCTACCCCTGGAACGTCTAGCAAGACTATACATTAATGAAGTTGTGAGACTTCATGGAGTACCCCTATCGATTGTTTCTGATCGTGATCCCCGTTTTACTTCAAGATTTTGGAAAAGTCTTCAGAAATCCCTGGATACTGAACTTCATTTGAGCACTGCTTACCACCCTCAGACAGACGGACAATCAGAACGGACTATTCAGACCTTAGAAGACATGTTGAGATCTTTCTCACTTGATTTTCAGGGTATGTGGGATCAATATTTACCACTAGTAGAATTTTCCTATAACAATAGCTTCCATTCGAGTATTCAGATGGCACCATATGAAGCGTTATACGGAAAGAGATGTCGTACACCAACCTGTTGGGATGACGTTGGTGAAAGAAAACTTGTAGGCCCTGAACTGGTGGAGGAAACGGTGGAAAAGGTGAAGGTAATCCAAAATCACATTAAAGCAGCTCAAAGTAGGCAGAAGAGCTATGCCGATAATCGAAGGAAGGATTTGGAATTTCAAGTCGGTGATCATGTTTTCCTGAAGGTATCTCCGTGGAAGGGAGCCATACGTTTTGGTAAGAAAGGTAAATTGAGTCCCAGGTACATCGGACCTTTCGAAATTCTAGAACGAATTGGGGCTGTAGCTTACCGATTGGCAATGCCGCCAGGTCTCTCCAAAGTTCACGATGTATTCCACGTATCTTTGTTGAGGAAATACATGCCTGACCCAACGCATGTACTCACCTATGAAGATTTAGAACTGGAACCCGATCTGTCTTATTGCGAAGAGCCCATCAAGATTCTTGATACGAGAGAACAAGTGCTGAGAAACCGGACGACGCGTCTGGTAAAAGTTTTGTGGAGGAATCATAAGATGGAAGAGGCAACGTGGGAACCCGAGGAACTTATGATGAAGAACCACCCGAGTCTTTTTATGCAGTAATACCCTAGAAATTGCGAGGACGCAATTTTTTGAAGGAGGGGAGAATGTAACACCCCAAGCTTCTACGGTACGTTTCCCTTTGAATAATGCGATAGCGTGTGTTGTACGCAACCTCGAGTTCTAACACACACCACAACTAATTAAACTAGCCGTTGTGAATAGTAATACCTAATTTTTGAAATTATATATATTTTATATTTGAAAATGGACTTCATTTTTGGACTCGGAATATCGAATTTAGCCTAAGGTGAAATTTTGGTACTTTTCGGATAACTTTCATATTTTGATGAATAGTGAAAATTACTAGATTTTAATTAAAAACAACTTTTTTAATCAAAATAAGTAATAGTGATAAATTATGAATTTGAGTGGTTTTAAAGTATATTTAGAATATATTTTTACCATTTAATATAATGTTGGTCATTGGACATAATTTTACAATTAAATCGAACATAAACAAGTGTCAATCTTTTGGTAGTTATTATCTCTTAAAAACACGCTTTTTGTTTTGACAGCGGGAATTAATTTTAAATTAATTTCTGCCACTTCTGTGTTTTGAATTTAGAAAAATGGATTCCATATTTGGAATCAGGATGTTCAAATTGTGTAAATAGGTAACTTTTATTTTTAGACATTTTGAATAATTACTGCGGTAAATATTTTATTTACCATGGTTAAGGGTAAATCCGGTAAATAAGGGTTAAAAAAATAATATTATAATAATACTAAATTACCCTAAAACGTGTCCTAACTCTATTGGTTGATACATAGTCGACCATGGGCATCTTTGGGTCTATTTTGGGACCCCATGGATCCACTTGTGAGTGATAATGACACTTTATTTTAATTAAGTCAAAATGAATACAAAAATGACACAAGCATACATCTTTTAGAAGAACAATTTTTACATAGGGTTATACATGTTGGATTTTCGATTATAAATATTCATTAGAAATCTAAAAAGATTTCCTACATAATGATATTTTATTTATAATTTTTAGACATTATATAATTTATTTTATTTATGACACAATGATGATGCAGTAATTACTAAAATAGTGAAAAATAAAAATAATTGATCTTATAAATACCCAAATAATTATAATATGAAACTTTTAATGAATTAAACTAATTTTCTATGATAATATGATATATTAGGATTGATTTAATTGACTTTGTTCTAAGTAATCAATCTGTTAGGAGTTTCACAAAAATCAACTATTGAATAGTGTCAAAATTGACATAAAAGAGTTCTTAAAACAAATATTATATTATTAATTGATATTAAATTCCTAAAAATCTAAGGTTCGGCCAAGAGACTTATATTATGATAGGTGCCTCATTAATGGACCACTTGGGGGTCGCTTGGATGTATATAGTAAGTTTATTAATCAAAAATACAAAGAGACATTGTAAAAGTGAAACTAATTAACTTAGAGTTAATACTTAAAGATAAGGTTAATATAAGTACCCAAACCTGTCTAAATTCTATTGGATGAGTTGTTTTCGACCTATCCACACCTCATCCTTTGAATAGTCAACTTTGGAGCCTTTGTAAACCGAATATGAATTTATTATAAATTAATATTTCTAACTTTTCCAAAGGTGCCCCTCACCCCTCTTATAAAAGGGCACTCCTCCTTCTCATTTCTTCACACCTTCAAAGCCTTTTGGTTCGGCCAAACTCTGCCCAAATACTCTCCCAACATCCCTCAATACAACCTAGAGGCCTTAGTTTGATCAGAAAGCCAACCTAAGGAGCCCTTTTGATCAAATCAAAAGGAAGAACCCGAAGAAGAGGTAATGATTTCACCACCCTTTTCTCAGTTCATTTCTTCTTCCACTTCTTCTTCCTTTGTTCTTACCATTCTGAAATAATAACTCCAGTATCTCACATATACTGTGATGTTATTATAAATATGGTACAATCATATTCAGTATTCTATCCACCCTTTGAATAACATGTCACCATACGTGCGTACGTACGGCTTACCGTCTCCACGTCGTGGTGTAATTGTTATTCAATATAATATTATTGGGATGGGTATAATAATGATGTGTAACTCATGTAAATAATAAATATAACATGTTAATGATTCTGTATATATGATATACCATCCATTTATATATTATTTTAATATCAAAAGAATGATATTGTCGCTCGTGCGTACGTACGGACTACCGTCTCCACGAACGCGATGAGATTCATTCTCCATCGTATCCATTCAAGTATAATTATCATTTGATGATTTAAAAATGATGTTTAAGGACTGTATATCATTCTGGATATGAATAAGATACAACAACCATGGCTTATGTAACAAAACATATAAAAGAAAATGAGTAAGTTAACTCCCGAAACGACGATAATTCTAAGATATTATTAACAAATCAATGTTAAAAGATCATATATGATATCATATTAATATATATGATTCTTGTATAATTTAATAACAATTATTTCACCATTATACAGGAGGTTAACCTACCCCAACCAAGGAAAAGTACAAGGTAAGGGATTCTCTCATCTCACTTTCAATTCCGTGAGATTTCCATTGTTCGCTACTAAATTATTGAAAGTGGTGTATTGTGTACTTCCATTTGATATATATTATCATGATTCACTTTATATTCATGTTATTCTGTAAATCATTTGGTGGTTATTAACTTTTGGCCATGCGACTCAGTTGATTAACGTGGTAAGGGTTATTTCACAATCTCTTCATTATCCGAGGTTGTTTATATGTAATAATCTACTGGGATCTCTTTATCATCCACATCCATGTTTCTTAAAAATGTATTTCAAAACATTTTTACTATTTACAAGAATATGGGTTAAAGTCATTTATACCTTTTTTTGACTTTTTATAAGAGGTTTATAAAGGAATCTTTCCGTCGTTTTCAAAACAAGGTCCTTTTTAACCTTTTCGACAGAATTGAGGTAAGAATGTTTTTTTTAACTTATACGGCGGGTGCGGTTATTTTACGCCGTTATAAAATCTTCAAAGCTTTCCTTACAAGCTTATAAGGATATTTTCAAAGTAAATGTTTTCTTTTATAATTATGTTACTTTTAAATGATTTCAAAAAAAGAGATATTTCTCTCAAAAATATGAAAATCCAGTGTAAATGTATACGTATTTAACGCAAGCTTCAAAATGTTTTCAGAAAACCTGACTCTCGAGTATGGTAGATAGGAAGGGATTGGGAGTGGACCCATCATGGCCTATAATTAGTCGAGCAGTCTCAGAATTAGTTATTTTGTTTTCAGAAGCTTGCATAATGATTTCATAAAAACACTGGAGTACTTTTTAGCAATTTTAAACATAAGTATCTTCTAAAAATATTACATCGGTAGGTCTCATGAGACAAACTAGTGTCTTGGCACAAGGCCTTGACAAAATCTTATTTGTAGTCTTGGCACGAGGCCTTGGCTATGTGGTTATGATAGTCTGGCATTATGCATTCCAACATTATGAAAGTGGTTATTGATATTTCATGTGATTATTCGATTAGTAGAATATCCATGTGAATAAGTAAATGGCATTATTTCATTTTACATTTGCCATACTATGTTGAAGTTCAATTTTAAAAGGCTTTTGTTTTAGTAATTCATTGCCTTAAATGTTTATGATTATTTTGAATGTTCCGCTATATTGTTATCCTTACTGGGCATTTGAGCTCACCCCTTTTCTATGTTTTATTTTTCCCAGGTAGTGAAGAAGTAAATTATGAATGACTTGCAGGGATATTATGAGGGGTTAATAGTGTGGATTGTGGAAACATTATGTTGTTGTATTAGTTTTTCACTTTGAAATGTAATGTAAAACTTATGAATATATCTAGTGTTTCCAAGGCTACTAAACCAATCGGTCTTTCGGGATTTGATCTTTCTTGTGATCATGCCAATGTTATGTAATTAATGCACCGACTCTGGGTAGCTGGGGTCGGGGCGTTACACTCTCTCTTTGGTTTTCCCCATTCTTCCCATATTCTATATTATCAATGTGTGATATCTAGACCATTTTTGAATCGGGTTTTTTTCTTGATGTTTATGAGATCTAGGTTTACCTTTTTATCTGATTCATCTTTTTTCTTCACTAGAATTACCTATTAAGAGTGTTTCATTTATATTCATATAAAGTTATGTGGTCTAGAACGAATCCCAATAGTCTTTTTCAAAATGATTTAAGTATGTTCAATACTATGAGATTATGCCAACAACTCATACACATTAACTAATAGAGTAATGGGTGTTGATAATCAAGTGTTTGGTATAATCCTTGTATACCTATGGTCCATTAGTGTTGATACATGGATTATGACTACCTGTAGAGTTACCCTACCCATGAACAATAATAAAATGGATATTGGATAAAAATAAGAATTAACATTAAATGAGGCCTTAGGCAATTGATTGTAATAGGATCACTTTAGAAAATGGCTTACTTTTTATTGAAATAACTAGTGGTACTTTGATATGATATGGTCGAGTAAAGATTCATGTTAATGGGTAAAGACATAATTTTATGACTAAAAGGGAATTGAAAGACAAAAGGTAATTGGATGAATTTACCTTTGTGGCCCATGATGCATGTTTTTTCATTCTTAACATTATGGCTTGGGTTGTATCTTATGCTATAATTCTTATAGGGTTTGGATTGGTTATGTTATAATTCTTATAGGTATTGGAACAATTATGTTTTAATGATTATTAGTCTTAGCCTGGTTATGTTTTAATGCTAGTAGGTTGTGGATCAGTTATGATGAAATGATTATTTAGAGGGATTGGCCTATTTATATTGTAATTCTTATAGGTCTTGGCCCAGTTATATTGTAATTCATATAGGTCTTGGCCCAGTTATGCTAAAATGATTATATAAAGCTCTTGGACTAGTTATGTTGTAATTTTTATAGGGATTGGAACTGTTATGCGGAAATCATTATATAGAGTGTTTGAATCATTTATGTTGAAATTATTATATAGAGTTCTTGACCCGATTATGATATAATATTTATAGGGCTTCTCCTAGTTATGCTGAAATACTTATACAGAGAGATTTTCCTATTTATGTGATTACCCCATAGACTTGTGGTTATGGATGGGATGTTAATTCTACATGCACATAGATATTATGGAATGGTACTAAAGTAGGTTAGTTGTTATACTCCATTAATTGATAAATTAATACTCCTATTTATCTCTTTATTTCATAAATTTACTGTCAAACATGTTTTCTTTAGAATTATGTTTTCAACCAACTGATTTATAGTTACACCCTATTTAGGACTCCATTTTTTACCCAATAGGATTACATGGATGCATGTTTAGACAAGGTTAAAGGGACTTGTGGTTTACTTTTAATTATTGGATGGGTTTGTTCTTGGAGGTGGGATCAACTATGTATTGAGGACTGACGTATTTTGAGTTTATTTGTTTCATCTTGGTATTTTATCTTTATGATTTACAATATTTAATATAGATAAATTTTAACATAAAATTTCATGGTTTATGAATATTTGGTTTAATTGCTTCATCATTTTTCTTCCAGTTGAATGATGTACTGTTTCTGCTATTTATGTTACTTTGATATTTGTATATTTCTATTGTATATCCACTCTGTACCAAGGTGTATAGTCTCCCCATTATATTCTCCATAGTCCAAATTATAGTCACCATCCTCTGGCATATATGAAGGTATTCTTGATGTGAAATAACTAACTTGGATTGTCCACATGAGAGAGTACCAGATCGGGGGAAGTTACAATGTTGTATCAAAGCCCCAGATTTCCTTTACCACTTCTTTACTAGTTGGGAATGGTATAAAGTAGATTAAGAAAATATCGGGACATGGTAATGAGATTATTAATGGGATTATTTAACCCATGTACAAGGGAAAAACTGAGTCCCTTGGGATGGGATTGTTGTTTAGGTTGTTCATTTGTTATGATTGATATTAATTCACTTTGGGTGATTCACATGTTGTGTGATGCTATTATTTATTGAGATTTATACTCATGGACCAAATGGAATGAGATGAGTATGTATGTATCATGATAGGCCCCTGGGGATATATATATATATATATATTAACATCCTGTTTCTATTTTCAAGTATCTCTAAACCCCTCTTTTCTCAAAACTTTGGATGGGTTTTGTTTTCGGTTGATTCATGTTGAAACGTTAAAAGTATTGAAATTTTTGGGCTAGTGCACGATTGGTGCACAGTTTCCCCAAATCATGTTCCCTCTCAAGATAAACCATAAAAACCTAGATTGTAGGGTTTTGTTTGGTTGGTGCATGATTTTTTAGACTGTGAACCCTCTTAGGAGAAACTGTTCGACCATATAAAGGGGAGCCAAGCCATGCCGCATGGTTTGGTCTAATAGTGAAAGTCCACCC
Organism: Viscum album; assembly: GCA_963277665.1. NCBI lineage: Eukaryota > Viridiplantae > Streptophyta > Magnoliopsida > Santalales > Viscaceae > Viscum > Viscum album. The sequence goes on along the minus strand of OY728130.1, from coordinate 2,100,975,918 downwards.
AGGAAACCATGAACGAATTTTAATTAATCCACAAATTTAATTTTAAAATTTGAAAACCCAAAATTTAGGTGGCAGACAGACCTAGAATGACCCCATATGATTTCTTCTTCCTTGGGAGCATCCAAGAGCGATTCTTAGCCCCTCTGATCCCTCCCAGAAGCGTTTTGAATCCTGAAGAACAATGTTCGATCTCCTCCCAACTAGTCTCCTCACCCCATTCTCTATCTGATTCTATCTTCTTTATCATACCTAGGGTTCTGTACATCCACATGTTTTTTTATGGATCTAATACCCTATGTTCTGGGATCTTAAACCTAGGTTTGATCCTTGTTTTCAAGATTCTTTATCATAATTCTTCATTGTCGAATCCCAATTAGGGTTTGGTGTTTAGAGATCTACAAATACTAAGTTTGGTGGTTTTGTTATGTTGCCCAATTTTTTTAACCCTAAATTGATTTATTTAATTTTAATTGTTTGAATTAAATTAAATTTCTTAATTTCAATTATATTACCTTCAATTGGTTTGTTAGAAAAACCCAATTCCATTTAATTGGGGTTATGAAATTTTATTTTGGCATGAAATTTAGAGAACCCACAATTCCACTGAATTTGGGTGTGTTTATGGAAATTGGTTAAATTTAAATTGTTTTATTTAAATTATGGAATTTATTTGATGGACAAATTGTGAAAAAACCCAATTCCATTGAATTGGGGGGTTTGTTATGAATTTGATGAAATTTTTTTGAAATTAAATTGTTGAATTAAATCGGCAAAGTGAATTGGGAATTGATTTCAAATTCTTATGTTTTAAAAATGTATTAAATTATTTTTGATAGAATCTTTTGGGGTTTATCATGGAAAAATAATTTTTTTACTAAAAAATCATTTTGGTTTTTAATTGGAAAATTGGCATGTTTGAAATGGGAGAATGGGATGAATTTTATTTTAAAATGTTTCTTGAAAACAAATTTCCCATCATTTTTGTTTACTAGAGAACATGCATTGTTATATAGTTAGTGAGTTATTAGGGACAATCATGTTTGGATGGGAATACACTGACTTTGTATTGACATTTTACAACAATACTTCAAAAAAATACCTTTAACAACGATAGAATAAAACTTTATCAGTGCTAAAAAAGTGCTATTAAAGGACCCCTTAAATAGCACTAAAAATTTTGTATTAAATGGGTCCTTTAAGAAAACTTTTTAGCATTATTTAAGGGACCTTTTAACCGTGCTATTAAAGGGGGACTTTAAAAATGTTTTTTAGTACTGATAAAAGTAGCACTATTAAAGGGGGTAAAAAAATATAGACGTCCATGAGCATCCAACCCCTTTATTAGCACTTCCATGAACCCTTTAATAGTGCTCCACCCCCTTTATTAGTGCCTTTCATTTCCCCCCTTTATCAGCACTTTGAGAATTTGTATCCTCATGCGCTCTCACCTGGATTTGAAAAATGCACCTCTCCTTTGAAGATGGAATGAGTTTAACACTACACCATGTTATTTTTCTGTTTTTTAATGATATACTTGTTTATATATATATATATAATTATTTTTAAATACATTAAAAAATATATGTGTCTGTGTGTGAGATATATATACTTATATTTTTCTATATATATTATATATTATATACATTTACATATACTATAATATAATATAAATATATTTAATAAAATAAATAAATAAGTAACAAATATTTAATAAATAAATAATAAATAATAAATAATAGATACTAGATACTAGATACTAGATAAATAAATAAATAAATAAATAAATAAATAATGAATAAATAAATAATAAATAATAAATAATAAATAAATAATAAATAAATAATAAATAATAAATAAATAATTAAGTAAACCCTAAAATGTTAAGAAACTCTAAAAATATTAAAAACACTGAAATGACCAAAAAATTTGATTTAACAATCCTTTTTAAGCCCCACAACCAGTCAAATTGATGATTATGAAATGAGATCAATATGATATGTGGTACAGGCCGAACAGACACATGGATCAGATGTTATAGCCGTTTGAATTTTAAGAAATCAGGGTTGGCGACTAAAAACTCCATTTGAGAGGCCTTGTGGCCCTTTTTGGAGAAATGGGGGGCATAATGCTCAAATAGCTATTCCCATACCTATACTGTATATATCTCATCACAAGATTTGATTTTATTTGTGGTGGATCCCAAACAGACACTCGAATCAAAATTTATAGTCGTTTGAAGTTCGAGTTACGTTTTTAACTTATTTTAGATCATTTTTTTAATTTTGTTACCTTTAAATTTATATTAAATAACTATTACTCTATAATAATAAGAAAAAAAATAATTAAAAATATATTTTTTTATAATTATTTTATAATCCATTTTCACTAAATATCTTATAAATTAACTATAAATGCCTATTTACCTTATCTAAAACATATTTTAAAAAATATATATTATATTTATATCAGTATAAATATATTTATATATTAATATATTATTTTTAATGAAATATAATTTTTTTGAAGTATACTTTTATCAACGCTTGTAAAAATGTGCTGATTAAGGTTCCCCTTTAACAACATTGTTTAGATCTGTTAAAGACCCCCTTTAACTACACTTTTTTTAGAACTGAAAAAGGTTGTCTTTAAAAGTGTTTTTAGCTAGTGTTGTTAAAGATCTAGTGTTGTATAAACCCAATTTTATAGTATTGAAACTCTAACATGAACATTATTTAGCACATTGAATTCCCTAGTGGGATATCATTGATTCCTCTCTTGTTAGTGTCGAGGGACATGTGTACACACTGTGGTTTACCATATGTGTGTGTGAGGATCACATAACCTAAAAATATAATAAATATTGTATGATTACCATGTTTATTTCTTGTTTATATTTTAGATATAAATGTGTGCCAATGTTTATAAACTATTTTACATGCCTTGTGAAGTTATATAAACTGTTTTAAATAAAGATGTTTAATTAATCCATTGTTTTATAAATATTCCATCAATTGAAATGTGAATATTTTGTTTAAAATTATTTCCATCATTTGAAATGTATCCCATATTTTTAAATGTAAATCACGGATTGTTTTAATTATTATTTTCAAATTCCACACATGTTTAATTAAAATTTAAATCTCTCTTTTCTTAATTAAACGTTGGTATATGTTATGGAATCTTTGATGAGACCCTACTAGGACTTTTAGCTAACACCATACATGTTCCTGTGGGTGTTTGTAGATTATATTCTTATAGGTTAGACAAAGGGTAAATTTCCACTTGGAGGTGGTATTAGCTATTAATCATTGAACTTGGTGAGTTGCGTTTGTTGGAAAGTTTTGTAGTTTTTCCTTTCTTCTGGTACATTATAGTACTACTTTTGGTTGTTACACCTGTTTGAAATCTAGTACACTTCTCCCATTGGAGTTTCTTTTACAAGAATCATGACTTGTTTATATTTCTTCCCTTGTTTTTTGGAAAATTCATTCCCAATTTCATATTATATGATTCCAGGTGCTTGTCTCAAACCCATGGGGATTGGCAATTCCCATCGGGCTATTTCATTGACAGTTCGGTTATCGGGTTACTTGGGTACTCGGGATGGTTTGTGACAAAGTGGTATCAGAAATGATGGTTTTTCGTCTTACCATTATTTCATTGTGTATTTTTTTAATCTTTTTGTGAGTTTGGATGTAGTTGAGATTGAGTGTCTATCCATCTATCATCGTAATGTACCTTAAGTCTCCAGGGATGGTTTGGGAAAGACGTCTTGAGGATTAGTTATAGTCTTTTACCAAATTTAGATTTGGATTAGTAAAATCCAAATATTGTTTTCCTATTTATGGGGATTAATTTTTCCCTTATCACTCTCTTAGAGTGTTAATATAATTTCTTCTTTATTTTCTGATGATGTTTTGTAGAATAATGCCTCCAAGAAGACATGTGAATCAGATCCAGGAGGAATTTTCTACTAAAAAATAGTGAGTGAATCCTCTCATGGACTTGAGTATGGTTGAGGTGTTAATGAATGATATCCAAGCTTTGGGATAGGCACCAACTCTATTTCCCATTAAGGCTCCAACTATGGAACCTCATAAGGAAATTATAATGATTTTTCTCAAGAGTTCCTTCACTAGAAGACAACACTGTTCAAATGATCAAATGATCCTCAAGAGGCCGACGAATGGATGATTATAATGGATTTCTTGTTTGGGTTCTTTGAGACACTTAAGGAAATCTAGGTGAAGTGTTCCACCTTTGTACTTTAAGGGACAAGCTGGATATGTTGGAAAAAATGTTGATAGTGAAGAAACATGAGGACTTGGAGTGGAAATACTTAAAAGTTATTTTCAAAGAACAATTATATCCAGAGTCGATGCTATTGTAAAATGCTATGAAGTTTTTCATACTTGAGAAGGCTGACAAGACCAGGAAATAATATGAAAACCATTTTTTTGAGCTCATGCACTCCATACCTGATATAGTATTGACTAAAAATATAAAGGTTCAAATGTTTGAGTTGGGGTTATGATATGATATTCATTATCAGGTTTTTTGCTAAATATTCCTTCTTATGTTGATGTGATGGATAGAGCACTAATGGTCAATATGGACCTGGATGGTAAGTTAGGGTAATTAGGTGTTTCTTTCACTCCTAGTGGTGGTGTGCATTCCTCTATGGTAAAGAACAATCATGATGTTTTCCATGTTGGTTCTCGATATCAAGATCATTATAGACCTCCTACAGTGCCTGGTAGAGGCCCTTTAATTTTTTAAAAGTTTGGAAATCTTGAGCATTATAAGTAAGTTTCCACTGAGGCAACCAAGGTATGTGGTTCTTGTGGACTTTTTAGACTCCTCAAAAATTTATTCAATGTTTATTCCACTCTTCTTGGTTGCATGATATCGTCGAAAACTTCTAGAATTGTGGTACAATTAGATGCTTCACATGTAAAAGGGTTACAACCATAGACATTTGGAACAATTCTTCTTCACACAGTGGAAGATTCTTCAAAGGAAAAGGATACAGGTCTAGAGAATATGAAAGGTAACATAAGTATAGCTTCATTATTAGTGATTAATCTATTTGATACAGGTTCATATCATTCGTTTATTCCAACTTGTATTGTTAATATACTAAATCATCTTATAAATCTTCTATCTTGTGATGTGGATATTACTACACCCCTTGGTATGAAAATAGAGAAGGGTCACTGTAGTACCTCTTGTGTCTTATCTTTGACAGATGTTGAGCTCGCTTGGATTTTCATAGTTCTTGACATGAAACTTCATATTCAGGATGGACTATCACATTAAAAATAAATCTTTGATTTATTTTTATCTTCGATGGGTATCATTTTCTACACCCGATGGTGTGTGTTGTGTGTTTCAAGGAGAATGGGACCTGAGGTTGAGTAGAGCCGAAACTTCTTATCCAGAGTTAGGGAAAGTGATATCTGTGTTTTTATAGATCTGGACAGAGATTATTTGGGTGGTGATATCCCTCCAGTTGTCATCAATTTTCCCGATGCGTTTCCTTATGGTTTCTATGGGTTACTGCCGGTAAGAGAGGTAGGGTTTTCTATTGAATTATTATATATTACTCAAACAATGTCTATTACCTCTTAATACATTTCACCAGCTAAAATGAAAGATCTGAAGTCTTAGTTGGATGTTATTTTTGAAAAATTATTAATACACCCATGTGTGTCTCCTTGGTCAGTTCCAATTCTCTTTGCGATGAAAGATGAAGGTTCAGTTCACCTATATGTTGATTATTGAAAACTCAATCAAGTTATGATAAAGAAAAAATATCCCTTTCCACATATTGATGATACGCTTGATCAATTTAAATATGAAATGTGGTTCTCAAATATAAACCTTTGAACTGGTAACCATCAATTGAGGATAAAATAATAGGTCATTCATAAAAATAACTTTTGAAGCATGTATAATCATTATGAGTACATTGTTATCCCATTTGGTTTAACCAATGATCTTGTAGTTTTTATTGATTTAATGAACACGATTCTCTATGTGTATATTGTTACTTTCATGGTAGTTTTTGTGGATGAAATTCTTATTTACTCTAAGTTTTAGGAGGATCACATGCATCATTTGAGAACAGTTTTGAGTTTCTAAGAAATCACTGACTTTATACCAAGATTTAAAAAATGTGATTTTTGGATTTCAGAAGTAAAGATCTTAGGACACATGGTGTTGGAACATGTTATTTCTATTGATCGTAAAAAGTTGATGGTTGTTATGACATGGGAGGAACCAGGAAATGTCATTGAGATTCATAACTTCATGGTCTTAGATGGTTATTATCATCGATTCGTTAAAGACTTCTCAAAATTGGATTTTATGATTACTACACTAACTGGGAAAGAAGTAAAGTTTACTTGGGATGAAAAATGTCAAAAATATTTTGTTGAGATGAAAAATCTTTTGACTACTATTCTAGTATTGACTCTTCCAGAGGTCTGGCATAGCTATTTTGTCTTTTGTAATGCATCAGGTTCAGGCTTGGGAAGTGTTCTTATACGAGGTGATTGTTCCATTTCTTATGGATCACTTCAGATTAAGATACAAGAGAAGAATTATCCAACCCATGACCTCAAACTTGTAGTTATGATTTACGCGCTTAAAATTTTGAAGAATTACCTTTATAGATAAAAGTTTTCCATTTTTTCATACCCCAATATCATGATGTATATCTTCTTGTAAAAGGATCTAAATTTATGCCAAAGGAATTGGGTGGAATACCTACAATATTTTTACTTTGACATCACCTATACTCCTGGGAAAGGGAATGTTGTTGTGGATGATTTGAGTAGGAAACTTCTGACCCAGGCAGTGAAATAATCTTCAAAAGTGTGTGACTTGATGGCTCTCTTTGCACAATTTTATATTGGAGTTCTTGAATCATGGGATGAGGCTTCCTTGAAAAGTGTTCAGTTGACATCCACTCTTCTTAATTAGATTCTCCTAGAAAAAAAATTGATGAAGAGTTTTGTAGAATTAGATACTCTCTTAATGGTGGGGATACCATTTTAAATTGGTCATTCTCCAAAGACGGTATTATATGATATTAAAATCATTTTTATGTCAGTTGTGGTAAGGAAAGTTGTGATATGCTGTTTCCATAATTCTTAGTGGTATGTGAACCTAGGAACCATGAATATGTTATGTAAAATGAGACAAATATTCCGGTGGATAGGTATGATCCAAGGCATTGTTGATTTTGTTTCTGATTGTTATACATGCCAACAGGTCATAGATGAGCACAAGAAACCCTCAATTTTTCTTCAGCCACTTCTAGTCCCAACATGGAAGTGGGATGAGATCTTTATGGACTTTGTGGTTGGGTTATCTTGTACCCAGATAAAGAAAAATTAAATATGGGATTTGATTGATAGGATGACTAAATCCAATCACTTTATACCCATTCTTGATATATCCAATTTTAGGAGTTGGGAAATCTCTTTGTGAAAGAAATTGTTTGGTTTCAAGAAGTTACATGTGCTATTGTTTTTTATAGAGATCCTCAGCTCACTTATTACTTTTGGAGAGGAATTGAGGAGGCACTGAGATATCATGTCCATTTGGGTACAACATTACCATCCATAGTCGGATGTCCAGACAGAAATAGATATACATATTCTTTAGGATATACTCTATTCTTGTGTTCTCAACTTTGGTGGATCTTGGGATGTTCACTTGGGGATGGTTGAGTTTTCTAATTACAGTAGTTACTAGTCTGTGATCAGTATGGATACTTTTGAGCCTATGTATAGTTGGCCTAGTAAATATATATTTTGTTAGTCAGTGATTGGTGAAAGTTCCTTGGTTAGACCGAACTTGGTTCTGGAGACAAAACCAAATATTTAGTTGATTTGTTAGAAAATATTTATGGAACGAAGCTGATATAAGTCTTATGATTATTTTCTCCATAGACCATTGGAATTCCCATTTGGTGAAAATGTGTTCTTGAAAGTTTAACCTCAGTTGGGTCATCAATATTTTGTGAGGAAAGGGAAACATTCTCTTTGTTTTTTGGTACCTTTTGTGGTTATTGAGAAGGTAGGAAAGTGTATTTTTATTTAGAACTTCCACCATAGATGACATCGATACATAATGTGTTCCATGTATCTCAACACTAAAAGTATTTATCTAATCCATATCATGTTCTGATTTGGAGTGATTTTGATGTTAAGACTAATTTATCCATGACAGAATGACAAGTTAGGATAGTTGACTTTGAATCTAAGGTACTTCATGGGAGAATGATAACTTAAGTTCATGTACTATGACATAATGGTTCTGATAATCATGAAACATGGGATAGGGATGCACTGATCAGAGAGTAGTGGACTCCTGTTTTTGGAATTAAATCTTTTCAGTGGGATATTTGGGGAAAAAATGTTTATATAGTGGGGAAGTTATAACATCATGTTACACTTTTTAGGTATTCTAAAATTTCCATTTTTTCCAAGTGTTTGGGTTTCGTTTGGGGTTATTTCGGGTTGACATTTTAAAATGTTTTAAATATCTAGGCTTTTTCACAGTTGGCACATGGTTTTCCCAAACTGTACGCCCTCTCAAGCCAAACCATACAAACCCAGGTAGTGGGGTTTTTCATGGTTGGTGCATAGTTTATCAGACCTGCACTCTCTTAGGAGAAATCATGCATCCCATTTAAAAGCGGGTTTGGTCTAACCATGCGGGTCTTCCAAGGAAACCATGAAAGACTTTTAATTAATCTGAAAATCTAATTTTAAAATTCTTAAACACCCACTTTAGGTTTTAGACAAACCTAGAATGACCCCATATGACTTATTCTTCCTTATGATCACTAAAGAGTGATTATTGGCCCCTCATATCCCCCCTAAAAGTGATTTGAATCTTGATAAAGTTGGTCAATATCCTTCTGGATAGTCTCTTCACCTCATTCTATATCTACCACTATCTCTCTTCTCTACCATAGCATTCTATGGATCCCCATGTTACATTGTGGATATAATACCTTTTTTTGGGATCTTAAACATAGGTTTGATCATTTTTTCCCAGATTTGGTGATCATTATTCTTTGTTGCTGAATCTTTATTAGGGTTTGGTGTTTCAAGATATAGAGATCCTGAGGTAAGTGGTTCTGTTTCGTTGCCCAAATTTTTTTGACACTAATTTTTTAATTAATTTCGATTGTTTTAATTAAATTAAATTTCTATATTTTAATTATATTTTGTTCAATTGGTTTTTGTAAAAACTAAATTCCATTGAATCAGGGTTTTGAAGTTGGATTTTGGAATGAATGTTTTAAAACCCCCAATTCCATTGAATTAGGGTGTTTTTATGAAAATTGGTGAAATTTAAATTGTTTAATTTAAATTTTGGAATGTATTTAATGGATACATTGTTAAAAACTGCAATTACATTGAATTCAGTTTTTTTAAATTTTACGGATATTGTTTGCAATTAAAATTTTGTATTTAATTATAAAAGTGAATTGTGAAATTGAATTGTGAATTTATTTCAAATTCATATATTATGAAAATGGATTAAATTGTTTTTAATAGAAACCTTGGGGTTTTATATTGTAAGAGGCATGTTTTTTTATTAAAACCCCATTTTGGTTTTTGAATGGAAAATTGGAATGTGTGAAGTGGGACAATGGAAAGAATTATATTCTAAAGTATTTTTTAAAAATAAATTTTCCATCATTGTTGTTCTCTAGAGAACATGAAATCCTGGGTAGTTAGTATATTAGGGACAAGCACGTTTGGATGGGAATTCCCTAACAAAATATTGAAATTCTACAACTCTAACATGAACATTATTTAGCATATCAAATTCCCTAGTGGGATATTGATGAGTCCTATCTTTCCAGTGTTGATGGATGTGTGTACACATTGTGGTTTATCAGATGAGTGTGTGAGGATCCCATAACCTAAAACTATCATACATCTTGGAAGATGACCATGTTGCTCGCTAGATTATATTTGAGGTATAAATGTGTGCCAATGTTTATAAATAGTTTACATGCATTGTTAATGTATATAAACGTTTTTATATAAAGATGTTTCCTTAAGAAATTATTTTAGAAATATTCCACAAATTGAAATGTGATTATTTTATTTAAAAGCATTTACCTCATTTGAAATGTATTCCATATTTTGAAATGTAAATCATGAATTGTTTAAATTATTCTATCTAAATGAAAAACATATTTAATAAAAATTGAAAGCTTTATTTGGTTAATAAAATGTTGGAATCTATTATGGAATCCTTGGTGAGACCATACAAATATTTTTAACTCACACCCTACCTATGCATTAACGTGTTTGTAGATTATCTTCTTCCAGGTTTGAGAAAGGATAAAGTACCACTTGAAGGTGGTAGTAGATGTTGATCCTTGGACTTGGTGAGTTGTGTCCTTTGGGACTTAGTCATTATTTCTTATTTTCTGGTACATTGTTGTAGTACTTTGGGTTATTACGCCTTTTTGAATCATGGAACACCTCTTTGAGTGTCAGATCAATTGTCAGGTTACCGGGGTACCCACCCTGGTTCAATGAATATATATATTGACATGTATTTTTCATGAAAGGGATATGTTTATTTAATATTACATATTTTACTATATGAACTATGAAATGATGTCCCTATTATATTTTACAAATGAAATGAAATAACTTTTAGATCATTCCAATTCACTTGTTAAGCAAAGTTTAGGGAGACCATGAGCCAGAGGTTATCTCTTATAGTCAAGTGTTAAGTTTGAAATTCATGTTATCCAGTGCTCTAAGAAGTTAATTTTTATTATTGAGAAAAAGCCTCCTCAGCATCTTTGAATTTAGAATCTAAAGAGTGGAAATAAACACATTCCTTATGCAACTAAACTAGATCTTCCTATACCTGTTGAAGATCAAATGGATGTTTAGCTTCACAATATTTTATTGAGGGTCATGTGTTCTATTGAAAGGAATGTTGTTTTAACTATACCTTCAATGTCTGAGCTAAAAAGATTGTTTCACATGTAGCATCCACCTACATTTATAGGGGAGGGAGGTCCCTAGACAATTGAATTTTGGATCAAGTCAGTCTAAGTGATATTCAAGCACCTCAAGACCTGTAAACACCTGACCCCAAAATCCTAGAACTGGTGTATTATTTTATTACATTGAAATGATTACAAGAAAACTAATCATGAAGTACTGGGTATATTTTTAGTTTGGGAAAACTATATACAAACATAACTTCAACATTAAAACTTGAAAGTATATACAATATAGAAATTCCTTTGAATACATCCAAAACTCTTGGGTTATCCCTGTAGGTCATTCATAATATAATCTTCACATCCTGGAAAAAAATAAAACACAAGAATGAAGTGAGATCAGATGCTCAGTAAGGGTAGTAAATACAATAGAAGATATCATACAAATAAAATTAGGCATGGTGAATAACTAAAAACAGATGGATTTAAAAATAAACATGAACATAATATAGCAGGAAGAAGAGATAAATAAGTAATTCTATAATAAAACACAATAAAAGTTATTCTACTGGTCGAATAACCACATGAAATATCAATTACTAGCTTCATAATGGGGGAATGAAAAATGTGGGACATCTGAACCATATCATCAAGGCCTTGGCAAAGACAACTAAAAATGATTAAGGCCTTAGCCAAAACCATATTTGAAAATGGGAAAGGCCTCAGTCAAGTCTATATCTTTTTGTTTCATGAGACCTACCGATGCATCGAGCGACAATATCAATCCCCACCCATCACTTTCAAAGTGTAATTAATTCCTCATATGAAAGTGGATAAACATAAAAAACATGAATATATGAAATAACTTTCCCTAATTTTTACACATAAACGCTAACCATTCTGAGTAGTATGGTGAAAGGAATCGAGATAGTACATCCATAGTAAAATTGATCATAAAACATTTAATATAACATGGTATATGATAAAAATAATATATTAACATTAATAAGACATAAAATTTAATAGAGTTGTTGAACTAGACCAAAATACTCTAATAAAATCACCGAAGAATTTTTGAGAGAAATACACTGTTACTTTGAAATAAAGATTTATTTTGGAAAAATCATTGCATAAAAATAGAAATTAAATGACTTAGTTTTTCCATGATGAAATTTTTTGTTTTAGAAAAATATTTTTGGCTTAAAACATATTATAGAGTGAACTTTAAAACAGGTAATAATTTGAAAAGTTCCCTTGAATCAGGCTTGTTTATCGGGAATAATTGAGAAGATATTTATAGAACATTTAAATCCCCATAAAATAAAGAAGGATTATTATTGGTAAACATATAGAGAATATTAAATAATAATTTATGAATATTAAATTAGAATAATTAAGAGTTTAATTGGTATTAATAGAGACAAATAGAAACCTGAATGAAAAAGGAGATTCAGGTAGAAAACCATTACCTTATGTCCGAACGTGCTCTGCACTTGACCTTAACATCCAAGATAATCAAATTAAATACATTAATTAATTAATTAATAACCTTATGTATATTTATTTGATTCATTATAGTTTTATTAAGTTCATTTATGGCCTTATTGATATGTTATAAGATTTAATTCCGCCATTCCAAAGTGTTCGTTTCCTTGATTTCATGATCGGTTCACTTGATTATAATTAGTGGATTTCATTTAGAAATGGTATAATTATCCAAAATTGGAATTGCATGTTCTTAATTATATTATAAAAGTTTAAATGGTAATATATATCATTTGGTTACATATTATGGGGATGAATCGTTAGATAATACATTTAGTGATGATCGTTCAGATTATTACGGTGTTTATTGATCATAACGGACTCATTTTGTTTAATTGTTTAGTATTACAGAAATATATTACTTAAAAAACCTAAAATAGTTATATTATACATTTTAAAATCTATATCAACCATTAAAATTATTTCATAAATATATTTTAAGAATAATTTGTAGAACAAAACTTCATCGTCCATGAAGGTTGTAAATTGGCACCATTCGGATGATGATTTCATTTATAAAATAAAAGAGGGAGAGTAAGAATATTGATAATGTTTATTACACTAACATGATATAATTCCATTATATATATGATAATGGAGTTATCATGATAAATTGGATAGAGAAGTTTAGGATAGAATATGAAATGAAGATAAATTTTAAGGAAATTAAATGAAAAAGGAAGAGGATATACCTCTTGAAAAAACCTCCTTGAGGACCTCCTTAAGGGAATGGTTTTTGGTCTTTTGGAAAGAAAAATGGATCATGGAAGTGGGTATGGACTAGGGAAGAGTATTTTTTAAGAACATTGAGTAGCTTCAAGGGTTTGAGGAGTGGATAAAAGAGGGAGTGAGGGGTGGTTTTTATAGCGGAGGAGAGAATGGTTTTCCATTACTTTAATCATTATTTAATTATTTTTTTCTCAAGACTATGAAAAGTCTCAATTATTAGGACTAAAAATAGGAATAAGGGAATTTTAGTTCTAACCAATTGCCATTTACATTGGATATTACTCAAACATGATGCTGAAATTCATTTATTTAGCATATTTTATAAATTATCGAATTTGACAATTCACAAAAAAAATTCAAGTATTTCAGAAAATACCAAAAATTAAACCTAACCATTTTTTTACATGTAGAATTAAAAAATTAACTCCATTTTATCAAAATAATTTTATAATTAAGATAAATTTCTTTATTAATTAAATCATTATTTACTTGAGAAATAAAAAATTTTAATTTAAAACTTTTTTTTATAATACTTTCCAAAATTAATTGAGTTCTTATAAAATTATCCTAAAATCCTAAGAAAAAAAATAATTATTTAGGAATAAATTTTATGGAAATAAATTTTTTTAATTTAATATTTTAATTAAATATTAATTACTCAAAAAATACTAACACATAATTATTAATTTTTAAAATGTTCTATTTCATTTATAAGGTGCCTAAATTTTATTTATAATTAAATGGGTGAGGTGACTATTAATAAGGGTACATTAATATTCATAAGGGTATGTTACTATTCAGCAAAAAAGTAAGTTAATATTATTAGACTCTAAATATCTTACAGATTGCAACCGTGTATGTTAGTTTTTCAAAATTCAAATCATAGAAGTGGAAAAATTATATCTAATGACTAGGTTATAACTATCTCCTATAATTATCAAAGAGTTCTTTTCACATAAACTCAGTGTTGAATTTATTCAATAATAAATATATTTGTAAATCCTTGGGGTGTTACAAGACACCTATAGATAGTTGGGGGAAGCTTTCTGTATACATGCTTCGTAGACCTTCCAATCATTGGTGGGACATTCTAGAGAAATTTTGGTAGAAAGAGGAGTAAACCTAAAATTATTTTAAGTAAATGTTTTTAAGACACTTATATAATAAAACATTGAGGGGTGATAAGGCTCATGGGTTCGTACACCTAACATATGTGGGAAAATAATTGATGGATTTTGGTATACATTTTAGTAACTTTTAGTTCTTTATGAAATATTTAGTAAGTGATGTGATTTTTAAGGTGAGGCATTTCTAAAAAGGTCTCAACCATGAGATCAGGTCGTAGATGAAATTTTTTTACTTGAGCATAATTTATAAATGATTAATTGGGATATCATCATAAAAGGGAATCTGAACAAGGTCGTAAGTAGTGGCTATGATGTTTTAGATGCAAAAACTGGGAGCTCTTCTTGTGTTGGAATGAAGCTCTGCTATGATAGTTATCTCCAATGAAATAGTAGGTATAGAAATCAGGGTAGTGGGAATTCATCGAAATACCATGCTCTATTACTATGTTATCAGTACGTAATTTTTGGTAACAAGAAGCCTCAGTATCCTTACCCTACTTTAGAGTGTTGTGTTTGTGTTAGGTTATCCCACCTACAAATGTTTTTTTTGGGAATTCAGCAGCAGAGCAGTGGAAGGGGATTAAGATAGGTACAAAATTATAGTAAGGACTCAACTACCCCTCAGTAGACTGGTAGTTGGAGTTCCACTAGACATTCATGATGAGGTGTGAGATGTGGTTACTTAGTGTGGGAACTATAGTACCATCCATAGGGAGAAGAATATGGGAGTCATACATGTTCCCAGGGAAGAGAGATAAATCTAAAAAATTCTATGGTCACTACTCTAGCTAGTGTGGATATAGGCCATTCTATCATCAGAGGTAATATAATTGTATCATTTACCATTTCCTATGTTTTTTTAATATAGGATAATCACATTCCTTTATATCTTCTCTTTGGGAAAATGGTTTGGGATTGGTTGTGCAAATATTTAATGGTTCATTAACTATTGATGAACCATTGGGAGTACAGTCAGAGAATATCATCCATAATAAGGAGTTTTCTATAAAAATTATTATTCACTGTTTCTTTTGGAAACCATTTTTTCTATAAATGATAGGTTTTGATTTGATTCTTGGTTTGTATTGGTTAATTATATACCACGTTCATGTCGATAGTTTCTGGAGGAGAGTTACCTTTATATATCCATAAGGAGGAGGCTATTTTCATCAGGGTGAGTGGGATCTTTAGGCTGGTCATGCAGGACCAATTTATTGTATATTGGATTGTCTCGTAGATCAGATTACAGGTCTTGCTCGAGATGATGGTGGAATACAGAAGGATAATTTTCCTCCAATGGTAAACTATTTTTTTGAAATTATTCTTAATGAGTTATATGGATTACCACCTGATTGGGACACCAATTTTATGATCGAGTTAGTGTTTAGAGTAGATCCATTTTATATCCCTCTATAAATGATGGAATTAGTGGAACTTTGCGAATTGAAAGTTCAGTTGTAAGATCTGGTAGCTAAGGGTTTCATATGACTTAAAATGTCAAAATGGGGTTCTCCCATGATTTTAACTAAGAATTTTTATGGGACTTAAAGAATGTGTACAGGATATCAATGATTTTATGAGACGATGGTCAAGAACTTAAATCCCCTTCCATGCATCAATGATCTCTTCGATCAATTGAGAGATGGCCATATTTTATTTAATATGTAATTGATATTATGGTATCATCAATTGAGAGTTAAAAAATCTGACATACCTAGGATTTATTTTAGGAGAAGGTAGGGATTGTTTGAGAATATGGTGATATCGTTCAGTTTGAAAAACACACAAGTGATATTCATGACCTTGGGGAATAAAAAATTTCATCATTTTATAGATCATTTTTTGGTGGTTTTAATAGATCACATATTAGTGTAATTGTAGTCATAATATGATCATGAAAAATATATTGATATCATCATGAGTACATTTAGAGAGCATCATCTTTATTCCAAGAAAAAAATGTAGTTTATGGATTGATAAAGAGCACTTATTAGGTTGTGACATCTCAAAGGATAGAGTGTTAGTGGACCTAGAGAAGGTTTCAACTATGGTATCTTGGGAGAATCCGAAGAATTCCTTTGAGATTTATAGATTTATAGGTTTAGTAGCATATTATCAACATTTTATCCAGGTCATATTTCTTTAAGAAACACCGATGTATAGGATGACCAAGAAAGGGGTGAATTTTTATTTGTTGAATGCTTGTGAGAGTGCATTTGATGAGCTGAAAGGAAGGCTAGAATCATCATTAATAATCACCTTACCTATGTAAGGTAAGTTATATACTATGTACTATGATGCATTCAAAGTTATATTCGGACAATTTCTAAACTAAGAGGATGTAGTGGTTACTTATGGCTTTAGAAAGATAAGAACACATGAAAAGAATTATCTTACTCGTGATCTGAAGTTAGTAGTAGTGGTACATTCCCTAAGACAATGGAGACAATATATTTAGGTTGAATAATTTATGGTATAAACACACCATAAGATCCTCAGGTAAATTTATTCTCACAAGGACCCAATCCTTTGGAAGTGGAGGCAGGTTGAGTGTCAGAAGTATTTTCACTTCGAGATGGATTTTACACCAAGCAAGAGAATCTTATTTCTGATTCCTTAAGATGAATAATGTGGATAGAGGCAGTGTGGGAGTGTTTCAATGAGTGACAGATGATGGAAATCTTTGTCAGTATGTATGTAGAATTTCTGGAGTTTCTGGGATGAGTAGCTATGAATTAGATGTCTATTATATCCATGCTATTAGAATAGATAAATATGGAGAAGTTATTTGATTTTGAGGGATTATCCCTCAGGGATAACTTAAATGGTGTAGATACACCATAATGATTGTATATTAGAAGTGATAATTCCCATATTTACCATGGATTAGTATGGTTTTATATAGTTTTGTTTGGGAAGTTGATGAGATAGTTTCAAGCTTCTAGATGGCTGGTACACCTAGGTCTAAAAAAGATGTATCATGATTTCTATATATAATACAAGTGTCTAGGAATTAAAATAATGGCAGTGGGATTTTTGGTCATGTACTTCACCTTTCTGTAGGTGAAGACAGAGTATCGGAGTCCTTCAGGGATATTTCAGCCACTCCACATTCCTTAATGGAAATGGCATGATTTTTTATGGTCTTTGTAACAGGATTTCCAACAAAACCTCATAAAAATTTTGTAGTATAGAGGATTATAGATCCACTGTAGAAGGTAGATAAATTTTTTCTCATCAAGGAGACCTTCACTATTAATGATATAGGTAGTATTTATGTTAATATGATAGTTTGACTCTAAATTTTTCTAAGAAATATCATCTCTAATAGAGATCCTTATTTTAGGTCTTGATTCTGGAAGGGTCTTAAAATGGATCTGATATCACTGGTTGTTTTAAGTGCAACATATCATCCTTAAAATGGTGTCTAATATGAATGGACGATTTTAATTTTATAGGATATATTATCTGCATGCATTGAGGATTTAGGTGGTTCTTGGGAGAAATATATGGAACTCATAGAATTTTCGTATAATAACATCTTCTAGGCATCCATCTAGATGGAACCTTTTGAGGATCTTTATAGTAGGTTGTGTCATTATCCTCTGTGTTGGTTAGATGTTGGTTAGTCAACACATGTTGTAACTTGTCTCATTAGGGAGACTTATGAGAAGGTTTATTTGATCAGGAAGTGGTTGGTGACCACACAAATTAGAAATAAATCTTACACTGACCAGCAGAGAAGAAATTTGAAGTTTGATGAAATTCATTGTGTTTTCCTTTGAGTGTTTCCAAGGTTGGGGAAATTCTGTATTAGGAAATAGGGAATGATAGCACTTGAGTTTTTCGATCCATTTAAGATAGTGGGGAGGGTTATTCTAGTAGCATACCAATTAGACCATTCATATAACTATAGTTCCATGCCTGATATGATTCATATATCATAGCTTCACAAATAACATATTGTCCCCTCTAATGTGATAGATGTTGATGATGTAAAGCTTAGTGTAGATACATCCTTTTAGGAGAATCTAATACATATTGTATACCATAATGAGAGGTATCTATTGGGAAATACTATAACTATAGTTTGAGTGTAGTGGAAGTTTATGATTTTTTAAGAGGAGACATGGGAGAGGGAATCTAATATGTGAGTACAATGGACCGTCTTGTTTGCTGAGACCTCATAGTGATTCCTGGAGCATCTTGGGTACAAGCACTAATATAGTGGGGTGGTTATAAGATCCTATATTTTTCTAAGTACCCCCCCCCCCTTTGACTTTGTTTTGTTATGTATATTTTCATTGGGTTTCATTATTTTAAAACCAAGGTGGTTGAGATTCTTTAGGTATGAAGATACTTTTCTAGGTAAAATACCTAAATTTTGTGGATGCATGTTTTTTTGAATTAATAGAGTCTAGGTATAAATATGTAAAAAGAATTTGTGGGTTTTATTTGGGTTTGAAAATAATCAAATATGTTTTAGGTTTTTATAAATAATTTTTTATAGGGACCATGGAATTTCATATATAGATATTAAATTATTTTTATGAATATTCATTACATTAGAAAAACACATTCTTGAGGGTTGTAATAGTTTAGTGCCTTTGGAAAAGTGGAATCATATACACTGGTACATATGTGAGTTACATCATCTCCCACTACATTCTTCACAACTAGAACCCTTCTTAGACATATCATATATAAGATATATATTTATAACCTAGGGAAAGTAGATATAAAATATGGTGATATTAGATTCTCATTAAGAGTAAAAAAGGGAGATATGTAACCAAAATATGAGAATTAGGGTATGTGTACATGAGAATAATATTTGAAAATCATACCCTAAATATCAAAGATCATAATATTGAATCGCAGAATAATGATTGAAACTTCATAAGACATGAATCATAGGAGAATCAAAGAACACGATCCATGAAAATTTAACATGGGCATAAGACATGTAATTTTTAGCATAAACATAATCATAGAAAATAATTCCCATATTATCTAGGGATAATTTACAAGGCCATCGTAGTGGAAAAAGTCACTTACTATGATTGATTCACTCCCAGTTCCATCCCAATCTTGTTGAACTAGGCATACTAATCATTCCATACTTATCATACTGAACCAGGTTTACACCCCATTATAGACCTATACTACTGAACCGAGTTCACTTCCAATTCTAATCCTTTCTGCATGAAGAGATATAAATATTTACCCAATACATGGGAGGGAGATATAGGTCCCACCAATCAAATAAAAGAAATTATACATATTGGTTCCACAAGATCATAAAAAATTATTCATATCATAACCCATGAAAATAAATAGATTTCACAAACATTTCATCATTTTATAACCTATAGAAAAGATACAAGTTTCATAATCATCATATCATAACTTGTGGAAAAGGAACCAGGTTTCATAATAATATTATCATGGTATAACATATGGAAGAGAAATGAGTTTCATAAAAATATTTCAATCCTAAAAATAATGAATTCAGAGAAAGAATAATAATGGTATACTTGGATAATATCCCCATTAAGGAATAATTAACATCAACAGATGTAATATTATAAGAAAAATGATTTTGATCTTTTACGATATTTATTTAGGAAAATATTCTTTTATATTTGAAAAACTATTTTTAGAAAATAAAACATTTTGAAAAACATTTTCATTGAAAATAACCATGAAAAAATACAAAGGTACATTCAAGGAAATTATTTTTCAAAATTTTTCAAAATTCTATTCATTTTTTACATGTTAAAAATATCATCCTTTTACCTTTCCAATAAAGGTCAAATGAGAATTAATTTGTAAAAATACAAGAATATTCCTTTAATTTTGTTCAAAAAGTAAAAAATTGGTAACAATATATTACAAAAATCAAAAAATATTAAAGAAACATTTTTAAAACATTTAAAAAATGTTTTTTTGAAGAAAACAGATTTTCGACCGAAGAGAGAAATAAATTGAGATTTTATTAAAAAATATTTTGTTAATTATTTTATATACCAAAGAGTGAAAAAATGGTACCATTACTATAAAAAATTATGAATTAAAATATGAGAATAAAATTCATGAGAATTCTTGAGTGGAAGATCATGATATTTCAACATCAGAGTCTTAATTGTAAGCATTGTCGATAACTAATGAGATTGTTACATAAAATATTAACCACTTTGGTAACATTGAATCATAAGACCCATGGAGGAAATAATATAAAATAAAATTGAATATATAATTATGATGAATAAAATTTTGATATTATATGTTAAATGGGTTATATATATACCCCTCGAAAGAATATAGGTTCATAACATAACATACGCCTCAAAGAAAGAAAATTGAGACCAAAATCCCTTACCTTAAGTATTGAATTCCATTGTACTCATTAAAAAATCCTATATAATAAACATAATATTATTATACATATATTATATAACTATATTAATATATATAATATCATTTATGATTTTATTATGACCTTTTATTACCCACTTATAAACGATTTTATGTTAAAGTTACGTTGCAGGTAATATCTGCTTTGTTTTTCATATATGTTTTGAATTTTTATATTTTGATCTTCTTAATTTGATCATGGTTCTATCATATCTAGAATTAATAAAATTATATAATTATTATATATATTAATTATATATGTATTTATAGTAATTAATTAAATTTAGTGATAGAATATGAAATATATCGTTCATGGATATGGTAAGCCTTACGTACACATAAACATTATCTCTATTTTCGTATTGGATAAAAAGAAATAAATTTAAATGATATATATTAAAATTATAGAATACTTTTTATTTCATATATATCTAAAAAATTTAATACACCCTTCCATAATAAATTCCATGTATATCATGAATGAATCATATTGCTTTGCGAGGTGGTAGTCTGCCATACACATGAGGAACATTATCGCGTTCCAATAAAATATAAATCATGAAGTTATGTCTAATATAAAAAATCAAGAATCATGATAACATAATATGTATCTTATATAAAAAATAAATATGTCATTATTTCTAATCATGATAGCTAGTAATGGAAGAAAAGAACAACATTGGTTCGTGAGGCAGTAGTCCATCCTACACACAAACAATGATTTCGTAACCCATTTGATGGAAGTGGATTTTATTATAGGTAATTTCATTTAAATAAAATAATATTAGTATATGTAATATATATATATATATATTATTATATAATAATTTCATATTAATAATTAAAGGAGGTGTATGAAGAAATAAAAAAATGCTCACTGATTAACATTACCTCTTCTTCAGGTATCCTCCTTGGGTTTGCACTAAAAGCCTCTTTAAGATAGATTTATATAAAAAATATAGATTATAGGATTAGTAAAGGGAATATGGGTAGTAATTTTGGTATATAGTTTCCACACCAAATAGACTTTAAGGTGTGAATAAGGGAGGATAGGTGGTGTCCTTTTATAAGTGGGGAGAGGACATACTTGGTATTCTTGAAAATAATTGTGTGATACCTTGGTTTTTATATATAATAAGGGTAAAAATGAATCATTTTATAGCCTTATATGTGTAATGGTATAAATATGTACATATTTTAGATTTTAGAAAATATTCTATGTTATTTTTACCCTTATATTTTTACTTTAACCCCTGATAAACTGATTTTTACCTTAACCATGATAATTAATTTTTACTATATTCATTATTATTTTGGTAAAAACATAATTTGAAATTATTATATAAGATAAATTATTATTATTACAAATATGTAATCCATTTTCATAATTATATTAAAATAATTGGAAAATTTTAATTTAACTTTAATCCCATAGATGTGATGAGAAATATGGTTTTTAAAGCAAAAATGATAAAACGTTTACAATGTTTTTATATCATATTTCAATATAAAGTTGATTAAAATGAAAAAAATTGGATTATTTTATTCATAAATGAACTAGTTATTATTTAAATCCAATATTAAATATATTTTAACTATATATATAAATTAAACAAAAAGGATTTTTTCAATTACAATTCAGTATTTTCACTATTCATCCAAAAAATGAAACTTTTCATAAAAATTCCAAAAATTCACCCTAAGATAATTTTGACATTATGAATTCAAAAATTAATTTTATATTATAAGTTTAATTTTCTAAATGTATCAAAAATTAATTTTTATAGTTCACAAAATACATAAAAAACATTTTTTTGAGAAAATAGTATTTTTGAAATGTATAAAGCCTACAAAAAATTATGTATTTTATTATTAATTTATTTTATTTCTATAAAACCATAATACTAAATAATTAAATTTTATTTATTAGTTTTTATATCACTAATTTCAATAGATATTCTATAACTGTATCATTTAAATAACTATGATATATCTTGGTTTTGTTAAAACACATTGCGTGTAATGATAGCTAAACCTTTGTTGCATATAGATTAAGATAAAATATGTGTTTGATGTAATGAAATCCATAAAATAAATTTATTTTATTTGAAAAAAGTAATTCATAAAAACTCAGGGTGTTACATTCTTTCCCCATTAAAATGAATCTCTCCATCAAAATTATTCAATATGATTCAATCAAAAGAGGATACTTATACCTCATCATACCATCAAGTTCTGGTGTAGCTTCCTTAAACTGGTGGTTTTTACACAACAAATTCACCATGTGAGTGGTCTTTATTCATATTAATTTCTCTGTATAATCTAGAATCTTCACTTTTTATTCGTCATATGAATGATCTTTTTTTAAAGGTATGACCTCGGAGTTTGGTACATGTTAAGGGTCAGGTATGTACTTACTCATGAGAGATACATGGAACACATCATGGATTTGTGGTAGTTTATGTGGAAGCACCAACCTATATGATCCACCCTGATATAATAAAAAATATCAAATAGACTGATATACCTAGGGATTAATTTCCCTTTCTTCCCGAATCTCATAACCTTGTTCCATGGAGAAAGTTTTATAAACACCTTATCACCAACTTCAATGTCTATATCACACTAGTGATTTTCAGTATAACTTTTCTACTAACTGTGAGTTTCATTAATTTGTTGCTAAATATATTTAACATTATCTACCATTTCTTCATCTATCTCAGTTCCCAATATATTTCTTTCACCAACTTTATTCCATCACATTGTAGATCAACATTTATTTCAATAAATGGTTTCTTAAGGTGTCATCTAAATACTTGAGTGAAAGCTATTATTGTATGAAAACTAAACTAGAGGAAGGTGCGGATTCCAACCACATTTGAAATAAAAATAACATGATATAAAAGTATTACCTATGGCTTGATTTATTCTTTTATATTGGCCATCTATTTGAGGATAATAAATAGTACTGAAACTCAACATCATATCCAGAGCTTGCTGAAGACTTTTCCATAACTTTGATGTAAACCTCTGATCCCAATCAGACAAAATGGAATGTGGTAATTGATGAAAACTTACTAGTTCTTTAACATATATCATAGAAATATGATCCATATAAAAGTCTTCTCTGACAGAGATGATGTGTGATTACTTATTAAAGTGATCAACTACAACCCATATAACATTATATCCTTTAGAAATTTTGGTGAGAGAAATGAAAAAATTCATGATGGTGTCTTCCCATTTCCATTCTTCTATGGGAAATGGATGAAACATACCATTATAATTTTTTCTTTCATCCTTAACCTTCTAACATACTAAGCCCTAAGATATAAACTCGATGATATCTATCTTCATTCAATCTCACCAGAAATATTCACTCAAATATCTATACGTCTTCATACTTCAATAATAGATAGAGAATGAAGAACTATGATCTTCCCCTAACAACTTTTAATTTAATTATGGAATAGAAAGAACACATACACGATTGATGAACTTTAATATTCCATCATGATCAAGTTTATACTTAGGAACATTTCTAACCTTCTTTTGTAGCTCCAAATCTTCCTTCCATTCCCCTTTAATCATTACATGGACAGATGGTTGAACATTAAATTGAAAATGATATAATTTCTCCCCTTCATTCGGGATCTCCAAATCCATCCTTTGTAAATCCATAAATATTGGATCCTTTTTATCCTCATCATGGTTAATCTAGCATGATCCTTTTGACTCAAAGCATCTTCCACCTTGTTTGGTTTCCCATGGTGGTAATGTATTTAGTAGTCATAATCTTTAATCAGATCTAACCATATTCTATGGTGCATTTTTGACTCCTTATATGTGAATATATACTTTAATTTTTTTGATCAATATATATATCACACATTTTAACATAATGATACATGATCCATATTTTTAATGAAAACATTTCCATTGCTAACTCTAAATAATGAGTTCTTTAATATTTCTCATGAATCTTTAATTTTCATGAGGCATAAGCTATAACCATGTAATTATACATGTGAACACATCAAAATCCCTTATTATATGCGTTACTATAGATTATTAACCCTTATCAACTATAGGGAAATGTATAAACATGTGTGCTGACTAATCTACTATTTAGTTCCTTGAAATTTTCCTTACATTCATCAATCCATAGGAACTGGGATCCATTATGAGTTAACTCAGTTAGAGGATTAGATAACTGTGATAAATTCTACATAAACCATTGATAATATCCAACTAAACCATGAAAATTATGGATCTCAGTCACTATGGTTAGTACAGTCCAACATTCAATAGCCTCAGTCTTTGATGGATTCACTAATATACCCTCTATTGATATTAGATGACTAAAAAATGAAACCTTTTTCAATTAAAATTTATGATTTATAAATTTTTCATATATTTTCTCTTTACTTAGTGTCTTTCATACAATTATAAATTTATCTTCATTCTCTTCCTTACACTTTGAATAGATAATAATATCATCTATAAATACTATCTCAAACTGATCAAGGTAATATCTAAAGACTCTATTCATTGAATCCATAAAGATATCAGATGAATTAGTAAGTCTGAATGACATTATTATATATTCATAGTGTCTATACAATGTACAAAATTATTTCTTAGCTATATACTCCTTCTTGACCCTGTAATGATGATATCCATATTGAAGGTCGATATTATAAAATGATTGATATCCATATAGTTGACCAAAAAATTCATCAATACATGGAAGAGAATACTTATTCTCAATTGTCATCTTTTTCATCTCCCAATAATCAATGCAGATTCATATTGATCCATATTTTTTAAAAAAAATAAAAATTGTACCCAAGGTGACACACTTGGCCAAATGAAAACCTTTTCAAGGTTTTCTTTGAGTTTCTTCTTTAGTTCATGCAACTCAATTGTGGTCATTATATAGAGAGCCTTTGAAATTGGAGTGGAATAAGGTTTGATTTCTATTGATAACTCAACGTCAAATTTCGGTGAAATACTAGGAAATTATTTTGGAAAGACATCAATAAATTCCAAAAAATAGGAATATTATCAATTTTTAGTATCTCCCCAACCATTTGAGATAAACACCCATTATGAATGGCAATTAAGTCACATACAATGGATGTAATCACTATTTGAAATTCCTATGTATCATCACATGGATAGACGATCAAAGGTTATTTTTGAATATCAAACAAGACTTACCTTTCTCAAAAATTGATGTATTATTTTTGAAAATAAATCTAATTCATGCCTAAGATGACATCAAATTACCCCAGAAGAAGAATTGAAATATTTATAGGAAACACATTACCAAAAACATCTGCTATATAAGATTCATATAATTAAGAAGAGATCATCGTACCATTAGATGTTTTTAGTGCTAATTCTACATCTAAACATTTGGGTGGAATCATGATACCCTTAGAAACTTCATTAGATATGAAAGAATGGGTATATCTATAGTCAAATAAGATATTAACAAATCTAGAGTGGATTATAAGTGTACCTTTCACCATGTCATTATCATAACCCTCATCAGAAATAGTGACTGCATGAGATTACCCATTGTCCCATGGAATAAGAGGTTTCTATAATCAATAATCATCCTTAACCCTCAAGTTTGGGCAGTGGTTAGAATATTTCCCATTATCTATACACTAAATTGTGGGTGGTTCATTTTGTGAAACTTTCTCTCTATTCAAATATTTATCTAATGTTTCTCATCACATTAAAAATAAAGAGATCTATGACCTTCCCTTCCAAAAATAAAACATTTACTAGTCCCCTTAAGAAAATTACCTTTATGATACTTCCCACTATTTGAGTATAATGTAATGATCTTCTTCTTCTCTCCAAGATTTTTATATTTTCCTCTAAATTATATTGTTATCTTCTTATCAAAACAATAAGATTTATTCATAACTCCAACCACCATTTCCACCTTGATAGAACATCATACAATATCTTCATAACTACTAATGTCTCTTATGGATAATTCCATTTAGATACATGGTTTGAAGCCACTTAAGAATTGATAAACCTTACTTTTAGGTTGGATGATATTACATGAATCATACCACACAACTCTTGTAAATTATTTCTCATAGGTACCACCATACTCATCATCCTTTTCCATTAGATCAAGGAACTCATTTTCCATGTTAATATAGAGAATACAATAAAATTCTTATTGAAAAATAAGTTCTTGAACTTTTCCCAATCCATGGATTCAATTTAATCCTATTGACTCTTATTCTTGATAAGAGTACACCATTGACCCACTTCACCTTCCAAAAAATAGACATCCAAAATTAATTTTTCTTGTTCTGAACACTAGGGAACATAAAATACCTTTTTAGTGTTACTAATACATTAATCAATAACTATTAGATCAATATATCCATTTAAGGAAGGTGTATGTTTCCACATAAAGGACTCAACACAATTTTTTTCCCTATTTTGTTCATTTGGGAGCCCATCATGATTCATAGATTGAAAAATTTGTGTGAGAAGAATAACTAGATTTTTAATTCTAAATCCCATAATGTTTGGATGATTAGGAGGAAAATAATTTCATTCTCAATTACACTTAGCATTAACGATGTTCCTTCGGGTTCCAAACAATGACTAAAACAAAAAAGAATAGAGTAAGAAAAAATAATCATAGTGGGGAACCACATAATCCTAAAAACCACTTATAGGATGACTAAATCATGGTAAATTCTTTTTAATATAATACAAATTAAGTTTATACTAGGTTATTCATATTATTATACTATTTAAATCTTTCATGATGGTTCATAAATATTTTATGAATTTCCCAAGCATATCCCCTGGGAGAGTCGATTTGGGTGTGCAGAAAGGTCTATTTTCAAGAAATAGGTGACGATCGAGTCCATATCAATGTTCCCTTTTCAACGTTATTACCCTTAGGTACCTCTGTTACAAATCCAAATTGACTTGTAGTATCTATAGTGGGATGTAATTTCTTGGAAGCTACTTTATATACCATTTACCAAAATTCCAAGATATTTTCCTATACTTTGGGTCATCCTTAAAGTTATCCTTAGACACATCCTCATGGATCTCACTAAGCTTTTATCATCCTAGTTTCCAAAGGTTAACAAAACCTATCCTCTGATACGAACTATAGTGAACTAGGATTTTAATATATATATATATATATTAAATCATTTTTCATGAATTTTTATTATATTACATAGACACATACTTGAGGATCATGATTTTTTAGTTCATTTATAAACTTAGAAACATGAAAAATAGTCTATGAGTGAGATACATTATCTCCCACAATATTCTTCACAACTAGAACCATTATCAGAAATATCATACTTAATAAATATCTTAAAAACCCGGGGAAAGGAAACATAATATATGGTGAGATCAGATTCTTAGTAAGGGTAAACACGGTAGATATATGAGTATAATATGGGCATAAGGGTATGAGAACATTAGAATAAAATTTGAAAATCATACATTGCATATAAAAGATCATAATCTAGAATCATGGCATAAATATTGGAAATTCATAATAAATTAATCATAAGGGAATCAAGTAACATGATTCATGAGAGCATAAAATTTCCATAAGATATGTAGTTTATGGAATAAAAATAATCATAGATAAAAATTTCCATATTAGAAAAGGATCATTTCCAAGGATATCATAGTGGGGAAGTTCCATTACTAAAAAGGTTCACTACCCATTTCATACATGTTTTATTGAACCGGGTTCACTACCCATTCTATCCTGGTCATACTAAACCATGTTAAATCCCTATTCTAGACTTACTAAACATGGTTCACTCCCCATTCTAGTCATATATATCTCATGAGATATAAATCTTTACCCAATGTATTGGAGGGAGATATTGGTCCCAACCATAACAAAATGAAAATCATACATATTTGTTTCAAAATATCATAAAACATTCAACATATCATAATATATGGAGAGAAATATGTTTCATAATAATTTCATCATATCATAATCTATGAAAAAAAAGTTTCATGGTCATTATAGAATAACCCGTGGAAAAAGAAGTGAGTTTCATAATAATATTATCATGGTATAACCCTTAAAGAGAAATGGGTTTCATAAAAGTAATTCCATCATAACCATAAACCATTTAGACAAAGATAATAATGGTATCATGGGATCATATCCCTAGTAATTCATTAGTAACATCAATGGAAACAATCTTAGATGGAAAATGATTTTGATCATTTAATTTTTTTTTCAGGAAAATATCCTTTCCTCTTTGAAGAACTCTTTTTAAAATGTAAAAAATTATGAAAACCATTTTAATTGAAATAAAATTGAAAATTATAAAGTTATTTTTTAATTAATTATTAGTCATGATGCTGTAGAATTCTTTTCATGAAGTACATGTTCAAACAAATATTACTTTAATATTTCTGATAAAAGTAAGACGATATTTTTTGGTAAACAACATAAATATCCCTTTAAAAATATTCCATAAAAATTAACACATGTGTAATTTTAGTAAAAAAATAATAATAGATTAATAAAATATTTTTGAAAATATTTTTAGAAAACATGGTTTTTGACGAAGATAAATTTCTGATCAAAGAGAGAAATAATGTTGGATTTTCATAAAAAATATTTCTTAATTGTTTTAAGCACCAAAGAATTTAGAAATGGTACCATTAATTGAATATATAATTAATATTCATATAATAAGAAAATTCATGGACATTATTGAGAGGTATACCATGATATTTCAATATTAGAGTTTTAATCATAAACAATCTTGATAAATGTTCAGATTGTAACATACAATATTTACCACTTTGGTAACCTTGAATCATAATCCCCATGAAGGAAATAACATAAAATGAAATTTAAAATATCATTTGGATGAATTAATTCATGATATTACATTTCAAAGTGACTTAAAATACACCTCATGGAATAATATTAGTGCATAACATAACATACGTCTCAAAGAATGATAATTGATACAAAAACCCCATAACTTAAGTGTACAATTCCATAGTACTCGTGAAAACCTCATGTATAATAAACATAATTTTGTAATAAATATATTAAAAAATTATATTCATATATATCATACCATATATGATATGGATGTGACCTTTTTTAACTCGTTTATTAATGATTTCATGTAAAAGTTGCGTTTTGGGTAATGTCGACTTTTTTCTATTTTTTGATTTGTTATATTTTTGGTCATATTAACTTTACCATGATTACATAATATATAAAATGATAACCATTATATAAATAAAATATATATTCTGTAAATATTTATTTATATTAATCTTTAAAATTTATTGATAGAAAATGAAATATACCATTCATGGAGACTGTAAGTTGTACATACACATGAATGTTATTTCCATTTTCTTATTAGATAAAAAGAAAGAATGGTAAATGACATATATTATCATTATAGAATAATTTTCAATTCATATATATATCACAATTTTTTATTAAACCTATCCTTAATACATTCAATGTTAAGTGTGGATGAATCTCATCGCTTCGTGAGGTGGTAGTCCTCCATACACATGAGCGATGTTATCGTATTCCCAAAAATGGAAATCATAAAGGTATATGTGGTAAAATAATTAAATAATCACAGTAACATCATAGATATAACATATAAACAATAATTATATCATTAATTACGCCATGATAGGTGTTAATGGAAAAATGAATGACATGAGTTCACATGGTGGTAGTTCGTTGTACACACAAATGATGATTTTGTAACCCATTTGATGAAAGTGGAGATAATTTTATGTCATTACCTTAAAAACATCTTAGTATATAAAATATAATGAGGTTATTATATAATCATGTTATAATAATAATTTAAGGAGGTGGAGGAATAAATAATAGAATAATACTAATTGATGAACACTACATTTTCTTCAGGTATCCCCCTTAGGTTTACACTAAAAGCCTTCCTACGATGGATTTATGCCCAAACTAAGTCTTATATAATTAGGTTAGGTAATTTAAGAATATATTTGGGAAGATATTGGGATAAAAAAATATGTTTTAAGGTTTGAAGATTAGATTAGATGGGGTGGACTTTTATAAGTGGAAGAGAGGACACGCTTGGTATTTTTGAAAAGAATTGAGTGCTCCCATGTTTTTCATATGTGAAAAGGGTCCAAAATAGACCATTATAAAAACTTTATGGTTTAAATTTATAAATATAAAAATAAAATAGCTTTTATATGAGTTTATAGGATATTTATACCATTATATGTTTAGTTTAACCCCTCAGTAAACCCATTTTTACCTTAACCACGATAATTAATTTTTACGGCTTTCAATATTCATTTTGGTAAAAAAAATAGTTTTACCTTATTAGATAAAATAAATTATGATGATCCAAAATATGGAATCCATTTTTACAAATTCCATCCAGAGTAGTGGAAAAAAATAATTTAATATTAATTCCACAGATGTGACGAGAAAGCATTTTTTAAAGAGGAAATGATCAAAAGTATACAATGTTTTTATATCCAATTTCAATATGAAATTGATTCCAATGACCTAAATTAGATTAATTTATATCTACATAAACTAAATAGAATTTAAAACCAATTTTTTTTAAAAAAAATAAACTTTATAGATAAATTAAATGGAAAGTCAGTTTTCAATTAAAATTCATTCTTTTTCACTATTCATCAAAAAATGATACATTTTAGAAAAATACAAAAAATTAACCCTAAGATATTTTTAAAATTATTAATTTTTATTTTATAAAATTAATTTTCTAAATGTTTGAAAAATTAATTTTATTATTTTCTGCAAAACAAATAAAAACATGTTTTCGAGATAATAGTATTTCTGAAAGATATAAATAATTTACTGAATAACTATAACATATCATGGTTTTGTTAAATCTCGTTATTATATGTAACATAATCTAAGAA
This sequence comes from Viscum album, assembly GCA_963277665.1. Taxonomy (NCBI): domain Eukaryota; kingdom Viridiplantae; phylum Streptophyta; class Magnoliopsida; order Santalales; family Viscaceae; genus Viscum; species Viscum album. The sequence goes on along the minus strand of OY728130.1, from coordinate 2,100,944,121 downwards.
AATGTTGTGTGTAACACAAGTCTAACATAATGATTCCTGTAATTTAATACATAAATAAAATTTATTATATTTGAAAAATAATAATTCATAAAAAATTAGGGTGTTATAATCTGGGTTGTGATCTATCCACTAGACACATTCATATTGTGAACATGTCACATGATATGAACCTCTTTCTAGGAATATTCCATGAACTAGTTCATAGAGTGAAATTTTTATATGCTGTGAAACTATTTCATGTCATGAAAAAGTTTTATTGGGGTTATTTTAACATGAGGTGATGAATTTTTTGGTGTATCTTATAAATAAATAAATTCATGTCATGAACGGGGTTCATACCATGAATATATTGCAATCAATGGTTTTAAACCATGCTATATGTATGGTTTATTTTTCATCCTCCATAAATCCTTCTCTCTCGAACCTAAGGGAGACTCTTAGAAATTTTCAGGTGAATCTTTCTATTCATGACATCTTGATATAGCATTTAATATTTAGTGATTTTCCTCGCTTTGGTTTTTCCCTGTTTTACTTATTATCTATTATCATGGTGTGGTCTCTTGACTACCATTGAATCGATTTTTATTCTTATTTTTTGTGTGATCAAGGTGTTCTGTTTTTTCTCCTTCACCTTTATTCATCATTGGAATTACCTATTGAGAGTGTTTCTTTGATCACCAAATAAAGGTATATGGTCTAGAATAAATCCCTTTGAACTATTTTAGATCATTTTAGTATGTGAAATACTATGCAATTGCACTGACATAACAAACACATTAACTAATGGAATAATGGGTACTGAAAATCATGTGTTTGTTATACTCCTTGGTTCTCTTTGGATCCATTAGTATTGAGAAATATATTGCAGCTACCCTATGGCATGACTACCCTTGAACAATAATGAACTGGTTATTAGATAAAAACATGAATTAGCATGATACAAGTCCTTATGTGATTTCTTATTGTAGGATCACTTTTGAAAATGTATTTCTTTTTTATTTACATAAATCGTGATAATTTGATATTATATGGTTGTATGCACAAGAATGTAAATGGGTTAATAGATAACTTGATGAATGAAAGAGAATTGAGAGACAAAAAGTAATTTCTATATTATAGTTTATGGATAATTATGGGTGTTGTGTTATACTTTCCATTATTAATTGTGTTGTATCATATTCTATAATACTTATAGATCTTTTCCTGGTTATTCTATAATTCATGTAGTTCTTAGTCTCGTTATGCTATAATTCTTATAAGGCTTGGCATGATTATGGTAAAATTATTATATAAAGGGATTAGTAAGGTTATGATGTGATGGTTATAGAGATTGGCCCAGTTATGGGGTAAATCTAATAAGGTTTGGCCCGGTTATGCTCAAATGATTATATAGAGGTTTTTTCTTGGTTATTATTTAATTCTTATAGGTCTTGAACCGATTATGATGAAATGATTATATATTGTTCTTGGCCCAGTTATATTGAAAATATTATATGAAGGTATTTGAATGGTTATGTAAAATTCTTATTGGTCTTTCCCTAATTATAATAAAATCATTATACGTAGGGATTTTCTTAGTTAAGTAATTATGCCACGGACTTACGATTATGATTGGAATGTTAATTATACATGATATTAGATATTATAACATAGTTATGAAGTAGGTTTATTGTAATATTGTATTTTCTGATTAATTAATACTTCTATTTATTGCTTTATAGCATGTATTTACTGTTAGACTGGTTTTTTTAGACATAGTGGTGTGAACTTACTGTGTTATACTCACACCCTTTTTATGACACCATTTGGTATATGAGCATATTATATGGATACAGTTATAGAAAAATAAAAAGGTTCTAGTTTTTTATTTTTTATTGTTGGATGGGTTGGATCTCAGAGACGGGACCTACCAGGGATTCAGAACCAGGGTCTTTTGAGTTTATTCGGGCCATCTTAGACTTTTTGTATGACTTAAAACATGTCATATAGTTACATTTCATCCTAAAATTACATGGTTCATTATTAATTGGTTTAATTGGTTCATCCTTTATCTTACTTTTGTATGATGTACTGTTTCCACTATTTTCATTACTCAGACTAAAAAATAAATTTTTATTTTAAAAATCAGTTTTACGGAAAAAGTGGGAAACCACACAAGTCCAAACCATAAAACCATCAAACACCATAATAAATTAAAAAAACCATGAAATATAGTTTTTGATCATTATAAAAATTTTATTTATATAATTTCCATTTAAGTTCAGTTACCTTTGTATCTAAACCATCCTTGATGATTTCTTCAAATGATAAGCTATTTTGTCCTAAGATTGAATGTACTCCTCTAAGTTGATATTCCTTTCAATGAATCCTCTTGTAAAAATATGATCTTAGTTATTTATCCAAACACATAAGTCATTATTAGTATCCACTAGAATCATTCTATCAGTCTTCCCATATACCCACTCATGGGAGGTATTAATCTTGAAAGCCTCCTCCAAAATTTCTTTGTTAGAGTGGATGATAATCTCTTATAATTTTTATTTTTTGTAGCCTCCTTACCTATCTACCACTGTTGGTCGGCCAAAATTTCTTTAGTGGGTTCGACCAAATTAGTGATGGAATCACTATTAGTATCATCCATAGCCATTGACCCTCCTTGTATTTGAGTTATAGCTTTCATCATACCACTAACATTCTCTTATTCCTTAGAATCACCACATCTAGCCATTTGATTCTCACTCTGAATGATTTAACTCTTCTGCAGATCATGAACCTTACCAATGAGTTATCAATATATCACCTTGGGCTTATTAATATTAATATACCTTCTCTCCATTGGTTTATGTAAGTGAGAGTAATCCCTACACCATTTAGGTTTCTTCCCCTTTAGAAGAATGTACCACCCTAAATCTTAGTTTCCCTTCTACCCCTTATTCCCCACTTTTTAAATTTTGGTTTTTTCAAATAATGTTTTTAACAATAAATTTTATAAGAACTTAATTCACCCCCCTCTTAAGTGTCCTACTCCAACCAACATTTTGTATCAAAGGAATGTTTTTAACCGGATTTTTCAAATCTTTTCAACTCTGATTTTAGTTGTATTTTAAAGATATCTAAACTTTTTTTAATCCTAAATTTTTGGATCTTTGAATTCTAGTCTTTATCCTTTATTATGGATAATATATTGGAACATAAGAAATTTTTGGGCCCTATTTGGTTTTAATGTTTTTATTAATCACAAATCATGTCAAATCATCTCTAATCATTTGAATCATGTTTTTTTATGTTTCAATATGTTTAATTATGATTATGTATAATAAAATATGTATTTAACACATTCCGTGTATATTCATGTTATAATAGTTAAAAAAGAAAATTGTCTAAGTATGAGTCACTGACACTGATAGAACAAATGTATCACCGACAATTCAATTGTCTCACTGATAGTTCAACTAAGACACTGATAGTTCAAATGTCACACTAATAGAAGAAATGTCACACTGACAATTCAAATGTCTCACTGACAGTTCTACTAAGAAACAAATAGTTCAAATGTCACATCGATAGAAGAAATGTCACACCATCAGAATGAATGTATCACTGATAGTATAAACTAACTCACTGATAGATGACTCACCGAAAGTACAAATGAGACACTGATAGAAATAATGAATCACTGATAGAAAAAAAATCACCGACACATTGATTCATTGTATCATGTAGATACAGATAGAATGAATCACCGATAGAATGATTCACTGATATCAACAGAATGAATCATTGATAGAAGGATTCACTAGAAGAATAAATCACCTACAGAGGAGTCATCGATAAACTACTAAATATTTATTTTATTTGAAATTATCTCTAAGGGTTATATTTGAGTATTTTAATGCTACTAATTAAAATAATATTTTTTTAAGACAATATTAATGACCACGTTAGTGGAAAGTATGAGGTATGAGGTACCTCCACATGATTACTTTTAGGATACATAACATAAAAGAGAAAATCATGCGAGCTGATAGATATAGAGACATAGACATACATGATAGGACTCACACAAGAAACCATACTAAACCTGTAAAATAAAGGAATAAGGACACATGAGGAATTATTTATTCTTGTTGACAAAAAACAAAGGATAATTGTTTGTGCACTAATGTTTTGACACCCCTGAAGCAAACAAAATAGCACCAAAGGAGAAAAACTTCATCTTCTTAGAAACCATAACACAAATCTTCATGAAACTCTATTTTAGTTTCTGTTTCCAGAAGAGGACTTAATATTCGCATATGAAACATCCAAAGAGTCCAGAACTGCATTTCAAAACACACATAGAATTCTAAACTATATCTATTTATTCCCTACTCAGTTGTGTGAATTTTTACTACTTTTCAACAAGTTTGTGAATATGTCTGTTAAATACACATTGTCTCCTGCACTAAACTATAGGATACAAAATATCCACACACAAACATCTTTTTACACCTTTTATAGACCATATAGAACTGTTTTATAGGTCCTATGTGACCTACTTGCTTCATTTCCCATGTAGAACCGTGGTAGAGGTCTTGTGACCTGGACAGTTTTTATACTTTGTGTAAACCCCAATACAAGGTGTGGATCAAAGATTTCTGTATATATATCTTGGTGGTATATGATTACCAAGTAGAGTGGATTAAGGCTCATGTTGATACCAGACCCCTTTTTTTAATCCGATGTGTTTTCAAGTTTAGTTTACTCTATTTTTAACTCATATCTCAAAAAACTAAGTTTTACTTTGATATCTAGTCTTGTATAGTGTTTATAACTATTTTGGTTTAGTAAATTAGTTTCAAAAGTTATTTCAATCTTTTAGGTTGATATAACTGAGAATTAATCGATATCTTCAGAAATTAATTGAACAATCAAACTATTATAAATTTACTACTTTGATTAACTTTCCTATTTTTCTTTTGGATTGGGGGATTTTCAAATTATGTTTTTAATAGAAATTTTCATTGGAAATCAATTTACCCCATATTGAGTGTCATACTCCGACCAACATTTGGTATCAAATCCATGTTTTTACCTAATTTTTAAAATCTTATCAACTATGATTTTAGTTGTGTTTTAAATATCTAAAAAATTTTGTTAGTCCTAAATTTTTATCTCTTTAAATTCTAGTCATTATCCTTTATTATGGATAATAGATTGGAAGTTGCTGCTACAAATATACCTCCTTTTTTAGTGTAAAAATTTATTCCAAGTGGAAAATTAATATGAAAATGAACTTAGAAAGTATGGGTTTTAAAATTTGGTCTCACATTGTAGATGAATATAAGATTCTAACTACTGCTCGAAATACATGGGATGATCCAACCAATACTTCTTAAAATAATTACTTCAAAGCAATGAATTCATTATATTTTTCTTTAGGATATGAATAATTTAAATGGATTTCAACATGTACAACATCCCATGAGATTTGGGATACTCTATCAATTTCCCATGAAGGAACCGCGAATTTCAAAGAAATGAGACTTAAAACATATACTATTAAATATGAAAACATTAATATGAATCTCAATGAACTTATTTCTGATATGTATCTCAGGTTCAATGAAATTTTAAATACTATGATTTCTATGGGAAAGGATGTTACTGTTAAGGAGAAAATCATAAGAATTCTAATATTTCTACCAGACAGATGGAGATGAACATCAGTATCAATTAGATAATCATGTGATATCGGTAATTTTCTAGTCAAGTTGATGATAGGTAAGTTGCTGATGTATGAGGAATAATTTAAGGTCAAAAAAGGGAAGGATGATGAACCAAATATAAATTTAGTGGATTTCAAAACCACTACTTCCAAACATAATGAAAAGAAAAGGATTAAAACTCTTTCTGACAGTACATGTAATAAAGATTCACCATTTGATAGTGATGAGTAAACAGATCAATTAGCCATAAGGTTTAATAAGTTTTATATAAGGAATAGATTTTTTAGGAAGCCCAGCTATAAAGGTAAATATGATAATAAGGGAAAGTTGAAAAGGACTAGAAAATGAATGATAACTCGAATGAAATAGTTTGTTATGAATGTAAGAGAATAAGAAAAGTAAATTCTAACAATCCTTATAAAAATATAAGATGAAATATGATCACAAAGATAAAACATACAAAAATTAAATTAAGGCCACCTAGAGTGCTTCTGAGGATAGCTCCAGTGAGTCAGAATCATCACATGATGATAAAGGTGACAAGTCAAACATGTGTTTCAAGAAAACACATCTGAGGTAACCCTTGAGTCTGCTGTAAATAATTCTTATTATTCCGGAGATGAAACTAATTCTGAAAATATGAATAATGAGAAAATGTTTGAATACTTACAAATTCTAGAAGATCCATGCAATAAATTAAAAGACAAATATAAAACATCAAAGAAACATCATACTCTTACCTCTACTGTTAAATTTGAGCTTACCGTGGAAAAGTAAAATAATGCTCAATTTCTCAATGGAAAAAATGATCCTAAATTTTTGAATGAGTAATTGAAAATGGATTTAGAAAATTTTACAAATAGAAAATATATCCTGGTTCAAATGCTTAGAAAACAAGTTGTACCTATACACACTAGTGGTATTGGTATCAACATGGTAAAAGAAATTTTTTCAAAACTAATTTGTTATCAAAATCTGGAAAATCCAATTTTAATCCTATTTATAGAAAATATTCTATAAGTTCTAGCTATGAAACATATTATAATGGTTCAAGAATTTCTGGTCCAAATAAAGCCTATTTTTCTAATACTTTACAAACTATGTATAGGAAACCCATGAAAAAAATTTGGGTTCCAAAATCTCTTATTACTAATGTTACTGGACCAAAACAAATCTGGGTACCAAAATATTTTCTTGTCTAATATGTTTTTTACGAAATATGTTTGAAGAGATCTTATAGAATTATATGGTACTTAGATAGTAGATGATCAATACACCTGACATGATATTATTCATTCTTCAATAATCTGATAATGATTTACAATTGTAATGTCACTTTTGGTGAAAATGCTAAAGGGAAAATAATTGGCCTTGGTAAAATTGTTAACTCTAATTCAATTTTAATATCTAAAGTAATTTTTTTTGATAGATTAAAGTGCAATTTTCTTAGTATCTCTTTGCTATGTGATGGTGGATTTAATGTTAAATTTGAAAATGATACATGAAATGTTTTTAATTCTAAAGATTAATTGGTTTTTCTACTTTAGGAAATGAAAATGTTTATGATATAAACTTAGATTCCTTATTTTCTAAAAATGTTTCATGCTTATGTTCCTTTCACAAAGAGTCTTGGCTCGAGAATAAGATATTAGGATATTGTAATATTCACTCTATTAGAAAGATTACTATTAAAGGACTAGTTATGGATATACCTAAGCTTGAGTTTCCAAATGACAAAGTCTGTAATCCTTGTCAAACAGGTAAACAACATAAAATATCCTTCAAACCAAAGAAATAAGTTTCAACTTCTAAACCTATTGAGTTGGTTCACATGGATTTGTTTGGACCATCTATAATTTCAACCCAAAATGGGAAGCACCATGTCAATGTTCTTGTAGATTACTATTCTAGATATACTTTGACCTTTTTCTTAGCTCAATAAATTGAATCTTGATCTCATTTCACCAAGTATTCTATAATATTAGAGAACCTAAGTTGTATTAGAATTAAATCCTTAAGAAGTGACCATATCCATGAGTTTGAAAACCAAGAGTTTGAATATTTTTACTCACAAAATTTCTATATTCATAAATTATCTACTCCAAGGACACCTCAAAAAAATGGTTTTGTAGAAAGAAAAAATTGAACCTTATAATTTATAGCCCAGACTATGCTTAATGAATATGACTTACCTATCTATTTTTTGGCTGAAGATGTCAATATAGCTTGTTATATTATTAATAGAGTATTAATCTGAACAATTCTCAAGAAACCCACATATGAGATATGGAACAATAGAAAACCTAAAGTTAGTTACTTTGAAGTCTTTGGTTATAGGGTCTTTATCCTTAATACAAAGGAAAATATTGACAAATTTTCATCCAAAAGTGATGAAGGAATCTTTTTAAGTTATTAAATCTCTAGTAAATCCAATAGATTCTTTAATAAAAGAACTAAATGTATGTTATAATCTATACATGTAAAATTTGATGAAACATATCCACATGAACCCAAGCCCTCTATAGAAAATATTGAGTATGATTTTTCACTTATAGACATAAATAATAAATCTTCTAACCCTATTGTTAAGAAATCTGTTAAATCTTCTAGTTATGGAAATTATACAGACTCTAGTCATGGTGATCCTGGACCTATTGATAAACCTGAAATAACTATCTCTTCTTTTTCTAGACCCACAAGAATCCTTAAGAACCATCCTTAATATGTTGTAGTTAGAGACCTGGATAAAAGGACACCGACTAGAGCTTCTCTGAGAAATCTGGTTTAACATCAATATTTTTTGTAACAGCTTGAACCTAAGAACATCAATGATGTGATCAATGATTAATTTTGGGTAATGGCTATGTATGAAGAATTAAATCAGTTTAAAAGAAATAATGTTTGGAAACTTGTAGACATACCTAAAGACATATTGACCATAGGAACTAAATGGGTCTTTAGAAATTAAGTAGATAAAGGTGGTATTGTTGCAAAAAATAAAGCTAAATTGGTTGCACAAGGTTATAGTCAAGAAGAAGGGATTGAAAATGAAGAAGCTTTCCCAAATAGTTTCTATACTTAAAACCATTAGAATATTACTTTCATGTGCATCACATCTAAATATCAAGATATATCAAATGGAGGTTAATAGTGCATTACTAAATGGGTATATAGTTGATGAAGATTTTGTTGAACAACCCCTAGTTTTACAAACCCTCATTTTCCAAATCATGTTTTTAAATTAACAAATGATTTATAAGGTTTAAACAAAGATCTAAGAGCTTGGTATGATAGACTAAGTAGTTTTATTATTTAAAAAGGTTTTACAAAAGGTATAGTTGAACCTAATCTCTTTATAAAATGAATTTCAAAATATTTTTTATTAGTTTAAATTTATTTATATAATATTATTTTTTTATATTCTAAAAATTATTTATGTATTTATTTTTCAAAAGTGATACATTGTGAATTTGAAATGATTTTAATGGGAAAACTAAAATTTTATCTTGTATTTCAAATATTTCAAAATAAAGATGGTATTATTTTAAATCAAATTAAATATAGTAAATATATTTTAAAAAGTTTTGTCTTTGATAATACAAAAAGTAGTGACACCCCAATGTGTACCACATGTAAGTTGGATATTTATGAAAATGGTAAATCTGTTGATCAAACCACTTACATAGGAATGATTGGAAGTTTATTCTACATGACTCCTAGGAGGTCTGACATTATGTTTAGCGAGTGTATGTGTTCCTATTTTCAAGAGAAGCCTAAATAATCTTACATAAATGGCGTTAAAATAATCTTAAAATTCCTCAAATATACTACCAACTTAGTATTGTTATATCATGGGATGGTTGTTGAGACCTCCCCTTTAATTTATGTTATGAAAGTTTGATTTGATTATTGAGGAAGATAATTTCTTAATAGGTATCTGATGTATGGTACACGATATATAAAAGTGTTTCCTTTGTGTTTTCCGAGGCCTGGTGGAGTCAATAGTTTGTTTGGAGTATTTTTACTCTTTATTTTCCAATATTGTTCATGATTTCACTTTTTTCCTTTTAAAGGTAACATGTTTTTTCATTTACTCAATCATTTCTATCACATGGTCACTTTTTGTGTGCATGTGGTATGTAGGTTGTTTATGAAGTTAGTTGGAATGATCACTTGTTTGTACATGTTGTAACTTCATTCCATCGCATTGTCACTTGTTTGTTCTTATGGTAGGTAGGTTAGTCATGTGGTCAGTTGTCATGGTGAATTTTTGGTTTATGTGGATACTATTTTCCTTTTCACAATCACTTGGTTGTTTGTGTGGTAGGTGGTTTGGTCATACAGTCAGATGGAATAGTCACTTTTTTATTCATCTGGTCATTTGTTTCCTTGCAATGGTCACTTGTTTATTCGTGCAGTAGGTAGGTTGGTCATGTAGTTGTTTGAAATGGTCAGTTGTTTGTTAATGTGGTCAAAAGTTTCCTTCATCTAATCACTAGCTTGTATGTGTGGCCACTTGTTTCCTTCACATATTCACTTATTTTTTCACAAGGTAAGTTGGTTGGTATGATTAGTTCAGAACTATGAAAAATTTATAAAATTTACAAATTTTCTTATAATACACCTAATGGTTTTTAATACACATTTAAAATGTAAATGTATTTTAAATATTTAATTGGGATAATTTAAATATTTTTTTAAGGAGGATAATTATATCCTTGAATTCCCTTGATGTCTAAAGTTGTTAATTACCCCTTTAGTTTCAAATTTATTGATATCTTCATTAATGGTTAATGAAAATATTATTCATGATCTCATGTCCTAGAATTTTCATATAATTAAATCTAAAAAATATCTTTCCTTTATTTTTTCTAATTAATTTATCTGAAGGAAGAAGGTTCCAGAGCCTTTCCATTGGATTCATGGAACCCTACTTTTATTGGTTAGAGTTAAACCTATACTGATTCCTTCTATATGTGTATCCATTTTTTGTATAGCGAATCATGTGATATGTATTTCATATAGATTGGGGATCCATATACTTTCTTATAGTTGTACATGTGGAAGGGGCCATGCTTTTTATTATATTTGGGATGATAGTATGCACCGAATTAATAAAAATAATAAATCGATTTAATTGAAAATAAAGGGATAAAGGAATGAATCATATGTTTTATAGATTTTGTTACTCTATTATACAATCATACATGATCACTTTACCAATGAAAATAAATGTTTTTCGGAGCATTTTTTTATATAGAAATTGATATGTTATGAAACCCATGTTTTTGGGATTACTTTATATCCCCTTTAATAAAAATGTATAATCATGTAAATCCAACTAATGAAATGGTTTCCCCTAGAAATTATGGTTTTTATGAGAGTTCCCTTGAAAATTAAATGTAAATGTGATGATAATCCTATATTTTAAATCTAAAATAATGTATTTATTTTTTGTTAAAACTATTTGTGATGTAAGAATTTGGTGTGTGGGGTGGATATGGAGAGATGTGTATGTGGTATGTGACTATTGTGATGTGGAGTTTGATTTGGTTGTGAAATAGTGGGAGTGTGGTTCATATTGGTATATTAAGGTTGGTTTTTTTTAATGTTTATGGGGTATTGTGGTAGTTTCCTAGTAGTAATAAAATTAAATGTTAATGATGAAATTGGAATTTCATGGTTTGAACTGGTTAATGAATTTTTGAAATTATATGGGAAGTGTGATAAAATAAGTTTTGTTAAATGTTAAATAAATTTGGTTGATAATTGGAAAATATATAAATTGGATTAACTTAAAATGAAAGGTAGAGTATGGTTTGTGCATTGTCGCATGTTGCTTGCTGGAATGGTGTAACATCCCAAGTAAATAAAAAATAATATATTTTCATATTTATTAATATTTTTTAATTAAATATTAATTTTACCTTAAAAGGAATTCTATTTTTGATGGCATACCCGATACCCAACAATGGGTTTCTTTGAAAGCTTACGTGGCACACTAATAATATAATAATATTATTTTAAGTGTAGTTAATGCCTAGTCGTTTTATTAGAGGTAATGAATATAACTAACTACAATATGATTATACATGTTTGTTAAATGTTTCTACAATTATCCAAGAAAATTTTGAGGCTTAAAATGTGAATTAATCTAATTTTAAGCATAAATAGTCTAACATTCTTTAAAAGGTCGATTTACCGCCTTTTGATGGAGAACCCTATTTAAATATAGTTTTGGTCACTTTTATATGTTCTATTTGAAAAAATAAAATTCTTATTCAGAATTGGGACATCAAAATTTATATAGGGTAAATTTTTGTTATTTTTCAGATAAAATTCATTTTTAATGAATAGTGAAAAATACTTGTATTTTAATACAAAGGTGTCATTTAATATAATATATTTATATGGTTAGATTATCTTTTTAATTGGTTTTAAAGTGTAATTATATTATGTTTTTACCATTTAATCCAATGTTGGTCATTGGAATTAATTTCACTTTCAAATTGGACATAAACAAGTGTCAATCTTTGGATAGTTAATATTTCTTAAAAACAGGCTTTTTGTTTTGACAACGGGAATTAATTTTAAATTAATTAATCCAAATTCTATGTTTCTAATTTGGTAAAATAGACATCATTTTTGAATTCATAATATCAAATATATCTTAGGCTGAATTTTTGGTATTTTTTCTGAAAAACTTTAATTTTTTATGAATAGTGAAAACACTGAGTAGTAGTTAAAACGCTGACTTTTTCATTTAAATGAAATTTTACTGATTCTGTGAATTGAATTTCAAAAATCTGAAATACATGGTTGTTATTAGAAAGTAAATTTTGGTTCAATAAGATGAAAATAATTTTTGGTGAACAGTAACTTTTGCCTTTTATTTACCACTGTTAAAGGTAAATAGGGTAATTCAGGGTAAAAAGAATATTATAATAATAAAAAATTACCATACCATTGTCATAACCTTATTTTATGAGTCATGTCTGACCATGGGTATCCTTGAGTCTAATTTGGGACCTCATGGAGCCACTTAAGAGAGATAATGACACTTTATATTAATTAACTTAAAGTAAAGACAAAAATGACATAAAAATATCTTTTAGTAAATTAATTTTTACATGGGGTTATATAAGTTATCTTTTTGACAATAAATATTCATTGGAAATCTGAATATATTTCCTAAATCATGTTATTTGTTTTATAATTTTTAGACATCAAATAAAAAAATTATTTATGACACAATAATGATGAAATGTTTACCTCATTAATAAATGATTTAAATAATTAAGATTATAAAGATTAAAATAATATACAAAACATGTGAAATTCTTATTGGATGATTTTATTTCGATCATGATTCATCTTATTTTCTACTTTAATGTGTTTTGGATCTTTAGAAACCGAAGATAAGTTTATAATAAAATAATATTTGCATACTTTCCTAAAGAGCCCCTCCTTCCCCTTATAAAAAACCCTCACTTACAACCCATTCCACACACCTCTCAAGCCCCTTGGCTCATCCAAACCATGCCCAAATAATCTCCCAAGATTCCTCTCCTCCTCATAGAAGGCTTACCTTAGGCAGAAGGCACTTTAAGAAGTCATTTTGGTTCAAACCAAAGGAAGTTACCCAAATTAAAGGTAATAGTTTATCTTAACTTCTTTTCTTTTATTTTACTTCTACAACCCATAAACACTTTTTATTACTTTTTTTATAACAAAACCAGTATCCTCAATATACTAGGATTTTTTATGATAAGGATTAGAACTACACTTACACAAGAACATACTATTTCTATGGATGGCAAACTAACGCCTCATGAAACGATGAATGTTCAATTTTCTCCTACCGCCTCTCATAGTGGCCATTAAGATGGAACTATATTTATATATGATATATATTATGTTTATGTTTTATTTATGCTTCTGTATTTTTCTTTTATAGCATACCTTTATGGTTTTCATTATGGGTAAATGCGATAATTTCATTAGTGCGAACTACCGCCCCCTCAAGGTGATATGACTCGTTAATGCCATATGTGGGATGTATAAAGGATAAAGTTAATGATATTATATATGATATTATACTGGAATTATAATATACCTATGTATCATTATGTTTTAATTCCATTAATATAAGAAATAGAAATTAAAGTATCATTCATGCATACGTATGACTTACCATCTCCATGAATGGTGCATTTCATTTCTTACCTCCAAATGTTATGTACTATTATAAATACTTGTATATACTAGATATATATGATATCTAAATCATGAATATAATTCGGGATATAATGAACTTTTGACCATGTGAACAACTTGTTATTATAAAAAGTCTATTTTTTACTCAAGTACCAAATATCAACCAAACAACCATTATTAACTTACATGATTACATAATGTTTATAACATGGTAATAATTGATATAAAAGGAATAATAAACATGAAAAAGGTTCTTAAGAAATAATAAATTAAATTTAGTTTATTATGCCAGAGATTAAAGAATGATCGAGTCAAGTCAAACACGAGGTAAGGGACTTCATCCCAATCTCCTTTCATTGAGGCGTATTTAGTTTTATACCAGACATTCTTTTATACATTGTATAAACCCCTTTGACATTTACTTTTATTAAAAAGGAATATTTTCTCTCCTAAGAGTGTTACTAAACAAAAAAAATAATGTTTCTTTTAATGTACGTGGTGACAACGACCTTTCCGCCGCCATGAGAATTATTTGATCTTTGGCTCCCTTAACAAGCCATACTTTAAAAAAAATACCATATACTCTTTTAACTATTTTGGTATTGAAAATGTTTATGATAATAGATTTGTTATGTCAATATATTTAAATTATATATTGTGATTGAAATGTGGAAATGTTATTTTTCTGTTTTATGTGTTATGAATATGTTATGGTTCTTGGGCACTGTTTACGTATACGGGTGGTTCCGTGATAAACCTATGGCGGGTGAGCCCGAGATAGCTCTCTAATGCATTGGGTAACATGAATGAGGTAAACATGAATGTTTCTCCTAATATATTTAGGGAATATATTGTGATGGGAATTCCAAATATAACTCCTTACATAGCTGTGATAGCTGTAATGAAAGTATGATATGGATGCCACAAGTTACGTTTATGATTTATTATTTCTATGTGTTATTTATAAATCTTATGATTTCATGAGGTATGTTAAAAAGATTATGTTATGTATGAAATGACAAACTAATGTTTCCTTTTTTTGTTTTATAACCCTTACTGAGCTTTTTATGCTCATCCTAAGTTTTGAAATGTTTTTCACCGGACCTAAAGATGGATAGGGCCAGGGATGGGATCAAGGAAAAGTCATGCTGTCTAAAACATGGGACTAGACATGGATCTTTTTTTCAAGAGTTTTTATTTTATGAAAAAAATGTAAACTAAGTAGAAGTTTCTACCTTGTAATTTTTTAGATGTAATGTAATAGTTGTGGCCTAATTATCTAAAACTCTAAACCTAAAAAGATCCTTAATTTGAATTATTCATTTAATTAAATATTATGTAATGTTAAAGGCTAGGTCATTATAGTTGGTATCAGAGGTCGAATTAGATAAAATTAGGAGTTAGGGTATTGTTAAATTAATATCCATAAATTCCTTTATGTTAATATTGAAATGATATAGCATTTACAGATTACCATATTCGTTCACCTAAGGTATTTCTATGTTCAAAATGGTTTTCCACAGAGGAAACAGGGCTGTTATGTTGGGACGACATTAGGAGGAAGACAACCTTCCAAATCGGCAAACTGAGATGGTCAGAATCAAAACTGAATAGTTTGTTGCAGTGATGCCACAATTGACTCAGGCTATAAATGGTGGTGGTATCCATGCATGAGATCATCCATATCAACCACATAAGAACATGTCAGTAGTGGAACATTTCATGATGTAACATCCCCCTCATTCAGAGGATCATTAGACCCTATGTTTTCTAAAAGGTGGATTAAAGCACCGGAGAAAATTTTCAATGTCATGGGGTGTTCAAAAAATTAAAAGGGTTATCTCATTGTTTACCATTTTGAAGGTGAAGTTGATCAGTGGTGGTTGATGGTGACAAATATAAGTGACAGTGAGGAGATTCATGCTCTCGATTGGGATGAATTCAAAGGTATGTTTCTTGAGAAATATTTTCCTAAGGTGGTTCATCTTATAATTGAAAGCAATTACTGGAATTGAGGTAGGAGGATGACTCAGTGGAAGCTTATGAAGCAAAATTCACTCGACTGGAAAGGTATCCTCCAAATTTCATATGAGATCTCGATAGTAAAATCAATAATTTTTACTGAAGATTAAAGACAAATTATCGAAGGGATTTAGATTCTCGTGGGTTCAAAAGTTATGAAAAACATGTTGGGTGTGCGGAGAAGGTGGAAATGGAGTTTTCCGATGATCATGTGTTCTTTGAAAAACACCAGAATAAGAGGTCAAGGTGGTAGGTGAAAGGGAAGAACTCTTCAAAAAAGTCTGATGGTAAGAAACTTAAGTTTACAGTTTGTGAAAATTGTGGTAAAAATCATGCTGGGGAATGTATATTGAATTCTAGTAAGTGTTACCGATATGGTAAAATGGGACATAAAGATCATAATTGCATTGAAAAAGAGCAGGGTAATGGTAAGATAAAATCTGATTTACAATCAGTAAAATGTTTTAAGTGAAATGAAATGGGTCATTATAAAAATGAATGTCCAATGAAGAACTCAATTGGGGGAAAGCAACCAGACTACAAGTAGAAAGGGGTGGTGATGTCCTTTTCAACTACTTCAGCAGATGTTGGGACATCAAATGAAGTAGTATGAGTTACACTGTTTATTTGTTCAGATTATGCAAATGTGTTGTTGGATTCAGGATCTACACATTCATTCATTTTTTAGAAGTTTTTTTAGTAAATTGGGAATTCCATATCAAGATATGAATCTTGAACTTATGGTAAAAACACCAAGAGGAAATGTCGAAACAAAAAGAAATTATAAGAACCATCTTATCCATGTGTGTGGAAAGAATCTACCTGCAAACATTATTGTTTTTTCTCTAGTAGAGATTGACGTTATTTTGGGTGGGGATTGGATTTTTGTTTATCATGCTAAGTTTGATTACAGAGCTAAATAGGTTTCTTTTCAAGATGATTTTCAGTTTTTGTACATGAATGAACCCTTACTTTTTATAACATATCAGGAAGATGAGAAACTAGTAAAAGATGGAAATGAATGTTACCTTTCACATATTGTTAAAAACAATGAAATAGTTCAAATTAATGATGTTCCAGTGATAAATGAGTACCTTTATGTTTTTACTGATTAGTTTCCTGGTATTATACCTGATCGGGAAGTTGAATTTTATGTTGAATTAGTTCCTAATACTAGTCCAATTTAGAAACCCCCTAATCGAATGGATCAAATTGAACTTTTAGATTTAAAGAAGCAATTGCAGGAGTTATTAGATAAAGGTTTCATTCAACCTAGCACATCACCATGGGGTGATCCTGTCTTGTTTGTTAAAAATAAAGATGGTTCAATGAGACTTTGAATTGATTATAGAGCATTGAATAACATCATTGTTAAGAACAAGTATCATTTTCCTCATATCGATGATTTGTTTGATCAACTCTAGGGAGCTCAGTATTTTTTGAAGATTGATTTGAGGTCGGGGTACCATCAGTTGAAAGTAAAGGAAGCAGACATTTCGAAGACCGCATTTCATTCTAGATATAGCCCTTATGAATATTTAGTTATGCCTTTTGGTTTAACCTATTATCCTATTGTATTCATGGATCTTATGAATATAATTTTCCATGAGTTCTTGGATAATTTTGTGGTTGTGTTCATTGATGATATTTTGGTTTATTATAAAAGAAAAGAGGATCATGAAAGTTATTTAAGGGTTGTCTTGCAAACCTTAAAAGAAAAGAAACTTTTTGGGAAGTTCAGAAAGTGTGTGTTTTGGTTATAGAAAATATCTTTCTGTGGTCACATTGTTTCAAAAAAATGGAATAACATTTGATCCTACTAAAACAAAATTTGTTGAATAATTTCAAGGACCCACAAATATAACCGAGATTCATAGTTTTCTGGGTTTGGTAGGTTATTACCAATGGTTTGTTGAGAATTTTTCACGGTTATCTAGTCCAATGACTAAGTTAACTCGAAAAGGTGTTAATTTCATTTGGAAATGTAACACCCTAAGAATCTACGATACTCTTCTCTTTGAATAATGAAATAGCGTGTGTTGTATGAAACATCGAGTTCTAACACACCACAACCAATCAAACTAGCCGTTATGAATAGTAATACCCACTTTTTGGAATTTATAAATTTTATTTTTCAAAATGGACTTCATTTTTTGATTCGGAATATCGAAATTAGCCTAGAGTGAATTTTTGGTATTTTTCTGAAAAAACGTGATTTTTTGATGAATAGTGAAACCACTAAGTGGTAGTTAAAAAAACTGAATTTTTCATAAAACTTAATTTTACCGCTTCTATGAGTGGAATTTTGAAAATTCGAGAGACACGGTTAATATCAAGGAGTAAAATTTGGTTCAATGAGATGAAAATAATTTTTGGTGAATAGTAACTTTTTACTTTTATTTACCACGGTTAAAAGTAAATAGGGTAATTAAGGGTAAAAATGATATTAATATTACCCTAACACATGTCCTAATTCTATTTTACAAGTGTATCTCAACGAAAAACAACCTTAGGAATAAAATATTATCATTTAGGTCCACTTGGATTAGATTAGGACATTTTTTATTATTTAATTCAAAGAAGAGTTAAAAGAGTTTAAATCAAGTTTTATTTACAAAAACAATTTTAATATAGAGTTACACATAAGATAAATTCGATTATAAATATTAATTAGAAAGTTAAAAAGATTTCCTACATAATGATATTTTATTTATAATTTTTAGACATTAAATAATTTAATTTATTTATGACACAATAATGATGCAGTAATTACCACAATAGTGAAAACTTAAAATAATTGATATTATAAATACCCAAATAAATATAATTTGAGACTTTTTATGAATTAAACTAATTTTCTAGGTTAATATGACATGTTAGGAATGATTTAATTAACTTTTTTCGGAGTAATCATTCTGTTATGATTTTCACAAAAATCAATTTTCCAAATAGTGTCAAAATTGACATAAAAGTGTTTTTAAAACAAATATTATATTATTAATTGATATTCAATTCCTAAAAATATAAGGTTAGGCCAATAGACTTATATCATGATAGGTGTATCATTAATGGACCACTTGGGGGTCTCTTGGAGGTATATAGTAAGTTTATTAACTATATAATATAAAAATACAAAGTGATATGGTAAGTGTCAAACTAATTAACTAAGAGTTAAAACTAAAAAATAAGGTTAATATAATGACCCAAACCTGTCTAAATTCTATTGGATGAGTCGTTTTCGACCCATACCCACCTTAACCTTTAAATAATCCACTTTGGAGCCATTAGAAACCGAATATGAATTTATTATAAAATAATATTTCTATATTTTCCAAAGGTGCCCCTCACCCCTTTAATAAAAGGGCACTCCCTCTTCTCATTAATTCACACCTTAAAAGCCTTTTGGGTCAGACCACCCCTTCCCAAATACTCTATCAACTTCCCTCAATTCATCATAGAGGCCTTCCTTTAGTTAGAAAGCCAACAGATGGAGCCCTATTGATCAAATCAAAAGGAAGAACCGAAAGAAGAGGTAATGTTTTCACCACCCTCTTTCAAGTTCCTTTCTTCTTCAACTTCTTCTTTATTTCCCATTATAAAATAATAACTCTAGTATATTATATATACTTTGATGTTATAATAAATATGGAACAAACATATTCAGTATTCTATCCATCCTTTGAATAACATGTCATCATACGTGTGTACGTACGGCTTACTGTCTCCACGTCGTGGTGTAATTGTTATTAAATAAATTATTATTTGGATGGGTATAATAATGATGTGAAATTCATGTAAATAATAAATATAACATGATAATGATTCTGTATATATGATATACCATCCAATTAAATATTATCTTAATATCAAAAGAATGATATTGTCGCTCGTGCATACGTACGGACTACCGTCTCCATGAACGTGATGAGATTCATTCTCCATCGTATCCATTCAAGTCTAATTCTCATTTGAAGATTAATAATAATGTATAAGGGATTAATATCATTCTGTATACGAATAAGATACAACTTATCCATAACAAACATGTCTTACATTGTAAAGACCCGCAAATTTCAAGGAAATTTTTTTCTTAATTTTCTTTGGAATTTTACAAGAGCGCAGCTTCAGACGTCACCTGATTCCGAGGCCCGGTGTGCCCGGAATCAATTTCCGAAGTTTGGATCGGGTACGTTCAGTGAACGGACGAGCGGGTTTTTCTATCTTTTGAACCGGTGCCCGGAATCGAATTCTGAGGGCACCGATGAAATCGCAGCGCCGATATTTGCTTAGAAACGCCTCTTCCGGAGTTGCATTTGCTCAACCGTGGTTTTTAAAATTTTGGGCTTTAAGTCGGAAATAAAATAAAGGTTGTGTGACAACTTTATTTTATTTCACTTAAGCCGCTTGGAAGTCACTTGGAAGCCACTTGAACTGAGTTAAAGCGGATAGGGTGCTATCCGGAAATACCCTACCCCTTGGTAGGATATTTGTGAGGTGGGCCCGCACGAGCCCCGCCGTTTCTTTCGCTAAGTAACGCACCCGCGAAAACCCGTCAAAGTAACTGAAAAGTCAACCGGTGCATTTTCTTTAATTTTTTAACAGACCATTTAATTGGGCGGTTTATTTCGTGAATTAAATGGGCTGTTTCATTCGTTGAATTAATTCAACGAATTTAATGGGTCGTTACTTACGCGTTTGCGTTCGTTGGCGATTTAATAAAATAGACCAACGTGTCTATTTTGGAGGATTACTCTTTGTTCTCTGGGCCTCCACCCTCCCCGCGAAGAACGCGAAGAACGCGAAGAACGCGAAGAACGCGAAGAACGCTGGAACCAAAATTCGACGATGCACACCGTGATCCGCGACGTCGACAAACTTTTCCGCGACCTTCTTCTTCTTCTTCGGCGCTTCTTCTTCCGCGGCAAACCTACGATCGGCGGTTAAAGGTGAGAGTCGAATCTTCTAAATTCTCCCTTTTTATAATTCGATATCAACAGATTTAAATTAATTAAATCCGTTTGATCTTGATCCGGAGATCGTCGGCGCGACTCTTTCCCGCGGTGCGACGAACGTCTCTTCCGCGACGACGCGACGATCCCCTCCTTCCGCGATGAGCGATTCCGCGACAACCTCACGTCCGACGGCGACTTCGAGGTAGGGATTTTATATTTTTTCTTGGTGATTCGTTCCCGTGATCTAATTCTTTTTAATTAAAGAACCAAACTTGAACAATTTTATTTTTGGATAAAATTGTGGCTGCCTCAATCCCTCCCGATGATTTTTATGACTAACGCGGAGGGTGCAGATCTAACGAACAAGACCCGGCAACCCTCCGCCGATCTTTTTGTTGTGCGGATTTGGCGGACGACGACGAACCGTGCGGCAGGGGCGATCCGTTGATCCCGCAGTGAAGATCGGCCCCCGGGAAGTGTATGGCGCAGACGGGAGGCAAAACGGGCCACCGGAGCAACTCCGGCGGCCCGCGGAAGGCGGCGGCGGCGGCGGCGACCGGAGGCGGCGGCGCCCGGCGCGCCGCCGGAGGAATCCGCCGCGGCTCGGCCGCGGCGGCGGCGAACCGCCGAACCGCGTCCGCGGTCCGGCCACCCAGCACGCGGCCCGCGCGGGCCGCGTTCCTCCAAGCCGCGGGTCAAACCCGCAGCGGTTTTCTTCGGCCGCTCGGCCGAAGCCGAGCCGGCCGGTCCGGTCGGCCGGGCCGCGCCCAGGCCGGACCGGACCCGGCCTAGCCGGTTCGGGCCGGGTCGGGTCGACCCGGTTCGGCCGACCCCCAGGGGGGGTTCGGGCCGGGTCGCCCCGGGCCCAGAACCCCCGTTTTGGGGCCCTCTCCGGTCTTTTGCCCATATCTTGGGCCTGGGACCTCCGATTGACGAACCGTCAGCGGCTACGCGATCCTTGGATCGATACGGTCGTTTCGGTATATTACACTCAAGGTTTCGGAAGACTTTGGGTTCGGCCGGGTTGGTTCGTACACGAAACCAACCGGGCCCTCGGAGCGGAAACGCTCATAACTTGAGCTACGGACGTCCAATCGACGTACCGTCAGCTGTGGCAGTTTCCTCTAAGTGAGACGGAACTTTTGGCATACTCCGCCCGAGGATCGGACACAGGCGGAGTACGGTCAGGTTGGTTTTGCCCTAAAAACCAACCGGGCCCCTGGGACGAAAATGCCAATAACTCTCAGACCGGGCGTCCGATTGACGCGCCGTCTGTTGCGTTGAGATCCTGTTGTCGATACGGAACTTTTGGATACATAAACTTCGGACTACGTGTCAGTTGATGTATCAGCCTCTCGGCTCGTGGAGCGGACCCTCCTAAACGAGCTCGCTGTGTGCGGGAACCCTAGTGCTGGCTGTGACTTCGACGACAGAGCAAAGATCCTCCGTGGACTGCGACGACGACAGAGCAGAGATCCTTCGTGGACTGCGGCGACGACTGTGCAGAGATCCTCAGTGGACTGCGTCGACTACTGCACTCAGCGATCCTACGTGGATCAGTGCTACAGGTCCTGTGTGGGCCCGATCCTGTGTGGGTCCTTACTACCGGTTCTGTGTGAGCCACTGCCTACAGGTTCTGTGTGAGCCCGATCCTATGTGGGTCTTTTGCGGGGGTTAGTACCTATCGATCCTTCGTGGGTCCGACGACTTAGATGGATCAGTGATCATCTTTGACGTCATCTGAAAAAGTATACCTGGTTGAGCTGAATCATATGTTACTCTCCTTTGTGGATTGTGTTGAACTATCCTATGTGGATTTACTATTTACTATTTACTCTCCCTAGTGGATTTGAGTCTTGCTTTCCTATGTGGATCGAGTTGACCTTGAGCTCGAGAGCAGAGCTAGAAATGGGGACTTAGGTATATGTATGGGCATATACCTAAGTCGAGTCAGTTGTTTCGTCGTGGTTTCCCCTTTCTTTTGTGCTATATCCTTTGTGGATTTCGGGAGACCTTCGGGGGTCTCGGGGTCCTTACTGAGTAGTTTATACTCACCCCTGCACGGGCTATGCCCGCACCTTGTTGTGTTGGATGCAGACGACGGACAGTGCTGATCACGGTTGGGGCGTGGAGCAGGACGGTACCTGGAGGTGGACCACTGGGCGGGACGTGCTCGGAGCGGACGTGGGACCCGAGGAGCCTGGAGGCTATCTGTACCCACCCTTCAGGTGGGATTGCCAGTGGACGACACGAGGCCGCCGTCTTTTCTTCAGTTGTTGTTCTTTACCTTTTCAGTTGTACTTTCAGTTGGGCTTGTATTCCGGCCCCCTTTACTTTTCTGCACTTTGTAGTTACTTTCCGCTTGCTGACTCTGTGGTGGTTGTTACTTATAAAGGCAATGCCTTCCCTGTTTACCGGGATTTTACGCCTTGGTGCTAGTCGCCAGCCCCTGGCCTATGGAAGGCGGGCTTGGGATAGTCACGGCACGGGCCCCGAGGTCGGGTCGTGACATACATAACAAAACATATAAAAGAAAATGAGTAAGTTAACACCCGAAACGACGATAATTCTAAAATATTATTAACAAAGAAATGTTAAAAGATCATATATGATATCATGTTAATATATATGATTCTTGTATAAATTAATAACAATTATTTCACCATTATACAGAAGGTTAACCTACCCCAACCAAGGAAAAGTACAAGGTAAGGGTTTATTTCGCAATCTCTTCATTATCTAAGGTTGTTTATACGTAATAATCTACTGGGACTTATTTATCATCCACATCCATGTTTCTTAAAAATGCATTTCAAAACATTTTTACTGTTTACTATAATATGGGTTAAAGTCATTTATACCCTTGTTGACTTTTATAAGTGGTTTATAAAGGAATCTTTTCGTCATTTTCCAAACAAGGTCCTTTTTAACTTTTTCGACAGAATTAAGGTAAGAATGTTTTTTTAACTTATACGACGGGTGCGGCTATTTTCTGCCGTTATAAAACCGATGAAGCTTCCCTTACAAGCATATAAGAATATTTTCAAAGAAAATGTTTTAATTTATAAATATATGACTCTTAAATGATTTCAAAATAGAAAGAGATATTTCTCTAAAAATATTTTTGATTTCATCTATGTCAACATCCTTTGATGGATTTTACACTTATTTGAAGTTGATTTATTATGATACAAAAGTTCTATATTGTATTGAAGGTTTTGTGATATGTTTGACTGTGGAGGTGTTATTTTTATACCATTCATGGTTTATGGATGAATTATTTACATTTCGTATGATAGTTTTATTAAGAATGTTTATGTTAAGTTTAAACCTTTTCATATGGGAATGCATTGGACTTAATATGTGACGGGTGGAGCCCGCTATAGCTCCTCGATGAATCGGTATGTCTCATGAGACAAACTAGTGTCTTGGAACAAGGCCTTGACAAAATCTTATTTGTAGTCTTGGCACGAGGCCTTGGCTATGTGGTTATGATAGTCTGGAATTATACATTCCATCATTATGAAAGTGGTTATTGATATTGCATGTGATCGTTCGATTAGTAGAATATCCATGTGAATAAGTAAATGGAATTATTTCATTTTATTTTTTCCATACTATGTTGAAGTTCAAGTTTAAAAGGCTTTTGTTTTAGTTATACATTGCGTTAAATGTTTATTCTTATTTATGAAAGTTTCTTCTATATTGTTATCCTTGCTGGGCATTTGAGCTCACCCCTTTTCTATGTTTTATTTTTCCCAGGATGTGAAGAAGTAATTTATGAATGACCTGTAGGGATAGTATGAGGGGATAAGAGTGTGGACTATAGAGACTATATTGTTGTAGTTTTCATTTTATGATGTAATGTAAACTTTATTAATGTATCTAGTTATTCCAAGGCTACTAAACTAATCGGTCTTTCAATACTTGATCTTTCTTGTGATCATGACAATATTATGTAATAATGCACCGACTCTGGGTAACTGGGGTTGGGGCGTTACAGTTGGTATCAGAGGAATTTTAGTACAAACCTTGAAAGCTAGATTTAGATAAACTTTGATTAGAGCACATAGACCTAAGATGGACTTTGAGTATTAGCATAGAAGAAATTCCTAGAATTTTGGTATTGTAGAGATTTTGTGAGTTTTCTGAACAATACATCCCTATCTGGATACGAGCACGTAGAGGAGGCTCTGGCATAGATGTACCTAGGGGTAAAAACCCGAAAACACCGCTTTGAGATGGACTCGAATGAGAACTGGTGCACGACAACGGGCCTTGCTATACTCTTGGTTACGACACTCTCGGGGGATATGCTTAGGATAACACTCATTTTGTTTAAAAATCATTATGAAGGGATTATGAGTATATAATTCCTAAATTAAAACATTTTTATGACTATGGATTGTATCCATAAATAGTTCAATTTATGTTAACTATTTTATAAGTATGAAATTATGTATTTTGATTCATAAACTGATCTAGTTTATGCCCATGTTTAGAAATGTAACCTAGTGGAAGAAATGGAAATTGTATCAATGCACGCACTCCATGTAGGGATTTCCCTCCTACTCAAGATAATTATAGTGGAGCTGGTGATGCAACTAGTGCCGATCAGCTAATCACCATACTGGGACAACTCACTCAGGTTATGAATAATAACCTTACCCGTATGGAGCACCCTGATCTTCAGCGTGGAGGATCAATGTTAGATCACTTCATGAGGAAACAAACACCAACATTCAATGGGATTACAAATCCCTCAGTAGCTGAGAAATGGATAAATTCCCTAGAGAGAATATTTCAAGCATTGGGGAGTAGTAAAAGGAAAATAGTTATCATGGCAGTTTACCGCCTCACTGGAGATGCTGATCAATGGTGGTCATTTATTCAAAATACGAAGGAAGATGATGAAGTATCAAATATGGAATGGAGGGAGTTCAAATATTTGTTTTTAGGAAAATACTTTCCTCGTGACCATCGAACAGATATGGAAAGACAATTTATGAGTCTGAGACAAAAGGAGGATCAGAATGTCGCAAAGTATGAGGCTAACTTTACAAGGTTAGAATGGTATTCTGGAGATTATATATGTAACCCAAGAATTAAGATTGATCGTTTCTTTGATGGGTTAAAACCATTTCTCTGTCGAGCATTAGTCTCACAATCCTTCTGGTCATACGAAGACATTGTCTCATGTGCTATCAAGACAGAGAAAGAATTCTCTAAGTCATATGACTTTAATGCAAAGAAAGAGAAGAAGAGATCTGCTGATCAATCTGGGAATGGAAATAAAGGGAAGAAGGGAAAGGTTTAATATCCATCCTATAGTAAATGTGGGAAGAAACACCCTGGTACTTGCTTAAAAGGAACGGGAGTCTGTTACAAGTGTGGTGAAAAAGGCCACCAAGCTCGTGATTGCAAGGGGAAAAAGGAAGCTACCGATGTCCAATTCTACAATTGCAGGGAGATGGGTCATTATGCAAATTAATTTACTAAGCGTCAGGGGAACTTACCTCAGAAAAGGACAAGGTATCGAGGCCAAGATTATTCTATCACTACTGCTGAGGTAGAAGCTCCGAAAGATGTGGTGGTAGGTAATTTAATGGTTTCCTCAAGTTTAGCAAATGCATTATTTTATTCTGGATCATCGCATTGTTTCATATCTTCCCAGTTTGCTAAGACAATTAGATATTTTCAATTTTATTTAACAAGGGAGTTTTCAGATAAAACTCTTAAGGGAAGTATCATTGCAATAAAGTTTTGTGAATCAGTTCCCATTAGAGCACATAAATGTTCTTTATCCGCTGATCTCATCGTCATAACTATGATTTAGTTTGATATAATCCTCGGTATGGATTGGCTTTAGGAGCATTATGTGAAGATTTATTGTAAGAAGAAGGTGGTTACGATTTTTGATGATGATGATAAAGAACACCTTCTCTTTAGAGCAGAATCATCACCACCTAATTCTTATCTAGATCCACCCCCAGTAGCTCAAATAAATTCAATTATTGGGGAGGAAGAGGATGAAATTACAATGGGTGAGGAAAGTAATGTTCAAATAGAGGATGTACCTATTGTGAAATAATATGTAGATGTGTTTCCGGAAGATTTACCTGAACATCCTTCAGAATGAGAAGTTGATTTTTTCATTGATTTAATTCCTAGATCAAGGCCTATATCGAAGACCCCTTATAGAATGACCACTGTATAATTAGTTGAACTAAAGAAATAACTAGAGGAATTGAGTAATAAGGGATTTATTCGCCCGAGTGTTTCTCCATGGAGAGCCCCTGTTCTTTTTGTTAAAAAGAACGATGGATCTATGAGGTTATGTATCGACTACCGGGAGATCAGTGCTATAACAATAAAGAACAAGTATCCCCTACCTCGCATTGATGATTTATTTGACCAATTGCATGGAGATCAATACTTTTCAAAGATTGACCTTAGATCTGGATACCATCAGTTGTGTGTGAAGAAGGAAGACATTCTAAAGACAACATTTCGAACTAGGTACGAGCATTACGAGTTTACAGTAATGCCTTTTGGATTGACTAATGCACCCTCTGTATTCATGGATATGATGAATAGAGTTTTCAGGGAATATATTGATGAATTTGTGGTGTTATTTATTGATGATATCTTGGTATACTACAAAAGCTATGAAGATCATGAAAATCACTTGCGCATTATCCTGAAGACTCTGAGAAGACATGAATTATATGGGAAGTTTAGCAAGTGTGAACTCTGGCTTCAGAAGATTTCTTTTCTTGGGCATATTGTCTCTAAAGATGGAATCTCTGTTGATCCTTCTAAGACCAAGGAAATCCAAGAATGGCCTGAACTGATGATTATAACTGATGTATGTAGTTTTATTAGTTTAGTAGGTTATTATCGACATTTCATCCAGAATTTTTCCTAGTTGGCTAACCCATTTACAAAGCTCACACGTAAAGGGGTTAAATTTGTTTGGACAAAAGAGTGTGAAGAATGTTTCGAAGAACTGAAGAGAAGATTAGTCAATGCTCCTATATTGACTCTACCATCGGGGAATGATGGGTTAGTTATTTATAGTGATGCATCAAAGAAAGGACTTGGTTGTGTCCTTATGCAAAATGATAGGGTTATTGCCTATGCATCATGAAAGTTGAAAATTCATGAAAAAAACTATCCTACTCATGATCTAGAGTTAGCAGCTGTGATCTTTGCTTTGAAGATATGTAGGCACTACCTCTATGGTGAAAAATGTAAGATTTATACTGATCACAAGAGTTTGAAGTATATTTTCTCACAAAAAGAACTCAACATGGGGCAAAGGAGATGCTTGAATTACTCAAGGATTATGATTGTACGATACACTACCACCCAGGGAAAGAAAACAAGGTGGAAGATGCTTTGAGAAAAAAATACCATGGAGTTTTGAACAATATGAGAATTGAAAGGGATCCAATTTTCATGGATCTAGTGAAGATGGACATGGGAATAACTAGGGAAGGTGAAACATCAATTCTTTTTCAAATGGTTTCCAAACCATCTTTACTAAAAAGGATTAAGAGTTCTTAGACTGATGATGAATAATTTCAAAAGACGATTAAAGCTGTGAATGATGGGAGATTGAGAGACTTTGTGTATGAAAAAGGAATTTTGAAATTCAGGATGAGGCTTTGTGTTCCCGATATACCTGATCTAAAAAGGGAATTGCTGGATGATGCTCATAGTTCCAATTTCTCTATACACCCTAAGAGCACCAAAATGTATAGAGATTTTAAGGAACATTTTTGGTGGGACAACATGAAGAGGGAGATTGACGATTTTGTGTCAAGATTTATGGTTTGTCAACAAGTGAATGTTGGAAGGCAACAGCCTGGTGGAGTATTGCAACCTCTTCCCATACCTTAGTGGAAATGGGATAATATCATGATGGACTTTGTCATGGTATTACCAAAGACTCCTAGAAGGAATGATGCAATATGGGTTATTATTGATTGTCTTACCAATTCAGCACATTTTCTTGCTATAAGAGAAGATATACCACTGGAACGTCTAGAAATACTATATATTGATGAAGTTGTGAGACTTCATGGAGTACCCATATCGGTTGTTTCTGATTGGGATCCCCGTTTTAATTCAAGATTCTGGAAAAGTCTTCAGAAAGCCTTGGATGCTGAACTTCATTTGAGCACTGCCTACCACCCACAAACAGATGGACAATTAGAACAAACTATTCAAACCGTAGAAGACATGTTGAGATCCTACTCACTTGACTTTCAGGGTATTTGGGATCAATATTTACCTCTGGTAGAATTTTTTATAACAATGGCTTCCATTCGAGTATTCGGATTACACCATATGAATAATTATACGGAAAGAGATGTCGCACACCAACCTGTTGGGATGACGTTGGTGAAAGAAAACTTGTAGGCCCACAACTGGTGGAGGAAACGATGGAAAAGGTGAAGGTAATCCAAAACCATATCAAAGCAGCTCAAAGTAGGAAGAAGAGCTATGCCGATAATCGAAGGAAGGATTTGAAATTTAAAGTCAGTGATCATGTTTTCCTGAAGGTATCTCCATGGAAGGGAGTGATACGTTTTGGTAAGAAAGGTAAATTGAGTCCCAGGTACATCTGACCTTTCGAAATTCTAGAACGAATTGGGGTTGTAGCTTACTGTTTGGAAATGCCGCCAAATCTCTCCAAAGTTCACGATGTGTTCCACGTATCACTATTGAGGAAATACATGCCTGACCCAATGCATGTACTCACCTATGAAGAATTAGAACTGGAACCTGATCTATCTTATTGCGAAGAGCCCATCAAGATTCTTGATACGAGAGAATAAGTACTGAGAAACCGGACGACTCGTCTGGTAAAAGTCTTGGGGAGAAACCATAAGATGGAAGAGGCAACGTGGGAACCCGAGTAACTTATAACGAAGAACCACCCGAGTCTTTTCATGCGGAAGTATTCTAGAAATTTCAAGGACAAAATTATTTGAAGGAGGGGAGAATGTAACACCCCATGCTTCTATGGTACGCTTCTCTTTGAATAATGAAATAGCATGTGTTGTACACAACATCGAGTCCTAACACACCACAACCAATCAAACTAGCTGTTATGAATAGTAATACCCACTTTTTGAAATTTATGAATTTTATTTTTCAAAATAGACTTCATTTTTGGATTCGTAATATCGAAATTATCCTAGGGTGAATTTTTGGTATTTTTCTAAAAAATATCATTTTTGATGAATACTGAAACCACTAAGTGGTAGTTAAAAAAACTGAATTTTTCATAAAACATAATTTTACCGCTTCTGTGAGTGGAATTTCAAAAATCCGAGAGACAAGGTTAATATCAAGGAGTAAAATGTGGTTCAACGAGATGAAAATAATTTTTGGTGAATAGTAACTTTTTACTTTTATTTACCACAGTTAAAAGTAAATAGGGTAATTAAGGGTAAAAATGATAATAATATTACCCTAACACATGTACTAATCCTATTGGACGAGTGTATCTCGACCAAAAACAACCTTAAGAATAAAATATTATCATTTAGGTCCACTTGGATTAGATTAAAACATTTATTATTATTTAATTCAAAGAAGAGTTAAAAGAGTTAAAATCAAGATTTATTTACTAAAACATATTTAATATAGGGTTACACATAAGATAAATTAGATTATAAATATTAATTACAAATATAAAAATATTTCCTACATAATGATATTTTATTTATAATTTTTAGACATTAAATAATTTAATTTATTTATGACACAATGATGATGCAGTAATTACCATAATAGTGAAAAATTAAAATAATTGATATTATAAATACCCAAATAAATATAATTTTATACTTTTTATGAATTAACATACTTTTATAGGTTAATATGACATGTTAGGAATGATTTAATTAACTTTTTTCTAAGTAATAATTCTGTTATGATTTTCACAAAAATCAATTTTCCAAATAGTGTCAAAATTGACATAAAAGAGTTTTCAAAACAAATATTATATTATTAATTGATATTCAATTCCTAAAAATCTAAGGTTCGGCCAAGAGACTTATATCATGATATGTGTATCATTAATGGACCACTTGGGGGTCTCTTGGAGGTATATAGTAAGTTTATTAACTATATAATAAAAAATGAAAAGTGACATGGTAAGTGTCAAACTAATTAACTAAGAGTTAAAACTAAAAGATAAGTTGTATATAATGACCCAAACCTGTCTAAATTATATTGTATGAGTGGTTTTCGACCCATACCAACCTTAAAATTTAAATAATCAATTTTTTAGCCATTATAAACCGAATATTAATTTATTATAAAATAATATTTCTAGCTTTTCAAAAGGTGCCCCTCACCCCTCTTATAAAAGGGCAGTCCCCCATATCATTAATTCACACCTTCAATGCCTTTTGGTTCAGACAACCCCTGCCCAAATACTCTCTCAACATCCTTCACTTCATCCTAGAGGCCATCCTTTAGTCATAAAGCCAACCTAAGGAGCCCTTTTGATCAAATCAAAAGGAAGAACCCGAAGAAGAGGTAATGTTTTCACCACCCTCTTTCAAGTTTCTTTCTTCTTCAACTTCTTCTTTATTCCCATTATAAAATAATAACTCTAGTATCTTATATATACTATGATGTTATTATAAATATGGTACAACCATATTCATTATTCTATCCATCCTTTGAATAACATTTCACCATGCATGCGTATGTACGGCTTACCGTCTCCACGTCGTGGTGTAATTGTTATTCAATAAATTATTATTTGGATGGGTATAATAATGATGTGTAATTCATGTAAATAATAAATATAACATGATAATGATTCTATATATATGATATACCATCCAATTAAATATTATTTTAATATCAAAAGAATGATATTGTCGCTCGTGCGTATGTATGGACAACCGTCTCCACGAACGCGATGAGATTCATTCTCCATCGTATCCATTCAAGTATAATTCTCATTTGAAGATTAATAATAATTTTTAAGGAATTAATATAATTCTGGATATGAATAAGACACAACCTATCCATAACAAACATGTCTTACAGAACAAAACATATAAAAGAAAATAAGTTAACACCCAAAACGACGATAATTCTAAAATATTATTAACAAAGAAATGTTAAAAGATCATATATGATATCATATTAATATATATGATTCTTTAATAATTTAATAACAATTATTTCACCATTATACAGGAGGTTAACCTACCCCAACCAAGGAAAAGTACAAGGTAAGGGTTTATTTCGCAATCACTTCATTATCTGAGGTTGTTTATACGTAATAATCTACTGGGACTTCTTTATCATCCACATCCATGTTTCTTAAAAAGGTATTTCAAAACATTTTTACTATTTACTAGAATATGGGTTAAAGTCATTTATACCCTTTTTTACTTTTATAAGTGGTTTTTAAAGTAATCTTTCCGTCATTTTCCAAACAAGGTCTTTTTTAATATTTTCTCCATAATTAAGGTAAGAATGTTTTTTTTAACTTATACGGTGGGTGAGGCTATTTTCCGCCGTTATAAAATCGTTGAAGCATCCCTTAAAATCTTATAAGAATATTTTAAAATAAAATGTTTTATTTTATAAATATATGACTCTTAAATGATTTCAAAATAGAAATAGATATTTATCTAAAAAGAGTTTTTATTTCATCTATGTCAACATCCTTTGATGGATTTCACGCTCATTTGACGTTGATTTATTATGATACAAAACTTCTATATTGTATTGAAGGTTTTGTGATATGTTTGACTGTGGATGTGTTATTTTTATACCATTCATGGTTTATGGATGAAGTATTTACATTTCGTATTCTAGTTTTATTACGAATGTTTATGTTATGTTTAAACCTTTTCATATGGGAATGCATTGGACTTAATATGTGACGGGTGAAGCCCGCTATAGCTTCTCGATGCATCGGTAGGTCTCATGAGACAAACTAGTTTCTTGGCACAAGGCCTTGAAAAAATCTTATTTTTAGTCTTGGCACGAGGCGTTGGCTATGTGGTTATGATAGTCTGGCATTATGCATTTCATCATTATAAAAGTGGTTTTTGATATTGCATGTGATCATTAGATTAGTAGAATATCCATGTGAATAAGTAAATGGCATTATTTCATTTTATTTTTTCCATACTATGTTTAAGTTCAAGTTAAAAAGGCTTTTGTTTTAGTTATACATTGCCTTAAATGTTTATTCTTATTTATGAAAGTTTCCGCTATATTGTTATCCTTACTGGGCATTTGAGCTCACCCCTTTTCTATGTTTTATTTTTTCCCAGATGTGAAGAAGTAATTTATGAATGACCTGTAGGGATAATATGAGGGTATAAGAGTGTGGACTATGGAGACTATATTGTTGTAGTTTTCATTTTATGATGTAATGTAAACTATATTAATGTATCTAGTTATTCCAAGGCTACTAAACTAATCGGCCTTTCGAGACTTGATCTTTCTTGTGATCATGTCAATGTTATGTAATAATGCACTAACTCTGGGTAACTGGGGTCGGGGCGTTATAGGAAAAAATAATGTGATAATTTTTTTCAGGAATTGGAAAGAATATTGGTGAATGATCTAGTTTTAGCTCTACTTTCTAGAAATGGTGAGTTTTTTATTTATAGTGATTCTTCGTTGAAAGTAATTGGGTGTGTCCTTATACATAATGATTAGATAATTGCTGATGCTTCATGTCAGTTGAAACCTCATGAGTTAAATTAACCTACACATGATTTGAAATTAGATGTTGTTTTTTTTGCTTTAAAATTTTGGTGGTGTCATCTGTATGGAGTAAAATGTGAAATATTTACTGACCACAAAAGTTTGATGTATATATTCACTTAGAAAGAATTATACATGCGACCTAGGAGATGGTTGGAATTAATCATGTATTATGATTGAATGATCCTTTACCATCTTGGAAAAACAAAGAAATTGGTTGATGCTTTGAGTTGAAAAAAGTAATGCTTCATTAACCATGATACGTTCGGAATGAGATCCTTTGATTTTTGATTTGATGAAAGTTGGCATAGAAGTTGTTGGTGCAGAAAATTCTTCTGTTCTTTTTCTGCTGTCAGTGAAATCATCTCTATCAGATAGAATAAAACAAGAACATTAGGAAGATAGTGAGTTTCATAAAAAGGTAGAGTTGGTTCAAAAGGGTAAGTTTCCTGAATTTAACATTGATAATGGTTGTGTTTTGAGGTTTGGGAAGATATTATGTGTGTCATGTGATTCATATTTGAAGAATGAGTTGTTATGTGAAGCTCATAGTTATCCATTTTCAATTAATCCTAGTAGTACTAATATGTATAGAGATCTTCGGGAGTATTACTAGTGGGATGAAATGAAATTAGATATTGTTGATTTTACTATGAAGTGTTTGACTTGTCAGTAGGTTAAATCAGAGTGGTAGTTAATGAAAGGAATGCTTCAGTATTTACCGGTTCCAGAGTTGAAATGGAAAAATATATCCATGTAATTCATTGTGAGATTACCAAAGACATCTCGAGGTAATAATGCAATCTGGGTTATTGTTGATCAGTTGACTAAATTATATATTTTCCTTCATATTCAAGATACTTTTTCTCTAGATAAACTTTCTTGGTTGTATGTTAAAGAGATAGTCAGGTTGCATGGTGTTACCCTCTCCATTGTATCTAATCGTGATCTAAGGTTTACTTCCAACTTTTATAAAGGCCTTCAGAAGTCATCGGGTACTGAATTAAATTTTAGTATAGCTTTTCATCCGCAATCAGATGGGAAGTCGGAATAAACAATTTAGAACATGGAGGATTTGCTACATGCTTGTTCACTAGATAACCAGGGAAGTTGGGACAAACATATTTCTTTGGTTGAATTTTATTATAATAACTGTTTTCATTCTAGTATATAGATGGATCCATTTGAGGCATTATATGTAAATCAGTGTCAAACTCCAGTTTTTTGGGAAGAAGTAGGTGAAAGGAAGCTAATGGGACAAGAATTGGTAGAAGATATGGTAGAAAAGGTTTAGTTA
Source organism: Viscum album (assembly GCA_963277665.1). NCBI lineage: Eukaryota > Viridiplantae > Streptophyta > Magnoliopsida > Santalales > Viscaceae > Viscum > Viscum album. Next base: position 2,100,909,160 of record OY728130.1, on the reverse strand, counting down.
ATTTAGAATAACATGAGAATAGCTCAGAGGATGCAGAAAAGTTATGCAGATAACCAGAGGAAGGATCTCTTTTTTGAGGTAGGTGATCATGCCTTTCTCAAAGTTACTCCATGGAAAAGTCTGATGCATTTGGGTAAGAAGGGAAAGTTGAGTCTGAGGTTCATTAGACCATATGAAATCCTGGAGAAAGTAGGATCAGTTGCTTAAAAAGTGACTTTACCTCCATTTTTATCCCAGGTACACAATGTTTTTCATGTTTCAATATTAGGAATGTATATTCAAGATCCATCTCATGTTTTTATCCTAGAGGCCTTTCAGTAGAAAGAAAATATCTCTTTTGAGGAAAAACTAGTCTTGATTCTTGACCATAGAGAGAAAGTTTTGTAAAATAAGGTGATTCACCAGGTAAAGGTTTTTTTGGAAAAACTATATGGTTTAAGAGGCAATGTGGGAATCCAAAAATGCTATGAGGGATAAATACCCCCACTTATTTGATAAGTGAATAAAATTGCGAGGCTACAATTCCCAAAAAGGGGAATGATGTAACATACCAAGTAAATAAAGAATAATAAATTTTCATACATATTAATATTTGTGTATTAAATATTAATTTTACCTTAAAGAGAATGATATGTTTGATGGTGTACCCGATATGCAACAATGGGTTTCTTTGAAATCTTACATTGCACACTAATAATATAATAATATTATTTTAAATGTAGTTAACGCCTAGATGTTGTATTGAAAGAAATGAATAGAACTAACTAAAATATTATTATACATGGTTTTTTAAATGTTTCTACATTTATCCAATAAATTTTAGAGGCTTAAATTATGAATTAATCTAATTTTAAGCATAAATACTCTAATATTCTTTAAATGGTTGATTTACCGCCTTTTGATGGTGAACCCTATTTAAATCATGTTTTGGTCACTTTTATATGTTATATTTGAAAAAATAAAATTCTTCTTCAGAATTGGGACATCAAAATTTACTTTGGGTAAATATTTTGGTATTTTTCTGAGAAAATTTATTTTTTAATGAATAGTGAAAAATATTGTATTTTAATTCAAAAGTGAATTTTAATCTAATTTACTTATATGGTTAGTTTATCTTTTTAATTGGTTTTAAAGTTTAATTAGATTATGTTTTTACCATTTAATCCAATTTTGTTCCTTGGAATTAATTTCACTTTGAAATTAGACATAAACAAGTGTTAATCTTTTGATAGTTACTATTTCTTAAAAACACGCTTTTTGTTTTGACAACAAGAATTAATTTTAAATTAATTAATACAGAATCTATGTTTTTAATCTGTTAAAATAGACATCATTTTTAAATTCGGAATACTAAATATAGCTTGGGCTGAATTTTTGGTATTTTTCTGAAAAACTTCAATTTTTTTATTAATAATGAAAACACATAGTAGTAGTTAAAAAGATGACTTCTTCATTTAAATGAAATTTTACTACTTCTGTGAATTGAATTTCTAAAATCCTATATACATGGTTGTTATTAGTATGTAAAATTTCTTTCAATAAGATGAAAATAATATTTGGTGAATAGTAACTTTTTACTTTTATTTACCATGGTTAAAGGTAAATTGGGTAATTCAATGTAAAAAGAATATTATAATAATATAAAATTACATTAACACTTGTCCTAACCTTATTTGATGATTCATGGGCGACCATGGCCATCCTTGGGTCGAATTTGGGACCCCATGTATCCACTTAAGAGTGATAATGACACTTTGTATTAATTAACTTATAGTAAAGACAAAAATGACATTAAAAAATATCTTTTAGTCAATTAATTTTTACATGGGGTTATATAAGTTATCTTTTTTGACTATAAATAGTCATTTTAAATATAAATATATTTCCTAATCCATGGTATTTTTTATAAATTTCAGACATCATATAAATAAAATTATTTATGACACAATAATGATGCAATGTTTACCTCATTAATAAATGATTTAAATAAATAAGATTATAAATATTAAAATAATATCCAAAACATGTCCAATTTTTATTGGATGATTTTATTTCTACCATGAGTCATCTTATCTGAGACGTTAAAAAGTTTTAGGCCTTTATAAACCATAGATAAGTTTATAATAAAATAATATTTGCAAACTTTCTTAAAGAGCCCATCCTCCCACTTATAAAACTCCCTCACTTTAAAACCATTCCATACATCTCTCAAGCCCCTTGCCTCGTCCAACCCCTACACAAATAATCTCTCAAGATCTCTATCCTCCTCCTAGAAGCCTTAACTTAGGCAGAAGTCACTTCAAGAAGTCATTTTGGTTCTAACCAAAGGGAGTTACCCAAATTAAAGATAATAGTTTCTCTTAACTTATTTTCTTTTATTTTACTTCTACAACCCCTAAACTCTTTTTATTCCTTTCCTTTCTAACAACACCAGTAACCTCAATATACTAGGATTTTTTTATGATAATTATTTGAACTTCACTTACACACACCTCCATCTAATGGGTAGAGAACATACTATTTCTATGGATGGCAAACTAACGCCTCACGAAATGATGATTGTTCAATTATCTCCTATCGCATATCATGGAGGCCATTAAGATGGAACTATATGTATATATGATATATATTATATTTATGTTTTCTTTATGCTTTTGTATTTTTCTTTTATAGAATACCTTTGTGGTTTCAATTATGGGTAAACGCGATAATTTCATTTGGGGAAGTGCGAACTACCGCCCCCTCAAAGTGATATGACTCGTTAATGCCATATGTGGGATGTATAAAGGATGGAGTTAATGATTATATATATGATATTATTCTGAAATTATAATATACCTATGTATAATTATTTTATCATTCCATTAAAATAAGAAATAGAAATGAAAGTATCTTTCATGCGTACGTACAACTTACCATCTCCATGAACGGTGCATTTCATTTCTTACCTCAAAATGGTATGTAATATTATAAATTCATGTATATAATGGATATATATTATATATATGATATCTAAATCATGAATATCGTTCTGGATATAATGAAATTTGACCATTTGAACAACTTGTAATTATAAAAAGTCCTTTTTTTACTCAATTACCAAATATCAACAAAACAACTGTTATTAACTTAAATGATTACATAATGTTTATAACATGGTAATAAGTGATATAAAAGGAATATTAAACTTGAAAAATTTTATTAATCATGTATAAATTAACTTTAGTTTATTATTTAGGAGATTAAAGAATGATGTAGTCAAGTCGGACACGAGGTAAAGGACTTCGTCTCAACCTCATTTCATTGAGGCATATTTAGTTTTATACCAGAATTTCTTTTATACATTTTATAAACCCATTTGACTTTTAATTTTATTCAAAAGGAATATTTTCTCTTCTAATAATTTTACTAAACGACAAAAAATAATGTTTCTTTTAACGTACGTGGTAACAATGACCTTTCTGCCGCCGTGAGTATTATTTGATCTTTGACATCCTTAACATGCTATAATTTTTTTTAAAGGAAAATAAATACAATATAATATTTTTCATATTTTGGTATTTAAAATGGTTTTTATAATGGATTTTTTAGTTTAATATATTTAAATGATATATTGTGATTGAAATGTGGAAATGTTATTTTTTCCTTTATGTTTGTTTTATGTGTTATGAATATGTTATGGTTCTTGGGAATTCTTTACGTATCTGGGTGGTTCCATGATAAACCTGGGGTGGTGAGCCTGAGATATCTCTCTAATACATTGGGTAACGTGATGGAGGTAGATGTGAATGTTTCTCTTAATAGATTTAGGGAATATACTGTGATGGGTATTCCAAATGTAACTCCCTATGTAGCTGTGATATCTACAATGTAAGTATGATATGGATTCCACAAGTTACCTTTATGATTAATTATTTCTATGTGTTATTCATAATGCTTATGATTTCATGAGGTATGTTTAAAAGCTTATGTTATGTATGCAATGATGAACTAGTGTTTTCATTCTTTGTTTTATAACCCTTACTGAGATTTTTATGCTCATCCCAAGTTTTAAAATGTTTTGCACAAGACCTAAATATGAATAGGGTCAAGGATGGGATCAATGAAAAGTCATTCTATCTAAAACATGGGACTAGACATGACTCTTTTTTTCAAGAGTTTTTATTTTATGGAAAAAATTGAAACTAAGTAGAAGTGTATAACTTGTAATTTTTGAGATGTAATGTAATAGTTCTGGCCTAATTCTCTAAAACTATAAACCTGAAAAGATGCTCAATGTGAATTATTCATTTAATTCAAGATTATGTAATGTTAAATGTCGGGTCCTTATACATGGTGTTAGGAATTTATTTGTGGCAGCGAAGTCAACAGAGGTTGTGAGGATTGGTGGAAATATTTTGAGTTTGGATAGTTCTCTTGTTGTGAACCCATAGGATGGGGTTGTGTGTGGTTGTTTGTATATACTTTTTATATTCCTTCTAATTTCTACACTCACCCTACCCATGTAAAGAACCATGTATTAGTAACCAAATGTTTTGGTGGTGTTTTACCCAACACAAAGATGGCGTGGATGGATAGATGGTTACCCTTTCTTCCCTAATCTCACTTCCATCTGACTTTGACATGTACAGTTTGTGATAGATAGAATTCAAAAGTTCACTGGTGAATATTATTTATGATAGGGGATGTGATAGATCATGTGTCTTTTGCTGAGATGATATGTGATGGACTATGTGTCTCTAGGTAAGATGTGATGTGATAGCCCATGTGTCCTTAGGGGAGATGGGATGTGATGTGACGGAAAAGGTGTGTTAATGAATGGTTTCTATACAGAAGATAAGGGAGCACTAGAACATTTTATGATTGGGTGTAAGAGCATAAAACCATTAGGAAAGTGGTTCTAGGTACACTTTTCTCGATATGATTATTATTATTCTATTATACTTGGAATTTTATTTGGTTTATGTGATATGGTGATTATGAGATTGGTGAGTTAACCTATTTAGGTGCTATTGGATTTGTTATTTGATCACTGATGCATTAGCATGATCTTTTCACATGTTCATGGGAGACTTTAGGTATGATCCTACTATGTAAACTTGTATTCTCTCCATACGTATATAAAAACTGTTTTTTTTTGTTCCAGTAGGAATATTCCAACCATGCATAAAATTACCAACTTATACCAAGGGGTTTTTGATGTGACACTACCTTAGTATTTTCTTTTGTATATATATTTTGAGAAACCTTTTATTTTTCACATTATTAATGCATTGTGGGATGTTTTTGGTTCCTTTCTTTTTATATTATTCCTTAAAGTTTTACGGTGGTTTTTTATCCTATCTCTCGATCCTATTATATCAAGGGTAATTGGGTATCATTCCGACTGAAGTGTTATTTTTAAAAATCCAAATTATATTACCCTAACATGTATAGTGTCAGTAAGGGGTCGATCCACAAAGAGAGGGAGTTATTTTTTTATCTATTTTGTAATTTATTAAGTGAAGTTTACTGAAATTTAGAGTTGATTATTTAGTTTTTTGATAAAAATGTAATTGGATTTCAATTTATTAATAAATTACTTGAAAGATAAATAAAAGCACAAAAGTTTGGTTTGGATGAAAATTTGGAGAGAAATGCGTTGGGATGCTGATTTTAAAGGTTGTTATTAAATCAATTTTCATATGAGGTTGTGTTGTTCATGATAATTCACATCTCTGGGTTAAGAATGTAACAGAACCCCTTGGTCTAGGGAGTTTTTTTAAATCAATAGAAACCAATTCCTTGGTCTGGAAAATGATTTATCTTAATTTTATTAATTTTGACCCTTTTGAGACGATTAAAACACCCAATGGTAATAGATTTTTTTTTAATTTTAATTCCTAAAAGGATCACTAGAAATACTGTTCTTGGTCCGATATGAGGTTTCAATAGATATTTTGAAAGAGTTAATAAGTAATTATGAGAGAGAAGAATAAATGAAACAATTACAATATCATAATTGACAAATTACAACACATAATTGTCCACAGCCCCAACACATAGAGAATTTAGCTACTCATAGAGTAGCTAGTAACTAAATAACTTGTACTACTTGAATCCATTATATAGAAAACTTTGGAGCAAACTTCATTGGGAAGGTATCAGGGAAGCACCTTCTCTCCCTTATTCTCTTCTCTTCTTGGCCATATTTGGAGTGCTCCTCCTTGAAATAACTTGGAATGAATGAAATCTAAATTACTACTGAACTTGAAGGGTCTTCCTTCTATTTATAGGTTTTAGTAGTACAAGGTTTTTACTAGGAAGTACACGAAGTGTACACTAGTAAATGTGTTTTGGTCATCGTTTCTTCACTGGTAGGTGATATAACACACCATCTTTGACTTGGAACACAAAGTTTCCTGGAAGGTGGAAGTACATGGCGTGTTGCGCTACCATACATGGTATGTAATATCATTCATCGGACACCAACCTATTCTCAAAGGGACACACAACATGTATATGGGAAGTACACGGTGTGTATTATTTGGACAACAACATGGGTGGGTATCTGGTCTTCCCAATCCGTGTCGTGGCAATAGTACACGATGTGTATAAATAGTACATGACATGTAGTTTTGAATTTTCGTTCTTTCCTTTACCGATTTTTGACTTTGAATGGAAAACACCTGATAATCAGCATAATCACCAATAAAAATAATTTGACCCACAAAACAATTGATATTTTGTGAAAAACAAGTTTTTATGCATGTTAATATATAAAAAAATTATACATAAATCATGTACATCAAATTCCCCCACAATTAGTCATTTTCTTATCCTCAAGCTTGATCTCCACATCAAATCAATAGAGTCCATACTTTAAAAGGGAATAATTAAACTAATTATAATTGTAAATAATATAGCCATAGCAGAATATTTTTTAAAGGAACTAAAAATATTTCTATTCCAATGATATTCTAATCATGCCTCATATATAAATTAATTGAAAATTTTCCTCCTCTTTCATTCATATTGTTTAACTATTCATAATTAAACATGCCACTTGATGATTTACCTCACCAAAAATTACCATACTCATCAATCAAGATTATTTAATCTGAGTTATGATTAATTTTAAGTATATTCACTCTATCCATAGGCTTTAAAGTGTTCTCATTATCTAATTCAAAAATCAAATAACAATAATCATGAGGTCTATTAATATGGTTCAAATGTTTCTAAGGCTAAGGGTTGGTAGGGAATGATAAAAATTAATCTCAGAGTCTCGAAACGTATAAAATATTCTTAAACAATAATGCATGATATTCAAGCTAATCTTAATGAAAATTTCACCACCAATCAATAAATCTCAAAGGTATCATCACAATGATATTCTATTTCCAATATGGACCCATAAACCATAAATAATATGTAATAAAGAATCTGATCCTTCGTTTTCATATTTCATTTTTTTAAATAAGAACCACTAATAATACAATGAATAGTGGTTTTGAAATACTTCTACCCAAATTAACAAGAGATAAACTCCCCCACACTTAAATGTATGGATTCTCACCAATATATACCATGAATGGCCAAAAATACCTCTTTAAATATCAAGTGAATAATAAATAAAAATTATAAAATAATTAGGGTAGGAAGAGAACATAGTCTTGTAATTTGGCTTCCTATCAAGAAAGTTCATGGTTTCTAAGGCATTAGAAGATCGGGTGTAGGGTTGGCCTTAATGTTAAAGGGTCTTAAAAAATCAAACACCTCAATATTTTTAATGTGATTCAGAAATCGTCTTGTTTTGAAGAGAAAAACTAGAAATTTATGGTAGTTATGCATGTCCCAAGAAGCACTAATGAAAGAGGGTATAAAAAATAATATGTTACAAAAGCTTTAGAATACCACTCATGAATGGAAAAAATACACTGGTCAATCAGGTCATGACATGAGTACAAAATGATCAGTCTAATAAATGTAAATGTATAAGGATTAAATTATAGAATCAAATTATATCATCAATCATTTTAAAATTCTTTGAAAATTGAAATAATCATGTAACTTTTTTAAATTCCCTTATATGCCTTTTTTATTTATAATTAAAATTAATCAAAAATTATTCACAATTTAAAATATGTCAGCTATTAATGATGTCTCCTAATTAATTTTAAGGTGAAGACTACTGTAATCAGAGGCCCTCCCCCAGACTTAATACAACATAGGGTCCCCCAATTGCAATACCAAGTAAGAGGAGGGAATATGGGGAAACAATAGGCTTATGATGAGGTAAATTAGTGGAATAAGTAAACCTAAAGTATAAAGAAAAAAGAAACACTGAAAAATACTCCCCTCGTGGTGAATTGAAAAAATGGGGAAGTAGTCGAAATAGATATGCCCAAGTCACTCCAGTGCACCTGTGACGGTCGAGGAAAGAGAAAAAACATATTTGCAGATACATACATCATCACATCCCAAGAAGAGATCAAAAAATATATTTATAATGGAAAAAAATGTTCCCAAAAACTAGTCAAAGAGTCACCTTATAAGAGGAATCATCTGAGAGAGGAGAAGCTTCCAGTGAAGGATTTGTAGTTGCAGAAGAGGTTGGAGGTGCTGGATCCATGCTTGGAGGAGTAGTTGTAGCATCCGGAGCCTCAGGAGAAGGACTTGGAGTGGGAGGCTCTACAGTGACGATTGGGTCGACAGCAGGAGCGGTAGCATTTGGGCCAGTGGTGGATAGGAGAACTATATCTATAGTGAAAGATGGAAGTAGTAACTGTGGGGCTGGAGGCGAAGGAGCAGAATCAAGAGCAGGTTCTGGCGGTATGGAAAGGCCCAGGTGCTGAAGGATGAGGCCCAATATCTTCTCTATTCGTGTCTATGTCTAAATGATGGCATCATGTATGTGCTCAAGGATACCAAGATAGTGAGTGATCTCAGCTAGAGAGAGTCTGATAGAAGGGTCAACCAAGGGTGTAGGGGGAGGTAGGGTGGTAGAAGGATCAGAAGAATAAGGAATAGAATAAGTAAAAGGAAGGTCAGAGGAAGTGGGGTGGGGTAGGGAGGGGACATCCACAGGTGGATGGTGTGGATCCTAAGTAGCAACACCAGTGGGAGTAGGTGGTTCATCTCTCACTCCTACAGGAGTAGGGGAATCCTGTACACGCACAAATTTCTCACCCCGATGCTCGACTAACCTCATGCAGATAAGAATGAGGAATTATATACACTGAGGAGAACCCAAGTGGTCATGAGGGAGAGATGGCTCAAAAACTCCCAAATAGTGTTCCAATCCGGTGGAATAGAACCCACCGTTCAGGTTACCATGATGGTCATGCATCATGGATGAAAATAGAAAGCGGTATGATAGGGGAGGTCTAGGTAATCGTGCCATATGATACAAGTAATAATATCCATGTCCCATCTAGACACAACACCTATATCCTCATGGTGAAGAAAAATAATGGTGTTAAATCACAAGTGAAGGAAATTAATTGGGGGTGAAATGATGAGCGTGATCTTCTGTGATGTGGGGGTGTACCTGTGGTCAGGTCCAGCAAGCTCCCACCACATCGCAACAAGATCATAGTGCTCGAAGAGGGTCAAAGTGGAGACAACAGATGGGGTAGTTGGATGGGGATAGAATCAGCATCTTTGGCCAAACTTGGCCAAAGTAAGTGAAAAATGTTATCCTCCAAGCCTAAAATGAATCGGGCGAGCTGTATATGTGGGCCTATAAAACTCAAAAGCAGCCATGAACTCCAAAAATAAAACTCAAAAAGTAGAAGTGTTGACCTGAAAAGTATCCAGAAGATGAGTATGGCCTAGAATCTCCTCAATCTTTTCCCATATTCAAGGCGATGTGGCCATGAAATATCAAGGAAGTAGCCACTCAACTGGATAATGTGGAAGTAAAAGTATTATAATTTCTCCGCCGTAGGATGGTGCTTAGAAAAGATAAAGTAGGGATGCGGAGGAGGGAGGGCAGTAGATGGTGCAGGTAGTGGTGGAACACATGGTGTATGATCATATGGTCAATCCGCTGAGGTATAAGGTGGAGTAGTGGATACCGGAGCGAGCTCAGAGGATGATCCAGTAGTTAGAGGTGTTGGCTCGATTAGGTCCACCACTGACATGGAGGGTAGATCTTACAGAAGAGATCTAGAAGAAGGGGTGGCAACATTGGAGTTCTCATCCATAGTGGATAGGGAGGCGGCCACATCTAGAGGATTCATAGTAGAAGGTTCCACAGGAATAGCCAGATCAGTAGAGGTTGCAGTTGGAGGTGACATCAGTAGAGGAGGTAGATCGGCCAATGTTGGGGCTAGAAAACTGGTAAATCCAAAGATGGCTGATTGAAATTTTAAAGAAGAATCCGACGACGAGGAGGCTACTCACCCTCAGTAGTGGAAGCGGGCTGGTTCCCATTGGCATGATCTTTATCAGAAATACTAGGAAGAAAAGAAAAAAATAAACAAAATAAGAAGAAAAATAAAAGGAAGAAAATGTAAGAAAACTAAAAATATAATTGAACATGACGTATAGATCCATGGTACATGGCGTGTAGTAGGATTTGTGGAAGAACCCATGTATCCTGAATAAACACTCTCCAACAACTTGTGTCAGGAAGAAAGAACACGGCGTGTAGCATAATGTACATGTCGTGTACCCCAACATAGTGTGAGAGTCGTGTAAGGAGCCATACATGGCTTGATGAGGCTAGGGAAAGAAGGAAATACATTATGTGGGGAAACTAGTACATGTCGTGTGTATAAACATGGTGTGAGAGGAATGTAGACTGTCCACACGGAGTCCTCCAAAGGGTTGAAGGACATGGTGTGTCCCGAACAGACAAGCTGTGTATGGTGACATGGGAAGGGGCCATCTCCCAGAAGACACGGTCTAGTCTAGAAGGCCCAGGGAAACACGTTGCAAGTTGTGTAAAAAATGTAAATGCCATGTATCGGCCAAATGGTGAAAAGGTTCCATGTGTGTCCATGTAAAATATATATCTGACATGTGTTCTTCATGTATCGCATGTGCTGCGCAGAAAGCCGAATGGTCATTTGATCGATAAAATAGCCTAAACACATATGAAATACATGTAATGTATCATGAAATACATTTTGTGTGTTCTAAAATTTAAAAAATAGAACTACAAACTTCAGTCTAATTATTGGGGTGTGATTCAAACTGGTGATCAGTCAATCCAAATGCAAGCCCTCAACCACTAGAGTGAATGTTGTAGTGTTTTACAGTTTTAGTTACTTTTAATATTTAAAGAAAAAAGAAAATTATACACAGGATAAAGAAAATGCATGGTGTGTGGTTTTTAATTTGAATAAAAGGGATGAATCATGGGAGATTAGCTAAGTTTGAACTTGGGTCTTTTGGATCCAGGGCTGAGACTCTGCCAATCTACCAACATCACCCACATTTATGTTCGTATTTCAAAAAATATTTAAATTATCATTTAAAATATGGAACACATGACATATATCAAAATGAATGTCTTTTGGATTTTTTAATATGAAAAATGATGGAAATGGGATGGTTGTTAGGATTTAAACTCGGGTATTTTGGAACTAGTATACAACCCTGTCCAGCTGGTCAATCCCCATCATGGGATTTATATTATTTAGAAAAATGTATATATTATTATGAAAAATACTACACACGCGGTTTAGTTGAAAATGGGTATAAAAAGGATGAACCCCATGCTGAAGGTAGGTATGGAGGGATTCAAACTGGTGATGGCTCGGGTATATTCTAGTGACCTTACTATTAGCACCAGCATCATCCTTTTTTATTAAATTAATTAATACAAAGTCATAATACTAGTTTTATTAATATATGCACTAAAGTACAAGTACATGCCATGTGGTCCAGTGGTACACGACGTGTAATCTCGGGGTTTCATTTTAGATAGATACTTTGTTTTAGGTCGTTGGCTCGACTTACCTACCTCCTATTACCTAAAATGAATGATGGAGATTGTACCCACCATATCCTTCATGTGATGGTAAAGATTTAGGCTTTTTCCATTCACCTTGAAAGGTTATCCATCTTCACCAACAATTTCCACTACACCATGGTGGAAAACTTTGATCACTTGGAATGGTCCCAACCATCGGGACTTCAACTTTCCTGGAAACAATCTTAGATGGGAGTTTAAGAGAAATACCTGAACACCGGGTTGGAAGGTTTTGCGGGAAACTATCCGGTCATGGATCACCTGCGCATTTTCTTTGTACAGTCCAGCATTCTCATACTCCTACCATCGAATCACATCAAGATCCATTAGCTAAAACTTGCAATTTTCTTCAGCACACTTTAAATCGAAATTTAGGGCCTTGATGGCCCAGTTGGCTTTATGCATCGGCTCTAATGGTAGGTGGCATGGATTCCCATAGACAAGGTGGAACATAGACATCCCCAGAGGTGTATTGGAGACTGTATGGTATGACCATAAGAAATAATTAATATTTGTGGACCATTTATTCCTTGAATCTCTAACCATTTTCTCCATGATTTGTTTCAGGTCACGATTTGATAATTTCACCTATCCATTATATTGGGGATGATAAGGTGTTCACATGTGATGCTTCACCCCATAGTTAAGTAACAAATTCTTCATTAAGGAATTGTAAAAATGTGTTCCCATATCATTGATCAACACTCGCGGAATTCCAAATCTGATGAAGTTGTTTTTCTTCAAAAAGGCCACAACTACCATGGTTGTGTAATGTGTTGTAACAGCAGCTTCCACCCACTTAGAGACATAGTTCACACAGACGGGTATGTAATATTTACCATATGATGGGGAAAATGGACCCATGATGTCAATTCCACAAAAGTCGAAGATTTCAACCTCTAGGATGGGGTGTTGATGCATCTTGGATCATCATCCCATATTACATGTCCTCTGACATCGATCACACCAGGAAACAAAGTAACCAGCATCCTTGTGAACGGTAGGACAGAAACATCCAAATTGTAGGATCTTTTCTATCATACGGTCTAGGCCATGAAGTCCTCTAACTAGTGAGGAGTGACATAACTCCATAACTCCTTGAACTTTATTCTTTGGGATGCAATGGAAGATAATCTCACCACCATGTGATTGAAGGAGTAGAGGGTCTTCCCATAATTACCTCTTGACATCGGATAAAAATCACTTCTTCTTCTAGTAAGTGAGATCGGGGTGAACTTCTCTTGTAACAAAATAATTTGCAATGTCTACATACCAAGGTTGTTGTGTTCCTTCGATTGAGAAAATTTGATCATCTGTGAAGTCATCCCTAATGTCTCGGTCATCCTCCTTCTCCAAATGAGGTAGTTTCATGTGGGAGATGTGGTCAGTAATAAAATTCCCACTTCCCTTCTTGTTTCAGATCTCTAAGTTGAACTCTTCAAGGAGAAGCACCCAACAGATGAGTCATGGATTTGTATAATTCTTGTTCAGAAAATACTTCAGTGTTCAATGGTCAGTATATACAATATCATTTGAAAACACCAAATAAGAATGAAACCTATCAAATGAATACACCACTACAAGCATTTATTTCTTCGTGGTATTGTAGTTCACATGTGCTTCATTCAAAGTTCTACTCGCAAAGTAAATTTCTTGGAAGATGTGATCTAGCCATTTCCCTAGTACTACACCCACCAAATAGTCTCTAGCATCACAAATGACTTCAAATTGCGCCTCCCAATTTGGATAAATCATCACCAGAGCTTCCACCATTCATTTCTTCAGATGCTAAAAAGTTGTGGCACATGTCTCATCAAACTCAAATATGGAATACATGGAGAAGAGATTAGTGAGTGGCTGGGAAATATTTGAAAAGTCTCTGAAAAAACGTCTGTAGAAACTGGCATGCCCTATAAAACATAAGATGGCTCTAACAGCAGTTGAAATGGGTAGATTTGAAATGACTTCTATCTTTGTAGGATCAACTTATATCCCTTTCATAGAGATCATGTGGCCTAAGACTATACCACTCTTCACTATAAAATGACATTTCTCCCAGTTTGAAACTAGGTTAGTGTGCTCACACCTTTCCAAAACTATCTTCTGATTCCTTAAACAAGAGTTGAAGGATTTCCATATATGGAAAAATCATCCCTAAAGACTTCTAGTATTTGTTCTGCCATATCATGGAATATTGCCAACATAAATCATTGAAAGTTGGTAGGGTCATTGCACATCCCAAAAGACATTATTTGACAAGAAAACATACTATAGGGGAATGTGAAGGTGTTATTTTCTTGATATTCAGGGAAATGGATATTTGATTATATCTAGAATAACCATCAAAGAAGTAGTAAAACTCATGCCCTGCTAGTCATTCTAGAATCTGATACATGAAGGGTAGTGGGAAGTGATCTTTCTGTGTTTCTTTGTTCAGCTTCTGATAGTCTACACAGAATCTCCAACCTATGACTATCCATATAGGGAAGATTTCATTTTTATCATTGGAGACCACAGTCATACCCACCCTTTTTAGGTACCACTTGCAGAGGACTCACCCATGGGAAGTTGGAAATAGAATATATGATTCCTGCATCTAACAATTTGATTACCTCCTTCTTCACGACTTCCTTCATTAGAGGGTTCATCTGTCATTGTGGTTGCTGAGAGGGATTTTCTCCTTCTAATAGCACCTTATGGGTGCCAATGGTGGGACTGATTCTCGGAAAATCTGTGACTGTCCATCCAATGACTTTCTTTATTTTCTTCAAAACCTGCAGAAGTGTGGCTTCTTTCCCTTGGGACAGAGATACATTAAGTATAACTTCCAGTGTTTGTTTATCACCAAAATATCCATATTTTAGAGAAAAAGGGAGAGGATTTAGCTCAAGTTGATGTTTCTTTAGTATTGAGGGAACAATTAGTTTCACCTCTTATCACTCCGAAATATCTGGAACAACTCTGCATTTCCATTAATGACTACCATGGACTTAGAGAGATTGCAACTCCTTGGGTTCATCTTGGATATCTGTGAAGAGTGGGTCATCGATGATAAAAGAACATACCATACCATCTTCATTTCATTTTAAGTGATCATACATTGTTTTTATTTCATCGCCCATTTTTGATACCGCATAATAGTCCTCACGTTCCGGTAGTGATTCCTTCTTAACAGCCTTGAGAACGTTGTAGGAGAATCTTTCATTGCCTACTTTGAAGATCAATTCTTTTTAGTGTACATTGATCAATACCTTACTAGTGGATAATAAAGGACTTCCCAGAATCAAAGGTTCCACCTGTTCTTCCTCCATGTCAAGAATGATGAAGTCGGTAGGGATAATTAACCTTCCTACCTTCACTAGAACATCCTCTAGTAGCCCCTTGGGATATTTGATGGAGCGATCTGCTAGCCGTAGGGATACTCGGGTAGGTTTGAGATCATTGAACCAGAGATTCTTGAAGACTCTGAAGGGAATAAAGTTAATGTTGGCTCCTAAGTCATAAATATCTTTTCCAAACTCATAGGATCCAATGGTACATGGGATTGTGAAACTACCTGGATCTTGGAGTTTTTGAGGAAGCAAGTGATCTACCACTGTCGAGCATTCCTTACTCAGTCAAATGGTTCCCAAATCCTCAATATTTGTTTTGTTTGAGAGAATCTCCTTCATGAACATTGTGTATGTTGGAGTCTAGGTTAAATATTCTACAAAAGGGATTTTGTTGTGAAGATTTCTAAATACCTCCATTAATATACCAAACTAGTGATCCAACTTCCTTTGCTTCGTCCTCTCTAGAAATGGTAAGGCAGGCTCAAAAGGCTTGAACACCTCTTTTCCATTACCATGTGAGACCTAATTATCTTTTGATGGTGCTTTTGATGTGAATTGGTCCTTAATTATGGTTTCTTTAGCTTGAGAGGGTGAATGTTGATCTAGATTTGTAGCCTCACCTTTCTTTGTTGTTGGTGTCTGTGGTAGCACCTTCCCACGTTGTAAAGTGACTACATGTGCCTCTTCTCATGGGTTATTCTCAGTGTTACCCGGTAATGTACTGAGTTACATCAAGGATAGATGGTTTTATAGTTTCCCAATTTTATTTTCCAGGATTCAAATGGAAGATTCCTAGTTTTGAAATCGTGTTTCAGTAGTGGTGATAAATTTGGTCATCATTTCTTCAAGTTTTAATGGGGGTTCTTGCTGAGTTTGTTGTGCAGTTGGTGGAGGTGGTCACGACCTTGGTTTTTTAGGGTGAGGGTTTTGGTACCCTTATTACTAGAACGTCCCATGATGTTTCTATCTTGGATATGGGTTCTGGTACTGTTGTTGACTACAGCCAAGTGGTCTCTAGGGTGGAGGATTTTGCTGTGGCTGTTTGAAACCCATGTCCATATGTTCTCACCATGATGGGTTCTGGTTCTGAGGGTATATATTCGGCCCTCAGTTCTGAGAAATATAGCTCACATTTCTTGTTGAAGGGATGGAAATTGACCTCAAGAATCATCAATGATGTGGTTGTCACCACATTCACTTCATTCAAGATGGTTTGTTACATGAACTTGGGATGTGTTCATCATGTTCAATGCATAAATCTTCTTGGACACTACATCGAATTCCGTAGAAAGCATCGTGGTGGAGGAAATGTTGTGCATACCACGCTTTTGAGTTCCCCGCTCTGAGTGCCATTGGAAGCTATTGGCTTACAATTCCTCCAAAATGATAAAGAGTTCCTCCGGAGATTTCTGCATTACCATTCCTCCAGTAGTGGAATCCACCACAGATTTAGTGTTTGTGGTTAGTCCACTATAGAAGGTTTTTTCTTGCATCTAGAGTAGAATTACTTGGTGAGGATATTTGTGTAGAATCTATTTGAAGCACTCCCGGGACTCGTATATGGGTTCTGAGTCATGCTACTGGAATTTTTGGATCTCATTCCATAGTGTCACCATCTTTATTGGTAGAAAGTACTTGGACAACAATGTCTGGGCTAATGTATCCTAGGTGAGGATGGACCATTGAGGAAATACCTTGATCTAGTATTTCACATTATCATTTATTTAGAAGGTGAATAGGCGAATACGGGTGGTATCTTTTGACACTCCATGGTAACGGAAGGTGTCACTGATCTCCAGGAAGTCAGAGAGATGAGAATCCAGGTCTTCACTTTGTAAACCACCGAATTGCACCATGTTCTGGATTAGCTGCATAATGGCTAGCTAGATTTTGAAATGATGGTCCTGCACCACAGGTTTGAAAATCCCCATGTCTGCCCCTTGGATTGAAGGAATATTGTAGTCCATAAATGTATGGTGTGGGGGATGTTTCTAGCGAGGAGGTGGGGGAAAAAATTGTTTCTTAGAAGCAAAATAAGGCCCCTAACCTAGATTCAAGTATGGAAATCACTCTAGTTGGAATTTTTGGAGTGGTTGCAGGCCATACCTTAGAACAAATGGATATTGTTGGTTCTTGTTGTCATCCAATCCAAATGGTTGTCTAGATCCTTAGACAGAAACTTGATCTCCTTCTTCTATAAACGACATGTGGATGTTTTGGTTGCTCTATCCCATAAGGGTATTCCATCAAATTAACAGTGTTCATTCAATCTCTAGGTCAATTGGAAAAGTCTTTGATGACTCATCACTCTTAGAAAAAGTGATGAGGCAACTCATACACCTGTGAACCTGCACAACACTTAACACACCAAGCATAAAAGATGAAGAAAAAAAGTAATAAAAATTGAAATGACACTAAGAATAGATTTCATAGATTTTTTTTTATTTTCACTAAAATTGATACAAACTTGATTTAAACAAAAACATTTTTAACTTTTTCTCCCTAGAAACGACGCCATAATTTTGGAATCTTTCCTTTCAAAGTGTTATTTTCAACAATCCAAATTATATTACCCTAACAAGTATAGTGCCGGTAAGGGGTTGATCTACATGGAGAGGGAGTTATTTTTGTTTTTTTATCTAGTTTTTAATTAATTAAGTGTATTTTACTAAAATTTAGAGGCA
Organism: Viscum album; assembly: GCA_963277665.1. Lineage (NCBI taxonomy): Eukaryota > Viridiplantae > Streptophyta > Magnoliopsida > Santalales > Viscaceae > Viscum > Viscum album. Next base: position 2,100,891,179 of record OY728130.1, on the reverse strand, counting down.
ATTATTTGGTTTTTGGATAAAAAGGTATTTAGATTTTAATTTCTTAACAAATTACTTGAAAGATAATAAAAACGTGGAATTTTTTTGGATGAAAATTTGGAGAGAAATTCATCAAGGCTATGGATTTTAAAGGTTTTTATTAAATCAATTTACTTATGAGGTTGTGTTGTTCATGATAATTCAAATATCTGGGTTATGAATATAACCGAACCCCCTTGGTCTAGTGAGTTTTGTTTAAATCAATAGAATCAAATTCCTTGGTCTGGAAATTTATTTCTATTAATTTTATTAATTAAAGACCTTTTGAGATGATTAAAAATCCCCATGGTTATGGATGTTTTTTAATGACATTTCCTTAAAATATCAAAATAAATCTCATCCTTGGTCTGATACAAGGAATCTAGTGGTTTTTAGGATGATTTAAAAAGGAATTATGCGAGAGAATAATAAATAACACGATTACAATATCACAATTGAAAAATTACAACACATAATTGTCCACATCCCCAACACATTGGGAATTTATCTACTCATGGAGTAGCTAGTAACTAAAAAACTCTCAATACCTGGATTCATCCTCTGGAAATATTCAAAGTAAAGTTCGTCATGAATGTAAAATGGAAGCACCTTCTCTTCTCTCTTCTCTCCACTTCTTGATTGTCTTCGAAGTGCCCCCCCCCCCTTGGAATATCTTGGAATGAATGAAAGATGAATGACTCTTGAACTTGGAGGGCCTACCTCCTATTAATACTTTTTATTAGTTCATGGTGTGTTCCAGGAATTACATGGTGTGTATACTAGTAAATGTGTTTTGGCCATATTTTCCTCACTCTTAGGTGATCTAACACACTGTCTTTGATTTAGAACATGGCTCTACCTGGTAGGTGGAAGTACACGGCGTGTAGTGCCACCATAAATAGTGTGTATATCATTCATTATCCACCAACCACTTCTACAGGGGCCACACAACGTGTATATGGGAAGTACATGACATGTATTCTTTGGCCGACAACATGGGTGTGTATCCAGTCTTCTCGATCTATGTCGTGGAAATGGTACATGGTGTGTATAAATAGTACAAAACATGTAGTTTTGAATTTATGTTCTATCCATTCCCAATTTGTGACTTTGAATGAAAATTACCTGATAATCAGCATAATCACAAATAAAAGAAAACTTAACCCATAAAACGATTGATATTTGGTGAAAAACAAGTTTTTATGCTCGTTAATATATATAAAAAATTATATATAAATCAGGTACATCAAAAATTCCTCCTATAAGTGATAATTTTCAACCCTCAATGTTAGTGGCCAACCTAGGGCTTACTAGAGTTAGGACTCAGGTTAGTCATTATTTATCTTCCTTTATTATTGGCCCAGGAGGGGTACCTTTGGAGGGAGGGTGTTATGACACAATATCAATAAATTTAATTAAAATAATTTATTAAAATAGTGATCAATTTATAAAAATTATCATATATAAAAAAACATATTTATTAAATTTTTTATTTAAATCATGAAATAATTTTATTAAATTTTTAATGAATATTTATTAGATATTAATCAATACATATGAATTAAGTAAAAAATTTATAAATATATTTCAGAATTTTCTAATCAAATTCACAAAATCTAATATAGTGACTAGGTTATAATGTTTATAATTTATCATGGTTCATTCATACTCAATATAGTGAGTGAATCATGTTATCTAATACAAAAAAATTATTTCAAAAGAATATGTATAAAATCCTAGGGTGTTATATGGTAACAGATTGAAGTGATGGAATTTCTTCCATGGGATTACTGCTTCGGATTCCCATACCAATATTTATGTTAATTGACTTTTTATAGTTTACTTATAATTAATTATCACTACCATTATTATTATTATGTTTTTTTCTAATGTTTGTGGTTGTCGATATTGAAAATTTGATGTTCTCATTCAAAATTTGGATCGTCTTTGGGTGATAATTTTCCATGAAAGAATTATTCAATTTTTAAATATTTTTTCTTCCCCATGGGACTTCTCATTTCCCATATTCTTCATGGATCACAACAAAATTGTGTTATTGGGTGGCCAATATCACTATCGACCAACGTTTTATGATTCCACTTTTTTTGCAGTAAAAGATGACCACAAAAATTCTTTTGGGTTAGTGGTTTGACTATTTTATTATTATAAGTTGGAGGTAATGACTTTAAATAGTGTAAATTATCGATAAGGGTGTAAAAACAATGATATAAAAAGTTTTTATAGTGTTGTGTCAGTTTTCATGTGATAGAAATGGTCCAAATTCATGGGAGTTTGAAGATGACAATGAATAAATTGTCAGGAAGGACCCTTGATGGGATTGGATAATGGTGAAGGTTCTGAAGACATAAATGGAGATATATTTGGGCACTGATGATGTAGAAATTGGATTGTTTTGTAAATATGGAAGAAGAAGTGTACTGTACAACATGCATTTCGAAAGAACGCATATAGTGTGCTCCTAACAATGGTGACTTAGTTTCATGTAATTATAAGGATTACATAGTGCTTATAATGAGAATACGTGTCATGTAATAGTGTATGGTATGAGTGAAATGTTTCATGAACATGGTATTCGTACATGATCAAGGTGATTCTCATAGACCACACATTGTGCGTCTATGAGACAAGCCATATAGATTGGGACTACATGACTAGGTTGTCTTGAACTGCACACTGTGTACCTAAGCGGGTGCCACACTCCATGTACCACAATGGAACACCATGTACACAAAAGTGATAGGATCCTATATATTAAAAATAACCAATTATTTTACCAGTTGGATCTACACATCATGTATGATATATAACAAACCATGTTAAATTGTTTCACATTCCATGTAATGAGCTTGTCCATGACCTAATAGTTTTCAATGGGTTACATGACATGTTCCCCAAAAGGGTACACCATATACTTTTCTATAATTATTGTATCTTCATATCATTTATTTCAATATTTGGTTTGGGTCACATTAATATTATATCCAAATATTTTATCTATATAGGACATTATGGTGTGACTCTAATCTACATCAAACATGAGATGCAAGGAAAGATGCTCATCTCATTTTCCTTGGATCTATGGGTCCAAAATCAGGGTTTGGGTATGAAGATCAAAGTATTATAATCCTATTGGTAGGGTTGGAATTCCTCCCATTTGTCTTGTGTTTCTTGGGGTATAAGTTCCTCAAGTTGTATGTCAATTTATTGGTAGTATCAGTATTCCCCCAACTTACTCGGGGTAATGATCCTATATATGTTGTGTTAGTAGTCTTTATATATAATATATCATTCAATCTTTGATATCCTATTTTGGGGTGAGAACTCCCTCAATGGAGCTGTGTTTTAGCGATATGTGGGTTCCCCACTATGGATTTGGTGAGGTGGCCTAGGTTTTCTCTTACCTAGGCAGTTATGATAGTAGGGGTCAATACCCCCTTGACATTGATCAATCATTGAGAATGGTGTGGGTTCCACTATGAATTTTTATATAGAAAACTTAGATATAGTGGTTTATATGATGTGATATTTCCTCGAATGATGTCTTTGCATCATCAAGGAGTTTGTACCAACTTCTATAGTTTCTAGTGAAAATGTGGGGGTTGGGGAGGTGGATAATATTGAATATTTCAAGGATTTTGTCTCCTCAGGGACCCATGGGTTGCCTTCACGGTGTGATGTTCAACTTGGTTGCTGACTTTAGTCTATTTGGTCCTTTCATTTATATGATCATCCCAAGTTTCTCATGAGATTCGACCTTTGAGTATTGGAGAATTAATGATTATAGATTCATTTCATCCCTATTACTTTTGTAGTTTAGTATATCTAGATAGCTTATTGTCTTCTTTATGGTTACCCTTTCATACTATGGTTTTCAAATTGACATATTTTTTTCCATTATTATTTGGTTTCAAGGTATTATACTATGTTTTTTTGTACTCACCCATAAACGGGATTTGGGATCACACATATTATGCATGTGTAGATAAAATTAGGGTTCAAATGTTGTCTTGGTGGAATTTGAGTTCATGTTTCTTATTCAAAGTATATTCCTAGTTTTGTTTGTCAATTCATGGTGGATCATGGTGGTTGATGATGGTTGTGGTGGTTTTTGAAGTTAAAGATTGATCTAAGAGTACATGAAGTCAGGAAGATATTTCTAGAGCGTTGTTCCTATTATATTTTATGGTTTTCCAATTGTATATTTACTTTCATGTTTTCATATGTGGGTTTTTTATTTTATTTTTGTCTCATGAATGTGTGGTATAAATATTTGTAATATATATATATATATACTATTGGTATTTCTAGATATTATTATTAATTAGAGATATGTTTCTCTTTCATTTTGATATAGGCTTACAACTCCCAAGTTTTTTTATATTTATTATTGGTTCTCATAACTAACCCATGGACTATTAGAAATGGGCTTCATGTGTCACCCTTGACTTACTATGAACCCTAGAATGGAATCAGTGTGCCAGTTCATCTCATTGTAGGAACTTGAAACCAAGAAACTTATTGAGTGAGAACACTCAAATGTGTATGAACTGATGAGATTGAATTTTTCTAATATAGATAATTATGTTATGAATTTAGTTGATGATTTTACTCATATAGATAATAAATATTTTTTGAGTAAATCTCATGATTTTAAAAGGCATAAACACTTCAAGTGGATTATTGATAATCAACAAGAATGTCATAAAAATATTTTGATTAAAAAAGGATCCAAATACGTGAATTATGAGTTTGATGCATACCATGAGAATCATAATATATGATATGATTATATCACTCAATACACACCCTATTATAATGTTTTTTAAGATGAAGAAATAAATATTGGTGGAAATGGGAGAATAACTCTTTATGATCATGTAACTTTAAAATTATTTTGTAGACAAGTTAAAATTATGATTATTTACAATTTTAATTTGTGTTTGCTCAAAAAAATCAGTATAAACACCATATGAGTTGTGGTTTGGAAAGAAGTTATTCTTAAAAAAACATGGATGTACTTGGAAGCCCATGATTTATCATGATTAAAGGATTTTTTTTTGGAAATTTTGGTAAGGGGGAATATGGAAGAATATTTATTGAGTATGAGCCTATTTTAAGAAGTTATTAGTGTTAAAATATAAATATAATAATAATTATTCATAACTTTGATTTCACTGTATTATAAAATTATTTTTTTCACAAACATAATTTCTCATTGATGATAAAATTTAATAATCCCTTAAATAATTCACTAAATAACATGGGGAAGTTATAAATATCATAGAATATTTTTACACTTTTTATATTTTTTCAATGGATTCCATGAATGAGAGGGACTGGAGTGAGAAAGTTCTATGTTAAAAAAACATATAAAATTGTTTAAGTCTAAAAATGTTCTTTGGGATAGTAAAAAAAGAGTACAAACCTATAGAATATTGATAATTTCTAATTAAACCATATTAATTACAAAATTTGAACCAAACCATGTGGATAAGGGTTTACAATATAGGCATTGAATTTTAGTGGTGGTGGAGGAGCTGAAAAAAAATTGATAAGAATGAAACTATGTAATTAATGTCATTTCCAAAAGTCAAAAATTGATTGTGGTGAAGTGGGATTATTAGGATAATCTCAATGAGATGTATTGGACATGTCATAATATACCCCCACTTCTCCCCAACTTGTAACCTTTATGGGATGATAATGAAGAGAAGATTGGCCTTCGAAGCCCACCTCTAATAGGTTACAAGTCAATGACTAACACCAAGGGTATGGAAAACACATATATGAGAGGAATCAACCTCAATATTAAAATAAGGTGAAATGAAACCACCAATAAAATCCATGATAATAAAGAAATCATCCCAATACAAGTAATGTGATACAATTTAATGAAATGGAAAATACCATAAGGGAATCCTCCAACAGCGATCATGAACTCTAGAAATCCCAAGAACAACTTGAATAAGCTAGCGGGGCCCCGCTTGATCACTAACTCACAACATCAAAAATTAATATATATATATATATATATATATATATATGAGTGAGTATAATGTCATTTATAGTAGGATCCTTCATAAAACCTCTAGTTAAAATATGGAAGAAGTAAACTAAAGCCCCAATAAATAAACATAGAAATAAAATAATCACCTAAATCAGGTTGACTATATTTCCATACTTACCAAGGATCATTCAGTGAGTGATAAACAGAAATAGGTAACATAACAACCAAATAATTTATAGAAGAAAGGAACCCTAATACCACATTCCCACTAAACCAGTCACCATAAACCCCAAAATCATAGGTCCCAAATCTCATAACCCCTCCATAAGTCATATGATTTTTGTTGAAAACATCATATACATAGCCACATCACCATAAAACCTCATATTCCCATTGAAATATTGAGATCCATTACAGAACATGTAAATAAACATTGTATATTAATTCATTATACCCCATAAATTAATAAACAAGTTAAAATGGTAATTCATTTAAACCTGGGTATAACTATATGATATAAACTTAAATTTCCAGAACCCACATTTACATGTATGTCTTAACCATGAGCTATTGTAGCTCATATTTCTACACATCATATAACTATACGATTCCATTGTGTAGAAATACCCACATACAAAATCTACATCTAGAAGAGATAGTAGGGTAGGGTAAGTAATTATCTATCCATTTTCTAGATGTTGGAAAGACACCACGATCCTGAGGCCAAATATGGGCATCAGTTTTCCAATTGACTAATGTGGTGGAGTTTATACAATAAAAGAATACAGTGTATAATATATCAGACAACCTTTATAATGGAAACTATACTACCCTATACTCAAACAATATCTAAAACCAAGATGAAAACACGGTTTCCATTTCATTGAACTATAAAATTAATATTTTATGGGCACAAAACTATTATTATGCTTTTATTTTCAATATTTTATCAACCAATCATTAACACCCAAAAAATAATTATGGGTTAGAGTTTACATTAACTATCAAATATGAGGTAATATTTCATTCCATGTTTCAATTCCAGATTCATGTCTAAACTCTTTAATCATTATCATCATTAATCCTAATGAACCATCCCCATTAATTAATTTATAATTTTTTTGTTTCATAAATGTGGCCACTAAGACATATTTAAACCTACTTCAATGAAGTAATAAGCCCAAAATTGTATAAGAAACTAGTAGTGTGTTAAATAAAAAATAGTAACTAAATAAGTCTTACCAACACAATCCCACGCCATCTATGTTATCCCACCATCAACTGCTTCAATCCACTACCATAACCATGTCAAAACAACCCAAACCATTCCATAAAAAACTACAATACAGTTTTTATAGTTAAATAAAATAAATTTTTACAATATTTCAATATATATATATATATATATATATATATATATGTAGTATCAAATCATAATTCCAATATAAATTACTACCATTGAATAATCAACACATTTTCATATAATGTAAGAAAAAGTTTTATCAAACAATGACATTAAAAAATTGGCCAGTAATATTAATTGTAGGAAAAATAATTTTTACTTAACCCACTTAACTATAAAAATACATTATTTGTATATTATAACAATATTTGAAACCAAATATAATAGTAATAAATATAAATACTAATTAACCAAAATACATTCTCAAAGAAATTATTTATCATGTTTATCTTTACTATGGAAAAATTAGAACTTCAATGAATATATAATTCATTAACCACCTTTTATTACCATATTTATGTTTTATAACAAGTTTAAATAATTTAAATTAAGTAATAAATCGTATAAAATTACAATAATTCTTAATAACACTATCTATCAAGTAACAAGAGGCAATAACATGATTAACTCAACCATATAAGAAATTATCCCATCATCTATTATAATTCCAAAATTCCACATTATTATTATCTAAGGGCTATTATTATTCATTTATCCTTTAAAAAATAAATCATATTAATCCCAATTATACATATAAAATAAAGGATATATTTTTATTCCCTTACCTTGATATAAAGATTCAACATTCAATGAAAAAAATGGAAGGATGGTTGAAGAACACCAACTTGATACCTCATTAGAAAACCTTGAACCCTATGGAAATTATCTATCATGAATCTTAAATCAATAATTCATAAGAAAACCAAAGAAATTAGAGGAAGGGAATTGTCATAAGTTTTAAAAAATGAATGGAAGCGAATGAAAAAGTGAGTAAAGGAGGGAAAAGTTAAAAAGGTATATTATAGATAAAAGGAAGTTTTCATGAAAATCAAAGGCTTTAAAGATCAATATAATGGGAATAGTTTATTCCAAAATAATCTCATATCCACATATGGATTTAGGGGAGGAAGAAAAAATTGTTATAATTTGAGTGGTACTTAAAATTTATAGACATGCCTAGAATACAGAGTTTTATAGTGTGATAGTTATTTGTTATACTATAATGGCCAGGATTTGGGGATCATGACATGATTCCCCCATACATAACCCCATTTATATCATAATAAATGATAATTTCTTTGATAAAATGGGATCACAACATAGAAAAGGGTGACCTGACACAATGTTTAAACCCCCTAGAATCATGGCATGTTTATCCCCCTTCGTAGATAAACCCATGATTAGGATCAATCACTGTTGTAAAATTGGTATCCAATATGGTAGAGCCATGGAACTCAATCCTTGAGTCATAAAATCATAACAAACATCTATCATGATGTTTCCATAAAAATAGAAATTCAAATATACAAGGCTTCTCAATATTTCAAATTCTCCTCAAAACCCTTCACACCATGAATAAATATTGTTACTCCATGTTTAGACTTATGAACCAAGATAGTTTAGTGCATAAATCATATAGAACATCCCTCCACATTATGACAAATACTGATTCCACTACACATACTATCATACTAGAACACAACCATTCATGGAGTGACTCTATAAAAAACAATCTAACCTTATTACCTTACCCACAACACTACCACCAAGTACTCAATGACTACCGAAACACAAAAGAAATAAAAATGGAATGGAACAAGGACATTTGTGAACATAAATTAGATAAATATCCAACTATCACCATACTTGAGAGTCAATACAAGACCCTGAATGTAAATAATAGGGTTATAAGATAAACACCTCATGACATACTTATCAAAAAAAGATATATATAAAATAAGAACATAATAAAATTATTATAATGAAAGAGAAAAAAATAATGTACCATCATTTATCATACATCAATATATATGAGGTCATACAAATCATGTCAATAAAATAAATCATAAAAAAACTCAGGATATTGAGTGTGAATCTATGACTCACATTACTAAGAACACTCCTTAAAGAAATCATCTGTCCATTGGAAATGAACCAAGTGAATAACACACCCATACAAAATATTCTCTAGCTATACCTAAATATCAACCTTTAAATCCTCAAAATTCACATCACCTTCAATATCTAACTCACCCCAGTCAATTACTTGTGATTTATTGTGAATATAATGATACATATGTGAGATATGGAATATTTCATCAATCCAACCCATTAGTGGATGAATCTCCAATTAATCCATGACAGAATTAATGTTGTTCAATATCTAGAAAGGTCCAAAAATTTGGGGTGAAATATAAACACCAAAACTGAGCCTCTACTTCCCTTCATGAGGTGTTACGAACTCTAATACCAAACTATATTTTCCACCTAAAATTATCAACATAGGAATTATAACAATCTTGGTCCTCATTAATCTACTCTAAAATCACATGTAACATCATTGTAATGATCTACACCAATTTAAGTTCAAGAAATCTCAGTCCAACAAAATAGTGTTCTAAAAGCTCATCCATTCAATGCATCAAAAATGGATATACCAATGATGGATTAATATATATTTTTATAGGAAATATCAAATAAGGCTAGTTGTTATAACGAATAACTTATGAAATATATAATGCATCCATGAAACAAGCCATTCATAGTCTAGATTACTCTATCTATATTTCCGTCTATCTATAAATGAAAAGTGGCATTGAGGAATATATGAGATCCAAAACCATGATAAAGTTATCACTATATTCTTTGTTTGGAACAATATGTTTGGAGATGGTTTAATAATATGTTGAAGGAAGAAGGAAGTTTAAGGAAGAATATTTTATCAAGAGTCTTTCTATTTATTTATAAATTAAATCACTTTAATTTGTTGTAATTTCCCACAAATATGATTGGGTGAATTTTATCAGATCGAGTGTATCATCCAGTGTCCACCATATCATGTTCATCTAATGAACACTATCAGTTTGATATGATCAACTAGTTTTTTTTTAACATTGTATGTTTATCCAAATTTTATCTCAAGTAACATCTGATAGAATGTTTTAAGACATAACTAAAATAATTTTATTATATTCATAAGTTTTAAACCCCATGATGATTAAAGGATATCATAATTTAAGAATCAGTTGAAAGGGAGATAATAACCTTCACATGTATATTGTTAATGTTATGATGATCTATGGAGTTCACTTGACAGATGTTTTCATCAAAATGTGTAGTTGTAAAAATATTTTAATACAAAATTTTATGAAGTATGATTGACTGAGTTTACTAATTTTATTATTTGTTATAAAGTGTTATTAGTCATATAGTTATAATTATATCAATATAAGGATGTTTTAAGAAGTGTGAAATAGTGTTCTATGTGAAATTTCATTGGATGAAAAATGTTGGATGGACTTTCACACTATTATCCAATATTGTTCTTTGATTTGACTTCAAATGTTATCTCTTTGAACAAGTAGTTGTGGTAAGGTTCAATATTTAGGAAAACTCAATTTCATCTAATTGAGTGAACCTGATGGATATTCTACAATGTCATTAGGTAAATAATTGTTTTCTTATGTTTGATGTTTGTATCAAGACCTTGAAAAAAGATGAGTATTTGAAATTATGATGTCTCTAAATCATTAGATAGAAGAATACATTTGATGTGATCAAACAAAAGTAACTATATGAAGTTAATATGATATAGGTTTCCATGGGAATTCAATGTTTGAGCTTTTCTGATGTAATTCATAGGATGATTGATTTTTTTGGAAAAAAAAGTCTTCAAATAGGTTCCTAAAAAGTTATATAGAAACACCCATCAGAGTTTCATTGATTGAAATAATTATGTAGATATATTCTATAGTGATAGATAGAAGGGATTTAGGAAATTTTCATAAAAATATTAAATTTGATGATTGAAAATGGTTGTGAAATTTCCCAAAAGTAATATATGAATGATCCATGATTATCAATGAGATATTAGAAAGGTTTGATGAAATTAATTGATATGGGGTTTTAAGGATAGTTCTTAACATGTTAGAGAACATAAGATACTAAAACATTGAAAGAGTTTGAGTGGGATATTAAATATTTAAATGGGAGTTTGTTTTTTTAAGTTATCACAATTCCTTAAAAACTTAGAGGAATGATAGTAATATAATGTGGGTAGATAAACTACAGAGAAAGATATGATTGTTTGTAGTTGTTTGAAGTGTTTACAAAGTGGGTTGTTAATCAAACTAAGAGATTAAAGTGGAATCAGTCTGATGAATAATGGATGGAGTCTTCCCATCAGTTGGAATTTTATAGATGGTTTGCTGAAGAAATCAGAATAACATGTTAAATAGGTAGTAGATGAATTGTAGGAATATATGGTTAGTAAAACAATGGTGATCATCTAGATGGAGTTGTTCAAGGGAATAGGATACTGGAAAAAGTTTCAAAAAATTGTGCATACCAAACAGAGATAATATTGGACACACAGTTTACTAAAATATTATAGTAAGTGGTTGTTTCCTTCTCTTGCATGAGAAAGTGAATAAAAAATTCAATAAGTGATATTGAAGAGAAATTAAAATCAGTACAGTGAAAATATACCAAATAATGTTGGTGAGGGTTCTTGTAGTTGTTACAAAAAATATTATATCATTTATCTATGTGAGGATAACATTTACTGTCTATTGGATATTTTTCTATAAAAGTAAAATGATACTCCCTTATTGCTGTAAACACCCAAAGGGTTATTTTTTAGTGGTTTATGAGTTCTTGGATTACTTACAAATGATCATAAAGACTAACTAATATTTTTGAGTAGTTAACCGTGTAAATATTTATGTTCTTGAGGTTGTTCTTATTTATTATTATCTAACAGATCTATTTTTCATTGACTAAAGGTGAAGGTTATTTTGTCTGTAAGAAAACATAAAAATATAAGATCATTGATTACCTACTCTCCCCATTAGGGATAAAAAATTACTGATTATTTATTTAAGGTGGTATTAGAGTGAAGGTTCTCTTTATTGACTCTTTTCTAATCTTGTAAAAAAGGAAAGTAGACATGGATATTGAGAACTTCATAAATAGTAAGAGAATTCATGTTTTTTATAGGAAGAACTATAATATATGTAAAAAAATAATGTTACCTTATCTTATATCTATTGTATATTATGTTTAAGAAGCATCTACATATGGTTTTCCTCTTGTTGATGGTTTCCCCATAACAACTATTGGAAAAAGGAATTTAGAGAATGATGGGTGTTCCCAGAATACTACAATTTCCTCTATCTATGAAAGTGAATTTATAAGGCCTAAAGATATTGTAACTTCTAAAGTCATCTTGGACAATATAAACATTATTTTTAAAGAAAATTAAAAAGTAAATGAAGAAACATTATAGATCTGGAGAATAAAATAAAAATATCTTAATATGGGTGAAGATGAATCTATTAGTTAATTATTTACAATATTTAATGAAACTATAAGAACCTAATATATGTAGGATAAAATCTATACGATTCTCTTATTGTTTCCAAGAGTCTAAGAAGTTTCCCAAATAAATTTTATGCCAATGTATAATCATTATAATATGGATATCATGAAACATTATCTCTATATTATATATATATATATATTCTCAAAAGGCTCATGAGATATAATAAATAAGCATCGAGAAAGCCTTAGTTATTAAAATGTCTCTCAAAGCTACTATAGGAGAATGAAATTTGATAATTTATAGTGGTTTTTCTTCACATGTGACTAGATATTTGATGTTTTTTTAAATTTCTAATGATTAAAAATAAGGGATAGTAACATTTGAAAATTAGGAGTAACATAGAATCAAAGGCATTGAATTTTATATAATTTGGAAAGAAAAGTTAAAATCAAAATATCCTTGTTTGTTGATAGGATGAACAATGTTTTTTGAGTGTTTCAAAACACTTTGATGATGGTAACATATTTTTTTAGAATAGACGGTTTCATTATTAAATGAATTTAAGATGGGACATTTTTTAGGATAGGGTAATAAGGAAAGGGAAAAAATTTCAATCTGGTGATGCAAAAATATCATGTTATCTGAGAATCATGGAAGAAAATAAAATATGGAATAAAAGGTTGGGGGATATGTCTTAGAGAAATATGATAAATCTAACTGGTAGAGAAATTATTTCAGCTATTCTTGACACGAAATGAAAATATATTTATGTTGTTCAATATGTTTGAAAGGGAGGATTAAAATCTCAACATATATGAAGGTTGAGATAATTTTAACTCATACCTTTATAGAAAATAAACCTTGACATATATGGTCCAATGAGAAGTAAATAAATGAATAGAGATAAGTACTATATTTCCTTTATTTATGATTTTACTCTCATTACATGTATAATGTTTTTAAAACATAATTCAAAGGATCTAAAATGTGTTATAGTTTCAAGAGAAGTGCTGAAAAGGATTGTGGATATTTTTAAAAAAAATATTTTAACTGAAAATGGTTTCAAATACACAAATGGAAAATTTAGATATTATCTTGAAACTAATGTCATTCTTCATGGTTTTAGTGCACCATACACACCAAAATAGAAAATTATTTCTAAAATAATAAATATTTGTTTGGTTGAGATGAAAAAATATGTTTTGAGTATGATACATCTTGATAATTTTGGAGAAAATCTATTGGGGAAGTAGTTCATATTTAGAATTGATTTTTCTATAGGCCAAACTATGATATTAATCATTATGAGATGTATTACAAACAATCCCCAAGATAAAAGTACCTATGTTCATTTTTAAATCCTTAAATTATCAATGTTAAAGGTGTGAGTCTTGGAAGGTTTGATCAGATAGTTGTTGATGTAATCTTTCTTGAAAACCCTCATAATAGTAGAAACGAATAAAACTATAATAAGGAAATATGAATTATTTTTTAATATGTATAAGTGAATGTTATTGACCATTATAATAATTAATTTTTATATTCAATTATATATGAGTGTATGTGAAAATGAAGTGGTTACTATTAAAAAATTTCATAATGTTCTAAGTGATTGTAATAATGTTGAATTTTTACAAGATTAATATTAGGACTCAGATATCCCAAGTTATGTGTAAAAATTACATTCATCTCATCCTTTGTTTAGGAATCACGTAGAGGTCAAATAAATCACTAGAGATCTAGGGAAACAGGTTCAAACTATAATAAAATCAATATTTGTTTCACATACCTGTTTCTATTCACTAGATGAGATTAAAAATGTTGAACAAGATATAAGTAACCAAGAGTGGATTAATGATATAAATGAAGAGATGGATCAGATTGAGAAGGATGAGACATGTTAAATTGTACCCAAACCAATAAAAAGAATTTGATTAATTCAATGTGAGTGTTCTGAAAAAAGTTAAATTAATAAGGCAATGTTATTCGAAACAAGTCACAACTAATTTTTATACGTTACTCCCAAATTATAGGCATTAATTTTGATGAGAAATTTTCCCAAAAAGAATGGCTTGAAACTATTTGAATCTTTCTTGATACTTATGCACAATAAAGATAAAATATATTCTATATGGATATCAATTTATCTTCTCTTAATAGATATATCTATGTAGAAGTTTATATTGAATAACTGTGATGCTTTATTCCTAGAAAATATTAATGCTATATGTGAAAGTTGAATAATGATTTTCATGGATTTAATAAAGTGTCGATAGATTAGTTTTCTAAATTAGACTCTTTTTTAAATAATCTAAACTTAAAGAAATAAAAGTTTATAGAAACCTATACATAAAAGAAAATCAAGAGGTTTCCCACACTATTATTGTTCATATTGATGATAACATATTTAAATGGCATAATGAATAATTGTGTGAAAAGTTTGTTGAAGAGACAAAAAAGTTATTTTAAATTTCCATGCTAGGATAAATGAAATATTTTCCTAGCATAAAAATATACCAAAAGAAGAAATTCATTTTCTTATCTAATGAAAGGTATGATAAGTAAATTCTAATGAAGTTTATCTTCGAAGATTAAAATTCAGTTTTGAAAAATATTTTAGCGGGAACAAAGTTTTCAAAATATGGAGAAGGTAAGTAGGTTGATCCTAAATAATTTAGAAATTTGGTTGGAAGGTTTATATATCTAACAAAAGTAAAACCAAATATAGTGTATGATGTTACATTATGTTTCAGTAATTAAATTAATCCAAATGAAACTCATTTTATGGATGGGAAAAAATTCTCATATATACCAAAGGGAAAAATGATTTTGTTGTCAAATATCATAAATTAGGAAAGTTTGATCTATTTTTTTACATGTATTCGGATTAGATAGGTTATGTTAATGATAGAAGGTCAAAATGTGGTGGAGTTTTATTCTTGGGATAAAGATGTTTGAGTTGGAATATGGAGAAGAAAAATTCATTATCCCTCAACATGGTTGAATTTGAGAATGTAGTTTCCACTCAAGCTTCTACACAATTAATTTGGATGGAGACTCATTTAGAATACTTGTTAGTTGATGTGATGTTACCCCTTATATTGGGTTGTGATAATCCAAGTGCTATAAATCTCATAAAGAATATAGTTAAAAATTCTCGATTTAAGAACATTCATATAAAACATCACTTCAACAAAGAGATTTTAGAGAGGAATGAAATAAAGTTAGAGTTTGTTCATACAATGAATACATTTCTTGATATCCTCACAAACCATCTATAAATAAAAAATTTGGTAAGATGAGGTTGGTAATGGGTGTTTAACAAAATTATCTTGAAGGATAAGTCATGTGAACACATCCCCTCTCTAATATTATCTTTTAATTATGTTGTAAAATGGGGAGAATAGTTTTGACATAAATCTATCCATTGGTATATTCTAAACTATTATAAAGAACAAAATATATTTATGGGGTGTTTTTTTAATTGGTATGTTGTGATTTCAGAAATTTTTAACTTTTATAATAATTTGTCTAAGTATATATAAGAACATTTTTCTTCCAGGTGAAAATAAAAGTTCAACATGTTTATAAGAAACGTTTTTTAAGTCGCATATTATGTAAGTCATAGTATTTTTTCTCAATTATTCTTTTTTATTACACCAAGATGTCCCACATAGGCTTTGAATTTTTGGAAATGTATGTAATTATATTATTTTCAAAGTTTCATTAATTTATGTACCCTTACTGAAAAAAAATATGAAGGATGAGATTTTTTGGACCAAAAATTTTGGAGATGTTTTAATAAGATATTGAAGGAAGAAGGAAGTCGAAGGAAAAATGGTTTTGTAAAGTGTTTCATTTTGTTGTCTAACATAAATCACCTTAATTTTTTTCAATTTCCCTTAAATTTTATTGAATAAATTTTATCAGGTTAAGTGTATCAGATGGAGTCCACCAGCTCAAGGCCATCAGATGAATAGTACTGGTCTGATATGACCATCTAGAGTTTTAGTTCTGGATGTTTATACAAGTTTTCTCTCAAGTACCATTGAACAGAATATTCGATGAACTAACTCAGATGATTATTTGTTATTCCTATGTTCCAAACATCAAGAGTACTAAAGGAAATCATGATGCAATTTAAAGTCAAAAGGGAGAGAATAAAATTCATATATACAAATTCCATACTATGATGATCTGTGTAGTTCACTAGATAGACATTTTTAGTTAAATTTGCAGTTGTAAAACGATTTTAGTGTTAATTAGTACAATGTATGCTCAAATGAGTTTACCAATTTTATTCTTTGTGACAAATTTCTATTGTCCATACATTATTAAAGTCTATTGACATGAGGAAGTTTGTATAAGTGGTAAATAGTGTCCTTTTTGTGATTTAATTTGATGAATAACATCAGATATAAATTCACATATTCATCCAACATTATTCACTGATTTTTCTTGGTATGAAGATCTCTGGAAAAACGTTTTTGCAAAGGATCAACAGATGAGAAAAGTCAACATCATGAAATCAAGTGACTTGGATAGAACTTTTGCAATTCCATCAAGAAATGTATTTTATTATTATGTAAAAATTCCATTGGATGGTCATAAAAAAGTACAATATATGAAAAGAATAAGTTTATAAGTCATCAAATTATATACTAATATTTATGTGACTATAAAGAAGTAAAAAAATTGAGCTTCATCAGTCAAAGGTTTCCATGAAAAGGTAATGGTTAAAGGCTTATGATTCATGTAATAGGATGGATGATGTGTCTAGAAAATGTCTTCTAAGAGGTTACTGTGAATTAGTAAAGGAAGGCCAATCATAGTTTCATTATATTGAATAATTATGTGGATATGTATTGGATAAAAGGATTAAAGGTCATTACGAAGTATTCATAAAATATTAAATGTGATGTTGCATAACTTATTATTCAACACCCTAAATATCATGGATAAAAGATATGTGATTCTTGGTGGGATCTAAGGAAGGTTTGATGATTTCATTGACATTGGGTCTTAAAATAATTTTCTAATGTATATAATAATTTAATTAAGTCAAACATTGAAAGAGTTTGAGATGGATTTTAAATGTTTGAGTAGGATTTAATTTTTGATGCTTGTTCCTCACCCTAAAAATATAAAGGAACACTAGCTATATTAAGGGGGTTGATGTGCTGAGGAGAAAGTTATCATTATTTGTTGCTGGGAGAACTATTGTTTAAGTAGAGTATCAATCTGAAAAGTTGATTAAAGTATAATCTGTCTAAATAATTTCAGAAAATTTATTCCAATAATTTTTAATTGGACAGACAATGTATATAACTGATCATAAAAATATATTGAAAATTCTACTGATGAAAAGTATGATAAGGTGGTCATTCAAACATAGGTGATTGGAAAAAAATGTGATCTGACAAATAGGGTACTGGACCAAGTTTCATCAGACCATGTTCTCCATAATGGAGGAAATATTGGAAAAATATTTTTCCACAGAAATCTAGGAAGAGGTTATTGCTCGATGTTGTGCAAGAATGTGAAGAATAAACTGCAAGGAGGGAAATTGCAGAGAAAGTACAAGATTGACCATGAAAATATACTAAAAACTATTGGTAAAGGTTTCTAAATTAATTAAAAACATTGTTATATCATTTATATATGAAATGATCACATGCATTGTTGACTGACTATAGTGTTATAGAAGTGAATTTTTATTCACTGCATATTACATCCACAAAAGTACAATTTTATAGTGGTTCTATGGTCTTGGATTACTTCCAAACTATACTAAGGACTGGATACTCTAATTTATTAGTGAACTATGTAAATATCTCTATTCTGATGGTTGTTCTTATTTTTTTATCTTGGAGAGTAATTTATCACTAATCAGAGTTGATGGATTTTCATTAGTAATAAAACATAAGTGGATATGATCATTAATTCAATCCCCCCCCTCTTATTGAACACACAAATCTTGATTGGTAATTTCACTCTAGAGGTAAAACAAGGATCTTGATCAGATATTATTGTCCTAAAAAATCTATGGAGTCCAAAAATATCCTCCAAATACATCCTCAATAAAACACCAACCATGCTATACTCCTTCAAAACTAAAAAGTGATAAGACTATTTAAAACGATCCATGATCACTGAGATAGAATCATATCCACCCGCATCTTGAATAACAACACTAAAAAAATGATTGATATATCCTCTCAATTACACCATGTAATATGTAATGTCTAGTGTAACCCCCTAGGAACATGATGTTTGACCTTAAACTTATTGAGAATAAGACATCATGATACAAACTTAGTGAATTATATCATTATCCTTGACTACCAAAATAAACCTCTCTAGGCAGGATACATTTTTGCTACACTAGGTTTTACTACCAAAAGAAAGATCTAAAACTCATGAAGAACCACCACCCATATCATCAAGGGAAAAAATTTCCTCCCTAGTAATAACATACGATGTTGATCATCCTCAAACCATCCCTCTTGAGAATATCTATTAAAATCAAGATCCTACAAAACCTCCCCCTAATATTACCCCTTTTTAGACTTACCCACTTGATACACCAAGGATGAATGAATTTTCATCTAGTAGAGACACCATATACCATCCACTTTACCCATATCAAGGTGCATCACTGAAATCTCCACCATCAAACCCCAAGCATCGCAAAACTCATGAATAGTGTCAGTGTGAATCTTTCTACCCAGAAGATCAAAAAATAAATATTTCATTTTATTAATGTATAAGATATATAAAAATCATATTTTATAATAATTATATCTAACACCAATATCACAAGATTAAATCACACTGGGAGATATTATCCCAAAATCCAATGATCAGTGAAGACCAAATTTCACTCACCAAAGATATATTGTTTTCACAAATTCAAGAATAACATGATTATAAAAATATCAAGATCATGGATAGTAAATTTAAATTAATGGATTAGTAAATATTAATAAATATATGAGATAAATTATATTTTATATGTTAGAACACATCATAATATAATGCATGAATCATCACATAAAACCAAAAACATAACTTCTTACTCTTGAAAATGGAGAATAGGATCCCTGAGAATATTATCATTTAAATTATATAATGTAGCTTGAAACTAATATATCCATTGGAAATCCCAATCTTTATGGGTTAATGATGTTTAATAAGACACAATCCAAGAGAAATTAGGAACAAACTTCTAGTAATGACCTTCAAGGTCAAAGAAACTATGAACCACACCAATATTAATAAAAGATACATAAGAAATAACTACCCTGGTATTTAAATAATCTATAGATACTCCCCACTAAAAAAATCATATCCCATGAAATGAAAATTTCAGGATCAAAACATACACTTTAATATATTCTAAAATAATAGATAGTATAAGAGGAACTCTAAAATAGATCAAATATGCTCAACATGATCTAACTCAAATTCAAGATACAAAAAAATTTAATCAATGAAAATCACCTCAAACCAGTTAAGAAACTCAAGGAATATGGAGTTCATTATTCCCATGAAAATGGTTTGTTCATTTTTGATAACAAAATGAATTTCCACAAACTTTTAGTAACCGAAATGATATCTGAGGGATGTCTTCTAAATATCTTCTTCTTTCACCCACATATGATGAAATCCTTACCAAAAATAAACTTTTCCAAGAACCAGTCATCTCCTTTCAAATAATCATATAAATCATCAATTAACATAAAATGGAAGTGGTTTAGCAATGTAACCTAATTATAGGGTTGATAATATGTAAATATTCATAGAGTGCTATATTACACATTTGAAAAAAAATACTAGAGACTTCCAAGGTGACATACTAGGTTTAATAAAATAGCTCTTCTTAAGTTCATAAAACAAAATCTATAGCTCTCATAACATGGAAGTTTTCATTCTATATATAGGAATAAAAATCAAAGAAACATTTGATGGAAACTCTATCGCAAAATCAATTTCATATCAAGGGAGTAGTATCACAACCTCTTTATGAAAACCATTAGGGCATTTTTTCATATATATAAGAAACACCACCGGATGAAACTTTTTCAAACTCAACATCATTTAAGTCAATATATAGGATAAAGGAAAATCATACCTCTGATCTATCTGATGGCCCCTCTCACCAATGTATAAGTCTGTTTCAAAATCAATATCAAAGAATATAACTCAAATACTAAAGAAATTAATTGTATCCTTAATTTAATAAAGATATTATGACAAGGAATTTATCATATATTTATATTTGAAAACATAGGAATTCTATTGATGTAATTTTTTGACCTAACATCAGTTTATAATATTTATATATATAATGATAACTAGTTCAACTACAAACTAGTGTGTTAAATAGTAAGGGCACTACAAGAGTTTTCACCTCATTTCCTAGATCCTAGACATAGGAACGTTCATTGAAGTAGTGAATAGATTCTAAATCAAATAATGTATACATCCAATTAGAATACAAAAATATTGTACTTCATAAAATATCTAGACATTCTTGATATATCAACTATATGTCCTGTATTTTAATACACCCAGCTCCATGACCTCTCTAGGACTAATTCCATACTCTTACCTGGTCATGCTGTTGGGCAAAAATCCCTCAAGGTAACATTGCAGCATTTTTGGGTTGATTGTGTTTGTTGACAAAGCAGGATTCCATGGATAATTGTCGAGTTCCCAAGAAGTTGTTGACAATCCATGTTGACAAAGAACGATGACAAAGGAAAGGGCGATCTGGAGGCGGTACAAAAAGAGCAGTACAAGGTGGCGCAGTTTCCCAGTGTTTGCCAAATTTTTGGGGTCCAAAATTTGGAGTTTGGTGAGCATCGCGAAAAGTGGATTTCCATAAAGAGCATAATTTAATATGGCAAAGTCATGAATCTCACGAAGATAGGATGTATGGATTGAATTTCGCGGCGGAGAAGGGCATTGCGAGAGGGCTTCGCGGCGAAGGTGAGAAGGAATGTTGGGCTTCGCGAGGGAGCTTCGCGGCGAAGGCGCGAGCCGCGAAGGTAAGTTGAAGGTGATTCTTCGTGACTAATTCAAGCTCCGCGAATGGATGATTGTCGTGGAGCTTCACGATTTGGACATAATTCCGGATGAAACTTTGGAGCTTCGCGATTTGCAATGACGTGGCATTGACTTCACACGGAAAGTTCGAGGGTCGGTGGAATTGCCTATAAATAGAGGCCGACCCCCTCGAGAGAAGAATAGAGCATTTTTATAGAATATCATTCGCTCTCGATTTGCGAAGGTAGTTCGCGGAGCCAGTGTGCTTCGCGAAAGAGGAGCTTCACGGTGGCTATTGTAGCTCCGCAAAAGTTGTGTGCTCTGCGTTGGCTTAGTGAGCTTCGCGAGAGAAGTTGCTTTGCAATGAGTTCAGCTTCGCGAGAGTGCTTTGCGAGATAGCTTCGTGAGAGAGCTTCGCGAAAAGGCAAGAGCTTCGCGAAGTCTTGTTGAGCTTCGCGAAATTGGGAGCCAAGCGAAGTTGAGTGCTTTGCGGAGGTCTTTCCAAAGGTAGTTTGCCCAGTGTTCAGTGGCAAAGAGGTATTCATCTACGGATGAAAGTTGAACTTCAACAGAGCATCTACATACAGAGAAAGATTCATTCCTTAATGGAAATGAAGAGACCTGCAGGTCTATAAACTGTGATTGGATTCCCTTCTAGAGCAGTGAGCTTAGGAAGAGGAAGAAGGTGATCCTCTCCACCGGCAGTGAGCCAAAGAGAGAGAAACAGGGAGTGACCCTTGGGAAAGCAGTGAGCTGGCCCTAAACATTGTATAGGTAGTGAGCCTGGGAATAGAAGTGATCTAGCCCGAACTTTGTAATCCACAGCTAGTGAAGTTTAGTGGACTTGGTACGACCAACAACCTATCAGCGTATGCTCCTTGGACGTAGCCCTTAACGGTGAACCAAGTAAAATTGATGTGTCCTGTGCTTGCTTTACTTTCTGTTTATATTGTGCAGCAAGAAAGAGAGAGAAGAGTGTTTTGCTTAACAGTGAAACAAGATCAGAACGGGCTTTAATTTTTAATCAGTCATACCCTGATTCACCCCCCCCCCCTCTCAGGGTATTCAGCCTAGTGGACCTAACAAGTGGTATCAAAGGGAAGGGTTGACAGTTGGTCTTCTCTAAATGGAGGTCACTAATCATAGAGGGATTCCGATCTTCGACGGATGTAATTTTCAGATATGGAAGAATCGAATGCAACACTATTTCCGATATTTGGGAATGGATGTGTTTTCAGCAGCTATGCATGGTATCACAGCTGATATTACTAGTGGTGCATTATCAGAAGCTGAGCACAAAGAGTTGGATTCTGATTCCAAAGAAATCAACGCCTTAGGGGGAGCCCTCTCTAATCCCATTTATACAAAGGTGATGTCATGAAAAACGTCACATTCCATGTGGGAAAAGCTTTTGAATATTTATGAAGGGGATACAAAAGTCAGAGAGGCAAAGCTGCAAGTGTTGTGGAACAAGTATGAAGATCTTAGAATGAACCTGAATGAGTCTGTTGATGAATACTTTGACAGGGTAAATGCTGTGGTAGAAGACATGCGAGGTCTTGGAGAAATTATCGAAGACATTAAAATCGTAAAGCACATCTTGAGAAAGCTTCCACCTCGGTTAAATCCGAAAGTTTCTGTGTTGGAAGATAAAGATCTGAAAGAGCTAACATTGGATAACCTACACAACACTCTTGTTGCATATGAAATGAGAAATGATGACAACGATGCTATGGAAAAGGGGAAATAAAAAGAGGTGGAATTTAAGGCCATGAAGAGGCTCACTATTGAAGATTCTCAGGAGGAAGAAGAGTCAGATGAGGTGATGTCATTCCTTTCTTCAAATATGCAAAGAGGAAAAGGAAAGTTTAAAGGGAAACTTCCACTAGCATGCTTCCGATGTGGAAAGGCATGAATCTCGCGAAGATAGGATGTATGAATTGGATTTCGCGAAGACTAGAAGAATGGAGGCGGTGATGCTTCGCGATTATGTCAAGCTTCGCGAACGGCAGAGGCTGAAGCGCATCGTGGCGGAGAAGGGCTTTGCGAGAGGGCTTCGCGGCGAAGGTGCGAAGGAATATTGGGCTTCACGAGGGAGCTTCGCGGCGAAGGCGCGAGCCGCGAAGGTAAGTTGACGATGATTCTTCGTGACTACGTCAAGCTCCGCGAACGGAAGATTGTCGTGGAGCTTCTTGATCTGGACATAATTCCGGCTGAAACTTTGGAGCTTTGAGATTTGCAATGACGTGGCGTTGACTTCATGCGGAATGTTCGAGGGTCGGTGGAATTGCCTATAAATAGAGGTCGACCCCCTCGAGAGAAGAATAGAGCATTTTCATAGAAGATCATTCGCTCTCGATTTGCGAAGGTAGTTCGCGGAGCCAGTGTGCTTCGCGAAAGAGGAGCTTCGCGGAGGCTATTGTAGCTCCGCGAAAGTTGTGTGCTCTACATTGGCTTAGTGAGATTTGAGAGAGAAGTTTCTTTGCAATGAGTTGAGCTTCGCGAGAGTGCATCGCGAGAGAGCTTCGCGAGAGAGCTTTGCGAAAAGGCAGGAGCTTCGCGAAGTCCTGTTGAGCTTCGCGAAATTGGGAGCCAAGCAAAGTTGAGTGCTTTGCGGAGGTCTTTCAAAATGTAGTTTTCCCAGTGTTCAGTGGCAAAGAGGTATTCATCTACGGATGAAAGTTGAACTTCAACAGAGCATCTACATACAGAGAAGGATTCATTCCTTAATGGAAATGAAGAGACCTACAGGTTTATAAATTGTGATTGGATTCCCTTCTAGAGCAGTGAGCTTAGGAAGAGGAAGAAGGTGATCCTCTCCACCGGCAGTGAGCCAGAGAGAGAGAAACAGGGAGTGACCCTTGGGAAAGTAGTGAGCTGACCCTAAACATTGTATAGGCAGTGAGCCTGGGCATAGAAGTGATCTAGCCCGAACTTTGTAATCCACAGCTAGTGAAGTTTAGTGGACATGGTATGACCGGAAACCTGTCGGCGTATGCTCCTTGGACGTAGCCCTTAATGGTGAACCAAGTAAAATTGTTGTGTCATGTGCTTGCTTTACTTTATGTTTATATTGTGCAGCAGGAAAGAGAGAGAAGAGTGTTTTTCTTAACAGCGAAACAAGATCAGAACGGGCTTTAATTTTTAATTAGTTATACCCTGATTCACCCCCCCCCCCCTCTCAGGGTATTCAGCCTAGTGGACCTAACACATGCTTAAATCACTATCCATGAGTATGAGGAGAATTTCAGGGATTTACTCTTCCCACAATGGCACCTACATACTAAATAAATCATAGAGTACCCTAGTATTATTATTACCATAGAGTATACTGATACAATAGTTAATCATAAAATGGTCCACTAGTACTACATTACCTTATGAGGAGGGTCTCACACTCAATTTTCTGTTGTATATGACCTCGATATGAAAAGAAAACAATTTCCAATCTTCAAGAAAGAGTTTGAGAACTGATAGATGCAGTAACATGATATGAATTTATTTTATGATGACACCCTACTATTTGAAACTTTTATTAAAGTGAAAACTAGGAACCTATACTCAATGATATACTACCTAAGAAGTCATGATGATTTTCCTCCCATGAAAATATAGTCTGACTTACCATCCTCTCAATAACCTCTCAATTATCTAACTCCTTAATAAATGTTATATACATGAATGGGGTGAACATTGGTTAGATCATAAGATGAAATTCCTCCTAAAAATGCCTCATTCGGACCATTTTATATGAAAAAAAACTGATGGATAACGCATGAGATTATTGACAAGGATACTTAAGTCTTACACACCCTAAAATAGTGTAAAACCCTCATGTTAACATTCTACCTTCATTCTTGAACAAATGAAATCCTCATGAAATTGATCTCAAGACTTATCCCATGAAAATTCTTGATCCTCATGATATTTAAGGACCAAAAACCACTTATTTCAATTAGATCAAAAAAAAATTGACATCCCATGGAATCTAGTGATCCCTCTAATAACACATCAAACAAAAATCAATCTCCGCCTTCTCTAACCAATCCATGATCTCCTAATCTAAAATAGATAAATCATACGTCTGTATCCCCTAGCACTCAAACATAATAAAAGTCTTCATGTAAGATTTTTATTCATCTAATTTAACTCTATGGTGATATTTTGGTGCATCCTTCTATACATCATCAAATTGAACCGGATGGCGAAATTATCCTAGATAAATACCTAAAAAGAGATAATTTTAGATACTCTCCTGAACTAAAATAAAAAATACTTAATATTAATTATTTGATATTCATTATAGTTCCCTTTGTTTGTCTAATTAATGTATAGGCATATAAAAATATAATGCATGATCCTTACCTTGGTATCTACTCTAAAATTTTCATCACTTTTCTAAATACATTAAATAAAATCAAATCTCGTATTTCAGATCACAAGGGGGGCCTAAAATATTATGTCTTAACTAGTATACCTTACTTATGTTACTTAGTAATTTCAACTAATAAAATTTCCGTACTAACCCATTCAATATTAACAAGTTCTTATACCCTATCTCCATGTTTTCACTAAACCAAAAACTTTATACTAATTTTTCATGACATACCCCAACTGGTTCCCCACTGTGGCCAATAGTGAATATAATAGTCACCCCTGAATCCCGCATCTAATAGGTCATGGTTTGGAGACTACCCTAAAGGGGATAGTATGAACATACATGTGTGGAACTACCCTAAATATTCCCAGAGAAGAACAAGAAACCACTATTAAACTCTATAAAAAAACAATCTCATCACCTATAATGTTATACTATGAAAAAAATGGAATAATACAACAAGAGACTCCTATAGTAGTAATTATGCACTCCAATAATCCCTTGAACAACATAGAAAATATAGAATATCCTATCTCAATCACAAAAATCACAAAAAATACCTAATATATATATATATATACAAACACACACATAAGTGTGAGAATACTAGAATACATAATAGGATCCTTCCCAAAACCACTTATGAAAATGTGGAAGAAGGATACTAAATCCCTAGTAAATAAATAAAAGAATTCAAATCATCACCTAAATTAGTTCAACAATATTTATATCTAAACCAAGTCTTTATTACCAAGTAATTTATATATATAAGTAACATAATATCAGAATAATTTATAGAATAAAGGTACCCTTATACAACTTCCCTAAACCCTATCATCTTATGTCCTCATGCTCCCATGCCCTCTATAATTCAAAACTCACCTTTGGGAAAAAATCATAATCATACACATATCAACATCATATCCCTATATTCACATAATATGATTAAGATCCACTCATCCCTATTATGCATACACTATAATTTAATCCATTATATCCAATACAAAAATACACATGTAATAACTATAATAATTTATCATGTAGATACAATTATATACTATAAAAAGAAGCCATCATAGGCCATATATACATTTATTTCATACCCATGAACTGTTATGACTTTTATGGGTATGAATCATGTAACTGTAATCCACCATTACCTAGAAATACCCTTATAAAAAATCTATATCTAGAAGAGAGAGTGGTGTTGTGGGAGTAGTCATCCATCTATATTCTTGATATCTTAGACATTAGTAAGACATTAAGAACCAATGTCCGAATATAGGCATCAACTGTTCAACTAACTCAGGTGGTAGAGCAGAAGATATAACAAAACATTATGGATAATATTGAAAAACTACATTCTAAGGGAAAATATACTACCCTAAACTCAAACTATATCTAATTTCCCACATGAAAACCCATATAACATTTATATAATCTATAAAACTAATATTTTCCGAACACATAACATCATTATTCAATAACATCATTAGGTATTTATTTGTTATCAATTACTGATCAATTTTTAATGCATCAATTCCAAGTTAGGGATAAAATTTATAATAACCATCAAGGAAAATTGGATTTTATATTCCAAATTTAAATTATAGATTCATTCTCAAGAACATTAATAATTATTATTATTAATCTCCATGAACCATCCACATTAATTAATTCATCATTTATTACTATTTCATAATTCTTGGAATTAAGAAATATCTAGAACAACTTCATGGAAGGAAGGGAACCAAGATTAAATAATAAAAAATCATTATATTAAATGATAAACTACAATTAAAAGGATTCCTAACACTTTCCTACACCATTAATATTATCCCACCATTATCTCTATCAAATAACTACCATAACGATATCGAAACTTCCCAAAACTCACAATAAAAATAAAAAATACATAGTTTCTAATTAAATAAAAACAAGGGATCTAATATATATATATATATATATATATATATATATATATCGTAATTCTAGTAGAAATTAATTTTACTATATAATCAACCAATCTTTATATAATGTAAGAAAACTCATATCAAATCTCGTACAAATTAATCCATTAATATTAATTCCATCAAGTATCATTTTTCATTTACCAACATTATTTTATCAATTATTTATGAATTAATTACAGAAATAATTGAAGTATAATAAAAAAATAATAATAAAATAATAATTAACAAAAATACATTATTAATGCAATGTGTTATCATGTTAATATTTTCTAAGAAGAATGACTACTTATTAGAAACTTTAATTCATTAAACACTATGAACATCCATATTTATGTTTTTATCCATTTTTCAAATTTAAAATATGAAAGAAATTAGAAATAATCGTTGAAATAATTAATCACAATATCTAACAAATAATTGGAGGAAAAAATAAGAATAACTCAACCACATGTGAAAAAATTTCATAATCTATTTCAATTACTTAATTCAATATTATTATCTTCTTTTAGTAAATTTCACCCACTTACTAATTGTAAATTTAAGTATATTAACCTGAAATATGTATATAAAATAATGGAGAGGCTTTGAATCCCCTACCTCTATATAAAACTTCAATTCTTGTTGACGGAGAATAAAAGGATAGTTGATGAACACCAACAAAAAACCTCATGAAAAATCATAAAACCAAAGGAAATCATCCATAATTAATCCTCCTTAAATCATTTATAATTAACCCATATAAATTAGAGTAATTAAATTTCTATTTAGTGAAAATAATTAATAGAAGATAATTCATAAATATAGGTAAAATATAAATGATATGTTTTTTGAGTGAAGGTAATTTTCATGTAAAATAACAAACTTAAGGACCATTCTTATAGTCTTATGTTAATCAATATTTCTACAAATCCACCTATGATATGAGAGAAGAAAGTGTCAATAGATAGAATTAAATTGGTTCATTAAATTTATAGATAGTACCAGAAAACATAGAATCATGGAATTACAATTATTGGCCACACTATAATTGACAAGATATAGGGACCGCAACATGTTTCTCCCATGTATACCCCCATTATTTCATGGTCAACCACTAATTAATTGATGAAAATAAAGGGGTTTATGTTGTGGTGAAGGCTATCATATCTTGAAGTTCAAAAACCTTATCACTATTGTATATTTCCCACCTCCACCATCAATATGATTGACCCTGAAATACAGTCATTTCATGGCTCATGTTTCATAGAATAATGGTCTATGATATGGAATAACCAAGGAACTCAACCATTAGTTCAATATAGTGTGACATAAATCCTTTATACTGTCACCATAAAAATTAAAAGGAAAATATTTATGGTTTTTCACTTTGCTAAATTCCTATAAAAAACTTAATTCCTTAGACAAGTATACTCATTTTTATGATATTAATTTTAAAAATATATATTTTAGATCCTAAATATAATGTCCTATTCCATCTTGGATGTGACACATCCCCAATCCATGACATGTACCATCATTTTGCAACAAAACTCTTCCTAGAGGGATTATGAGAAAAACCATCCAACATACTTTCCTTACCTACCAAACAACCACTAAACACTCCATAGACTCCCTCTTAACTTTGGAAATAAAAAATTAAGGATTCGAGAAAATTTTATTACCTTAGAGGGTTAGAGGCATTGGAGATAAAAATTCAACATCTATAGGTTATTTATTTATCCAAGGAATTACTTCTTTTAGGGAAAATAAATTGCATTATTTTATAACTATTATCTTAAACAAAGAATAGTTTTTTTTGAGTCCCAAGACACAACTTAAAAGATATATATGAATTCGTATGTAAAATAAAAGATCCATGATATCTCATATCTATTAGTGATTGGGTATGATAATCAAAGTCAAATCAAAATTTCTATGAATCTTGTAAAAATTTCATGGTCAAATATTATTAACCTCAATTAACACTTCATCAAGGAGAAATTAGGGTGTGGTGAGTTTTAATGTGAGTATTTATCAACCATATAGAATGTATTAGATATCCTAAATAATATCTTGACTAAGGATTACTTTCAAAACTTTAATGTTTTTTAGAGAGAATTATTTCCCCAAATCATTGAAATTATTTCAATTTTTATTTTACCACTTTTATTCCATTACATTTATTGAAAATGTGGGATAATAAAAAATGATAAATTATTATAAAATGGATAGTTTCTATTGTTTCTTCAGGTTATAATTAAGGGTTGAGGAGATGATAATGTGAGGAATTGGCATATAGTGTTTTTAGAATAACTCATGTGTTGATTCACATGCTTTCAAAAAATAAAAAAGTGGATATTGAAGAGCCCTATGAGAAATTTTATCTTGAGAAAACCCTTATGTTTTTAATTAGAAAAGGGGTATCCACGTTATCTCAACTAATAAATGGTTAATATGGAATTAATATTACACTAAAAGATGAAGTGCTCTCACAATCACAATTTTTTCATATGGTGATCTGTTTCGATGACCTTTATATTTGAGACATGTTGATAATTTTTAAGGTAATTAATTATGATTCAATAATGATTTCATGTTTTATTTATTTTAAACATAATAAAATATGATATAGATTCTCATTGGAGTTTAGTAGAGTTGTACAAGAATAAATGGATTGATGTTCTTCTACATATTCCAAATAATGGTGTATAGGATATAATCCCAAGATAACATGTTTGAGTTAATATCACATATAAATGAATTTATATAATGTGATAGGGAATCATTCATAAGTTATTATTACACTGAAATGTTTTAATCTCGTGTGATTGTGTTCACATCATGATCTCTGATGTTTCATTATGATGGAACATTTTGGAGAACGAGTAAATACAACATGAGAAGTTGTTTTACAAAGTTAATTTTAAATGAGAAATGAATAAATATAATATGGGAATATTCATGATATATCTAGTGTAGTCTCTCCATAATGGTTCAACTAAGGAGTTATGATCATTCTATAGAGCTATGAATAAGTCTGACAAAAAATAAGTGTCCTACGTTTTTAGGGAGCCAAGTGGCTTCATGTTGTGAGAAAATTGTTTATGCCTCAAGAGTGAAGGAGTGAATACGATCATGATATATTAATATGAATCACATCTCTACCAGCTAAATAATAGAGTTTTTTAAATCCAGTAGTTCTATAGATTGGAGACATGTCACATCATAGAGTATGAACCATGCCACAAAGGATTTTACTGAAAGAAGGTATGTGGATTTTCTATTATAGATAAGTTTAATATTCCATGTTGTAATTGATTTGGAATTGAACAAAATTATCCCATGTTATTAGGAGATACTATAATGTATTTGGGATTAATCCTTCCATATCATTTTTATCTACAGATCACACTTCAAGAAATTGTGTCATATTGTAATGCATGTAATGTTTATAAACAAACATGATACCCCCATGAAAAGTGTGAGTGATTAAAAAATAGAGAGATTCATAATTCTATATCACTCCATGGTGTAATTGGTAGGGTTTTATGGATAATAACACATATAAACACAAAGTTTGTATTCTAGAGGCATTTGAGTAATAAGAAATAGTGATCATTTGATTTATTAGTTGTTGTCGTTCATCTTGTAATTATAGATCAACACAATAATTTTTCTCATTTATTTATTCCTTTGATTATAAATTTGAATATGGGTATCTAGATTACATTCACTACATAATAAGGATTAGAAACTTAATAGAGAGGGTGGGTGAACCATGTAAAAACCCACATATTTGTCAATGTCATTTCTCACTAGACTACTTGTCGTCATCTCTCCACTATAAGAATCTTTTCACATTAACCAATTATTGAAATAGTATTGTCTAAAAATAGTTTTTTTTTTTATATGAACCCTAATTTACCCCCCCCCCCCCCCCCATGGTGAAACAATCTATTCTGGGCTTATTAATGTGATTTATTCAAAAAGTCAAAGTAATTTTTTTAAAAGTGGTATATAGAAACTGATATTTACAAAATAAAATGTTATAGATTTTTATATAGATGAGGGTATATGAAATAATATATTTCAATATACTAAGTTGGGTTATAAAATACTATTGATCACACTACCTCACTTCTGAAGTGTGAAATTTGTTGTGTAGTCATGCTTATAGAGAGTTGAATTATTTTTGATTAATTTTAGATAATTCATTAAACATAAAATTTTACCCCCTTTTAAGTATTAAAACCTTTTTATATGTAAATATGTAAGTTATCGACTTATGTGATCTTATCAAGAACCGACACATTCAATCTAGTAAATAAACTGGAGACAACATCATGCATGAATTTTATAAGTTTTACCCCAATGTGGGAATCTACACCTTTTAAATTTTGTGTAAAATTTGAGACATAGATTTTACCACTAGTACATAAAATTGATTATAATTTGGTGATATGGTATAATACTATAATCAAAACAAAAAATATTTTATTTTTCTCTATAAAAAACCTTAGGGAAGGTTTGATGTCTACTTTTCACTAATCCATAGTCATTCCCCGTAAATTTATGTTCTATTACTTCAATAACCCTCTTAAAGATACATTAAATCATTAAGATATGAATCCTCAATTATTTGATCTAGATGATTTTGGAACTTGATTCATGTATTCCCTCTAACTCCTCTCAATAACTCAAAAATAGTAGTGATTCTTGAATAATGTCCCATTTTATAAAATCAAACATATTCTAATAAATTTGGAAACGTGGGATCTAATTTCTAAATCCATCACTTCTCCCAAATCTCAGTGTATCATCTTCAATTTATATGAGAATATCATAATTTAACTTCATCAAAAATCATTAAAATATTGACATTAAATTTATTCAATGATTATAAAAATCATCTATATCATAAATTATTTTTTATCTTGAATTTCATCTCAACATCACCACTAAATATTTGATTTAAAATTAATGTTAAATTAAATAACAATAATCTTGTGGTTTTCTAACATCCATAGACTCAAGAAAACTCTATTATGAACTTTATTATTATTTTGAGTCTATTGTATCATTTGAATCCAAATTACACAATATTCCTAGTCATTCATCACTCATTTTTAGAACATCAAACTTAATCTTAAATTTCTCTTCAATTTCAAATCCTTCTTAACATATAATCATTTTTTATTGTAGAAATATTAAATTTAATTATTATTAACATAAAAATATTCAAGACTTAAAATAATTTATCATCATGAATAATCTTCAAAAAACAACTTAATCATCAACTTAAACTTTCTATTTATCTTCAATTGTTTCACACCATCCTATGATGGCATGGTTATCTTTGACTTCATCTAGATCAGTAAATTTCACTTATATAAGGCTAAACCATTTTGATTTACAATAACAAAATACATCAGCATTAATAATAGTTCTATCCTATAGTCTTCATCTTCAAACTTAACATTCTAGATGCACTCAAGTCCCGTCTACTGATTCTAATACTTCATCATATCTTTTGAATTTCAGACTCAGTATGTTTTATGAATTTTTCTGGAAATACTAGGAAATTTATTACATTAAATGATTAGTATAGAATAATATGACTTATCTTTCAAACCATTCAGATATTTTGGTCTTCAAAAATATATTATCTTCTGAATTTTTTGGATTGTTTAGTCTTTTCAACTATTTCATATTCGAGATACAGACAATCTATATCTACAAATCATATTCAATAAGTGTATGTATTTTATGAGTATAATTTATAAATACTTTAAAATTTCACATATACCCTCATTTATCATCTTTTTAATTAACTTAAACTTATCATCCTCAGCTTATAATGTAACATCCAGACATTATCTTATGACTTGGTGATCTACCATACACACTTTCAAGATAACAACATTCAAATAGTTCAATAACACTTTTTATAACCTTATTAATTAAAATTCTTAGCCATTAAAGTAATCTTCTCCTTTTATTGAGATAGTTCTTCTATAATAACTCCTATAACCAAGGATTTATTCTCCTTCTATAACTTAGCAAAAATATTTCATGCTAGTAAATGAATATTACAATCCGTTCAGTATACCATAGTGAATCTGATATATTAGGTCTTTTCTAAAAATGTATCTTTTCAATAACATCAAAAAACATCACAATGAATCATTAACTTTATTTAAAATTTATATGGTATTTTGGAATTTTTCATCTTATATCCAATCTTACTTAAACAATATATGCCATAAAACTATAATAAATAGTTTTTCTAGGATAAAATTTAATCCCATTTAGCACTAGTCCTTTAATAATATTATATTAATTTAAACAATCATCAGGTATTAACACCTCCTAAAACATCCATCGTCACACAGAAGTGACATTTTCTCCATATTCAATCTTCACTAAACTACTTTACTTCAAAGAAAAAAAATTATATTTCATCTTATAGATTAATCATATGGACTATTAATATTCTTCAGTGTTAAATTGAGATGGTTTATATGAACTCCTACTTATGTTTTAGAGATCTACACTATTGGAAAACTAACCTATACCAACGGTTTGGAACCATTGGTATAGGCCTCCAAACCGTTGTAATAGCCTATACCAACGGTTTGGAGAACCGTTGCCAAGTAAGCCGTTGGGATAGGTCTATACCAATAGTTTCAGGAAAACTGTTGGTATAGACCTATACCAATGGTTTCCAAAACCGTTGGTATAAGTAATATGAAAATATATACCAATGGTTATGGAACTGTTGTTATATGTATTTCAAAAAAAACATTCGATGGGATTTGATCCCAGTACCCCTAGTTTATCATTGAACGACTTAACCACTAACTTAACATGACTTTTGTGAACATAATTACATAAATATATATATGTATTCACATAATTATTTTAAATTTTTATTTATATAATGTTCTTGGTAAGAATAACTGATAAAAAATCAAAGGATCTATACCAACGGTTGTCAAAACCGTTGGTATAGGTTTTGATCCTGGATTTTGATTTTGGGTAAAGGTTGATATGTGGGAGACTTTTCCCAATGGTTTGGCCAAACCGTTGGGATAGGTATACCCTTTCCCAACAGTTTGGCCAAACCGTTGGGAAAGGTGTCCACAATGTGGACTTTTCCCAATGGTTTGGACAAACCGTTGGGAAAGGTGGCCACAAAGTGAACTTTTCCCAACAGTTTGGCCAAACTGTTGGGAAATCCTTACCCTTTCCCAACGGTTTGACCAAACCGTTGGGAAAAGTGGCCTCAAAGTGGGATTTACCAATGGTTTGGCCAAACCGTTGGGAAAGGGAACCTATACCAACGGTTTTTACAAACCATTGGTATAGAAGCGTTGGGAAAAGTCATATTTCCAGTAGTGATACAATAATAAAAACCTTTAGGGGGATCCATATTCAACTCAAATATCTTCATTTACTTACTTATTTAATTTTATAACTATTTATAATAAATATAACACTCATCCCCACAATACATTGGGTTCTAAAAACACATATTTGGAATTATTTTCAATACTCATCATAGACTAATGTAAATAATCACATATTTTTTTCACATATATCCCTCTCCCCATTACTAAAACATAATTCAAATATTTTTTTATATCCTTATTTTGAGATTATTTAGTAAGGTAATGTAAAATTATTCACACAATTAAATTAAAAATAACATTTCAAATTCTTCATTATATCTTTAAATTAATTTATTTAAAACCTAATTTACTTGAGTGATGGATTCCATAGCTTTTATTAATGTAATGAGACATAAATTAATCAACATTGAGTAAAAATGAAAAATGATCAGTTCAGAAAGCAAAAGATATTAACATATAAAAAAATTATTCTAAATTAATTAATCTTGTGATATCAATATATAAATGTTATTTGAGGGGTCGTTCGAATTATTTTCATGAAATATCCTACATTAATCTTAAAAATGATTTAAAAATTTCAAAAAATTCCAATTTCACCATTTCAAAGTTACTTTTAACTTTTCATCAAACAATACCTATCACCCATATAATTTTATTAATGATTTATCACATAATACATGAGAGAGAGATAAATATACATTATTTGTGATATAATTTTATTTTTTAGAGTTTCAATATCTAAAAACTCACTGTCATCTAAAATATATACCTAGAGAATCTCAATATCTGGAACTATATTTTCTTGATATTCAACTTGATGGTTGCCCACAATTTATACTCTTCAATCAAATTAATAAATTTCAAGAAAATATAATTATAACAATTAAAATAATTTTAGATATTCATGAAATATTTTTACCTAGTAGTTATTAAATTCAACTCCCCTTTAAGTCGTAAAGTCCAACTATATTTTTCTAAATAGCTGCTACCAACTGAAATGATGTGGTTTATATCGAATTTACATTTGGTGTGTGTTTGAATTTTTTTAATTAATCTTGTAAATAATTAATGTTTTCAATGGGATGGATCAATGGGTGATAGAACAAATATCCACCCATGGAATACAAGAAGGTTTTCTATGTTTTAGTTTAATCATATTTTAGATGGATGACATGACGAGAATATTGTAATGAAAAGGAAGATTTTTATAATATGTATGAAACTAAAATAAATCATATAATTTATTGTTTTGATCCCCAATTACATGAAATTTACTAATGATTTTACTATTATCAACAATAGTTTGGAGAAGTGAACATTCACCAAGATACATGTTCAGATGGAAGACATACATTTGAGTTAAAATCTATTTGAATGTTGAGTTTGAGGAATAAAGTCTTTAGAAGATTCCATTCTACTGTGTTTTTTTACATTAACTAAGGAAATAACTACTAAACACCACTTGGATGATGGTTTATAAAGACTATAGTGGAGTTAAATATTTTAATGTAGTGAAGTTTATGTGAATACCATTTCTTGAGTGTATTTTGTGTTTCAAGGGTTATGGATTGAATGTAAGTAATTTTTAATTATTATCATAATTTCTATATGAATTTGAATATATTTCAGTATATTTTTGATTGATTAAGATAACCTAATATGCTTTTATAGATCCTCATATTTAAAGAATAAATATGAACAAGTCTATACATTAATTTAAGCATTATCTTAGATACCCTCAATGAATCTTATGTAAATACTCATTATTCGGCGTATTATGTATTGCAAGGTTTAGGGTTTGATTTTTTGTTATTTGGATTTATTATAATAATTTACAACTCCATTTGAATCGATTTAATAGATTTTGGAGTGATTAATAATATCTAAGAGGAATTGACGGAGCCTTATATTTAAAGAATAAATATGATAATGTCTATAAATCCATGTATTCCTCGTCTTAGATACCGAGGTCCTATGTATGGATGATCATGTTCTATTTAAAAATCATATGATCCAAATTTAGTTATGCGTAAGCATCATCCATTGTTTGCATAACCATTATACTACCCTATATAACCATGATTTCCATAGAATAATCATGAGACACATAGGCTGTAAAGGAATATGTGCTTTATAAGCATGAATCAGCTCTATGTAATAAATAATCCGCTATATGTAGACATCCATTTCAAATATTTTTAAAAATCATCTAATGAAAGATTAAACTACATGTAAATACTCTATAGAAGGATTATTTTTATAACAATTAGTGAATACAGAAATTTAAGAATGATGTGAACAAAAATATGAAGACTCAAAATTTTATATTTTGAAGTGAAAACAATTGTTTTGATTTTAAGATATTCTTTAAAAGACATAAATTTTAAAAACACTCATATGAGTGTGTGCTTGAAGTTAAAAAAATTAGAAGATAATGATTGATCTTAGACAATGAGTTCAGATGAAGAAGAAATTCTAGGATAATTTTAATGTAATTCAATTGGGAAATTCAAGAATTATGCTGATGTATTTCAACAGTTTATTGAGTCCAATTTTATTATTAAAAATATACTAAAATTTTGATATTTAATAAGCTTCACTATGAAAATAATGACCAATGGGAGGATGAATTTATGAGATATAAGTTGTGTATTAATATGAAATTTTATATTTAATTAAACCTAAGAATAAATCTGATGACACTAATTCCAAAATTCATTCTTTAGAAAAAATAAAACAGAATGTAATTGAAGATACATTTCTAAGAAAGAGACGATAAGTGTGAGATTATTTTATTTGGAAATAAAGATCCTACAAATGAGAGAATTTTAGATTAATTTAATCATGAATTAGAGATAATTTAAAATTTTTTGAATATAAATTTTGATGAATAAAAATTGGAAAATGAGTTATGATTCGAGCTATTGAATTAAGATTTGAATTGATATTATCTAAATCTAAAAAAATAATATTTTCTTGATAGGATTCAATGGGAAGAAGAATATAGTTATTTATGAAATTTATTAATATTTATATTTATGAATTATTCTATAATGGTGAAAGTTTCATTTAACTGTTATAAAGATACTTTGAGAAGAATCTAAGTAGATCACCCAAACTATAAGAATTATATAGAAAATATATTGATTAGAATAAATGAGAAAATATAAATTCAGTGGAAATTATAGATATATACAATATATAGTAGTTAAGGAGAAAAAAATAAAATGTGATAATAAAGAATTCCCATGTTTAAGAAAGGTGAGAAAACATAGAGGATAAATTGCGGTCAATAAATTTTATGGGATTTTCTATATTCTAAATGTAGGATATATTATTTTTACTGACCAACATATAAAAAGGAATAGAATTAGGGTGAAATTTTAAGTTAGTTAATCGATATCCTGAGTAAAGTTTAAATAACAAGGGGTCTCACACAGAAGACAGGATATATTATCCTAGGATTCCAAATTAAAGGATCCACATAGTACTCATCCAGGAGAACACACTCTCTAGTATGAAAACACTATTTAGGTATGTCCAAGATATAATTCTAATTGGCTATCACCATAGGAAGTACACATTTAAGATCTAAAGAGATACGATATGCAGATTAAGATCACTCATAAGGTCATAGAGTGTACCAAAAACTAAATCTAAATTAACCTGCTAAGTAGAGGATTGGTGCCTGCTTATTATTAGTCATGAAAATACCAAGAACTACATCTAGTAAATGAATATGAATATAGGATCTCACTCGGAGCCTCACAGAGGGATTCTAATTACTCTATCCAAGAATCCCTTTGGAAGGGCTAATTGTACTTTTTATAGAAGGAGATCCCATACTAACCCTTATGGAATTGATATGGGGAACACACCCTAACAATACTTTTCCAAGATATAGAGGACAATGTCTCCAAGAAAACATTAAGAGAGTACATAATGTATTGTAGGGTTACATGCCCTATCCCTTTGACCCCAGTTCTTGCTCGGGTAAATGTAATGTGTCAAGTGTTTTTATAAGAGTACACGATGTGATGGTTGGACATGAAATCTACCTATCTACTAGTATGCAGGTATGACCATGTACATTGGGCCAAGCCAAGCCTGTGTGGGAGTACACGTCATGCTCATGCTCGTGTTCTCTGGCCTGTGTATATGTTCCCTCTGAGGTACACACTAAGCTCACCAAATGGGACCACATGCCGTATGACAAGGTCACATGTCAGGTAATACATATCTCCTTCTAAAAACTATTTCCTCTACTGATATGGGCCCACAAAGCTTTTGGATCTGCATTACATGAAGTGTGTGTGGAAGTTTTTAGATTTCTAGATTTGGATTACATGATTTTGGCCACTCCTTTGGCCACTATTCAGTTCTCTCCCTTCACTGTAATAAAGGGAAATCATCATCTGAACCTCTCCAACATCAAACACTAGGATTAAACCCTTGAATCCATTCAAAAAATATATTTTTACATTGTTCTTCATTGTGCACTGAAGAAAAAAAATCAGGTATCCAAAACCATCATATCTACTGTCACTTCCATCGCCATACTGCCATTATATCATGCTGAATCTGGATCTACAATAATAAATTATTATTCTATAAAATGGGTGAACAATGATCAATTTCCCATTAAACATCGAACCACATGAAAAACAAAGAATTCCTACGATGAATGAAGAATAATGAGAGAAATGCACAACCATAAACATGAGTAATGAACAACATCCAATGTATCTGTTGGACTCCATCCATTTACATTAGAATGATAATCAAAGAATCAATAATCATAAATAAATTATCCAAATAAATCCACATAAATAAACCGATCCCGCATGATGATCAAAACATAGATCAATCTATTGGCTAATTTATTCACGTTCATTGTAAGAATTAATAAATGGGAAAGAAACCGAATAAAAAAGAATCATACAACAAGATGGATCAGTCACTGAAAAAGAATAGGAATATTTAATTTTCATTAGTGAGATCCCAAATCCTATTTTCTGCTGATCTTTAATCTATTATCAAATTTTCATTTTTCTGAGAGAGATCCTCGAATTCTCCCTCCAATGGTTCTCCAACAGCTCCAAGGTTGTACAGATAACCCTGAAATTTATTCATAATTGTCTATTTAATGACATATGATCTATTGTGTCAATGAAATAAAAAATAAAATAATTTATTTTATTATTTTATTCATTTCATGCCTGCAATGATTTTTCCACAAACACCCCACATCGACGAATGTTATGTCACACCTATGGTAAACCTGGTATTCCGAACTCAACTGTAACTTAAAAATTTTGATTTGGCCACCAAATTAAAAGTTATTATACTTTATCATGAAAAATTAATGATAGTTCTATTTAATATATTTAATATATTTCAAAAATTTATTCTGGACACATTGGGCCTCAGAATCACACACCGTCTCAGCATATGGTCTTGAAAATAATCCATAAAATATCTAAATATAAAACATGGAAAATATGAGTCATTGAAATCTCCCCCGCCTTAGGGATTTATGTCCTAAAAATAAAAAAATGGTTATAAAAAGTGATGTGGGTACTGAGAAAGAATCTGAGCCTCCCACTCCCATTTTATCACCTGAATATTCCCATGCTTCCCCCGAATATGAACTAAAGGAATCAATCACCCAAAAAGGATCCTATCCTAATGATCCTTGATATATACTGGGTATTCCACAATGTTAGATCTATCCTTGATGTCCATCTCACCCCAGTCAATAATTTGTGATTGTCCATGCACATACCTACTCAGTTGCGACATGTAGAATCCATTTTGTACCCAGTATAACTATGGTGGTTGAGCTAAGTGGTATGCCACATCACCAACTCTATGTAGTAACTGGAAAGGGATAATTAATCTCATATATAGATTTTCACCTTGCCCAAATCATGATAATCCACATTGCGGTTAAATCCAAAGGAACACATGGTCTCCCTACTCGAATTCCAAATGCACATTTCGTCTATATGCATAATAATTATGACGACTATGTGTAGTCTTCATTCACTCCTAGATGATCTACATCTTATTAGTAGTTGCTCGCACCAACTCTGGGGCCATGAGTGTTGACTCTCCTAGGTCAGTCCATAAAATTGTTGACCTATAGGTTTGCCCATACAAATCCTCTAATGGTGCCATACTGAAGGTGGAATGATATATTTGGTTTTATGAAAACTCCCCTAGTGGTAGGGGATCCTCCCATTTATGGCCAAATCCCAAAATGAAAGCTTTCATCATGTTCTCTAGAACCTGAATGGTATGTTCTATTTGGATATAATTTTGGGGGTGTAATGATGTGCTCAAGCGTAATTGAGTCCCAAAAGCCTCCTAAAATCCCATCCACAACTAGGATATGAAGTGAGCATCATATTAAGAAACAATCATTGATGGAACTCCATGTAGTCGTAATATCTCTTGCAAGTAGAGGAATCTAAATATATTTACCAAACTCTTCTCCCAAATAGCTAAGAAGTGAGTCAACATGGAGATTCAGTCTACAGTCACACATAAGGAAATGTTTCCCTTATACATATATGGTAATCATATTACGAAGTCCATGGATATACCATCCAACTTCCACTCTGGCACCTCAAGGGGTAGAGTTAAACCCATTAAAACATGGTGCTTATCCTTCACTTGATGACAAGTAAGGAATTAAGAGACAAACTCCACAACTCCCTTATTTATCCCTAGACACCAAAATTCACTTCATAGGTCCTAGTATATCTTTTCCACACCTAGATGTACTGCCAAAGGAGAAGTGTGAACCTCACTCAGAACCACATGCCACAACATCATTGGAACCATTGGGATCCTATAAAAAAAAGACATGATCCCCACCTTCATAAAAGATAGTAGGAGCATGTACAATGCATATATGAATATGTATAGTCTCACAGTCTCCATCCCCAAGCTATGCCTCCCTAACTTGCTGAAAAATTAGTGGGGTAACAACCATCAAATGAAACTAAGCTTCACCATCTCCGTCCACAAAGGATAACTATAACAAGAACAATTTCTCTGATGCCTTGTTCAACAAATGAAAATAATATCTCATACTGAGAGAATCTACTACCACATTACTCTTCCAAATAGTATAGAAAATCTCAGAGTCATAATCCTA
The DNA here is from genome assembly GCA_963277665.1 of Viscum album. Classification (NCBI taxonomy): domain Eukaryota; kingdom Viridiplantae; phylum Streptophyta; class Magnoliopsida; order Santalales; family Viscaceae; genus Viscum; species Viscum album. The sequence goes on along the minus strand of OY728130.1, from coordinate 2,100,848,390 downwards.
GAGTAATTCTAACCATCAATTCTATCTCAAGTTAATATCCTTATGAGAGAATATATACTTGAGACTCTTGTGACCAGAATAGACAATAAAACACTCTCCCATATGGTAGTGTTCCCACATATTTAATAAGAATAATGCCACTGGAAACTCAAAATTTTGGTTCATGTATTTATTCTCATGTGGACTCAACTAAAATAAACCATTAAAAATCACGTACAACTTCTATATCAAAACAAAACCAAGCCCAGTTCTTGATTAATCAAATAATAATATATACTAACACCCTCCTTTGGAAATCCTAATATGGGAGAAATCATCAGAATCTACTTTAACTGCTGAAAATCCTATTGTCACCTCTTTTTCCACATGAAAGACTTCCCCTTTTGGGGAAAGTCTGGCCTGAGTTCTGATATCCTAGATAAATCTAGTATGAATATATAGCAATAGACTACCATCCCAATTAATCTTTGCACCTCTGTCATGCTCATGGGTGGATCAAAAGCTAAAACTAAAATGACTTTGGTTGTTTCCACTACTACCCCATTTACTAAGATAATGTTTCTGATAAATTGGACTACCTTAGTCCAAAACTAGCACATTGAGAGATTCGCATAAGGATGGTTCTCTTAGAGTACATCCAGAACCGTCCTCATGTGTCTCATGCGCTCCTCCTCGGAAGTTGAGTACACAAGGGTATCTTTGATTAAGACTACCATGAAATAGTCTAAGAAAGGCTTAAAGATCTAGTTCATGAGTCCCATGAACACTTCTGGGAAATTCTTCATGAAAAAGGGAATTAATAAGTACTCATAGTGATTACAACGACATCTGAATTCCCTATTGTGTATGTCATCATCCTGTAATCATAACTGGTGATAGCCTGACCTAATATAAACCTTTATGAATCATCAATCCCCTCTTAACTAATCAATGAAGTGATCAATCCTCAGTAGTGGAAAATTGTTCTTCATAGTCACCTAGTTTAAGCATCAGTAGTCGACATATGAACTTAATCTCCCATCCACCTTCTTGGAGAACAAAATTGGGGCTGCCTAGGGTGAAGCACAAGTTCTAACAACTCCTTTCCTCTGTAAGTCCTTCAACTATACCCTTATTTTATGAATATCTATGTGATACATCCAATATTTTGGTGTAGATATCAGTATCATCCTGGGGTGTAGATCAATACAGAATTATATCTCATAGTGGGGAGGTAATCTTGTAATATCCTTAGGAAAGACATCCTCATACTTTGTCACCACTAAAGGAAACTAAGAACTTGTAACACCCACAACACCAAGAGTCATGTTATCTAATTGGTGAGTAATCGACTACACCATCATATGCATGAGTCTATCATGTGCTACCTAGGATCCCATTTAACTAAAAAAGGAGAAACTAGTTCAATCACTATAGAAACACCACATCCTCAATCTGAAATAGTCAACATGACCATGAACTATAGATAAACAGTTCATATGTAAGATGACATCATAAGGTCTCATCACTGCTGAAAAGATATCCCAATAGAAACTCTCACCTCTAAGTGTCAGTTTGCACTATCGGTGTAAGTGTGTGGTCACTGATTCATCTCCAGTAGGAGTCATCAACTATAATCTCTAAGTCTAAAACAAGATATGTTCCAAGACAAGAATGACTAAGGCTTGTTTCTATCAATACTGTAGCTAAAGTATTAATGAAATAGATTTTACCTCTAATAATTCCCAGATATTATAGGTTGTAACCTTTGACTTCTTTCAACTGTCCCTTACCCATTCCTCTAGCTTCCCGAGTCTAGCGTGGACCACCTTGTGGTGGTGGGTGTAACAAGTCAAAGCATCTAACGCCTCTTGATTATATCCTAGATACTCTGCCACATCATTCTCCCTATGGACATATTTTTTCATACCAAAACCTATACCTTGATGGATTATCCATCATCTCTCTGTTATCCATACAACAGGTCAGACAATCTTGAGAAATAAATCCCCTATCACCACAGAGTAGCACCATCTATCCCTAGGATGACTGGACCCATCCAGCGAGTCATGAACTGTAGGAACTATATCCTAGGACCTCCTCCTAAAACCTATCACATTTCCAGGTCACTAATACTGAAATTGGATCCCTAACAATGAGGTATCTACTCCCGGTTACCTATTACTAGAAACCATTGAGTGTATCTACTCATCCAAGAAACTATCAACAGAAAAATCTCAGTGTATAACCCCAGTATATGTAGGAATTCATAGAGTAATGATAATGACTCATATGTCTCTAAGTATCCATCACTCAAAGGTATGATCCTTTAAGAAGTGATTATGAACTATATCCATAAATTACTTGGAGAGGTTGATAAACCTTGTTGAATACTCAGCTACTATTGTGGTTCCCTACTAGAGTTGCAGAATATCCTGGATATGTACATCCCTCATAGTAGCTAGAGAGAACTCCTCAATAAATTGATGCACAAACTATGACCATGGTAGAGTCACCTCATCATAATATTGGGTCACTGACCAACACTATAATCTTGTTGATCCATGGAGAAGACTCTCCGCTAGGACCACCATCTGATCTATTGGTTTCAAGACTAGATGGAAAATCAAGTCCTCACCTCAATCCAATCCACAGTCACCTATGGTTTTGGATTGACTTGGGATAGGATGGGTCTATTTATCAAAAAGTAATGAAGTGTTCTCATCCTACACAACTCATCCACTAGTACTGAAGGTACCATCTTCTGCTCTAAAGGTGGTTGTATAGCTTGTGCACCATATGACGGTAGAACCTCTGGAACAAGTCCCTACATCGAAGCCTCATCACTGAGGGGATCATCTTTATGATATTTATGTTGAATCCTAGCTGTTATACATTATGGAGGCATCCTGAAATAAACCAGATGTACAATAGGCAACAAGTATATGTAGATAGCTGATTCAAGAAGGACATGGAAACCACAATCCATTTCTTTATGATGCATGTACCATTGTTTTAGATACAACCAATATTCGCATGTACAACATCAAAAATAAGGTTATTAGATTCATGATATATAGATAAGTTAGTTTCTTCACCAACACTAGTCTCTGGCCTATAATCCAAACTCGAAATAGTTAAAACCATTTCCATAAACCAATATCATAGACTCTGCTACTATGGTAGAACCGACTTATCTAATACCACTATGTTATGACCCGTCCTAATGGAGTTGTATCATGACTTCCCAAGCCAACCTCCAATAGTCCATTGGCTATAAACTAATGATGAGTAGGCATATCACTAACATGGGAGACATTAGCCTAAGTAACTGTACACATACATGCATCTTCAGGACCATAAAATGTTGAAATGTAAAATCAACTAAACAACCAATGCATGAATACATCAAAATATCATAATCAGAGTAATATATAAAGTAAATGGAGGTAAATAGGGCCAAATAAAATCCCACCACAAAGAGTATGAAAACAAGTCCAACCTAAAAGTAATATTGGGGACTTCTATCAAGATACCAATAGAACACACCTCGGTCTATCCGATCTCACTATAAACTATCAGGTCCTGGTTCGTCTAGGACTCTATCAGAAGGTGGATCATCTACACAAGACATAGAATGTAAAGTAAAAGAATGTGCAAGGGTGAGTATTATAATACCCAATATAAAACATAAAATCAAAAAAAATACAACAAAATAATATAGGTATCTCTATAAAGTTAAATGTCTAAAACACATATAACAAGAATATCCACATATACTCAACAAGACACGTAGGAAAAAAGTTAGTGAAAACTGTAATACCAGCTCAGGATTCAATCTCAAAGGTTATACATAACACTTATTCAGGATAACACAATCATGATTTTGAAAGCACTGATAACTTCTGTATAAGAGATAATGTTTTTCGGGTCTTTCAATATAAATTACATGCTAAAGGTCTAAAGAGATATGATACATAGATGAGGGTCACTCCCAAGGTCTTGGGGTATACCAACAACTCAATATGTATTAACCTAATAAGTAGAGGATCGATTCTTGCATAGTGTTGGTTATAAAGATACCAAGAACTCCACCCAGGGAATGAAGATGAATAGAGGATCTCACTTTGGGCCTCACAAATGGATTCCAAAAACTCTATACAAGAATATTGTTGAAGAGAGAACTATTATATGTGCAGGAGATGATTCCATACTAACCCTCATGGAATTTATATAGGGAATTCACCCTAAGAAAACATATTCAAGATATAGAGTATAAGGTCTCAAATCCAACTTTAAGAGAGTACGTGATGTGTAGTAGGGTTACATGTTGTGTCCCATCATCCATGGGTACTACCCATGTAAATAACATGTGTTCCATGTTCGTTTCCATGTAACCGTACATAGAATATTGGTTTCTATGTACTCTTCCTGTGTACTAGTATATAGTTATGCCTATATACACTAGGCCAAGCAATGTCCATCTGGGAGTACACAACATACCCATGCTCGTGTACTCTATCTTGTTTCTGTGTACCCTCTGAGGTACACTGTGAGCTCACCAAAGGGTACCACACACCATTTGATACTTATCTCCTTACTAAAACCCTAGAAACCATTGATAGGGTCTAACAAAGAATGTGGTTGTGTGTTACATTCCATGTATTGCTGAAATTTATAGATTTCTAGATCCAGCTTCTGTGTTTTTGGCTACTCCTCTGGCCACCATTCCAGCCTTTCCCTTCACTAGAATCAAGTTAAGTCATTACCCAAACCATGCCAACATAGAACACTAGGATTCAACCCTTTAAACCATTAGAAAAACATATTTTTACATCTTTATTCATTATGCACTGAAGAACAAAAAATCAGGTATATAATCCCTTCCTATCCTCTTTCTCTTCCACCATCACACCACCATAACGGAAATAAGAACTCATATCTTAAATATCAAATAATTGTGATATGAAATGGGTGTGAAATGATCAATTTTCCTATAATCATAAAACCACATGCTAATTGAATAATTCTTGTGATGAATAAAGAAAAAGGGGATAAATTCACCACCCTAAACATAAGGAATGAACCTTGGAAAATGTTCATGTTGTCATAGATTCATATCAATTAGAATGACAATCAAATAATCAAGAATGAAAAAGAAATTATAAAAAAACTCCATGAAAATAAACCCATCCCACAAGAAGATAAAACCACATATCAATATTTTGGTTGATTGATCCGTGTTTGTAGTAGGAATTAAAATTGGGGAATGAAACCAAATAAAAAAACATCCTACCTAAAGATGGATAAACTTCTAATGAATAATTAACATACATAATTTTTGTTGGCCAAACCCAGAATCCAGTTTCCTGTTGATCACCAATCTATGATTCGATTTCTATTAATCTAAGAGAGATCCTCCAATACACTCTCCAAGAGTACTCCAATGGATCCAAGGTTATATAGATAAGCATAGAACTTCAACATAACAATATATTTAAAGGAATATCAATTACTACATCAATGAAATAAAAATAAAACAATTTATATAATTATTTTTTTTTTCATAACTGTGAAAAAATTTCCACAAATTCTCCACGCTGACTATGGTTATGTCTCACATAGGGTAAACGCCATGTTTTAAACTTAATGGTGCCCTATAATTTCTGATCCCACACATTTACAAGTTATTTAAAAAATTTAGGAAAATTGTTTGTGTGTTCTATTAATATATTTTAAAATTTTATTCCAAGAACACCATACCTTTGAATCACACGCCTTATTAGCACTTGTTCTAAAAAATATTCCATACAATATCAAAAAATAATACATGGAAAATCGAACTCATTAAAACTATTACATTCAACTTCAAAATGGAGGTACATCATCGAGATCCCTTGATGATGGTGGTGGATCTATGATGCAAATGAGACGGAGATGGTGTAGAATTTATTTACAAGGAAGATAATACATGCTCAGCATGATACAACATCATTTATATGACTATTGAAAATTGGATATGATTTTTAATCTCACATTAATTTGGTTCTCATTTTTGTGATTGTATAAATGAAAATACGTGGTATTTGTAGACCATATGAGAATCCTTATACCCACATGTCCAGAAAATCTTGTATAATGCCTCCATGTGATGGGCACCCCATTTATTCAAACAATGAACCATCTTGAAACTTAAACACACCAGAACTACTCCCACTACACTTTTCTTATCATTATGAAGCCATGAAGATTATTGGATATCTTCCCTCATGGTGTGGCCGACCTGATCTCCCATGGAAGGTTGGTTGTCCATATTTTTTTTAATATTCATTCATTTCTGTTTCCATTTTCTATTAGTTTTTTATATCAATTCGTCATACATAAAAATATTATTTTATCTTAATTATTCTTCATAACTCCAAATTAAAGGTTCTCTTCCACATATGAATCAAAAATATATAATTTAAGTATAATTAATTAACTATAATTTAAATTTATTAAAATTCATTTTAAAATTGTATGCATTAAGTACACCCATAATTGCACTAATCTTAAATGGCATTTTAGATACAAATTGAAAAAAAATTAATTCATGAGGGGTAACTTATCTATCTATAAAATGTTTAGAGTTTTTCAATTATTCTTATGTTCTACACCAAAATAATTCCACATTTAATTCATTTCACAATAGAGATATAAAAAATATATGGTAATAAATTGTTTTTACCTATACTTCATAGTTAGAGAAAAATAGTGGATAAATAGGTGTAAACCTTGGATATACATTAAATTTAGCTATAGATTTATGAGAACACGTTAATTTTCCATCCATTTTGATTTTTTAAACTTGAAATTCCATGGGATATATAGAATTCATCTTAACTATAACTTTCACTTTATGTGGAGCATTTTTTACATCATAATCCAAGGAACAAGAATTACTATTTTTTGTTTCCTTTATCAAACTTGATAATTACAAATTAATTTTTCAAAAATTTGTGAAAAATTTAGGAAAATTATCAACAATATCTTTAGAAAATAGTTTATTATTCACATAAGAATTTTTAGTACATGAATCACTTAATGATTTCTTCCATTAATTCACAAGCATATTTTATCCTAGTAGTTATATCATTCAATTTTAAGAATTGTGACAAACCTATTTACATCTTAAATATATTTTCTCAATGTTACTTTAGTCATATACTTTAGTATTATGCTCATGAATCTCAACTTATTATTCATATATGTATTCAACTAAACAATTCTTTTTTGTTTCTTTATTATATTTATTTACATTGTTATTCTATCTTTATTCCTTTAACATTAATGTTCATGGATTACTTCCAACTCTCTATGATGTGGAAATTCATACAAAAATAAAATAATATATTCTTATGGTTAATATATTCCTTTATACCTAGGTGAGTTTTGTTTAACATCTTCATTTTTCTTACACCACATTGTAGACTCGTCAACTTTCTTTATCTTCTTTATCTCAATATTATGTGGAATTATTCCATTAGTAGAAATTGAATCATTATTGGTAGGTCTAAATAAGAACTCTCATTCACAATAATCACTTTTATAAAAAATTCCATATATTTTATCTAGGTTTTAAAATATTTAATAATTAAACAAATTTAACTTCTCTTGTGAAAATTTGTTGAACTTCGTGGGAATAATTTTGACATAAAATTTTCTCACCCTTAATATAATCCATATTTTTATTTCAATATTTGAAATGTTATTCCAATAGTCACTAGAATTGTGTTCGACCATTTCAAATCACAAAAAATACAATAAATCTCAAATTTTCCCTTTATGGTTTAATTTCGAACTCTTTATAACTTATTGATTTTCTTTAAAAACTATATCATTATAATCAACTTACGAAAAAATGTATTTTCCATTCAGCATTTAATACACCTTTAAGGATATAATAGGCTTCTAAACATTTTCATCCACCCACGTTACTCTAGATTTTTAGTTATAACCTATAGTATTCAAAGAAACAAAATAAGTGCATGTGTAATTTCGAATAAAAATATTTATATTTTTCTATAATCTTGTAAAAAAAATTATTTTATTATAAATTCAAGCAATTTTATCCACTAGCATGGGTCATTTCAGAAATATTTCCTTTCATATAATTTTTTGTGGTAGTTTCTCTTCTTTCACCTTCATTTAAAGATTCATCTTGTGTAACTTTTATATTTCTCAAATTTACTTCATGTTTATAAATCTTTATATTTATAGTGGTTTTAAGATTTTGAAATGATTTCAATCTATATTCACATTGAATTCTCATCATCATAACTTGATCTTATTTAATCATAATCTTCTCTTATAAGTTATAATGAATAACTTTCAATTTTTTGTGGCTTGATCTCTAATTGAGTATTGTTGATATGAATAATATATTTGTGATTTTACCCTGCAGAATGAATATCCTTCGTAAAATAATATTAATCATAAATGTATCAAAAAATATTCTTTATAATTCCTCTTCAAATTGGTAAATGTTTTTGTTGTAAAGTTATAAAAATTCATTATTTGTTTCAACACGTTTAGATAATTCCTTTAACTCAAGAAACATTTTTGACCATTGGATTCTTCATATTATCAGATTTTGATTCCATCTATGTTTTTTCACTATGTTTTTCGTAAAAACACAAATATATAAGTGAAAAATTCGATATAAAATTTCTTCAAATAATATTTTAATTTATATTAGAGTTCATTAATTGATTTAATAGACTCATATATTTCAAATATTGAATAATATTGTTATAGAGGAGAATTCACTATATATCTATTAGAACAATTCCCACTTTAAATACCTTCAGGTAAGGGTGTATTGACCTTATAATACTACTATGAATATAATTTTTATAACTTATGAGCCGCTATTTTCATACATTTATCTATGTTTTTCATAGATCCTCTAAATTGATATTAACAAGAATAGTCTCCATATTCTATTTTTAATGGATATATTTTTCTTCTAAAAATCTGTAATATCTGTAAATTAGGGAAGAAAATAGTGGAAAATAAAGTTCCAATTAGAGGAAAGGGAGTTCGAATTAGTGTATATAAATTTTTTTTAAATCATTCAACATAAAATTTTACCCCCTTTGTAGTATTAACACCTATGTCTCAGTTATGATGTATGGATCTATTTATTCATTCCAAAAACGCACAAAAAAATCCACATAGTAAACAAACAAGAGATAGTAGCATGAAACTTTTGTACAAGTTTCAACACCAATGTGAGAATCTAATACTAAGTCCGAGACACAGATTTTATCACATATTCAAAAAAGTTTTTAAAATTGGGTGATAAGTTATCATCCAATACTCAATAGTTGTATTTTTTTTATTTTACTCTTGAGGAAACCTTAGGGATGCTTCAATATTTACTTCCCTAGGAAAATAACTATATCTAAATAGGTTCTTTATACAACCTTCTAATAGTATTCAATCTCTTAATTGTATATATATTATTATATCAGATCACTCAATTTTTCTATATTTCTCCTTGTAAACTCCTAAATATGATGTTTATTTTTCTTTTCATGTCACATAATTATATTGATACATTCTTATTACTCAATTATAGTAATACAAAACAAGTAGAAGAAATTTTTTATTTGCATTCATGTTAGTATCTTCATGTAATGAAGATTTTGGGACATTTTTAGGATCAGGATAACTGGATTTACTCAAAAAAATTTGAATATTATATTTCAAAAACATCCAATTCTTTAAGTACCATAAATTTTTAAAAATTGTTAGGTTTTCATTGAACATTGATATTTCTGACAAACTTATGATTAATTAAAATAAAAAACCCTCTCATAGATACTAAAAAACTTCATGTTATAAATCCCTAATTCTTCAACTCAAATGATATTCAGAACTTGATGGATGACATCTCTTTTACTTCTCTAAATATATCATAAGAAACAGTGATAACTAAATGAATTCATCTATTTATATAATCAATCATACTTTGATAAATATATATAATTCATATCTCAAATTCAGAATCTTTTACTTTCTTAAAATCTTATACAATCACCTACAATGACACAAAAAATATTAAAATTAAACTCCATCAATTCCCCTAAAAATCTCATTATTAATTTTCTTTGACTCTTATATAAATATCAACTAGAGTCGTGAATTCTACTTAATTATTTTGTATATTTATGTCCATATAATCATCTCCACCATGGATTTGAATTTAATAAAAAATGTTATAAAAAATATCTATCGTCTTCTAGTTCTTCAATGTTTAAAAACAAAAGACAACCTGGAAAATATCTTCATTATACTTTCCTTTAATGTTATATATTTTAATTCATGTTACTCAGTCATCTAAATCATTCATTTTCCACCATTTAAACTTCAAACTAAATTAAAATTTACTTTGTGGACTATGTTATTCTAATTTTTTTGATACGACACATCTCTTTGAACATGGGCTCATCAAATTTCATCTTCCAATTCAGCCTCAAATCATATTAATATATAATTTTATTAGTATATAATAACACTATATTTTGATAGTAGTAACATTCAAACTTCTGTACATAGGTGAATTTATCAACTTGATAAATCTTACAAAAATAACTCAAACAAATTCACATTTATATTTAACTGATTTAATCTGTCCTCTAATTCTTCAATAATCCTTTACTTCATGTGGATATATCAATATCCTTTACATAAATATGAAACGTTCATATTTACATTTACCAAAGTCACCATTACTATTTCTATATTCAACATATAGTCTTTATCTTTTGACATCACTTTTTTGAAATTCTCATGATTTCTCTTCCAATTCTTATCCTTCTTCAAAACTGATGAATTTATGAATCTACATGAATCGTAAACTATTATATAATAATATGATATTTTTTATATAGTAAATGATCAATATAGAATCATCTAAATTATGTTCAAAACATTTCAAATCGTTTTTTATTTAAATACATCTTATCTTTCAATCCTTTCAGATAGTTTGATCATTACAACTATCGGATCTTCTAGATGAAATATATATATATATATAACTCGTGTTACAAAAATATACATATTATCTTAGTATAACATCAATATTATTTATAGTTACACATATTCTTTATTTTCTCATCTTCTGAATTCACTTCAACACATCATATGTAGCTTTCAATGTAACTTTTATACATTAGCTTCCAAAGTTATTTCTAGGTAATCTACCATATGTAATTTCTAGATAAAAGCTATTAAATATTCCAAATACTTTTTCATCCTTCTTCATTAAAATTATTTATCCTAAATTTAATATTATCCTTTTCTATAAATATTTATTCTATATTAACTTTAGTAACTAAGGATGGATTATTAATCTATAACTGTGTAAATCTGTTTCATATGAAAAAATGAATCTTAAACATTATTCAGCATATCAGAGTGATTTTTATATATTATTTCCTTTTTTAAATCTATCATTTTATGTAATGTTTTAATAGTTCACAAGGAATTTCTATATTCTTTAAAGAATACCCATGTATTTTTGAATATCGGTATGAACTCTTAACTTCCTTCTGAAATACATTCCGAAAAATTGTTCCAAATAACACTTTCAAACAACTTTTATTCACCATAATCACTTATCCTTTAATCACATTAAGTATATCTCAACAATAATCTAGTCTTGTAACCTCTTGAAATATCCATTTTTACATGGAATTACAATTATCTTCATCGTCAATCTTTACTCAACCTCATTACTTCTGAAAATACATTCTCTTTCATCATCCAAATTGATATTATGGACTCTCAGTATCCTTCTACATTAACTTCTTGATGTAGATATGAAATCCTACCTATGATACGATGTGTTATCTTTTGAAATACCATTAGGAAGAACCATATTCATCTTTAATCTCTTCCTTTACTTATTTATTTAATTTATTATCTAATGAAAATAAATACAACACTCATCACCACAATACATTGGGTTATTCAATCTCCCCCTTTTGAATTGTTTTCAATACCTGATATAATATGTTGTTAAGGATCTCAAAATGTTTTCCCATGTTTTTCTCTCCCCTTACTAAAATTAATTTCAATGTTTCTTTTTTCTCTTAATTTTGATATTATTTAATAATATTAAGTAACACTCATCTTAATATTCAATCACGAATAACATTTTATCTTCTATCCCATGTCTTAAATTACATTGAATGTAAAAATTTATTTACCTGATAGATTAATAGAATAAATTTTATTAATTAAATGATCCATAAATAATTATATTATAAGTTTACATGATCAATTATTGGTATAGAAAAAAAGAGATATTAAATTATATATTAATGGTGTCTATAATTAATTCATCTTTTGATGCAAACTTATACATCTTTTTGGAGGTATCCTTTAAAATATTTACAATTATTATTCTATATTCTTCACAAAAAATAAATATTAAAAACATTATTACCAAATAATCATTTACCCTTTGAATTTAATTTTACCTTTTCAAAAAAAAACTCTTACCTTTAATTTTAGAATATATTTCTCATATAATATTAGAGAGTGTAATCAATATACCTTATTTTTTGATAGAATATTTAATTTCCATAATTTAAAAATCTTCATCTTGATCATCATATTGAACCTCTACATTTTGAATCCCAACTTCCCTAAATCTAACGTCTAAATCTTAAACTTTTTGGTTTTCTAGAATTTAGACTCTTTCACGTCAACTTATGAAATTTTGAGAACCACCAATTCCGTAACTTACAAATATTTTAGATCTTGATAAGATATAGATATATTGTAGCTATTAAACCCAACATTACATCAAGGGGTAAACTACATATATCTTATTCATCAAGAAATATACTAATTGAATGTTTTTGGTTTATACCAATAGAAATAAAATATTCCATGATGGATAACTCATCCAACTATAAATTGTTAATATATTTTCATGTATCTTAAAGGTATCCCTTAAATTTCATCATCATTAATTCCTAGTATAATCATATTAAAGATATCTTATATGAGAATAGATTTATTTCTCCTTTAATTATTATTTTGTGAAGCCAGGTTGGGGATATTTTTATACTCATAAACTCCCTTCAATTCATCTCTAGAACCATGAAAACACTACATTATTTATTCCCTTTTCATTTTATAAACTCTGAATCCCATGTGTATCCTGGAAATCCTTTTATATTAAACTTTTAATTTTTATAGAAATTTATTTTTCACATTAGATGGAAATTTATATTCATTATTTCTTATTTCCTATAACTTCTTTTCTACATATACCATATATATAGAAATTTTCATGAAAAAAATAGAAAAAATATCATATTTCTCCTCAGTTGAATATTTATTCTTCATAGAACCCCTTATATTATATTGATGTTTGATTCATTTTATTCACCACCTTCTTCTGTACTAATATTCATGTCATGAAATTTCAAGTATTGTTATCCGAATATTTACATCTTCTATATAGTTTCTCAACAATACTAAAGTTACCAATTCCTGGTGACTTATCATGAATTTCAACTTCTACCTCAGTGATGTATTCCACCAAACCAATCCTTTTATATCTATATCATTTTAATTTGCACTATTATTCTATATTTCTTATTTTAACTTATAATCCTATCAAATATCCATGATGTGTTCTTTCTATTCATAATATAATAATGCCAACTTTGGTGTAGAATCTTCCTTTACATCGAGGTGAGTTTTCTTTAAAACCATAATTTTTCTTACACCCCAATGTAGACTCATCAAATGTGTTGATATTTTTTTCATTTATATTTTATATAATTCATGTAACACACAAAAATGTTTTAAATAAAATATTATGCTTGATATCTTTCATAATAGACAACACTGATCATTAAGTGAATTATGATATACTATAAAAATATTATTATTTAAATGTAGTCATTATAACCTAGTCACCAAATTGGAAGGTATGAATATGATAAACCGTGTTTTAAATTTTTTGTATAATTTTAATAATCAATACAAATGTTTTGATTAATTCTTAGGAAATAAGATCTCAATTTTTTTTCAATTAAGTAATTTTATGCATCAAATACATTACCTTAAAAAATATTTTTTAGTGCTTTTTTTGAGTGAATATTATAATTAATTTATAAAAAAATTATTAATTTTATATGATGAAATGGAATTAATTTTTTAACATATCATATCAAAATTATCTTAGAGTTATTTGTTTACTTTTCTGAAAAGATTTATTTTTCAATGAATAATGAAAATTACATATTTTTTGTAAAAAAATAAATTATTTTCATTGAAAATACTCACTATGATTTGATTTAGATCTTAAATTAAAATAATTCTCCATTAATTATAAATAGTATAATTGATTATATATGAATAATAATTCTATCTGATTTTGGTATAAGTTCATTTTTAGCCATAAAATGTATTTTCCTAAAAACATTTTTCATTTTGTTTTACACATTTATATTAAAATTGATTTATGTAACTTATATAAATTGAATCCTGAATAATGGATTTCATATTTGGAATTCTGGGGTTAAAATTTTTAAAATATTTACCTTTTATTTTTGTTCATTATCAATAGTAATCGTAGTAAATATTTGTCACTACGGTAAGAGAAAAATGAGTAAAATGAGATTAAAACAATGGGGTAAGGGATAAAAATATAATGAAACATTGTATGTATTTTATTTAATTCGTTTTTTTTAATAATATTAATTGGATTGAAAATCTAGCAATTTATTTACACTTTACTTTGATTATAAAATATATAATATTTTAAGTTAAGGATAAATTCAAAATGTAAATCTCTTTCTTTTAATATCAGCAATATGTTTTGATAGGGATAATAAATAATTGTTTTATTTTTATTTTTTAGTGATGGAATAATTACCTTAAATATGTATGAAATTAAGATAGAGTTCTTGTTCAAGTAATATAAAAATAAATTAAATGATTTTAAAAAAATATAAGTTAGAAAATTTTATAGAAATATTATGTTTTTTGAATTGTTTAGATAAATATAACTTATTATTTATGTTTTACAAGTTTATATTCTAATTAACTAACTATATATATGTTATTAAATTCAAAAACTTTAATGCTATATTATGTCAAATAATACTTTATTTAATAATTTAAAAGTATTAAAAATCTAATATTTATCCATGTGAGTGGTATATAGTTGAAAATATCAAACCTATTCCATTTAGGGGACACTTTTACTTTTATTGTTTCTTTTTTGACTCATATAGAGTAAAAACATTGATATTGTGGTAATCATCCAAAGGTTTATCAGGGGTTGAAACTAAGAGACAAGGGTGAAAACATCATCTAAACAAGTCCAACTTTTACTAGATGTGACTATTTTTACAAATAATCATCATGGATTATAAATATATCATTTTGGTTCCACAAGAATCTAAAAAATAATTTATATTAATTTAATACTTTAAAAGATTCCAGTAGTTCCTATCTCCTCACTTATAAAAGGTACCCTCCCATCCTCTCATCCTCAAACCTTTTGAGCACTCTAGTTTGACAATGACCTACCCATGTTCCTAAAAAAACAATAATACCCATGTCTTAGAGGTATTTTTATCACCATAATTACAATATTATAAGTATTATGGTGTAATAAAAGGAGGATATATAAGGAGAAGGAGATAAAGAATTTCATATGCAAGATAACATTTCAGGTGAAGAATTTCTAGTCTTAATTCCCTTACTTTGAGAATTGAGTTATTTTCATCACATTATTTCTTCCATTTTGGGTATAAACTAACTTAAGTATGAGTTTTATAATTTTTCTCTAAAAGTTAATTTTTTTATAAATCCATTCAAAGTTCATTCAATCAATTATTCATTTTTTCAAAAGTTATTAACTCGTAAGGTATTTTTCATTAAAATCTTATTTTAATGCTTTTATTTCAAATATTTTCTGTCCATGTCTATGTTATTTAAAAAATTTCAAGAATTGTATTATTAATACTTCAAAGGATGTTAAAATTTCATTTTCATATACCTTTTACTTTATTTATAAGGATTAAAAAATAATATTGTTTTGATTTTCTAAAGAAGTAAATTTTTTGATGGTGTGAAAGTAATCATTATTTTAAATTTTATGAAAAAAAATGGAATTTCACTCCATTATGAGTTTTTATTAATTTTAAGATTCCTTTATAATTTTATATTATTATTTTAAAATAAAATCATTTCCATAATATTTTTGGGAAATTTTCATTATAAATAGATTTAAAAAGGAAGGGATATTACCCCTATTTTTATACGAAGATGGAAGGTGCTTTTCTTATGGGTTTAAAAGTGTTTTAAATGGATTTATAATGAAATAGGATAATATTAAAGAAATTAATGATATGATATGTTATAAATATAGTTGAAAATGGGTGAGCCTGATATAGCTTATTCATTGGGTGAGTCTAATGCATCATATACAACATGTAAGCCCGATATTGCTCACAAATATACTGGGTAATGTTCCTTATCTTTGAAGGAAATAAGGATGTAGTTAACTAGGGAGGTTTCTCCAATTGATTTAACTAGGATATAGTTATTTCTTACTGGAGGTAATATGGTTTCTAAATATAATTATCTAATTTTTTTATAATGGTTTATATTTTCTTATTATGGATTTTAAAGGTACTCTTTGAGAAAAAATTGTTTTTTCTTGTGGATATGATTTATTTAAAACACTAAATAATAATTTAATAAAGGTAAACAATTTATGGGTTTTCATGTTATTAACGATCTAAATAATTTCATTAATTTATATCCCTTAATAATAATTGTTTTCTCATCCTGTAATTCAAATTTTTCTCACATGGTTTAAGGATTTGTGGGTAAAAAGAAGAAGTCAGGTTGAAATTCATGAAGATTTTTCATGAAAAGAAAAATGTTTCATTATAAAATTATTATATTATATGAAAAATGGATATTGTTTGGATGCATCCTCATTGAAATATATTAGTTTATTATGTAATAGTTATGCCAAATTCTCTAAAAATCTAGTGGATAAACCTCCTCAAAATGGAAAAAGGTTTATTATTTTCTAAAATTACAATATTATGTAATGTTTTATGGTTGGGTCCTTATAGTTGGCATTAAAGTAATTTTTTAGATAAATTTATAGGTTAGGATGAATCAAATCAGGATAATTTAAGATTTTAAATTCCATTATGGGTTTATATGTCTAAGTAGACGATACTATCCTAAAATATTGGTAAATAAATTTTGTGTGGTTTTATTATAAATTTGATAAATATAAAGATACTAGAAAGGTTATGTGACTATGTCACACACACACTTAATTAAAATAAATTTAATTGGGGTGGATTTGTTATTAACTTGATTGCCACCTAGTGCATGAAGAGTGGACCTGAGACTGCACACCATGCTATAAAATCCTAGGGTGCTTGGCTAATTAACATGTTCTATATGAACAATCATGTAGGATTTGAAAATTTGGTTATAGAATTGAATTATAACCATGGATAGCCTAGTTTAATTTTAAGGTGTTGTAGATTAAAATAAAGGGTTTCACAGGCAAAGGGATTCAAAATTTATTTTGTTTATCACGCTAATTTCCTTCATTAAATTTTTATTTGTTGACTAAAAATATATTTAATCTAGGAAACCTCCCTCGATTTGGACACATCATAGGGGAAACATATTTATTTCTTTTTATCCAAATTTAAGTATAGTATAGTCCTCTAAAAAATTATCAGACCACTTTAGTCCAGAATTTGAATTATAATATAAACTATTCCAAGAAACATAATTAGTGAACGTGAAATTTATGAAACCAAGGGTTTACTTTTTTCTATGATATTTCATTATATTTATCATCTAATAATTGAAATTTCTTTTTACCTCCATAATGATTTTTTTAAAAAGTTAGTAACTTTTAATAAATTTACATGGTAGGGGATCTTCTTTTAGTTTCATGTGAAGATTCACCTTGAGTAATATCCATGTTTCTGAAATTTACTTAAATATATAGCTAATTTATATTTAGAGTGGTTTTCATATCCCCAATATATTTACATTAGTATTCATATTCCATTCTCATCTATGTAAAATTTTCTTCATGAATCTTACCCATCTCTTGAATATATTGATTAAGATGTTTTCTTCTTTTTGGATTCATCTCTACTTGAGAATAATTTATATCAATAATGACTTTGTGAGTGTACACTAGACCATGAATCTCATCCATAATATAATTCTTAATAAAAAAAATATTGCATATACTACTTTATAATTACTCTGTAAAGACTCATAAAATTCAATGGAAATTTTTTTCTTAATTTTCTTTGGAATTTTACAAGAGCGCGGTTTCTGACGGCACCTGATTCCGAGGCCCGGAGTGCCCGGAATCAATTTCCGAAGTTTGGCTCGGGTACGTTCAGTGAACGAACGAGCGGGAATTTCTAACTTTTGATCCGGTGCTCGGAATTGAAATCTGAAGACACCGATGAACTCGCAGCGCCGATATTCGCTTAAGGAGACCTTTTCCATAGTTGCGTTTATTGCGGGACGAAAGTTAGTTTTTGGGAGAATTACAAGAAGTTAAATAAAAATGTGGAGCACCTTTTATTTTTCTTACTTGTTGGTTAACTCCTCTCAAAGGAAGTTAAATGTGGGACCCACATCCACTTAACCTCCCTTGGGAGGATTAAGTGTGGTGGGGCCCACACGAACCCCAACTTTTCATCTCCTCTCAAAACTCCCTTAACTCCCTTTTTAAATGAACTTGACAACTTAGCTTATTAATTGGGTTGAGTTATTTAATCTTTTTCAAACCTTTGAATTTCAAAAGGTTTGGTGGAGTAAATAAAATAAGCCCTTAGCTTATTTTATTTGGTTAGAATTCTCTAGCCTCTTGAGAGATTTGAAGCCTTCTCCTTCTTCTTCTTCTTCTTCTTCAAGCTTGACGATGAACGCGAAGAACCTTCGAACTCCGACGAAGAACGCCACTCCTCTCTTCTTCGTAGCCGTTGTTTCCAAAGATCGACGACGTCTTCCGTGTCAATGAAAGGGAACGCCGCTTCCTCCTCGGACTTCCTTCGTCGGCTTACGAAGATTCTCCAACGACGTACCTCTTTGGACGTACCTCTTCGTCAACGGATTTGACGAACGATTACCGCGACGCCCGACCTCCGCGACGTTGTCTTCTGCTGGTCGTTGACGATCTTCGATCTTGTAACCGAGGTAGGGGTTTGTTGTGGTTTATTTCTTTACTCTCGTTCTTGGTTCTAGAATGATAATCTTGTGATTAAATATTTAAGAGTTATCATCTAACGAGAGGGGGGTCGGACCGCACAAACACGGCCGAATTCCCCCCTCCTTTGTTCTTGGTTATTTATATAATCTTGTGATGAACGAGAAGGCGTGGTGCCATCACACCATGCGGGAATCGCCCGGGTTATTTACGCGATGCCGTCGCGTCGCGCCGTGGATGGATTATCATGAACGCGACGCGGTCGCGCCGCGTCGAAGGGAACCGAAGGCGCCGCGGCCGGAGCGGGGCCGCGGCGGAGAGGCGCGGTGCCGTCGCACCGCGCCGGACGACGAACACCGCGGCCGGTTCCGGGCCGCGGCGGGATGGGAAGACCGGCGGCTCGCCGGGCCGCCGGTGTCGGAATCCGGAAGGGGACCGGCTTTGCCGGTCCGTTGAAGAAGAACCGGTCGGCCAGGTGGGCCGGCCGGAAGGGGAAAGACCAAGGGAATTAAATTCCCCCGGCCAAGTTAATTGCCGCCCCATTAAGAGAGGGGGGGC
This sequence comes from Viscum album, assembly GCA_963277665.1. NCBI lineage: Eukaryota > Viridiplantae > Streptophyta > Magnoliopsida > Santalales > Viscaceae > Viscum > Viscum album. The sequence continues at coordinate 2,100,828,559 of OY728130.1, read as the reverse complement.
GGTTTCCTAAAAGGGGGGCAGGCAGCCCCCCCGGTTTTCCTCAAAGCAGGCCCCCACGAGGGGGGGCCGGTTCTCCAAAGGCGCGGCTAAAAGTCGCGCCACCAATATGAAGAAGCGGAGGCCTTGCCCCCCGCGCGTGGCACCAAGCGGCGCCAGGCCGCGCCGCCGCCGGCCGGGCCGCGCCGGACCGCGCCGCCGTGCTGGACAACCGCCAGCCGGGCCGGGTCGGACCCGGTTTGGGTCGACCCGGTTCGGGCCGACCCAGGGGGGGTCCGGCCGGGTCGCCCCGGGCCCGGACCCCCCGTTTTCGAATCGTTTTCGGTCTTTTGGACATAACATGAGCCACGGACCTCCGATCGACGAACCGTGAGCGGCATTGCGATCCTTGGATCAAGACGGTCGATTCGGTATATCGCACTCAAAGTTTCAGAATAATTTGAGTTCGGTCGGGTTAGTTCGTTCACGAAACCAACCGGGCCCTCGGAGCGGAAACGCTCATATCTTGAGCTACGGACGTCCGATTGACGTGCCGTCAGCTTTGTTGTATTCCTCTTAGTGAGACGGATCTTTTGGCATACTCCGCCCGAGGTTTGGACGCAGGTGGAGTTCGGTCGGGTTGGTTTTGCCTTAAAAACCAACCGGGCCCCTGGGACGAAAAAGCCAATAACTCTCAGACCGGGCGTCCGATCGACGCGCCGTCTGTTGCGTTGAGTTCCTGTTGACGATACGGAACTTTTGGATACATCAACTCTGGACTTTGTGACAGTTGATGTATCAGCCTCTCGGCTCGTGGAGCGGACCCTCCTGAACGAGCTTGCTGTGTGCGGGAACCCTAGTGCTGGCTGCGACTGTTACTGTGACTGCTACTACTGCTACTGCTACTGTGACTGCGACGACGACAGTACAGAGATCCTGTGTGGATTTGACGACGACTACAGCACTCAGCGATCCTACGTGGATCAGTGCTACAGGTCCTGTGTGGGCCTGATCCTGTGTCGGTCTTTGCGCTCAGCGGTCCTGTGTGAACCAGCGCCTACAGGTCCTGTGTGGGCCCGATCCTGTGTGGGTCTTTGCGGGGGTTAGTTACCTATCGATCCTTCGTGGGTCCGACGACTTAGATGGATCAGAGATCATCTTTATCGTCCTTTGAAGAAGTATACCTGTGTGAGCTGAATCCTGTTACTTTCCTGTGAGGATTGTGTTGTGCTATCCTGTGTGGATTTCGTTTTGCTTTCCTGTGTGGAATACGTTTACTTTCCTGTGTGGACTGAGTTGTACTTGGGCTCAGAGGTTGGAGCGTGTTGGAATTGATGACTTAGGTATATGTATGGGCATATACCTAAGCAGTGTCGGTTGTTACTTAGTGGTTGTATCTTACCTTTGTGGTTTATCCTTTGTGGATTTTGGGAGACCTTCGGGGGTCTCGGGGTCCCTACTGAGTAGCTTATACTCACCCCTGCACGAGCTATGCCCGCACTACGTTGTGTTGGTTGCAGACGACGGACAACGTTGATCGTGGTTGAGGCTTGCAGAGTAGAACGGTACCTGGAGGTGGACCACTGGGCGGGACGTACTCGGAGCGGACGGTGGGACCCGTGGAGCAGTGGAGCTATCTGTACCCACCCTTCAGGTGGGATCTCCAGTGGACAGCTCGGTGTAGCGGCTTTTACTTTATAGTTGTTGTTTTCCCTTTCGAGTTGTACTTTACTTTCAGTTTGGGTTTGTATACTGGCCCATTTACTTTTTCGCACTTTCAGATGTACTCTGTTTTCACTTAGTGTTTACTTTCCGCTTGCTTACTCTGTGGTGTTTGTTTACTTTTCAAAGGCAATGCCTTCCCTTTTTACTGGGAATTACGCCTTGGTGCTAGTCGCCAGCCCCTGACCTATGGAAGACGGGCTTGGGGTAGTCACGGCACGGGCCCCGAGGGCGGGTCGTGACAAATTGGTATCAGAAGAGTTCAGTTCTACCGCGAACTCTGATCTTTTCTATGTGAAGCAATAATTTTTAGCGTATTGAGTGTGGTTCTCAGTCCAGGGAGTCCAGTGTTGGTGCGGTGGCCGACGTATCTGTACACCAGGACCCTGACTTCTGATTTCCAACTTAATGCACGAAAACATTGATTGTGTGTGTGTTTCAAAGTTTTCTTTGTGATTACTTATATCAGCTCACCAGGTATACTGTTCTGACCGTGGCCCACCTGTTTCCTTTTCAGGATGGCCCCAAGACGGTAGCCAGCTAGGGTTCCGAGAGTCGAGTGTGACGAAAGCCCACCGAGCGACGAGGCCTCGGTGCAGGGCCCTTTGTCAGCAGTGGCACCGGCGGTAGCTCTACCCGTCGAGCCACCGATACTTCCAGCACCAGCCGCTGACGATGCACGTCGCCTCAGCGCACTGCATGAGTTTCAGCGCCAGCGACCACCCAGGTTTCGCGGGGAGACGGATCCCCAGGCAGTAGAGGACTGGCTGGAGGCAGTGGTACGTGTGTTTAGGCTAGTGAGGACACCAGCAGACCTCATGGTGATCCTCGCTGCGAGCCTACTACACGCAGCAGCAGGACAATGGTGGAGCTTGATGCTCCAGGTGCACGATGAGGCATCTCTTCTTTGGACGGACTTTGAGAGCCTCTTCCGCTCGGAGTTCGTCCCAGCCACCCTTCGTGCGGTGCGTATCCAGGAGCTTCTCCAGCTGCGGTAGGGCAGCATGACGGTCGCTCAGTACTCGGCGAGATTTACCGATCTCTCGCGCTACTCGACCGACATGGTACGGGACCCATTCTTCCGGTCCCGGACCTTCGAGCAGGGTTTGAGACACGAGATTAGGGCATCGCTGATCTCCCTCAGCATACCGACTCAGACAGGAGTACTGGAGCGGGCCCTTTTGATCGAGAGCTTCCTTTCTGAGTCTACACCAGTGCCGAGACCCACCGCAGGGCGGCACGTGGCAGAGTCTTCTGTGGCAGGCAGTCAACGGATGACTCAGGGGTTCAGGAAGACCAGACCTTCGGGCAGACGACTTCAGGACACTGGCTCAGCAGTGCGGGGCACACAACGAGGAGCTAGTCTTTCGAGAGGCAGACAGTGTTGCTCGTGCGGCGGGCAGGGCCACATGGCTCGTGACTGCCCGACCCGTCGTGCCGAGGAGCCGCAGACAGTTGAGGGACCACCGAGGAAAATGCAGAGGGTCAACCGTGGTGGTCCGCAGGGAGGAGGCGGACGAGGCAGAGGAGCTGGCCGAGCAGCAGGTGGTGGGCGACGCTTTGAGGCTCTGCCACCACCACCACCAGGAGGTCCACCCCGACCACAGGGAGCTGGCGGGCAGAGACAGGCACAGCTCCAGGCAGCAGAGGCCTACGACCACGGCGCACCCGAGATGATTCGAGGTACTATCTATGTCTATTCCACCCTTTCTGCAGTTCTTATAGACACAGGAGCGAGTCACTCTTTCATAGCTGCTGCCCTTGTTCAGAGCTCGGAGATTCCGACAGAGCCGTTGGCTCGATCCTTACGGCTAGAGACTCCTACGGGAGAAGACTCGACGATTACGCACTGGTGCCGGAAGTGTGAGCTTACTCTAGGAGGCGAGAGCTTCGGCTGGGATCTTCTTGTAGCAGCGTTGAGGCCTTACGACGTCATCTTGGGCATGGATTGGCTATCTACGGTCCATGCGCAGATTGACTGTTTTAGGCGTAAGGTGCGATGTGTACGCACCGACGGGAGCAGGTTCACCTTCACCGGCGAGAAGGGAGCCTTTGCAGCACAGGCTGGACTTCCGCGGAGGAGAGGACAACCCATTACTCATCAGATGGATAGCCTCATCCTTGGAGCAGTTGACGTGCAGAGTCCTGGTTTTCCTGCAGTGGTGGATCAGTTTGCGGACGTTTTTCCCGACGACGTTCCAGGGCTACCTCCTCGCAGAGAGGTAGACTTTTATATTGACTTGTACCCTGGGACAGCCCCGATATCCACTCCAGCATATCGGATGGCCCCGCCGAGCTTCGAGAGCTATGGGTACAGTTGGAGGACATGCAGGGCAAGGGGTTCATCCGACCCAGTGTTTAACCCTGGGCTTCCCCGATATTGTTCGCCAAGAAGGCGGAAGGGAGACTGCGACTTTGTGTTAACTATCGTCGCCTAAACCAGGTGACAGTGAGGAACAAGTATCCTCTACCAAGGATTGATGACCTCTTTAATCAGCTCAAGGGAGCACGGTGGTTCTCGAAGATAGACCTCAGGTCAGGCTATCATCAACTCAGAGTCAGAGACGAGGACGTGTAAAAGATGGCCTTCAGATGTCGGTATGACCACTATGAGTTCTTGGTTATGCCTTTCAGCGTAACCAATTCTCCAGCAGTGTTCATGGCCCTCATGAATAGGATCTTTCAGCCATACCTTGATCGGTTTGTCGTGGTCTTCATCGACGACATACTGATTTACTCTACGACTGAGGAGGAGCACGCCTATCACTTGCGAGTTGTACTAGACACACTCCGAGAGAACCACCTTTATGGTAATCTCTCGAAGTGCCAGTTCTGGATACGTGAGTTCCACTTCTTGGGACACGTTATCTCTGAGGCGGGAGTTGTAGTGGATCCTGCGAAGATCGAGGCTGTGTTAGCATGGGAGCCACCCAGGAGCGTGACTGAGGTTTGGAGTTTCTTGGGACTAGATGGATACTATCGGAGATTCGTGACAGACTTATCTAGAGTTGCGACACCACTCATAGCTTTGACGAAGAAGGGGAAACCCTTCGTGTGGTCAGACAGATGTCAGCAGAGCTTCCAGGAGCTGAGACAGAGATTGACCAGCGCACCTATCTTGAGGTTGCATGAGGAGGGAGTAGGGTACGTAGTCTACTACGATGCATCAGGGACCGGACTCGGATGTGTTCTGATGCAGGAGCGGGCAGTGATCGCCTATGGATCACGTCAGTTGAGGCCGCATGAGCCGAACTACGCTACCCATGACCTGGAGTTAGCAGCAAGGGTCTTCGCTCAAAAGACATGGCGACACTATCTGATGGGCGAGCGCTTTACAGTTTTTTCCGATCATCAGAGTCTCAGGTATATCTTCTCGTAGAAGGACCTGAACCTGAGACAGCGGCGATGGCTCGAGTTCCTCCAAGACTATGACTTTGAGATAGTCTATACTCCTGGTAAGGGGAACGTAGTAGCCGATGCCCTCAGTAGGAGGACGGGCATTCAGCTACTCGAGGAGGCAACGGAGCAGCTAGCCTCTTTGCAGTTATCCTTCGTGGATAGAGATGGAGAAGCCTTCCTCGAGTCTCTCACAGTCACCCCTCCTCTATTACAGCAGGTCAGAGAGGCATAGCGTGGGGACGCTGACTGTGAGACACGGCGTGCACAGATATCCTCGGGACAGGCACATGATGGTTTCTCCCTTGGAGCAGAGCACGACATCCTTTTCAGAGGACGTACCATGGTACCAGTCGCTTTGCGAGAGGAAGTGCTGAGATATTTTCACACTTCTCCTTTGGCGGTACATCCTGGAGTGGCGAAGATGTACCAGGACCTCAGACGACAGCACTGGTGGCCGGGCATGAAGAAGGCAGTAGCAGAGTTCGTTTCTCGATGCCTCACCTGCCAGCAGGTGAAGGCAGAGCATCAGGTACCAGCAGGCTTGGTATAGCCCTTGGAGGTCCCGGAGTGGAAGTGGGACGGCATATCCATGGACTTCGTTACTGCACTTCCACGCACTTCCAGAGGTCACGACTCCATCTGGGTGATTGTTGACTGACTCACCAAGTCGGCACACTTCTTAGCCATCAGAGAGCAGGGCTTAGTGGAGAGCTTGGGACGTCTCTACATTCAGGAGATTGTGCGGCTCCACAGCGTGCCATCATCTATCGTCTCTGATCGAGATGCTCGCTTTACTTCCCGGCTTTGGAAGGGGTTACAGGAGGCGTTCGGGACGCAGCTACGTCTGAGCACATCCTTTCTCCCTCAGACGGATGGTCAGACGGAGAGGACCATTCAGACTCTCTAGGACATGCTCCGCGCATGTGTCCTCGGCTTTGGTCGTAGCTAGGAGGACCACCTACCCTTGGTGGAGTTTGCGTACAACAACAGCTACCACTCCACCATCGGGATGGCACCGTACGAGGCGTTGTACGGCCGACCCTATAGATCTCATTTGTGCTGGACAGTCCCTGGGGAGTCAGCACTTGTGGGACTGGAGAAGGTCCATGCCACGACAGAGAAGGTCCAGGTCATCCAGGAGCGGATGAGGACAGCTCAGAGCCGGCAGAAGTCATACGCTGACAGGAGGCGGAGGCCACTAGAGTTTGAGGATGGTGACCACGTCTTCTTGCGGGTCTCACCTTGACGTGGTATTTGAAGATTTGGCCGAGGCGGCAAGTTATCCCCGCGCCTCATTGGACCCTTCCAGGTCCTCAGCAGGATTGGTGAGGTGGCTTATCGCCTGGCTCTACCACCTCAGTTGCACCGGGTGCACGACGTCTTCCACGTGTCTCAGCTGAGGAGATACGTGCATGACCCGACGCACATCATTGACCATGGGGAGCTTGACGTTGACGATGGGGAGACTTTTACGGAGGTCCCGGTGGAGATAGAGGATCGACAAGAGCGGGTCCTACGTGGGCGATCGATTCCTCTTGTGCGCATCAGATGACAGCACGGGAACCTCCAGGAGAGCACATGGGAGCGGGAGGCTTAGATGCGTGCTCAGTACCCTCATTTGTTTCCCTAGTTTTTGATGTATCTTTACGGGGACGTAAATCCCTGAGGTGGGAGTAATGTAAAGACCCGTAAAATTCAAGGGAAATTTTTTTCATAATTTTCTTTGGAATTTTACAAGAGCGCAGTTTCTGACGGCACCTGATTCCGAGGCCCGGAGTGCCCGGAATCAATTTCCAAAGTTTGGCTCAGGTACGTTCAGTGAACGAACGAGCGGGAATTTATAACTTTTGATCCGGTGCTCGGAATTGAAATCTGAGGACACCGATGAACTTGCAACGCCGATATTCGCTTAAGGAGACCTTTTCCGTAGTTGCGTTTATTGCGGGACGAAAGTTAGTTTTTGGGAGAATTACAAGAAGTTAAATAAAATGTGGAACACCTTTTATTTTCCTTACTTGTTGGTTAACTCCTCTCAAAGGAAGTTAAAGGTGGGACCCACATCCACTTAACCTCCCTTGGGAGGATTAAGTGTGGTGGGGCCCACACGAACCCCAACTTTTCATCTCCTCTCAAAACTCCCTTAACTCCCTTTTTAAATGAACTTGACAACTTAGCTTATTAATTGGGTTGAGTTGTTTAATATTTTTCAAACCTTTGAATTTCAAAAGGTTTGGTGGAGTAAATAAAATAAGCTCTCAGCTTATTTTATTTGGTTAGAATTCTCTAGCCTCTTGAGAGATTTGAAGCCTTCTCCTTCTTCTTCTTATTCTTCTTCAAGCTTGACGAAGAACGCGAAGAACCTTCGAACTTCGACGAAGAACACCGCTCCTCTCTTCTTCGTAGCCGTTGTTTCCAAAGATCGACGACGTCTTCCGTGTCAACGAAAGGGAACTCCGCTTCCTCATCGGACTTCCTTCGTCGGCTTACGAAGATTCTCCAACGACGTACCTCTTCGGACGTACCTCTTCGTCAACGGATTTGACGAACGATTACCGCGACGCCCGACCTCCGCGACGTTGTCTTCCGGTGGTCGTTGACGATCTTCGATCTTGTAACCGAGGTAGGGGTTTGTTGTGGTTTATTTCTTTACTCTCGTTCTTGGTTATAGAATGATAATCTTGTGATTAAATATTTAAGAGTTATCATCTAACGAGAGGGGGGTCGGACCGCACAAACACGACCGAATTCCCCCTCCTTTGTTCTTGGTTATTTATATAATCTTGTGATGAATGAGAAGGAGTGGTGCCGTCGCACCACGCGGGAATCGCCCGGGTTATTTACGTGACGTCGTCGCATCACGCCGTGGATGGATTATCATGAACGTGACACCGTCGCGCCGCGTCGAAGGAAACCGAAGGCACCGCGGCCGGAGCGGGGCCACGGCGGAGAGGCGCGGTGCCGTCGCACCGCGCCGGACGACGAACACCGCGGCCGGTTCCAGGCCACGGCGGGACGGGAAGACCGGCGGCTCACCGGGCCGCCAGTGTCGGAATCCGGAAGGGGACCGGCTTTGCCGGTCCGTTGAAGAAGAACCGGCCGGCCAAGTGGGCCGGCCGGAAGGGGAAAGACCGGGGGAATTAAATTCCCCCGGCCAAGTTAATTGCCCCCCAATTAAGAGAGGGGGGGCGGTTTCCTAAAAGGGGGGCAGGCGGCCCCCCCGGTTTTCCTCAAAGCAGGCCCCCACGAGGGGGGGGGGGGCGGTTCTCCAAAGGCGCGGATAAAAGCCGCGCCGCCAATATGAAGAAGCGGGGGCCTTTCCCCCCACGCGTGGCACCAAGCGGCGCCGGGCCGCGCCGCCGCGCCGGACCACCGTCGGCCGGGCCGGGTTGCCCCGGCCCCAGACCCCCTATTTTCGAATTATTTTCGGTCTTTTGGCCATAACTTGAGCCACGTACCTCCGATCGATGAACCGTAAGCTTCATTGCGATCCTTGGATCGAGACGGTCGATTCGGTATATCACACTCAAAGTTTCGGAATACTTTGAGTTCGGTCGGGTTGGTTCGTTCACGAAACCAACCACGCCCTCGGAGCGGAAACACTCATATCTTGAGCTACAGACGTTCGATTAACGTGTCGTCATCTTTGTTGTGTTCCTCTTAGTGATACGGATCTTTTGGCATACTCCGCCCGAGGTTTGGACGCAGGTGGAGTTCGGTCGGGTTGGTTTTGCCTTAAAAACCAACCGGGCGTCCGATCGACGCGCCGTCTGTTGCGTTGAGTTCCTGTTGACGATACGGAACTTTTGGATACATCAACTCTGGACTTTTTGACAGTTGATGTATCAGCCTCTCGGCTCGTGGAGCGGACCCTCCTGAACGAGCTTGCTGTGTGTGGGAACCCTAGTGTTGGCTGCGACTGTTACCGTGACTGCTACTACTGCTACTGCTACTGTGACTGCAACGACGACAGTACAGAGATCCTGTGTGGATTTGACGACGACTACAGCACTCAGCGATCCTACGTGGATCAGTGCTACAGGTCCTGTGTGGGCCCGATCCTGTGTGGGTCTTTGCGCTCAGCGGTCCTGTGTGAACCAGCGCCTACAGGTCCTGTGTGGGCCCGATCCTCTGTGGGTCTTTGCGAGGGTTAGTTACCTATCGATCCTTCGTGGGTCCGACGACTTAGATGGATCAGAGATCATATTTATCGTCCTTCGAAGAAGTATACCTGTGTGAGCTGAATCCTGTTACTTTCCTGTGAGGATTGTGTTGTGCTATCCTGTGTGGATTTCGTTTTTCTTTCCTGTGTGGAAAACGTTTACTTTCCTGTGTGAACTGAGTTGTACTTGGGCTCGGAGGTTGGAGCGTGTTGGAATTGATGACTTAGGTATATGTATGGGCATATACCTAAGCAGTGTCGGTTGTTACTTAGTGGTTGTATCTTACCTTTGTGGTTTATCCTTTGTGGATTTTGAGAGACCTTCGGGGGTCTCGGGGGTCCCTACTGAGTAGCTTATACTCACCCCTGCACGGGCTATGCCCGCACTACGTTGTGTTGGTTGCAGATGACGGACAGCGTTGATCGTGGTTGAGGCTTGCAGAGCAGAACGGTACTTGGAGGTGGACCACTGGGCGGGACGTACTCGGAGCAGACGGTGGGACCCGTGGAGCAGTGGAGCTATCTGTACCCACCCTTCAGGTGGGATCTCCAGTGGACAGCTCGGTGTAGCGGCTTTTACTTTACAGTTGTTGTTTTCCCTTTCGAGTTTTACTTTACTTTCAGTTTGGGTTTGTATACTGGCCCATTTACTTTTCCGCACTTTCAGTTGTACTCTGTTTTCACTTAGTGTTTACTTTCCGCTTGCTTACTCTGTGGTGTTTGTTTACTTTTCAAAGGCAATGCCTTCCCTTTTTACTGGGAATTACGCCTTGGTGCTAGTCTCCAGCCCCTGGCCTATGGAAGGCGGGCTTGGGGTAGTCACGGCACGGGCCCCGAGGGCGGGTCGTGACATACTCAGAAATTATTGAAATTATTTTATTGAAAAGTAATATAGATTTATCTTTAGATTCAAAATGTTTAATGAGAGTGATGAACTTATGAAATATTTTAGCCTATAAATTCTTAACCTCGTCATATTATGATTATAGTTGTGTATTCTCATTATATAGTTCCAAGATAAATTACTAAGTGAAAAAAATATGGAATTTCTTCCAATAATCCTTTACATTAGTGTAGAGGTTATTAATTGATTCAATAGACTCATACACTTCACTTATTGAACAAGATTATTATATATAATCATTCAAAATTGATTTACCTTGCCAATTTTCACTTTTATTTCTTTCAAGTAGTAGTGTATCATCTTTATTCTAATTTTTAGAAGTTAAATTTTTTACATCTTAGAATCTATTTTTAAAATATTTTTAATAATATTGTCTGAAATATAAATGTTAATATTAAGAGTAATAGCCTTTATATACTCATTATGAGGAATATCACCAACTTCATAAAATCTAAACTTCAAGTAAATATATTAAATCAACTGGGTTAAAAATGTAGATACGTTCAAAGGAAATTGGGATTATCTCTAATATCACTTGAAATACCAATCTTATCATGTAGTCATACTGATAGGGTTAGGTGAATCTATATAAATATTATATTGAATTATTTTAACATAAACATTGATCCCTTTTTTATATTTTGAAAATCATATCATTTAAGATTTATGGTTCTATATATGAATTATAAACACACATAACAACATTGAATGTATTAAAAAACAATTTATAGTTTCATGCAATATTTTTACAAGGTTTGAACCAAATGTGGTAATATACTCCTTTTAGTGTTTGGGTTAATTCCAAGACATTGATTTTATAAGTAGTTTATAAAATAGATAACAATTTAGTAAGAAGTTTTCATCAAATAATCAACAAATATATAGTTTTATTTTACTATAGATGAGATTTTAATGCAAGTTCAAAATCCAATTCCATAATAAAATCACTATCTCTATATATTTTTTATATAATACAAATGTATAGCCTTAAAATTTTTAACTTGTATGAATATTATTATATTGGATGACTTAATTCTTCCACAGTTCTCTTTAAGAACTCATAAAAAATACCATTCTCCTACACCAGATGTCATAACATTATAGGGATAAGATCTTCTTCCTTAATCAAAGTCTTAAAAACCCAATTGATAATATGTTAGAGCAACATGTGTATCAATATATTTAGGTAATAAAAATTTCATACCTTACATAGGATTTGGATAGCTTTCATTATTCAATAACTTCTAAAACTATTGTTACTAAAATGACTTCATATTCAAGTTCATAAATGTTCATAAATTATTTAGGTAACCACTAAATGTTAGTCTTTTACACTCACTTATGGTTTCTTAACTTCTAGGACCCTCTAATATATACTTTAAAAGATGAGATTTTGGACCTTTGATTATTCAACCAATATTATCTTAGGAACCTATCAGTTGTCTTCTCTTTTACTCCTCTAAACATCTTTTAATTACAAAAAATACCTAATTTAAGCCTCCCATTTATATTGTAGAACAAACTCTGATAAATGTGGAGAATATAATCTCCATATTTTTAATCTTATTATTTTTTCAAATATTAGTGATCCACCTTGAATGTATCTAAAAATAATAATTTTACATTTCTAAATCTCTTAAAAATCAGATAATTAATGATATTCCATGCATCAAAAAATGTGGAATATAATCATGAATTTAACTTTGTGATTTTTGTATAATTAATTCTTGCTTAGAATAATCAACTTAAATTTAACTTTACATAAATTTTATGTGAAATATTTGGTATGTATCAATTCTCTAACTTTTATATACTCAATAAACATATGATATGATAATTATTCGGATTCCTCCTATAGTTCTTTCTTCTCCTCTATGTTACTCAATATTCTTGATCATTAATATTCCACCTTGTGAAATCTGAACTAAATTTGAAATTTCTCCTAATATTTCGGTGTTTTAATTATGTTTCTCTAATGAATCAATTAAAATTGATCTAACAAACTTTTATATTTTATTTATTCTTGCATTCATCTTAACTAATCATTGTCTCATCATTTGATCATCTTAACATATAAACTACTAAAAATAAATTCATATATAATTAGTTGAATTCTTCAACATAGAACATATTCTTTAAATAACCAAGAAAACATAAAATTAAACTTTAGTTTCAACTTTAGCATCTGTCGATTCACATTGTCCTATACTCCATTGGTTATCCATAACTTATTCTAGAATAGTTAATTTCAATTGAGTATCTCTAAAATTTTTGATTTAAACAAAAATAAGTCATTGGAACTATTGAGTACATTAAACTTTGGTCTTGAGCTTCCAGATATACCTTCTAGACATAGTAAACTTGGTCTTATGATTCTTCATCTTCTAAAAAACTTTATACTTTCAGAATCAACATGAATTACAAACTATCCTAAAACAATTGTGTTATATGTTTTATTAAATGATCAACATAAAATCGTATAACTTATCTTCCAAACCATTAAAATAGTTTGGTCTAAAACAAAATTTTATTTTCTAAACATTTAAAATAGTTTAGTCATCACAACTATTTCATCCTCTGAATTCACATATTATTCAACCATAATTCATCATCTATTAATATAAGTATTCAATAAGCATAACTTCAATATTTTTCGCAATTATATATCATATTTAATTTATCATCTTTCAAATTCACTTCAAAATATATTTTATATATTACGATGTATATTTCATAGATTAACTTCCAAATTTACTTCTGGGTAATTTATCTTTTGTTATTTCAATATAACATCACTTACATAGTACAAATTGCTATTTCACCCATCTATATTCAACTTATTCATACTCAATACTATATTATCATTTTAGTTAAAGAGTTCTTTAAAAATAATTCATTTAAATAAGGGTGGATTCTCACTAAATATCTTTATAAAACAATTTCATATGAGTAAATGAATATTACAATCCTTCAGTATATCATAGTAGCACATTCATATTGTATCCATTGGGAAAACTAGTGTTTTTGGAAACTTCTAAATGATTCAAAATGATTTCCTAACTTTATTTTTAGAATGGTCATTTATTTTATTAATTTAATTTGATCTAACAACTTTTATACAAAGTAAATGAACTCAAATTATATTATATAACGTTTCTATAGCATCCTTTCATAACCATTATAACTTTTCATTCATTCAGACTAACTTTTTCTCAATAATAATTATTTATTAAGTCCTCCAAAAATATCCATCTTCACATGAAAGTAACATTATCTGCATATTCAATATTTACTAAACTTAATTACTTCCACAAATATATTCCCTTACATCATCTAGATTTATCATCTAGAATTATAATATCCACAGTGTTAACTTCTAGAACTATATATAAATTCCTACTAATATTAGAGAGTGTTAATTTTTAAAACACCTTTTCATAGATCCATATTCATCTTCAATATCCTCCTATCATTTATTTTTATCTTTAACAACTATTAACTATATATAAAATAATCATCATGATAATTTGTTAAGATATTAAACTTCATATATTTTTTTAAACATTTTATATCATTATTTCGACCACCTTATAATTTGATGATGTGTTTAAATATATTTTAACATGTTATCATTTTTTGAGTTTTTTATATTTATGTCCCTTATATAATTTAAATATTGTATTATAAATATTATAAAATATTTATTTTATTTAATAAAATGTTTGAGAAATATTATTTACATTGGATATTCATTTATATATGGGTATAATGGCATATCAGAGTAATGTTTGAAACCATATTTGAAATTACATTAAATATTTAGATTGTGACTCTCTTATAATAGTCTTCCTTGATTCAGAGGTACCACCGTGTTATAAATAGATATTTTATGAATCGAATTCATGATTCACTTGGTGTGTGGTTTATATATGAAGGAAATATCTCATTAGTTTTTTATTACTTCTTATTATGTGTTTAATGAACCAACCTAGGTCAACATGAAACATTGGCTGAGATGGCATTCCATGAAGTAGAGATTAATAAAACAACCAAAACATGTCTCTTGAGTATAACTGAAATGATATAAATAAATAGTTTACAATGTAGAATAAAGGAAAACATAACCATGAGATATACAACATCCAGACAAAAATGATAAAATTGAAACCAAAATTAGATAAGATCAAAATCAGTCCTCCATGTAATCAATCATCACTGTTATCCCAACCCACTATGAAGATGGCACAAACCAAGAGAAACCAGTAAGCTGCAAGATGTTGTTCACTTTTCATGTCTTCTGAAAATCAGATCTTTCCAACAATGGAAAACGTTCCTCCTTAAAGAATAGATATTATAAATGATGTTATTTAGTCCTCACAATCCTTGAAGGGATCCACCAAAACCTACCAAGGATTACTAGAGAAGAAAGAAGAGAACATATAGTGTGTCAATGAGGGAATGCCTTTAGGTAATGAAGGATTAAGAGGTTCTATACGGTTAAAAGGCTAGTTAAATTAGAAAAAGTTTGCAATTTTATATACCTCTTATGGGTTGCATGATTAGGACATAAATATAGGAAAACCATGATTTGACCATGCGGTAGACACTATCCCTCAGAAAAACTAATCACATGTTCATCAGCAGATGGCCACATAGTTAGAGAACCCATGCTCAAGTCACGTGACAACTATTGGAAAAAACCCCATTCACCTGCATGGTTTATATGGTGACTAGAATATTTAAACAAACCATTCTCAAGACATGAAAATATTCATTTTAACCAATAAATCTATTTCAAACAGTTTCCTCACTATAAATCCTAATCATGTAAAGATTGTGTTCCTCACCTATTTTATCAGAATCTCTAAATTTTCAATCCCCAAATCCCAGAAACCTTTAGAAACTCAAAATAGATAATCCAATCTCAAATTAAATCACAACATTGACGTATAAGGAATCATAATTCTCCCCACCATAAAATATTTTAGACCGTAGAAAGTGATCAAAATTATAGACTCATAAAAAGAGAAGGATATTTTTATCTCATTAATGATTCCTAGTCCCATGTCTCATGGAAATCTCATCCACACTTCCATATTAAAAAAACAAAAGAAATTATTTTACAGCATTGTGACTTATCTTTCCAATTCGTAATCTGAATATGTTGTCTGACTATAGAGGTGTAATCCCATTCAATCCCATAGGAAGGGTCTGATTCACTACTAGAATCATTACCTATACCCACAGTTCAAAACCATAGGTATAGCCAAAAACACTGTGGGTGTAGGATATATCCATGGTTCAATGAACCATGGTTTCTCAAGCATTTGAGAATGACCTGTACAAATGATTTGACCAAATTGTGGGTATATTCCACACATACCCACAGTTCTTAAATTGTTGGAGTGGAAAATTTCAATGGAAATACCTATACCAATGGTTTGGTCAAATCGTGGGTATAGGTCCTTATTAAAAAAACATATACTGGGATTTTATTGTAGTACCTTCCTCCTACACTCCAATGACTTTACCACTATCCCACAACATGTTTTATGTTATAATATTCAAAAAAATATATGTACATATATAAAAATTTATTTATATAAATTATTTATTATTATTATTATGGAAAAATAATTGTTCATCTGATACCCAAAGTTTGGTCAAACCGTGGGTATAAAATCTTATTAAAAAAATCCACCCCTGTGATTTAATCCCATAACCTTCCACCGACACTCCAACAACTTTAAAACTATCCTACAACACTTGTTTTATTATTATATTAATATATATATATATATGTATATATATATATATAAGTATTTATATTAAATGATTTATTTTTATTATTATATAAAATTAATGGGACAACCAATACCCATAGATTGGTCAAACCATGGGTATAGGTTTTCTCGCAGCCTTCCCGCAAAAAAAATTATTTTCCACATTCAACCTATTCCCACAGTTTACAAAACCCATGGGTATAGTAGTGATATATACCCACGGTTTTTTGAGAATCATGGGTATAAGTGATTCCCTCGAAAATAATTCCCACGAAACCTATTCCCATGGTTTTAAAAAATCGTGTGTGTAGGGGTGACCTATACCCATAGTTTTTAGAAAAGTGTTGTTATAGGTCGTTCCCGCGATTTGTTTTCTACGAAACTAATTCGCACGGTTAAAAAATCATGGGTATAGGGTAACCTATACCCATGTTTTATTTGAGAACCATGGGTATAACCTTTTTTCTAGTAGTGATTGGTACCTTCTAAGTTAGGAAACATGAAACTCATCCTGAAATATTGTCGAGCGAGATATAAAGAACAACCAATAATCCACCTTTATATAATGTTGAACTATCTTAAAGGGTAGAACAAAACTCAATGTCCATTTACCAAACTTAATCAACCTATGGTGTCATAATAGAGGTAAAACTCTATGAATGTACTTATCACATACCTCAAAAACTAGTGGGCGATGATAAATATTTTAAAATAATTTATAATGACTATGATCTACCACAAACTAATTTTGGAAAAATTTCACATTTTCCATCCTCTCTTAAATAAGGATTAGTCCATCCAAGGACCGCTCTCCAAACTTTTCCAGGTATAAGGGAGATATACATGGTTGATTATATAATGATTCGAAAGGTTTCATGTTAATTGAGTCCTGATAATTATTTTTATTGGAAAGTTTTACCAAAGGAAATGTTTTTCAAATGAACCTCCAAAATCAAGCATTCATGCATGAAGCATATCCTCAAGAATAAGAGGGGATCTCTTAGTCTACATAGTCGTCTAAGGGTGATACACCTTGCTTAATTTCAACTGGGAACTCATAACCAATTTTAAAACTTTTAAAAAACTAGATTTAAACTATTGGTCCCAATAAGAAGAAATTCATAAGGATCCCCAGGGAGATTTATGTTCTCTCAAACATATAAAACCATGAGTTCTTTCACCTTCATTGTCTCATTAAATGGGAGGAAATGAGCTGATTTTTTTATATTATTAATGATCAAGCATATAAAAACCTTTATACAAGGAGTATTTGGTAAAAAAAAATTAAATACATAGACATATCTTCAAACTTCGATATCATAATGGGTAATGGTTGAAATAAACCTGCAGGTCTCTCGTACTCCGCCTTAATCGTTAGGAAAGTAAGGCATCATGAAATGAAGTCTTCGATAAACCAACTATTCTCTTGCTACCAATTATAATGTACCAATAATCATACATATTGGTATCCCTAGGGAGTATGGATAAATAATATCGGTGTTCACTATTCATCAATTCCTACATCTGAGATATCAGAATGACCAACCTTTCTTAAAAACACAAAAAACCAACATGAGACTGAGGCCAATCACTTGAGGTGTTCCAACCATTAAGGATTTTATTTTAACATTAAATATCTATTTATTTTAACTCTTCAATCCAAATATGATCATAAATTGTTGATTCATCCTTCAAAGAAGCTATGAAAACCTAGCCACCAGCTTCATCTACTCCAAATCTCATCTCAACAAACAAACTCATCAGAGACTACTCCTCCAATTATTCTATCAAGGATGTAGTCAATAACTTACTTCTCAATTCAATGGTGACCACATTCCCTTTTTTGGGTGTGTATGAAATATAAATATCAAAATTTTAAAGATACACTACCCAATATCTCTATATCAGGTTTAGATCCCTCTGAGTAAAAATGAACTACAACTTTATATGATCTAAACACTATGGGAAAAACAGTTTTTTGTGACGGGGTTTTTGCGACGAGATTAGTTCCTGTCACAAATAGTCCATCCCAGGGGTTATTTGTGATGGGGGGTTCGTCCCATTGCAAATAACATGTTATTTGTGAGGGGATTTGGGGTCCCATCGCAAAAGGTAACGGGCACTTTCACGCGGGATGCGCGCCAAAGCGCGGGAAGGTTATTTGCGATGGGGGATCCCCCTCGCAAATAGTGTATCGGTCGGAGGGTATTTGTGATGGGTCTCGCTGCAACAACCAGCGGCGCTAAATGAGATTTTGCGACGGGATGTTGTCTCGTCGCAAAAGGTGTGTCGGCAGGTCACCTTTTGCGATGGGCCTCGTCGCAAATACCCTTTTAACTACCGACAACATTTAATGTGTGTAAAGTTATTTACGACGGGCCCCGTCGCAAAAAGTGCCTTTTGTGACGGGCTTACCGTCGCAACAAGTCTCGTCGCAACTAATTTAACCTATATATACCCCATCCGTTTTTCTTTCTTTTCCTCTCATTTCTCACTTCCTTTCTCTCTCTAAACTCGAATTTTAGAGTGAAAATTTCTCTCAGTTAATTTTTTTTACGAAGAAGTTGTGAAAGCACTTAGATCAATCAGAGATCAAGTTTAAAGGTATTTATATTTTATTTACATTAGTATTTATTTAATTTTTTAATGTTAATTTTAATTATTGTTGATTAGTTGTAATTAAATTAGATTTAAATTGTTTTGTTATCTGTATTTTAGTAATAAATAGAAATAAATATTAATAATTAGTAATAATTAGGAATAAATAGTAATAATTAGGAATAAATAGTAATAATTAGGAATAAATATTAATAATTAGGAATAAATAGTAATAAGTAGGAATAAATAGTAATAGATAGAAATCAATAGTAATGATTAGTAATCAATAGTAATAATTAGTAATAATTATTAAAAATTACAAATAAATAGTAATAATTTGTAACAAATAGGAACAAATAGTAACAAATAGGAAGAAATAATAACAAATAGGAAGAAATAGTAATAATTTATAATAATTTGGAATAAATAGGAATAATTAGAAACAATTGGTAATAATTAGTAATAATTAGTAATAATTAGTAATAATTAGGAATAAATTTGAATAAATAAGAATAAATAGAAATAATTAGTAATAATTAGAAATAATTAGTAATAATTAGTAATAATTAGTAATAATTAGTAATAGTTATGAATAGTTAGTAATAATTAGGAATAATTAGGAATAAATAGGAATAAATAGGAATAAATACAAATAAATACGAATAAATAGGAATAAATAGAAATAAATAGGAATAAATAGTAATAAATAAGAATAATTAGTAATAAATAGGAATAAATAGGAATAATTTGTAATAATTAGTAATAATTAGTAACAAATAGTAATAATTAGTAATAATTAGTAATGATTAGTAATAATTAGTAATAATTAGTAATAATTAGTAATAATTAGTAATAGTTAGTAATAAATATGAATAAATAGGAATAATTAGTAATAATTAGTAATAATTAGTAATAAATTGGAATAAATTGGAATAAATTGGAATAAATTAGAATAAATTGGAAGAAATAGGAAGAAATAGGAATAAATAAGAATAAATAGGAATAAGTAGTAATAATTAGTAATAAATAATAATAATTAGTAATAAATGGGAATAAATAGAAATAATTATAAATAATTAGTAATAATTAGTAATAATTAGAAATAATTAGTAATAATTAGTAATAAATATGAATAAATAAGAATAAATTGGAATAAATAGGAATAAAGAGGAATAAATAGTAATAATTAGTAATAATTAGTAATAAATTGGAACAAATAGGGATAAATAGGAATAAATAAGAATAAATAGGAATAAATAGGAATAAATAAAAATAAATATGAATAAATAGGAATAAATAGGAATAAATAGAAATAATTTGTAATAATTTGTAATAATTTGTAATAATTTGTAATAATGGGTAATAATTAGTAATAATTAGTAATAATTAGTTAATATTAGTAATAATAAGAAATAATTAGTAAAAAATAGTATTAATTAGTAATAATTAGTAATAATTAGGAACATTTAGTAATAGTAAACAATAAATAGGAATAAATAAGAATAAATAAGAATAAATAGGAATAAATAAGAATAAATAGGAATAAATAGCCATAAATAGCCATAAATATCCATAAATAGCCATAAAAATCCATAAATAAGAATAAATAGGAATAAATAGTAATAACTAGTAATAACTTGTAATAACTATGAATAACTAGGAATCTATAGGAATAACTAGGAATGGCTATGAATAACTAGGAGTCAATATGAATAAATAGAAATCAATAGGAATAACTAGGAATAACTAGAAATCAATATAAATAAATAGGAATAACTAGCAATCAATTGGAAACAAGAGGAATAACTGGGAATAAATAAGAATAAATAAGAAAAATAGCAGTAGATAGGAATAAATAGCAATAAATAGGAAAAATAATAACTTGTAATAAGTTGGCACAATTTCCAGTGGATTGATGACACTCCTTTTTCTCGAGGACTCTTCTCCTTTCAACTTTCACCGACTCAAAAAATTATGAAAAGTATACTTCTATGTATGTACGAGTCTGAATATGCATTCATAGGACCATAATTTTCATAATGTGTTTAGGCGATGACAGTTGCAAGAAGATGATTCATCGACGAAAAGGGGGCTCTTTTGTCCAATGGCTCATTTACATGCAAGTTTCTCACAAAGAAATCACAATGAAGAATCTGCTCTGAGATACGTTTATAAATTCTCGTATACACGAAAATGAATATGCGTACCTATGAGATGATTCTTCATTGTGATTTCAGTGATAGAAATTTGTAGGTAAATGAGAAGTCAGACAAAAGAGAAGTCGTCAATCCACTAAAAATTGTTTCACCTAAAATTAGTATATGCAACGGGACCTTCTGCGATGGGAGCCCATCACAAATAATTAAAATAAAAATTTGTATTAATACAATTTGTGACAGGCCTGTCACAAAAGGTTTATATATATAATATTTATAATCTAAGGCCTAGTTGTGATGAGGCAGTTTCTCGTCGCAAATAGTATTTGTAATGGGTCATCGCAAAAGATTTATTTATATATATAATGTATATAATCGGAGGGTTATTTGTGACGAGGACCTTTCCCATCGCAAATACTTTTTTTTGCGATGGGCTCGTCGCAAAAAAATAATATTTGCGATGTTGTTTTCTACAACGGTCTATTTGCGACGGGGCCCCATCGCTAAAGCCTATTTGCGACGGGATCCCGTCGCAAATAGCCCGTCATAAATATCATGTTTTCTAGTAGTGAAATATACTATAAATTTCTCCCCAAATATACAGCGGAACCATGTCTTGAGAGTGTGCATTATGGATGATAATTCAATTTCATGGGTAGTATTGTTATTCTCATGAGGGAATAAGTAGAGAGAGATATAAGCAACCACCAGTTTCACCTATATTAGAAGACATCCCAATCTCATAAATGAGGCATCACAGAATACATCATAGGAAAAACAAGACTCTGTAAGAATCATAAATGGATATGAAGTCAAACTAAAATTTAATTCCTCAAATGATATATATCATTTATCAATCTAATCAAACATGACACCATATGGGTGAATACCATCATCAAAGATGCAATATTGGAGAAATCCATAATAAACTTCATCTAATAACCAACATATCCATAAAAATCCAAATCTAAAAACAATTCTATGTAACTAGAAGGATGTAATAGTTAATATTGGTTTTCACACTAATAAATCCCCTTGACTTTATGAAATATTTTTTTAATTATTTTTTGATAGCTTACGTTACACACAACAGTAAGTTTTAATGAAATTTGATATACTATAAAAATTAATATTTAAACAAGACTTTCATAACATAGTCATTAAATTTGGTGGTGTTAATGAGAACAAAAACATTTTAAAAATTTATTAAGGAGGTTTTATAAAAATTAAAATTATTGAAATATAAGTATTTAATTTTTAATAATGGATTTATATTATTCAAAAATATATTTTTATCAAAAAATAGAATTTTATTTATTTTTGTGAACCAATAATAAAAATAATTTTTCTATGTTTAGAAATTTATCTAAAAAAATTAAATTTATTTTTGGAATAAAAATTTTAAAATTATCTTCTGGTGAATTTTTGGTATTTTTCTGAGTAGTTTAATTTGAATATAAATAGTGAAAATGCTGCTTTTTATTAAGAATTGCATTTTCATTTAAAGAATATACAAGTTCAGTTTTCTATTAAGATGGTTTTAAAATTAAAATTGGTTAAATTATATAATAATTAATTCAATAAGGTCATTTGAATCACTTTAATACTGAATCTTGATATTAAAAATGTCTACTATTATGAACACCTTTTCTTTGGAAACCTATTTTTCATCGTGATTGCGGGTTTAATATTAAATTATATTCAACCACATCTCTAAATTTAATTTGAAAAGAATGATTCCATATTTTAAATAATAATAATCAATATTATATAATAATTTCAACTTATTTTAATAACATAAATAATAGTAAATACGGTAAAAATTAATTACAATAGTGAAGGTTAACTGGGTTTACTAGTGGTTAAAAATGATAATGATTAAAATGACATAAAAACATGTCTAAAAACAATTTTATAGTATTATTTCAACCTTAAATCTTCAAATTATTAATATTGATTTATTTTTTAGAATTTTAGAATGTTAAAAATATGGGTATACCTTTTTCTTTTAAGAAATTCCAAGTGTTGAATCTCCCCTAATTATAAAAGGGAACCCACTATCCTCTCCTATTTACAAATGCAAAGACTTTTGGTTTAGAAAATCCCTACCCAGATCTCTTCCTTAATTCCCTTAAATTTATTATAGGCCTATGAAGCCTTCTTAATAAGGCTTTTAGTTATAACCTAAGGTGGTTTTCCGAAGAGGAGGTTTTATTCTTAACCCGACGTTTTTATTTTATTTATTCTTCAAACTCCTTAAAGTCTTACTCAACTATGATAATATTATAACATAAGTATATACCATATAATTATAAGTTATTTTTTAATTTAATAACTTATATTCATCTAATTTTCATCAAATGAAAAACAAAATCTTTGATCATGTGTACGGTGGACTACCGCCTCACGAACTGATGTAATTTATTTCCTTTCACCCCCTCTAAAGGATGGATATATTGAATGATTTAACATATTTATATTATAGTCATGATATAATTATATAACTATAATTATAATATCAAACCCACCTTCTTACCTTCTAATCCTTTAAAAATGAAAATGTTGTACGTGCGTATGTGGGGGTTACCGCCTCTACAAAGCGATGTGAGACGTTTTTCATTTTTTTGACATGGATAGTAATAAGTTTATATTTAAAAAATATATATATAATATATTAAATAATAATTATTCTTCAATTTTTAATTAGTATTTACCTTTCTTTTTTTTCATCCATTGAGAAAATGGAAATAGCATTCATGTTTATGTATGACTTACCATCTCTATTAATGGTGTAATTCATTTTCTATCTATAACGTTAATGAATTAATCTAAATATATATATATATATATATATAATTAATATATAAGATATTTATATCATTTATATAATTATATAGATTATTTAACCATGATCAATGTTAAAGGATAAAAAATACCAACCAAAACATACATCTAAAACGAAGTATGTATTACCAGAAATTTAAAATTTATCAAGGAATTTTTAAGAAATAGATAATAAAAGGTCATGAGTAAATCATATGTGGTATGATATATATTATTATGGTTTTTAAATATATTTGATAAACCTATATTTTTTTATAAAGGTGGTTTTAACATGTACAAAGAACATCAATACTTGAGGTAAGGAAATTTCATCTCAAATTGTCTTCTTTGGGAGATATATTAAATTATGGACTTATATTAATTTATGAAGTGTGTATAAAACCTATTTGACATGATATATCATGAATTAATTTATTATAATTATATTTAATGTTTAATTTAAATTAATTCATTAATGGGGATTTTCATTCAAAAGTTTCCAAAGTGGAGAGGTATTTTCATCTCACTTTTATTTCTTTGTGACCCATGAAATTTTCACCACTTTTTTATTTTTTGTGGTATATAAAATGAATATTAATGTATTATATGATTATTATTATGAAAATTATAGGATATAAATATCCTTATAAGGTTATTTATTTCATGGGTAATATAATTCAATAGTTACCAATGTGGTAAGGGTTTTACGTTCCAATCTCATTGTTTATTAAGATTGTTTATGACTAAGTTTATGATGATAAAATATTATAACATATCTCTCAATAAACTAAATAATTTTTTTATATAGTATTTATTCCATGAAAATTCATGTTTTACTTTCATTTCCCCCACTTTATGTACTCAAGTGTCCTTTTTTTTGGAAAATCAAATCTATATCCCTTCGGTCGAAAATTATTTTTCTTCTATATACATATTTTATAAAAATGTTTTAAAGATTTTTTTTAATATTATACAATGATTTATGAAATAAATTTTTTCCATTTTTTTACTTTTAAAAAATTGGTTAAAAGGAAACTTCTTATCACTTTCAAAACATGGACCTTATGGATTTTACAGAAAATGTAAAAGGAATATTTATTTTAATGTGTAAAAAATGAATGATATTCCCTCCATCATGACCACTCAATGATTTAAATATTAATCTAAAATTGTTAAATTTTATTTTAAATGAAAATATTTTATTTGATATTTTTTTTTTATTTTAAAGAAGTGATTTCAAAATGGAAATGATATTTTTCTCAATAAATTTTCCAAGTGATCTTTCAAAATCATTTTCCATACAAGAAGACCTACTTTAACGAAACATTATATTTTTTTAGGATGTTATCCAATGATAAAATAATTATTTTTTATATGGATAGTTTATGATTATTATGAAAATATTTTTTTGTAAACTTTTTTTTATTGGTTATGTTTATGAAACTTGTTTCTTTTCCATTGGTAATGTTATCATGAAATGATTAAATGATTATAAAACCCATTTATTTTCCACGAGTTATGTTATGATGACATTTTTATGAATTTTTTTATTTATATGATTTATTATATGACTCATGTTTTAAGATCATGTGGCACAATTTTTTATTATTTTAATTGTGTGATGGGTGACACCTATATCTCCCTCTAATGCATTGGGTGATGATTTATATCTCGTGAGATAAAGAGGAAAGGAATGGGGATTGAATCCAATTACATAAGGGTCTATATACACTATGATAGTAGTGTGAGTGAACCTTGACTACTATGATGGTTTGGTAAGTGAAACCATTTGACTATGAGATCCTTGTAAATAATCCATGACTATTAAGAAAATTATTTTATATGATTATTTATATTCCACAAATCCATGTATTATTTCAATGTTATAATCTCATGGATTATTTTATTTGATTCCTTTATGATTGATGTCTTATGAACTACCAATATATATTTCATATTTCAAGATTATGATATTTTATATGAAGGGTATGGTTTTAAAATGTTAAGATCAGGCACTCAAACCCTTATGCTTATGAGATCACTGATATCTCCCTTGATTACCCTTACTGAGCATCTGAGCTCACCCTTTGTTATGTTTCTATTCCCCAAGTTATGAATAAAGGTATTAAGTATGATATTTCTATGAAGGGTGATAGTTATGAATAATATAGTGGGAGATGATATAGTTCATCTATGCACCATTTGTTTATGTGTTCATGTTTCCAAAGGAACTAGACCTAAATGATTCTGACATAGATCATAAATTTATGAAATGAATATTCATCTATTCAGATGTGATGTCTATGTATCAAATTTTTGGGTCATTATAGTTGTTATCGTATAAAGGTTTAGTAAACCTTTGGAAACTATGATGATAAAACTTTAGTGATAACTATAAGGATAAGTGTAAGTATAGGAAAATATCATAGAATTTTGGTGAAGGATATAGTGAGTGTTTTTTGTGAAATTACATCCATATTATGATACTACAAGTGTTTTTGGATCTATAATAGTCATACCATGGGGTAATGACTCTAAAAGGGGTTCATTGAGATGAATTTGATTTCCACCTGGTCTATGAAAATGGGCCTTGATACATACCTAGTTTGACACTCATGGAGTATTTTCTTTAAAAATTAAAAAATTATTTATGAACTATCATGAAGGATTTGAATATATTATAACCATGAATAAACTAGGTTAAAACTAAGGTTTCATAGATTTAAAATAAGGTGCCATGATTTAGACTTCCTATAAATGATTTTTCATGATGAATCACTCTCATTTATTTTGGTTATTTTAATCATGTTGGTTGTAAAAAGGTATTTAAGATATATAAATTAATTTGGGGTGGTGATTGGTATTCTTAAATACTAAATAATATTATTTTATCTTAATGATATAAATTTTCATATATAATGAAAATTATATAGGGTTGTTAATTCCTATATACAAGGATTAGATGTTGAATTGGAAGTTAAAACCCCTAATTGTGTGATGATCACATATCTAGTATATAATTCCTCTCAATTTGAAGTTTATAGGAATGTGATTCGTGAAAATACTATTATTCTCCCTCTCTTTGAATTTTATGTTAACATAATCATAGATTATATCTCTCTATAGAAATCTCACATCAATTGTTAAGAAAGGTAATTCACGTTTGATATCCTAAACCAACATATGATCATATATTAGTGTGATGATAAGTATGAACTTCTAATTGAAATTTCATCCATTTTATTATTCCTCATTCCATATCAAAAGGGTTTTTTATCTAAGATGGTAGGGAGAAACTAAAAATTAATGGCATGATTATTGTGTGGGAGTTTATTGATGTATTTATGGAAGAGTTTTCTTATCTTCCACCAAAATTTGAAGTTGAGTTTTTGGTACCACTAATATCTACTTCCACACCTATTTCAAATACTCTCTATATAATATCCCTAATTTTATTCCAATAATTGAAGAAGAAACTCCAGGAGAATCTTGAAAATGGATTTATTCAGCCAAGTGTGTCACTTTCTCCCTCTAGAATTGGGGATGACCTTTTTCATTGAAGGTTCAAACATTCCAATAGATTTCTAATGGGATTGTTCATAGAACTGGAAACATCCAATGATTCCATATCCATTTGGACCTACTTTCCAAAGGTAGGTGCTTATTAGTTGTGGACTGATGAGGCTTAGGAATTTTCATTGGTCGAGAGGATGGGAGGTCAGACTCATCACACCTTTTTGAGGGGAATTATTTTCTACTTTGAGACTCTCTTTATAGATTTAAGTTATGTTTGTGAATCCTTATTACATTTCCAAGTATAAAATGATGTTTCCTTTAGTCTGAAAATAAATGATTGGTACGTAGGAAATTCAGAGAAACTTTTATATGTATTCGAGGTTCTTTATCGATGAAGAATCATCTGTATTTTTTAGAGATTCTTAGTTGATAGTATCCTTAAAAATACATAAAAGTATCTTGGTCATTATGATGACCATACTGGTTTTAAATCCACTCAGTGGGGCACTTGAAGTTTATTTTCATTAAGGAGGACATGGATTATTTCAGAGTTGGGATCGTACTTGCTGATGGGCTACCTATGTATCCTTTGTTTTGGAAAAGGAATTAGAACCCACATAGTTCGAGTAAGGGAGTATGATGTTTATGCATGATTGATGGCTCATGAAAGATGTCATGATTACATTTACACTCTAAGCTCACGTGAGTCATGCTCGGTGTGAGAAACAAGAGGTATCGGTGAAACCAGACAATTTGTGCCATGAAAGATGCAATGATGTGGGGCCTATGTGTGTATGACTGTCCAAAATAAATGAGGATTAAGATTTACTTCAGGGAGGAAATCCAAGAATAGTGTCCATAAAGGTATATGTGCTTCATGGAGATTTGGATACTTTAATCTTGGGGATTACTCCTAATTAAGATTTCCAAGTTATTAGGGGACTTATGATTGGGTTTTACTTCTGAGAAGGAAGCCCAGATCAAAAGGAAATTAAGACTGGGGCTTACTCCTGAAAAGGAGGCCCATATTTGAGATTGGGGATTACTCCTGAAAAGGAAGCCCAGGTTAAGATAATTATGGTTGGGGCTTACTCCTAAGGAGAATTCCCATATTTGGTAACTTTAAGACTGGGGCTTACTCATAAAAAGGATGCCCAGATTAGAGGACCTGAGGCTTACTCCTAAAGAGGATGCCCAAAGTAATGAGAATTTGGACTGGAGCGTATTCCTGAAAAGGAGGCCCAGGTTAAGGATTCTCTCATCTTAAATGATGAGGTTGAATGAATGAAATCTCAATCTTTAGTGACATAAATATGTGTAAATCACTAGATTTTGAGATATGTTCCACGGAGTTCCTTTCAGATAAGGAAGACAAATCAAGAAATATTGCCATAAATGGATTTGAAGAGTGTCTTGAAGACTGAATTTTGAATAGGAGAGGTGGAATGTCATAAGAGGGGTGAAATGGGAAGGAAAGGCACCCAAAAATGTAGGGTTGCACAAGTCCTGGCAGGCACGTAGGTACTCCGTGGGCGCGCAAGTCCTGGGCGCGCAGGTATACCTGCGCGACACATGGGTACTTGCGTGATTTTTGTAACGACCCGAAATTTTAAATAAATATTGTTTCCTAATTTTATGCGTTATTTTTATTACTCAAAAAAATGTTTTATTTGATAAACATGATTATAATTAGAATGAGACCATTGGTTTTGACTGTTATATGACCATCGGTCAATATGACCGCTAGGAACAAAATGTTTTGATTATTGTCTCTATCTATAAGTAATCTTGGTTGATTATTATAGAAAGAAGATTTGATGGCCTCACCTAGTAGTCATGGACCGATTGAAGCCCATCTAACAGAGCTTGGGAAGGAGGTAGCACCATTGGCCTTTGCTCTGGACCAAACCCAAGCCGAACTTCATCATGTGAAGCTAGAACGGAATCGCCTTCGCGAGAAGTTCAAACTGATAGAAATTACTACTCGGGCAATGTTGACCGAGCCGCCCCAAGATTCTATCACCCTAGCACACCTTACTCTTAGGTCCTATGCTGGTATTATAAGGGGCTATGTAACGAGACCGTAACTGCCTTGTGTAATCCTTGTTTTAAATAAAAATTGGGATTTCTGCTTATGATGAAGTTTATGAATTTTCAAATGACCGGATAAAAATAGTATGCATATTTTTGATGAATTTTCAAAAGAATATTTTGAAAAAAAATGTTTATGTAAACCTTAAATAACTTAAAATGTGTAATGATTTTCGAAAAATGGTCTTCTACAATTATGTTCAGTACGAAATTTGGAGTCTAATAAGATCAACATGATTTTTGATGAATAGTAAATTATGAATAGTGATTTTATGATTAGGATTAGTAATATGACCAAATGGATTAGTAATCTCACTTAAAGAAAGTTTTCAAATAACCTAGGCACCTTGATTAAGTAATGTGATTCAATAAAATAGTTAAATAACAGTTTCATTAATTATTATTCAAGTATTAGTTTTTTCGGATGAATAGTGTTTTTTTAATTAAAAATTTAATTAAAAATAATTAAAAAATTATTTTTATAAAAATGACTTTATTTTTGAACTCAGAGCATCGATATTATGTTATGGTAATTTTTGGGGATTTTTCAGAAAAAATGAATTTTCGATGAATAGTGTATTTATTTAAAAATAAAATTAAAAATATTTAGAAAAATATTTTTATAAAATGGAGTTCATTTTTTAAATCATAGCATTGATATTTGGTTAAGGTGAAATTTTGGGATTATTCTGAGAAAGTTGAATTTTCGGTGAATAGTGAAAGTATAGTTTTTAAGTTACGGGTGTTTAATGACATCATTAAATGATGTATTAAGTATATATTCAATATGGTCGAATTATGAATAGTAATATAAGGTGTGAGGTGTCCCAAGTGGCCAATACCATGGGCAAATACCATGGGCAAGCCCATGGTTTTGCCAAAACCACTAGTGAGGTGTCCCTTGGCCATTAATGCTTTGTCCCCTCACTTTCCCTATAAATACCCACCCTTTCCTCCTTTAGTTTTCACTCCCAACTCTCCCCCAACGAAGTTCTGGTCTTATTACCTTCCAAGGAGTCCTCCCAAGGTGCCCCCAAGCCCTCAAGGTCCAATCCTTTGAGTTTCAAGAGTCACGTTTTAAGGTAAGGGATCCGACCTCTCTCTTTCTTTTCAAGTAATATCTTTTATGTCTTTTCTTTTATACTCCATGTTCTTATGTTGGAGGATGTTCTTTTATATTCATCCTACTGCCTATTTCATATTCATATGATGAGAGACCCCCCCTTGCTCTCATCAATTCGTTTTAATAATGTTTAAGTGGCGCCGTTAGGCTGCCGAATTTTTAAGGGATCCTTTCACCTTCCTCGTTTTCAAGTTCTATTTTCATTCAAGTCTTTCATGTTCCTTTTTGTTATATTGGGGTATGATCTTTATATATATCATACTGTACTCTTATGTTCATATGATGAGAGACCCCATTTGATCTCTTCAATTCAGTATTTTGATGTTTTAAGTGGCGCCGTTAGGCTGCCGAATTTTCAAGTGGTTCTTCACCCTTCTCATTTTGAAGTTCTACTTTCATGTCAATTATTTCAAGTTCCTTTTTGTTATATTGGGGTATGATCTCTATATATATCATACTGGACTCTTATGTTCATATGATGAGAGACCCCATTTGATCTCTTCAATTCGGTATTTTGATGTTTTAAGTGGCGTCGTTAGGCTGGCGAATTTTTAAGTGGTTCTTCACCCTTCTCGTTTTGAAGTTATACTTTCATGTCAATTATTTCAAGTTCCTTTTTGTTATTTTGGGGTATGATCTCTATATCTATCATACTGGACTCTTTTTTCATATGATGAGAGACCCCATTTGATCTCTTCAATTCAGTATTTTGAAGTTTTAAGTGGCGCCGTTATGCTGCCGAATTTTTAAGTGGTTCTTCACCCTTCTCGTTTTGAAGTTCTACTTTCATGTCAATTATTTCAAGTTCCTTTTTGTTATGTTGGGGTATGATATCTATATCTATCATACTGGAATATTATTTTCATATGATGAGAGACCCCATTTGATCTCTTCAATTCAGTATTTTGAAGTTTTAAGTGGCGCCGTTAGGCTGCCGAACTTTCATAAGAGAAATCTAATTTTTGTCTTCCTTCCATGATTTCATTTCAAATGGTATGTCCTTGAAATTTCATTACCATGATCATGTATCATTCTTATTCTGTCCATCTACTGTTTTATGGGTCATTTATGAATGTTTGACCCATTTTCCCTCTCTTTTTAATGTCTTCTAAAACGTCGTAACATAGCCGTTATGCTGCAGAATTTCCGTCTCAAAATATCTCTCTATTTTTCTAAAGTTCTTTTATATTATTAAGTGAATACTCAAAGCTATTTCTTCTAAAGGGGTATTCACATATATACCAAAATGTCTATTTTAAATTCTAGGATTTACATACATGAGACCCACCTTCCTTTTCTGTGGGTTTTAAAGTGACGTAAAGATCATGTCTTTAAAGCAGTTTTTAAAACGTTATGATTATGAAATGAAACCCATTTATTTTATGCTATATGGGTTATTTATGAAATGTTTGATGATGATATATGTGGCTCACATGATAATAAAGGCAAATTTAAGGGTGCGCCCTGATAGCGCTCCAATGCATTGGGTAATGATGTAACCACTAGAGATTACAATTTTCACGATACCTTGGTGAATAACCTTGGTAATTTTAAAATGACACCTTGGGGATGGACCTTGGTGATATGTTCATGATTGTCTATGTTAAATGATGTAGCAACATCTTCAAGTTATGAAAAAGTTTTATTTTTATTATGATATGCCTCATGATTTCATTTTCATGCCTTAAAGTTCTTTTCATGACTTTATTGATGTATCTCAAGTTCATATGTAAAATGTTTCACTTGTTTCCCTTGCTGGGCCTTCTGCTCACCCTTCCTTTTTATGTATGTCCCCAGGTTATGAGATGCAGTAATGAGCCTAGGGTGAACATGAGGAGAAGCCTTTCAAGTGTTTAAGAAGAATGTTTTTTTTTTTGTTTTATGTTCCTTGTTTCCAAGACACTAAACCTTAAAGATCCTCAGTTCCGTGTGATGGAATGAAAAGTTATGTTATAAAAAGACGGGATGCTATAGTTGGTATCAAAGGATGGTTTAGTTATTTGTGGAAATTAGGATATGAAAACTCTAGGAGGAACCCTATAGAAAAGTTTAATATAGGAAATCTTCCTGGTATTTTGGTGAGTATTGAGTAAGGGGTTGCCAAGCAAATACATCCCTGTCTGGATACGAGTAGGTAGAGGTGGCTCTGGCACAGATGTACATAGGGGTAAAACCCGAAAACACCGCTTTGAGCTAGACTCGAACGGGAACTGGTACACGACAACGGGCCTTGCTGCACTCTTGGTTACGACACTCCCGGGGGATATGCTTTGGTAAATTCATAAGCTTGGTATGAACCATTGTTAAAGGAACAAAGATAAAATAAAATAAAGGTTCACATAAGAATATATGATCATTCATAACCTAGATGGGAACCTAGGAGATCACAAGTTAGGTTATACCTTTCATATACAAGTTATCCTTATATGCTTTCAGTTCCTTTTCATGATTATTAGCTAAGTACTTAAGGCCCTAATTATGCTTCTCTTCTTAGTTAATGGTGGGAAATGGAAGAACATGTTCCGACAACCAATGTGATAGGAAATGCGACAATTTTCGTATTAATATGACAGGGATGATTAGGGGATTAAAATATGATTATTATTTTGGAAGACGTTCATTATTTTTGGAACCATATTTGATCGAGGTAAATAGATTACTACGGTATTTTCATTGAGGAGTAAGGTTGACTTATATTTTGAAGAATCGATGAATTTAAGGTGAACTTATAGTAATTTAGGTTACTTATGGGAATGACTAACCTATCTTGGGTAAAATATGTTTAGGTTAGCTACTTTTTTATAAGATGTTAGGAGTGGTTGATGTTGTCTGGAGATGAACAATGAAGTTGTTTTGGAAGACTATGTTATCAAATCCTTATTGTATTTGGGTTTCAATCTTAGTTTGGTTTGTTTTGAGGAATTTTAAGGACCGTTATTTATGGAATGGTCTATGATGAACTTTGGGTAGTACCATGGAACTTTGATGATTTAAAAGTAGTTTCCATTCCTATGGGATTCTTTCTTTTTGAAGAGTCGTTTTACCTTAACCCTTCTGTTTTTGGGATAATGTTTAAAGATAGAAGAAATAGATAGTTAATCTTTTGTAGATTATGTGATTCTATAGAAGATGATTCTTGTGCTTTTATGAGACCAAGTGTTTTTGAATTCTCATCATTTGGGGAAAAGATTAGTGTTGTTAGGGACTTGTTAAAGGATGAAACTCTACTTGAAGGTAGGTATATTTTCTTATGTTTTTGTTCTATGTAATAAATAAAATCCTCAAAATTATGAAAATAAATGTAAAACAAAAATTTTGTTGGTTTACGTTTCCTACTAGGTAATCAAAGACCGTTTACACACATCATAAGTTTGGGATTTTCTCATGGTTAACTTTCTCCTAATCATGTTCTCTATCACTCTCCCTCAGAACTTGACCCTTTGTTTTTTCCTCCATGTCCATGTTTTCCTACATGGAACCCTAGTGTGGGTTAACTCGGGTGACCTTTGTACTTCCCTTTCTTTCTTTTAAAGTAATAGTTTTACTGACTCCTTTTCCGATGTGGGACTTTCAATGAAATTTCAAAACCCAATTTTTTTAAAAAAATTGCGAGGACGCAATTTCTTAAGGGGGGAAGATTGTAACGACCCGAAATTTTAAATAAATATTGTTTCCTAATTTTATGCGTTATTTTTATTACTCAAAAAAATGTTTTATTTGATAAACATGATTATAATTAGAATGAGACCATTGGTTTTGACTGTTATATGACCATCGGTCAATATGACCGCTAGGAACAAAATGTTTTGATTATTGTCTCTATCTATAAGTAATCTTGGTTGATTATTATAGAAAGAAGATTTGATGGCCTCACCTAGTAGTCATGGACCGATTGAAGCCCATCTAACAGAGCTTGGGAAGGAGGTAGCACCATTGGCCTATGCTCTGGACCAAACCCAAGCCGAACTTCATCATGTGAAGCTAGAACGGAATCGCCTTCGCGAGAAGTTCAAACTGATAGAAATTACTACTCGGGCAATGTTGACCGAGCCGCCCCAAGATTCTATCACCCTAGCACACCTTACTCTTAGGTCCTATGCTGGTATTATAAGGGGCTATGTAACGAGACCGTAACTGCCTTGTGTAATCCTTGTTTTAAATAAAAATTGGGATTTCTGCTTATGATGAAGTTTATGAATTTTCAAATGACCGGATAAAAATAGTATGCATATTTTTGATGAATTTTCAAAAGAATATTTTGAAAAAAAATGTTTATGTAAACCTTAAATAACTTAAAATGTGTAATGATTTTCGAAAAATGGTCTTCTACAATTATGTTCAGTACGAAATTTGGAGTCTAATAAGATCAACTTGATTTTTGATGAATAGTAAATTATGAATAGTGATTTTATGATTAGGATTAGTAATATGACCAAATGGATTAGTAATCTCACTTAAAGAAAGTTTTAAAATAACCTAGGCACCTTGATTAAGTAATGTGATTCAATAAAATAGTTAAATAACGGTTTCATTAATTATTATTCAAGTATTAGTTTTTTCGGATGAATAGTATATTTTTAATTAAAAATTTAATTAAAAATAATTAGAAAATTATTTTTATAAAAATGACTTTATTTTTGAACTCAGAGCATCGATATTATGTTATGGTAATTTTTGGGGATTTTTCTGAAAAAATGAATTTTCGATGAATAGTGTATTTATTTAAAAATAAAATTAAAAATATTTAGAAAAATATTTTTATAAAATGGAGTTCATTTTTTAAATCATAGCATTGATATTTGGTTAAGGTGAAATTTTGGGATTATTCTGAGAAAGTTGAATTTTCGGTGAATAGTGAAAGTAAAGTTTTTAAGTTACGGGTGTTTAATGACATCATTAAATGATGTATTAAGTATATATTCAATATGGTCGAATTATGAATAGTAATATAAGGTGTGAGGTGTCCCAAGTGGCCAATACCATGGGCAAATACCATGGGCAAGCCCATGGTTTTGCCAAAACCACTAGTGAGGTGTCCCTTGGCCATTAATGCTTTGTCCCCTCACTTTCCCTATAAATACCCACCCTTTCCTCCTTTAGTTTTCACTCCCAACTCTCCCCCAACGAAGTTCGGGTCTTATTACCTTCCAAGGAGTCCTCCCAAGGTGCCCCCAAGCCCTCAAGGTCCAATCCTTTGAGTTTCAAGAGTCACGTTTTAAGGTAAGGGATCCGACCTCTCTCTTTCTTTTCAAGTAATCTCTTTTATGTCTTTTCTTTTATACTCCATGTTCTTATGTTGGAGGATGTTCTTTTATATTCATCCTACTTCCTATTTCATATTCATATGATGAGAGACCCCCCCTTGCTCTCATCAATTCGTTTTAATAATGTTTAAGTGGCGCCGTTAGGCTGCCGAATTTTTAAGGGATCCTTTCACCTTCCTCGTTTTCAAGTTCTATTTTCATTCAAGTCTTTCATGTTCCTTTTTGTTATATTGGGGTATTATATTTATATATATCATACTGGACTCTTATGTTCATATGATGAGAGACCCCATTTGATCTCTTCAATTCAGTATTTTGATGTTTTAAGTGGCGCCGTTAGGCTGCCGAATTTTTAAGTGGTTCTTCACCCTTCTCATTTTGAAGTTCTACTTTCATGTCAATTATTTCAAGTTCCTTTTTGTTATATTGGGGTATGATCTCTATATATATCATACTGGACTCTTATGTTCATATGATGAGAGACCCCATTTGATCTCTTCAATTCGGTATTTTGATGTTTTAAGTGGCGCCGTTAGGCTGGCGAATTTTTAAGTGGTTCTTCACCCTTCTCGTTTTGAAGTTATACTTTCATGTCAATTATTTCAAGTTCCTTTTTGTTATTTTGGGGTATGATCTCTATATCTATCATACTGGACTCTTTTTTTCATATGATGAGAGACCCCATTTGATCTCTTCAATTCAGTATTTTGATGTTTTAAGTGGCGCCGTTATGCTGCCGAATTTTTAAGTGGTTCTTCACCCTTCTCGTTTTGAAGTTCTACTTTCATGTCAATTATTTCAAGTTCCTTTTTGTTATGTTGGGGTATGATATCTATATCTATCATACTGGACTATTATGTTCATATGATGAGAGACCCCATTTGATCTCTTCAATTCAGTATTTTGAAGTTTTAAGTGGCGCTGTTAGGCTGCCGAACTTTCATAAGAGAAATCTAATTTTTGTCTTCCTTCCATGATTTCATTTCAAATGGTATGTCCTTGAAATTTCATTACCATGATCATGTATCATTCTTATTCTGTCCATCTACTGTTTTATGGGTCATTTATGAATGTTTGACCCATTTTCCCTCTCTTTTTAAAGTCTTCTAAAACGTCGTAACATAGCCGTTATGCTGCAGAATTTCCGTCTCAAAATATCTCTCTATTTTTCTAAAGTTCTTTTATATTATTAAGTGAATACTCAAAGCTATTTCTTCTAAATAGGTATTCACATATATACCAAAATGTCTATTTTAAATTCTGGGATTTACATACATGAGACCCACCTTCCTTTTCTGTGGGTTTTAAAGTGACGTAAAGATCGTGTCTTTAAAGCAGTTTTTAAAACGTTATGATTATGAAATGAAACCCATTTATTTTATGCTATATGGGTTATTTATGAAATGTTTGATGATGATATATGTGGCTCACATGATAATAAAGGCAAATTTAAGGGTGCGCCCTGATAGCGCTCCAATGCATTGGGTAATGATGTAACCACTAGAGATTACAATTTTCACGATACCTTGGTGAATAACCTTGGTAATTTTAAAATGACACCTTGGGGATGGACCTTGGTGATATGTTCATGATTGTCTATGTTAAATGATGTAGCCACATCTTCAAGTTATGAAAAAGTTTTATTTTTATTATGATATGCCTCATGATTTCATTTTCATGCCTTAAAGTTCTTTTCATGACTTTATTGATGTATCTGAAGTTCATATGTAAAATGTTTCACTTGTTTCCCTTGCTGGGCCTTCTGCTCACCCTTCCTTTTTATGTATGTCCCCAGGTTATGAGATGCAATAATGAGCCTAGGGTGAACATGAGGAGAAGCCTTTCAAGTGTTTAAGAAGAATGTTTTTTTTTGTTTTATGTTCCTTGTTTCCAAGACACTAAACCTTAAAGATCCTCAGTTCCGTGTGATGGAATGAAAAGTTATGTTATAAAAAGAAGGGATGCTATAATTTTCATCCCTTAGAGTAATATTTGGGCGATCCTTGATCAAATCCTTTAGAATCATCCCTAGAGGCTTTCCAGAAGATGGCGCGCAAGTTATGGTGAAGAAGTAGGGCAGCGCACAAGTGTGTTCATTTCCCTTAAGGGTAAAACACTTAGGCGCGCAAGTGTTAGTGAATTCTAACACTTATACCTTACTCCTCCTATTTAGACCTTCCATTCTAGGAAAAGAATTACATTAGAAATGTTTGGAAGACCTGAAGAAGAGACTTGGGCATTCAGAGCTCTGTATCTGAATTCTGGAAAAATTCCTCCCAAAATGGGGTGCCCACCGGGGGTATTTATAGGCTGGAGAAGACCCCGGGTGGTTATCACCTAGGGTGCACAAGTGACTTGCATGACCAACTTTGGCGCGCAGGTGTACATGCGTGACCATTGTAGAACTTGCGCGACCCTTTTGCAATGTTCTCCTTATTCATTCCTTTGTCAATTTTTTGATATTTTTCCGATGGTTGAATCACTTTAAGCTCAGATATTCCCCTTTTCTAATATTTAGATTCTATGACGAAAGGAGCGTCAACAAAAGTCCCCCCTCAGAGTTGGATCCAGAAAAATGAGGATTTGACTCTGAGGAAATCGAGAATCAAAAGGAAATTGGGGCGCATAAAGTTGGGGATGCAAATGAGCTTTGGGCACGCAGGGTCTGGCGTGCAGGGGTACGGCCTTCAGTTGCACAGGGTACGGTGTGCAGGGTCATGGTTGCGTCTATAAATAGGGGGCTTCATTCTGTACAAAGCACTTGGCTCTCACGTATTTCTTGCTCTCGGCGCGCAGCTTGGCTCTCGGCTTTTGCTCGTCCGCGCAAGTGATTCCGCTATTTCGCGCTTCTTGTTTATAGCGTCGCACTTCTATTAAGGTATTTGGACTTGCGCAGTGATACTTTCATGCCAAATACTTGCGCGGAAAATCCATACTTTCGCGCCTTAATTCCTTTGCCATTTTTTTGAATTCTTTCACAAATTTTATGAAAAATAAACTTACTTAAGAGTTAATTATTCAACCTTTGTGTAGATTCAATGGCTCCCAACAGAATCATAATGGCTAATGAACTGGCTAGAAAGTAGATTGATGACATGATGAACTTTGTTGGCCACGATTACTATGATATCTATGACAACACTTTCCCGGATTTGGCTAAATACTAGAAGAAATATCATCTTAATTTCACACAGAGCATCTACCTACCTCTGTATGGTCATGGTCATCTGCAAGGAGTCAATGTTCCAGATGAAAAGAACTATATGCCTGAGATGCAGCTACACCACTACTCCTCTATTTAGTTTATGTTGTGCATTAATAGAAATAACATTGGTGTAAACTTTCAAAATTTTCATCCATGTCATTTCCTTGCAGATATGAAAATGGAAAACCCATGGGCAGAAATGTTTTCCGCTGCCGATTGGTGGAGAGAAGACAAACATGGAATTAGAGCAATATCTGAAAAGATTACTCTCTCCAAATGGATTTTTACTTCCAATGCTCCATTCTAAAATCCATGTATCCATCTTCCAAGTCTCTTGGACAGAAACAGAGTCACTGTTTGATCAGCAGAAAATTTTCCCAAACCGCACTCAAGAACATCCTTTTACAATTGTTCCAAGAAGAGCTGGTATCACTGCATCTCTTATTGTATCCAGTTGAATGAATGAATTCCAGGTGGTTTCTGATGAAGCTTGGGATGTCGTAAATAAAATGAAAAGTTATGTTGAAAGCCTCTTGTAATTATTGAAAAAGAGAAGAGGCTCCAATCTGTGGATGTCCTTCTATCTCCTGTGTATCAATGAAAAACGCTTTCATCTTTAATCATTTGTACCTGCATTATTTTTCTACATGATTTAAATTTTACCTAAGCCAATGGGTCTAGTAAGCATAGTTTGATTTTTACTAGGATTAATGTAAATAACCCTACAAAATTTGAATCTTTTAATTTCCCAATATTACCTAAATCATTCAAAATGTATATTTAGTGAGCTAGAACATAACTTTTATTCAGATTTCCTTTGTCTTTTGTTGTTAGTTTAAATTCATGCACGTCAGACATAAAGAGGCTAATGTTTAAAGTCGAAATAGCTTTGACCGAAATGGATTAAAATTGACTCAATTCCTTGAAAATTTATCTGAAAACATATTATCATACTCATGTATGAGGGAAAATATGTAAAATATGACTTAAGAATATTTGAATCTGAGGAATGATATGAAAAGGAGCTAAAAGGCATTAGAAGAATTAGTTTCCAAGAATGAATTTGCCACTATTTAACAAACCCGTTAGGGGGTTGGATTATACAGGGCCACCTAAGGGCATTGGCTGCATAGTCAAATAAATAGAATTATTTGGATAACAATTCAGTTATGTAGATTTTTTATGCAAGGCCGCATAAGGGCACGTGCTGCATATTCAGGAAAAAGAACTCTCAGAAATTTACTTTCCTAGTGCTAAAAAGCCATTGAAAGTTTATGAAGATTCAAATTTTCCAAAGTATAGAGTCTGTTGTATGGAAAGAGGTACTTGAATATTGAAAAGATATTTCCAAATAAGATTTTTGAATAACTGGATGAATATCACTCCTACAAAGGTCTGACCCAAACATAGGGAAGGAGAATATAAACCATATACTTGAATACTTTCAGATCATGAGAAAGGATATGGGACAAGTATGTTAAGGATGGCTATTTTTGCGGATCCCTACATATTGTCATTAAGATAAATAAGGAAAAAAGAATCTTTCTTCCTAAAAATAAAGTTACCATTATTTAGAAAACCCGTTAGGGGGTTGAATTATGCAGGTCCACCTAAGGGCATTGACTGCATAGTCAAATAATAGCATCTTTTGGCTGACAGGTCCGTTATGTAGACTACTTATGCAAGGCCGCCTAAGGGCACGTGTTGCATGGTCAGGCAAAAGAACTCTCAGAATTTCAGGTCTTTTGTGATTAGAAGTCAAGAAAAGGGTTATGAAGATCTAGAAGTATTCGGGATTAGGATTATGACACATAAAGATGGGTATTTTCCAATGTATGCAGATATACACGGATCAATGATAACCATAATCATGTTGTGGCTGGGTCCTAAATGGAAATGTTGGACTTCACTACGTATCCCATAAGGATGGGAATCAAGCCATACGTAGTTCTTATACTATAGTTTAACGTCGTGTGGGACAAAAGGATTGGAGATCTTTGTTTGGGGTCATAGAGCTTGGACCATTATAAGAAATACACAGTGTGTGTTTTCAAAGAGATTTTTCAGCCAAGGGACTAAAAGTGGAATTTGGGGTTAGGCCCAAAGACTTGGGGCTAGATTTGAGGGACACTTGAACATTCCTATGTATCCCATAAGGATGTGAATCAAGCCCACATAGTTCTAGATCTACCCTCTGTACAAATTTGGTTCGTACATGTGAAGGGTGAAAAGGGACTTTAGTGCAATGATGGTTTAACCCAAGATAAAAGGTTCGGGCATTTCTAGGTATACACATAGTCTTTGGAATGAATCATGATTTAAAATCAATGTATATAATGATTCTCTCTCAGGTGAGGGTATCAAATAATTTTATAGTTTATTGTCATACTAGAAAAAAGTGTTGTATAGTTTAACGTCGTATAGCTAGGACGAAAGTGAACCAATGTAAAGATATTGATTCTAGGGGCGGTTTCACGAATCAACATCGTATGAGATGGAGGTGAACTGATGTGAAGAGATTGATTTTGGGCTTTAACCTTAAGAGTTTTCCTATGTCCCTAGCCTGGAAAGCAAGGATCAAAGTCTGTGTAGTTCAATTATAGAATGAATTAATGATTAAGTTTTTCTTGGGGACAACGACCTAAAAAAAGATGTTGTTGGGACTTGCACATGGTTAGTGGCCTAGAGTGTGTGTTATGGTTGATGTTTTCTCTAAGATCATTTGATTCATACTCGGTGTGAGAAAAAAGAGGTAAAAAACCTTAACGATGCACAGTTTAATGTCATGTAGGACGTATAAAGGACTTTCTGTACAGTTTAGCATCATGTAGTTTGGACGATTGGAACAATATAGTTTAACGTCATGTTGGACTAAAGGGGGAATGTGCAGTTTAATGTCATGCAATGCGGACAAAAGATTACACCATTTAACATTATGTTAAACGTATTAGGGACTTTTTCACAGTTTAACGTCTTGTTGGATGAAAAAGGGACGATACAGTTTAGCGTCATGTTGGATGTAAGTGCCAATAGTTTAAGGTCATATGCATAGACCGTGAATGGTGCAGTTTAACGTCATGCTGGATGTAAGGGACGTCAGTACAGTTTAGCATCATGTAGTTAGGACGTTGTTGTACCCTTCTCTCTTGGATTTTAATGATCACAATCACTCTTATTTTGTTCTAACTTGTTTTCCAGTGTTTTTGTTGATAGGCAAAAGGTTGCCAAGGAGTTGGGCCAAGAAGGACTGAAAGTAGACTCTCTGAGTCTACCGGACAACCGGTGGATTCTCACCGGCCAGCCGGTGGTCTCTGGCAGTAGCAATGGTTTCTGTCCAGAGCCACCGGTCAGCCGGTGTGAGCTCCCCGGCCAGCCGGTATTGTCACCAGCCAGCCGGTGGCTGACCACCGGCCAGCCGGTAGAACCTGGGCAGAGAGATTACTCTCTGTCTGGAGCACCGGCCAGCCGGTGACTCAGGACCGGCCAGCCGGTGGACCACCGGCCAGCTGGTGAGACACCACCGGCCAGCCGGTGTGCCCAGTCAAACTAGTCGTTGGGTTTTGACCAGACTTGTACTTTTGACTCCCAACGGCTCCGAAGGCCTCTCCAACGGCTCCGAAGACCCCCAACGGCCATTTGGGTGTTCATATCCTATAAAAAGAGGACTAGGAAGCCCCGGAAAAATATAGTAGCCCACGGGAACATTTTTCGATCATTTGGCGAACCTCCGGCGCATTCCTTCAAGGATCCCCACCTACTCCAACTCACTTCTAAAACCAAGGAGCACCACCATATAAGCTTGGGAGCGCTCTTCATCATCACCAATCAATCCATTGGCGCCCAAGACTTCTCCTCTTTACGGTTTTTATTGTTTTATCATTTTGAGCATTATTTTGAGTTTGTGCATACAAACCCTTCTTTCTCTCATCCTCCCTTTGTTTGGGTTTTCACACCACCTTCAAAGTGAAGAGGTTAGTCAAGCCTTCCCTGTAAAAGGCTTGAGTCATAGGTTAGGTAGCCTTCACCTATAAGAAGGCTAGTGGGTTTCTTGCTACAACCAATAAAAAGAAAGCTGTAATAGGTTTCTAGGCTGCCTTAAAGTCTAGTGGGTTTCTTGCTACAACCATTAAAAAGCAAGCTGTCGTATAACTCTCTCAACGGTTGAGTTGGGAGCGGAGACGTAGGCTTGGGTTTTAGGCCGAACTCCGTTATCAATTTTGTGTCTAGCCTCTTTTATTTCCACTGCGCTTTAACTTTTTCTTAAATTGTTAAAATTTTTTAAAAGGCAATTCACCCCCCCTCTTGCCATCACTCTCCGTCCAACAATTGATATCAGAGCTAGTGTTTGTGTAATACCTTAACCGGTTTCAAATTCAAGATCCATTGTGATGGCTTCATCTTCTTTCGCCCCCGAAGGTTATTCATTGGGTCGTGCTCCTTTTTTTGATGGAACCGACTATACCTATTGGAAAACCCGCATGTCTACTTTTCTTAGAAGTATAGGTTATCCTATTTATAGAATTGTCATGCATGGTTACTCTCTCTCTTCTCCTGATGAATCCAAATGGACTCAAGCCGATATTAAAAATTTCAAGCTTGATGGAAAAGCCATGAACGCTCTTCATTGTGGCCTTGATCGTAATGAATTCAATCGAGTTTCCACATGCACTTCATCTCATGAAATCTGGAAACTTTTGGAGGTTACCCATGAGGGGACCAACAAAGTTAAGGATACTCGATTGGATATGTACCGTCAAGATTTTGAGTCTTTTACCATGCATCCATCTAAAAATATTACTGATATGTTTACTCGCTTTACTGATGTTTGTAATGGGAGAAAGTCTCTTGGAGATGATGTTTCGGTAGAGATGATGGTCAAGAAGATCCTTTGGATCTTACCAAGTTCATGGGCAGCAAAAGTCACGGAAATTCAAGAAGCGAAGAATTTAAAAGAAATGCCGGTCGAAGAGCTCATCGGATTCCTCATGACCTACGAGATCACCATGAAGAGGCTAGCTGAAAAGGAAGGAAATCTCATCAAAACTCCAAAGAACATCGGCTTCAAAGTTCAAAAAGAAGAA
This sequence comes from Viscum album, assembly GCA_963277665.1. Lineage (NCBI taxonomy): Eukaryota > Viridiplantae > Streptophyta > Magnoliopsida > Santalales > Viscaceae > Viscum > Viscum album. The sequence continues at coordinate 2,100,784,759 of OY728130.1, read as the reverse complement.
ATCTCCTCCTCTTCATCTTCTTCCTCTTCAAGCGACGATTCAGAAATCGAGAACCTTGCCCGCAAGATGCACAAATTCATGAAGAAGAACAAAAAGAAGAAATCTCGCAAGGCTCGAAAGGAAGAACTCGACGAAAAATCCGAGCCCGAGGTAATATGCTATGGGTGCGGCAAGAAAGGCCATTATAAGCCCGATTGCCCACTCCACAAGACAAGGGCCAAGCAAAAGGAAAAGAAAAAGGCATTCAAGGCCACTTGGAGTGATAGCTCCTCATCCTCCTCCTCCTCAAAAGGCAACGGTAAAAAATGTCTAATGGCATTTCATGAGGTAACCTCTTCCGACTCCTCTTCCTCTTATTCTTCCAATTCATTCAATCATTTATCTTACGAGGATCTCCAACATGCGAGAGATCAATTTGAGGAAGGTTTTCACGAACTTTCTTCCAAATTTATTGCTTTAAAAAAGAAATTCAAAATTCTTTCTTCCGAAAAGGATCAACTTCTCAAAGAGAAGGAAGACTTGTCCCTAAATATCCAAAACCTTCCCAATGTTAATTCTATGGAATCAACAATCAAGGATTTAAGGAAATCCCTAGCTAAGTTCACCGAATGTGAACATAACCTTTCGACGCTCCTTGGTTCCCAATGCATATCTAGAACCACCCAAGGGCTTGGCTATTCCAAGCAAGCTTCCTCTTCCCATGCTCCTACTATTTTTGTAAGGGGGAGCTCCCAAAATAAATTTTGCAACTATTGCAAAAAGATCGGGCACTTAATTTACGAGTGCGACTGCAAAAATGCCCGGTATGGAAGGCCCAAAACCATTTCCTTTAACGATGAATTTCATAGGAGAAGACCCACCACAAGACAAGTTTGGATTGAAAAATTCCTTTTAGCGAGTCTCTCCGGTCCAAAATTTGTCTCGGTTCTAAAATCCTCTCCCCGGTGATTTGTTGTTTTTATTTAGGGGGAGTTAGGATCGTTTAAGCCTTTTTGCGTTTTTCTTTCAAAACATTCAATTCAAAACATTCAATTCAAAACTTTCAATTTAAAACATTCAATTCAAATTTCAAAAATTTCAATTGGTTTAAAAACTCTATCTTGTTTTTCAATCCTTTCCTCCAATCAAATTTTATGCCCCGTGCTATTTTGATAATCACAAAGGGGGAGATTTCCTTGGTTGATTGGGGGAGAAATATTTCTCTCATGCTTTGCTTTAATTTTCAATTTATCCTTTAAAGCATGCCTTTCATTTCAGTCTTTTTCATTGCTTGTTTTGCTGATTGTGATCATCAAAATAGGGGGAGATTGTTGTACCCCTCTCTCTTGGATTTTAATGATCACAATCACTCTTATTTTGTTCTAACTTGTTTTCAAGTGTTTTTGTTGATAGGCAAAAGGTTTCCAAGGAGTTGGGCCAAGAAGGAATGAAAGTAGACTCTCTGAGTCTACCGGCCAACCGGTGGATTCCCACTGGCCAGCCGGTGGTCTCTGGCAGTAGCAATGGTTTCTGTCCAGAGCCACCAGTCAGCCGGTGTGAGCTCCCTGGCCAGCTGGTATTGTCACCAGCCAGCCGGTGGCTGACCACCGGCTCGCCGGTAGAACCTGGGCAGAGAGATTTCTCTCTGTCTGGTGCACCGGCCAGCCGGTGGCTCAGGACCGGCCAGCTGGTGAGACACCACCGGCCAGCCGGTGTGTCCAGTCAAACTAGCCGTTGGGCTTTGACCAGACTTGTACTTTTGACTCCCAACGGCTCCGAAGGCCTCTCCAACGGCTCCGAAGACCCCCAACGGCCATTTGGGTGTTCCTCTCCTATAAAAAGAGGACTAGGAAGCCCCGGAAAAATATAGTAGCCCACAGGAACATTTTTCGATCATTTGGCGAACCTCCGGCGCATTCCTTCAAGGATCCCCACCTGCTCCAACTCACTTCCACAACCAAGGAGCACCACCATAGAAGCTTGGGAGCACTCTTCATCATCACCAATCAATCCATTGGCGCCCAAGACTTCTCCTTTTTACGGTTTTTATTGTTTTATCATTTTGAGCATTATTTTGAGTTTGTGCATACAAACCCTTCTTTCTCTCATCCTCCCTTTTTTTGGGTTTTCACACCACCTTCAAGGTGTGAAGAGGTTAGTCAAGCCTTCCCTGTAAAAGGCTTGAGTCATAGGTGAGCTAGCCTTCACCTGTAAGAAGGCTAGTGGGTTTCTTGCTACAACCAATAAAAAGCAAGCTGTAATAGGTTTCTAGGATGCCTTAATGTCTAGTGGGTTTCTTGCTACAACCATTAAAAAGAAAGCTGTCGTATAAATCTCTCAACGGTTGAGTTGGGAGCGGAGACATAGGCTTGGGTTTTAGGCCGAACTCCGTTATCAATTTTGTGTCTTGCCTCTTTTATTTCCGCTGCGCTTTAACTTTTTCTTAAATTGTTAAACTTTTTTAAAAGGCAATTCACCCCCCCTCTTGCCATCACTCTCCATCCAACAAACGTCACAGTTTAACGTCATGTGAGACGAAAGGAATACAAATAGTTTAAGGTCATATGTATAGATCGTTGCTGTATAGTTTAACATCATATAGCAAGGACGATGAAGGGGAAATAGTTTAACGTCATGTTGGACGTATGTGCAAATAGTTTAGGGTCATATGCATAGACCGTTGCTTATGCAGTTTAATGTCTTTCTAGACGGTGGTGCAGTTTAAGGTCATACCAGAACAATGATGATATATTTTGTGTTTATAAAAAATACTTCTTAAAAAATATGGCATTGGTTGGAGTAGTGATGAGTTCTCCATCCATCGAGATTAATGAATAAGCTCCATTGGAGTAGACCCTATGTATTAAGTAAGGTCCTTCCCATTTTAGCTCAAGCTTAGGAAGTTTCTTTCCTGGTATCATTGGAGTTCTGAGAACTAATACCAATTCTCCCTGAGTGAATGAACGAAGATAAACTTTTTTCTTAAAAGCTCATGCTATTCGATTCTGATAGACTTCCAAGTGGTGAAAAGTGCACAATATTTTCTCATCTAACCATTCCAATTCATTCAATCACTTTTGAGGTTTCTCATCTATTGATGACTAATCACAAATGGCTACTCTGAGTGAGGATAATTGAACCTCAATGAGCAAGACGGATTTCGTTCCATATACCAGTGAATATGGAGTTGACCGTGTTGTAGTGTGGGTGGTAGTCCGATAAGCCCATAAAGCACGGAAGAGTTTATCAGGCCATGATTTCTTATCTTTATCCACCATCTTTTGAAGTATATTTGACAAAGTCTTATAGAAGGATTCTATCTGGCCATTGGCTGCTGCATTATACCGAGATGAATGGTTGGATTTGATGTTGTATTCTTGATACAATTTCTTCACCTCGAATGAACAGAAGTTGGTGCCATTGTCCGTCAATACGGTATGAGGGACACCAAATCTGGTAATGATGTTAGACTTGATGAAGCTAACAATGCATTTAGAACTAACTTCCTTGAGAAGTATTGCCTCTGCCCATTTGGGAAAGAAATTAGCAGCAGTAAGAATATACTTAAACTGCTTGGCCGTAGCTGAAGGGTAAGGTCCCACCACATCCATTCCCCATGTGGAAAATGGCCACAAGTATTTAGCTGTATAAAGCAACTCTGGAGGTTGATGAATGGCGTTGGAATGTACTTGGCATGAATGACACTTATTTGTGAAATCAACACAATCTTGTATCATTGCACGCCAAAAGTATCCAAGCCTTCGAATCTGATCAGACAGTCTATGTCCAGACTGGTGGGCACCACAGACTCCTACATTCACTTCTTTCATGACAGCCATTGTCTCTTCACCATCAATGCATCTGAAGAGAACTCCATCAAAACCACGTTTTTAGAGAATTTTCTCTAGGTGATCTGGGCTATCATAAAGAGTAAAATTGACCATATGTCGCCGGATTTGTTCTTTCTCGGCTCTATTAGGTGGAAGTGTTCCATTTTTAAGGTATTCGCTAATAGGTGACATCAATCCTGTTGTATGACTATAAGGTTCAGTAATGGGACAAATTTCATTAATTTCCTCTGTTCTGATTCGAACATAAGGTGAAATTTCACGACGGTGGGCAATACTGATGGTTGTCTCATCCCGATTTGGATCTGCCAGAGCTGTGGCTATATTAGCCAGTGCATCAGCTTGAGCATTTTGTGATCGCAGGATATAAAAAAATGTTAGTTCCAAAGAAAATTCTTCCATTAACTCTCTGATGTAATCATACAAAGGTATTAATTCTTCTTTTCTAATGGTATAATCCCCATTGACTTGTTTGATTACCAGGTCCGAATCACCTTCCACCTTTAAGTGATTTACTTGTTCTTGAAGCGCCAATTCCAAGCCTACGATGAGAGCTTGGTATTCTACTTCATTATTAGTACCACCTTCCCACAATAAGAAGGAATAAGGTAACACTTCCTTTTCTTGATAAATGAGCACAATTCCTAATCCAACTTTGTTGAATTTAGGATTTTCCATTTTCCTCCCTATTGGACTTCTGGAAGCACCATCAAAATACATTTCCCATGCCTGAGGACTTTCTTGAATAGAGAAGACTTCCTCATCAGGGAGTTCAATATCTGAAGATGTGTCTTCCACTGAAGGGTGTTCAGCCAGGAAATCAGCCAGATCTTGGCCCTTTATTGCCTTTTGAGACACATACTGAATATCGAATTACTACAAAATAACTGCCCACCTTGCCAGACGTCCTGTAAGCATTGAACGACTAAGGATTAATTTGAGAAGGTTATTGCGAGATACCAATTGGACCTCGTGATGTTACAGGTAGTGTCTCGAATTCTGAACTGCAAAGATTAATTTCAGGTAGCACTTATCAATATTTGAATACCGGGTTTATGCTTCAAGCATAGTCCGACTGAGGTAGTAGAGGTTGTTTTCATTCCCACCATCATTCTTCTGAGCAAGAAAGGCACCCAATGATCACTCTAAAGCTGTCACGTAGAGGATAAGTGGTCTTCCTTCAACAGGTGGCATGAGTACTAGAATACTCAAGAGGTATTTCTTGAGAATATCGAATGCTTCTTGACATTCTTCAGTCCACTGGTAAGTGACTCCCTTCTTCATCAATTTGGTGAAGGGTAAACTTTTGCCTGCCAAATTGGCGATGAAACGCCAAATATAGGCTAAGTTTCCTTGAAGTCCTCTTAATTATTTCAAATTTTGAGGAGGTGAAATACCAAGGATTGAATTTGTCTTCTTAGGATCGACTTCAATACCACGATGGCATACAACAAAGCCGAGAAATTTTCCTGAGGTTACCCCAAAAGCAAATTTTAAGGGGTTCATCTTCAAATTATGTTTTTGAAGCTTACAAAATATGACTTCCAAATCAGCCAAGTGATTAAAAATTTGTTTGGATTTGACCACAAAATCATCCACATAGCATTCAACAAACTTCCCTAAAAGGGTTTAAAGATACGATGCATGGCACACTGATATGTTGCACATGCATTCTTTAAGCCAAAGGGTATTACCTGGTAGAAAAACACACACTTAGGGGCTCTAAAGTATGTGTATTCCTCATCTTCTAGGGCCATTCGGATTTGATTATATCCAGAATATCCATCCATGAAGTAAAGTGCTTCATAGCTAGCTGTTGCATCAATTAAAAGTTCTGTAATAGGAACTGGGAAATCATTCTTAGGACAATGCCGATTAAGATCTCTGAAATCGGTGCAAACTCTAATTTGTCTATTCTTCTTCTTTACAGGGACAATATTATCCAACCACTTGGGATATTGAACTTCTCTGACGAAGTTAGCTTTGATAAGCTTATCCACTTCAGCTTCAATTTTGGAAGCATAAGTTGCGTGTGTTCTTCACGCGGCTTGCTTAAATACTTGATGTTCTTATCATAAACCCAAATGATGAGTAGCAACATCAGGATCAATCTTGGGTATCTCTGTATAGTTCCAAGAAAATATGTATTGATTTTGCTTTTAAAAGGAAATATACATCTCTTTTTCTTCAAGAGTCATGGCCGCACTGATTAAAGTGGGGCGTGGATCTTCTTTTGTACCTAGATTTATTTCTCTGAGTTCATCCATGGTGGTAGAGATACCCTCTTCAAATGCTGGAGGAGCATCTATAAGATCTTCCTCTTCTTATTCAACATGTGTTATTTCTTTAGTTTCTACTTACATAGTATATGATAAAGAAGAACTTCCATGATTAGAAGAGATGTTAAAATTTGAACATCTTAAAGAAGAATCTTCCATTTCTGACCCAATTGATGATGAAGGGTCTTCCTTGGGAAATAAAGAGGAGATGATGGATTGAGAATCGACATCATTGTTCACCTTCGATGTTGCTATAACTTTCTCTGACCTGATTGGCGAAGTATAGACTTGTTGTATTTCAGAAGATGAAATGAAGACGTCACCATTTGGGCTTTCATCGCTGCTTGGAGGATCACCAATTTCTCTCATGTTGTCTGGCTTGATTTCCATAATTGACATTATGGAAATTTCCATAATAGTATTTTGATTTGGGTCTATCCTGTCAATTTGACAGATAGGCAACACATAATCTGTACTCACATGCGCAAATGGATTTACTGAAATCTTCTCCAAACAATATGGAGCATTAACTTTGGTAATCTCCTTTGTTGTGGATTTATACTTTTATTTCATGTGATAGAATTCCTCCTCAATGTACTGAGACTCACATGTCTTGAATGGGGCCTTATCACCATATAATGTCCCAACTTGACCATCTAAACAATATTTGAGACACTGATGGTATGATAAAGGGATAGCCGCATATTGATGTAGTCAGGGGATTCCAAGAAAGATGTTGAAAGCTGAGTCTTGATCAACAACCATGAAATCTGAATTGGATACAAGATCTCCAAACTGAGTTCTGTGTGTAACTTTGCCTAGTGGTTCTTGTTCATTTTTATCATATCCTTGTAACATCATGGTAGAAGGAGATAAATCAGATTATGTGATGCCCAATCGATGAAGTGTACGAATGGGCATGAGGTTGACTCCTGAACCATTGTCAATGAAAGCTCTTCAGAAGTCTATGTCATTGACATTTCCAGATATGTACAAAGGTCCAATATGCCCATGCACAACATCATCTTCATCTTCATCAGTAAAAGATATTATTGCATGGAATTCTGCAGGATTATTCTCTATGTGATAGACTTCATCTGTAGAAATTTTAGTTTCAAGCTCTTACGGACTTGACAAAGCCTCGATGAGTGCCTCCCGAAGATCTTTTGAAAGATTCAAAGCATCCAGAATTTATAACTTTCCTGGTACTTGGGCCAAGTATTTCAATACATCATACTTTTGATCCAGAGGTCTGCATTTCCCAACAGGAACATGTGGTTTAGTAGGTTCCTTGGAAGAAGATGCTTTGGAAGTTGATGAATCTTGTATTTGGATAGGAGTTGGTAATTTTTCTGGTTTTGGAAGATTAAACCGATTAGATCTATTTACTTGTTGAGAGGATGAAGGTGGAACCCCCAACCGATCCTCCAAAATAACTGTGACAGGACTGAATTTTTTATTGGCATAAGAACTTTCTTGTTCTTGCTGAGCTAGCTGAAGGGCTCTACCACGAGTTTCTACTGCGTATATAGTTCTAGCAGAGGTAGAATTAGAATAGTGGATTCTAAAAGATCCATGTCTTCCTTTGTATCCTGAGCCTCTAGAAATTAATCTGATTCCTCTGTTTGATATAGGGAATTCAGGCTCATCAAAATTGAAACTGCGACTAGCATATGGATCTGTTAATTGAATCATATTAACAGAACTGAAAATCAACTCTTCATTCGATGAAGACTCTGCCTGATTAGGCGGTTTAGGTTGTGCCGTTTGGTGGGACGGTGCCCGTTGATTTGAATTAGATGGCATGAAGTCTGCCAGGGTCAAAGACAACTTAGGATTTGACACGTACTCATCTTCTTCTGATTCTTTTTCCTTCTTTGAATCATTCCGTTTCTTTGAGGATTTTCCCTCTGATGAAGAGGGTTTTACTACGGCATTGATGGAAGATGGTACAATTGGTTTCTTCAATTGCGTTCACAAAATAGCATGAGTTCGGTTAATCGTCTTTCTGATCATCCAATCATCATATTTTTGTGCATTTTTATTATCAACTTCTTGACACTCACCTTCCTCCTCTGGAACTGTAGTAGTAACACATGCTACCCGAGCTGAAGAACCTTTTAATTTCACTTGCCCCCAGTCGACCATCTTTTGCAGGTGGTCTTTGAAGACAAAACAATCCTGGATGGGATGTTCCAACATTTGATAAAAGGGGAAATAATTGGGACGGTCTTCATCTCCCTCCTTGTTTGGCCTTTTAGACCTTGGAAACTAAACCAAATTATTTTCCAGAGCCGAAATGAAGTAACTAGGAATTTGTTCATTTAGGAAAGAGTATGTTTTTCTCTTTAGATCCTAAAATTGTTTTTTTCTTTGATCTCTTTTATCGTCTTGATGAAACGGACTTTGTTGTTGGCGTTCAGGAGGTGGAGCCCTTCGAAAAGATGAAGGTTTTTAAGTAGTAGCAGGTACAGGTGCTTGTTTAAGCATAACTATAGCAGTTTCTGCTTTACCCATTCTCTTTCCTAGAGCTGATGGAATTACACGAGATTTATCCTTAGTCTGTATAAGAGAATATTCAATCTATTGAGCGGTTGAGGTAAGGTCTCGAAACCCTCCTGTGTATTTCATAGGGGTCAGTGGTGTGTGTAATTCATCATGCAGATTTTCCACACAGATTGACAACAGTTCCTCTTGAGGGAGTGATAAGCTCAGGGGAAATGTTAATCCCTTCCAGTGAGTAATGAAATCAGAGACTCTTTCATTCTCCCTTTTCTTACAGTTTGTAAGATCGAAAACTGTTGTCTTTGGAAAAGTTGAGGTGAATTGAAGAAGAAATCGTTGACGGAGATCTTCCCATTCAGTAATTGACCGGGATTTCAAGATTGTATACCATACAAAAGCTGGTCCTTGCAAGGTTTGCACGAAGAATCTGAGTTTCACTGCTTCTTGCTGCTCCGGAGTTCCCATCATAGGATTGCAACAAGACACGTAATGCGTCAAATGTTGTTCAGGGTCGCCTGATCCATTGAAAATAGGGAATACAGGGTTCCCAAAATTTGATGGGGGAGATATTGAATCTACCCATTCAGAGTAAGCTTTCTTTTCTGGTTGAACCCGAGCACACTTCCCTTACATAGATTCCAACCGATCTTTTAATGACTCAATAGTAGTTATTAACTTTTTAGAAACATCCAGTTGAGCTTGAATCTGAACAGGTGCACTGACTGGAGCTTAGATAGATGTGTTGGTTGTTACTACAACCGATGGTAGCACTGCCAATTGTTGTTGCACTTTACCTGTAGGATTAGACCTGTGAGGGTTTACTGATAAAGGAGGATATTCTTGATCCATCTCATTAGCTGCAAAAAACTCACTTGGCTGACTGACTCCAGCACGCTTAGGAGGAAGACTACCTTGAAGTAGTTCTGCGTTCAAACTCGTCAATTCTTTCATTTCTTTCTCTTGTTTCACAAATATTTTCTCTAGTGAGAGTGATTGGCCTTCTCCAGAGGGATGATATGTAACCTGAATCTTTCCCTTCCCCTTGTTTGATCCCTTTCGGAGAGGGGGAAGTGGTTTATTTGAAGGAACACCTAGATTTTGGGTAAATCTTTGATTTCATGTACGCACACCTTCTTCATTTGTGTCTGTGCGTACAACTTCCTAAGTAGGAACCTCTTCATCTGAGCCCCCAGAGTGAGCCTCATATGGTGGATCCGTAACAACGACATTGATGACATTGATTGATACATAACGCATCACATCCCTTATATCATCATTTCTGTGATATTTTCTTCTTCAATGTCTTTGATGATACATTGCCTTTTGTTGATTCAATCCCTCATGAACTTCTTGATGAACTGTAATTTGGAGGGAATCTCCTGATAATTTGGCTCTTCGTTCCTCTTGAGGCTTCTTCCCCAATCGAAAAAAGACCGAATTTCTCTGAGGAGGGGATTGATGATTTGAAAAAGTCCCTAGTCTGGTGGACTGGGGTTGTTCCTGCTATTCCTGCTCAACTCCTCGAATTCTATTTGTTGATTCCGAGGGTTGGTTTAAAAGAGTCCCCAGTCTGGCAAGTTGGGGTGGCTATTGACATGCTATTTCTGAGACTTTCTTAAAAGCTCTCCTGATATTGTGGATCTTGGTTCGGAAATTAGCTGGATGCATCAACCTGTATCCACTTTTATCACTCGGCTCGAAAGACCATTGGATAATTTCTGACATTTCTGTCACTTGATGATGTGCTTGCTCCATATGACAGGCCTATTCAATATTCTCATTTGCTTGATGTTGGAGTAATTCAACAACTTATTCTCTATATTCTTGATATTGAGAAGAACTAGTTGAGGCCTATTCTTGGGCAAGATTTTGATTACAAACAAAACCCATTGACTGTGGCTGGCCACGGGCAATAACATTGCATGAGACCATTTTCGGCGGGATTTTCTAACTGGAGAGCACAGTGAAATGTAGTTCTCCATGAACACCTCATCCCCTGACATGAATACCAGATGGGGCATTGGCAATTAACTGGAACAATCTTCTTAGTGCGCCAAGGCATGAACGCTGAAGGTCTCTCTGCTGCTTTTCAGCCTTCGGATACCGAGACACTGATAGAGATGCCCAATAAATTTTACGTTGTAACCCTTCTATTATATTAACATGATTTTCATATTCATCATAAGATAATATTTTCGTTTTCAACTAACAAAGATTTTTTCATATGTTGAGACGAATATCATGAATCCTATCTTCCGTCAACATCTCTGGAATGTCATACTGAGAGTCAACCAGAGGCCAAAACATGACTAGCACTTCAACCTTTTCTAGTTGTTTTGTCATGTTCAACATTTCCTCTTTATCATTCAGTGAAGATTATTCTACCTGATTTGACTAGAGCTGGTGCATCCTTGTTGCTTCATCAGATTCAACAAGATTGGTAGAGAAACGACTGATCAAACTAGAAGATTCATGACTTAGGGGTGGTTCGTAGAATTACCTACACCCAAGTCTATCTTCCAATTGAGAAATTATTTCACCTGCTAGCAATGAAGCATCAAACATGACTGGTTTCACATTTACAAGTGCCTCAAGATAAGAGGTATTTCTCGGTAGTACATTGTCCACTAGAGCATTTTTCGGGAAATGTGCATCACTACTGTGGAGAGGACTTTCGCATCGAAATTAATCATCATGGGGAGGACCACCATGGTGGGTTACAGCAAAAGATGAGATCTCTTGCTCCTTCAAATTCTAGCCACACATAGGGTTATTGTATCTCTCATCTAAAGATGAAACTTCGAGATCGACCGAATTGTCATGAAGCAAGCCTTCATGAGGAAGTGTCTATTGAAGACCTTCAGAATTAATGTTCCCACTATTGGGAAATGAAGGAGGAGAATCATGAATTCCAACAGATAACTGTCTGAGTGTTTCAAGAACTCCAGCATCGATCAAGGCCTTGTTACAGATTGGATCTTGATCTCTTGACTGTGTTGGGCGGGTCTTCTTCTTATACGCCTTATTACTCGCCTTGGAAATCACTTGCTGACAAAAGTGGTTGCTCTGAGCAGGTGTATGTGCCTGATCAGGAGAGATGGCCAGGTTAGGCTGACGATATCTACTCAAATCAGGTGTATGTTCCTAACTTGGTTGTCCGTATGATATGGGGGAGTATGCCCCACAACCCTCTTGGACTGGAACAGATGTGTGTGTCTATTCCGGAATGAAATGTTGATGTGTCACTCCACTGGTAGGGATAGATTTATGTGTCTTTCCCTGAGATGCCGCTGAAGCTGTTATAATATCCTGGCAAGCATCCAGAATATGAGCAGGGATTTTCTTCTGCTCTTTCACCATTGATAGAATATGCTTGGTAACATCAGCTACCAGAATGGGGATATACGTCCATTTCGTGATTGGAGTCGGTGTATGTGTCTGCTCCTGTCCTCCTTTTTCCTATCAGTGAATCCTGACAGTACTCAAGTGTGGGGGCAGAAAGTTGAGTATGCCTCCTGTTTGTCGCTGGAGCTTTCCGACTAACTTCTCCATGTGCTACTAAGTGAGACTGTTGATAGGCTTGAGCAATACTAGCATGTGTATGTGCATGCTGATTGTACTTCGCCGAACGTGGTTGACAAGCTCCATCATATGTAGTTAGAAGAGCCTACAGACTAGCTGATGATGTATAAACATGTATATGTTTCTGCCTATAGTACTCCCCGGAATTTCCTGGCGGGATTGGCGTGATGCTACCAGACGAGTCTGCTGGACAGCGGAATTAAAACGGGCAGGTGTGTGTGCCCGCTCGTTGCTTGCCACCAAGTTAGGTTGGTGTAATTCTCCGGATATGGTAGAGATGAGAACCTGCTCACTATTAACCGGATTTCTCCTATGGTGATTCGTCTGGCCTGCTTGGGTTCAAGGAACCTGATCCGAACGCCTGGAGTCAGTACCCTAATCATGTGGAGGGTGCACTGCTGCACGATTCTGGTGGGGATTGTTGATGGGAGCCCTTGGGAAGGACTCTTGTATCTTTGAATTAAGGCCCTGAGGGACCAGCTCATTCACCTCCCCAGAATAAGGGAGAAAATGGTCATTGCGTTCCGGGGATAACGACCCAAAACGGTTGGAGATAGTGGTTAGCACCGCCTGCTTCTTGATCACTGATCGTCACTATCTGGACGACCAAGGTGAATTGTTCACTTGGAGGGCTTGTCAGGAAGCCTCCAGAGTTGGAATAGTACCGTTTTGACGGTACTCCTTAACCAATGCATTTGATACCCAGCATTAAAGACGCTGAGTAGGTGATGTCATCCTCAGAGCAGACGATGATCCGGCAGGAGTAGCAGTAGTGGCATTCGCAGCAATGGTTTTCACAGCAGACGTATTCACGGGTGTGAACTTGAGAGCATCCATTTCTTAGAGTGCATAAAATCTTGGAAAAGAGTGCCTGTTTGATATAACAGATGTAATCAAGATAAATTCATCCACTACATATTTTGGATGAGCACATATATCAATGGTTGTTTTTGTTGGCCCTCTCATTGAGTTTTAAATATGGATCTAACAAATAACTAAAACATCATTTTAACTTGGTTAAGGATTCACGTCGGGTTCACCATTTTTTGTCTCCCTCTGGAATTGGGGATGACCTCGTTGATTGATGGTTCAAACATTCCAATCAGTTTCTAATGAGTTTGTTCGTAGAATCGGAAACACCCAATGATTCCATATCCATTTTGACCTACTTTCCAAAGGTAGCCGCTCATTAGTTGTGGACTAATGAGGCTTAGGAATTTGTATTATTCGAGAGGATGGGAGTTTGGACTCATCACACCTTTTTGAGGGGAATTATTGTCTACTCTGGGACTCTCTTTATAGATTTAACTTATGTTCATGAATCCTTATTACATTACCAAGTATAAAATGAGCTTTCCTTTAGTCTTACAATCAATGATTAGTACGTAAGAAATTCAGAGAATCTTTTATATGTATTCGAGGTTCCTTATCGATGAAGAATCATTTGTATTTGTTAGAGAGTCTTAGTTTATGGTATCTTTAAAAATACATAAAAGTATCTTGGTCATTATGATGACTATACTGGTTTTAAATCCACTCAGTGGGGCACTTGAATTTTATTGTAATTCAGTAGGACATGGATTATTTCGGAGTTGGGATCGTACCCGCTGATGGGATACCTATGTATCCTTTGTTTTGGAAAAGGAATCAAAACCCACGTAGTTTGAGTAAGGGAGTATGATGTTTATGCATGATTTATGGCTCATGAAAGATGTCATGATTACTTTTACACTCTAAGCTCATGTGAGTCATGGTCGGTGTGAGAAAAAAGAGGTATCGGTGAAACCAGACAATTTGTTCCACGAACGATGCAACGATGTGGGGCCTATGTGTGTATGACTGCCCAAAATAAATGAGGATTAAGATTTACTTCAGGGAGGAAATCCAAGAATAGGGTCCATAAAGGTATATGTGCTTCATGGATATTTGGATACTCTAATCTTGTGGCATACTCCTAAGGAAGATGCCCAAGTTATGAGGGGACTTATGATTGGGTTTTACTCCTGAGAAGGAAGCCCAGGTCAAAAAGAAATTAATACTGGGGCTTACTCCTGAAAAGGAGGCCCATATTTGAGACTGGGGCTTACTCATGAAAAGGAATCCCAGGTTAAGAGAATTATGGTTAGGGATTACTCATAATGAGGATGCCCATATTTGGGAACTTTAAGACGGGGGCTTACTCCTAAGGAGGATGCCCAGATTAGAGGACTTGGGGCTTACTCCTAAAGAGGATGCCCACAGTAATGAGAATTTGGACTGGGGCTTACTCCTAAAAAGGAGGCCCAGGGTAATGATTCTCTCATCTTAAAGAATGTGGTTGAATGAATGAAATCTCAATCTTTAGTGACATAAAGATGTGTAAATCACGATATTTTGAGAGATTTTCCACGGAGTTCCTTTCAGATAAGGAAGACAAATCAAGAAATCATGCCATAAATGGCTTTGAAGAGTGTCTTGAAGACTGAATTTTGAATATGAGAGGTGTAATGGCATAAGAGGGGTGAAATGGGCAGGAAAGGAACCCAAAAAGGTAGGGGCATGCAAGTCCTGGAAGGCACGCAGGTACTATGTGGGCACGCAAGTCCTGGTCGCGCAGGTATACCTACGCGGCACATGGGTACTTGCGTGATTTTCAGCCCTTAGAGTAATATTTGGGTGATCCTTGATCAAATCCTTTAGAATAATCCATAGAGGCTTTCTAGATGATGGCGCGCAAGTTATGGTGAAGAAGTAGGGCAGCGTGCAAGTGTTTTCATTTCACTTAAGGTTAAAACACTTAGGCGCGCAAGTGTTAGTGAATTCTAACACTTAGACCTTACTCCACCTGTTTCGACCTTCCATTCTAGGTAAAGAATTACCTTAGAAGTGTTCTAAAGACCTGAAGAAGATACTTCGGCGTTCAAAGCTCTGTATCTGAATTCTGGAAAAATTCCTTCTGAAATGGGGGGCCCACCGGCGGTATTTATAGGCTGGAGAAGACCCCGGAAGGTTATCACCTAGGGCGCGCAAGTGACTTGCATGACTAACTTCGGCGTGCAGGTGTACTTGCACGACCATTGTATAACTTGTGTGACCCTTGTGCAATGTTCTTCTTATTCATTCCTTTGTCGATTTTTGATATTTTTCCAAAGGTTGAATCACTTTAAGCTTAGATATTCCCCTTTTCTAATCTTTAGATTTTGTGACGAAAGGAGCGTCAACAGTCACCATAGGGTTTACTTATTCTTTTTTCTTTGTAAAAAAGATTTATCGATGTTACTATAGATTAATTATCATAAGTTTAACATGATCACAATCAAGAAAAAGTATCCCCTACCCCTTATTTATGATTTATTTGATCAACTCTTCAAATATTAATACTTTTCCAAGTTGACCTCCATTTTGGAAATCATCAATTGAGGGTTAAGAAGGAGGATATACCCAATTCATAATTTTACACAAGGTATAGACATTGTGAATATATAATGATGCTATTTGGTCTTGTTAATTCCATTATATCTTCATGGATTTAACAAATAGAATTTTAGAGACTACGTTGATCAATTTTTAAAAGTCTTTATTGATGATATTCATATATATTAAAAGGTAAAGGAATATCATGATAATCACTTGAAAATTATTATGGAGAATGTAAGAAATTATTTTATATTTGAAAAATTAAAAAAGTGT
This sequence comes from Viscum album, assembly GCA_963277665.1. Lineage (NCBI taxonomy): Eukaryota > Viridiplantae > Streptophyta > Magnoliopsida > Santalales > Viscaceae > Viscum > Viscum album. Next base: position 2,100,768,897 of record OY728130.1, on the reverse strand, counting down.
GAATATATGTTATAGAAGGTTTAATTTTTTGATCATATAATCTCAATATGACGTATATTGGTGGATCCATCGAAGATAGAGGCTATTAAACATTGGATTCGACCCACCATTATGACTGAGATACAAAGTTATCCCAATTTGGATAGATAATATCGATATTTTGTGGATAATTTCCTCTGACTATCAATTCCAAAACTCACGGTAACTTGGAAGGGATCCAAGTTTCTTTAAAAAGATAAATGTGTGGAAAATTATGAGGAACTAAAGAGAAGGTTTGTCAGTGAACCTATTCATACATTACCATATAGTGTATCAGTTTTTTAATCAATAATGATGCATAAATGAAGGTATTGATATGAATTATCATCTATAATGAAATGGTGATATCTTATAACTCATAATAGTTGAAGGTTCATTATAAAAAAAACACTACTCATGATTTGGAGTTAGGTGAAATATTTTTTTCTTAAGGATATAGAATAAATCTCTTTCTAGAGAATGATGTGTTATATACCTATCAAAAAAGTTTAAAGTGTAAATTGAAATAGAAGGAATTGAATATCTATCAAAGAAGATGGTTGGGGTTGAATAGGCATTATAACTTCTAAATACATTACTACCTTGGAAAAGAGAACACAATGATTAATGCTTTGAGTAGAAAGGATAATGCTAGATTATCCATGATAAGGAACAAATAAAATCCAATATTAATGGATTTAAAAAGTATGGATATGGAAATCATTAAATAAGTGGGAAAATATTATATATCTTAAACAAAAAAATTATCTATATATCCAAGTGATGGTTAAAGAGTAATAGAAGGATGACGTAGCACTAAAGAATAAGGTTAGAAATTTTCAAGAGTTTAACCTTTATTATGATGATATGATAAGGTTCAAGAACTCTGTATATGTTCTATATATAAAATTTTTAAAGAAGGTTCTATTAGAGTAATCTCATAGTTATTCATTCTCTACTCATCATGGATGTATAAAGATGTATAAAGATTTGAAATAGTATTTATAGTTAGACGGACAAAAGAGAGATGCTGAAGAGTTTGTATTTCAGTGCATGGTACATATGAAAGTTAATGATAAGAGATAAAATTATAAGGGTATGTTACAAGCATTACCCATATCAAAATGAAAATGGAAAACATCACCATATATTTTGTCATTGGACTACCCAAAATATCTAGAGGAAATAATTCTATATGGGTTATAGTTCATCGCCTAATGAAGTCAGCATACTTTATTGATATTAGAGATGATTTATATATGGATCATCTTTAAAAGATATACATTTAAGAAGTTGTAAGGTTCAATGAAGTACAACATTATATTATATCTGATCAAGATCTGAGGTTTACCACAATGTTTTGATGATTTATTCAGTAGGATATGGATATGGAGTTGAGTTTCAGCATTGATTATTATCCTCATATAGATGTTTAGTCTAAGAGAAATATTATAACCCTATAAGATATGGTGATATATTCTTATATGAATTTCAATGATGGTATGGATCTAAAAATTCCTCTAGTTAAGTTTTCTTAAAACAATACTTTTCACTCAAGCATTTAGATGGCCCCATATTAATCCCTATTTGGAAATATGTGTATAAATCCAACATTATTAGATAAAGTTGGATAAATAAATAAATTGGGACCTGGCCTAGCTAAGGAACTAGTGGAGAAATTTATATCCATTCAAAAACAAATCAATGTGTCTTAGAGTTGAAAAAAATTATGCTGACAATCGTTTGTTTGATATGGAGTTTGAAGTTGGTAATAAGGTGTTTCTATGAAAATATCCCAAGAATAAGATTACAATATTTCATAATAAAGGAAAGTTAATCCTTATGTATAGTGGCCCTTTATAGATTCTTGATTGAGTAGGTACATTTTCATATCACTGGTCACGTCAACTGAACCTCTCTCAAGTCCACGATGTGTTCCATGTGTCTCCCTTGAAGAAGTAAATACCTGATCCATAACATGTGATAAACTCAGAGGTCATAACGATTGATAATTATCTATCTTATGTGGAAAAACTATTAGAGAATCTGGATCAAATAGAGAATGTTTTATAACACAATTCCACTCACCTGGTCATATTTTTATGGAAAAACTACTAGCTTGAGGAAGCTACATGGGAACCAAAAAAATATGAGGATAGGCATGGAGCCAGATGGAAACGTCATCAAGAGACCATTGAAAGAATGATCTATGACAACCCCTAACACCACCAGGAGATCAGTTCTGTCCTCATTGGATGAACTGGAGGATTTTCTATTGGCAAGGGGAACAAAATAGCACACGAAGAAGAGAATCAACATAAAAACAGTGACGACCTTGAGTCATTTTTTTATCATGGATGAACAAGAATGCAGTGCACCAAGGGAATGGACTAGTACTATGAAAATGGAGGCAGAAAGCCTGCTGGGTTTCTCTTTCACACTCTCACCAAGTAGCCATAACACAAGTTTGGTAATTTCAAACTTTGTCATGTGTACTTGTGGGTTGTGTCTTTTTGCGTTTTATGCCTTGGAGGATGATGATTGTGTCACTCAGAAAGTAAAGAAGTTTGTTGGCCCAGATGACTTGTTTTCATTGTTTTCTATTTTAAGTCCTCTGCATTGGAGAAACTGAAGTTAGGTTGTTTTGCAGAGTCAATGGTTGTTACCTTGTGTGAATATAAATGTAGAACTGGTTGGAGGCTTTCGGCAAAGTGTATGTGCTTCAGAAGCAGGTTGATTTTTCTCATGCCAACTCTTATGGATTTTCATGGATTTTTGAGGTGCTTGTTTTCATTTTCATTCCTCTATTCGCTTTTATCTTGCTGGTACAATATCATTGTACCTCATGTAATCACCTGACTTTTATCTTTTTCTTAATAAATTTTGGGAATCATGGGTTCTACTCATGCTCTGAGCCTTTCTGAGTATTTTCTTCAAATAAATTTATTTTTTTAATAACTTGCATTACACACAACACCAATTTTAAACGAACCATAATATACTATTAAAAATATTTTTATTTATGCATGATCACTACAACCTATCCTTTTAAATTTTCTAGTATGAATGGGAATATAAAAATTATTTATATTACGTTTTAAGATTTTATATAAATAAAATAAATTGAAAAATAAAAAATGATTTTTTTGGTAAATTTATTATATTCTTTGAATGTAATTTTTCTAAAAAATGGTTATTATTTATTTTTATCAAAAATAATAAAATTTAATATTTTAAATTTTAGAAATTTTATTTTTTAAAATTAAATATATTTTTTGAATTGGCATTTCAAAGTTATCTTAGTGTGAATTTGTGGGAATGTTTTTAAAAAAGTTTAATTTTTTTAATGAATAGTGAAAAATATTAATTTTTATTAGAAATTTAGTTTTTATTTAAATCATTTACAAGTAACATTTTTAAAAAAATATTTTAAATGTAAAATCTGTTTAATTACACCAAAATTTATCCAATTTATCTCATTGGAATCAATTTTATACTGAGTTTTTATATTAAAACTTTCTATATTAATGAAAACGTTTTCTTTGGAAAACTATTTTTTGTCTCATCTATGAGTTTACTTTTAAATTAAAATTTTCCATATATGTGAATTGAATTTGGAAAAATGGATTTCATATTTTGATTTAGTATAATTAATATTATGTAAAAATTTTAAATTAATTTTTGTTCATAATTAATAGTAAACATAAAAAAATTCAATCACCGCAATTAATGTTAAAACGGGTTTACCAGGGGGGTTATACTAAAAATATAAGGGTTTAAATGGCCTAAATAACTTTTCAAACTCATGTTTTAAAGATATATTTTGACCTTAACTCGTATAAGGTTCTATAATTATCTATTTTTTATCTTTTTTCCAGGTTTAAAATTTGAGAATACCATTTTATTTTCTAATATTTCAATTTTTTCATGCCCCCTCTTATAAAAGGGTTCCCCCTATCCTCTCCTCTTTAGACTTCCCAATCCTTTTGTTTTTTAAAATACCTATGTAATTGTCTTCTATAATTTCCCTCTCAAATACTATAGGAAATATTTTTATTATTAAACTCTCTTCATAATGATTTTAATTATAACTTATGGAGGTTGTCGATAGTAGAGGTATCATACTTAAACGAAAGTTTTTATTTTATTTATTCATCCAAATCATTAAAATATTATTACACTATGATAATATAATAATGTAATTGTATACCATATGATAATTTTTTATTTTCTAATGGAATAACTTATATCCATATCCTTTTCTATCAAATGGGAAACGAAATTGTTGATCGTGTTTATGAAGGACAACCGCCTCGTGAACCGATGTAATTATTTTCCATCACCAACTATCAAGGGTATATATAATTATGTATTTACCATATTTATATTATATTTATGAAATGATTATACTTTTTAATTATAATATTAGATTTACCATCTTACATTCCAATCCGTTGAAAATTTATAATGTCACTCGTGCATACGTGTGGACTACTGCCTCCACAATGAGATATGACACATTTTTCATTTTATTTTGAAATGTATGGTAATTAGGGTATATTTAATTAATATATGTGTTATATTTGATATAATAATGATTCTGTAATAGTGTATGAATATTTAACTTTATTTCATTCTATCAGTACTGAAAAAGGAATCCATGTTCATGCATATGTATGACCTATCATCCCCATGAATTATGTAATTCATTTTTATCTATAACATAAATTTAATTATCTAAATATTAAGATACTATATATATCTATATCATGGTTAAAATTTTGGAGATGATGGAAACATGATCAATGCAGAATGACAGAAAATACCGAACCAAAACATAAGTGAAAATGGAGTAATTATACAAAATATGATTTTAACAATGAATTGTTAATAAATGGGTAATAAATTTTCATAAGTAAATAATATGTGGTATGATATATGTGATTATATTTCATTAATTTATTTATAATAAATGTATATTTATTCAATATTAGGTTCAAACGTATTCACCCCATGTTTCCTTTATGTGGTGTATATACTACCCATGAATGTATTCTTTTTATTCTTTTTATGAAAATTATGAGATATAAATACCTATATAAGGTTATTTCATTCATGGGTATTACAATTAAAAATTTACCAAAGTGGTAATGGTTTTATGTTACAATCTCTTTGTTTATCTGGATTGTTTATGACTTTGTTTCTAATGATTAAATATTACAATATATCTCTCGAGAAAGTCCATAATTTTATTCTCAAATATTTATTTCATGAAAATTCATTTTTTCACATCATTTTCCCCTATTTATTTGTGCAAGGGTCCAAAATAATATTTTTAAATAAATTAAACATTATTTATATCTTCAACTAAAAATCAATTTTCTCCCATATCCATGTTTTCAAAAAATGTTTCAAAAAATGTTTATAATATTATCCAAGGATAATTTAATGATATTTTTAACCATGTTTTACATTTAAAAAATGGTTTAATAGGAGTCTTTTAGTCTCTTTAAAAACAATTCCCTTTTGAATTTTATCAAAAATTTGAATGGAATCTTAATTTTAATGTGTAATTCATAAACTTAATTTCTCTCCATCATGACCTTTAAATCATTTAATGATTACATTAAATGTTTTCAATTTTAATTTCAAATAAAATGTTTTATTTAATATTTTATATTTTAAAAAAATTTAATAAGTTATTTTAATGTGGAAATTATATTTTCCTTAAGAAATGTTCCAAGATATATTTTAAAATAATTTTCCATCTAAGATTCCATCATTTGATATTACTTAATATTTTTTTAATATATTATCCAATGATATCATACTTATCCTTTCTATGAGTTTTTTATTAATATTATTACAAGATGTTTATGGAACCCATTTATTTATCGTGGGTTATATTTATGAAACATGTTTCCTTTATATGGGTTATACTATGATGAAATGGTGAACTGTTTATAAAACCCATTACTTTTTATACTTCTATGTATAACACAAATCCATGTCTTATGATAGTGTTATACTCTCATCGAATATGTTCTTCGGCTCCTTATGATTAATTTATTATTAACTACCAATATTTTCAGAAATTCTCAAGATTATGATCTTTGGTATGATGGGTGTGGTTTTAAAATTTTTTTCTCATATTCTCATGCACTTATTCTTATGTTAAGTTGATATATACCTTATTTACCCTTACTAAGAATCTAAGCTTACCCTTTCTTTTATTTCATTTCCCCATGTTATAAAAAAATTTATTATATATGATATATATATATATAATAAGGGTTATAGTTATGAATAACTTGGTAGGATATTATTTATTCCACCTATGAATCTAGTGTTTATGTATTCATGCTTCCAAAGGCAATAGACCTAAACTATTCTGGCATGGATCACTATGTTATGTAATAAATATTAATATATTCAGATGTGATATGTATGAATGAAATGTGTGGGCCATTATAACATTGGTCATCAAATCCATTCTAATAATAAGTATAAAGATATCAAGATCAAGAACTAGAAAGTCCCACAAAACCTTGAGGTCTATAATCATCACCCGGCATGTGGTATTTTTAAAACCTTATTTCTTAATCCTTTCTAAGGGAATAGAAATATCCAACAAGACATTTATAATTATTGATCACAATCCCTAAACCTAAATTATTTTAGAATATAGAAAATAATTAGTTTCAACAATATCAAAAAGAAATAGAACAATAGAGGATGAAATAAACATCATTCCTCTAATAGTAGTCTGTCATGCTTCAGATTCCTCCGGTGCAAACACTACTAAAAAATAAAGATTATCTTATCTCTTAAATGAGATTTCTTCATAGTGTGATCATCCACCTTTGAATGATAATGAGATCCACCATGATTTATGTATTTGAACAAACCCAAGATCCATTAGTAAGACTAGATCCAATTATAATACAATAGGATATCCCTCTACAAAAATGCTTAAGATGATTGGGTTGTCCACTTTTAGACACCAATAAAATTTTGAATTTCCATGTGTTATGTGTTAGATTCATTTTTAACCCTTATCATGGTCAAATCTAGTGATTGGGTGTGTTTTATACAGTGTTTCTATTGACATGGTGAGGTGTGGTATATTGTATTTGATGTTCACCATGTCAAAAAATGTATGGGGTTCCTTATAAAAAGAATGTATTGGATTTCATAAATAAATTTGTGATTCTAGAATTTCAATCATGATGATACAAATAGATTTATTGGAGCTATTTAAGAAATTGGATCACCTGGATAGGGATGCATCCTGAAAAGTTCTTGGAGAAGTTCTAAGACTATGAATACCCTGATGCATTCATGAATAAATAGTCTAGGAAGTTTTTTAGTGTGTGCAATAATTTTTTATAAGAAAAAAAATACATAATGGAAGAAAACTAATTAAAATAAAATTGTTGGGAACTTGGTCATTCTAAGACATATAATAAAATTATGGAAAAGGAAAGGATTTCACATAGCTGAAAAAGTTGCAAGAAAGTAATCAATAGTTTTGTGATTTTTTTGTGAAAATAATGTTTCGATATTACCTCATTAAAATATGAAAAAGGAATGTAATTCATGAAATATTGATTGTTTCATGAAATATTAGTGATTCATGAAAGTAGGTTTCATAAAGGTGGTATTTTTTGTGTAGGTGAAAATTTATGTGAAGATTCCACATTTTTAAAAAGTATACATGAATGAAATATATGCACAAAAGTTTCATAAATAAAGGGAGTTACATTGAAAAACTAAAGATTTTGACGAAATTTTGTGGTATGTAATAAATATTTTTGAATGAGTAGTAACAACTATAAATAGGCCACTACACCCCTAATTTGATAAATCCTAACTCATTATGATTCCAAGGATTTTAATTCCTCGAAGGGTTGTGTGAAGGTTTTTCTTTATCAAAGAATTCATAAGAACATTAGTTACATGAATAAAGGACTTATGTCTTTTCATGCCAAGTGATATTTATTAAAGTCTTCATGTATTGTGAAAGTTTTTTGTTTTGGGATATATAAAATGTCCCATAAAAAATGGGTGTTTCTCAACATAATTAAAATATTGTGAAATTTGGGAGTTTCATGAAATATTGAAAGTTTCAAAATGGATGGGAGATTTTAAAAAGTGTTCTGTTTCCCGAAATAGAGAAAGTGTGGAGCTCATTAATGACCTTTCTAAAGGAATATAGTATTCATTGAAGAGTAGATAAACAGTTAATGTGAATCTATTATAGTGGTGGTGTTCACAACCAAATTTTGAATGAGATGCATTCATATCATTGAGCACTAATTAGTGTAACAAATTTTAGATAGTGAATTTATGAATTGGACAATGTTCAAAAAATATTTCCATACTAAAGTAGTGTGAAAAATAAGATGAAAATGGGAGTGGCCCATGGGTGGAATTAAGTTAAACCATAAATCTTGTAAAAGAAGTTATCTTGTAATGTAGTGACCATAGATAAAAAAACAATATCCATATGACCAGTTAAGATTAGTGGTTTTTTCTACATCGAAATAGTTTTTGTGTGTAATCCTTGGACATAGCCTAGTGTGGGTGATACATGTAAAATTATTGTATCATTTATGATTTCTTTTCTTATATTATATAGGATGATAATTGGTGCATGTGTAATGAGTGATAATTGATCTTATTTTAATAAGACTAAGAAAACTACACCAGTTGATCATATCATCTCTTAATAGGTGAATAATAAAGTGACCCTACTATAAGGTTTATTTATAGGTATATAGGGAACAATTAATGAGTTTTATATCCTAATTCACCCCACCCCCAAGGAATCTCTCAATAAATTCCCTTATGGTAATGACATCCAAAATGATGACATTTACCATGTGCTTCTATATAGTTTTTATTGGTATAACCATGCCACCCACACTGATAGTAAAATACCCATTGTGGTTTCATAGAATCCTGAGAAATAGGTCCATATGTAAACTGATCACCCTTTTGTTTCCTTTTTGGGATATATGACACTCACATACTACCTCCTTCAAAATCTAAAGCTCCACTTAATCCAATCATACTAGCTATGAATGCCTTAAAATTAATGTTTTATCAACCATCACAACACATTTTGGAAGGCAGAAGAGAATAAAAATCAACTAAATATCAGCCCTAAAACCCAACTGAAACCTATGAACCGTGAGTTATTTATTATAAATGGATCTGGTGATAAGTATACCTACTCAGAAAAATGAGTGGCGTACTCAATAATTGAATTCTCCCCTTAATGTATGGTCAAAAATTACCATGTATTTTCCACATGCAACATTTTAGGATAAAGTTTTTTATTGAAGACCCTCATGATTGATGTCCAGGTATGATCATTATGTAACATAGCTTGCAAGATATAGTCCCATAATTTTATTCTAGGACCTTCAAGTAGAAAAGTGGATTAAACCACCTTATAGTCCTATAGATTTTTTAAAAATTAGAATATCCTCTTGATTTTATCATGACACTGTTTATATTTTTATGGTCCCTTATCACCATGGATGATAGGGGGATTCTTCTTCATAAATTATGATCCATGGTCCCCCACTCATCCTTGGTTTACAACACCTGACTAGCCTAGAGTCTTAATTTGGTGTATCACTTTTTCCACCAATGAAAGGACTCCTAGAGGGTTTCCTTATAGAACTTGTCTCACAGATTCCTCTCTTATATTTATAATATCTCTTCTATGAGTTTTCTTATAATAAACACAAAATAAAACATACAATTATATTAAGATAATGTATTTTAAACAAAATATAACTATAGGAATCTATATTAAATCCTTCAATCAACAAGAATTTAAATAACCACAAATTCAAAAAAATGAGAGATAAAACATAGAAAATGATAGGGTTATCTAAATAAACCCAAAATAAAGTTCTTTAAAATAAACTAAAAATACAAGCACTATCTTGAACAAAATACCTGACTACCCATAGTAACTCAAGTTCAAAGATATAAGAGAGTTAGTCAATCATGCTTCCACGATTACTACCTAAATTATGATAGTGCTAACACTAATAAACTATAGAACCAAAACCAAAATCGGGATGTTTCATTAAACTTTTCTTAGGTATTGGATTTGATTCCATTTTCTAATGAATCATCTTGGGATGACTTGACACGTCACCTGAGATATCCTTCCATGAGGTGGAGAACAACAATACTAAAAAAATATTTCTCATAAATATAAATGAAAGGATATAACTAAATAGAGTATAATTTAGGAGAAAGGATAACACAACCTTGAGAAACACCAAATCATTCTAAAATGGATAAAAAATAAAAAAATATAAGATAAAAACAAAGTCTGATGTGACAAACATACACCACAATTAAAAACATCTATGAAGATAACACCAACCCAGATATTTAGGTGAGTTACAAGATTCCATTACCTTTACCTCTATCTTGTAAAACCATATATCCCTAATTAATTAAAACTATTCACCTTTGATAATGGATATTGCAAAGTAATATATTTTTTCCCCATAATCCTTGATGATATCCACCAAAATCAATGAAGGATCGCCATGGAAGAAAGGATAAAAGCCTTTAAAGCATCAAGGAGAGAATTGTTCAAGATAATAAAGGATTAAAAGCTAATTGGAGGTTAAATGGTCAAGGGAATATGGTTAAATTTCCAATTTTAATAATCCCATATGGGGAACATGGTTAGGAAATATGATTAGGAAAACCATGTGGTAGCTACTACCCCTTAGAAAACCAAATTGTACAATTACCTGGGGATTAACACACGGTTAGAAAATCCATGCTCCAGTTGTGTGTTAAACATGAGAGAAAAACCCACTCAACAAAATTTTATTTATGGTGACTCACATAGTCTGAAAACCCGTGAAAATTACCAATGGAACCAAAAGAGTCATTTTTCATGGTTATCAAACAATTAATCATAACCATGTGCAGACCTTGTGCATGTCATGTTTTCTCAAAATCTATAAATTTTCAACCAATGACTCTAAAAACCCTCTAGAACCTCAAAATAGATAATACATGCTCAAATTAATGAATTTATGTGACTTGGAGGGAATAATAGAGTGTATATACTATGTATCTTGGATCAATAGAGATAATGGTGACCAATTTAACATATTATTTATTGTTTATAATTTCTACTAGACATATATGATATAATATTTTTTTAATATTTTTTTATTTTTTATTAATTTTAATCATGTTAAATTTCCTTAAAACCATTCAATTGAATGTTCTATGGGGTCTATTCTATAATCATATGAGATATAAAAATGAATTCAGGGGTTAAAACATTTGGGTATACTCTAATGTTTTAACTTATTCATTAATTAATAATTATAAACACAATTACAAATGTTTGGGTTCATTCTCAATGCCTAAAACTTATGAACTTCACTTTAAGTAGAAAGAACATTTTTTGGTATTTTCAAGATAATTGGAATTTCATGAAATTCAAACCCTCAAATTAATCACTAAAAATTCTTTTTAGATCATTAAGTGGTTAAAATTTAAAAAAAAATAACTAATGTAAATGAAAATTAGATTAGAATATTGAATTTTGGACATCTAAAAATGTAAATTGGGAGATATATTTTCATAGGATCGATTTGGTATGTAAACGGTTTTTACCAAGGGAATGTGTTTCTATGGACAACTAAATTTTAGCTTAAAATTTTTATACAAAGTTATAGATTTTCCTATGAGTAATAATCACAAATTTCAAATGATCCTTTCCATAATATTTTTGTTATGTCCTAGTATAATATATGTTGATAGGTGGGTGTGAACCAATTTAGTATTTGAAGTAATAATCATTTTAGTGTAGGTATAATTTCAACTACTTGTTTAAATTTTTTAACATATTCCGATCTTCTTTTGAATAATTTTTTCCCTATTATTCTAGAATGGTACCTCCTCTTGTGTGTTTTTATTATTCATATGAAATTATTTATGCAATAAATTCAAAATATATTTATTATTTCATAGTTTTATATTGTTTTATTAAATTACAATTCTATATAAATAATACAAGAAAGAAGTATAAATCATATGTGTACACATGAAATATATAACCAATGATAATTTCTTATTTTTTATAGAAAGTCACATGTTTCATTTAAATCAATGATTTAGTTAGAAACACAAGATGTGATGGGTTTATTAGGGTTAAATAACACTTATTCAAAATTTTAAAGATAATGATACCAAATCTAACATCATCTCTGAATTGAAACAAAAATCATAAATAAATATACATAAATAGCATATCATTCATCAAATATAGTGGATCCTCCTATCATAAATCACATGCTTAATGAATATCTCTTAGAACCATCCAAAGTAATCCTTATATATAGGGTATATATGGGTTAATACACCACCTAACACTTATGTAAGACTTCCATTCAACCATGATATGCAAGAAATTTTTTTTTAAAGGAAGGAGGACAGTTATTTATCATAGATATAATCAATGTTATACAAATATATTAAAATTTAATTTTATTATGGATACTCACTGAGCCTTCACAATATTTACATAAACATTTCATAATGTTTGAGTAATTGATTGGATTGAAATTATTTATAATCATTTTATCAATGCATTTATCATTTAAAATATTTATTTTAATCTCCCAAATATTTCATCATATAAAATATAAATAATAAATAATATATTACATGGAAGAAAACACTATAATTAATGTTTGACATTAATAATATATATTATTAGTCATAGAATATTATGGATATATATTATAAACCTTGATATATTCTCATATAAGGCAGTAAAATATTTATAAGGAAGCGTGATAACATATTTATATATCATATCTAAATATATACCCAAATAAGGAATATGATATGCCTTTGCAATATAAATTTAATACAAAACAAAAATTTTATATCATATCATATGATATGGCCAAAATACATCATATGTATTAGATGATTTAGGGAATATATCCATTTATGTCCCACTTGAACTAAATCCTTAAAGACTATACATCATTTCACCTATATCATATCTCATATAATAACATATCAAAACATATTAAACTCTCTTTAGATATGTTCAAAAGAGTATAGTAAAATTGTCATTATTTTCACCATGTATAACATCATATGAAAAAGTTTATAAATATCCATCAAAAATCATTTTTAACTCTAAAACTCTTCTAAGGTAGCTCTCTATGTTTTATAAAATTTAATCCACATTCATCCAACCAAAAAGTTTGACCCCAAATGAATTTTTATAATTGAGAACATTTATGAATTATATAATATAAAAAAATGTAATCAAATTGAAGGCACTACAATGGTGTCAATTCTAGTAATGATACAAAGGGATATGGGGTGATCTCCCTCAAACACAGACATTTCTATACCTATTTACACCAATTATATCATACACATTAATTCATAATAATATAATTCCTTAATTTGTGGCATTATTTAACCATGATAAATGTATTTTTTTCAATCCTTTGTAGCCACTGATATGTTCTAGATTACCCAAGTATATAATGAAAAGATGGATGAATGCACCACATGTCATTCACCTTCATTAATGAGAACTTTAAAATATTCCCACTAAAAAGATAAGAACATCCTATATGTATTTATTTTAAGATAGTGTTATACTCCTCAAGTCTGTCTAAATAAATGACTTAGTTTTCAGGATCATAATATAATATAAAAAATCTTATCTTAGTTTAACCTCAACCGAGGAAATGATCATCCACATACCAACCCACCCCAGATTAACCTAACCTCAACAATATAATAATAAATATATCAAATTATGAATGTTCTCATTATTGGTATATTTTCTAACCTTATGTATGGGGATTCAATATGAATCATTTATCCCTATTATACAAAATGCAAATTGTATGACAATTCATATGGAAATATTTGTAGGTGATCCCATATAAAAACTCATTCTTCACCTCATGACCATATTATATATTTATATATATAATAATACCCACTATATCCTTAAAATGTTATGAAATTTTATAATTTTTATGATGGCCAGTTATTAGGGGTAATTCAAATTCATTCGTTGTGAGGTTAATTATCATTTCACTTCATGATTATATATACCTAGTATAAACTAATCATAAAGAAAAGACTGAATTTTATATAAACTAATGCATTTTATCTTCTTAAAATCCATCAATAATATTTAACAAAACAATATATAAGTGTATATCTAATAATATCATATATTATATAATGTGAGGAAATCCTTCTTCTCGATCCAATTTTAAAGTATTATTAAACTCATTATATATCTATGTAATTTCTACCATGAATATTTCTCACCATACGATAAATCATATAATTAAACTCCATTACTAAGTAACATTTTAGAAGAAATATTTTTTAATAATGTTGAGATTAGGAATTATATTCCTAATGTTAAACTCTTTGAACATGTATTCAAAATTATTTACATTACAAAATCAAATGTTATAATATTAACAAAATATGTTTTCTAAATTGAATTATTTCTATGTTAACCACAATTATATTTTTTGGGATATTTCTATTTAAAAATTTTGAGGTAATTTCAGTTACAAAATTTTAACTCTTTCTATTAATATCATTCTAGGACAAACAATTTTAAACTTCTTTTAGGATATAATAAAACATTACTGTTGAATATAAATGGTATAAAATTTTATTTCTTATACTTAGAACTTTTATAACTCTAAAAATACTCAAACTATATTCTTAAAAAACTATATTGTATATAAAATATCATTTTTTGATATGAAAACTCCTTTATGATAGAAAAAAAAGTTTTATTTCCGAGAGTGTTAATGATTAGAAAATAAATTATTAATTTTAAAATCATATATGGTGTTCTATTTTTTAAAAAACAAATTCTAAAAAATATTTAAATTTTTAAAATATATAGATTTTAGTTAATTGGAACTCTTTACTTAATATTTTGAAAAATATCGTGGATAAAACAATTTTATCTTATCTTATTTTCAAACATGTTATTGAATTATATTAATCAAAACCCATGTATATTATTTCTTATTATACATTAAAAATATTTTTTTTAATATAAAATCTCTTATCACAGAAGATAATTGAGATAAAAATAGACATCCTTTATTCAAAATTAAACCAAGATTTAAATTAATTGATTATATCAAACTACTTGATGTAGCAGCTCTTGATCCATCACTTGAACACATAAATTAATCTTTAAACATGAATACTTCATCATTTTTGAAATAATATACATATTAAAAACAACTTTTAAATGTATAGTTTCTATTATATACTATAAAAACCAAAATAATAGATTTATATAACATTAGTACCTAATGAAAACTCTTCACTACCACTCTAGCATGGATTGGGGATGCCACTCTAGATATTTTATCATTAATTTTAGACACTCTTAATAGCAAGAAGGGGATATATATTCATGACCATTCACCCCATGTACCAACCCTTAAAAATGATCACTATATCTATGTGATATCAATTAAAACAATCTAATACAAGTTAAATTTCATTTATAGATTGAAATGGTGTCAAGGCCACTTGTTTATACTCCCTCCACAACTCCTATTAAATTTTTATTATTTATTATAATTAAATAAGGATGAGAGAAACTAATACAATTTAATACCACTAAAAAGATACTTGGAATTCTAATATATCCATTATTATAGTGTTATATGCTAAGAAAAATATGAACCAATTGATGAATCTTTACAGAAAATTAAACTTCCCAAATTCTTACTATGTCGATTCTATTAATAACCATATCTAGATATTATGGAAGAATAACATGAAAGTGGATCTTGTCCCCTATTTAGATCAAGATATATCTACTAAAGTATCAACCCCTAATTATCCCTTATTCTTTTTATTTATGTATGTTGAATGAAATATAATAAGATATATGAATCTATATAATTCCCTATATTTCATCAACCATGGATCCATTTCACAATTTTTAATAAGATTCATCAAATCTATATTTTATATGTAAGAGAATAATAGAGGTATTTTTTCTCTAAAATAAATATAATTATGAATTTCATGGGTTTATGAAAAATAATTAGCTTCTCAATCTTAGAAACTTTGTTTACCCTTACACATAGTGTTATAATAAATGACAAGGAGAACAAACTATGTGTAAAGTAATGGATCCTTATATCTCTTTAATTTTTATGTTTTGTTTGTTTTAGGTGATATAAGTATACTCTAGGATGAAATAGGGGAGTTAAGATGAAATATTAGATGAAGATGATTCTATACCATTTATATCTAAAGAATTCCATCAAGGGTAGTTGTTGAATTTTGTAGAGTCTAACTACTATATAGGGAACTAGGAGTAATGGTTTCAAAGATACGACCTTGTTTGGCATAACTACAACTTGGATATGAGTTATGGCATCATCCCTTGAGTTTTTCAATGTATAGAGGTCCATTGTAGCATGGGTTTTTGATGAGTGCTCTACCAATTTTAGGGTATATTCACTAGGGGAAAGCTATAGCACTTCCTCTTTTTTGGAGAATGGATTTTGTGGCAAGGTGGTATCAACTATGTCATAGTCCCTCTCTTTATTTATAGTTTCCAAAATGTTATCTTTATCGTGCTCCTTGAATGTGGATTTAACTAGGAAGTATGTAGTGCGAACTCTTTCCTTACATCATAGTCTTTTCCTGTGTCATCCATTTTTCACCATCGTTTAGTGGGTTACACCATTTTCACCTATTTCTTAGTCTGCATATAAATGATTAAACCCCCTTCAGACCAACTTTTTTCCAAAATTTCTCTCTTAACCCATTGGTACCCAAGTGATATTTTGAATTCATATGGACCTCATTTTGACCGAATTGAACCCCCACACTCTATAGATCGATATGTAGTTCTATAAAGTTATTTTTTTCCCTCTTTCCTTGTGGTTTCTTCTTAGACCAGTCTTTTTTCTCTTTTTCCTTAATTTAATTATATGTATATGGATCAATTTTAATATAATTTATTTCTTTTGGATGTTTTATAGAAGATTTTCATTGTGTTATTCTTGGAGGGAAGTAGTTTCCTTATGGGAGAGAAGATTATAGATCCACATTTTTGTTACATTCTCAATTAAGGAACGTTGAAAGACAAAAGGTAGAGGATTCATCACTTCTCCTTTTATTCTTATAGACAATAAGAAATTTATTATGCTTTATCTCATTGGGTAATTATTGATGTAACCTTAATAAAGAATTAACTATATTAATGAAAATGGAATGGATTAGGTTTATAGTGATCTCATGTTTTCCACTATGATAATGATTTCCCTCTTGTTTTACTAGATAGTGTGCTATCATTGTTTATGATATTTTAAGAATGCCTATTATACTTGGATTTAGTGTGTTAATTTTATGAAAATGGTTAAAAAACATAAATATGATAATTATTGGTTGTATAATGAATTAAATAAGCATGTTTTTATAAAAAAATTATTATTTTTTTGGAAATTAAATGATGATTAGTGTATGTTTAATTAATTATTGTTCCTCTATAGGATAATGGAATTGTATAAATAAAATTAATCTTGAAATTCTTGTTATTGATAATAATATAAATTCATGTTAATTTGAGTGTTCTTCCATGATTTTTTGGACTTGAAGTTATGATAGAGAGTATGTTAAGTAAATAACATCTTGTAATAGTTTATTCCTTATGTTGTCATAATTTTAACCTAAGATAAATTAATTCATTAATTCAAGATGTAATAATATCGATTGTTTGATAAAGAAAAATATTTATGGATAGGAGATAAATTTTTCATTCAAATTTTATATTCCTTTTTTTTAGTTCCTGGAAGCCCTGTTGAATTTTTATTTTTGTTACTACCTTATATGTTTACTATGAACATGAGCCTTACTATGCGATGTGATGTGATCCAAGGATAGTTTTTAGTTGAAAATATATGGGTGGGTAGTCCCTAGTGTGTGCTAGAAGATGACACATATGATGGAAAGATGCATTGTAATATGAATGATGGTTTCATGGATAGAAGCAGGATTGATGGAATGTGTTGAATATGGTCTTTTCCATTGGTATGTTGTAAGATGGAATTTTTCTTGTCAATGGTCTTCTTTAATGTCTGGATTACTGTTTTGCTTCTTTTTTGGCATTCCTTTCCCCATTGTTTGTGGTATCTGGTCAAAATTAGTTCTGAAACTCTTTGGGGTAGACTATGATATTTTCTAGAGTACCTAGAACTATTGAATGATAATGATTAATAAAATTTTCAACCCTTGGAGTTGGTGCTAATATGAATGATAATGTTAGTAATATTTATAAACATTAGACTTGGTTGGATTATTCCAAGAGGGAATGGAATTAAAATTGAGGTTAACGAACCGTGAATTGAATAATTTCAATTAATGGATAATGAATTAATTAACGTATATATAAATGTTACAAAGGAAAAAATAAATGAAATTATTATTATGTTCTTTTGTGCTTATATGATATCTAGTTCTTAGTGGTGGTTTTTCGATTTCTGAGAGGAGATATATACAATAATCCTCTGTCTAAGTTTTTTCCCATAGAGGGGTAGTGAGATAAATTATATCCTCTATGTTTTATGATTTCATATACTACCCCAATCATGTTGTTAGGGATACTGAAACCTAGTTTATTATATGAGGGTGTTTTCTCCAACTTCTAGGTTGGTGAGGAAAGGATGACGAACTACCACAACTATCTACACTATTTTCTCCTGATAGTATTATGTGTTGTTATTAAATTCGGTTATCTTTCCCATATATATGAATAGAGGGATTTAATGGATTGTGGTTATTTCACATGCATATATCTCCAGATATAGTATCCAAATGGTTATTATAGGTATGTTGTGTATGGGTTTTGATGAATTAAGGAATAATACCCAACATATTGGTTGTGGTGGTTTGAAGTACAATACTCAATGTATGATAAAAACATAAGGGATATGGTTGATCCAAAAAAATACTAGGTTACTATCTGAAGATTTGGATGGTATGATGAGATAATGGGATGCTTGAGATACATGTTATGACACCTTATCCCATGTATCCTTAGGATGACTTCTTTTCAAGAGATATGGATCATGAAATGTGTCATTGGGAGAGATTTAAAACAACTGAGTAAGAGGTAGTGGGGTACCCTTTTTTCCTACTATAATATATGATCTCTTGTATGCATTACTGGGAGAGATATGTTCATGGTTAGGTGGGGAAGTTAGTATACCTATTTAGGTTATTAGTTATTTTCACTTGTTGTTCATGAGGATTTAGTATCCTCTCTTTATCTTTATAATGGGAGGCACTAGGGAGCATCCTAATGAGTATTCCTATTATTCTCAACCTATATATATATAAAATAATTTTTCAAGTAAACATGATAAACTTAGAGATTGATTTGAACATTAATTTCTTATAGATGTTTAAGACCTTTTTTGGATTCATGGTTATCACTATGTTTATATTTTGGTACTTGTATTTTTCCTATCTAATTGTTCTATTTTTTTATGAAATTACATGTATGTAAATGGTTTTCCTATAACTTTATAAGAATGAGTTTATTGGCATGATTATCTTATATCTCATTCCTTAGGTCCATTCTAATGGGTAAGGACTCCAATTTATATTTATAATTCACCCTGAGTTCTTGTGACCATCCCATAACCTATTAGATGCAGGCTTCAATCATCAATATCTCCCTTCCCTCATTATCAGCCTAGGAGGGGTAACTTTGGGGGGGAAAGTCCATGAAACCTATTCCAAGATTGATAATTTCTTAGGTCATATCCACTGGCTCAATTTATTTTTACATATTAAAGTATCCCATTATCCTCACTCACTATCAGGCCATTCCCCTATACTTTTAAATTTTGGTAACCTATTTGGGGTTTTACCATCCTTTTAATTTAAAAATCACTCAACCATCCACTTGAATATCACACCATTTTTTCTCAACTATTGGGAGAAACCTTTCATTGGCGCACCCTGAATTTTCTTGTAATTGAAGATTAAATAGGTTAAAAAGGACCTTCAAAAATGGGAAGAATATCTCAAGACACATTTCCCCATTTTCTTGGATATTAAAAATGATATCTATGAACTAAACCATCACCTTATTGGAAAATGGTATAAACATAATTTTTTACTCCACTTCAAAAATAAAGGCCCATAGTTGATCTCCAGCTCAAAAAAGATAGTCGGGCTGATGAAAGGACTGGAGTTCTATAGATATATAATGTAAATCGAAATAACATTTTTTTAAATCTTTTATCAAGGAAAAATATGTTATGAAAATATCAACATGTAATGTTTTGATGGATATTTCAACAAAAATATCAGTGAATTGGGACTGATGGATCTTGAGCACTTTTTATACATTCTATTAATAGAGAGGGATATCCCTCTTTTATGTCAAATCTATAATATAAACTCAAATCAAAAATATTTCTCTAATTCCATTATATACCTTATTTTTAATAAGGAAAACTCAACCCTTGTAGAAAACCCAATTTGAATGGTTATTAATAAATTATATAAATCCATAAACTATAAATAACACTTGTGTTGGACATCATCATAGGGTGTTTCTTTTATAGATCATAAAATATTATAAGAATGAAATCATAAAGAAAAATTAGTAATGTTTTAATGTATATCATTTTCCTATATATTCTTCAGTGAATTATATCATGTTGATACCCAAGATCAGTCACCCATTATTGTTCTAACACTTCCACCCCACAAGCCATTGCAATTTGTCTTACAAAATTAGTAAAACAATTATCAATGACCACCTTATTTTATTCTAACTTAAATAAAAATAGATGGAAAACAAAGTTTCACTAAATTTTGTTGTGTCATTAAAAAGGGAAATCTCATTCCACCTAGCTTGTTCATTATTTACCTGGATTATTTCTATAGGAACCTGAAGATAATTATTGATATTGGATCCATTGGATAATTTAAATGTATATATAAGAGGCATGGTATCTTCTGTAAACTATTTTTAGATGACCTACTCCTCTTTATAAATGAAAATTATTTTTCTATTTTGTATCTCAAGGGCTTTATTTGAGTTTATAATTATTGGAGTGACCAATTAAAAAAGAAAACCATGAGATCCCTCTATGTATCTTCACACTTATCTCTTAGTAAAAAAATACACCTAAGATCAATACGAATAAATTCTCTCTAGTTTATTTGATCACCCCCCCCCCCCTCATTAGTGTTATAGTGTTTATACACATTCTGACTTTCTAGTCTGTAAAATCATAGTTAGTATTAGAAACTAGAAAGAACACATTCTATCTTTTAGTGGAAAAATATCCCTCATTAATTTTTTTTACTTAAATTATATCGGAATACATTAAATGAAGTAAATATCAAAGTCCATACCTAAATCCAAGGGTAAACACCTCATGGAATTCCTACGGTACATATGAGAAATTAAGAGATACTATGGGGTTTACTAGAAAACAATATCATTCCCCATGTATGAATAATTACTTAACATACATAGCCTTAATGATGCCATGAAAGTAATGCATAGAATGTTTTCATAGGAGTTAGTGAAATATATAACCTTGTGGGATTATTTTATGTGGATAAAATTAAACCCACTTCACATCATCAACTCTAAAAAAGATCCTTTCTAATATACTATATTGAATTAGGTGAATATTTTTTTGACATATATCCTTGTTGACTCTATATGGGTTATCGGATAAGTATTATTTAATTTATAGAAATATAATTAGTCAAGATCCACTTGCTTCATCCCAAATTATCTTTTCTTTAATCTCGAGCTTCACTCTTCCAGAAAGAATATACCTCTTTTTACTGCATTGCTTGATTACTCCAAGAAAGTGGAATCTAGTTATATCTTCTTAATCAATGAAAAATAAATATTAGTTTTCACCTAAAAATCAAAGTGTTCCTTCCACTCAACCTATTACCAAAATATTTTTTCCTTCCCTGACCCGAGGTTCATAATGGTGAAAATATATATAACCTAATCAAAACCATGAAAATGAATTTCCTTATTTATTGGATTAGAAAGGAAAGATACCCCCACTAAATTTTCTATCTAGAGTCAAGACATATCCCTTTCCTTGAAATGTTGATTTAGAATGTTATTATACATTGGGAAGATGAACCCTCTTTTCATATAGATCATGGATGATTCATCCCTTTGGAATCATTTTGTAAATTTCATGAATATTTTCCCTAATATTAAATCCTTTGATCTATTGAAACACTATTTTTTATAACATGAAGTTAGGTTCAACCCATAACTACATAGGCACATCATATCCACCTTGATATGCTATAAAATACCAAAATATCACAATGAGAACACATTTCCTAATGAATTGGTCAGAGAAACCACTTAACTAGGTACTCGAGATAACCCATGGAATGGACCAAAATGAATTCTATATCCTTACAGATTAAAACTAGTTATAGGGTATCAAAATATACATATTGAGAATAATTTCTCAACATTAAATAATATTTAACAAAAATTGGAAATCCACTGTGAATCTAGTATGGTGAATCCACACATTAGACAACCTTACAAAGTAAAATAAATATTTCCAAATAAAAAAGAAATAAAAAAACAAGAAAAAACTTAAAATAAACATACAAGCCAATTTAATGTGTAATAGAACAGGATAGAATCAAAATCCAACAAAAAATGATTTCATGCCTGATCAACAAATGAACTAAAATACCATAAGTAAATAAAAAACTAACTGGTGATCTCCCTATGACCCAAGGTCATCACTCATCACACCCAAATCACGAATAACCATGAAAGGTAGAAGTCCACAAGCTTGGGCTTCCTGATAATATAAACCAGACCATATAAAATATAATCGGTCTATAGAAACTGAATAGTAAAAGTTGGGTGTGATACAACATCCCAATAATATTTTATCAAAGATTTCATGCTTCACCTTTTTCAAAACATTCTAGAAACACTAGTTTGATATATGGTTTTTAAAAATAGGGTTTATGATATTTTATAAATATAAATTATAAAAAATTCATAAATTTATTTATGAAAACCAAATTATTCCTTAAAAAATGTTTATCTATATTTTTAAATGGTAGTTTAAAAATATAGTTATGAAAACTATTTACAAACCATTTTTTGAAAACTATTAGAATAATTACACTACTTACCCAAATAAAAAATTAACACCCAAATAAAACTAAGTAACATGATATGTAACTAGGGGAATAAATAATTCAAGACCAAAAAAATCCTAAAATAAATCATAATATCATAGAATAATTATTAAAGTAAATAATACATCTAATCCAACCAAAAGATTGATAAAGATAAATGGAATGTAACATGATATGGAAGAAAAAGAATAAAGCTAAATCATAATCATATAAAAATAAATAATTCAATATAAGGTGTATATAAAAATATATAGAAATATATAGATAAACAAAATGTATTTATAATCTTGATAGACTCATATAAATCCAATTATATGATCATATATGTAATCAGGTGTAACCATATGCCATTATATCAATGCATCCCTAAACAGAACCCACTCTTATTGCTCGTATTAGCCTCACTAGCGGCACTCCCCTAGTTTTAACACACATATAAGGTATGTTAGTCAATGTGATAACATGACAAAAATTGTAAATATCTCTTAATCCCCCAATAAAATTCCTATTACTCCTGTGATACTTGTATCATATCTTGGTATAGGATGAGTTTCATATCATACACACATCAATAATTAACTATAGTGAAAATCATGCTAGTAACATCCTCAACCCACCCTTATATGTTAAGTCAAAAGTCTTATTTGGACTTTTATGTCTTTTGTTTTAGAAATAAGAAAATTCTTTATACTAATTTTTTAAATAAAGGGCTTACTTTGAATACGATTCTGACCCTATCTATCATAATTAATATGTCTATCGTAATGACTCTATCTATCGTAATGACTCTGCCCATCTTACTAACTCTATCTATCGTACTGACTATGTCCACCGTACTCACTATGTCCATCATACTCACTTTATGCATCATACCCACTATGCATCATATCATTTTTTTGCACTAAGTAATATTAATCGTACTCATGTGTTACTTTTATAACATGCATTATTTTATTCATTTCTCAAAACACATACTAATTGAACTATAGTTATCATTTTCATATATCTACTGTTTTAACAAAAACAATGTCATGAAGTTAGTTATAAACTAATAAAAACAATTTCATGTTTTCTGTTTCAATATGAACATTACAATGCTAGGTGTCCAACTCCCTCTGAGTTTTCTAGAAAAATATTATTGTTGGAGAAAATATAACCATTGGAACTTGATTCCTATAAATAGAAGTTTATTTGAAGTAAAAAAAAACTAGAACAACTTCATCTACAACCAAGTTATAGAGAGAGACTGTGTGACTTCTCTCTTCTTTGTGTCAAAGCCTTGAAATCACAAAGCGTGAACGAATCATTCTTAGTTTTTGTATTTTAATAAGTTCTTTGTTTTGATTTGTTAATCTGATTAGGTGATAATGTTCAAGGGCTGCCGGGGATAGGCAGACAGTGCGACTGATCATCTTATCGAGGGATTTCAAGTGATTGAAAGACATATGTTCCGATTACCTATAAAAAAGAGGGCTTTTGAGGATAGAAATATGGACATGTCGATCATCATATCGAGGGCTTACCGGTGTTGGTGAGACAAACCTATTATCCTAGGTGAAAGGATACCATACTCTTTGAGATAAAATAATTGTAATACCTTTTACTTTTCTAATTCTTATTGTAATAGAAATAGAGTCCTTTTATTTCTTCTTTCTATTTTTATTATTTTGTAATTGTTTTAACTACAACCTATAAATTTAGTATTGATTATATATGTTATATGGTAAAACCATTTACAATTTTTATTACTCTGGTATTTGAATTAAATTTGAATACAATTATTTCATAACCTGTGGTATCATATTATATCATCGGACTGAGAGTCAGTCTGATCATTTTTATCTTTTATAAGAGTCTTTGTGAATTTTTTTAGTTAATTTAAGCTAACAAACTTAAAGGATTTAATAGAAATTTTTAAATATACAATTCACCCCCTCTTTTATTTTATCAATCTCATGTCCATTTTGATCCAACAATTGGTATCAGAGCAGGTTTTTCCACTACTTTGTATATTTTATTTACATTTTTTACTTTTAAATACACTAAAATTTAATTGTGGAAAAAGAATTTTGTTTCTTTATGATGGAACCTTGATGAATTTCAGTACAATTGAAAATATTAACCCTATTAGACTATCTATTTTGATAGTAATTATTTTGAATATTGGATTGATCGGATGAATACTTTTATCATAAATACTGGTGTAGATAACTTTGTTATACTCACTGGTGACTATAAGATCCCTGAAAAAGAAGTCAAGACTTTTACTGATTAAGAAAAACTTTAATATCATCTAAAATATAAGGTACACAATAATTTATTTTGTTCTATGACCAGGAATATTTATAGTCAAATATCTTCATGTGAAGCCTCAAATAGCATATGGAAGAAATTGGAGATTACACACTTTGGTACTTCCAATGTTATTGAAACAAGAAGAGCAATGTTAAGAATTGACAATAAAGATTTCAAATTTTCTTATGGTTAACTAGTAGTTAGGTTCAATAAAGATTTATGAAAATAATCAACAATCTTCAAGTTATAGGAGAGAAAAATTTTGAAGATGAAGTTTTAGTTGATTAGATAATAGATATTATGCCAAATGAATGGGAATCCATAATAACCATAGTTGATGAATCTAGAAATATTAATAATCCTACTCTTGATGATCTATTTGGAACATTGTTGCAATATAAAGGAAGACTTAAGAGAGATGCAGATAAAGTGAAGAAGAAGAAGAATAGTGTAGTAGCATTTACTACTACATCAAATCCAAACAAGTCTCAATCTCCTGTGAAAACTAAGTCAAGAAAGAGGAAGGTTGAAGTCTTATCAGAATCTAGTGATACAGAGCATCCAATGAGTGATCTTGAAAATCTGTTTAGAAGAATGAATAAAATTTATGGAAAGAGGGATTTCCAATATAGATAAAAAAACAATTTCAAAGGTAACAAGGATAAGAAATATTCTGAAGTCATATGCTATGAATGTAAAAGAGTATGAAACTTTCAACATGATTTTATTATACTGAAAATAAAGGATAGAAAAGAAATACATTCAGAGAAGAATAAGAAAAAATAAAGGAAGTATATGGAAAAGAAAGTATTAAAAGTAAATGACTCCTAGAGTACTAGTGGAGGTGATTCTTCTGAAGACTCTTCTAATAGTGATATCTCAAATCAAAAAATTATTTCTCTCTTTTCCAAAACTCCTTATCACTACTTAATGGAAAACGTACATTATTATGTATCTCTTACTAATATGTCTTTAAGTATCAATTATCTTAATAAAGATTATTCTTCTAATGAATAAATATCCTCATTAGAGAATGATAATTTTTTTCATTCTTATGAATAAGTTTCTAGATTCTCTAAACTTTTAGAAAATGAAAATTGTAAAGTTTCTAGAAAAGATGAAAAGGAAAATACTAGGATTGATATTTTAACAAGAAAAATATCATATCTCTCTAAATATATTGATTCTAAAACTCTTGATATTGAAAGTTTTTCTAAAAACCTTAAAAAGGTAAATTTTCAAAAGAACCAACTTTCTCAAGATTTTGGTAATATGATTTCTAAGAAAATTATTTTATAAGAAAACCTCAATTCTAAAACTAATACAAATGAGTATAATAATTTGTCCATGAGACTAAAATGCGATATTTTTTATCTTAAGAAACTTTTATCAAAATTCACTACTAGAAGTAAAGAGTTTGATAAAATGTATTCTCCAATTAGTCCTTTGAGAAATAGTTATATAATTAGTTATACTCATTCAAAACTAGTTTTTAGTAATAACTATTTTGTTCCCCAAAGTGATCAATTCTGTACTAAATTTCAATGTGATGGACATTTGGAAAGAAATTGTTCTTCAAATAAAACACAATCTTTGGGTTTCCACAATACTCACATTTCAAAATAGATGTGGATTGGAAAATTTTTTATTTCTAATGTTTCCAAACCCAATAGGTTTAAATTATAAACGTTTAATTGTTTTTGTTTTAGGAAAAAAACAAGAAAAAATAAAAATACATGGTAAATGGATAGTGGAAGTTAAAACACTTGTATTTTATAAGAAACAATACATGTTATGTTTGATGAAACAGATCCTTTTGTTTTCAAAAATTCTAAAAATATTTCTTGTGAAGTGTTTTCCAAAACTGATTATCAACCTATATACACTACAACACAAATAGGGTTTAGCGGCGGTTTTGTGGCGGTGGTTCACAAAATCTCTGCTAAAAGTTTTTTGAAAAAGGTTTCACGGCGGTTTTTAATAAACCGCCGCTAAACCCATATTTTTTTAAAAAATTCCCGACCCATCCCTCCCCCGACCCCCATTTTTGCCAACCCTCCCGAACCCGTGCTCCCTTCTTCCTGCAACCCCCCCCCCCCCCCCACCGACCCTGTGACGACTCCAGTGAACGTGCGACCTCCGTCTCCAGTGACCCCGCGACCAACGCCTACAACGGAGCCCGCGACCGGCGACTGAAGACCCCAGCAACCCACGACCCCCCTTCTCCCGGCGACCCTTATCACAGCGACTACGACCCCAAAGTGAATTTTCCAACATTTCTCATCTTTTTTTACAAGATTTTGTGGAATATATGTTTATTATTTGATTATAATGTTTGTTACTTTAAGTTTTAGCATGTGAATTTGAAGAAAATTGTTCATTAGATACCTAATTCATGTTTAATTGAAATTGTTATTCCATGTGTTAAAGAAATTGGATAAAGAAGATGAATCTAGAAATACTTATATATTCTTTTTTATATTATTTCAAAACATTTATCCTATATGATTTATTTGATGTGTAAATTAATTCTATAAAATTGGAATGATGAATTACATAATACTTGTAAAGAGTTGTCGGTTCATCTTATAACAACACCCCTCCTTACATTGACAAAGTCAGAACTATCATATATCATCTATTGAGATTCATTAGGATTTGGGTTGGGATGTATTATTATATAAGGAGATTATGTCATTTCTTATGGATCATGTCGATAATGACGACCATATAAAATTTAGCTGATTCAAGACTTTGAATTTGATACTGAGGATCATTCCTTGAATACATGTCATCATTATATTTTCTGTGAGAAATTAACAGTGTTCAAAAATAATAAGTATATGAAACAAATTTTATCATAAATGGATTTTAATCAAAGGTAATGAATATTAATGTATTATATATAGATGTTTGAATTTGAATTGATTTATAAACATTGGGTATAGGTAATTTTTTATTAGATTAATTGATTTTGAATTTATATAATCAGTTGGATAAATAATCTTTAGGCTAATGAAATATGATATTTCATATAGTTGATATTTATTTGGATTGAGTCTAAAAAGGAAATTCTACTATTTTATATCATGTTTATCTCGCTATTGATTTGAATGATATGTTTTTTGATGCTCAGACCACTAAACCTAAAATGATTGAATAGTTGGCTAAAATTAAATCATGAGGAGAAAATTAAGGGAAGGTGGTTATATAAGAAATATTAATTGTAGTTTATATATGAAATATTTATTCTTATAGATTATTAGGAATAGATTTTTCATAGCTAAAATTATTTTAGATGGTTTGTTCATCTAGGATTCTAGAAGGTGTATAAAGGGTTTAAAACCGAATATTGGTGGGATGGTGAAATGTGGAATTTTCAAGGGTTTGTATCATGATTCCAACCATGTTAATCTTTTATGGAAACAAGCCAACTCACAGTGGGTACATTCATCTCCTTACTATTTCTCAGTTGGACATGGGATCATATAACTATGGATGGTATCATTAGTCTACAAAGAATAAAATGAAAAGAAAATTACATATAGGTGACTATGGAATTTCTCCAAATGGTGTCCCACCACAACCCTATTTTTATATATATTACAGTGGTAGATTTTTACAAATTCAATATTTTAGAAATTAATTTACCCCCATCAATTATGTTTAACCAGGTTCCTAGGATTATATATCAGTTTTGGTATGCATTAATGTAATCTCTATGTGCATAGTATTAAATGGAATATATTAATCATCCAAAATTGTATGTACAATCGAAATGGTTTATCCAACCATTATAGGAAATGATAAAATATTTTGTGATTTCTTTTAGAGGCTCATGTAAAGATATTTTACTACTAGTTGTGTCTTTATACAATAAATGCTTTTGATACAGTGATGAATATGGATATAATAAAAATATTTTATGGATTTACATCATGTTCAAGTCATTTTTGTGAGAAAATTTTTGATAAATTTATTATTATAACAATTAGAGTTTTAGAGACAATGAAAAATATTTATATTTTTAAAATGAGGTTGTTGATGGCTCAATGTCATCTAAAATCATATATAGATCATCCATGATTACCATTATCATTTGAGGTGTCTAATGACATTATATTAATAATATCTCCATTATTTGGAAAACAACATTTTGATTACTATTAAATGTTTCTCCCTAATATATTATCAATTTTTAGATAATTGAACTATTGACTATTGTGAATTATTAGTTGTCTTCACCACCACAAATCAATTTTCTACACAATTTGTTTCATGGATCTCAATTGATGATATTCAATCCTGATCTATATAATGCAATTAAAAGGGAAATCATCCAAGAATACAATATTATATCATACTTTCTACTCAATTTGTCTTCATATTTTACGATGAAACCATACATTGATGAATAATATAATGGAGGTGTTTTTTCAGACACTCGACAATGTTTCTTAGTGTACTTCATGATCGCCAATCGTCCAATTTCTTATGGAACTTATGGTAACATGCTTACATCAATGTTTTCCTGTCGAGTTCTAAATGTTGTAATGAATGTATGGAGTTTGGTTAAATAATTGAACCATGGGTTGTATTTAAGGTGTTGGGTCATCTATGGAGTTGAGTGACCTATGAATTAAATAATCAACTATGTATCAAAGCATTGGAGGACTTAAAAAATAATAATGTGTTTTGGCATGCTAGTCGGTTTGGTTTTGTCCCTCTTTATGATTGTTATGACGTAATGAGTGTTCTTGAGGGGAGAATCAAACGTATGTTTAATGTGAATATGATATAAATAACTTATTAGTGGCTGATATATCACTAATTTTGATAACTAGGAAACTCTATAAGTGGGGAGAATCTTCTCATTTTTGTTAAACATGTGTCATTCCTGGTAGAATGAACACAACTTAAGATGTCAATTGAAAAATGGAAAAAAAAAATCTAGAATTTCTTTTGAGCTCTCATGTCTTAAATCTCTTCAATTATTGCTTGGAAATACGACTTGGATATGGTTAGTTGTGTGTGAAACCATTGAGAAACATCATTCCTCTTGGAGTATATATAAGGTCATGCCAAAACAATCACATAATTTCTCAGGTTTAAAATGGATTATGATCGGTTTCGATCACACGTAAATGGGGTGTTGTTTGAGGAAATATAAATGTGTGATCGACCGTGTTATGATATGTTTGTAAACCGATATTCTTATTGCTCCTCAATGAGGTGTTGACGTTGTCTCCTATGGACCAGACTTGTTCGGTTGGTGTGAAGTGGTAAATGTGATCAATGAATCAACTTTATTATATTATTCATACTTTATGATCAATGGGTCATCTTTATTATATTATGTTTCGGTAATCTTACACTATCGTATATTTCGTGTTGGCACATTGTGATATACATGGATAAAAGCTGGATCACATTACCGAGGAACACACTATAGTATGTTAAGGGTTTGAATGAGTTTTTAGATTTTGTAATTTCTAATCGATCCGTTGAAGGGAGAATAAAATTTTCATGTCCTAAATGTAAATTTAGAACATGGTTGAAGAGAGATGAGGTTTATGAACATTTAATACTAAAGCAATTCCCTGGTCAATATTTGTGTTGGTTTTGGCATGGATAATCGAACATTACAGAAATATTGAGCACTGTTGTTAATCTGCAGAATGAGGTCCCAAGTTTGTCGACAATAGAAAATGAAATGAAAAACCTAATAAATGATGCATTCGGCACTGCAATACACCACTATCAGCATCAAAACATATCAGAACAACTAGAAGAGGGTTCTACAAATTTCAACATGAAAAGTGATGTTTTTGAGACTGTAACACAGGCAAATCAAGATTGTCACATATCATTGGATCCTCCTCTTGATTCTGTGGAGCCAAATGTAAGAGAAAACTTCACTGAGGAAAATGTGTTTCATGATTTAGTTGATGATGGAAATTAAGAGTTGTATAGTGGGTGTTTGAAATATTCAAAGTATTCATTTCTGCTGAAGTTGTACCATATCAAATGTCTATGTGGAATTAAAAATAAGGCAATGTCTATGATATTGGAATTTATTCGTGATGCATTTCCTGAAGCAGGGGGATCAGATATCTTCATTGTAGAAAGAGTTGACTGAAATATGTCAAAAGTGGATCAGATATGCCCCCGGTGGGAGTGCATCGATTTGTGGTATATAGGTAAATCATAGAAAATCAAAATCATTTAGTTTTCTAACTTTCATTGGTTTTAGGT
This sequence comes from Viscum album, assembly GCA_963277665.1. Taxonomy (NCBI): domain Eukaryota; kingdom Viridiplantae; phylum Streptophyta; class Magnoliopsida; order Santalales; family Viscaceae; genus Viscum; species Viscum album. The sequence continues at coordinate 2,100,737,043 of OY728130.1, read as the reverse complement.
TTTAATATAAATATGCAACCGTATTTAATTTTCAATATAATGTTCTTAAAGGTTACAGCCCAAAGTGGAAATGAAGGTGGAGAGGGTGACGATGCATCATCGGACCTTGAGTAGTTGTATTGTTGATGTGTTGAACAAAAATTGAAACATTTGGTTTGTGTATGTAACATTTGTGGCACACAGTTTCCACCACACATTTTCATGTCCTAAAATTTCCTTGATTTCTCATGTTTCTTTTTATGCATTTTATTGATTTCTGATGTTTCTTTTTTTGTCTTCATTTCTCGAGTGTGATATACATCATTCCATTTAGGTCTGCATTTGAATTGGTAGTTGCGATTTTGGATGACTATGAGTTAAACCCATTGTTGATGTGTTGAACAAATTGGGTCATTTCATAGTGATCAAGGGGATAGTGTTGTGGACACTTTGGTGAGGCCCATTATTGATGTGATGAACAAATTGGGTCATTTATTGTTAAATATGAAATTATAAATAGTAATTAAAGAGTTCATGTGGTGTAGAGTTATATTTAGAATTCAAGTGGTATAAAATCTTTATATAATGTATTCAATGCTATAAATCAAAATATGGTGATAAAAAGTGACATTAGAACATATAAAGTGGTATCCAATTGAGGATATGGAAGAAGATAGCTTGATGGATACCACTGGAGTTATTAACTTAAGTTCTTGTTTCTTATATTAAGTTCTAGATCATTAGGTTTAAAGGATTTATTTATAACTAATTTCCAAGTTTTAAATTCACTCACTAAAAATCTATAATAAAATGAAGCTATATGTGAAAGAGGTTTTGAGATTAAAAGAAAATTCATATTTTTTTAAGATAAGTTATATCAATCATGGAGATATAATGAGGAGTAAAGGATGAGGTTAAACTAATGTTAAACAAAGATAAAAGTTTCATGATAAAATGAAAACATAGTAGCTGAATACAACCCTCAAGTGGTGAACAGATTCGAGAGGTTTGTAGGATAATTTACATGCAGTTGTAAGAGATTAAAGGTTCTAAAATAAAATTAACAAGAGGATGAAGTTTTAGGTAGAGTTCCTTCATAGAGTGGTACTTTCTTGATATGACATGGTTTTCAAAGGATGAATTTAGAGTTCTTCCAGTTGTTTATTTATAGTGTGTCTGCCTCTATCATGACACAAGGACCTAATGGTCAATTTATAATGTTTCTTCCTTGGGTGACGTTATGTTATAGTTCTTTTTTCATATTGCGACCTTCCTCAATGATATTGATTTAAAGATTTTTAACCATGTATCAGAGGGGTTGTACAGTGTATTGGATTTGGTTTTTATGGGAAATAACTATGTTTTAGGTTGATTAAGGCTCCCTTCCAATGTTTTAGGTCACCATATTATTTTTCTCCTTCATTACACAATAGGCATCATATATTTGGTTGAGGTAGAATATTTCTAAACTTATCTTCTATATTTAGGAATAAATTTTTTGACTAGCCTACTAAGAACTTTTCCAAGGGTCCTATATTATTATTTTTATATGTGTTTGGTTATGACTACTTTTTTACTCATGGTTATGAGGAATGGTAACATGGGGGAACACTCTTTGAAGAAGAACAAACTAAATAAAGTGAGTCGCTTGTACTTTATAGATTTTCATGATATTGTTATGCGTTGAATCTTAATGATTGATAATTGATGATATGGATTACTTCTTGTTTTTATCATTTAAGAAACTCTAGACCATTATAATATGATAATTTTTTAAAGATGTTAGTAAAAAGAAATTTTTTTGGAAACTAGAATATAATAATTTATATTGCATACCAATGAATTTCATATTTATGTATCAATGTATAGGTGTGAGATTATACATATTTGAGTATATAGAGATGGACATCCATGGTGGAACTTTCCCAATTGAAAGGGATTACGTACCCTTGATTTTACAGTCATCTCATGTTTGGTTTACTACATTTGTGGGTGTGTTTTAGCTAAGCTGGTCGCATTGTTTTTTATTACACTTTTAGCAGAACAATTACAGGTTGTTTGTTGGGGTGTCCTAATGAGATTATTTATCACTCCTACATGTACACCACGGTGTATGTTTAGCCCTTATTTTTTCTTTTCATGTTGATCATAAGTATCATGGGGGATACGGATGAGGCCCAGTGTTGCATGATCGAGCAGAGCTACATGAGTGGTTCTACTAATCAGTCTAGTGCAGTTTGAAAATGTATGGAGATCAGGTATGTTGTCTAGAATAGAGTTTGTAGTGGATCCATGTACTTTTACATTGATTTTATTTCTTACTATTTTATTTTTATGGTCATCCTAGTGGGTCACTAGTGTTGTATCGTGTTGTGTAGTTGTGCAGGATTTTACATCAATGTATTATTGAAGCTTTTTATTTTTTAGGTGTTTACATCTTCTGCATTCATTTACTTTCCCTTTTTCATGATAATTATATATTTTATATTGTTTATTAATTTTATATGAGGTCATAGTTCTCCAAATATCACCACTTGGGTCCTCGCTACTAGTTGGTGGCATCTGGCGTACGGGGAGGTGTGCTTGATGCCTAGTAACCCATCAGCTCGGAGCAGCAGTTTAGTGGATTCCAGTTTGGGATGTTACAATGTTGTATCAATGGAGTTTTATCTTCCTAGTATTTACTATTTAGGATATTTTATACATGAGTATGAGGAACGTGTTGGAACCTTTTATGGATATCTGACTGCTGTGTTAATAATATTTCTCTAATAGGAAGTCTTATTTTCCAGGGTTTCAGATTTTTGTTCTATTTTTAAATATTAAAGTTGTATATTATTTCTCATTGACAGAAAAACATGTTTTTTGGATGTTGTGATTTATTCTGGATATTCCGCTCTTGGTCATTGGTGGGAGGCCAGGGATGGTTTTTGACTCTTGGGCGGGGAATAAAGAGGACTCTCATGCATCATATTTGGCATGTAGGAGTCACATCATATATATTTTCTAGTGTGTGATTTTACTGACAAAGGAGTCCTTTGATCCTTCATAAACAGATAATTAACTTTCATGGAAGGTTATGTGGGTCTATGTTGAAACATTTTTTTTTGTGAGGCTGATGACTTTGTCCTCCTACAAAGGAGGTGTAGTGACCTGGTTGGTCGATATGATATGTGATTCCTTCTTATTTTTTCCCATGTTGGGTGTTTTTTCTCAGTTTGTTCTCAATTGGTTTATATTTCTGGTTTTATTTGTTTTTCAGAACAGTGGTGCAGCAGAAGCAAAGAATTATTTTTTTTATTCTGGGTAGCTTTTTGCGGCGGTTTTAACCACCGCGAAATGTATATTGGCTGCGGTTTAAACCACCGCTAAATGGTGAAAACCACTGCTAAATAGGAGCATCGTGGATGCCTCATTCTGCAGTGGTTCCCATGACTTTAGCGGCGGTTTTACGGCCACTGGAATTTGAGTTTATTAGCGGCGGTTATAACCGCCGTGAATAAAGTGATATCCAGGGCTCGTAAAATCGCCGCTAAATTCAGGAAAACCGCCGCGAAATGAGGCATCTATGATGCTTTTCTGAAACCACCGCTAAACACAAATAATCGCCGCTAATAGATTGGTGACGCCCTATTAGGCGGTGGTTTCTATAAACCACCTCCAAACAATGTAGTGGCGGTTTAAACCATCGCTAAAGGAAAAAAACCGCCGCTAAACGGCGATTCTGTTGTAGTGATAAGATTCTTCAAACATTTTAAATAATCAAGAAATTATTTCTAATACATTTACACCTGAAGACTTTCTACCTTATGTTGATGATAAGGTTCTTCAAAATCCAAATTACTTATTTCTTAGGAATCATCCTATTGATAACATCATTGGTGATGTAAATCAACTATTAAGGACTAGAAACTCCTTAAGAAATAAAATAGAACTTCTTTCTTTTCTATCTCAATTTGAACCTAAAAATCCAAGTGATGCCTAAAGTGATGAGTATTAGATTAAGGCAATGCAAGATGAACTAAATGAATTCGAAAGTAATAAAGTATGGGACTTGGTTGAAAAACCTAAGGATACATCTGTTATTGGAGTAAAATTGGTTTTCAGAAACAAATGTAATTAAAATGGTATCATTGTAAGAAATAAAGATAGAATTGTTGCTAAAGGCTATAATCAACAAGAAGTAATAGACTATGAATAAAACTATGCTCTATTATAATGACTCAAATCTATTATAATTTTATTATCCTTTACAACATTCTTTAATTTCAAACTTCTTCAAATGGATGTCAAGTGTGATTTCCTTAATGGATATGTTTGGGAGGAAGTCTATATAGACCAACCCCCTGGTTCTAATGATACAAAACATCCTAAATATGTTTACAAACTTATGAAGTCCATTTATGGACTTAAACAAGCCCCAAGATCTTAGTACAATAGGTTAACAGGTTTTTTGTTAGAAAATAATTACATTAAAGGAATAGTTGGCCCAACTCTTTTTGTAAATAAAGAAAAAAAATCTTATGTATGTTGAAATTTATGTCAATGAAATCATTTTTGGAGCAACTCAAAAGTCTTTAATATATTCATTTTCCAATCTAATGAATTATACGTTTGAAATGAGTATTATGGGTGAATTAAAAGTCTTTCATGGTTTTCAAATTTCTCAAAAACTAGAATGTACCTATATATCTCAATATAATTATATCAAATAATTACTCAAAAATTATGGGTATGACAATACTAAAATTATTATTACTCCCATTGGAACATCAAATACTCTTGATCTTGACAAACCTAGGAAACTAGTTTATTAAACAACTTTTAGAGGTATGATTAGAAGTCTACTATACTTAACCTCTAGTCATTCAGACTTAATGTATTCCGTATGATTATGTGCTAGATATCAAGAAAATCCAAAACAATCCCATTTAAAATTTGTGAAATGGATTTTCCAGTATTTAAAAGGAAGTTTGGATTTATCCTTTTTTATTCTTCTGGAAATTATTTTGAATTAAAAAAAATTCAGATGCTGACTTTGGTGGTTGTAGAATGGATAGAAAGAGTACTTTTGGAACTTTTCAATTTCTAAGAAATTCTTTAGTTTCTTATTCATGCCAAAAATAAAACTCAGTTGCACTCTCCACTGCTGAAGCTGAATATGTAGCAGCTGGAAGTTTTTGTGCTAAAGTATTGTGGATTCAACACACACTACCAGACTATGGTATGATTTTTTACTAAAAATAAAATATTGGGTGACAACACAAGTGTCATTTCTATAAGTAAAAACAATACACATCACTCCTGTTCAAAACACATAGATATTAGGTATCACTTTCTTATGGATCACACACAAAAAGAGATATCATTTTACAATTCATCGGAATTCAAGAACAACTCACTGATATTTTCACAAAACCATTACCTTCAGATAGATTTGAATTTATTAAACAGAAGTCAGGAATGATTACACTAAAATAATAATTCACATCTTTTTTTTTGTTTTTACAATTATCCTTACATTAAATAATCCTCTTATTAGGGGGATAACATTTGTATTATGTTTATTATTTTATCTATTTTTCCTTCATTGTTTCATATTTATTTTATTTTATTTTATTATTTTATTTTATTATTTTATTTTTACTATCTTATGTTTTTTATCTTACCATAATTATTTAATACTATATTTCGATTCATTTCATTATTTGTTTTATTTTTATGTTATATATTTTGTTCTCACCATTTCTAGTTTAGAGTTTCTTCCTATCGTCTTAAAACTCAAATTATTGGCTTGATAGTTTTTTCATCAACTTAACAACCCATGGTAATGACTCTATTTTCCATCATCTTGAAACCCTATGGTAATGACTTTGTTTCCCATTGGATTGACAACCTATGGTCATGAATTTGTTTCCCATAGGCTTGATAACCTATGGTAATGAATTTTTTTCCCATAATCTTGACAATCTATGGTAATGAATTTGTTATCCATCATCTTAACAACCTATGGTATAGACTGTTTTCCATCAGTCTAACAAACGATCATATTCACTTTCTTTTTCATCAGTTTAATGTTTGATTGAATTATATTTTCATTATTTAAACTATTTATTTTCTATATTGTATTATGTTTTTACTTTCATAATACTATAAAACCAACAACTTACATTAAACCTATAACAAGTATATTTTCTTTTCTTTTTTTATTACTTTTTTTGTGCTATTGTTTCTTGTTTTTAATATTTTTATTTTTTAAAAAAGAAATCATTTTTGTTATCCAGCATTGGATTGTTTATCTTCTAATATCAACCGTATAAGACCAATGGTCAACAAAATTCACCTATAAATAGAATAATATTCTCCTAGAACCCACAATAGTTCTTTAGAATTCTCAGTGAAGCTCTACTCCCCTTATTAAGTATCGATACGATCATTTCTTCTACTAATAAACTTTATGTATCAGTATTCTACCAATAATCCTACCGATATATCTTCAAGGACTTTCTTAGAAATGAATTTCTTCAGATAAAGGTTAGTATCTTGAGATTTATTTAATATCTATGACTCAACAATCAAATGGATTGTTTTATTACAAGGCTGGGAACATCTTTGTGTCGAGAAACCCATATCTCAGGATCTGATTCTTATTGAAGAGGTTAGAAAATTATACAATACTATGTCTTTTTATAAGGTGATGATGATTAATTTTTTTGTGTATGATAGAAAGTTTGTTATGTCAGAAAAACAAGTAGCACATTTTCTCAATGTCCCTAGTGAAGGTGACTCCTTTTTTCCTTCTCATAAGATACCTGTGGAAGTTGGTACGTTTAATAAGGAAAGATCTGAAAAGTCACTTTTTATTATCAATGAGGAGAAAAGGAAAGTAGCCCATATATCTACAGACAACTGGTTTATTGTTTTTTAGATGCAAGGGTTTCTAATTCCAAGGAAAGGGGATAGAGAAACTCTTAAAGTTTCTGATATCTTTATGTTATATTATCTTATAAATATGAGAAAGGTAAATCTCATGGGTTACATTTTCGAAACATTCAAGAATGTGAATTCTAAAGTAATTAAGTCTCATCTTATTATGTATCCAACCATTCTCACAAATTTTATTCTTAAAAGTTTTTAGTTTCATAATATTCTAGTAAAAGGATAATTGAAAGAGCTCAAGGCTTCCTGGATAAGAAAGAATATGATAAAGAAATTAAATTTTTTCTTGATGAAAATTAAAAATTATTCATCAAATATGTGGAAGAATCAGCACCAAATCAATTGGAAACACTTCTAATAGAATCATCTCCAACAGTTATAGATTCAAAAAAGTTAAATCCTCAAATCAGTACAAAGCCTAAAAATAAAATGAAATATAGTAAAGAGGTTGTAGCCAAGTGGATAAATGATAAAGAACAAAGAAAAAAATGTGATCCTAAATTCAGTCTTGTCATGTTGAATCTCTAGCCGAGAAGATGAGAATAGAAGATAATCTACAGGATGATAGGAAGTAGAATAGTATTTTGAAAAGAAAAGCTCAAGATTTTGATGTTTCCAAAATTGAAAAAAAAAGTTTTGAGTTAGAAAGTGTTCAACAAATAGAAGAAGTTCAACAAGAACCAATCATACATAATTTTCCATATAAAGAAAAAGAGAAATAAATAATTTAAGAAGTTGTTTAGTAGGATTCAAAATAGGAAGGTGAAGAAGAGGAAGATGACTTTCTTATAGAATATCTTTAAATTTATAATAAATTTATAGAATATTATTCTCTTTAAAAACAAAATGAAGGAATTAAAGAACATAATCCTCATGCCGACCAAGCACCAGTTCAATCCTCAGAAACTCAATCAGAAAGAGTTCCCTCTTCAGTCAAGCAAGGGGATCAAAGTTCTCAAGCTGAGAAATTAATTGTCATCAGTGAAAAAGTTAAAGAAGAAATAGTTGAAAAAGATGTAGAAAGGGTTGAAATGGAAAAAATAGAAAGGAAAAGGAAAATTTTATGAGGAATACTCAAGCTGATCAAATGAAATTGAACCATACAATGATGATACTAATTCAGAACACACAATTTATTTGAAGAAAAGTGATTACATTGTTCATGTTTTATGAGGAATTGAGAAGACTATTCCTTACATTCCAAGAATAGTAGGAATGATTGATTTCCTCATAGAGAATCAAAGGAAGAAATTTGGTTTAGTAAGAGAGCTCAGAAAGAGAGTAATGTCAATAGTGGCTGGTCTAAAAATTTTGAGTGATAGTTCTATTTCTCATAAGAAGGTTTGCTACAAGATGACCAAATGGTCATACAAAACATAATTCTCAGTGAATGAACATGAGAAATCAATTGAAAAATTAATGGGGCTTTCAAATTATCTTTCTATTTATTTCAATAAGATCAATATAGAAAAAATTGAAAGGTTGAATAAAATCCCAAAATCTCATAGTGTTGATGCTCATTTAGTGAAAGAGTTGTAAGAAAGGTTCACTTCTTTCTAGTTATAATTTTTAAGGTTTTATCTTTAAAAGATGAAATAGTTTTCTTAAAGAAAAAAACACTTTGTTGATTGTAGAAAATAATAACATGTAGAACAAGATTGAAACTCTTGAAGAAGTGATCGGAATTCCAGAAGATACCATCAAAAACCAGAATCAACTTTTTGCAGAACAAAAAGAGATTCTCCAAACTCAGGGTGTTTCTATCTCAGAGTACAAGAATGAAACTATGAAGATGAAGGTTGTTATCCATGAGTTGATCGACAAAGAAAAAGAATGAGAAACAAATGAATGTTTTTCTGTATATTTCTTTATTTATTGTCATTTGAAATTCTATGGACTATTAAAAATTTAATGAGGTTTGTGTTTTCATTGTTTTGCATTTTGTTTCTTTCTAACATTTTTTGGATACTCAATATTACCCCATTTCTTTTTGTAAATCACAAAGAGGGATAATGTTTTATAAAAGTGGGAGTAAATTTTTACAAAGGGGTAGAATTGTTAATGTCAAAAGCAATACATTATAGAGGAAAATAATCAAAACCAGGGAAAATATATATGAATACAATCATTAGGAAAGTCTATACCTAAGGGGGAGTTAGTTGTATTAATTTCTATACTCAGAATAGTTTTCATAACTATGGATGATATTAGTATTTATTTCTAGTTTTAATTTGGGTTTTTTTTCTTTCCAAAAAGGGGGATATTGTTAAGTCAAAAATCTTATTTTGACTTTTCTGTCTTTTGTTTTGGAAATCACAAAATTATTTATACACATTTTTTAAATAAATTACATACTTTGAATATGATTATGACTCTCTCTATCGTAATGAATTTTTCTATCATAATGACTATGTCTATCATAATGACTTTATCTATCGTACTGACTCTATCTATCATACTGACTATGTAAAGACCCGTAAAATTCAAGGAATTTTTTTTCTTAATTTTCTTTATAATTTTACAAGAGCGCGGTTTCAGACGGCACCTGATTCCGAGGCCCGGAGTGCCCGGAATCAATTTCTGAAGTTTGGCTCGGGTACGTTCAGTGAACGAACGAGCGGGAATTCCTAACTTTTGATCCGGTGCTCGGAATTGAAATCCGAGGGCACCGATGAACTCGCAGCGCCGATATTCGCTTAAAGAGACCTTTTCGGGAGTTGCGTTTGTTGCGGGTTGAAAGTTAGTTTTGGAGATTAAAAGATAAGTAAAATAAAATTTTGTTTGAATTTTATTTTATTCGTGGTGGTTAGACTCTCTCATGGGAAGTTGTTGGTGGGGCCCACAACCACCCAACTTCCCATGTGTGGTTATGAGGGAGGTGGGGCCCACACGAGCCCCCACCTTTTCAAATTCCCTAACCCCTCTAAACCCCCTCTTAATTTATGTGACACTCCCCTACTTTAATTCTTGCCAACTTAACTCTTCTTTTAATTTTTGACAACTCTAGATTTTAATTAATGTGTTGAATTCAACTTTTGAATTTTGAAAAGTTGGCAAAGTGAAAATAAAATAAGGTGTAGCTTATTTTATTTTGGGAGTTGCTGTGTTGTGTGGAGATTTGAGAGAAGAAGAGTTCTACATTTTGAAGAACTTCATCTTCCTCCTTGAAGAACGCGAAGAACACCGACACGCCGTTCTATCTTCTCTCCACGTCAAAGAAAGGGAGACACCGCTTCCTCACCGGTTTTCCTTCATCGACTTGAGAAGTTTCGCCAACGACGTATCGCATCGGACGCATCCCTTCGTCAACGGATTTGACGAACGACGACCGCGACGCCCGACCTCCGCGACGTCGTCTTCCGCGGAACGTAGACAAATCTTCGAACCTTATACCCGAGGTAGGGGTTGTTGATTTCTTTTTGGTTTAATTATTTTATTCTTGATCGTGAATTTAGCAAGTCTAACGAGTGGCTTTGAATTATTTTTAAAGTTGCGTTATTATTTTAACGTGAGGGGGCCGGACCGCACGAACACGGCCGAACCCCCCTCCATCGTTCTTGTTTATTCTTGCGGGTGGAAGCAAAGTGGCGTGGTGCTGTCGCACCATGCGGATAATCGTGCAATTATTTTACGCGGCGTCGTCGCGCCACGCCGAGGAAGAATCTTCAAGAATGCGACGCCGTCGCGCCGCGTTGAAAGGAATCAAGGCACGGCGAAGGGGCGCGATGTCGTCGCACCACGCCGGACGACGAACACCGCGGCCGGTTCCGGGCCGCGGCGGGACGAGGAGACCGCGGCCGGTTCCGGGCCGCGGCAGAAGAGAAGACCGGTGGCCGGGCCGCCGGCGTCGGAAGCCGAAGGGGGGACCGGAATTTCCGGTCCCGTTAGAGAAAACCAGCCGGCCAGCTGGCCGGCCGGATACCATTAAACCGGGGGAATTAATCCCCCGGCCAACTCATAAAAACCCCCCTCTTTATGAGGGGGGCGGTTCTTTGAAGGGAGGGGGGCAGCCGGCCCCCCCGGTTCCGCACCAGCAGGCCCCCCACGTGGGGGGGGGGGGGGGGGGGGGGCTTTTAAAAAAAACGGCGCGGCATAGCCGCGCCGCCACTTGAAAAGCGGGGGAATTGATCCCCCCGCGCGGCCTCCTCGCGGCGACAAGCCGCCGCGGCCCCCGCGCTGCCGCGCCGCCGCGCCGCCGCACCGCCGGCCGGCCGTCCGGCCGGGCCGCCCCAGGGGGGGGGGGGGTCGGGCCGGGTCGGCCCGGACCCGGACCCCCCGTTACGAACCAGAATCGGTTTTTGGCCCATATCTTGAGCCTCGGACCTCCGAATGACGAACCGTCTGCGGCAACGCAATCCTTGGATCGAGACGGTCGTTTCGGTATATCGCACTCAAGGTTTCGGATTACTTTGAGTTCGGCCGGGTTGGTTCGTTCACGAAACCAACCGGGCATTCGGAGCGGAAACGCTCATATCTTGAGCTACGAACGTCTGATTGACGCGCCGTCAGTCGCGTTGTGTTCCTCTTAGTGAGACAGATCTTTTGGCATACTCCACCCGAGGTTTGGACGCAGGTGGAGTACGGTCGGGTTGGTTTTGCCTTAAAAACCAACCGGGCCCCGGAGACGAAAATGCCAATAACTCACAGACCGGGCGTCCGATCGACACGTCGTCTGTTGCGTTGAGTTCCTGTTGACGATACGGAACTTTTGGATACATCAACTCTGGTCTTCGTGACAGTTGATGTATCAGCCTCTTGGCTCGTGGAGCGGACCCTCCGAACGAGCTTGCTGCGTGCGGGAACCCTAGTGTTGGCTGCGACTGTTACTGTGACTACTACTGCTACTACTGCTACTGTGACTGCGACGACGACAGTACATAAATCCTGTGTGGATTCGACGACGACGACTACAGCACTCAGCGATCCTACGTGGAACAGTGCTTCCGAACCTGTGTGAGCTGAATCTTCTGTTTACCTTGGGCGGTGGAGCGCTTGGTTGTAGCAGCATATCCTTGGCAGTGGAGCGCTCGGTTGTAGCGGCAGACCTGCGATACTGGAGACGAGCGTACAGAGTACGGAGACCGTGAAACCGGCTGAGACCTGAAGACTGCTCGACCGACTCAACTTGGAGTGAGTCGACTAGCCCAGTGGACGGAGCGTCCGGTATTCGGCGGCAGACCCACGGCGGACGGAGCGCCTGGTAGTTGGCAGCAGACCCGCGGTACTCGACTGGAGGAGTACCTCTGTAGGCTATCTGGGTGAGCGCCCGGTATTTGGCAGCAGACCCTCAGCGGACGGAGTGCCCGATAGTTGGCAGCAGACCCGCGGTACTCGACAGGAGGAGTACTTCAGCAGTCTTAGGTTAGTGAGCAGTACCTCGGAGTCGTGACAGGACCACTGTACACTTCAGAGATGGGACTCTTCAACAGTTACGGTTTCGTTAATGAAAATCCTGGTTGAGCTGAAACCTGTTGTTTTCCTATGTGGATTGTGTTGTGCTATCCTGTGTGGATTACGTTTTGCTTTCCTGTGTGTAATACGTTTACTTTCCTGTGTGGACTGAGTTGTACTTGGGCTCGGAGATTGGAGCGTATTTGAATTTGATGACTTAGGTATATGTATGGGCATATACCTAAGCAGTGACGGTTGTTACTTCATGATTGTACCTTTCTTCGTGATTTATCCATTGTGGATTTGAGAGACCTTCAGGGGTCTCGGGGTCCCTACTGAGTAGCTTATACTCACCCCTGCAAGGGCTTTGCCCGCACTACGTTGTGTTGGTTGCAGACGACGGACAGCGTTGACCTTAGCTGAGGCTTGCAGAGCGGGACGGTACCCGGAGGTGGACCACTGGGCGGGACGTGCTCGGAGCAGACGGCGAGACCCGTGGAGCAGAGGAGCTATCTGTACCCACCCTACAGGTGGGATTTCTAGTGGACAGCTCGGAGTAGCGGCTTTTACTTTTCAGTTGATGTTTTCCCTTTCGAGTTGTACTTTACTTTCAGTTTGGGTTTGTATTCTGGCCCATTTACTTTTCCGCACTTTCAGTTGTACTCTGCTTTTGTTTAGTGTTTATTTTCCGCTTGCTTACTCTGTGGTGTTTGTTTACCTTACAAAGGCAATGCCTTCCCTTTTTACCGGGATTTACGCCTTGGTGCTAGTCGCCAGCCCCTGGCCTATGGAAGGCGGGCTTGGGGTAGTCACGGCACGGACCCCGAGGGCGGGTCGTGACAAATTGGTATCAGAGGAGTTCGGTTCTACCGCGAACTCTGATCTTTTCTTTGTGAAGCAATAATGTTTAGCGTATTGAGTGTGGTTATCAGTCCAGGGAGTCCAGTGTTGGTGCGGCGGCCGACGTATCCGTACACCAGGACCCTGACTTCTGATTTCCGACTTAATGCACGAAAACATTGTTTGCGGGTGTGTTTCAAGTTTTCTTTGTGATTACTTATATCAGCTCACCAGGTATACTGTTCTAACTGTGGCACACCTGTTTCCTTTACAGGATGGCCCCACGACGACAGCCAGCTAGGGTTCCGAGAGTCGAGCGAGACGACAGCCCACCGAGCGACGAGACCTCGGTGCAGGGCCCTTTTCCAGTAGTGGCACCGGCGGTAGCTTTACCCGTCGATCCCCCGATGCTTCCAGCAGCAGCCGCTGACGATGCACGTCGCCTCAGCGCACTGCATGAGTTTCAGCGCCAGCGACCGCCCAGGTTTCGAGGGGAGACGGATCCCCAGGCAGCAGAGGACTGGCTGGAGGCAGTGGTTCGAGTGTTTAGGCTAGTGAGGACACCAGCAGACCTCATGGTGATCCTCGCTGCGAGCCTACTACACGCAGCAGCAGGACGATGGTGGAGCCTGATGCTCCAGGTGCACGATGAGGCATCTCTACTTTGGACGGACTTTGAGAGCCTCTTCCGCTCGGAGTTCGTCCCAGCCACCCTTCGTGCGGTGCGTATCCAGGAGCTTCTTCAGCTGCGGCAGGGCAGCATGACGGTCGCTCAGTACTCGGCGAGATTTACCGATCTCTCGCCCTACTCGACCGACATGGTACGGGACCCATTCTTCCGGGCCCGGACCTTCGAGCAGGGTTTGCGACACGAGATCAGGGCATCACTGATCTCCCTCAGCATACCGACTCATACAGGAGTACTGGAGCGGGCCCTTCTGATCGAGAGCTTCCTTGCTGAGTCTACACCAGCACAGCGACCCACCGCAGGGCGGCACGTGGCAGAGTCATCTGCAGCAGATAGCCGACGGATGACTCAGGGTTCCAGGCAGACCAGACCTACCAGTGGCCGACTGCACGACTCAGGCTCAGTTGTGCGGGGAAGCCGGGGTGGAGTCAGAGTCAGGCGTGCCGAGAGTGGGCAGTGTTACTCCTGTGGCGGGATTGGTCACATGGCTCGTGACTGTCTGACCCGCCATGCTGATGATCAGCAGTTAAGTGAAGAACCTCCCAGGCAGAGGCAGAGGTTCGACCGTGGCGGTCCGCAGGGAGGAGGCGGACGAGGCAGAGGAGCTGGCCGAGCAGCAGGTGGTGGACGACGCTTTGAGGTTCTACCACCACCACCACCAGGAGGTCCACCCCGACCGTGGGGGAGAGCTCAGCTTCAGGCAGCCGAGGCCTTCGATCATGGAGCTCTGGGAGCCGATGGACAGGAGCAGAACTAGTGGATACATCCTTTGTACTTCTGGTTCCTTGTTGCTTTTGTGTAGCGTCTTGTATTATGAGCTGCAATAATAAAAGACGCATACCTTTGTGATATTTTCGTTCCTGTCCTCTTTCGTGATGTTACTAAGAGGTTCCAGTTTTGGCTGTTGACTTGACCCTCACTTGTGAGACATCAACTGGAGGAGACCCAGTTACCACACACTGATGCCGACAGTGTGAATCAACCCGAGGCGAGAGTAACGGTTGAATCTCTTAGTAGTAGCGTCGAGGCCTTACGACGTCATCCTTGGTATGGATTAGTATCATCCATGTTAGGATTGACTGTTTTAGGCAAAGAATGTGGTTCATCCAGGGGATGGGACCAGATTTCTCTTATCGGCAAAGAAGAAATCTTTCAGCTCTGATGGGACCGGAGATGGTCCAGGCCACGACAGAGAAGGTCCAGGTCATCCACGAGCGGATGAGGACAGCTCAGAGCCGGCAGAAGTCTTACGCTGACAGGAGGCGGAGGCCACTGGGGTTCGAGGATGGCGACCACGTCTTCTTACGGGTCTCACCTCGACGTAGTATTCGGAGATTTGGCCAAGGCGGCAAGTTATCTCCGCGCTTCATCGGACCCTTCCAGGTCCTCAGCAGGGTTGCTGAGGTGGCTTATCGCCTGGCTCTACCACCTCAGTTGCACCGGGTGCACGACGTCTTCCACGTGTCTCAGCTGAGGAGATACGTGCACGACCCGACGCACATCATTGATCATGGGGAGCCTGACGTTGACGATGGGGCGACTTTTACGGAGGTCCCGGTGGAGATAGAGGATCGACAGGAGCGGGTCCTGCGTGGGCGATCGATTCCTCTTGTGCGCATCAGATGGCAGCACGGGAATCTCCAGGAGAGCACATGGGAGCGGGAGGCTCAGATGCGTGCTCAGTACCCTCATTTGTTTCCCTAGTTTTTGATGTATCTTTACGGGGACGTAAAGCCCTGAGGTGGGAGTAATGTAAAGACCTGTAAAATTCAAGGAATTTTTTTTCTTAATTTTCTTTATAATTTTACAAGAGCGCGGTTTCAGACGGCACCTGATTCCGAGGCCCGGAGTGCCCGGAATCAATTTCTGAAGTTTGGCTCGGGTACGTTCAGTGAACGAACGAGCGGGAATTCCTAACTTTTGATCCGGTGCTCGGAATTGAAATCCGAGGGCACCGATGAACTCGCAGCGCCGATATTCGCTTAAAGAGACCTTTTCGGGAGTTGCGTTTGTTGCGGGTTGAAAGTTAGTTTTGGAGATTAAAAGATAAGTAAAATAAAATTTTGTTTGAATTTTATTTTATTCGTGGTGGTTAGACTCTCTCATGGGAAGTTGTTGGTGGGGCCCACAACCACCCAACTTCCCATGTGTGGTTATGAGGGAGGTGGGGCCCACACGAGCCCCCACCTTTTCAAATTCCCTAACCCCTCTAAACCCCCTCTTAATTTATGTGACACTCCCCTACTTTAATTCTTGCCAACTTAACTCTTCTTTTAATTTTTGACAACTCTAGATTTTAATTAATGTGTTGAATTCAACTTTTGAATTTTGAAAAGTTGGAAAAGTGAAAATAAAAAAAGGTGTAGCTTATTTTATTTTGGGAGTTGCTGTGTTGTGTGGAGATTTGAGAGAAGAAGAGTTCTACATTTTGAAGAACTTCATCTTCCTCCTTGAAGAACGCGAAGAACACCGACATGCCGTTCTATCTTCTCTCCACGTCAAAGAAAGGGAGACACCGCTTCCTCCTCGGTTTTCCTTCGTCGACTTGAGAAGTTTCGCCAACGACGTATCGCATCGGACGCATCCCTTCGTCAACGGATTTGACGAACGACGACCGCGACGCCCGACCTCTGCGACGTCGTCTTCCGCGGAATGTAGACAAATCTTCGAACCTTATACCCGAGGTAGGGGTTGTTGATTTCTTTTTGGTTTAATTATTTTATTCTTGATCGTGAATTTAGCAAGTCTAACGAGTGGCTTTGAATTATTTTTAAAGTTGCGTTATTATTTTAACGTGAGGGGGCCGGACCGCACGAACACGGCCGAACCCCCCTCCATCGTTCTTGTTTATTCTTGCGGGTGGAAGCAAAGTGGCGTGGTGCCGTCGCACCATGCGGATAATCGTGCAATTATTTTACGCGGCGTCGTCGCGCCACGCCGAGGAAGAATCTTCAAGAACGTGACGCCGTCGCGCCGCGTTGAAAGGAATCAAGGCACGGCGAAGGGGCGCGATGTCGTCGCACCACGCCGGACGACGAACACCGCGGCTGGTTCCGGGCCGCGGCGGGACGAGGAGACCGCGGCCGGTTCCGGGCCGCGGCGGAAGAGAAGACCGGTGGCCGGGCCGCCGGCGTCGGAAGCCGAAGGGGGGACCGGAATTTCCGGTCCCGTTAGAGAAAACCGGTCGGCCAGCTGGCCGGCCGGATACCATTAAACCGGGGGAATTAATCCCCCGGCCAACTCATAAAAACCCCCCTCTTTATGAGGGGGGCGGTTCTTTGAAGGGAGGGGGGCAGCCGGCCCCCCCGGTTCCGCACCAGCAGGCCCCCCACGTGGGGGGGTGGGGGGGGGGGCGCTTTTAAAAAAAACGGCGCGGCATAGCCGCGCCGCCACTTGAAAAGCGGGGGAATTGATCCCCCCGCGCGGCCTCCTCGCGGCGACAAGCCGCCGCGGCCCCCGCGCCGCCGCGCCGCCGCACCGCCGGCCGGCCGTCCGGCCGGGCCGCCCCCAGGGGGGGGGGGGTCGGGCCGGGTCGGCCCGGACCCGGACCCCCCCGTTTCGAACCAGAATCGGTTTTTGGCCCATATCTTGAGCCTCGGACCTCCGAATGACGAACCGTCTGCGGCAACGCGATCCTTGGATCGAGACGGTCGTTTCGGTATATCGCACTCAAGGTTTCGGATTACTTTGAGTTCGGCCGGGTTGGTTCGTTCACGAAACCAACCGGGCATTCGGAGCGGAAACGCTCATATCTTGAGCTACGAACGTCTGATTGACGCGCCGTCAGTCGCGTTGTGTTCCTCTTAGTGAGACAGATCTTTTGGCATACTCCACCCGAGGTTTGGACGCAGGTGGAGTACGGTCGGGTTGGTTTTGCCTTAAAAACCAACCGGGCCCCGGAGACGAAAATGCCAATAACTCACAGACCGGGCGTCCGATCGACACGTCGTCTGTTGCGTTGAGTTCCTGTTGACGATACGGAACTTTTGGATACATCAACTCTGGTCTTCGTGACAGTTGATGTATCAGCCTCTCGGCTCGTGGAGCGGACCCTCCGAACGAGCTTGCTGCGTGCGGGAACCCTAGTGTTGGCTGCGACTGTTACTGTGACTACTACTGCTACTACTGCTACTGTGACTGCGACGACGACAGTACATAAATCCTGTGTGGATTCGACGACGACGACTACAGCACTCAGCGATCCTACGTGGAACAGTGCTTCCGAACCTGTGTGAGCTGAATCTTCTGTTTACCTTGGGCGGTGGAGCGCTTGGTTGTAGCAGCATATCCTTGGCAGTGGAGCGCTCGGTTGTAGCGGCAGACCTGCGATACTGGAGACGAGCGTACAGAGTACGGAGACCGTGAAACCGGCTGAGACCTGAAGACTGCTCGACCGACTCAACTTGGAGTGAGTCGACTAGCCCAGTGGACGGAGCGTCCGGTATTCGGCGGCAGACCCACGGCGGACGGAGCGCCTGGTAGTTGGCAGCAGACCCGCGGTACTCGACTGGAGGAGTACCTCTGTAGGCTATCTGGGTGAGCGCCCGGTATTTGGTAGCAGACCCTCAGCGGACGGAGCGCCCGATAGTTGGCAGCAGACCCGCGGTACTCGACAGGAGGAGTACTTCAGCAGTCTTAGGTTAGTGAGCAGTACCTCGGAGTCGTGACAGGACCACTGTACACTTCAGAGATGGGACTCTTCAACAGTTACGGTTTCGTTAATGAAAATCCTGGTTGAGCTGAAACCTGTTGTTTTCCTATGTGGATTGTGTTGTGCTATCCTGTGTGGATTACGTTTTGCTTTCCTGTGTGGAATACGTTTACTTTCCTGTGTGGACTGAGTTGTACTTGGGCTCGGAGATTGGAGCGTATTTGAATTTGATGACTTAGGTATATGTATGGGCATATACCTAAGCAGTGACGGTTGTTACTTCGTGATTGTACCTTTCTTCGTGATTTATCCATTGTGGATTTGAGAGACCTTCAGGGGTCTCGGGGTCCCTACTGAGTAGCTTATACTCACCCCTGCACGGGCTTTGCCCGCACTACGTTGTGTTGGTTGCAGACGACGGACAGCGTTGACCTTAGCTGAGGCTTGCAGAGCGGAACGGTACCCGGAGGTGGACCACTGGGCGGGACGTGCTCGGAGCAGACGGCGAGACCCGTGGAGCAGAGGAGCTATCTGTACCCACCCTACAGGTGGGATTTCCAGTGGACAGCTCGGAGTAGCGGCTTTTACTTTTCAGTTGCTGTTTTCCCTTTCGAGTTGTACTTTACTTTCAGTTTGGGTTTGTATTCTGGCCCATTTACTTTTCCGCACTTTCAGTTGTACTCTGCTTTTGTTTAGTGTTTATTTTCCGCTTGCTTACTCTGTGGTGTTTGTTTACCTTACAAAGTCAATGCCTTCCCTTTTTACCGGGATTTACGCCTTGGTGCTAGTCGCCAGCCCCTGGCCTATGGAAGGCGGGCTTGGGGTAGTCACGGCACGGACCCCGAGGGCGGGTCGTGACAGACTATGTCTATCATACTCACTCTTTCCATCATACTCAATTTATTCATCATACCCACATTGTAGTATATCAATGTTTTGCACTAAGAAATATTAATTGTACTCATGTGTTACTTTTATAACATGAATTATTTTAATTTGTATCAATAAACCATACTAATTTTACTTTTGGTATCATTTCTATATATCTATTGTTTTAAACAAAACAATGTCGTAGAGTTAGTTATAAAATAATCAAAACGATGTTGTGTTTTCTTTTTCAATATGACCATTAGAATTCTAGGTGTCCAAGTCCCTGTGAGTTTTTTGGATAAATATGACTGTTGGAGGTAATATGACCATTGGAACCAGAGGTCTATAAATAGGAGGTCATTTGAAGTAAAAAACACTAGAACAACTTCAGCTACTTCCAAGTTCTAGAGAGAGATTGGGTGACTTCTCTTTTCTTTGTGAGAAAGCCTTGAAATTAAAAAACATTAATGGATCATTCTTAGTTTTTATATTTCAAAAAGTTCCTTGTTTTTCTTTTTGTGTCCAATCAGGTGATAATGGTCGAGGGCTACTGGGGATAGGCACACGGTGTGACCAATCATTATATCGAGGGATTTAAAGTGTTTTAAAGATATAGGTGTTGATTAACATTAAAATCGAGGGCTTACGAGGATATCAAGAATGATGTGTCAATAATCGTATTGAGGGACTACTAGTGTTGTTGAGACAGGCCTTTTATCCTAGGTGAAAGGATACCCAACTCTTTGGGATAAAAAAATTATAATACATTTTATTTTTCTGTTGCTTATTGTAATAGAAAGAGAATATTTTTATTTCTTATTTATGTTTGTATTCTATAGTAATTGTTTTCATTACCGATTACACTTTTAGTATTGATTCTATAAGTTATATGGTAGAATCATTTAAAATTTTTATTACTCTAATATTTATATTTAATCTGAATACAATTGTTTCATAACTTGTGGTATCATATTATATCATCGGACTGAGAGTCAGTCTGATCATTTGTTTCTTTTATAAGAGTCTCTTTGAATTTTTTTAGTTATATTAAACTAATAACCTTAAAGGTTTCAATAAAAAAATTTAAATATACAATTTACCCCCCCCCCTCTTTTATTTTTTCCATCTCATATTCATTTTGATCCAACATCATACACTTTACTCAATAATCCATTCATTATCATTCATATAAAAATTGATAAAAATACTATACAATCACTAAAATCATATAAAATAAAATTTATAGGGGGCTTAGGTTAAATGTGTAGTATAATTTATAAAATTATCTTTAAATAAAATTCAAAAAGAGTCTTGAATTCCAAAATTAATAATATCATTCCAAAAATAACCATTGATACCCATTGTTAAAACAATTCCATTTATAAATCCCCATTAAGGTACCAAATATTCATTAATAAAGAATAATGGATGATAGAATAAATAAGAGGAATAAAAAATAAGGAATCAATTGTACACCACATGACAACTCTTTATATCAGAAATGATACCTAAGGCAATAAGTCCAAAGTTTTCCCTATAACCCAGGAAGAAAAATCTCTATCAAGATAACCAAATTAAAATAATAAAATATAAGAACTAAAAAATTGATTCATTTAATAAATATACCCACTGTATAATTCATACACTTAATCGGGTGGACCAATTAAGACCATTGGTTTTAGAGAACAAATCATAAGAAACTATACATTTATCTTTACTAGGGGAACCATAATTGATATCTGATCTTAAATGTCTTCCATAATTATATAAAATGAACAAAATTCTATCCAAAATAGCATAATGAGTTGAATAACATAGAGAGAAAACATGTACCAAGTAATTATAAAATCTCAATGGAAAATGGAAATAAAAAAAGTGGAGGAGATATCTATTAGACTACCACCATGATCAAGATTAAAATAAAGACCACTTACTTTATTGATGTCAAAACATGAAAAGGTTATGAATGTGAAACAAATAATCATAGCTAATTTAGGTATTTGGGGCTCTCAAATAATATGGATTCAAATGTGTTATAATACCACATTTATGGAATATAGGATATCGCTTCTTCATAAGAGGAATGGAATTAGAATTAGAAGATCCCATAAAGTCATTCAGGTTTCCTAACCTGAGTTCATCCTATTTCAACTTTTCATAGGATGTTGAACCATCACTGATATGGAAAATAATAGAGTTACTATTCCCACTGGGTTAGACTTTAGAGTCCAATTATACCATCATGGCCTTACTGAACACATCTTAAAAAAATTTAAAATAAATAGATCCATTCATGAAATATGTTTAGGATGAATAACTTGTAGAAAATGGGAACCTTAGCGAGTCCTCAAATAATAATTCAAGAGATATGAATCAATTATCCAAAATGGGTGACAAAATCCTTCAATATAGGATCACCCTACTAGCTAGATGTTCATAATACCTTTCACCCTATCCACTTTTACATTCAGAGGAAAATACCACTTACTGAACAAAGTCTTAAATAATTTTCAAGACATATTACTTTTTAGCATAATTTGAATGATAAATCTCCACCATTATAAACTTATTCTGTCGAACAACCCCAAAACAGTTATCAACCATGAGTCTTTTAGGGGTTTCAATGAATTAAATTATCCAATAACTTTATGTTTCCACTAAATAGCCTCTTTAGGTCCTTGTCCACCATGAAATATGAGAAAAACAAACAAGAGTTTAGCTCTAGAACTCTACCTAGAGTTTGGGTAGGGTAAGAAATTGGAAAGAGTACATCCAATCCCTGAGAGGCACTATGTTGAAGAACCCTCAAAGGTAGAGTCATTTTATAATCCATCAATTCTATTTTATGAGGAATGATGTGAATAAAATAATGAAATATAAGACCCAATCAAAAAAATTAAATTCCAAGATATTTTAATTAAAATATAATCCATATAAGTAATTTTATATACTCTTTTGAAAAAGAACCACTATAATTAAATTTTTTGTGTTTAAATTTAAATCCTTTTCAAAATAATAAAAATGTCCCAAAATATATTTTCTAAATCACAAGTTCAATATTAAAATTATTTTACATTTTAGAAACATTAAATTTTTTCAAAACATCCTCATACATTTTTTAGACCACATATTTAGATTTAAAATTTAGATAATCACTAAATATTAATAAAATATAAAAAAAAATCCAATAGTATTATCACTAAATCCTTATAAAAATAATTTATATTAAACCCCAACAGTAATCATTCTTATTCCCAAAAGTAACATGGAGAATAAAAGAGTCAAAACTGAAATTTGAAGATGGTTTAGTGGTTGTGCCTGGTTTAGTCGCATGGTTTGACTGACCATGCACCAATTATGTGACTTCCACTTAAAGATCTACACAACCTTTCACCCAAGATTTGTATGGTTTACAAGATGTGTGGGTAAACTGTGTGCCTCCAGTTATCCCCCCATAGACACCCCAAAACATGGAAAATCCAAACTAAGCTCAGATAAATCCAATATATGACAAAGAACCATCGACTAAAGTTGAAATACACCTTAAATAAATGAATAAGGCTTTAAATTCATAACTTTAAATGTGAAATCCAAGTGTAAATCAGGTTTCATGATGGGAGGTGGTGACCATATACCTATTCATGGCCTACATCCTGAATTCTAATCATCATATCTCCAATCTACTTGACTCCCCATATAGAAAGGCTGATATGAAATTATTTTTCCATGATCTATTGTAGGCCACCCCTCAACTGAGCACCTAATCCATCTCATGGAAATTCCCAATGGTATTTTTGATCCTTGCGTGTTGGAAACTAGTTCCAAGGTATCAAAATGTAATGTTTGGAAATGATATCATCTATATTAATAATATCAAAAACATAGAGAAATTCCACTGAGAATCCACTATGTTTTATCCATATATTGGACATCTATGTAGAATAAATAAATAGTAAAAAATAAAAACGAATGCAAACATTTCATAATTTAACTATACATATAACTCACATTAAAGTGTATCAAAATTTAGCAGAATCCTAAGACACAAAAAAGGATGACATGTGTGATGTGTAAAGTATAAATGAACCAAATACCTAAATTAAATCAATACACCAATAAATTGTCTTCTAAAGATCCAAGGCCACCATCCATCACAACCAAACCATTAATGACT
Organism: Viscum album; assembly: GCA_963277665.1. NCBI lineage: Eukaryota > Viridiplantae > Streptophyta > Magnoliopsida > Santalales > Viscaceae > Viscum > Viscum album. Next base: position 2,100,713,511 of record OY728130.1, on the reverse strand, counting down.
AATAGTGTGAAAATTTCACAAACTAGAAATTCTTGAGAACCCAAACCTCAACCTTCATAGTCAACTTGGTTTATATACTCTGAGTGGTGTAAGTAGGGTATGACCTAACAATACAGTATGATTTCCCCAATAATTTTCTGCTTTCCCTTTATGAAAAAAAATAAAGAAATAATAGTTTTAAAAATTTTATATAATATAGATTTTCTTAAATTTTAATAAAACAAATCACAAAAAAATTGTAAATTATTCTCTAAAAACACAAAATGACAATTAAAAACAAAATTTTTATCTTTCAATTTAAAAACTAATTTAAAAATATACTTCTTAAAACTATTTTCAAATCATTTTTCAAAAAATTATATATGGATGACCCTACTAACAAAAATAAAACATCAACACACTAATACAACTAAGGAGAAGGATATATAAATGGGATACTAAATGAATCAAAAACAAAAGAAGTAACAAAAAATTAATGTATCAGTGAATAATTACTAGAATTAAGAATACATATAAGCGAATGAAAAAATAAATCGTGAATAAATGGAATATAACATGCTAGAATAATAGAAAAAGAATAAATATAAAGAATAATCATGTAAAAAATAATGAATTCAATGTAAGTTTTATTTAATCGTATATAAAAACTAAGAGGTAAGAACAAGGTATGTGTAAACTTGTGAGACTCCAAGAAAACAATTGAGTTGATCTTAGACATAATTGGGTGGAATTATCTACTATCCAATCGATATGTCCCTTAAAAAAATAATCAAATTTCTCTACCAAGCCTCACTGGTGGAACTCCCATAGTATGGATTATAACACAAAACTAGAGGATTCTAGTTAGTGGTTAATTGTAACATGAATTGAAACTATCACTGAGTCTACCATTAAAAGTCCTTGTACTCTCATGATACTAGTATTAGAGGGTAATAAAGTATGTGCTAACTATCAAAAAGCATCCATAATGAACTACAACGAAATCTAAGCAAGTAACAACCTCAAACCACCCTTATAAACCCTCATAAATAATATCCTATACTTATATACACATGAACACCAATAAAATCCAAGTTTAGTCACTAAAATCATATAAAATAAAAGTCCCATGGGCCTTAGGGTGTACTATAATTTATCAAATTCTTTAAAAGTAAAATGATAAATGGGAAAAGATTTCAAAAAATTAGAATGTTCATTTTATAAATTAATATTTAATCCCATTATTAAATCAATTCCATCTATAAATCCCACTTTATAGTATCAAATCATCCATCAGGAAATATTTATAAATCTCTTTAGAAATCCCCTTTGAACCCACATTTTTAAATACAATTATCATTGAAAAACATTTTTTGAAACCTATTAACCGAATTGTGACCTAATGGATATCAAAGGGTAATAAGTTAGGTAACCCTAATAATGATAATAAGATAAGAAAATAACTGATTTTTAAGAGATAAATTTTATACAATTTCCCTAACTTGAAAACTTCATTATAAATAATATATAATTCAAAGAGAATATGGAAATAAAACCCTTTAAAACAAATTAAGGTTTTGACTATAAATCCACAAGAGAGGGAAAGTGACCAAAAATTTTCTATAAATGAAATTAAAACATTCAAGTTAGTATTGATGAACTTTAATTTGATTCGTTGATGATAAAATATAGAGTTGGAGGTAAATTCATGAAATAACTGGAAAAATTGAAAGGAAACCCTTATCATGACCAAAACATGTGATGTAATAATATATAATAGAAAAAATTACATGAAAGAAGTTAAAATACACTTAAAATAGGTGGAAATATAATATAAAACAATTATATTAAAATAAAATTATAGAAAAATTAATGAAGGAATGATATAACTCCAAGAAAGGAAATTTAGTTAAGAATACCCTTGCGGGTTTGGTAATATAGAAATAAAAATATCATAGAAAAAAATCATGAAATATAATTTTAAATCAGATAAATAGAATATAATTTATGATTAAATAATTAAATGTATAGTATTAACCTTATGTCAAATAATTATAGGTTTATAATTTTAAATATTAATCTAAGAATGAAAATTGAGAAAAAAAACCCTTGCCTTGGATTAATGATTGGTCAAACACACACTGACCTCTTATATAATAATCATTGGCTTATTAAAAATATTTTTAAAAATAATATTCATGTTCATTTAATTTTATATTAATCTTTTAAATAAATTTATTACTTATTTATTACTTATTTTTAATTTATATTGATCATCGGTTGTTAGTCATTTCAAAAATCCCATGTCTGTTTTGGTATATTGTTTTCGGTCATCCTTCCTTGCTAATGAGTTCATCATCCAAGAAATAGTAAAGGAACTAGATTAGAAGTTATATAATGAGTTATTTAGTTCCAAATTAATTCTATGGTATTTTTAGGAATGGTTTCAAGATGAAATCTATAATACGCTTCTTTTGACCATGTTTAATGAAAAAAGGTGATATATTAATAATGAAATAAATATTAATATTAGTGTTATAGAAAAAACAATTATTTTCATATTAATATCATATCTCACCATTAATCATGTTTCCATAATCATACATGAAAATAATTTACTAAATGACTCATTTTGGTGGTTAAACCGACCCAAATAAGAACCTGTTATAATCAATGAATGAGTAAGATTATGAAGTTATGTCATTATAATATCATCATTATATAAAAAAAATTATATTATTAATATATTATTATGAAAGTAAATTATAATTAGAAAGAGGAATAAGTATTAGATATATGAAAATTATGGATAAGGACTCATTATTTATAATAAAGAACTTGAATATTCTCTTGGAAGACTTCTTAGATTTGAAGGAATTAGGATATCCCCATGAACCTAGATGCTAACCATTATAGAGAAGGTTTATTATAGAAGGAAATATCGTATATTATTTAGATGAATTTTTATTTTGTGTATATTTTTTAAGGGGTGGTGGATGGATCCTTTTATAAATGACGAGAGTGGAATTTTTCTAATAATTATTACATATTATAAAAAAAGGGAAGTCGTTTTTAAGGAAAATGGATCCAAATTTGAAAAAATGAATATAAAATAATCATAGGTCTATAAAGTCCTCATCCAATCATTTAATAAAATGTTTTATGATATTTTAGGTCTTAACCCCTTGATTTAACACTTTAACCATATTTTATCCTTTATTGTGATGACCATTTCTTTATATTGGAAGTTTATTTTGATGCTAAAAATAAAGTTGGCCTTACTACACAATTTGAAATAGATGAATCCAAATATAAAAACCATTTTTTATATTCAATTTATAAAAGTGATGAAAAATGATTCTAAAATAATAAATTAGTAAATCATAAATTAATTTTCTGGGAAAAATATATTTTTAGGCATAAAAATGAATTTATGTAAAAATTATGTTTAGTTTTTCTTATCATGAAATTTATTGGTTAATTATTTAAAAAATTGATATCTTTTTGAATTTTAAATCATTCAAAAATATAATGTAATCTTATGAATAATTAATTAATGAAAAAGGACCAAAAATAGGTTTTTTATTAAAATAAAATTAAAATTATGATCCAAAATAAGAAACATATGTATATAAATTCAAAAAATTATTTCTTTAAAGAAATATATTACTACTTAAATACAAATTTGACCAATTTAAAGGTTTTATAAATTTTTAGTGATTTCTTATAGATTTATGAGGCCATAAGAATTATAATAATAATAATAATATGTGATGGATTATAATCAATGATTTTATAAGAAATAATTTTAATTAATTATATATTTTTCGTTTCTTTAGGTTTATCTCAATATATAATTTTTCTAATGCTATTTGACATTGTTTTTTTTAATTTATTCATTTTTATCCAGAATTAATATAATATACAACATGTGTCAATTTAGTTTGGTGTTGCATGTGAGGAAATATGTTCAATACTGTATTTTTTAAAGAAAAATAAATATGAAAATCTATTGATGTTATATTTAACCCCTATTAAATAAATATTTCCCTCAAAATTATAATTATTACTCACAAATGAAAATAACTAAAGGTATCCCTAAGAAATACATGATTCATGACAGAATTTTAACTAATATATCAACCTCACTATCATAAGATAGACTAAGAAACTAATATTTTACCTCATAATATACATGTGTCTAGATTTTCATTTTTCATAACCATTTGTGCTATATGTGACTGTATAATTTCTTATTTATAGAGAAATACCTTTAATATATTCATTTTAGTGACCCAAACTCAACCAATTACTTAAACCAAAATCATTATGATAACATCCAATAAAATAATATTAAAAAAACACATTAATTTGAAAAACCAACCATAATATGTATTATTCTATGTAAAATTCATTTCAACCCATTATATATTTGGTTTAACTATGAAACTACTGGTTCAAACCATAACCCTTTTATTTTAACTTAGGTTTCTATAAGTCTCATCCTTTTAATACCAATAACCAAATCCCCAAAAATAAAAACAAACAGAATTTACCAAGAAATATCTTATGATATTTTAAACCAAAAAACATGGAATCATATTCTCCTAGAAGTCAACACATACTTTTATCCCTAAAATAACATAGAATCACTTATCAATCGATATGAAGAGAATCATAAATAATCTAAAAACTATATTAATCTATCTATAAAATAATACGAATAGACTTATTACAAAATCACTCATCAAAAACCTGGGTTATCAATACTACACAACTTATATTACTAGAATCAATTAACCCATTATCCTAATTAATCATAATTACAACATCATTGAATCAAAAAACATCCTTAAAATATAATCATATAAGGGAAGAAATGGTATATATTCATTTGAACATATGTCAAACCTTAAAATTAATAAACCATGATGGTATCTAAAACTATTAAAATATCCTCATATGATATACTTCAAAGATCTAAAGCTATCTAAACCATACTATAATATAAACTATAACACTCTAGAACCAAACTCTTGGATCTGGTATTAAAAATATAATCTTTATAAAATAGACCCGATGCCAACTTAAACAACCCAACATAGCCATCTCTAATTAAAATTTCAATTAAAAATATTAAGACAATTACATAAAAAAAGTCCTTTTAGGTTTTTATTTTTAGAGAATTATAAAAACAAATCATTAAAAAACCCATATATTTCCCATAAAATTGAAAATTTTCTCACTAAACCAATAATTCCTTATTTTACAATAAGTCTTCAACATCACCTAAACAATTCTCCAAAAATAATACGCATCTCAACATATAATTAGTAATAATATTATTCATAACCTTGAATAATGGAAACATAATAAAGGGTGTGCTAAAATTCATGGTAAGGGTAATAATAACAAATAATAATCAAAGACAAAAGGTGAGGATATGTGGGTATGAGAACATAGTAAAGGTACATTAATACATAATGAGGAAATAATACCCAATATGACATGAATCAGAAGGAATGGATCATATTATAAGGTTTTAAAATTAAAAAGTTGACATCAAAGGATCATAGAATCATAAGAATGTGGAAAAAACATAAAACATGATATCATAAGAATAATTATAAACTCATTACTAAGACAAATATTCATAAAAACATTTCATAACAATAAGTATAGGAAATCATAACATTTAGGATAAATTTTACCACAATCTGGTCTATGAAAAATAATGTAAACATGAAATTAGGTTCACTTATAAAATTGCAGATAATTCTAAACAAAATATTGTCCAAACATAAAGTTGTGAACATGAAATTTGTTTTACCAATTAAATTATGTACAAGTATAATTGTAATTTTGTCCATAAATAACGTTGTGAACATGAAACCACATTCATGCATAAAACAATTATCCAATCATATATAAATCTATAAATAATGAATTAGAGGGTAATATAGGACCCCGTTCATGAAATTATGAAATACCATAAAAATGTGTGCCACATAAACTTGGAAAATTTAACAATTTCATTAGTGAACCCAAGGAAAATAAATTGGTTTCATGATCACATCATTTAAAAAATTTCATAACCCATATATATAAATAAGTCGTATAGTATTATTATATAATCTTTCTAATGAACTATAAGAAACATTAATGGATGATGATAATCATGAAAATACCTTTCATAAGATTATTGGTTACTTAAAAAATTTGAATGGTATCACAAAATAAGATATCAAGAATTGGATTGTCTGTTACAAAAAATTTTATTATACCAAAAGAAAAATATAATAAGAAAATTTAAAAGGTAATACATGAAAAAAAAGACTATAAAAGAGATATATATTTTAGATATTGGGAGGAAAATACAATAGAAATTTTAAAAATATTTTTTATATGGGTTTGTTAACATAGTTGTAATAACAAACATATAAGTCAGTTAAAAAAATATTTCAAAGGATAAAAAGGGGACATTGAAAACCATATATTTAAATATTGAATCTAAATAAATTTAAATATAATAAATGTGTATTAGAAGATAAAAATACATATAAGTTGATTGAAATCACTTTATTTACTCTTCTAAAAGTGAAAATTATTTATTATTTTAAAAAAATTAAAAAAAATATGGGAATAAAAATTACATTTTAAAAGCATGAAAAAATTAAAATTAAACATGATAATGAATAATTGATATAGTAATGGGTAATTGTGTTCGTGAAGAATATGTTTAAAATGGTTATTCTCATACTTTTATAAAAATCTAAAATTTGCACATGGGAAAATGTTAAGAAAATTCCTTTTTAAATAATTATAAAGAATGTAAAATATAGTTGAAAATAAACTTAATAAATCATTGAATTATAGATAATAAAATTCTTGAAACAATATAAATAACATGACATGATGGAAAAAGAATCTAGGACATAAAGAATAAGTAATGTTGGCTCCCCTTATACTAAACAATTTGGCTGAATTGTAAACTAAATAGAGGTGAAAGGGTAATAGGGCTTATAACAAAAACAATGACCATAGTATAATATAATATATTTCATTTAATAGATAAACACCATACAATTTGTCCAAATGAAAACATATTTATAAAATAATACTGAATTTAAATTGTGGTTGAAAAGAAGACCCTTACGAACAAAGTAAGTTATAAACTATAAATCCAAAAGGGGTTAAAGGGGACCATATATTCATTATAAATTAAAGTAAAATATTAATTTAAGTATTAAATAACATGAATTTTGTTCATAGTATAGAAGATATGTAATTTAAGGACACTATATGAAATGACTAGAGACTTGGGGAGGAAACTATTAACAAGAACATAACATGTGAAGTAAAAATATATCAAGGAATATATTATGTAAAGGAAATATAAATCCACATAAAAATGGAAATAAATCATAAAAAAATCAAATACACATAATATTATAAAAAAATCATGAATGCATCATATAACTAAATGAAAGGAAATTGAGTTAAGAATCCCCCTATTGCTTTGGTAATATATTAATTAAAATATCATGGAAAAATATTTTTAAATATACAATTAAATATCATGATTAAAATACTATTTATCATTAATTATTTTAATGGAATAGTGTACATAATTTCTAATAATAATAAGTTCATAATTTGAAATATTTTTTAAGGAATGAAAATTTAGAAAAAGAACCCTTACATTGGATTCATGCTTGGTTTCATGTGCTATGAACATCTGTATAATAATAATAGACTCATTAACCATAAATTTAAAAACCTTATTCATGTTTATGAAATTTTATATTATTCTTTTATAAAAATTTATTATATAGTTATTACTTATTTTTAGTTAATATTGATCATCATTTGTTACACATTTCAACCATTCCTTGTTTGTTTTAGTATAATGGTTTTTTTAATCCTTTAATTTTCATGATTTAATAATATTCATAATAGTAAATTTATTTTTATTTGAGTTCCATAATTTTTTATGAAGTAATAGTTTAATTCCATAGGATTTTCAAGTATGGTTCTTCAAGATGAAATCCATAACACACGTATTTGGGTAATTTTTAATGAATAAAAGGTGGCATATTAAAAATTAGTTAAATATTAATATTACCATTAAATAAGAAAACATTATTTTCTTATAAATATCATATCTTACTATTTATTAAGTGTTCAAAATAATCCATGATAAAAATTTATAACATTATTCATGTATTTGGTGAAACTCACCCAAACAATAACATGTTATAATCAATGGAATGGTATGGTTATGAAGTGATTTAATTATATTATCATAATTATAGAAGAATAATGACATTATTAATATGTTAAATCATAATATTCATGAGTTTTAAGAAGATAATAAATGAAAATGAAAGATAATAAGTCATTTCTTACAAATAAGAAATCACATCTTCTCCTAGAAACCTTCTTTGTTTTGAATAAATTAAGGCATCCTCATTAAGTATGGATTATTATTTATAAGAATTATAATTTATAGTTTGTCTTTGAAGGGGTGGTGGAGGGGTCATTTTATAAGTGGGAGCAGTCACATTTTTGTAATACTTATTACTTAATATAAAACAGAAGGTCATTTTCATGGACATTGGATGAAAATTTCACAAAAATGTAGATAAGATAAGGGTATGTTAAGAAAAATCACAAAAACCCATTTAAAGAAAACTTTTTAGAATATTTTAGTTCTTTACCCCTTGATTAAACATTTTTTCATATTTTAGCCTTTATTGTGGTTACCATTTCCTTACCATGATAATATATTTTTGTTAGTAAAAAATAAACTGACCATGTTACATAATTTTAACATATTGATTAAAAATATAAAAACCATTTTATTATATTACATTCATAAAACTGATAAAAAATAATTATAATGTAATAAATATATAACACAGAAAATCAACTTTTTGAAAAAACATTTTTATAAAAATAAAAATGAATTTAATACAAAATTATTTTTACAATTTATTACCATCATATTTATTGGTTTATGATTAAAAATGAAATTTTTGTTACTTTAAAACAAAAAAAACGAATGGAATATTGTCAATATATAATAAAAGGGAAAACCCCTAATTTTTTTATTATAATAAAATAAAACATATGTTATGGAATTTAAAACATTTTTTTGTAAATTCTAAATATTATTTTTAAATGCATTATTTTAATCCAAAAATTCAAATTTGATCAAGAAAATGGTGTCATAAATTTTTAATTCATCTATATATAATGACGATGTCTTGAAAGTTCTGATATTTAAAAAAAATTATTTTTACTAGTCATCAAAAATCCACCTTTTTGGAATAAATAAAAATTAAAACTAAGATAATGATGAAATTAAGAATATATAATGATTTTAAATATATTAAATTAAAATTCTAAAATTTTAGAATTTAAATTTTAAATAAAACATAAAATATAATAAAAACTATTTTATAGAAAAAATATCATTTAATACTTTAATTATTCTTAATATTATTTAATATAAATTACCAATTAAACAAGTTTTAATTTAATTTATTGTACACAAAAATATTTTATTAAAATAATTATTTAGATTTGATCAATTTTATTTTTAGTTCAATATGCACAACATTTTAAAAATTGGATTTTTAAAAATATCCCTTTTAATGTTAAATGATTTTAGTCACATCCCATTAAAAATTATTTATTTATCTTATAACCATTAAATTTCATCAATTCATCGATATATCAAACAATTATAAAAAATATATATAAAATTAGAATACATGTTTTTATAATAATTTATTTTAATAAATTATTATCTTTATATTTTCTTAAGGTTTTACTCTTCTTATAAATTTCTTAATGTTGCTTCACATTTTATTCTCAAAATTTATTAATCTTTATCCTATATTAATAAAATATATAACACATTTGTTTAGTTTGGTGTTGTGTGTGAAACATGGTATTCATTATATTATTTATTTTAAGGAAAATATATACTTATATCATGAGTTATCATAATATATTTCAATGAAAGTGTGAAAAACATAGGATCACATACCAAGGTCAAGCATAAATGGTAAAGAATCTTCAAATGTGAAGAGAGGAAGTCCAAGTGAATAATATTCACACCATAAGAGTCAAACCCAACATTGCTTAGACAAAACCCACCTAGGGATTGGCTAATATCATTGAACAATAAAATAAATAAGATAGAAAAAGGAATGAATAAGGAAGTGTGATAATGGAGGATAAAGAGGACCCAAAATAGAAGGATCCACAAAGGATAAGATTAGGGAATATTAAAATCCATAAGAGGAAGAATGAGGGAGTTCATTAGGGCTCCACTCAGTGATTGTCACATGAATAGATAGATGGGAGATGTGGAAGAGGTAAATTTAAGTGGGAAAATAGTAAATTCAAAATTTTAATATTCTGGAAATCTCTTAGGATTTGGCCACATAATTTACCAAATTGTGCGCCAAATACCCAAGATTGTCTCGATAATATAGTTTTTTCACATGGTTTGGAAGCATGGTTGGGAGTACCATACACCAACCATATGAATAACTCTGCTAAAGACTAAAGAACCTTTTAAAGGTCATTGCATGATTTTCATTAAAGGTTTCATAACCATATGATCAGAAAATTTATTATATCTCCATGAAATTTCAATATTAAAGGACTCAAAACTGAAGGAAAATAGGAAGAATCAATATATAAATGAAAAAAATGAATAAAATAAAGGTCTAGGTTTGACATATTTGGCCCCTACCCTACCCCCTTCAGTCTTATGTTTCTAGGATCTCAAAAAGTTTAAATAGTGTGTTTTCTATACCATATAGGTTGACCAATAATAATTCATAGAGGTTATTTATTAGAGTTATATTTGGTTTCTTCTATTAAGTAGACCCATCAAAAATGTTTGATAAATTTAATGGAACCCCTTAAAAATAATTTAAACTGAACATGGCTGGCTCATAGAAAAATAGTACAATGGAAGAGGTAGCCATAATCCTTGATTAATTGGGAAACATTATTCTCTATTTTGAATCTCCCTTTAGGGTAGGTACTCCTCTTCATGTGGAAGAATTTTTAGACCACCTCAGAATCTCCATTTGCATAAAAAAAATAATTAGGCCCTACAATTATGATGTTGACTCCATTGTAGTTGGAAAAAAGTATTAAATCTATTTACTCCTTATATTAGACCATCATTAACATTGTTGTACACTACTGTTAATTATGTCATTGAAAACTATGTTACTCTACACATGAAGAAAATAAAATCACCTTGTTAATGCCTTGGATTCCATTAGATACTCTATGTGCTTCCTTGGATTTCATTGGATTTTTAATGCCATGGACTCAATTTCATTCATCCCCCAAAAATATTTTATATATTATATAATTATATTTTATAAAAAAGTTAATGTTGATGATGATAATGGAAAGTTTCATCTAATAGAAACACTTACCATCCTTCCTAAAATATCCTTTAGGTTTCAATTACCAAATAAAATAATTAGACAATCAAATATAAATTTTCAAGCTTAAACATTTTACCATATATATTATCATCATAATATTAAAGTTAGGACATCTCATTCCAAGTTCAAATTTCATTAAAACATTGAGTAGAATATGTAAAACTTTATATAACTCTATTATCGATACCTTTCTAATATTAATTAAAAATTAATGTTCGTATTTATATCAAGACTTAAAAGAAACTTCATCCTATATATGTAATTTATATACCCTATCATATTGAGTTCATGAGAAAAAAATAAAGTTCCTTTATAAGAAATTGATTTAAATAATTCCTCTAAAACCTTATTTGACTCATTCATAGTCTATTCATGATCGATCATTTTAAAGTAATCTATTATCTTAAATAACACTTTATTAATGTAATTTTTTTCAACATAGGATCCATGGTTATACTAATAATATTGGAATTATTAGTAGAATCCTTAAAATTATTATCATAATCATTTCTATCCCTTTATTTAATAGCTCTGCTAGTTATTTGTTTAGGAAGGTGTTCCTCTAACAAATAAATTTTTTCATCATTATTAATAACTATCATTATGTTTATATATTAGTCAATTATGTTATTTCCTTTAATCATTTACTTAAATATGATTAATCTCAAAGTCAGTTTTATGATGTTGATTATATTTTATATAAAAAATATCTTTTATCAAATGTATGTCAAGATTTATATACCTTTAATAATAAATTTAATGAAATGTCAACCCATTAAAATTAGGATCCATTTTAAATTAATTATATCCATTATTTTTATAAGATATACATTTCACATGTTAGTATTCTGATTTGGTGTTCATATCACTACTTAATAATTTATGTGGGTCATCATGGAAATCATATCATATATGAATCTTGAATAATTTAGTGAAAAAATCATTTCCCTAATCCATCATATAGATAAAGTCAACTATATTCCATTCATATGATAACTGTTTATTTTTCACAGATAAGTGTGAAATAAACTTTATAATTCTATTTGGTTACCTAACTTTTAGGGTTATCCATTTACTCCAAGCCTTAGGCAAGATATTCCAGGGTCGCCCTTATTTGGCTAAATTACCCAAATAAATGATTGAGGTCATAAGATGTGTTTTATTTGGAAATAATCTATCACATATAATTATACATGATTTTTAATTATCACCATATTATCTTATTTATTCCTATTACATGTATTCATGATTAAAATAATTTAGTTTTTGAATTTTTATTCCTTCCACTAAATTAATCTCTTCAAACCATATTGATGTGAAACTCTTTACACAACTCATAGGGGGTATTACTAACCCAAATTATAATAAAAAATATATTTACACATATCTAAATACATCACATGAATGAGTTATATGAAACCATTTCATTTAATGGAATATAATTATATGAAATCAAATATTTCTATAAGAGAAAGCTTAGTTGGATAGCTATCCAGCCACCAAAATTCTAGGTAACTCATAATCTCCTAATTCAATTATGAGTCTAACCCAAAGTCCCACTACCCGTGGTTAAATACTTAATAAAGACCTCAGTTCCATCACAAAACGAACACATGATATTTATAAAATATAATTAACCTTGAAATTAAACCTCAAAACTCATAAACAAGACAATTTCAAGGTAGAATTAAACTATATTAATAATCATACCCTACAAATAAATCCATATTTTTATGGATTCTAATCACAATAATTTTAAAAACATTTAAACATCCTTATAAATTTATTTAGAATATAATGAATTTATATATACGAATAATTAAGGAATAATATAAATAAATAAATATTTAATAAATTTAAACATGGGTTAAAAATTTATGAATAGTTTAAAACTAATGAAATAGTAAAAACTTTATAATTTAGCTCTTTCATATTGACATTCAATAACTAAAACATTATAATTAATTTATAATTGAACTAACACTGTGGAAATTCCATGAATAAATAAATATAAACATGTTATTTTATTTAAATGTAAAATCTATCACATTATCTTTTTATATAACATTTCTAAATATATGATATTAATTTTAAATACAAAAAAAATATTTCACCTGAAAAATTCGTGTCATATGTAAATGTTTTACATAATAAAAATAGCACATATTTAATATTATATATTTCTTATTTATATAAATCATAAAAAATAACTTTAATATAGTTCAAATAATTTCTCAAATAAGGTCTTTTAATTTGAAAATTTAAAATTAATAATTATGAATAATTCATAATTTAATTTATACTCTTATATTTTACAATATATTATAATTCGTAAACACACTATAAATTACCTTGTAAATTCTACATACCTAATTTTTATCAAAATTATAATCCATGATATATATATTAAAGGTGTTTAGTTTTACCAATTAATATTAAATATATTTATTTTTTAAATGTTTCAACATATAATAATTAATTATAATATCATTATAGTTAATTAATTTATAAATAGTTTATTAATTAAGTAAATACCCCAAAATACATATTTCTATAATTTATAAACAATATATAAATTATCTAAAATAATTTATGGTTCAAAATGGAAAAAAACTATACACCATATTTTATGATTTTCCATCAATTTTAATTCATGATAAAGTGTAAAAACATATATCCTAGTCTACAACTAGTGCACCATGACCCGCAATATAATCCTCAAAGCTATCAAATGTATTTTATTATATGAATCAATGCCTCTTTGATGATATGACGCCATATATTGTATCTAGTTTAATCAGTGAAATATGAGGATATCATCTTTATTTATAAGTAATGATATAGAAAAAATTATATACCACAACTTGTGATTCAACATATCATAATTTTCAATCTGTTGAAGATAAATAATTTATACTAAATCGTCAGTTATGATATTGTATATCATATGATTTAATCTCATTTCAATTTATGATACCTTATATAGTATGATACATCACAGTACAAAATCTATATAGTATTTTATGATAGATAATATGATTTCCATTTTTCTTTATTTTAAACATGATTTCATGAATCCATTCAAGCATGGAACAACTCCAAAAAAACTGATGGATTTATTTAGATCAAATAAAACTTATTCATGTAGTGGAAAATAATGAAATTAAATATAGTATGTCTGTTTAGAGTGATTAACACAAGAGAGGGGGTGAATTGAGTTCCCCAAAAAAATCAGTTAAAAAATAATTTAGAGAAAAATTACACAAGTTAATTAAAAAAATTTAATGAACACAATATAATTTTATAAGTTTTCTCTTTCATAAAATTTATCAAAGATATATTATGAATTAGTTAAAATAATATTTGAAATTCAATTATCTTTTAAAACTAAGTTGCTTAATCAAATCCTTTGTATAAACACAAGTAAAGACTAACTATCAAAGTAGAAGTTTTGATTATATATTTAAATGTAAAATGAGGTTTTAGATTTGAAATATAGAAATAAAACTAAAAGATTACATTGGAATATAACACAAGGTGTTCATTCTCAATCGAAGACACAATCCCCTCAACTTGAAAATCACCTTCTACTGAGTAGATTTTTATAACAATAATCAGATCCAGAACCTATATTGGGTATTACAAACAATATCACATTGGATGTATAGGATCTAAGACTCTTACATAGTTATACATTGGAAAAAAATCTATAAACTGGTCACACACAACCTCTTACATAGTTTATGTGGGTATACAAATAAATAAAGTTGAGAGAGTGTGTTTAAGACACTCTAGTTTAAGCATAGTAAATTGTGTGTACAAATAGACAAAGTAATTCAACACACTTCTCAAATGTAAAGCAAAAAACCAAAATATAAAGTAAGAAGACAAATAAATAAATGATTCTACTCAGTCTGGATAGCTTCAGATTCTTTTAGGTCATCATATTTGACTTGGTGAGGATCTCAAACAAGTTTCTTTGAAAGTGTAGGAAAAATAGAGTATCATAGTGTTTGGTTTTCGATATTTATATGTTCCAAAATAATTATACATGGGTGGATTATTATTTTTCCTCTATTTTTTCTATTAAGTTTATTGTTCATCTATATATTCCACACTTCACATCCATATATGTGTATCTATATTCAGGCATGTAAGTATCCATTCCCACAATGGAGAACTTTGGAGTATATAACTCTCCAGATCTAATTATCCATTTAAGAATAATAATAAATATATATTGGACCCTTATATTGAACATCAAATTAAAAAACCTCTAAATGTTTCTTTAATATATCCATGCAGTGGTTTATGAATAATGATTAATAAATCCCTGTGAGACTGTTTTCATTTAATTCCTTAAACTAGTTGTTGGGTGAATTAAATAATAATGATAGATATAATAAAAATGTAGAATACCTATGGTATTATAGAAAAATAGTATATTAGACTAATGGTAGATTGGTACATCGGTAGATCTATCAGTGGTAGATTATCTCTAGCAGTAGAATAAGCCAGCATTAGCACA
Organism: Viscum album; assembly: GCA_963277665.1. NCBI lineage: Eukaryota > Viridiplantae > Streptophyta > Magnoliopsida > Santalales > Viscaceae > Viscum > Viscum album. The sequence goes on along the minus strand of OY728130.1, from coordinate 2,100,697,518 downwards.
AGCTAGCAGTAGAATATATGGCAGTAGAACATGCCTAGAGGGAGCATAAATCTAATGGTAGTAGAAGTCCAGCGGTAGCATATATCTAGTGGTAGTATAATTTTGGTTGTAGTATAACTCTTTCAGTAGGTATATTCCACCATTAGATAAAATTAAACTAATTTTATACCTTTATATCCAATGGTAGATCTTTTGAAGTGATGAAAGATATTCAAAAATGATAATATATTTGTACTAATCCAATTACATTTAAAAAAATAATATACTATAATAAAATATTAATCTCAATATATATAATAATCATGATTTTTGAACATGAAAATAAATAGGTTTGAACAATATCCCCTTTTTTATGATCACAAATCATGGAATTTTATAAACCATGTATAAAACAAATATAGACTTAAGTGGATGAACTGGAAAAGTTATGTTCTTCTTAAAATTCAAAATTACTAATGTGAGATACTAAGTTTAAATTTGAAAACATAATTATAAAAATAAAATTAAATTCTTTAAAAATAAACATCTCCCCCTTTTGGTATTATCAAATTATAATACAATAATGAGATAATATAAATGATAAAGAAATAACTTAATAATAAGAATAGGCAAGCTCTATTAAAACACAAAATTCATTCGAGTACATTTCAAAAAAAACACAATGAAAAATATAATCCCTATCAAAGGATAATAATAGTTTGAATCTATCTCAACTCTTTGGGATGTTGGATCTACCAGGTCATTTCCTTTTATAGAAACAGGAGAAACTGAGGTATAGTCTAATGGTGTAGAGGTAGTATATGGTAGCTCTCAGATTACAACTGGCCTAAGATGCCGAACTGCTTCAGCTAGGGACATGATTAATGTATGAAACTAAGGAGGCATGGGTGTAGAGGATGGTTCACCAATGAGATCATACAAAGGAACAACTTATGGTGCCTCCATTATAGTCCCAAAAACATAAATAAAATCCTCCATTATGTTCAAATAATTCATAATGATGTTCCCACCTCCATCCATAGTTTTGAAGAATTCTTTCTTCTCTTCCATAAATGGTTTGACCAGAGGGGATAAGACTTTAATATTGTCAACTTTTTTCTTGAATGACCTATTCATAGGAGGAATCCCTATGCTTTTAGAAATAAATTTCAAATGATAATTCATATAATTTGTTTCATATATTATGGAAAGGTATTATTTGATTACCTTAGTGATAGTTTCTCTCTTATTTATAGCTTCGTTTAAACACTCCCTGTCTAGTTTATATATATGCTAACCAGGATACATGATTTACTAAAGACATTCCTGTTTAGAGGTATGAATATCACCCATGATGTAATAAAACCACTCTCTGAATATAGATGTGACCAACTCAACATCAACAGAGGATAAAGGATGTGGATCAGTGGATGTAGAGGAATTAATTATGGTTAAGGTCTCCATCATCTCCAAAAGAGATGCTTAGATCATAGAAAAACCAACACTCAAATCATATATAATATACTATATGGATTTAATCACATTTTCCAATATTCTATTATCAATATGAACTTCTTGAATCTCAAAAACCATTTTGGGATAAATATGGAAGATAAATAGATCAAAGAGATGCCTCGTATCAGCTTTACGGAGTTGAGTAACTCCAGAATCGTGTGATCTAAGAACTCCACTGAAACCAGAAATAAGACTCTCTATGAAAGATTCCAACCGAGCTTTAATAAAAAAAATAAAGGAATACAGGTTGCAGTAGGTAGATGTGAAGGAACCCTATTATGATTTGGAAATTAATCCTCTACAAGATGAAATCCAATAGTTGGAGCATCAGAAGTAAAAGCATTAAACTGACTATCTACATCAATTATTCTAATATGAGTTCCCTTAGGATATATTCTACAACTAAGATACCAATTCCATCATGATCTGGTGGACTTCTATGATCATCATCAAAATCATCCTCTTTATATGAATTGGGATAGGAAATACAAAGAAACTTAGATCCAGGAGATGGCTCCCCCTTGGATACATCTCCATCCTTAGTTATGAAAAAGATAAATCTTTATTAAAAAATCTATAAATGGAAGAACTTGGGGATTCCTCCCCATAAAAAGATACACTAGGTTCACCTCTAAAAGTGTAATCATTATCAGTAGCCTAAATAGAAATTGTTCTATCCACAATTTGGAGTAGAAACAATTAGAGATAGATGTTTATGATCCCCATCAACACCACCAGCATCATAATCATCATCATCATCATCATGACCTTTTGAGTGATGGGGTCCATCACTAGTTTCATCTTCAGAATCAACAGATACTTCCACTACTTTCATTTTGGTTTCATAAGAACTATGAACTTGTTCTTATCCTGAGACATTAGTCTCTTCTTCTCCATCACTCAATAGACTCCCTCTAGAAAGGAGAGATATTGAAGGAATAGCAGCACCAAAGGAAATAAATGAACTCTTGACTGCATCTAGGTTACTCAATTCTTAAACAGAAACCTCTTCTTCAACCAGAGTAAATCACAATTTTATCTAGATCCAAGCCAGGATCAACTATACAAATAGATCTTGTATGGTGTTATATAGGATAAAAATTACCATAAATAATTTCATTATCTTCCTCCCATTTCTTCATCCATGATTCCAGTTGACTTTAATCTTTTTATATTTAACTTTTCTTAAACAAAAACCTCCTTATTTCAAATCGGATTCCTCACCCTCATCAATTAATCCCTTGGATTCCATCATAGTGGGATTATCTTAGAATAAATTAAATTTTTTTATCAGGATGAAATCTTACTCATATCCATTATATATTCCATAATAAATCTATACATTTTAATTTTATCTATTCCTTTCATATGGAATAAAATAAAGACATACTTATATCTCATTGTGCTTAAATACCCTTTCTTGGGATAGAGCATATGCTGAATAAACTTGAACATGATTCTACACTCACCATCGAGTTCTATAGTAGCAGGTCTTCTCACAACACAATTTCTCATTTTCTCTATCATTGCATCCTTGTCCAAATATAGATCACTATCACCCGGTATAAAACCTTGATAGTCATCAGAGACACCTCAGTGGGGTAGATTTATACATCAAGCCCATTGGTTTGAGGAAAATATAATCTTTATACCATTGACTGTACTATGAATAATTTCTTTCTTCTCACCAAATCTGTACTTTTATATTGGTTAAACTTTGAACCATCCTCATATAAAATGGTTTATCATTATTTTAATATGTATTTATCTTTCCCTAGTCCTGAATCACCTTGATCACTAAAACTTTTCTTAGAAACAACCATTATGTATCTATTTATTTCATTGTAACAACAAATCAAGTCTCAAGTTGATGATTCTCTGGTTTGAATACAAAATGGAAATATTTTTAATGATATTTATTTATAGGATGTGATCCTTTTAGAGATTACATGGTGGGGAACTTTACTCTTACCATTACACTAAATCAAAAGGTGAAGGAATAACGTAAGGAATATAGAAGGTCAGGAGATAAGAGAAGCTAAAACAGTTTAAAGGGAAGGTGGGAGAAATATTGTTCCAAAATTTTATTTAAGAGATATTTTTTATTTAGGAATTTTATAATTTAAAAAATAATAAAATTCTAAAAAAATAAATCAAATAAAAAATTTTAACATAAAAAATAGGACTGATAAAAAAATAAAAATATGGAATCGACCAACAGATCAACCAACAGTAGATCACCTAACCGTTGATCACTCAAAGGTGGATCACCCAATGATGGATCACCAACTGTGGATCACCCAATGGTTAATCTTCCAACAGTGGATCTTCCAACAGTGTATCTTCCAATAGTGGGTCACCAAATAGTGGATTTTCCAATTTCATCAAGATCCAACTTACTATTTGTACTCACATAAGTATCACAACATTTATTATTAACCAAACCAAAATGTTTTATAATGTCTTTAGTATACTTTTATTTAAAATAATTCTATTTGTATTTTAAAATTTTTGAAAACAAATAAATAATTTACGTTTTACTATTAAACTCATTTCAATTTCACTTTAGGAATTCCTGTTTAGGTAGATCCTTTACTAAACCTTTCTTTGTTATATTTCTAAGTGAATGAATATTACAATGGAATTATCTTCTATGCCAAATCCAAGATTATTTGTTAATGGAACTTAGACAGAAATTGTTATGAGAAATTAATAAATCTAAATTAACAACATATACATTTTCAGTTCCTGAAGTAATAAAAACTAAAGAATATTTAGAATCCAAAAACATTCAGATATTATTTTCAAATTTAACATGAAAACATTCATCACATAGTTGTGATATTATAATTATATTATAATTTAATCTGTCTATAAACAAATATTTATAAATTAAAATATTCTAAGAGTTTCTGATTTGGCCAAGGATAAATAGTTTTCCTTCGGTATTGTCACCAAAAGTGAAATATCCACCATCCACCTTGATCAAGTTCTTAAAACATGAATATACTCTTATCATGTGTATGGAAGAAACATTATCTAGGTACAACAAGTTCTTTCTAGAAATTTTCAAGAAAGTTTCCTAAAAAAAATTAACAAAAAATAATGTTGTCCCCCAAATCTTCTTGGGTCCAAAAATGTTAGTTATCATATATTTTAGAACCCATAAGTTCCTAATAGGTTTAATATAATAAAAATTTAAACTTCTAGAAATAAAAAAATTTTAGGTCCATAATAAATAAATATACCAACCAAATTTTCAGAAGTTGAACAAGGATAAAATTATTTTTAATGATTCTTCTATATCTAGTTTGATAACCTATTTTGGTAGTGTATTCTGGAGTAGTTGGATTTCCAAGAATCCAAGTAAGTTTATTTCTCTCATTTTGATATCCTTTTAAATCCTTATTTACTTCTCATTAGATAATTTTAAACTATTTTTTTCTTTTATAACTATTCATTTTTAGCTTTCTCGACACTAAGACTAGTCTTAAAAATAGTAGTAAAGGTATAATGCTTCTTTAAAATTTTTTTATTTATGTCAAAGTTTATTATAATTATCCTCCATAATTTTATAGTATTAAAATATTTATTCATTATAAATGTTTTCTTTACAATTTTCATTCTTATAAATGTTATAAATATCAACATAATATGTAGCAAATAAACTAGATACCTCTGATGTGTTTGTTATAAAACACAAGTTGGCTCTATCATGGTTTTCTTCTATCCTTGAATTAGATTCACTTGATCTATCTTATGAATCACTCAAAGTTCCATTCAAATGTTTCTTATACCTATTAACCTAATCATCATTTTTTATAATTTTATCTTAAGGAAGTCAGCATTAACATGACCTTTTATTTTTCACTAATAGTGAACTATTTCTTTCATAGTATCATACTTCTTTCAACACTTTCTCAAATTTACTCTATTATCATATTTTCCTTTATAATTGGGTTTCCTAAATAACTTATTTATTTTTTTATAACTTTATGAATCTTATTTCCATGTGGTCCATTTTATTGTCACTTTCAGAATGTGAATCCTCATCACTTGAACTGTCAACTTGTTTTTTCTTCTTCTGTTTTGAAGAAGTGGTTTTGATGGATAAAAATTTCCTTTTTAGTTCGTTATATTTTTATCTATTTACTTTTATTTGATTCTAGTACATCACGATATTTCTTATTAACTCTTTAAAAATTAACTTGGTACCATCACATGACTCTCATATTGACACTGAAGTTCCTCTCATATTTTCTAGTAAACACCTCAACCACCACATCAATTGATCTTTTTTAGAAATAGGGCTCCCCAATGAATTAATTATATTCAAAATCTCATTAAATGTAAGAAACATATTATAAATATTTTCATCAATTTTCAATATAAAATTATCAATTTTAATAGTTTAAGCATTTAAAAAAATTTATTTGAAATTAGATGTTCCCTTATGAGAAATGGAAAGAGTATACTAAATTTAGAATTCAATAGTATTGGAAGAAATTATATTGAATTATTCACCACACAAAGAAAAATATAAGGCATTCATGGATTTATATTGATTATTATAATATTATTAAGTAGGATCACTCCAACTAGTTCTAGCAGTTTTAAGTATTACATATTTGTCTCAAGGACTGTCTATATTTCAAAACCCATGATTTCAAAATGCATTTTCATTTTAATCTTCCATCGAGCGTTTTTTGTGCCATTAAAATAAGAGGGAAAATTTATACTGGATATTTCTCACCTATTATCTATAAATAATTAAATTTAGAAAGAACATAAATTTAATATCTTTAAAAGATAAATAAATCACAGTTGGAATAGTATGTGTAAAATACTTTGATAAAAATGTTGGTCAAAGTGAGTAACTTAAGAAGGGACGGGGGTGAATTGAGTTCCCAAAAAAATTCTGTTAGAAAATATTTTACAAAAAAATAGCCAAGTGAATAAAAAATCCAATAAATTAAAAAAATAGAATACTATAAGTTTTATATTTTATAAAATTTCTCAAAGTGGGATTAAATCTCTGTTAAAACAATATTTGAATTTAATTTAACTTTTAAAACTAAATTACTTAATCAAATCCTTTATATAAACATAGGTTAAGACTAACTATCAAAGTAGAAGTTTTGTTTAAAGATTTAAATGAAAAATACAATTTTATATTTGAAATGTAGAAATAAAAATAAGAGATCGCATAACATAATAAAAAAAGAAGTTTAGTCTCGGGCTATGACTTAATACCCTCCACTTTAAAGTCATGTGTTTCCAAGAATATTATTATAACAATAATTAAATCCATAACCTAGTTTAGGTTTTAAAAAAATAGCATATAGTATATCCAGGCTCTATTCCCCTTCCACAGTTATATGTGGGATGAAAAAAATAAACATATCATGAAAAACATATTCCATATTTATTGTGGTAATAAAAATAAATAATTTTGGGAGAGTGTGTCTATCACACACCAATTTAATCTCAGGAGATAGTTTTTAAAAATAGACAGAGTGATACAACACAGTTCATTGAATGTGCAGAAGAAATAGAGTGTCGAAGAGTTCGGTTTTATGTCTGTTTTAGTTCTAAAAAACATCCACACTTGTGAATTAGGATTCAAAATCAATTAAAAATATGAAGTTTATTTTACTTCTATATATTCCAAACTTGACACCTATATTTTTGTATCTATATTCATGCATGTAATCATCCACATTCAAGATTATGATCTTTGAAATATATAGCTCCCCAAAACCTATTATCTATTGAAAAATAATAATAAAGATATTGTATATCCTCATACTATACACAAAATCTGACGACCTTTGAATTCATATTCAATATATCCATGGATTGGTTTAAGAATAATGATTTATAAATCTATGTGAGACTATATGAATTTAATTCTTTAAACTAGTTGTTAGAGGAATTAAATTCTAATAAGAGATATAACAGAAATGATTGAATAATTATACTATCATAGACCAATGGTATGTTAGACTAATGATAGTATGGTCTAGTGGTAGATCTATTAGTGGTATATTATCTCCAAAAAATCATAATAAAGTGGTATTACTAGCCAGTTCTTGCATATCTAGAGGTAACATGGGTATGGTGGTAAACAAAATTTGACAGTAGCAGAAGTATGGAGGTAACATAGCTCTAGAGATAGTACAAGTACAGAGGTTACATTACTCTGGTAGTAGATACATTCCATTGGTTTATAAAACAGAACTAAGGTATAACATCGTATAAAATGGTATATCTCTTTGCATTGACAGTACATCCTCATAAATAACAGGTATATTATCACTAAACCAAATTTATTTAAAAAATAATATACTATCATAAGATAGTTTTCTCATTATAATCATATTAATCATGATTTTTGAGCATTAAAATAAAGAGGTTCCATAAAATATCATCCCTAATTTCAAATTGAATCCATGTATTAACATAAATTAAGATCAAAACATCCACCAATGATATTTAAGCCTCCTATCATTAAGTATAAACTTGATTAGGATTAGTTAGAAGTGTATAATGGAGTCTTTCCTACTAAAGTATCCACGTGTCGATGAATAACCCAATTATTGAATAAGATTATATTTTAAACCATAGTATGCTAGTACCTTGAGTATAAAGGAATAAATATGATAGAGATTTGATTTTAAGAGAATCAGAGTCACAATAAAATATTAATATTCTACATATATATATATATATATCCTTAGTATCCATTATATATTCCTTTAGGAAACTCTATGATACTTCATGGTATTTACTCGAACCTTTCATAACCTTCATATAATTCTTTTTTTATAAATTAATTGCAACCATTGGACTGATTCATTTAAGATTTAAATGTTTTGTTTGAATAACTTAGATGTTTTATCATCTGAAACAAAAATAATCAATAATTTCTTACATAGATGAAAACACAAATGCCAAAATTAAACATTTGATTTACATATTATAAATCATATAATCTTATTGATTCACATCACAACACATCAATATGTTTATATCATAAAATACAATAATCCCGTCATTAAGTGATGCAATATCACTATATTATATCCAACAATATTCTTAGCCAAGGAATATCATATACCTTTGCATTGTGAATGTCATACCATATGATATCCTAATATCAAATCATATGATATGACCAAAATATATCATATATATAAGAGTATTTAGGTAATATCTCCATCAATATAGATATATCCAAAATCACACATCATCAAGAAAATATTCTTCAAAAATCATACCTCTTAGTTAAGTAAATGACCAAATAGATATAATATGTCTTAGGAGTATTAGTATCACTTCTTTCTTTAACTTATTGAATCAACCTTATAAATTTTTCTCCTCATTAATTCTTCCATGGTAGAGAGTATGTTTATTTATTTATCCATTAATATTATTTTTTAAGGGGTTATTCATTTAAAAAATATTATAAGATATATAAATATTTTATTTTCATACATAGTTACCTCTTTGAGACACTTCATCTTGAAAGTTTCTACTTTATTATGTATATAAAATATTAAAATCCATTACTCTATATGTTTTATGGGTTAAATTGAATTTAGAAATTTACTTCCTAGAATGAATATGGTATATCTTCATTACTCAATATAGATCACCAAAAAGTGTATTTTTAATCTTAACTTTTACATTAGTATAATTACATTTTCTAGGATATCATGGTGGTCCTTCATAAATTTATTCCCTAATGTCAAGTTCAAGTATATATATTTTATTTTATTTCATGTAAACCACAAATATAAGTCATTTGGGAATAAATTTATAGATGATCTAATATCTATAAGTCTATTCCTAGTATATCAAGGACTAATGGTTTATGGGAGTTGAAAAATAATTAGGTCATTAATTTTTTGATATAATTGATGTCTCTCTATTTGTTAAATCAAGTGTAAGAAAAATACGGGTAGTGGTTGTTCATGGGTATTTCCTCTAATTGTAATTTTTTTAGTTCTTCAGAGTATTTATCTTAAAATATCCTAAAATAAAAACCATTACATAGTTACAGTGATGAAACCTCTCAATACTCTATATAATAAACCAATATATTTATATCATACATACATATAATATCTATTCAAAAACATTATAAATTTTAAGTCATATTATTATAATTTTTATTGAATTCATTAATCAGTAGGACGGATAATCACAAAATTTATTTTGAGCATGCCATTGGGTTCAGAATTGGTCAGTTACCTTAGGGTATGACTTTATGTAGAATATAGTTTTCCAATGGAAATTAGGAAACATTTCAGAAGTAATTATGGTTAAGATACATATTTAATAACCATGTATTATAATCATGGATTTTATAATTTTTTTGGTGGTTTAAAATAAAAAAATTTGGTGCATGATTAGATACACCAGGCATTATCAGAATTTTTTGGAGCTCAATAATTCGTGTTTAGGTTTCATGACTAGATGTATTATGTATGTAACTATATATAAAAATTAATGTAATGAAAATTAATGTATAAAATCCTAGAAACTCTCACATAGCCCTCATAATCTTCCGTAAACATCTCATTCAAATTTCAAGGATTCCATATGATACATTTTTATGATCTCTTATTCTATTTTATAGATTGTTGGCATTACTGATAGATTGAACTCTCAGTCATTGGTAAGTATTTCTTGATCTATTTTTATATTTTGTATTTATTTTTATATTTTATGAATTTTGTAAATGGAATTTAGATCTAGGGATATAGATATATGTAAACTGGTTATGGGTTTTTGTTTCTAAGATTTATTTATTTTTTATTTGATCAAGATATTTATGTATATGGATGCTTGAGGTGATAGTTATAGGGATCAAATGATTATAATATATATTTTTATATTTAATTATAGATCAATTTAATTCAAGAAATAATAATCAAGGATCTAATTTAGGTGATTAAAACTCTTTATTTTACACACTTTATGTGTTTCACACACATATTTTTCATCAATTCTATGTATATTCTATACATAAAATAGAATATATATTTTATTATTATATGTGTCAGATAGTTTGATATTAAAGTAAAATAATCCTATAAAAAGTACTTGAAAAAAGTTTTTGGATGTGATAAAAATATTAATAGTTCTATGTTTTAAAATTATACATATTCTATGAATAATTTTAAAGATAATCTAGTCCAAAAATTGAAATATTAAAATATTAATTTTGAATAATTTTAATTTTCTTTGGATTAAATGTTTCTTTTTTGTATTGAAAATATATTTTTATTATGTCATATATATTCTAACTAAAATATTAACAATTTTTTTAATTATATTTAAATTTTATTATAATTGTATATTAAATAAAAGTGATAGAGATTTAATTTGAGGATGGGTTGGGACACTAATATTGTTTGGGTGAGTGTGGATGGCCCATTTGATTTTCTAGGTGTCACTAAGACATATTATCAACACATAATTAGTTAAGGGGTTATTTTAGAAAGTTGATCAGGTTCACTTTCACCATGTGTAGGAAAACTATTTAAGAAGTAACTGTTTACATTAGTTTCTCATTTTGATCTGATAACTAGGATTAAATCTTTAATTATGTTGATTTTTTTAAATGGTTTATCCTAATAGAAATCTCCAGCTAAAGTTAGTTGACATTTATCCAATATGATTTCACCATCTATTGAGGCCATTAATAGTTAGAGATCTATAGATTTTAAATCTCATTAGAGTTGAATAATTTTTTATTTTGTTCACAAGTAAATTCTTTCTACAAATGAGAATTATTTTCAATTTTATGGGTTTGTTGATGTAACAATGTGGTGATTTATAGTTATTTTGTATCTACAGTTAGAGATAATAAATTTTCTTTCCATAATTATTGAAGGATGATTAATTATAAATTTTAATTTTTTGTATCTGGTTTATTAGTATGAGTTTAATTAAGGTTGATAACTTGGTAATAACCCAGTGGAGAAGATAATGGAAACTATTAAAGGAGAACTTGTTCATTAAAACTATGAAGTTCAACTAATATTTTATATAATGGGTTCATAGATTTATATGTGTGATTAAAGATTAAAATATACTATAGAGATACCAAATATGAACGATAAGAAAGATACTAAAACTTAGAGTTTGACTAGACTTCATTCATGAGATTAGGAAGGAGAGAGAGTAGAAAATAAAATATAAAAAATATTAGTGAAAACATATTTTGGTTGGAAATTTTAAGATATATTTATCCATTAATATTAATATTTTATTATATAATTATATAAAGTCAATTCAAAGTAACTAAGAAAACATCGGTATAATAATTCTCATCTTCCATTAAATTATTTTATTTTATAAAAAATAGGGTTTCTTCCCATATATATGTTTACAAAAATATATTTCATGGTTGGTCTATTTTCAATAGGGACGTATTAATGATGATAAAATTATATAAGTTAATTAGGTTTTATTATTTTATAAATTAATTCCACTATTCTTGAATGCTTTTAGTCATAGAAAGAATATTTTTAAAGAAACATTTCTTGTTCCACTGTGTTGAATAATTAAATTTCATTTAATATAAGTTTATAGTACTAGATGATGATTAATTCATGAATTGTGTGTTTTATATTCATTTTACGATTAATAGAATGTTCTTTTAGTATAAATTTAAAAATAAACTTATCATGGGAAAATAAATATCGATGAATTTAGATTACGTTAAATTTATTTATTCAATTAATATCATATCTCTTGATTAATAATAACATAGCCAAGTGAGTTAAAGGACACTAGAATAATAAAGTTTTTATTATAATATCATAATATTATTCTAATAATGGTTTTTATTCTTTAAAATCATGGATTTTATAATTGTGAAAGATAAAGAATATAATAACACCAACTCTAGTAACCCAAAGTCAATGTCTACTTTATTATATTAGTGAAAGATACAAAGTATCATAGCATGAAGGATTGATTCTTCATAACTCTTGTAATAATAGTTTCATATGTATTTTTATATTACATTGTAAAAATTAAACATATGATGGAGAACATTCTTGAATCCATGAAAGTAATTGAATTATTCCATCTTTATATCCTAGGGAATAGAAAATAAAATAAAGGGTGATCTCAAATTCCAAATAAGGAAAAGTATTCGATGGAATCTATCATGATTAGACAAAGCATGAAAAATATGAAAGTGTATATAATTAATTCAAATTCCATTTAATCAAAAACATTAGATTCAAAAAATTTCCATGGAAAATATCAACTTAACAATCACATGGATAATATGAATTAAAATCCTATTGAGGAAAATTTATAATGATGAATTAAATGATATTACCATTAATTTATCATTCCATGATATTATGAAACTTACCGTTAAGGCCTTGTGTCATTAAATTTAAATGAATGGTTACATATACACAAAATACCCAACTAATTTGGAAAACTGTTTTTATCATGAGACATATTGATACATCGAGGGGATATATATAAATAAACCACATCCATTACTTACATATATCTAACGAATTACTCATATATTTAATGAAAAATATATTACATAATGAAATTTTCTTATCAACAAATAAATATTTTTATTCAATCAAGAAGGTAGAACATCAATAATTTCACAGTAAATGAAATAACTTTTCGAGCAATAATCCTTTAATTATCACCATATGCTGAAATGGTATGAAATTAAGATAATCAATATATACTTGATACAAAATAATTTTTTTTTGAAGGAGAAATATAATTTCCAATTAATAGAGGATAGTGGTTGAGAACATGATCAAAATAAAGTGAATGATCTCAAAATAAGGTATAATCCATAAATCAGAAAAGGATGATTGAAGATCATAAATTCATTAGAAGTTAAGTTCTAAAATAATTGAATATATTTTGATAATTAGAGAGGAAAATTGAAGTAAAACCTTTAAAATAATTCTTGTTAAATCTCTTGTAACTTTTTTGTGAAAATGAAGTCATAAATCCTTTTTAAAATTCTTTCAAACTTTAAGAAAATAATACCTATGTATTTTAATATAAAAAAATTATTAGAATAATTTAAAAGGGGTCTTATTTTAAAAACCATATAAACTTATTAAGGAATCCAAATTATTAACAACAATCATGGAGTCTGGAAACTATTTTTACATAATATATGTTAAAAATAGCATTCCTTTCATAATTTTATAAATAAAGTCATAAACAGATTTTTTATAAAAAATTAATAAGATTCCTCTGAAAAATTATCAAATAAATTTAATGGTATTTAAAAAATTCCTTTTTCATTCATTTAAATTTAGATAAAAACTTCCATAAAACAATTTGAAAAATATGGATATAGAATAAACATATTTATGACGTAAAAGATGAAATATTTTTTATTTTTATTAAATAAAATTCATTAGATCATTGAGTACTAAGGAGAGGAAAATATGGAAGAAAATATGGAAAATACAAAAATAAAAATAGGAGAATAAAATGTCTGGGGTTTTAGAATACAAATCAAATATAATTCTTTCAATGTATTTTTAAACATGAAAAATCCCAATTAAGAGTGAGATTATAAAATAAAAATTTATGGCATTAATTACTTTTGAACCAAAACCCATTAAATGATAAAACCTAAAATGAGACTATAAATACAATAAGGATGATGGAATTAATGATATAATATTTCAATGGGATATTATATAAACTGTATAAAAATAATTAGGACCATAATATAAATTATTTCTTAATAGATATGAATTGAGATGAAAAACCATTACCTTGGATTCTTTCTTAGTCAGACACCACATATCCTCCTAAAAAAAATTAAATTTATCAACTACTTTATTAATAACTATTTTCAACTTTATAGCATTTTTTAGGATATTTTATAGTAATTTTTCATCCATTCATTGCATATTTCTTTCTTATGTTTACTGCTTGTTTAGTTCGGTCAATTTATCCAAAATTACTTCGGTATATTTACAATGGTTTGAGGTGTAATAAAAAGGTTATTCCATATCATTAATGTTAAAAAATGTCATGAATATATTTTTTATTCATTTTAAACAATTTTAGTGTCATCCATGTAAGGTAGAAATATAAAAATGAATCACATCGCTTTATAAAAGGTGGTAATCCACATGTATGAAAATGTGATGTTATAATTTTAAAAACAATGGGAGGGTAAGTTGGTAAATTATATATTATATTTAAAAAATTATCATTATGTAATAAATATCTTATATATTGATTAATTATATCTTTATTAGCCTCTGATATAAGCGTTGATGAAAAATCAGTTACACTGTTGTGTGGAGATGGTAGTCTGAACATACGCATGTGATGTGTTTTCATATTCTATAAGATAGAAAAGTGATATAAATTTGATATACCAGTAAAATAAAAACCTATAACTATATTTAATATAATTATGTAATTATTTTAATATTTTCATTGAATATTTTTATGATTTTTAATAATGAACTTGGAAAAAACTCGGTAAGAACATATACCTATTCTTTTGCTAAACTTATTTGGATTATATTTTAATCCTTAATGAAATTGTATTTTGGTGATTCCAAGGGATCTAGCTAGTGGGGATGGATTTTTGGAAGTTATTTGAGAAGGTTTTGGTTGAGATACGTTCCTCTTCATGTGTCGAGAAAGAAGGATATGAGTTTCCCTTTTATAAGTGAGGTGTGTGGAAAACATGTAAATACTTGAAAATTTATTATATAATATATGTATTACTCAATTAAAGTGGATCCAAGTTTTCATAATTATAAATATGATAATATTAAGGTTGAAATATAACCATAAAATGATATTTAGGGATGTTTTTGTGTCATATTGAATCCTTATTCCTCTATTTTAACCCTTTTAACTCCTTTTAAACTTAAATTAGATGACTAATATTTACCACGGTTACTATTAATTTTGAATTAAAATTAACCGTATTAACTAATATTAATTATTCTGATTCCAAATATTGAATCCATTTTACATGATTCAATTTATATTGGTGATAAAAATTTCTCTAAATATAAGCTCATAAAAATGTTAGAAAATTTTCATTTTTAAGCATAAATATGATTTTGTACTAAAATAAAGTTTAATTTGAATTAAAATAGAATTAATTGTAATATATTAATTAAAATTATACTTATTTTAATTTAAAATCCAAACCAAATCTGAATTTAACCTTGGGATACTTGATTAAATGATAAGTATCGAAATAGTTTTTATTATTACTTGGATTTCCAAAATATAAAACATAAATTTATATACTCAAAATTTTATTTTTGAATGAATTATATTAATTATTAAATACATATTTGGTAAATAAAAAAAATTAAAAAACTTTCATTTCACCCTTATATCTTGAAAATTTCATAAAAGTGACAGTATTTCTAAAATCGGTTTTTTTCATTATTCACCCAAAAAACAACCATTTTTGAAAAACCTCAAAAATTTACCGAAAGATAATTTTGACATGATAAATTCAAAATTTAAATTTATTTCATAACATTAAAATTATAAAACCTTTGAATTTGGATTTTACATATATTTATGAATAAGGATATGTTCATTATGGTATAGTTTCTTTAGAATAAAAATGATTTCTTACTATAATTGAATCTCAGGTGTTACATTCTTTCCCATTCAAAAATTTCATCTTATAAATTTCTAGAATTTCCCATAATGAAAAAATGTTGTTTTTTTATCATCATAAAATATTTAGGATCCCATGTTACCTATTCTATCTTATTATTTCTCCAAAATACCTCTACCAACTGAATCGTTTGATTCTATAACACTTGTTCTCTAGCATCATGAATGTGGATAAAATATTTATAATAAGATAGATCATTACCCAATTTTATTTCTTTATAAGTGATTATATACATTATGTCTAGAATATATATCCTCAATAATGACATATATAATACAACATTCACTTTAGAGAGGGTGGGTGGAATTGTTAAATAATAAGTCATAGTTCTGATTCTTTCCAATATATAAAAAGGCCTGATGTACCAATGATGTAGTTTCCTTTTCTTTATAAATAATAAATTTGTATTATATGGAGATACATTTATTAAAACATGACCTCATACATTAAATGCCATTTTCTTACTAAATTTCCCATATAGATCCTTCCCTCTGAGAGTTTAAATAATGATCCCTAAATGGATTTTATGCACTTCATAGATTTTGGATTATAGTAACATTTCATTGATAAGTACCAAAATGAAATTATAACAATAAATTTTGAATACTTTTTTTATCAAAACCATAAAAACAGAGTGTGCATTAGTCAATATAAATGGTTTAGTTTACATTAGTCATTTTGTGGTTGTTCAGTTCAAATCACCAAAGCAGTTTCAGTATCATTTTAATGGTAAAAATTCAGTTTCCATTGGTTCTATAAGATCAAGATTTGTCTTGATTTTTTTATATTATATATAAATAAATGAGTTCAATTGATCAATAAATTGTTACTTTTTTTGGAATCTTTCTCGATAATCTTGTTTTTAACAATTTAAAATAACTATGACTATTCACTTTTATTTACATTGTCACGATTGATGTATCACCATATTATTGTTTTGAAAAAATATAGAATTTATAATTATTAAATATTATAACAATTATTTTTTCTTAATCATTCATTAAATAAACATTATAACATCATTCATATATGTGGTAAAACATACCCAAAAAAGAACACATTATAACAGTTGAATGGGTAAGAACATATTATTGAATAAGTATAATATCACTTTTAAAAAAGAATTATGCTTTTAAAAAAAATTTTATTAATGTGTTAAATTGGATTCAAGAATAGGTATATTAATAATATGGGTGAAAGAAAATGGAAAAAAGTTATTACTTATAATGTGTCTTGATATGCTCGTCTGAGGTGATTAAATTTTATGATGATAAAGTATTATTAATATTATTAATATAACAACCAAATTTTATTTTAAAACCTTAATAAAGTTATAAATACAATTTTTATTCATGAAATACCTTTTTATAACCATCCATGTTAAGTAGTGATGAAAAATGAGATACATCAATCATGGAGGTGATATTCCAAAATTAACATAGGTGATGTTTTCATTTTTTCAATGGAATGATGGGATGTAGATAATGTATTTTACAAAAACATAATAACATTAAAGTATATTAATTATATTAATTTCATTATATTATGATGGGTATGATAGATTTGGAGTGGGTGGAAGAATAAAGAAGCTTAAAAGAACTTGGTTAATACAATTACCTCTTCTTTAGATATCCTCTTTTAGGTTACACCTTAATCCCTATTACATTGGTATTTTGGGGTGACTAGAACCTCTAAGATAAGATAATTGGGCTTAGGGATTATTTTTTGTAGATTTGTTTCAAACTAGTAATCTTTATGTGTGAGGAGAAGTGGTGTGTTCAAGGGGTCCCTTTATAAGTGAGAGGGTGGCACTTCTGTAAATATATGTTTTCTTTAAAAATTTAAAAGATATGATAATGTGGCTATAAAATCAACTCAACCAATTAAATTGAGACATTTTTTGTGATAATTTAGGAATAAGTTTTTTGTTTAACTTCCACGTTATCTTTTTTAACCGTTATCATGGTGAGGAACTTTTAACACGATAACTTATTTTTATTAGAACAAATGAATTAAAATTTAATACCTAATTTGAACCATCCAATTCCAAATTTGAAAATAATTTTATAATATTCAATTCATTTATAATGTAAAAAATTAAATTTAAGATATGTATGCATAACGTAATAAAAAACTATTTTTAGAAAAATTCATTTTTATGCATAAAAATTATTTTACACAAAAATCATGTATGGTGTTGATTTATATTGAAATTATTAGTTTATGAATAAACATATAAGTGTTATCTGAATTTAAATGAAATATAAAAATGAATGTATATTTATAAATAACTAATTAAAGTAAAAATACCCAAATCATGTATGATTTTGAAAAAAAAGGATTATTACGAATTTAAAACCCAATTTTGTGTTCTTGATGGACACTATTAAGCATAATAAAACACATTATATAGGTGATACTATTATATAAGATCACGGTTCATTTAAAATGTTTTTATTTTATTACTCATGTATCCAAAATAGGAAAATTTATCAAATGTTATGCTTCTTAGTAGTTGGAAGCAGTTTAGATGAATCATACCCAGGTGACCTCTACATGTGCACCCTAGTTTTTTTCACCCTTGACCATGCATGCATGGACCCAAGACTTTAAAAAAACAACTTTTTTACCCTAATCTCATGCACCTAATCCAACTTTTTCAAATCCTTCCCTCGCACCCATCTTCTACACGCCTAGGACACCTAGTGATAAGCCTTGTCACGTTCCCTCTTCATTGCGTTAATGACATATTATGAAATCACTTCCCACTTTCCCATACACTTCATTTAAAATATTTTATATGTGAATCCTATTCATAACACGCTGCTGATTTTTTCATGCCTAAAACACCCTATTATTAACACCTAATCTTCTCCACACATTCACAACTCTAAACATTCAACCCTCAACACCCAAGCACCCATATGCAAGGCAACTATGCATATTCATTTTGTGAATGAATTATATAATCTTAAACCCTTATTTTATTTACTAAAATAGTGAATGAGAGGTGTTTAAAATCATATAGCCTCACCCTAGACTATTTTTTCTTATAAATAGAAAAAATGTCCCACATTTTGACACACGAACGCATAGAGAGGATAACAAACAACTTAAGGAGTTTATCCATGAACAAAAGTCTCCCCAACTTCTTTATGTGATTTTTTAAATCAAAATAAAAGGATAATAGAGGAATTCAGGACAGATAGAGGTTAATAACCCCATATTTGGTGGATTAAACTAGGTCACCACATGCAAAACTGACCCTTAGATTATAATTTTAGGGGTCCTCATGCTCATGTCACCACGGGAGGTTCAGAATATCAATAAACTTCATTGTACCCACCAATAAGAGATACACACCACACAACCCTCCAAATAAAGTGAAATTTTACACTAATACAACTAGATTTACACTTCAACATACAATTTATATAAGGGAAACACATTTATCTACCCTACACTAAAGAAACACTTTGCATAGACCCCCAACTAGGGGGACCATTTTCCTTAGTAAGATATTAAGACTCCAATTCTCTATAGTCCATATAATAGGTAGTGATATTCCCCTTATATCTATTTTTGAGTGTGATATTTACTAGAACCCTATACCTAAGAAATAATTTTCCGAAGTCCAAATACCTAAAAAAAATTCTCAAGCCTCACACATGGGTTCCACTTAACTTTGGTCCTCTCATTGTGGTGACAACCCACCTTTCCCACTACCCAGGCCACATTCCTCTCAAATCCTCCTCCATTGCCTCCTAAGGTATCTAACCTAGCCATACACACCATTTTTCATCCTATTGATCACATATTAATTTGAAAATGGTTTATTCCTTTTTTTCTTCCCATGATGATAGGATCCTCAGGGTAATCGTGATCTTGTATTCCCTTGATAATATGGGTCTATATCATGAGTCTACTACTAAAACCTATCCAAGATCATGCTACTCATATTGGTAGACTCATATTAAATATCATGTTATCTCAAGAATAAAGCAGAAACCTTTGTCCCACTCAATGAGCTAGGTACATATCATGGGCCTCTTAATATGTGTCATCCCTAGAACATGACTTCACCTAAGTCTCCTACATGTCAATTCATCTCAAAATAACATATTCAAAATCCTTAATCATTTCCTTCTTTCTCTAAAGAAAATCATGGTCCTTATACTAAGTTTAAATATCACACTTTTTTTATTTAGTTACTAACAAGAAAGTTGAACCAGAAATGGTTTCTCATGTATAATCCCAACACCAACCCATTATTAAGGAACTTTCTCAAAATATTCCTAGATACATGGAATTAAATTGTACATTATTTAGTCCTTACTATATGAAAATAATATACACAATAGATATTCTTTACCATAGGATTTTAAATTATAAGTATTGTTCCTATCACACATAATTTAAACTATATAACTAAAACAATGTAGATTTTGATTCAAATTGAGACATGATATATAGAACACCTCAAAAAGGTTAAATCTTAACGTATCTGAACTATTATTATCTCATATTCCCCCCAATTTGTTATATCTCTAAAACTTGACCAACTGTTTTATGTAATGAGCATGAGAAACTAACCACCTTATGTGATGAGCCTAATATTCCATATGTGATGATCAGTGGATGAAACATAATTCCATATATGATGATTATAATACAGTCCATATATCCCTTAAAAATGTGTCAAATATAGGATGATAAAGATAAAAGGGACTCCTACTAGGTGTATGTAGACACCAGGTAATGTGTTCCATGAACTTCTCCACAAAATTGAAGGTGTGAACCTCACTTATTCACCAAATTCTAAGTTTGAGTAAAATAATTCTTTATAGAGGAAGGATAATATTGGATTAACATGTTTCTTAACCCCAAAATTCATTAAATGTGCTTGAAAATTTCATGGTGTGACTCTCCATTTTTCATGGGGCTCAGTGACAATAGCGATGGCACCATCCCAAAGGGCCGAGACCGAAGGCTGACAGTGAGGCAAAGAAGGGGTGCAGAGGCATAGGCCCCATGGTATGGAGAAGAATGTTTTCCAAGGTGTTTCGACTAGCCCCCTGTATGGTATTCCTATTCATACCACCTACGCATAACGAAACCAGCATAGGTCCTACCCATACAGCCCAATGCACAGCCCCTACACCAAGGACCTAAGTCGGGGACCTGCATGGTAGTGTAATTTATGCACCCATATACGGGGGTACCTATGTTGTGGAGCTATTCCAAAGACCTATTTGGAAAAAATCCTTTCAACCAGCCCCCCTCATTGCCTATAAATTGGACCCTTGGGCTTCCCATTTCAAGAACTGAAAAATTTGGAAGAACTATTGAATCTCTCATTGCATAGATTCTTCGCCCAGGTATCCATAATTTTTTCAAGTATATCTATATAAAAAATAGAAGAGAGAAATAAAAGTGATAAAAAAGATAAAAGTCCTTTAAGAATATAAAATAAAATATCCTTGTTTGAGGACCCTACTTTCATAAGAAGAGGTCACTTACACAAGGTCCTTTCCTTAAGCAAATACTTGCACGAGATTCTTCCATGGACATCAAGGAACACCTAGGGTGGTTAAGTTAATACATCACCCAAGTTTTGTTTCCCTGATATTATATCACCCAAGGAATATCAATACTTTACAAGATTATCATTCTTGTGTTAAGAATTTTTTTAGTTCCTCCTAGGACCTATGTGGCATACCTACATGGCATACCTACATGACATACCTGCATGGACCACCCATGCAATACATCCTTTAAGGCCTCTTCTAAGCCACCCAAGGATGGGTCTCTCCTTCCATAGATTCCTTGTCTAAAAGGGACCAAGTTGAAACCTCCAACAAAACCTCCTGATTTACCAAACCATTAATAAAGGAACATCAGTGTGTATACCATTTAGGTTTGTATATCTACAGTTAAAGGTTTCTAACATTTTTCTTATAAGGGACTCATGATTCTTAGGATGTTTGTATGTTTTAATATCTATGGTCATGTGGAACCTTACCCTAAGGATAGTGTTGGGGAGATCCCAATCTCAAATTCAGAGAATAGGACTCTATCCTCCCCTCTTCATATCTGAGATCCAGAGCCTTGGGTTCCTAGCTGGGAGGATAAGGATCACACTTACTTTTATCTCCCATATGGTATTAGATCCTCCCCTGATAACCGCCCAATTTTATGATATATCTCCAAGAGTAAGCCCCTAGAATTTTATACTGAACCTAATTACCTTCACCTTCATTTCACATTGAAAGTTTTATTTCTTTGTATCCTCATCCATCGCTGCCCCGACCTCTTTTCTTGTAGGCCCGACCTCTTCCATCGGTGGAGGAAGGAAAGTGTGTGCATTTGTTAAATATTTTAAATTATCTTATTTCTCACACTTATCATGAATCACATAGGCTTAGAGATTTGTTATGATAACAACATCCACACAATACACCTCATTTCTTACACTACAAGAAATTGTATTCCCATCATAACTAGGATATATTGGAATCCTTCACAAAGGGCATGATCTCAATGGACATCCTCCTCAAGAGTCTAGCCAAATTCCCTTAATATGGGCATCCTCATTATAAGTAAGCCCTAAATTATCCCCCAAATCTCCATGAGTTAAAACATCCCTCATGGACCCTATTTCTGGGCATCCTCCTTAGGAGTAAACCCCAACCCATTTCTCTCAAATGTCCATACTCCCCTGTGAGACTTATCGAACTATGTGGGCTTTGATTCTCATCCATGTGGGATATGTAGGAATCCTCCCTGAGGTTCAAACCCAACACTCCAAATCAACCCTATTCTCTCTGGGAAACATTCTTAGTAGGGTCTGATCTAACTTGGAAACCCATTTCCTTTCCAGGTTCCTTGGGTTTCTTCATCATAAGTCCCACACCAAGCTTTGAATACACACCTTCAACCTAGATGTTCTTACCACATGATTTTAAACTATACAGTTAGGTCCTTATCACACAACCATAAAAGATATGATGTGTCCCATTAATCCACATTGAACTATGAGGGTTCTGTTTCCTTTAACGAGGACATGTATGTAGCCCATATATGGGTAAAATCCAACATCAAAACAACTTTCATATCCCTTGATGATAATAAACTCCAAAAGTAAATTTTTATTTCGCTATATAAAAATGAATTCCAGATTGAAATTCATCTACATAGATGACCATAAATTCTAGAGTAACCCAACGAGTTCCTTAAATACAATTATCATCATAAGAATGACTAAATAATAACTAAGTAGTATATAAAAGGATACTATTTATGGATAACCTAGAATACATATAAATATCTCCATTGATAAAGAAACTTGAATTCATACGGATGATTCTGAATTCCACACATGATAAATAATTGATTTCAAATTTCAAGGGAAACGTATATTATGCTTGGTTAAGTAATAAGGATTCATGAACATATCTTAAATATATAAGAGATACCCAAAATCAGAAATCATACCCCACCCCACAAAAGGGTGCGATGAGCCCGACCTCCCATCCTCTTGACCAATGAGATTTCTTAAGTATCATAGGTCAACAAACCTAATGAACTCCTACCTTTGGAAAATAGGTCTCTTTGGATACAGAATCGTTGTGTGTTTTTGTTTCTAAAAATAAATCAGATGGAAACTGTCTGAAATTAGTAATTCCTAACCAGAACACTTGTTCTAGGGTAAATAGTATACACTCTAACCCTAACCTCTCTTATATAGTTACAACAGACCTGATGAACTACAAAGACCTACTTTCACATATATCCCACAAAAACCATTTTAGGTACCATTCACCATGTTGTCCTAACTACATGAAATTAAACCTCATATCATATCATACATTATATATAACTTTAATCTTATTTGAATAGTTCATGGATGCATGATTGTAAATGAAAATTTACTTAGTCATGGTTACACAATCTCAAAAGGTACCACATCAGTTCTTTTCACGTGACCGTAAAAGGTACTATGTGTCCTATTAAGTGGAACTGAACTGTTTGTGTATTTATTCCCTTTATAGGGATACATATGAAGCTCCTCTAATAAGAACTATCCCAACACCACAATATCTACCAACTCAATCGATAATGATAAACATCATAGTTCCTAGTTGTGTGGAATTAAAATATACTACAACTAAATAATAAGAGAAATATAAAGAACCTATAATACATATAAAGTTTCACATCGAGAATGGTTTCAATCAATAACTTTCATAGTGGTAACTAACCTCGTACTGTGATTTGGGAAGGATTGATGAATATGTTTAAATATTTGAGAGATCCCTTGAGTAGGAAGTTACTTTCACCAAATGGTTGATATTATCCCAATCTCCCATTATCTCTACCAATGAACCATCCAAATAAACTTAAAGTCTTAGTGAATGCATTCCTTTGGAAAGTATGTCCACACCAACTCAAAACCTCCGTGGGTGAGGTAACATGTTGTCAAAAAATTGACATAAGAAAAAATAAAAACTTTCACAACAATAGTAATGAAGGATCGTATAAATTAATAAAAATTTAATTATAATAGAAATGATAAAATAAAAATCATCATAATATATTCAATAATGAAAAAACCATGGAAACTCCTAATATATTTGGATAAAATCTAATACAACACAAAAAAAGTATCCATCTAAATGGAGCCTATTGTGATTCACTTCCAAACTCCTAGTTCTAACCTAACCAAGCTTAGATGAGATGAAAAATTCCATAAGTGTACTATATTCCTAACATGGGTCCACAATCAAAGAGTTATCATAACTAGTTTGGTACTCATACCTATATTTTATACTCAAATACGAGTGGTTTTAGATGATAGGAAATTGAGGTGATAAATCATTCTATAAATCATGAAACACACACACACACATATATATATATATAAATTAAAATAATAATAACATTACCTAACCTCTAAACACCATCATATAAGTTTCAACTTTTTCTCAAGAATAATAGAAATTGAAATATGTACCCCAAGTGGTATATTCCCACTAGTTGACAGAATATCAACAACAATTCAAATCTTATATAAGTTAAAATAATGGATCATATTATCAGTGGTTATACATCAAGAAAACCCCTTTATAAAGTTCTAATTAGGCCTTTAAAACATCCTTTATGAAACTAAGTTATAAAATAATCTTTTAAACCAAACCACATAAACCATGAAAAAATAACTCAAGTAATAAATGTTATAAAAAATTTAGAAAATGTCAAACATTTTCTTATATTGAAAGTAGATCCTTCATGATAGTTTGAAAAACAAAAAATTCCTTAAATTAGTGAGTTCCATTGAAAAACCCCACATTAGAATTTAATTAAGAAGAAGGTTTTCATCATTAAAATATGTATATTTGAGAATTTAAATATGAGAAAAAATCATTTATAATGGAAACTATACAACCCTTGGTTTCAAGTAAATAACACATTATTTATTCTTTTTAAGTATATAATGTTTTTGGATGAATATTTGTAGGGTTTAAAGGACTTTTGGAATGTTTTTAGGGTATTTTCTAGAGGTTCATAGGTTTATCATGGTTAGTATAATATTTGAAACTCCTATAGAAAACCATAAAAAGGGAGAATGTGGGATCTGGTTAGGCCCATGGTTTTAAAAAATTGTGTTTCTACCTAGGAGAAACTGTGCTCCTTGAGGTAGAGAAGTGTTCACAGTTAGCACACAGTTTTCTTAACGATGCATGATTAAAAGTTAGATCTCAAAATTGTGGATCTAAGTTGTTTTTTCTCTTTAAGGGATTGTTTTTCCTTGTTAAACCCTAACTAGAATTCCTCTCACCCCAAAGGCTACAGATATAATTAATCTTGATCTAAGAGCAATATTTTGGTGTTTCTTGGTGTGTTGGAGGCGCGAATTCCTTAGTAAGTACATATTCTTGGTTTTTTCCTATGTTTTATTCTTCTTCTTCATTATCTTGGATTCATGGATCTAATATTTTTGAGATATATCCCTGGTGTTTGATGAAAATAATGATTATATATGGCTTTTTTATTTTGGGTAAAAAGATCTATGGTGGGGTTTTGGAGTTTCAATCTGGTTTTGGTAAATAATTTGTGGTGTTCTTCATTTCCTCCATAGTTTCTAAGGTATGTGGTTCACTCTCAAATCCTCTTATTAAAACACGAATGCTTTGTTTCTAATCTTTTTAATTACATAAAATTGGTTGTGAAATTATTGTGCAATGATTTATAAAATCTTCTTTATTGATGGTTTATGAAATTGTAAAAATTGGTTGTATTGGTGGAAAGTGAAATTTGTAACATGATTTAAAAAAATGATTTTAAAATGGTTTTTTGGTTTCAATGCATGGAAATTTTCGAGAAACATTTTAAAAATACATGGATGGTTTTTTTGAAATGGTTTGGAACAATCGAGTTAGAATTATTGATGGATTAAATGGTTAATCATGATTTATATGGGATGGATAATATTCATGAAGTAACACTATAAAAGGGATAGATTATGTATATGGAGTTCCATCATAAATGGTAGCACCAAGCTTGATTTTGTGTGAGTGTGTGTGTGTGTGGTTGTGTGAGAATGAATTGGTTGTGCCAACTGATTATTGAGAAATGGTTTTAATGCCCTGTTTGGTTTCTTTTTTTGGAAATAGATTTAGTTTTGAAGTATCCTTGGTTTGGAAAACTGTTTTGTTTATAAATGGTTAGGATTTAATATAAAATTTTTTAAATGTTTTATATAAACTGTTTTATATAAATGTTCTAACATGTTCTATCCTAGTGTCATGAAAAGGGAAGTAATTGGAGGAAAACCTACTGAGTTTTATAATCACCCATACTTGGGAACTTTGGTGAATTTTCAGATATTTTTTATTAGTACATAGGTAAAGTAAAGGTATCTTAGTTCTGTAGTGGTGATTCTTGGTACCTTGTTTTATTTTTTTGGAGTTGGTTCTTGGAGTTATTGGGAGATATGGATTTTATGTCTTTGGAGTCTTTGAGTTTTTGTTGGTTTGTCTTCCACTTTATAACTCTATTATGGTATATGGTTGTATTTTGGTTTGGTTGTTGGTTTGTTATTACATTTAGTTTCATTACATTAGGTTCATGCATCATATATTAGTCGATTAGTTGTGATTATCCTGGTTTGAATGTTTTATCTTCAAAATGGAAATCACCCCCCAACTGTTAATGAATCCTTTGGAATGTATTGGTAGCCTTTAGTTTCTTGGGGGTGTTACATAAGGCCAAGAAATATTCTACTTCCCTCTCAATTAAATGAGGAGAGATGGTATTTTATAATTGGTACTGGTTTTTTTGATCCTTGGGTATCATGTGGGTCATTCATGGAGTTGTACAATCATTCTGGTCTATTCCATGAGTTGGAATGGTAGCATGGTGGTAGGATTTTTGAAACATGAAATGTAGAGTATAAAAGGTGTGTCTAACCTATTTATTTTGAATCTAAACTTACTAGGGAGTTTTGGTAAATGAGTGTTGGATACACTTATAGGAGTGTTAACCCATTTCCATGGGTTTAGACAATGAGAAGAACATGACTTGAATTGATAGATATGACTTCCCAATAGGATTTTATATTTCATTTGAGTATTTAATTATGTTTTGGCATAAAATTGTTGACTTTTGAAGAAGTTTTTAATTTTTTTCAAATGTGATATTTTAAAAAGGCATGGTTGTAGTATTTTGAAAATGAGTTAATTTTCAAAATCTTGGTAAAATTTTGAAATATGGGTTGATAATGGAATGTGTTTAATTTTGGGAAAGCTTGACTGTGATAGCTGTGATGTTGTAAATTTTAAATTGTTAATCCATCAGTTCATAGAAATTGATACTTATGGAATTTTTTTGTGTTTATAAAAAATGGCACCCAGTCAGTTTCATATAAACCAACTAGAAGAAGCTGTAGAGAATGTGTCGCACCTGATCCATAGGTGAACCAATAGCTTGTTCAGAGTATAGTCCAAGATTTTTAGGATATGGATAGAGGGGAAAATATGGATGAGTCATGGAAGGTGGATCATTATGTTCTTTTCTAAAATAAGAATCCACCCATCATTCAAGGTTATTCTAACCTAGAGAAATTAGTGGTTTGGCTGAATTTGATGAATCGAATCTTTGATTTCAATAGCACACCAGTAGAGATGAAAGTCAAGTTGTCATAAAAAAATATTGGAAGTGATATTTAGAAATTCAAGATAAATTATACCAAAAGATTGCATGCGGGGATTTTAAAGAATTTTTCAACAAATAATTATATCCTCACACATTTATAATTTATAGAAGGAATTACTTTTTCATCTTGAATCAAGAGAATCTCTTAGTGATAGAATATGTGGCTAAATTTATGAATTTGTTCCACTTTGCACTCTAAGTTGTTGCAAGTTCATCCTTGAAGGAACACATATTGTTGAGTCAATAAGGTTTTCCTTATGACTTTTCCATTCCTTCTTGTTTTGAAAATCACAAACACCTTATCTTTAAGGAAAATCGCTTTTTGTAAGGAAAATTGCTTTTATAAGGAAAAATGTTTTCTTAAGGAAAAACGCTTTTATAAGAAAAATTTATCCTTATCATATTTTCATTAATATTTTTTCTTAAGTATGAAATTCGGATTCACTTTCTCGGAATCATTAAAACTGATAAAAAGCATTCTGTTTTAGGGTTCGGATTCTGGACAAGAACTATAAGGAAGTTTCACTCCGAATTCCGATTATGAATTCTGACTAAGTTCTATTCCAGATTCAGGATACGAATTCTAATGAAGAATTCTTATTACGAATTCTCATTACGAATTCTAATGAAGAATTCTCATTACGAATTCTCATTACGAATTCTAATGAAGAATTCTCATTACGAATTCTCATTACGAATTCTGAAGAAGAATTCCCATTACGAATTCTAATGAAGAAATCTCATTACGAATTCTCATTACGAATTCCAATGAAGAATTCCCATTACGAATTCTAATGAAGAAATCTCATTACGAATTCTCATTACGAATTCCAATGAAAAATTCCCATTACGAATTCTAATGAAGAAATCTCATTCCGAATTCTCATTACGAATTCTGATGATGAATTCTCATTACGAATTCTGATGATGAATTCTCATTACGAATTCTGATGACGAATTCCCATTACGAATTCTGATGACGAATTCCCATTACGATTTCTGATGACGAATTCCTATTCCGAATTCCTATTCCGAATTCTCATTCCGAATTCACTCATTAAACAGAATCTGGATATCATTGTTTTATACACTCTGAATTTGTTCACTCCGAACTTTCACTACGAAATTTCTATTCCGAACCTTTATGTTAGGTTTTAAAACGATGTCGTACTTTCTGTTACACTTACTTTGTTATAAAACGATGTCGTCCATTTTGTTATAAACTAACCGTTGTCTAAGTGACACGTGTACAGGTCCCTCCGAACTTTAAGGAAAATATGACCGTTGGAGAAGGAGCCGACCTCACCTATAAATAGGAGCTCATTTGAAAAAGCTCACAACGAACGGATGGATGAACATTTGAACTTTGTGCATACATGCTGTTGAAGTGATTTCTAGAGAGAGAGTCTCTTATTAACTCTCAAAGCTTCGTGCGACTCCGAATGTTGGTGATTACATTCGAGGGCTTCCGGGGATAGGAAGACAGAGGTGCCGACTACCTTAAAGATCGAGGGCTTTCTTGCTGAGAAAGACAGAGGTGCCGACTACCTTAAAGATCGAGGGCTTTCTTGCTGAGAAAGACAGAGGTGCCGACTACCTTAAAGATCGAGGGCTTTCTTGCCGAGAAAGACAGAGGTTGCCAACTACCTTGAAGTTGAGGGCTTGCGGGGATAGCAAGACAGAGACACCGATCTTCGTATCGAGGGCTTACCCTGGTGTGGGTAAGACAGACTTGCTTGAAAGTATAAATCAAGGGACCTTTATCCAAGGTTGTTGGATACCCTTCTCTTTGGGTTAAAAGACTATCATCTTGTTACTAGTAGTTCTTCTACTTGTACTTGTTTTATTCCGCTGCATTTTGTATCTTAAGGAAAGTATAATTTTCTTATACTTCCTTACTTACTTTGATTAGTTTAGATTCTATACGCTTTAAGGTAGAATCTCATATTGTAACTTTTGTTAAGTTTCAAATTCCGGAACCATATTTCCGGAACCTTCTTTTGGAATCTCTTTCCAAGTTTAGTTCGGTGTTAGAGGTGTTGTGAATCAACTTAGTTTAACTTTGTTAAACTTAGTTCTTTCCTTTTCTTAAGGAAACTCTAGTTATTCATAACTAACTTTAAAGGTTCCAAAGGAATTTTTAAAATATACAATTCACCCCCCCTCTTGTATATTGAGCATCTCATATTATATTTCGATCCTACAATTGGTATCAGAGGTTGGAAACCTCTTACTCTATACCATTCTTACATTTGGTATCAGAGCCAAGGTTACTGAAATACTTGTACTCACGTTCAAGTTTTTCTTGCTCACTTTTCAATTCCGAACTTTTTCATTCCAGATTATTCATTCCGAACTTTTCCTATTCCGAACTTTTTAATTCCGAATTTTTGTTATTAACAAGTTTGTCTCCAAGTTATTTTCAAGTATGGCAGGAATGAATGTTGGTTCGATAGACAATTTGAATCCTACAAGGCCACCAATATTTGATGGTAATGATTATGAATACTGGAGAGATCGTATGAAGACGTTCGTTATCAATACTGGAGTAGATAACTTTGTCATGCTTACTGGTGATTACAAAATTCCTGACAAGGAAGTCAGAACCTTTACTAACCAGGAGAAGCAAGAATATCAACTCAACTACAAGGTACGCAACACTTTATTATGTTCAATGACCAGAAATATATATAGCCAAATTTCTTCTTGTGAAGCAGCTAATTGTATATGGAAGAAGTTAGAGGTTACTCATTTTGGGACTTCTAAAGTGATTGAGACTAGGAGAGCTATGCTTAGAGCTGAATATCATGGCTTTAATTTTCCTTATGGAGAACCTATCTGTAAAGTACAACAAAGATTTATGACAATCGTCAATAGTCTACAGTCTATGGGAGAGAAAGGTTTAGATGATGAAGCTCTTGTGGACAAGATAATTGACATTATGCCCAATGAGTGGGAATCCAAGAGAACAGCTATAGATGAGAACAGGAAGGTTACTCAAATAACTCTTGATGAATTATTTGGAACTCTTCTACAACATGAGACCAGAATGAAGAGAGATGCTGACAACATCAAGAAGAAGAATGGAAATGGTACTGTTGCTTTTACTACAACTTCGAATCAGATGAAAGCTAAGACTCCTGAGAGAGTAACCAGATCCAAATCGAAGAAAGTCATTTTCCAATCCGAATCTAGTGAAAGTGAAGTTTCAGAAAATGAATTAGCCAATCTTGCTCGAAGGATGAACAAGATAGCTGGACAAAGAAACTTTCAATCCAAGTATAAGAAGAAGGATAGGAAAGATAAGAAAGATGGAGAAGTTACTTGTTATGAATGTAAGAGAGCAGGACATATTAGACCAGATTGCCCTATGCTCAGAAAGAAAGAAAGAAAGGAAAGGCATTCAGACAGGAACAGGAAGAAATATTACAAAGCTAAAGCTAAGAAAGTTTTGAAATCTAATGACACCTGGAGTGCCAGTGGTGGTGACTCTTCATATGAATCTTCTGAATATGAATCTTCAGGACAGAAGAATCTTGGTCTTATAGCCAGATTACCTATTGATAATCATTGTCTTATGGCTAAGGTACGAAATGCTGAATCATTGACCAATGTTTCTTTAAATCCTAATGATAGTAAGTATTATAACTCTTCTGATGAAGAATCAACTTCTGATGAGGAAAATACTTTACCTACTTTTGAAGAAGTCTCTAGATTTGCTGAACTTCTTGAGATTGAGAATTCCAAACTCAACAAGAAACTTGATAAGGCAAATTCTAGGAATTCTATTCTTACTAAAGAGATATCAGATCTTTCTAAAGATCTTGATAAGAAAAATGCTGATTTTGAAGGTATTTCAAAAAATCTTGAGGAAGTAAGTTCTGAGAAGAATAAACTTTCTAAAGAGTTAGAAAAAGTAATTTCTAATAAAAATGTTTTCGAGCCTAACTCTAGTTCCAAAACTAATGATTTTGAAGATAAAAACTTGGTTGTAAAACTCAAGTCCGAAATTTTTTCCTTAAAGAAGTGCTTATCAAACTTTACCCATGGTAAGGAAAATTTTGATAAGATGTATTCTCAAATACGACCTTTAAGAAATAAATCCGGATTTGGTTATACCCATGCAAAACCTGTTTTCAGCAACAATTATTTTGTTCCTCAAAGTGCCCCATTTTGTACTAAGTGTCAATGTGGTGGTCACTGGGCAAGAAATTGTTCCTTAAACAAAACCCAATCCTTAGGTTTTCATAAAGCTTATTTTTCCAAGAAAATGTGGGTACCTAAGATTTTATTGTCTAGAAATCTCGGATCCAAGCAAGTTTGGATTCCGAAAGTCTAACTTTGTTCTTAATTTCAGGAAAATAAAGAAAGTTCCAGCAACAATGTTTGGTACATGGATAGTGGATGTTCCCGGCACATGACTGGTAACAAAAGCTTCTTTGAAAAAATTATCAAGACGAAAGGAGGAAAGGTAACTTTCGGAGACAATGCTAAGGGAGAGATTGTTGGTATTGGTAATATTGTTCTTTTAGGTAAAACTTTGATTTCAAATGTTCTTTTTGTTAAAGGTCTTAAGCACAACCTCATTAGCATAAGTCAGTTATGTGATGAAGGTTACCTTGTGAATTTTAGGAATGATAAATGCTTAGTTCACAATTCCAAGGAAGAATTTATTCTCTCAGCCAACAGGCAAGAGAATGTTTACACCTTAAACTTAGAAGACCTAAGAAGCCAAGATTTACCTTGCCTAAGTGCAATGGAAGATCATTCTTGGTTATGGCATAGAAGACTAGGACACTGTAATCTTAGAAACCTATGTAAACTCTCTAAGAAGAAACTAGTTAAGGATCTACCGGAGCTTAGATTTGATTCTTCTAAAGTTTGTGATCCTTGTCAATATGGCAAGCAACATAAATCTAGTTTTAAGTCAATCGGTGAAGTCTCAACAACCGATGCATTACAGTTGGTGCACATGGATCTTTTTGGTCCTACACAAACTGGAAGCATTGGAGGCAAATACTATGTGTTTGTTCTAGTTGATGATTACACTAGATTTACTTGGGTCTATTTTCTAGCAAGGAAATCTGAAGCTTTTTCTTATTTCAAAAGTTTTAGAGCTCAAGTTAAAAATGAGAAAAACCTTCCATTG
Source organism: Viscum album (assembly GCA_963277665.1). Lineage (NCBI taxonomy): Eukaryota > Viridiplantae > Streptophyta > Magnoliopsida > Santalales > Viscaceae > Viscum > Viscum album. The sequence continues at coordinate 2,100,663,964 of OY728130.1, read as the reverse complement.
AAAACTATTCATAGTGATCATGGAGGAGAATTTCAAAATTCTGATTTTGAAACTTTTTGTAGTAAGAAAGGTATTACTCACAAATTTTCAGCACCTAGAACTCCTCAACAGAATGGTGTAGTTGAAAGAAGAAATCGAATTCTTCAAGAAATAACTAGAACCATGTTGAGTGAATATTCTATTGCTAGACATTTCTGGGCTGAAGCTGTAAGTACTGCTTGTTATACTATAAATCGAGTTTTGATTAGACCTTTTCTTAATAAAACTCCTTATGAGTTATGGAATGGTAGAAAACCAAGGCTTTCCTACTTCAAGGTTTTTGGTTGCAAAGTATTCATTTTGAATACTAAAGATAACTTACATAAATTCGCACCAAAATCAGACGAAGGAATTTTCTTAGGATATTCCACAACCTCTAAGGCTTATAGAGTTTTTAATAAAAATACTTGTACTGTTGAGGAAACAGTACATGTGAAATTTGATGAGTCAGATCCTTTTGTTTTTAAAACTTCCCAACTTACATCTTCGGATGTGTTTTCAAAAACTGATTGTCAACCTTTGTTAGAAGAACCTTCTGATAAGGAAATTGTTCTAGAAGATACTTCTGAAACATTTACCCCAGAAGACTTTCTACCTTATGTTGATGAACAGGTTTTACAAAACCCAAATCAGATGTTTCTTAAGAATCATCCCAGTGATAGTATCATTGGTGATGTAAATCAACCTGTAAGGACTAGAAGTTCCTTAAGAAATGAAGTAGAACATCTAGCATTTCTTTCCCAACTAGAACCTAAAAGCACTGATGAAGCTTTAGGTGATGATGATTGGATCAAAGCAATGCAAGATGAGCTAAATGAATTCGAAAGGAATAAAGTCTGGACCTTGGTTGAAAGACCTAAGGAAACTTCTGTTATTGGAGTAAAATGGGTCTTCAGAAACAAATGTGATGAAAATGGAGTCATTGTTAGAAATAAAGCTAGACTTGTTGCTAAAGGCTATAATCAGCAAGAAGGAATAGACTATGAAGAAACCTATGCTCCAGTAGCTAGACTTGAATCTATTCGTATTCTACTTGCCTTTGCAGCATTCTTTAATTTCAAACTATTTCAAATGGATGTGAAATGTGCTTTTCTTAACGGTTATGTTCAAGAGGAAGTTTTTGTTGAACAACCTCCTGGCTTTGAAGATACAAAACATCCTGATCATGTTTTTAGACTTACCAAAGCTTTGTATGGCCTTAAACAAGCCCCACGAGCATGGTATGATAGACTCACTGGATTTTTGCTTCAAAATAACTATGTTAAGGGAAATGCAGATCCAACCCTTTTTATAAAGAAAGATAAGAAAAATGTTTTGATTGTACAAATTTATGTTGATGACATTATATTTGGTTCAACTCAGCAATCTTTGACTGATTCTTTTGCTAGTCTAATGAAATCTGAGTTTGAAATGAGTATGATGGGTGAGTTAACATTTTTCCTTGGTTTTCAAATTTCTCAAAAACCAGAAGGAACCTACATATCTCAACATAAGTATATTAAAGATCTTCTTAAAAAGTATGGTTATGACAACACGAAGAGTATAAGTACTCCTATTGGTACCTCAAACTCTTTAGATCTTGATGAAGCTGGGAAATCAGTAGATCAAACATCTTTTAGAGGTATGATTGGAAGTCTACTTTACTTAACTGCTAGTCGACCAGACTTAATGTTTTCAGTATGCTTATGTGCAAGATATCAATCCAATCCTAAGGAATCTCACTTAAAGGCAGTTAAAAGAATTTTTCGCTACCTTAAGGGAACCATGGATCTAGGATTATTTTATACTTCTGGAAATGATTTTGTTCTAAAAAGCTTTTCTGATGCTGACTTTGGTGGTTGTAGAATGGATAGAAAAAGTACATCCGGAACTTGTCATTTCTTAGGAGATTCATTAGTTTCTTGGTCATGCAAGAAGCAACATTCTGTTGCACTCTCCACTGCTGAAGCTGAATATGTAGCAGCTGGAAGTTGTTGTGCACAAGTGTTGTGGATGCAACACACACTCACAGACTATGGCTTGAGTTTTACTAAAACTCAAATTTTGTGTGATAACACAAGTGCCATTGCTCTAAGTAAAAACCCTGCACATCACTCCCGTGCAAAACACATAGATATTAGGCATCACTTTCTTAGGGATCACACACTTAAAGGAGATATTATTCTTCAGTTTATCGGAACGCAAGATCAACTTGCTGATATTTTCACAAAATCTTTACCTTCTGATAGATTTGAATATATTAAACAGAAGTTAGGAATGATAACCGTAAGGTAATCTTCCTTAATTAACTTTCTGTTGGAAAAATCTTCTCACAGTAATAAACTCCTTTTCATAGGGGGAGTACATTTGTTTGTTTATTTAACAAAGTTTTTCAAAATTTGTTTTCAAATTTTTCGGAACGAAATTTTCCGGAATGGAACTTCCGGAACTACAATTTTCCAGAATGGATATTTCCATACAAAATACTTCTGGAATAAAAGTATTCGTATTGAAAATTTCCGGAATGGAAAATTTTCGTACTGGTATTTTCATAATGGAAAAACTTTCGTATTGAATCTTCCATATCAAGTTTTTCGTATCAAGTTTTTCGTATTGAGTTTTTTTTTCGTAGTCGTCTTTACATTACCCATTACGAATAACTTTCCTAAGCTAATCCGAAAGGTATGACTTCCTTACTGAAGTTTTCGTAATCATATTTTACTTGCTGGCATTTTCTTATAGCTTGTTTTCGGTTTTTTTTTTGAATTTCTTGAATTCTGTTTTAATAAAACCTCAAAAAGATCGGATTCAACCTCTCAACCGTCAGATCTGATCTCAGATCATTCTAAACCGTTAGATCAACCGAGGAAGTTGAACCGTCATTCCAAAGCCTATATAAAGGGGACCCTATTTTCTCGTCCCACATCGATCTCAAGCTCTTGCGTGCTGAAGCTCTGTCTCTCTGATTTAAGGCTGTTCCGAACTACAGTTTTCCAGTTCCGAATTTCAGTCTTCTCAGTTCCGAACTTCTCAGAGACTTCTAATCCGAATGTCTGCAGAGTTAGCTTCTCAAGAGATGTCTTCAACAAAGCCCATTTCACAGTGGTTAGTCTACAGAGAGCGGTTAGTGCATCCGAATTTCTTCAGCAACTATGATTCTATTATATCAAAGAATATCAAGCTCAATGGCTGGGAAGATGTTGCGATATCAAAAACCGGCAACCAAGATGAAGTTTACCCAGACTTGCTTGTTGAGTTTTATGAGTCGGTTGCTTTCTTTGTGGAAGACAATAGAGAAAAATTTTCTTTCAAATCGTATGGCAAGACTTATAAGCTATCTTACACCAAGGCTGCAAGCTTGGTAGGGTTGAATTATGAAGGGGAAGCTGAGTTTATCTCGCATGTTCTGCCAGACTCCTTGGGTAGTTTCAACAAGGAGAAAGCCTTAGAAATTCTCGGACTGGATGATGATAAGGCTTCGAAAATTGCAACCCTATCTACAAACTTCCGGATTCTGGAGTTATGGGTGCAAGGGCTTATTGTACCGAGAAAAGGAGACAAGGACAGCTTGAAGAAGAGTGAGATATACATCTTAGATTTCTTGATAAATCAAAGGAAGTTCAACCTGATGAAGCATATCCTTCTTAATCTTGAGAATTTAAAGAAAGGGAATCTGAGAGCTCAGATAGTAATGTACCCGGCAATATTGTCAAAGCTGATAGTTCGGTGCCTTGAGTCCTTCAAGGTTGCTTGCAGTTCTAAACCGAAAGTTTGCAAGATCATGTTGCTCAGTGATGCAACTCTTAAAAGGATGAATATAGCTTTTGACAAGAAGTCAGGCATGTTTATTGATCTTCCTCCTCAAGAAGAAGTGACTCCGAAAGTGGCTGATCCGGAATCGCCTAAGCCGGTAAGGAAGAGGAAGCTGAAAGAAGTGGTAGGTGAAGCTGAAGAACCTAAGTCTAAGGAAGTCCATTCCGCACCTCCTAAGCCTAAGAAGAAGAAGACATATACTGATGAGGTTGCAGCGAAGTGGAGAGCTGACAAGGAAAAGAGGAAGGAAGGAGATCCGCAGTTCGGATTGGATCCCGCAGAGGCTAAAGCTCTGAAAGAAAAGGCTGCTGATGAGCTCGAGAAGCAAGCTAAGGAAAAGAAGCTGAAGAAGAAGTTGTCAGAAGCTGAGGCTGTGCAAGCCTTGTTGAAGTTTAATGAAATGGTTTCAGCAACCATTCCCGTTCCGAGAACTTTTTCTTTGGACTCTCTACCTGAGACTCCAGGAAGAAATCTCGATGATCCGAAAGAGGCTGCTGCTAAGAATGCTGAGGAAGTAGAGCTAGTGGAAGAAGTGGAAGAAGCTGCTGAAGGAAGTGGTGAGACAGGAGATGTGCTCAAACAAGTAGATGAATACAAGGGAACTCCTTCGGAACACCTGTCGCTCCGAACTTCTGAAGCCGAATCTTCAAAACTAGTTACTCCAGTAATAGAAGGAAAGGAAGGAGAGGAAGAAGTTTCTTATCATGGAGAAGAAGAACATCTTTCACTTGATGCTGCTCAGAAAGAAAATATAGAAGTTGTTGATGAGGAAGATTTGGTTGTTCAAGTTTCTGACAGTGAGAAGAAATCTCCGGAACAGGTTTCTATTCCGAAAAAAGATAAGGGGAAACAAGTTATTGCTGATACCCCGAGTTCAGAAAAGAGTATGAGGAAGGAAGCTGGTAGTTCTTCAAAGAGGAAGTTGGAGCTTATTGAAGAAGAAAATTCTCCTAGCAAGATGTCAGATTCGGAATCATCTTCGTTGGGGCACGATTTTGTTGTTCAATCCTTGAAGAAGTTGGTGGGAACCATTCCGACTTTCTCCAGTATTGATTCTCGGTGCCAGATGCTCCAACATACGCTGAATCAGAAAACCGATTCTGTATCCATGGTAATGGATAAGTGTGTTGAGATAGAAGCCCAGTTCAAAAATTTCTTCATTGGTTACGAAGCCCATAAAAGATCTTGCAAAAGGATGACTAGCTGGTCGAAGAAGAATGTGGAAGAGATGAGGTTGCTGGATGAGTTTCAGGAGAATGTTAAGGATGCTTTTCAAACCGAGGATAAGAAGTTTCATGAGATGACTGCATCATTCGATGAGAAATTGGCAGAGGAAAAGAACATTCGGAGTCAGGAAGTAAGAGATCTGAATGGAAAGCTCAACTCTGTTAATCAAAGTTGGAAATTTGAAAGGGATCATCGGATCAATTTTCTAGAAAGGATAAAGTCTCAGGAAGAGAAAATGGAAGCTCAGGAAGAAAAGTTGAAGGCTCAGGAAGAAATCATTCAAGCTCAGTCAGCAAGAATAGTTGCCTTAGAAAAGCAAGCAGAGGAAGATCATAAGGACCTCAAAAAGATCAAGACTATTCTCAAGGGGCTTATGTCAAAGGAGAAAGATCCGAAATAATCAATCCGATCTTTTTGTTGTAATCTGTTTTTGTTGCTGACATTTCAAATTTAATGAGAATCGTGCTTGTTGTTCTGTTTTGTTGTTGTTACTAATCTTTCAGGTACTTTGTTATTTTTTTTCCATTCCCTCGAAATTCTTTTTGAAAATCACAAAGGGGGAGAAGGAAAAGATCCTTAAGAAAAAGAGGAAATCTAATAAGTGCTTATCAAAGGGGGAGAAAGAAAAATACCCAATGAGATAGAACTCTAATAAGAGTTTGTTTAAGGGGGAGTTTTTATCTTAAAGAAATATCACTCCGGAAATATGAATACGATCCTTAGAGATTCAAAGCCTAAGGGGGAGTTAGTCGTACTCATCTATATTCTTAAACCAAGGGAGATAAGCTTTAATATGTTTCTTTCTTCTTAGAATAGTTTTTTCGTAAGGATGTTTGTGCTTTCCAAAAAGGGGGAGATTGTTGAGTCAATAAGGTTTTCCTTATGACTTTTCCATTCCTTCTTGTTTTGAAAATCACAAACACCTTATCTTTAAGGAAAATCGCTTTTTGTAAGGAAAATTGCTTTTATAAGGAAAAATGTTTTCTTAAGGAAAAACGCTTTTATAAGAAAAATTTATCCTTATCATATTTTCATTAATATTTTTTCTTAAGTATGAAATTCGGATTCACTTTCTCGGAATCATTAAAACTGATAAAAAGCATTCTGTTTTAGGGTTCGGATTCTGGACAAGAACTATAAGGAAGTTTCACTCCGAATTCCGGTTATGAATTCTGACTAAGTTCTATTCCAGATTCAGGATACGAATTCTAATGAAGAATTCTTATTACGAATTCTCATTACGAATTCTAATGAAGAATTCTCATTACGAATTCTCATTACGAATTCTAATGAAGAATTCTCATTACGAATTCTCATTACGAATTCTGAAGAAGAATTCCCATTACGAATTCTAATGAAGAAATCTCATTACGAATTCTCATTACGAATTCCAATGAAGAATTCCCATTACGAATTCTAATGAAGAAATCTCATTACGAATTCTCATTACGAATTCCAATGAAAAATTCCCATTACGAATTCTAATGAAGAAATCTCATTCCGAATTCTCATTACGAATTCTGATGATGAATTCTCATTACGAATTCTGATGATGAATTCTCATTACGAATTCTGATGACGAATTCCCATTACGAATTCTGATGACGAATTCCCATTACGATTTCTGATGACGAATTCCTATTCCGAATTCCTATTCCGAATTCTCATTCCGAATTCACTCATTAAACAGAATCTGGATATCATTGTTTTATACACTCTGAATTTGTTCACTCCGAACTTTCACTACGAAATTTCTATTCCGAACCTTTATGTTAGGTTTTGAAACGATGTCGTACTTTCTGTTACACTTACTTTGTTATAAAACGATGTCGTCCATTTTGTTATAAACTAACCGTTGTCTAAGTGACACGTGTACAGGTCCCTCCGAACTTTAAGGAAAATATGACCGTTGGAGAAGGAGCCGACCTCACCTATAAATAGGAGCTCATTTGAAAAAGCTCACAACGAACGGATGGATGAACATTTGAACTTTGTGCATACATGCTGTTGAAGTGATTTCTAGAGAGAGAGTCTCTTATTAACTCTCAAAGCTTCGTGCGACTCCGAATGTTGGTGATTACATTCGAGGGCTTCCGGGGATAGGAAGACAGAGGTGCCGACTACCTTAAAGATCGAGGGCTTTCTTGCTGAGAAAGACAGAGGTGCCGACTACCTTAAAGATCGAGGGCTTTCTTGCTGAGAAAGACAGAGGTGCCGACTACCTTAAAGATCGAGGGCTTTCTTGCCGAGAAAGACAGAGGTTGCCAACTACCTTGAAGTTGAGGGCTTGCGGGGATAGCAAGACAGAGACACCGATCTTCGTATCGAGGGCTTACCCTGGTGTGGGTAAGACAGACTTGCTTGAAAGTATAAATCAAGGGACCTTTATCCAAGGTTGTTGGATACCCTTCTCTTTGGGTTAAAAGACTATCATCTTGTTACTAGTAGTTCTTCTACTTGTACTTGTTTTATTCCGCTGCATTTTGTATCTTAAGGAAAGTATAATTTTCTTATACTTCCTTACTTACTTTGATTAGTTTAGATTCTATACGCTTTAAGGTAGAATCTCATATTGTAACTTTTGTTAAGTTTCAAATTCCGGAACCATATTTCCGGAACCTTCTTTTGGAATCTCTTTCCAAGTTTAGTTCGGTGTTAGAGGTGTTGTGAATCAACTTAGTTTAACTTTGTTAAACTTAGTTCTTTCCTTTTCTTAAGGAAACTCTAGTTATTCATAACTAACTTTAAAGGTTCCAAAGGAATTTTTAAAATATACAATTCACCCCCCCTCTTGTATATTGAGCATCTCATATTATATTTCGATCCTACAATTGGTATCAGAGGTTGGAAACCTCTTACTCTATACCATTCTTACACATATTCTAATAGAGGCTAAGGCCATATATTCTCTCAAATATTTTCATTCTTTATGTAATTTATTATACGGAAATGGTCAATAGGGTGGGGTTTTTTGAAAAGGACATCTCAAGAGATACAGGTAGATGGAGCATGTTGATACCTATTGGAAATGTAGGGATCCCTAACACTAGGAATAAGTAGAAGACGGACACCTACTTCCAATGTAGTGGGATGACTCATAATCAGATTCCTGGATAGGTGAATCTTTCTCCTCAGCCAAAGATAAATCCTGGATATTTTCAATGTGGTTCTTTAGATCATATCAAGATAGATTATAGAACGTCACCTAGATCATGTCACAATTACAACCAAATGGGTCATCTTTAGTGATATTGTTGCAGTTTTCCATGGTCAGATGTTTAGGACACATCTCATGTTTTGTAGATGTAATATGATTTTACAATATGAGGGAAGTAGAATAACTCTCATCAGTAGAGATGATATATCCATGATGATTCTTGGAATACCATTACTCATCAGGGAGGGAGATCTCAATAGGGTGATAAAGAACAAAGTGTAGTGAGTTTGAAGTTGTATAGAGTTGAACAAGTCATTATAGATGACCAATCCAAACCGTCGATAGTGAAAGGTACAATTATTTTTAACTTTACCCGTATAAAATATATCTTTGATATGGGTACATCTCATTAATTTATTTCCTCCTATGATTCTAATTTATTAGGTTTGCATATTGAGATGACAACTTCAATTTTAAAACTTCAAACTCATCTTGGTCAAACAGAATGTTGAGCCTTTAGGTGTAGATCAAGTTCTATAACTATTGAAAGAGATGAGTTGATATGGGATTTATCTAGGATTTAGTTGGATTTATATGACATTATACTGGGTATGTATTGGTTTATAATGTTCAAAGCCCACATCGATTTTTATACTTGAAGTTTTAGTTTTAAAAATGATGATGGTTTCAATAATCTCTTTCAAGGAGACCATAAAGTAAAGGTCAGTGCAATAGTCTTCTTGTCACCATCATTTTGAATTATCTCATAAAAATAGCAGTGTCAGTCTTAGCATCGGTGGAAGAGACTCAGAATAGTAGCTTCCCAGCAGTTTATGATGAGTTTTTGGATATTTTTTCTGATAATTTATCAGGGTTTCCACCCATAAGAGAAGTGAAGTTCATGATTTCTCTCCTTTTGGGGAACAGTAATATTTTACTTCCATCTTATCAGATGGAACCAATAGAAATAACGTAATTGAATTTCTAGTTGGAAGACTAGGAAGAAAAGGGTTTATTCGGCCTAGCGGGTCTATGTGGGCAGCATCGATCGTGTTTGTAAAAAAACAGGATGGAACTAATAAATTTTTTGTAGATCATCATAAGATTTACCAAGTTATGATAAAGAATCAATATCCACTTCCACACATTTGTGATCTATTTAATAAATTCATAAGAGCCTAGTGGTTCTATAAAATCAAATTGCAATTAGGTTATCATTAATTATGGGTTCAGAATGAGGATATTCCAAAGATATATTTCAAAAGTAGATATGGACACTACGATTATGTTTTTATGACTTTTGATCTTATGAATACACCAGTTGTATTTATGAAATTAATGAATCAGATATTTCAACGTTATCTGGATTCTTTTATGGTGGTTTTTAAGACATATTTGTGTATTCAAGGAAAATTTAAGACAATGATAAACACTTGGAGATACTTTTGGGAATATTTATGGAGCATTAGTTGTATTATAAATTATCAAAGTGTGATTTTTGGATACAAGAGTTAAATTTTTATCATCTTATCTCTAAAATATGTGTTTCTATGGATCCAGAAAATATAGAGGCTACTATCTATTGGAAACCCCCAAAACAATTTCTTTGAGATACATAGTTTCCTTGGTTTAAATAGTCATTACCGATGTTTTGTTTTAATTTTTCAAAATTAGATTTACCTATGAAATATTTGACAATGAATAGTGTACCATTAAAATGGAATGATGAATGTTATTAGTCATTTCAGGAGCTCAATTTTTGGATTACATCATCACTAATCTTGAAATTATCGAAATGAGGACAAGAGTATGTGGTGTGTTATGATGCTTTTAGATCTGGGTTGGGATGTGTTCCGATGAAGGGAGATCATGTTACTTATTATAGATCTTGGTAGTTACATTTTCATGAGAATAACTACCCAACACATGATTTAGAGTCAGCTATTTTAGTCCATACTTCAATACTTTGTGTTATTGCCTCTTCGGTGATAAATTTAGGATGTTTATGGATCATAAGATCTTGAGACACAGTTTATGAAAAATATATTTTAATATAGGAAAAAGAATATGGGTGTAGTATCTCAAAAATTTTGACTTTGAATTGATGTATACAATAAGTAATGGAAATTTTGGGGCAGATATATTATGAAGAAATACATATGCTTAGTTGGAAAAAGAATATTTCAACCCTTGGCAATTCATGTCGGTGTTCGCTGACATGCACTTGGATAGTGAAGACTGAGGGAGTATTTCAGTTTTATTTATATTTTATATTGCTTCTTATTTAGTTTACATGGTTAGAGATTCATAGAAATATAGTTCATAATATTTTACTATGAGGTAAAAACTCAATGGTGGGGAGACCATTCAGGGATATAAACTGGATAAGAGTTTAGTGTTATGGTTTCAAGATCAGATGGGCATACCTATGTCATTTCAATAACAACTTCTTCATGCATACCACTATTAAAAATGGGATTCTCATCCTAGAATATATAATATGCATAAGGTGTTGAAAGTGAAATTTTGGTAGGTTTTCATGAAAAGGAAATTGGTTGATTTTGTTTTGATATGCCTCACCTATCAATAGGTTTAGGTAGAGAACCAACGACCAACAAAGTATGTTGAAGTATTTACCTATTACGTCTTGGAAATAGGATTAGATAGATATGGGTTTTGTGAAAGTTCTCCCAATTGTGGTTTTAAAACACAACTCCATATGGGTGATAGTGGATCATCTCACAAAGTTAACCCATTTAATTCTTATTTTTGAATCTCATACGGTGGAGGACTTTTCCAAAATCTATATCTAAACGTGGTAGGGAGCCACGAATTACCAGTTTCAATATTATTAGACATAGAACAAAGTTTTATGTATCGTTTCTATAAAAACTTATAGAAATACCTTGGGGCTCAGTTGACTATGAGTATGATTTATCATTCTTAGACAGATAGACAATCCAAAAGGATGATACAAATGTTGGACGACATGCTTCAATATTGTGAAATAGATTTTGGTGGCTCATGGGAAGAGAACATACTGTTAGTGGAGTTCTCATATAACAACATTTATATAGCCTTGATACATATGGATCCTTTTGAAGCTTTGTATGGGAGTCCTTTTAATTATACACTTTGTTGGTTGGAAACATTAGATAATTCACTTGTTGGGATGAGAATTTTCTAGGAGATAATAAAGAATATTTAGTTTATTAGAAAGAAAATGGAGATGAATCAATGTTGTTAAAAATCATATGCATATCATTATTAGTGGTCATTTTCATTCGATTTGTGTGATTATGTTTTCTTGAGAATCACTAAAAGTCTTGGGCATCATCTTTTTGAGAATAAGAGAAAGTTATCTCCTTGATACATTGGAACTTTTGAGATATTTGAATGGATTGGTGAGGTGTTGTATCAGTTGTATTTTTCATGATGGACCAGTTCAGTGCATAATGTGTTTCATGAATCAAAGTTAAAAAAGTATCATCATAATCTTGACCATTTGATTCGATTGGATCACATTTACCTATAGTTGGATGCTTCATTAATTCATATGCTGATATAGATTGTGGATAGATATGAGAAATTATTACATGTTAAAATAACCATAATAGTATAGGTTTTGTAGAAACATGGTCATATTTAGAAAGAAAAATGGTAACTGGAAAAGGAAATGGTCGAGAAATGGCCCGATCTCTTTTAGGTAAATTGTGGGTTTCTACATTTTGAGGACGGAAATTCCAACGGTGGGGAGAATTTTTCACCCCAGGTTTCAAGTAAGTAACCCTTTATTTATTCATTTTATTTATTTAAATATTTTGGGTGATGTTTGGGAGGTTTTAGAGAACTTTTGGAAAGTTTTGGGGGTTTTCTAGAGGTTCACAGTTTGAGAATGGTTAGTAGAAACTATGTAACTCCTATAGAAAAACATGAAAAGGGAGACAATGGGATCTACGTAGGTACATGTGTAGGCACATGATTTGTCCAAACTATGTGACCACCTATAAGAAACCGTTATCCTTAAGGAAGATTCATGTTCATGGATAGTTCAAGGTTTTCATAATCATTAGACCTAACTATACATGGTTAAAAGTTAGATCTGAAAATTGTGAATCTAATTCATTTTTTCTCCTTAATTGATTGTCTTCATCTATTTTAACCTTAAATAGAATTAATCTCTTACCAAAGGTTTTAGAGATTATTCCTCTTGATTTGAGAGAAATACGTTGGTGTTTGTTCATGCATTGGAGTCCCAAATTCATTGATAAGTTCTCGTTCTTGGTTATTTTCCTTGTTTTTCTTCTTCTTCCCTATCTTGGATTCATAAATCTAATCTATTATGGATATATACATGGTGTGTAATTCCAATCCTAATGATATATCATTTTTTTATATTAGGGAACAAGATATAATGTGGGGTTTTGGAGTTTCAATATCTTTTGTCAAAGAATTGGTGTCATTCTTCGTTTACTCCATAGTTTTCGATATAGGTGGCTTCACTATCGAATCCTCTTTTTAGAACTTGATGTAATTGTATTAATTTTTTTGGATTTATTGAATTTTTTTGTGAAATTATTGTGAAATTCTCGATGTAATACCTCTTTAGTGATGGTTTATGGAATTGTGAAAATTGGTTGTTTTAGTGGGAATTGAAATTTATTACATGATTTTAAAAATATTATTTTAAAATAGTTGTTTAGTTTCAATTAATATAAATTTTTTGTAAAAGTATTTGTAATAAATGTATTATTTTATTGAAATGGTTTGACACAACTGGGTTTGAATGTTTTTTGGATTAAATGGTTAAGTGTTATTTGAATGGGATGTCTAATGATCATGAAGTACCACCATCAAAGAGACAGAGTTTGGACATAGAGTTTAACCATAAATAGTAACACCAATATTGTGTTTTTGTGTGTGTACATGGTTGTTTGAAAATAAATGGGTTATGCCAAATTATTTTTGAGAAATGTTTTTAATGACTTGTTTAGTTTCTTTCCTTGGAGATAGATTTGGTTTGGAAGTAGATTTGGTTTGGAAAACTATTTTTCTTATAAATGGTTGGGCTTTGATATAAACTATTTTAAATTTATTATATAAATTATTTTCTATAAATGTGATAATAGGTTCTATCCTTTTATCATGAGTGGGAAATTTATTTGGGGAAAACTTACTGAGATTTACACTCACCCCATACTTGGTAACATTTTTTGGTTTTTAGAAATTTTTTATCGATATAGGGTAAAGTAAAGTCATATTAGTTCTATAGTGGTGCATCTTGATGTCGTGGGCTGTTTTGTGGAGATGAATCTTGCATATTATTGAGAGTTGTGGAGTTTGTGTCTTTTGAGTATTTCAATTTTTTTAGTTTTTATTATTCTTTGTAACTATGATATGGTATATAGTTGCAGTTTGTTTTTTTCAGTTTGGCATTTCATTGAGTTTTATTATATTGTATTGATGCATCATATAATAGTTTTTGGTTGTTATTATATTGGTTGGATTGTCTTTTCTTCAAAAGGTAAAATCACCCCCAACAGTTAAATATTCCATTGGCATTTGTTTCCATACTTAGGTTTCTTGGGGATGTCACCTAAGGACAAGTAATATCCTACCTCCTTCTCAAGCCAATGAGGAGGGGTGGGGTGCCATAGAAACCCTAAGAGAATCCAACTACACTTGGATTCAACAAATATATAAACATATCATAGCCCTTAAAATGTTGAAACAATGGCATAGAAATTATCAATAAATCATTTATTAAAAGTTAAATATATATACACATAGAAACATACCTCAATACATTACTTACATAAGGAACTGTCTTAATCCACGACCATAAGGCCTGAAGAACCCTTAAAGTATAAAAAACCATAAAAAATATAAATTCACTGATAAATTTGTGAAAAAAAATATTTTTCCATGACTATTCTTGGGGAAGGAAATAAGAGAAGAATGAAGAAGAGAAGAGGGAAGTATTTTGAACACATTAACCTAAAGAATCCACTTCAAAAGTGTAAGAAAATCATATAAAAATTGAAGTAGGAATGGAGAACAAATAGAGAGAGGTGAAACTAGGATAATATATTGAGTGATAGGAAAATAAGTGGCCAATGTATTAAATTAAAATAGAGGTAAAGGGTTAAACCTCATTTTCTAATGGTTTGTATAGTCTATATAGTTTATCTACATGGTTTGGAAAATCATAAAGCAACAATGTGAATGATATAGGATGACCTTGGGAAGAAACATGGACTATCCAAATCATTTTATAAACCATTCACCATAACAATGTGATAATAACATTATGTAAGGTTAGATGTATGGTTTAGGAACTTGGTTTAGTAATCCATGGTCAAATAATGAAATCAAATCTGAAATTAATAGTGATGTTTTCATGAGTGAGCTTAATGGATTTCAATAACCATTTGAAAAATATATGACATACATAAATCCTCCATTTTTAATCAAATTAAAATTAACTTGAAATTTCATCAATAAGTAAAGAGATGGTATGGTATTATTACTCATAAAAGTGATTACTAGAGAAGGGTAGTGTTCTTACTTAACTATTATTAGGCTGTCAATGCAAGTAAAAAATAAGAGCAGTGCACGTCATTGAATTTTTTCATAGTAATAACCAAAATGTGGTGTTAATTATACTAGAATAATAGTATTCAAGATTTTATCCTTCATATTTAATCTAAAATAGATCATCTTTGTTCCACTATATGTATTGAAATCAATGATAATTTATTCTTTTGGTATGGTCTTGACTAATAGAATAATATCAACACCACTACAGTTGGTTATAAATCCATCTCAATTATTTATAATAATTAATCTATTCATAAGATTATGTATATACTTGATGATCTTGGTCCTTATTAACCGAAATTAATTACATGATGAGAAACTATATCATCATTCCTTAACCATGTAAAAATTCTTAGGTCTAGAATAATTAAATCGATATTTTCTCTCTTCAATACAAAGAATCTTCATTATAGTGGGGTGTTTTATTCTCTTCACAATTCATGAATAATTTACCCAACTTTATTTATCCCTTTTATATTAACATATATTGCTGAATATTATTTGAATTGTTATTTATGTAAAATTATTCCTTGACTATTGATTATATTATATTTTCTTAATGAATAACTATTTGATTATAAAAAATAATTTCAAATATTAGATTTTAAAATCACTATGAATTTTGGTCTATCCGCTCAATTATTCTTTATTAAGGGTAAACAAATGATGTAATAGTTCAAATATTTGACAATAAAATGTGATATTTAATAATTTTATAACATTTAAGTATTGTTTAATTTAATTCCTAGTATTATATTTGTTTACAATGTAAGGATCCTTATGAACTATTGAAATCAACCTTATGAACTATACAATCCAAATGAAGTTAATATAGTATCCTTTAAAATAATAAATCATACTTATAAACCATAGACTCATTATTATAAAGTGGAAATGGATTTTCTATTTTTACATTAAAGAGTATAAATGACTCTTATGAAGTCTCCCATTTTATCATTTTATGTTAGTACTTACTAATTCAAAATCCATATTCTCTCTTACAAAGTCCTAGTATATTTCCCAATTTTTCATTATTGAGTTAAAATGACTCTTATGAATTTATAAAATTAATCTTAGTAAGTCTCAAGGTTACTCTTCCAAAGATAAGGATTACAGTTCTGATGTTACTAATTACTCTTTCAAATTACCAAAGTAAGATTCTGAATTATTTGTTATAATGACACATGGGTTTAGGGGGCATCATTTTCTATAGATGTTGAGTTTTTTATCAGAATTAGGGGTCAATTCATGAATTAGTGTTTAGATTAGGTATAAAATAGTTTAAATATCTCTATGATATATTTTGGATCGGGAATAAGACCCATTTAGGTGTTTTACTACTCAGTTAAGAAGCAGAGAAGGTTCAGGGTGTCCCTGTAGTTGAAATTTCAAATGTAGGTAGCCACCATAGTGTAGTGAAGGACGTTGTGGCATGGTGGCTATGTTTTAGAAAGACCAAAATGTATCTATAGGGGGATACATCAGGGATATAGAAGGGGGTTTATAGGTCCAACCCAACCTTTTAGGATATCATGGTGCCACAATCGAGGAGGCCACACAATAGTTTGGTCTGGTGGGGAGACCACAACACATCCCTGAGGGGATACATCATATTTGGCCCTCAGGGATTGTGTATAAGGCTACCCCTAAGGTTTGTTAGGCCATGGACCACCAATCCACCTGAAAACCAGGGGCTAAGGGTTAGTCAATTCACTACATCATCATAGGTTTCATTGTAAATTTACCCCAATGAGGAGCTTATATCATGGCCGCAATGTCTATACCACAATGCTAGCTCTTCTAGATTTTTTATGTGGAGGAAAAGAGTAATTTACTATCCCCCCCCCACAATTTTAATGTAAAAAAAGTCTACTAGGATGTTCATTCATCAAGCTCATTGTTTTCTTTCTCCCTTGGATCCCTTATGTTAAGGGATGATTTTTGTGGTGTTCTTATGGTGATCTGAGGTAGTTTATTTTATTTTTTCTTCATTCATGGTTCCCCTTAATATTCTGCTAATTTTTTGGTATTTTAACTAGGATTTATTAAATATTTCCATTGGATCATGGTGTAAATCATTTAAAATGATGGGGATTTTAATTTTAAAGTCTAGTGGTCATCTTGGAAGGTTGAATATAAGTTGTAATAGGTTGTTTTATTATAACGGGGGTGTGTAGTGTGTTTTTAAGATAAATTCCTATTTAATTTAATTTTAAGAATTATTCATTTCCATCATATGGAATGAGATAGGTATTGGGGAGTATGAAGTAACTTTGCAGTGGACTGATTATGCTTTATGTGGGGAGAAATTCAAGTTCTAGGTAGGTTTCCTCTATGATACCAACTCATACACAATTTTATTTACAAGTGTGCAAGCCTGTATAACTACATGGAGTTCATGTTATGTGGTTAGGAACCAATATTAAATTAGAGAAATATATAGTATGGTATTTGAAATCCTATGCTTAGAATAATTGTTCTCTAAATCTTAGGAAAATTGGGATCACCTGATGACTATGTAACGAAGGAAATAATGTACCGATTATGTTGATGTGATTCCATGGTTAGGTATTGGGTATGAGACATGATGTGAGTATCCTAGACTAGGTTCCTAGTGCTAATGGTATAAATTGAGAGGCTAAGGGATGGGTGATGAAGAGTGATATGGTTTTATATCTTGTAGGTAGTGAAGAACTCCCTCTTGAAGAGGTAGGAGATTATCAGTGTGACTTGTGATTAATGTAAGTCCTTTGGGGATTAACGTATATATAATAGAGGGGTTTCCCTGATATCCCATAGAATATGTGATATAAGACTTAGGTACTGGTCATGGAAATTTATTATGTACATGGCATTGAGATTCCAAGGGGGGTTGTATGAGGAGTTGGGGCTCATCAGTTGAGGCTTGGGTTAAGAAGAGCTAAAGGGTGTGGTATCACTTAGGGGTAATAGGAACAAGATCGTATCGATGAATAGAGACTGAAAAAGGTTTAGAGGACACTAATGGACCCCTTGATGGGTGAGACGATAGGTTCTTATTTATAATGGTTTAGGTTCTGAGTTACTAGCACTTATACGAAAATATGGTTAGCATATGTGAGAGTTTTTGTACCATGAATGTGTTTCATGTACTTATGATAAGTGAAAGACATCGACATGGGTGATGGATCTAAAATCCTGGACCCATCCTGATCGAGATGATGAAGTAAGGAAAACTATGTGTGATATGGTATTTTAGTGTGCATGAATTCTAGGCATACCATGAGTGAGAAGGTATGTCTTGAGACAGGTGGCTTCACATTGAGTGAGAAGTTATTACCATAGACCTTTACTTCAGTGAGAAGGTAGGGGTCAACATAGTAGAGAGTATAGTTAATTTCTGCCAATTTTACAAATATTATTTTCTAAAATGAATTAAAAATTTAAAATAATCATTTCAATATGATTTTAATTTTATTTTTCAAAAAAATTCAAAATATATTTATTTTTATGTGAATTGTGACAAATATAAAATTTTGTAAAACTATTGTTTATTTTATTTAGATAATGTAATTGAAAATTATCATTTGGTTTTTTGATTAATTTTTAAATTAATGTGAGATAAACTTTTAAAAAAAATAATCCAAATAATTCCATAGGAATCAACATAATATTTTATTTTGGAATAAATTTATTTTTATGCATAAAATACATTTCTTAGAAAATGATTTTAAGGGCATAATGTTTTTCTATTTTCATTAATTATAATAATATATAATGATGAATAAATTAATATATATATATATAATAATTTAAATTTATATAATAATTTTTACCAGTTATAGAGTTAATTTAAGATCATCTTATTCTTGAAAAATTATTTTCTGGAAAACTTATCCTTCATCGCATTTTAGGGGTTTATTATTTTAATCAATTTATACCACTTCTAAAAAGTTAGACATAAAACATGGATTCCATATTATTAATTAGGATTTTCAAATTTATTAAAAATGACACTTATTTTTTTTCATTATGATTACTAACTATGTTAAATAGTTATAACAACATTAAAGGGTAAATCAGGTTAATTAAGGTTAAAACTAATGTCATAAGACCTTAAAATAACCCTAAAAATTACATTTAATATTTTTGATGAGTGGGGTTCAACTATCCTCAAAACATATTTGAATTTATGTAATTTTTTTACCTTTTTATTTGATTATGATATATATATTATTTTAAGTAAATAAAGATACAAAATTCCATGCTCTTTTCATTTTAAAAAAGTATATTTTTTTAATGGGGAAAATAGGGTATGGTCGGTTCTAAATTTTCATTTTTAAAATTAATACATTATTTTATGACAGTAATTTTTTCACAATTTTTAATGATGTTAGAATTTCCTCATATACATATACAAAGATAACATAGTGGTTATAGAAGTAGTAGAAAAATTTTCTAAATAACTTTAGAAATAATTAAAATAAATATTTTTTGAATGAATTGTTGTGTTCTATGAATTTTTTTGGGTATTTATAATTTATAAGTGATTGTTAAATGGTCTATATTCAAAATACATTATTGTATTCATAACTTTAAATTCAATTTAAATGAATATTAACAAAAAACAAATTAGTGAAATTTTATGTTATATAATATTATATTAATTGGTTTTAAAATCATTCAAATATTCAAATGGGACAATGTGGATGGTGTATGGTTGAACATTTTAGCCCTTGAACACTTTTGATTCTATTTTTACCTTATAAGTAAAATTATTACCCTTTAGTATTGAAAACGTTATTACCATGGTTGAGGGTAAAATTGGTTAACTAACGGGTTAAACCAAAATATAAGTTTTAAAATTACATATAAAGCTATCCAAATAGTACTAGTTGAATTGATTTCAACCATACTGAATATTATATTTGAAATTTTTTCCACTAATTTTCACTTGAACATTAAAAATAATTTATTATATTTAAATATTTTAAGTAATTCCCATCGTGTGATTTCCATAAATATAAAATGGTTCCACCTCTTCTCTATTATTAGAACCACATTAAGACTACTAGATCAACCAATCCATGAAATATTCTCTTCACAACTTCCATATAAAAAAAATTTGAGGTTTTGGATTATTATAATATCATTATGATGGTCCTTAAAAATGGATCTAAATGGGGTATACTAAAAGAGAGGTAATTGTATTACCCAACCTCTTTCAGACTATTTCTTGTTCTACATCCTTTTATTCTGAGTTATTCATAATAAATTAATATTTTTAGTATAATTAATATATTGAAATTTTATTATGAGTAAATAACCAACATTATCCACCATATGTTCCATCAAATGGGAAATGAAATTATCCTGCATGCGTACGTGTGGACTACCGCCTCCATGTAGCGATATCATTCATCTTCCATAAACATTATTCTAGGTTAATTATTATGATGGATTTAATGTTTATATATGATATTTATGACATAAATATTCTAATTAAATTATAATATATTATCTACCTACTTTCCTTTTCATCCATTGAAAAGTGATAACATTGCTCGTGCGTACATGCAGACTACCACCTCCACGAAACGATGAGATTCATTTTTCATTTATGATTTACATGGATAGTTATAAGAATATATTTTGTGAAGATTTATGATATATTTTTTATAATAATGATTATTTAATGGTTAATTATTATTTAAATTTATTTCGTTCAATCTATAAAAAAATAGAAACATCACTCGTGTGTGCGTACGGACTATAGTCTTCATGAAGTGATGTAATTCATTTTCCATAAGTTAATTATATGTAAAATTATAAAATTGTATATCATGAATAAATATAATTATTGTTTTATGGTTAATGTTCTATAAATTATGAAACCATGACCAAGGTGTAATAACTGGAACCATTAAATCGAAACATGCCTAGAAAACAGACCAGTTTTCACCTGAATGCTCATTTCAATCAAGAAATTGTTACTAAAAATATAATTAAACATCCTAAAGTAATGATAAATTTTAAATTATATTTGAATATGGTTCTGAAATATCTTTATAATAAATATATATTTTTTATAGATGATATTATAACACATAAAAACAGGACATAAGTTGAGTTTAGGGTTTATCGTCTCAAATTATCTTCTTTGAAATATATGTGATGTTATACACCTGTATTTTTTTATGAGGTCAATATATTTCCCCATTGATATATTTTAAAATGAATATAATTTATATTCATATTATTTAAAGTTTCATTTGAATTTATTTCTTCTATAAGGGTTATGATTCAAAATACATCAAAAATTTAAGGGGATTGTGTTTCAATCACATTTTAATTGGGATTGTTTATGCTTGAATTTACATTGAAAAAATTATGTGATATTTATTTGATAAACACCAATAATTTTTACTATTATATTATTATTTTTAATGTTTCTATATTTATCACCATTTTCTCTCTTTGATACTCAAAATGATCAAGAAAATGTTTTTAAGGAAAATCCAACCTTTGGCTGATGAACTTTTTCTTCCTTGTCAATACTATTCAAAATTGTTTTATGAAAGTTATTACCTATCAATCAAATTTTTTAAAAAATTCATTTTCACTACCATAGAGTTTATTTAAAAATATTTAAAAGGTGATATTTCTAAGAAAAAAAATTTGAATAAGTAATTTTTTAATTTTTACAAAGGTGTGAAATAGATGTTTTTTAATATATACCACATGAATGGATTTTAATACAATAATAAATGTTCCTTTATTTAAATATAACTTTACATGTATCCATGTTTATTATAAAATAAAAAAATTTCCATAAAATTTTGGAATATTTGGATTTTAAATAGGTGATTTCAAAATAAAAAGGGAATTTTCCTCAAGAAATATTACAATTTTTCATATATGATAAAATATATTGATGTTAATTATGATTTACTAGGGATATGATCCAATGATAAAATCATTATTATTTATTTTTATGGTTTATTATTATAATGATTAGATGTTTATAAAACCCATTTATATTACATGGGTTATGCAATGATTAATGATGAATGTTAATTATTCCTATTTCTTTTCCATGAGTTATGATATGATATGATGAATCTTTTATCATCATGTGGCACACATAATAATGGATTATGATTATATGATGGGTGGTCTGATAATTATATATCCCTTAAATTCATTAGGTAATGATGGATATCTCATGAGATAATAAGGACATAAATGAGAAGTGAACCAATTTTAGTAAGGGGCTCTCTCCAAGATGATAGTCTTGGGGGTGAACCTTGACTATGGAATTAATGAAAGGGTGAGTGAACCCAATCCACTATAATATCCTTATAAGTGAGCCTTGAATAAGGATATTATTGTATATGCTTATGTATATTCCACAAACTAATGTCTTTTTCTTATGATATATTATCACGGATCATTATTGATTACTAATGATTTCTTACACATATGTATTATTTCATTTGATTGAAAAAACATTATTCCATGATTAATAATTTAATATCTTTGACTAATTATGTTTTATTATTATAAGTTTTTATCATTTTCCCATACCCTTATTCTTATATTATTCTCACTTATGATCATTGATTGATGTATCCTATATTTACGCCTATTGATCTTTTAATATTACCCTTTATTATATTTTTTCCCTAATATATGAAGAATATTTTTAAGTGTGATTTTTCTAATAATGGTAATACTTGTAAAGAATATAGTAAGAGATGATGTATATCCTTTGTGAACCATTTTTTATGTATTTATTATTCCAAATACACTAATCCTTTATGTTTCCTTAGTATATCATAATGTTATGTGTTGAATATTTTTCTAATAAGATGTAATATTTGTGTATGTAAAGTTTGGGTTGCTATATTTTGGTTTTTAATTCATCCTTTTCTCAATGCATAATTGGTTTTCCTAACTTCATACCAGATTTGGAATTTACAGATGACATTCTTTGGATGACTCAGAATTTCTTTAGTAATTATAATGAAGGATTATTTACAATTGACATACATATACCATGAAATTACACTTAACAAACTCCTTTTTACCATTCATATTATAAGGGTGATTTACATAACACTATGAATATACTATTATTTCTTAGTTTATTTAAGATATATAGCATCATATCCTCATTGTTTAATTTAATGGGTAAAGTATAGAAATATCATATGTTATTTATTCTAATCAATATGTTATTAATTAATTTAGAAAGTTTATTATATATTGTATTTTTATTGATTTCTATTATATGATGAATACGTTGTAATAATTATGTGATTGGTTTGGAATAGAATTATATTTCCCTTAATGTATTGATAGGTCTCACAACACAAAATAGTTTATGTAATTTGGTGTATGTCTTACTATTTAAGTACAATGTCTTATAAATATTCCTTTATGTAATGTAATATATATGGGTATAAGGACTTAATGGTATACAATATATCTTAGCATGAGGACTTGGTGGTATGATTAATATTTCAGAAATTATACAATCCATCACTATGAAATCTATTATTATTATCCATGTGATTATTTATATTAGTATAAAATTAATGGATATTTTAATAAAATTTATGGAATCATTCAATTTATTTATTCATGTTATATTATTTATGTCATGTTTATGTTATGATAGATTCTATTTTATTTTACCCCTACTAAGAATAGTAGATCTCCCTTTTCTTTATTTATTTCTCTTTCCCCATGAAACCATAAAGACTGGTATGTATGAATTATTGAGTTTCAGGGAGAAATAATATAGTTTTTATGTTTTCATATAATGTATCTTATGTTTTAAATGAAGTGTAATTTTCATTTATATATCAATTATCTTAAGACATATATACTTCTAGATCATGTGTAATGTTTTCTAAGCATTCTTTACCAATGTAATAAAATAACCAAAAACTCTGGGTTACTAGAGTCGGGGTGTTACAATTAGTGTCAGAGTATCTTTAGTAGAAACCTTAGGAATTATATTTAAAAGAACATAGTTATAGAAAATAAATCTATGGAAAACACTAATTATTTTCTAGAAATATTTCTAGATTACATGAAATTAATTTCTAATAAATGAATAGTAATTATATAGTATTATTTTTAATTTATATTTTTATTTATAATATAATTAAGAATATTTCATCATTTAGAAATAGATTCTAATAGAAGTAATAGAAACTATCTCAGCACCCATAAAGAGTGTAGATATATCCATTCTAGTCAAATCATGGAAGATGGTGTTAGAACCAAGTTTATTTTGAATATGTTCATGTATTTAAATAATGTTATTCCAAATAACCTTGCCTGTATTTAACATATACTATACCTTATAATGTTGTAACAATGTTTGATCACTTAATGAAGAACCATCCTTCATCTTTTAATAAAACCACTAGACCATTAGTGGAAGAGTAATGGATTAAGTCATTATAGAAGATATTATTTAATTGAAGATATAGTGAACAATAGAAGGTCGTAATGTTAGTATATCATCTATGAGGAGATGATTAACAATGGTGATTTTTAATTCAAAACACCAAGAATTAGGAAGAGATATAAATAATGGAGTGTAAAGAGTGTAAAGTGATATTCTTGAAGAAATACTTCCTTATGAGAAGAGAGATGACATGGAAGGATTATTTTTTATCTAATATAGAAGGAATAGGAAGATATTTTTTGAATACGAGACTAATAATACAAGGTTAGAAAAATATGTTGTGTATCATATGTGAAACCCTAAAAGAAATATCAATATATTATTTGATGGATTAAGTCCAAGTATAAAAATAGAATTATTCTATTAATCATTTTAATATTTTTAGAAGATTATGATATGTTTTTTCAATATGGATAATTTTTTTTCCAAAACTCATACATTAAAATGCATGAAATATTGAAAAGGGGAATCATAACACCATAGTGAAAATAATTTATAAAGGGAAAACAGAATAGAATGTTAGAATTCCCATCATGTTATAACTATGGAAAAAAATGATATGGGTATTTTTTAAAGGAGATAATATTTGGAAAAAATGGAGTATATAAGGTCTATGAATCATATGAGTTCAATGGAATGAAATAATCCATAAATTATCAATGATTCATTTATAAATATATGGGGAACTATTTAAATCAATTCCCCAAGCAATAATGCAATCCACATCAGAATTAACTAAAGGATCATGTTCGATCATATATAATCTCTATAGAAAAATATTTATTCCCAAATAATATTATAGTTGGTACATTAATCATAACTTAAATTTATCTAAAACATTATTTTATTATGGATCTACTCATTTATATCTTGTATGTTTTCTAAGAACTTCCAGACATGCTATGCTGAACTAAGGAAGGATTTTTCATTTAAAACTCTTTATACAAATCATATAGTGGTGAATTTATATCCATATATCCCTATTAAAATTCATATAGATTCTTAAATTACAAACATGTTTGTTATTACCATGGTTGAATTTGATATAATTAATTATATAGATAGGATTTAAAATTATAATACAATAATTTATTATCAATAGAAGGAGAATAGAATCACCGAGGCCATAATTATATCCCTTTTTCTTAAAGGAGAGACCTCATGTCCTGAGTCTTTATTGGAGACATCTTGAAAGGCTCACCTTTGTGAAATTATAGGAGAAGATAAATCAATGAATGAGAAGGATATCCTTGTAAATGATGATGTATAAAATATGAGAGACTATATTGATGTATTTAATGAGGAACAACCCATATATCCACCTGATCATGAGGTTAAATTCACTCTTGATCTTTTCCTTAATGAAAATACCATATCTAAGCCTCCTTATATAAAAGATCCAATGGAATTATTGGAATTAATGAAACAAGTGAAATAGTTGTGTTCTAATGGACTAATACAACCTAGTGATTAACCCGAGAGACAACCAGTGTTATTTGTGAAAAAAAATAACTGATATATGTGGTTTTGAATTTGACATAGATAAATTAATGTCATTAATATAATAAACAAGTATTATTTTCCTCAAATTGATGATATATTTGATCAACTATAATGGGATTAATAATTATTGAAGGTTTTCATTCATTATAGTTATCATAAATTAAAAAAATCAATATGGTTGATATAATAAAGATGGATTTTCATATAATATATAGGAACTATGAGTTCAGATTAATGCCCTTTGGGTTAACCAACTCACCCTCAGTGTTTATGGATTTTATAAATCATGTACACAAGGATTATATTGATAAAAATTTTGTGGTTTTTTATGATATCTTGATATACTATAGATTTATGAAGAGAATAAATATAATTTATAAATCATCCTTGACATGCTAAGGGAGAAATAGATATATGAAAAATTTAGTAAGTTAGAATTTTTGATTTATAAGGTCTATTTTTTTACCAACATTTTCTCCAATGATAGAATATTGGTTGGTTCCATAAAGATAAAGGTTGTTAAATCATGGGAAATGTCATCAAATATAACTAATATACATATTTTCCTTTGATTATAGGTTATCCACTGTTGTTTTGTGAATACATAGCTAAATTATCTATTCCATTAACCAAGTTGACATGTAATGTTTTCAAATTTACATGGTCAAGGGAATGTTAAGAAGGTTTTGAATAACTAAAGAAGTGATTGATCAATGCACTAGTATTAAACATACCATCAAAAAATGAAGTATTTATTATATATGGTGATTCATCAATGAAATGAATAGGGTGTTTTCTTATAAAAATGATATATTTATTACTTATTAATTATATAAATTAAATAATAATTAGAAAAACTATCCTACTCATGATATTGTTCTTACAAATGCAATATTTTCCTTGAATATGTGAAGAAACTGCCTTTATGGTGAAAGATATGACATATATAAAGATAAAAAAAGTTGAAGTTTATATTAAATTATATAGTTATCAACATAATACAAAGAAGATATCTATAAACACTTAAAGAACTTTAATATGAAATACACTGCCACCTTAATACAGAAAACATGGTGGCAGATCATTGAGTAGTAAGGGTCATGGAATATTATTCGTGATGAAGATGGATAAGGATCCAATATTTATAGATTTAGTAAATTTTGATATGAAATTTATTAAGGGTAAACATAATTCCCTTTATATATAATTTTATAAACATCAGAACTATAGAATATATTGATTTCTCGATAATATGAAAAGGGTTTCCAAAAGCGGATTAAATCCATAAAATATTTGATGTTGAAAGACTTCATTTTTTAATAGAGTGTGTATAAGTTTAGAAAGAGACTTTATATACCGTTAGTATGTAATTTGAATATGGAATTACTTGATGAATATCATATCTTGAATTTATCTATACACCATGGTAGCACCAAGATGTATGTGGATATAATAGAGAACTTACTGTGGGATAACTTTAATTAATAAATTAAAAATTATGTGTAAAGATTTTTTGTATATAAATAAGTAAAAGCTGAGAGACAACTCTGAAAGGTTATAATACAACCAATATAGAAATTGGATGATATAATAATGAATTTTTTTACTAGAATTCCTAATACATATAAGAAGAATGATTCTATTTGGTTAATTATGGATCGACTCACCATGTCTTCTCACACCCTAAAAATAAGAGAGGATATCCTCCATGAACATCTTTTATAGACCTATATCGATGAACTTATGATACTCTATGGTTCACCTTTATCAATTGTATCTGATCATAACCCTCATTTCAAATCATTTTTATGAGTCTTCCAAAGTATTTGAATATAATGATACACTTGAGAACCACTTACCTTCTTAAAAAATATGGGAATTATAATATAAATATCCAAAAATTATAGGATATGTAGTGGTATAGACCTTATAACCAAATACTTTGTGGGAATTCTGGTGATGGAGGTGTCATAGGGAAGTTCTGAGGATGTTGGAAGGAGAAAAGAGGTTTTATAGCCAAATAATATAGATGATAAGAATTCTAGGGTGATGAGGGTTGTGTTTCACTATAATGTGGGTGACTATGGATTTTAGAGGTTGTTTATGGAATGGATTCCAGAAGGGGTGAATTTTTGCTGAACTATCATTTCTTGGATATCTACATCACGGAGAGGGTCTACGGTGTCTTCCTTTTCTTGGTAATTGAGTCACATTACATTGTGGTTCCTCTTTCACCATGGTCAACTCTCTAGATTTTTATATCTATGGTGTGGCACTCATAATGTTTCTTGGAGGAATATTTGACCCTCCCCACTGTGGTGTGGTCTATTACCTTCCACTATGGTGTTGTCTCCATAATCATGTCTACATTGTGGCATGGTAGGTTGTGTTGTGGTCTTATGTTGTCCAGACTACCTATAAAATCCCAATCCCCCATAAACCTTATAATTCTTTTGGATTTTCTCTTGGTTCTTCGTAACCCCAAGTGTATACCTAGGAGGTATTTCATCCCCTTTTATTAGATTTTAGCTCCATCCATGGAAGATCGATCCTTGGAGGTTCTATGTGAGTTTCCTTCTTTTCACAACTCTCTTTTCTCTTCCAAGAAGGGTTTATGTCAAGGAAATTATTGGTTTGGGTGATTTTTTAGTAATAAGTTAATGTGGTGCATTTCATTATAGTTTTATTAAAGATTTAATTTAATTGGGGTTCTTGGAATCAATCTTCCTCATGTTATAACCTTTCATAATGATTCAGAAATATTTATTTGAGGAAGGGGATCCTTCTTCTTTCTACGAGTTATACATGTGAGAGGGATCATTTTTTTTAATACTTTGGTTAGATGGTTTGAACCGACTTAATGAATAAAATTAAATAGTTTAATTTAATTTTAATTGGGGTAAAGATTCTCATATTTTACCATATTTTATGTTATTATTGTTATACATTCTTGAAGACATTAAAGAAAAGCATAGCTATTGGGTTCCTTTTTTGTGCTATAATGGATATGAGTATGGATAATTTTTTGTGGGATTATTTTATATTACCAGGAATGAAATTATCTAAGAATTTTTATCTGAAAAATGAATTTGTTTTCCATGGAAAACCATTGTTTGTGTGAGAATACCCTTGAAAGTACATAAGTGAATGTGATGAAATCCCCTTTTTTTTAAAATTAATTTAATGAATGAATAAGTGGTTATGTTTCATGTTTGTGTTATGTTAAGGTTGTGATTCTATGTGGTTGTTTCTATGAGGAAGTCGTTGTGATGTAAAATGGTGGAAAAGTGAGTCTTAATGGTATAAAGAGGATGGATTGTTGTGTGTTTTGTTTGTGTTGTTTTAGTTTCTAGTTAGTAATAGAATCAATTTTTAATGAAGAAACTAGGATAGATAATGGTTTGGAATGGGAAAATGAACTCTTAAATTAAAATGGAAAGAGTGGTTAAAGTTTTTTTTCTTTAAGATGAAATTAATGCTCTTAATAAATGAACTTGTTTAGAAATTGATGAATATTTGAACTCGAGTAACTTGAAAAAAGGGTAGTATGTGGCTTGTGGGTTATGGATTTCCTATTCAGTTTAATGGATTTATATGTGGAAGATAATGTGGTGGTGGTTGTGAGGTCTTGTGGTGATTTCATGAGTAGGGATGGCACTCTTATTTTTTATCCCATAGGATGGGATTCTGTGTGTAGTGACTATATTATATATTTTATTTTCATTGTGACTTCTATATTCACCCCACCTACACTGAGAACCATATACTAACACCAAAATGTATTGGCGGTTGTTTTTCTAACATCCTAATGGTGAGAATGGATGGATGGCTACCCTCTCTTTCATACTCTCTCTTTCATATGAGTTTGATGTGAATGGTCTATGATGTCTATAAGTCAAAGGTGAAATAGTAATGATATTTGATGAGATGATTATGTGGTTCATAGTGGTGGGAATTCATTCTAGGATGAGAGAATGAGGTTTATTTACAATATGTTCATGATACCCTACTATCCTGGTTATGGTTATGGTTGTGATGTGATGGTCCAGCTGACTACATGAGGGATTTGATGTGATGGTCTGATTTTCGTTGAATGAGATGTGGTAGGATAATCTAGGTGTATTTGAGTGGGATTATATGGAAGATATGGGAGCACCATGACATACTAAGTTGGGGTGTGAGAGTGGAAAATAAATGGAAAAGTGGTGTGGGGTAACATTTTTTAGTATTATTTATATTATATTATTATACATTGATATGTTATCTTGTGAGTATGTATCAGTAAGGATGTGTTTAATTAGTTGAAATATTTAGATGTTTTTGGTTATTTTTTTTCTCACTGGTTCATTAGTATACTCATTTCACATGTGCATGAGAGTATTTGGGTGTGATCCTACAAAGTATATGTGTATTCTCACCCTATGTATATACATACTATTTTTCATGTTTCCATAAGGACTTCATAGATTTTTTTGGAAATTACTAGCTCAGAATTTGGATTTGTTGTTTTATCACTGCCTTTGGAATTTATTTTGGGTATTTATTTTCTTACTCTTTGTATTTTTACATTAAAAAAGCATTTTGGGATGGGTTTTTTTCATTTATTTCATATTATGTCCTATATTTTTTAGTGTTTGTTTATCCTATATCACAATCCTATACTATATAGAGGGTAATACCACCCATATGTGAGAATTTATACCCTTAGTGAAAGTCACCAACCCAGGGCCTTCTGGAGGTGTGACTTAGGGCTAAATATTTCACTTCCTTCATTAACATAATAGAAGGGTTACCTTGAAGGGAGGGTTCCTGAAAGAGTGGTATAAAAGGTGTGGTTGGGATAAATCATTGAGTTTGGAGTTAGGAATTGTGAGGATTTCATGGGTTGATAGGGAAGTGACATTAGCGGATCTTGGTGTGTGAAATAAGCTAGGGAAGACCATCTAGGACATGAAATTTTAGGTCCCCCATGATCTGACTCAAGGACTATAAGCCTTCTGAGTGAAAAAATGAGTTGGTACCATATTTAGGATAAAGACCTAGGGGAGGTACATCCATCATGATTTTTTGTTCTTTTTTCTAAATTTGTAAATCTAAAGATTCTAAAATTAATTAAATAAATCATAATAAAAAATTCCATGTTATCGGTCATAAAAATATTTGTTTCCCTTTTTAGCTATGACACCTAAATGTCCTCTATAAGTGGTTTTAGTTGATGATGTAACGACCCAAACTTTATCAATGGAATTTATAAATTATTATAATTATTCCATATATTATAAATCACATAAAATCACATATATACCACAATAAAAACTTTATGAAGAATGATTAGAATAAGAGTCTTTTTTAGAAATTAAGGAACATATACCGATGGAATAGTAACTTGTCCTTTAAAATAGTAACATGAACCTTAGCAACAGTAATATTTTCAATAGAATAGTAACTTCATCTATGAAATTACAAATAAAATTAAGGAATTTTATGAATAAAAATATAATATATTTATATCATTAAATAAGTAAATTAATATTTTAAAAAAGATAAATTGAGTATTGGTATTTTTATAAGTCATAAATATTTATTTACAATTTTATAATTAATATAATGATTGAAAAGAAAATTTATTTTCATAAAATACACTAAAAAATTAATATTTTTTTCTTGTTATTATAAGATAATTTTATGGGACCTTAATTATTTTTTCAAGGTGTTATAAAATTAGTTATAATTTTAAAATCTCCATTTTTTGAGTAAATGATGATTTTAATTAAAAATTAAATTTATCAAATGTAGAAAATTATTTTCATAAAATAGATTCAATTTTATAATTATAAATGTCTAAAAAATTTTATGGTTAATTTTTTTGTATTTTTATAAAATACTTGAATTATTTGTGAATAGTGAAATTTCATAATTTACGACATAAGCTAAATGAGTGAATTATTGATTCCTAGATGATATATGGATTATGTAAGCCATTAATATTGAACTTACCTTAATTATTTTAATATATTTAGTGATAATTCTTAAAATATTCCTAGTCTTGATCTAAAATATTAAACTAATGAATAAAATAATGTGAAAACACCCCTCTCCTCCACTAAAAATACCATCCCTCAACCACCTCTTCTCCTCACACATTCCAAGATTTAATACTTGTCTCAATTATGCTCAAATATCTTCCCAAACCCCTTAAAAAAATACATGAGGTTCTTGTCTCAAAAAAATACCAAACCTAGGTGCCTTAAGAAGGTTCTTAAATAGTAAAATTTAAGAGGTAAAATTATCTTTCTTTTACTTTCGATTTTTCTTTTCAATATGATTTATTTTATTATTCTATAATCACATAATATATAAGAAATGTCATGATAACTCCAGAATATTTTATATAATTTAATTCTATCATGTTAATGGAAGATTAATCAACAAACTCATTTCTTTCTCTTTTATTTTAAAAATCAAATCATCACTCGTGATGTGTCAATTTACTGACAATGTGGACTATGCATTTTAATTTTCCTTTAATTCCTTCAAGGATGTGCATAAAACCACTATAATGGTTGTGAAATACTATAAAATTTATTTAATACCCATTTTTATGTTTTGGAACTAACTTATATAAACAAAAATAAGTAATGGAACAAAACTAGTTTGTGATATTTGAAACAACTACAAAAAAATATAAATGATTATCACTAACCTTTTATCTAATAATTCATACTAATAACATATAACCAAATTATATATAAGATAATTTTATCTGTTTATGTTCATTAATAACATTTAATCTCAATTATATGGAATGATCTTTATTTTACATGAACTTCTATACATGTATACAATCGAAATGATCAAGAAAACCAAGGAAACAAACACTTCCAAAAAGGATGAAATTGAACTCTATAACTCATCAAAAGACCATGGATGAATTTAATAAAACTATGAAAAATATAATAAAAGTATAAGAGTGTTTTTATTTGTTAATTGATGAATTTAATTTATTATCTAGTATATTAAAGAGAAGAAAGCATTCGTATATAAGATTATGGGATTCTCAAATCAAACTCTCTTACTTTGGGTTTCCCTCTATCACTAAATTTTTAATATGGATGTTTCATTAATTTTCCATAAATATAATTTATTTATCCTACCCTTTTAGTTTCTATATATACATTTTTTCATCTGATTTTATGACAAATGAAAAGATTTTTTTGAAAATAACCCTTATTTCCAAAAAAATACGTCTTTTACTTATTGAGATATTTTTTTTCTTCACTTAAGGTTGATGATTATTATACCAAGTATGTTTTTACCTCTTTCTTTATGGAACCAAAAATATTATTTATGAATTTATTCACCTAAAACCCATTCCATTCTATGGGTTATTTTATGTCCAATAATGATATGTTTTCTATGTGGCATGCATGATAATGTAAATGTTATGATGTGATAGGTGCACCCAGAATTATATAGCACATGAAAATGTTAGAATGTAATGGGTGCACCCAGAATTATATAGTTCTAAAATTAATTGGGTAATGTGATGAATCTCATGATATAAAGTGAAATATGAGTGAACATGGTGCTATGATTTTTCATAACTATGTGTGGCAGCTGACAACTAGGATATGATATTTCATTTTTTTTTATATTTGAAAATTACATTACATTATCTAGTTCTTCCTCTAATGATTATTATTATGATCCCATGCTTATATTATTATGATTATTATTATTATCACCCCATGTTATATTGATATGTGTTCTTATTTATCCACTTATTGGGCCTTTAGCTCACCCATTTCATTGATGTATATCCTCAAGTGATTACATGTACTAAGGAGAACCCAAGGAACAAAAAGAATCTATAGAAGTAGGAATTAACTAAATTTTTATGTTTTATATCTAAAATGTTATGTATGGTCCAAGTTTTCCCAAGAAACCAAACCTTTGGATCTTGGTTGTGTAACACTTTTATGTTGTTTATCTTAAAAATGTTGTAATAGTAATGTAAGAAAAATTAGGTTCATTATAGTTGGTATCAGATAACGGTTTATTTAATTTGGTAATTAGGATTAGAGAGACTTAGTAAAAACCATTAGTATGATATTAAGTATAAGTATTCACCCAAGAATCATTGTGTTATAAAAATATTAAATATAGGGATCCAGAAGGATATTCCTTTAGAGTTAATTTCTCAAAGGAATAAATTATTCATGAATTGTTGACTAATGTTTTGTTAAAACATATCCTATTTTATAAAATGGTGATAACTAGGAGAAACTAGGCCAAATAAACATGTGAGGGCATCAATTTTCCAAATGATATCTTTAATGCTTTGGTAGGTGGAGTTTAAATCTTAATGGAAATCCTTACCCAATTTTCTATGGTTATGAACAATAACCTGAATAACATGGAATATCCTACTTCACTTACAATGGTGAAAATGGCTATCAATTCCTTTATGTGGAAAATACCACCGACATTTAGTGTATATTTTTATCCACTAATCATAGAACAGTGGGTCAACTCATGGGAGAAGATAATTTTTTTGCATCACTATTTTGAGATAGAGAAGGTGACTATAGACATTTATCGTTTAGATGGAGTGTCCAGCCAATGGTGGGGTTTGATTAAGAACACCAAGTTTAAGGAATAAATTTAAGAAATGTATTGGGAATACTTTAAGATAATGTTTCTTAACAGGTATTTTCCTTGAACTCTTCATATAAATATGGAGAGAGAATTCAGAGCTGAAGCAAATGGAAGGTGAATATGTCACAGCCTATAAATAAATTCACAAGGATTAAAAGAGTTATTTGGGTTTTTTTATCAACAAAGATAAAATAAAATTGATATATTATTTAGTGGTTTAAAACCATGCCTTTAAAAGGATCTAGAAATTTTATAATTTGGGAGTTATGAATATGTCGTTCAATATTCTCTCAAAGTGGAGATGGAGTTTGCAGAATGGTCTCATGGATATAGTGATAAGAAATTAATGATGGATTTTCAAGATGGAGGATATAATGATAAATGTGAAATTAATTCTAAACCACTCACATATGAAAAATGTGGGAATAAATGTCATGCGAACTGCCTCAAATGGATAGGGAAATGCAATAAGTGTGGGAAAGAAGGATATCAAGATCATAAATATTTTAGAGACATAAAGAATATAACCAATGTAAAGGAGGAAATGATATAACCACCCATTGTATAATGCTTCAACTGTTTGGAGAAAGAGAACTATTAAAGCTATGGAATTAAACCTTGATCCCTCAAGGGTAATTATCATCATCAGCCACCAAATCCAAAGGATCAAGGGAAGGATTATGCCATCACTACTTCTAAATTTTAGTAAGAAAATAAAGTTATACAAGGTACACTACCTACTAACTCATGGATAGAAAAAGTATTATTAGATTCTGGTTCAATTCTATCCTTAATATCTTGAAAGTTTTCTAGAACTATTGAATCAAAGCCCCAAAACCTTGAAGTAGATATATTGTTAAAAATAGCTAGTGGTGCATTAATTGAAACCCAAGTGTTAGACTCTTCTCTTGTTAATGTATGTGGGAAGATTATTCCATTGAATCTCATGATTCTTCCCTTAGTGTAATTAGACACTATAATGGAAATGTATTGGATATCATTATATAGGACACATATCAACTATCCGGAAAAGAAAATATGTTTTAAAATTATAAACTATCCCATGATCCTCTACAAATGAAAGGAAGATCCTAAATCTCCTTTGGAGGATCTATCAATGGTGTGGGTGTTGATTCCCTTTGAAGAAGCATTCCTCGCTCAAATGGTTGTGTCAAAGGATGGTATTAATCTGGAGGAAACACCCATTCAAAGGGAATACCATGATTTTTTTCCCAATGAGTTACACATAATTCCCCTGGATTGCGAGGTAGTGTTGTTAATATAACTTATACCTAGATCTACTCTTGTCTCAAAATTTTCTATATGATGACCCATATCAAATTGGATGAGTTAAATAATTATCTAAAATAGAACTTTGATAAAGGGTTCATATTCCCTAGTGTATCACCTTGGGGTGCACCGGTACTCTTTTTCAAGAAGAAGGATTGATCAATGCGGAGGTGTATCGATTATCGGGAACTCAACAAGATCACCATAAATAACAAATATCCTCTTCCAAGGATTGATGAATTTTTCAATCATATATGGCGAGATTATTACTTCTTGAAGGTATATCTCTTTTCTGGATATGATCAACTAAATGTGAAGGAGAAATATATTTGGAATACTTCCTTTCATAAAAGGTATGGGAACTATGAGATTCTAGTTATTCCATTTGGACTTACAAATTTCCATTCAGTATTTATTGATTTGATGAATAAATTATTTAGATAATACCTTTAAAAAAATTTAGTATTGTTTATCGATGATATTATCATATATTATAATAGAAAGGGGGACATGAAGAAAATATAAGGATTGTGATGGAGATATTAAAGAAGGATAAATTCACTACTGGAAAAACAGGTATTTGCGACGGGCTATTTGCGACGGGATCCCGTCGCAAATAGCCCGTTGCGGAAAACGCCGTCGCAACTAAACTTATTTGCGACGGGACCGTCGCTAAAGCCTTTTTTTGCGACGGGCATTCTCCCCGTCGCAAATAGTATTCCGTATTTTTGTAAAAAAACTTTTTAAACAGTTATTGCGACGGGCCCGTCGCAAATAGCTTTTGCGACGGGACCCGTCGCAAATAGTTTTTGCGACGGGACCATCGCAATAACGTTTTTTTTTTTAAAATAAAAAAATTAATAATACTAGTATTTGCGACGGGAACCGGGACCCGTCGCAAATACTATTCATAGTAATTGCGACGGGACCCGTCGCAAATACTCTTTTTAAAAAAAATAAAAAATTATTAATAATACTAGTATTTGCGACGGGCATAGTATCCCGTCGCAAATACTATAAAAAAAATAAAAAAAATAAATTATTAATAAATTATTTTAATTAATATAATAATAGAATTATAATTTACAAATGAAAATAATAAATTATTTTAATTACTATAATAATAGTAGAATTATAATTCAAAAATAAAAATAATAGAATATTAATAAATAATTTAATTAATATAATAATATTATAATTATAATTCATAAATAAAAAAAATATTAATAAGTTATTTTAATTAATATAAAAATAATAGAATTATTTTACATTCAAATATTAAAATAATTCAAGTATTACAAAAAAATAATTAAATTATAATATTATAAAATTTTAATATATATATAAAATTTTATTATATAAATAAAATTTTAATATATATATATAATTTAATATTATAAAATATAAATATTATTATTATTCATATTAATATTGTTATTTAAAAATATAATATTATTAATATTTTATAATGAGACAGAAACTACGAATAGAAAAAAAAAATATTTTGATTTCACAAATTTTATAACAGAAATACAAACTCTAATCTGTAGGAGGGGGGAGGTGGGGGATCTGCAGATGGTGGTGGAGGAAACTCCATCCCTAAAGCATGAGTGAGTCGGCGCATGTACTCCATCTGCTCCTAATGCTGCTGCTGCCACCGACTCGTCTGCTCCTCGTACAGCTGCTGCTGGCGTCGACGCTCCTCCTCATGCTGCTGACGTATCTGCTCCTGCTCCTGTCGGAGACTCTCTATCTGTGCAGTCTGAGATCGCAACTGCTCCTCATACTGTGTAGAAGAAGATGCACGAGCTCCCCTCGAGCTGGACGCCGACATCGCAGCACTGCCATAATAATCTCCGGGAGTCAGTCGAGAGCCGATACCAACTACCCGGCCCTTCTCGAAGGCATACTGGGTGGCCTGCATCCATGCCGCCTCATCAAACTGACGGGCAGTGGTCTGATCTGATGACTCGGCCTGACTCTCAGGCCGGGCCTGTGCCGCTGCGGCCTCATATGACTCCTATAGTTGCAATTTAAAATTAAAATTGTGAATATATTATATGCAGTTAATTTTTAAACTTGAAAACAAATAATACTGACCACGATGTGATGCTGACGATCACCTCTGAGCTCCCCAGTAGCAGGATCACTATACATCCTCCGATATACGTCGTACTCTGTAATATCGGGGTGCTCGACAGCCTATAAGAATAAAAAATAAACTGTTAATATTTATAGTTATATAAAATATTTATAAATAATGTATGTACCAGATGCTGTCTATGAGTACTGAAAGAACGACTCCCAGCTCGATGAGTCACCTCCTGCCTCCCCCGATTCTGCCTCCCCACCGATGATCTCCTCTGAAAGGCACCACTCAACCAGTGCGCACATAATCCATCCCATACATGGGATGAAATGTACTCTGGTCGGTGTGCTCTACATGACTCCTCAAAATCTGACACTCCTGCTTTCTTCATCGCAGCTTTTCTTAAATTGTGCAAAAACTGACGAAGGCGATCACGCATGGCCACCTCCCATGCCTCGTGGATGGCGTCACGCATGGTATCCTCGATCGGATACCATAAACCCTACAAATAAATCAAAATATCAAGTTAGAAATGAAATAATTTTCAAAATAAAAATTATGTATTTACGTACGTACCAACCAATGGCCGAACATGGCCTGCTGCACATCAATGGGAATCTGCTCCCATGTGGTCCACGGCTGAGAGAAATAGTTGCGCAAAATAGCGCTGCCCTGTCCGACTGCTATATGCGAAAAACTGAAAAAATAATAAACATTTATTATGTGAATAGATTAATGAAATCTTAGTCAAATTCACAGGTTATTACACAGGTTATCACACCTCCGGGTGCGCGGATCAAACCCAAGACGTGGACGTCGCTCGGGGACGGGGTCAGGAATCATCAATCGTGCAAGACCGCGCCCCCTCCGCGTACTCCCTGGAGCGCCTGCAGGCTGAGGGTCATCTGCCAGCAACTCATCCGCATCGAAAGGCAGGTCAGCCTCCGCCAACTCACGAAATGTGGCCTCGTCCATCTGAAACAGAAAATGTTAATATTATCAAATAATTGATAATTACTATTATATATACATATATATACATATTATGATTGTATATAAATACCATGGAATTCTATAAGTGTTCATCTTCATCATCATCTTCATATATGTCAATGTCATCTTCATATTCCTCCTCAACATCATCGATATCCATTCGAGTTGCAGTTGCTTCATCTCTTACCATTTCAAATTCATGTGTGACATCATTAACATCATCGTCATCACCGACTCTTAAATGTGGGGTGTCGCCATCGATACTCATATCTCTTTGTAAAAAAGTTTGATTTTGAGTACTCTCTTGAAAAACTTCAATTCTTTGCACATCAGTGAAAGCACATTCACTTTGACTAAACTGATTGTCTCGAATTTTGATTTTTATTACACTCCACCAATCAGTCAAGTCTCTTGATGTTGCACAGTACTTTGCATAATAAACTTGATATGCCTGTTGAGCCAATAAGAATGGTTCATTTACTGCGAGAACACTTTTACATTTAATATCGATGATTCCATGAGTCGGATGAACACGCACGCCTCTCTCTGTATCCAACCACCGACATTTGAACATGGTTATGTAATGTTGTCCAAGATAACAGAGTTCAATGATTTCATCAAGTATGCCATAAAAGTCAACTTCATTTTCTCGATGATGAGATCCTCTCAAGCTAACTCCACTGTTCATTGTTTTTTTCGATTCCCCATATGCATGCGTGTGGAATCGAAATCCATTCACCACATATGCATTATAAGTTTTAACAAGTTTGGAAGTTGGGTTACTCAATACACAAGAGATGTTCCCCCACTTTGTCAAACGTGTCAAACGTTCTCAATGCACATTTTCTACAAGGGCATTTTATCTTTCCTTCTGAAACAAATTCTGAATTTGATGCCGCAAATGATAAAAAAATCTCCACACCCTCTATATATACTGGATTTAAACCAGAACCATTTGGATTTCTACGTTGATTTATCTATATGCGGTCATCTAATAATGACTGTTGACGACCTCGTTGTTCCATATTTTTCTATAAAATATAAAAGCATTACTGGTTTTGAATAATTTGTTAGAAAAAACACTCAAGCAAGGATTACTAATTATTATAATTTATTACTAATTATTACAATTTATTGCTAATTATTACTATTTATTACTAATTTAGCAATACTTAGCAATACTTAGCAATACTTAGCAAAAGGAAAACTGCTTGAATAATGAAAGGAAATTTGATAATCATCGTTGTGGAGATGGTTATAAATTTTCCCTTCATTATCCAAGCAGATTTCGTTTACTAATTATTAGTAATAAAAAAAATATTATCAATATTTACGAAAAAACAATATTAATATTATTAAAATAATAAAAAATATTAAAAAATATTAAAATTATCAATATTCAGAACAAACTTTGTTCTATTATTAACATGTTCAAATCTTAAAGGGTCGTCAATTGTCAGGTCATGCGCAATAAAAAGTTTGTGTCAGCCATGTCTAATGTAAACTCTATAATTGTCCTTGCATGGTTGATCACTTCGCAAGTAATGTTGCAATCAGACAAACCAAGTCATTCCCTTCTTAACTATAAGAATTATCTCACATGAACCTTTACATAGATCATTCTTCCTTAAAAATTTGAGGGGATATCATTATTTTTCCCTTAAATTTTCAAGGAAGAATGGTCTATGTAAAGGTTCATGTGAGATGATTCTTATAGATAAGAAGGGAATGACTTGGTTTGTCTGATTGCAATATTACTTTTGAGGTGATCGACCATGCAAGGACAATTATAGAGTTTACATTGGACATGGCTGACAGAAACTTTTTATTGCGCATGACCTGACAATTAGCGACCCTTTAAGATTTGAACATGTTAAGAATAGAGCAAAATCTGTTGTAAATATTGATAATTTTAATATTTTATAAATTTTTATTATTTTAATAATATTAATATTTTTTTCATAAATATTGATAATATAATTTTTTTTGCTAAGTGTTCTTGAGTATTCCTGAGTATTCCTGAGTATTCCTGATTATTCGTGAGTATTCGTGAGTATTCGTGATTATTCGTGAGTATTCGTGATTATTCGTGAGTATTCGTGAGTATTCGTGAGTATTCGTGAGTATTCCAGAGTATTCCTGAGTAATCCTAATTATTCCTAATTATTTTCAATTATTGGTAATTATTGGCAATTATTGGTCATTATTCCTAATTATTACTAATTATTGGTAATTATTACTAATTATTGGTAATTATTACTAATTATTCCTAATTAATCCTAATTATTCCTAATTAATCCTAATTAATCCTACTTATTCCTAATTATTCCTAATTATTACTAATTATTGCTAATTATTTCTAATTATTGCTAATTATTTCTAATTATTGCTAATTATTTCTAATTATTGCTAATTATTTCTAATTATTGCTAATTATTTCTAATTATTGCTAATTATTTCTAATTATTACTAATTATTTCTAATTATTACTAATTATTTCTAATTATTCGTAATTATTGCTAATTATTGGTAATTATTGTTAATTATTGGTAATTATTACTAATTATTGGTAATTAATACTAATTATTGGTAATTAATACTAATTATTGGTAATTAATACTAATTATTGGTAATTATTACTAATTATTGGTAATTATTACTAATTATTCCTAATTAATACTAATTATTCCTAATTAATACTAATTATTCCTAATTATTCCTAATTATTGTTAATTATTCCTAATTATTACTAATTATTGTTAATTATTCCTAATTATTACTAATTATTGGTAATTAATACTAATTATTGGTAATTAATACTAATTATTGGTAATTAATACTAATTATTGGTAATTAATACTAATTATTGGTAATTATTACTAATTATTGGTAATTATTACTAATTATTCCTAATTAATACTAATTATTCCTAATTAATACTAATTATTCCAAATTATTCCTAATTATTCCTAATTATTGTTAATTATTCCTAATTATTACTAATTATTGTTAATTATTCCTAATTATTACTAATTATTGTTAATTATTCCTAATTATTACTAATTATTGGTAATTAATACTAATTATTAGTAATTAATACTAATTATTGGTAATTAATACTAATTATTGGTAATTAATACTAATTATTCCTAATTAATACTAATTATTGGTAATTATTACTAATTATTCCTAATTAATACTAATTATTCCTAATTATTACTAATTATTGTTAATTATTCCTAATTATTACTAATTATTGTTAATTATTCCTAATTAATACTAATTATTGGTAATTAATACTAATTATTGGTAATTAATACTAATTATTGGTAATTAATACTAATTATTGGTAATTAATACTAATTATTTCTAATTAATACTAATTATTTGTAATTAATACTAATTATTCCTAATTAATACTAATTATTTGTAATTAATACTAATTATTCCTAATTAATACTAATTATTGGTAATTATTACTAATTATTCCTAATTAATACTAATTATTCCTAATTATTCCTAATTATTACTAATTATTGTTAATTATTCCTAATTATTGTTAATTATTCCTAATTATTACTAATTATTGTTAATTATTCCTAATTATTACGAATTATTGGTAATTAATACTAATTATTGGTAATTAATACTAATTATTGGTAATTAATACTAATTATAGGTAATTAATACTAATTATTGTTAATTATTGGTAATTATTACTAATTATTCTTAATTATTGATAATTATTAGTAATTAAATGAATAATTATCAATAATTAGAAATAATTACCAATAATTACAAATAATAACATTATTAATATATTTTATTATTAATATTAAAATAATATAATTTTCTAATTTATATACAGTTCTTTTTTCATCTGTGCGTTTTCTATCTCCACATACAAATAATACATGTGAAGACAGCAAACACACAGATGAAAAAAGAACTGTATATATATAAAAAATTATATTATTTTAATATTAATAATAAAATAAACTAATAATGTAATAATGTTCTTATTCCTAATTATTGGTATTTATTACTAGTTATTAATATTTATTCTTAATTACTAAAAATTATTACTAATTATTCCTAATTACCATATAAACAATACTAATAATTTAAATTTATTAAGTAATAAAACAATGTAAACATAATTAAATTACAACTAATTAATAATAATAGAAACTAATAAGAAATTAAAAATAAATAAAAAATTAAAATGAAGATAAATACCTTGATAATTGATCTGTTCTGATCGTTCTTCAAAACTTTAATATCAGCTCCGGAGAAAAAACTTAAACTGGAGAAAAACTCAACTCTAGAAATATGATTCTGAGAGAGAGAGAAGATAAGGAATGAGAATGAAATGAAAAAAACGGATGGGGGTATTTATAGGTTAGATTAGTTGCGACGGGCCCATTTGCGACGGGATTCCCGTCGCAAATAGTATTATTTGCGACGGGACCCGTCGCAAATACCTTAGCCAACATTTATTACAGTCAACCGGTAAATAGTTATTTGCGACGGGTCCCGTCGTAAATAATCCTCTGCCGACATAGTATTTGCGACGGGGGAATATTCCCGTCGCAAATACCTTTTACCGCCGCCGGTTATTTGCGACGGGAATATTTCCCCGTCGCAAATAAGTTTCCCGCGATTTGGCGCGCATCGCGGGAAAACTATTTGCGACGGGGAAAGCAATCCCGTCGCAAAAGCCTCCTTATTTGCGACGGGGAAATACCCCTGTCGCAAATAAGTTTTTAACATGACTATTTGCGACGGGATTTATTCTCGTCGCAAATAACCCGTCGCAATTGCTCATTTTTCCCGTAGTGATTATACAGCAAGTTCAGAATGTGTGACTTTTGGATGCAGTAAGTCACATTCTTGGAACATGTGATCACAAGTGAGCGAATTTCTATGGACCCTTTAAAAACAAATACAATTGAGGAATGGCTCCGACTATCTAGTGTCATGGAAATCTATAGGTTTCTTGGATTATTAGAGTACTATTGACATTTTTTGATAAATTTTTCATCATTGTCTAGACAAATAACTAAGTTAACAAGGAAAGGGTTAAAGTATATTTAGATAGGACAGTGTGAGAAAATATTTAAGGAGCTAATTAAGAGGTTGATCACTTCACCTATACTCATGTTACCTAAAAGTAGAGAAATTTTTGTGATATATAGTGATGATTCAAAGAAATTATTGGGCCGTGTAATCATGTATAATGATAAAGTGATTGCCTAAACCTCACATAAGTTGAAGATCCATGCGTAGAACTACCTCACGCAAGATTTGGAGCTAGAAGCTATGATTTTCACCTTGAAAATCTGGTGGCACTACCCCTATAGTGAGAAGTGTGACATATATATAGATCACAAGAGAGTAAAGTATTTTTCACAAAAAAAGGATCTCAACATGAAGAAAATGGGATGGTTAGAGATAATCAAGGACTACAATTTCACTATTCACTATTAACCTGGGAAGACTAACAAGTTAAATAATGGTCTTAACAAAAAATAATCTACTGCTATATCCATGATGCGATTTTAAAAGACCCTCTATTCATGGATATACAAAGGATGGACTTGGAAATCATAATGCTAAAGAATACCTCCAACATTTACAAAATTATTACCCAACCATCTATCCAAGATAAGATTAAGGAGGAACAAAGGGATGATCCAAAGTTTCAAAATAAGTTTAATGTAGTAAAGGAAGAGAAGATTCAAGATTTCCATATCAATGATGAAGGTTTGGTTCAGTTTGGAATGAGGCTACGTGTTCCTTCATCACCTAAGATAAAGAAGGATCTATTGGATAATGTACATAGTTAAACTTTCTCCATTCATACTGGAAGTATCAAGATGTATCATGATCCTCAAAAACACCTTTGGTAGGACAACAAAAAGAAGGATATTTCAGAGTATATATCAAGGTTCTTGATATGTCATCAAGTTAAAGTAGAGAGATAGAAGTTCAAAG
Organism: Viscum album; assembly: GCA_963277665.1. NCBI lineage: Eukaryota > Viridiplantae > Streptophyta > Magnoliopsida > Santalales > Viscaceae > Viscum > Viscum album. Next base: position 2,100,619,156 of record OY728130.1, on the reverse strand, counting down.
CGATGATGCAAACATTTCCTACAATCATGTGAAAATGGGAGAATGCCACCATGGAATTATTCACTAGTCTCCTAGAGATATTTAAAGGAAACGAAACAATATGGGTTATGGTTGATTGACTCGCCAAAATTTCCCACTTATTGCTATTAGGGAAGATTTCTCATATAAACAACTTTCCATGATATATGTGAAGGAAGTTGTGAGACTGTATGGGGTTTCAATTTCAATCATATCTGATCATGATCCAAGGTTCACATATGATTTTTGTAGAAGTCTTAAACATGGTTTGAGTAATGAATTGAATTTCAACATGACCTATTACCCATAAATTGATGGATGATCTTAAAGAACCATTTAGGCACTCGAAGACAAGATAATATCCTTCTCAATGGAATTCAAAGGTGGATGGGATCAAAATATCTCATTGGTTGAGTTCTTATACAAAAACAACTTCCATTTGAGTATTTAGATGGCACCATATGAAGCTATGTATGGAAAGTGATGTAGAACTTAAACCTATTGGGACAAATTTTTTGAACTAAATCTACTTGGATCAGATCATGTATAAGAAATCATAGAGAAGGTTCAATCCATCCAATAACATATCAAAACTACTTAGATATGGTAAAATATATATGTTGATAAGCATTGGAGGGACTTGGATTTTGATGTTGGAGATAAAGTATTCCTTCTAATATCACCATAGAATAGAGTCATTCAGTTTGGAAAGAAATGGAATCTAAGTCCAAGGTACATTGGCCCCTTTAAGAACCTTGATCGCATAAGAGAAGTGGCCTATCATCTTTCACTTCCACCAGGCATGGCTCAAATTCTTGATGTGTTCCTGGTATCACTCCTGAAGAATTATATAGTAGATCCCTTACATGTATTGAACTGAGAGGTGGTGCAACATGAAGATGATCACTATTATAAGGAACAATCGATGAAGATCTTGGACCATAGAGATAAAGTTCTACACAAAAAGACTACTCACTTGTTTAAAGTAATATTATGGAACTATAAGCATGAAGAATCTACTTGGGAATCTAAGGAGGAAATGAAAGAGAAGTACCTTCACCTATTTATATAAAATGAAATTTGAAAAGGGGGAAGAATGTAATGACCCAAACTTTTATCAATGGAATTTCTAACTTATTATAATAATTTCATATAGTATAAATAACATAGATACCATAATATATACTTTATTAAGAATTAATGAAGAGGACTTTTAGGAATTAAGGAACCTATACCAATGGAATAGTAACTTGACCTTTGAAATAGTAACATGAATCGTAAGAATAGTAATCCTTCCAATAGAATGGTAACTTCACCTATGAAAGTATAAATACAACTAAGTAATATTATCAATAAAAATATAATATATTTATATAATGAAATAAGTAAAGAAATATTTTAAAAATGATAAATTGAGTGTTGGAATTTTTATAAGAAATAAATATTTATTTACAATTTTATAATTAATATAATGATTTAAAAGAAAATTTATTTTCATAAAATAAATGAATAAATTAATATTTTTTTGTCTAGTTATTATAATATAATATTATGATACCTTAATTGTTTTTTCAAGGTGTTATAAAATCACTTATAATTTTAAAATCTGTATTTTTTGAGTAAATGTTGATTTTAATTAAAAAATTATATTTATTATATTTAGAAAATTATTTTCATAAAACAGATTTAATTTTTAAATTCTATTCATCGATAAATGTTTAGGGTGAATTTTTGGGTTTTTTATAAAATACTTTAATTTTTGGTGAATAGTAAAATTTGCTAATTTACTATATAAGCTAAATATATGAATTATTGAGTCATGGATGGTGTATGGATAATGTAAGACCATAATATAAAACTTTATTCTTTATTTTTAATATAATTAGTGATAATTATCAAACTATTCATAGTTTGGATCCATAATATTAAACTAGTGAATAAAATAATTAGAAAACTCCCCACTCCTCAACTATAAATACCACCCCTCACCACCTCTTCTACTCTCACCTTCCAAGCAATTATATTTGTTTAAATTCTTCCCAAATATCTTTCTATAACCCTTCCCTATGTCCATGATATTCTATTCTTAACAAAATACCAAACCTTAGTTCCTTAAGAAGGTTCTCAAAGAAGAGAATTTAAGTGGTAGAATCCTCTTTCTTTTCCTTTAAATTTTTCTTTTCAATTTCATTTCTTTTATTATTCTATCCTCACATACTCTATCCAAATTTTCATGAAAAATAAATTATATTTTATATAGTGTAATTATATTATTTTAATTGTATTTCCATAATCAAACTCATTTCTCTCTCTATATCTTTTATTCTGAAAATAAAATCATCGCATGTGATGTGTTAATTTTTCGACATTGTGGATAATGTGTTTTCATTTTCCTTTAATTACTTCAAAGATGTGAATAAAACCAATATAATGGTTTTTACATACTATAAAATTTATTTAATAAACCTTTTTATGTTCTAGAACTAACTTATATACACAATAATAAATCATGGAACTAATCTAGTTTGTGATGTTCGAAACAACAACCAAAAAATCTAAATGATTATCACTAACCTTTTATATAATGATTCATCCTCATAACATATAACCAAATGATATGTAATATAATTTAATATTAATTAACTTAATTAATAACATTTAATATCAATTCTATATAATTATCTTCATTTTATATGAACTTCTATATATTTATACAAGCGAAACGATCAAGAAAACCAATCAAATAAACACCCCCGAACGATGAAATTAAACTCTATAACTCATCAAAAAGGGCATAAATGAACTTAATAAAAGTATAATAAATAAAATAAATGTATAATAGGTTATTTATTTTTTAATTAATGAATTTAATTATATCATCCATAATATTAAATATAAAAAGCAATCAAACATAAGGTTAGGGGATTCTCGAACCCAACTCTCTTCCTTTGGGTTTTCCCTATTTTACTCCATTTTTAGTATGGATGTTCCATTAATGTTCATTAAATATAATTTCATTATACTACCCTTTTTTTCTGGGTATACATGTTTCCAATAAGATTTTATGACAAATGAAAATATTTCTCCAAAATAACTTCCCTTTCCAAAAAAAAATATGTCTTTTACTTCTTGAGATATTGTTTCTTCTTCACTCAAGATTGATGATTCTTATACCAAGTATGTTATTACCTATTTATTTTGGGAACCACAAGATTTATTCATTAATGTATGCTCTAAAAACACATTCCATTCCATGGGCTATTTTATGTCCAAGATTAATGTACGTTCTATGTGGAATGCATGGTAATGTAAATGTCGTGATGTGGTGGATGCAGCAAGAATTATATAGTGCATGAAAATGTTTTGATGTGACGGGTGCACCTGGAATTATATAGAGCTACATTTCATTGGTTAATGTGGTTAATCTCATGAGATAAAGTGAAATATGTGTGAACATGATGCTATATTTTTTCAAAACTATGTGTGGTGGTTTACCACTAAGACATGATGTTTCATTTTTATGCATTTCCACATACTATGCCTTTATCTAATGCTTCATATCATGATTATTATGATGATTTCATTGTTATTTTATGATGTTGATTATTATTCTCACCCCATTTTATTTTTATCCATGCTATTATTTATCCTTTTACTGGGATTTTACCTCACCCCTTTCTTTGAGGTATATCATCTGGTGATTACTTGAACTAAGGAGAACAAAAGGACCACAAAGAAGATATAGAATAAGGAATTAAATAAATGATTATGTTTTATTTTTAAAATTTATTGTATATTCTTCATTTTCCTGAGACACTAAACCTTTAGATCCTAGTTTTATAACACTTTTATGTTTTTTATCATAAAAATGTTGAAATAGTTATGTAATAAAAATTAGGGTCGTTATTGGTGATGCCTAGTAGGATAAACCATTTGATAATTAGATGGTTGATATAGTTGAGGAGAATGATTAGGGGTATAGGATTAGGTGTGCCCTCCTAAATTAGTCCTTGTGTAAGTATGAGGATAACATCTATGATCTAGATAAAGAGAACCGGTTGGAGGATCTCAAGCTTGCCTTCATTTTTTTAAGGACCTGAAAAAATGACTGGGTCCATTTAGAAGTTAGTCATATGTGAAGAGTTTCACATATGTGGTGCACACTATATCTTAGTCAATATGATGAGGAATATATTTTTTGGACTCATTTTTAGAAGAAATTTTGAGTGGAGTTCCTATCATCTTCCACGAAGGCAGTAAAGTGGTAGGAGCTACTCACTCCTCAACAAAGGAGAGTGTTTGTGTGATATTTTGGGATCAAGTTCAAGGATATTTTGATTTTTTACCTAGAAAATTTTCCTGATGAGGAGTATTGTTTACTAAATCATATGGAGGCACTCTACCCTTCTATCCCATATGCAGTTACTCCTTTTATGTTTCCAACATTATTAGAAGTATAGAAGAAGAAAAATGTGATCAAGTGTGTGAACATGAATAGAGGCTTACCATGATAGGGGAACCATTCTGGTTTCTTTAGAATAATATTTTTTAGTGCTAGGTATCAGGTTCTATGGCTATAATAGTTTCAAATAGAGGGTATCCAGCCCTAGTATCTCCATTATATACCTTTTGGGACTAGTGGTTACTTTTATATTACTCAAGTATTGGGTAAGTGTTCTTAATATTTGGGGGTCATGGTCATCATTAAAATAATTTCCCATTGTTTCATGGGGCTCAGCATAGTATAGCGGTAAATTTCATCATCATCCTCATCAATTACTACCAATGGGGTTGTTTTGGCTGTAAGGGTGGTAGGCTTATGATCTATCGAGAGGATATATAATGACCCATACTTTACATACATGGATATTACTTCAAAATTGAAGAATATTAATTACAAATTATAATTAATCCATGATCAAACCATATTTGTATAGTGTCTTTTGAAATTGGGAAACACAAACAACCAGTTTATAAAACATCTACATTGTATCCAACTTATTTTTTCATAACTAGACTACTTTTTTGACATATCTTACATAATACCCTTATTCATGACCTAGGGAAAAGAAACATATGAAAGTTTGGGATCAGATGCTCAATAAGGGTAAATAAGGAAAATATCAATCATATTATAATCATAAGACATAAGAACATAACATTCAAATGTGTTATCCTACATATGAATGATCACGATATCATGTCATGGGATAAAATTTCATAATGGACATAATCCCAAAATTCATAACATAATACATGAGATTTTTTAGCGTACACATAAGAATATAAATAATTTCATATTGGTCAAGGCTCATTACGAAGACCATCATAGTGGACAAAGTCCATTACTAAACCAAGTTCACTCCTCGTTCCATCCTTGTATTACAGAACAGAGATCATTTCTCATTCCATCCATGCCTATCCCATGAGATATAAATCTTTACCCAATGCATTGGAGGGAGTTATAGGTCACACCCATTTTATAATTAAATAATTCTTACAGGTTTCACAAAAACATAAATCAATCATCATAGTCTATCCCAAGGAATAAAATGGGTTTCTTAAACATCATTCCATCTTAATCCATATAAAACAAATGGATATTATAAATAACATTTCATCATAAACACAATAAAGTCATAGTAATAATAGGGATAGAAACATAACCCCATTTAAAGAATATTATCTTAGATGGAAAATAATTTTGATAAAACACTTGAAATTTATTCTTGAGGAAAATATCATTTCTTCTTCAAAACATATCTTCTTTTCTCAAAATGACACACAATTTTAAAATAAAGAATTTATATAAAAATAAACTTGAAAACATGTAGGGGAAGATTCATGGAAAAAAATTTGTTATTAATATGTAATAATATATTCATGTCATATAATTTTAAAAACATTCTCCTCATACTTTTGCCGAAAAAGTCAAAAAAAAGTACCTCATACCAAAAACGACAAAAGATTCTTTTCATATCATTTTTATAAAACTTCACCAATGGGTAAAATTGAAATTAATAAATTTTAAGAGTGTAGAAAGAATATTTTGGAATACACATTTATAAAAAATGGATTTGGATGATAAATATACCCCACTAAATACTTACGTATAAACAATCTCGAATAATGATGAGATTACAAAATTATCCCTTAACTTAGGTCCAATATCCTTCATATGTATCTGAACCTCATTTATAATGATTTAAATAATTTCATTGACTTATTACAGAATCATATTTATTTTTATGATATCATATATAACCATATTATCAGCCTTTTTTTAGTAACATTTCAATGTTACTTGTTATTCAGATATTAACTGCTTTTTGTTTTTAAGCAAGTTTTGTCGAATAAGTTCTAATTATCCTTATTAGGTCATACTGGTATTAACATAATATATACCATATTTATTCATTATGTACATTTATATAATCATTTTTAATGATTATCATGTAGAATGAATCTCATCATATCGGGGAGAGGTAGGTCGTATGTACGCATGAGCGACGGTATCATTCCAATAATTGTTCGATGGTACTAAAGTGGGTGGTGTATGATATTTAAGAATAAATATAAATTTATAATAATAATATATAGTTATTATTTCCATCATTATACCAATCCAATTAAGGTGAATGTGAAAAACATATTACACAACGGCGTGTTGACAGTAAGTCGTATGTACGCACACGTGGTGATTTTGTTTTTCATAGGATGGATAGAAGGTGGAATATGGTTGTTTCATAATTACAATAAAATCTCAATATATAATTGATACTGGATTTATTACTTTATTATGAAATAACTCATGAAGAGGAATTATAAGAAGAAATAATTTTGAAAGAATCGGTAGAGGAGATTACCTCTTCTTCAAAGTGTTTCCTCTAAATCTCCTCTTAGAGCACTAGAGTTGGTCTTTAAAAAGAAAAGAACCTATATAATGTTACTAGGGAAGTTTAAAATGGAAAAGTCTGGGAGAGGTCCGATAATTAAGGCTCAAAGTGAACTTAATAGGTGAGGGAGGAGGTTCCCTTATATAATTGAGGTGAGGGGCACTTTTGGAAATCTCACAAATATTAATTTATATTAAAACCAAACCCCATCCAAAAACCTAAAAAATAACCAAAATTAGAATATGATATTAGATAATGTTTCAATATCATTAACCAATAAATTTTTGATAAGTATCCTTGTAAAGTTAAACCTTATATTTTTAATTAACACTTAATTATTCTATTTAATTTTTAACTAGGGTAACAAATAATTCAGTATTAAAAGGGTAAAATATTTACTTATTTGATGAACAATAGACTATAAATAAATAAATTAGAACATTTTATACCATATAATAATTATTTTATATTTTTAAAAAAAATTATGATTTTTATATAATTCAATAAAACATTATTTTGATAAATAATCAATAGTGTAAATTTTGACACTATTCAATTAAATGATTTTTAAAAATATTAAGATAATAAGTTAACTTAAAAACAAATATTTTATTATATTACTAAGAGGTAAATTTTATCTATAAAATTCATTATAAATATATAATTATCCCAAATTATATTTATTTTAACATTTTTATAACATTTATTTTTTATATCTATTAATAAAATAATCACTCCATCAAAATTGGGTAATTATTTAATGTACTTATTTTTTTAATAAATGTTAAAAATAAAATATTATTATGAAGAAAAATATGTTATATTTCATAATAATATTTTTAGTTTAATTTATCTTCTAGAAATCCAATATTTAAAATATTATACTTATTAATTTATGAAGGTGACAACTTTAACATCACTTTAAATAAAATAATATAGGTATCATAATCCCTTATATATGGATCCAAATGGACAATAAATTGACCCTTGGATGATTATGGTTGATATACACTCGAAAAATAATATTTGGTCAAGTTTTTGGGTCTTTTAATTGGTATTATTATTTTAATAAAAAAATTATTATTGATTTTTCATCAATTAAATAATTTATGAATCATTAATGTATAAGATATTTAGGTAATTATTTATTTCCTAAAAATTACAAATAAATTACCATGATAAAGAAAAAAAATTAGCTTTCAAATTAATTTTTATAATATAATTTATATTTTGTATAACCTTATATAAAAAATGATTTATTTATTAAAATATGATTGAGACACAGTTAACTTTTCTTTAAACTCATGATTGTGTGCAATGTATGCTATTGGATAAAAAATTATTTAGAGAAAATATATCATTAAAACATTTGGTTGTTACATTCTACCCCCTGCCTTCAATTTAATTTCACCCTCAAAATTCATCATGTGGATAAACATATATGAGGATATATCTACCTCATTGTATCCTCAAGTTCCCACGTAGCTTCCTCAAATTTTTGGTTCCACCACAAAACATTAACCAAGCGAGTGGTCTTGTTTCACAAAAAATTTTCACTACGATCTAGAATATCGATTGGTTGTTATTCTAAAGAAATATCTTTCTCTAGTGGTAGGAATTATGATTTTATTACATGTGATATATCAGGTATTTACTTTCTCAGGAGATATGTGTGGAACACATCAAGAACTTAACAGAGATTCGGTATAAGTGCCAATCCATAAGTTACATTCCCAACATGATCCAAATTTTCAAAAGGAAAAAAATACCTAGGGCTCAGCTTCCCTTATTTCTAAATCTCATTACTCCCTTCTAGGGAGATATTCATAGAAACACATTTTCACCCACTTCAAACTCTAGGTCTTTTCTTCAGTTTTTAGCATAATTTTTTTGCTTACTCTGAACTGCTTTTATGTGTTGTTGAATAGATCTGACCTTTTCTGCCATTTCATCAACAATATCGGGTCCTAATAGATTTATTTCCCCAACTTCATCCTAGTAAGTTTTATTTCTACACTTATTTCCATATAGGTATTCATAATTATCCATCTAAATACTATAGTGAAATCTATTGTTGTTAAAAAATTACACCAAAGGTAGGTGTTGATCCCAACTACCATTTTAATCCATAGATTAAGATCTCAACATGACTTCTAGAGTTTTAATTTTCCTCTCAGACTAAACATATTTATAAGGATGATAACCAGTGATGAAACTTAACTCTATATCCAAATCCTACTAAAGACTTCGCCAGAATTTTGAGGTAAACCTCGGATCTTGATCAGATATAATGGAAAGAGGTACTCCATGAAATCTTACCACTTCCTTTACATATATCCTAGCAATATGATCAAGATATAAATCCTCTCTAATATCAATGAAGTGTTCCAACTTCGTAAGTTGATAAACTATAACCCATATAGAATTAAGACCGTTAGCTGTTTTGGGAACTCCGATGACAAATTCCATAGTGATGTTTTTCCATTTACATTCTAGTTTGGCTAATGGTTGTAAAATCCCCTTAGATATCTATCTCTCAGCCTTAATTTGCTGACAAACCAAGCACTATGAGACATATTTGGTAACATCTCTCTTTATTCCATCCCACCATAAATACTCTTTCAGTTCCCTGTACATATTTATGCTTCTAGGGTGAATAGATAATGAAGAACTATGAGCCTCATCTAATAGCTCATTTAATTTTGTTATGGGAGGACCACAAACCCAGTTCCTGAACCTTATTATTTTATCACAATCAAGGTTGAATTTAGGAACATTTCATGCCATCTTTTATTGCTCCACATATTACTTCTATGCCTCCATAATCTACACTTATATAGATTATTGAACATTCATTTGATAAATACATGGTTTCTACCCTTCCTTTAAAATTTCAAGATATATCCTTTGAAACTCCATAAATATTGGATCTTTTGTTATCCTCATCATGGACTGAAAATAATGTTCCTCTCAACTCAAAGAATCTACCACCTTGTTCGTTTTCCCAGTGTGGTAATGTATTGAGAAGTCATAATCTTTAATCATCTCTAACCACCTTCTTGGACATATATTCAGCTCATTTTATGTGAAAATATACTTTAAACTCTTCTAATCAGTATAAATATCACACCTTTCACCGTAAATATAATACCTCCATATCTTTAATGCAAATATTACCATAGCTAACTCCAAATCATGAGTTGGGTAATTAATCTCATGGATTTTCAATTGTTGTGAGGCATAAGCTATCACCATATCATTTTGCATGAGAACGCATCCCAGTACCTTCTTGGATGAATTACTATATATCACAAACCTTTCTCCACTACAAGGTAGTGCGATCATATGTACACTATCTAACCTTATTTTTACCTTTCTAATATTCTCTTCACATTCCTATTCCCACACGAACTTAACTCCTTTCTGAGTCAAATTGGTGAGTGGATTAGATAATCGTGAAAAATATTTCATAAAACATAAATAATATCCTGCTAAACCAAGAAAACTTTGGATCTCAGTTACCATTTTTCATCTTGTCCAGCATTCAATAACTTCTGTTTTTGCTGGATCCACATATATCCCCTCTCTTGAGATTACGTGACACAAAAATGAAACTTTATGAAGCCAAAATTTATAATTGGTAAATTTTACATAAATCTTCTACTTTCTCAGGGTCTTTAGTACAATTCACAAGTGATATTCATGTTCTTACTTTCTCTTTGAATAGATAAGAATATCATCTATAAAGACTACCAAATATTGATCAAGATAGTCTCTAAAGACTATATTCAATAGATCCATGAAAATAGCGGGGGAATTAGTAAGACCAAAAGGAATCACTATAAATTCATAGTTTCCGTACCTTGTACAGAATGTCATCCTTGGTATATCCTCCTCCTTAAACCATAATTGATGATATCCTAAATGAAGATAAATCTTTGAAAAGTATTGATCTTTGCATAGTTGGTCAAATAAGTCATTAATGTGGGGAAGATGATATTAGTTCTTGATAGTGATCTAGTTAAGTTCTCAATAATCAATGTAGATTATAATTGAGCCATATATATTATTAACAAACAAAATAGGTAATATGAATCCCTTTTCAATATTCTCTTGGAGTTTCTTATTCAATTCCTGCAACTCAATTGGGGTCATTATATAATGTTTCTTTGAAATAGGAATAGCACCAGGTATGAGTTCTATTGAAAACACGCATTCATGATTTGGTGAAAGACATGGAAATTATTCCAAAAAGACATCATCAAACTCCCGTACAATGGGTTTATTATAAATTTTGAGCTTCTACCCAACAATTTGATATAGATAACATTTATTTATAGGGATCAAGACCCATAATATGGAATAAATTTTCAATGGAAGGTCATACTCATCCTTGCATTGATAGATGATCATAGATTGATTTGGAATATGAAATGTGACTTCCATTAATTGGAAATTGATATGGTCTTCATATAGAGAAAGGAAATCCATGCCAAGAATCACATCAAATATCACTATAAGAAGGATCACAAGATTCATAGGAATAACTTTCCCACAAACTTCAACCGGATAACAATTATAAACGTTTTGTGTGACCGTTGTGCTATTAGGAGTTGTCATAGCTAAAGAAACATCTAATTATTGATGTAATATGGAGATACCTTTATAAATTTTTTCATAAATAAAAGAGTGGGTGGATCTAGAATCAAATAAAAAAATTTCTTCTTTAGATTCGATGGTAAGTGTACTTTTTACCACTTCATTATCATACTGCACATTGTCGATAGTGATCGCATGAGACTTGATTTTGTATTTATCCTTAATATTTTTCTAACATCAATGATCATCAATAAACCTTGGATTAGGGAATATATTGGAATAATTCCCCATTTCCTTTAACTTGTATGATTTAAGTGTAGGAGGTGCATTTTGTGTAGCCTTCTCTCTATTCGTATCATTAGACATATTTTTCCATCACTCCAGCATTCAACTTCCTAATGGCCTTATTTTTCATACTTAAAACATTTACTATTACCTTTAAGAAAATTACCTCTATGTTTCATTTCACACTGTGAGCATAAGGGAAAATTCATATTCTTTTTAGTATGGTCTTTATATTTTCCCTTGAATTCCATTTTTCTCTTCTTATCAAACCCATAGGACTGATGGGTTACTCCAATATCCCTGGAAACCTTGAGAGCACATTGAATGATCTCCTAATATCTATTAAAGTCCATTATGGATAAGGCCCTTCATAGACTTGGTTTTAATCCACTAAATAATCGATCAATCTTACTCATATTTTGGATAATAATTCCAGAAGCATACCTTGAAAGTCTTGTAAAATTTTCTTTGTAGGTACCAACGAATTCATCATCCTTTTTCTTAAGTTCAAGGAACTACTTCTCAATATTTGTTTGAAGAATACAAGGAAGGTAATTATTGAAAAATAAGTTATTTAACTTGTCCCCTTATATGGAATCAATTTCATCTATTTTACTCAGGGTAAGACTTAATACCCTCCACTTTAAAGTCATGTTTTTACAAGAATATTATTATAACAATAATTAAATCCAAAACCTAGATTAGGTTTTAAGAAAATAGCACATGGGATGTCCAGGCTCTAAGCCCCTTCCATAGTTATATGTGGGATGAAAAAAATAAACATATCACACACAACCTATTCCATAGTTGTTGTGGTTATAAAAATAAATAATTTTGGGAGAGTGTGTCTATCAAACACCAATTTAATCTCAAGAGATAGTTTATAAAAATAGACAGAGAGATACAACACACTTCGTTGAATGTGCAGGAGAAATAGAGGTAGACTAACAGTATATTAGACTAATGATAGTATAGTCTAGTGCTAGATCTATTAGTGGTATATTATCTCCAAAAAATCATAATAAAGTGGTAGAACTAGCCAGTGATATCATATCTAGAGGTAGTATGGGTATGGCAGTATAAAAAATTTGACAGTAGCAGAATTATGGAGGTAACATAGCTTTAGAGGTAGTAGAAGTACAGAGGTTACAAAACTCTGGTAGTATATACATTCCATTGGTAGATAAAACAAAAATAAGGTATAACATCATAGAAAATGGTATATCTCTTTTAATTGACAGTACATATTCATAAATAACAGGTAGATTTTCACTTATCCAAATTTATTTAAAAAATAATATACTATCATAAGATAATTTTGTCATTAGAAACATAGTAATCATGATTTTTGAGCCTTAAAATAAAGAGTTTCCAACAAATATCATCCATGATTACAAATTGAATCCATGTATTAACATAAATGAAGATCAAAACATCCACCAATGATATTTAAGCCTCCTATCATTAAGTATAAACTTGATTAGGATTAGTTAGAAGTGTATAATGGACTCTTTTCTAATAGAGTATCCATGTATTTATGAATAACCCAATTATTGAATAAGATTATATTTTATACCATAGTATGCTAGTACCTTGATTATAAAGGAATAAATATGATAGAGATTTGATTTTGATAGAATCAGAGTAACACACACATATTAATATTCTATATATATATATATATATATATCCTCAGTATCCATTATAAATTCCTTTAGGAAACTCTATGAGACATCATGGTATTTACTCTAACCATTCATAACCTTCATATAATTCTTTTTTTATAAATTAATTTCAACCATTGGACTGATGCATTTAAGATTTAAATGTTTTGGTTGAATAACTTAGATGTTTTATCATCTGAAACAAAAATAATCAATAATTTCTTACATAGATGAAAACACAAATGTTAACATTAAAAATTTGATTTCTATATTATAAATCATAGAATCTTATCGATTCACATCACAACACATCAATATGTTTATATCATAAAATAAAATAATCTCATCATTAAGTGATGAAATATCACTATATTATATCCAACAATATTCTTAGCCAAGGAATATCATATACCTTTACATCGTGAATGTCATACCATATGATATCCTAATATCAAATCATATGATATGGCCAAAATATATCATATATATAATAGGATTTAGAGAATATATCCATCAATATAGATATATCCAAAATCAAACATCATCAAGAAAATATTCTTCAAAAATCATACCTCTTAGTTAAGTAAATGACCAAATAGATATAATATGTCTTAGGAGTATTAGTATCACTTCTTTCCTCAACCTATTGAATCAAACTTATAAATTTTTCTTCTCATTAATTCTTCCATGGTAGAGAGTATGTTTATTTATTTATCCATTAATATTATTTTTTAAGGGGTTATTTATTTAAAAAAATATTATAAGATATATAAATATTTTATTTTCATACATAGTTACCTCTTTGAGACACTTCATCTTGAAAGTTTCAACTTCATTATATATATAAAATATTAAACTCCATTATTCTATATGTTTTATGGGTTAAATTGTATTTAAAATTTTACTTCCTAGAATGAATATGGTATATCTTCATTACTCAATATAGTGAACCAAAACGTGTATTTTGAATCTTTACTTTTACATTAGTATAATTACATTTTCTAGGATATCATAGTGGTCCATCATAAATCGATTCACTAATTTCAAGTTCAAGTATATATATTTTATTTTATTTCACCTAAACCAAAAATATAAGTCATTTGGGAATAAATTTATAGATGATCTAATATTTCTAAGTGTGTTCCTAGTATATCAAGGACTAATGGTGTATGGGATTTGAAAAATACTTAGGTCATTAATTTTTGGATATAATTGATGTCTCACTATTTGTTAAATCAAGTGTATTAAAAATACAGGTAGTGGTTGTTGATGGGGTATTTCCTCTAATTGTAATTTTTTTAGTTCTTTAGAGTGTTTATCTTAAAATATCCTAAAATAAAAACCATTACATAGTTACAGTGAAGAAACCTCTTAATAATCTATATAATAAACTGATATATTTATATCATACATAAATATAATATCTATTCAAAAATATTATAAATTTTAAGGCATATTATTATAATTTTTATTGAATTCATTAATTAGTAGGATGAATAATCACAAAAGTTATTTTGAGCATTCCATTGGGTTCAGAATTGGTCAGTTACCTTAGGGTATGAGTTTATTTAGAATATATTTTTCCAATGGATATGAGGAAACATTTCAGTAGGAATTATGGTTAAGATACATATTCAATAACCATGTATTATAATAATGTATTTTATAATTTTTTTGGTGGTTTAAAATAAAAATTTTTGGTGCCCGATTAGATACACGAGGCATTCTCAGAATTTTTTGGTGCTAAAGAATTCATGGTTAGGTTTCATGACTAGATATATTATATATGTTACTATATATAAAAATTAATGTTATCAAAATTGATATATAAAATACTAGAAACTATCACATATCCCTCATAATCATCCATAAACATCTCATTCAAATTTCAAGGATTCCATATGATATATTTTTATGATCTCTTATTCTCTTTTATAGATTGTTAGCATTGTTGATAGATTGAACTCCCAGTAAATGGTAGGTATTTCTTGATATATTTGTCTCTTTTGTATCAATTTTTATATTTTATGAATTTTTTAAAAGGAATTTTGATCTAGGGATATAGATATATGTAAACTGATTATGGGTTTTTGTTTCTAAGATTTATTTATTTTTTATTTGATCAAGATATTTATGTATATAAATGCTTGAGGTGATAGATATAAAGATCAAATTATTATAATATATATTTTTATATTTAATTATAGATAAATTTAATTCAAGACATCATAATCAAGGATCTAAGTTAGGTGATTAAAAATCTTTATGTTACACAACTTTATGTGTTTCACACACATATTTTTCATCAATTCTATGTATATTCTATACATAAAATAGAATTTATATTTTATTATTCTATGTGTCAGATGGTTTGATATTAAATTAAAATAATCTTATAAAAATTACTTGAAAAATGTTTATTCATGTGATAAAAATGTTAATAGTTATATGTTTTAAAATTATACATATTCTATGAAAAATGTTAAAGATAATCTAGTCCAAAAATTGACATATTAAAATATTAATTTTGAATAATTTTAATTTTCTTTGTCTTAAATGTTTCTTTTTTGTATTGAAAATATATTTTTATTATTTCATGTATATTCTAACTAAAATATTAACAATTTTTTTAATTGTATTTTAATTTTATTTTAATTTTATATTAAATAAAAGTGATATAGATTTAATTTGAGGATGGGTTGGGACACTAATATTATTTGGGTGAGTTTGGATGGCCCATTTTATTTTCTAGGCGTCACTTAGTCATATAATCAAAACATAAGGATTTAGGGGGTTATTTTGGAAAGTTGATCGGGTTCACTTTCACCATGTGTAGGATAACTATTTAAGAAGTAACTATTTAAATTAGTTTCTCATTTTGATCTAATAACTAGGATTAAATCCTTAATTATGTTGATTTGTTTAAATGGTTTATCCTAATAGACCTCTATAGCTAAAGTTAGTTGATATTTATCCAATATTATTTCACCATCAATTGAGGCCATTAATCTTCAGAGATCTGTAGGTTTTAAATCTCATTAGAGTTGAATAAATTCTGATTTTGTTCACAAGTAAATTCTTTCAACTAATGAGAATTATTTTTAGTTTTATGGGTTTGTTGATGTAAAAATGTGGTGATTTATAGTTATTTTGTCTCTATAGTTAGAGATAATAAATATTATTTCCATAATTATTGACGGATGATTAATTATAAATTGTAATTTTCTGTATCTAGTTTATTAGTATGAGTTTAATTAAGGTTGATAACTTGGCAATACCCCAGTGGAGAAGATAATAGAAACTATTAAAGAGGAACTCGTTCATTACATCTATGAAGTTTAACAAATATTGTATATAATGGGTTCATAGATTTATATGTGTGAGTAAAGATTAAAATATACAATAGAGATACCAAATATGAATGATAAGAAAGATACTAAAACCAAGAGTTTGACTAGACTTCATTCATGAGATTAGAGAGGACAGCGAGTAGAAAATAAAATATAAAAAAATATTAGTGAAAAAATATTTTGGTTGGAAATAGTAAGAGATATTTATCCATTAATATTAATATTTTATTATATAATTATATCAATTCAATTCAAAGTAACTAATAAAACATCAGTATAATAATTATCATCTTCCATTAAATTATTTTATTTTACAAAAAAAATAGGTTTTCTTCCCATAAATCTGTTTACAAAAATATATTTTCTGGTTGGTCTATTTTCAATAGGGACATATTAATGATGATAAAATTATATACATTAATTAGGTTTTATTATTTTATAAATTAATTCCACTATTCTTGAATTCTTTTAGTCATAGAAAGAATATTTAAAGAAACATTTATTGTTACTCTGTGTTTAATACTTACATTTCATTTAATATAAGTTGATAGTCCTAGATGATGATTAATTCATTAATTGTGTATTTTATATAAATTTCACGATTACTGTAATGTTCTTTTAGTATAAATTTAAAAAGAAATGTATCATGTGAAAATCAATATCAATTAATGTAGATTATGTTCAATTTATTTGTTCAATTAATAACATATCTCTTGATTAACAATAACATAGCCAAGTGAGTAAAAGGACACTATAAGAATAAATTTTTTATTATAATATCATAATATTATTATAATAATGGTTTTTAATGTTTATAATCATGGATATTGTAATTGTCAAAGATAAAGAATGTAATAACACCAACTCTAGTAACCCAGAGTCAATGTCTACTTTATAATATTAGTGAAAGATACAAGGTATAATAGCATGAAGGTTTGATTATTTTGAACTCTTGTAAGAATAGTTTCATATGTTTTTTTATATTACATTGTAAAAATTAAACATATGATAGATAAAATTCTTTAATCTATGAAATTAATTGAATTATTCCATCTTTATATCCCAGGAAATAGAAAATAAAATAAAGGGTGATCTCAAATTCCTAATAAGGAAAAGTATTCTATGGAATATATTTTGAGTAGACAGGGCATGAAAAATATTAAAGAGTATATAATTAATTCATATTCCATTTAATCAAAAACATTAGATTCAAAAAATTTCCAAGGAAAATATCAACTTAACAATCACATGTATAATATTAATTGAAATCCTATTGAGGAAAATTTATAAAGATGAATGGAATGATATTACCGTTAATTTATCATTCCATGATATTATGAACCTTACCGTTAAGGCATTGTGTTATTAAATTTCAATGAATGGTTACATATACACAAAATACCCAACTAAGTTGGAAAAATGTTTTTATCATGAGACATATTGATAAATCAAGGAGATATATCTAAATAAACCCCATCCATTACTTACATATATCTAATTCATTCCTCATATATTGAATGAAAAATATATTACATAATAAAATTTTCTTATCAATAAATAAATATTTTTATTCAATCAAGAATGTAGAACATCAATAATTTCACAGTAAATGAAATAACTTTTGGAGCAAGAATCCTTTAATTTTCACCATATGTTGAAATGGTATGCATTTAAGATAATTAATATATCATTGATTCAAAATAATTTGTTTTTTAAGGAGAAGGATAATTTACAATTAATAGTGTAGAGTGGTAGAAAACAAGATCAAAATGATCTCAAAATAAGGTATAATCCATAAATCAGAAAAGGATGATTGAAGATCATAAATTCATTACAAGTGAAGTTCTAAAATAATTAAATATATTTTGATAATTAGAAAGGAAAATTGAAGTTAAACCTTTAAAATAATTCTTTTTAAATCTATTTTAACTTTTTTGTGAAAATGAAGTTACAAATGCTTTGTAAAATTCTTTCAAACTTTAAGAAAATAATGCCTTTGTATTTTAATATAAAAAAATTATTAAAATAATATAAAAGGGGTATTAGTTTAAAAACCATATAAACTTATTAGGGAATCCAAATTGTGAATAATAATCATGGAGTCTGGAAAATGTTACATAATATTTGTTAAAAATAACATTCCTTTCATAGTTTTATAAATAAAGTCATAAACAGCTTGTTTATAAAAATTTAATAAGATTCCTCTAAAAAATTATCAAATAAATTTAATGGTATCAAAAAAATTCCTTTTTAATTAATTTAAATTTAGATAAAAACTTCCATGAAACAATTTGAAAAATATGGATATGGAAGAAAAATATTTAGGACGTAAAAGAGGAAATATTTTTGATTTTTATTAAATAAAAATCATTTGATCATTATGTACTAAGGAGAGGAAAAGTTGGAAAAAAATATGGAAAATCCAAAAATAAAAATAGGAGAATAAAATATCTGGGGTTTTATAATATAAATCTAATATAATTCTTTCAATGTATTTTTAAACATTAACAATCCCATTTAGGAGTGAGATTGTAAAATAAAAATTTATGGAATTAATTACTTTTGAATCAAAACCCATTAAATGATAAAACCTAAACTAATACTATAAATACAATAAGTATGATGGAATTCAGGATATAATATTTTAATGGGATAGTATATAAACTGTATAAAAATAATTAGGACCATAATATAAAGTATTTTTTAATAGATATGAATTGAGATGAAAACCCCTTACCTTGGATTCCTGCTTGGTCGGACACCACATATCCTCGTAAATAAAAAATTTAAATTTATTAACTACTTTATTAATAACTATTTTAAACTTTATAACATTTTTTAGGAAATTTTATAATAATTTTTCATCTATTCATTGCATATTTCTTTCTTATGTTTACTTCTTGTTTAGTTCAGTCAATTTATCCAAAATTACATCTGTATATTGACAATGGTTTGAGGTGTAATGAAAAGTTTATTCCATATCATGAATGTTAAAAAATTTCACCGATATAATTTTTATTCATTTTAAATAATTTTAGTGTCATCCATGTAAGGTGGTAATATAAAAATGAATCACATCGCTTTGTAAAAGTTGGTAGTCCAGATGTATGAAAATGCGATGTTATAATTTTAAAAACAATGGGAGGGTAAGTTGGTAGATTATATATTATATTTCCAAAATTATAATTATGTAATAAATATCTTATATATTGATAAATTATATCTTTATTAGCCTTCGATATAAGCGTTGATGAAAAATCAGTTACACTGTTGTGTGGAGATGGTAGTCTGAACGTACGCATGTGATGTGTTTTCATATTCTATAGGATATAAAAGTGATATAAATTTGATATACCATTAAAATAAAAACATATAACTATATTTAATATAATTATGTAATTATTTTAATATTTTCATTGAATATTTTTATGATTTTTAATAATGAACTTGGAAAAAAACTCGGTAAGAACATATACCTATTCTTTTGCTAAACTAATTTGGATTAAATTTTAATCCTTAATGAAATCATATTTTGGTGATACCAAGGTCTCTAGCCAGTGGGGAGGGATGTTTGGAAGTTATTTGAGTAGGTTTTGGTTGAGACACGTTCCTCTTCATGTGTATATAAAGAAGGATATGAGGTTCCCTTTTATAAGTGAGGTGTGTGGAAAACTTGTAAGTACTTGAAACTTTATTATATAATATATGTATTACTCAAGTATAGTGGCTCCAAGTTTTCATAATTTTAAATATGATAAGATTAAGGTTGAAATATAACCATAAAATGATATTTAGGGATGTTTTTGTGTCATATTGAAGCCTTATTCCTCTATTTTAACCCTTTTAACTCCTTTTACACTTAATTTAGATGACAAATATTTACCATGTTTACTATTAATTATGAATAAAAATTAACCATATTAACTAATTATAATTATTATGATTCCAAATATTGAATCCATTTTACATGATTCAAATTATATAGGTGGTAAAAATTTCTCTAAATATAAGCTCATAAAATATTGTTAGAAAATTTTCATTTTTAAGCATAAAAATGATTTTGTACTAAAATCAAGTTTAATGTGAATTAACATAGAATTAATTGTAATATATTAATTAAAATTATACTTATTTTAATTTAAAATCCAAACCAAATCTGAATTTAACCTTGGGATACTTGATTAAATGAGTAGTATCAAAATAGTTTTTATCATTACATAGATTTCCAAAATATAAAACATAAATTTATATGCTCAAAATTTAATTTTTGAATGAATTATATTAATTATTAAATATATATTTGGTAAATAAAAAAATTTCAAAAACTTTCATTTCACCCTTATATCTTGAAAATTTCATAAAAGTGACATTATTTCTAAAATCGATTTTTTTTCATTATTCACCCAAAAAACAACCATTTCAGAAAAACCTCAAAAATTCACCCAAAGATGATTTTTGCATGATAAATTAAAATTTTAAATTTATTTCATAACATTAAAATTATAAAACCTTTGAATTTGGGTTTTAATCACATTTATGAATAATGATATGTCCATTATGGTATATTTTCTTTAGAATAAAAAATAGTTCTTACTATAATTGAATCTCAGGTGTTACATTCTTTCCCATTCAAAAATTTCATCTTATAAATTTCTAGAATTTCTTATAATGAAAATATGTTGGTTTTTTATCATCATAAAATATTTAGGATCCCATGTTACCTATTCTATATTATTATTTCTCAAAAATACCTCTACCAACTGAATCGTTTGATTCTATAACACTTATTCTCTAGAATCATGAATGTGGATAAGATATTTATAATAAGATAGATCATTACCCAATTTTATTTATTCATAAGTGATTATATACAGTATATATTGAATATACATCCTCAATAATGACATATATAATACATTATTCACTTTAGATAGGTAGGTTGGTATTGTTAAATAATAAGTCATAGTTCCAATTCTTTCCAATATATAAAAAGGACTGATGTACCTATGATGTAGTTTCCTTTTCTTTATAAATAATATATTTGTATTACATGGAGGTAAATTTATTAAAACATGACCTCATATATTAAATTCCATTTTCTTATTTTAGTTATCATCAAATATTATTTTCCTGTTATGAGTTGCTTCATATGACTCTTAATAATTCTCACTTTCAACATGTTCTCATTAATAATTTATGGGAAAAAAATATTTATTTCACCAGAATCATCCCAACAAGTTTTTTTATAAAATATTTTATAATAAAAAACTTCATATAATGGTATTTTAATGATCTAATGGAAGCTAGTATTATATGAAAATTCTACTAAATTTAAATACTTATCCAATATACCTAGACAGTCAGCCAATAATGAACTCAAAATTTTTTCTAATGTTTAAAAAATAATTTCAAACTATACTTATATATTGTTATGATAAACATTTCTCAAATTTATTATGGTTTAAATATCCTTTTGAATACATTTCAAGAATTTTTCTATTAATTGTAGGGAATGATCAAATACATGTGAAAGAGGTGCACCATAAAGTCTCAAAACATTATTGATATGGATTCATGTAAGTCACTCAAGAGTTATATCGTCAAATATAGAGAGGAAACATAAAGAAATGGTATGGTGATACAATATACCCAAAAAAGAATCATTTATTTTAAGATTCATTATAAATCCAGGGACTAAGTCACTAGTAATTACAATAACCTATTGCTTTAACTACCCATAAATAAGAGTATAATATAATGGATTTCACATTTTTACATTCTTATGATCATTTTGGTCTATGGTTATTTATAATTAGGAAAAAAATTAAAAACAAAATTGGACACGTCCACACAGTGTGCATTTTTTTAACAAAAATAGGGCTTTAGGTTTACACCTTTATTCATTAAAGACACTTTTTCTTCTTTTAACATGATTACAAAGTGTAATGTTCGAAATTTAAATAGTTTATATTTAAAATTAGATCTAGTGAAGAACATTTTAAAATTTATTATTACAGAAAAAGTCTAGTAAGGGAAATAAAGATAAAGAAATATTATTAGTCTAGAGAAAACATGAAAACCCATCAAATGTTTTCTCCTTTTCCCAATAAAATTTTGATCACATAAATGAAACATTTATACATATGAAAATCAATATTTTCACAAATAAAACATAATACATTCCATTATTTTGAAAAAAAAATCATTAAAGAATCTTGAGTCACATGGGAACCCATGAAAACATTTCTTTGAAAAAAACCTTTCAAAATAAAAAAATTTCTATAAAAACCTTTTTTTGAAGAATAATATAGGTTTTTTATAAATTAATATTCATAAATAAAGTTCACCAATGTTTTAACCCATTTAAAAATTATAAATTCCAAATTACTTCCATAGGATAAAATAGCCTGGTTATCTCACTTATTTTAACCTTCGAAGACTAAATCATTACCCAATGCATTGGAGTTATATATTAGGATTAGCCATAATAATGATATATTATATGATAACCCATAATCATATATAAGGTTAAATTATCATATCATGATTAAAAAAATTTCATATTTCAAATTTTTTCAAAAAACCATTAACAAATTCATTTGATCCCATAAGAAACAAAACATTCCATTTTTTCATAATCATTAGGAAAAATATTGTTTTTATTTGAAAACTCTTAAAAATATAAAATTACTAGAAGAGTGGTAAAATGATATAATTTTAAAAATTTAAGTTTTAGAGGAATCTTGATAATTAATAATGGATATTATTGTGGGAGAATTTTGTCAATTTTTATATATTAAAAAACCTTATTTTTTCACTTCTGTAAAAAGTCAAAAATTAATATATATAGAAAACAATGAAATTTTTATTTTTTAATAAATTCTAATATCATCAAAAAAAATTATTCAAAATTTTTTTTATAATAAATAAAAAAATTCTTGAAACATTTAAATGAACATCTATATGGAATAAAAAGAGTTGGAAGGAAAATTTTGTAACAATTTTTTTCAAAGAAAATTTCCTTACCTTAATTCTCATATAGCTTCATACATTATTTTAATAATTAATAATAAAATTTTATTAGTTATTTAATTTCTTAAAAAATATATTAATGTTAATTTTATTAACATTATTCCTTTTATTTCAATAATTACCATGTATTATTTAGTCGCTAAAATGGTTAATTTCACATTTGAATTTTAGTATCATTCAATTTATAAACTCAAAAGAAGATCAGTGCACAAACTATGGTCAAAGGTTTTATGGTTAAATTACCTAAATAATTGTAAAAATTATTTTTATAAATTAAATTCAGTTTTAAAATCAACTATGAATGTAATACATGAAAAATGAATCACATAGTTTCCTGGAGATGGTAGTCTGTATGTACACATAAATGATGTTTTCATTTTTATAAAATTTAAAAAAGAATAAAGTATATGATGTTTTAACTTTATAGAATCATAAATTTTCAATAAATTTCATATTTATTCATTTGTTCCATCCTTATGTCTAGCCTTTTAAGTGGAAATAAAAAATGAATCACATCGCTTTGTGGATGCTATAGTCTTTATGTATACACAAGTGGCATTATCATTTTCCAATGAATCGAAAGGTAATAAGGTAAGTAATGTATTATATTTAAATAAAAAATGTTTATGTCATTAATATCATATACATTCATTTAATCCTTATTTTATACCAGTGATATGATCCAGTGATCAAAAATAAAACACATCACCTTATGGAGTTGGTAGTCCACACATACACATGAGTGATGTTTCCATTTTAAATAAGATGGAAAACAAGATGAAAAATGGTTTTACCACAATAATAATAATATTTTAGTATATAAAATATAATTATTTTTTAAATTGGGCATAGATAAATAATATTTTAAGGAGGTAGAATAATAAATAACATGAAATACTCAGTTAATAATTATTCCTCTTCATTGGAAAACCTCCCTTGGATTACACATTAAGCATTATTAGGTTGGTCTTTTAGTGATACCAGGACCTCTAAGATGTTCAGAGTATATTTGGTAAGTAATTTGGTTAGGTATTAGCTGATCTTGATTGCTCAATATGTGTGAATAAGTGAGGATAGTAATTCCCTTTAAAAAGTGGGGGGAGTGACACATTTGTAAATACTTAAATCATTTAAATATATTATAAGTCTTTCTCAAAAGAAAGTGGCTCGAAATTGACATATTCCAAATATAGGATGAGGATAAATATAAATATACTAATCCAATAAAATCTAAATATGTTTTTATAAAATTTTAAACCTTATCATTTAGTTTGAATCCCTTCATTGACTCTTTTAATCATTATAGTGGTCATAAAATTTTTCCAAGGTTAGTATTCATGATTAAACAAAATAAAATAGAAATTTATAAAAAAAATTAAAATACTCATAAATTATATGGATGTAGTTTAATATATTTTATTTATATATGTGTTTGAAAT
This sequence comes from Viscum album, assembly GCA_963277665.1. NCBI lineage: Eukaryota > Viridiplantae > Streptophyta > Magnoliopsida > Santalales > Viscaceae > Viscum > Viscum album. The sequence goes on along the minus strand of OY728130.1, from coordinate 2,100,593,873 downwards.
AATATTAATATAAATACACAAAGAGCAACAAAAATAATTTTTAGAAAAATTCCCTTTTAAGCATAAAATGATTTTATACCAAAATCAAGTATAATGAAAATTAATATAAAATTAATTAGATTTTTTTAATAAAAAGGGTATAATTTTACTTCAATATTAATCCAAAATAGAATGGGGATTCTTAAATAATTTAATTTTTAATAAAAAATGGTATTTTCACTATTCACCAAAAAAATCAATTTTTCATTAAAACCCCAAACATTCACCCAAAGCTAAATTTTTTATACCAAATTAAAAAAATTAAATACTTTTTAACAAATTAAAAATTTATATTTTAATAAAACCATGTAATACATGGGAAAACATTTTAGTTAAATAAAACTATTCCTTTCTCGATTGAAAAATTGTATAATGTCATTAATGAAAATGTGATGAATATGAATCTGTAAAAATGATTACTTATAGATTAGAAGTTTTATTTATTTTCATGAAGACATAGATTTTTATATTATTCCCATAAATAATAAATTTAATCCTCTCAATTTTATTCATTACTTAGATAAGTGAATGTATTTTTCACTCATAACTTTTTATGATTCCCATGCAACTTCCCTAATCATGTGATTCCTCTATAAAATAATAACATGGTGAATCTACATCTTTAGTAATACCTTATCTCTTCAATCCAAAATTTTAATTGTATTTTCTTCATATGAAATATTCTTATACAACTCTACCAAATATAGTTTTAAATAATATTTACATTGTCAACCATATCTACTACCAACTTTAATCTCAATAACTTTATTTCAAAAAATTCATCCTAAATTAATGGAGTTTAACATTTCTTTCCATATAATTCCTCAAAAGGTGTTATCTGTATTATTTAATGAAAACTTTTACTATATGAAAATTATACAAATGAAAGGTGTATATCCAAACATCCCTAAAAATACAATTATCAAATCATCCAAAGCCTAAATTTTTTATTATGACTATTGAAAAGATTTATAATGAAAAGTTATATTGAAATTTAATTTATTTCTAAAATAATTTTTTAGTCCCTTCCAGAAATTCAATGTAAATATTTGATTATAGTCAGATGTAATAAAATTTGAACTTCATGTAACCTGAAAATACTATTAAGGTAAATTTTAGAAAGTTTATATTAAGACATAGTATCTTAAAATAAGAAGAAATGTGAAGATTTATTTAAAAAATAAATAATAATTGTAATCTTATTATTACCATGATATTGGTTTGGTAATCCAATCACAATATCTATATATATTCTATTATTTCTATTAATCCGAAAAAAAATGATGAAAAATCACCTTTAGTATTTTTCATTCAGTATTAACATGTTGAAAATTTTAAAATTTCATGGTAAAATTAATAATATATTTATTTATTCCGTCCCACTAATAATGCTACTAAGGATCAATATATATTTTACTACAACCGATATTAACATAAAATTATGGTCAATGAGCTTTACTAAACAATTACTTCATAAACTAGGGGTCACCTAGAACAAATAACCACTTTCCAAATATGATAACACCTTCTTTATCAATATAAAATTTTTTGAAAACTACCCTTATTGAATGATTCTAATATTTCATTCAAATAATGAACTTATTTTTGTGAATGTTTAATTATATCGGAAAAACATGATTGCACTGACACCTAAACCAAAAGTGATAGAGTTCTTGTATGCACAACATTGAGTATGAAATTCACTAAATCATTTACCAAAGTATCATGTTAAAAACTTAACATGATTAATGATATATTGTTTTTTTTACTCAAGTAATTAGCTATTTTCTTTTCATTTCATGTATTACAGTGAATCATGCAATTATAATCCTTTATCAGTTACATCCAACTTATTTACCTCATTCTCAACTCTTTTTGAGTGAATATATACATTAAACTTTTATGGTCAGTATATATTTCACATTTTACTCAATATAATATTTTCCTCCAAATTTTTAAAGTAAAATACCACTACTATAAGATCAATATAATGTGTAGGGTAATTCGACTAATCGAGTTTTAATTGAAAATAATGATATAAAATTACCCAATCATCTTGCATCAAGATACAACCAAGTCCCTTCAAAGAAGGTTCAATGTAAATAAAAAATTCACCATTTATTATTGTAAAGGTTAAACTAGATTATTAAACAATATTCCATTAAATTCCTAAAAACATTCATCTCATTCCTTTTTCTAGATGAATTTTACTCAATTTTTAGTTATCTTTTTTAGTGGAAAAGATAACCAGGAAAAGTTTTCAACAAACCTTTATTAGTAACTAGATAATCAAATAAAAATTTAAATCTTAGTGATATTTAAAGGTATTTTCCACTCTTCCACCTATTTAGTTTTAGCTTTATTAATAGTTATTTTATATTTAAAAACATTAAGAATAAGAAATGAAATATTTTATAACCAAAAATAATTTTTTATAAACTTTTATATGACTAATTTTATGTTAAGGAATGCAGAACTATCCTTGGATTTTTTTCACTATCCTCGCGAATTTTAAAATAAATTATAATATCATCAATGAAAAATATAGTAAATTTATCTAAATTATAATTGAAAACTATTTTCATAAGATTTAAAAATAAAGTGGGTTCACTCATCAGCCCAAAAAAGAATAACCACATACTAATAAAGTTCATACCTTTAATGAAACGATGTACTAAATATGTATTTATCTCACACCTTCAACAAGTGAAACCAAAACCTAAGACCAATCTTAAAAAAAATACTTGGAACGTAGGAGATGATCGAACAAGTCCTAAATATGAGGTAGTGAATACTTTTTCTTAACTATAATATTATTGATAGATCTATAATCAATGAAAACACTCATTTAACTATGATTATTTTTAAGAAAAACAAAAAGATCACCCCATGGTGAAGTGATGGGGTGGATAGAACCCTTATCAACTAACTCTTTTAACTACTTTTTCAATTATAAAAGTTCTATTAGATCCATTTGATAAGGGTATTTGAAATTGGTTTAGCTTATAGAACTAATTCAATAGTGAATTCAACATCCAAATCATGAATAATTCTAGGAAAATCATTAAGGAATACAACCATATGTTTATTGACTACTAGAAAATCACTAATTTTAACAATTATTTTGCTTTTAATGATATGTGTAAGATAAGTTTTAGTTCCATATTTTATAATTTTAACAATTTATTAAAATGTTAACAAAGGTATGAATTCATTCTTATTTAAACACTAAAACACATTCTAAAAAATAACTTCCTTGAATCTTCAATTTATCTTTTAATGATAAACTGAAATCCAATCAATTACCATAATAACATTAAACTATTTAATGGTAAAGATTACAAGGTTTTCATGAAAATCATTCCATAAAAGATATCTAGATGATTTTAATGAACTCTTGTTTCCTTATACTACCCCGATGAGTTTTTACCAAATTATATGACTTTATTTATTGGAAACGTATTTCCATTTTACATGAAAATTTATTAGATATCAAAGGCCATGTGGATCATGAATAAAATAAGACATTGGAATAATCTGAATAAAAAAGTAATGTGCCTTCACCACTTCAATTGAGGGTCTCGCATCTACTTTCATTATAGAAAAATACTTGTATGCCCCTTTATATTTCTAATATTTATGATTCCCATCTTGAGTAACTAATTTTAGATATGTTTTGGTATAATGTCCCAAAAAATGGCAATTAGGAAATATTACTAATGGATGCCTATATTTGTTCCATTATTTTTCTTATAAAAACTCTATCCTTTTATTCATGAGAAAAATTAAATACCTTACTACATCGTTATCACTTTACTAATCTTATAAAACATTATTTCAATTTTTTTACTATATTTGTAACATTTGGGGGCTTTCCACTAGATTTCCTAGTTGAGTGCTTCTATATTTATGGCCACATTGACTAGATCTAACCCTTGTTGTCATGAAGTACATGAGTGTTGGAAATTTATATCTCAAATTTCTCTTTATAATAAACAACATCTTCAATATTATTAAATCCACAGGAGTACAACAATCTTTATAAATTTATTTTTTGTCTTGTGTAAAATATATCAATTTTACTCTCATAATCTAGAACACACTTTTGTTCATACAAGGCCATTCTGGTAGAATAATCTTAAAAACACTAGATCTTTTTCATTTTCTTCAACTATAGAAATTTCATTTCCATTCAATATTGAATATCTTTAAGAAAATATGTTTCAAGGAAAAAACTATTAAACATCATCCACTATATAGAATCCAACTCATCCTTTTCCTTGATATTCTTAATTATATACCATCATCAATCAGTTTCTCCTTCAACATGAAAAATAGAAATAATTAACTTTTCATTTTATATGCATCTTAAAACATAGAATATCTTCTATGATGTATTTTTATATCCTTCAACTTTAATTGGCTCTGATGTTCCACCAAAATATGGTTCTAATCATTCTATACCTCTAAATTGGAAGTTTATTATCACCATAATCCCATACTACTTCACCTTAAATGTTTCCCCTATAGAAAACCATTCTAAACAAGAATGGTTTTAATGAAGTAATAGGTAAAACACTAAAAATATATCTCAAAATAATAAAAACCTAAATCTAAATCTCCTAAGATTAATTTTTTATATTATCCTAACCTCTATAGGTTTCTAAACCCCAATTTGATGCCAAATATTACAACCTATTACTTTAATAGTCCATAAATACAAGTTTAATAGAAATAATTTCATATTTTTACATTATATTGGTCTTTCAGCATTAGATTTTTATAAAATTAGGAAAATAATTATAGAAAAAATTGGATACATCCATACTATTTACATTTTTTCACAAAAATAGGGCTTTAATTTTACACACCTATTTCATTCAAGGTATGTTTTCTTCCTTTAAGACAGGATAAAAGAATAATGTTTCAACTTTCTATTGTTCCTACTCAACCTAACATTATGTGAAAAACATTAAAAATATCTGATAAGAAAAAAAATATCAGTAAATTATATAAAAATAAATAAATTCCATTATTCTAGTAAAAACATAAAAATGCATGAAAATGTTTTACTTTTTCGCAATAAAACTTTGAGAAAATAAATTTACGTTTATACTTATAAAAGTCAAAATTATATCTAAAAAAAAATTTATAAACCATTATTAATCATAGTAAATAATTAATAAATCTTTAGGCACATGGGAACTCATGAAAACACTACTTTTAGAACCATTCACTTTTTAAATTTCACAAGAATTTTTTATGTTATAAGAATAAATTATTTACATAAAAACCATTTTAGCGTGCATAATAAAGCTATCTTGGAATATAATATTCATAACCCATTTTTACACATATTTAACATGTGTTAAAATAACTGAATAATGGTTAATTGTATTGGATTAACCAACCTGGTTATATACCTTTTTTCCATCTAAGGCTAAATCATTACCTAATACATTTTAGACATGTATCAGTCTCACCCATATTCAAGAGATATATCAGGCTCACCCATCATCATATATACTTATCAGGTATCATATATTAAATGAAACAACTTTAAACATTCATTTTTTATCATTAAACATTATAAAAACTTATTTAAACCCATAAGGAAAATATTTTCCATTTTAACATAATCGTAAGGAGAAATACACATTTTCTTTGATGACTCATAAAAATGAAAAATTTCCAAAATATTAGAAATATGATCAAATTTTAAAATAAATATTAACATTTCTAGGAATCTTGATGATGAATAATGTATATTATGGCAGTAAATAGAATTCAATATGTATACATTCAAAAAATCATTCTTTTTTACTTTTATAAAAAGTTGAAAATATCACATTTGGGAAAATTTGAAGATATCCCTTTTTAATAATTTGTAAAGAAATTATGGTATAGTAGAAGATGAAATTTATAAAACTTTTATTCATAAATAATAACTTTCTTGAAAAATTTAAAAGAACCTAGAAATGGAAGAAGTAGAGTTGTAAGGAAAAAATTAAAATAATATTTTTAAAAAGAAAGTCCCTTACCTTAAGTCTAGTCAAGATTTGTTTGTTCTATAAATACTAAATAATTAAATTTTATTGGTTATTCAATTGATTTTGAAAAATTTATATTTTTATTCAAATATATTTATTTTCATTAATTAATTTATTATCATGTTTCATTTACTTACTAAAATGTTTAAGTTCACATTGGAGGTTTTGGGGTCGATCGGTTTATAACCTCAAAAAAACTATGTGTTGAATGTGAAAAATGGTTTATCGTTCTATTTCCTCTATAATTTTAAACATTTTAAATTTATCATATTTATATAGTGAATATACTTTTAAAACAATTCATCTACAATGGTCCTGAAAAATGAATCACATTGTTTCATAGAGATGGTAGTCCGTATGTACACATGAATGATGCTTTAATTTTTCTAAATGGTGGAAAATAAATAAAGTAAATAATATTTTAATTTTATCGAATAATAAATATTTTATAAATATAATATTTATTCATTATTTATATCTTTGTGAAATCAAAATAAAATCACATCACTTCATATAGGTGGTATTCTACACGTACGCATGAGTGTCATTATCATTTTCCATCGAATTGTAGGGTAAGAAGGTAAGTAATATATTATCATTAACTAATAATTATTATTTTATAAATATAATATATATTTATTTTATCCATCATTTTAAACATGAATAATATCTAGTGCTGAAAAAAACACATTTCTTCATGGAGGTGGTAGTCCATAAGTACACACGAGCGATGTTTTCATTTCTCATAAGATGAAAATGGAGATAAAAATGGTTTAAAAATTAATCATAATAAAATTTAAAATAATTTATTATATTTATTTTATCATTTTAGAATGTTTAAGAATATTTTAAGGATTTAGAATAAGAAATAAACATGAAACACACAGTTAATAATTATACCTCTTCATTGGAAATCCTTCATTGGCTTACACCCTAAGCTTTATTAGGAGGAAATTTTGGGTGACCAAGACCACTAGGAAATGGGTATAATTGTTTTTAAGGTATTTGGGTAGTTATTGGATGAGATAGAGTGCTAAAAATGTGTGAATTAGTTAGGAGATATGGTGACCTTTTATAATTGATGGGAGTGGCACACTTATAAATACTAAAAACTTTTAAATAAATTATATGTATTTATCAAAGTAAAGTGAAAAAAATGACATATTATTAAGATATGATTAATATTATTCTAAATAGAGTAATATAATAAAATATGTATAGGTTTTTATGATATTATAATCTTTATCACCTAGTTTTAACCCCCTAATTAACTCTTTTTACCATTACCGTGGTGAAAAAGTTTTACTAAGGTTACTATTCATAAATAACAGTAATAAAAATAAACTTATTAAAAAAATTATAATCCAAATTACAAATATGAAACCAATTTTACTATACTCAATTTCTATAATCGGTATAAATTAATTTAAAAATAAACACACAAATTATAAAAAAATAGTATTTAGAAAAAATCATTTTTTAAGCATAAAAAATATTTTATAGAAAAATAAAATATAATGTTGATTTATATGACATTAATTAGACTATGTTTAATTATATGGGAATAAATTTACATTAAAATCATTCCAAAATAGAATGGAATATCTTAAGAAATTGATAGTTTTAATAAATGTATATATTTTCATGATTCACCCAAAAATCATTCTTTTCATAAAAATCCCAAAAATTGACCCTAAGATAAATTTTATATGATGAATCCAAAAATGAAATAACTTTTATCATATTAATATTAAAAAAAATTAATATAAAATTTTTAATTAAAACCACGTAATTCATATAAAAATAATTTAGTAAAATAAAACTACTCCTTTTTTTATTTAAATTTTATATAAATTCATTTATAAAGATATGATTAATATTAATCCCAAAAAATGAATAATTTTAAATAATAATATTTATTTATTTCATGTATTACCCAATTTATAAATGTATTATATTTTCACTTCAATATATGAATATGGCGATGTTTCATGACTACTATTGAATGTTATCTCTTAGTCTTTACCTATTGAGAAACCAAGCATCTTGATACATAGTCGGTAATTTCATTCTTCCTATTATCCCACAAAAAATTGTCTCTAAAATTCCAATACATATTTGTGCTACTAGGGTGTATAGTGAAATTTTAGTCCTAGGATTCATCAATAAATTTCCTCTTCAACTCATATACTTAAGGAACATGTGGTCTTTTTCCAAGTTTCAACACGCTATCTTCATAAATAAAGCCTTACATATTCACATACCTTTTAACATTATTTTTTAAAATATTCTCATCAATATGGGACCATTTTATCTTCTCCAGTAATTATTCTTTTCAAATAATTTAAGGGAGTGATTTTTCATCGTCTATAATGATTCTCCTATCCAAATATACTAAATTCATAAATCTAAGATCTTTTTTAATCCTTTTTTTAGTTTGAAATCCATGATATTTTATGCCTAATTAATTATCCACCTTATTTTTTTCCAGGGTGGTAGTGTATTCAGTATTCATAATCCTTGAGTAGCTATACCCATCTAATTTTCTCATGTTGAGTTATTTTTATAAAAACATGTATTTCAACCTTTTTTGATCCGTATGTATCTCATATATTTCACCATAGTTAAAATACCATTATATTTCCAAAGAAAATATTAGTTTTTTATACTCAATATCATTAGTAGTAAAATTATATCCATGAATATTTAACTATTTTAATTCATGATAAACAATTATATCATTCTGCATAAGGACACATCTTCGCACTTTCTTTGATTCATCAATATAAATCGCAAAACTATCGCTTCCTAAATTTAATGTCTATATTTGTGCATTGAAAAATCTCTTATTAAGTTATTTATAATTTCTTTACACTATTATACCCATATTAAATGAACCCCTTAACATTCTAACTTAGTTAATGGGTTATCTAATCTGGATTTTTTTTAAACAAAATTCTAAGAGTAACATGATAATCCAAGGAAACAGCATATCTTGATTACTTTAGTTGGTATTGTAAATTATTTAACTACTATTTTGTTTGAAGTATCAAATAATATTTCATCCTTGTAGAAAATATTACTATGAAAAGAAACATCAGGAAGACATAATTCACACTTACTAAATTTCCCATATTGCTCATTCCCTCTGAGAGTTTAAATAATGATCGTCAAATGGATTTTATACACTTCATAGATTTTGGATTATAGTAACATTTCATTGATAAGTACCAAAATAAAATTATAACAATACTTTTTTAATACTTTTTTTATCAAAACCATAAAAACAGAGGGTTCATTAGTCAATATAAATGGTTTAGTTCACATTAGTCATTTTGTGGCCGTTCGGTTCAAATCACCAAAGCAGTTTCAGTATCATTTTAATTGTAAAAATTCAATTTCCATTGGTTCTATAAGCTCAATATTTATCTTGAATTTTTTTATATTATATATAAATAAATGAGTTCAATTGATCAATAAATTGTTACTTTTTTGTGAATCTTTCTCGATAAGCTTGTTTTTAACAATTTGAAATAACTATGACTATTCACTTTTATTTACTTTGTCACAATGGATGTATCACCATATTATAGTTTTGAAAAAATATTAAATTTATAATTATTAAATATTATAACAATTATTTTTTCTAAATCATTCATTACATAAACATTATAACATCATTCATATATCTGGTAAAACATACCCAAAAAAGAACACATTATAACAGTTGAATGGGTAAGAACATATTATTGAATAAGTATAATATCACTTTCAAAAAAGAATTATGATTTTAAAAACTTTTTATTAATGTGTTAAAATGGATTCAAGAATAGTTATATTAATAATATGGGTAAAATAAAATAGAAAAAAGTTATTACTTACAATGTGTCTTGATATGCTCGTTTGAGGTGATTAAATTTTATGATGACAATTTCATATTAATATTATTAATATTACAACCAAGTTTTATTTTAAAACCTTAATAAAGTTATAAATACAATATTTATTCATGAAATACCTTTTTATAACCATACATGTTAAGTAGTGATGAAAAATGAGATACATCAATCATGGAGGTGATGTTCTACAATTAACATAGGTGATGTTTTTATTTTTCATTATAATGATGGGATGTAGATAATGTATTTTACAAAAACATAATAAAATCTAAGTATATTAATTATATTAATTTCATTATATTATGATGGGTATGATAGATTTGGAGTGGGTGGAAGAAGAAAGAAGCTTAAAAGAACTTGGTTAAGACAATTACCTCTTCCTTAGATATCCTCTTTTAGGTTACACCTTAATCCCTATTACATTGGTATTTTGGGGAGACTAGAACCTCTAGGATAAGATAATTTGGGTTAGGGATGATTTTTGGTAGATATGTTTCAAACTATTAAGCTTTATGTGTGAGGAGAAGTGGGGTGTTCAAGGGGTCCCTTTATAAGTGAGGGGGTGGCACTCCTATAAATATATGATTTCTTTGAAAATTTAAAAGATATTATAATGTGGCTATAAAATAAACTCAACCAATAAAATTGAGACAGTTTTTGTGATAATTGAGGAATAATTTTTTTGTTTAACTTCCTCTTTATCCTTTTTAACCGTTATCATGGTGAGGAACTTTTAACACGATAACTTATTTTTATTAGAACAAATGAATTAAAATTTAATACCTAATTTGAACCATACAATTCCAAATTTGAAAATAATTTTATAATATTCAATTTATTAATAATGTAAAAAATTAAATTTAATATATGTGTGCATAACTTAATAAAAAACTATTTTTAGAAAAATTCATTTTTAGGCATAAAAATGAATTTACACCAAAATCATGTATGGTATTGATTTCTATTGAAATTATCAGTTTATGAATAAATATAGGAGTGTTATTTGAATTTAAATGAAATATAAAAATTAATGGATATTTATAAATAACTAATTAAATTAAAAATACCCAAATCATGTATGATATTGAAAAATTGGATTGTTACGACTTTAAAACCCAATTTTATGTTCTTGATGGACAATATTTAGCATAATAAAACACATTCTATAGGCGATACTATTATACAAGATCACAGTTCATTTCAAATGTTTTTATTTTATTACTCATGTATCCAAAATAGGAATATGTATAAAATGTTATGTTTGTTAGTAGTTGGAAGGAGTTTAGATGAGTCATACCCATGTGAACTCTACATGTGCACCCTAGTTTTTTTTCACCCTTGACCATGCATGAATATACCAAAGACATTCAAAAAAAACCATCTTTTTTACCCTAATCTCATGCACCAAATCCACCTTTTTCAAATCCTTCTCTCACACCCATCTTCTACATTCCTAGGACACCCAGTGTGAATCCTTTTCACGCGCCCTCTTCATTGTGTTAAAGTCACATTGTGAAATGACTTCCCACTTTCTCATACACTTAATTCCAAATATTTTATATGTGAATCCTATTCATAACATGCAACCTATTTTTCAATGCCTCAAAACCCCTATTGTTAACACCTAATCTTCTCCACACATTCCCGACTCTAAACATTCAACCCTCAACACCAAAGAACCCATATTCGAGGAACCTATGAATATGCCTTTTGTGAATGAATTATATAATCCTAAACCCTAATCTGATTTACTAAGATAGTGAATGAGATGTGGTTAAAATAATATAGCCTCACCCTAGACTCTTTTTTCTTATAAATAGAACAAATGTTCCTCATTTTGACACACGAATGCATAAAGAGGAAAAAAAACAACCTAACAAGTATCTCCATGAAAAAAGGTCTCCCCAACTCCTTTATGTGATTTTTTAAACCAAAATAAAAGTATAATAGATAAATTCAGGACAGATAAAGGTTAATAACCCCATATTTGGTGGATTAAACTAGGTCACCACATGCAGAACTGACCCTTAGATTATAATTTTAGGGTCCCACATGCTCATGTCACCCTGGGAGGTTCAAAATATCAAGACACTTCATTTTACCCACCAACAAGATATACACATCACACAACCCTCCAAATAAAGTGAAATTTTACACTAATACAACTATATTTACACTTCAATATAAAATCTATATAATGGAAACACGTTTCTCTACCCTACACTAAAGAAACACTTTATATAGACCCCCAACTAGGGGACAATTTTCCTTATTAATCTATTAAAACTCCAATTCTCTATAGTCCCTATAATAGGTAGTGATATTCCCCATATATCTATTTTTGAGTGTGATATTTCCTAGAACCCTATACCTAGGAAATAATTTTCCAAAGTCCAAATACCTAAAAAAATCTCAAGCCTCACACTTGGGTTCCACTTAACTTTGGTCCTCTCATTGTCGTGTCAACCCACCTTTCCCACTACCCAGGCCACATTCCTCTAAAATCCTCCTCCATGGCCTCATAAGGTATCTAACCAAGCCATACACGCCATTTTTCATCTCATTGATCACATATTAATTTGAAAATGGTTTATTCCTTTTTTTTTCTTCCCATGATGATAGGATCCTTAGGGTAATCGTGATCTTGTATTCCCTTGATAATATGGGTCTATATCATGAATATACTAATAAAACCTATCCAAGATCATGCTACTCATATTGGTAGACTCATATTAAATATCATGTTATCTCAAGCATCTAGCAGAAACCTCTGTCCCACTCAATGAGCTCGGTACATATCATGGGCCTCCTAATATGTGTCATCCCTAGAACATGCCTTCACCTAACTCTCCTACTTGTCAATTCATCTCAACACAACATATTAAAAATCCTTAATCATGTCTTTCCTTCTCCAAATAAAATCATGGGCCTTATACTAAGTTTAAATCTCACACTTTTTTTTAGTTACTAACAAGAAAGTTGAACCAGAAATGGTTTCTCATGTATAATCCCAACACCAACCCATTGTTAAAAAACTTTCTCAAAATATTCATAGATACACGGAATTAAATTGTACATTATTTAGTCCTTACTATATGAAAATAATATACACAATGTTTATTCTTTATCATAGGATTTTAAATTATAAGTATTGTTCCTATCACACATCATTTAAATTATATAACTAAAACTATGTGAATTTTGATTCATATTGAGACATGATATATAGGACACCTCAAAGAGGTTAAATCTTAACATATATGAACTGTTATTATCTTATATTCCCCTCAATTGGTTATATCTCTAAAACTTGACCAACTGTTTTATGTGATGATCATGAGAAACTAACCACCTTATGTGATGAGCATAATATTCCATATGTGATGAAAAGTGGATGAAACATAATTCCATATGTGATTATTATAATATAGTCCATATCTCCCTTAAAAATGGGTGAAATAGAGGATGAGAAAGAAAAAAGGGACTCCTACTAGGTGTCTGTAGACACCAGGTAATGTGTTCCATGAACTTCTCCACAAAATTAAAGGTGTGAACCTCACTTATTCACCAAATTCTAAGTTTGAGTAAAATAATTCTTTATAGAGGAAGGATTATACTGGATTTACAAGTGTCGTGAACCCAAAACTCATTAAATGATCTTGAAAATTTCATGGTGTGACTCACTATTTTTCATGGGGCTTAGTGACAATAGAGAAGGCACCATCCCAAAGGGACAGGACCGAAGGTTGACATTGAGGAAAAGAAGGGGTGCAGGGGCATAAGCCCCATGGTATGGAGAAGTATGTTTTCCGAGGTGGTTTGAATAGCCCCCTATATGGTATGCCTACGCATACCACCTATGCATAAAGAAACCAGCATAGGTCCTACCCATATAGCCCAATGTATAGCCCCTACACCAAGGACCTAAGTCAGGGACCTACGTGGTAGTTTAATTTCTGCACCCCTATATGAGGGGACCTATGCTGTGGAGCTATTCCAAAGACCTATTTGGAAAAAAAAATATTTTCAACCAGCCCCCTCCTTGCCTATAAATAGGACCCTTAGGCTCCCCATTTCAAGAATAGAAAAATTCGGAAGAACTATTGAATCTATCATTGCATAGCTCCTTCACCCAGGTCCCCATAATTTTCTCAAGTAAATATCTAAAAACAATAGAAGAGATAAATAAAAGGGATAAAAAAGATAAAAGTCCCTTGAGAATCTAAAATACAATATACTTTTTTGAGTACCCTCCTTTCATAAGAATAATTCACCTACACAAGGTCCTTTTCTTAAGAAAAGAATTGCAAGAGATACTTCCAAGGACATCAAGGGATACCTAGGGTGGTTAAGTTAAGACATCACACTAGTTTTGTTTCCTTGATATTCTATCACCCAAGGCATATCAAGCCTTTACATGATTATCATTCTTGTTTTAATAATTTTTTTAGTTCCTCCAAGGACCTATGCGGCATACCTACATGGCATACCTATGCGACCTGCCTGCGTGGACCACCCATGTGATCCATCCTTTAAGGCCTCTTCTAAGCCACCAATGGATGGGTCTATCCTTCCTTGGATTCCTTGTCTAAAAGGGACCAAGTTGAAACCTCCACCAAAACCTCCTTATTTACCAAACCTTTAGGAAAGGTACATTAGTGTGTATACTATTTTGGTTTGTATATATACAGTCAGAGGTTTCTAAAAATTTTCTTATATGGGACTCATGATTCTAAGGATGTTTGTATGTTTTAATATCTATGGTCATTTGGAACCTTACCCTAAGGATAGTGTTGGGGAGTTACCAATGTCGGATTCAGAGAATAGGACTCTATCATCCCATCTTTATCTCTGAGATCCAAAGCCTTGGGTTCCTAGCTGGGAGCATAAGGATCACACTTAATTTTATCTTCCATATGGGATTAGATCCTCCCCTACTAACCACCCAATTTTATGGTATCTCTCCAAGATTAAGCCCCTAGAAATTTATGTCGAACCTAATTACCTTCACCATAATTTCACATTGAAAGTTTTATTGCTCTGTAACCTCATCCATCATCGCCCCGACTTCTTTTTTTGTAGGCCCGACCTCTTCCACCAGCGGAGGAAGGAAAGTGTGTGAATTTGTTAAATCTTTTACATTATCTTGATTCTCACACCAATCATGAATCACACAGGCTTAGAGATTTGTTATGATAACAACATCTAAACAATACACCTCATTTCTTAGACTACAAGAAATTTTATTCCCATAATAACTAGGATATGTAGGAATCCTTCACCCAGGTCTTGATCTCAATGGACATCCTCCTCAAGAGTCTATCCCAATTCCCATAATATGGGCATCCTCCTTAGAATTAAGACCTAAATTATCCCCCAAATCTCCATGAGTTAAAACATCCCTCATGAGCCCTATTGTTGGGCATCCTCCTTAGGAGTAAACCCCAACCCATTTCTCTCAAATGTGCATACTCTCCTATGAGACTTATCGAACTATGTGGGATTTGATTCCCATCCAAGTGGGATACGTAGGAATCCTCCCTGAGGTTCAAACCCAACACTCCAAATCAACCCTATTCTCTCTGGGAAACATTCCTCGTATGGTCTGATCTAACCTGGAAACCCATTTCCTTTAAAGGCGCCTTGGGTTTCTTCATCATAAGTCCCACACCAAGCTTTGAATAAGCACCTTCCAACTAGATTTTCTTACCACATGAATTTAAACTATACATTTAGGTCCTTATCACATAACCATAAAAGGTATGATGTGTCCCATTAAGCCACATTGAACTATGAGGGTTTTGTTTCCTTTCACGAGGACACGTGTGTAGCCCATATATCGGTAAAATCCAACATCAAAACAACTTTCATCTCCCTGGATGATAATAAACTCCAAATTAAATTTTTATATCCCTAGATGAAAATGAATTCTAGATTGACATTCATCTACATAGATGACCATAAATTTTAGAGTAACCCAACGAGTGGCTTAAATACAATCATCATCATAAGAACGACTAAATAATATCTAATTAGTATATAAAAGGATACTATTTATGGATAACCTAGAATACATATAGATATCCCCATTGATAAATAAACTTCAATTCATACGGATGATTCTAAATTCAACACTTTCTAAATAATTGATTTCAAATTTCAAGGGAAACCTACATTATTCTTGGTTAAGAAATAAGGATTCATGAAAATATCTTAAATATATAAGAGATATCCAAAATCAGAAATAATCCCCCCCCAAGGGTGCAATGAGCCCAACCTCCCATCCTCCTGACCAATGATAGTTCTTAAGTATCATAGGTCACCAAACCTAATAAACTCCTACCTTTGGAAAATAGGTCTCTTTGGATACAGAATCGTTGTGTGTTTTTGTTTCCATAAATAAATACGATGGAAACCGTCTGAAAGTAGTAATTCCTAACCAGAACACTTGTTCAAGGGTAAATAGTATACACTCTAACCCTAGCCTCTCTTATATAGTAACAACAGACCTGATGAACTAGAAATACATACTTTTACATATATCCCACACAAACCATTTTAGGTTCCATTCACCATGTAGTCCTAACTACATGAAATTAAACCTCATAACATATCATACATTATATATAACTTTAATCTTATTTTAATAGTTCATGGATGCATGACCGTAAATGAAAATTTACTTAGTCATGGTTACACGATCTCAAAAGGCACCATATCAGTTCTTTTCACATGACTGTAAAAGGTACTATGTGTCCTATTAAGTGGAACTGGATTGTATGTGTATTTATTCCCTTTATAGGGATATATATTAAGCTCATCTAATAAGACCTGTCCCAACACCACAATATCTACCAACTCAATCAATAATGATAAAAATCATAGTTACTATTCGTGTGGTATTAAAATATATTATAACTAACTAATAAGATAAATATAAAGAACCTATAATACATATATAATTTCACATCGATTAATGGTTTCAATCAATAACTTTCACAGTGGTAACTAACCTCATACTGTGATTTGGGAAGGATTGATGAATATGTTTAAATATTTGAGAGAGCCCTTGAGTAGGAAGTAATTTTCACCAAATGGTTGATATGATCCCAATCTCCCATCATCTCTACCAATTAACTATCCAAATAAACTTAAAGTCTTAATTAATTCATTCCTTTGGAAAGTGGGTCCACACCAACTCAAAACCTCTGTGGGTGAGGTAACATGTTGTGAAAAATTTGAAATAATAAAAAATAAAAACTGTCACAACAATAGTAATGAAGGATCATATAAATTAATAAAAAATTAATTATAATAGAAATTATAAAATCAAAATCATCATAATATATTAAATAATCAAAAACCATGGAAACTCCTATGAGGTTTGGATAAAATCAAGTACAACATAAAAAAAGTATCCATCTAAATGGAGCCTATTGTGAGTCACTTCCAAACTCCTAGTTCTAACCTAACCAAGCTTGGATGAGATGAAAAATTCCATAAGTGTACTATACTCATAACATGGGGACATAATCAAAGACTTATCATAACTAGTTTGGTACTCATACCTATATTTTATACTCAAATACCAGTGGTTTCCCATGATAGGAAATCGATGTGATAAATAATTCTATAAATCATGAAACACACACACACACACATATATATATATATATGAATAAAAATAATAATAACATTACCGAACCTCAAAACACCATCATATAAGTTTTACCTTTTTCTCAAGAATAATAGAAATTGAAATATATACCCCAAGTGGTATATTTCCATTAGTTGGCACAATATCAACAGCAATTAAAATCATATATAAGTGAAAATAATGGATCATATTATCAGTGGATATACATCAAGAAAACTACTTTATAAAGTTCTAATTATCCCTTTAAAACATCCTTTATAAAACTAAGTTATAAAATAATCTTTTAAACCAAACCACATAAACCATGAAAAAATAACTCAAGTAATCAATGTAATAAAAAAATTTATAAAATGTCAAAAATTTCCTTAGATTGAAAGTAGATCCTTCATGATAGTTTGAAAACCAAAACATTCCTTAAATTAGTGAGTTCCATTGAAAAACCCCACATTAGAATTTAATTAAGAAGAAGGTTTTCATCATTAAAAAAATATAGATTTGAGCATTTAAATATGAGGGAAAAATCATTTATAATGGAAACTGTACAACTCTTGGTTTCAAGTAAATAACACATTATTTATTCTTTTCAGCTATGTAATTTTTTTGGATGAATATTGGTAGGGTTTAAAGGAATTTTAGAGTGTTTTTAGGGGATTTTATAGAGGTTTATATTTTTATCATGGTTATTAGAATATTTGAAACTCATATAGAAATCCATAAAAAGGGAGACCATGGGATCTAGTTAGGCTCATGGTTTGAAACAATTGTGTTTCCACCTAGGAGAAACTATGCTCCTTGAGGTAGAGAAGTGTTCACAGTTAACACACAGTTTTCTTAACGATGCATGATTAAAAGTTAGATCTCAAAATTGTAGATCTAACTTGTTTTTCTCTTTAAGGGATCGTTTTTCCTTGTTAAACCCTAACTATAATTCCTCTCACCCCAAAGGCTACAGATATAATTAATCTTGATCTAGGAGGAATATTTTTGTGTTTCTTGGTGCGTTGGAGGCCCGAATTCCTTAGTAAGTACCTATTCTTGGTTTTTGACTAAGTTTTATTCTTATTCTTCACTATCTTGGATTCATGGATCTAATATTTTGGGGATATATCCATGGTTTTTGATGAAAATAGTGATTATATATGGCTTTTTGATTTTGGGTAAAAATATATGTGGTGGGGTTTTGGAGTTTCAATCCAGTTTTGTTGAAGAATTTTTGTTGTTCTTCATTTTCTCCATAGTTTCTAAGGTATGTGGATTCACTCTTGAATCCTCTTATTAGAACATGAATGCTTTGTTTCAAATATTTTTAATTACATAAAATTGGTTGTGAAATTATTGTGCAATGATTTATAGAAACCCCTTAATTGATGGTTTATGAAATTGTAAAAATTGTTTGTTTTGGTGGAAAGTGAAATTTGTAACATGATTTTAAAATAATTATTTTAAAATTGTTGTTTGGTTTCAATGCATGGAAATTTTTTAGAAACGTTTTTAAAATAAATGGATGGTTTTTTTGAAATAATTTGGAACAATTGAGTTAGAATTATTGATGGATTAAATGGTTAATCATGATTTGTATGGGATGGATAATGGTCATGAAGTACCACTATAAAAGGGATAGATTATGTACATGGAGTTCCATCATAAATGGTAACACCAAGCTTGAGTGTGTGTGAGTGTGTGTGTGTGTGTGGTTGTGTGAGAATGAATGGGTTGCGCCAACTGATTGTTGAGAAATGGTTTTAATGCCTTGTTTGGTTTCTTTCCTTGGAAATAGATTTAGTTTGGAAGTATCCTTGGTTTGGAAAACTATTGTGTTTATAAATGGTTAGGCTTTAATATAAAATGTTTTAAATGTTTTATATAAATTGTTTTATATAAATGTTCTAACATGTTTTAAACTAGTGTCATGACTAGAGAAGTAATTTGGGGAAATATACTAAGTTTTATAATCACCCATACTTTGGAACTTTGGTGCATTTTTAGATATTTTTCATCGGTACATAGGTAAAGGAAATGTATCTTGGTTCTGTAGTGGTGAATCTTGGTACCTTGTTTTATTTTTTGGAGGTGGTGCTTGGAATTATTAGGAGATATAGATTTTATGTCTTTGGAGCCTTTGAGTTTTTTTTGGTTTGTCTCCCACTTTGTAACTCTATTATGGAATATGGATGTATTTTGATTTTGTTTTTGGTTTGGTATTACATTGAGTTTCATTAAATTAGTTTCATACATCATATAGTAGTAGATTAGTTGTGATTATCCTGGTTTAAATGTTTTATCTTCAAAAGGTAAATAACCCTACAA
Source organism: Viscum album (assembly GCA_963277665.1). Lineage (NCBI taxonomy): Eukaryota > Viridiplantae > Streptophyta > Magnoliopsida > Santalales > Viscaceae > Viscum > Viscum album. The sequence goes on along the minus strand of OY728130.1, from coordinate 2,100,573,921 downwards.
CTGTTAATGAATCATTTGGAATGTATTGGTAGCCTTTAGTTTCTTGGGGGTGTTACATAAGGCCAAAAAATATTCTACTTCCTTCTCAATTCAATGAGGAGAGGTGGGATTTTATAATTGGTACTGGTTTGTTTGATCCTTGGGTATCATGTGGGTCATTCATGGAGTTGGACAATCATTCTGGTCTATTCCTTGAGTTAAAATGGTAGCATGGTGGTAGGATTTTTGAAACATGAAATGTAGAGTATAAAAGGTGTAGCTAACCTATATATTTTTAACCTAAAATTACTAGGGAGTTTTGTTACATGAGTGTTGGATACACTTATAGGAGTGTTACCTCATTTTCATGGGTTTAGACAATGAGAATAACATGACATGCATTTATAGATATGACTTCCCAATAGGAGTTTATATTTCATTTTGAGTAATGAAATATATTTTGGCATAAAATTTTTGACTTTTGAAGAAGTTTTTAATTTTTATCAAATGTGATATTTTAAAAAAGGCATGGTTGTAGTATTTTGAAAATGAGTTAATTTTCAAAATCATGGTAAAATTTTGAAATATGGGTTGAGAATGGAATGTGTTGAATTTTAGGAAAGCCTGACTATGATAGCTATGATGTTGTAAATTTTAAATTGTTAATCCATCAGTTGATAGAAATTGATACTTATGGAATTTTTTTGTGTTTATAAAAAATGGAACTCAGTCAGTTTCATAGAAACCAACTGAAAGAAGCTACAGAGAATGTGTTGCACCTGATATATAGGTGAACCAATATCTTGTTCAGAGTATGGTCCAAGATTTTTAGGATATGGATAAAGGGGAAAATATGGATGAGTCATGGAAATTGGATCATTATGTTCTTTTCTAAAATAAGAATCCATCCATCATTCAAGGTTATTCTAACCTAGAGAAATTATAGGTGTGTCTGAATTGGATGAATCGAATATTTGATTTCCATAGCACACCAGTAGAGATGAAAGTAAAGTTGGAATAAAAAATATTGGAGGTGATATTTAGAAATTCAAGATAAATTATACCAAAATATTTCATGCGGGGATTTTGAAGAATTTTTAAACAAATAATTATATCCTCGCACATTTATAATTTATAGAAGGAATTAATTGTTCATCTTGAATCAAGAGAATCTCTTAGTGATAGAATATGTGGCTAAATTTATGAATTTAGTCCTCTTTTCTCTCTAAGTTTTTGCAAGTGCATCCTTGAAGGAACACATATTATAATAGAGGCTAAGGCCATAGATTCTCTCAAATATTTTCATTCTTTATATAAATTATTATACATAAATGGTCAATAGGGTGGGGGTTGTAGAAAAGGACATCTTAAGAGATACGAGTGGATGGAGAATGTTGATACCTATTGGAAATGTAGGGAACCCTAACACTAGGAATAAGTAGAAGAGGGACACCTATTTCCAAGGTAGTGGGATGACTCATAATCAGATTCCTGGATTGGTGAATCTTCCTCCTCAACCAAAGATAAATCCTGGATATTTTCAATGTGGTTCTTTAGATCATATCAAGAGAGATTGTAGAACACCACCTAGATCATGTCACAATTACAACCAGATGGGTCATCTTTAGTGATACTGTTGCAGTGTTCCATTGTCGGGTGTTTAGGACACATCTCATGCTTTGTAAATGTAATATGATTTTACAAGATGAGGGAAGTAGAATAACTCTCATCAGTAAAGATGATATATCCATAATGATTCTAGGAATACCATTACTCATCAGGAAGGGTGATCTCAATAGGGTGATAAAGAACAAAGTGTAGTGAGTTTGATGTTTTATAGAGTTGAACAAGTCATTATAGATGACCAAACCAAATCTTCGATAGTGAAAGGTACAATTATTTTTAATTATATCCTTATAAAATATTTCTTTGATATGGGTACATCTCATTAATTTATTTCCTTTTGTGCTTCTAATTTATTGGGTTTTCATATTGAGATGATGACTTCAATTTTAAAACTTCAAACTCCTCTTGGTCAAACAGAATGTTGCACCTTTAGGTGTAGATCATGTTCCATAACTATTGAAAGAGATGAATTGATATGGGATTTCTCTAGGATTGATTTAGATTTATATGAAATTATATTGGGTATGTATTGGTTTATAATGTTCAAATCCCACATCGACTGTTATACTTGAAGTTTTAGTTTTACAAATGATGGTGGTTTCAAGAATCACATTAGAGGAGAACATAAAGTAAATGTCGGTGAAATAGTCTTTTTGTCACCATCATTTTGAATTATCTCATAACAAATAGTAGTGTCAGCCTTAACATCGGTGGAAGAGACTGAGAAGAGTAGCTTTCCAATAGTTTTTGATGAGTTTTTTTGATGCGTTTTCTGATAATTTCTCATGGTTTACACCCATAAGAGAAGTGAAGTTTATGATTTATATCCTTATGGGGACCAGTAATATTTTCCTTCCATATTATCAGATAGAACCAATAGAAATAATGTAATTGAATTTCTAGTTGGAAGACTATGAAAAAAAGGGTTCATTCGGCCTAGAAGGTCTATGTGGGCAGCATCGATCTTGTTTGTGAAAAAGAAGGATGGAACTAATAAATTTTTTGTAGATCATTATAATATTGACAAAGTTATGATAAAGAATCAATATCCACTTCTACACATTTATGATCTATTTAATAAATTTAGAGGATCCCAGTGGTTCTATAAAATCAAATTGCGATTAGGTTATCATTAATTATGGGTTCGGAAGGAGGATATTCCAAAGATATATTTCAAAAGTAGATATGGACACTACGATTATGTTGTTATGACTTTTTATCTTATGAATACACCAGTAGTATTTATGAAATTAATTAATCAGATATTTCAAAGTTATATGGATTCTTTTATGGTCATTTTTAAGACATATTTTTGTATTCCAGGACATGGGAAGAGAATGAGAAACACTTGTAGATAATTTTGGGAATATTTATGGATCATTAGTTGTATTATAAATTATCAAAGTGTGATTTTTGGATAAAAGAGGTACATTTTTTAGCCATCTTATCTCTAAAAGATGTGTTTCTGTATATCCATAAAATATAGAGGCTATTATCTATTGGAAACCCCAAAAACAAGTTATTTGAGATACATAGTTTCCTTGGTTTAGATAGTCATTACCGATGTTTTGTTTTAATTTTTCAAAATTATCTTCACCTATGAAATATTTGACAAGGAATAGTGTACCGTTACAATGGAATGATGAATGTTATTAGTAATTTCAGGAGCTCAATGTTTGGATTACATCATAACTAATCTTGATATTATCGAAATGAGGACAAGAGTGTGTGGAGTGTTGTGATGATTTGAGATCTGGGTTGGGATGTGTTCTGGTGCAGTGATATCATGTTACTTCTTATAGATCTTGGTAGTTACATTTTCATGAGAATAACTACCCAACACATGATTTAGAGTTAGCTATTTTAGTCCATACTTTAATACTTTGTGTTATTGCCTATTTGGTGATAAATTTATGATGTTTATGGATCATAAGATCTTGAGACACCTTTTTTGAAAAAGTTATTTTAATATAAGAAAAAGAATATGGGTGTAGTATCTCAAAAGGTTTGACTTTGAATTGATGTATACAATAAGTAATGGAAATTTTGTGGCAGATATGTTAAGAAGAAATACATATGCTTAGTTGTAAAAAGAAGATTACAACCCTTGGAAATTAATGTCGGTGCTGGCTAACATGCACTTGGATAGTGAAGACTGAGGGGGTATTTCAGTTTTATTTATAGTTTCTACTGTTTCTTATTTAGTTTACATGGTTATATATTCATATAAATATAGTTCATAATATGTTACTATGAGTTGAAAACTCAATGGTGGGGAGACCATTCAGGGATATAAACTGAATAGGAGTTCAGTGTTATGGTTTCAAGGTCATATGGTCGTAACTATGTCATTTCAATAAAAACATCTTCATTCATACTACCATTAAATATGGTATGCTCATCCTAGAATATAGAATATGTATAAGGCGTTGAAAGTAAAATTTTGGTAGGTTTTCACTACTGGAAATCTAGCATTTCCCAACGGTTTAGAACCGTTGGGAAAGGCTGCAGAACCGTTGGTATACGTTATACCAACGGTTCTGCAAACCGTGGGGAAGTAAGCCGTTGGGAAAGGCTTTTCCCAACGGTTTACATAGAACCGTTGGGATAGGTTAGAAAAAATCAACCTATCCCAACGGTTCTGCCAAACCGTTGGGAAATCAACAGAGCATTTTCTTTCCCAACGGTTTACAAACCGTTGGGAAAGGTTTTTACCAACGGTTCCATGAACCGTTGGGAAAGGTTTTTACCAACGGTTCCATGAACCGTTGGTAAAAACAACATTCAACAAAGTATCCCAATGGTTTCAAACCGTTGGGATAGGGTGTTTTTACCAACGGTTCAAGGAACCGTTGGTAAAACCACCTGCATAGAGCCTATGCCAACGGTTTTCAAACCGTTGGCATAGGCTTTGCTGTGCAAATTGCACAGCAGCCTGCTCTGCAATTTGCACAGCAGATTTTTGGGCATTCACCCTAGGTTTCAATCCATTTATGCCCTCGTTTTCAATTAATTTTTCAATCCAATTATTGTACCTGTAACACATATAATGCATACATATAGAGAACAAACCAACACATACAAATAATGAAAACCAACCAACCAACACATATAATGCATCCTGAAAATATACTCATCCATAATTAAAGTAGAATTCATAACATAATTATAAACATACATAATTCATTTAGAATTCATTTTAAAATTTAGATGACAATCATATGTGGAATCCAAAATTCAATTCATAATTTGATTGGTTTTTCATATACCATATATTTTTAATAGAAATGATATCCATTTTAAACAAAATACATACATCTGGAATGATACCGGTCACACCGTGCCTCGGATTGAGGCGAGGTTAACTCGTACACGTCACAAATGAATCATTGATCATTGTCCTAAAGTATCAACATATTCCGAAATCGTTTGGTCGGTTTTCCGTATGTCAGTTGTTGTTTTCACTTAAAATGAAGTGTTTTTTAAATAAAAGAGAGACACTTTGAATGGTGTCGGCCACACCACGTCTCGTATTGAGGCGGGGTTAACTCGTACACATCAAAAATGACCCATGGATTGTTGTGCTAAAATATAAACACAATTAGAATGCGTTTGGTTGGTTTTCTGTATGAATTTAAAATGTAGTCCATTTTAAAGAAAAGAGATACACTTAGAGTGGTCTCGGCCAAACCGCGACTCGGATTGAGGCGTGGTTGACTCGTACACGTAACATATGACCCATGAATCGTTGTCCTAAATTTTCAACAGATTCCGAATGTGTTTGGTCAGTTTTTCATATGTCAGTTGTTTATTTCACTTATAATCTTGTCCATTTTAAACAAAAGAGACACAGTCAGAGTGGTACCGGCCACACCGCATCTCGGATTTAGACGGGGTTGACTCTTACACGTCTCAAATTACCCATGGATCATTTTCCTAACGTATCGACACAATCCGAATACGTTTGGTCGGTTTTCCGTATGCCAGTTGATGTTTTTCACTTAAAATGACGTCCTTTTGAAACAACAGACGGACACTATGAGTGGTGCTGACCACACCGCGTCTCCAATTGAGGCGGGGTTGATTCGTACACGTCACATATGACCCATGGATCATTCTCCTAAAGTTTAAATGGAAACCGAATGCGTTTGGTCAGTTTTCCGTATGTACTTAAAATGTTGTCCATTTTAAACAAAATAGTGACACTTAGACTAATCCTGACCACACCGCGACTCAGATTCATCCCGGGTTGGCTCGTACATGTCACATATGACCCATGGATCGTTGTGATAAATTATCAAAAGATTACGAATGAGTTTGGTCGGTTTTGCGTATGTCAGTTGTTCTTTTCATTTATAATCATGTCCATTTTAAACAAAAGAGACAGAGTTAGAGCGGTGTCGGCCACACCGCGTCTCGGATTAAGACGGGGTTGACTTGTACACGTCACATATGACTCATGGATCGTTGTGCTAAAGTATCGATAGAATCCGAATGCGTTTGGTCATTCTTCCGCATGTCAGTTGATGCCTTTCACTTAAAATGACGTCCTTTTGAAACAAAAGACGGACACTTTGAGTGGTGTCAGCCGCACCGCATGTCGTATTGAACAGGGGATGATTCGTACATGTCACATATAACCCATGGATCATTCTCCTAAAGTTTCAACGGAAACCGAATCCGTTTGGTCATTTTTTCGTATGTACTTAAAATGGTGTCCATTTTAAACAAAAGAGAGTCACTTAGACTTATCCTGGCCACACCGCGACTCAGATTCATCCCGGGTTGGCTCGTACACGTCACATATGACCCATGGATTGTTGGGATAAATTATCAACAGATTCGGAATGCGTTTGGTCGGTTTTCCGTATGTCAGTTGATGCTTTTCACTTAAAATGACGTCCTTTTGAAACAAAAGACGGACACTTTGAGTGGTGCCGGCAACACCACGTCTCCGGATTGAGCTGAAACCACCGTGAAACATTCTAATTATTATTCGTGACGTGTACGCACAGACGGCACGTCAATCGGACGTGCGGTTTGCGCGGTACGGCTCAATATTCGTATTTTAAGTGATGCACGCGCTTCGTAAACGCGCGTGAGGGGGGTCCAAACAGGCTGAACAATTTCAGAATGTCCTGAAATCAGGTGACAAATACGGGTGAGTGATTTATGAAGTGTTAGAGCAGATGGAACGTCAATTGGACGTGCCATGTGCCCGCAGTGACCGACAACGCAGTTCTGGTGTCATAAACGGCCAAAACGGGCGTCCAACGGTCAAATTCATAGAGGAAGACCTCAGATTGAGCTGAAACCACCGTGAAACATTCTAATTATTATTCGTGACGTGTACGCGTAGACGGCACGGCAATAGGACGTGCGGTTTGCGCAGTACGGCTCAATATTCGTGTTTTAAGTGATGCGCGCGCTTCGTAAACGCGCGTGAGGGGGGTCCAAATGGGCCGAACGAAGTCGGAATGGCCTGAAATCAGACGAAAAATACGGGTGAGTGATTGCTGAAGTGGTCGAGCAGACGGCACGTCAATCGGACGTGCCGTGTGCCCGCGGTGACCGACAACACAGTTCTGGTGTCATAAACGGGCAAAACGGGCGTCCAACGGTCAAATTCATAGAGGACGACCTCAGATTGAGCTGAAACCACCGTGAAACATTCTAATTATTATTCGTGATGTGTACGCTCAGACGGCACGTCAATCGGACGTGCGGTTGCGCGGTACGGCTCAATATTTGTATTTTAAGTGATGCACGCGCTTCGTAAACGCGCGTGAGGGGGGTCCAAACGGGCCGAACGAAGTCGGAATGACCTGAAATCAGACGAAAAATACGGGTGAGTTATTTCTGAAGTGGTCAAGCAGATAGAAAGTCAATCGGACGTGCCATGTGCCCGCGGTGACCGACAACGCAGTTCTGGTGTCATAAACGGCCAAAACGGGCGTCCAACGGTCAAATTCATAGCAGACGACCTCTGATTGAGCTGAAACCACCTTGAAACATTCTAATTATTATTTGTGACGTGTACGCGCAAACGGAATGTCAATCGGACGTGCAGTTTGCACGGTACGGCTCAATATTCGTGTTTTAAGTGATGCGCGCGCTTCGTAAACGCGCGTGAGGGTGGTCCAAACGGGCCGAACGATTTCGGAATGGCCTGAAATAAGACGACAAATACGGGTGAGTGATTTATGAAGTGTTCGAGCAGACGTCACGTCAATTGGACGTGTCGTGTGCCCGCGGTGACCGACAACGCAGTTCTGGTGTCATAAACGGCCAAAACGGGCGTCAAACGGTCAAATTCATAGCGGACGACCTCGTATTGACCTGGAAACACCGTGAAACATTTTAATTATTATTCGTGACGTGTACGCGCAGACAAAATGGCAATCGGACGTGCGGTTTGCGCGGTACGGCTCAATATTCGTGTTTTAAGTGATGTGCGCGCTTCGTAAACGCGCGTGAGGGGGGTCCAAACGGGCCGAACGAAGTCGGAATGGCCTGAAATCAGAAAAAATATACGGGTGAGTGATTTCTGAAGTGTTCGAGCAGACGGCATGTCAATCGGACGTGCCGTGTGCCCGCGGTGACCGACAACGCAGTTCTGGTGTCATAAACGGGCAAAACGGGCGTCCAACGGTCAAATTCATAGCGGACGACCTCAGATTGAGCTGAAACCACCGTGCAACATTCTAATTATTATTCGTGACGTGTACGCGCAGACAGCACGTCAATCGGACGTGCGGTTTGCGCGGTACGGCTCAATATTCGTATTTTAAGTGATGCACGCGCTTCGTAAACGCGCGTGAGGGGGGTCCAAACAGGCCGAACGAAGTCGGAATGACTTGAAATCAGACGAAAAATACGGGTGACTGATTTCTGAAGTGGTCGAGCAGACGGCACGTCAATCGGACGTGCCGTGTGCCCGCGGTGACCGACAACGCAGTTCTGGTGTCATAAACGGCCAAAACGGGCATCCAACGGTCAAATTCATAGCGGACGACCTCGGATTGAGCTGAAACCACCGTGAAACATTCTAATTATTATTCTTGATGTGTACGCGCAGACAGCACGTCAATCGGACATGCGGTTTGCGCGGTACGGCTCAATATTCGTGTTTTAAGTGATGTCTGCGCTTCGTAAACGCGCGTGAGGGTGGTCCAAATGGGCCGAACGATTTCGGAATGGCCTGAAATCAGACGCCAAATACGGGTGAGTGATTTATGAAGTGGTCGAGCAGACGGAACGTCAATCGGACGTCCCGTGTGCCCGCGGTGACTGACAACGCAGTTCTGGTGTCATAAACGGCCAAAACGGGCGTCAAACTGTCAAATTCATAGAGGACGACCTCGGATTGACCTGAAAACACTGTGCAACATTCTAATTATTATTCGTGACGTGTAAGAGCAGACGGCACGCCAATCGGACGTGCGGTTTGCGCGGTACGGCTCAATATTCGTGTTTTAAGTGATGCGCGCGCTTCGTAAACGCGCGTGAGGGGGGTCCAAACGGGCCAAACGAATTCGGAATGGCCTGAAATCAGAAGAAAAATACGGGTGTGTGATTTATGAAGTGGTCGAGCATACATCACATTAATCGGACGTGCCGTGTGCCCGCGGTGACTGACAACGCAGTTCTGGTGTCATAAACGGGCAAAACGGGCGTCCAACGGTCAAATTCATAGCGTACGACCTCAGATTGAGCTGAAACCACCGTGAAACATTCTAATTATTATTCGTGACGTGTACGCACAGACGGCATGTCAATCGGACGTGCGGTTTGCGCGGTACGGCTCAATATTCGTATTTTAAGTGATGCACGCGCTTCGTAAACGCGCGTGAGGGGGGTCCAAACGGGCCGAACGAAGTCGGAATGACCTGAAATCAGACGACAAATACGGGTGAGTGATTTCTGAAGTGGTCGAGCAGACGTCACGTCAATTGGACGTTTCATGTGCCCGTGGTGACCGACAACACAGTTCTGGTGTCATAAACGGCCAAAACGAGCATCCAACGGTCAAATTCATAGCGGATGACCTCGGATTGAGCTGAAACCACCGTGATACATTATAATTATTATTTGTGACGTGTACGCGTAGACGGAACGTCAATCGGACGTGCGGTTTGCGCGGTACGGCTCAATATTCGTGTTTTAAGTGATGTGCGCGCTTCGTAAACGCGCGTGAGGGTGGTCCAAACAGGCCGAACGATTTCGGAATGGCCTGAAATTAGACGAAAAAATACGGGTGAGTGATTTATGAAGTGGTCGAGCAGACGGCACATCAATCGGACGTGCCGTGTGCCCGCGGTGACCGACAACGCAGTTCTGGTGTCATAAACGGCCAAAACGGGCGTCAAACGGTCAAATTCATAGCGGACGACCTTGGATTGACCTGAAAACACCGTGAAACATTTTAATTATTATTCGTGACATGTACGCGCAGACGGAATGCCAATCGGACGTGCGGTTTGCGCGGTACGGCTCAATATTCGTGTTTTAAGTGATGTGCGCGCTTCGTAAACGCGCGTGAGGGGGGTCCAAACGGGCCGAACGAAGTCGGAATGGCCTGAAATCAGACGAAAAATACGGGTGAGTGATTTCTGAAGTGGTCGAGCAGACGGAACGTCAATCGGACGTGCCGTGTGCCCGCGGTGACCGACAACGCAGTTCTGGTGTCATAAACGGGCAAAACGGGCGTCCAACGGTCAAATTCATAGAGGACGACCTCAAATTGAGCTGAAACCACCGTGCAACATTCTAATTATTATTCGTGACGTGTACGCGCAGACGGCACGTCAATCGGACGTGCGGTTTGCGCGGTACGGCTCAATATTCGTATTTTAAGTGTTGCACGCGCTTCGTAAACGCGCGTGAGGGGGGTCCAAATGGGCCGAACAAAGTCGGAATGACCTAAAATCAGAGGAAAAATACGGGTGAGTGATTTCTGAAGTGTTCGAGCAGATGGCACGTCAATCGGACGTGCCGTGTGCCCATGGTGACCAACAACGCAGTTCTGGTGTCATAAACGGCCAAAACGGGCATCCAACGGTCAAATTCATAGCGGACGACCTCGGATTGAGCTGAAACCACTGTGCAACATTCTAATTATTATTCGTGACGTGTACGCGCAGACAGCACATCAATCGGACGTGCGGTTTGCGCGGTACGGCTCAATATTCGTGTTTTAAGTGATGCGCGCGCTTCGTAAACGCACGTGAGGGTGGTCTAAATGGGCCGAACGATTTCGAAATGGCCTTAAATCAGATGAAAAATACGGGTGAGTGATTTATGAAGTGGTCGAGCAGACGGCACGTCAATCGGACGTGCCGTGTGCCCGCGGTGACCGACAACGCAGTTCTGGTGTCATAAACGGCCAAAACGGGCGTCAAACGGTCAAATTCATAGCGGACGACCTCGGATTGACCTGAAAACACCGTGAAACATTCTAATTGTTATTCGTGACGTGTACGCGCAGACGGCACGCCAATCGTACGTGCAGTTTGCGCGGTACGGCTCAATATTCGTGTTTTAAGTGATGTGCGTGCTTCGTAAACGCGCGTGAGGGGGGTCCAAACGGGCCGAACGAAGTCAGAATGGCCTGAAATCAGACGACAAATACGGGTGAGTGATTTCTGAAGTGGTCAAGCATACGGAACGTCAATCGGACATGTTGTGTGCCCGCGGTGACCGACAACACAGTTCTGGTGTCATAAACGGGTAAAACGGGCGTCCAACGGTCAAATTCATAGCGGACGACCTCAGATTGAGCTGAAACCACCGTGCAACATTCTAATTATTATTCGTGACGTATACGCACAGACGGCACGTCAATCGGACGTGCGGTGTGCGCGGTACGGCTCAATATTTGTATTTTAAGTGATGCGCGCGCTTCGTAAACGCGCGTGAGGGGGGTCCAAACGGGCCGAACGAAGTCGGAATGACCTGAAATCAGACAACAAATATGGGTGAGTGATTTCTGAAGTGGTCGAGCAGACGGCACGTCAATCGGACATTCCGTGTGCCCGCGGTGACCGACAACGCAGTTCTAGTGTCATAAACGGCCAAAACGGGCGTCCAACGGTCAAATTCATAGCGGACGACCTCGGATTGATATGTCATCTCATTTTTATTGATATGTCATCAGACATAAAAAGATTATGGAGTCTGGGGATCAATGGAAAGTGCCACATTACTTTCTGTGGAACGCGGGATGGTGTTCCATCAGATTTTGACTTCCAGCGGGATGTGCCACATTTTATACATTCATTTCGTTCAGCGGTTTCTTCCCAGAATAAACTGCAATCTTTCAGGCATGCATGAATTTTGTTTCTGGAAAATCCAAGTTCTTCAACTAACTTCCATGCCATATAGTGGTTTGAGGGAATATCTGCATCATCTGGAAGTAAATCCTTCAAGAGGGTAAGAATGTAATCGATTGCTGTATTAGAAATCTCATACATAGTTTTTCCATGAACAATCGGATTAAAAATTCCAGCTTTTTCATTTTATCGCATTGTCGATATACTGGAGTCGTGGCAGCATCATTCAATTTTTTCACCCTATCAATATCATCATTTTCACTAGATGCATCAGTTGTCCTCATATCGACGTCTTCTTGAGTCGAAATCCTTTCTTTTTCATGATGACGAATAAACGGAAACCGATCATCTAACAAATTCTCCATTCCAGTCCTTTCATTTCGATCATCCCCAATTTGAGATTTCATTTTCTCCCCATTGTGATACCACACAAAGTAGTTTTCTTGAAAACCATTTTTGGTTATGTGGTAGCTGACTTCTTCACGACTCAACCAAGGTCTACCAACACAATTGGAACATGGGCAGTGTATGCGACCACTATCTGAAGCATTGTGAAATGAAAAATCTATAAATCTCTCCAAATTGTTTTGAAAATCGCTTGAGATACGATCGGTTTCATACATCCAACTTCTGTCCATTCTGTAAAAAAATTCATATAAGTCATTTTTTCATAAACAATTCAATAGGATTGAACTTTAATAGAAAATACATTTAAGTAAATGATAAAGGAAGAAAATAATCATGGTATCAACTAGACATGTGAAAAAAACATACTAATGTGTTATTGAAAAAATGTAAAACCAACAAGAACTTAATGTGTTATCACATCAGATCATGCCTCATCCCATAACCATATTAGTAGGGTACCCTCGTGGATAGCCCCGCCCACCCCCGTGGACAACCCACCCACCCCTGTGGACACCCCCTACCCCCTAGACAGCCCAACCACCCCCGTGGACAGCCCACCCACCCCCCTCGACACCCCTTCTCCCTATGGACAGCCCCCCACCCCCTTGGATAGCACGCCCACAACCCTGGACACCCCTACCCCCTTGTGGCCAGCCCACCCACCCCCCCTGGACAGCCCGCCCACCCCTCCTTGACAGCCCGGCCACCCCCATGGACAGCCCGTCCACCCTTGTGGACAGCCCGCCCACCCCCGTACCCCCCTGGACACCCCGTACCCCCCCCCCCCGGGATAGACCCTCCCACCCTCCCAAACAGCCCACACCCCCTCCCCTGCAACCCCACCACCACCACCTAGACATACCAACCCCCCTGGACACCCCACACACCCCTCCCCCACCAGGACACCCCACCTAGACCCCCAGGACAGCCCACACCCCCTGGACAGCCCCGCCCACCCCCGTGGACAGCCTTTCCCACCCCCGTGGACAGCCCCGCCCACCCCCGTGGACAACCCACCCACCCCCGTGGACGCCCCCTACCCCCTAGACAGCCCAACCACCCCCGTGGACAGCCCACCCACCCCCCTCGACACCCCTTCTCCCTATGGACAGCCCCCACCCCCTTGGATAGCCCGCCCACCCCCCTAGACACCCCTACCTCTCGTGTCCAGCCCACCCACCCCCCCTGGACAGCCCGCCCACCCCTCCTTGACAGCCCAGCCACCCCCGTGGACAGCTCGTCCACCCTTGTGGACAGCCCACCCACCCCCGTACCCCCCTGGACACCCCGTACCCCCCCCCCTGGATAGCCCCGCCCACCCTCCCAAACAGACCACACCCCCTTCCCTGCAACCCCGCCACCACCACCTAGACATACCACCCCACCTGGACACCCCACACACCCCTCCCCCACCAGGACACCCCACCCAGACCCCCAGGATAGCCCACACCCCCTGGACAGCCCCGCCCACCCCCGTGGACAGCCTTTCCCACCCCCGTGGATAGCCCCGCCCACCCCCGTGGACAACCCACCCACCCCTGTGGACGCCCCCTACCCCCTAGACAGCCCAACCACCCCCGTGGACAGCCCACCCACCCCCCTCGACACCCCTTCTCCCTATGGACAGCCCCCCACCCCCTTGGATAGCCCGTCCACCCCCCTGGACACCCCTACCTCCCGTGGCCAGCCCACCCACCCCCCCTGGACAGCCCGCCCACCCCTCCTTGACAGCCCAGCCACCCCCGTGGACAGCCCGTCCACCCTTGTGGACAGCCCGCCCACCCCCGTACCCCCCTGGACACCCCGTACCCCCCTGGATAGCCCCGCCCACCCTCCCAAACAGCCCACACCCCCCTACCCTGCAACCCCACAACCACTACCTAGACAAACCACCCCCCTGGAATGTGTATAAATAACATAAAAATACATCATATATAGATAGCACAAAATACTCAACCTATGGGTTAACATTAACTACATAATCACACACTTCACTACTACCATAAAACACATAAACCACACCACCACCACACAAGACGCATAGCATTTCTCACATTCATTTATAAGCCACTTCATTCACACTTACATTGTCCATTCATTTAATGGTAAATTAATTAAATCCATTTACCACACATCCATTTCTATTCCATCTCATTTATTTAATATCTTGTTTTTTTTTGTTTTAACAGCATAATTTATTCCATAGATAACCAAGAAACTAATAAAACCACCACACAACAACTCACCATCTCACAATAACCATCGACACCATGTTACATCGACCAACCATCTCACCAAAACAACCACATATCACAATAAAAATATTTCACATCACAAACCACCGCACAACCAAAACCACCTCACCACATTATACACCACAACTTCATCACACAACACCTCCACACGACACAACACCACCACACATCATCACTATCATACAACTTCACATGACACATCCATGTCCACTAACCATCACATTACAACCCCACATATCACAAAGCCCAACTGGTCACCTCAATCCCCATAAAACAGCCTACAACATACAATGAAACACAACAAAAAACCTCTCATAGAGGCAACATACCCCAACTTCCACAATTTATTTATTCAAGGTCTTTTATTACATTACCCCTTTATTTAGCATGGACATTATAACACAACTGATATTCCAGGGGAAACTAATTAATTAACAAAATATTTATTCATTTCCCTATTTTACACGATGAAATCAAATCAAAATCCAAACTTAAAACTAAAATATTAGATCAATAACAATAAAAACAAGGTACCATATGTGTATAAAGAAAAAATTACTTGATTTGAGATGATTCAAATGGGTTTTCACCTATTCGGATGGGGGATTTGGAGACCAACAGAGAGGTGGAGGTGGATTGGTAACTTAAAACTAAAATACTAAAGCAATAACAATAAAAATAAGGAAGTATATGTGTATAAATGAAAAGATACCTGATTTGAGATAGTTTTCACCTCTTCGGATAGGGTATTTCGCGAGAGGAGAGCGGTGGAGCGGATGAAATTAGGTTCTGTGCGAATGGGGGAGAGCAGCCTTGCGGCTGGATTTGGGGGAAATAATTCCCAACGGTTTTAAAGAACCGTTGGGAAAGAGATGCTAAGGACCCCTTTGCCAACGGTTTCCTCAAACCGTTGGCAAAGGGGTGACCCTTTCCTAATGGTTATTTTGAACTGTTGGCAAAAGGTGATGAACACACCCCTTTACCAACGGTTTCTTCAAACCGTTGGCAAAGGGGTGGCCTTTCCCAACGGTTTCAATGAACCATTGGGAAAGGCTTTCTTAATCCTTCAAGCCCAACAGTTTTAGCAAACCGTTGGTAAACACCCGTTGGGAAAAACAGCATTTCCAGTAGTGTTTCATGAAAAGGAAATTGGTTTAGTTTGTTTTGACATGCCTCACCTATCAATAGGTTTAGGCAGATAACCAATGACCAACGAAGTATGTTGAAGTATTTACCTATTACTTATTGGAAATGGGAGTATATAGACATGGGTTTTGTGAAAGTTCTCCCAATGGTGGTTTTGAAACACAACTCCATATGGGTGATAGTGGATCATCTCGCAAAGTTAACCCATTTAATTCTTATTTTTGAATCTCATACGGAGGAGTACTTTTCTAAAGTATATATCTAAAAGTGGTAGGGAGCCACGGATTACCAGTTTCAATAGTATTAGACATAGAACAAAGTTTTATGTATTTTTTCTATAGAAACTTATAAAAATACCTTGGGGATCAGCTGACTATGAGTATGATTTATCATTCTTAGACAGATAGACAATCCAAAAGGATGATACAAATGTTGGAAGACACGCTTCAAGATTGTGAAATAGATTTTTGTGGCTCATGGGAAGAGCACATACTGTTAGTGGAGTTCTCATATAACAACATTTATATAGCCTTGATACATATGGATCCTTTTGATGATTTATATGGGAGTCCTTTTAATTCTCCACTTTGTTGGTTGGAAACATTAGATAATTCACTTGTTGGGATGAGACTTTTCTAGTAGACAATAAAGAATATTCAATTGATCAGAAAGAAAATGGAGATGACTCAATGATGTTAAAAATCATATGCATATCATCATTAGTGGCCATTTTTATTCGAGTGGTGTGATTATGTTTTCTTGAGAATCACTAAAATTCTTGGGCATCGTCTTTTTGAGAATAAGGGAATGTTATCTCCTTGATACATTGGACCTTTTGAGATATTTTAACGGATTGGTGAGGTGTCGTATCAATCGTATTTTTCATGATGGACCAGTTCAGTACATAATGTGTTTCATGAATCAAAGTTAAAAAAGTATCAGCATAATCATGACCATTTGATTCGATTGGATCACATTGACCTAGAGTCGGATGCTTCATTAATTCATATGCTGATATAGATTGTGGATAGATAGAAGAAATTATTACATGTGAAAATAATCATAATAGTGTAGTTTTTGTGGAAACATAGTCATATTTAGAAATAAAAATGGTAACTACAAAAGGAAATGGTCGAGAAATAGCCCGATCTCTTTTAGGGAAATTGTGGGTTTTTACATTCTGAGGACGGGAATTCCAACAGTGGGGAGAATGTTTCACCCCTGGTTTCAAGTAAGTAACCCTTTATTTATTCATTTTATTCATTTAAAGATTTTGGGTGATGTTTGGGAGGTTTTAGACAGATTTTGGAATGTTTTGGGGGTTTTCTAGAGGTTCACAGGTTGAGAATGGTTAGTAGAAACTATGTAACTCCTATTGAAAAACATGAAAAGGGAGACAATGGGATCTAGGTAGGTGCACTTATAGGCACATGATTTGGCCAAACTATGTGGCCACCTATAATAAACCGTTCTCCTTAAGGAAGATTCATGTTCATGGTTAGTTTAAGGTTTTCATAATCATGCACCCTAACTATACACGGTTAAAAGTTAGATCTGAAAATTGTGAATCTAATTCATTTTGTCTTCTTAATTGATTGTTTTCATCTATTTTAACCTTAAATCGAATTAATCTATTACCAAATGTTTTAGAGACTATTCCTCTTGATTTGAGAGCAAGCTTTGGTGTTTTTTCATGCATTGGAGGCCCAAATTCGTTGATAAGTTCTCGTTCTTGGTTATTTTTCTTGGTTTTCTTCTTCTTCCCTATCTTGGATTCATAAATATAATCTGTTATGGATATATACATGGTGTGTGATTCCAATCCTAATTATTTATCATTTTTTTGATATTAGTTAACAAGATCTAATGTGGGGTTTTGGAGTTTCAATATTTTCTGTCAACGAATTGGTGTCGTTCTTCGTTTACTCCATAGTTTTCGAGGTAGGTGTCTTGAGTATCGAATCCTCTTATTATAATTTGATTTAATTGTATTAATTTTTTTGGATTTATTGAAATTGGTTGTGAAATTATTATTAAATTCTTGATGGAATCCCTCTTTAGTGATGGTTTATAGAATTTTGAAAATTGGTTGTCTTAGTGGAAAGTGAAATTTATGACATGATTTTAAAAAAGATTATTTTAAAATAGTTTTTTAGTTTCAATGAATATAAATTTTTTGGAAAATTGGTTGCAATAAATGTATGGTTTTATTAAAATGGTTTGACACAACTGGGTTTGAATTTTTTTTGGATTAAATGGTTAAGTTTTATTTGAATGGGATGTATAATGATCATGAAGTACCACTATAAAAGGGACAGAGTATGGACATAGATTTTAACCATGAATGGTAACACCAAGATTGTGTTTATGTGTGTGTGTATGTCGTTGTTTGAAAATAAATGGGTTATGCCAAATTATTTTTGAGAAATGGTTTTAATGACTTGTTTAGTTTCTTTCCTTGGAAATATATTTGGTTTGGAAGTAGATTTGGTTTGGAAAACTGTTTTTCTTATAAATGGTTGGGCTTTGATATAAAATATTTTAAATTTATTATATAAATTATTTTATATAAATGTGATAATAGGTTTTATCCTATTAGCATGAGTAGGAAAGTTATTTGGGGAAAACTTACTGAGATTTACACTCACCCCATACTTGGTAACTTTTGTGGGTTTTTAGATATTGTTTATCGAGATAGGGTGAAGGAAAGTTATCTTAGTTCTATAGTGGTGCATCTTGATGTTGTGGGATGTTTTGTGGAGATGGATCTTGGATATTATTGAGAGTTGTGGATTTTGTGTCTTTTGAGTCTTTGAATTTTTTTTAGTTTTTATTATTCTTTGTAACTCTGATATGGTATATAGTTGCAGTTTGTTTTTTTAGTTTGGTATTTCATTTAGTTGTATTACATTGTATTGATGCATCATATAGTAGTTTTTTGGTTGTTATTATCTTAGTTGGATTTTCTTTTCTTCAAAAGTTAAAATCATCCCCCCAACAGTTAAATATTCCCTTGGAATTTGTTTCCATACGTTGGTGCCTTGGGGATGTCACCTAAGGACAAGTAATATTCTACCTCCTTCTCAAGCCAATGAGGAGGGGTACGACGCTACAGAAACCATAAGAGAATCCAACTATATTTGGATTCAATAAATATATAAACATATAATAGCCCTTAAAATGTTGAAACAATGTCATAGAAATTATCAAGAAATAATTTATTAAAATTTAAAAATATATACCCAGAGAAACCTGCCTCAATACATTACTTCCATAAGGAACGGTCTTAATCCACCACAAGAAGGCCTGAAGAACCCTTAAAGGATAAAAAACCCTAAAAAATAAAAATTCCCTGATAAATTCGTGAAAAAAATTATTTTTTCATGACTATTATTGGGGAAGGAAATAAGAGAAGAATTAAAGAGAGAAGAGAGAAGGATTTTCAACACATTAACCTAAAGAATCCACTTCAAAAGTGTAATAATTCATGTATAAATTGAAGTAGGAAAGGAGAACCAATAGAGAGAGGCGCAACTAGGATAATAGATTGAGTGATATGAAAATAAGTGGCCAATGTATTAAATTTAAATATAGGGAAAGGGTTAAACCCCATTTTCTAATGGTTTGGATAGTCTATATGATTTATCTACATGGTTTGGAAAATCATAAAGCAACTATGTGAATGATATAAGATGACCCTGGGAAGAAACATGGACTGTCCAAATCATTTTATAAACCATTCACCTTAACAATGTGATAATAACATTATGTAAGGCTAGATGTATGGTTTAGGAACTTGGTTTAGTAATCCATGGTCAAATCATGAAATCAAATCTGAAATGAATAGTGATTTTTTCATGAGTGAGTTTAATGGATTTCAATAACCATGTGAAAAAATATATGACATACACAACTCCTCCATTTTTTATCAAATTAAAAGTAACTTGAAATTGAATCAATAAGTAAAGATATGGTATGGTATTATTACTCTTAAAAGTGATTACTAGAGAAGGGTAGTGTTCTTCCTTAACTATTATTAGGTTTTCAATGCAAGTACAAAATAAGAGCAGTTCACATCGTTGAATTTTTTCATAGTAATAACAAAAATGTGGTGTTAATTATACTAGAAATAATATTATTCAATATTTTATCCTTCATATTTAATCTAAAATATATCATCTTTGTTCCACAGTATGTATTTAAATCAATGATAATTTCTTCTTTTGGTATGGTCTTTACTTATAGAATAGTATCAACACCACTACAGTTGGTTAGAAATCCATCTCAATTATTTATAATAATTAATGTATTCATAAGATTATGTATATACTTGATGATATTTGTCCTTATTAATCTAAATCAAATGTATGATGAGAAACTATATCTTCTTTCCTTAACCATGTACAAATTCATAGGTCTAGAATAATTAAATCGATTTTTTCTCTCTTCAATACAAAGAATCTTAATTACAGTGGGGTGTTTTATTCTCTTCACAATTTATGAATAATTTACCCAACTTTATGTATCCCTTTTATATTCAAATAAATTTTTGAATATTATTTGAATTATTATTTATGTAAAATTATTCCCTTGATTATTGGTTGTATAATATTTTCTTAATGAATAACATATTTGATCATACAAAATAATTTCAAAAATTCAATTTTAAAATCACTAGGAATTTTGGTATATCCGCTCAATTATTCTTTATTAAGTGTACAAAAATCCCGGAATAGATCAAATATTTGACCATAAAATGTGATATTTAATAGTTTTATAACATTTAAGTATCATTTAATTTAATTCCCAGTATTCTATTTTTTTACAATGTAAGGATCCTTATGAAGTATTTAAATCAACCTTATGAACTATACAATCTAAATGAAGTTAATATATTATCCTTAAAAATAATAAATCATACTTATAAACCATAGAGTCATTATTATAAAGTGGAAATGGATTTTGTATTTTTACCTTAAAGATTCTAAATGAATCTTATGAAGTCTCCCATTTAATCTTTTTATGTTAGTACTTACTATTTCAAAATCCATATTATCTCTTACGAAGTCCTATTATATTTCCCAATTTTTCATTATGGAGTAAAAATGACTCTTATGAATTCATAAAATTACTCTTAGTAAGTCTCAAGGTTACTCTTCCAAATATAATGATTAATCTTCTGATGTTACTAATTACTCTTTCAAATTACCAAAGTAATATTCTGAATTCTTTGTTATAATGACACATGGTTTTAGGGGGCATCATTTTCCTTAGATGTTGAGTTTTTGATCTCAATTAGGGGTCAATTCATGAATTAGTGTTTAGATTAGGTATAAAATAGTTTAAATATATCTACGATATATTTTGGATGGGTAATAAGACCCATTTGGGTGTTTTAATACTCAGTTAAGAAGCAGATAAGGTTCAGGGTGTCCCTATAGTTGAAATTTCAAATATAGGTAGCCACCAGAGTGTAGTGAATGATGTTGTGGCATGGTGGCTATGGTTTGGAAAGACCAAAATGTATCTATATGGGTATACATCAGGGATATAGAAGGGGGTATATAGGTCCAACCCTACCTTTTAGGATATCATGGTACCATAGCCGAGGAGGCCGCACAATAGTTTGGTCTAGTGGGGAGACCACAACATATCCCTAAGGAGATACATCATATTGGGCCCTCAGGGATTGTGTATAAGGCTACCCCTAAGGTTGGTTAGGTCATGGACCCCCAATCCACTTGAAAACCAGGGGCTAAGGGTTAGTCAATTCACTACATCATCATAGGTTTCATTGTAAATTTACCCCAATAAAGATCTTATATCATGGCCACAATTTCAATGCCACAATTCTAGAACTTATGGATTTTTTATGTGGAGTAAAAGAGTAATTTACTATCCCCCCCCCCCCACAATTTTAATGTAAAAAAGTGTACTAGGATGTTCATTCATAAAGCTCCCCATTTTATTTCTCCCTTGGATCCCTTATGTCATGGGATGATTTTTGTCGTGTTCTTATGGTGATTTGAGGTAGTTTCTTTTATTTTTTTTCTTCATTCATGGTTCCCCTTAATATTTTGCTAATTTTTTGGTATTTCAACTAGGATTTATTAAATATTTCCACTGGATCATGGTGTAAATAGTTTAAAATTATGGTGATTTTAAGTTTAAAGTCTAGTGGACATCTTAAAAGGTTGAATATAAGTTGTTATAGGTTGTTTTAGTATATTGGGGGTGTGTGGTGTGTTTTTAGGATAAATTCCTATTGAATTTAATTTGAATAATTATTCATTTCCATCATATGGAATGAGATAGGTGTTGGGGATTATGAAACATCTTGGAAGTGGACTGATTATGCTTTATGTAGGGATAAATTCAAGTTCTAGGTAGGTTTCCCCTATGATACCAACTCATACGCAATTTTATTGACAAGTGTGTAAGCCTGTATAACTACATGGAGTTAATGTTAGGTGGTTAGGGACCAATATTAAATTAAAGAAATATGTAGTATGGTATTTGAAATCTTATGCTTAGAATAATTTTTCTCAAGATATTGGAAAAATTGGGATCACCTGACGACTATGTCACCAAGGAAATAATGTAATGATTATGTTGATGTGATTCCATGGTTAGGTATTGGGTATGAGAAATGATGTGAGTATCCTAGACTAGGTTCCTAGTGCTAATGGGATAAATTGAGAGGCTAAGGGATGAGTGATGAAGAGTGATATGGTTTTACATCTTGTAGGTAGTGAGGAACTCCCTCTTGAAGATGTAGGAGATTATTAGTGTGACTTGTGATTAAGGTAAGTCCTTTGGTGATTAACGTGTGTAGAATAGAGAGGTTTCCTTGATATCCCACAGAATATATGATATAAGACTTAGGTACTGGTCATTGAAATTTATTATGTACATGGCATTGGCATTCCAAGGGGGGTTGTATGAGGAGTTGGGGCCCATTAGTTGAGGCTAGGGTTAATAAGAGCCAAAGGGTGTGGTGTCACTTAGGGGTAATAGAGACAAGATCGTATCGATGAATAGAGACTGAAAAAGGTTTAGAGGACACTAATGGACCCCTTGATGGGTGATATGATGGGTGATTCTATATGATGGTCTAGGTTCCGAGTTACTAGCACTTATATGAAAATATGGTTAGAATATGTGAGAGTTTTTGTTCCATGAATGTGTTTCAAGTACTTATGATAGGTGAAAGAAATCGATATGGGCGATGGATCCAAAATCCTGGACCCATCCTGATCGAGATGATGAAGGAAGGACTAATATGTGTGATATGGTATTTTAGTGTGCATGAATTCTAGGCATACCATGAATGAGAAGGTATGTCTTGAGACAGGTTGGCTTCACCTTGAGTGAGAAGGTATTACCATAGACCTTTCCTTCAGTGAGAAGGAATGGGTCAACATAGTAGATAGTATAGTTAATTTCTGCCAATTTTACAAATATTATTTTCCAAAATGAATTAAAATTTTAAAATAATCATTTCAATATGATTTTAATTTGATTTTTCATAATTTTTCAAAAAATATTTATTTTTATGTGAATTGCGACAAATATAAAATTTTGTAAAAATATTGTTTATTTTATTTAGAAAAAGTAATTGAAAAGTATCATTTAGTTTTGGATTAATTTTTAAATTAATGTGAGATAAATTTTACAAAAATAATAATCTAAATAATTCCATAGGGATCAACATAATATTTTATTTTGGAATAAATTTATTGTTATGCATAAAATACATTTCTTAGAAAAATGTTTTTAAGTGCATAATGTTTTTCCATTTTTATTAATTATAATAATATATAATGATGAATAAATTAATATATATATATATATATATATATATATATAATAATTTAAATTTATATAATAATTTTTACCAGTTATAGAGTTAATTTAAGATCATCATATTCTTGAAAAATGTATTTTCTGGAAAACCCATCCTTCATTGCATTTTACGGGTTTATTATTTTAATCAATTTCTACCACTTCTAAAAATTTAGACTTAAAACATGGATTCCATATTATCAATTAGGATTTTCAAATTTATAAGACACTTTTATTTTTTTCATTATGATTACTCACTATGGTAAATAGTTATAACAATATTAAAGGGTAAATCAGGTTAATTTAGGTTAAAACTAATGTCATAAGACCTTAAAATAACCCTAAAAATTCCCTTTAATATTTTGGATGAGTGGGGTTAAACTATCCTCAAAATATATTTGAATTTATGAAATTTTTTTTACCTTTTTATTTTATTATGATATATATATTATTTTAAGTAAATAAAGATACAAAATTCCACGCTCTTTTAATTTAAAAAAAGTATATTTTTTAATGGGGAAAAGAGGGTATGGTCAGTTCTAAATTTTCATTTTTAAAATTAATACATTATTTTATGATAATAATTTTTTCACAATTTTTAATGATGTTATAATTGCCTCATATACATATACAAAAATGACACAGTTCTTATAGAAGTAGTAGAAAAATTTTCTAAATAACATTAGAAATAATTAAAATAAATATTTTTTGAATGAATTGTTGTGTTTTGTGAATTTTTTTGGGTATTTATAATTTATAAGTGATTGTCAAATGTTCTATATTAAAAATAAATTATTGTTTTCATAACTTTAAAGTTAAATTAATTGAATATTAAAAAAAGAAATTATTGAAACTTTATGTTATATAATATTATATTAATTGATTTTAAAATCATACAAATATTCAAATCGGACAATTTTCATGGTGTATGGTTGAACATTTTAGCCCTTGAACACTTTTGATTCTATTTTTACCTTATAAGTAAAATTGTTACCCTTTAGTATTGAAAAATTTATTACCATGGTTGAGGTTAAAATTGGTTAACTAACGGGTTAAACCAAAAGATAAGTTTTAAAATTACATATAAATCTATCCAAATATTACTAGTTGAATTGATTTCAACCATACTGAATATTATATTTGAAATTGTTTCCACTAATTTCCACTTGAACATTAAAAATAATTTATTATATTTATATATTTTAAGTAATTCCCATCATGTGATTTCCTTAAATATAAAAGGGTTACAACTCTTCTCCATTATTCAAACCACATTAAGACTACTAGATCAACCAATCCATGAAATATTCTCTTCTCAACTTCCATAGAAAAAATTTGTAGGTTTTGGATTATTATAATATTATTATGATGGTCCTTAAAAATGGATCTAAATGGGGTATACAAAAAGAGAGGTAATTGTATTACCCAACCTCTTTCAGAATATTTCTTGTTCTAAATCCTTTTAATCTGTTTTATTCATAATAAAATAATATTTTTAGTATAATTAATATATTGAAATTTTATTATGATTAAATAACCAACATTATCCACCATATGTTCCATCAAATGTGAAATGAAATTATCGTGCATGCGTACGTGTGGACTACCGCCTCCATGTAGCGATATGATTCATCTTCCATCAACATTATTCTAGGTTAATTATTATGAAGGATTTAATGTTTATATATGATATTTATGACATAAATATTCTAGTTTAATTATAATATATTATCTACCTACTTACCTTTCTATCCATTGAAAAGTGATAATATTGCTCGTGCGTACGTTCAGACTACCACCTCCACGAAATAATGTGATTCATTTTTCATTTATGATTAACATGGATAGTTATAAGAATATATTTAATAAATATTTATGATATATCTTTTATAATAATTATTCTTTAATGTTTAATTATTATTTAACTTTATTTTGTTCCATCTGTAAAAAAATGGAAACATCACTCATGTGTATGTACAGACTATAGTCTTCATGAAGTGATGTAATTCATTTTTCATAATTTATTTATATGTAAAATTATAAAATTTTATATTATGAATAAATATAATTCTTATTTTATGGTTAATTTTCTATAAATTATGAAACCATTACCAAGGTGTAATAACTGGAACCATTTAATTGAAACATGCCGAGAAAACAGACCTGTTTTCACCTGAATGTTTATTTCAATCAAGAAATTGTTACTAAAGAGATAATTAAACATCATAAAGTAATGATAAATTTTAAATTATATTTGAATATGGTTCTGAAATATATTTATAATAAATATATATATTTTATAGATGATATTATAACACATAAAAACAAGACATAAGTTGAGGTTAGGGTTTATCGTCTCAAATTATCTTCTTTAAAATATATGTGATGTTATACACCTGTCTTTTTTTATGAGGTCAACATATTTCCCCACTGATATATTTTATAATGTATATAATTTATATTCATATTATTTAAAGTTTCATTTGAATTTATTTCTTCCATAAGGGTTATGATTCAAAATACATCAAAAATGTAAGGGGATTGTGTTTCAATCACATTTTAATCGAGATTGTTTATGATTGAATTTACATTTAAAAAATTATGTGATATTTATTTGATAAACACCAATAATTTTTACTCTTATATTATTATTTTTAATGTTTCTATATATTATCACCATTTTCTCTCTTTGATACTCAAAATGATCAAGAAAATGTTTTTAAGGAAAAGCCAACCTTTGGCCTATGAACTTTTTCTTCCCTGTCCATACTCCTCAAAATTGTTTTATGAAAGTTATTACCTATCAATAAAATTTTTTTAAAAATTCAACTTCACTACCATAGAGTTTATTTAAAAATATTTAAAAGCTAATATTTTTTAGAAAAAAAAATTTGAACAAGTAATTTTTAAATTTTTACAAAGGTGTGAAAGAGGTGTTTTTTAATATATACCACAATAATGGAGTTTAATGACATAAGGAATGTTATTCTATTTAAATATAACTTTAAATGTTTCCATATTTATTTTAAACTAAAATTTTTTCCATAAAATTTTTGAAATATTGGGATTTTAAATAAGTTATTTCCAAATAAAAAGGGAATTTTCCTCAAGAAATATTACAATTTTTCATATATGGTAACATCTATTGATGTTAATTATGATTTACTAGGGATATGATCCAATTATAGAATCATTATTATTTATTTTTATGGTTTATTATTATGATTATTAGATGTTTATGAAACCCATTTATATTACATGGGTTATGCAATGATTAATGATGAACTGTTAATTATTCCTATTTCTTTTCCATAAGTTATGATATGATATGATGAATCTTTTATGATCATGTGGCACACATAATAATGGATTTTGATTATATGATGGGTGGTCTGAGAATTATATATCCCTTAAATTCATTAGGTAATGATGGATATCTCATGAGATAATAAGGACATAAATGAGAAGTGAACCAATTTTAGTAAGGGGCTCTCTCCAAGATTATAGTCTTGGGGGTGAACCTTGACTATGGAATTAATTAAAGGGTGAGTGAACCCAATACACTATAATAGACTTGGAAGTTGTCCTTTAATAAGGATATGGTTTTATATGCTTATGTATATGCCACAAACTAATGTCTTATGCTTATGATATGTTATCATGGATTGTGACTCATTACTAATGATTTCTTACACATATGTATTATTTCATTTGATTGAAAAAACCTTATTCCATTATTCATGATTTAATATCTTTGACTAATTATGTATTATTATTATAAGTTTTTATCATTTTCTCATACCCTTATTCTTATCTTATGCTCACTTATGATCATTTATTGATGTATCCTATATTTACGCCTACTAATCTTTTAATCCCACCCTTTATTATATTTTTTCCCTAGGTTATGAATAATGGTTTTAAGTGTGATTTTTCTAATAAGGTTGATACTTGTAAGGAATATAGTAAGAGATGATGTATATCCTTTGTGAACCATTTTTTATGTATTTATTATTCCAAATACACTAATACTTTATGTTTCTATAGTATATCATAATGTTATGTGTTGAATATTTTTCTAATAAGATGTAATATTTGTGTATGTAAAGTTTGGGTTGCTATATTTTGGTTTTTAACTCGTCCTTTGTTCAATGCATAATTGGTTGTCCTAACTTCATAACTGATTTGAAATTTACAGATGATATTCTTTGGATGACTCATAATTTCTTTAGTAATTATAATGAAGGATTATTTACAATTGAAATCCATATATCATGAAATTACACTAAACTAACTCCTTTTTACCATTACTATTATAAGGCTGATTTACATAACAATGTGAATATCATATTATTTATTAGTTTATTTTAAGATATATAGCATCGGATAATCATTGTTTAATTTAATGGGGAAAGTATTGAAATCTCGTATGTTATTTATTCTAATCAATATGTTATTAATTACTTTAGAAAGTTGATTATATGCTTTATTTTTATTAATTTCTATTATATGATGAATACATTGTAATTATTATGTTATTGGTTTGGATTAAAATTATATATCCCCTAATGTATTGATAGGTCTCACAACACAAAATAGTTTAGGTAAGTTGGTGTATGTATTACTATTTAAGTACAATGTCTTAGAAATATTCCTTTATGTAGTGTAATATATATGGGTATAAAGACTTAATGGTATATAATATATCTTAGCATGAGGCCTTTGTGGTAAGATTAAGATTTAAAAAATTATACATTCCATAACTATGAAATCTATTATTATTATCCATGTGATTATTTATATTAGTATAAAATTAATGGATATTTTAATGACATTTATGGAATCATTAAATTTATTTATTCCTGTTATATTATTTATGTCATGTTTATGTTATGATAGCTTCTGTTTTATTTTACCCCTACTAAGAATAGGATATATCCATTTTTTTATTTATATTTCCCCATGAAACCATAAAGACTGTTATGTATGAAGTATTGAGTTTCAGGGAGAAATAATATAGTTTTTATGTTTTAATATGATGTATCTTATGTTTTAAATGAAATGTAATTTTCATTTATATATCTATTATCCTAAGACAGATATACTTCTAGATCATGTGTAGTGTTTTCTATGTATTCTTTACCAATGTAATAAAATAACCAGAAACTCTCAGTTAATAGAGTCAGGGTGTTACAATTAGTATCAGAGTATCTTTAGAAGAAACCTTAGTAATTATATTTAAAATAACATATTTATAGAAAATAACTCTATGGAAAACACTAATTATTTTCTAAAAATATTTCTAGATTACATGAAATTAATTTCTAATAAATGAATAGGAATTTTATAGTATGATTTTTAATTTATAGTTTTATTTATATGATAATTAATCATATTTCATTATTTAGAAATGGATTCTAATGGAAGGAATATAAACCATCTCATCACCCATAAAGAGTGTAGATATTTCCATTCTCGTCAAATCAATGAAGCTGGTGTTAGAACCAAGTTTATTTTTAATATATTCATGTATTTAAATAATGTTATTCCAAATAACCTTGCTTGTATTGAACATATACTATACCTTATAATGGTGTAACAATGTTTGACCACTTAATGAAGCACCATCCTTCATCTTTTAATAAGACCAATAGACTATTAGTGGAAGAGTAATGGATTAAGTCTTTATAGAAGATATTATTTACTTGAAGATATAGTGAACAATGGAAGGTTGTAATGGTAGTATATCATCTATGAGGAGATGATTAACAATGGTGATTTTTAATTCAAAACACCAAGAATTATGAAGAGATATAAATAATAGATTAGAAAGAGTGTGAAGTGATATTCTTGAAGAAATACTTCCTTATGAGAAGAGAGCTAACATGGAAGGTTTATTTTTTATCTAAGATGGAAGGAATATGAAGATATTTTTGAATATGAGACTAATAATACAATGTTAGAAAAATATGTTTTGTATCATATGTGAAACCCTACAATAAATATCAATATATTATTTTATGGATTAAATCCAAGTCTAAAAATGGAATTATTCTATTAATCATTTTAATATTTTTAGAAGATTATGATAAGTTTTTTCAATATGGATAAGTCAGTTTCCAAAACTCATACATTCAAATGAAAGAAATCTAGAAAAAGAGCAACATAACACCATAGTGAAAATAATTTGGAAAGGGAAAAAATAATAGAAGGTTAGAATTCCTATCATGTTATAACTATGGAACAAAATGCTATGGGTATTTTTTGAAGGAGATAATATTTGGTAAAAATGGAGTATATTAGGTCTATGAATCACATGAGTTCAATGGAATGAAATAATCCATAAATTATCAGTGATTCAATTATAAATATATGGGGAACTATTTAAATCAATTCCCCAAGAATCAATGGAATCTACCTCAGAATTAACTAAAGGATCAAGTTCGATCATATATAATCTCTATAGAAAAATATTTATTCCCAAATAATATCATAGTTGGTACATTAATCATAACATAAATTTATCTAAAACATTATTTTATTATGGACCTACTCATTCATATATTATATGTTTTCTAAGAACTTTCAGACATGCTATGATGAACTAAGGAATGATTTTTCATTTAAAACTTCTTATGTAAATCATATAGTGATGAATTTATATCCATATATCCCTATTAAAATTCATATAGATTCTTAAATTACAAACATGTTTTTTATTACCATGGTTGAATTTGATATAATTCTTTATATATATAGGATTTAAAATTATAATAGAAGAATTTAATATCAATAGAAGGAGACTAGAATCACTGAGGCCAGAATTATATCCCTTTTTCTTAAAGGAGAGACCTCATGTCCTGAGTCTTGTTTGGATCCATCTTGAAAGGCTCACCTTTGTGAAATTATAGTAGAAGATAAATCAATGAATGAGAAGGATATCCTTGTAAATGATGATGTATAAAATATGAGAGACTATATTGATGTATTTAATGAGGAACAACCTAGATATCCACCTGATCATGAGGTTAAATTCACTCTTGATATTTTCCTTAATGAAAATACCATATCCAAGCCTCCTTATATAAAATATCCAGTGGAATTATTGGAATTAATGAAATAAGTTAAATAGTTTTATTATAATGGACTAATATAACCTAGTGATTAACCCTAGATACAACCAGTCTTATTTGTAAAAAAGAATGACTGATATATGTGGTTTTTAATTTGACATAGATAAATTAATGTCATTACTAAAATAACAAGTATTCTTTTCCTAAAATTGATGATATATTTTATCAACTATAATGGGATTTATAATTATTGAAGGTTTTCATTCATTATAGTTCTCATAAATTAAAAAAATCAATAAGGTTGATATAATAAAGATGGATTTTCATATAATATATAGGAACTATGAGTTCAGATTAATGCCCTTTGGGTTAACCAATTCACCCTCAGTGTTTATGGATTTTATAAATCATGTACACAAGGATTATATTGATAAAAATTTTGTGGGTTTTTATGATATCTTGATATACTATAGATTTATGAAGATAATAAATACAATTTATAAATCATCCTTGACATGCTAAGGGAGAAAGAGATATATGATAAATTTAGTAAGATAGAATTTTGGATTTATAAGGTCTATTTTTTCCCAAAATTTTCTCCAATGATAGAATATTGGTTGATTCCATAAAGATAAAGGTTGTTAAATCATGGAAAATTTCATCAAATATAACTAATATACATATTTTCCTTTGATTATAGGTTCTCCATTGTTGTTTTTTTGAATACTTAGCTAAATTATCTCTTCCATTAACCATGTTGACACGTAATGTTTTAAAATTTACATGTTTAAGGGAATGTTAATAAGGTTTTGAATAACTAAGGGAGTGATTGATCAATGCACTAGTATTAAACATATCATCAAAAAAGGAAGTATTTATTATATATAGTGATTCATCAATGAAATGAATAGGGTGTTTTCTTATAAAAATGATATGTTTATTACTTATTAATTATATAAATTAAATAATAATTAGAAAAACTATCCAACTCATGATATTGGGCTTGAAAATTCAATCTTTTCCTTCAATATGTGAAGAAACTACCTTTATGGTGAAAGATATGACATATATAAGGATAAAAAAATTGAAGTTTATATTAAAGTAGATAGTTCTCAACATAATAAAAAGATATATATAAACACTTAAAGAATTTTAATATGAAATACACTACCACCTTAATACAGAAAACATGGTGGCAGATCATTGAGTAGTAGGGGTCATGTAATATTATTTGTGATGAAGATGGATAAGGATCCAATATTTATAGATTTAGAAAACTTTGATATGAAATTTATTAAGGGTAAACATAATTATCTTTCTATATAATTTTATAGACATCATAAATAGAGAATATATGGAAGTTTTGATAAGATGAAAAGGGTTTCCAAAAGAGGATTTATTCACGCTCAAATTTACCCAAGAGATGAAGGTAGAACGGTCCTTGTAGTTTAGCTTGGGTTATTGAATCCTCAGAGACCTAAGAAGAAACCTATAGACACGTACATTCTATGGATTGTTTTTGGCTATAAAGTGGCCAATTTGGGTTGATTTTATATGGGTTTAAAGGATAAATAAAATATTTAAGTGAATTCAATTTAAAAGAGTGATTTGATCCTATGTTATCACTTGGGGTGGATTGGACGTATTTCCTTTTCAATGATTTCAATTTCTTATATTTGAGATGGGTTCATTTAAGAAGATAAAACATCATCATCAATTAATAGTTTAATGCCTAAACCCTTTAATACTAATCACCTACACACTTGAAGGATCATAGTTTTGGGCACTTCAAGGTAAAGGTTCGTATTAACACATGAAGTGTGTGGCCTTAAATTCAATAAGGACGATGGAGTTTAAAAATCATCAAATAAAAATATAAATAAAAGAAGTGGTTATACATTAATGGAGTGATAAATAACATCCAATCCATCCCCTTGATACTCCCTTGGATCAATCCATAAGTGGTTTATCCCTCCATTGATTCTATGGTTTCAATGTAAGCGGTAAGTAGACTCATGAGGGAGGAATTGAAGAAGTAAAGAAAACAATAAAAAGAAAATGAGCACTCCACCGTTGTGTGAATAATTTCACAAGGTTTAGTGTGAATAAATTCACACATTGAACCAATGGTATCAAAGTGATATTAAGAACAATATAATAAGAGTAAAATAAGAGATTTTATTAAGAAACTAAAGTGAATTGAACAACTTACATGTGAAAGACAAACTTGAGACAACAAAATCGCAGCATAACATTACAATTGAACAAAGCACAAAAGATCATAAAACTAATCCACCACCACTAACTTAAATAGGCGTTTTGGAAGCCTTGGTTCGAACCTCCAACAGTAAAAATCATCCCACTTGATTATGGTAGGCCTAGGGTGGTGGAAAGCTTGTGGAACTTGGACTTTTCCACATTTGACCCAAGGTAGCATCCATCTTTCATCTACCGAAAGTATTCCCTTGTAAGACCTTTTATATGGACGAATCATAGTAGTAAATAGAATAATAAAATGGATCCCCAGATATCTTCTAACCTTCTGTAAAATTTGGGCCCATTTTGAGTTGTATATTCGGAGATATGATTATTTTAGTGGGCTGTTTTTATGGGCCGCAGAATCTGGCCCAGAATTTTATCTCTACCTTTGGCCTCCTAAATGACCACAATGGAGGTTGAATTAGCACTGTATCCTGAAGAATTATTTGTTTCTATATATTTCTTATATCCTCCCAAAAAATTTGGGATATATTTGGTTTGTAATGTGGGTCCCACATTCTCATCAGTGGGTCGGTGTCCAATCTGCCTTCTCTAGAATTGCTTCCTTTCATCACAAAATATCCTCATCTTATTCCATGAATTATCCATTAATCCCTGAATGAAACATGTTCATATTGAAGTGTAGATCAATTTCCCAAAATATAAAATTAAAATATGGATAATTACATTCCTTAAAATCAGATGAATCATTGGGTACTTTAAATGATGTTAAAAAATGTACCACATAATTGTGGATTTTAAGAAGGTATTACAATCATAATGTGAAATGATGTTCAAAGCGTAAAATGCACTAAAATTGTGTTTATGAATAATAAATAAAATGTATATTATATATATTAACAATTAATATTATCCTCATTTAGTGTCTAATCACACCCCCCAACTTGAGTTTTGCTAGTCCCGAGCAAAATATATCTCAACAATATGAAATTCGAATTCCCTTTTCCAAAAACATTTTAATACACAATGATCACAAAAACCCTTATACCAAAAAATCATGAAACCCATAAAAATATTTTAATGCAAGATTGTTTCATAAGTAGATCTCAATCCCAATCTCATTCCTTTGTTCAAATTCATTTCCATATTTCATCCAATATCAATTAAGTATGAGGATGTTTTGTGCATCACAATAGACATGGGGGTTCATTTTTATTCATGGGGGAAATGACGGAAGCACTAGGTGGAATCACATTTCAATATTAATATGAGTATTCAAAAAAAATTGTATCATATTTTTTTGTTTTTTTTTTGTTTGTTTTTTTTCAATTTTTTCATGGTAATTGAAATTGCACTCAAAAGAGTCAACCCCTATAGAGAGACTTTTCCGATGACTCCCAGGCTCAAAGACCTTAGGGAACCAAGTGAAACCCATATAATCGGGCATCATCTCGAGTTAACTCAGTCAAAAACAAATTCAAATTACCAAAAATAGAGATAAAATTACTAACTCTGGGCCAGACAACTATGGAGTCACGATCCCCAAGTGCTGAAAGCCACACATTAGGTCATTTAATTTCTCTATGTGAAAATTTATTGTTATTATTATTTTTTTATTGAATACTAATATTAAAACTAAAATGATCACCAAACCTATGCTATTTATTTGGGGGACCCCATGAACTCAAACTAATACCCAACTATCCAAAGGACGTGCATTGTGATCTTTTTTTTGGATGAAAATATAAACAATGAAATATCACATTGGACAGCCAAAATTTCCAAAATCTATGCTCATAAAATTATACAAGGATTAATATCAGAATCAAGGCATGCTAAATTATTTGATATTCAATTTCTAAGTGTGCGATGTGTATTACCATGTTCAAAGTTAAAGAATTTTTTCCTTCCATTTACAAGATTTTTTTTTCAAATCATTCATTTTTTTTACACGAAAGCATTTTTTATTTTATTTCCCCCCCCCCCAACTTAAAATAACATTGTCCCCAGTGTTTAAAGAAAATAAAATTTATAAAGGGGTAGAGGTAGAGAATGAAAGTTCAAAAAGGAAATTGAAAATGAGGATCATGGAATGAAGTCACCGGGTGGTTGAAGTTGAAATTCTTGCTACTCCCTTTTAATCCTTTGATATCCATGTCACTTGCAGAGTTCCCTAGTAGAAAAAGGAAAAACAAAACAAACAAACAAAAACAATATATATATATATATATATATTTATTTATTTATTTATATAATAAAGAAAGTAAAATATAAGTATATATATATATATATAAATTATAGAATAAGGAAGCACAAAAAGTCGTAGGTCAGTGGTAAGTGCGCACCCCTGTCTCCCTTCGGTCCCAGGTTCGAATCCCCATGGCTTCACCAGTTATGACGGGGTTATCCCATGACCTACGATGTGGACATTTTTTTATTATTATATTTTTATTTTATTTTTTGTATTATTATTTTAGCATACAAACACATAAAAATAAAATAAAATAAACTGATGATACATTGTATTCTTTTTAAATTTATGGGTAAGGTATTACTCAAGGATCACACCACATGACATGGATGAATATGGCGCTCCCCTTTCATACCCATCCATACTCAATATAGAAGAACTGGTCAATATTTTATTTTTTTTATTTATAAATATCAAAATGACTCATTAATCCTATTTAAAATATAAAGTTGATTAAAACAATAAAATGATTGGAAAATTGAAAACCATGGGTTTCCTCTCATGCAGCACTTTGTTTAATGTTGTTATCCTGGCATGGATCCTAAATTTATCAATATTTTCCTGGTTCATAGGTTATCTCAGTTAACTCAACCTCTATTTCATGTTTATTGAATGATTCAATGAATGGTTTTAACCTTTGACCACTGACCTTGAAAATGTAACCACTTGTGGGATCTTGAATCTCTACTACCCCATGGGGGTACACATGATGCACTATGAAAGGACCTGACCATCTAGACCTTAACTTTCCCAGGTGTAAATGAAGTTTTGAACTATATAAGAGCACAAGTTTTCTCGGTTCAAAATGTTTGACCTTGATATTCCTAGATTGGTAGGCTTGAACTCTAGCTTTATTGATCCTTGAATTTTCATAAGCCTCCATCCTTAGTTCCTCCAGTTTATTGAGATCTAATTTCCTTTTCATTCCAGCCAATGAGAGGTCATAATCCATTTTCTTAATTTCCCAAAAGGCCTTATTCTCAATTTCAACAGGTAAATGGCATTATTTTCCATAAACCAACCTATATGTTGACATTCCTAGGATGGTTTTTAATGTTGTACGATATGCCCAAATAGCATCCAAGAGTTTCTCGGACCAATATTTCCTAGAAGGATTGACAGTTTTCTCAATAATTTGTTTGATTTCACGATTGGCTAACTTTGCTTGACCATTGGTCTATGGGTAGTAAGCAGTGGACACTTTTTGTGAAATTCCATATTTTTTCATGAGTGATGAGAATGGATGATTTCAAAAATGAGTTCCATGATCACTAATGATAGCCCCAGGAATTTCAAATCTAGATAATATGTTTTCTTTGAGAAATCTAATCACAGTTTGATGATCATTGGATTTTGTAGGAATGTCCTCAACCCATTTGGAGACATAATCGATAGCTAAGAGAATTTAAATATATCCCCTAGAGTTTGGGAAAGGACCCGTGAAATAAATTCCCCAACAGTCAAATATTTCAACCACTAATATGGGAGTGAGTGTCATTTGATTCCTTTTTGTGATGGACCCTACTTGTTGACACCTAGGACAGCTTTGACAAAATGTGTAGGATTCCCTTGAGAGGGTGGGCTAGAAGATACCACATTGAAGAATCTTAGCAGATGTTTTCTTAGAGGAAAAGTGACCTCCACATGCCTCACTATGACAGAATTTAAGGATGGACTCTTGTTCAAATTCTGGAACACACCTCCCAATGACTTGGTCAGGGAAGAACTTATAGAGGTATGGATCATCAAACACATGGTTTCTAACATCATAAAATAATTTTCTTCGAACTTGAGTCCCTAAGAATTTTGGAATGACTCCTGTAACTAAGAAATTGGCTATGTCAGCATACCAAGGGAAGTCACTCACAAAGTATAGGTGTTCATCAGGAAATTAATCAGACACATAAAGGCGATTTGAGTTTCCTTTGAATTCCATCCTAGAGAGGTGATTAGCTACAACATTTTCAACACCCTTTTTATCCTTGATTGTGAGGTCAAATTCTTGTAAGAGAAGGACCCACCTAATCAGTCTAGCCTTAGCATCTTGTTTTTGGAAGAGGTATTTTAGTGAATAATGGTCAGTGAACACAGTGATGGGGGATCCTAAGAGGTAGGACCTAAAATTCTCTAAAGAAAACACAATAGAAAGTAACTCCTTTTCAGTAGTGGTGTAGTTGATTTGGGAATCATTTAATGATTTTATTGCACAAGAAATGACATAAGGAGTTTTATCACAATGTTGTCCTAACACAGATCCTATAGCAAAGTCACTAGCATCACACATAAGTTTGAAAGGAAGGTTCCAATTTGGAGATTTCATAATGGGAGGAGAGGTGAGAGAGGATTTGAGGGTTGAGAATGAACCCTCACGGCTTTCTGTCCAAACAAATGGAGCATCCTTTACTAGGATAGAACAAAGGGGAAGGGAGATTGAACTAAAGTCCTTGATGAATCTTCTATAGAAACCATCATGTCCTAAGAAATACCTCACTTCCTTGACAGTTTTGGGTGATGAAAGGTGACGAATGATGTCAACCTTGGATTTATCAACTTCAATCTTCCTACCTGAGACTATATGGCCTAGAACTAGTCCCTCTTTAACTATGAAATGACATTTTTTCCAGTTTAGGACCAGATTTTTTTCTTCACATCTTGACAAGACTCTCTCCACATTCTTCAAACATCCCTCAAATGTATCCCCAAACATAGAGAAGTCATCCATGAAGACCTCAAGAAAATCCCATACCATGTCTGAGAAGATTCCCATCATGCACCGTTGGAAGGTTCTAGGGGCATTGCATAAACCAAAGGGCATGCGTTTGAAAGCAAAGGTGCTGAATGGACAGACGAATGTAGTCTTCCCTTGATCCTATAGGGAGACCTCAATTTGATTATACCCTGAGTACCCATCTAAGAAACAGTAGAAGTCATGATCTTCCACTCTCTCAAGGACTTGGCCAATTAATGGTAAGGGGAAATGGTCCTTCTTGGTGAATGATTTTAGCTTCCTATAGTCAATGCAGACCCTCCATCCACTACTCACCCTTGTTGGAAAAATCTCTCCATCCTTATTGGTTATCACTGTGATTCCTTCCTTCTTGGGAACCACTTGGATTGGGCTGACCCACTCACTCTCAGCTATGGGATATATGATACCATCTTTTAACAATTTCATAAGTTCCTTCCTTACTACCTCCCTAAGATTAGGATTGAGTCACCGTTGAGGTTGACAACATGGATTTGAATCAGATTCTAGAACAATCCTATGAGTCCCAATAAGTGGGCTAATCCCAGGAATATCAGATAGGGTCCAACCAATGGATTTCTTATGTTTACTAAGGATATCTAGAAGCATCATCTCCTGATTGGATTCAAGAGAAGAATAAATGACAATAGGATGTGTTTGATTGTCCCCTAGGAAGGCATACTTGAGTGCAGCGGGAAGTTCCTTCAATTCAAGATCAGGTTGGTTCGTAATTTCAGCAGAATATTGGGACATTGAATCAATATAAATTTTGTTTCCTAGAGTTTTAGATAGGATTGATTCCCCACATGTAGAAGTTTCAGCTACGAGATTAGTTTGATTAGATTTAGGGAAAGAAGTTTGATTGGTCTCCATGAATGTGGTTTGCTGAAAGGTTTCACTGATTGTTGGACCTAAGACTTCATCATAAGAGAAATTTGAAAATGATTCAAGCCAAGGAGATAAACTTCCTTCATATAAACAAAGGAAATCAATCTCATCCTGGCTTAAACATTCATCAAACATTCCTTGATGTTCTATGGATTCATTATCAATGCTTCCTATCATGTTTACTTCATTAATTTCTTCGTCATCCCCTATTTTTGATCATGTATTATATATGTTCAAGTCTAAAATCATTTTCCCAAAGGTGATGGTCATGTTCCCATTTCGGACTCGGATAACAGAGTTGATTGTTGCAAGGAAGGGAGGACCAAGGATTATTGGGGTTTGTTCTTTATTTCCTAAGTTTGGATGGTTGTCAAGGAAAATGAAGTCAGCAGGGTAGATGATGTTTTCAAACTTTACCAGAACGTCCTTTAAAATACCCTTTGGAACCCTAATGCTATGATTAACAAGTTGAAGTGTGACAGATTGGGTTGGAGTTCTTCTAGTCCTAACTGGCAGTACATAGCATAGGGGATGAGATTGAAACTAGCACCTAGATCACACAAGGCCTTGATAACTTTTCTCTCTCCTAGTTCAACATTGATGTAAGGGAAACTCGGGTCTTTCAACTTAGGAGGAATGGTCCCTTGAATGGTGGTACTCACATTAGCAGCCAAAATGACTTGGTTTTTATGTGAAAATTTTATTTTAAAAGTGCACAAGTAATTAAGGTACTTTGAGTAGGCAAGTATGGTTTGGATTGAATCGAGAAGGGGAATGTTCAACTTGACTTGTGAGAATATTTCTCTTAATGTTTCACTTAATTCAGGCTTGTTTTTCCCCCCTCATGCGTTGAGGAAATGTTACAAGTTGTGGGGTTGTTTGTTGAAGAGTTGTTTCTTTCACATTGTTATCAGTTTCCTCAGCTTGATCTTGTGTTTCATTTGAATTTTCATCCAAGTTTGAATCTTTATGTGGGTTCTTAATTAGTTGTTCAGGTTTCTCAATTGATTTCCCACTTCTTAAAACAGTCACAACCTTTAGTTGTTCATGAGTTTTTTTAGTACAACTTGACTCTCCCCTTGAATTTAATTATGGCACCGCCTGAGTAGGCATGGGTGCCTTTCTAGTTTTAATGGTTTTAAGTTCTTGTTTAAGGGAAGAGACTTCCAAGTTCATCCTTTCCATTTGTTTTCATAGTTGTTCTAGTAGGCTTTGTGGAATAGTTTGGGTTGGTGCTTGAGAGGATTGGTTTATTCCGGGGGGATATTTTGGAGGTGGGATGGTTTGTTGAAAATGGACCGGTGGTTTTTGGTATTGGATAGGTTGGGTTTGGAACTGGTTATGGGTTTGGTAGTTCTGATGGGGGTAAGGATTTTGTCCCTGTGGTTGGATAGGTTTTTGGTTATCTTTCCAGCAGAATCCTGGGTGATCATTGTACCTTGGGTTGAAGTTGTTTTGGTATTGAGGCTTTTGAAAGTTCAAAGTATTTACTTCCTCTGGGGGTCCTCTTAAAGGAACATCCTTGATGGATGGAATGGTTGGACATTTGTCTGTATTATGGTCATATTTATCACAAATTGTGCAAACAGGGTCAACAGCTTGGATTTCATGGACTTTCCTAAGGTCTATCTCTTCAACCTTCTTAGAGAGTGCTGCGAGTTTAGCCCTAAGGCTTTCATCTTCTCTAAGTGTATGAATTCTAGTAGTTCGTTGTGTCTTTTCAGAATAAGGTGAAGTTCCCCATGTTTGGTTTTGTTCAGAAAGGATTTCTAGATACTCGTAAGCATCATTTGGGGCTTTGTTTTTAAAGGTTCTATTACACATCATGTCAATGAATTGTTTGTTCCCCGGACCCAACCCTTCATAGAAAAATTTAACTTGTTCAGGAATAGAAAAACCATGGTGTGGAACCATGTTTATAGAGTCTTTTAACCTCTCCAATGTTTCATAGAATGACTCTCCCTCTTTTTCAAAAAAGTTTTGGATGCTCTTTTTAAGTGCAATTGTTTTGTGGTGGGGAAAGTATTTCTTGTAGAATTCTCTTTGTAGTTGGTCCCAATAGTTTATGGATGATGGTAAAAAATTGTTTAGCCAATTTTTATCTCAATCCTTTAAAGAAAAAGGAAATAGCCTCATCTTAGCTGATTCTATTTGATGTGGGGGACACATGGTTTCTACAATGTCATTGAACTCCTTAATCTGAAGGTAGGGCATATCAGACTCCATTCCATGGAATGTGGGAAGATGGTTTAGGACATGGGGTTTAAAGATGTAGTTGGCACATCCTAGGGAGTTGTTTCTAATTCATGATGGGTCATTGGTCCAGGAAGGTGTGAGGTATTCATTCATGGTTTGATCAATTGAATTCCCCAAGTTTGTGGCTGCCTCATTTGGGTTTCCATTTTGGTTCCCACCCGGGTTTATGAGTTGGTTTCTTTGAAGACCTTCCATTGAAATGGGCTCAATTTTGGACTCTAGAGTATTAGGAAGAATAGAATCTAATGTAAAGAGTTACCTTGGTTTACTTCACTCCCCAACCCCAGGACTATCTACCCTAACTAGATGGTTTGATTGATCGCGATTGTAGGCAGACATACGCCAAAAGAAAAAAAACGATAGAGGGACAAGATAAGAGAATTTGGATGATAAAAGAAGAAATGGGGGAGAATATAATGGGTGTTTAAATAACTTACTTGGGCCCCCAGAAATGGCACAAAAATTTGATTTATGCTCAAATTTTCCCAAGATATGAAGGTAGAACGGTCCTTGTAGTTTAGCTTGGGTTATCGAATCCTTAGAGACCTAAGAAGAAACCTATAGAAACGTAAATTCTATGGACTGTTTTTGGCTATGAAGTGTCCAAATTGGGTTGATTTTATATGGGTTTAAAGGATAACTAAAATATTTAAGTTAATTCAATTTAAAAGAGTGAGTTGATCCTAGGTTATCACTTGGGGTGGATTGGACGTATTTCCTTTTCAATGATTTCAATTTCTTATATTTGATATGGGTTCATTTAAGAAGATTAAACATCATCATCACTTACTGGTTTAATGACTACACCCTTTAATACTAATCACCTATACACTTGAAGGATCACAGTTTTGAGCACTTCAAGGTAAAGGTTCGTATTATCACATGAAGTGTGTGGCCTTAAATTCAACAAGGACGATGGAGTTTAAAAATCATCAAATAAAAATCTCAATTAAAGAAGTGATTATACATTAATTGGGTGATAAATAACATCCAATCCAGCCCCCTTATACTCCTTTGGATCAACCCATATGTGGGTTATCCCTCCATTTATGCTATGGTTTCAATGGAAGCGGGAAGTAGACTCATGAGGGAGGAATTGAAGAAGTAAAGAAAAAAATAAAATGAAAATGATCACTTCACCGTTGTGTGAAAAATTTCACAAGGTTTAGTGTGAATAAATTCACACCTTGAACCAACGGTATCAAATTGATATGAAGAAAAATATAATAAGAGGAAAAGAAGATATTTTATTAAGAAACTAAAGTGAATTGAACAAATTACATGTGAAAGACAAACTTGAGACAACAAAATCACAGCATAACATTACAATTGAACAAAGCACCAAATATTATAAAACTACTCCACCACCACTGCATTAAATAGGAATTTTGGAAGACTTGGGTAGATCATCCAACAGTACAAAGCATCCCACTTGATTATGGTAGGCCTAGGGTGGTGAAAAGCTTGTGGAACTTGGACTTTTCAACATTTGACCCGAGGTAGTAGCCAGATTTCATCCACTGAAAAGACGCGCTTGTAAGACCTTTTAAATTAACGAATCATAGTGGGCCATAGAAGAAGAAAATGGATACCCAGATGTCTCGTAATAGCCTGTAATATTTGGGCCCATTTGGAGTTGTAGATTAGGATATATGATTACATTATTGGGGTGTTTTTATGGGCCGCAGAATATGTCCCGTAATTTTATCTCTAAATTAGTCCTCCTAAATGACCACAATGGAGGCCAAATTAGCACTGGATCCTAAAGAATTATTTGTTCCTATATATTTCTTATAGCCTCCCACCAAATTTGGGATTCATTGGGTTTTTAATGTGGGTCCCACATTCTCATCAGTGGGATGGTGTCCAATCTGCCTTCTCTAGAATTTCTTCTTTTCATCACAAAATATACTCATCTTCTTCCATGAATTCTCCATTGATCCCTGGATTAAACATGTTCATATTGAAGTGCACATCAATTTACCAAAATATAAAATTAAAATATGGATTATTACATTCCTTAAAATCAGATGAATCACTGGGTACTTTAAATGATGTTAAAAAATGTACCACATAATAGTGCATTTTAAGAAGGTATTACAATCATAATGTGAAATGATGTTCAAAGTGTAAAATACACTGAAATAGTGTTTATTAATAATAAAGAACATGAATATTATATATATTAACGATGAATATTAGCCTCATTTAGTGGCTAATCAAGGATTAAATCCATAAAATATGTGATGTTGAAAGACTTCATTTTTGAATACAGTGTGTAGAAGTTTAAAAAGAGACTTTATATACCATTAGTATTTAATTTGAATATGGAATTACTTGATGAATCTCATATCATGAATTTATCTATACACCATTATAGTATCAACATGTATTTGGATATAAGCGAGAACTTACTATAGGATAACTTGAATTAAAAAATTAAAAATTATGTGTAAAGATTTTTTGTATATAAATAAGTAAATACTGATAAACAAATATGAAAGGTTATAATACAACCAATATGGAAATGGGATGATATAATAATGAAGTTTTTTACTAGAATTCCTAATATATATAAGAAGAATGATTCTATTTGGTTAATTATCGATCGCCTCACCAAGTCTTCTCACACCCTAAAAATAAGGGAGGATATCCCCCATGAACATCTTTCATAGACCTATATCGATGAACTTATGATACTCCATGGTTCACCTTTATCAATTGTATCTGATCATAACCCTCATTTCAAATAATTTTTTATGAGTCTTAAAAAGTATTTGAACATAATGATACACTTGAGAACCACTTAACTTCCTAAAAAATATGGTAATTATAAGATAAATATCCAAATATTATAGGATATGTAGTGGTATAGACCTTCTAACCAAATACTTTGTGGGAATTCTGGTGATGGAGATGTCATAGGGATGATCTGAGGATATTGGAAGGAGAAAGGAGGTTTTATTGCCAAATAAAATAGATGAGAATAATTTTATAGTGATGAGGGTTGTGTTTCATTATAATTTGGGTGACTATGGATTGTAGAGGTTGTTTGTAGAATGGATTCCAGAAGGGGTGAATTTTTGTTGTACTATTATTTATTGGATATCTACATCATGGAGAGGGTCTACGGTGTCTTCCTTTTCTTGGTAATTGATTCATATGACATTGTGGTTCCTCTTTCACCGTGGTAAACTCCCTAGTTTTTTATATCTATGGTGTAGCCCACATAATGTTTCTTGGAGGAATATTTGACCCTCCCCACTGTGGTGTGGTCTATTACCTTCCACCATGGTGTTGTCCCCATCATCATGTCTACATTGTGGCATGGTAGGTTGTGTCGTGGTCTTATGTTTTCCCGACTACCTATAAAATCCCAAACCACCACAAACCCTATAATTCTTTGGGATTTTCTCTTGGTTCTTTATAATCCAAAGTGTATACCTAGGAGTAATTTCATTCCCCTTTTATTAGATTTTAGCGCCATACATGGAAGATCGATCCTTGGAGGTTCTAAGTGAGTTTCCTTCT
This sequence comes from Viscum album, assembly GCA_963277665.1. Taxonomy (NCBI): domain Eukaryota; kingdom Viridiplantae; phylum Streptophyta; class Magnoliopsida; order Santalales; family Viscaceae; genus Viscum; species Viscum album. Next base: position 2,100,529,366 of record OY728130.1, on the reverse strand, counting down.
TTTCACTAATCTCTTTTCTCTTCCAAGAAGGGTTGATGTCAAGGAAATTTTTGGTTTGGGTGATGTTTTAGTAATAAGTTAATGTGGCGCATTTCATTATAGTTTTATCAAGGAATTAATTTAATTGGGGTTCTTGGAATCAATCTTCCTCATGTTCTAACCTTTCATAATGATTCAGAAATATTTATTTGAGGAAGGGGATCCTCCTTCTTTCTTCAAGTTATACATTTGATAGGGATCATTTTTTATACTTTGGTTAGATGGTTTGCATCAACTTAATGAAGAAAATTAAAAAGTTTAATTTAATTTGAACAGGGGGAAAGATTCCCATATTTTACCATATTTTATGTTATTATTGTTATAAATTCTTGAATCCATTACATAAAATCAGGGATATTGGGTGCCTTTTTTGTGCTGGAATGGATATGAGTATGGATAATTTTTTGTGGAATTATTTTATATTACCAGGAATGAAATTATCTAAGAATTGTTATCTGAGAAATGAATTTTTTTTTTCATGGAAAACCATTGTTTGTGTGAGAATATCCTTGAAAGTACAAAAGTGAATGTGATAAAATCCCCTTTTTTAACTAAATTTAATGAATGAATAAGTGCTTATGTTTCATGTTTGTGGTATGTTAAGGTTGTGGTGTTATGTGGTGGTTTTTATAAGGAAGTGGTTGTGATGTAAAATGGTGGAAAAGTGAGGATTGTTGGTATAAAGAGGATGGATTGTTGTATGTTTTGTTTGTGTTATTTTACTTTCTAGTTAGTAATGGAATCAATTTTTAATGAATAAACTAGGATGGATAATGGTTTTGAATGGGAAAATAAACTCTTAAATTAAAATGGAAAGAGTGGTTAATTTTTTTTCTTTAAGATGGAATTAATGGTCTTAATAAATGAACTTGTTTAGAAATTGATGAATATTTGAACTGGAGTAACTTGAAAAGAAGGGTAGTATGTGGCTTGTGGGTTATAGATTTCATGTGCAGTGTTATGGATTTATATGTGGAAGAGAATGTGGTGGTGGTTGGGAGGTCTTGTGGTGATTTCATGAGTAGGGATGACACTCTTATTTTTTATCCCATAGGTTGGGATTGTGTGTGTAGTGACTATATTATATATTTTATTTTCATTGTGACTTCTATATTCACCCCACCTACATTGAGAACCATATACTAACAACAAAATGTATTGGAGGTTGTTTTTCTAACATCCTAATGGTGAGAATGGATGGATGGATACCCTCTCTTTCATACTCTCTATTTCATATGTGTTTGACGTGCATGGTCTATTATGTCCATAAGTCAAAGGTGCACTAGTAATGATATTTGATGAGATGATGATGTGGTTCATAGTGGTGGCCGTTCATGCTAGGATGAGAGAATGAGGTTTATTTACATTATGTTCATGATACCCTACTATCCTGGTTATGGTTGTGGTTGTGATGCGATGGTACAGCTGACTACATGAGAGATGTGATGTAATGGTCCGATTTTCATTGAATGAGATGTGATAGGATAATCCAGGTGTCTTTGAGTGGGATTATATGAAAGATATGGGATCACCATGACATACTAATTTGGGGTGTGAGAGTGTAAAATAAATGGGAAAGTGGTATGGGGTACCATTTTTTAGTATTATTTATATTATATTATTATACATTAATAGGTTATCTGGTGAGCATGTATCAGTAAGGATGGGTTTGGTTAGTTGACATATTTATATGTTATTGGTTCTATTTTTTTCTCACTGTTCCATTAGTATACTCATTTCACATGTGCATGAGAGGATTTGGGTGTGATCCTACTAAGTATATGTGTATTCTAACCCTATGTATATACATACTATTTTTCAAGTTTATATAAGGACTTTATAGACTATGTTGGACATTACTAGCTCAGACTTTGGATCTGTTGTTTTATCAGTGCCTTTAGAATTTTTTTTGGGTATTTATTTTCTTACTCTTTGTATTTTTTTACATTAAATAAGAATTTTCAGATGGGTTTTTTTCATTTATTTCATATTATGTCCTATATTTTTTAGTGTTTGTTTATACTATATCTCAATCCTATACTATATAGAGGGTAATACCACCCATATGTGAGAATTTATACCCTCAGTGAAATTCACCAACCCAGGGCCTTCTGGAGGTGGGACTTAGGGTTCATTATGTCACTTCCTTCATTAACATCATAGAAGGGGTACCTTGGAGGGAGGGGTCCTGAAAGAGTGGTATAAAAGGTGTGGTTGAGATAAAGCATTGAGTCTGGAGTTAGGAATTGTGAGGATTTCGTGGGTTGATAGGGAAACAACATTAGCTAATCTTGGTGTATGAAATAGGATAGGGAAGACCATATAGGGCATGAAATTTTAGGTCCCCCATGATCCGACTCAAGGACTATGAGCCTTATGAGTGACAAAATGAGTTGGCACCATATTTAGGGTAAAGACCTAGGGGAGGTACAGCCATTATGATTTTTTGTTATTTTACCTAAATTTGTGAATCTAAAGATGCTAAAATTAATTAAATAAATCATAATAAAAAATTCCATCCTATCAGTCATAAAAAATATTTGTTTCCCTTTTTAGCTATGACACCTAGATGTCATCCATAAGTGGTTTTGGTCGATGATGTAACGACCCAAACTTTATCAATGGAATTTATCCATTATTATAATTATGCCACATATTATAGATCACATAAAATCACATATAGACCACAATACAAACTTTATGAAGAATGATTGGAATAAGAGTCTTTTTCAAAAATTAAGGAACCTATACCGATGGAATAGTAACTTGACCTTTGGAATAGTAACATGACCCTTAAGAACAGTAATATGTTCAATAGAATAGTAACTTTATCTATGAAATTATAAATAAAATTAAGGAATTTTATAAATGAAAATATAATATATTTATATCATTAAATAAGTAAATTAATATTTTAAAAAAGATAAATTAAGTATTGGTATTTTTTTAAGTCATAAATATTTATTTACAATTTTATAATTAATATAATGATTTAAAAGAAAATTTATTTTAAAAAAAATACACTAAAAAATTAATATTTTTTTGTCTTATTATTATAAGATAATTTTATGGGACCTTAATTATTTTTTCAAGGTGTTATTAAATTAGTTATAATTCTAAAATCTGTATTTTTTGAGTAAATGATGATTTTAATTAAAAATTAAATTTATCAAATGTAGAAAATTATTTTCATAAAATATATTCAATTTTATAATTATACATGTCTAAAAATTGTTATGGTTAATTTTTTTGTATTTTTATAAAATACTTGAATTTTTGTGAATAGTGAAATTTCATAATTTACAACATAAGCTAAATGAATGAATTATTGAGTCGTAGATGATATATGGATTATGTAAGCCCATAATATTTAACTTACCTTCGTTATTTTAATATATTTAGTGATAATTCTCAAAATATTCATAGTCTTGATCTAAAATATTAAACTAATGAATAAAATAATGTGAAAACACCCCTCTCCTCCACTAAAAATATCATCCCTCAACCACCTCTTCTCCTCACACCTTCCAAGCTTTAATACTTTTCTAAATTATGATAAAATATCTTCCCAAGACCCTTACCCACATCAATGAGGTTCTTTTCTCAACAAAATACCAAACCTAGGTCCCTTAATAAGGTTCTTAAAGAGTAAAATTGAAGAGGTAAAATTCTATTTCTTTTACTTTCCATTTTTCTTTTCAATTTTATTTATTTTATTATTTTATCATCACATAATATATAAAAAATTTCGCAATAAATCCAGAATATTTTATATAATTTAATTCTATCATGTTAATGGAAGATTAATCATCAAACTCATTTCTTTCTCTTTTATTCTAAAAATGAAATCATCACCTGTGATGTGTCAATTTACTGACAATGTGGACTATGCATTTTAATTTTCATTTAATTACTTCAAGTATGTTCATAAAACCACTATAATTGTTGTGAAATATAGTAAAATTTATTTAATACCCATTTTTATGTTTTGGAACGAACTTTTATACACAATAATAAGTAATTGAAGAAAATAAGTTTGTGATATTTGAAACAACTACAAAAAAATATAAATGATTATCACTAACCTTTTATTTAATGATTCATACTTATAAAATATAACCAAATTATATATAAGATAATTTAATCTATTTATGTTCATTAATAACCTTTAATCTCAATTATAGAGAATTATCTTCATTTTACACGAACTTCTATACATGTATATAATTGAAATGTTCAAGAAAACCAAGGAAACAAACACTTCCAAAAATGATAAAATTAAACTCTATAACTCATCAAAATACCATATATGAAGTTAATAAAACTATAAAAATATAATAAAATTAGAAGAGTTTTTTTATTTTTTAATTGATGAATTTAATTCATTATCCTATATATTAAATATAAGAAAGAATTCATACATAAGATTATGGGATTCTCAAACCAAACTCTCTTACTTTGGGTTTCCCTCTTTCACTAAATTTTTAATATGGATGTTTCATTAATTTTCCATAAATATAATTTCTTTATCCTACCCTTTTATTTTCTATATATACATTTTTTCATTTGATTTTATGAAAAATGAAAATATTTTTTGAAAATAACTCTTCTTTCCAAAAAAATACGTCTTTTACTTATTGAGATATTGTTTTTTATTCACTTAAGGTTGATGATTATTATACCAAGTATGTTGTTACCTCTTTCTTTTTGGAACCAAAAAATTATTTATTAATTTATTCACCTAAAACCCATTCCATTATATGGGTTATTTTATGTCTAATATTGATATGTTTTCTATGTGGCATGCATGATAATGTAAATGTTATGATGTGATAGGTGCACCCAGAATTATATAGCGCATGAAAATGTTAGAATGTGTTGGGTGCACCCAGAATTATATAGTTATACAATTAATTGGGTAATGTGATGAATCTCATGAGATAAATTGAAATATGCGTGAACATGGTGCTATCATTTTTCATAACTATGTGTGGAAGTTGAAAACTAAGATATGATGTTTCATTTTTTTGTATTTCCAAATTACATTACATTATCTAGTGATTCCTCTCATGATTATGATTATAATCCCATTCTTATATTATTATTATTATTATTATTCTCACCCCATGTTATATTGATCTGTGTTCTTATTTATTCTCTTATTGGGCCTTTAGCTCACCCATTTCATTGATGTATATCCCCAAGTGATTACATGTACTAAAGAGAAACCAAGGACCAAAAAGAAGCTAAAGAAGTGGGAATTAACTAAATGTTTATTTTTTATATATAAAATGTTATGTATAGTCCAAATTTTCCCAAGAAACCAAACCTTTGGATCCTGGTTGTGTAACACTTTTATGTTGTTTATCTTAAAAATGTTGTAATAGTAATGCAAGAAAAATTAGGTTCATTATAGTTGGTATCAGATAACAGTTTATTTAATTTGGTAATTAGTATTAGAGATACTTAGTAAAAACCATTAGTATGAGATTAAGTATAAGTATTCACCCAATAATCTTTGTGTTATAAAAATATTAAATATAGGGATCTGGAAGGATATTCCTTTAGAGTTAATTTCTCAAAGGAATAAATTATTCATGAATTGTTGACTAATGTTTTGTTAAAACCTTTTTTATTTTAGAAAATGGTGATAACTAATAGAAACCAGGCCAAATACACATGTGAGGGACAATGCATTGATTTCCCAAATGATATCTCTAATGCTTTGGGAGGTGGAGTTCAAAATTTAAGGGAAATCCTTACCCAAATTTCTATGGTTATGAACAATAACCTGAATAACATGGAATGTCCTACTTCACTTACGATAGATAAAATGGATATAAAGTCCTTTATGTGGCGAAGACCACCGACATTTAGTTGATATTTTGATCCACTAATCATAGAACAGTGGGTCAACTCATGGGGAAGATAATTTTTTTTCTTCACTATTTTGAGATAGAGAAGGTGACTATGGACATTTATCATTTAGATGGAGTGTCTAACCAATGGTGGGGGTTGATTAAGAACACCAATTTGAAGGATTAAATTTAAGGAATGGATTGGGAAGACTTTAAGATAATGTTTCTTAAAAGGTATTTTCCTTGAACTCTTCATATAAATATGGAGAGAGAATTCATAGAGCTGAAGCAAATGGAAGGTGAATCTGTCACAGCCTACAAAGAAAATTTCACAAGGCTTCAAGGAGTTCTTTGGGTTTTTTATAATAATGATAAAAAAAATTGATATATTCTTTAGTGGTTTAAAACCACACCTTTAAAAGGGTCTATCAATTTGAGAATTTGGGAGTTATGAATATATAGTTTAATGTTCTCTCAAAGTGGAGATGGAGTTTGTAGAATGGTCCCATGGCTATAATGATAAGAAATTAATGATGGATTTTCAAGATGGAGGATATAATGATAAATGTGAAATTAATTCTAAACCACTCACATGACAAAAATGTGGGAATAAACGTCATGGGAACTGCCTCAAAGGGATAGGGAAATGCAATAAGTGTGGGATAGAAGGATATCAAGATCATAAATATTTTAGAGACATAAATAATATAACCAATTTAAAGGAGGAAAGGGGAGAACCAACCATTGTACAATTCTTCAACTGTATGGAGAAAGGGAACTATTAAAGCTAGGGCATTAAACCTTGATCCCTAAAGGGTAATTATCATCATCATCCACCAAAGACAAAGGAGAAAGGGAAGGCTTATGCCATCACTACTGCTAAAGTGTAGTAAGAAAATAAAGTCATACAAGGTACTCTACCTATTAACTGATGGATAGTATTATTTGATTCTGGTTCAACGCTTTCCTTTATATCTTGAAAGTTTTCTAGAACTATTGAATCAAATCCCCAAAACCTTGAAGTAGATATATCCTTAAAAACACCTAGTGGTGCATTCATTGAAACCCAAGTGTTAGACTCTTCTCTTGTTAATGTATGTGGTAAGATTATTCCATTGAATCTCATGATTCTTCCCTTAGTGTAATTAGACACTATAATGGAAATGTATTGGATCTCATTATATAGGACACATATCAACTATCAGGAAAAGGAAATATATTTTCAAATTATAAACCATCCCATGATCCTCTAAAAATGAAAGGAAGATCCTAAATCTCCTTTAGAAGATCTATCAATAGTGTGGGTGTTGATTCCCTATGAATAATCATAACTCACTCAAATAGTTGTGTCAAAGGAAGGTATTAATCTGGAGGAAACACCCATTCCAAGGGAATACCATGATTTATTTCCCAAAGAGTTACCCATAATTCCCATGGATTTAGAGGTAGTGTTGTCAATATAACTCATACCTAGATCTACTCCTATCTCAAAATTTCCTATATGATGACCCATATCGAATTGGAGGAGTTAAAGAATTATATAAATTATCACTTTGATAAAGGGTTCATATGCCCTAGTGTATCACCTTGGGGTGCACCAGTACTCTTTGTCAAGAATAAGGATTGATCAATGCGGATGTGTATCGATTATCGGGAACTCAACAAGATCACCATAAATAACAAGTATCCTCTTCCAAGGATTGATGAATTGTTCAATCATATATTAGAAGATTATTACTTCTTAAAGGTATATCTCTTTTCTAGATATCATAAACTAAACGTGAAGGATGAAGATATTTGGAAGACTACCTTTCATAAAAGGTATGGGAACTATGAGATTCTAGTTATTTCCTTTGGACTTACAAATTTCCATTCAATATTTATTGATTTGATGAATAAACTATTTATAGAATACCTTTAAAAAAATTAGTAGTGTTTATCGATGATATTATCATATACTCTAATATAAAGTGGGGCATGAAGAAAATATAAGGATTGTGATGGAGATATTAAAGAAGGATAAATTATACAGCAAGTTCAGAACGTGTGACTTTTGGATACAGTAAGTCACATTCTTGGAACATGTGATCACAAGTGAGGGAATTTCTATGGACCCTTCAAAAACAAATACAATTGAGGAATGGCTCTAACTATCTTGTGTCATGTAAATCTATAGTTTTCTTGGCTTATTAGAGTACTATCGACATTTTTTGATAAATTTTTCATCATTATCTAGCCAAATAACTAAGATAAAAAGGAAAGGGTTAAAGTATATCTGGATACGACAGTGTGAGGAAATATTTAAGGAGCTAATAAAGAGGTTTATCACTTCACTGATACTCATGTTACCGAAAAGTAGAGAAATTTTTGTGATATATAGTAATGATTCAAAGAAAGTCTTGGGTTGTGTACTCATGTATAATGATAAAGTGATTGCCTAAACCTCATAGAAGTTGAAGATCCATGAGTAGAACTACCTCATGCATGATCTAGAGCTAGAAGCTATGATTTTCGCCTTGAAAATCTGGTGGCAGTACCCCTATAGTGAGAAGTGTGACATATATATATATCACAAGAGACTAAAGTGTTTTTCACAAAAAATGAGCTCAACATGAAGAAAAGGGGATGGTTAGAGATAATCAAGGACTATAATTTCACTATTCACTATCATCCTGGGAATACTAACAAGTTAACTAATGGTCTTAACAAAAAAGAACCTGATACTATATCCATGATGCGGATTTAAAAGACCCTCTCTTCATAGATATACAAAGGATGGACTTGGAAATCATAATGGTAAAGAATACCTTCAACATTTCCAAAATTATTTCCCAACCATCGATACAAGATAAGATTAAGGAGGAAAAAAGGGATGATCCAAAGTTTCAAAAGAAGTTGAATGAAGTAAATGAAGAGAGGATGCAAGATTTTAATATAAATGATGAAGGTTTGATTCAGTTTGGAATGAGGCTATGTGTGCCTTCATCACCTGAGATAAAGAAGGATCTATTGGATAATGTACATAGTTAAACTTTCACCATCCATACTCGAAGTACCAAGATGTATCATGGTATTCAAGAACACCTTTGGTAGGAAAACAAGAAGAAGGAGATTTCAGAGTATATATCAAGGTTCTTGATATGTCATCAAGTTAAAGTAGAGAGATAGAAGTTCAAAGGGATGATGCAAACATTTCATATAATCATGTGGAAATGGGAGAATGTAACCATGGAATTCTTCACTGGTCTCCTGGAGATATTTAAAGTAAACGAAACAATATGGGTTATGGTTGATTGAATCACCAAGATTTCCCACTTTATTGCTATCAGGGAAGATTTCTCATAGGAATAACTTTCCAGGATATATGTGTAGGAAGTGGTGAGACTGCATGGGGTTTCAATTTCAATCATATCTGATCATGATCCAAGGTTCACATATGATTTTTGTAGAAGTCTTCAACAAGGTTTGAGTAATGAATTGAATTTTAGCATGACCTATTACCCATAAATTGATGGATGATCTTAAAGAACCATTTAGGCACTCGAAGACAAGATAATATCCTTCTCAATGGAATTCAAAGGTGGATGGGATCATAATATCTCATTGGTTGAGTTCTTATACAACAAAAAATTCCATTTGAGTATTTAGGTGGATCCATATGAAGCTATGTATGGAAAGAGATGTAGAACTTCAACCTATTGGGTTGAATTTGTTGAACTAAATCTACTTGGACCAGATCATGTATAAGAAATGATAGAGAAGGTTCAATCCATCCAAAAACATATCAAAACTACTTAGAGACGGTAAAATAGATATGTTGATAACCATTGGAGGGACTTGTATTTTGAAGTTGGAGATAAAGTATTCCTTCGAATATCACCATATAATAGAGTCATTCAGTTTGGAAATAAATGGAATCTAATTCCAAGGTACATTGGTCCCTTTAAGAACCTTTATCGCATAAGAGAAGTGGCCTATTGGCTTTCACTTCCACCAGGCATGGCTCAAATTCCTAATGTGTTCTGGTATCACTCCTGAGGAAGTATGTAGCAGATCCCTCGCATGTATTGAACTGAGAGGCGGTACAACATGAGGATGATCACTCTTATAAGGAATAGTCGGTGAAGATCTTGGACCATAGAGATAAAGTTATACACAAAAAGACTACTCACTTGGTCAAAGTAATATGATGGAACCATAACCATGAAGAAGATACTTGGGAATCTAATAAGGCAATGAAATAGAAGTACCTTCACCTTTTTATATAAAATGAAATTTCAAGGGTGAAATTTTAAAAGGGGGAAGAATTTAATGACCCAAAATTTTATCAATGGAATTTCTAACTTATTATAATAATTTCATATAGTATAAACAATATAGATACCATAATACATACTTTATTAAGAATTAATGAAGAGGACTTTCAGGAATTAAGGAACCTATACAGATAGAATAGTAACTTGACCTTTGAAATAGAAACATGAACCGTAAGAATAGTAATCCTTCCAATAGAATGGTAACTTCACCTATGAAAGTATAAATACAACTAAGTAATCTTATCAATAAAAATATAATATATTTATATCATGAAATAAGTAAAGAAATATTTTAAAAATGATAAATTGAGTGTTGGTATTTTTATAAGTCATAAATATTTATTTATAATTTTATAATTAATATAATGATTTAAAAGAAAATTTATTTTCATAAAATAAATGAATAAATTAATATTTTTTATCTTATTATTATAATATAATATTATGATACATTAATTATTTTTTCAGGGTGTTATAAAATCATTTATAATTTTAAAATCCAAATGATGATTTTAATTAAAAAAATTATATTTCTTATATTTAGAAAATTATTTTCATAAAAAATATTTTATTTTTAAATTCTATGCATCAATAAATGGTTAGGGTGAATTTTTGGGTTTTTTATAAAATAATTTAATTTTTGGTCAATAGTGAAATTTTCTAATTTACTATATAAGCTAAATATATGAATTATTGAGTCATGGATGGTGTATGGATTATGTAAGCCCATAATCTAAAACTTTATTCTTTATTTTTAATATAATTATTGATAATTATCAAACTATTCATAGTTTGAATCCACAATATTAAACTAATGAATAAAATAATTAGAAAACTCCTCACTCCTCTACTATAAATACCACACCTCACTGCCTCTTCTGCTCTCACCTTCCAAGCAATTATATTTGTCTAAATTCTTCCCAAATATCTTCTTATGACCCTTCCCCATATCCAATATATCATAGTCTCAAAAAATACTAAACCTTAGTTCTTTAAGGAGGTTCTCAAAGAGGAGAATTTACGTGGTAAAATCCTCTTTCTTTTCCTTTAAATTTTTCTTTTCAATTTCATTTCTGTTATTATTATCTCCTCACATACTCTATCCAAATTTTCATGAAAAATAAATTATATTTTATATAGTGTAATTATATTATTTTAATGGAATTTCCATAATCAAACTCATTTCTCTCTCTATATATTTTATTCTAAAAATAAAATCATCGCTTGTGATGTGTTAATTTGTCGACATTGTGGATAATGTGTTTTCATTTTCCTTTAATTACTTCAAGGATGTGAATAAAACCAATATAATGGTTTTTAAATACTATAAAATTTATGTAATAAACCTTTTTATGTTCTATAACTAACTTATATACACAATAATAAATCATGGAACTAATCTAGTTTGTGATGTTTGAAACAACAACCAAAAAATCTAAATGATTATCACTAACCTTATATATAATGATCCATCCTCATAACATATAACCAAATGATATGTAATATAATTTAATCTTCATTAAATTAATTAATAACATTTAATCTAAATTCTATAGAATTATCTTCATTTTACATGAACTTCTATAGATTTATACAAGTGAAACAATCAAGAAAACCAAGCAAATAGACACCCCCGAACGATGAAATTGAACTCTATAAATCATAAAAAGGGAATAAATGAACTTAATAAAAGTATAATAAATAAAATACATGTATAATAGGTTATTTATTTTTTAATTAATGAATTTAATTATATTATCCATAATATTAAAGATAAAAATCATTCAAACATAAGGTTTGGTGATTCTCGAACCCAACTCTCTTCCTTTGGGTTTCCCTATTTCAATCCATTTTCAGTATGGATGTTCCATTAATGTTCCTTAAATATAATTTCATTATCCTACCCTTTTTATTTCTAGATATACATGTTTCCAATATGATTTTATGACAAATGAAAATATTTCTCCAAAATAACTCCTCTTTCCAAAAAAATACGTCTTTTACTTCTTGAGATATTGTTTCTTCTTCACTCAAGATTGATGATTCTTATACCAAGTATGTTATTACCTATTTATTTTTGGAACCATAAGATTTATTCATTAATGTATGCTCTTAAAACACATTCCATTCCATTGGTTATTTTATGTCCAAGATTAATATACGTTCTATGTGGAATGCATGATAATGTAAATGTCATGATGTGATGGATGCGGCCAGAATTATATAGTTCAAGAAAATGTTTTGATGTGACGGGTGCACCTGGAATTATATAGATCTCCATGTCATTGGTTAATGTGGTGAATCTCATGAGATAAAGTGAAATATGTGTGAACATGATGCTATGTTTTTTCATAACTATGTGTGGTGGTTTACCACTAAGACATGATGTTTCTTTTTTATGCATTGCCACATACTATGCCTTTATATAATGCTTTATCTCATGATTTTTATGATGATTTCATTTTTATTTTATGATGTTGATTATTAATCTCAACCCATTTTATATTGATCCATTCTCTTATTTATCCTCTTACTAGGATTTTACCTCACCTCTTTCTTTGAGGTATATCATCTGGTGATTACTTGTACTAAGGAGAACAAAAGGACCACAAAGAAGCTATAGAATAAGGAATTAAATAAATGATTATTTTTTATTTTTAAAATTGTATGTATGTTCCTCATTTTTCTGAGACACTAAACCTTTGGATCCTAGTTTTATAACACTTTTATGTTTTTTATCATAAAAATGTTGAAATAGTTATGTAATAAAAAGTAGGGTCGTTATTGGTGATGCCTAGCAGGATGAACTAGTTTATAATTAGATGGTTGATATAGTTTAGTAGAATGGTTAGGGGTATAGGATGAGGTGTTCCTTTATAAAGTAGGCCTTGGGTAAGTATGAGGATAACATCTATGATCTAGATAAAGAGAACCGGTTGGAGGATCTCAATATTGCCTTCATTTTTATATGGGCCTGAAAAGAGGACTGGGTCCATTTAGAAGTTATTCATATGTGAAGAGTTTCACAGATGTGGTGGACACTATATCATAGTTAATATGAGGAGGAATATGTTTTTTGGACTGATTTTTAGAAGAAGTTTTGAGTGGAGTTTCTATCATCAGCCATGAAGGCAGTAACGAGGTAGGAGCTACTCACTCCTCAACAAAGGAGAGTGTTTCTGTGATATTTTGGGATCAAGTTCAAGGATATTTTAATTTTTTACCTAGAACATTTCCCTGATAAGGAGTCTTGTTTACTAAATCATGTGGAGGCACTCTGCCCTTCTATCTTGTATGCAGTTACTCCTTTTATGTTTCCAACATTCTTAGAAGTACAGAAGAAGAAAAATGTGATCAAGTGTGTGAACATGAATAGAGGATTACCATTATAGGGGAACCATTATGGTTTCTTTAGAATAATATTTTTTAGTGCTAGGTATCAGGTTCTAGGGCCATCATGGTTTCAACCAGAGGGTATCTGGCCCTAGTATCTCCCTTATATACCTTTTGGGACTAGTGGTTTATTTTATATTACTCAAGTATTGGGTAAGTGTTCTTAATATTTGGGTGTCATGTTCATCATTAAAATAATTTCCCATTGTTTCATGGGGCTCAGCATAGTATAGGGTGTAAATTTCATCATCATCCTGATCAATTACTACCAATGGGTTTGCTTCGGCTGTAAGGGTGGTAGGCTTATGATCCATCGAGAGGATATATAATGACCCATACTTTACATACATTGATATTACTTCAAAATTGAATAATATTCATTACAAATTATAATGAATCCATGATTGAACAATATATTTATAGTGTCTTTGTAAATTGGTAAACACAAACAACCAGTTTATAAAACATCTATATTGTCTCCTACTTATTTATTCATTACTAGACTACTTTTTGACATATATTACATAATACCCTTATTCATGACCTAGGGAAAAGAAACATATGAAAGGTTGGGATCATATTCTCAGTAAGGGTAAATAAGGAAAATATAAATCATATTATAATCATAAGACATAAGAACATAACATTTAAAAGTATTATCCTGCATATGAATGATCACGATATCATATCGTGGGATAAAATTTCATAATGGACATAATCCCAAAAGTCATAACATAATACATGAGATTTTTTGGCATACACATAAGCATCGAAAATCATTTCATATTGGTCAAGGCTCATTAACAAGAACATCATAGTGGACAAAGTCCATTACTGAACCATGTTCACTCCTCGTTCCAGCCCTATATTACATAACTAAGATCATTTCTAATTCCATCCATGCCTATCTCATGAGATATAAATATTTACCCAATTCATTTTAGGGAGATATAGGTCCCACCCATTTTATAATTAAATCATTCTTACAGGTTCCAAAAAAACATAAATCATTCCTCATAGCCTATCTCAAGGAATAAAATGGGTTTCTTAAACATCATTCCATCTTAATCCATATAAAACAAATGGATATCATAAATTAAATTTCATCATAAACACAATAAAACCATAGTAATAATAGGGATATAAACATAACCCCATTTAAATAATGTCATTTTAGATGGAAAATAATTTTGATAAAACACTTGAAATTAATTCTTGAGGAAAATATCCTTTCTTCTTCAAAAAACATCTTCTTTTCTCAAAATGCCACACAATTTTAAAAGAAGCGAATTTATCTGAAAATAAAATTGAGAACATGTAGAGTAAGATTCATGTAAAAAAGGTTTTATTAATATGTAATAATATATTCATGTCATATAAGTTTAAAAAACATTCTCCTCATACTTTTTCCAAAAAGTTCAAAAAAAGTACCTCATACTGAAAACGACAAAAGATTCTTTTCATACCATTTAATAAAACTTCACCAATGAGTAAAATTTACATTAATAAATTTTAAGAGTGTAGAAAAAATATTTTGTAATACACATTTAGGAAACATGGATGTGGATGATAAATATACCCCAGTAAATACTTACGTATAAACAATCTCGAATAATGATGAGATTACAAAATTATCCTTTACCTTAGGTCTAATATCCTTCATATGTATCTGAACCTAATTTATAATGATTTAAATAATTTCATTGACTTATTACAGAATAATTTTTATTTTTATGATATCATATATGACCATATTATAATCCTTTTTTTAGTAACATTTCATTGTTACTTGTTATTCAGATATTAACTGCTTTTTGTTTTTATGCATGTTTTGTCGAATAAGTTCTAATTATCCTTATTAGATCATAGTTATATCATTAAAAAATTATATTAACATAATATATACCATATTTATTCATTATGTACATTTATATAATCATTTTTAATGATTATCATGTAGAATGAATCTCATCGCATCGGGGATAGGTAGGTCGTACGTATTCATGAGCGACGGTATCATTCCAATAATTATTGGATGGTACTGAAGTGGGTGGTGTATGATATTTAAGAATAAATATAATGTTATAATAATAATATATAGTTATTATTTCCATCATTATACCCATATAATTAAGGTGAATGTGAAAAACATATTACACCACGGTGTGGAGACAGTAAGTCGTACGTACGCACGCGTGGTGATTTTGTTTTTCATAGGATAGATAGAAGGTGTAATATGGTTGTTTCATAATTATAATAAAATCTCAATATATAATTGATACTGGATTTATTACTTTATAATGAAATAACTCATGAAGAGTAATTATAAGAAGAAATAAGTTTGAAAGAATCGGTAGAGGAGATTACCTCTTCTTGAAAGTGTTTCCTCTAAATCTCCTCTTAGAGCACTAGAGTAGGTATTTAAAGAATAAAATAACCTATATAATGTTACTAGGTAAGTTTAAAATGGAAAATTATATGAGAGGGATGATAATTATGGCTCAAAGTGAAGTTAAGAGGTGAGGGAGGAGGTTCCCTTATATAAATGAGGTGAGGGGAACTTTTGGAAATCTCACAAATATTAATTTACAATAAAACCAAACCCCATCCAAAAACCTCAAAAATAACCAAAATTAGAATATTATATTAGATAATGTTTTAATATCATTAACCAATAAATTTTTTATAAGTATCCTTGTAAATTTAAACCTTATCTTTTTAATTAACACTTAGTTGTTCTATTTAATTTTTAACTAGGGTAACAAATAATTCAGTATTAAAAGGGTGAAATATTTACTTATTTGATATACAATAGACCATAAATAAATAAATTAGAACATTTTAAACCATATAAAAATTATTTTATATTTTTTAAAAAAATTATGATTTTTATATAATTTAATAAAACATTATTTTGATAAATAATCAATAGTGTCAATTTTGACACTATTCAATTAAATGATTTTTAAAAATATTAAGATAATAAGTTAACTTCAAAACCAATATTTTATTATATTACTAAGAGGTAAATTTCATCTATAAAATTCATTATAAATATATAATTATACCAAATTATATTTATTTTAACATTTTTATAACATTTATTTTTTATATCTATTAATAAAATAATCACTCCATCAAAATTGTGTAATTATTTAATATACTTATTTTTTGAATAAATATTAAAAATAAAATATTATTATGAATATAAATATGTTATATTTCATAATAATATTTTTAGTTTAATTTATCTTTTGGAAATCCAATATTTAAAATGTTATACTTATTAATTTATGAAGGTTACAACTTTAACATCACTTTAAATAAAATAATATTGGTGTCATAATCCCTTCTATAAGGATCCAAATGGACAATAAATTAACCCTTGTATGATTATGGTTGATATAAACTCTACCAATAATATTTGGTCAAGTTTTTGGGTCTTTTAATTGATATTATTATTTTAATAAGAAAATTATTATTGATTTTTCATCAATTAAATAATTTATGAATCATTAATGTTTAAGCTATTAACGTAATTATTTATTTCCTAAAAATTACAAATAAATTACCTTGATAAAGAAAAAAAATTTAGATTTCAAATGAGTTTTTATAATATAATTTATATTTTGTATAACCTTATATAAAAATGATTTATTTATTAAAATTTGATTGAGACACAGTTAACTTTTCTTTAAACTCACGATTGCATGCAATGCAAGCTATTGGATAAAAAATTATTTAGAGAAAATATATCATTAAAACATCTGGGTGTTACATTCTACCCCCCCCCCCCTTTAATTGAATTTCACCCTCAAAATTCATCATGTGGATAAAAATATATGAGGATATATCTACCTCATCGTATCCTAAATTTCCTATGTAGCTTCCTCAAATTGTTGGTTCCACCACAAAACATTAACCAAGTGAGTGGTCTTGTTTTGCAGAACTTTTTCACTACGATCTAGAATCTCGATTTGTTGTTCTTATTAAGAAAGATCTTTCTCTAGTGGTATGACTTATGAGTTTATTACGTGTGATATATCAGGTATGTACTTTCTCAGGAGATATGCATGGAACACATCAAGAACTTGAGAGAGATTTGGTAGAAGTTCCAATCCATAAGTTACCTTCCCAACATGATCCAGACTCTCAAAATGAAAAAAAAATACGTAGGGCTCAGCTTCCCTTATTTTCAAATCTCATTACTCCCTTCTATGGAGATATTCATAGAAACACATTGTCACCCACTTCAAACTCTAGGTCTTTTCTACAGTTTTTAGCATAACTTTTTGCCGACTCTGAGCTGCTTTTATGTGTTGTTGAATAGATATGACCTTTTTCCCATTTCATCAACAAGATCGGGTCCTAATATATATATTTCCCCAACTTCATCCTAGTAAGTTTTATTTCTACACTTATTTTCATATAGGTATTCATAATGATCCATCTAAATACTAGAGTGAAAGCTATTGTTGTTGGAAAATTCCACCAAAGGTAGGTGTTGATCCTAACAGCCTTTTAAACCCATAGAGTAATATCTCAACATGAATTCTAGAGTTTTAATTTTCCTAACCATATTTATGAGGATGATAATCAGTGCTGAAACTTAACTCTATATCCAGAGCCTGCTAAAGAATTCGCGAGAATTTTGAGGTAAACCTCGGATCTTGATCAGATATAATGGAAAGAGGTACTCCATGAAATCTTACCACTTCCTTTACATATATCCTATCAAGATGATCAAGAGATAAATCCTATCTAATATCACTTAATTGTTCTAACTTCGTAAGTTGATAAACTATAACCCATATAGAATTATGACCGTTAGATGTTTTGGGAACTCCGATGACAAATTCCATAGTGATGTTTTCCCATTTACATTCTGGTTTGGGTAATGGTTGTAACATCCCCTTAGATATCTATCTCTCAGCCTTAACTTGATGACAAACCAAGCACTGTGAGACATATTTGGTAACATCTCTCTTTATTCCATCCCACCATAAATACTCTTTCAGTTCCCTATACATCTTTATGATTCTAGGGTGAATAGATAATGAAGAACTCTGATTCTCATCTAATAGCTCCTTTAATTTTGGTATGGGAGGAACAAAAAATCGGTTCCTGAACCTTATTATTTTATCACAATCAAGGTTGAATTTAGGAACATTTCTCTCCATCTTTTTTAGCTCCACATATTCCTTCTATGCCTCCATAATCTACACTTTTATAGATTATTGAACATTCATTTGATAAATACATGGTTTCTACCCTTCCTTTAAAATTTCAAGATATATCCTTTGAAAGTCCATAAATATTGGATCTTTTGTTATCCTCATAATGGATAGGCTAGAATGGTCCTTTCAACTCAAAGAATATACCACCTTGTTCGCTTTCCCAGGGTGGTAATGTATTGAGAATTCATAATCTTTAATCATCTCCAACCACCTTCTTGGATGCATATTCAGCTCATTTTGTGGGAAAATATACTTTAAACTCTTCTAATCAGTATAAATATCACACCTTTCACCGTAAATATAATACCTCTATATATTTAATGCAAAGATTACCACAGCTAACTCCAAATCATGACTTGGGTAATTAATCTCATGGATTTTCAATTGTTGTGAGGCATAAGCTATCACCATATCATTTTTCATGAGAACGCATCTCAGTACCTTCTTGGATGAATCAATATAGATCACAAACTTTTCTTCACTACAAGTTAGTGTGATCATATGTACACTAGCTAAACTTATTTTTAGCTCTCTGAAATTCTCTTCACATTCCTCTGTCCACGCGAACTTAACTCCTTTCTGAGTCAACTTGGTGAGTGGATTAGATAATTGTGAAAAATATTTCACAAAACATAAATAATATCATGATAAACCAAGAAAACCTCTGATCTCAGTTACCATTTTTCATCTTGTCCAGCATTCAATAACTTCTATTTTTTCTGGATACACATATATCTTCTGTCTTGAGATAATGTGACACAAAAATGAAACTTTCTGAAGCCAAAATTCACAATTGGTAAATTTTACATAAATTTTCTCCTTTCTTAGGGTCTTTAGTACAATTCTCAAGTGATATTCATGTTCCTCCTTTATCTTTGAATAGATAAGAATATAATCTATAAAGACTATCAAAAATTGATCAATATGGTCTCTAAAGACTATATTCATTAGATCCATGAAGATAGCGGGGGCATTAGTAAGACCAAAAAGCATCACTATAAATTCATAGTTTCCATACCTTTTAAAGAATGTCGTCCTTGGTATATCCTCCTTATTAAACCATAATTGATGATATCCTAAATGAAGATAAATCTTGGAAAAGTATTGATCTCCGTATAGTTGGTCAAATAAGTCATCAATGTGGGGAAGAGGATATTAGTTCTTGATAGTGATCTAGTTAAGTTCTCAATAATCAATGCAGATTCTCATTAATCCATCTATCTTATTAACAAACAAAATAGGTAATATGAATCCCTTTTCAATATTCTCTTGGAGTTTCTTATTCAATTCATGCAACTCAATTGGGTTCATTATATAATGTGTCTTTGAACTAGGAATAACACCAGGTATGAGTTCTATTGAAAACTCAAATTCATTATTTGGTGAAGGACATGAAAATTATTAAAAAAAGACATCATCAAACTCCCGAAAAATGTGTTTATTATAAATTTTGAGCTTATCCCCAACCATTTGATATAGATAACCTTTATTTATAGGGATCAAGACCCATAATATTGAATAAATTTTCACTAGAAGGTCATACTCATCCTTGCATCGATAGATGATCATAGATTGATTTGGAATATGAAATGTGACTTCCCTTCCTTGGAAATTTATATGATATCTATATAGAGAAATACAATCTATACCAAGAATCACATCAAATTACACTATAAGAAGGATCACAAGATTCATAGGAAGAACTTTCCCACAAACTTCAACCGGATAAGAATTATAAACTTTTGGTGTTACCATTGTGCTATTAGGAGTTGTCACAGCTAAAGAAACATCTAATTATTGATTTAATATGTTGATACCTTCAGAAAAATTTTCATAAATAAAAGAGTGGGTGGATCTAGAATCAAATAAAAAAATTACTTTAGATTGGATGGTAATTGTACTTTTCACCACTTCATTATCGTACTGCACATTGTCGATAGTGATCGCATGTGAATTGATTTTGTATTTATCCTTAAGAGTTTTCTGACATCAATCATCATCAATAAACCTTGGATTAGGGAATCTATTGGCATAATTCCCCATTTCCTTTAACTTGTATGATTTAAGTGTAGGAGGTGCATTTTGTGTAGCCTTCTCTCTATTTGTATCATTAGACATCTTTTTCCCATCACTTCAGCATTCAACTGCCTAATGACTTTATTTTCCATACTTAAAACATTTACTATTACCTTTAAGAAAATTCCCTCTATGTTTATTTCCATGTTGTGAGAATAAGAGAAAACTCATATTCTTTTTAGTATGGTCCTTATATTTTCCCTTGAATTCCATTTTTCTCTTGTTATCAAACCCATAGGACTGATGGGTTACTCCAATATCACTCATAACCTTGAGAGCACATCGAATGATCTCCTCGTAGCTATTAAAGTCCATTATGGATAAGGCCCTTCAGATACTTGGTTCTAATCCACTAAATAATCGATCATTCTTACTCATATGTTGGATAATAATTCAAGAAGCATAACTTGAAAGTCTTGTAAAATTTTCTTTGTAGGTTCAAACGAATTCATCATCCTTTTGCTTAAGTTCAAGGAACTACTTATCCATATTTGTTTGAAGAATAAAAGGAAGGTAATTATTGAAAAATAATTTATTTAACTCATCCCATTATATGGAATCAATTTCATTTCTTTGCCTCATATTCTTGATAATGTTTCACCATTTACCAGTTTAACCTTCAAAATGATAGACTACTAAGATGAATTTATCTTGTTCTGAACATTGGAGAATTGAAAATGTCTTTTTAGTGGTATTGATCCATTTTTCAGCCACTAATGGGTCAGAATACCCGCTAAAAGAAGGTTGACGCTACCTCATAAAGGACTCAACAGAATGTTGTTCCCTCCTTTGCTCATTTGGAAGTCCTGCATGATTCATATCTTGAGAAATTTTTGTAAGAATAGATATGGTATTTTTTATTCCATATCTCATAAGATTTGGTTTCTTAGGAAGACAATCATTTCATTTCCCATCACATTCAACATTAACACAGTTCCTTCATGTTCCATCCATTGACTAAGACCAAGAATCATAGTGTGATAAACACTGATCATAATGGGAAAACAACATGATCAAGAATATAAATTCAATTTAGTACACTTATGTGTTATCCTATGCTATTCATGATCATTTATAAAACACTAGGATTGTAAACTATACTTCAACATATCCTTGGGGTTCTTACTAAGGTTTTCTCATCCTGGTTTCCAAATGTTAACTATACCTTTCCTCTGATACCAAATATAATGACCTATGTTTTACATACATTAATGTTACTTAAAAATTGAATAATATTCATTAAAAATTATAATAAATCCATGATAGGACCATACAGGTATAGTGTCTTCAGAAACTAGAAAACATAAACAACTAGTTCATAAAACATCTACATTATCTCCGGCTTATTTCTTCATAACTAGACTCATTTTTGACATATCTTACTTAATACCCTTCTCCATGACTTGGGGAAAATAAAAATATGAAAGGGAGAGCTCAAATGATCAATAAAGGTAAACAAGGGAAATATAAATCATATCATAATCATAAGACATAAGAACATAACATTTAAAAGTCTTATCCTGCATATGAAATATCATGATATCATGTTGTGGGATAAAAGTTCATAAGAATAAATGGAAAAAATCAAAAAAGTAATAAAATCAGACATGAGATTTTGTTTCATAAAAATAAGCATATAAAATCATTTCATATTAGTCAAGGATCATTTCCAAGACCATTATAGCAGACAAAGTCCATTACTGAACTAAGTTCACTCCTCATTCTAGCTCTATATTACTGAACAGATATCATTTTCCATTCTAGAAATGTTTATCTAATGAGATATAAATCTTTAACCAATTAATTGGAGGGAGATATAGGTCCCACTTATCTCATAATAAAATATTTTTTATGTGTTCCACAAAAACATAAATCATTCATCATAGCCTAACCTAAGGAATAAAATGGTTTTCTTATAAATCATTCCATCTTAATACATAAAAACAAGTGGATGTCATAAATATAATTCCATAATAAACACAATAAAATCATAGTAATAATAGGGATATAAACATAAACCAGTTTAAATAATGTCATCTTAGATAGAAAATAAGTTTGATAAAACACTTGAAATTAATTCTTCAGGAAAATATCCTTTCTTCTTCAAAAAACAACTTATTTTCTAAAAATGTCACAAAATTTTAAAAGAAAATAATTTATTTGAAAATAAACATGAAGAAATTTAGAGGAATATTCATGGAAATAGGTGTTTATGAAGACTTAAAAATATGTTCATGTCGTATAAGTTAAAAAAATATTCTCCTCATACTTTTTCCAAAAAAAGTCAAAAAAAAAATAGCTCATAAAAAATGACAAAATATTCCTTTCATAATTTTTAATAACAATTAAAAAATGGGTAAAATTGAATTTAAAAAATTGAATAAGGATGGAAAGATTATTTTAGAATACACATTTAGAAAACATGGACATAGATGATAAATATACCCCAATAAATACATATGTATAAACAATCTCGATTAATAATGAGATTACAAAATTATTCCTTACCTTAGGTCTGATATCATTCATATGTATCTGAACCTCATATATAATGATTAAAATAATTTCATTAAATTATTCTAGAATCTTATTTATTTTTATTATATCATATATGTTCATATTATCATCTATTTGTTAGTAACATTTCATTGTTACTCGTTATTCGGATATTAAGTGATTTGTGTTCTTATGCATGTTTTGTCAAATAAGTTTTGGTTATCCTTATTAGGTCATAGTTATATCATTAAAAATGATATTAAAATAATATATACCATATTTATTAATTCTGTTCATTTATATAATCATGATTTAATGAATATCATGCAGAATGACTCTAATCGCATTGTGGAGACAGCAGGCCATACGTACGCACGAGCGACGATATCATTCACATAATTGTTGGAGGGTATTGAAGTGGATGGTGTATGATATTTCGGAATAAATATCATGTTATAATAATAATATATATTTATCATTTCCATAATTATACCCTTATAAGTAAGGTAAAGGTGAAAAACATATTACACCACGGTGTGAAGATGGTAAGTTGTATGTACGCATGCATGATGATTTTGCTTTTCATATGATGGATAGAAGGTGGGATATGGTTGTTTCATAATTATAATAACATATCAGTATATAATTGATACTTGAGTTATTAATTTATAATGAAACAAATCATTAAGAGGATATAGAATAAGAATGAAGTTTGAATGAATCGGTAGAGGAGATTACCTCTTCTTCGACGTGCTTCCTCTAAATCTCCTCTTAGAGCACTAGAGTTGGTGAAGAAGAAAAGAACCTATATAATGTTACTATGAAATTAAATAAAGAAAAATTTAAGGGTATTTATGATATTTAAGGATCAAAGGAAAGTGAAGAGGTGAGGGAGTAGGTTTCCTTTTATAATTGAGTTGATGGGCACTTTTGGAAATCTCACAAATATTAATTTATAATAAAACCAAAACCCATCCAAAAACCTCCAAAATTAACCAAATTAGAAGATGGGATTATATAAGGTTGCAATATCATCAAAAAATAAATTTTTTACAAGTATCCTTGTCAATTTAAACCTTATATTTTTAATTAACACTTAGTTATTCTATTTAATTTTTAACTAGGGTAACAAATAATTCAATATTAAAAGAGTGAAATATTTACTTATTTGGTGTAAAATAAAACATAAATAAATAAATTAGAAAATTTTATACTATATAATAATTATTATATATTTTTAAAATGTTTTTTATGATTTTTAAAATATTTAATAAAACATTATTTTGATAAATAATCAATAGTGTTAATTTTGACAATATTCAATTCATTGATTTTTAAAAATATGAAAATTAAAATTAAAATTAGAAACAATTATTTTATTATACTTATAAGAGGTAAATGTAGTCTATAAAATTCATTATAAATATTAATTATCCAAAATTATATTTATTTTAACAATTTTTATAACATTTATTTGTTATCTCTATTAATAAAATAATCACTACATCAATTTTGTGTAATTTTTTAATATACTTATTTGCTGAATAAAAATTAAAAATAAAATACTATGATGAAGATAAATATTATATATTTCATAATATAACTTTTATTTGAATTTATATTCTATAAATAAAATATTTAAAATGTTATATTTATTAATTTATGAAGGTGACAACTTTAACATCGATTTAAATAAAATAATATAAGTGTCATAATCTCTTATATAAGGCTCAAAATGGTAAATAACTCTACCCTTAGATAATTATGGTCGATATATACTCGACCAATAATATTTGTTCAAGTTTTTGGGTCTTTTAATTGGTATTTTTATTTTAATAAAAACTATATTATTGATTCTTCATCAATTAAATAATTTATGCATCATTAATGCATAAGATATTAAGGTAGCTATTTATTTCCTAAAAATTACAAATAAATTACCATGATAAATAAAAATATATATATTTCAAATTATTATTTATAATCAAATTTATCTTCTATATAATCTTATATAAAAAATTATTTTGTAATTATAATTTGAGTGAGACATATTTAACTTTTCCTTAAGTCTAATAAATTAAATGTCCTAATCCCGTCCAAGTGGATTCAAATGGATACCATTTCGACCCAAGGATTATTTAGGTTGAAACACGTTCATCTAATTATATTAAGACAAGTTTTAGGGTAATTTTATAATATTATTCTTACCCTTAATGACACGATTCACCTTTTTACCGTATTAATAAAAATTACCGAAGTTACTATTCATATTTTCCAAAAAATAAAATAAAGATATTTACATAATTTTTACCTAATTATTCCAATAATGGAATCCATTTTTCAAAATTAAAAACAAATAAGTTTCAGTAATTAATTTAAAATCAATCACGTTTTCAGAATGAGATAACAGGTTTTTAAAAGTTAAAACACTACAAAATATTGAAATGTTTTTACATATGAATTCAATGTAAAATTAATGTTAATGGAATAAATTATATTAAATGATATAATTATATTCTATTTATACTTTAATACCATTAAATATTATAATTTAACCATATAAATTATTTTGATGAAAAAAGTTGTTTTCACTTAAAATTTAGTATATTTTTACTATTCATCAAAACATGAAAGTTATCAGAAAAAATATCAAAAATTCATCCAAATTAAATTTTTATATACCGATTCAAAATAAAATGTTTATTTTTTCATATAAAAATATTAATATGTCAAAATCTTAATTTAAAAGGGTTTATCCGTTAAAAGGAGAAAAATTACCCTTTTCAAAAATATAGGTTTTTATATATCAAATAGGGTTTATTCATACTCTATGAAAAAAATATCTATTGGATGAATATAAAAAATATTTTATTAAATATATTTCATTAATTTAATTTTCTAATATTAATTTACTCAATTTATGAATACAAATATAAAATAATTGGTAGTAAATGACTTCACCATACATTTTTGTAAGTTAGTTATATTTTATCTTGTTAACCTAAAAGCTAGGTTATAATGGTCATTTTATATTAAGTGTGTCTCAAAATTTGTTAAAACTCATGATTTCATTCAATGAAATCTATTTATAATAAAAAATTATTTAGGGAAAATATTTCATTAAAACATCTAGGTGTTATAGGATATGTCATATGAAGAGAGTGAACTCGTGATGTTCCTCAAATTAGGGACCTCAAACTGACCATGGCCTTGAGGGTGGCCTTCAGTAGTGACATAGGGGAGTTTATCAAGGATAGTTTCATGTTGTAGAGGTTCCAGTGCTAGAGGGACCAGATATTTTTTGAGGTTTTATTAACTTATCATCCACCCTTTTCTATGATTTATTTGATTTAGGAGATTCCCACTCATTTGTTTCACCCACTATAGAATATTATTTTAGAATAGGAATAGAGAGTTTTCTATTTTCCCTAGTGTTAACTACACTATTCAATGGATAGACCAACTATTTTGATCTGTGCCAGGGGTGTAGACTGATTTTGGGGAAGAATTAGTCATGTGCGGATCATTTCTTGCGGAAAATATAGTTATATGATGTCATCCTCAGTATTTATTAGTTTTACTATATGTATGTGATTAATGACTACTTTAATAGGAAGTTCATGTACTCAGATGTGGATGTTTAGTGTGTGGTTTTCATCGGTGAACATGGTTTTAATATGGTGAGTAGAAATGTGGATACCCTTATTTACAAGATGGTAGGGTTGTTGGTGGAATAAATATATGTTGGGATG
The DNA here is from genome assembly GCA_963277665.1 of Viscum album. Taxonomy (NCBI): domain Eukaryota; kingdom Viridiplantae; phylum Streptophyta; class Magnoliopsida; order Santalales; family Viscaceae; genus Viscum; species Viscum album. The sequence continues at coordinate 2,100,502,199 of OY728130.1, read as the reverse complement.
GAGGAGGCTCCAAATGAAATAGGATAATTTATGAATTTTTTTCCATGTAGGTTGTGATGCCACCCCCTCTATGTGATTCCACATTCAGGATAGATTTGCAGCCTGGTGATTCTTTGATTTCAATACCTCTATATAGGATGGCACCCTAATAGTTGTTGGAGTTTAGGATTCATATAGATGATCTTATGCATAAGGGTTTTATCTAGCTTAGTGTGTTGGTCATTGGGTGCTCCAGTGTTGTTCATCATTAGGAAAGATGGTAGTAGGGGATATGTATAAAATATCAAAGGTTGAACTAGTTTATGGTCAATAATTTATACCCTCTCCCAAGTATTGAATATCTTTTTGACTAGTTGAGAGGATAAAGTTGGTTTTCTAAGATAGATATGTGGTCCAGGTATCACCAGTTGAGGGTAAAGGATAAAGATATTCTGAAGATTTCCTTACAGTGCATGTATGGGAACTTTGAGCTTGAGGTCATGTTGTTCGATGTCAAGAACACACCATCTATGTTCATACAGCTCACGAACTCCATGTTTTACGAATTATTTTACGAGTTAGTATTTTTTCCATTGATGACATATTGATATAATCGAAGTAAGAGGATGACTATATCGATCATATTGGAGCTGTCTTGAAGGTACTTTAATGCCACTAGCTCTATGAAATGTTTTCCAATTATCTGTTTTGTACATGGGTGGGGTATTTACATGGGAATGTGGTGACCAAGAAAGGAGTTTTCATGGACCCATCTAATATCAAGGTAGTTGTTTCTTGGGTTGAATCAATGAATGTGGAAGAGGTTTTTAGTTTCCTTAGTCTCACAAGATGTTACCAAATGTTCGAATCAGATTTCTCATGGATTTAAGCACCATTGAAAGCATTATCTAGTGAAGACTAGGATTTTATATGAACTAACTTGTGTCATTTGGCTTGTGACTATTGGAATGGGAGATTGATCAGTGATCCAATGCTTCAGTTTCTATTATAGGGGGTGATGTTTGAGGTGTTTTAGGATTCTTCTCATCTGGGCTTGGGATGCGTCTTGATATAGTTATAGTTATTGTATATTATAATTCTTGGAAGTTATGACCCAAAAGTTTAAATATATCACCCATGTTCTATATCTAATAGTGGTTGTGTTTATGCTAAATCTATATAGACATTAAATTATTAGAGAACTCTTTGTGGTATTCACCATTCACAAGAGTTTGAGGTATATATTTTCTCAGCATGACATGAATCAGTAGAAATAGTGGTTGATGAAGTTTCTCCATGACAATGACTTTAATATCTCTTAAACATTAGTAAAGGGTAATTTCATGGCTGGTGAATTTAGAAAAAATTTGTATAGGGATGTTGGTTAGGAGTCTAGAGATTCTTATAGGGTGGTGTAGGTTTTTTCTACCCTACACTTATATGAAAAGGTGACTAATGGGGTTGGTTTCTTATTTCAGATAATAGTATAGTATTCTCTAATATAATAGGTGTAGGATTCCAGTTGGGAGACTTAGAGTAATATTTTATGCATTATAATTTTGGAAATGGTGATTCTCTATATGGATAGTCATAGAATGGTTAGAACAAGATATATTTTCATGGGAAGTAGTTTATTTTAATTGTGATGTGTGACAGATTCCTTGATGATTTTAATGGATTAGCTTTATTAGTTCATACAGAATTATTTAAGATGTATTATGGCCTGTCGATGTACTTTTCTTGGTCTGGGATGAAATGGGTGGTGGTAGAGTTTAGAGATTGATCCCTGGTTTTCCTACAAGAAAATATATAATATCGTGTTCATAGTGGGTTTTTTTAGCCCTTGTACATTATATAGAAGAAGTGTGATGACATATCAATGGACTTCTCAATGGTATTACCATGAGCTTAAGTAGGATATAATTCTCTCTAGGTAATCATGTATTGGAAGATGAAGTTTTCTCACTAAATAGTGATCATGGGGTCCGACATCATGGATGTCTTGGCAAGGAGAAATATGGATGAGGACTTACATCTATATGGGGTTATGAGTTCCATCATATTATATTGGGATTCCCATTTTACTTAAAAAGTCTGGAGATGATTATAGCATGCTTATGGCAATCTGTTATTCCCCAGTGCTACATTCCACCATCAGACGGACTTAAAAAAAGTGTGAACCATATAGATATTGGAGGATGTGTTATGAGCTTATTTCTTAGTCTTCATAATTTCTTGTTCAAATAACATTCCTTTTTAGGAGTTCTTTTATAAAAATATTTATCAATCATCCATCATCTTGGCCCCATTTGATGATTTTTATGGGTAACCATGTCATTCTATTTTGTGAGAATACAAAGTTAGGGAGTAATCACTTCTTGATCCTAAAGTGGTAAGGAGAATGATAGAGAAGGTGAAGGTTGTTCATGAGAGGATGAATGCATAATGGGGCCACAAAAATTCTTATTTTAATTTTATGATGATCCATTAGAGTTTATAATTGGATATCATGTATTCTTAAAGGCTTCTCCACATCATGGGTAGTAGTGGTTTGGCAAGGGGTGTGATATCTCACCCTTGTTTTTGGGTCACTTCAAGGTTTTGGTGTGTATTGTGAGTTGTATTATTGGTTTTTCATTCAATTGAAGATGAGAAAGATCCAGGAAATATTCGACATGTCTCAACTCCATCAGTATCTTCATGATAACTCCCATGTCAATGACTAGGGAGATTTGGATATCTAGGATGACATGAAATTCATATAGTATTTAGTAGAGACCTAGTACCATTGGTAGAAGGTGTTTTATAGATAGACCATTCCTTTGGTTCATTTTCTCTAAAAGAATGGTTTCTTATAGAAGAGTACTTGGGAGAATTAGATGCAAATGCATTCGTAGAACCCATATTTATTTTGAGTTTTTCCTTGTTATGTTTTTCTTGACGATGTTATGGTTGAATCTTATTAGTTTGTGAAATGTTATTTTTTTATTAATGTTGATGTGTGTTAAAAAATAATGGATGAAAAGAGGGTAAAACCCTTACCTAATAAATATTCATTGTATGACATGTATTAAAACTATGCATGTGAGTTAGTGCCACCCAAAGTGGATAATATCTTGATGTGGAGGGTGGAACTCCTTATTTTTTGTTCTTAGAGACTTGTTGTGTGATTTTTGTGGAATTTTTTTTCCATGTCGAGGTTGGAATGGTGGTGAAACTGGTTTTTTGGAGAAGAGGTGGCTTTATGTTGGTGATAAACAATACGGTTTCATTTGGGATGTAATGAGATCCTTCAGAGGTATCTCAAGGAATGATTGTTTATACCTCTTTACCTTTGTCTTTTTAGGGTTCAGTATTGATTATGGAGGATGGTAATAGTTTTATATATATCATATGTAACATTATAGACATTATTAACTGTTACTTTTTAATAATTCTAGTGATAGAAGTGGTTTGGAGAAGTTCCAAGGGATTTGGATGGAAAAAGAGGTTTCATAGCTAAAGAATCTAGATAAGATTGATTCTGCAACATGGATTCTTATGTAGTGTTTTAAGTAGAGTTTCTATTTTTTGAAGAGGTTGGTTTTATCATGAATTCCCATAGGGGTTAATTTTTATGGTTATATTTTTTTCAAGGTTGATGTGTCATGGAGTATGGTTGCAGTATGGGCCTTTTCTTGGCTATTGAGCACTACGGTGTGGTGGTTCCTCTTGCATCATGGTATCCTCCCTAGTTTTTCATATCTTCAACATACAACTTGATGTGATTCTCGAATTCATATTTGAACATCCCCATTTTATCTTGGTCTATTCCCTTAAGCTTTGTTCTTGTCCCCGATTAGGAGTTGTTTCATTGGGAAATGTGGTGTGGAATGGGTTTCTCTCATCGCATTGTCATTGTCACTATTCCCTGAAACTACTAATGGTTCCTCATCCATTTATTGGTGAAGACCTACATTCCAAAGGTCGATAGTCATCTAGGTTTTCATTCCCATCGACTCTTAAGTACTCGCATTGGTCGAGAGAATGGGAGTTCGGGATCATTTCACCATTTTTGGGGGGAATTGGTGCCTAATACAGGACTCACTTATATATTTATGATATGTTTGTTAATCTCTTCCTAACCCAGATATGGGATCTATTACCCTAGTGAAACAAATTTAGACCAATTCTATTTTATATGAAAAAGACTGAGATATCTTGGGTGAGTCCATCTATATGTGTCTGAGGTTCTTCATCATTCCCTGGTAACAAGCGGTTGCTTATATACAGAAAAAATATAACCAATTTCTTCACAACATACTCTCATATAAGGAGTGGATTAATATTACAAGGATGGGATTGAGACATTATGAGGAATCCTGCGTATCCTGGTTAATGAAGGAATCAAAACCCACATAGTTTTTTTAACTCGGACAATTTTATGTCATGCGGAAGGACTTATATGGATTCTTTAGGAAACCTTCAAGATCGGATCCTGGAGGGACGTCCTATGTATCCCAGATATTGTGAGAATCAAATTTTTTGTAGTTCATTCTTTTAGGATTTATATATTGGAGTTTCATGTGTCATTATAGAGACTCATGGTGCAAATGACATGATTACTGCAACTCCCTAAGCTCATATGATCCATGATCAGTGTGAGAAAAAAGGGATAGTAAGTAACCAATATTATTTCTTTGATTAAGGGACTTAGATGCATGGTTCCCCCCAAATGATCAATATGGAGCTTGAACCTCGGATAGAGGTATCCTATGTATTCTGAGTATGGAAGGAATCAAATTCATCGCAGTTCCCTTAATGTCAAGGCTTAAACACTGAGGTTGCCCTGGATGATGGAGATTGATGATGGAAGTGAGGTGTTTGTTGTATCCCCCTAATCCCATGTGAGCTGAGCTCAGGGTGAGAAATAGGGGGAGCATATGATCAGCCTCATGGTGTATGGGTATGAGAAATGTATATTAGAATAGTACTTGGGGTGTTTGGTATAGAGCTCAGGTCTTAGGGCGGATTTCTAAGTATCCTAGTTATGGTAGGAATTAGAGTTCTCATAGGTCATTTTATTTTGTAGGGGTTATATAAGATAGATGGCACAACCATTGAAACTCTGTAATCCCATGTGATCTATGCTTGTTTTTTGAGAAATGAGGGATAGAAAGTAATCAATATCATTTATTTAGACAATAGACTCATATGTTGTTCCCTCTATGGATGATCAATATGAAACTCATATCTCATATGGAGGTGGACTAATTATACTGAATATGATAGGAATCATATTATTCAAAATTCCCTTTATGTTGGGTATTATACATTGAGGTTTCCTTACACCATTGTAGGGGTTTATAAGGTATATTATATGACCATTTCAACTCCTTAAGACCCGTTATCCATGCTCGTTTATGAGAAAAAAGGTATAAAAAGTAATCAATTTCATTTATTTGGATAAAGGACTCATATGATAGTCCCTCCATGGATGATCAATATAGAGCTCGGGCCTCAAGGAGAGGTGGCCTATGTATCTTGAATACGACAGGAATTAGATTCATCATAGTTACATTTATGTTGGGGATTACACACTAAGGTTTCCCTATTGATCGATTCTTACATGTCGAGGATATAAAATAATATCTAGTCCTTGTATGCCCTAGTGATCTATCCTTCCTTTCTGGAAGATGTCACAAGTCCTAGTTGGCACATCCTAGGGGTTATCACAAGACCTGGCTTGACATATATGGATGGTGTCATAAGATCCAGTGTGACACAGTTCAAGAGGTATCGTATGTCTTTGATGACACCTCTGGGAGACATCAAGAGACCTGGCTGACTTGTTTGGAGGGAATCATGAGTCTCAACTAATGTGAAAAGAGGGTGTCTTAGGGGCCTGTTTTTCATACCAAGATGCCTTCGCAAGACTCTGCTGGCATGAACAAGCTCCATTATATGAGTTAGGAAATGTGTTTGAAGGACATCGAAGGACCTTTATGAAAGACCCAAAGGGTTCATGAGATCAAATAGGTGTTCATAGGGGGTCCATGTGACTTGTTCTAACATGTTTGGAGTATTTTGTGTGTCTGAGAAAGAATGTTGAAGGAGGACATGAGATCTGAGAGACATGTCCCAGTGTTGTCGCGCGTCTTTGGGTGACATATGTGAAGTGTCTAAGGGTCATCAAACAAGTCTTTTTCACAGTCCTTTCACCTTTTATCTTGGTCTTAACCCTTGTATTGTAAAGGCCTTAGATCTTTTTAGTGTCAGTTTCTTTGAGTCTTGCTTGATTTGGAGGACATGTGGCATATTCTTTGCATTTCCTGTCAGAATTTCTTCATGTGATCTATGAGTGATCACGTGAAGCACTTTATTCCTAGTGCATTACTACTCTAGCTACCCACCGACATATTACCTAATGAAAATATAACTGGTCGCATGATCAGTTTCCTTGAGAAGTCCTCAAAAGTTGAGAGACGAATCCTATAGATCTTGGATGTCTGGTCAATCAAAAATCCAACCCTTTCTTCATGTTGGGGTGGAAAATTTATAGGCATCACCACCCCTAATACTTTTCGTCTTATGAAAAATATCTGGCACAATTCCAGGCCAGAGTTGATGAAGGGGCTTGGCGCCATGTAGTTTTGGGAGTCTCTTCTGTGGGATGATTCAAGCACGTCGCTTGATTTTTAGCAATCATGAGTCTCCTCCATCAACGCATCTTTTATCGGGTTATTAATGATTATCTAATACCTACTCGATCATGCGGTTGTGTCGACGGAAATTAATGTTGTCATGATGAAATGTATGAGGGACTTCACAAGATTAAAATTCATGTGGGAAGAAACTCACGAGACTTTGGCTGACTTATCCTGGGGTCTCGTGGGATAGCACTGCGGGTGCACTGGGTGTGTCGTAGGCCTTTCAGCAACCATGAGTACCTCTCTCATCTTCCCTTTTAATCCCCTTTATTCTATGTAACAAAGTTTAATAGTTATGTGAGATTACATGTATGTTTCCTAGGGAATTTCTTCTATTTTTTGGAGATGTGTCACATGAGAAATGTAGGTCGCATGGGGGTGTGCAATAATTTCATGTAAAAATCTATTTGTTCATCCTTATAGTGTCATGGGGTTTCCTAGACATGTCCTAGTATTTCCATGCGGTAAGGCTAACAAACCAATGGGATTTCGCAAGGTGAGGAAGTTGTGTCACCAAGGACTTGCGGCATCTTTCGGGTCGCTCGGGGTACGCATCGCATGCCTTTCAGTGACTGCGAACCCCTATCACCTCCTCCCTTTCTATCTCCTTTGTTTTATTTTACAAAGGTTAGGGATCATGCAAGTTGGAACGAGTAGTATCTATTATTTTTAATCTATTTTTGGATGATGTCTCACTTGACCAATATGGTTCATATGAAGAGGTTGTAGGCATGAAGCGGGCAGGTCTATCCTTCTATCTTTAGAGTACCGCAGGGTTGTCCAGAAACTCTCAAGGACTTCCATGTGTTGAGACTGACAATCTAGGGGGCTTTCATGAGCTGAGGAATATGTGTCACTGAGGACTCACAGCATCTTGTAGGTCACTTGGGGTGCACATCACATTTCTTTCAGTGACCAAAAACCCCTCTCGCTTCCTCCTCTTTATCTTCTTTGATTTATGTAGTGAAGTCTCAGAAGTCATTCAATATTGTTTAGATATCACCAAGGTATTTTATTATTCATAATGATGACCTGGAACATAAGGTTCATGACCATTGGGGGTCTCTTTCTTTAGAATGTCATCCCTCTTTATTCTCGATGGATTTTAGATGGTTTTTCGGAAACCTTCCAATGAAAATACATGTGTCCTGAGGGTTCACATTAGGTTTTATAGGGGGCCTTCACAAGAGAAGGAAGGTTTTTTTATTATGGATATGTGACACTAGTTGTGGGTGATGCGCCATACGTGGGGCCTTTGCATGACCTTGAAATAGTCATGCGATTGTGAGTCTCTTACTGTCTTAAAAATTCTTCGATCATCCCCTTAATCCTTGATTTCACTGGGAAAATAATACCCATATTTAGGTATTTATTCCCTTGTGCTTTTTCTAATGCTTATTTGGTGGGCGTCAACAAATTCCCCCCCCCCCCTCAGGAGCGATGTTCGTGGGGACAAGGACTCGGTTCTGATGAAAATTATGTCTGCCAGAACCTTTGATGATGTCATGAACTACTGCCTCAGTTGATGTTTTCTCTATTGAAAGACCTTAGGTATTCCAAAAACTACTTTTATATAAGGATGTGTAGGACAATTCATTCCACTGATCGCCTATCTACATAGCGCTCCTGCTATTTCTCTTGTCTCAAAACCCTACCCCAAACCTTGATTGTGAACCCTGTTCGAAAGTCCACGCCATGAACCCATCTCACCAAAGCTATTGAGTCAGGTTATTTTCTACTTAGTCACTCGTCTACCTTGAATGTGAACTAGATTTTTTGGTAATTCCATATACTTTTTTTGTGAGGGATATGGTTGCTTCGATTGGTTTCATGAGACTCATTGACCCAATCATTCTAGAATTTGTGAATCACGTGACCATGTTTTGTTCATGTGATCAGGAGTCTTAAGGGGTACATGCAATTTATATGATTCTCTATAGGGGTTATACACCCAGAAAGTCCACAAGAGGTCAGGCAGTTTGCAAACCCTCCATGTGGTTCATTGGTCCCTTGTTGAGTCATGATATATGCATGATTCCACCCAAACATTCATCATACTTTATTTTTTCCATGACTTTGTGTGTTCTTTGTCTAAATTGTTCCACTAAGTTATTTTCATATGGATTTTAGTTATCATCAACCAGTTAAAAAGATATCGAAGAGGGAGTCAAGGGTAATGATTTCCCGCCTTAAGGTTGTGGTAGCGAGCATGGACCCTATATTCCGTTGTTTATTTGGGTTACATCAATAGATAAATCTAACATTTTTGGGATAAAAATTCTCAAAATATCTCCTTTAAGACTTATTTCTCCTTTATAGGTTTCATCTTACCAATAATGCTTCCATACCATCACTGAAGTCATCATTCATACCCTCTTCCTAGTTCCAGAGGGCTCAAAATACTCTTTGATCTAACATTTCTCTAGGGGGCACATTATTTCTAAAGGAGACTGTGAGGATGGTCATATATTAACATTCATGCCGACAGAATTCAATGGGACTTATCATGTATATGATATGGACATCCATATGTATTTCTCAATAATGCGGTAGTCGTCTGCTGATCAAACGTATGGGTGGATCTCTAATTGGGAGTTTTTCTCAGGGGGAAGCTTTGGAGTGGACTGGGTATAGTCCTTCTGGGTTCAATATATTATTTTGTAATTCCCTAAGGTGATGAAGGAAATCAGGATGTATGAAGGTATATGGATATCATAGACATTGGCATATTGAAATTAGAATTTGAAGGTGTAGCTATTCATCTATTGTAACCCGGAGACAAACACATTAAACCTCACACATGGAGAAGTCGACATTAGTCTTCTGGATATGGAAGAGATTTTTGGTGTGGCTATCCTCAGTTACATGTATGATGAATTTTTTCCTCCCTGCTCATCCTAGGATGATGTGACCAAAACCCTTCCTTTAACTCGAGAGATAGTCAAGTTTGTTGTGAAGACCCACCCGAAGGGGGTTCATCTAGGGGAGGACATCTATTTCAAAACATGGGAAGAATATTTTATTAAGTATACTTGTTCTGAGCCATATGTTAAGAAGTTGAAGTCTTGGCTTACAAAGGATTCCTTCAGTGTGTTAAGTGCTTATTGGCCCATGGATAAAGGCATAATGTTCAGATATTGGGGATGTGAGGTTATCCCTTGTGTTGACTGATTGGTCCAACTAGCTATCTTTAATTCCATGTACCTGAGTGAATATTACTTTAGAAAAAATAGAAGAAGGATTCTGAGTCTCCACTTTTGTGATGGCGGCTAATATGGCAGAAGCGGAGCGTGTCGAATTGGAAATCCCTATGTTGGAAAAGCTTTACCACCTAATATATCATGTTTATAAGGGAGTGTCTTCTTTCCAAATCATGTCTCCCTTCTAAGTGCTATGGGGTTGGATGGGGGCTCATCTAGGCGGTTATGAATATCTAAAAATTAGGGAAATACCCAACACTAACTTTTTACCATACATGTAGTGTATTGATGGGGTAATACCCATTGTATTGAAATATTGGGAAGTTAGGGATTTTGTGAAATGTCATGAATGTTTCTACTTTAGGAAATATAGTTATTTGCCTATATGAAGTTTTGTCTATGATGGTAAGGATATCATCAAGGAATCTGCTTATATGATGTCACACTATGTGGGGGTTCTTTCTACCCGCATTAATGGGGACCTCATTTGTGAATGGTATGAACCATGACAGTTAAGACTCCAAATTTTGTGTGTCCAATCAAGGTGTACTAGAATTTTTTATGTCAGAACTAAGAATCACCTGATTGTAGCTCACCAATTTTGGGTAATGTTCACCAGAAAAGAAACTGGTGCATAAATACACCTTACCCCTTAGTATGCAGCCATCATCTTGTTCCAAATCTATATAGATATTTGGATTTTCTCATATCCCAATGGAAAATTATCAAATTTAGTGGGTGAGGTTTACCATCCCCCGGTAATTGAATAAAATCCCAGGACTGGGAAGCAGTTGTCTTCCAATAGGTCTAAATCTCTGGTGTCATCACATAAAGAGGTTATACCCGTACCATTCCTGGTAGAGTCATCTACCGCTACAGATTTAAGGGGTGCATGTAACTTGATGTTTCCCATTGTATCTCGACAATGGGTGAACTGGAAGGAAAATTACTTCGAGGATTCCCTTTAGGGAATACTGAACCTCTTATAGGTTCTTTTGGATGGTTTTTCTTATATCACTACACCTCGCAACATTACCTTTGAAGAGAATCTGAGGGAAGTGGGGGTCATCCTTTGATGTATTGATAAGGTCTTGGTGAGTTCCTAGGGTTGGATATTTTATTCCCCATGAGTCCACTAAATTTTCCTTCTGGTTATGATTCATATTGTTGTGGATGAGTAGGGTTACCCTATTATTGAGGAAGAAGTGATTCAGGGTCTATTATGGCACTTATGACACTATAGTGTTCTTTCCATCATGCTGACATCCTTTATTTATATGGATGCAAGAGGAGGTTTCTGAAGATCACTCGGCCTATCCATCCCCTGAGTATACTCCCCATGGTATGGTCATGGGGGAAGAATTTAGTGTTGACCTGGGATCTAGTGATAAAGGGTCCCTAGGCTGACATGATCAAATGATAGTGGTGATTGTCGCTTTTGGGGTGAAGTCTCTAACTTTAACAACTTTTGTAGGACCTTGTTTAGAAAAGAAGAAGAAAAAGAAAATCATTATTAATTATTATATGTGTCTCTTCCAGAATCCCCATGTAAATAGGGTATTAGATTCTCTTCTTTATCTCAAATTGTTTTGGAGGTGCATTCATGATTTGTTGGGAATGTGTAGGTCCCCACAGAGCTCATTTAGAAGATAACGTGCATGTTCCTAAGGATGTGGGTGAGAGTTTAGTGGCTCCAATGGATCTAACACAACTAGACCCAATCCATCAAGGAGTATAAATTTATGAGGGGCCCATTAAACTGGGCTCATTTCCTGCCCTAGATATTTTGGAAAGTTTTTTATCTGATCTGGTGTAGATGGAGGCGTTTTTGGATGGTGTAGATGTAGGTAGTTATTCTTATAATGCATTATCTATCATGGATGTGAGCTTCAAAGAAGTTAAAGTCCTTTAATAAGGAAATACCCATTTTTTACTCATTAGATTCCTCTTTACATTACTTTCTACTCTCATAGTCCTAAAAGGTGGAGAGAAAGGTTCTTCTACAGACAAGGTTCTGAAGGTGGTGTGAAACCATTCACCACAATATAAATTTTCATCTTCTCCAACAGATGAAGTTGAGACTGAAAAAGGTGTGTTTCTAACCTTAGTCACAACTATTGATATTTGGAAATACCACATGATTTATCCTATAATTTAAATACTCTTGTATCCCTTATTATAGCACCCTCACCTTGGAGTTCATAAGATTTGGTGCTTACCCCTCTAGGAGTTACTCCAATTGAATCTACCAATGAGAAGGCTGGTTCCCTCCCCTCATCATAAAAAATAGTGGGCACAACCCAATATTTGAGTGATAATTTTCTGGAATACATTATTTTACCCAAGATAAACATAGATCATGTCCCTATATCTACAAAATTCTATCAATCAATGTGGTAATAGATGTGGAGGGAGATTTGTGTCTTAGTGTCAAAAAACCCCATTGGATGAGTTGAAGGACCGATTGGGTTATCTTTGATTTGTTTTTTCCACCCTTGGATATTAAGGATCTGACTATTCCTCTCTTCACTCTCAGGTGAATAAGGTAGTCCACATACAGGAATAGAAAAGTTCCCTTGAGTTGAAGGTAGTAGTTTTTTAGGCTTCCTCCTCATCGAAGTAGTATTGGAGTGACACCATGAATGAAGATACCTAATGGGTGATGGAAGTTTCCTCTCACTAGAATGTATTTAATACTAGGAAGGAATAGATAATTCATCTCTAGTCTGAAATTGACCATCTTTAGAGAGAGTTTTCCTAGGTTCAATATAAATTCCATACATTGGAAAAGGCCATATTGGAGTAGGAGAAAATTCTTGGATATAGCATAAAAAAGCTAGGATTGATGATGTTGACAAAGAAGAGCAGCTGCAGCGTGTCACATAGGTCGATACTGAATATTTTGATCAACTATTCCAATCTGTGAATTTGCTGGAGAAAATAATTTATGGTCTTAAATCATGTCTGAGTAGGTGATATAATGGAAGTATAATTTTTCAATCATACATTGGATCCTAAAATCATAGGAGAGGCTTCGGTATATGGAGATCCCTCCTTTTATATAGTATCGATGGACGAGTCTATGAAACTATATATGATATGTATGATATCCTTCTAGTATATTATTTTGGAAGTTTTTCATTGATACTCATCCCTTGCTTTTCATTTCATGGTCATGAATTATTTATTTGTAAAGGGATCACCTGGTTAGGAAGTGTGTCCTATAAAATGAGTTATTTTAATATATGTGGAATGCATCATGACCATAATAAGGCCATTTAGTGGTCCTCATGGTAATTTCCTATTCTAACTCAGACCATCTATTGATTTAGTTTAAGGTATTTTAGCTCGGAAGATCTGTTTCTTTATTTTAAGTTCTTCTAGCTCAGACCATCTATTTATTTAGTTTAAGAACTTCTAACTCCAACAATATTTTACTTTTGTTTAATATCTTTTAGCTCAGACCATCTGTTAATTTAGTTTATAGTATTTTTAGCTCAAACCATTTAGCACTTTAGTTTAATGTCTTTTATCTCAGACCATCTATTTCTTCAGTGTAAGTTCTTCTAGCTTGGACTATACGATCATGGGATATAGTGAAGACATTCCAAGAATAGCCCAAAACACTTTGAGTTTCTGGATACTACAATGGTGTTTCTAAGGATCACGAGTATAAGAATTCCCATTTTGGATAGTGACATGTTTGGTTGATGACCATAGGCGCATATGCAGGAGCCATGAGCATGTATTCATAGTCAAGAAAAGAGTTCTGGAAGCTAGGTATCTTTTCTAAGGGATATGGAATATTTTTGGTGGAAATATTGATGAGGTTGGAATACTATGGATAAAAAAACATCCTGGGTAGTTGGAGTATGGATGATGTAAATCATTACCTATGAGTTTGAGTCCATGAATATGAGATGGTGAAGGTATGTCGGGTATGTCCCTTGACATTCTGAAATACTAGGTTCTGACATAGTGTTGAAAAGGATCACAAGGATCAAACCTCCTTTATGGAAAGAAGAAGATGCATTTAGTTGGTGGGTGAAGGCCCTTATGTGTCAGTTTCATTCCAAGTTAAATACAATCCCCACTTCTTTTCAGAGGATATAGAATATTTGTGAAGACTCAAACGTCAAGATGATTAAGTTAGATATGGGAAGAATGTTATCCATGAAGGGTTCTGGCACCCTAGGGTAGATAACTCTTAAAATTATGCTCAAGCTCTATGCTATGTGGTTTCAAATAACAATACGTGGGCCATAAAAGGATAAAAAATGAAGTGATGTGATCCACATTTGAGAAATGGTACGAAACACTGTGACATAACATTGAGGATATTTAATCCACTTGGATAGTTTGGTACAAGGATTGTAAATCACAATCTGGAGCACTCGAATTTAGATAATAGTATTCTATAGTCATATAGGGAGTGGTTCAAACACACTAGGGTGTTGAGTGTTTCCATGATTATGTCAAGGATCATCAGAATTGTAATGTCCTTTTTCATAGTGACTCATTTGGTTAATGGCCATAGGCACATATACAGGAGCCATGGGCATGCATTCATAGTCAAGAAAAGGGTCCTAGAAGCCAAATATCCTTTCCAAGGGACATGTAAGGTCATTATTATTCTATTAATCCCAAATCAAGAAGTGTGGTTCTTATAATATGTAAAATACAAGGAGTTTTATAATTCCCTAAAGGTTATGTCACCGCCTGTTGAACATATTCTCACGGCATGGAGGTGTGAAAAATACTACTCTGACTTTTTCCTAGACCAGTGTGTCTAGTGAGCATAGCCTAGCTTTTACTATGGTTATAGATCCTATTATATTTGTGTCTTTATTGTGATGGTAAGTAACTACCGTAATTCCTAAGCTCACGTGAGAAATGCTCTATGTGAGAAACAAGGAGCCACATGGGTTCCCCAACAGTGCAGAGATAAAAGAGAGGTATGGAATGGGAATTTTGTATAATTCAGTGTCTAGACCAAGATATAGGATTGATGCATCCAAACATATCTCATTGGGAATGAGAATCAAGATGTATATATTTTTTAAGGAACTGTGTAGTTTAATGTCTTGCATAAAGGACGACGGATTACCCGACGTGAAGGGGAAGGGGAGTTGTGGATCCGTACAGTTTTATGTCATGCGGTAAGGACAGATTCCATACAATTTAATGTCATGTGGTTAGGACGAAATGTTACATGTAGTTTAACATCATATGTCAAGGAAGAAATGGAGGGTCTTACTCTAAAGTGGATTACCTTTTTCTTAAAGTCTTATTCAAGGTATTTCTTAAGAAATATCACATTGGTGGGCAGTGTGACATGATCTCCATTTATGGTGTCCAGTGAATAGGATCCATTATGATAGTCCTTGTGTTTGATGTAAGGTCCTTACCACTTGGGCTCCAATTTCATGGGCTTCTTACCCAATATTATTGGTGTTCTGAGAAGAAGCACCAGTTCTCCTAAAAGGAATGATCAAAGCTTAACCTTTTTATTAAAATCTCGTCCGATCTAATTTTGGTAGACTTTGAGTTTGTGAAACATGTGTAACCTTTTCTCATATAACCATTCCAACTCATCTAGACTTTTTTGAGACTTTTATTCATCTGAGAGATATCTGAAAATGGATATTCAAAGTGATGGAATCTGAATTTCTAGGGTAATACTACCTCGATCTCATACACCAGTGAGTATTGTGTTTCTTGTGTAGCAGTACGCGAGGTGGTACGATAGACCTATAAAGCATAGATAAGTTTATATAGACAAAACTTCTTATCCTTTTTCACCATATTCTAGAGTTATTTTAATAAGGTCTTATTTAAGACCTCTATCTATCCATTTTACATTACATGATAGCAGGACGAGTGATTGGACTCAATGTTGTACTCCTCGTAAAGCATCTTCAACTCTGTGGAATGGAAGTTGGTGTTGTTTTCCACAAATATTGTGTGAGGGAATCCAAATCTAGTGATGATATGGGACTTCAAAAAGTTGGTGATATTCTTCGTACCAACTTCCTTGAGGGTTATTACCTCATCCCATTCGAAAAAGAATTCAGTGGAAGTAAGGATATACTTGAACTGCTTATCTATGGTAGGGGGTATGGCCCCATGACATCCATCCCCCAAGTAGAAAATATCCATGAATATTTAGTGGTATGAGACAATTCTAGGGGATAATGGATTAAGTTTTCATGTATTTGGAATGCATGAAATTTTTTATTGAATTCCACAAAGTCTTGTATCATGGTTTTCTAGTAATATCCCAACCTCTTGATTTGGTGGGAGATCCTATTTTCATATTGATGGGTGTTGCAAGAGCCTGCGTGGACTTCCTCTATGACAGTGAGAACTTTCTCTTCTACTATGAACCTAAGGATAATTCCATCAAATCCATTCTTATAGAGTATTTTTTTCTCATTTGGGCCATCCTGTAGAGTGAAGATCACTATCAGGCGATGAATCTATTCCCTTATAGCATGATATGTTGGGAGAGTCATGTCTCAAAGATATGGTATTATGGGATCCATCCATCATGGTTGGTCATCATTTCATCATGCTCCGGGGTGGTGCTAACTTGGTTGATCTCTTCCATATCGCATATGGAGACTGGTGACACCATTATTCGATGTTTAATATGAAAGGTTACTTCTACTTGATATGAGTCAGCCAGGATGGTAACTGCATTTTCTAGTACGTCTCCATGATCATTTTGTGATCGAGGAACATAATGAAATATGGGGTCTAAGGGGAATTTTTCTGTTAATCCCCTAACATAGACAGTGAGGGGGTCCAATTTCTCGTTTTTTATGGTATATTCTCCATTGATCTACTTTATCACTAGATCTTAATCCCCTTTGATGTTTAGGTAGGCTACGTGTAGCTGTATGGAAAGTTACATGGCAGTGATGAGTGTTTGGTATTGTGCCTCATTATTTTTACAGCCTTCAGATAGTGAGAAAGAGTTGGGAAAAAATGTTTTCCAGGAGTGACAAATATAATCTCCAGGCCAACCCGATTGAGCTTTGGGTTCTCCATTTTGGTGCCTAATGGACTCTGGGAGGCACTATCAAATTACATATCCCATGTTTGGAGAGTGTCATGTGCATAAAATATTTATTCGTTGGGGAGCTCAGTGTCTTCCATTATACTTTTTGAGGTAGGGTGTGCTATGAAGAAATTAGTCAGGGCATTCCCTATCACCGACTTCTGAGATATGAAATGGATTTCATATTGCTAAAAAATGATTTCCCATTGAACCAAGAACCCATTAAATATGGGGAATACAAGTATATATATGAGAGGATCAATATGAGAGACTAGGTGGACCTTGTGGTGTTGCAATTAGTCCCTCAGATTTTTCACTACAAATATGAGTGTGAGGTAATTCTTCTCGACATTGGAGTATCGAGTCTCAGTACCTAGCATAGTCTGACTAAGTTATTAGATACTATTCTAGATTCTTGTATCATTGTTATATGTGATAAGGGCACCCAATGATCATTCCATAGTGTCCACATATAAGATGAGTGGCATCCATTCCATATGAGGCATTAAAAATGGTGGGTGCAACAAGTACAACTTGAGAGTTTCAAAGGATTTATAACAATCGTCATCCCATTGGTAGGTGGATCCCTTCTTCATTAACCTAAAAAAGGGGAGAGCCTTAACTACTAGGTTGGATATGAATCACCAAATATATGTGAGGTTCCCTTGGATTCCCCTTAGTTCATTCAAGTTCCTAGGGGGTGACATTTCCAAAATAGCACTAGTCTTCTCTGGGTTAACCTCTATGTCATGATGGAATACCAAAAAGCTGAGGAACTTGCCTAAAATTACCCCAAAGGAACATTTCAATAGATCCATTTTTATACTATGTTTTCGTAGCTTTTCAATGATTTCCTAGAGATCCATGAAGTGATCACATCTCTATTTTGATTTAATGACCAAGTCGTCAACATACACTCGACTATCCATACCAAGAATAGCTTAAAGATGTGGTGCATGGTGTGATGATATGTGGAACCCTCATTATTTAATCAAAAGTGCATGAACTGATAGAAGAATATCCCTTGAGGTTCTCTGAAGGCAGTGTATTCTTCATCTTTATGGGTCATCTTGATTTGATTGTACCCTGAGTACCCATCCATGAAGGAAAGGGTTTGGAATCTAACAGTTGCATAGATCAAGAGTTTTGCGATTAGTAATAGAAAATCATCCTTTGGGAAATGCCAATTAAGTTATTTGAAGTCAATGTAGACCCTAATATTCATGTTCTTCTTCTTGATGGGGATGATGTTGGCAATCCATATCAGGTATTTCACTTCTTGAACAAATTTGGATTTGATCAACTTTTCAAATTACGCATCTACATTGGTGGCGTGGGAGGGGTGTATCCTCTTGGATTCTCACTTAAATCCCTAATGCTCATCAAGAATCTTAAGATAGTGTGTAGCCACATATGGATTTAATTAAATAATTTTTGTGTAGTTACAGGCAAACACATATCAGTGATACTTGAGAAATTCAATGTATATCTCTTACTCTTCGAGAGACATGGAGGCACTAATAAAGGTAGGTTGTGGGTCTTATTTTTTCCCCAGATTTATCTTCCTGAGCTCATCTATAGTAGAATAGATGCCTTCCTCGAATGTTGGAGGTGTGTTTCTGAGATCATCCATATCCATTTCTGAGTCTGTGGAGATGTATTCAGGTGAATATGGCTTTATAGGGGTCTCTCTATTAGTATTAGGGTGAGGGAGGCCATCGTGATATATATCACCATACCCTTATATCTAGGTTGTTGTAGAGAGATGCTGGAGATGATTGTTGCTGAGGATAGGAGTGTTTTGGACCTATATAGTCAGATCTAATACTTTGACCATGTTTATGGGGAGCACATAGTCATCAGTGAGCATATTCCAAGTATTCAGAGGGGCGGTACGAAATCCATTGGGGGTTTCAACCTATATATCATCATCCTCTATTGGTTTCTTAACTTCATTCTTATAGAAATATGCTTCAGCATATTTGGCTCTGTAAGCATCGAAGTGGGTGTTTTCACCATGTAATATGCCAACCTTTTCATTTATGGTATACTTCAGACATTGATGAAATTTTTAAGGTACCTTGAGGTGGATATGGATCCAGTAATTTTCAAGAAGAACATTATAGGTGGTATCCTATTGTATAACCATGAACTCGACCTTAGATGTGAGCTCCCCAAATTGGGCTTCAAGTTTGATTTTCCCTAGGGGTATCTACTCATGCTTTTCATATCACTAGATGGTCAATTTTTAGGGGATAAGTCCCCTTCCCTATACCCTATTCATTGGAGGGTCCGCACTAGGATAAGATTGATCCCTGATCCTTTATCAATCAATACTCTTTGGACATTGAAATTATTGAGTCTTACTAAAATTTATGAGGGTTTGATGTGCCCCTGGATGGACTCCTCCCAATCTTGATCAGTGAAAGAGATAGAAACATGGAATCATAAGAGAATAGTCTCCATTTGATATACTTCAGCATCAATGAATTTTTGTCTTGAATTCCTAGGGGCTTTGGAGGTCTTTGGTGAGTGCCTCCCTCTATTCTTTTTGACAGAAAGAGTGCATCTAAGATCAAGAGATTTTTTGGGACCACAGCTATCTATTTATGAACATCATATTTCTTCACCATAGGTTAACTCTTATTGATATGGGGATACTCATGGGAATGTATTTATGGAGCTAGAGAATCTGAGGCCAAGGGACCTGGTGATTATACCGAGGTTGAGGGAATATCTACTTCCATCAGTGCAGGTTTCACTGACCTTCTCCATTTCCTGGGTTGATCAGATTGGATCCCTGATAGGAAGTCATAAAAGACAATCAGATGCGGGAGACTGGTCGAGGGTTCTGAGGAACCTCATTTGGGCCTGCTGGAGTGATTTCCTAAGAGTCTCAACTGCATATATTTCATCTATGAGGACATGACTAGAATATTGAGTCTGGCCATGTCTGTGCTACCCCTATATCCTCAGCACCGGCACATGTATCCTTCATCTCCTCGATTATGTGAAAGAATACCATATTCTGGGGAATACTCATCATCGGAGAAGGGGTTTTTCAAGTTTGTTGTGTTGATAGAACCAAAGATGAGATCCTCATCTGATAAGGGTTCCATTTTCTGGGGTGGTTCCCATTCTGCCGATATCATAGGGAAGAAATCATCAAGGGTTAATGCCTAATTTGGAGGAGAGTATGAATCTTCCTATTCTATTTCATTCCACTACTGGTGGTCATTCCCATATTTGGGAGGTGAATTTGATGCCACTTTCTTGGGTGGTGGAGCTGCTGCTAGCCTACACAACTATGCTATCAGATTGGAATGGGCTCAATCGAATGTCTTCCAAACCATCCAGTTTTCAAATTTTCACGCACATCTGGCTAGGACCTCCTATCAATAATCTTATTCTTTTGTTTGGACCATGTTTATGTGATCCACTTGGTATGTGGAATTATCCATCACTACTTGTCTGTAATCGATCATTCCTTTAAGGATGTCTTTGAAGATGAAACAATTCTTGACATTATGACCCAGCCTTCTATGGAAAGGGAAGTAATTTGGTTAGTCGATGAAGTTGACTTCATAGGGCTTCCTGGGTTGTGGAATTTTGAGGATATTATTGTCCATGGATGCCAATATATAAATAGGTACATGTTAATTCTTGAAGGAGTACACCTTATTCATCCATTATTCAAATCCCAAATGACCCTGGTTTCTCTGTGCTTTTAGCCGAGGGAGATTTTGTGATTTCCACTGCTCGATAGAAGGTTCTAGGTGTATTGGGGCTTGCCTATGAATCTAGATGTGTGCTTCTTCTGACTTGAGAGTGAAATATGCAACTTCTTTTCTATATGGATTTTTCCCTATGTAGTTGGCTTGATCTATTCTAGCATATTCTCTTACGAGAGAAGGTTTCTAAGAAAATAGGTCAAAATCTTCCCCCTTGCTATGAAATTAGACACCATATCATTTTAACACTATTTATAGTTTTTTAGGTGGACAATCATTTTCATTCTTAGTGTTAAACTAAACTGATAAAGGAACAGATGAAGAAGTTCTTCCCATCCTGCAACTGATCCTCCTTATAGACTACTATTCCAAATGAAGTATGGATCTGTTAGATTTTGTACAAAACACCTTAGCATGGTTTCCTCCTATTGATATTGAGGGCCCATCATTTGCTTGCATTGGGACATGATGTGTGTGAGATTTTTCTCAAGGTCACATGCACCGTCAAAGGTGGAGAAGGTAGGATTTCTAAAGTTTGGTGGAGGTGGGGTATCATCAACCCATTTGGGATATGGTTTCATTTCATTCTTCATGGGTGCACGCCGCCCTTCCAAGGATTCCATTCGAGTATCCAGGGACTCGATGATGTTAGGGAGCTCAAGGGACACTACTTATGGGACCATATCCCACCCATGGGGAGGTAGTGGAGGTTGATGAGGTGGCTCCATTTTTATCTCCTGTAGATTTTCAATTCGTACTAGAATTGGATGGTTATCCTGGTAGGGAAGAGGTTGTTACTGGAATGGAGGGAAGTCATGATCATATTTAACTACCTCATACATGTGGGTTGGTTTCCTAAATCCAGATCCAATATGATATTCAGAAGCTACCCTTGATGATGGATTAGCTGTAGGAGGGATAACATTTGTCTCTTCTTGGAGATGATACCTCGGGTGAATATTTCCCCTTTGTAACTCCTCATTAAGTTGTTAAAGAGCTTGTATTTTAGTCTCATATTGTGAAAATAATTCCTTAGGGGGAGGAACCTTGCTCCTCTTGGTAGGTGATTGAGATGTGAGTTTACCCTTCCCCTTGGCATCATCTCATCGGGGAGGTGGCAACTCGATATTCGAAATTTCCATGTTTTGGTGCCACCCCAGGTTCCTAGTGTGTGCAGCCTCATTCTATGAATTTAATTCACCCTCATACCATGTTATGTTTTTAGTGTCACTATATCTTGTATTTATATTGTTTTCAATATCTTCCATGTTGATAGTGATGACATTCATAAAGGCATATCAAGAAATGGTGTTTATTCCATTGCTTTCGACACAACAAGTTGATTCTTCACCACTTCCATCAGGATTGTTATTCGAACCCTTGGTATTTTTGGGTCTTTTTGGATTGCGACCCTAGTAGGTATTAACCTTCCTCACTGTGTGTTCCTCTAGCTTTTGTCTATGAAAATTGATCCTAAGGGAGTTCCCAGTTGGGGCTGCCGAATAAGCCCCAACCAACAGAGTTGTGTCTCGCAGTAGGTGGGATGTCGAACATCGATTCATTTCTCCCAAACTGGATAAGACTAATTCCCTATTTGGTGGGGGTGATGATGAAAATTCCCCCAACCCTGTAGTTTGGGGTTAATTTAGGGCCATAGTTGGTGCTGATTCAACAATTTTTCGAGGATCTAATGGCTCTATTCGATGATTTGACAACTCTTGAGATGCACATGAAGATATAAATGCCCCCATCCCAGTGGGGTGGGTTTGTTCTAAGATAACTGATGGTTTTCCAGGGTCCTCTTAGGGGATGATGAACCTGTATATGGTGATCAAGATATAAATTCCACCATTCCAGCGGTCTGGGGTTCTCTTATATCTACTATCGATGTATTCTAAATCCTCTTAAGAATCGATGATCCAGGAGGTGGAGGCATTGGTAGATATTTTCCCAGCCTGGTAGGATGGTCCTGCTCCTAGATAGATAATACTATAGTTTTAATAGCATCCTTCTTGATGTGGCACAATTGTGTTCACATGGTAGTTGGGTACTATAGTGACCTGTGATGAGAATCATTTCCCATGGTAAGTTGTCTGGATGATCAAAACTTTGGTCTCCATGTTTTAAATGTCTTCTTATTGTTTCTAGGGGACCAATTTTAAGTCCTTTTGGATATTCTACCTCTCTTTCTATAATTTTTTGGAACTTTTAGAGTATATTAATTCTATTGCAATGACTAACTGGCCAAATCATTTCTCAATTACTTGATCTTGTAAGAGGATATAACATTGCAGGATTTTATATTTGAAGGGCTCTATTGTTCCAAGGGATTGGTGAAGTGTAACACTCCATACTATCCTCATCCTCAAATGAGAATTTCTAACGTAGATTTGAATATTAGCTGTTGAATCATCATGATTAATTGGTCATAAGAGTGTTGCATATTTGTATTTTTCTCTTCCGGTTTTGGATCTCAAGCAATGGATATATCGGCTAGGTCAATCTAGAAATAGATTATTCTGATTTATTAAAGGTGATACTCATATCTAGGATAATATAGATATCAATCCTTCATTTTCTGATGAGTGGATCACATATTATGGGGTAGATAAGGAATGGACTCCATTTATAGCTTGTATGAGATCTCAAAGCTATAAGTAGCGAGGAGCTAGAACATGATGGGGAGGATGTTTCTAGATAACTCTCTTCATATGTTAATGTATACCTCCTCATGATCAGACTTACATGTCACCACCCAGTTAGACAATAGAATATGGATCTAATGGTCTCCTACTGATGGGAATGGAGTGTCACTAGAAGTTGATGGGGAACCATATATAGTTGACCCTTGTGTTTTGATAAACTCTCTATATGAAGGTGTTTGGGTTTGGTTCACCTCTCTATAAGGATGTTCCTAAGAAAATGGAGGATTACCTTTCCCATGGGATATATCATCATGGAGAGTTTGACCACAGTGGATGTTAGCAGTAGAGTATCTATGATCAATCTCCATAATACCACGAGGAGAACTATCATGGTAATGAATGTCTCATGCTTTCTCTTCAATATAAGAGTAGAAGGACCCTTATGGCATTGAGAATGTATCTTGAATGACCCCCAAGGTCACTAGCATTGAGAAAATTAGGTTTTTGGGCCATGTTATATGTCATGGTTAGAATATTTCAACCTTCCTTTTATAGTTTTGCAAGAGTATGTGCCTAGTATATGGTGTTTTTTGGAACTTGTATATAACTATCAGGTGTTGTGGGAATATGAGCCCACTACTGAGAAGTTTTTGGAATATTCTGATAATATGTCTCATTATTGATAGGGATATGAGACCGTTCTGAGACATGTTCCATTCTCACTTGGTGAACCTCAATCAAGATGAGAGTATAATCCCGATATTGAGCCTTTGGGATATTCCTGGTTGGATCAGGAATATGAGTCTAGTCCAAATACGCATTCCCTGTCAGAATATACCGACGAAGCTCCAGAATGGGATAAGGAATATGAGCTTTCTCCTGTGTTGCCTTGGAAAGATACGGGTGCAGTCGTTTGTCATTGAAAGTATGAATATGTTCCTGACATCGATGATCTGCTAGAATGTGTTGGACAAATACATTGATAGCAATATGAGCTTGTCCCAAGGCTTTTGCCACTACCACTTGGTCAACCTTGTCCAGAGCAAGGATATGTTCCTGATCCTGGGCCTTTGGAGTATTCCTCTAGACTTATTTGATAGGTTTGTGCCCCTATCCCGGGGCATGTGCCGCTCTCACCAGGTTGGAACCTACTGGAATGGGGATATGATCCTGATTCGATGCCTTTCTCTTCATCTAAATATGCTAATAATATTCCTAGGCGAGAGAAAGAGTGTGTTCTTACTCTGGTACAACCACTTTTTCATGATAATCAGAGTCTTGTGTTGTCCTAGGTATAGGGATAGAAATATGTTCTTGTCACTTCAAATGTAGTAGTGTCAGAATATTCTAGCAGAGTTCTTCAGTTGTTTCTAAAATTTATTGAAATTTTAGCAGAGTGTGTGCCAGGATATGATCCTGAACATTTTTTGTCTCCATGATGAATTGGTAGATGTCTTATATTGAAGTGGTGATATGCGCCCACACCCATCCTCCTTGTGACATTGGGGCATGATAGTGTGATTTATATACAAGGGTAGAAATATGATCCTACCTCATTCTTACTGCGGTAATATGCCCACAGACTTGTTTAGAGGGAGTAGGGATATGGGCATGATGGGTTGTCCCTTCATGAGTTTGCTAGAAATCATTTTCGGTAGGAGGGGGGGTATGCACCCTCCCCTAGATATCTGAAACCTTTCTCCTCCAATGAATTTTTCTTTTAGCCCATGCCTAGGATTCTTAGGGCACTGTGTATCAGATGGTACCCTCAGTAGGTGACTGAGGGGTGCCAGTGGGATGGTGTCGGCAACAGCAATTAACATGAGCACTCCTGGGTAGCTCCTAAACATGAATGGAGTCATCTCTACCTTCCTAATATACCTTCTTTAGATACATAATATAGAGTTTATCTCCCTTGGGGGATAAGATTCTGAAGCTATTGGTTATGGTGATGAGAGCCACAAGTTTAGCAGTAGCCTTTCCCAGGAAACATGGACTCATTGGTTGTCACATCTGGAGGACTTCATGAGTAGCCTCCATTGTTGGGATAATACCATATCAGTGGTACTCTCAAACCATCATATTTTCTACCTGTTGTTGGAGTTTCCATCTAGGTGATGTTGTTTTGTGATATATGGAAGTTGTATTTGCAGATGATTTGCCTAAAAAAATTATGGATGATGATCACATCATCTTGAATCAGGCTGTTGAAGTAGTATCTACAATTATGTAGATGAGAAAAACAAGGTTACCGATTAGTGCAGTATCGTAGGCATAATATGCTCAATAAAATATGTATAGGTAACTTGTTTGTTCTTTTATTCCCAATTCATCCATTCTAATCATTTAGAATTATTAAAATTAGGATGGATTTATGAGAACCCTGGCTACAGAGGATCATTTGTAAAATTATTCTGGTCTTATTTCTTTTTTTATAGGGTTTGAAAAACAAAGTGTCCTAACACATTATAACCCAGTCATCTTATCATTAGATAGATTCATGTTGGTTTCACCATTTTTGTTTCGTTAGTAAATGTGGTGTGGAATGGGTTTCACTCATTGCATTTCCATTTTCACTTTTCCCTAAAACTCCCAATGGTACCCCCATTCGTAGCTAGGTACATACCTACTTTCCAAAGACTAGTGGTCATCTAGGTTTTTAGGCCCAACGACTCTTAGGGAATTGCATTGGTCGAGAGGATGGGAGGTCAGACTCATCTTACCCTTTTGAGGGGGAATTATTGCATACTATAATACTCTCTTATAGATTTAAGATATGTTTCTGAATCTATTTGTAATCTTGAAACGGGACCAGTTAACCTGAAAAGATGACTTTAATACAATTATCTTTTATATACAAAAGACCGAGATCTCTTGGGTGAGTCCATATATATGTGTCTGAGGTTATTCTTTATTCCCTAGTAATAGGTAGCTACTTATATGTTGAAACCATATAACCAAGTGCTTCATAACACACTCCCATATAATGAGCCAATTAATATTTTTAGTATTGGATTGAGCCATTATAATTCATCTTACATATCTTTATTATTGTAGGAATTAAAAATCATGTAGTTTGTTTAACCCATACAATTTTACTTCATGTGGAAGGACTTATATGGGTGCTCTAGGACACCTTCAAGCTCAGGTCCCAGAGGGATGTCCTATGTATCTCAGATATAACAATAATCAGAGTTGTCATAGTACATTATTTTAGGACTTATATATTGAATTTTCTTGTGTCATTATAGAGACTTGTGGTGAATATGAAATTATTAAAGCAACTCATTAAGCTCACATGATTCATGCTCAGTGTGAGAAACATGGGATAGTATGTTACCAATGTTATTTATTTGAGTAAGGGACTTAGATGTTGGGATTAGCCTGAATGATCAATATGGATCTCAAAACTTTGGGAGAGGTAGCCTATGTATTCTGAGTATAGTAGGAATCTGAGTAATCATAGTTACCGTTATGTTAGAGTTTACACACTGAGGTTTCCCTGGATGATGGAGATTTATGATGCTTGTGGTGTGTTTTTTGTATCCCCCTAAGCCCATGTGATCCATGATGGGGAGCATATGATTAGCCTCATGGTGCATGGGTATGGGACTTGTATATTAGAACAGTATTTGGGGTGTTTGACATAGATCTCGGGCTTTAGGGAGGCATCCTCCATATTCTTGTTATGGTAGGAATCAGAGTTCTTGTAGTTCATTTTATGTTGGGTCTTAAACACTGAGGTTTATCTATACCATTGTGGGTGTTATATAGAGAAGTTGATATGGCTATTATAACTCCCTAAACCCATATGAGTGATTCTCATTTGCGAGAAATGAGGGATAGTAAGTAATCAATATAATTTCTTTAGAAAAGGGACTCTGTTGGAAAAAAATACCTCAAGGTAACATTGCATCATTTTTGGGTTGGTTGTGTTTGTTGAAAATTTAAGTTTCCATGATGAATTGTCGAGTTCCAGAGATTTTGTTAATAATCCATGTTGACAAAGAACTATGAAAAATGAACAGAATATCTGGAGTCAGTACAAAAGAACAGATACAAGGTGGAACTGTTTCCCAATGTTTGCCAAATTTTTGGGGTCCAAAATTTGGAGTTTGGTGAGCATCATGAAAAATGGATATCTTTGAAGATCTCATCAAAATATGGAAAATTCATGAATTTCGTGAATATAGGCTTCATGGATTGGATATCATGAAGACATGAAAAATGTTGATAGTGTTTCTTCGCGATTACGATGAACTTAGTGAATGGAATTATTGAAGAGAATTGATGCGGTGAAGGGTATTGTGAGTGGAGCTTCACAGCGAAGGCACGAAGGAATTGACGGGATGATCTAAGATTACGACGAGCTCCACAATCAGAAAATTGTCGTGGTGCTTCGCGATTTCGAGAGATTTTCGGTGGGAACTTTAGAGCTTCGTGACTTGAGCTGAGGTGGCATTGAATTTGCATGGAAAGTTCGAGGGTCAGTGAAATTTCCTATAAATATACCTTGACCCCCTCGAGCAAAGAAGAGAGAGTATTTCCAAGAAAAATTTCTTGTTCTCAGTTCACAAAGGCAGTGTGCTTCACAAAGAAAGGAGCTTCGCGATGGCTAATTTAGCTCTGTGAAAGTGGTGTGCTTCGCATTGGCTCAGTGAGATTCATGAAGGAAGTTGCTCTGCGATGACTTGAGCTCTGCAATGGCCTAATCTTTATGAAGTATTGAGCTTTGTGATAGTCTGAGCTCCGCGAAAGCAGTGTGCTCCCCGAGGTAGGATCTCTGCGAAGGTGTGTGCTTCGCGAAAAGTCAGGAACTTCGCGAAGTCTAGTTTGAGCTTCGCGAAATTGGGAGCCTCATAAAGTAGGGAGCTTTGTGAAATTTTTTTCAAAGGAATTTCCCATTGTTCAGGGGAAAAGGGGTATTCATCAGTGTATGAAATTTGGACTTCATTAGTGCATCTACATATAGTGGAGGATGCATTCATTAGTGGTAATAAAGATACCTACAAGTCTATAAACTATGAGTGGATCTTCTGAAGAAGCAGTGAACTCACTTTAGTTGAGAGAGCAATGAGTTCTCAAATTGTGAGTGGTTGTAAATCAGGAGGGACAGTGAGTCCGCTTAGAACCTGTAATCATTAGTGCACTTGTAGTGGAATTAGTACATCGACACACCATCGGTGTATGATCCTTAGACGTAGCCCATTTAGGGTGAACCAAGTAAAAAATTGTGTGTCCTTTGCATGCTTTAAGGTTTATTCATACTCTGAAACGGGAAGGAGAGAGAAGAGGGTTTTGACTAATAGAAAAACAAGATCAAAAGGGGTAGTTTTTTTAATCTGTCATGCCCTGATTCACCCCCCCCACTCAGGGTATCTAGCCTAGTGGACCTAACAATTAGTATCAGAGGGAAAGGTTAATATCAGTAATTCTCTCTCAAATGGAGGTTACCAATCATAAAGGGTTTCCGATCTTTGACGGGAATAATTTTCTGCTATGGAAGAATCAGATGCAAAAATACTTCTGATCTTTGGGAATGGATGTGTTTATAGCAGCAATGCATGGTATAACAGCTGATATTAATAGTGATGCATTATCGGAAGCTGAGCGAAGATAATTAGATGTTGACGCCAAAGGTATCAATGCTTTAGGTGGGGGGCCTATCCAATGTTATCTATACGAATGTGATGTCATGAAAAACATCACATGCCATGTGGGAAAAGCTATTAAATATATATGAAGGAGATACAAAGGTCATATAATCAAAGCTGCAAGTGTTGTGGAACAAGTATGATGATCTAAAAATGAACCCGAATGAATCTGTTGATGCATTATTTGAGAGGGTAAATGTTGTTGTAGATGAAATGTGAGGTCTTGGTGAAATTATTGAATACATAAAGATTGTGAAGCGCATCTTGAGGAAACTTCCACCTCGGTTCAATCTAAAAGTTTCAGTTTTGGAAGATAAAGACCTGAAAGATTTGACATTAGATAACTTGCACAGCACCCTTGTTGCGTATGAAATGAGAAATGATGATAACGATGTTGTGGAAAAGGGTAAATCCAAATAAGTGGCATTCAAGTCCATGAATAATCTCACTATTTAATATTCTCAAGAAGAAGAAGAGACAGATGAGGTGATGTCTTTCCTCTCCTCAAACCTTCAAAGAGGAAAAGGATAGATTAAATGGATACTTCCAATTTCTTGTTTTCGATGTGGAAAGGTTGGACATCTTGTGGAAAGATTCCCCAAAAAGTTCCAAGAGGATTATGATGTCTATGAAATTGAAATTCCCAATAAGAAGTCTTCATCATATGGGAAAGGAAAGAAATAGTTCAAGAGAAATTTCTTTAAGAAGAAGAACCTTATTTCAAAAGAATTTGATAGTTCAGACGAGCCTGAGGTTGAGGAGGTTGAAGAAATAGAGAACTGTAGAGATCGTGGAGAAAATGCTATGGTGGAAGTTATAGATAGTTCTCAGAAGAAGAATGAAACTGAAGCTGATGAAGAAGAAGAAGAGGTTGAGGGAATAGTTGATATGAAATAAGAGTTAGAGGATTCTATTGAAGAGATAGATGTTTTTAGAGCCAAAAAAAAGAAAGCCAACAAAGTTATTCATGACGCCAAACTCTATATGCAGCAGTAGGAAGAAGAGAAGTCTAAGTTGATAGAAGAAATTGAGAAACTCAAGTCATCAACACCAGAGGACACAGAATTAGTTTGTGAGTATAAAATCAAGATTGAATAATATAAAAGGGAGATCGATGGCTTTCATAACCTAAGGAAATATCAAATCAAGTGTTTTGAATAACTTGAAGGAGAAGTTGTCAGTTTGTGGAAAAAGTTTAAGGATCATGAAAAACTCTTGACTCCTGCTGGGACATCAGGAATGTAAATCACTCCAAAAACCGAGAAGCTAAAATTAGATCATAGTGGTTCAGCATAAAGGAAGAATCAATTATGTTCAGATGCTAAGTCCGATGGTCAGCTTGATCGAAAACAGAAAGCTATGAAAACTAAATCCAAACTACAAGAACCCATTTCGAGATTAAAGGTAGGTTTAGGAACAAAGCAGAATCAGAATATTAAGATATCTCAGAGGGAAACTAGTGGTGCATAAGTAACATGATGGAATGCACCTTATATCAGGTGTTGTTGTTGTGGAAATATGGGACATTCACATTATGTGTGTTCCATAGCCAAGAGATATCGAAAGGCACAAGAACAGAGATGGCAGCCAAACAGAGAACAGTTCTCTAGAACATACTTCGAAGGACACTATTTTTAGTGTGGAAGATTTGGTCACATTTCTAGGTAATGTACTTCAACCATACATAGGAATGTGCCAAAGAAGAGTCAAAATGTTCACAAACAGCAGATCAATGAACCAACAATTGAGTTGAAAATGAAAAATAGATTTGCAGCTTTGTAAGATAAAGTTGGTCCATAATTTTTTGAGAAAGATCAGAAGTCTCAATCCATTCCAAGTGTGAAGGAAAAAATATAGACCAAGAATAAAAGGTATGAGAAGGTAGTGGTGGAAGAAATTTCCCTTAAAGCATCAGATCACTCTGGTGTGTGGACCCTTGACGGCGGCTACACATCTCACATGACAGGTAATAAGGATCTTTTTACAGGCATAAAATATGACAAAGAAGGAGTTATCAAGTTTGGAAAAGATGAAGGCCTGAAGATAATTGGCTTAGGAAAGGCCAAGTTTGGGGGAAAAGAGATGAGACATGCCGATGTCTTAATAGTAAAAGGTCTCAGTCACAATTTTCTCAGCGTCAGTCAACTATGTGACTTAGGACATTCTATAAGGTTTACTAAGAAGATGTTTATTTTCAAAGAAATAGACGAGATAGTTTTTCTATAGGGAAAAGGGAAAAAGGGTAATCTCTACCTGGTAAGTGGAGAATAATATGTGTGCTTTATGTATAGAGAGGAAGAAAACAAGTTGTGTCATAAACGACTTGGTCATCTATGCCAACCATCCATGGAAAATATGGTAAAGTGTGATGCAGCAAGATACCTCCCTAAGCTACCACATGATCATACTCACATGTGTGATGCATGCCAAAAAGGGAAGATCATCATAAAAATGTACAATTCAAAGGAAAATAAGTCAACAAGAGTGCTCGAATTGGTGCATGTTGATGTTTGTGGTCCTATCACACCAAGAGAAATTGACGAAAAGAGGTACTATGTTCTATTCATGGATGACTATAGCATAATGGCATGGGTATTTATTATTTCCCATAAGTCTGATGTGTTCAGATGCTTAAAATAGTACTCTAGGGAGTGCAAAAGGATGCTTGGATAGAAAATTCTAAAGTTTTATACTGATAATGGTATGGAATTCACAAACAGTCAGGTGGAAGACTATCTTGAGAAACACGGGATAAGGAATCAAGTTTCCTCAGTGAGAACTCTCCAACAGAATGGAGTGGTTCAAAGGATAAATCATATCATCAACAATATGTCCAGAATGACACTCATAGAAAAAGATCTACAAAAGAAATTTTGGAAATAAGCAGTTTTGACATCGGTCTACATCTCTAACAGGGATCTGTTGTGTCTGAATAAAGAAAAGACTTCGTACGAGATGTAGTATGGAAAGAAACCAATAGTGAAATACTTTCAAATATTTGGAAGCAAGTTCTTTATCCTCAATAAGGAAAAACATATGAAATATGAGTCATGATGAGATGAGGGGATATTCCTAGGATACTCAGGAAAAATAAAATCATACAAATGCTTTAACAAAAGGCTAGGAAAAGTAGTTGAGAGAAATAATGTCACTATAGTGGAGAATGAGGAGATCATTCAACGACGCAGTGAACAATTTTCTGATGAAAGTGGTGAGGATGAAAGCAATGCAGGGGGAGTAGAAGTGGATGATGTTGATTCAAAAGAAGATACAGATGATGATCATGAGGAATTAAAATCCGTATCTGCACAAAAGCTAAGGAGTCGAGCTGAAATTGATTGGCAGAATATCATTGGTGATCAGTCATCTCCAGTTCAGACAAGGATAATGAAATCACTATAGAAGACATCTTTTTTATCTCAGGTTGACCCTAAGTGCTTCACTGATGCAGCTGAAGATGAAAAATGGATTCAGGAAATTAATGAAGAGCTTGATAAAATCGAGAAAAATCAGACGTGGGAGATTGTTTTGAGGCTAGCATATAATAATTTCATCGGGGCTAAATGGGTCTATCGCAACAAGATGAATGAAGATGGTACAGTGATTCAGAAAAAAGCAAGACTAGTGTTAAAAGGATACTCCCAGATAGAGGGAATATATGTTGATGAGACATTTTCACCGGTTGCAAGACTAGAGACAATCAGATTATTCCTAGACATTGCAGTGAAACGGAAGTTCAAAGTCTTCCAGATGGATGTCAAATCTGCATTCTTGAATGGGATTCTAGAGGAAGAGGTGTATATCGAGCAGCCAGATTTTTTTCTCATTCATGAGGATGAGAACAAGGTTTGTAGACTGAAGAAGGAGTTGTATGGACTGAAACAAGCACCAAGACCATGGTACTCAAGACTTGATCAATACTTGAAGAAGCTTGGTTTCCAGCGTGGGGGAGTTTATTACAATATCTATTCAAAAAAATAGTAATCAAAGGATGATGGTCCTTGTTTATGTCAACGATATAATACTTGGAGGATCAGATGAATCTTAGTGTAGATAGTTTTTTCAATTCATGCAAAGTGAGTTTGAAATGTCAATGATTGGAGAGCTAACATTTTTCCTTGTTCTACAGGTGACACAAGGAAGTAATGGAACATTTATTTCTCAATCCAGATATGCTGAGGAGGTTTTGAGAAGATTTGGAATGGAAAATTCAAAGGAGATGAAGACTCTGGTTGCTACCTGAATGAAACTATCCAAAGATGAGGATGGAAAGGCAGTTAATATCACAGAATATAGGCAAATAATTGGAAGTCTATTGTACTTAACTATGACAAGGCCTAACATTGTTTTCTCCACATGCTAAGCAGTGAGATATCAAATTAATCCCAAGGAAAGACACATTATTTCAATGAAAATAATAATTTGGTATATCAAGGGCACAGTGGATTTTGCTCTGATATATAGTGACAAATCTCTGTCAGAATTATTGGGATATACTGATGTAGATTGGGCTGGTTCAGTGGATGATAGGAAATCAACGTCAGGAGGTGAATTTTATCTTGGTGTCTTGTGTGTTTTTGGATGAGCAAGAAGCAAGATTTCATTTCATTGAGCACTGTAGAAGCTGAGTATATTGCTGCCACTCAATCTTGCACATAGTTATTGTGGATGAAGTAGCAGCTTGATGATATGGGCATTGAAGTGAATTCTCCGATCAGAATCCAGTGCGATAACTCAAATGCTATAAATCTCAGAAAAAATATGATCCATCACTCAAGGACAAAGTACATTGAGATAAAGTATCATTTTATCAAGGAGAATGTTGAGCAGGGAATTGTGAAGTTGGATTATGTGCCTAAAGAACTGCATGTTACAGACATTCTAACAAAGGCCTTACCCAAGGAAGCTTTTGAGAGGCGTCGACTGGCTCTGGGAGTTCAGTCGACTCCCCACACTTGAACAAGTGTGGATATGGGACCCCTCTCCCCCCCCCCCCCTCTCCCCGAGGTATGGTATGTTATTCCCTAATGTACTAATATGTTTTTTTACCCTGTTACAGACCAAAAAGTATTTTCCTTTGGGTTCATTGACAAAGGGGGAGAAAACAGTGATTGTTCAAGGGGGAACAGTGTGGCTATTTGATAAATCGTGATTGATATGGGGAGAACCTAACATGTGGAGCAGCGAGATAGTGGGAGCAATGATATAGGGGGATTAAGAGTCATAAATATTATGATTCTAGAAGTGATCGATCAAATCATAGATATCACGATAGATAAGGATCGTCATAAAAGCATAAGAGTGATGTTGGAATGATGTGAGAAGGGTTCTAGCGATCAAAAAATTGGTATCAGTTTTGAAATTGGTATTAGTTTGGTGTCAACATTTGGTGTCCGAAATTAATTGATTCATTGATGAACTTTTCATACTACTCTTTTTTCTCACGCTGAGTATTTTTCATGTGGTCTTACAGTATGTTGTGAGTGAATATTTGGACGATATCTGAATCGCAAGAGGCGAAGGATGGGTGTTGATGGAAGGAGCTTCAGGGAGGTATCAAAGTGCATAGAATCATTATGAGAAGAGTTGTAAACCAACCCAAAGGGGGAGATTGTTGGGAAAAATCCCTCAAGGTAACATTGCATCATTTTTGGGTTGGTTGTGTTTGTTGAAAATGCAGTTTTTTATGATGAATTGTCAATTTCTAGAGATGTTGTTAACAATCCATGTTGACAAAGAACTATGAAAAAGGAATGGAAGATCTGGAGGCGGTACAAAAGAACAAATACAAGGTGGCACCGTTTCCTAGTGTTTTCCAAATTTTGGGGGTCCAAAATTTAGAGTTTGTTGAGCATCGTGAAAAGTGGATATCTTTGAAGATCTCATAAAAATATGGAAAAGGTGTGAATTTTGTGAAGATAGGCTTCATGGATTGGATTTCGCAAAGACATGAAAAATGTTGACGGTGTTTCTTCACGATTACAGCGAACTTCTTGAACGGAAGTATTGAAGAGCATTGTGGCGGAGAAGGGCATTGCGAGTGGAGCTTCACAACGAAGGCACAAAGGAATTGACAGGATTCTCCGCGATTACGACGAGCTCCGCGATCGGGGTGGTGCTTTGTGATTTCGAGAGATTTTCAGGGGGAACTTCAGAGATTCACGACTTGAGCTAACATGGAGTTGACTTCACGTGGAAAGTTTGAGGGACAGTGAAATTGCCTATAAATAGACCTCGACCCCCTCGAGTGAAGTAGAGAGAGTTTTTCCAAGAAAAATTTGTTGCTCTCAGTTTGAGAAGGTGGTTTGTGAAGTTAGTGTGATTCGTGAAGAAAGGAGATTCGCGGTGGCTAATTTAGCTCCGTGAAAGTGGTGTGCCTCACGTTGGATTAGTGAGATTCATGAAGGAAGTCTCTTTGCAACGACTTGAGCTTCACGAAGGCCTAAGCTTTGCGAGGGATTGAACTTTGTGACTGTCTGAAATTTGCGAATCTAGTGTGCTCCATGAGGCAGGAGCTCTGCGAAGGTGTGTGCTTCATGAAAATTCAGGGATTTCGTAAAGGCTTGTTTGAGCTTCATGAAATTGGGAGCCTCACGAAGTAGGGTGCTTTGTGAAGGTTTTTTCAAAGGAATTGCCCAGTGTTCAGGGGAAAAGGGGTATTCATCAGTGAATGAAATTTTGACTTCAATAGAGCATCTACATAGAGTGGAGGATGCATTCATTAGTATTAATAAAGAGACCTACAGGTCTATAAACGATGAGTGGATCTTCTGAATAAGTAGTGAGCTCACTTCAGTTGAGAAATCAGTGAGTTCTCAAATTGTGAGTGGTTGTAAACTACGAGGGATAGTGAGTTTTCTTCAAACCTGTAATGAGAATTTTGCCTATAGTGGAATTGGTACATCAGCACACCGTCGGTGTATTCTCCTTGGATATAGCCTAGTGAGGTTGAACCAAGTAAAAATTACCATGTCATGTACATGCTTTAATGTTTATTCATGCTCTTCAATGGGAAGGAGAGAGAAGAGGGTTTTTTCTTACAGTAAAACAAGATCAAAAGGGGAAGTTGTTTTAATCTTTCATACCCTGATTCACCCCCCCCCCCCCCCTCAGGGTATCTAGCCTAGTGGACCTAATAGACTCATATATTGGTCCCTCCATGGATGATAAATATAGATCTCGAACCTTAGAGGTAGGTGGCCTACATATCCTGAATATGAAAGGAATAAGAGTCTTCATTGTTACCTTTATATAGGGGATTACACACTAATATTTACCTATATCATTATAGGGGTTTATAAGGAAGATGATATGACCATTGCAACTCCCTATCCCATGTGATCCATGCTCATTTGTGAGAAATGAGGGATAGAAAGTAATCAATGTCATTAATTTGGAAAAAGGAATCATATGTTGGTCCCTCCTTGGATGATCAATATATAGCTCGAAGCTTGGGGGAGGTGGACTACATATCCTAAATATGAAAGGAATCAGATTCTTTGTAGTCCCCTTTTATGTTGGGGCTTACACACTAAGGTTTACCTATTGATCGGGGCTTACACGTCAAGGATGGACAATATTTTCTAGTCCTAGGATGCCCTGGTGATCTAGCCTTCTCATCTGGAAGACGTCTCAAGTCCCAGTTGGCATGTCTTGAGGTTTATCACATGACCTATCTTGACACATATGGATGGTGTCACGAGAGCCAGTATGGCATAGTCCAAGAGGTGTCATGTGTCTTGGATGAAACCTATGGGAGACACTGTGAGACATGGCCGACATGTCTGGAGGGAATCAAGAATCTCAACTGATGTGAACAAAGGGTGTCCTAGGGGCCTGGTTTTCATACTCAAATGCCTTCATGAGACTCTTCTAGCATGAATAAGTGTCATTATATGAGTCAGGCGATGTGTCGGAAGGATGTATCAGGCCCTTGGTAAGAGACCTAAAGGGTTCTCAAGAACAAAGAGGCATATAAGGGGAACCATGTTACTTGTTCTGACATTTTTGGAGTATCTTTCATGTCCCATATGGCATGTTGAAGGAATGTTGCAAGATCTGAGTGACGTTTCCTAGTACTATCGTGCATATTTGGGTTACAAACGTGAAGTGTTTGAGGGACATAAAAAAAATTTTCTTAGGCCTTTCACCTTTAATCATGGTCCTAACCCTTGTTTTGAGAAGGCCTTAGATCAATTTAGTGTCAATTTCTTTGAGTCTCATGTGATTTGGAGGACATGTGGCATATTCTTCACATGTCATTCTGGAAGTCCTTCATGTTTTATATGAGTGATCACATGAATTATTTTATGTCTAGCGCATGACTACTCCATTTTCCCATTAGTATATTACTAAACAGAAATCTAACCAGTAATGTGATCAGTTGACCTGAGAAGTATGTAGAAATAAAGAGTTGAATCTTGTAGAGCCTGGGAATCTGATAGATCAAAAATAAAACACTTTATTCATGTTTTTGTGGGTAATTTATTGGCATCACCACCCCTAATATTTTTCGGCATGTGCAGTGTATCTGGAACAAGTCCGCATTTGAGTCAGCAAAAGGGCCTGGTGCTATGCAGTTTCACGAGTCTCGACCATAGACTCATTCATGTGCATCGCCTATTTTTTTTAGCAATCATGAGTCTCCTTCATCAATGAATCCTTTATCATGTTATTGACTATTATCAAAGACTTGTTCGATCATGCGGTTTTGTCAAAGGACCTCCATGTTTTCATGATGAGATGCCTGAGGGCCTTTGTAAGATTCAAATGCCTAAGGGAAGACACTCACAAGATCTTAGGTGAGTTTTTCTAGGGTATTGGGGGATAGTGTGGTGGGTGCACTAGGTGCATCCCATTCCTTTCAGTGACCACGAGTACCTCTCGTCTCCTCCCTTTTAATCTCTATTATTCAATGTAACAAAGGTTGGGAGTCATGTGAAATTGCATGTATGTTTCCCAGGGTATATATTCTATT
Organism: Viscum album; assembly: GCA_963277665.1. NCBI lineage: Eukaryota > Viridiplantae > Streptophyta > Magnoliopsida > Santalales > Viscaceae > Viscum > Viscum album. The sequence goes on along the minus strand of OY728130.1, from coordinate 2,100,464,261 downwards.
TTTTGGAGATGTGTTGCATGAAAAATATGGGTCACATGGGAATGAATGATAATTTCATGGAAAAATCTATATGTTTGTCATTAGAGCGTCATGGGGTTTCTTGGAAATGTCTAAGGATTTTCGTGTGGTGAGGCTGACAAGTCAGGGGATTTCACAAGGTGAGGCGGACATGTCGCTGAGGACTCACAATGTATCACATGTCACTTGAGGTGTACGTTTCATGCCTTTCAGCTACCATGAACCCATCTCAGCTCTTCCCTTTCTATCTCATTTGTTTTATTTTACACAGATCAGGGATCATGTGAGTTGGCATGAGTAGTACCTATGATTTTTACTTGATTTTTGAATGATGTCTCGCTTGACCAATATGGGTCATATAGAGATTTTGAAATCATGTAGTGGACAGGTCTATCCTCTTGTCTTTAGAGCACCATTAGGTTTTCCAGACACTCCTAAGGGCTTTCGTGCGGCAAGGCTGACAAGCCAAGGGGATTTCGTGAGGCGAGGCGGATGTGTTTCTAAGGACTCGCAACGTCTCGCGGGTTGCTCGGGGTGCACATCACATGCATTTAAACGATCATGAACCCCTATCAACTCCTCCCCTTTATCTCCTTAATTTTATGTGGCAAATACTCTGGAGTCATGCGATATTGTTTAGATATCACTAAGGGATTTTATTCTTCTTAATAATGACCTGCTGCATGAGCTTCATGACCACCGGGGGTCTCTTCCTTAATAATGTCATCCCTATTTATTCTCAAATTATTTTGGATGGTTTTTCAATAACATTGTCAATGAAAAACCATGTGGCCTAGGGGGACACATTTAGTTATCTTGGGGGCCTTGGCAAGAGTAGGAAGGTTTGTCGAAGAGGGCTCTGCAGTACTAGCCGCAAGCAATGCACCATGAATGGGGCCTTCTTGTGACCTTGAAATGGTCACATGGTCATGATTCTCTCAGAGTCTTCATGATTCTTCAACCACCCCCTTCTTCCCTACTTTCATGGGTAAAATAATACCCATATTCAGGTATTTCTTCCATTATGATTTTACCGATGCTTATTTAGTCGGCATCAACAGCAGTTCTACATCATGGTGCGATAGGTTGTGTCATGGACTTATGTTTTGCATACTACCTATAAAATACCACCCCCCCCCCCACTCAAACACTATCATTCATTCAGTTTTCCTTTTTTTGGGAACCCCAAGTGTGTCCCTATGAGGACTTTCAGTCCCTTTTCATTAGATTTCAACCTCTGCTTTGGGAGATCCATACATGGAGGTTCAAAGTGAGTTTACTTCTTTACTCTCCTCTATTTTGATATCTATGAAGGGATTTTGTCATGGATACCATTAGTTTGTTGATGTTTTAGTAATAGGTTGATTCAGGATGCTTAATTCTAGGTTGATAAAAGTATTCCTTTAATCGTGGTTCTTGGTATTCATCTTCCACTTTTTCTAACCTTGTGCAATGATTCATAAAGATTTGTTTGAGGTAGAGGATACATCATATTTCTTCTATTTTTACATGCATAGGGGATCATTATTTTTTTATCCTTTTGGAAGAGGATATGCACTATCTTAATGATGATAATTAAATGGTTTAATTGAAATTTAAGGGTGGAGTTAAAGGAATACCATGTTTTTACCGATTTTGATGTCATTGTTATTATATATTATTTATGAAATTAATAAAAATCATGGATTTCTGGAGACTTGTTTATACTATAGTGGGTATTTTTTTGGAAAACTTGTTTTTGGGATTATTTGATACCACCTTGAATAAAATTGGATAAGAACATATATCTGGAAAATGAATTGGTTGCCCATGGAAAGCTACGGTTTGTGTGAGAATTTCCCTTGAAAATAAAGAATTGAATGTGATGAAAGACATTTTCTTTAAACTAAATTTAATGATTGAATAGGTGGTTATGTTGTGTGGTTGTGGCATGTGGGGAGTTTTTTGGTATATAGATTTTTTGATGAGTAAGTGGTTGTGGTGTTAAATGGTTTAAATTTGGATCTTGTTTGTATGAGGAGAACTGGTTGGTGTGTGTTGTATTTTTGTAGTGCTAGTTTATATCTAGTAATGGAATGAATTGTTAACGATGAAATTGGGATGTCTTATGGGTTTTAAGGGGTAAATGAACTCTTAAGTTAAAATTAGAAGTTTGGTTATGGTGGTTGTTGTTTAAAATTAAAATAATGGTCTTAATAGATGAATTTAACATCCCACCCCTCATCATTGGCTTAAGAAGGCGGTGGAACATTACTTGTCCTTAAGTGACATGCCCAAGGCACCAAAGGCTGGAAATGAATTCCAAGGGATTAATTAAAAAGTGGGGGATGATTTTCCATTTGAAAGTAAAATAACCAACCAAACAATTCATAACAAAATACTACTACATGATGCATGATAATAAATGTAAGAAAATCAATGTAATACCATTTATATCAAAACCAAAATTCAAAATAGTACCAAAAAAGAAGACTATAAAACATCAAAGTACACAGTGTATGACAACCAAAAAAACTCATTGAAAACTTCATAGCTCCAAGCTCCAACATTCTCCATGCTCCACTCAACAAAATAACCCAAGTATCACTCTACACCACTAGGGAAGTGTGATACTTTACCTTTTCCTGTGTCTCGGTAAAAAATATCTGAAAAGGCACCAAATTTCCAAAGAAGGGGTGATTAATGAAACTCAATAGTCTTTCCCCAAATGACTTCCCTAACCACCCCACTAGGATAGAACAAGTCATCACATTTATACAAAATAATTTATATAAAAACCAATTGAAATATTTCAACAATTTAACAAAAATCCAAAAAATTCTATACCAAATAAGTTTTCTCAAATAAACCAATTTACAAGGAAAGAAACCAAACATTTTATTATAACCATTTCATGAATTTAATTGTCATTACCCATTCCACATCACATAACCACTCACACCCATACACACCCACACACAATCTTGAAGTTACCATTTATAGGGAAACTTCACATCCATAACCCATACCCTTTGATGGTGGTTCTTCATGAAAAATATACATCTATTCCACACATTCTTAACCAATTAAGACATATAACATGTCAATAAAACCATTTAAAAAAAATTAGTTAACTTAATAAGACCATGTGTTTATTGAAAACCATAACCACAACCCAATTCAAAAAAAATAAACCTTTTATTGAAAACCATTTTTCCAAAAAAACTTTTCAATAAAACTCATATTTTATTAAAAAACATTTTCCATGCATCAAAACCAAGTCAACATTTTAAAATCATCATCTTAAAATCATGTTACCAAATTCACCTTTTCACAGAACACCCAATTTAGCACAATTCCATAAAATATCACCAAATATGGTTTAAAAAAATAATTTCACAACAATTTCACAATAAATTTCACACAAAAAAACCAATTTTAAATCAATCATTCAAGTTATAAATAGAGGAGATGATATTGAAGCCACTTGCCTCAGGATTTATGGTGAAAATGATAATCTGCATGAAAACATCTATGAAAATAGGATGAAACTCCAAAAACCTACCTTAGATATATTCCTTTAACACCAAAAAGGACAAATATAATCATATTTTTCATCAAAACCCTTATATCTATCCACAAAATAAGTATATCTAAGAAATTTAGAGAGAGAGAGAAGTAGTTCTAAGTAAAACCAAGAAAACAATACACAAAAATGATAACTTAATGCAAGAATCTGGCTTCAACTCACCAAGATAAGCCTTCAGATCATCTTTGAATCATTAGGAGAAGCCTCTAATGCCTTTGGGAAGATAAAATCTTGAGTTGGGGCCATTTTTGGAGGAAAAAGTGGTTAATTATTAATCTCGACCTATATCCACAATTTTTTTATCTTGTTTTTAAACTGTGTATGTTTAGTTAGACAGTTAGGCAAACCATACACTATTTGTGCCCCATCCTCTTCTTCAATAGGGACCTCGCATGGTTGGCCCACACGGTTAGACAAACTTTCTTCCAACCATGTAAAAGCTCACTCTCATACTTTGCATGGTTTTTATAATGGACTATAATTTACACACATAACTATTACTTAAAAATTGAAGAAAATACATTAAAAAACATAAGAAAACCACTCCATGACTATATAGGTTTAGAGTATTTTGAAACTGGGAAACATAAACAACTGGTTCATAAGACATCTATATTGTCTCCCACTTATTTCTTCACAACTAGACCCCTTTTGAAATATATTACTTAATACCCTCCTTCATAACCTGGGGAAAAGAAACATAATAAAGGTTGAGATCAGATGCTTAGTAAGGGTAAAAAAAGATAGATATCAGTCATATCATAATCATAAGACATAATAACATGACATTTGAAAATCTTATCCTGCGTATGAAAGATCATGATATCATGTAATGGGATAAATCATAAAAGTTAATAAAGAATCAATGAACATATTCCCAATAGTCATAACATAAGACATGGAATTTTTGGAATAAACATAAGAATATAAAATCATTTCATATTATTCAATTCTCAATTCCAAGACCATAATAGTGGATAAAGTTCATTACTGGACTGATTTCACTTCACATTCTGGTCCTATATTACTGAACTAGTTTTACTTTCCATTCCAGCCCTATATTGCTGAACCAAAATCATTTACCATTACAGCCCTATCTATCTCATGAGATATAAATCATTACCAAATTAATTGGAGGGATATATAGGTCTCACCCATCTCATAATGAAATCATTCTCACGTGTTCCACAAAAACATAAATCATTCATCATAGCATAACCTAAAGGATAAAATGGGTTTCTTAAACATTATTCCATCATAACATAATCTATGTAAAAAAATGGATTTCATAAATAACATTCCATCATAAACACAATTAAAACATAGGAGTAATAAGGATAATATATACTTAAAACAAAACCCTATTAAATAATTCTATCTTAGATGGAAATTAATTTTTATAGAACACTTGAAATTAATTTTTGAGGAAAATATGATTTCTTCTTCAAAAACGTTTTTTTTTTGTTCCCAAAATACCATGAAAAATTAAAAGAAAATAATTTATTTTAAAATAACCTTTAAATCTAGTAAAAAAATATTCATGGAAATAAGGAATTTTGAAAATGTAAAAAAAATTCTTGTCGTATAAGTTAAAATAAAACATTCTTCTCGTGCTTTTGTTGGATAAGTTAAAAAATACCTCATATCAAAAATGACAAAAGATTCCCCTCATACCATTTAATAAAAATTCACCAATGGGGTAAAACTGAATTTAAAAATTTCTAGAATAATAGAAAGAATAATTTGGAATACATATTTAGGAAACATGGACATGGATGATAAATATACCCCAGTTAATACTTACATATAAACAATCTCAAATAGTAATGAGATTGCTAAATTATCCCTTAACTTAGGTCTGATATCCTTTGTATGTATAAGAACATCATGTATAATGATTTAAAAAATGTAATTGACTTAATCCAGAATCATAGTCATTTTTTTGATATCATATATGATCATATGATCATCTGTTTGTTAATAACATTTCATTATTACTCGTTATTCGGGTATTAACTGTTTCATTTTATTATGCATGTTTTGTCGAATAAGTTTAGGTTATCCTTCTTAGGTTATTTTTATATAATTATAAAATAATATTAACATAATATATATAATATTTTTTTCATTATATACATTTATATAATCATTATTTAATGGATATCATGTAAAATGAACCGCATCGCATCGTGAAGTCGATAGGTTGTATGTACACACAAGTGATGGTATCATTCTCATAATTGTGAAATGGTATGTAATTGGATGGTATTTATTTTGTTCCATAATTCATATCATGTTATAATAATCATATATAGTTATTATTTCTATCATTATACCCATAAAAGTAATGTGGTGGTGAAAAACATATTACACCGCTGCGTGGAGACGGTAAGTTGTACATACACATGCGTTGTGATTTCATTTTTTGGTAGGATGGATACAAGGTGGAATATGATTGTTCCATAAACAAAATAAGATCTAATTATATAATTTATACTGGATTTATTACATTATAATGGAAACAAATCATTAAGTGGAAGTAGGAGAAGAAAGAAGTTTGAAAGAATCGGTAGAGGAGATCACCTCTTTTTCGACGTGCTCCCTCTAGATCTCTTGCTAAAGAAATAGAGTTGGTATTTAGAGAAGACCAGAACCTATAGAATGTTACTAAATATGTTGATAATAAAAATTACAAGGTATATCTAAACTTTAAGGCTCAATGAGTTGTGAATAATTGAGGGATGAAGTTCCCTTTTATAATTTATGTGAGAGGCACTTTTGGAATCTCCAAAAATATTAATTTATAATAAAATCAAACAACATCCAAAAACCTCCAAAATGTCCTAGTTTAGAATATAAGATGAGATAAGGTTTTAATCTCATAAACCAATAAATTTTAGAAAAGTTTTTCTTTGTAATTTAAGCCTTATCAATTTAATTAACACTTAGTTATTCTGTTTAATTTTTAACTAAGGTAACAAGTACTTCAATATAAAAAGGGTGAAATATTTAATTATTTGGTGTAAATTATATCATAAATAAATAATTTTGAAAATTTTATACAGTATAATAATTATTCTATATTTTTTAAATTTGTTTTATGATTTTATATAATTTAATAATACATTATTTTGATCAATAATCAATAGTGTCAATTTTGACACAATTCAATTCATTGATTTTTAACTATATAAAGATAATAAGTTAACTTTAAAAAAATATTTTATTATATTCCTAAGATTTCAAGTTCATATAGAAATTTTTCTGGATATATTAATTATCCCAAATTATATTTATTTTAATACTTTTAATAACATTTATTTGTTATATTCATTAATAAAATAATTACTACATCAGTTTTGTGTAATTATTTAATATATATTTTTTTTTTGAATAAAAATTAAAAATAAAATAATATGAAAATGATAAATTCTATAGATTCCATAAGAATTCTTATAGTTAAATATATCTTCTAGAAAATTCTTCAATAAAAATGTTATGATTATTAAAACATGAATGTGACAACTTTAACGTAACTTTAAATAAAGTATTATAAATTTCATAATCTTTTCCATATGATTCCAAATGGTCAATAATTCAAAAATGGGATGATTATGGTCGAGATATACTTGACCAAAAATATTTTTTCAATTTTTTGGGTCTTTAAATGGTTATTATCATTTTAATAAAAATTATTTTATTGATTTTTCATTAATTAAATAATTTCTACATCATCAATGTAAAATCATTTTAGATAATTATTTATTTCCTAAAAATTAAAAATGAATTACCATGATAAAGAAAAAAATATATATTTCAAATGAGTATTTATATTTAAATTTATCTTATGTATAACATTATATTAAAAATGATATAGTTATTAAAATTTGAGTAAGACATATTTAACTTTTCTTTAAATAAAATAAATTAAATGTCCTAATCCCATCTAAGTGTCTTCCAAATGATAAAATTTCGACCCAAGTATAATTTAGGTTGAAAAAAACTCATAAAATGACAATAGGACAAGTGTTAGGGTAATTTTAAAATATTATTTTTACCCTTAATTACCCAATTTACCCTTTTACCAAATTAATAAAAATTAGAAAAGTTAATATTCATAATCCCCCAAAATAAGAGATAGATATTGACATAATTTGGACCTATTGATTCCAAATATGGTATTCATTTTTGAAAACTAAAAACACAGAATTTGCAGTAATTAATTTAAAATTAAACTCATTATCAAAATGAGAAAATTGGGTTTAAAAGTTAAAACATTGCAAAATATTGAAATGTTTTTACATCTAAATTAGATGTAAAATTAATTTCAATGACCTAAATTATATTAAATGATAAAAATATAATCTATTTATACTTTAAAACAATTCAATGATATAATTTAACCATATAAATTATTCTGAGGAAAAATGTTGTTTTCAATTAAAATTTAGTATATTTGTATTATTCATAAAAACATGAAAGTTATCAGAAAAATGTAAAAAAAATAATCCAAAGTAAATTTTTATATCCCACTTATAAGTAATAATTTTATTTTTTCATATAAAAATTATTAATGTGTCAAAATTTTAATTTAAAATGTGTTCGTCATTAAAAGGCGGTAAAATTACTCTTTTGAAAAAATATAGGGTTTTTATACATAAAATACAGTTTATTCATATACTATGAATAAAATATATTTTGTATGAATATCAAAAATATTTTATTAAATATATAAAATAAATATTTCTTTAATTTCATTTACTAATTGTAATTCACTTAATTTATTAATACAAAAATACAAATATTTCCTTTACATTGGTATATATTTTTCATAAATAATTAGTAGCTAATGAATTCATCATAAATTTTCATAAGTTAGTTTTATTTATTCCCTCTAACTTATTGATTTGGTTATAATATTCATTTTATACTAATGGCGTCTTGCAGTTCGTTTAAACTCGTTATTACGTTCAATACAAGATATTGAAGAATTAAAATTATTTAAAGGAAATATTTCATAAAAAATCCAGGTGTTACATTCTACCCCCCTTAAACTGAATTTATTTCTTGAAATAAATCAATTGGATACAAATAGATGAGGATACCTATTCTTTATTACAACCTCAAGTTCCCATGTAGCTTCCTTATATTGGTGGTTCATCCATAAAACTTTAACCAACAAAGTGGTCTTGTTTCATAAAACTTTTTAACTATAATCCAGAATCTATATATGTTGTTCTTCATAAGAAAGATCTTACTTTGGCAGTATGACTTCTGTGTTTAGTATATTTTAAGGATCATGTATATACTTTTTTAGGAGAGATACGTGGAACACATCATGAGCTTGAGAGAGATACGGTGGAAGCACCAATCTGTAAGCTACCTTCCCAACAAGATCAAGAATTTCAAAAGGACCAATATGCCTAAGTATCAGCTTGCGCTTCTTTCCAAACCTCATTACTCTCTTTCAGGGAGATATTTTTAAAAACACCTTGTTACCCACTTAAAACTCTATGTTTTTTTGTCGGTTTTCATCATAACTTTTTTTCGGCTTTAAGTTGCTCTGATGTGTTGTTGAATATATCTGACCTTATCTACCATTTCATCAACAAGATCAGGTCCTAATAGGTTTATTTCCCTAGATTTATCTCTTAAATTTGGGTTTTTTCACTTCTTTCCATAGAGTACTTCATAAGGAGCCATCTGAATACTGGTGTTAAAGCTATTTTTGTAAGAAAATTCCACCAAAGGTAGGTTTTGATCTCAACCACCTTTGAAATACATAGGGAAAGATCTCAAAAATTATTCTAGAGTTATAGTTTTCCTATTATATCGACCATATATCAGAGTATGATAATCAGTGTTGAAACTTAACTCTATATCTAGATCCTACTGAAGACTTCTCCAGAAATTCTAGGTAAACCTCAAATCCTGATATGATATAATCGAAATTTTTACTCCATTAAATCTTACCACTTCCCTTATATATATCCTTGTAATATGATCAAGGAAGAAATCCTCTCTAATAGAAATGAATTCTGCAAAATTTGTAAGGTGATAAACTATAACCCAGATAGAATTATGGACTTTATATGTTTTGGTAAGTCTAATGACAAAGTCCATTGTGATGTTTTACCGTTTCCATTTCAATATGGGTAATGGTTGTAACATTACCTTAGAATTTTGTCTCTCAACCTTAACTTGATAAAATACTAAGCACCGAGAGACATATCCAGCAACGTATCTTTTCATTCCATACCACAAGGTCCCTATAAATCTTGGTGCTTCTAGGATGAATATAGAATGAAGAACTATGAGCCTCATCCAATAGATCCTTCTTTAATTCTGGTATTTGAGGAATACAAACACTTTTTTTGAACCTTATTATTCCATAACAATCAAGGTTGAATTTAGGAACATTTCTCACCTTCTTTTTTATATCTACATCTTCCTTCAACACCCTCTTAATATTCACTTGTATAGATGGTTCAAAATTCATTCAAGAAAGATAATATTTCTCCCCTTCCTTTAAAATTTCAAGATCTATCCTTTGCAAATCTATAAATATTGGATATTTTGTGATCCTTGTCATGGATAGTATAGCATGGTCCTTTCAACTCAAAGAATCTTCTACCTTGTTTTCTTTCCCAGTGTGGTCATGTATCGAGAAGTCATAATATTTAATCAACTCCAACAATATTCTTTGGAACATATCCATATCCTTTTGTGTGAAAATATACTTTAATCCTTTATGATTAGTATAAATATCACACCTTTAACCATAAAGATAATGCCTCCATATATTTAATGAAAATATTACTATAGCTAAACCCAAATAATGAGTTGGATAATTTTTCTCATGTATTTTCAATTGTCTCAAGACATAACCTATCACCATATCATTTTTCATGAGTACACATCACAGCCCTATCTTGGATTCATCACTGTAGGTCACAAACCTTTCTCCACTTCAAGATTGTGTGAGTATAGGTTCACTTTCCAACATTCTTTTTTGGTCTTTGAAATTATCTTCACATTCCTCTATCCACATGAACTTAACTCCTTTCCGATTCAACCTAGAAATTCGATTAGATAGTTGTGAAAAATATTTCACAAAACATAGATAATATCTAGCCAAACCAAGAAAACTTCAGATCTTAGTTACCATTGTCAGTCTAGGTTGACTTTAATGACTTCTATTTTTTCTAGTTTCATATATATCTCCTCCCTTGAGATCAAAATTCACAGTTGGTAAATTTTTCATAAAGCTTATACTTTCTCAAGGTATTCAGTAAAATTCTCAAGTGATCTTCATGCTCTTACTCTCTCTTCGAATAAACCAGATATCATCTACAAATACTACCACAAATTTATCAATATATCCTCTAAAGAATCAAATAATTATATTCATGAATATGGAAGGGGAATTAGTAAGACCAAACGGCAACACTATAAATTTATAGTGTCTATACCTTGCTGTAAATTCCATATTTGGTATATCTTACTTCTTGACCCTTAATTGATGATATACTGAATAAAGATAAATCTTGGAAAATTATTTAGATCTATGTAGTTAGTCAAATAAGTCATCAATACAAGGAAGAGGATATTTTTTCTGGATAGTGATCTTGTTAAGTTCTCTATAATAAATACTGAGTCTTATTGGTCCATATTTATTCTTAACAAATAGAATAGGTTCACTCTGTGGTGATGCACTAGGGTGTATGAATCCCTTGTTAAGATTTTCTTGGAGTTTCTTCTTCAATTCATGAAACTCAATTGGGCCATTCTATAAGGTTTCTTTGAAATAATCATAACACCCGGTATGAGTTCTATTTAAAACTCAACTTTACGATTTAGTGAAAGACCAGGTAATTCTTATAGAAATACATCATCAAAATCCCATACAATAGGGGTATTTATAATGGTGATTTTCTCCCCAACCATTTTTTGATATATAACCTTCATTTAAAGGAACCAAGATCCATAAGATGGAATAAATTTCCACTGGAAGGTCGTATTCATCCCTGCATCGATATATGATCATAGATTGATCCGGAATATGAGATGTGACAAAACTTCCATGTAAATTGATATGAGATCCATATAGAGAAATCCAATACATGCCAGGAATCACATAAAATACCACTAAAGGATAACAAGATTTGAAGCAAGTACTTTCCCACAAGCTTCAACTGGAGAAGAATTGTAAACTTTTTATGTGACATTTGTGCCATTAGGAGTTGTCATAGCTAACTCAACATCTAATTTTTGAGGTAATATAGTGATACCCTTAGAAAATTCTTCATAAACAAAAGAGTGGGTGGATCCAGAATCAAATAAAACATTTTCTACTTTAGAGTGGATGGTAAGTGTACCTTTCACCACTTTATTATTGTACTCCACATCACTGATATTGATCACATGTGACTTTACTTTTTATTTTTAAACAAAAGTTTGCTGACATTGATCATCATTGATAACCCTTGGATTGGTTAATTGGATGGAATAATTCCCCATTTCCTTACACGTGTAACATTGAAGTTTGGGAGGTTCATTTGGTGTATCCTTTTCTCGAAGAACATCATTAGACATTTTTTACCATCACTCTGGCATTAAACTGCATAATGACCTTATCTTACAAACTTAAAACATTTCCTAGTCCCTTTATTAAATTTTCCTCTATTTTTCATTCCAAAATTTGAGAATAAGGGAAAAATCATCTTATTTTCAGTGTGGTCTTTATATTTTCCCTTGAATTCCATTTTTCTCTTCTTATCAAACCCATAGGACTGATAGGTTACTCCAATATCCGCATCAACCTTGATAGAAAATCGAACAATTTGCTTATAGATACTAAATTACCTTAATGCTAATTCCCTTTGAAAACTTGGTTTTAGGCCATTGATGAATCAATCAATTTTACTCTCAAGTTGGATAAAAATTCCAGAAGTGTACCTTGAAAGTATTGTAAAATTTACTTTGTAGGTACCAATGGATTCGTCGTCCTTTTTCTTAAGATTAAGGAAATACTTCTCCCTATTTGTTCAAATAATATAAGGAAATTAATTATTGAAAAATAAGTTCTCAAACTTATCCCATTCTATAGAGTGAATTTCATATTTTTGCCTTTTATTCTTGATATGATTCCACTATTGATAAGATTAAACTTCCAGATGATAAATTTCCAAGATGACTTTATCATGATTTGAACATTGAATAATTCAAAATATATTTTCAGTGGTACTGATCCATTGTTAATCCACAAGTAGATCATAATATCCACTAAAATAAGGTGGATTCTACCTCATGAAGAACTCAACAGAATGTTGTTCCCTCCATTGCTCTTTTGGAAATCTGGCATGATTCATTGCTTGAGAAAGTTATGTGAGAATAGATATTTTTTTCATTCTGTCTCCCATAACATTTGGTTGCTCAGGGGTACAATCATTGCATTTACCTACTCATTCATCATTAATTCTGTTTCTTCAAGTTCCAACCATTGACTAAAACTAAGAAGCATAGTGTGAGCAACACTAATTAAAATGGGGAAACCACATGATCAATAATAAAATTTCAATTTAGGACACATTAGGTTTTATCCTAGGTTATTCATAATCATTTCTAAAACCCTAGGATCATAACCTATACTTTTACATATCATTAGGATTTTTACTAATGTTTTCTCATCCTAGTTTCCAAAGTTTAACTATACCTTTACTCGGATACCAACTATAATAGCCCATATTTTACATACATTGATATTACTTCAAAATTGAAGAATATTCATTAAAAACATAACAAAATCACACCATTACTGTATAGGTTTAGTGTATTTAGAAATTTGGAAACATAAACAATTGGTTCATAAGACATCTACATTGTCCCCCACTTATTTGTTCATAACTAGACACCTTTTTGACATATCTTACTTAATACCCTTATTCACAACCTACTACAGGAAAAACAGTTTTTTGCAACGGGGTATTTGTGACGGGATTAGTTCTCATCTCAAATAGTCAATCCCATGGGTTATTTTCGATAGGGGGTTCGTCCCGTCGCAAATAACTTGTTATTTGGGATGGGATTTGGGGTCCTATCGCAAAAGGTAACGCGCACTTTGGCATGGGATGCGCGCCAAAGTGCAGGAAGGTTATTTGTGACGGGGGGATGCCCCCATCGCAAATAGTGTGTCGGTCGGAAGGTATTTTCAACGGGTCCTGTAACAAAAACCGGTGGAAGTAAATGAGTTTTTGTGATGGGATATTGTTCCATCGCAAAAGGTGTGTCGGCAGGTCACCTTTTGCAACAGGGCTCGTCACAAATACCCTTTTAACTGCCGACAGCAATTAATGAGGGTAAATTTATTTGTGACGGGGCCCATCGCAAAAAGTACCTTTTGCGACGGTAAGCTCGTCGCAACAAGTCCCGTCACAACTAATCTAACCTATATATACCCCCCTCCATTTTTCTTTCTCTTCCTCTTATTTATCACTTCTTTTCTCTCTTTAAATTCAAATTTTAGAGTGAAAATTTCTCTCAGTTAATTTTTTTTACGGAGAAGTTGTGAAAAGGATTACATAAATTGGAGATCAAGTTTAAAGGTATTTATATTTTATTTAGTTTAGTATTTATTTAATTTTTTTATGTTAATTTTAATTATTGTTGATTAGTTGTAATTAAATTAGATTTAAATTATTATTTTATCTATATTTTAGTAATAAATAGTAATAATTAGTAATAATTAGTAAAATATGGGCTATTATAGTTGGTATCTGAGTAAAGGTATATGACATCTACATTGTCCCCCACTTATTTATTCATAAATAGACACCTTTTTGACATATCTTACTTAATACCCTTATTCAAAACTGTGGAAAATAAACATAATAAATGGTGAGATCAGATGCTCAATAAAGGTAAAGAAGGTATATATCAGTCATATCATAATCATAAGACATAAGAGCATAACTTTTTAAAAGCTTGTCCTTCATATGAAAGGTCTTGATATCATCTCATGGGATAAATCATAAAAGTTCATAAATAACCAATGAATATATTCTCAATATTCATAACATAATACATGGAATTTACGACATCCATATAATCATAGATGATCATTTAATATTAGTCAAGGATCATTTCCAAGACCATAATAGTGGATAAAGTCTATTACTGAACTGATTTCACTCCTCATCCCAGCCCTGTATTACTGAACCGGGTTTAATTTATATTCCATCCCTGTATTACTGAACCAATATCATTTTTCATTCCATACCTATCTATAATATGAGATATAAATGTTTACCCAATGCATTGTAAGGATATATAGGTACCACCCATATCATAATGAAATCATTCTTATGTGTTCCACAAAAACATAAATCATTATTCGTAGCATAACCTAAAGAATAAAATAGGTTTCTTAAAAATTATTCCATAATAACATAATCCATGTAAAACAAATGGTTTTCATAAATAGAATTCCATTGTAGATGCCGAAAAATTCTAAAGGGATGAAGAAAGTTTCAAAATGACAAAGCGAAGTCATATTCGGACCCGGGAACCCAGTCCGGGGGGGCCCGAAAGAGTCACGCAAAAAAAATCAGAAGTACGCAAAAAAAATGTGTCCTATGCGGAAAGTTCCGGGATTCATGAGAAGTCCTCGGCATAGGCGCAAAAATAATTCCACACCCACACCCCACGCTATTGACATTTCGCGCCGCCAACATCATCGCACAATTATTTTGTGCTGACCTGCTTTCTGCGCCCCCATCCGCCTATAAATATAAGGCATCCCCTTTGGCTTCCGGGCTGAAGAATTTGAACTGGCTCTCATGCATGAAATTCTCCTTTCGTGTGCGCAAAGATGGATATTAGGTACAGTTCTTTTCATGCCAAGTCGCCCCCAGGGTCCGCCTTCACGCAAGATCTCCTTGGTTTAGAAAGGATTCCAATCCCTATGGGGTCCGCCCCCTTCATGCAATCCATTCCACTTGCACACAGGCCGGTCAATTGCGTGCAATCCCCTTCAATTGCGTGCACCCCCAGTCATTGCGTGCAGCCTCTCCCAATTGCGTGAAATTTTTACTCCTTGCGCACAATCCTTTCTAGTTGCGCGCAAATCCTCGGCTCCATTTACGTGCCAAATCTCACCAATTTCATACCAACCCAGTGTTTTTCGCGCAGGGCCCCTTATTTCGCATGCAAGCATCAAAGGTTGTGTGCAACTCTTCGGTACTCCCCAGGAATACCTGTGCACGAGTTCCCGATGTTCTTTTCATGGGTGCCATTCACGGGTGTCTTTTCTGCCCCGGGTATCCGCATCATACATTGTTTTCCCGTACGACCTTCTAGGATCATACGAAGTAACTTTAAAGTCCCCTAGATGATACCACATGTTGCGTTGCTTTGCCTCATGCTTCTTCGCATAGGCACACTAACGGATATTTCTTCTTCGCATAGCCACGCTAACATGGACCCCTCAGTGGTTTGCTCTATCACACCCCCCAACACGACGTTGTCGATTCCTTCCCTTCCACAAGGAGAGTAGGGTACCGGTTATGTAAGTCCTAGGGGTGTGGAGTGAACTTGCCTCATCTGAGCTACAGGACGTTAAACTACCAAGCACCACCTTCCTCGGCACATGATGTTAAAATGTGATCTTTCCCCGTGCCTCGCATGTGGGGCACCCCTGCCTCGGACATTCTCCATGGCCACTCATCTCCATGGGGATGGGATCACCCCTCACAGGGGATGGTATCCTCTTTATCGGAGTGGCATTTTTCCACAGGGACAGGGCAGCCACCTTGGTATAAGCCTTGACTTTGAGGTAGCACCTCTGCTCCTCTTATCTTCCTAGGTGCCAAGTCCCTCCCCCGCTGCACTTTGTCGCCCTTGGGCCTCCATCCTGGAGTAAGTCCCAGTTTCTAGGGCTACTAACCATGCTAAGCCCTTGTTTCCTCTTTAGGCCGCTCAACGTATAAGCCCCACTCCACATCCCACAGACGCATCTTTCGTGATGTGATCATCGTGTCTTTGCTATCTCTTGTTTCTTACACCGATCATGACTCACGTGGGATTAGAGCAAGCATCAACCATGACAAACACCACCTTGGGCTACCTCGGAGTGTAAGCCTCATTCCATCTCAAACTATGGGAACTTTGATCCATGTCAAGGCATGGTACTTAGGAAGCCTCCATGAGGTTCAAGCCCCACTACCTTGGGTCGCCTCAGAGTGTAAGCCCCATTCCATCCCGAACTATGGGGACTTTGATCCATGTCAAGGCATGGTACATAGGAAGCCTCCATGAGGTTCAAGCCTCACCACCTTGGGTCGACTCAGAGTGTAACCCTCATTCCATCCCGAACTACGGGGACTTTGATCCATGTCAAGGCATGGTACGTAGTAAGCCTCCATGAGGATCAAGCCCCACCACCTTGGGTCGCCTCAAAGTGTAAGCCCCATTCCATCTTGAACTACGGGGACTTTGATCCATGTTAAGGCATGGTACGTAGGAAGCCTCCATGAGGTTCAAGCCCCACCACCTTGGGCCACCTCAGAATGTAAGCCCCATTCCATCCCGAACTATGGGGACTTTGATCCATGTCAAGGCATGGTACGTAGGAAGCATCCACGAGGTTCAAGCCCCACCACCTTGGGACGCCTAAGAGTGTAAGCCCCATTCTATCCCGAACTATGGGGACTTTGATCCATGTCAAGGCATGGTACATAAGAAGCCTCCATGAGGTTCAAGTACCACCACCTTGGGCCACCTCAGAGTGTAATCCTCCATGAGATTCAACCCGGCAATGTGCTCATGGTTAGGGATCCCCGTCAAGACAGGGAACCCCATCTGGATGATCCAATGGCGGCACTCATCACCCACTTAGAGGCACTGGAAACACGACAAGTGGTAATCCCACTTGATGGAAAGCCATACCCGGCATGGGTGGATGATATGTCGGCACCTCCAGGTTTTTGGAATCTCAACTTCTCCCCCATTAACGGGACGGGGGACCCACCGTAGCACCTGGCCCACTTCAACTCAAGGTGTGGGCCTATGCTAGGGACTCTAGCGTAGCAGGAGGCTGCCAATCTCTACTGTTTTGTTCAGACACTAGAGGGGTCGACATTCGTTTAGTACAGCCAGCTCCCCGTCGGATCTGTGGCCAGGTGGGAGGACCTTCGCAGGCAGTTCCTCTACCAGTTCAGCTCTACCACCCAGAAGACCAGCATCTCATACCTCTTAAAGTGCAAGCAAAGGCCTGATGAGTGAGTCGTGGACTTCATCGCCCAGTGGAAGGGGCTCACATAGTCATGTCACTAACTCAGGAACACCTAATGACGATGTACGTAGGGAATGTCAAGATGGAACTGTTTCCTTATATGATCACTCAGAACTATCCTAGGGGGTTTTGAGACTTCTCAAATAAGGCCCAGTGCTTAGAGGAATCCCTGCAACAGGCCATCCAGGCATGACCGTTGCCCCATGTAATCCCAACGAGGAGGGATTCCAGAGCTGAGCCCGCTGCGGTGGCCCAAATAGAAGCCCCCAGGCAACTGGAATTTCTACCAGTAGAGCCGGCCCTGCAGCCTTGCAGAGGCCCTCCACCTCAGGCACAACTTACGATTCAGCAGCATCCTCAGAATCAGCAAGTACCCCCATGTAACGTGCTTCCACCGCCTAGGCGGGATAATCGAATTCCGCCTCCTCGACAGGCTCCTCCGGCCCCTCGTCAGGGCCAGGCTTCTAGATCCCCCTTCTCAGACAGAAGAAATTGGACCTACTCATTCAACAAGTCTCAGGTACCTGGTTACTTCCACAGCGCCTTGGAGCAGGGAATTTTACGCTTGCCTGAGTGCAGAAAGCCAGAGGAGGTGAATCTCACTGACCGCCCCGACTACTGCCCTTATCACCGGATCTTGGGGCACACCCTAAAGCAATGTTATGTGTTCAAGGATTGGATCCAAGACCATATTGAAAATAACATAGTCAGGTTGGGACCAGCCCCAGCACAAGTGGCAGGTGTCTTTATAAGGCCAGACAGCACTAGTGACGGTGAAAGCGAGTGGCAGCAGGTTTCTGACCGTGGGTCTAAGAAGTATAGCAACTGGATGGCCCAAAAAATGGTTTACCGTGCTCATGGCATCATTCGGGAATTCTTGAATCATCCAGAGCCTTCAGAAGCTACAGCTACCACTTCTGTATCATCATCCCTACCAGCCTCATCCCAGAAGAGCAAGCATCGGCGGCGCAAGAAAAAGAAGTGTGCCCTGCTGGTGCCATCGTCGTCCCGCACTCTCGGTGACTTTATGATCCTGGAGATGGGTATCCCTCCCAGAATCTGCCCAGTGGTGGATGATTCTTCGAGTGATAGTCAAGGGTATGCTTCGGTTAATACCGTCGAGTTGGTAAACCCCTATATGACTCCCAATGAAGGGGAGTGCTAGGAAAACCTCCCCAATGTCCCCAGCCGATGTCAATGTCGGCGGATCCGCGACCATATGGGTCATCAGGGCACGTCAGTTGACACCTCCATCTAGACTGTTCATGCCACTAAGACCAGACAACGGGCCCAATGCATAACTCAGCACATTCAACCTCTTCATCCGGTGTCGATAGGCCCGCCTCCACTACCGTTTGTGCTACTGGATCAGGCGGAACCACTTCGGTCGTGTTGCGACCAGCTTCACCCTACTACCGGTTTATCACAGTCATCCGGTCCTCATCCGACAGCAACTCTTCAGGCTTCGACTAGTGAGCAACGAGATATACCCAGCACCAGTCAGTCGTCGGCCCAGCATGCAGGGCCCGCCATGCCTCTTATCATAGAGCGGCCTCCTGCAAGCAAAAGTTCATTCCTGGCACAAAAGTATGATGTTCTCAAGCATCCTGTTGGCATCCCAGTGAGGATTTCCATCATTGAAGCCCTTCTCCTTTCACAAGATATGCGCGAGGCACTCACCGAGGCTTTAAGAATCCCCCTCCAGTTTGAGACAGAGGTAGATTCTGCAGAGGCTTTCCATGATAAAACAGTTGACAATGCCAAATTCCAGGCCATCATTTTCTTCTCTTGAGAGGATGAAGGCTCTCCCATACAGGGGCACATCCGCCCGTTGTACATTACCAGCCAATTTAACGGTGTGGAGGTTCGTCGCTGTCTCGTTGACACCAGCTCCGAGATTAACCTTATCCCGACACGGACACTTCGAAAGCTAGGGTTATCTAAAGATGACCTGACTCCCTCCGATTTAAGAATCCAGGGATATGGAAAGATGAAATAGACCCTGGTCGGAAAGATCCGTTTAAAGACCCAGTTCAGTGGCCTAGTTTCCAGCACCGAGTTTATGGTTGTCTCCCAGGACACCACATACAATGCATTGATGGGCAGACTGTGGCTCCACCTGTACGTGGCGGTCCCCTCATCGTATCACCAATGTCTCAAGTACTCCCTAAATGGTTGAGTAGGCGTACTCCAGGGTGATGCATCTCCTTTCACCTCTTGTGAAGCCTGTTATCTAGACGTTGACTATTAAAATAGAAAGGATAAACAAGTCTAGGCAAGTGAAGTTGAGACCTCTATGGTCATAACTGATCCATGGGTAGGCCTGAATGATGCCTACGTCTTCTCGATCCATTGGTTGGAGGCCACAACCCCCGATATGGGGCAATGTTTTGTCTTTTCCGGGACAAGAGGGAGCCATGTTCCCAAACCCAGGTGGCGTCGGAAGATCACTTTGTATTCTTATACGAACCAGGCCCCAATGATCTCGAAGCCTCCCACTCCCATCAGGTATCAGGGCGTCCAGCTCATGGAAATGGAAGTACATCATACTTGTTCGTTTCACCGGGTGGGAATAAGCTGGATTTGGCCGACGCGCCACCACTACTTTGATATTATCAAGTGTGGCACCTTAGGTTGGAGACCATATGGGATCGGGTTGACAACCTTCATTGTTATGGTATCGGCAGTACCAGAGCTCCCCGATGCAACGACCACTGCCGCTCAAGCCGGTACCAGCCTCCCATTGGGGTCTGGTAGCTTAGAAGAAACTTCCCCCATAGAAGATCCCATCATAAGTGTAGAAGAGGATATAGAGGATGCTCCCCTGCCTTTTAAGAAGGTGTCTCTTCCATGGTCGATGAACTGGTACAGGTGAACCTTGGTAGCGAGGCAAACCCGATACCCACATTGATCAGTGCCGCCATGTCCCTCGAGGTGCATCAACGGTATGTGGACTTCCGTAAACAGCATCGTGATGTATTCGCCTGGAGTTACGGTGAGATTCCAGGACTAGATCCTCAGGTATCCGTCCACCACCTCGGTCTTATGGAAAATTATCACGGGTTCAAACAACCTCCCAGAAAGATGCACCCTTCTCACGGTGCCATGGTCGAGGATGAAGATGACAAACTCATCAGATCCAACTTCATCAAGGAGGTCCAATACCCCAAGTGGCTAGCCAAAATTGTACCATTCTGGAAGAAAAATTGACAAATCAGAGTCTGTATCGATTTCCAGGATCTCAACCGTCACTGTCTGAAGGATGATTTTCCCCTTCCAGTGACAGAGTTGTTGATCGATGCTACGGCTGGGTTCCAACACCTATCCTTAAAGGATGGTTACTCTGGATATAATCAGATCTGGTTGGCCCCCGAGGATGAAGAGTCCACCACTTTCAGGGTGCCCTAAGGTACTTTCTGTTACCAGGTTATGCCCTTCGGCCTGAAAAATGCAGGTGCCACCTATCAGCGGTCCATGCACTGTATATTCAAGACAATCCTCAGGACATTGGTGGAATGATATGTGGACAATATGGTGGTAAAATCTCTCTAGCTCCAGGACCATCTCAAGGATCTTGAGAAAGTGTTCGTCTTCCTCCGTTCTCGCCACTTAAAGATGAACCCGTTGAAGTGTGCCTTCGGGGTCACCTCCGGGAAGTTTCTTGGATTTTTTTTCAGATACTGGGGCATCGAGATCGACCCAGAGAAGATAAAGGCCATCCGCTAGATGCCTCCCCTGAGTAATATTTGGGAGCTTCGAGGTTTCCAAGGCCACTTGGCCTACATAGGTCGATTCATTATGAATTTGGCTAGAAAGTGTAAGACATTTTCTCAGTTTATGAAGAAGGGCACCGCTTATGACTGGGACGAGGAGTGCCAAACTACCTTTGAGGAAATCAAGCAATATTTACTCCAGCCTCTGGTCTTGATGCCACCCGTCTCCGGGAAGCCGCTGATCCTCTATGTCACCACCTTGGAACTGTCCCTCGGTTCCCTTCTTGCCTAGAAGAACAATGAGGGGACAGAGAACAGCCTCTACTACCTCAGTCGCATGCTCCTCGATATAGAGACCAGATACTCCCCCATAGAGAAGAGATTCCATGCGCTCGTGTTTTCCATACAGAAATTGTGACATTACCTGCAGCACCATGTGGTACAGCTGGTGTCCCAAGTAGACCTATTTAAGTACATCTTAAGTCGTCCCATGTAGACTGGCCATCTAGCGTTGTGGGTTGTAATCCTCCAACAGTTCGACATCAGGTTTGTCCCTCGTAAGGCTATCAAGGGATAGGTGTTGGCCGATTTCCTTACTGCCCATCCAACCTCTGAAGACCAGTATCTAGACTTGGATTTTTATGATGAGGCAATCCTCTCGGTAGATCATGTCGTCCCATGTTGGCAGATGCACTTTGATGGCACCTCCCAGACCCCAACGGTAGGAGGCTCAATGATCCTCGACTCAATAGAGTGGGTCTGGGTATCGTTTTTATTACCCTGGTGCAATCCATTTTGCCGTACTCATTCCTGTTTTTCAGAAGGTTACACCAACAATGAGGCGGAGTATCAGGCTCTTATCACTAGACTTGAGATGGCCCTTGAGATCGATATACCCCATTTTCATGTGAATGGGGATTCTGAACTAGTCATCAAGAAATTCAATGGTGGCTATGTTGTCAGAAATTCAGAGCTCATACCATTTTTGGAACACACTCTATAGCTAATGGCCCAGTTCCCTTCTCGACCAGAGGTTACCCATATCCCTCAGTCACAAAACGGTCGAGCGGATTCTTTGGTTAGCCTGGTTGCGTCACTTGCAGAACCCGAGTAGGATGATCTGATTATACATGTGGAACATTGGAGATTCATTGACCCCGTCACCACAAAGGATGATGACAGCCTACGGGTAAGCCATCTTACCATCGGAGCTTCCACGTCAGGAACCCCAGGTTCCTCAGATGTAGTGGTTGAAGCGACTCCCGACTAGAGAGCCCCTTTTGTTAAGTATCTCCAAAATGGTTGCCTCTCAGCTGATCAGGCTGAGTGCGAGCGAATCCGATGTCGCGCGCTGTAGTTTACCCTCTAGAGTGCTCCTAGTCTTGAGAAGATCCTCTATAAGAACGGGTTTTATGGTGTTCTCCTCCATTGAGTTCAGGGGGTTGAGATTCCACAGGTCATGCAAGAGTTTCATGCCGATTCCTGCGGTGCCCATCAGGCTGGGCCAAAACTGTCTCACCAGATCCGGATATTAGGGTATTTTTGGACCTCCATGATCCACGACTGCATCGAGTTTGCCAAGAGGTGTCATGCATGCCAAGTTTATGCTAACATTGTGCATCGGCCACCAGAGCCTCTCCACACTACCAAGTACTCTTGGCCCTTTGCAATCTGGGGATTAGATTTCCTAGGACCATATCCGCCGGCAAAGGCTCACCAATGTCGGTTCATCCTGATCGCTACGGATTTCTTTTCCAAGTGGGCATAGGCAGTTCTGCTCAAGGAATTCAAGGCCCATTCTATCGTGGACTTTGTGAGTTCCAATATCATCCATCGGTTTGGGGTTCCTCACACTATCCTCACCGATAACAGCACCAACTTATGAGCAGTCGAGTTGAAAAAGTTGTACGCCAAGTACAACATCCGCTCTAACCATACATCCCGCTATCACACGCAAGCGAATGGGTAGATCGAGGCGTTCAACAAAATTCTCTATAACATTCTGCAGAAAATGGTTGGTCAGAACAAGAAGAGTTGGCCGGATAATCTCCCCAATTTCCTATGGTCTTATCGGACGAGGACTCGCAATTCCACCCAGGTGACCTCATATTCCCTGGTATACGGAACTGAGGTCGTCCTGCCCATCGAGATTTAGTTGCCCTCATTGCGCATAGCGGTCTATGACCAGCAAGTGCTGGATAGAGTGGCTGAAATCCGTCTAGCTGAATTGGAAGCACTTGACGAGAATAGGCTTCGTTCCCTGCACAATATAGAAAGGAATCAGACCAGGATGGCTCGAGCCTTCAATAAGAAGGTTCGCCTCTTCTCTTTCCTGCAAGGTGACTTGGTGCTGGCACTGATAACACCAATGATTCCTGGTAGGAAACCACCTAAGTTGGAGCCTAAATGGGAAGGACCTTACATAGCCCACAGGGTTTACCCCAATGAAGCATACTACCTGGTGACCATGGATGGTGAGAATATAACTCCGCCCACCAATGCCAAGTTCCTCAAGCAATACTTTGCCTAAACATTTGGTCCTTCATGACCTTAAACTGCATTTGGTCCTGCATAACCTTAAACTACATTTGGTCCTGCATGACCTTAAACTGTATGCCAGTCTAGAATGACATTAAACGGCACCTTGAAGAACCATGTGTGGCTTGATTCCCATCCTCATAAGATACATAGGACTGCCCGAACGTTTAGATTTCAGGTCCAGCCCCATCTCTTAGAGATCTTCTGGTCACCTAGGCCCCTTGGCCTATTCCTTTCCATGAAAGGGATATGTAGGTGTGGTACGGGGTTATGACCACCTTTGCATTGGGTTTTTGGCACTATTCCCCCATTCTCCTAGGAGTTTTCCACCTCTTGGACACTCTCAAGATGATTCCCTCGACCCTTTATAGTGGTTCACCGATGTGTCCAAGAGTACTCTGGTCTAGGACCTGGAGTGTCAGATTTAACTTGGTCAAGTTCCCTCCACTTATCAAGATTTGTTTTCCCCTTCATTTGGGAACCCATTATCTTTAACACCTGAAGGGACCCCCAAAACGGTATGGATTCTAGGTATAAGGGATCTCCTACCGTTATGGGCCAACGCCCCCAAGGGTTTTAGACAACAAATTGATACAAATCCTGCATTGCGAACATGGTCAGCGGTCGATGCTCATTTGTTTGTCCCCATTTTCAGGCTAACACGACAGGATGCTGTGTTGCGAACATGGTCAGTAGTAATCCTTCATTTCCATTCCAGCCCATTCAGGCCTTGAATGTTGGTTACACAATTCAAATTATTTCCCACCCCATCATGTTCAGGTGTAATTTCAACACTCTTGGCATTATCCCTCAGTGCACCTTCGCACGTTAGGGGAGAAAAGCTGCAATACGGCGTCCTTCGGGGCTCCTGTGGTTTGATCTCTAAGGACATAAACTAAGATCTTCTCTAATAACTATGTACGGCTTAATTATTATCCTCATGGGATTCATAGGATCACCCAAAAATCACTTTTCCGGGTCCAACTCAACTGGGAGCTAGCTTTTGTTTCCCCTTATCCTTTGACCCTCGCTAGCCTCTTGGCCCAAGGCTCCTTTCCCGAAATTGTGAATGGTGATGATGTTTACCTTGTTCTCATTCACATCAGGTATGCTTTATCGCGTCGTGTGAATTCCTTCATGTCCAATCCATGTGACTTTAAACTGTGTTGTCCGGTCCTATCACATGACCCTAAACTATGATAATATCATCCCGATCGCACAACAAAAAATGGCACTGCATTGTGATGACCTCATCATATGGGACATCATGTTGGGTATCGGTCATCCACCATACCATTTATCAACACCTGTATATGTCTTGATTCTTTTGGCAATGCCGGGAATTTCTACCCTAGGCTTTTCGCTTAACAAAAAAAACCATTCACCATTCAAGGAAAAACAAGATACATCAAATACCACTTCTTTTGGTGTGAGGGCCAGACCCACACGCCCCTTTCATCCTTTTCACTGGTATGTTACCGTGATACCTCTCAGAACTACATATGGCTTGATTATCATTCTCATGAGATACATAGGAACGCCCGGGCACATCCCCATGGTCCCAACCTAACTTTTGTGTTCGTTCCCTTGGCCTAAACACTTCCCCAAGGAACACATGGTAATCTGGACTTATGTCATTCACGTCGGGTTTCATATTCACCTTACCATGTGTATCCTACATTCCTTACTGCTCCCTGGTTCGGGTTCTAAGACCTTAAACTAAGACCCTTTCCAGAATTACATGTGTCTTGATTCCCATCCTTATGGGATATGTAGGAATTCCCAGACATTTCATCTCGGGTCCAGTCCTGGGGATCACAAATCCCATCCCTTCTCACTGTCGGCCCCTTGGCCTTCCCCCTTTGGGAGTTGCGTAACCATAGAATTTTCCCTGAACAAGTTCGGGATGCCCCATAATGACATTGGGAAGTGGTATTTTTCTCACCAGAGAGGTCCTATCTAAAATGTAGGAATGATCAATGATCAGATTAATGTGCCCACATAATGTGCTTCCACCATAGTGGCGTAATTTTAATAGTGTTGAATTCTGTTCGAACAAACCACCACTTCACTTTCCATGCTTTATGTGCCCCTTTATTCAGATCCTCGTCCTCTTTCACATCTGAAGGGACCCCCTAACAGCCTGGTCCCATGCCGCATCGGCTCACCTACCATCCTGGGTCAACACCCCGTAAGACTTTGGACAACACTTCAAGTCAGGTCCTGTGTTTCGAACACGGTTAGCAGTCTACCCTCATTTGTTCATCCCCATTTCAGGCTAATTCAATAGGGATGTTGTGTTTCGAACATGGTCAACAGTTTTCCTTTATTTCCACGCCCCACCCACAGTGTTCCTAATTTGGGGTAACATGATTCACATTTTTTTTCTCATTTCCTCTGTGTTCGCACTGATTCCAATGCCCCTAGAATTTCCCCGCTCGTGCGCTAGAGCACATTAAAAATATGGTACATTGATTGGTCTGAGGTACTCTGCCTTTGATTGGGCCTCCCTCTTCTACTCATAAATCCGGATTCGAATCTCAAATTCCCAAATCTTGGTTGACACTCCCGCGATCAAACGAAGTGATAGTATGATCATCCTTTGATTCTCACATCGGGTACAGCCCATGTTAGCTTAGGAATGGATTTCTATTTATTTCGAGATTATGGTTGAGCATGTTAAACCAAGGGAACAAGTAAATAAATTTTTTCATACATACAGTTAAAAAATAAGAAGTGGTAAGGAAAAATAAGTTTATGGGTTCAGCTGAAACAGGGCCCTTAAGGGTCAGCTTCCTAGATAGATCATTACAATGCCGCTACCCTTTGGATGGTGGCCTCCAGGACCGCTTCCCACCCCCTGAGGACCCTCTATTCATCAACAGTCGTGAAGCGCAGTTCGCTGACCCTAGCCCATGCCCGCACCTGTTCTGTTTAAAGTTCAGTCATCTGGTGATTCACTTCCACTCGTTGATCTTGGGCATCTTCTAGCTAGACCCTCAACTGCTCCACGAGCTCAGAACAGTTTTCAATGAATATCTCATTTTATTTCACCTATTCTTCGAGGCACCATACCTCCTTCTCTACCCAGAAATGATCAGGTACTCCCCAAATCCTCCCAACACTGGGTGACATTAGGGAACCGGCTGCTCTCGCGCATCTTCTCAACCATGTAATCACGGACTGCCAAGTGAAGGCATTGAGCATCTTTCCCTCCATCACATAGGAAATTCAGCCAGGGGTGGAGCGATCCCATCCACTTCATCCATTCTGTCTGAGGCTGACTGAGAAAATTCCCGATGCACTTCCACCCTTTGCAGCGTGTCATTCGGCTCTCCTCGGCTGCTTATGAGTCTAAATCATCAATTTCCTCAGTATCAGTGGGCCAATAGGCAGGAAAAATAGCCAACAGGCTGGCAGCAGGGTCTTCCTCGGATATTCCTCCCAGGGGGTTAGGCTCTTCAGTATCTGAGCAATCTTCCTCTCTCGCCTCGACCCTGGTGGCACCTTCATCAACTGTCGGCCCTGCCCCAATAGCAGCACCACTGATATTCACCACTCTCTGCTCACTAATTGTTGGGGATGACTTGGTTTGGGAGGCATGTCCTAGATAGGGCGGTATGTTTTCCATTGATTCGCTCGCAGATGGTCCAGTCTCAGCAGCCTGATGAGCCTCCAATTCCATGATCACTATACAGACAAGGAGCACCCTAATCAATTGAGTGCTCCGACGGTAAGTACCGGTATCAAAACAAGTAACTTATAGGAACCCAAGGCGCCAGCCTCCAGTGTCCTGGCCGCTACAGGTGTTGTCATGCTGGGGGATCCTTCAACGCTCGTCAGTTTGATAATGGGCTTCGGTGCCCCACCTTGTTCCATTGGTGCTCCCCCCCCCCTCCTTTAATTGGGGACTCTTGATCAGCACCATCACTAATATGCTCCTACGCGAGATAAGGAGGGTGGATTAAGGATTGAAAATGAAAGCGGATAAAATGAAGAGGATATATAAAGGTTGAAGCATACCTCGAGTAGCTCAGTCACATCTATATCAGAGCTGATGATCTCGTCGCTCTCTCGGAGGCTCCCTTGGTGGGATGCCCTTTGAGACCCTGCACCTTCGGGCTCCTCTTCTCCTTCACCTTCTCCTTCTACTTCCTCCTCTTATGTATCGCTGCCCTCTAGTTCATCATTTTTTTCATCATCCTCTGATGGCATCTTTTCCAAATCATGCTTCTGGTCGAGCATCACTTTCACCAAGAAAGATGGATCCTCACGCCAACCCCACTGGTGTGAGTACGTGTCCATGGCTGTAAGATATGTATGTCGTCGATGAAAGTTCACTATGTCGGCAATCTGGACAAGCCTGACTTCTGGCAGCTGGATCTCATCTCGCACTATCTTCTGCCAGAGGGATTCAGTACTCACTAACTGCTGCAGGGTTAGCCAGGTCAGCCATAGTGCAAGGAAGATTTCATCATGATAAGGTTGAAGCAGATATATTATTTGCTTCCTGGGAAGTTCTCTGGTCTCCCCGTGGGACCGTCCTCCTCTAGGTGATGAGGGTGTGGCTACGCCATACGACATCCCCACTGCTGAGATCCCGGCCTGTGTGGGCCCCGTTGTCTGGTGTGCTTCTGGCCTTCCCCCTCTAATGGAACTCTGCCTGCTCTCTCACCGCACGGGTTCCACACTGGCGACCTTGAGTTGCCGAACTTGCCTTCACAAAACCCCCTCAGGGTATGCTATGGCCCAATGTTCGACATACTTGGTTGAGAGGCCAGCATCAACCCTAGTGGGAGTAAAGGTGATGACATCACTGGAGCTATAGGTTGTGTACATCAACCACATTTGGCGAAGAATCCAGGGATTCCTTTATTCTCGGACGTCTATGTATACTTTTTTCGGCATCCGCTAGAGGCACCCAAACTACCCGACAAACTTGGATGGAACATAAGGCTCAAAGAAGATCTTCCCATCAATCTGGGCCACGAATACCCTGCCTCTAATGCTCTGGAAGTACTCCCTCTGATCTAATTAGCCTTGCCCGTTGTCTATCATTTGGAAAGTCGGGGTAGGGAATGGGTTGAAGGCAAAGTTGGCATGATTCCCAATTATGATCCTTACTCCCTCCTCGTTGAGTGTCAGTGGCATGACCCCGACAATGTTCAGCAAGGAAGGTCGCAGATCGTTACCTGGATGATGGATGGCATTTCGGAAGGTATATCTGCTGCAATGAGCTGCAACCCAGCCATAGAAAATCTGGAAGGGGCCACAATTTCTCCAAGGCGACCTCCCTCTCAAGATGTGCCCCAAAATGGCATATAGATGAGCTAGCATGGGGACCCCCAAATTCAATCTTTTGTTGGCATCCATGATGCCTGTAATCACCAGGGTTGCTA
The DNA here is from genome assembly GCA_963277665.1 of Viscum album. Lineage (NCBI taxonomy): Eukaryota > Viridiplantae > Streptophyta > Magnoliopsida > Santalales > Viscaceae > Viscum > Viscum album. The sequence continues at coordinate 2,100,434,735 of OY728130.1, read as the reverse complement.
GATAGACGCCCATCCTTGTGTCCCTCACCGGTAAGAGCCACCCGCTCATGAACGTGGCGAGGAATCTGGCATACCGAACATTCGGGTCTCGGCTCTCATTTATGTTGTATCCCCACGACTGGTAGTTCCCTGCCTCTAGGATCCTCCAGTATGATCTGCTCTTGCTTCTTTGTGCCGCGGTTGGACACCGTCTCCCTCGCCCTGGAATCTTGACTTCTGGATCCCTTTCTAGGAGCAGGCTGAACTAGTCCTTATAAGTGATGTCCTTCAGAAAATCCTTGACCCCCAGCCTCTCCTTGGCCAGCTCCAATAAGTGTCATGTCAGCATGGGGGGTTCTTGATCTATCTCCCCAAGTGATCATTGGTGGGAGGAATTCATCATATTTGTGGCCCTACAAAGGGATACCCCCAATGCAGTGAATTTACCAAATACTGATGCCAACTTCCCTATGGTGAAGGTGGAAGGTGTTGGTATCGGGGGACCATCGAGTGAACAGCTCTGGCCCGAGCTCAGGCTAGCGGTAGAAATGAAATTGCGATGTCCACACCACCTCAAACAAGCCAATATGACGTAGATCGGCCCCAAATTGGCCACATGTATGGAAAACCCAGTACGCCCCGGCCCATTCGCTGGTGAAGTTGCCTCCGGATTTCAGGTCCCAGTCCTGTAGCCAGCCTTTAGCCTCGTCAGTGATGCTTTGACGGAAAGTTCTCGCGTAGAGGGTCGGGGAACTCTTAGCAACAGGGTCACTCCCTAAAATGGTCTTAGTCCTGGGATTCAGGATGTAAATGTCCATATTCCTAGTTTCTCTAGAAGGATGGCCGTTGTTGGTGATATTGTATCGAGGGAGATCGTCCTCACGGGTCACCCATGACCACAGCGTGTCCACTTTAAAACCTGACAAAGGGACCTCCTCCATAATACCGAAGTCCCATAGTGGTAGATTGTTGGACAGAGCGTACTCCTTTTGGGCGAGGGTTAGCACATTGAAAATGGTGTGTTTATTAGAGACAATCCTTTGGGTGCCATAAACCTCTGGGTTGGCAACCATTTCAGGCCTTCGAGCAGCGGCTTCTCCCTCTTCAGCCTGATTTGCGGCCATCTTCTTCTGACGAAGTGTTTGAGTAGCTGGCGCAAAATACGAGGGGTTGGCGTAAAAAATCAATAGTCGTCGCGAAATATCGTAATGCAGTGTGAAAAACCCCGGGTTTGCACGTAAAATGACGCCTAATCTTGGTGGAATTGCACACAGCCGGAGCGGTTTTTCGTGCAAGGCCGGAGAAAATTTTGTGCACGAGATCTTGAAGCTTGTCACGCGAAGAAATTCGTATGGACCATAGGACCCATGATGGATTTTATAGGAAAATCATGGTTTATGCACGGGCGTGAAAATCGTATTCTGCGTCCCTCTTGGGTTTTTCATGCTGCTTTTGTTTTTTGTAGGCATGGACCCCACGAATTTATGCATTTCAGCGTTTCCCTTAGAATCCAACCGTTGCGACCCCTCACTGATCCAATTCTGAGGGGGGGAATTTTTAGACGCATAAAAATGCTCAAGGGATGAAGAAAGTTTCAAAATGACAAAGCGGAGTCATATTCGGACCCGGGGACCTAGTTCGGGGGGCCTGGAGGAGTCGCGCAAAAAAAAATTCGGAAGTGCGTGAAAAAATGTGTCATGTGTGGAAAGTTCTGGGATTCGCGAGAAGTCCTCGGCGCAGGCGCAGAAAAAATGTTGCGCCCATTCCCCCGCACGGTTGACATTTTACACTGCCGACATCGGTGCGCAATTATTTCGCACCAACCTATTTTCCGTGCCCCGGGCGCCTATAAATACAAGGCGACCCCTTCGGCTTCTGGGATGAATAATTTGAACCGATTCTTGTGCGTGAAATTCACCTTACATGCGCGCAAATATGGCTTTCAGGTACAGTTCATTTTGCACCAAGTCGCCCCGGGGGTCCGCCTTCGCACAAGATCCCCTTGGTTTAGACAGAATTCCAATCCCTTTGGGGTCTGCCCCATGCATGAAATCTCTTTCACTTGCGCAAAGGTTGGCCAATTGTGCGCAATCCCCTACAATTGCACGCACCCCCAGTCATTGCGCATAGCCTATCCCGATTGCATGCAATTCGTACTCCTAGCATGTAATCCCCTTCAAATGCACGCACCCCAGTCATTGCGTGCAGCCTCTCCCAATTGCACGCAATTCTTACTCCTTGCGCACAATCCTTTCTAGTTGCGCGCAAAGCCTCTGCTCCATTTACATGCCAAATCTCACTGATTTCGTGCCAACCCAGGGTTTTTCGCGCAGGGCCCCTTATTTTGCGCACAAGCCTCATAGGTTGCACGCAACTCTCTGGAACCCCTCACCTTAGTACTCCCTAGGCGTAACTTTGTGCGAGTGCCTGATTCTCTTCTCATGGGTTCCATTCGCGGGTGTCTTTCATGCACCGGGTATCCACATCATACACCGTTTTCCCGTACAACCTTCTAGGCTCGTACAAAGTAACTTTAAAGTCCCATGGACGATACCACCCATTGAGTTTCTTTGCCTCATGCTTTTTCGCATAGGCACGCTAATGACTATTGCTTCTTCTCATAGCCATGAAAACGTGTACCCCTTTATGGTTCGCTCTATCACACCCCCCAACACGGTGTTGTTGATGCCTTCCCTTCAATAAGGAGCAGAGGGTACCGGTTATGTAAGTCCTAGGGGTGCGGAGTGAACCCGCCTCGTCTGAGCTGGAGGACGTTAAACTGCCAAGCACCACCATCCTTGGAACATGCCGTTAAACTGTGATCTTTCCCTATGCCTCGCACGTGGGGCACCCCCGCCTCAGACATTCTCCATGCCCACTCGTCTCCATGGGGATGGGATCACCTCTCACAGGGGATGATATCCTCCTTATCGGAGTGGCGTTTATCCACAGGGACAGGGCAACCACCTTGGTATAAGCCCCAGATTTGAGGTAGCACCTCTGCTCCTCCTCTCTTCCTGGGTGCCAAGTCCCTCCCCATCTATGCTTTGTCACCCTTGGGCCTCCATCCTAGAGTAAGTCTCGACTTCTTGGGCTGCTAACCACGCGTAAGCCCCTGTTTCCTCTTTGGGCCGCTCAACGCATAAGCCCCACTCCACTTCCCACGGACACACCTTTCACGACGTGATCGTCGGGTCTTTGATATCTCTTGTTTCTCACACCAAGCATGACACACGTGGGCTTAGATCAAGCATTGACCATGAAAAACACCACCTTGGTCCGCCTCAGAGTGTAAGCCCCATTCCATCTCGAACTACGGGGACTTTGATCCATGTCAAGGAATGGTATGTAGGAAGCCTCCACGAGGTTCAAGCTCCACCACCTTGGTCCTCCTCAGAGTGTAAGCCTCATTCCATCCCAAAATATGGGGACTTTGATCCATGCCAAGGAATGGTACGTAGGAATCCTCCATGAGGATCAAGCCCCACCACCTTGGGCCGCCTCAAAGTGTAAGCCCCATTCCATCTCGAACTACGAGGACTTTGATCCATGTTAAGTCATGGTACGTAGGAAGCCTCCACGAGGTTCAAGCCCCACCACCTTGGGTCGCCTCATAGTGTAATCCTCATTCCATCCCGAACTACATGGACTTTGATCCATGTTAAGGCATGGTACGTAGGAAGCCTCCACGAGGTTCAAGCCCCACCACCATGGGCCACCTTAGAGTGTAAGCCCCATTCCATCCCGAACTACGGGGACTTTGATCCATGTCAAGGCATTGTACGTAGGAAGCCTCCATGAGGTTCAAGCCCCACTACAATGGGCCGCCTCAGAGTGTAAGCCCCATTCTATCCCAAACTATGGGGACTTTGATCCATGTCAAGGCATGGTACGTAGGAAGCATCCACGATGTTCAAGCCCCATCACCTTGGGCCGCCTCAGAGTGTAAGCCCCATTCCATCCCGAACTATGGGGACTTTGATCCATGTTAAGGCATGGTACCTAGGAAGCCTCCATGAGGTTCAAGCCCCACCACCTTGGGCCGCCTCAGAGTGTAATCCCCAATCCATCCCGAACTACGGGGACTTTGATCCATGTCAAGGCATGGTACGTAGAAAGCATCCATGAGGTTCAAGACCCACCACATTGGGTCGCCTCAGAGTGTAATACCCAATCCATCTCGAACTACGAGGACTTTGATCCATGTCAAGGAATGGTACGTAGGAAGCCTCCACGAGGTTCAAGCCCCACCACCTTGGGCCACCTCAGAGTGTAAGCCCCATTCCATCCTGAACTACAGGGTCTTTGATTCATGTCAAGGCATGGTACGTAGGAAGCCTCCATGAGGTTCAAGCCCCACCTACTCGGGCCTCCTTAGAGTGTAATCCCCAATCCATCCCGAACTACAGGGACTTTGATCCATGTCAAGTCATGGTACGTAGTAAGCCTCCATGAGGTTCAAGCTCCACCACCTTGGGTCACCTCAGAGTGTAAGCCCCAATCCATCCCGAACTATGGGGACTTTGATCCATGTCAAGGCATGGTACGTAGGAAGCCTCCACGAGGTTCAATCCCCACCACCTGGTCGTGCCGACCATCTTCACGTCGGTTCACCAACACCATGGGCCGCCTCAAAGTTTAATCCCCATACCCATCCCACATGATGTTAAACTGTATTCGCCATCTGAACTATGTGGTCTTTGATCCATGTCAAGTCATGGTACATAGGAAGCCTCCAAGTGGTTCAAGCCCATCACTCATGTCTCATCCTGACCTTTCACTTGAGCCTAAGTGTCTCAGGAAGGTTATTCCCTAACCCGGAGGATCCAATTCTTCTGGGTCCCATCCATGCATCCATTCTCACATGTCACCTCCTCAGGTGTCCCATCATCTCATCAAACTACGCGGACTTTGATTCCCTGCCACGGGGATATGTAGGAAGTCTCTTCGAGGCTCAAACCTAAAACCACCATCACATTTATGACGGTTCCATCTCATTCACTCTCTACTCCATTAAACCTTCCATCATCCACCTGATTCTTACCTAGGCCACCACATCCTGGTGGGATCATGGCATTTCATTCCCCATTCCCCTCAACAGCATTCAGGAATCCACCCATGTGTTGGCCCCAATATTGGTGTTCCCTCTGGGGGGGGTTCCTCTTTCTGATCTACTCTAATCAGTGTTTCGATCAGTCCGATCCGTCTCCGTTGGATGTTAAACTTGCGGCATACCCTATGATAAACATGGGAAGCTGAGGAAAACCTCAGATACATGCCCATGGAATATGATTCCCCGTGTTCGATGTGGGATGTCTCGGGCTTCCGTGCCCTCGAGAAGCCCTATAATAAGGGACAAAAGACAGACACGCCAATCCCCCAGCGTCCAGACATGCCAGTGATGCCCAACATGACTACTCTCCTAACATAAGTTTTCTTCCCTAACCAGACCCCTTGGAATGTCCTGACAGAAGCAGTGTAATTAACTAGTGTCCCTGAAGATATGGCGCCGGAAAGAGTTTTACGAACCACGTCTTAAATCTATGAGGGAAACCTGGACTAGGTGAAAAGATCTGAGGAGGAATCCATGGAAGGAAGAACTGACATCCCATCATCCCATTTCAATCAAGGAGTAGACGTCCCTGAGTAAGGAACAAATTCCACCCGCCTTTGGAAAGTAGGAATGCAGGGTAGCAGTTGCGCGTCCTCTACGTGACGGAGGCGCGTGCCCCGGTGAAAGCGTTAGAAATATCCATCATAAGAAAAATCAAACCATAGGAATAATAGGTATAGTATACTTGAAATATAACCCTATTAAATAATTCCATCTTATATGGAAAATAATTTTTGATAGAACGTTTGAAATTAATTCTTAAAGAAAATATCCTTTCTTCTTCAAAAACGTTTTCTTTTCTAAAAAAATTACACACAAATTTAAAAGAAAATAATTTCTTTAAAAATAACCTTGAAATATTTTAAATTAATATTCATGTAAATAAGGTGTTATGAAAATGTAAAAATATTTTCATGTCGTATAAGTTGAAAGAAAACATTGTTCTCATACTTTTTTCGGATAAGTCAAAAAGTACCTCGTATCGAAAATGAAAAAAGATTCATTTCATACCATTTAATAAAAATTCACCATGGATAAAATTGAATTTAATCAATTATATAAGAACATAAATAATGTTTTAAAATAAATATTTAGGAAACATGGACATGCACAATAAATTTACCCTAATAAATAGTTACATATAAATAATCTCAGATAATAATGATATCGAAAAATTATCCCTTACCTTAGGTCTAATATCCTTTTTATGTTTCCAAAACTTCTATATAATGATTCAAATAATTCATTGACTTATTAAAAAATAATATTCATTTTTATGATAACATATATGTTCATATTATCATCTGTTTGTTAATAACATTTCATTATTACTCGTTATTCGGGTATTAACTATTTCATTTTCTTATGCATGTTTTGTTGAATAAATTCTGGTTATACTTATTAGTTAATATTTATATCATTAAAAATGATATTAACATAATATATATCATATTTATTTATATTTAAATAATCATTCTTTAATTGATATCATGTAGAATGAATCACATCGTATCGTGGAGATGGTGGTTCGTACGTACGCATGAGTGATGATATCATTTCCATAATTGTGAAATGGTATGAAAGTTGATGGTATTTATTTTTTTCTATAATTAATATAATGTTATAATAATAATATATAGTTATTGTTTCCATAATTATACCCATCCAAGTAAGGTGGTGGTGAAAAACATATTACACCACAATGTGAACACGGTAAGTCGTACGTATGCACGCATGGTGATTTTGTTTTTTGTAGGATGGATAGAAGGTGTAATGTGATTCTTAAATAATAATAATAACATATAATTATATAATTGATACTTTATTTATTATTTTATAATGTAAATAACTCATGAAGATGAAGTAGAAGAAGAAACAATTCTGAAAGAATTGGTAAATGAGATTACCTTTTCTTCGATGTGCTCCCTCTAGATCTCTTCTTAAAGAACTAGAGTTGGTATTTGAAGAAGAAAAGAACCTATAGAATGTTTCTCAGGAAGTTGAGAAGGAAAATGGTAGGGTATAGATGATTTTTAAGGCACAATGAATTGTGAATAAATGAGTGAGGAGGTGCCCTTTTATAATTAAGGTGAGGGGCACTTTTGGAATATCCAAAAATAATAATTTATAATAAAATAAATTCACATTAAAATACTCAAAAATTTCCTATATTCAAAGATAATATGATATAAGGTTGTAATATCATCAAAAAATATATTTGAGACAAGTTTGTATGTCAATTTAAACCTTATCATTTTAATTAACACTTAGTAATTCTATTTAATTTTTGACTAAGGTAACAAATATTTCAATATTAAAAGGGTTAAATATTTACTTATTTGATTTCAATAAGATCATAAATGAATAAATTAGAAAAAATTTGACCATATCATAATTATTCTATATTTTTCAAAAAAAATATGATTTTTAAATAATTTAATAATGCATTATTTTGATAAATAGTCAATAGTATCAATTTTGACACTATTCAATTCATTTATTATTAAAAATATAAAGATAACAATTTAACTTCAAACCAAATATTTTATTATATTTATAAGAGGTCAGGTTCATCTATAAAATTTGTTTATTATATTAAGTAACCAAAATTATATTTATTTTAATAATTTTATTAACATTTATTTTTTATCTTCAATAATAAAATAATTACTACATCAGTTTAGTTTAATTATTTAATATATTTATCTTTTGAATAAAATTTAAAAATAAAATACTATAAAGAAGATAAATACTCTATATTTCATAACAATACGTATAATTGAATATATTTTTGGAAAATCCTACAATAAAAATTATGTTTTTATTAAAACATTAATGTGACTACTTTAACATCACTTTAAATAAAATATTATAAGTGTCATAATCGTTTCTATATGATTTAAAATGGTTAATAACCTGTCCCTTGGATGATTATGGTCGAGATATACTCAACCAATAAGATTTGGTCAATTGTTTGGGTCTTTTTATGGCTTTTATTATTTTAATAAAAATTATTTTATTGATTTTTCATTAATTAAATAATTTATTCATCATCAATGTATAAGACTTTAAGGTAATTATTTATTTTATAAAAATTACAAATAAATTACCATGATAAATAAAAACATTTTAGCTTTAAAATGAGTTTTTATAGTCAAATTTATCTTATGTATAACCTTATATCAAAAATTATATATTTATTAAAATATGAGTAAGACCAATTTCACTTTTCTTTAAATAAAATAAATTAAATGTCTTAATATCGTCCCAGTAGCTTCCAAAGAATAAAATTTTGACCCAATAATGATTTAGGCTGAAAAAAACTCATCCAATGATTTTAGGAAAAGTGTTAGGGTAATTTTATAATATTATTTTTACCCCTAATTACCTGATTTACCCTTTTATCGAATTAATAAAAATAACTGAAGTCACTATTCATAATTCCTAAAAATAAAATAAAGATATTTACCTAATTTTGACTTAATGATTCTAAATATGGAATCCATTTTTAAAAATTCAAAGCACAAAAGTTTCAGTAATTAATTTAAAATTAAATTTGTTTTTAGAATGAGAAAACATGTTTTAAAAGTTAAAACACTGCAAAAGAATAAAATGTTATTGCATATAAATTCAATGTAAAATTTAGACCGATGACCTAATTATATTAAATGATAAAAATATAAACCATTTTTACTTTACAACCATTTCATAAGATAATTTATTCATATATTTATTCTGATGAAAAAAGTTTTTTTCAATTAAAATATAGTATATATTTATTATTCATCAATACTTGAATGTTATTAGAAAAATATAAAAAATTCATCCAAAGTAAATTTTTATATCCTTCTTAAAATGAATGAGTTTATGTTGGTATATAAAAATTATTAATGTGTTAAAATTTTATTTTAAATTGAGTTCACCATTAAAAGGCGGTAAAATCACCCTTTTGAAAAATATTGGGTTTTTATACATAAAATACAATTTATTCATATCCTTTGACTAAAATATTTATTGGATGAATATAAAAAATATATTATATTAAATATATAATATATATATTTCATTAATTTCATTTACTAATTATAATTCACTTAATTTATTAATATAAAAATACAAATGTTTCTTTTACATTAGTTTATATTTTTCATAAATAATTGGTAGCCAGTGAATTCACCATATATTTTCATAAGTTAGTTATATTTATTACCTCTAACTTAATGGATAGTTTATAATTTTCATTTTATACTAATGGTGTCTCACAGTTCGTTTAAACTCACAATTGCATGCAATGAAAGCTATTGAAGAATTAAAATTATTTAAATAAAACATTTCATAAAAACATTCGAGTGTTACAGTTTCTCATATATAAACGCATGGTTTGGAAAAACTATACACGTACCCATGAACCTTACCCTTAGCCTCTATATCAATATGAAAGGTTTCCTTTAGGATTTGTAAAGTTTCCCTAAACCATGCACCAATTTTTCACCTATAGAAAATCCACAAAACTTTCCAAAAGGTCTCCAAACCCACCCAAATGTCACCCAAAAACTTTATACGCATAAATTACCTAAATTAAGCATTACTTAATTGAAACTATGGGTGTTACATTCTCTTCACCATTGGAATTTCTATCCTCGAAAAGTAGAAAACCATAATTTTCTTGAAAGAGTTCGGGCCATTGCCTAACCATCTCTTTCTCCTATTCCCAAGTCTCCTCATAAACTTGACTATGTTGCCACAAAACCTGCACAAGAATGGTTATTTTTTCACATAAGATTTTATCTTGCCTATTCACAATCCATATTGGCATGTTCACCAATAAAGCATCCATCTCTAGGTCAATGTGATCCCATTAAATCACATAGTCAGGATTAGGCTGATACCTTTTCAACTAAGATACATGAAACACATTATGCACCACACTGAACCTTGGTGATAAACACAATCGATATTCCACATTATCAACCCATTCATGTATCTCAAAAGGTAATATGTATCGAGGAGACAACTTTCCCTACATTCCAAAATGATGATGCCCAAGCCTTAGAGAGATCCTCAAGAATACATGCTCATTCACCTCAAATGAAAACATCTTTCGATGATGATTTGCATATGATTTTGGATGACTCTGAGCCATCTCTATCCATTTCTAGATCAACTAAAATATTCTCCACTATCTCTTAGACAAGTATCATCCAAACCAGTGAAGTATAACCTTTTTCCACCAAAAAAAGTGGATAATGTCAAGGATTCTCATTCAATGTTCAAAAGGAGTCATATGTATCGATGCCTGATAACTATTTTTATATGAGAACTCTACCAATGGTATGTGCTCTTCCCATGATCCACCAAAATCCATTACACTAGTCTGCAAAATTTTTTCCAATTTTTGTATCATTCTTTCATATTTATTATCCATCTGAGGATGATAGGTTATACTTATAGTAAAATGATTCCCAAGGGATTCCTATAAGGATTTTCCAAAATTAGATATAAACCTTGAATATATATCTGATACTATTGAAAATGGTATTCCATGCATCTTTAACAATTCTCAGATATAGATTTTTGATAAGTTTGCCACCATATGAGATTCATGAATAGGGATAAAATGAGTTAACTTTGAGAGTTGGTCCACTATCACCCATATAGAATCGTGTTTCCAAACCATTCTTGGGAGACCTATTATAGAATCCATAGCAATATTCTCCCATTCCCAAACATGAATAGGTGAATACTACAACATACCTATCGGTCGTGATGTTATGCCTTAACCTACTGACATGTTAAGCTTCTCGAGACAAACTCATCCATATTGCTTTTCATACTAATCCACCAAATTTTTTCTTTAAATGACTTATACATATTTTCCATTCTAGGATGAACAACCCATCTCGAATGGTAGTAAGCATGAAGAAGTTGTTCCTGACAAGCCATAGATACAACCATCAGATTTCTGAACCACAACACTCAATTCCCATCGAGTATAAATTCCTAAATAGAATCACAACCATTAAGTTTTAACCTCATAGACACACATTCTGAATTAGAAATATGTAGCTATTTAACCATCTTCATCAAATCAGGAACCAAAGAAACTGGAAAGAAATATGCAACATCACCTTGGTCTTCACATGCCATGTTCATTTCTACTATCACTAACATCAACTACCACTCATCTGAACCTTCTTTTTCTTAGTGAGAATATGTATTTTTACCTAATGCATCTACCACCAAATTTCCTTTTCCTGGTGTATACATCAATTCAAAGTCAAACATTTGTAGATACTCCATTCATCTTATTTATATCAAGTTAAAATCATGTTGTGATAAAAATATGTTTCAAACTCTTGTGATATGTGAACATAGTAAATTTCTTAACAAAGAGATAATGACACCAAGTCATCAAATCATGGACTACGGTAGCTAACTCCAAATCATGTGTTGGGTAGTTCTTATCACAAAATTTAACTGTATTTATCCAAAAGAAATAACATGATCTCCCAGCAAGATAACACATCCCAACCCAGATGCTAAAGAGTTACAATACACCACATACCCTTGTTTTGGTTCTGGAAGTATAAACATGGGTGCCTATGTAAGGTCAACTTTAAACTCTTGAAAAGATTTATGAAATTCCTTGTTCCATTGGAATAGAACATTATTCCTTGTCAAAACTTCTAGAGGTGAATCTATTTATGATAAGTCATAAAAAAATCATTGTTAACAACCAACTAGACCAAGGAAATTGAGTATCTAAAAGAAAATATTTGGTGGTTTCCAAGAGATAACAACCTCTATCTTTTCTGGATACAAATAAACACATCTTTTAGAAATTACATGGCCTATAAAGCATACCTCTTATGTCCAAAAATCACATATTGATAATTTTTCATATAACCAATAATCCCTCATGATTCCTAAAATTTTCACCAACTATTTTTCATACTCATGCCTTTTCCTTGAACACACCAATATGTCATCCACAAACACCACCACAAAATAATCTAAATACCTTTGAAATATACAATTCATTAATTACATAAAGACTGATGGTGAATTTTTAAGACCGAAAGGAATTAACACATATTCATAATGGCCATATCTACTTCTAAAATCTATTGTTGGAATATTCTCCTTCCAAACTCACAATTGGTGATATCTTGATCGCATGTCAATCTTAGAGAACCACTGAGCTCGCATCAATTGATTGAATAGATCATTAATTTGTGGATTTAAAAAATAATTATTTATCATATCCTGGTTAATCTTATGATAATCCCCACACAACATTAGAGTTATATCTACCTTTTTCACAAACAAGACTGGTGCATCCCATGGAGACGTGCTAGGCTAATTGAACCCTTTTCTTTCTATATCTTTCAAATTCAATTTCAATTACCTTAATTCAGTTGGTTCAATCTGATAATATGGATGGGAAATAGGATTGGTATCTAGAAGGAGATCAAACATAAACTCCACTTATCTCATTCATGGAAACCCTGAGAAATATTCAGGAAAAAACATATTGAAACTGATCAAAAACTGTTGGAAAACTATTCTCCTTGATCTCTTTCATTGAAGCTAAAAGTAAAATCCTCCAACTAGTATGAGATCATTATAAATTTTGGTTCCAAAAATCCCATATCACTTGCCTTTACATTATGTTCCCCTTAAAATATATGCTTGATTCCATCATTAGTCGTAAAACTAACTCTTCGGGTATAATAGTAGATGTGAGCTTTAAACATTTTCAACCACTCCATATCCAATATTATATCATAGACATCCATCTCGATCATAGATAAATATTATATCAACTCAACTTCATCAAAAGTTATAGAACATGATCTACACACAAAGGCATGACATTCTCTTTAACCAAGAGTAGTTTGTAGTTTCAACACAGAAGGTATCATCTCAACACTCAAACACAAAAAATAAATAGCATGATGAGTAATAAAGGAATGGGATACACCTATATCAAACAAATATTGTATAAAGGTAGAATTAAAAAAAAATCAAACCTCTCATGGTTGATGGTCCATACTAATCATCCAAAATAACATGTTCAGATCCATATAATTTCTTACTTGTGACACTTTGTTTATTATTGACCTGTTGAGATTGACCTTACCAAGGAGTCATGTAATTTTTGGATTCACCATGTCTACCTCTATTTTACTAATGGGAGGTATTCTGATACCCCTATCCCATCGAAGCATATGACACCTATGAAACTTAAGAAGTGCCCGAACACCCGACCTTAGAGCACTGCGACAATAATAATGAAGATGTCCCATATAATTGAAATTGTGGCATGCTCTAGGTGGTTCTGTACACTCTCACTTAATGTGACTAAGAGAGGCACACTAGAAACATCCTAACTTTCTCTTAGGTCATGGAAGAATATTCACTGATGTTGTTATCTGATTCTGATTCATGCTCATACCTTGGAAATAGGTGTGCATCTTCCACTTATTCCCAATATTAGATTTACCATGTTTTTTCATAGGTGTCAACATAATACCTCCACCCATATCTCATGAGACGTCCCTTTCATCCACCGTCACTCTATTGACCATCTCTGTATGATCTGTAAAAGAGAGCATGATAATTTTTGAGAAAATATCCTACCTCAACCCTGATTCAAATATGTGTGACTTTAAGGATGCACTAACGAATAATTTGGGTGAAAATCACACTAAATTCATAAATTTAGCCATTTTCTCCATGTCATAAAGATTTTACTACTTCAAGCCAAATAATTTCGTCATTATTTAAATTCTGAATGTGTGAGGATAGAATTGTTTGTTAAAATATTCATAAAAATACTCACATGAAAGGCTCTGGTATGATTTTACCTGGACTACTAAATCCCACCACTAGCATGAAAGGTTATCCAGTATATACATCATCGTATTTTCTTTTATCTCTATTGGTGTTCCATGGAAATCAAATATTTGATTCATCCTATTCATCCACACCTCTGCCTTCTCTGGTTTGAATCACTTCGAAAGATGGGTGGATTATGCTTATGTTACAGGATGGATTGATCCACTTTCCTTGGTTCATCCCTCTTATTCCCCATATCCATATCTTGAAAATCTTGGACTATACTCGGAACCAGCTGTTGGTTCACCTGTGGCTATGGTGAAACCATGTTCCCAACAGCTTCCCCCAGTTGGTTCCTATAATGCCTACCAGGTGCCATTTTTTATACAGACAACAAATGTTGTAAGTATCAATCTCTATCAAATGAAATATTTCAATTTAAAATTCTATCACATCACACTATAAAAACATTTCTTTCCAAAACTAAACCTTTACCATGTTCAACCATTTTTAAAAAAATTCAACTTGCTTTTGAAAATCCAGCCATTTTCAAAATACCACAACCATTCTCTTTTATAAATATTTCATTTGAAAACAATTTCAACATTTTTAAAAAATCAACATATTAAACCAAATCATATATCATTACTCAAAATAAAATATTCACTTTTCGTGGGAATTAATTCCTCTAAAATGTATGTCATATTTTTCTCATTGGAAAAACCCATGACAATGAGATTCCAAATCCTATAAGTGTCTCCAAAATAGTTATGTACCCAACTCCCTGGTAACTTGAAGTTCTACACAAAAAGGTTAGCTATGAATTTTTATGATTTTCATTTCAAGTTCGAACAATCCTTCTCCTTTATACCATCCCAAGTTGATGAATAAACCAGAATGAATTTAAACTCCAAGACTGATAGAACTGATGACCACTTGTTGGTCAAGGACCAAACAAACTGATACCACTTGAAACACCCCCCCCCTCATTGGATTGAGAAGGTGGTTGAATATTACTTGGAATTAAGAGACCCAGAAAGATTCAAATGATTGTAATAAATTAAAAGGGCTTCATTAACAAATGGGGGATGATTTTACCTTTTAAAGTAAAACAACCAGCAAAACAATCCATAAAAAATACTATTACATGATGCATGATAATAAATGTAATACAACTCAAGGTAATACCATTTATATAAAATCCAAACTTCAAAAGATTACCACAGTGGAAGACTAAAAAACATCTAAGTACACATCAGATGAAAACCAAAAAAACTCATTGACTATAATATATCTCCAAGCTCCAACATGTTCCATAATCCACTCCACAATATAGAAAAAGTATCACTATACACCACAATAGAAGTGTGATACTTTAACTTTTCCCGTGTCTCAATAAAAAATATCTTCAAAAGCACCAAAGTTCCAAAGTAGGGGTGAGTAATTAAACTCATTAGGATTTTCCCAAATGACTTCCCTACCCACAACACTAGGATAGAACATGTTAGCACATTTATATAAAAAACTATATAAAACCCAATTGAAACGGTTCAACAATTTAACACAAATAAAAAAATTATAACAAATAAGTTTTCTCAAATAAACCAATTTCCAAGGAAAGAAACCAAACATGTCATTCTAACCATTTCATGAATTTAAGTTTTCATTTCCCATTCCATATCACATAGCCACACACACCCACACACAAGCTTGGTGTTTCCATTTACAATGGAACTTCACATACATAACCCTTACACTTTGAAGGAGGTACTTTATGACCAATATCCATCCATTCCACACACACTTAACCACATATCAGATGCCAATAAAACCATTTCCAAACAATTTAAACAACTCAATAAAACTGCACTTTTATTGAAAACCATAACCATAATCTAATTCAATAAAACCAACCTTTTATTGAAAACCATTTTTCTAACAAACCATTTCAATAAAACTCATATTTTATTGAAAATAGTTTTCCATGCATCAAAACCAAGTCTCCATTTTAAAATCATCATCTTAAAATCATTTTACCAAATTCACCTTTTCCCAAAACACACAATTTAGCACGATTTCATAAACTGTCCCCAATTAAGGTTTCCAAAAATCATTTCACAAAAATTTCATAATAAATTTCAAAAAAAACAAACAATTTTAAATCAATCCTTAAAGTTATAAGTATAGAAGTCGAGATTGAAGACACCTACCATAGGATATATGGTGAAAACGATAAACGACATGAAAATATCCACAAAACTGGGTTCAAACTCCAAAAACTAGCCTTAGATCTATTCCCCTGACATCGAAAATGTCAAATATAATCGTATATGGATTCAAAACCCTTAGATATATCCAAAATATAAATGTTTCTAAGAAACCAAGAGAGATTTTGAGAGAATTATATCTAATTAAAAGCAAGAAAAACTACCAAAAATAATAACTTACTATGAGAATCCAGCTTCGATGGACCAATAGAAGCCTTTGGATCACCTTAAGATCATTAGTAGAAGCCATTACTGCCTTTGGTAGGATCAAATCTTGAGTTAGGGACATTTTGTGGAAAAATAGAGTGGTTAATTATTAATCCCAACCTAGATCCAAAATTTTTGGATCTTGTTTTTAAATTGTGCACGGTTAGTTGCACGGTTAGTAAAATCGTGCGCTAACTATATGCCATCCTCTACCTCAGGAGGGACCTTGCCCAGTTGGACCACACTATTAGAAAAATTGTGCACCAAATATGAAAAATCTTACTATCTGACTTTTAATGGTTTCTCTTAGGTATATGCATGGTTTGGAAAAATCATATGCCTACTCATTCACCTTCCCCTTAGCCTATATCTCAATGTTCATTGTTTCTTATAAAATTTTCATGATTTCCACGAACCATGCACTAACTATGAACCTATATAAATTCCCCCAAGAACATTGCTAAAGGTCTCTAAACCCTCCCAAACTTCATCAAAACACTTTATATATATATAATACATAAATGAAGGGTTACTTACTTGAAACTAGGGATACTAGATTCTCCCCAACATTGGACTTTCCAACCCCCAAAAGTAAAAAACAATCATTTCCTTGAAAGAGTTAGGTCTATTACTAAACCATCTATTTCTCTTATTCCCAAGTCTCCTCCTGAACTTGACCATGTTTCCACAAAAACCATACTAGACTGATGATTTTTTCACACAAGACTTTCTCTTTCCTATCCACAATTTTCACTAGCATGTACCCCAAGGAAGCATCCATATTTAGGTTAACATGATACCATCAAATCACGTGGTCATAATTAGTTTGATACTTTTTCAACTAAGATACATGAAACACATTATGCACCGCACAAAACCTTAGAGGTAAAGATGATAAATATGCCTCCCCACTAACCTATTCAAGTGTCTCAAAAGGGCCTATGTATCAAGGAGATAACTTTCCCTGATTTCCAAAATGTCAATGCCCAAGCCTTGGAGATATCCTCAAGAAAACATGATCACTCACCCCAAATGGTAACTACCATCGATGATAATCCACATAAGATTTATGAAAACCCTGATCCATCTCTTTTTGTTTCCTAATCAATTGAATCTTCTCCATTGTCTCTTGGACAATGCTCGGTCCAACCAGGGAATTCTAAACTATTTCTACCCAAAAAAGTGGAGAATGATAAGGACACCCATACAATGCTTCAAAAGGATCCATATGTATCGATTCATGATAACTATTGTTATACGAGAACTCCGCAAATGGTATGTGATATTCTCATAAGCCACCAAAATCCATTACACAATCCCACAACATGTCTTCCAACATTTATATCATCAGTTTGGATTTCCCATCTGCCTGAGGATGATATGATGTACACATAGTCCACTGATTCCCAAGGGTTTCCTAAAAGGATTTCTAGAAATAAGGTGTTAACTTTGGATCTTTTTCTGATATCATTGAAATGGGCATGCCATGCATCTATACCACTGCTCAGAAATAGATTTCTAACAAGTACTCCACCATATGAGATTCATGAATAGGGATGAAATGATCCAACTTTGTGATCTGATCTACTATCACCCATATGGAATCATGTTTCTTAACCATTATTGGGAGACCTCTTACAAAATCAATAGTTATATCCTCCCATTTATAAAAAATAATAAGTAAAGACTACAACATATCTACTGGTCACTAATGTTCTACTTTAACCCAATGACAAGTTAAGCATCTTGAGACAAACTCAGCCACCTTTCTTTTCATACTGATACACTAAAACTATACTTTCAATGTCTTATACATCTTTTGTATTCTAGGATGAACTTCTCATCTCGAATGGTAGTAAGCATGAAGAAGTTGTTCTTGACAATACATAGGTATAACCATGCAATTTCTAAACCACAGCACTGAATTCCCATCCACCATCCATCCCTCAATGGTATCTCTGCCATTGAGTTTTTACCTCATAGCCACACATTATGAATCATATGTCTCTACATCTTTAACCATATTTATCAAATTAAGAACCAATGAAATTGGATGGAAATCTACAACATCACCTCAGTCTTCACATTACAAGTTCATGTATTCTATCACTAACATCAACTACCACTCATATGAAGATTCTTTTTTCAAGTGAACATATGACTTTTTTCTTAATGTGTCTTCCACAGAATTTCTTTTACCCAATGTATAAATCAAGTTAAAGTCAAACATTTGGAGATACTCCATCCATATTATTTGTCTCAGGTTAATATACCATTGTAAGAAAATATGTTTCCATCTCTTTTGATCCATTAACACAGTAAATTTCTCACCAATGAGATAAATATGGGAAGTATTCAAATCATGGATTTTGGTAGAAAACTCCAAATCATGTGTTGGTTAGTTATTACCATTCATACATAACTTTATTAATCCTTAATAAATAAAATAATATCCCTACATAAGAACACCATGATCCCAAAGCATACCAATACACAATGTAACCTTCTCCTAATTCTAGCAGTATCAAGATGAGTGATGATATAAGGTTGAATTTAAGCTCTAGAAAAGACTTCAAACATTAATCATCCCATTGTAATGGAAAATTATTCCTTTTAAAAGATTTTATAGGTGAATTTATTCAATATATGTCATGAAAAAAACATCAGTAATAACCAGATAGACCAAGGAAACTGCGTATCTCAAAGACATTCTTTGGTGGTTTCTAAGAGATAACAACCTCTATATTTTCTGGATCCACAGAAACACCTCTTTCAGAAATTACATGGCCAAGAAAGCATACCTCTTGTATCCAAAAATAAAACTTTGATAATTTTTTATACAATTGATGATCCCTAAATATTCCCAACATTGCCACCAAGTTTTGTTCATTCTCCACCCTTATCCTTGAATACCCCAATATTTCATTGAAGAAATCCACCACAAAAGAATCCAGATAACTTTGAAATATATGATTCATTAATTCCATAAATACTTCTAGTTTATTTGTAATATAGAAAGTAATTAACACAAATTCATAATATCCATATCTGCTTCTAAAATATATCTTTGGAATATCCTCCTTACAAACTCATAATTGGTGATATCGTGATTTCAAGTAAAAATTAGAGAACCACTGATCTTCCCTAAATTTATCAAATAGATTATCAATTTGTGGAAGTGGATAATGTTTATTTATAATAACTTGTTTAATTTTATAATAATACACACAAAACATTAGAGTTAAATCTGTCTTTTTCACAAAAAATATCGGTGCTACCCACAGACACATGTTATGACGAATAAACTATTTTATTTCTAGATCTTCCAATAACACTTCAAATTCCATTAATTCATGTGGTTCCATCTAATATGATATAATAGTAATAGGAATGGTCTCTACAAGGATATAAATCATAAACTTCACTTCTCTCATGGGTGGAAACCTTGAGAAATTTTCAGGAAAAACATCCAAAAACTAATCAAAAATAGCTAGAAAACTATTATCATTGATCTCCTCCATCGATTCCAAATTTGAATCCACCAATTGGTATGATATATTTCCAAATTATGGTTTCAACAAGCCCATTGAACTAACCTTTACACTACAGTCTCCTCGAAAGAGATTCTCGACACCATCATTAATCGTAAAACTGACTCTTTGGGTTTCACAGTCGATGTGAGCCTTAAAAATTGTCAACCAATCCATACCCTAGATTATATCATATAAATCCATCTCAAGAATAGATAAATACCATATCAACTCGACTTTATCAACAGTTATAGAACATGCTCTATACACAAAGGAACAATATTCTCTTTTACCAAGAGGAGTTTTTAGTTTCAACATAGATGGAATCATCTCAACACTCAAACATAGAAAAACAACCACATGAGAATAAATAAAGTAATGGGATGCACTCATATAAAAAAAGATTTCATAAGGGTAGAATTCAAAATAATCATACCTCTCATGGTTGATGGTCCAGACTAATCATCCACAATAACATGTTCAGTTTCATATAATTTTCTACTCGCGACACTTTGTTTCTTATTTCCCAATTCATATTTACCTTGCTGAGAAGTTAGGGTATTCCTAAAATCACCATGCCTATCACTGTTCTAATTATGGGAGGTATTCTTTTACCCTTCTCCCATTGAGGAATATGACACCTATGACACCCAAAAAGTATCTCGAACACCTTCCCTTAGAGAACTGTGATAATAGTACTGAAGATACCACATATGATTACAATTGTGGTATGATATAGGTGGTTTCATACACTCTCACTTCATATGACTAAAAGGTCCACATTTTAAACATACCAACATTATATTAGGTTAAGTAGTAAGATTCATTGATCTTGTTGTCTGATTCAAAGTCATGCTCCCACCTTGAAAATAGGTGTCCCTCTTCTACTTGTACCCAGTGTTAGTGTTCACATCATTTCACATAGGTATCAACATAATCCCTCCACCCATATCTCCTAAGATTCCCTTTTTATCCACCATCACTCTATGGACCATCTTTTTATAATCCTTAATACAGATCATGGAACTCTTTGAGATAATCTCTTGTCTCAGCCCTGATTCAAAGATGTGTGCCTTCAAGGAAACACTAGTAGAAAATTCAGGTGAAAATCACACTAAATTCATGAATTTAGCTATGTAATACATGAAAGAAATATTTTCCTACTTCAAGTTGAAGAAATAAATCATTGTTTTAATTCAAAATGTGTTAATATTGAATTGTTTGTTGAATAATTATTCAAAATCCTCCTATGAAAGGCCTTGTTCTGATTTAGCCTGGACTATAAAATCCCACCACTATCATGCAAGATATTCTAGCATGTAAATTACCATATTCACTTTTAGCTCTACTGGTGTGCCAATGAAATCAAGGATTCAATTCATCATGTTCAGGCACACCTCTTCCTTTTATGGTTCCAAATCACCCTGAAAGATGGGTGTATTTTTCTTCTAGAACTAGATGGAGTAATCCACTTCTCTTGGTGCATCCGTCATGTTCCCCATATCTGTATCTTTAAATTCTTGGACTATAATCTAAACCACTTTTTGATTCACCTATGGCTTAGGTGAAACCACGTTCTCAGAAGATTCCTCCAGTTGGTTTCTACGACGCCTATCGGGTGCAATTTTCTATACAGACAACAAATGCCATAAGTCTCACTCTTTGTTAACTAAAGGATTACACTTTCAAATTATATCAAATCGTAATATATCAACATTTCTTTATAAAACTCATCGTTTACCTTTTTCAACAATTTTGTAAAAATTTCAACATGATTTTGAAAATCCAACCATTTTCAAAATACCACAACCATAATCTTTTCGAAATGGTTCATTTGAAAATAATTTCAACATTTTTCAAAAATCAAAATATTTCACCAAATCATATATCATTACTCAAAATGAAATATGAACTCCTATTGGTAAGTCATTCTTCTATAATATATGTTGTGTTCATCTCATTGGCTAAACCCATGAAATAAGATTCAAGATCCTATAAGTGTCTCCAAAACACTTATTTACCCAAATCCTTGGTCACTTTAAGTTCAAAAAAGGTTAGCTACATATTTTTATGAACTATATTTCAAGTTACAACAATCCAAATCCTTTCTACCATCCCAAATCAAGGAATAAAGCAGAAAGAATTTCAACTCCATGACCAATAAAACCGATGACCACTTTTTGGCCAAGGACCGAACAAGATGATACCACTTGTAACATCCCACCCCTCCTCATTGGCTTGAGAAGATGGTGGAATGTTACTTGGCCTTATGAAACATCCCCAAGGTTCCAAAGGCTGGAAATAAATGACAAGGGATTCATTACCAATTGGGGGACAATTTTCCCTTTGAAAGTAAAAAAAACAACCAAATAAGCCATAATAAAATGCTACTATATGATGCAAGATAATAAATATAATACAACTTAATGTGATTCCATTTATATCAAAACCAAACTTCAAAATAGTACCACAACGTAAGACTACAAAACATAAAAGTACACATCTAATGAAAACAAAAAAAAACTCATTGAAAACTACATAACTCCAAGATCCAACATTCTCCATGCTCCACTCCACAAAACATCCCATTTATCACTATAAACCACTAGAAAAGTGGGATACTTTACCTTCACTCGTTCCTTGATAAAAAATATCTCCAAAATCATCGAAGTGACAAATAATGGGTGAGTAATGAAACTATGCATGATTTACCCAAATGACTTCACTACCCATTCCACTAGGATAGAACAAGTTAGGACATTTCTATAAAACAATTTATATAAAAACCAATTGAAATAATTCACCAATTTAACATAAATCCAAACAATTCCACACCAAAGTAGTTTTCTAAAATAAACCAATTTCCAATGAAAGAAACCAAACATTTCATT
Organism: Viscum album; assembly: GCA_963277665.1. Classification (NCBI taxonomy): domain Eukaryota; kingdom Viridiplantae; phylum Streptophyta; class Magnoliopsida; order Santalales; family Viscaceae; genus Viscum; species Viscum album. The sequence goes on along the minus strand of OY728130.1, from coordinate 2,100,411,907 downwards.
CTAAACATTTCATGAATTTAATTTTCATTACCCATTCCATAGCATGTAGACACTCACACCCACACACATCCACACCCACCCATTCCAAGACCAAAAATAAGAGTTAATTTCCCTAGTTCAAATTTTGATTTATTGTACGCTCATTAAATCAACTATTAAATAAGTTCATGATTGGTTAATTTAATTATTTATTTATTTGTGTCTATGAAATTATTTATTTTATGGATGCAAGACCATTATCACATGAATAAATGAATTAATGTGTGAATATTGAGTTTAAATAAATGGATTATTAATAAAAAAATTATCCATCATGGTTAATTAATTAAGTAATATCCACTTAATATTAACAATACATGTAATGGATAAAACAAGATAAAATTTATGCATAATAAATTAAAATTCCCCGATTAAATATTAATTCATACTTGGACTTCCATTAATTCATTAGGAATGAAATCCTTAGAACAGAGTGTTTGACCAACCCTTGTTGGAAAAATTAATTTTAATGTGGAGTTATTATGAAGGTTATGGGTTGAATTACCATCTTAAATCAAGAGAAATAGCCCTAACTAGACTTTATTTAACTTGGAGGTAGGTGTTGAGGATATCCAAGTTAGTATTTCGGGATAGGGGAGTCCACTCAATAGATCAAAAAGTTTCAAGTCTGAATTTGTAAAAGACATGCCTACCTAAATACCTTTAAGTAGCTTGACCAACCCTCGTTGGGGTTATGCAAAGTGGAATATGGATCCTTTACACTAGAATTTCCTAGAAACTAGACATTATGATTTTAATGGTGAGGTATATTGTTACATAATAAAATAGTGTAATATTTAATAAAAATAAATTAATTTATTATTTCTCACATAATTAGTAATCAAGAAAAGGTTCTAAGAATCTGATCTTGAATTTTAGAATAAAATGGCCAAATCATCATTCACATTATCCCTATGATCAATATTGGATAAAGACAACCTCCTAATTGGAAGTAACTTCGAGGAGTGGTTTAGACACCTTTGGGTTGTGATGCACCATGAACGAAAATCTTATGTGCTAAAATCCTTAATGTCTGATCCACCACCAAGGAGGCAAGTGATGAAGAGTTCCTTTTCTATGAAAATTATTTGAATGATGTGGTAAATGTTCAATGTTTCATGATTTTTCCTATGTCTAGTAAACTCATTAAGTCTCATAAAAACATGGATGTGTATAGAATGCTTGAGAAACTATGTGGTCTTTACTGGGAGAGAGATATATAGAAAAAGTTTGAGATTTCCAAGGAACTCTTTCAGAGAAATCTTGGAGAGGGTTCCCCAGTTGGGCCTCCCATAGTCAAGATCATTATCTACATTAAGTGCCTAAAGGTTCTAGGGTTTAAAATCTCTGAAGAACTGGGAACCATCCTCATTCTTGCATCAATCCCTCAGACCTTCTCCATATTTTCTATAAATATTAATGTGAACAACATTGAGAAGACTCTACCAAATCTTCTTACTCTCCTTATCCAAGTAGATATGGATACAAAGCGTGAAAAGCATTAGATACTTATGGTGAACAAATGGAAAGGGAAAGTGAATATATCTAAGTCCAAATCTTCTTCAAATCCTTCCAAGAAGAGGAAGATAAAGGGGAAATTAAGGGAATATGATGTTATCTATTTCATATGTGGAAAGAGGGGCCACTGAAAGAAAAAATACACCCATCCAAAGATTCTAGGGGAAGCTTCAAGTGTGTTTGTTATCGAGTTTAATTTATCTATTTCTAAAAATTGGGTATTAGATATATATTTTAGTGCTCACATATGTATTGAAATATATGAACCAATTAGATTTAGAAATATTGACCAAGGGTAGGTAGATCTAAGAGTATCCAATGGAGCTAAACTTATTGTTTTAGATATTAGGGACTACCAACTCACATTGTTGGCTATAATGATCTTGGTTTTGAAAGGTTGTTATTATGTAACATCTATTACCAAAAACATTATTTCTATATCCATACTTGATATGAATGGATTTATTTTAAAATTTTGGAATAAATGTTGCTTATTTTATAAAGATATTATTTTTATGGTAAGGCGCATTTAAATAATGGTCTTTATGTATTAAATTACACAAATCAAGTAATGGAAATTGATAATGAAACTACTTCACATGATTTATACCACACCCAAATATAGAATCACCAGTTAGGTCATGTAAACAAAAATCAATTGACTAAATTATACTAAGATGGATATTAATATTTTCTTGAACGAAACCCACTTGGTCTATGTCACACATATTTACAAGGTAAAATGACCAAAGGCCCATTTAGTATAAAAGGTGAAAGGGACAAAGAGCTTCTTGAATTGGTTCATACATATGTGGGTGGACCATTTCCTAATGAGTCAAGGTGTAAGTAATCATATTTCATAACCTTTACTAATGATTTCAATAGATATAGATATGTATACTTAATGAGGTATAAGTCGGATTCTTTTGATAAATTCAAGGAATACAAGAATGAAGTTGAGAATAAACTTGGTAAGAATATTAAGAAACTCTACTCAGATTGTGGTGGAGAATATCTTAATCAATACTTCATTGATTATTCATGAGAGTTTGGGATCCTATATCAACTCACTCCTCCTAAGACACCTTAGTGGAATTGTGTAAGTGAAAGGAGGAACCACACCTTATTGGACATGATGATATTAATGATGAGTCATGTGATTATTCAATTATCCTTTTGGGGATATGTGTTACAAACAATGGCACAAATACTAAACCAAGTTCCAAATAAATTATCATAAAGTATACCATACCATTTAGGGAATTGAAATAAATCCATATTTTCATACTTATATGTGTGGGGTTGTGAAGTGTTTTTTAAGGATTATATAGGTAACAAACTTGCATCCTGAGTCACAAAGTGTAATTTTATAGGTTACCCCAAAGAAACAAGGGGATATTACCTATATGAACCCTCAAAAAAGTTAATATTGGAAATAAATACCATATTCCTTGAGAAGGATAACATATCTAAAAGAGATAGTCATGGTGAGATATACTTCGATGAAGTTGAGGCTCAAGTTCACAAGATTTTTCATAGGAATAGATTCCACAAATCTCCATGGAAAAAGAAACTATTACAAATACACAAGTACTAAATAGGAGTACAAGAGAAATTAGATAACCAAAGTGGTATGGTTTTCTAGTAATAGTGGATGGTGACTCATTATTATTTGATAATAATGATCCTATAACCTACAAGGAAGAATTAAGTGGCATAGATGTTTCCAAGTTGAAAGAAGCCATGAATTTTGAAATAGATTCTATGTACCAAAACCAAGTATAGATTTTGGTAGATCCTCTAATGTATGTAATGCTCGTTGGTTGAAAATGGGTATTCAAGAAGAAACTGGACATTGAAGGAAAATTAAGTACCTATAAGTCATGACTGGTTTCAAAAGGGTTTAAATAGCATCAAGGCATCGACTATGATGAAACCTTTTCACCAGTTTCAATGTATAAATCCATAAAAATTATACTTGTCATTACGGATTACCATGAATATGATATTTGGAAAATGGATTTCAAAACATCCTTCCTAAATGGGAACCTTTAATAAGATGTTTATATGAAACAACCTAAAGGTTTTGTGACTCCAAAGGATGCCAACAAGATATGAAAATTTCAAAAATAAATTTATGTATTAAAGAAAGAATCTAGGTCATGGAACATTCATTTTGATGAATCCATAACATAATTTGGTTTCATAAAGAATGAGTGTGATCCTTGAGTCTACAAATGGTTTAGTTGGAGTGCATTAATTTTCTTAATAGTATATATTGATGACATATTACTCATTGGAAATGAAATACCAGTTTTATAGTCTGTTAAGGCATAGTTGAATAATTTTTTCTTTATAAAGGACTTGGGAAAGGTATTATATATTCTTAGGATCAAGCTATACAATGATGGATCCAAGAGGATACTCAGCCTAAGTCAAAGTATATATATTGATAAGATACTGAAGAGATTCAGTATGGAAAAATCCAAGAGGGTATTATTTCTAGTGTCACATGGCATTCATATTTCTAGTAAAATATGACCTCAAATACATGAGGAAAGAAATATAATGGCAAGGATTCCATATGCATCAGTGATTGGTTCATTCATGTATGTTATGCTATGTATTAGGCTAGATTTCACCTACTAATTGAGTGTGGTGGGAAGATATCAAGTTGATCTGGTGACCTCTATTGGATGGAAGAAAAGACTATCATTAAGTATCTAAGGCATACCAAGGATATATTCTAGTTTTATGGAGGATATGAGGAACCATTCATCAGAGGATATGAAGATTCTAGTTTATAAATAGATCAATATGACATGAAGTCACAAGAGTGATACATATTCACTTTGAATGGAGGTGTTGTGAGCTAGAAGATCTCAAAGCAAGATGTGGTCAAGATTTTAAATCAGAGTATGAGTATATTATGGCTTCTGAGGTAACAAAATAATTAGTGTAGATTTGAACCATCATACAAGATATTGACATGGTACTTATAAGTAATGATCATGTCATTCTATATTGTGTTAATAATGCATCGGTGGATCTCGCAAAAGAGGCAAGGTCACATCAATGGACGAAGCACATACTTCAGAAGTATCATATATTGATTGATTTTTCTCAGAGAGGTGAAGTTGCATTGAGAAATGTTTCCATATAAGACAACATGGTGAACCCGTAGATTAAATCCTTGACTCAATCAGAAACATTATTATCATGTGAGTTCTAGCGGGCTGAAAGTCATAGGTAGTTATCTTTAGTCCAAGTGGGAGTTTTTTGGAGTTGGTGTCCTAGGAAAAACTATTTTTACTTTGATTACAATGTGATGTATAAATATTAATGAAACTTATTATTATATATCATTAATTATTTTTCATGACTCTAATGTAATAATATCCTAGAGTATACATCACATTGATAAGGTCATAGAAGTTCCCCACTATGATGATAACCTTGAAGTTCTATGATGATATTATTAAATAATTTTATATTATTAGATAACATACTATGATGAGACACATAGTATATAGACTGTTAGGTGTGAGTAATCATAAGAGGATGAGGCTTCTTTTCATGAATTTTATGCTTGGAAATCTCTAAGATGGGAGATTATAAGAACAGACCCACTAGTAGAAATTACACATGTTTTGGTGTCATCAGATATTTCTATATGTGAGTGTGCGTAATTGTCCTTAGTCTTTAATATTATCATTGATTCATGTCATGACTTGCACACTTAGATTTTATGACAAAAACTCTGATGATATGTGTATGCAGTGAGGTAGGGTATGTTGGATGCGTCATAATTAACATGTCATTAATTGATAAGTCAAGGAATGATTTGTCCCTTACATATTAATAGAAGTTGGTATCTTTACCATTTTATTGGAACAGAACTGTTGTCCTAAATTTCATGGCCATGGTGTAATGACATGTTTATCTCATATAGTCAAATAAATATGTATCGATCATATAGGTTGGTGACACATATGTGAAACCTACTTGATGGGATATTGTGACAAAAGTATTATATTACACAGTGAGCATTTGTATGCGGTTGTCATCATTGTGATATTAAGTTCTTTATCTTGGGTGACTTGACTCATTATTATATAGTAATATTAGACTTTAGACAAGCCCACCTAATACTAATGATAAATAACCTTATAGGGTCACACACTAAGTGTTTCCAATGATCTCGATTAAATTCTATTTGAATTTAATTAATTGAATGAATATTATTCTCAAGATCAAGGGATAATTTTATTCACATTTTATCAATCGTAAATATTTATTGATGAATGAACTATTTGAATTAAATATTTATTTGGGTATTCAATAAATTCTAGAGGAGTTCAAATGGGTCAAAACCATGTCCATTAATAAATATTAATTAACAAGTTGGTTAAATAATATTTTTTATTATGAAATTTGTCCCACACCATAAAATAGTAATATTATTATTATTATTATGTGGCATGGGGTTCATTAAAGGTTATAATATTATTTAATGGTTGACATGTAATTAAATAATTATTTTAACCTAAACTATAGATCTATAAATAGATAGTTATGTCTATTGTGTAGGGTGTTCAATTTAAAATAGAGAATTTTTATGAACAATTAATTATCTCTTGAGTTCTCATTCTCTCTTCTTCTCAAGAATGATAAATAAAAGAGAGATTACTTAAACACTAAAATATGAGCAATCAAAAAAACAATGCAAGATAATTGATTCTTTACGCTAGCACCTAGAGATTGATTGGAATTTCATGGATATCAAAGGAGTACATGTGGATCACTTCTAAAGGGATTATATCCTTAAACCCTCATAACGCAACAAAGGAAATATGAAAGGGTATTTTTGGATGATCAACATTCACATCGAATAAAGATACTAATCCCAGGTATTTGTTTCTTCTGATATTAAATAAATAAATGATAAATGTGACATGCAATACCCTTACTCATGGTTTCAGGCATAGAAATATTAAAATAAATTTTAATATATTACCCAACATTGTATGCTTCTGCTACACCCAAAACCAACAGTCATAACCCAAAAAAACCAATGAAATCACCTTAAAGTTATTAACATTATGTGTCTTCTTTTAATATATACACTTTCAAGTGAAATTTTTATTAATTTTTATTTTATTTATATGCTTCTAGTGATATCTAGATAATATCTCTAAATTATTTGAAGATAATGAAATAAATGCATTTAGGGATGAATGAGAAGGTTATATTGTGGTGAAATATTTAAAAACTTCTATAAAGGAATTTGCAACATCCCCCGATCAGACACTCTCTCGCATGGAAAAAAGTGGGTTGGTTATGAGACCTCAAGCATGCCTCCCCATATGCCAAAGGCTTCCAGCTAGCAGCAGAGTGTGATAAGTATAGTGGGGAGACTATACCCCTGGGTTACAGAGTTATAACATAGTGGAATAATTCAATAAAAATAGTAAATAAATATCAGAGTGTGGAAATAATGGAAAGAATATAATACAGTGGAAACCAACCAATAATAAATGAATAATCCAATAAATAATAAATGAATAACATAATGAAGTGTTGGAATGTAACTAAATTTCATACTAGGAATAATACAAATAAAATTTTAACAAGCTCAATAAAATACTCAAAATTCCCCGGTCCCAAACCCCATGTTGATCCCCTCTCCAAAATCTATCTCATCCAGGAAGAAAACAATCAATAGTAAGGTTTTTTCCCTTATCCAATCCTATATCCATGTAATCTATTTAGGTACCAAACAGTGTCCCAAATAGGGTGTGAGTAAAACTCAGTAGGTCAACACCACTATGTCTAAATAAACCAGTTTGATAACAAGTGTATGTAATAATAAAAAAAAGGTTCATTAATTAATAAATAAATTAAATTAATACCACATCAACCTACTTTAGAACCATGTTGGAATGTATCTGAGCATGTCTCACAACCATGCCAACCATAACCATATAACCATGGTAAAACATAACCTACCTCGATGCCATGTCAGAATGTATCTAAGCATGTCTCACAACATGATAACCATAAACTTATAATTAAGTTATAAATAACACCAATATTGGTCAAACCCACTATATAATCATTTTAGCATTTAATTAGGGTCGAGCCCGCTATATAAGCATTTCAGCTTGTGTCACTAGGCCTAACTCACTATATAAGCATTTCAACATGTGTCACTGGGCCTATCCCTCTATATAATCATTTCATTATGTCGACTAGGGAAATCCATTTATATAATCATTTCATCATATATCACTGGGCATGGCCCTCTATATAATAATTTCAGCATGTATCACTGGGCATAGCCCACTATATAAGCATTTCAGCATGTATCACTACACAAGACATAGCAACAAGGATATCACAATGTTACATCATATGGATCAATGGTTAATTATGAAAATTATCATTTATCTTTCAATTACACATTTCATATATCAATTGTTCACAACCAATAACATGACAGTTATCTCAATAAACAAGCCAATCTAAGGTGAATCTATATCAAGAAATCACCCACAATCTATGTCATGATAAGCACACTTTAAGACATTAAAAAATCATTTATATTTAATGATTCTCTCACCCAAATATAATCTATAATCCAGGTCAAACCCAATTGGATCCAATGGGACTCTAAGGAATAATTCAATTCATCATTTAATTTATTTGGTGCATGATATGTTGGCGTAATTGCAATATTGCACATACTTGATAATTATCAAACCATAGTGTTAAGCTTTAAAACCCCTACATTTAACTGTCGATCAAACAACACTTCCAGTGGTAAATTCCCATGAGGAAGAAGGTGAAAATGATCATAACAAGGATCCTAGATCAAAACAGATCGAGATCAAAATCAACAATTCACATGGTCAAGATATTACACCGTAAAATATGGAGAAATAATGGAGAGAGGTAAAACTAGACCAAACCCACTTACCAGTGATCAGATTCATTATCAGGATGTCATTAAGGGATGTTTCCACTCCAAAATTACCTTAAAGGTGCCCTAGGGTTGAGAGGAGGAAGCTGCACGTGGGATGAAATAAAATTCAACCTCATGGAACACTTTAAAACTACAGGTTGGGGAATTACACAACATGTAATATAGTTACACATTTTGTAATTCTTTTTAATGGGATATACCGAAAAAACCATCACCTCAATTTAATATTTAATTAACCCAAAAATTACACGATGTGTAATTGGTTCATGATGTGTAACCACTTCATTTCATGAATCAGTTTACGACGTGGCCTTGGTGGATGTTACACGTCATGTAACCCATTTACACGGTGTTTAAATGTATTGAAGATAGGTTTTCATCCCATTTTAATTATAAAAAATCCTGAACCCCTTTAAATATTCTCCACTAATCAAGAACTCATGGTAACAATTGATCCATTTATACCCAGACTCCATTAATTCAACAAACATAAATCCCCAAACATTAGGTCATTTTTTCCAACAAAGTGTCTCCATCTCTGAAAAATTCTCAGCCACCAAGGCTCAAATGAAAAATTCAGAAAGGGGTGTAAATAGAAAAATACATGATCTTACAACCTCCCCACTATATAAGAGCTCATCCCCAAGATTCTCAAAGCATCACTGTGGGGTCTCACCAAACAAGTCTGGACACTATGATTGCATATCAGAATCCATCTCCCAAGTCTACTCCTAAACTCATCCATGCTACCGCTGCACTCAAACTAAAAAATCTCCCTACCCTGGAGATACTTCTCACTATGGTTCATAATCCATATTGGATACTTCTAAAAAAACGCATCAGCACTTGGATCAACATCTTCTATGTCTATCATGTGATAATGGTCTAACTAATATCTATAAAGCTGCAAAGTATGAAACATGTCGTGCATGGAACTGTACTGTTATAGAGGGGCTAAATGAAACACGATTGAATTGACCCTATCAACTATCTCAAACAGCCTGAAAAACCTGGATGCTACCTTTCCCTATTTTCTAATACAGTTTTTCCCCAACCTAGTCGAAACCTGAAGGAAAACATGATGACTAACCTTGAACTCCAGTGGTTGTCTCTGATGGTCAGTATAGTATTTCTTCCTACTATACATGGTCACCAACTAATTCTTGATCAACTAAACCTTATCAAATGTATTCTGTATGAGACTAGGACCAACAATCATTGACTCACCTACCTCCAACCAACAAAGAGGAGAACAACATGACCTTCTTTAAAAAACCTCGAAAGGTACCATTTGGATTGATGTCTGGAATATGTTATTATATGAAAACTACACAAGTTCCATATGTTGCTCCCATAAACCATCGAAATCCAAAACACAGGCTCATAACATATCCTCCAGAACTCGAATAATCATCTCGGATTGACCATCAGTCTGAGGATGGTAGGTCATACTCAAAATAACCTATGATCCCATAGATTTTTGAAGACCCTTCCAAAAAAATAATGTGAAATGAGGATCTTTATCTAAAATGATACTCCTCAGAAAACTGTGCAGTTGAATTGCCTTGTGCACGTAAATATTTCTCAGATCATCAACTGTGAAGGTATACTTGACGGGAAAGAAGTGGAATACCTTCATCATACGATCCACAATTACCCATAAAACATCTTACTTATGGATTATCCTATGTAATACTATCACAAAAACCATAGTTAAATCATCTCATTTTCACTTAGGAATGGAAAAGGGTTGCAAAATCTCAGCTAGCCTCTAATGCTCTGCTTTCACTAGTTGGTAAGTGAAGCATATAGCCATGAAGTCTGCTACTTTCTTCTTCATTTATGACCACTGGTAATGTTTACAGTGATCACAATACATCTTTGTTAAACCAAGATATACCTCCCATATAGAATCATGAAACTCTCTCATCATATCCTCATGCAAGCCTATAGTAACCCATAATCAACCATAAAAAAGAAGAAAATTTCCACTGCCAAGATACCATCATGATGGTGTATCCCCACCATATAATTTTTCTCTATGAACTAATCCCTCCATATAAGATAATTTCTTAGTCTTTATCTAGTCTAAAAGAATGAGTATAATAGATGTCGAGGTCAAATCTGCTCATCCTTGAGACTCCCGAACATCTAGATGTATGTTTTCAAAGAGGTCCATTAGCCACCACTCATCGCAAGACTCTTGTACTGCCTCTACCTGCATATTTCAGCTCAATGCATTAGCAATGGAGTTTCCCTTATCTGGTGTATAATCCAACTCGAAGTTGAAAGACTTTAGATACTTGACCCACCTTCTCTACTGAAGGTTTAGTTTTTGCTAAGAAAATATGTACATGAGGCTGTGTATAACACACCCCTCTCACCCATGAGATATTTCCTCCATCATCTCAGGGAATGTACCACAACTACTAACTCCATGTCGTGAGTAGGGTAATTCCTCTCATGTGGTCTCAGCTGTCTGGAGTTATAAGCAACCACTAAATCCTCCTATATCATAACTACTTCGAGTTTAACTTCAGATGCATCATAGTACACAGTATATGATTTACTTAGCATAAGTAATGTGAGGATAGGTGTTGAGGTCATCCTACCTTTTATATCCTAAAAATATCTCTCACAAGCATCTGACTAAACAAACTTCACTACCTTTTTGGTCATCCCTAAAATTGGTGCTACTAGATGGGAGAAGTCCTAGATAAAGTGATGATAATAACCTACTAATCCTAGAAATCTATGAATCTCAAAGAAATTATTAGTCTATTCCTAAGATATCATGGATGAAACTTTATTTAGGTCCACTGACACTCCTACCTATAAGATGACATAGACCAATAAGTGAACTTTATCTAACCATAGACTGTATTTTGTTAGATTATGGTAAAGATGATTCTCTCTCAATGTACTCAGGACAATGTCAAGATGTTGTGCATGATCGTTTTCCTACTAGGAGTACACTCAGATATCATCAAAAAAACACCACTAACCAATCCAGAAAAGGATAAAAGATCCTATTCATTAAGGCCAAAAATATCGTCGGTGCATTGGTCAAACCAAACATAATCACTACAAACTCATACAATCCATAGTTGTTTCTAAAAGCAGACTGAGGTATGTATGATGGTCTCACCCTCAACTGAAGGTATCCTAATCTAAAATTGATCATGTAAAAGATCTTAAAACCTCTCAGCTGATTGAAAATATCATCGATGTGTGGAAGAGGATATCAGTTCTTGAACTTCATCAGGTTCAATATATGATAGTACACACATAAGTGCAATGACCCATTATCCTTCTTGGCAAAGATAACCAGAGAACCACAAGGATATGTACTAGACCATATGAAACAATTATATTTCAGATATTCCAACTGAACTTTGAACTCCTAGATATCTCATGGAGCCATTCTATAAGGCGGGATAGGAACTAACTCTTCTCCCAACACCAACTTGATTATAAAATCGATCTCTCACTCACGTGGTAATCCATAAAACTCATTAGGAAAAACATCCTGAAAATAGTCTACTAATGGAGAAAAAGAATCTTGTTTCATTCCACCATTATCTAGAGCAATACCGACTATCTAAGTTATGAGGTAATCCAACCTGCACTGAATTGGTCCTGCATGACCAACCTGAAGATCTCACTCACCTTGGTGGGAATAGTTACCTCTTTCTGGAGATAGAAAGGTAACTCTTCTCTGGTAATAGTCAATATGAGCTTGGTATATAACTAACCAATCCATACCAAGAATCAAATTGAATCCTATCATTTCTAGTATGAATAGTTCCCAAAAGAAATGGTGACTATCAATATCTAGAGAACACACCTTGTAAAGTTTGATATTCTCTAATCACACTCCCAACGGTGTGTTGATGGTCAAAACACCATCTGATCTTTCCACATCCAAGCCCAAACCATTTATAAAAAAAGTGAAGATAAAAAAGGAATGTGATTCTATTATATCAAACAAAACACAAGAAAGGGTACATGGTATAATAATTGTAACTCTAATAGTATATGGTCTTATATCCACACTAGATGGAGTAGTCTTCATGATGTGCATCTAACCAACCCCTCTGCCTTGGTATCCAGCCTAAATCCTCGGAGCTATACCATCTTCCTAGTATTATCATTCCTACAATGGGGTACCACATCCCCTACTTTGACTAGAACATCCTGTGGAACTCAACCTACTTGTCTACTGAGGCGTAGTTGAGTCCTTCCTAGACTCTGATACCTGTCATGTTCCCCTGCCACTACTCTGCTATGGTATTCCCCTATAAAACCTCTTTAGGTGGCATAATCTACCACAAGCATGACACTCCAAATCGGGGTACATACCCTGACGTTGTTTGTGGACCATATCTCCACACTGATATCACTACAATGGAACATGGTCCTAATATGGATTCCCACTGTCCTGATTACTCTTCCTGCTATTACCTTGGAAAAAAATATCTTAATAACACTTATTTCCATTAGAAGAAGAGATCAAATTTTTCCCTACTGAAATTTCCTGGATTCTGCTCAGAGCCTCTCTCAAATTTCCTTTCGTGATGATTTCTTGGTTTATCGTGTCTGCAAACTACTTAGACAGGACACGTTCACCTACGAACTGATCTCATAGTGAAGACCATCCTAAAAACATCTCTCTCTAAAGATCTCATTAGCTGCTAAGGATGGCGCAAATCACTATAGGTCGGTGAAACATTCAATATAGTCTAGAACTGACATAACCTCCTACATTAAGTGCATGAACTCACAAGTATTCCTATCCCTCAACATCTTGAGATAGAAATGGATTAGAAACTTCATCTCAAAGACCTTCCAAGATAACTCATCCTACTACCCTGTCTGCTCTATAATGTCTCACCAACGCTTGGTTGGTTCATAAAGATTATATACAGCAAGCCTCTCTCTCCTATCCATGGGTGTCTCAAGATGTTTGAAGATCATCTGTACTGACTTGATCCAGAACTCATCTTCCTAGGGACCTCCCTCCCCAGTGAATGTAGGTGGATGTTACCGCTAAAACTCTCTCATCATATTAGACATCTAAGGCACATTGTGAATAGTATCTCTTTCCATGGATTTTATAACCCTCGAGAAGTTGTTGCGAAGCTGAATATCCATTTGATCCTCAGGAGATACAGGAAGATCCTATTCATCTACGTTAGGATCATATTGATTCCCACTCTCCTGATTCTCAACTAAAAGACAATGAGGAGGAATTTTCTGTACAAGACAAATATACTCCTTAGAACAATAGTTATAACAACAAGGTCGACCTCAATATGTGGGAAAATAGAGAACCACTGACTCCTGGTCTCTCTAAACATGGCTTACAAGTGTTTTAGAATGGCATAATAGTTTATTTATTTTATTTACTAGATATAACAGATATCACATATCACGGTTATATAGGAAATTATATATCACATGCAGAATAAATATGTCCCTATTATGAGCAATGCATGTCAATATATATCCCTATGTTCCTATTATGATGTATTCATACTCATCTCACTCCATACCAAGCCATGAGTATAAATCTAAAGAACCAATAACCTCATAGAACAATAACCTCACACAACATTTGAATCGCCCAATGTGAAATAACATCAACTATAATAAGAACACAATAATAATAGTAATCCACCCTTGGGAACTCAAATTTTCCCCCCATACAAGGGTTAGCTACTCCCATGCACAAGCTCATTACCGATTTCCAAAATTTCCTCGTTTCCTTTCTACATTTCCCAAATATTAAAGAAATATAAAAGAAACCTAGTGTTATTTGATACCACTCTATAATGTCCTCTGATATGGAACTCTCTCATGTGGCCAAAATGGGTTGGTTATGAGACCTCAAGTGTGCCTCCTCGTACACAAGAGGTTGCTGACTAGAAGCGAGGGTGTGATAAGTATAGTGGGGAGACTATACCCCCTAGTTATAAAGTTACAACATAACAGAATAATCCAATAACAATAGTAATTAAATATCAGAGTGTGTAAATAATGGAAATAATATAATATAGTGGAAACCAACCAATACCAACTGAATAATCCAATAAATAATAAAGGAATAATGTAATAATTTTTTAGATTGTAACTAAATGTCATGTCAGGAATAATACAAATAAAAGACTAGTAGACTCAACAAAATACTCAAAAGTCATCGATCCCAAACCCCACGTCGGTCCCCTCTCCAAACTCCAACCCATCCAAAAAAACCATTAATAACAAGAACCTTTTCCCTTACCCAATCCTACATCCATGTAATCTTCTCAGGTACCAAAAGGTAGCCCGAATAGTGTATGAGTAAAACTCAGTAGGTCGACACCACCGTGTATAAATAAGCTAGTCTGATAACAAGTGTACGCAATAATTCAATAAATAGGTGCATTTATTAATTAAGTAATTAAATTAATACCGCATCAACCTACTTTGGAACCATGTTGTAATATCTCTGATCATGTCTCACAACCATGCTAACCATAACCATATAACCATGGTAAAACATAACCTACCTCAGCATCATGTCAGAATGTCTCTGAGCATGTATCACAAACATGCCAACCATAACATTATAACCAAGGTATAAATCACACTAATCTGGGTCAAACCTGCTGTATAATCATTTCAACATTTAATCAGGTTCAGGTCCACTATATAAGCATTTCAGTATGTGTCACTTGGCCTAGCCCGCTATATAATAATTTCAGTATGTGTCACTGGGCCTAGCCTGTTATATAAGAATTTCATCATGTTGACTGGTCCAAGCCTACTATATAATCATTTCATCATGTATCACTAGGAATATCTCTCTATATAAGCATTTTAGCAAGTATCATTGGGCATATCCCACTATATAAGCATTTCAGCATGTATTGCTACACAAGTCATAACAACAAGGATATCACAATGTTACATCATATGGATCAATAGTTAATTATAAAAATTACCATTTAACTTTCAATTACACATTTCATATATCAATTGGTCACAACCAATAACATGCTAATTATCTCAATAAACAATCCAAGCCAAGTTGAATCTATATCAAGAAATCACCCACAATCCATGTCATATTAAACACACTTTAAGACATTAAATAATTCATTTATATTCAAGGGTTCACTCACCTGAACAGTAACCATAAGACATGTCAAAACCAATTGGATCCAATGGGACTCCAAGGAATAATTAAATTCATAATTTAATTTATTTTGTGCATGATATGTTGGTGAAATTTCAATATTGTACATATTTGATAATTATCAAACCATGGGGTTATGGTTTAGACCAACTACCTTTAACTTTCAGTCAAACAATGCTTCCAATGGAAAACACACATGAGGAAGAAGGTGTGGATGATCATAAGAGGATCCTTGATCAAAATAGAGAAAGATAAGAAACAACAATGCATATGGTTAATAGATTACACTGCAACATCTATAGAAACAAGAAAGAGATGGGAAAATGGACCAAAACCACTTACCAGGGATTAGATGCATTATCAGGATGTCTGGAAGGGAGGTTAGCACTCCAAAATCACTTGGAAGGTGCCATAGGGTTAAAAGGAGGAATTTGAACATGGGATGAAATAAAATCCAACCATGTGACACACTTTAAAACTGTAGGTCGAGGAATTACATGGTGTGTAATACAGTTACATGTCGTGCAATTATTTTTAATGAGATATGTCAAAAAACTCATCACCTTGGTTGAATATTTAATTAGCCTGAACATTACACAATGTGTAATTGGTTCACAATGTGTAACTGCTTCACATCATGAATCTGTTCATGACGTGACCCTAGTGGATTTTACACATCGTGTAACCTATTTACACAGCGTGTAAATGTCCTGCATATGGTTTTTCATCCCATTTTCCTTATAAAATAACCCAAACCCACTTTAAAGCTTCTCAACTTACCAAGAACTCATGGTAACACTTGACCATTTATACCCAGACTCTATTAATTCAACAAACATAAATCTCTAAACATTAGGTCATGTTCCCCAACAAAGGCTCTTTGTCTCCGAATAAGACTCGACCACCAAGGCTCAAATGAAAAACTCAAAAAAGGAACGTACCTAGAAAAAGAAGGGATCTTACGTTATTTATTTTTAGTTTATTTATTTAATTTTATTATTTTAAAATGCATGTCAAAGTTGAGTACATAACCAAGACTGAAAAAAATCATTAAATATGAAAGTTAATGTTGAGTAAAGAATCCATACTTTAGTTTCATGTGATGAAATATTGTGGTTTCTTATATCTTTCTTTTGAGATTTAACGGGGATATTCATTACAATATTCTTATTAAATCCCAAAAGTAAGGTATAAGGATATCTTTAATCATAAGAATATAAAATCTTGATTCTTTAGTCATCTTTAACACTTATATTTAGTGATATTTATTTTAGTTCCATGCACTGAAAGTTCATATTTCCAATTTAAAAGTGATATTTTTATTTTAAAACATGTGTTGCATGATCAAAGCTAATAAAATGAGCTTAGATTATCATGAAACTCTAGGAAAATGATCATTGATTCATTTGGAATGTTTAGGAACAAACTGCACGTCATTCTAATGCATGTTGTGGTAGGTATGACTAAAAGTGTGTGTTTTCAATTTAAAAGTGACATTTTAGTTCAAAATGTGTGCCACATAGTTAAAACCAAACAAACATGCTCAGATTGTCATGAAACTATAGTAAAATGATCTATAGCTCATTTGTGACATGTAGGAATGAATGACACGTCATTCTAACACATAGTGTGTTTGAAATGACTAAAATCATGTGTTTCAATTTAAAAGTGATTTTTTAGTTCAAAACATGTGTCGTATGCTCAAAATCAAGAAAACGATGTTAGGTTATCATGAGACACTTGGAGAACCATCATTTCTTCATTTGTAATTTGTAGAAACAAATCTATGTTCCATTCTGATGTGTGGTGTAGTCGAAATGATCTGAAGTGTATTTTTTCATTTTAAGCATCAAGCAAGTTGAAAATATGCGTCGCATACTCAAAATTGAGCAAACACTCTCGCACTGTCACGAGACTCTAAAAATAATTGATGAATCATTTCTAACATGTAGGAATGAACCAACAATCATTATGTTGTGTGGTGTGGATGGTATGGCTAATGGTGCATGTTTTTTATTTAAAAGTGGTATTTTTGTTCAAAATGTTAATCATATGCTCAAAATTGAGAAAATGCACTTAGATTGTTATGAAAATATAGGACAATAACTAATGATTCATTTTAACCTATAGGAATCAATTGCACATCATTCCAATGTGATGTGTGGTCTAAATGATTGAACGTGCATGCTTTTAATTTAAAAGTGGTGTTTTAGTTTGAAACGTGTGACACATTATCAAAATCGAGCAAATGGTCTCGAATTATCATGACACTCTAGGAAATCGATCGTTGATTCATTTATGACTTGTAGGAAAAAATTGCATGTCATTCTGATACGTTGTATAGTCAAAATGACCTAAAGTGTATATTTTCATGTTAAGCATTAAAAAGGTTCAAAACACGCATCACATACTCAAAACTGATCCATAACGTTTGGATTGTCTCTAAATTATAAGACATTAATTGTGGATTCATTTAGGACATGTAGGATTTAACCGCACGTCATTCCAATATGTGGTATTGTCGATATGACCTAACGTGTGTTTTTTTATTTATAATTAATTTCAAATTTATTATGTATTATTAATAAGACACATATTGTTTATTATTACTTATATATTACTCATTCCAATTACAGTTACATTTCTTTGGTAGGTTAAAAGTCACAGGATTGTTGATTCGTCGACATACTCTTCTGAACATGTTTTGATTTGTATGTGTTATATTTATAAATTTTATAATAATAATTGATAGTTTCAATGTACAAATATGTTGTTAAATAATGAAATTTATTTATTTGTATTCTTTCGATTTTAGTATACATCATATTGATTCTTGTGATGATTTTACTATTTATTTTTATTTTTTATGTTTTTTGATGGATGCACCACTAAATAGTGGATGCATCAATCAATCAAGGACTTTCTCGATGATAAAAAAGTGTTAAGAAATGATCCTCCTAGCACAAAGAAAACCTTTTATAACATTAAGAAAGGGGGATTATGTTGTAATGAATCACAACTCAATTCTTTGTGTTCATCTTCCCAATAACAATCTCAAATGAGTAAGTTAGTGTTACGATTTGATGTTCACTGTCTATCTTGTGTGAAGCATGTAAGGATGTCAAATCAGGTTCATGTGTTGGGTTCGTGTCAGGTTATCCTTAACTTGAGCCCGAACCCAGTCTGTTTGATTAAGCGAGTTGACTTGACACAACATGTTTATAAAAAAATCAGCCCAAACAAAACTTGTCTAACTCATTTAGTCAAAATAAATTAAAATCTGACTCACTTAACCCGTTTAACCCGAACAACCCACATAACTCAATTCGTTGAACCTGTTTAACCTGAAAAACCTGAAAATCCCAACCCGTCTAACCTGAATAACTCACATAACATGGCTCATCTAACTTGAATAACCCAAAATGAAGTCATAGATTTTTATCGGCTTAATGGATCACATGAGTTATGATATGTCAACTCAATCATGTTTATACTCAATCCAAAACTGTTTAAACTGGGTCTTGTTGGGTCTAGTAAAAAATTGCCATTTTTAGAGATATGCAAGGTAATGGTTATCCAATTGCAAATCTTGTGTAATATCTAATTAGATGACCATAAAAATTAGGTGTGAAGATGAATGAAGTTGATATGATTTAACTTACTAAGAGTTGTACGTTATGCAATTTAAATAAAATGGCTTTCGAAACAGTGATTAGTTAAAGTGGGCTGATCGGGTCAACTCGGGCGAGGATCGAATTAGAGTTGTTAGTTCAAATCCCCGCCGAAGACCCGGCCTGTTCTCCTAATCACCGGCCCAGATAGGCCCACATGGCTGCGCGATTTACGAGACTCATGGGCCAGAAATAGTATTTAATAGCGACAGAGGCTGTGAAGCGAGACGGGAAAAGAAGAGGGGCGAAGAAATGGCAGGGATCGTTCACAAGATCGGGGAGGCGCTCCACATGGGAGGCGGCGATCACAAGGAGGAGAAGAAAGCCGATCACCATGCGGCGCACGGGCACAAGGACGAGGGGCATCACGCGCAAGGAGGTGGGATCGTGGACAAGATCAAAGGCAGCATTCCCGGCGGGGGCGCCGCTCACCATCACGCCGGCGGCGAGGGCGCCGCTCATCATCACGCCGGCAGCGAGGGCGCCGCTCATCATGCCGGCATGGACAGCCATGAAAAGAAGAAGGAGAAGAAGGGGAAGAAGGATCGGAAGAAGAAGGACGGGGATCACAAGCATGGCGACAGCAGCAGCGATTCCGACAGTGATTAATCGGATCTTCTGCTTGTTTTTTCCCTGCTCCTCGATCTGTTTGTTATTATCTGGATCTGCTTTTAATTCCTGAACTGCAGAACTATCCTTCACCTTATCTGATTTGATCCGCATTTTACTATGTCTCTATCTGTTGATTTTTCGTGATCTTCGCCTTCCCGTTTTCAGTTCTTCGGCGGATCTGTTTTTGCAGCGCAATCGTCTTCCACTGAATTTGATTCCTATTTAAATATAACAAAAATGGAATGAAATGTTTTTTTTTTTTTTGAGTTGATTGTTCATCGGGGGTTCTCAATATGTTTTGAAAATCTGTATCGATGTCCATAATTTCGGTGTTCGGTCGTTTTTGTTTTTTAGCCTTCAATTGATATTTTTGTTATCCTCGTTTGTGCATCTTCGAGGTCAATTTTGATCGGCCGGTCTCTAGTAATAAATGGTCGATTAGGGTTCGAGTCTTCTGGACAGGTTTGCCACACCACTCACCTAGAAATATAGTTTAAGGTTTCCCATTGAGTTCTTTATGACTGCTAGTGTAGTATTTTAGTTGTATTCCTCTCTGGATCGTTGAAAATACGAATGTTGTGAGACATACTTAATATTTCATCAAATCATAATTTAAGCTTTTATGCTTTTTTAATCGTTAATATGCAATTATGTATTTTTATATTTATACTATCATGATTTACAATGTAAAATATGTTATTTAATTTTGGACATGATCATCAACAGGACTATATAGTGTTTTCGATATTCGTTCTCACATTATTGAACTAAAGGGTGATAATTATAAACATTGAAAGAAAGGCTGATAATTATAAACATTGAAAGGAGAAAATTCTTTTTCATTAGGGATGAATATAAATTGATTATGACATTTGAAATTACAAACCACTTGTAATTAATAATGGCATCACTATTGATGAAATAACTTTATATGAACATTAAGAGAAGTCTAACCATTTCAGCGTAATACTTATAAAAAAATTGTTGTAAAACCTGGACTTCAGTAATTCATAACTAGAGGTTATCTTACCACATTGGCACACGATACAAGAGATCACATCTGATGGGATTGAATAGTTTAACAGTATTGAAAGACTAGATACATACATGAATTTCAATTTCAATTTGAAAACATAAAATACAACATAATAGTACACTTCTTGACGTCCCGAGGAAAGGAAACAAAATAAAAGTGCGAGCTAATGGAATGGGTACAACGAAAGCTATCATAAAATAAATAAGGTATTAATAATATGATGAGAATAAATTATAATAAAATAATATCACATAAATAATCAAATGCGTTTGAAACTTATCCATGGATAACATAACTATTTGAATAATCACATGAACATCAATAACTGATTTCATAATGATGAAATACATAATATTCGACATCTTAAACTTACCATTGGAGACTCGTGCCAAGACATCATTCATAAATGGGCAAGACCTGTGCCGAATACTCAACCTGTTTTGTTTTATGAGACCTACTGATGCATCGAGAAACTGTAATTTTAAGCCCCACCCGTTACTTAAAAAGTGTAATGCATTCATCATATGAATAAACAATACAACTTAATCAACGTGCCCTAATAATCAATAACTATATGTATTAGAAGAACCAACATATAGAATGCCAATACTTTCCCCGGTCAAAATGATCATAAACAATCTAGAGAAATATGTTAGATTGTATCATTAGAGCATATCCCTAGTAAATCATAAGATCTATCAAAACATGTTAACATAGATGAAAATACTTTTAAAAGATAATCAGAATATTTCTTGAGGAAAATACCCATTTTCATATTGAAATCACTTATTTAAAATTTTAAAATTTCCAAAATATTAGGAAAAACATTTTCTTAGAAAAAAACAATGAAAACTTATAAAGGGAGTTTTAAAACAAAGAGTCGTCGTGACTGCCACGAACCAAGCCGGAGTGTCATCCAACCCGACACCTGACCCGATCCGTGGCATGGCCCGAAGGGCGTTCCCGATCCCCACGGGCTGACAACCAATGCCCGAGTATCAACTATATGCATTGGGAATGATTTCACCCAATTGTATAAGCATAGATAACCAACAAAAATATACATCACAATAATAAATAACCAAAGTCAAACAAGGAATAATAATTTTTAGATTCAAGGTTTACAACTTTAAACAAAACTAAAAAGGCTACGACAAAAAGGGAACAATCAAGCTATCCCAAGAACCTCCATGCGACAGGAGGAACATCACCCTCAAACCACCACCACCGACACCTGCACGAAGTGAAGCTCTAACAACTGGGTCCACCATCCCCACGACACACCTTGCCTTTACCTGGGTTATACATAACAAAGTCCACATACACCCAAAGGTGTATGTAGGGTGTGAGTCAAAGTCTAGTAGGATGCCACTCAAAAGAAAAGATTTCATGCTATAACATTAGAAGATAGATTAACATGCACATTTATACAAAAGCCTTTAAAACATTTTCAAGAAAACATTATAAGAAAAACCATTCTCAAGGAAACACTTTCAAGGAAAACCATTTCTAAACAAATTGCTTTAAAGAAAATAAAATATACACAAGGTCCACCATATGTCGACGGATGACACCACCTCTCATAATTGTCATGTCTCAAGAGAGCACCATGGGTAAATCCCTAAGGACAGCTAGCATAAGTGAGTCACTAAGAACCTCGTATCTCGGTGAAACATGGTATAACAACCATAACCAACAAATTTCTCATGCACGAGCCATCGGGAGGGAACATCCCATGGACCTAGTGGTCTCTAATCATCATAATAATTTAGTTAGTTTTGTAATCATCAATCATGTTAAGTGAATTCAGGTTCTCCACTTCCGAGTCAACTATCATCAATCCACTAGAAGAATCCAGGCTTGCCACTTCCAAATCACTAGCATACTAGTTCTAGTTTCCCCACCTAGATACTCGGGATTCCCTTTATGCTCAATACCATTTCACATATCCCACAAATCACCACATTCACAAGTCAATGCCAATCATTACAAGCACACAAGGAAATCACCACTTTCACAAACAACACATGGGAACCACCATTTTCCATAAACAAACCACTTTCCATTTTACACACACTCAAACTGTTTAGAAACACTTTTATCGCTATTTTCACAATTCATGAAACTCATTTGGAAACACTACAGGAAAATCACATAATCAATTTAACCATTTCCATGGGCCAAGCCCCTTTCAAATCTACACACAAACCAATATTACTTTAAAACATGCTTCCCATCATTTACACAACTCACAAGTCACATTTAAAGATGCACAACAAAATCCAACATGCCAAAATAGTCTATTTTCCTTTGAAAACCCACTTTCAAACACATTCCCACCTTAAGTTCCTTTGAAAACCCATTTCACACCTTTCACATAATCATAAAAACACTTCCATGAAGCACCACAATGAAGCACATACAAATATTAACCATTTTCCTTTAGAAAATCCACTTTCATCATATATGCATGCTAAAACACATCCAAAATATATTTCTCACCACACAATTAAACCATAGAACACCTTTATGAAAAAAAGCAAGCAATTCAAGATCGATCCCTCCCTAGGTCAAACACCTTGCTGGAAATTGAGAACCCAAGAAAGAGGGAAGAAAATCCTAGAAAGAGGGAAGAAATTAAGAGATAAATCACTTACTTAATGAATCATTGAGGTTCCCACAACAAAATAACCCAAAGGATGATGCCCAAGAGGTCCAAGAAGATTTGGAGGAGGTTCCCATGGCTACAAACTCCATAACGGTCAAATGGGAGATAATTTAGGGTTAAATCCTAAGAGGACACAAGGGTGATTTTCAAATTTTTAGTGACCTGGAAAAGGCACACGATTTGTCTGCACGGTTTTTCAAACTGTGCATCAACCGTGCGTCCCTCACTGTCCATGAGGGACAGGCCGCATGGTTTACAAACCATGTGCTAACCATGCATTATCCATTGTCCAAAAATGAGACCTAGCCGCACGGTTTCTTAGGCAAGGAACATGGTTTCCCCTAACCGTGTACAAATCGTGCGCCCCTGATGAGAACCCCCAAACACCATTTTCACTAAAAACTCTTAGGAAACTCAAGGAAAAACATGGGATCAAAAATAAACAAAAAAAATACCCCAAAATTTAAACCCGTCACACCTGGAACTCGAGAGAAAAATCGAGATCCAAAAATGAACTGGGACAAAAGATGAAAAAAAATCTGAGTGTGACAATTCTCCCCACCATAATGCTTTCCTCCCCTAAAAATCCATTCCAAGGTTTGATTTGAAAACAAAAAATGATACTCCTCCACAAATTAAGAAAACTCCCACTATACATCAATGGGGAGAAAGCAAAAAAACCATGAACGAAATTTAGGGATTTATAAGATTTAACTCAGGAGGCCAGAATGGACTCTCCACCATATGCCTTCTGCTCCTAGAAAGCCACAACACCTCCAGTTGATCGATCAAAAGAAAAGTAATTCTCACAACCCCATAATACAACCTATCAAGCCAAGAACACTTCAGAAATTACCAACCAAAGCTCATACCTTTTACCTGAAATGAAAAAAATGAACCCAACCACTTCTCGAAGAGTGTTGGAAAACTCAAACCAAAACTTATACCATTCTCTATTCAAAAAAGACCATTAGGTGCACTTCAAAAAGGACCCATGTTTTCTCATAAGGGAAACTTAGGGCCAATACCTCCAAACAAAACTTCTCAATACAAAGCTACACCAGAGACTGGACCAGATTATTAGTATAGGAGGCCCAAGCAGACTCCCCACCATAAAAGATCAGTTAGAATTGATCAATTCTAGAAGAGACCGCACTGAGACCCACAGTGAGTCTCCCCATCATTTTAAAATTTCAATCGGTCTCCCAAACAAAAACACCCACCATGGGCCACCCCAGAAAATTTCCCCATAGACCAACAAACCCCACTGAAAGAGGGAGGGGATCCCATGAAAGATACCTCAAACCAGGAAAACAAAACATCATTCCACGACTCATCATTTCTATAGGATGTAAGTGTCACTAAGATTTTTGAAACAAGAAGGAACTTACAATGAAAAAGAAAACTACCACATGAAAATTTAAATTGTTTTCACCCCAACGACGGGGAAAAATCTAAGCTAAAGCTCCCCACAACCCCGATGATTCCTGACTGCATGAAAAAATTCACTCCGAAACCTATGGCTAAAGCTATGATGTCTTGAAGCATATGCTTCCCTATAGTCAGGAGCTAATAGCCCGCAGTCGGAACTACTTATTTTGGTTTCATGAGATACCACACAACATTCCAAGTAGAACCAAAAGAACACAACACCCTACGAGACTCACTTCTCCAACATATCACTTTCACCGAGACACGCATCATCCTCTTTCTCCTCCAACAAGAAATGATGAAAACAAGATGCCCACAGAACACCCCCCGTTTAAAATGAAAAAACTCAAGAATATTCCATGGATAAACATGATTCTATTAAATCATAAGTTTTAAAACGGTCACAATCCAACTTTTATATTCCGAGCCAAAAAGGCAACACCACAAAACACCATCGGGCACAACCATTACGATAAAAGAAGCACACATAGGGAGGGACTTTAAAATGAGATCAAACAACACCCTACTCCATCAAATGGGATGGGGTGTATTTCAAATAGATGGATCTGGCTCCGCGACACTTCCTAGAAGTACCCCAACAGAACCGTTTCAAGTGACCTAGGCGTTCACAAGCACGATAGGTCTTCAGAGCATTCAAACTCAACAACTTCTTAAGACGAGACTTACCACACTGATGGAACAACATGATCCCACGCCTGAAAGGGGATGATTAAATATAGAGAGGCCTTTTAATCATGAAACCAACACAAACAACTTCAAGCTGATCCCCCTTCCCTTTAACGACACTCCCTTCACTGATTCCAGAGACTAGAGGAAAATCAGCTACCTCAAGCACTCCTGCTTAACACAACTCTAACACGAACCAAATGCTTCACCACATCAGAAAAAGAGGTCAAATCAACTCCAACACCTTCAAGCACAAAGGTAGAAAACTTAATTTTTAAAGACTCAATAAACTCAAGGAAACTAAAGCTTCTTTATATTTTTCCACTTCCATGGTTCCACTTCGAGAGGATCCACTCAACCATAAAAGAGAGCGGGGTTTCAACTTCTGAAACTCAAGAATATAGTCTACGGGTTGATCAACTGGAGAGTCTGCCAGCGATGAACAACCCATGGTCGCATTGTGAATATTCATCAAATATTTTTGTGGGCATACACTAGACAATCAAGAAATCCAAGGACCCAATCAAACTAGTCCATCATCCAGGACTTACCACAAACAAGGACCAACCACACAGAGGGGACCAACTCAAAGTCTTCCCAAAACATTTTTCAAAATAACCCACTAACCATTATTTAAAAAGCATTTTTTGACAAGAACTAAAACTTGAAACACCATTCATATAAAAGGAGTTCTTAGACTCAAAAATAGCTTGTAAGTGACATTACCAAATCACAAGGAGACACACCACATGACTACCGGTTATCAAAACATCACATCTTTTCACATACTCTTCTTGGTTCCTTTTTTACTTGATTTCAATAAAAGAGGCTTAGCCTCCACCTTAAAAAACACTTTTTAAAATAAAAACAAGATTGGTGGGTTAAACACTCACTAATTACTCTCCATGGATCCTCACACGTGTATATTCTCATGACAAACTGAACACCCATCACCTCATGTTGATCTGGGCACTAATCCACTCGTGCCCTTAACCATCCACATTTTCACACATATCCATGCATGTGACCATTCATGAAAATACCAAAGGTAAAAAGAAAAACTTTTTTCACTTTCTAAAACAAAACATTCAACCCATGTCTTAAACTCTCAATTTACTTTCCATTTTAAAATTCACAAAACCTCTTTTCAAAAACCGCTAGCCACAAAATCAAAACCCATTTCAAATTTCACAAAACTTTTTTAGAAAAACACTAACTGTTCAAATAAAACCCATTTTAAAACTTCATACATAAAATCAATTTAACCTTTCTCAAAATAAAATCCCATGATTTTCATTCAAAAATCCAATTTGTCCCACCCAAAACATTTTTGACAGCTCAATAAGTCCCATTTGAAATAGATTTCCATAACTCGGCTTGAAATAGTTCATGTTTTCCAAACAAATAATTTTGATAAATCATAGGTTTTGATTATAAAAATCCAACCTCAATAAATTCATCCTCATTTACTCAAAAATAATTTCACAAAAATCCACTTTCTTTAATATTTCTTCAAAATGATTTCTATATTTCCAAAAGAAAACCATTTCCACTTTAAAATAAAATTTTCACAATTTCCAAGGAAAGGATTATCAAACAATTTTTAGAATCACAAGAAGTTCAAAACAATTCATAAGGGAAACTATTATCGATGTGTGACTTGGACATATGGTTGGCATCCATATGCCAATCACACCATCATCACAGAGAGAATTCTATATAACAACCCTTCTCTTTATTACACACTTAAACATAATTTATTACATAAAATCGCACTTAAGAAAAATACGAGGATCGATAGGTCTAGTGTCTTGGTAAATTAGGAACATTACATGACAAATTAAGACATAAAATACAACATCTTTATTGAAAACTTATTTTACATGACCACAACATTCCTTCGTACTTAGCATTGCATAGGATAACATGAGGACATGCATAAGAAAAGGGTGAGCTATAAATCCCATTAATGGAGTAAACAAGGCATAACATGAAGAATATAGTACATTTTAGGCAATAGGCATATCAATAGAGCACAAGAGAAACATGAATATAAATAAATTATATAACATGATTATCATAACATGGAAATGTGAAAACAACATTTAACATGATATTAATATGGGACAAGGATCATTGGACATAGAGCATGAGTAAAACCTCATTTCACTTGAATTATCATGAGTAAACATTCATTGAACTTTACGTATCATGATATTAATCTTTAACCAATGCATTGGAGCGCTATCAGGGCACACCCTTTATAAACATTTCATTTCATGTATAAGTGTGCCACATGGATCATATAACATGGAATCATTCAACATCATAATTTATTCCACAAAAAAGGAATGTGGAATAAATACATGAAAATATATAATCAATAATTATATGTGCATAAAGGTGAATACTCTTGATAGAGAAATGAGTATGGTATTCCCTTATACGATGATTTTGGCATGAGAGATTTTGTCAGTATAACGATGTCAAATAGAAATCATAAAATGAGTTGATGAAAGAGAAAAGGATTGATCATAATTTATACATGAAATGGAAAATAAGTTGTTCATGGAACATAATATCCCAACATATTTAATGTAATTTAGATGAATAATATAGAAGAATTGGTTAAATATAAATGAGAAGAGATAAATTCCTTAAGGAATTTTGGCATGGTAACGGGTGTACATGAGAGACATTAATGAGAGATAAATAGGTATCTCATCATTAAAAAATAATGAGGGTAGTATGGGGGAGGTTAAAAATCATACCCTAACATTTTTAATTGAAAATAAAAGGTTATAATAACATAAATAAATTTGGACAAAAATGAGAAAGGAACAAATCCCTTACTTGGAAGTGTGATCCCAAAGGTTTGGGAGAAGCTTGAGAGAGGCTTATAGGGAGATTGGGGTACCTTGAGAGGATTTTAGAGAGAAGAGGGAATAGGTTGTTTGAGCTCAAAAGGTTTTGAGTGAAGAGGAATGTGGGATTGAGTGGGTTTATATAGAAAATGAGAGGGGATTCTTTATTATTTAGGTTTTGAAAACTACACATTAAACTAATCAAAACCACAAACCATACCATGGTTTTTACCCATGGTTTTTTCCAAATTGGAGTGGAAAAAATTATTTTATAATTACAATGACCGAACTTATTAAAATATTATTCTTGATTATGTGGAGGTGAGTCACACTCTCAAGGAAATCATTTTAAAAAGTTAAAATATTTTTTAGGTCTTGGAGGGACCACTAAGGCACCATAAAATTAATCAAAAAAAATCTAAAATCAAATTATTTTGAAGATAAATCATATATTGGCCGAAAATAGTTTTTATAGTATTTTATTACATCAATATTAGGTCATTATAATGTCATAAAACACATTATATATTTAAACGATATTTAATTTTTACCCAAAAATTCGGCTGTCTCATAAAATTATGAAAAAAACACCGTTAGATAATTTCAACATCCTGAATCCAAAAATATTATTCATTTTATCTAAATATTTTTCTAAATATTTTAATTTTTACTTTTAAAATAAAAATCTACACTTATCTAAAATTCATGGGTTTTGATAAAAACAGCTTTCAAACCTTAATAAAAATTACAATTGTATTCATAAATATTACAAGATCATTTATATTTAATAAAAGTAATTTAGATATAATATTTTATTAAAATATTATCTAATTCAAAAATATATTAATTCATAAAAATAGATTTCTTAATTGAATATTAACTTAAAATACTATTTGTGCTTTAAAAACCATTTACAAAGTAACAATAATAAAATGAATGTATATTCTTTATAAAAAAATAGTTCACATAATCATAGTGATAGGGTCTTATTACATAACACCTTATAACACCCTCATAAGACCTAAGGGTAAGGTGTGCGATGACGATAGACTCTTGGGGTAACTTAGATAATATCTTTCGGGTGGTAATCTCTATTAACTTCCACTTCTCCCATAGGCGATTCCATTCAAGATTAATGTGTTAAATCTCAACTTGGGATTGGTCAAGAGAGAATCCCAATGATGCTACCTCCTTTCTGAGATCTGACAAATGGGCTTCATATGGAGCAATTCTATTGGATGAGGCCATCACCTCCTTTTTCTGAGTAAATTGGATTTATTAAAGCCCCAGATCTATACTAATCATGTGATAACTATTCAATGACTATATTAGCAATGGTAACAATTATTAAAGGTATTTTAAAATCCAAAAACATAAAACCAAGGAAGTGCATGTGTTTTATATAACCATTTTACATAATAATAAATTTAATTAGATCAAGAGGAATTTTCATTAATAAAAGTTTGGGACGTTACAATCTTCCCCCCTTAAAAAATTTCACCCTCGAAATTTCCTTTTCCCACACTAAAACAGACGAGGGTAACTCTGCTTCATTACTTCCTCTAATTCCCATGTTGCTTCTTCAAACATGTGGTTTCTCCACAACACCTTGATGAGGGGTATTGTTTTATTTCGTATAACTTTTTCCCTACGATCTAAGATCTTCACCGACTTCTCTTTATAGGATAGGTCATTCTCCAATGGTACCACCTCTAGATTGAGTACATGCGATGAGTCTGATATGTACTTACTCAAGAGTGATACATAGAATACATCATGTACTTGAGACAGGTTTGGTGGGAGTGCTAGTCGATAGGCTACTAGTCCAATACAATAAAGGATCTTAAAAGGGCCGATGTACCTTGGAATAAGCTTTAACTTCTTACAAAATCTCATAACTCTCTTCCATAGTGATATGTGGAGGAATAACATGTCTCCAAAATTAAACTCTAGGTCTTGTCGATTATTATCAGCATAGATCTTTTGTCGACTATGAGCAGCTTTAATGTACCATTGGATGGTCTTAACCTTCTCCACCATTTCTTTGACCATTTCTGGACCTAGGAGTTTTTTCTCCCCAACTTCATCCCAACATGCCGATGTTCTGCACCTCTTCCCATAAAGGGCTTCATAAGGATCCATTTGGATGCTTGAGTGGAAACTTTTATCATAAGAGAACTCAACCAGGAGAAGATGTTGATCCCATCCTCCTTTGAAGTCCATTGAGCATGATATCAACATGTTCTCAAGTGTTTGGATAGTCCGCTCATATTGACCATCAGTTTGAGGATGATAATCCATACTAAAGTTCATCTTAGTATTCAGAGTGTGTTGTATACTCTTCCAAAACTTAGAGGTGAATCTTGGATCTTGATCGGATACAATCAATAGTGGTAGTACATACATCATTACCACTTCTCTGATGTATATCCGTACTAGTTGATCCAATGAGAAATACTCTTGAATTGAAATGGAGTGTTCAATCTTTATAAGATGATCCAAAACAACCCAGATGGAATTGTTTCCTTTGGATGTCTTCAGAATTCCAGTGGCAAAGTCCATAGTGATATTATCCCATTTCCATGTTGGTATGGGTAATGGTTTCATCATCCCCTTATACTTCTACCTCTCAACCTTCACTTGCTGACATACTAGACACTTTGATGTATACCCAGTGATCTCCTTCTTCATGTTATCCCACCAATAATTCTCTCAGAGATCTCGATACATCTTTGTGTTTCCTAGTTGAATGGAGAAATTTGAACTATGATAATCATCCAAAAGTTCTTTCTTTAACTATGGATTTTATGAAACACATAGTCTTGACACAAATCTCACAATTCCTTCTTCATTAACATTGAACTCAAAGTATTTCCCTTTTTTTATAGTTTCCACTTTCTTTTAAATTTCCACATCATCCTTTTGATCATCCTTTGACCTTTCCAAAAGAGATGGTTGAGCAATCATTTGTGAAAGGATTGACGATATTCCATTCTTTATTATTCCCATGTCCATCTTCATCAAATCTAAGAAGATTGGATCCTTTTTAATTCTCATCAATGATAGAATCACTGGGTCCTTTCTACCTAGAGCATCTGCCACCTTGTTTGCTTTCCCAGGGTGGTAATAGATTGAGAAGTCATAGTATTTGATCAGCTCTATCCATCTTTGTTGGCGCATATTCAAATCTTTCTATGTGAATATATACTTGAGGCTTTTGTGATCTGTATATATTTCACACTTCTCCCCAAAGAGGTATTGTTACCAAATTTTCAAAGTGAAGATTACTGAAGCCAACTCCATATCATGCGTTGAATAGTTTTTCTCATGAACTTTCAATTTCCTTGAAGCACAGGTAATGAATTTTTCATTTTTCATCAACACACAACCCAATCCCTTCTTCAAAGCATCACTAAATACCATAAAAAGTTCCCCACTTGTGGGTAGTGTGAGCATGGGTGCAGTGATAATCCTTATTTTCAACTCCTTGAAGTTATCTTCGCATTCATCACTCCAAGAAAATTTGTCTCCCTTTTAATTAATCTTAGTAAGAGGGTTTTAAAATAGTGATAAATTTCTCACAAATAAACCCCAGGAAGCTACAGATATCCGTTATAGATGTTGTCCTCGACCATCCCTCAATTGAATCTGTCATGAAGGGATCTATAGATATCCCATTTATTGTTATTATATGACCTAAGAATGAGATCTCCTTCAACCAGAACTCACACTTATTGGACTTTTCATAGAGATTATCCTTTAACAAGGTCTCTAGTATAGTGATCAAAT
Organism: Viscum album; assembly: GCA_963277665.1. NCBI lineage: Eukaryota > Viridiplantae > Streptophyta > Magnoliopsida > Santalales > Viscaceae > Viscum > Viscum album. Next base: position 2,100,379,427 of record OY728130.1, on the reverse strand, counting down.
GTTTCTCATTCTCCTCCTTGGTTTTGGAATATATTAGAATATCATCTATAAAGACTACCACAAATTTGTAGAGGTAATCTCTAAAGACTCTATTCATCAATTCCATGAATATTGATGGATCATTAGTGAGTCCTAAAGGTATTAATATGAATTCATAGCACCTGTACCTTGTACGAAAAACAGTATTGGGGATATCCTCCTTCTTCACCCTTAATTTGTAACATCCCAACTGCAGATCCACCTTGGAGAAGTATTGTGCTGCACATACCTAATCAAATAAGTCATCAATTAGTGGTAGGGGATACTTGTTCTTTATTGTTATTTTGTTGAGCTCACGATAATCAATGAAAAGGCGCATTGACCCATCCTTCTTCTTGACAAAGAGGACTGGTGCACCCAATGGTGAAGCACTTCTGCGTATAAACCCTTTATCCAGATTCTCCTATAGTTGTTTCTTTAGATCTTCAAGCTCCACAATATCTAGTCTATATGGATTCTTGGATATTGGAAAATCCCCAGGTATAAGATCAATCAAGAATTCAACATCTCTTCTAGGAGGAAGACTAGAAAATTCCTTAGGAAACACTTCAATAAATTCCCTCACAATAGGCATGTCTTCAAGGATAGTTGTTTCCTTAGACTCAATAATCTGAGCAAGATACGTGTGCTCATAAGGCAGTAATATCCACACTTAATATGATGGTACTAAAGAAGATTCATACTCCTCATTTCACTTGTACATAATCGGGGGTCGATTCACCATATGGAGAGTGATTTCTCTCTCATGGAAATTTATGTTGGTTCTATATAGGGAAAGTCAATCTATACCAAGAATTGCATCAAATTCCAACAGAGGAAGTAAGACGAGGTTCAACATGAATTTCAATCCACAAATTGTGATAGGGGAGGAGTTATATTCATGGGATGCAATGATTTCCCCATTTTACATTTTAATAGACATCTTTAATTCCGTGATTTATGGTGATGTTGGGATTATTCTACTAAACTTTTGGGATATAAAAGAATCCATAGAAATAGAATAAAAAATCACGTTTTCTATTCTTGAATGAATAACTAGTAGCACATGAGCCTCATCCTAGTTGGTGAGGTATCCTTAAGTGCATTCACAAGACCCAGGTTCAAAACCAGGTAGAGGCATATTTTTGGGGGTACTGTAGCAGTATTGTAGCAGTACTGTACAGTGTAACGACACTGTAATAGAATTTTACACTGTGCAGGAACTGTAGCAGACACTATAGCAGTTACTGTAGCAAGTACTGTTCGGTACTGTACCATCTGGAACTATTCACCTTGGGCCACTGGTTTGGGCTTGGAGTCCTTAAGGATTTTGGGACACCCAGTCCTTCTGGTCAGTAGGGATTTCAGGCCACCTTTAAGGCCCTCAGGCCACCTCAAGGCCTTCGGGCCACATGCAGTTGCCTCAGACACACTACAAAAAAGAAGCAGCCCCAGAAGAGGATTCAGAGCAGGTGCACTTACCATAGCAGATCCAAATGGATTTTTCAGAATGAGAGGGTATGGATATGCCATCGGGACTAGCCCATGCTTGCACAGGAAGCCTAGCCAAATGAACATTCAAAGGTGGAGAGCTACTATCATGAAGCAGATGCTGGGGAGGAGCAGTTCCTTGTAGATAGTTTGGTTGATTCACTAAGACCTTCGGGTTGTGTAATCTTCTAAGCCTACAGGCCTTGAAATATCTGAGCCTATAGGCCTTGTAAGGGTTCCCCATAATACCTTGAAAGGGGGATTATCAAAAATCAATAAAAATGAAGGCCTTCGGTCCATTCGGGAAATGAATAACTAGCATACCTATCACCACTTTATTTTTGGGGTTTGCTTCGGTGGTAGTGATGGAAAAATATATCCCTTGCTACCTTGGAGTTTGTTAGTTGCCTCTGAAAACCCTTTTCTTAGGGAACTGATTTGAAAAGTGCCCTGGTTCTTTGTAGTTGAAGTAATGAACAATGCATTGAGGGTCAAATAGAGTGTTCATATCCTCTGTCACAGCAATGGGTTTTTCTTGAGGGAAAGAAATTCCCTTTCCATCTTAAGTTGGGGGTTGTGTGGAAAATGTTTATCAAAAAACATTTTCTAGAAATCCTTCCATTCCAATTCCTCGATATCTTCCTTAGGATTCATATTTTTGATCAATGTCCACCATTGATCAGTTTCACCCTCCATACGATAAGAATCCAAAAGAAACTTTTATTGTTCATAACATTGAAGGATGGAGAAAATCTTTTCAATGGAGTTGATCCATTGTTTGGCGATTGAGGGATCAAATGATCCATTAAAATTAGGAGACCTTTGTCTCATGAAGCTCCCAATTATGGATTGTTCTTTCTTAGGGGGGTTTGTACGTTCCTCTTGACCCATGTTTCTATTCAAAACTTGAGTTAACTGAGAGAGTATCATGACAAAGTTTGTGATTTCCACTCCCATCGGATTGGGCATCTCATTAGAACAATCATCAAATTGATCTTCACATCAGTTGTTAGCCCGATTCCTCATATTACCATCTATTGGATGGAATAAAAGTAATGTTAGGGGTAACACATAAAGGGGAATCCAAATACAAAAAGGGATAACTTATAAATTACATTTATTTCTTTAACTTATGAATTTATAGGCTTCAATCTATGTTATCCATGATATACTTCCCAACATATATTCTTAGGGGAATATTTTTATTACCTTAATAATGGTTCATACTAAGATTATGAATTTACCAAAGAATATCACTTGAGAATTTCATAACTAAGAGTGCAGCAAGGCCTGTTGTTGTGCACCAGTTCCTGTTCAAGTCTAGTTCAAAGCGGTGTTTTCAGGTTTTACCTCTAGATACATCTGTTCCAGAGCCACCTCTACTTGTTCATATCCAGACAGGGATCATTTTCTTAATAAACCACTTAATATATACTCACCAAAATTTGGGGATGTTTTTATTATACTCAGTCTTATCCCCAAGGCTTTCACTAGGGGTTTTCAATCCTAATCCCAAAAATAACTAAATCTATCCTCTGATACAAACTATAACAACCCTGATCTTTATTACACACTTAAACATGGTTTATTACATAAACTTACACTTAAGTCAACTATGAGGATTTAGAGGTATAGTTTCTTGGGAAATTAGGAACATTACATGAAAACTTAATATATAAAATACAACATCTTTATTGAAAATTTATTTTACATTACCATAACATTCCTTCATACTTAGCATTGCATGGGATAACCTAAGGACATGCATAAGAAAAGGGTGAGCTATAAAACCCAGAAAGGGAGTAAACAAGGCATAAAATGAATAATATAGTACATTTTAGGAAATATAAATATAAATGGATCATAAGAGAAACATTAACATAATGACATGATATAACATGATTATCATAACATGGAAATGTAACAACAACATTTAACATGACATTAGTATGAGCCAAAGCTCATTGCACATGGAGAATGAGTAAACCCTCATTGCACTTGAATTAGAATGAGTAAAACCTCATTTCAATTGAATTATCATGAGTAAACCCTAATTTCACTTGATGTATCATGATACTAATCTTTACCCAATGCATTGGAATGCTATCGAGGCACACACTTTATAAACATTTCATTTCATGCATAAGTGTGCCACATGGATTATATAACATGGAATCATTCAACATCATAATTTATTACATGATAAAGGAATTTTTAATACATAAATGAAACTATATAATCAATAATTATATTTGAATAAAGGTAAATACCCTTGATAGAGAAATGTGTATGGTATTCACTTACATAATGATTTTGGCATGAGAAATTTTGGCAGCATAACGACATCAAATAGAAATCGTAAAATGGGTTGATGAGAGATAAAAGGGTATATCATAATTTATACATTAAATGGACAACAAGGGTGTCATATAACATAATATCCCAACATATGTAATGGAATTTAGATGCATAATATAGAAGAATTTCTTGAATGTAAATGAGAAGAGAGAAATTCCTTATGAAATTTCAGCATGGTAACAGGTGTACATGGGAGGCATTAATGAGAGATAAAGAGATCTATCATCATTAAAAAATAAGGAGGGAAGTATGGGGTAGGTGAAAAATCATACCCCAAAATTTTTAATTGAAAATAAAAGGGTATAACAATATAAAGAAATTTGGACAAAAATGAGAAAGGAAGAAATCCCTTACTTGGAAGTGTGATCCCAAAGGCTTGGAAGAGGCTTGAGAGAGGCTTATAGGGAGCTTGGGGTGACTTTGGAGGATTATATAGAGAGGAGGGAATAGGTTGGTCGATCTATAAAGGTTTTTATATAAGAGGAATGGGATATTGAGTGGGTTTATATAGGAAAGGAGAGGGAATTCTTTATTATTTAGGTTTTGGACACTACACATTAAACTAATCAAAACTATAAACCATCCCATGTGTTTTTCCAAAGTGGAGTGGAAAAAATTATTTTATAAGGCCAATGTCTGAACTTATTAAAATATTAGTCTTTATTATGTGGAGGTGAGTCACACTCTCAAGGAAATCATTTTAAAATGTTAAAATATTTTTTAAGTTTTGGAGGGACCACTTAGACACCATAAAATTAATCAAAAAAAAAAAACTCTAAAATCAAATTATTTTAAATATAAAACATATATTGGCTGAAAAAACTTTTTATAGTATTTTATTAAATCACTATTAGGTCATTATGATGTCATAAAACACATTATATATTTAAAAAGTATTTAATTTTTACCAAAAAATCCGACAGTCTCAGAAAATTATGAAAAATTACCCATTAGATAATTTCGACATCCTGAATCCAAAAATAATATTCATTTTATCTAAATAATTTTCTAAATATGTGAATTTTTACTTTTAAAATAAAAACCGACATTTATAAAAAATTCATGGGTTTTTATAAAAACAACTTTCAACCCTTAATAAAAATTACAATTGTATTCATAAAAATTGTATGATAATTTATATTTAATAAAATTAATTTAGATATAATATTTTATTAAAATATTATTTAATTAAAAAATCCATTAATTCATCAAAAATAGATTTCTTAATTTAATATTAACTAAAAATACTATTTGTGATTTTAAAAACCATTTACATAGTAACAATAATAAAATGAATGTATATTATTTATAAAAAAAAATGCACATAATCATAGTTCTAGGGTATTGTTACATAACCCCTTATAACACCCGTATAAGACCTAAGGGTAAGGTGTGAGATGGTAACAAACTCTTGGGGAAACTTGGATAACATCGCTCAGGTGGTAATCTCTATTAACTTCCACTTCTCCCGTAGGAAATTCCATTCAAGCTTAACGTGTTGAAGCTCAGGTTGGGATTGGTCAAGAGAAAATCACAATGATGATACCTCCTTTTCGATCTCTGAAAAATGAGCTTTTTATGGATCAATTCTACTCGATGAGGACATCGCCTCATTTGTATGAGTAAATTGGATTTGTTAAAGCCCTATTTTTATACTAATAATGTGATCACTGTTCAAAGACTATGTTATAAATGATAACAATTATTAATGGTATTTTAAAATACAAAAACATAAAACCAAGGAAGTGAATATGTTTTATATAACAATTTTACATAATATACATTTAATTAGATTAATAGGAATTTTCATTAATAAAAGTTTGGGTCGTTACATTATAGGACCGTATACCCAGCTCCACATGGATTACCGGGCCCCGTGAGCTCACAGAGACCATTAAACTAACTCTCCTTTCATTTCCCAAACACAAACAACCAAAAAAACCAAATAACCCAAATAAAACCTGACTTACCCATGGATACTCGAGTCCCATCATGAGGTATGCTGGCCAGACACCCTACTTGCAACCAAAACCTCAAGTTTTGATAGTCCTATCTCTATTTTATCCCGAATATTCCCCAAATAACATGAACCAAAAAGAGCGTGACCTGCTCTGATACCATTTTTTCACAAACCAAGTTAGAGTTCCATCCAACTTGACACCCGATCCATTTTGTGGCATTTTCCAAAGGGCGTTCTCGATACCCATGGGTTGGAAACTAGTGCCTGGGCATCAAAAATATGCTATGAGAATGATTTCAACCAATTTTATAAGCATAAATAACCAAAAAAAATACACATAAAAATAATAAATAACCAAATCCAAATAAAGCACAATAATTTTCAGATTCAAGGTTTAAAACTTAAAATAAACTAAAAGGATATGAAAAAAGGGAACAATCAAGCCATCCCAAGAAACTCCATGTGGCAAGAGGAACATCACCCTCAAGACACCACCACTGACACCTGCATGAAGTGGAACTCTAACAACTGATTCCACCATCACCATGACACACCTTTACTTTACCCAGTTCATACATAACAAAGTCTACATACACCCAAAGGTGTATATAGGGTGTGATCCAAATCCTAGTAGGATTCCACCCAAAAGAAAAGATTTTATGCTATGAAATTAGAAGATATATTAACATGCACGTTTATACAAAACCTTTAAAAAAATTTCAAGATTTTTTTTTAAGAAAAACCATTCTCAAGGAAACACTTTCAAGGAAAACCATTTATAAAAAAATTTCTTTAAATAAAATAAAATATACACAAGGTACACTGTATGCCGATGGATGAAACCACCTTTTATAGGTGTAATGTCTTGAGAGAGCACCATGGGTAAATCCCTAAGGATAACTAGCATAAGTGAGTCACTAAGAACCTCGTACCTCAGTGAAACACGATATAAAAACCATAAACAAAAAATTTATCATGCACAAACCACTAGGAGGGAACACCCCATGGACCTAGTGGTCTCCGATCATCATCATAATTTAGTTAGTGTTGTAATCATCAATCATGTTAAGGAAATACAGGATTTTCCACTTCTGAGTCAACTAGCACAATCCACTAGAGGAATCCCAACTTTCTACTTCTGCATCACTAGCATACTAGTTCTAGTTTTCCCACCTAGATACCTAATATTCCCTTTGTTCTGAATACCATTTCACATATCCCACAAATCAATACATTCACAAATCAATTTCAATCATTACAATCACGCAAGGAAATCACCACTTTCACAAACAACACATGGGAACCACCATTTTCCATAAAAAAAATCACTTTTCATTTTACATAAACCAAAATCATTTAGAAAAACTTTTCTCACTATTTTCACAATTCATGAAACTCATTTGGAAACACTACAAGAAAATCACATAATCAATTTAACCATTTCCATGGTCCAAGCCCCTTTCAAATCTAAATACAAGCCGGTTTTACTTTAAAACATGCTTCCCATCATTTACACAAATCACAAGTCACATTTAAAGATGCACAAAAAAAGACAACATGCAAAAATAGTCCTTTTTTTGAAAACCCACTTTCAAACACATTCACACCTTAAGTGCCTTTGAAAACCCATTTTTAACCTTTCACATAATCATAAAAATACTTCCACGAAGAACCACAATTAATCACATACAAATAACAACCATTTTCTTTTTTAAAATCCACTTTCATTATACATGCATGCCTAAACACATCAAAAATATATTTGGAACCACAAAATTAAACCATAGAACAACTTTATGAAACAAATAAAGCAATTAAAAGTCATATAAAAATGTTAGGAGCATGAAAATACATACTTCTCACTTAAAAACTTCCATAAATTTGTGTGAAACTACAAACAGACCACCATGAGACCCTAACAAGGTAAGATCCAACAAAAAACATCAATATCTCACCCAACAACACAAGATCAAGCCCTCTCTAGGTCAAACACCCCACTGGAAATTGAGAACCCAAGAATGAGGTAAGAAAACCCTAGAAAGAGAGAATAAATCAAGGGAGAAATGACTCACTTGATGAATCCATGAAGTTCCTACACCAAAATCACCCAAAAGATGATGCCCAAGAGGTCTAAGAAGATTTATAGGAGGCTCCCATGGATAAAAATACCATAAGGGTCTAATGGGAGATGATTTAGGGTTAAACCTTGAGAGTACACAAGGGTAATTTTCAGATTTTTAATGGCCTGGACATGGTGCACGGTTTTCCAAACCATTCAGCAACAGTGCGTCCCTCATTATCCAAGAGGGACAAGCCGCATGGTTAGCCTGAATGGTTTATAAATTGTGCATTAGCCACTATAAAAAAATGACACATAGCCACAAGGTTTCCTAGGTAATGTCTATAGTTTCCCCTAAACATGCGCAAACCATGCGTCACCTGCTGAGAACCACCAAAACACTGTTTTACACCAAAAAACTCTTGAGAAACTCAAGGAAAAACATGGGATCAAAAATAAAGAAAAGAAATGCCTCAAAATTTAAACCCATCACACCCAGAATTCATGAGAAAAACTAAGATAAAAAAATGAACCTGGATAAAACATGAAAAAAAATCTGAGTGTGACAATGACGGTGGGAAAAACACTTGTGAGATGTATGATAAAACAAATATTTTGTTCACACCTTCGGTAAAAAGTGCCTCGTTCATAAAACAACAAGAATATTTCATTTAAACCTTTTTATAGAAAGTATAAAATGGGTAAAAATGACTTTAATAAATCATTAGAGAATATTAAAAAAATTCTTGAAAACATTTTATAGAAAATATAGACATGGAAGAAAATATTCCCAATCGACTATAAACACAAATTTTATTTTTCTTAAAACATTATTTTAGAATTTTGAGTACTTAGAGAGATAAAAATGAAAGGAAAACTTATAATTTTCATAAAAAACCATAGGAGAATAAAATATATGTGGTTTTAAATAAAAATATCATATAAATTCCTCTAATGGAAACTTAAACAGAAACAATCCTGAATAATGATGATATTGTGAAATAAACCCTTACCTCATGTCTAACTTTCTTTGTAAGAGATTTTAGCCACATGTATAATAAATTTAAATGCATTATAATTATATTATAGAACTATATATATACTTATAATATCATATATGACCCACTTATAATATTTCATTAATAATCTATTAATAATTCTTTATTAAAATCGCTATTTTCGAGTGTTAACTGTTTCAATTTTCATGTAAGTTTTGGTTCGATAGTTTTGGTCCATGCATCTTTTTCATGGTTCCATCATATCCAGAATTTTAATAATGATATAAATATCATATATAAGGACCTGACCTTAAAAATTATATAATATTGAATTAAATGAATAATTCACATTGAGGATATTTTTAGGTTTAGAGTTTTAGAAAATTAGGCCATAACTATTACATTACATCTCAAAAATACAAATTAGACACTTCTACTCAGTTTATGTTTTTTTAACAAAATAAAAACTCTTTGAAAAAAAAGTTTCATGTCTAGTTCCACATTTTACACAACATGACTTTTCCTTGATCACATCCTTGACCCTATTCATCTTTAAGTCCTGTGAAAAACATTTCAAAACTTGGGATGAGCATAAAAATCTCAGTAAGGGTTATAAAATAAAGAAAGAAATAATTAGTATATCAATAAATAAAAAACATAAACTCTTTTACATACCTCATAAAAACATAATATTTATGAATAACACATAATAATCACAAATCATAAAGGTAACTTGTGGCATCTATAACATACTTACATTGTAGCTTTTATAGTTACGTAGGGAGTCACATTTGGAATACCCATCACAGTATATTACCTAAATCTTTTAGGAGAAACATTCACATTTACCTCCATCACATTACCCAATGCATTTGAGAGCTATCTTGGGATCACCCATCCTAGGTTAATCATGGAACCACCCATAAATTTAAACAATGGCCAAGAACCATAACATATTCATAACACATAAAACAAACATAAAGGAAAGATAAAATTTCCACATTTCAATCACAATATATTATTTAAATCCATTATCAAAACCATTTTCAATACCAAAATATGTAAAAGAGTATATGGTATTTATTTTCCTTTTAAAAAGATTACAACTTGTTAAGGAAGCCAAAAGTTCAAATAATACTCGCAGCGGTGGAAAAGGTCGTTGTCACTGCTTAGTTAAAAAGAAAAATTCTTTTTTGTCATTTAGTAAAAATCCTTATATAAAAAGATTTCATTTTGATGAAATGAAAATTCAAAGGTGTTTATAAACCATATAAAAGAAAGTCATGTATAAAACAAAATATACCTCAATGAAAGGAGATTGAGACGAAGTCCCTTACCTAGTGTCTGACTTGACCCGCTTGTACTTTAATCTCCCGAATAATAAACTAAAGTTAATTTATACTTGCTTAAGAACCTTTTTAAAGTTTATTGTTCCTTTTATATCACTTATTACCATGTTATAAACATTATGCAGTCATTTAAGTTAATAACGGTCATTTTTTTGATATTTGGTACTTGAGTAAAAAATGAACACCTTATATTTACAAGTTGTCCATGTGGTCAATAGTCCATTATCTCCAGAATGATATTAATTATTTAGAGATCATATATATCATATATATTCAGTATATATATGTATTTATTATAGTACATATAATTTGGAGATAATAAATAAAATACACCATTCCTGAAGACAGTAAGTCGTACGTACGCATGAACACTACTTTCATTTTTATTTCATATTTTAATGGAATGAAAATATAATGATTCATAGGTATATTATAATTATAGTATAATATCATATATAATATCATTAAATCCATCCTTTATATTTCACACATATGGCATTAACGAGTCATATCACTTTGAGGGGGCGGTAGTCCGCACTTCCTCAAATGAAATTATCGCATTTACCCATTATAAAAACTATAAAAGTAGGCTATAAATGTAAAACACAGAAGAATAAAGAAAACATAAACATAATATATATCATATATATATATATATTTACATATTAATGGCCCCCATGAGAGGTGATAGGAGATAGTCGAACAATCATCGTTTCGCGAGGTGTTAGTTTGTCATCCACAAAAACAGTATGTTCTTCACCCATTGGATGGATATGTGTGTAAGCATAGTTAGAATCCTTATCATAACAACATTCTAGTATATTTAGGATAATTTTTTTGTTATAAAATAAAGTAATAAAAATATTTTAGGGGTTGGAGAAGTAAAATAAAAGAAAATAAGTTAAGAGAAACAGTTACCTTTAATCTGGGTAACTCCCTTTGGTTTGAACCAAAAGGACTTATTGAAGTGACTTCTGCCTAAGATAAGGATTATAGGTATAATAGAGGGATATTGAGATATTATTTGGGTAGGGGTTGGATGATCCAAGGGGCTTGAGAGGTGTGAGGAATGAGTTAGATGTGATGGATTTTTATAAGGGGGAGGAGGGGCTCTTTAGGAAAGTGTGAAGATATTATTTTATTATATAATTATATTCGGTTTCTAAAGCTCCAAAACTAATTAAAGTCTAAGATAATATAACTAATGGTCAAAATAAAATCATCCAATAAGAATTGGACAGTTTTTGGATATTTTTTTAATATTTATAATCTCATTTATTTAAATCATTTATTAATGAGGTAAATACTGTATCATTATTGTGTCATAAATAATTTAATTTATTTGATTTATAAAAATTATAAAAAAATACCATGATATATGAAATATTTTTATCTTTCCAATGAATATTTATAGTTGAAAATATGACTTATATAACCCCATGTAAAAATTAATTTACAAAAAGATATTTGTTTATGTCATTTTTGCCTTTACTTTAAGTTAATTAAAATAAAGTGTCATTATCACTCCCAAGTGGCCCCATGGGGTCCCAAAATCAACCCAAAAATGATAATGGTAGGATTTGTGTCAACAAATAGGATTAGGACACCTGTTAGGGTAATTTTATATTATTATAGTAATATTTTTTTACCCTTATTTACCAGATTTACCCTTTAACCATGGTAAATAAAATATTTACTGAAGTAAATATTCATAATGTCTAAAAATTAAAGTTACCTATTTAAACAATTTGGATGTCCTGATTACAAACATAGAATCCATTTTTCCAAATTCAAATCATAGAAGTGGAAAAAATTAATTTAAAATTAATTCTTACTGTCAAAATAAAAGGCGTGTTTTTAAGAAATAATAACTATCAAAAGATTGACACTTTTTTATGTCCAATTTTAAAGTGAAATTAATTAGAATAACCAAAATTAGATTAAATGGTAAAAATATAATCTAATTACACTTTAAAACCAATTAAAAAGATAATCTAACCATATAAATAAATTATATTAAAAGGCAGTTTTGAATTAAAATACAACATTTTTCACTTTTCATTAAAAATTGAATTTTATCAAAAAAATACTAAATATTTACCCAAAGTAAATTTTTATGTCCATATTCTATAGAAGAATTTTATTTGGTCAAATAGAACATATAAAAGTGACCAAAACTATATTTAAATAGGGTTCTCCATTAAAAGGCGATAAATCAACCATTTAAAGTAAATTATGCTTAAAATTAGATTAATTAACATTTTAAGGCTCTAAATTTTATTGGATAAATGTAAAAATATTTAATAAACATGTATAATCATATTTTAGTTAGTTTAGTTCATTCCCTTCAATACAACAGCTAGGCTTTAACTACCATTTAAAATAATAATATTATATTATTATTGTGCAACGTAAGATTTTAAAGAAACCCGTTGTTGCGTATTGGGTATGCCATCGAACATAGCAACCTATTTAAAGTAAAATTAAAATTTAATTCACAAATATTAATACAAATGAAAATGTATTATTTATTTATTTAACTAGGATGTTACATCCTTCCCCCCTTTTATAAATTGTGTCCTTGCAATTTTATTCACTTATCAAATAAATGGGGGTATTTATCTTTGAATTTTCAAATTCCCATGTTGCCTCTTCAACCATATGGGTTTTCAAAAAACCTTTACCTAGTGAATTATCTTATTCCACAAAACTTTCTCTTTACAGTCAAGAATCTGGACTGGTTGTTCCTCACAAGAGAGATTCTCTTCCAACTGAACTACCTCTGAGCTCAAAACATGAGATGGATCTGGCATATAATTTTTCAACATCAAAACATAAAAAAAATTGTACCTAGGATAGACATGGAGGTAAATCCACTCTGTACGCAACTGATCCAATTTACTCCAAGATTTCATAAGATCCAATGAACCTCAGACTCAACTTTCCCTTCTTACCAAGATGCATCACACTTTTTCATGGAGAAACTTTGAGAAATACATGATCACCTACCTCAAAAGAGAGATCCTTCCTCCAATTATCCGCATAACTTTTCTGCCTGCTTTGAGCTATTCTCATGTGCTTTTGAATCAACTGAATTTTTTTCCATCTCTTCTACCAATTCTGGTCCCATAAACTTCATTTCACCTACATTATCCCAAAATGCTTGAGTTTGACAATGCTTTCCATATAATGCCTCAAATGGAGCCATTTGTATACTAGAATGAAAACTGTTATTATGAAAATTCAACCAAAGAAAGATGTTTGTCCCAAATTCCCTGGAAATCCAATGAACAAGCACGTAGATATCCTCCAAGGTTTGAATTGTTCATTTTGACTACCCATCTAATTGAGGATGAAAAGCTATACTAAAATTTAATTCAGTACCCAACAACTTCTGAAGTCCTTTCAAAAAGTTTGAAGTAAAATTGAGATCATAATCAGATACAATGCAGAGGGGAACTCCATGCAACCTAACTATCTCTTTAACATACAACCGAGAAAGTTGATCCAGAGACAAAGTATCTCGAATAGGAAGTAAATGAGAATATTTAGTCAATAGATCAACAATAACCTGTATTTCATTATTACCTCGTGATGTCTTCGATAATCCCACAATGAAGTCCATGGATATATTTTCCCATTTCCACTCCATCACCGATAAAGACTGAAGCATCCCTTTTAGTAACTACCTCTCTACTTTAACCTGCTGACAAGTCAAACACTTCCCAGTAAAATCATCAATATCTCTTTCCATTCTATCCCACCAGTAATACTCCTGAAGATATCTGTACATCTTAGTACTACCATGATGAACTGAAAATGGGGAACTATGAGCTTCACATAATAACTCATTCTTCAACTGTGAATTATAAGGCACACATAATCTTTTCCCAAACCTCAAAACACAATCATTATCAACATTAAAATCAGGCAACTTACCCTTTTGAACCAACTATACCTTTTTCTATAACTCACAGTCTTCCTTCTGCGCTTGCTTAATACTGTCTGATAGAGATGATTTCACTAACACCTGAAACAAAACATAAGAATTTCATTCACCAAAAAATTCTATTACAAAGTTCATCAAATAAAAAACCAAAGGATATCGTTCTAAATGTAACATGGTTAATGTAGCATTACTTTTCTGACTCAAAGCATCAACCACTTTATTTACTTTTCCCGGATGGTAAAGGATCATGTAATCATAATCCTTAATTAATTCCAACCATATCCTATGTCTCATGTTCAATTATTTCTGAGTGAATATATACTTTAAAATTTTGTGGTTAGTATATATTTTACATTTTACTCCATACAAATGATTCCTCGAATTTTTTAAAGCAAAAACAACAGCAGCTAATTCCAAATCATGTGTAGGGTAATTTAACTCATGAGGTTTCAACTGACGTGAAGCATAAGAAATTACCTAATCATTCTGTATAAGGACACAACAAAGTCCTTTCAATGAAGCATCACTGTAGATAACAAACTCACCATTTCTGGAAGGCAGTTTCAAAACTAGAGCATTCACCAATCTTCTTTTCAATTCCTGAAAAAAATCATCACATTCTCTTATCCAAATGAACTTAACACCTTTTCTAGTTAACTTAGTTAATGGGATAGATAAATGTGCAAAATTTTCAACAAACTTCTGGTAATAATCTGCCAAACCAAGAAAACTACAGATCTTGGTTATATTTGTGGGTCTTTTCCATTCTTTAACAACTTTTGTTTTAGCAGGATCAACAGTTACGCCATTTTTTTAAATAATGTGACCAAGGAAAGAAATTTGTTGTAACCAAAACTCACACTTTCTGAATTTCTCATACAGTTTCTTTTCTTTTAAGGTTTGCAATACAACCCTTAAATAACTTTCATACTTCTCTTTAATTTTATAAAAAACCAAAATATCATCAATGAACACAACCACAAACTTATCCAAGAACTCACAGAGAATTATATTCATAAGATCCATGAATATAGTAGGTGAATTGGTTAACCCAAAAGGCATAACTACAAATTCATAATGTCTATATCTAGTATGAAACATGGTCTTCAGAATATCTGATTCTTTTACTTTCAACTGATGGTACCCCAATCTCAAGTCAATCTTCGAAAAATACTGAGCTCCCTAGAGATGATCAAAAAAATCATCGATATGAGGCAAAGGATAATTGTTCTTTATAGTGATGTTATTCAATGCTCTATAATCAATGCAAAGACTCATTTAATCATCTTTCTTTTTAAAAAATAAGACAGGAGCACCTCATGGTGATGTACTAGGTCAAATGAAACCTTTATCTCATAACTCCTACAATTGCTTCTTTAACTCTAAAAGTTCAATTTGTGCCATTCGATAAGGGGGTTTTAAAATTGGATTAGAATCAGGAACTAATTCAACAATAAATTCAACTTCCTGATCAGGTATAATACCAGACAACTCATCAGGAAAAAAATCAAGGTACTCATTTACCACTGACACATCATTAATTTCAAAACTTCTTTTATTTTCGACAATATGTGCAAGGTAAAATTCATTTCCATCTTTTACTAGTTTCTCAGCTTCCTGATATGTTATCAAAAGAAAGGGTTCATTCTTGTACACAAACTGAAAATATTTCTGAAAATAAACATCTTTAGGTCTACAGTTAATATTATCATGATAAATAGAAAGCCAATCCATACCCAAAATAACATCAAAATATACTAGAGGAAAAAAAATAAGGTTTGTAGGTAGATTCTTCCCATACACAAGAACATGAAGGTTCTTATGTTTTCTTTTTGTCTCAACATATCCTCTAGGTGTTTTTACCATAAGTTAAGTATTCATATCTTGAGATGGAATTCCCAATTTACTAGAAAACTTCTCAAAAATGAAAGAGTGTGTAGACCCTAAATCAAACAACACATTGACATAATCTGAATAAATAAATAGCATATCTGATACTACTTCATTCGATGTACCAACATCTGCTGAAGTAGTTGAAAAGGATTTCACCACCCCTTTCTGCTTTTAGTCTGGCTGCTTTCCCTCAGTTGAGTTCTTCATTGGACACTCATTTGCATAATGACCCATTTTATTACACTTAAAACATTTTACTGACTATAAATCATATTTTTTCTTACCATTACCTTGATCTTTTTCAGTGCAATTGCGAGCCTTATGTCCCATTTTACCACATCAGTAGCACTTACCAGAATTCAAAAGATATTCCCTAGAATGATTTTTACCATAATTTTCACAAACTGAAAACTTAAGTTTCTCACCATCAGACTTTTTTGAAGAGTTCTTCCATTTTGACTGCCACCTCTACATCCTATTCTATTGTTTTTCAAAGAACATCTGATCATCAAAAAACTCCATTTCCACCTTCTCCGCACAACGAACAAGTTTTTCATTACTTTTGAACTCACGAGAAGATAAATCCCTTCGATACTTTGGCTTTAAAACTGAGTAAAAACGGTTGATTTTACTATCAAGATCTCATATGAAATTTGGAGCATACCTTGCCAGTCGAGTGAATTTTGCTTCATAAGCAGCCAATGAGTCACTATCCTTCCTCAATTCCAATAATTGTTTTTCCATCCTAATATGAACCACTTTAGCTAAATATTTCTCAAGAAACATAACTTTAAATTCATCCCAATCAAGAGCATCAATCTCCTCACTATCCCTGATATTTTTCATCATCGAACACCACTGATCACCTTCACCTTCAAAATGGTAAACAAAAAGACTAACCTTTTGATGTTCTGAACACCCCATGACATCAAAAAATTTCTCCAATGCTTTAATCCACCCTTCTTCTAGTATAGGGTCAGATGATCCTCTAAATGATGGGGTATGTTGCCTCATGAAATGCTCCACTACTGACATGTTCCTCTGTGGTTGATCTGGATGATCTCGTGCATGGATACCACCGCTATTTATAGCCTGAGTCAACTATGCCATCACTACAACAAACTATTCATTTCCGATTCCGACCATCTTAGCTTGTTGATTTGGAAGGTTTTCTTCCTCCTGATGTCGTCCCAATATAGCTGCCTTGTTTCCTCTGCGGAAAACCATCTTGAACACATAAATATCTTAGGTGAAGCAACATGGTAATCTATAAATGCTATATCATTTCAATCATAACTTAAAATAAAAATAATTTATGGATATTAATTTAACTATATTCTAACTCCTAAAGTTGTCTAAACCAACCTATGATACCAACTATAAGGACCTGACCTTAAACATTATATAATATTGAATTAAATGAATAATTCACATTGAGGATCTTTTCAGGTTTATACTTTTATGAAATTAGGCCATAACTATTACATTACATCTCAAAAATACAAAGTAGACACTTCTACTCAGTTTCCATTTTTTTCAAAAAATAAAAACACTTTGAAAAAATGTGTCATGTCTAGTTCCACATTTTAGATAACATGACTTTTCCTTAATCACATCCTTGACCCTATTCATCTTTAATTCCTGTGAAAAACATTTCAAAACTTGGGATGAGGATAAAAAGCTCAGTAAGGGTTATAAAATAAAGAAAGAAATCATTAGTCCATCAATACATACAAAACAAAAACTCTTTTACATACCTCATGAAAACATAAGATTTATGAATAACACATAGTAATCACAAATAATAAAGGTAACTTGTGGCATCCATAACATAATTATGTTGTAGCTTTGATAGCTACATAGGGAGTCAGATTTGTAATACCCATCACAGTATATTCCCTAAATCTTTTAGGAGAAACATTCACGTTTACCTCCGTCACATTACCCAATGCATTGGAGAGCTATCTCAGCCTCACCCACCCTAGGTTTATCATGGAACCACCCATATATCTAAATAATTCCCAAGAACCATAACATATTCATAACACATAAAACAAACATAAATGAAATATAACATTTCCACATTTCAATCACAATATATCATTTAAATATATTGACATAACAAATACATTATCAAAACCATTTTAAATACCAAAATATGTAAAAGAGTATATGGTATTTATTTTCCTTTTAAAAACATTATGGCTTGTTAAGGAAGCCAAAAGATCAAATAATACTCACAGCGGCAGAAAAGGTCATTGTCACCGCTTACGTTAAAAAGAAACATTCTTTTTTGTCATTTAGTAAAACACCTTGTAGAAAAAAATTCCATTTGATTGAAATGAAAAGTTAAAGGTGTTTATACACCGTATAAAATAAAGTCGCGTATAAAACAAAATATTCCTCAATGAAAGGAGATTGAGATGAAGTCTCTTACCTCATGTCCGATTTGACCCGTTTGACCTTTAATCTTTTGAATAATAAACTAAAGTTAATTTCTACTTGATTAAGAACCATTTTAAAGTTTATTATTACTTTTATATCACTTATTACCATGTTATAAACATTATTCAATCATTTAAGTTAATAATGGTCGTTTTGTCGATATTTGGTGCTTGAATAAAAAATGAACACCTTATATTTACAAGTTGTCCAAGTGGTCAATAGTACATTATCTCCAGAATGATATTAATTATTTAGATATCATATATATCATATATATACATTATATATATGTATTTATAATAGTACATATCATTTTAATATAAGAAATGAAATCCACCGTTAATGGAGATGGTAATCCGTACGTACGCATGAACACTACTTTCATTTCTATTTAGTATTTTAATGGAATGAAAAAATATTTATACATATGTATATTATAATTACAATATATTATAATATATAATATCATTAAATCTATCCTTTATACTTCCCACATATGGCATTAACGAGTCATATCACTTTGAGGGGGCAGTAGTCCGCACTTCCTCAAATGAAATTATCGCGTTTACCCATTATGGAAACCATAAAGGTAGGCTATAAATGTAAAACACAGAAGAATAAAGAAAACATAAATATAATATATATCATATATAAATATATTTCCATCTTAATGGTCACCATGAGAGGTGGTAGGAGATAGTCGAACAATCATCGTTTCGTGAGGCGTTAGTTTTCCATCCACAAAAACAGTATGTTCTTCACCCATTAGATGGAGGTGTGTATAAGTGTAGTTAGATTACTACTCATAAAAACATCCTAGTATATTTAGGATAATTTTTTTGTTATAAAATAAAGTAATAAAAAGAGTTTAGGGGTTTGAGAAGTAAAATAAAATAAAAGAAGTTAATAGAAACTGTTACCTTTAATTTGGGTAACTCCCTTTGGTTTGAACCAAAAGGACTTCTTGAAGTGAATTATGCCTAAGGTAAGGATTCTATGTGGAATATAGGGATATTTAGAGATTATTTGGGTAGGGTTTGTATGATCCAAGTGGCTTGAGAGGTGTAAGGAATGAGTTATAAGTGAGGTCTTTTTATAAGGGGGAGGAGGGGCTCTTTAGGAAAGTGTGAAGATATTATTTTACTATATAATGATATTCAGTTTATAAAGGTCCAAAACTAATTAAAGTAAAATATAAGATGACTAATGGTCTAAATAAAATCATCAAATAATAATTGGACAGGTTTTGGATATTGTTTTAATATTTATAATCTTATTTATTTAAATCATTTATTAATGAGGTAAATACTACATCATTATTGTGTCTTAAATAATTTAATTTATTTGATGTCTAAAAATTGTAAAAAAATACCATGATGTAGGAAATATTTTTATATTTCTAATTAATATTTATAGTCTAAAATATTAATTATATAACCCTATGTAAAAATTAATTTAGAAAAAGATATTTTTTTATGTCATTTTTTCCTTTACCTTAAGTTAATTAAAATAAAGTGTCATTATCACTCCCAAGTGGCCCCATGGGGTCCCAAAATCGACCAAAATATGATCATGGTCAGATTTGTATCAAAAAATAGGATTAGGTCACCTATTAGGGTAATTTTATATTATTATAGTAATATTTTTTTATCCTTATTTACTAGATTTACCCTTTAACCATGATAAATAAAATATTTATTGATGTAAATATTCATAATGTATAAAAATTAAAGTTACGTATTTACACAATTTGGAACTACTGATTCCAAACATGGAATCCATTTTTCAAAATTCAAATCACATAAGTGGAAAAAATTAATTTAAAATTAATTCTCACTATCAAAATAAAAGGCGTTTTTTAAAGAAATAATAACTATCAAAAGATCTGACACTTGTTTATGTCCAATTTCAAAGTGAAATTAATTCAAATAACCAAAATTAGATTAAATGGTAAAAATATAATCTAATTAAACTTTAAAACCAATTAAAAATATAATATAACCATATAAATAAATTATATTAAAATACCGTTTTGAATTAAAATACAACATTTTTCACTTTTCATTAAAAACTGAATTTTATCAGAAAAATACTAAAAATTTACCCAAAGTAAATTTTGATGTCCCGATTCTAAATAATAATTTTATTTGGTCAAATAGAACATATAAAAGTGACCAAAACTATATTTAAATAGGGTTCACCATTAAAAGGCGGTAAATCAACCTTTTAAAGTAAATTATGCTTAAAATTAGATTCATTAACATTTTAAGCCTCGAAATTTTATTGGATAAATGTAAAAAAATTTAACAAAAATGTATAATCATATTGTAGTTAGTTCAGTTAATTCCCACCAATAAAATGGCAATGCGTTAACTACCATTTAAAATAATAATAATATATTATTATTGTGCAACGTAAGATTTTAAAGAAACCCGCTGTTGTGTATCAGGTACGCCATCAAACATAGAAACCCATTTAAATTTAAATTAATATTTAATTTAAAAATATTAATAAAAATTATAATGTATTATTTATTTATTTACCTGAGATTTTACATCATATATATTCATTATATACATATTTAGAATCATTATTTAATGGAGGATATGAAAAATGAATCACATAGATTCGTGGAGGCGATAGTCTCCACATACGCACAAATAAAATTATCATTTTTTAACATGTGGAAGAGTAAGGAGATAAATTTTATATTAAATTTCCATAATCATAATTATTTCATAAATATCATATATAAAATTTATATACATCATAATAACCATCCATGAATGATGGTGATGAAAAAATAAATATATCACTTCATGAGGCGGTAGTCCGCACATGCACACAAACAACACTTTCATTTTCCATTTGATAGAGAAGGATATGAATAAAGGCTCTTCTATGTGATTCTATATAGGTCATATTTATGTTTAATTTTGGGTCTAGTTTGTCTCTTTTTATGTTCTAAAGGGTTTGAGGAGAAAGGAGTAAAAAATTTGGAGTTTTGAGAGAAACAGGTCTGGCGCACAATCTATACACGATTAGTAGTAACTGTGCGGTAACCATGTGATATAAATCTATTGGTTCTATAGGTTATTTCAATGGGTTTATCATGGTTTATCTAAAAATGTTGGTGACTAATAAATATGTGAGAGTGGATGGGTATGGGTCTAGAGATGGTGACACAGATTGTGCATGGTTTTTCTAACTATGTGGATATTCCCATGAAACTATGCACTTTGGTTTTCAAGGTTTAGTAGATACCACATAATTAGTGAATGATTTATCTAACCGTGAAGCCTAACCAGCGATCCGTGAAGGTTTCATAAAAGTGAAAAAATTACCTTGATTCCCTCACTCGTTTTAACCTCCAGTCTCTTCCTAATTCCATATTAGCTCAAAGCAGCCCTTCCTTGAAACTTCAATGGACTCCCCATTGATTACTTTTCCATTCTCGATCGATTTGGGTGAATATCATCAAGGTATGTATAAATCTCCAATAGACTTATCTTTTCTCAAGATCTTATCATGATCTCTCTTCTGCTTGACCCATTGAAACCCTAATGGGTCGTGATTTTTGGATCTAGAGGATTTTATGGGGAATTGATGATGTTACTTTTGTATCTAGGATTGTGAGGAACAAATCTCTTTGATTCCAATCTCCATTTTAAAAGGTGAACGTTTTTTCTTCATTCGAAAGGTAGGTGTCTCTATCCAATAGATTCTTTCCCATGGAAAAGATAAATGTTCTTGTGTTTTGACACATGAAAATGGTTGTTTTGATGTTGTCAATAGATAAATTGAAACCCATGATTCTTAATTGGTATTTGGTGGTGATGAGAAACATTTTAAAGAGGTTTTTATTTAATATGGTTTTTATAAACTTTAATTGTTCGATGAATTTCCACAAATATAATTTGAAAATACCGGTCTTGGATTCTCTTACATGTGATGGTAGTCTTTAGAACTTGGGGAAGAACTTGGGATACATGGTTTGGTAGGGACCTAGGATTAAATATGTTAACTAGAGTTCCATGAGTGTCTTGGTATTGTAGACTCTTTCTTGCGGCCCATTAGAACATTATTAGTAGACATTACATGAATGATTTTGATTTACTTTCCCACTTGTTTTAATATGTATGGATTTATTGGTTATTTATCTTTATTAAATAAAACATGTTTTACTTCCATGATCTTAATTCTTGGGATATTTAATGTTTTAAAAAGGAAAACCAAATGGATGTTTTATGAAAATGTATTTTCATATGTACAGCTTTATGAAACTGGTTTTGTTTTAAAACTAAAACTAACAGTTTCATGGTGATAGAATTTTTATAGATTCGTGGTGGTATCCTATTGGGTGTTTCCTCACACCCTAAATATGCCTTTGGTCATATATAGATTTGTTTTTTTAGGATACCGGTAAAGGGAATATCATCACGTGGCATAAAAGATTATCTTGGTTAACACTGCCTTCATAGTGGGTTGCTTATAGAGGTGATGGATGTTTACATGGAGACATGGTTTTTGTTTTGTTTATGAGATTTAACCATTGGATTAGTTTTTGTATGTATCATGGGTGTGTTCCTATTATTCAATTTTGTACTCTGGTTGTTTACCCTTATCCTATTGTACATGAGATATGTTATGTTCAGTTATCTTTCAGGGTGAAGTCACTCCCAAGGTTTTATATGATGATACCCAGGTACTTGTCGCCAACCCATGGTGATTGGGAATGTACTTCGGCCCTTGTGTAGAGCTATCTTGGGTGACATTTCAAGTCAAACCAAGTTGGTTCATTACAAAATGGTATCAAATCCATTACCTATCCAAAAGTGCAATGACTGTAATGACCCAAACTATTATAAATAAAATCCTCCTTATGATTAAATTAAATGGATTATTATGTAATATTATTAAATAAAATATATTAAATTCTTTAGTTTTATTATAACCTATCATATTTAAATGACCGTTAAGAATATTTAGCATTTATAATATATCCATTTAACAATGATAACATGATTAGTATAAATATAAGGTTTGAACAAATCCAATTGACAAAGACAAAGGAAGTGATGACCACAACTAGTAGGATCGTACCCTAGGAAGCCCAATTATCGGATCTTCCAACGGAGATAACATCATTGTGATTTTCCCTTGACTAATCTCAAGCTGATATCCAACAACTTAAGTATGAGAGAAATCTTTTATGATAGAAGTTCAAAATCATCAAGATCACGAACCAAACCATGTACGCTGAACCACCCCATGAGAGTCTCATCGTCGCACACTTTACTCTTAGGAAATTTTCTGGTGTATTAAAGGTATATGTATCAAGACCCGGGTGATATGAGTATGTATATTCTAGATATATTTTCATCCTATTATTTTTATTTTTTATTTTTTTATTTTGATACAATAAAATACCAATAGTATTTTTGGGTAATATTCAAATTCAATTAAGGAATTTATTTTGATGAATTAATGGATTTTTGAAATAAATAATATTTTAATAAAATATTATTATTAAATAATTTTTATTAAATATAAATGATCATATAATTTTATGAAGTCAAATGTAAATTTTATAAGGGTTTGAAAACTGTTATTATCAAAAAACCTAACATTTCTCAATAAATGCCGATTCTTATTTTAAAAGTTAAAATGCACATATTTAGAAAATTATTTTGATAAAATTATTATTATTTTTTGAATATTAATGTTGAAATTATCCAATGGTAAATTTTTCATAATTTTCTGAGAAAGTTGAATTTTCGGGTAAAAATTAAATATCATATAAATATACTTTTTGTATTATGAAATCATAATGAACTAAAAGTGATATAATAAATACTATAAAAGATATATAAAAAAATATATGTTTTATATTAAAAAAATATATTTTAAGTTTATTTGATCAATTTTATAAAGCTATTATGAATCCTCCAAAACCATTAATATATTATAAGGTTTTAAAATCATTTCTTTAAGAGTATGACTCACCTCCACATAAGAAAGGGAATTATTTTATTAACTTATACCCTTGGCCTTCAAAAATAATTAAAACCATTCCCATTTTTTATAAACCTTCAGAAAAAACCTTGGGAAGGTTTGTGGTTTTGGTTATTTTATTATATAGAGTTCAAAACCTAAGTTTGAGAAATAATAAAAAAATCCCCACTCATTTCCTATATAAACCCACCCAAGATCCCATTTATCTTCACTCAAACTCTATGAAACACATAATTACTATACCCTACCCAATATAGTGTCCAACCAAGGTTCCTTCAAGTTCTCAAGAAGCTCCTCCATAACATTTGGAGTCACACAGTCAAGTAAGGGATCCTCACCTTCCCTTATTTGTTAAAGTTTCTTTATTATATTATGACTTATATTTCCAATTCCTAATGTCATGATATTTCTTTACATATACCTATTACTACACTATAAAAATTATGAGATACCACTTTGTTTCTCATCAACCAATTTTATGAATTTTTAAGTGATGTCGTTATGCTATCGAAATTTCTCCGCGATTTTCCATACCAAAATAATTATGCAGTGAATACCATACCCATTTTCTATAAAGGGTGTTAAACTTTAAAACTTATACCTATTTGACTTGGGAATTAAATTTATTTATTCCACAATCTATGTTCATGGAATAAAATTTGATGATAAATGATTCCATGTTTTATGAACTATGTGACACACTTAAGCATGAGAATAAAATGAAAGTGGCAGGTGCACCCAAAATTATATAGCGCTCCAATACATCGGGTAACGTTTAGTATAATGAGACATAATTTTGGGATAAGGATTGAACCCAAATACTTTATGGAACATAATCCATCATGATGTCTTGGTATTTATCCTTTACCTATGTTTATGATGCATTGTTTTAAGTTGTTGCCACATTTTCCATGTTGGCTTTATGATTATCACACTATATCATTCCTTATTATTCATGTTCCTTTTATTCCCCATTGATATGAATATTTTATAACATGTATTATCTTATTCCATGTTTATTACCTTACTGAGATTTATATCTCATTCATTTCTTGTGTATGTCCCTAGGTTATCCCAGGTAATTTTAAGTGTGATCATGTTAAGGAAGTTTTCAATAAAGATAATGTTTTTTTTCTATTTTAAATTGTTATTTAATATACCTAATTCCCAAAGACACTAGAATTTTTCTTCTTCTTCATTGTATTAAGTGTAATATTATGTAATAAATCATGTATTAATGTAAAATAAAGAGCATGGTTTTTATAGTTGGTATCAAAGGAAAAGTTTAGTTATTTTTGGGATTAGGATTAGAAAACTATAGAAAAAGACTTAAAGATAAGAATAAGTTTAAGAAAATATCCCTAAATTTTCATAATTACAGATTAAGTGGTTTATCAAGAAAGTAAATCCATTTCTAGATACTACAAGTAGATGTTCCACTAGCACATATGTACATAGGGGTAAACCTGAAAAAAAACTATGTTGAGCTAGACTTGACTGGGAACTGGTGCATGATAATAGGCCTTACTGCACACCTGGTTTGACACTCCTGGGGGATTTTATTTGATAAATTCATAATCTCATTATGAACCACTATTAAGGAAACCAAAAAAATTCCCATAAGACTATATATTAGTAAATAGATCATGTATAACATAGACTGAAGCCTATAAATTCATAAGTTAAGGAAATAAATGTAATTTATAAGTTATCCCTTTAATGTCATTGAATTTCCATTTATGTGTTTAATATTTTAAAAATAATCACCCCTAATTTTCCCTTTATTCTATCCAATTGATGAAAATATGAGTAATCAGGTAAAAAATCAATGTGATGGGAAATGTGATGACTATCCCAACAAGATGCCCAACCTGATGGGAGTGAGAATCAAAAAATTTGTGACAATACTCTCTTAGACGAATTAGGTTCTGAATAGAAATTTGGATCAAGAGGACCTCCCAAATCCCCCTAAGATGAAATTAAGAGCTTTATGAGATAATGACCTACAAATTTCAATGGATTATCTGATCCCTTAATCATGGAACAATGAATCAACTCCATTGATAATATCTTCTCAATGTTTCAATGTTTCGAATAAGAGAAGGTTATACTAGTTGTTTATCATATGGAGGGAGAATTTGATTATCACACTATATCATTCCTTATTATTCATGTTACTTTTATTCCCCATTGATATGAATATTGTATAACATTTATTATCTTATTCCATGTTTATTACCTTACTAATATTTATAGATCATTCCTTTCTTGTGTATGTCCCCAGGTTATCCTAGATATTTTTAAGTGCGATCATGTTAAGGAATTTTTCAATAAAGATAATGTTTTTTCTATTTTAAATTGTTATGTAATATACCTAATTCCCAAAGACACTAAATTTTTTTATCTTTTCCATTGTATTAAGTGTAATATTATGTAATAAATCATGTATTAATGTGAAATAATGAGTATGGTTGTTATCGTTGGTATCAAAAGAAAAGTTTAGTTATTTTTGGGATTAGTATTAGAAAACTATAGAAAAATACTTAGAGATAAGAATAAGTATAAGAAAATATCCCTAAATTTTGGTAAGTATAGACTAAGTGGTTTATCAAGAAAATAAATCCATTTCTGGATACTAAAAGTGGATGTACCTATAGCACATATGTACATAGGGGTAAACCCTGAAAAAACTGTGTTGAGATAGACTTGACTGGGAACTGGTGCATGATAATTGGCCTTGTTGCACACCTATTTTGACACTCCTGGGGGATTTTATTCGGTAAATTCATAATCTCATTATGAAACATTATTTAGGAAACCAAAAAAATTCCCATAAGACTATATATTAGTAAATATATCATGTATAACATAGAATAAAGCCTATAAATTCATAAGTTAAATAAATAAATGTAATTTATAAGTTATCCCTTTAATGTAATTAAATTACCATTTATGTGTTTAATAGTTTAAAAATAATCACCCCTAATTTTCCCTTTATTCTATCCAATGTATATAAATATGAGGAATTGGGTAAAAAATCAATGTGATGGGCAACGTGATGACTATACCAACAAGATTTCCAACTCAATGGGAGTGAGAATCAAAAAATTTGTGACAATACTCTCTTAGATGAATTCGGTTATGAATATAAATATGGATCAAGAGGAGCTCCCAAATCCCCCTAATATGAAATTAAGAGCTTTATGTTATAAGGACCTTCGAATTTCAATGGATCATCTGATCCCTTAATCATGGAACAATGAATCAACTCCATTGAGAAGATCTTATCAATATTTCAATGTTATGAATAAGAGAAGGTTCTACTAGTTGTCTATCATATGGAGGGATAATATGATCAGTGGTGGAAATTGATCAAGAATACAAATCCTGGGGAAGATATCAAAGTGATGGGGTGGAAGAAATTATGGAAAATGTTTTTCGATAAATATTTTCCTTGTAATCTCTAACTTAAAATGGAAAGGTATTTCCTTTCCCTTAAGAAAAAAGACTACAAATATATCAGGGAGTATGAGGAAAACTTCACAATACTTGCATGATACACCTTTGGATTTATTATTACCACTGAATGCAAGGTTGATTGCTTCTTTGGTGGGATAAAACATAGTCTACAAAAATCCCCGGTGATCTGTGGATTTGATAGCTATGATAAAATTGTCCTATGTTCACTTAAAGTCTAAATGGAGATAAAAAAATCTCAAGGATATCATGAGGATAAGAAGTATAAAGTAGAGTTTAATTCTGACAGACTGATGGATAAATCTAATGGTGCCAAGAAATTTCAACATCCCACTTGTCAAAGGTGCGGAAAAAAGCACCCCAAAAATTTCCTAAGGAGAATGAGGAAATGATTTAGGTGTGGGAAGGAATGAAACCTACCTAACAATTACTGATAGGAGAAACCCGCTAATTCAATGGAGAAAATTAGTGCTTTGGTCAACCCTTAGTGTATTTTTCATTGCTTTAACTAAAAGAAACCATGGAAATTTGCAAACTAATGCAATAAGATAAGGGTTTTCAGAGATAACTAACAACCTCCAAGGTAGAAATGGAGAGCTTTCTCCATCACAACCACTAAGGTGTATCCTGACAATAAAGTGGTGACATGTAAATTGTTTATTTATTCAAGAATAGTGATCACACTTTTTGATTTTGGTTCTCACATTCCTTCATATCATGAAATTTTAGTAGAATTATTCAAATACCACCAAGAATCTTAGAAGTAGGGCTATCATTGAAAATGGAAAATGGGAAAATTATTGCATCCCAAGTATATAACTCCTCCCCTATCACAATTTGTGGGATAAAATTTCTAGATAACCTTTTCATACCACCTTTGGTGGAATTTTATGTAATTATGGGCATGGATTTACTTTCCCTATATAAATCAAACATAAATTTCCATGAAAAGGAAATCACCCTCTGTATTATGAATCTCCTCCTGATTCTGTACAAGTATAAGGAGGAGGATGGATCTTCTTTAGAACCAAAAAATGAAGCATGGATATTATTTTACTATGAAAAATAATATATAGATCAAATGAGTAAGTCCAAGGAAATAATCATCCTTGAAGACATCCCCATTGCATGGTAATACACTAATGTGGATCCTAAGGAATTTCCTTGTATTCCTCATATATGAGAGGTTTAATTTTTAATTAGTCTTATACCTTGGGTGTTTCTATTATCCAAGATTCCATATAAAATGGATGTTGTGGAATTTTAGGAGCTGAAGAAAAAACTATAGGAGAATCTAGATAAAGGGTTCATATGCACAAGTGCTTCACCATGGGGTGCACTAGTACTCTTTGTTAAGAAGAAGTATGGGTCATTGCACCTTTATGTTGATTATCATAAGCTCAACAAGATCACAATAGAGAAAAATAATCCTTTTCCATAGATTTATGACTTGTTTGATCAGCTACGTAGAGCACAATAATTCTCCAAGTTGGATCTAAAATCAAGATATTATCAAGTCAGGGTGAAGAAGGAGGATATACCCAAGTCTTCTTTTCATACAAGATAGGGGCACTATGATTTAATAGTAATTCCATTCAAACTCAAAAATTCTCAAACAATATTTATGGAATTGATGAATAATGTATTTAGGGATTACCTTGAAAAATTTGGGGTATTATTTCTAGAAGATATTATAATATTCTCCAAAACCAAGCAGGAGCATGAGGTGAATATGAGAACTATGCTAAAGACCTTGCGAAAGGAGAAGATTTATGAAAAGTACAACAAATGTGAGTTTTGGTTAAATGAATTACCATTCTTGGGGAATATCATCAAAAGCAATGGGATATATATATACCCTTCATATGTAGAAGAAATTTAAGGATGAATGAGGCCAATATCTATGAAATATATCTATAGTTTCCTTGAATTATCTGGGTACTATCATCGATTTGTGAGAAATTTATCATGATTTTAAAACCCTCTAACCAATCTAACTTGGAAGGAAGTCAAGTTTTCTTAGAATGATGAATGTGAAGAGAGATTAAGGGAGTTGAAAATGAGGCTTATAATTTCACCTATACTCACACTACCCACAAGTGGATAATTTTTTTTAGTATTCAGTGATGCTTTAAAGAAGGGATTGGGCTGTTTGTTAATGAAAAATGAAAAAGTGATAGCCTATGATTCAAGGTAGTTGAAAGTTAATGAACTGAAATACCCAATGCATGATATGGATTTGTCTATAGTGATCTTCGATTTTAAAATATGGAGGATTTATCAATTTGGGAAGAAGTATGAAATATATATGGATCACAAAATCCTCAAGTTTATATTCACACAGAAAGAGCTGAATATCTGCCAATAAAGATGGTTGGAGATGATCAAGGACTATGATGGCTCAATCCACTACCATCCTGAAAAAAGAATAAAGTGGAAGATTCTCTATGTAGAAAGGATTAAGAAATTTTATCATTGACGAGAACTGATAAGGATCTAATTGTCACGACCCGTCCTCGGGGCCCGTGCCGTGACTACCCCAAGCCCGCCTTCCATAGGCCAGGGGCTGGCGACTAGCACCAAGGCGTAAAATCCCAGTAAACAGGGAAGGCATTGCCTTTATAAGTAACAACCACACAGAGTCAGCAAGCGGAAAGTAAAGTGCAGAAAAGTAAAGGGGCCGGAAATACAAGCCCAACTGTAAAGTACAACTGAAAAGAAAAAGAACAGCAACTGAAGAAAAGACGGCGGCCTCGTGTCGTCCACTGGCAATCCCACCCGAAGGGTGGGTACAGATAGCCTCCAGGCTCCTCGGGTCCCACGTCCGCTCCGAGCACGTCCCGTCCAGTGGTCCACCTCCAGGTACCGTCCTGCTCCACGCCCCAACTGCGATCAGCGCTGTCCGTCGTCTGCAACCAACACCACGAAGTGCGGGCATAGCCCGTGCAGGGGTGAGTACAACTACTCAGTAAGGACCCCGAGACCCCCGAAGGTCTCTCGAAATCCACAAAGGATATAGCACAAAAGAAAGATGCAATCACGAAGTAACATCTGACTCGACTTAGGTATATGCCCATACATATACCTAAGTCCCCAATTCTAGCTCTGCTCACGAGCTCAAGAACAACTCAATCCACAAAGGAAAGCAAGACTCAAATCCACAAGGAGAGTAAACAGTAAATCCACAAAGGATAGTTCAACACAATCCACAAAGGAGAGTAACATAAGATTCAGCTCAACCAGGTATACTTTTTCAGATGACGTCAAAGACGATCACTGATCCGTCTCAGTCGTCGGACCCACGAAGGATCGATAGGTACTAACCCCCGCAAAAAGACCCACGTAGGATCGGGCTCACACAGAACCTGTAGGCAGTGGCTCACACAGAACCGGTAGTAAGGACCCACGGAGGATCGGGCTCACACAGAACCTGAAGCACTGATCCACGTGGGATCGCTGAGTGCAGTAGTCGACGCAGTCCACTGAGGATCTCTGCACAGTCGTCGCCGCAGTCCACGAAGGATCTCTGCTCTGCCGTCGCCGCAGTCCACGGAGGATCTCTGCTCTGTCGTCGTCGCAGTCCACGGAGGATCTCTGCTCTGCCGTCGTCGCAGTCCACGGAGGATCTCAGCTCTGTCGTCGAGGTCACAGCCAGCGCTAGGGTTCCCGCACGTAGCGAGCTCGTTTAGGAGGGTCCGCTCCACGAGCCGAGAGGCTGATACATCAACTGACACGTAGTCCGAAGTTGATGTATCCAAAAGTTCCGCACCGACAACAGGATCTCAACGCGACAGACGGCGCGTCAATCGGACGCCCGGTCTGAGAGTTATTGGCATTTTCGTCCCAGGGGCCCGGTTGGTTTTTAGGGCAAAACCAACCCGACCGTACTCCGCCTGTATCCGATCCTCGGGCGGAGTATGCCAAAAGTTCCGTCTCACTTAGAGGAAACTACCACAGCTGACGGTACGTCGTTCGGACGTCCGTAGCTCAAGTTATGAGCGTTTCCGCTCCGAGGGCCCGGTTGGCTTCGTGTACGAACCAACCCGGCCGAACCCAAAGTCTTCCGAAACCTTGAGTATAATATACCGAAACGACCGTCTCGATCCAAGGATCGCGTAGCCGCTGACGGTTCGTCAATCGGAGGTCCCAGGCCCAAGTTATGGGCGAAAGACCGAAGAGGGCCCGAAACGGGGGTACTGGGCCCGGGGCGACCCGGCCCGAACCCCCCCTGGGGTCGGCCGAACCGGGTCGGCCCGAACCGGGTCGGCCCGACCCGGCCCGAACCGGCTCGGCCGGGTCCGGTCCGGCCTGGGCGCGGCCCGGCCGACCGGACCGGCTCGGCTTCGGCCGAGCGGCCGAAGCGCTGCCGCCGCCGCGGGTTGAACCCGCGGCTTGAGGGAAACCGCGGCCCCGCGGGGGGGCCGCTTGTCTCGCGGACGCGGCCGGGCCGCCGCGTCCGTCCCGGTTCCGCGCGGCCGCGGAACCGGCTGCCGCCGCCGCCGCGGCTTCAGCCGCGGCGGAAGGTTTCCACGGCGGCGCGCCTGGCGCCGCCGCCTCCGGTCGCCGGCGCCGCCGCGCCGGCGACCCGCGCCGCCGCCTCCTTCCGCGGGCCGCCGGAGATGCTCCGGTGGCCCGTTTTCTTTCCCGTCTGCGCCGATGCTCCTCCCGGGGGACGATCTTCACTGCGGAGCCAACAAATTGCCCTTGCCGCACGGTTTGTCGACGTCCGCCAAATCCGCACAACCAAAATAGATCGGCGGAGGGTTGCCGGGTCTTGTTCGTTAGACCCGCACCCTCCGCGTTAGCCATAAATCACGGGAGGAATAATCAACAACAATTTTTAAATAAATTAAAAATTGTTTCGATCGGGTTCTTTATTTAAAAAAGAATAATCACGGGAAAAAGAATCAAAATCAAATCCCTACCTTGATGATCGTCGAGCGCGGGCGTTCTTCGCGGAAGAGATCGTCGCGGAAGAGATCGATCGTCGCGTCGTCGCGGGAAGGTGTCGCGTCGTCGCGGAAACCGGCGTTGAGCCGGCGAGCTCAACAAATCAAGAACAACAGATTTAAATTATTAATATTTAAATCTGTGTTTCGTTTAAAACCAAAGAAAAGAACTTGAGAGGAAATCCGAAATCACTCACCTCGAATGGTCGGTGATCGGAGATCGGAGATCGGAAGAACGTCTCGGGCGAAAGCGTCGTCGACTTCCGGGTTCGGCGTTCTTCGCGTTCTTCGCGTTCTTCGCGTTCTTCGCGTTCTTCGCGGAGAGGGTGGAGGAACGAAGATT
The DNA here is from genome assembly GCA_963277665.1 of Viscum album. Classification (NCBI taxonomy): domain Eukaryota; kingdom Viridiplantae; phylum Streptophyta; class Magnoliopsida; order Santalales; family Viscaceae; genus Viscum; species Viscum album. Next base: position 2,100,346,123 of record OY728130.1, on the reverse strand, counting down.
CTCTCAAATCCTTTCCAAGGATTTTTATGTTGGTCTTAATTTATAAACATGCCAACACGAAACCGGTTAAGAAACGATTCATCAATTCGTTGAATTAATTCAACGAAAGAAACGACCCATTTAATTCACGAAGAAACAGTCCATTTAATTCACGAAATAAACCGCCCAATTAAATGGTCTGTTAAGAATTAAAGAAAACGCGTCGGTTGACTTTTCAGTTACTTTGACGGGTTTTCGCGGGTGCGTTACTTAGCGAATGAAACGGCGGGGCTCGTGCGGGCCCCACCGCACAAATATCCTACCAAGGGGTAGGATATTTCTGGATAGCATCCTATCCAGTTCAACTCAGTTCAAGCCGTCTTTAAGTGACTTCAAGTGGCTTCCAAGCAGCTTAAGTGAAATAAAATAAAGTTGTCGCACAAACTTTATTTTATTTCTGACTTAAAGCCGTAAAATTTAAAAACCACGTCTGAGCAAACGCAACTCCGGAAGAGGCGTTTCTAAGCAAATACCGGCGCTGCGATTTCATCGGTGCCCTCAGAATTCGATTCCGGGCACCGGTTCAAAAGATAGAAAAACCCGCTCGTCCGTTCACTGAACGTACCCGAGCCAAACTTCGGAAATTGATTCCGGGCACACCGGGCCTCGGAATCAGGTGCCGTCTGAAGCTGCGTTCTTGTAAAATTCCAAAGAAAATTAAGAAAAAAATTTCCTTGAAATTTGCGGGTCTTTACATTACTCCCACCTCAGGGCTTTACGTCCCCGTAAAGATACATCAAAAACTAGGGGAACAAATGGGGGTACTGAGCACGAATCTGAGCCTCCCGCTCCCAAGTGCTCTCCTGGAGGTTCCCGTGCTGCCACCTGACGCGCACAAGAGGAATCGCCCGCCCACGTAGGACCCGCTCCTGTCGATCCTCGATCTCCACTGGAACCTCCGCAAAGGTCGCCCCATCGTCCACGTCCAGCTCCCCAAAGTCGATGATGTGCGTCGGGTCGTGCACGTATCTCCTCAGCTGAGACACGTGGAAGACGTCGTGCACCCGGTGCAACTGAGGTGGTAGAGCCAGGCGATAAGCCACCTCTCCTATCCTGCTGAGGACCTGGAAAGGCCCGATGAAGCGTGGAGACAACTTGCCGCCTCGGCCAAATCTCCGTAAACCACGTCGAGGTGAGACACGCAAAAAGACGTGGTCGCCATCCTCGAACTCTAGTGGCCTCCGCCTCCTGTCAGCATATGACTTCTGCCGGCTCTGAGCTGTCCTCATCCTCTCCTGGATGATCTGGACCTTCTCTGTCGTGGCTCGGACCATCTCTGGTCCCACGAGTGCTGACTCCCCAGGGTCTGTCCAGCACAACGGTGATCTGCAGGGTCTGCCGTACAACGCCTCGTATGGTGCCATCCCGATGGTGGAGTGGTAGCTGTTGTTGTACGCAAACTCCACCAAGGGTAGGTGGTCCTCCCAGCTGCGACCAAAGTCGAGAACACATGCACGGAGCATGTCCTCGAGTGTCTGTATGGTCCTCTCCGTCTGTCCATCCGTCTGAGGGTGGAAGGCTGTGCTCAGATGGAGCCGCGTCCCGAACGCCTCCTGCAACCCCTTCCAAAGCCTGGAAGTGAAACGAGCATCTCGATCGGAGACGATAGACGATGGCACACCGTGAAGCCGTACGATCTCCTGGACGTAAAGACGTCCCAAGCTCTCTACTGAGCCCTGCTCTCTGATGGGTAAGAAGTGTGCCGACTTGGTGAGTCGGTCGACAATCACCCAAATGGAGTCGTGACCTCTGGAAGTGCGTGGAAGTCCAGTCACGAAGTCCATAGATATGCCGTCCCACTTCCACTCCGGGACCTCCAAGGGCTGTACCAAACCTGCTGGTACCTGGTGCTCTGCCTTCACCTGCTGGCAGGTGAGGCATCGTGAAACGAACTCTGCCACAGCTTTCTTCATGCCCGGCCACCAGTGCTGTCGTCTGAGATCCTGGTACATCTTCGCCACTCCGGGATGTACCGCCAAGGGAGAAGTGTGAAACTCTCTCAGCACCTCCTCTCGTAAAGCAACTGGTACGAAGGTACGCCCTCTGAAAAGGATGTCGTGCTCTGCTCCAAGGGAGAAACCATCAGGCGCCTGACCTGAGGATATCAGTGCACGCCGGGTCTCACAGTCAGCGTCCCCACGCTGAGCCTCCCTGACCCGCTGTAGAAGTGGAGGAGAGACTGTGAGAGACTGAAGAAAGGCTGCTCCGTCTCTATCCACGAAGGATATCTGCAAGGAGGCTAGCTGCTCCGTCGCCTCCTCAAGCAGCTGAATGCCCGTCCTCCTGCTGAGGGCATCGGCTACCACGTTCCCCTTCCCAGGAGTATAGACTATCTCAAAGTCATAGTCCTGGAGGAACTCAAGCCATCTTCGCTGTCTCAGGTTCAGGTCCTTCTGAGAGAAGATATACCTGAGACTCTGGTGGTCAGAAAAGACAGTGAAGCGCTCGCCCATCAGATAGTGCCGCCAAGTCTTCAGAGCGAAGACCACTGCTGCTAACTCCAGGTCATGAGTGGCGTAGTTCTGCTCATGCGGCCGCAACTGACGTGATCCGTAGGCGATCACGGCCCGCTCCTGCATCAGGACGCACCCGAGTCCAGTCCCTGATGCGTCGCAGTAAACTACGTACCCAACTCCCTCCTCAGGCAACCTCAAGATAGGTGCGCTGGTCAATCTCTGTCTCAGCTCCTGGAAGCTCTGCTGACATCTGTCTGACCACACGAAGGGTTTCCCCTTCTTCGTCAAGGCTGAGAGTGGTGCTGCAACTCTGGAGAAGTCTGGCACGAATCTCCGATAGTATCCCGCTAGGCCCAAGAAGCTCCGCACCTCTGTCACGCTCTTGGGTGGCTCCCAAGCTAGCACTGCCTCGATCTTCGCGGGATCCACTGCAACTCCCGCCTCAGAAATGACGTGCCCCAAGAAATGGACCTCACGCAACCAGAACTGGCATTTTGAGAGCTTGCCATAAAGCTGGTGCTCTCGGAGTGTGTCTAGCACAACTCGCAGGTGGTAGGCATGCTCCTCCTCAGTCGTCGAGTATACCAAAATGTCGTCAATGAAGACAACGACAAATCGGTCGAGGTATGGCTGGAAGATCCTGTTCATGAGGCTCATGAACACTGCTGGAGCATTGGTTACGCCGAACGGCATAACCAAGAACTCATAATGGCCATACCGACACCTGAAGGCCGTCTTCTGCACGTCCTCGTCTCGAACTCTGAGCTGATGATAGCCTGACCGGAGGTCTATCTTCGAGAACCACCGCGCTCCCTTGAGCTGATCGAAGAGGTCATCAATCCGTGGCAGCGGATACTTATTCCTCACTGTCACCTGGTTCAGGCGACGATAGTCGACACATAGTCGTAAGCTCCCGTCCGCCTTCTTGGCGAACAAAATCGGGGAAGCCCAGGGTGAAACACTGGGTCGGATAAACCCCTTGCTCTGCAAGTCCTCTAACTGTACCCGCAGCTCTCGAAGCTCGGCGGGGGCCATCCGATATGCTGGAGTAGATATCGGGGCTGTCCCGGGGTACAAGTCGATGTAAAAGTCTACCTCTCTACGAGGAGGTAGCCCTGGAACGTCGTCGGGAAAGACGTCCACGTACTGGTCCACCACTGCAGGAAAAGCCGGACTCCGCACGTCCACTGCTCCTAGGATGAGGCTAGCCAACTGATGTGAGATGGGCTGCACTCTCCTCCGCGGAAGTCCATCCTGTGCTGCAAAGGTTCCCTTCTCGCCGGTGAAGGTAAACCTGCTCCCGTCGGTACGAACACATCGTACCTTGCGCCTAAAACAGTCGATCTGGGCATGAACCGTGGATAGCCAATCCATGCCCAAGATGACGTCGTAAGGCCTCGACGCCGCTACAAGGAGATCCCAGCCGAAGCTCTCGCCTCCTAGAGTAAGCTCACACTGCCGGCACCAGTGCGTAATCGTCGAGTCTGCTCCCGTAGGAGTCTCTAGCCGTAAGGATCGAGCCAACGGCTCAGTCGGAATCTCCGAGCTCCGAACAAGGGCAGAGGCTATGAAAGAGTGACTCGCTCCTGTGTCTATAAGTACTGCAGCAAGGGTGGAATAGACACAGATCGTACCTCGAATCATCTCTGGCATGTCGGGGTCGTAGGCCTCCACTGCCTGGAGCTGGGCCTGTCCCTGCCCGCCGGCTCCCTGTGGTCGAGGTGGCCCTCCTGGTGGTGGTGGGGGTAGAGCCTGAAAGCGTCGCCCACCACCCGCTGCTCGGCCAGCTCCTCGGCCTCGTCCGCCTCCTCCCTGCGGACCGCCACGGTCGACCCTCTGCCTCTGCCTGGGTGGCCCCTCCACCGTCTGCTGCTCCTCTGATCGGCGAGTCGGGCAGTCACGAGCCATGTGACCCTGCCCGCCGCAAGAGTAGCACAGCCTGCCTCTCGAAAGGCTGGCACTCCGCTGTGTGCCTCGTACTGCTGAGCCGGTGTCCTGAGGCCGTCTGCGTGGGGGTCTGGTCTGCCTGGACCCGTGAGTCATCCGTCGGCTACCTGCTGCCGAAGACTCAGCTACCTGCCGCCCTGCGCTAGGTCTCGCCGCTGAAGAAGGCTCTGCCAGGAAGCTCTCGATCAGGAGGGCTCGCTCCAGCACTCCTGCCTGGGTCGGAATGCTGAGGGAGATCAGCGACGCACGAATCTCCTGTCGCAAGCCCTGCTCGAAGGTCCGGGCCCGGAAGAAGGGGTCCCGTACCATGTCGGTCGAGTAGCGAGATAGGTCCGTGAACCTCGCCGCATACTGAGCGACCGTCATGCTGCCCTGGCGCAGCTGGAGAAGCTCCTGGATGCGCACCGCTCGGAGGGTGGCCGGGACGAACTCAGAGCGGAAGAGGCTCTCGAAGTCCGCCCAGAGCAAGGATGCCTCATCGTGAACCTGGAGCATCAGGCTCCACCATCGTCCTGCCGCCGCCTGCAGGAGGCTCGCTGCGAGGATCACCATGAGATCCGCTGGTGTCCTCACTAGCCTGAAGATCCGTACCACCGCCTCTAGCCAGTCCTCGGCGGCCTGGGGGTCCGCCTCACCGCGAAACCTGGGCGGTCGCTGGCTCTGAAACTCGTGCAGTGCCCTGAGGCGACGTGCATCGTCGGCGTCTGGTACTGGAAGCATCGGTGGCTCGGCGGGTAAGGCTACCGCCGGTGCCACTGCTGGCAAAGGGCCCTGCACCGAGGCCTCGTCGCTCGGTGGGCTGCCGTCGCGCCCTACACTCGGAACCCTAGCTGGCAGTCGTCGCGGGGCCATCCTGAAAAGGAGAACAAGAGTACCACAGTCAGAACAGTATACCTGGTGAGCTGGCACAAGTAATCACAAGGAAAACTTGAGACTTTCATAAAGCAGATCAGTATACCCGGTGAGCTGACATAAGTAATCACAAAGAAAACTTGAAACACACACGCAATCAATGTTTTCATGCATTAAGTCGGAAATCAGGAGTCAGGGTCCTGGTGTACGGATACGTCGGCCGCCGCACCAACACTGGGCTCCCTGAACTGATAACCACACTCAATACACTAAACACTATTGCTTCACATAGAAAGAAAGGACGATCAGAGTCTGCGGTAGGACCGACCGCTCTGATACCAATTTGTCACGACCCGTCCTCGGGGCCCGTGCCGTGACTACCCCAAGCCCGCCTTCCATAGGCCAGGGGCTGGCGACTAGCACCAAGGCGTAAAATCCCAGTAAACAGGGAAGGCATTGCCTTTATAAGTAACAACCACACAGAGTCAGCAAGCGGAAAGTAAAGTGCAGAAAAGTAAAGGGGCCGGAAATACAAGCCCAACTGTAAAGTACAACTGAAAAGAAAAAGAACAGCAACTGAAGAAAAGACGGCGGCCTCGTGTCGTCCACTGGCAATCCCACCCGAAGGGTGGGTACAGATAGCCTCCAGGCTCCTCGGGTCCCACGTCCGCTCCGAGCACGTCCCGTCCAGTGGTCCACCTCCAGGTACCGTCCTGCTCCACGCCCCAACTGCGATCAGCGCTGTCCGTCGTCTGCAACCAACACCACGAAGTGCGGGCATAGCCCGTGCAGGGGTGAGTACAACTACTCAGTAAGGACCCCGAGACCCCCGAAGGTCTCTCGAAATCCACAAAGGATATAGCACAAAAGAAAGATGCAATCACGAAGTAACATCTGACTCGACTTAGGTATATGCCCATACATATACCTAAGTCCCCAATTCTAGCTCTGCTCACGAGCTCAAGAACAACTCAATCCACAAAGGAAAGCAAGACTCAAATCCACAAGGAGAGTAAACAGTAAATCCACAAAGGATAGTTCAACACAATCCACAAAGGAGAGTAACATAAGATTCAGCTCAACCAGGTATACTTTTTCAGATGACGTCAAAGACGATCACTGATCCGTCTCAGTCGTCGGACCCACGAAGGATCGATAGGTACTAACCCCCGCAAAAAGACCCACGTAGGATCGGGCTCACACAGAACCTGTAGGCAGTGGCTCACACAGAACCGGTAGTAAGGACCCACGGAGGATCGGGCTCACACAGAACCTGAAGCACTGATCCACGTGGGATCGCTGAGTGCAGTAGTCGACGCAGTCCACTGAGGATCTCTGCACAGTCGTCGCCGCAGTCCACGAAGGATCTCTGCTCTGCCGTCGCCGCAGTCCACGGAGGATCTCTGCTCTGTCGTCGTCGCAGTCCACGGAGGATCTCTGCTCTGCCGTCGTCGCAGTCCACGGAGGATCTCAGCTCTGTCGTCGAGGTCACAGCCAGCGCTAGGGTTCCCGCACGTAGCGAGCTCGTTTAGGAGGGTCCGCTCCACGAGCCGAGAGGCTGATACATCAACTGACACGTAGTCCGAAGTTGATGTATCCAAAAGTTCCGCACCGACAACAGGATCTCAACGCGACAGACGGCGCGTCAATCGGACGCCCGGTCTGAGAGTTATTGGCATTTTCGTCCCAGGGGCCCGGTTGGTTTTTAGGGCAAAACCAACCCGACCGTACTCCGCCTGTATCCGATCCTCGGGCGGAGTATGCCAAAAGTTCCGTCTCACTTAGAGGAAACTACCACAGCTGACGGTACGTCGTTCGGACGTCCGTAGCTCAAGTTATGAGCGTTTCCGCTCCGAGGGCCCGGTTGGCTTCGTGTACGAACCAACCCGGCCGAACCCAAAGTCTTCCGAAACCTTGAGTATAATATACCGAAACGACCGTCTCGATCCAAGGATCGCGTAGCCGCTGACGGTTCGTCAATCGGAGGTCCCAGGCCCAAGTTATGGGCGAAAGACCGAAGAGGGCCCGAAACGGGGGTACTGGGCCCGGGGCGACCCGGCCCGAACCCCCCCTGGGGTCGGCCGAACCGGGTCGGCCCGAACCGGGTCGGCCCGACCCGGCCCGAACCGGCTCGGCCGGGTCCGGTCCGGCCTGGGCGCGGCCCGGCCGACCGGACCGGCTCGGCTTCGGCCGAGCGGCCGAAGCGCTGCCGCCGCCGCGGGTTGAACCCGCGGCTTGAGGGAAACCGCGGCCCCGCGGGGGGGCCGCTTGTCTCGCGGACGCGGCCGGGCCGCCGCGTCCGTCCCGGTTCCGCGCGGCCGCGGAACCGGCTGCCGCCGCCGCCGCGGCTTCAGCCGCGGCGGAAGGTTTCCACGGCGGCGCGCCTGGCGCCGCCGCCTCCGGTCGCCGGCGCCGCCGCGCCGGCGACCCGCGCCGCCGCCTCCTTCCGCGGGCCGCCGGAGATGCTCCGGTGGCCCGTTTTCTTTCCCGTCTGCGCCGATGCTCCTCCCGGGGGACGATCTTCACTGCGGAGCCAACAAATTGCCCTTGCCGCACGGTTTGTCGACGTCCGCCAAATCCGCACAACCAAAATAGATCGGCGGAGGGTTGCCGGGTCTTGTTCGTTAGACCCGCACCCTCCGCGTTAGCCATAAATCACGGGAGGAATAATCAACAACAATTTTTAAATAAATTAAAAATTGTTTCGATCGGGTTCTTTATTTAAAAAAGAATAATCACGGGAAAAAGAATCAAAATCAAATCCCTACCTTGATGATCGTCGAGCGCGGGCGTTCTTCGCGGAAGAGATCGTCGCGGAAGAGATCGATCGTCGCGTCGTCGCGGGAAGGTGTCGCGTCGTCGCGGAAACCGGCGTTGAGCCGGCGAGCTCAACAAATCAAGAACAACAGATTTAAATTATTAATATTTAAATCTGTGTTTCGTTTAAAACCAAAGAAAAGAACTTGAGAGGAAATCCGAAATCACTCACCTCGAATGGTCGGTGATCGGAGATCGGAGATCGGAAGAACGTCTCGGGCGAAAGCGTCGTCGACTTCCGGGTTCGGCGTTCTTCGCGTTCTTCGCGTTCTTCGCGTTCTTCGCGTTCTTCGCGGAGAGGGTGGAGGAACGAAGATTCTCTCAAATCCTTTCCAAGGATTTTTATGTTGGTCTTAATTTATAAACATGCCAACACGAAACCGGTTAAGAAACGATTCATCAATTCGTTGAATTAATTCAACGAAAGAAACGACCCATTTAATTCACGAAGAAACAGTCCATTTAATTCACGAAATAAACCGCCCAATTAAATGGTCTGTTAAGAATTAAAGAAAACGCGTCGGTTGACTTTTCAGTTACTTTGACGGGTTTTCGCGGGTGCGTTACTTAGCGAATGAAACGGCGGGGCTCGTGCGGGCCCCACCGCACAAATATCCTACCAAGGGGTAGGATATTTCTGGATAGCATCCTATCCAGTTCAACTCAGTTCAAGCCGTCTTTAAGTGACTTCAAGTGGCTTCCAAGCAGCTTAAGTGAAATAAAATAAAGTTGTCGCACAAACTTTATTTTATTTCTGACTTAAAGCCGTAAAATTTAAAAACCACGTCTGAGCAAACGCAACTCCGGAAGAGGCGTTTCTAAGCAAATACCGGCGCTGCGATTTCATCGGTGCCCTCAGAATTCGATTCCGGGCACCGGTTCAAAAGATAGAAAAACCCGCTCGTCCGTTCACTGAACGTACCCGAGCCAAACTTCGGAAATTGATTCCGGGCACACCGGGCCTCGGAATCAGGTGCCGTCTGAAGCTGCGTTCTTGTAAAATTCCAAAGAAAATTAAGAAAAAAATTTCCTTGAAATTTGCGGGTCTTTACACTAATATTCTTAGACTTGAAGAGGATGGACATGGGAGTCATAAAGGAAATAAAATCATCAATCCTATCACAAATGATTGATCAACCGTCCCTTCTGAAAAAGATAAAGGATTCTTAGATAAATGATGTGATAATTCAGGAGAAAGTGGAAACCAAAAGAAAAATGAAATTCTTAGAGTTAAATTTTGATGAAGAAGGATTTGTGAGATTTGGGTTAAGATTATGTGTACCATCAAATCCTGAGTTAAAGAAGGAGTTATTGGATGATGCATATATCTCAACCTTCTCCATCCACCTAGAAAGCACAAAGATGTATCAAGATCTCTAAGAACAATATTGGTGGGTCAATATGAAGAAGGAGATCATGGAATATACATCAATATGTCTTTTATGTCATCAAGTGAAAGTGGAAAGTCAAAAATCCAAGGGGATGATGCAACTATTTCCTATACCTACATGGAAATGGAAAAACAACACCATGAAATTTTTCACTAGTATTCCAAATATATCAAGAGAGAATAATGATATATGGGTTGTGGCGGACCATCTTACAAATACTACACACTTCATTGTAATTCGATAGGATTTCCCACTCGATCAACTTGTAGGGATATAAATTAGAGAATTGGTGAGGCTGCATGGAACACCACTACCAAGTATATCCAATTAAGATCCAAGATTCAACTCTAAGTTCTAGAAGAGTCTACAACATGGTTTGAATACCGATTTGAACTTAAGAATAACTTATCACCCTCAAAATTATGGCCAATCTGAGTAGGATATCTAGAAACATAAGGAAATGTTGAGAGAATGCTCGATTAACTTCAAAGGTGGATGGGACCAACATCTTCCTCTGGTCGAGTTTTCATACAATAATAGTTTCCACTCAAGCATCCAAATGGCTCCCTACGAAGACCTTTATGGGAATAGGTGAAGAATATCTGCATGATGGGATGATGTTGGGGAGTAAAAACTACTAAGTCCTAAAATGATTAAGGAAATACTGGAAAAGGTTAAGACCATTTAGCAACACATCAAGGATGATCGGAGTCAATAGAAGAGCTATGATGATAATCACTGATGACACCTAGAGTTTGATGTTGGTGACCTGGAGTTCCTCTACATATCTCCTTGGAAGAAAGTTACGATATTTGGGAAGAAGGGAAAGGTTAGTCCAATATACATCGACCCCTTTGAGATCCTTGATCGCATCAAAGTTGTGTCCTATTAAATAACACTCCCACCTAACCTATATCAAGTATATGATGTATTCCATGTATACTTCTTAAGGAGGTACATACCATTTCCCTCACATGTACTCAATGTAGAGGTGGTACTGTTGGATAATGAGCTTTCATATAAAGATAATCCAGTTACAATATTAGATCATAAAGACAGAGTTTTACTAAATAAGACAATGCACTTGGTCAAAGTGATGCAGAGAAACCACAAGTTTGAAGAAGTGATGTGGAAACTAGAGGAGGTGATGAAACAGAGTTACCCATATCTATTTTAGTATGGGAAATGAATATTTTTAGGGTGAAATTTCTTATGGGGGGAATATTTTAATGACCTGAACTGTTATAAATAAAATTAATCTTATGATTCAATTAAATATATTTTTATATAATATGGTTATAGAATACACATGCACTTCTTTGGTTTTATTATACCCTATAGGATTTAAATGACCATTAATCATATTTACCATTGATAATATAGACATTGAACAATGATCACATGATTAATATAAATATAGGGTTTTAACAAATCCAATTGAAAAAGGAAAAAGAAGTGATGTCCTTATTTAGTAGGAATGTACCCTATGAATCCAATTTATCAGAGCTTACGAGGGAGATAACATCACTATTCTTTTCCCTTGACCAATCCCAAGATGATATCTAACAACTAAAACATGAGTAATACCATTTACAAGAGAAGTTCAAGCTCATCGAGATCATGATCCAAACCATGTATGTCGAACCACCCCATGAAAGTCCCAACATCTTGCATCTTACTCTTAGGGAATTTGTTGGAGTATTAAAGGGATATGTATCAAGACCCTATTAATATGAGTATGTACATTATGGATATATTTTCATCCTACTATTTTTACATTATAAATGATTTTTATTTTTATATAATAAAACACCAATAGTATTTTTGGGTAATATTCTAATTCAATTAAGGAATTTATTTTGATGAATTAATGTATTTTTCAAATAAATATTATTTTAATAAAATATTATTATTAAATTATTTTTATCAAATATAAATGATCATATAATTTTTATGAAGTCAAATGTAATTTTTATAAGGGTTCAAAAACTGTTATTGTCCAAAAACCCAACATTTCTCAATAAATGTCAATTATTATTTTAAAAGTTAAAATTCACATATTTAGAAAATTATTTTGATAAAATGAATATTATTTTTGGAATAATAATTTAAAAATTATCCAATGGTGAATTTTTCATAATTTCTTGAGATAGATAAATTTTTAGGTAAAAATAAAATACCGTATAAATATACTTTGTGTATTATGACATCATAATGACCCAAAATTGATGCAATAAATAATATAAAAGGCATAAAAGACCAAATATATGTTTTATATTTAAAATAATGTGATTTAAATCTTATTTTATTAATTTTATAAATCTATTATGAATCCTCCAAAACCATTAATATATTTTAAGGTTTTAAAATCATTTCTTTAAGAGTATGGCTCACCTCAACATAAGAAAGGTAGTTATTTTATTAAGTTCAGACCTTGTAATTATGAAATAATGAAAACCACTCCCATTTGTAAAAGAACATGGGCAAAAACCATGGTAAGGTTTTTGGTCTTGGTTATATTATTATATAGAGACCAAAACCTATGTTTGAGAAATAATAAAAACATTTCTACTCATTTCCTATATAAACCCACCAAATATCCAATTTATATTCAATAAAACTCTATTTATCATGAAATTACTCTCCTGTACCCTCTCTAGAGTCCTTCCAAGTTTCCCTCAATCTCTCAAGAATCTCTTCCCAAACATTTGGAGTCACACACTCAAGTAAAGAATCATCACATCATCTTCTTTATTCAAGTTTATTTATTATCTTATGAATTATATTTATAATTAATAATGTTGGGATATATATTTCCATATAAATATTATTGAAAATTTTATTTCCAAATTATGAGAGACCCATTTATCTCTTATCAACCCATTTTATGAATTTTTAAGTGATGTTGTTATGCTGCCGAAATTTCACCGTGATTTTCCTTGCCAAAAAAATTGGGTAGTGAATACCATACCCATTTCCTATAAAGTGCGTTAAAATTTATAATATTATACCTATTTTAATCGGGACTTAAATTTATGTATTCTACACTCCATGTTCATGGAAGAAAATTTTATGATAAATGATTCCATGTTTTATGATCTATGTGGCACACTTAAGCTTGAGAATGAAATGAAAGTGAAGGGTACGACCAGAATTATATAGCGCTCCAATGAATTGGGTAATATTTAGTCTCATGAGACATAATATTGGTATAGGGAATGAAAATGATTACTTTATGGGACTTTTTCCAACATGATATCTTGGCATTTATCCTTGACTTATTTTTATGATGAAGTGTTTTAAGTCGTTGCCACATTTTCCATGTTGGATTTATGATTATCATGTTATATCATGATTTATTATTCATGTTCCTTTTATTACCCATTGATACAACTATTGTATAAAATGTATTACCTTATTCCATACTTATTCCCTTATAATTTTTTATATCTCACCCCTTTCTTATGTATGTCCCCAGGTTATCTCATACAGTTTTAAGTGCGAGCATGTTAAGAAAGTTTTCAATAAAGATGATGTTTTTTCTATTTTAAATTGTTTTGTAATGTACCTAATTCCAAAATAAACTAGAATTATCTATATTTATAGTTGTATTAATTATAATATTCTGTAATAAATTATGTATTAATGTAAAATAAAGAGTAGGTTTGTTATAATGACACTGCTAGAGTTTGGGTTGGGATCTAGAAGATTGGATCTAGGACTTGTCAAGGCTCAAGGAATACATTATGAGTAGGTTCTTGATTACCACCTTTTGTGATTCCACTTGAGTTTCCATGTGTATTAGGGATTTAATTTTTTTATTATTTCTATGAGTTTTGGTTTGAGATGACTTCCTATGATCCTCATTAGAATACACTGATTTTTTTAGGGGTTGTTTAGAAGTTTGGGTGTAAATGGAAATAATAATAAAGTTGTGTGGTCAACTTGGATGTCCTGAAAAACCATGCAGTAATCAAACACTTTATTTTGGAAATATTAAGGTGATTGTGGAATGCTTGTCACTTGGTTGTCAACCATGTGACTAGATTGAGAATGAATTCACATCTCTTTTCTTCTATTATCCAGAACTGATGATTCTTGGGTTCTTCTAGTGAATCTCATTGGTGGTAAAAGAATCAAGGTAGTTCCTAGAATATGTTGATATATAGAATTAGTTTGAGAATTTTGACATGCTTCTATTTTTGTGTGTAGTACAACCAATTTTCTATGTGAAAAAATGGATTTCATAAAAAATGATTTTAGTTTTAAAAGTGAAACATTGATGCTTTCTTGTAAAATGATTCTTGGTTTCTAGATCTTATCTTTAGAAATGGTTATTTAATCATGAAAACCTGGAATTTTTTTTTTGGGTTTTCAAACCTATTAATTATCTAAATATAAGAATTTTACACCCTTAAAATATGAATTTAATAAGGTCTAAATGTTTTATAAGAAATTGTTGTTTACCATAAATTTTTAAAGGGTGATTTTTTAGTTTGGAAAATCCTATGATTATTTTCAACATGAAAAAAATAATAGAAAATGGTTTTGGAAGTAGAATGATAAATAAAAATTAGATTCTAATTTTTATGAAAAAATAGTTTTATAAATTGAATGGTGGTTTCTTTTAAAAAATTTTAAACTCAGATAATGTAATGTAATATGAAAATGAATCCTATTTATTAATTTGGTTTAATAGGTAATATGTTTCATATTTCTTTTGAGGAGTTTTGAAATATTTCTCTTTTGTATTTTTTTCTATAGTAATGAAATATTTTTACTTCTAAAATGGGTTATTTTTATAACTCCTTCTCAAATGGTGTTTGATGGTTTTCAAAATGAATGGTCTTTGAAAGAGGTTCCTTCTCTTTAAGTGGGTTGTTTTGAAACCAATCTAAAAGTGTTTTTTTGATTTGTTGATTTGTATGTTTGGCCTGACCCTTTTTTATGTTCATGGGTTATCTGATGTACATTAAAGGATATGACTGGATGGAGTTCTCATATTGTGTGAATTGAGTAAGTTTTTTGTAGATGTTATGAGTTTAAGTGATATTATTTCCTCAAGATTGGTTCTTTCCTATCATCTTTAGTATTTCTCAGGCTATGAATGGAGTGGCAATTGTTATCTTCCCTCTTGATATTTTTTATAGCCATGCTAGAGAACTGTATAGGTTCCACTGGGTAGTCGATTTGGTAAGGACCAGTTTTATTAGATTCATAGTGTCCCTTGAATGTAGTGGAATCTTGGGTGAATCATATGATTCATGTGTTTCTATAAGGACCTAATCCTTCTTTAACTCATAATTTCATGTTTAAATATGAAGTATATTTTTTTCATTCCTAAAGATCTTTTTAGGTTTTGAGTTTTAGATAATTAGGTCATAAATCTTATGTAACAAACCCATAAATTATAAGTTGGACACTTCCTCTTAGTATCTGTTTTTACCACAATATAAAACTTTTAGAATGAATCACATTTACTTTTCATGAAAAATCATCACGATTTTCAACATGAATTCTTCATTGTTCCTAATCATCCTTAATCCCGGTGAAAAACATTTGAAAACATGGTATGAACACAAAAATATTAGTAAGAGACATATAAAAATAATAAATAAACCTGTTAGTCATTTTAAAACCATGAGATCATAAAAGAGAGTTTTCTTTTAACATAATAAACTTTGAACTCAAATGATCATTTACTTACACATGAAATTAGCTTTACTACCCAAATTTTTTCATAAAACACTTTTTAAGAAAATATAAAGAAAAAATCATTATAATTATGGGTTCTTAGAAAAAATGTGAACCCATGAAAAACATTTTCTAAAAAACACACCTTTTTACCCTTTAAAAAGGATAATATTTCCTTTAACAAAAGATATCAACTTATTAAATCAAAATATTTCTATGAAAACTCATTAGTAAGCATAGAATAGTAATGTAAGTACCTTGGGACATCATATTACAGGAAACCTTACAATAACCCTTACAAGAACCCTTGCAAGTGGAATAACCTACACAGTTAACCTCCAAGATAATTCTTTGGAGAATATAATCATTACCCAATTCATTGTAGATATATACCAAGATCAACCAATTATAAACAATTTATATTGAACATCACATGTATAAAACAAATATAATCTTTCATTTCCATCATAAAACTCATAAAAATATACTTTTGAACCCATAAGTAAAACATTTTTAGATATTGGTATATCCCTTTCCTTTAAAATCTAATTTTCAAAGATAAAACACCAAAAATAAAGGGAAGGATGGGATTTATTTGAAGAAAACATGGAATATTATAAATGAATGCAAACATAAAATAATGGTTATTGAAAATTCCCCGACCCAGGTTCCATTATATCGAGTGCCTCGCGCCTAGTCACCACATGACCTCAGGCACACCTCCCAATATGCTAATAGTTTTCAACTAGAAGCAAGGGTCTAAAGTATGACATGAAGAGACTATACCATATTTATAAAATTAATACACAATAGATATTAATAATAAATAAAGGAAAAACTAAACAATAAACATTAATTACAAACCCATTTCCCAATTCTGGGTACAATCCCACAACCAAACAGTAAATATGATATGTCATGTCATACAGTGTTGAGTGTGAAGAAAACCCAAAATAAAGACAACTAGAAGAATCCAAAAAGCGGGCCTTGACTCCAAGTCTGGATCCCTAATCCATGCACATCTCATGACCAAGTCAACCATATATCATAAATACTTTTCCCTTGTCCCGACCTGCAACCATGAAGTCTTCTCGGGTATCCAATGGAGGCCCGAGCAGGGTGTGAGTACAACTCAGTAGGCCACCACCAACGATGTATACAAAATATATAATCTATATAGATAGTGAATGCAGGTATATAATGAATAAAAATATAAACAAAAGATAAAAAGGGTTCCATTAATTTCCAAGATTCACTTTTGACACTTTTATTATTTGTTCCACGGTCTAAGTATTTTCATAAAAATACACTTTATCCAACATCGGTCATATAAAATATGCATAAGGGTGAAAATATCAGGTTTCCTACATCTCTACAAAAACATTTCAAAAATAATTACATAACACTTACCTTAGAGCCTCAGTCCATGTGATCATAAAACTTACCTTGAAGCCTCTGTCCAGGTACTCATATCTCATGCATCCATTAGGGTCATTGAGCCTCAGTCTAACTCCCTAACCTGTGCATTACTGGGATGGGGTTTAAAGCCTAATTCTAACCTGACCCATGGGCATAAAAACTCAATTCAATATCCCACATACCAACAATCCATGTACACATGATTTTATTTAACCATTTACCACATATACCATTTACAACCATAACCCATTAAGCGCATTCATCAATTCACAACCATGGTTAATTTAACAAATAATACATCATCATTTCATAACCCATTTAATGAAATTCTCATTCACATGCCTTATCCCATCAACACATTTACCATTTATAAGCCATAATTCTTTTAACATATTCACGATTATACCAAAACCCCCCTTATACTGTGTTATCAACTAAACAATATTATCATAAATTTCATTTTATAACTTAGTCTAACATGTAAACATATTTATCATGAGGCCTATCTCATAATAATTCAATTATACAATTAAAAAACTCAATTCTAGGTTCAAGGAAGCGACACACCCCATGGGTGGCCCTTAACCCAGTCTAAACAACCTCAATGAATCCTACTAGGATCATGAGGGGTTAAATTCATCAATTAACAAACTAATTCATCATTTCAACCATTAAAAAACAAGCAGACAATACAATGACACAAGCACAGAACCACATACACATAAATTTAACCACAAGACTTTGGGATATAACTTATAGACCACCTACCTTGATTTTGAAGAAGAATGGTTACTTAACCTTATCCTTTGATTTAGAAACAGACCACCTTTGAAGCCCCGACCTAAACATGTATGAAAAAGAGGGTTTTTAGATCTTCAGAAGAATAAAAATGATACCACAAACCCTAATATGGAAAAATAAAGGAGGATGAGTGTTAAAATCACCTGAAGCTTCCATCTGCATCCAACAAAGATCCAAACGGCTCAGAAACAAGGGAGATTGATCCTTGGAATGTTTAGGAGGGTTTGGTTCATCCCTATTGCTATTAGAGGAATATGAGGGGATAAAATCAGGTAAGAAAACTTAAATTATGAGGGAAAAGGGTGAATTTCACACTTTTAATGGGGTGCATGGTTTGGATGTATGGTTGGCCAAACCACGTGCCAATTGTGCACTAAATTCTATCCAAGAGGGGTCTAGGTCGCATGAATTCTTAGGGAACCTAAATAGTTCTAAAACATGTGAAGGGACCATGTAGGATGGATTTATCCAATACTACATAGTTTGGCCTCCCCCTTTGAACAGTTTTATAAACCGTGCACCCCACTACCAGACAATCATGGTTAGGGTTCACAATTACTACTAACCATGCACAAACTATGAAACATGCATTAGATAACCAACTTTTCCCCTATTTCGTGTCCCAAAACCCCAAAACACCCTTGAGGCTCCTCATACACTCGGTGAAAATTTTATTAACCAAAATTAAATAGACTTAAACAATAAATTAAACAATAATTTACTACAATAGAAGTATGAGATCTTACAAACTCCACACCTTATAACATCTCATCCTCGAGACACTTTCCCATAAATCATATAATTTAAGTGGTAAAAATATAAGTCCAATGGGCCCTTATATCCATCTCCCTCTCCCAAGTTTCTTCCTACACATTTTTATACCGTCACAACACTCGAGTTAAGAGCACAGTCTTACCCCACAAGACTTTATCACTACGATCCACAACATGTACTAGAATCTACTCAAAGGATGCATCATCCTCAATCTCAACATCCTCAACATATATCACATGATAAGGGTCAAGGTGATACTTAAAAAGATATGACACATGAAAAAACCCTCATGCATGACTCTATACCACCGTGGAAGATCCAATTATTATTCCACCGGTTCGATCTTATCCACAATCTCAAACATCACCACATACCTAGGCACCAACTTACACTATTTTGAAATACGATGGTGACCCAACCTTGACAACACCTGAAGGGACACATGATCACCCACCATAAACTCAAGTGGTCAATGACATCAATCTACATACAACTTCTTCCTACTCCAAATTGTAGCCATAAATTTTTGAATCAAATGAACCTATTCTGAAGTCTCCTACTTGAGACTTGGTCTTAACAACTCTAATTACCCTAACTTCATCCAATATAATAGAGATATACATGGTATTCCATAGAGTTCCTCATAAGGTGTCATCTTAATAGTTTTCTGGTATCTATTTTTATAGGAGAACTCAAAAAACCAAAGTCCTTATCCTAAGATCCACCAAAGTCTAAAAAACATTACCTGAACATGTCCTTTATCACCTAAATAGCACACTTTGAATTCCCATCTATCTGAGGGTGGAAATATGTACTCAAAAACACTTGGGTACCAAGCACCTTCTATAACCCCTTCTAGATTGATTGAATGGCCCAAATGCCGATTTTTTTTTTGTATAAACCCCCTTTTTAAGGATAAAGTGGAAAACCTCACATGAATTCAAAGACATAGAGATAATAAAACAACCCGGAGGTCAAAAGGTCCACAATCATCCCAAAACAAGACTACTCTCAATCTTCCAAATCCAAATAGCCATGTACAGTGCAAGCTACCTGCTTTGAACTCTCATCTGGAGCATTTCCTTGTAGAATGTCTGGTACAAGCCATAAACCAAAATACCAAACCACAAACCAACTGATTCACACAAAAAAATAGAACCGAATCAAACCTTCACAAAATGAAGCTCCACTGCTTGTTGCATCTCAAACTCAATCTCAAAATCAAATGATTGTAGCTCCACCACAAGATGCATCTCAATCACAACATCAAAAATCCGTAAAAACAAACAAAATTCCAACATCAACGTCCAAAAAACGATCCAAAAGCAACCAGAAGATTCAAAACTACATGAGAGATCCACCATTGAATCTTTCCAGACCTATCGGAATAACCCTGTCGCCATCCGTGAGATATCCTACAACCACACAACTGTGGAATCAACCAGAAGAGGAAGGAAAAACTAGGAAGTGAAGCCAAACCTCTATCACCCAGGACTGGGAGGCCCAACACTGAACTGAGATTGCATCGTTGACAGAGAGATCTGAACCTATCTGACCTAGAAATGCCACTCTGGGCATTGATCTGGTTAAATCTGAACCGCAAAAGGGTCAACACCGAAGTCCAAGACGCGCCAACCATGAGGGGAGGAAGAAACCATAGAGGCAGGGTAGAGGAGAACCGAAGATGATAGCGCTTCATAAACACCCACCGAATGGGTAAAGGCTATAAAAAATCACCCAATTGCTGTTTCTTAGCCTTCACCCACTGATAGGTGTAGAACCACATCAAAAAACCCACAACCTCTTTCTTCATTCATAGCCACCAATACTACTTACAAAGAACCCGATACATTTTTTTTCACACTAGGATTCACTTCCCACTTCGAAGCATGAAAATCACACATCAAATATTCCCACACACAAGTAGGCACAATAACATGAACATTAACATAAACGATCTCATTATCATCAATTGTCTAATCAAAAGGTGCCTCCAAACCTTCAAGAATTTTCCTAAAGGCTAAACACTCTGGATCCTCATACTGCCTCTCCTTGATCTAGATTAGTAGAGTGGAATCAACTACCAAGGATAAATTGATCATCTTACCTTTCCCATTTTGGAACTCTAGATGTATCTCAATAAACAATTCCATCATCCTACACTCGAAACTAGATTCTTGAACTGCCAAATTTTTGAGTCTTTCGACTCAAAGCATCTACAACTCTATTTCCACTTATCAGTGTGTAAGTAAGTTCAAAATCAAATTAATACATATAATTGACCCATATTCACCGTCTAGGATTTAAATCATGCTGGTAGAATCTATACTTAAGGATTTTATGATCAGTATACAGAGTAAACCTTTTTCCCAACAATTAATGTTGCCAACACTTTAGATCATAAACCACCATGGCCAACTCAAGATCATGCTCAGGGTAATTTTGTTTATGGGGCCTCAAATTTCGTGACCCATACACCATAAACCGATCATCCTAAATCAATAATTCCCCAATACTAATGTCGAACACATCACAAAATAAGATATACTCCTTACCTAGCTCAGGTAGGATCAAAATTTGTGTAGTAGTAAACTGCTTATTTAGCTCCTTGAAAGAATCCTCACATACCCTAGAATATTTGAAAATGATTCCCTTATTAGTAAAGCACAAGAGTGGTACTTCAAATGGGAAAAGTCTTTGATGAACCTTTGATAATATCCCACCAGACCCAAAAAGATTCAGATATCAAAAACATTCTTGGGATTCTACCAAGATACAATTGTCTGCACCTTCACTAGGTCCACTGACACACCTTCCTTAGAGATGATGAAACCCATGAAATATACTCTGTCAATCCATAAATTACATTTAGATAGCTTGGCGTATATCCTATTCTCTCTCAGTGTGCCTAGGACGATGTCAAGATGTTTGAAATGATCGTCATGAGTCTTGGTGTACACCAAGATGTCATCCACAAAGAAAACTACAAACTAATCTAGGTATTTGTGAAAGATTTGGTTCATCAAGGATATAAACACTATAGGTATATTGGTCAAATTTAATGGCATTACAACAAAATCATATAACTCATACCTACTCCTAAAGGAAATCCAAGGTATATTAGAAGGTCTCACCCTCAGATGATGATACCCTGATCTCAAGTCAAATTTAGAGAACACTGAAGCATATTTTAGATGGTCAAAAGGATAATCAATTCATGGAATAGTGTATCAATTATTAAAAATCATCCAATTTAACTTTCGATAACCGACACACATATGCAATGTCCCATTAGAATTATAAGAAAACAAAACTGGAGAACCCCAAGGTGACGTACTTGGATGAATAAAAACTTTATTCTACCATTCCACTAAATGAGTTTTAATTTCCTAAAGCTTTGTCGGTTCCATTCTATATGGTGGAATAGAAACAAGTTCGGCTCTTGAAAAAAACTCAATTATGAACTCATCATCTATCTCCGGCGGCATCCATGATAAGTCCTCAGGAAAAACATCCTAAGAGCGGTCCACCATTGGAGGAAAGAAACTATGCTCTACACCCCAATCATCAAGCATAAGACATGCCACTTGGGCTATGATCTCAACCATCTTCTAATAAACTGGACCTGTATAGACTTCCTATGTATCCCATTCCCCACAGTGAGCATAAGTTCCCCCTCAAGGGATGCGAATGTTACCCTATAAAGGTAATAGTAAAAATGGGACAGGTAAAACACCATCCAATACATTCCTAATGTCAGATCAAAACCTGAATTCTCAACCATAAACAAGTCCTATAGGAATTGGTACCTTCCAACCTCAAGGGTACACTCCTTAAAATGATAAATATTTTCTTCTCGGATCCCTAACAATGTATCAATCTATATAACACCACACATATGTTCCATCGCTAGACCTAAAACATTCACAAAATAATCACAAATAAAACAATACAAGGTACCTGTATCAAAAAAATCACTAGAAAGCCTGGAAGTTATAAGAATTTTACCTTGACCTATCGATGGTCCAACCTCTCCACCTCCCAGTGTAGGATGAACTACATAAATATGAACTGATCCTCTACCTTGGTTCAGTCTGAGTCCCTAGCGCGGTACTACCCTACTGATAAGGATGCCCTTATCCTAGAGTACCACATCCTCCACCCTAACTGGTGTGGCCAGTAGAACTCCAACTGCCTGCATGATATGGGGTAACCAACCCCCTACCTACTCTATGCATAGACCATGATCCTCCATCATTTTACATATATTGAGGGTTAATACAGAACCTTTGAACATGTCCCATCCTACCATATGCTTGGCACTCAACTGGTGGTTAGGAAAACTGACCACACATGTGTCCCGAACTACCACATTAATAATAGAAAACCCGATCACCTCTCTGAGAGGTTGTTCCTCTTCCCTGACTACTCTTTCTACCACCACCCTAGTGAAAACCCTTGAAACAACACTTTATAATATTATAATTTTCACCACTGGATCACCCAACTAGTACCACTTGTCCAACACAAGAATCCTCCTTGAGGTTACCTTCTGAAATAAGGGCCTGATCCACCACTTTAGTAAACCTATTTAAACATAATATATTCACCTGGGACTTAATATCATGTCTAAGTCCATCCTAAAAACATCTCTTTCTAGCTACCTCATCCCCTTCCAATACTATAACAAATCATTATAAGTCAGTTAAGTGTCCAACATAATCCATCAATATCACAGTCCCCTGAATCAACCTCATAAACTCAGCAACCTTTTCCTACCTCAAGGTATCCAGATAGAAATTTTCTAGAAAATTTTCATGGAAATCCTTCCAATGCATACCATCATCCTGCCGAGTCTGAACTAGAATATCCCACCAGTGATTTTCTAGTCCTCACAACACATATACTACCAACTTGACTCTCTTCTCAGGAGGAGTATCCAAGTGATCCAAAATTGTATAAATGGATTCTATCTAGAATCTAGCTACCTCAGGTCCACCCTCACCAGGAAACGTTGGAGGGTACTACAAATAAACTATCTAGTCAAGTCAAACATACTCGACATAACCTGCCTTGGGTCCCGTTCCATTATTTTCATAAAACAAGAAAAGTTATCATGGAACTAATCCTCTCCTCTATTACAATGGATCAATGGAGTTTTCTACTCTAGAACTGGAGGATAATTATATACAATATTCTTATTTCTCCCAACTAGAACACATCATCATAGTGGAATCTCTATATTATGCCAAACACACATCTCAAAACACATAACATAAAACTTTCATAGTTTTCACAAAAGAAGGATCTTTTCTAGCTATAAACAACCCATTCTACATACACTATCCCAAAAAATATAGTCATAACTCTATCACTACCCTCAACCATCCCTACCATGGGTCATAATCAACATGGGGTTAAACCAACTAACATTGTCACAAGTCCTTCATTAGACACCCTTATAACCATTTTACAATCACAATATAAATTATTCTCATTCAAGAACCTTTATATCTTTAGAACTTATCACAACCTGATTTTAATACATTTATGACTCTTCATTAGGAACTATTATATAACCATTTTATCACATTCTTTCTCTTTTACCAATTTTTATCATATTTATTAGACACCATTTCTTTTAAAATTTCAATGAAAAATGAAATCATTCTATTCCATGCATCCTACATGTGTTCCCCATGTGTGCCTACCATGATGTATGTCACATATATTCCTAGGTGCAAATGATGAATGTATTCACAATCTCAAACCATTATATCCATGAGAAAAATACCATAAAATAGTCACATCACACAACAAGTACATCACCCAAGGTGAAATATCATTCAACCATAAGAACACACATCAAGAACAACAATCACACCATGGGTACTTGGGTTTTATCTCATACATGGGTTAACTACTCCCACGCATGATCTAATTTACAAGGCACAAAACATCCCAGTCTCCTACCTAACATTCCCAAATAATAAGACAATATAAAGGAAAACTTCTCTGATACCACTTTGTAACATCCCCGACCTAGGTGGCACTATATCTGATGCCCCGAGCTGGGTCGACACATAACCTTAGGCATGCCTCCCTGTATGCTAGAGGCTACTGACTATTAGTGAGGGTCTAAATTAATACATGGGGAGACTATAACCTCTTCATCAAAGTAACGCACAATAGATAACAAGGAGAAATAAAGGAAACAAATAAACAATAACCAAAAATTATGAACCCATTTCCCAAAACTGGGTACAAGACCACAACCAAATAGTAAATATGCTATGTCATGTCCTACAATGCCAATTATGAAGGAAATCCAAAATAAATACAACTTGAAGAATCACAAAAATAGGTCATGCCTTCAATTCCGAATCCCTCATCCATGCACATCCCATGCCCAACTCAACCATCTAGTATAGAAACTTTACCCTTGTCCTGACCTACAACCATTAAGTCTGCTTGAGTACCCAATGACAGCCTGAGCAGGGTGTGAGTATAACTCAGTAGGACACCACCAACGATGTCTACAAAATATCTAATCTAAACAGATAGTACATGCATGTATATAATGAATAACAATATAAACAGAAGATAAACAGGGTGCCATCAGTTACCAAGATCCACTTTAGCCACTTTTATTATTTATTCCATGGTCTAACCATTTTTATCAAAATACACTTCATCCTACACTAGTCATATAAACTATGCATACGAGTAAAATATCAGGTTTCCTACATCACTAAGGAAATTTTTTACAAATCATTACATAACACTTACCTTGGAGCCTTAGTCTAGGTGATCATAAAACTTACCTTGGAGTCTCAGTCTAGGTACTCATATCTCATGCATCTGTTATGGGAATATAGCCTAAGTCTGACTCTCTAACCCGTGAATTATAGGGGTGGGGTTTAGAGCCTCAGTATAACCCAACCCATGGGAATAAAACCTCAAGTCAATACCCCACATACCACCAAGACACGTGCACATGATTTTATTTAACCATTTACCACATATACCATTTATAAACATAAATCATTAATAACATTGATCAATTCAAAACCATAGTTAATTTAACACATAATTCATCATCATGTATTAACCCATTTAATGCATTTCTTATTTACATGACTTATCCCATCAAAAAATTTTCTATTTACAACCCTTAATTCATTTAACACATTCACCATTATACTAAACACCCCATTATACCGTGTTATCAACTAAATAAAATTATCATAAATTTCATTTCATAACTCAGGATAACATGTCAATATATTTATCATGGGATCTATATCATAACAATTCAATTCTATAGTTAACAACTCAATTATAGGTTTAATTAAGCGAAACACCCCATGGGTGGCCCTAACCCAGTCTAAAAAACCTCAATGTATCCCACAGGGATCATGAGGGGTTTAATTCATCAATTAAATAATTAATTCATCATTTAAACCATGTAAAACCAAACAGACAACATAGAGACACAATTTCACAACCAAATACACATAAATTTAACCACAAGACTATAGATATAACTTATAGGCCTCTTAACTCAATTCTAAAGAAGAATGCCCACTTAACCTTAGAATTTGATTTGGAAACAAGTAACCTTTTAATTACCAAACTAAAAACCCTTGTAGAAAGAGTATTTTTTATAGATTTGGAAGAAGAATAATGATTCCACAAACCCTAATCCATAAAAAAGAAGGAAAAAGACTTTAAGACTCACCAGGAGCTTTGATCTACACCCAAAGACACTCCAAATGGGTTATAAACAAGGGATATATATCCTTGGGAAGTTTAGGAGAGTTTGGTTCATCCCTCTTTCTACTGGAGGAATACGGGGGAGAAAATCAGGTAATAACACTTAAATAACAAGGGAGAAAAAAAAGGAAATTTCATACTTTTAATGGGGCACACAATTTGGTTTCAGGGTTAACCAAATAGTGTGCCACCCTCTGTCTAAGAGGGTTCCAGGCCGCACAACTTCCTGGGGAGCTCACATGGTTTGAAAACCCATGTGATGACTGTGTGGGATGGTTTTGTCCAAGACTAAACAGTTTTTTCACCCCCTTTGCATGGTTTCATAAAACATGAACCCCACCTCTAGGAAATCATTGTCATGGTGCACAGTTATTACTAACCTTTCACTAACCATGAGGCATGCATTGGATGGCCACCTTCTCCCCTCCTTTGAGTCCTGAAACCCCAAAACATCCCTGATGCTCCCCATACACCTAGTAAACATTTTATTAAACAAAATTAAATATACATTAACTAACAGTTAAATGAGAAAATACGTAAAAGTAAGTAAGGTATCTTACAATCACAGTGAAAGGAAAATATATTGATATCATATATGTTAAAATAGAACATTTCTTTTTTCCTTTTGTAAGGAAAGTCAAAACATTTTGTATAAAATATGTAAAAAGATTCCTTATGAAAAACATCGAAAGAAAGTCAAAAGAGACATAAAATTTACTTTATAATTCATTTATGACTATATAAATACATTCATAAAATAATTTTAAGAATATGGACATATAAGAAAATAATTAATAAAATAAATCTTTAAAACATTTAAAATGAGGTTTTTAAGGTAAGGTGTTCCTTACGATGTGATAACTTTTAAACCAATGAATAATTTAAGTAAAGAACTTAGAATGGATTTGTAAACAATTTTTTCAGAAATTAATAATATAATAAATCCACAATTTATTTTTTACACCATAAAAAAGAAATTTTTGGTGAAAATAGCTTAAGTCTCAAAGAAAGGGAATTGAGATTATAGATCCCTTACCTTGAGTCTGACTTGTCACGTACATTATTTATCTTCCTAAATAAGAAAATTATTTTAATTATTTAATTTCTTAAGAAAAATTTTCATGTTAAATCCATTATTATTATCCCTTTTATATCACTCTTGACCATGTTTCATTCAGTTACTTCATCAGTTAATTTTACATCGAACATTTTGAGGACGCTCAGTTCATAATCCCAAAAACAGCTTTGGTAGGATGAATGTCGTCAAAAAGGTCATTATTAAATTATATATTGAATAAAAATCATGAAATAAGTTTCATTTTTATTAATTATAATTTTAAAACCAACCATGAAATATGGTTATGAAAAAGTAATTACGTCACAATCACAGAGACAATAAACCATACGTACACATGAGTAACGTTTCAATTTTTCAACGAACATGAGAGAAGGAAGGTAAGTTTTATTTTATATTTAAATAATAATTATTATATAATAAATATCATATTATCTCTTTAAATACAATTATATATAGCATCCATGCTATGCGGTGATGAAAAACAAATCACATCACTTTATGGAAGTGATAATCCACACGTACACATGAACGACATTATCATTTTTCAATGGATGGAAAGTTAAGAAAATATATGATATATTATATTTATATAATGATAATTATTTAATTAATATCATGTATTTATATTAAATCCATCATTATATCCTACCGTGAGAAGCGATGATGAAAAATAAATTACATCAGTTCGCGAGGCGGTAGTCCGCCGTACACACGAATGGTGGTTTCAATTCCTATTTGAGGGAAGAGAAGATGAATATAGTTTATTTAATCTACATAATAACATATCAATATATTTAAGATACTTATGTTTTTATTTTATCATGGTTTAATAGTGTTTTAAGGAGTTAGAAGAAGAAATAAAATGAAAATGCTTGGTTAAGAATTATAAATCTTTTTTGGAAAACTTCATTTAATTTAAACCTTAAGCCTTATAAGGATGGTATTATTATAAAAATAATACTTATAATATGTGATTAGTGATTTTAGTAAGGTATTTGGTCAGGTATTGACTAAAATAAAAGTCTCTTGTAGCGAGGAGTGGGTGCCTCTTATAAGCAGGGGAGATGACACACTTGGGATTTTTTAAAAGATTAATATATATATATATATATATCATAATCATGTAAAGTTGAACCAAGGAAATCCACATTAAAATATAATGTGTTAAAGGGTTGAAATAAACTCAACCAATCACATTTAAACAAGTTTTTGATACATTTTAATCCATATCTCCCAGTCAAACCACTTTGAACTCATTTTAACATTAACCATGATAACTTAATTTTTTACCATGATAAAATTATATGAACCAAAATTAAAGGTGAATTATAATAAAATTTTTAAATAATGATTTATAAGTTTTAATCCATTTTATCAAGTTCAATTTTTATAGGTGTAAGAAATTAATTTTAATATATGAACACAAAACACATGAAAAATAGTTTTTAGAAAAATACCTGATTTAATCATAACAGTCATTTTACCTTGAAATAAAGTAATAAATTAGTTTATATGATTATTTTGGTTAAATAATAAAAAAATAAATGTTTTAGACTTTTTTATCAGTCCAAAACTGAATGTAATCTTTCAAAAATAACATTAAATGTAAAGACTAAAAAATAGTTTTTATTTTGAATAAAATATAAATCGTCTTCAAAAATCTCAATCTTGGGCTCCCAAATTCAAAATAATATTTTAAAATATATTATTTAACTCCTTAAAAATATATTTTTTCAAAAACCATCCATCCAATAGGATAAATAAAAGTCTTAGATAGATTTTAAAGCTTTATCCCATGGTTTTAACCCAATTTTATACCTTTTACGGAGGTGATAAATATTTACTATAGTAACTATTAATGATGAATAAAAATTAATTTAACCCCATTAAATTATATTAATTATTATTATTCCAAATATTAAATCTATTTTATAAAATTAAATCATAAGAAGTGGTAGAATTTAATTTAAAATTAAACCCACAAAAGTTGATGAAAATTTGTTTTCCAGAAAAAAGTGTCTTCTTAAGTTTAAAAAGTTTTATATAAAATTAAATAATAATATTTATTACACTAATATTGATTGGATTATTAATAATATAAAATAACTAATTTTACTTTGAAACCATTTTAAAACAAAATGTAACTTTGAAAATACTTAAAATGAATATATATTTTTCAATAAAAAACAATATTTTCTACTATTCCCCAAAAAATCAAATTTTTAAGAAAATTATCAAAAAAATCACTATAATCTAATTTTTAATTCTTGATATAAAAAATGAATTTTAATTTTTTTAAATTAAAATACTAAAATGTTAAAATCATGCTTTTAAATAAAACCATTTATTATATGTAAACAAATTTAGTAACAATAAAACTATTTCCTTTTTGATTGTAAAATTACTTAATATTATTATCATGAATATAAATATATAAAATATAATTAATGAATTTTAATAAGTTATTAAATTTATTTATTGTTAATATTACTTGGGTTGTTATGGCTGATCCTTATGGATTCTCACTCTATAGTTTCTAAGCGATTGTAGTTTTGGGATGGCCTTGTTTAGGCATTATCTTTGATATCTTCTTTGGGATGATCCATTGAGAGTAGTATACAATTCAAGTTTCTTCTTGCATTATTGTTTTGATTCAATATGTGGAACTTATTTCTAGGGCTATCTTTGTGGAAAAATATATGCCATGATTTTTATCTTAATATCCTGAACATGATGTTCCTTGGGTGTGTGTATGGTTAACTAGGTTTGGTTTAGTGACCAAATGAGATAAGAAATCCATCAGAGATATACTTTTTGTCAGTTAAACCATGTGATCCACCGGGCTGAATCCTCTAAACCTGAGTTACCATGAATTTAATCTCATGTCCCATGACTAGATCCATGGCGTTTCATATTGAGGAACATCTTCATTTGAACCATATCTTAGTTATGAGAGATGTATGGGATTTGGTGTTCTTGATTGTGCCTTCCTAATGATCATTAATGGGGTTAAACCCAATGAAATTTTGAGCATTTCTTAGGGATGGTTTCTTTTTATAGGCCTTTTCTAGTTCCCTCTTAGTTTTTTACATCTTGCAAGAGTTTTTTTGGTTTCACTTGGTTATGGATGGAGTACATGGGAATTTACTTTGAATGAAATGTGAAACCTTAGTTAACTTACTAATGATCTCTTGTATCGATATAGATAATCATTATCCTACCATTTTATATTGAATATAAATGGTAGGGAGACCCATGTTAGGTCTCTATTCTCATTAGAGCCTTATTTTGGATAATATCAAACCTAAGACTCCTTCAAAAGGATGAAAGCAACGTTAACTTGAGATCTAGTGATGACTCATGCTGATCCATGATGGATCTTGATGATGTTACTATGAATCCTTATATTGGGATATGTTTTGATTTCGGGAAAAGGGTAATGGATTAAGTATTTCACCAATTACACCCTCGTGGAAGGAATCTATCTCATAATGACCTTGAGTTGTAAGAAGTTTTATATGATCTTGGTACATGGTCACAATATTACTTAAAAGAGTAGTTTAGGATATATTCAGATGATAGAAGCCTGATGTGTACTTTTACCCAAAGGAATATGATCCTATGATAGAAATTTTAGATTAAATGATTTCATATCTTCGATTTTGATGTTGTGTAAACTATTAGAAAAGGAGGTCTAGTCATAAATGCTTTGAGAAGGGAAATGACAACATAGGTTGTGAAAGAATCAAAGTAAGTGGGAACTTGGGTGAACCTATTTTAATAAATTATATTTTTTTGTGAATGAGGCTTTAACATGCTTATAGGGACATCTTATGATCAACATAGTTCTTCATTGTGCAATCAGATTCGGCTCGAGGAGGTAGCAGATTCTACTTGGCAAGGTTTTAATGAAATCTTTTATGGTGGGGAGACCTTGGGTTTTTGATTTAAGTCTCTTGATGGTGCTTTGTGTATTAAAAGGAGTTTGGTTGTTTTGATTGATTTGAGTTAGGGTTTTATGGATTTTTAACATTGGTCTAGTTGGCATGTGCACTCTGGGGTTACTAGTATGTGTAATGATCTGATACATTGATGTTACTAGTTGAGAATGAGCCAATTTATTGTATACTTTTTTAATGGTTCCTTTTCTTCTATAAAAGTGAAACATAACACCATAAACCTACCAGTTTTATGTGGCCTTATCCATTCTGTTGTGGAGGTTGGATGAAGGGTCTATGAACCGTGTAATTAGACTACCATAAACTCTTAGTAGGAGAGATGATACGATTTAGTTAACCATTAACTGATACAAGAATTCAACTCATATATTTACTTCCAATGATATGATTATGGTAGAATATATTTAACATTTTTATGTTTGAGGTGTTACGAAGATCCTTTTCATGCCTATGGTTACCATTTCCAGTAGATACCATGATTTTCATATCAATTTTGGAAGGGATTGCTGAATGTCATGTGTTCTCAATCAAAGTGGATCATGTCATTATATCTTCTTATAGATAGTTATATTAGAATGATCATCCAATTATCAAGGACATTCTTTGGGAGTGAATGCCTATTTTCAATGGTTTTTGAGTTTTGGATCACCTCTGGTTGAATTTTCTACAAAAATAGGTATCAATATTTAATTAAGGAGATACACTTTGAAGTGTCATATGGGAGGCCTTTTGGATCTACTTGATGTCAAGCATGGGTAGGCAAACGACCTATAGTGGGACCAATTCTTGTTTAAGAGATGATAGATAAAGTTTAGTTTATTTGTGAATGGTTAGAAATGGATTAGAGTTTCCATAAATCATATATGGACTATCTCTATTACTCGTTGTATTTTTTGGTAGGTGGTAAAGTTTTTCTTAGGGTTTCACCTCATTTGGGAAATCATCATTTGGGTAATATGGGTAAGTTGGAACTGAGGTTCATTGTCTCTTTATAGATCATAAAACATCTTGTAGTGGTGGATTATCAGTTGGAATTTCCTTATCAATTAATATCGATTAATGATACGTTTCAAATTTCTTAATTGAGGAGGTATCAATCAGACTATTATCATGTAATAGAATCATAAGATATTAATCTTGAGACCAACACCTTAGTGGATGAGTTACCAGTTCATATTATGGAACATAGAAATAAGTTGGTACATGTTAATATTACTCCCTTGGTTCATGCATTATGGAAGTTTAGATGGGATAGACATGAGTCATGGGAGTAGGAATCATTGATGATCCATCAATGACATTCTCTTTTTGTGAGTCTATAATATTAAGCACATTTTGGGGATAAAATATTTCATGGTGGGGAGAATTTTGATTCCCCGAGGTCACAGGTATGATTGATTTTTGGATCTATTTTATCTATTTTGAGGTTCTAAATTATTTTATGAGATGAGGTTAAAAAATTTAGAGTTTTAAGAGAAACAGGTCAGGTGCATGGTCTGTGCATAGTTAGTAGTAACTATTTGGTAACCATGTGATATGACTTTGTTGGTTATAGAGATGATTTTTAGGATTTGATCATTATTTTCTAACCATGTGGGTGGCTAAGAAAACCATATGAGTGGATGGGTTTGGGTACAGAAGTGGTTGCATAGATTGTGCACAATTTGTCTAATTGTGCAGATTTTACCTGGTAACTGCACACTTTAGTTTTCAATGGGAAGTAGTTACCACATAGTTAACACATATTTTTTTGTAACCATATGACCTAACCATGTGACCCATGTAGGTTTCTTAAAAGTGGAAAATTACCCTGATCCCCACACTCATTTTAACCACTAATCTCCTCCTAATTCCATATTAGCTCAAACAAACCCATTCTTAATTATCTATATGGATATCCCATTGATTCCTTGGAGATTCTTGATCAATTTAGTTGGATATCTTCAAGGTATGCATGAATCTCCTTTTCATTTCTTCTCTTTTCTCTATATCTTATCATGATCTCTGTTCCCCTTGTATCATTGGAATTCTAATGGGTTGTGATTACTGGATCTAGAGAATTTGATGGGGGAATTAACAATATTTATTATGGATATAGTCTTGTGGGGAATGTATCTCTTCAATAACAATATCTTTTTTCTAAGGTGATTAGTTTTCCTCTTTTGGTGAGGCAGGTGTCTCTATCCAATGGATTATTTCCCATGGAATACTTAAATGTTCTTTTGTTTTGGCACATGAAAATTATTATTTTGAATTTATTAAGGGATAAATTGAAATATTTGATTCTTACATGATATTTGGTGGTGAAGAGAAATTTTTAAAGGGTTTTTTCTATAAAAAAGTTTTTATAAACTTTAAGTGTTCAATGAAATAAAACAAAGACAATTTAAAAATTATAGGCTTGGATTCTCTTGCACATAATGGTATACTTTAGAACCTAGGGAAGAACTTGGGATACATGTTTTGGAAGGGACCTAGGATTCACTATGTTTGATAGAGTTCCTTGGATGTTCTTATATTATAGAATCCATATTATATCCTATTTTCACATTTTTAGTAGACATTACATGGATGTTTGTTCTTTACTTCACCACTTGTATTAATATGCATGGATTGTTTTGTTATTGCTCTTTATTAAATAAAGAAAAATTTATTACAAGTTCTTAAGGATCGAGATATCAATTGTTTTAAAAAATAAAACAAAAGGAATATTTTATGAAAATATATTTTCATATGCACTGCTTTATGGAACTAGTTTTTTTTAATCCAGAACTAACAATTGTATGGTGAAAGACTTTGTATAGATTCATGGTGGTATTCTAATAGAAAATTCCTCACACCCTACATATGCCTTTGGGAATATGTAGATTTGGTTTTACTGGAAACAAGTTATGGGAAGATAATTCCTTGGCATGGAGGCTTATCTTGGTTAAAATCTCCTTCGTAGTGGTTTGGTTATGGAGGTGATATATGGTCACATGGAGACATGGTTTTGGTTTTGTTTCTAGGATTTATCCTTTGGCTTGGTTTTTTTATGTTCCATGGGTGTGTGCCTCATTTTATTCATTGTATTATGGTTTTTTATCCTTATCATTTTATATAAAATACAAGTTCTATTATGATATTTTTCAGGGTGAAATTATTCCCAAGGTTTTTTATGATGATAATTAGGTTCTTATCGCCAACCCGTGGTGACTGGGAACACGTTTCGAGACTTGTGGTGTGCCAGCTTGGGTGATATGTCACTTTAACCTAGGTGGGTTCATTAAATTATATTGACATAATAACATCTTAGTATATGGGTGATAATTATGTCATTATATCAAAATGTTTAGAACATAATTGAAGGAGGTATAAGAATAATTAAAATAAAAACACTAGGTTAAGAGTTGTATCCCTTATTTAGACAACCTCCTTTGTCTTTCACCTTAATCCTTCCAAGGTTGGTATTTTGATAAAAACAGGACCTATAGATCATGGGGAGGGATGTTAGAAAGATATTTGGGTAGGTATTTTCTAATATATAATACTCATGAAGTGCGAGGAATAGAGGAAAGGTGGTGTCCTATTATAAGGGATGGATATGACACACTTGGAATTTTTCAAAAGATTAAAATATATTAATGCCTTACTCAAGACATGTGGCTCCAAATTATAATATTTTAAAAGGGGGTAAGATATAGGATCTAAATATATAAAACCAATGAGATTTAGGTAAGTTTTTAAGTAATTTTAACCCTTATCTTTTTAATTTAATCCCATTTTATTCTATTTTAATCTTTATCACAATATTGAATTTTTACCTTGATTACTAATCATAATGAAAAAATGAAAGTGACATCAGTACCAAATTTAGAAATATTTATTTTAATTATGAATTCAATTTTATCAAATTCAATTTTTAAAAGTGGTATAGTTAAATTTTTTATAAAATTCCCACAAACCATGATGAAAAATGGTTTTTAGAAAAATGCATTTTCAAATCCAAAAATGAACTTATACAAAAATAAGTTATATTATTTATTATTATATAATTAATTATATTATTTCTAATTAAAGGATAACTATGTTACTTCATTATCAAATTCAAAACATAATGAGACTTTGAAATTACTTGATTTAATGAAAAGTGGTTGTTTTATAAAAATCGGTATTTTTCACTATTCACATAAAAAATAAAATTTTCCAAAAAATAAAAATAATTCAACCTATGATAATATTAACACGATGATTTAAAAATTTAAATTAATTACATAATTTTTTTTAAAAAAATCATTGAAATTAATTATAGTGTTCGCACACAAAATGAAATAAAAACCATTTTTGAAGAAAACATATTTTTGAAGTATAAAATGACTTTACTGAAATTTGACTACATATTTATTATACATTAATAAATAAATTTGAATTATATAAAACCTTTATAAATATTTTTATAATTTTTTTATTCCTATTCATACTGACAATTTAATGTCTTGGTTATAATGTTCACATTTAACTAATATTTTTATAGTATATCTTAGTTCACATAATGCTTGATGTTGCGTGTTAAGAATTATATCAGGAATAATATTCTTTTAAACTAAACTTTTAGGGTTTTATATTATCATTCCTTAAATAAATTGCATCCTTACAATTTTTATCTCAGTTGTAACACCCCGAGATTTTAAAATAAGAATATCTTAATTAATAGAGTATATGACATACAACACCAAGATTAAAAGTGAATGTAACACCCTAATACTTTACAATATATTTATTTTTAAGTAAATTAACTCTCTTAGATAATGTTCAATGCACAAAACACCTATTTTGAATGAAACATGATACTCTATTTAAATATTATTATTTAAACATTACCATTATAACCTAACTGTTAAGTTGGTGGGTAAAAATAATAAATACTAAATTATGAAAATTATATGGTTTCAATATTTATAAAATAAATTCAATAGTTATATATTGATTATAAATAAAATAGGAATAAATTTCAAGAAAAAGAAATGTTTTCTGAAAAACTATATTTTTCTAAAAGGCGCTATAATGACTCTTCGAATAAATAATTTAAAATTAATTGTTTTTTAAATTTATAAAATTTATTTGAAAAAATAAACATCATTTTTTAAATCTAAATTTTAAAAATATATTTGGGTGAATTTTTGGTAATTTTCTGAAAAGATTAATTTTTTTGATGAATAGTGAAAAATACTGAATTTTAATTGAAAACTACCTTTTCATTTAAATAGTTATAAAGTTAAAATATATTTTAAATTGAGTTTAAAGTAAAATTAGTTCAATTATATATATATTAATCAAATTTAGGTCATTTTAATCATTTTCATGTTGAACTTTGTTATAAAACTTTATAAAATTTTGAACATTTTCTCTTTGAAAACCCGCTTTCTCATCACGTCAGTGAGATTAATTTTAAATTAAAAATTTCCACTTATGTGAATAAAATTTGGAAAAATGGATTCCATATTTTTAATAAGCATAATTTATATTATCTAATAATTTCAAATTAATTTTTTACCTTAAATAATAATAGAAATAGTAAAAATTATTTACCGTATTTAAGGTAAAAATGAGTTTACCCGTGGGTTAAACTAAAAAGATAAGGGTTAAAAATGACCCAAAACTTATAAGAGGAAACAAGACAATTAACACCTAAAACAATAAAAATAATGAAATATTATTAACAAATAGGTGGTAAAGTGTTATAAGAGGATCATATATGATATTATAAATATGAGTATGGTTATGGTATAAATTAATAACATGATTTAAACCATTATACAATAGGTACACACATGTATGAAGGAAATTAGACCAGTGGTAACATTTTCTCATGTCACTTCTACTTCCATGATACATATTCCATATTCAACACTTATTTCCTTTGCGTGGTGTATATACTAGCCATTTTATATGTTATATCATTAATACATTTATCTTCATGGTATTTAAAGTTTCATTTTATGTAATTTATTTAATGAGGCTTATAATTCAGAAGTCACCAAAGTGGTAAGGGTTTATTTCACAATCTCATCATTATTCTGGAGTTATTATGTTTACATGTCCCTTAGGGGAATTATTTAATATTTATTTCTTAAAATAAATATATTTTATTCACATATGGTTATTCATGAAATTTTTAATGTAATTTTAACATTTTTATACTCTTTATTACTTAAAATGAGTGAGATAATGTTTTTAAGAAAATTTTAATTTATTTATCTTTTCGATCAGAAATAATTTTGCATCAAAACCCATGTTTTATAAAAATGTTTTCAATTTTTTTATCATTTTAAAAATTGTTTATTAAATAATTTTTTACCCATTTTTACTTTTAATTTTTTTTGAAAGGAATCTTCGTATGATTTTCAAAACAATTCAGGTTCGGATTTTATCGAAAATGTGAAAGAAATCTTTGTTTTAACATGTATGACATGAAACAACTTTTCTGCTATCATGATCACTCAATGTTTTAAAACCTTTTTAAAAATATTTCTAGGTTATTTTAAAATAAAAGTTTTTTCAAAATATTTTGTGAATTTTTTTTAAAAGGTGATTTTCAAAATGAAAAAGTTATTTTTCTCAATTTTTTTAATAATATTTTCACGGTATTTATATTCATCAATGACATAAAACCTCTATTTTACTTATGATCCACTAAGGATATATTGTATTGATAACATCTTAATTATTTCTTCAGATGGTTTATGATTAGTTTGATTGGGGATATATAATTTTATTACCATTCACCATTTTACTTTGGATGGTTTATAATTAAGTTTATTAATTTGGGTAAGTATTAACATTTTATATGTTAGTTTTTCAATATGAATGTTTATGTTGATTATATTTTACTTATTTAATATGATTAATACATTGGAATTAGAAAGTTATGGTCAAGGCCTTTTATAGACCCTCTATGCATTGGTATATCTCATGAGACAATCTTGATTGAGTTTTAGCTGAGGCCTTACCCATTAATTTAGATGTATTGGAACAAGGTCTTGAAAATATGTTTTAGATGTTAGAAATTATGAATTACATCATTATAAATTACATCATTATGAATTACATAATTATGAATTTAGTTATTAATATTCCATGTGATTATTTGATTAGCTAGAATATCCATGGTTAAGTTTCAAGGTCATGTGATTATTTATATGGAATTATTTTATCATATTTTATTCCTTATATATTATGATCAAGTTATTTATTTAATAGAATATGTTTCAGTTATTTACCTTTTCACATTGATTATGCCTTATTTATTCATGTTACCTTCCATTATAATCTTACCCTTACTGAGAATATGATATTAACCCTTATGTTTTTTCCTCAAGATACGAGGATGTTTTTTGTGATTGATATGAAAGGATACACTAAGTGGAATAATGAAATTATTAAAGAAAAATATTTGTGTATTTTATGTTTTAAAATGTAATGTGAATTTCAAGTGTGTATCTATTTTACCAATATTATTAAACCATTCAGTCCTTTAGGATACCATACCTTGTATCTAGTTCTAATGTAATAAAGCAACCACTGACTTTATGTTACTAGGGCCAGGGTCCCTACAGGTGGTATCAGAGGAAGTTTAGGAAAAACCTCGAGAACTAGATTTAGGAAAACATAGATTAGGGAACATAAACCTATGATATAATTTGAGTATAAGTATATAAGAACATCCTAAAATTTTGGTAAGGAATATATTATTTGATTTTTCCTAGAAATACATACCTTTCTGGATACTACAAGTGGACATGGTTCTGGTATAGATGTGCATAGGGGTAATAAATACAAAAAGGGAACATCGAGCTTGACCTAATCATCACATGGTGCATGAAAATGGATCTTACTTCACACCAAGTTTTATACTACAAAGGGATATGATTATGATAATTTACAGTTTCATTACCAACCACTATGAAGGATTTTAAAATAAATATATCCCTAAAGAAACCATGTTTATGATTATGAGATTATCTATGCATAATTTTTTCAATTTATGTTAATTGTTTCAATAGTTTTGGGATTAAAAATTTTGTTTCATAATATTATGATTTAATATAGTGTATTAAATTATTTAGAAATGAATCATAGTGTAAGTAATGGAAACCATATCAATTCACATAATCCAAATAGTAAGAATAATCATTTCTTTGATGATCTTAAGCCAATCTTTTAAAGGGAACTTGTCTAAAAAAATTACTCATTATATGAGGATATATTATCATGTTCTATCAAAATAGAGAAATAATTCTCCAAGGCTTATGGATTCAAAGGGAAGAAAGAGAAGAAGAGGATGATAGAGAAAAATATGGATAAAGGGAAGAAGGGAAATAAATATTTTCTAACATGTGATACTTGTGGAAGGAAATGACTTGGTACATGATTAAAAATAAAAGGAGTTTTATTCAAGTGTAGATAAAAAGTCCACCATTCTTGTGATTGTAAGGGAAATAAAGAATATGCTAATGTGCATTTCTAACACTGTTAGGAGATGGGTCACTATGAAAATGAATTCACCAAGAAATAAGGGAATATACCTCAAAAGGAGAAAATGGGTCAAGGTAAAGCCTATGGTACTAAAAAAGAAAAATTAGAATAACTATTATTCTTGTGTTTGGATTCAATAATTATGTTATAAAAGTATTTTAATTAATGATATTCTAGTTATAAGAATTATGAAATGTATAAGGATTGTATTATAGTACTATTTCATTAAGGATTTGAGAGCATATGTTGAATGGTACTAATGAAAAAAAGTGATTTAGTGTCATTTTGAACCTCTTTGAAAACAAATTATTAAGGGAGGATAACCCTTAATATGTTACCTATTGTGAGATAATAATGATTTGTTTATGGCAT
Source organism: Viscum album (assembly GCA_963277665.1). Lineage (NCBI taxonomy): Eukaryota > Viridiplantae > Streptophyta > Magnoliopsida > Santalales > Viscaceae > Viscum > Viscum album. The sequence continues at coordinate 2,100,306,234 of OY728130.1, read as the reverse complement.
AATGTTGGTGACCATGAAATTGGTTAGAGGATTGATGGTTTACATTATCCTTACTAGAGTTTACTACAAGTATGAATTTATGGAATATATTCAGAAACATGAGATTTTATATTTGTAAGAATTCATGTTTTCATTAAGGTTTTATGGTTAATAAGGTATTAACATATTTGGAATTTGACAATAAAAGATACTTTATATTTTATGGGGAATATAATATTGATATTGTGACCTTCCTTCATTTTTTTTTGGAATTTGAATTTGGAAAAACATATTTTGTGATTATTATGAAGTAAACTATATATGGAATTGATTAATTTGAAATTTGGGTGTTATTGGATAACTTGTGATAACCATTTTGGTTTTGGAAAATATCCAGATACAAGAGGAATAAATTTTTGTTCTAATTATTTGTTAAATGTTCTTCGAGTATAAAATTCACTTGGAATATTTATTTCTTATATTAAGAAATGAAGTGAGAATTGATCAAAAAATATCCAAAATATTAAATTATTCCTATGAAATAGATAGATATCAAGTAATTATATTTTTATATATTCTCAGTCTAGATGGTAAGGGAATTCATCAACTCTAGGAAAAGGATACTAAAAAAATATTATCCTAATACCTTTATTTCAGTTGAATCGATGGTACTTTAAATCGTCAAATATTTATGGTTTCATTTTATTAAAATTTTATGGATCAACCAATTTCTTTTTATCAATGGTATAAAACAATCTCTATAATTATTTATGATTTTATTTCATATCCATATCATCACTTCCCACCAATGTTCTTCTACTTGGAAACCTATTTATGTGATTATTATAAATTATATTTGTACTTACATTTCTCTCTTATCAAGAGGATTATTTATTAACCCTTATTAAAATATTTTATTTCAAGAAACTTATTTTAAAATGTCAAACCCTTGATTACCAATATCAAGATTAAATTACAAGGACACAATTTATTTAAGGGAGATAGAATATAACTCCCTAAGATTTTAAAAGAGGAACATCTTATTCGATAGAGTATATAACACGAAACAAAAATATTAGAAGTGAATGTAACATACCGATAATTTATTATATATTTATTTTTAAATGAATTCAATCACTTTGGTAGCTTGTAATGAATGCAACACCAACACTAGGTTTGAGTGAAAGATGATACTCTATTAAAATATTATTATTTAAAAAATACAATTATAACCTAGCTGTTAGTTGGAAGGTATAAATAGTACTAAATAAATTATGAAAATTATATGGTTTAAACATATATAAAATAAATTCAATGTTTATATATTTATTTGAAATAAAATAAAAATCATTTGAAAGAAAAAGAAACGTTTTCTGAAAAACTATACTTTTCTAAAAGGCGGTCTAATCACGCATTGCAAAAATAATTTAAATTTAATTTTTACCACTTTTAGTAAATTTATTTGAAAAATAAACATAATTTATGAAATCTAAATGTCAAAATTATCTTTGGGTGCATTTTTGAGAATTTTCTGAAAAGATTAATTTTTTGATGAATAATGGAAAATACTGAATTTTAATTGAAATATTCATTTTTATTTAAATTATTCATAAAATTAAATTATATGTAAAATTGGTTTTAAAGTAAAATCAGTTCAATTATATATATAATAATTAAATTTATGTCATTGGAATCATTTTCATATTGAATTTGATATAAAAACTTTGTAAACTTTTAAACATTTTCTCTTTGAAAACCAGCTTTATCGTTGCATCTATGGGATTAGTTTTAAATTAAAATTTCCCACTTATGTGGATGGAATTTCGAAAAATGGATTAAATATTTTTAATCATAATAATTTATATAATATAATAATTTAAACTTATTTTTTTACCATAATTAATAGTAAAAATAGTAAAAATTATTTACCGTGCTCAAGGTAAAAATGGGTTTATTGGGGAATTAAACTAAAATTATAAGGATTAAAAATGACCCAAAAATTATCTAACACCAATTTTGTGGAAATATGTAGACCTTATATCTTATATTTTAGATAATGGACCATTTTGGATCCTTTTTTCAGGTAAAAAACATGGGTACACCTTTTTGTTTTAAAAAATTACAAGTGCGCCACTCACCTCACTTATAAAAAGCCACCCCTCTCATCTCCTATTTACACTTCCCAAACTCATTGATTTGGATAAAAGATGAATAAATATCTTCCTTAATTCCCTAATATAATACTAAAATCCTTATTGGGTTCATAAATCAAACCTAGTCATGATTTTGGTGAAAAATAATAGAAGTTTTCCAAAGAAGAGGTAACATCCCTAACTGAGCATTTTGTTTTATCTCTTCCTCCACCTCCTTAAATTATTATTAAAAAATGATGATATAATAGAATTATTATGTTACATATAATGGTATTTTTTATGTTAATTTAATTACCTATATCTATATCCTCTACTATCAAATAGGTTACGAAATCATCATTTGCATGTATGATGGACTACCGCCTCGCGAAATGATGTTATTCATTTTCCATAACCACCACTCATGTATGGATATAATGATTTTTTTATTGTATCATATTATATTTATGATATTATTATATTTATTTAATTTTAATATCACATATAAAATTTTTACATTCCATTCCATTTCAAATACGATAACGTCGCTTGTGTGTACGACGAACTACCGTTTCACAAAGCGATATGATTCGTTTTTACTTACAATTTACATGTAATGTAATAAGGAAAAAATAAATTAATATATGTGATATATATGAGAGAATATTTATTCTATAAAATTTATATATCACCCACTTCTTTACCCTTTCACTCATTAAGGGAATGATATCATCACTCGTGCGCACATACGACCTACTGCCTCCACGAATCGATGTAATTCATTTTCTATGTCCAAATTTCATAAATGGTTATAAAATTTTATATAATAAAAAAATATTATATTTATAAATTTTTTATCATTCTATATATGATATATATATATTTATATATCCTATACATAAGTACCGAAACTTTTTTTAAAAAATACGCATGAGAAAACAAGGCAATTAACACCAGAAACAATGAAAATAATAAAATATTATTAACAAACGGGTGGTAAAATGTTAAAAGAGAATAATAAATGATATTATAAATGTTATTATAGTTATTTTAAAAATTAATAACATTATTAAAACTATTATAAAAGATTTACAAACACGTATGAAGGAAATCGGACCTAAGGTAAGAGTTTCTTGTCTTACTTTTACTTCTGTTAGGCATATGCCATATTCAACACTTATTTCCTTTGTATGGTGTATATACTACCCATTTTATATGTTTTATCATGAATATATTTTTCTTAATGGTATTTAAATTTTCATTTTATGTCATTTATTTTATAGGAATTAAAAATTCAAAAGTTACCAAAGTGGTAAGGGTTTATTTCACAATCTCATCATTTTTCAGAATTATTTATGTTTACACCTCACTTGGGGTAAATATTTTATATTTATATCTTAAAATAAATATATTTTATTTACCTTTATTAATTCATTAACTTTTTAAATTAATAATATCATTTTTCCACTCTTTGGTACTTAAAATGTTTGTGATTTTTTTTAAAAATATGACTTTATTCCTCACTTCAGTCGGAAATTCTTTTTCTTAAAAAACCATGTTTTCTAAATTTTTTTTAAAAATGTTTTTAAAATTTTAAAAATTATTTAATAAAGTAATTTTTACCCATTTTTAATTTTTTAAAAATGTTTTTAAAGGAATATTCATGTTTTTTTAAAACAATGACTGTTTGGCTTTTACAAAAAAAGTGGAAGGAATATTTGTTTTAACATACATGACATGAATGAAATTTTACACCATCATAACCACTCAATGTTTTAAAAATTATTTTAAAATAATTAAAGGTTATTTTCAAAGAAAATAATTTTCAAAATTTTTTGAGAACTTTTTATTGTAAAAGGTGATTTTCAAAATGCCAAGGTTATTTTTCACAAAAATGTTTTTAAAGATATTTTTTTTGGTATTTCTATTACCCAATGACATAAACCCTATAATTTAATTATGATCTACAAGGATATGTTGTATTGATACAACCATTATTGTTTATCTAAATGTTTTATGATCATTTTAACTAGATATTTATAATTTTATTACCAACCATTTTACTCTAGATAGTTTATGATTATGTTAATTAATTTGGGTAAGTATTAACATTTATTATGTTAGTTTTTAAATAAAATGGTTTATGTTTATTATCTTTCACTACTTTCAAATAAGTAATGAATTAGACTTATTAATTGATGGGAGGGTAACACTATAGCCCCTTTATGTATTAGTAGGTCTCACGAGACAAACTAGATTGAGTTTTGGACGAGACCTAAACCATTTATTTAGATGTGTTAACACAAGACCTTGATGACATATTTCAGATGTTTGGAATTTTTTATTCCATAATTATGAATTCAGTTATTGATAATCCAAGTGATTATTCAATTAGTTAGAATATCCATGGTTAAGTTTCAAGATCATGTGATTGTTTATATGGAATTATTTGATCATATTTTATTCCTTCCATATTATGCTCAAGTTATTGATTAAATGACACGTGTTTCAGTTATTTACCTTTACATATTGATTATTCTTTATTTATTCATGATGTATTCTATAGTACGTTTACCCTTACTGAGCATCTAAGTTCACCCATTTCTTATGTTTTATTTTCCCTAGGATATGAGGAAGTGTTTTTTGATTGATATATAGGGATACACTAAGGGGAATAATGGAATAATCAAATAAAATTATTTGTGTATTTTATGCTTTAGAATGTAATATTAATTTCAAGTATGTATCTAACAATAAAAATAAACTATTCATTACTCTAGGATGAGATACCTTGTATCTAGTGTCAATGTAATAAATAAACCACTAGATTTGGGTTACTGGGGTCAAGGTTACTACATCAGAAATAAAGGGTTTAATATTTGAAAATACCTTTGTTAAAAACACACATCATACAAAGGGATAATAAAACTTCCTTTTAAAAGGAGAAGTGTGGAACATAAAGGTTACCTAAAATAACACATAATTGGATTTGAAGATAAGGAGAACATTAATGGTAAGTGAAAATATGGACATAAAGGAGAAAAAGATATCCTTGGAATAATAGGGAGTGATAGAGAACTTGATCATGAGAATGTTAATTATCACAAAACTATAAATTATTAAGGAGATAAAAGACCATCAATTCAACAAAAATGATTGTAAATTTTTTTTTTCATTTTCTAGATCCCATTTCTAGTGTTGAAGAATTTTTTTACCATAGAACATGAGATAATATTCTTACCTGATTTCATAAAATCCTTAAATTCAATTTCATCATTTGGTTTTATGATTTAATTAGTTTCCACCTCTTCTCATCCCATATTCCATGGTTGAATGAAAGATATTAATCTTTTCTACCTGAATCACTAAAATAAATTTTTAATAGATCATAATATCTATAAAAGGATAAAAATATATTCATATTACCTATATTGAGTTACTGAAACCATAAATGGTTAGTATGTGATGAGATTACTAATATCAATAAACTATCATTTAAAAGATTATTCTCAAATACTTTAATAATAATACGCAAATACCTGCTTATTTCTTTCCATAAATAGTTAAATTTCTAAACTCCTCAAATAATTCTTAACTATTATTCAAAACCCAAAAATTTAGAAAAAAAGTCACAAAATTTCTGTCACGACCCGTCCTCGGGGCCCGTGTCGTGACTACCCCAAGCCCGCCTTCCATAGGCCAGGGGATAGCGACTAGCACCAAGGTGTAATTCCCGGTAAAAAGGGAAGGCATTGCCTTTGTAAAGTAAAAAAACACCACAGAGCAAGCAAGCAGAAGTAAACACTGAGTAAAAACTGGGTACAACAGTAAGTGTGGAAAAGTAAGTGGGCCAGAATACAAACCCAAACTGAAAGTAAAATACAACTGAAAGGAAGTACAACAACTGTAAAGTAAAGCCGCTACGACGAGCCATCCTATGGTACTCCCACCTAAAGGGTGGGTACAAATAGCCTCCATAGCTCCTCGGGTCCATCCATCCGCTCCGAGTACGTCCCGCCCAGTGGTCCACCTCCAGGTACCGTCCTGCTCCGCAAGCCTCAACCACGATCAGCGTTGTCCGTCATCTGCAACCAACACAACGTAGTGCGGGAAAAGCCCGTGCAGGGGTGAGTATAAGCTACTCAGTAGGGACCCCAAGACCCCCGACGGTCTCCCAGAATCCACAAAGGATAATCCAAAAAGGAAGATACAGTCACAAAGTAACATCCGTCACCACTTAGGTATATGCTCATACATATACCTAAGTCATCATTTCTCGTTCGGCTCCAACATCCGAGCCCAAGTACAACCCAGTCCACACAGGAAAACACAACCCAATCCACACAGGAAAACCCAACCCAATCCACATAGGAAAGAAAAACGTAATCCACACAGGATATCAAGTCAACTTATCTAAGATAAGGATTGAAAGTCAAGATTCAGCTCACACAGGTATACTTCTTCGTAAGACGATAGAGATGATCAGATATTGCCACTGATTCATCTAAGCCGTCAGACCCACATAGGATATAGGTACTAACCCCCACAATGACCCACACAGGATCAGACCCACACAAGATCGATAGGTAACTAACCCCCTCAATGACCCACATAGGATCGGACCCACACAGGATCTGTAGGTAACTAACCCCTGCAATGACCCACACAGGATCAGACCCACACAGGATCTGTAGGCGCCGGCCCACACAGGACCGCTGAGCTCTGAACCACACAGGATCTGACCCACACAGGATCGGTAGCAATGATCCATGTAGGATCGCTAAGTGCTGTAGTCGTCGCCGTCGAATCCATGGAGGATTTCTGTACAGTCGTCATCGTCGTCGTAGTCGTAGCCAGCTCTAGGGTTTCTGCACACAGCAAGCTCATTCGGGAGGGTCCGCTCCATGAGCTGAGGGGATGATACATCAACTGACACATAGTCCGGAGTTGATGTATCCAAAAGTTCCGTATCGTCAACAGGAACTCAACGTCACAGACGGCGCGTCAATCGGACGCCTGGTCTGAGATTTATTGGCTTTTTCGTTCCAGGGGTCCGGTTGGTTTTTAAGTAAAAACCAACCCGACCCTACTCCAACTGTGTCCAAACCTTGAGCGGAGTAAGCCAAAAGGTCCCTATCACTTAGAGGAATCCAACAAAGTCGACGGAACGTCAATCGGACGTCCGGAACTCAAGTTATAAGCGTTTCCGCTCCTAGGGACCGATTGGTTTCGTGTACGAACCAACCCGGCCGAACCTAAAGTACTTCTAAACCTTGAGTGTAATATACCAAAACAACCTTCTCGATCCAAGGATCGCATCGCAGCTGACGGTGCGTCGATCGGAGGTATGAAACCCAAGTTATGGACAAAAGACCGTGAGAGGTCCGGTATTAGGGGGTTCGGGCCCGGTCCGACCTGGCCCGATACCCTCTGGGTCGGCCCGAACCAGGTCGACCCATCCCGGGTCCGGGTCCAGCCCGCTTGGGCACAGCCCGACCTGGATGGTGTGGCCCAGCCCGGCTAGCGCGGCCCGGCCTGGCGGCCCGGCCTGGTGGCCCGGCCTGGGCAGCCGGCTCGGCGCGCTGGCGCCAGCCAGGTGGCTCGGCCGTTTCGGCCGAGCGGACAGCTGGCCAGCCGGGGGTCGTAACCCCCGGCTCTTCCCCTGACCGGCCGGCCCGCTCCGGCCAGCCGGTTGCTACACCACAGGACCGGCGCTGGCCGGTCCCCCTGCTCCGATGCCGGCGGCCCGGAACCGGCCGCCGGTCCCAGCTCCGCCGCGGCCTATGGCCGCGGCCTTGGTCCGCCCGGCGCGGCGCGATGGAACCGCTCCCCTCCACCGTGGCCCCACTCCGGCCGCGGTGCCTTCGGGGTTCTACGGCATAGCGTGACAGTGCCACGATCTAGTTCGATTCAACGACGCGACACGACGGCGCCACACATTCCTTTTCGCATGACCCCGCGCGGTGCGATGACACCACGCCATTCCCATTCCATTCCACCACAAGGTAGACAATAGAAAAAGGGGAGGAGGGTCAGCTGTGTTTGTGCAGTCCGGCCCCCTCCCGTTAACTAATAACAAGTGGTCCAATTGAATGAGGAAAGATGACGGAATAATTCACGAAATAAAAACTCATAAAACCCCTACCTCGAGCGTAGTTTGAACGGATGTGCGTCGCTGGAATAACCGTCGCGGAAGAAGGCGTCGCGGAAGGAGAATTATCGCGTCGCAGAGAAAATATTCGTCGGCATCGCGTCGTCGATCTCCGAGGATCCAGTGTTCTTCGCGTTCTTCATCGAAGAAGAAGAACTTCAAGAGCTTTTCCTTTTCTCCGAAAGACTCTCACAACAAGATCCAACCCAAATAAAATAATTACTTCCCTTATTTTATTAACATGACTTAAGTTTGAAATTCAAAAGTTGAATTAATCCACTCAATTAATTAACTCAACTTGACTTAATAAATGGAGGGTTATAGAAGGTTAGGGAAGATGAAGAGGTGGGGTTTGTGTGGGCCCCACCACTCTCATAACCTCCCATGGGAAGTTGGGTGGTTACCCCAACTTCCACTCAAAGGCTAAACACTTAGAGAAAAATAAAAATTGTAGCTCAAATTTTTTATTTTTAACTTCCATAATTTTAACAACTACTCTCGTGAAAACGAAACTCCGGAAAAGGTGTTCCTAAGAAAATACCGGCACTGTGAATCCATCGGTGCCCTCAGAATTTGATTCCGAGCACCGGTTCAAAAGTTATAAAAACCTTCTCGTTCGTTCACTGAACGTACCCGAGCTAAACTTCGGATTAAAATTCCGGGCACACCGGGCCTCGGAATCAAGTGCCGTCAGAAAACGCGTTCTTGTAAAATCCCAAAGAAAATTAAGAAAAAAAAATTCCCTTGAATTTTACGGGGCTTTACAATTTCCATAATAAACTTAAATTTATTCCCCAAACAATATAAAGTAACTCTTATTGTCACATACGAAACATATGAATATCTTGATTACAATATGATAATAACCTAAATCACCATAAAAACTCAATGAAAACCTAAATGATTAAAAAAATTAAATCTATCATTATTAATTAATTAAAATTATAGACTATCAAATATATTCCATAAATCAAAAAATGAAATAAACTTCATAAAATATAACATAAATCACCTTTTCATCAAATCAATAATCAATTTCAAGGTCACCAATACTATCCAATTTACTTTTTCAATATCAATCATCTTTTTATCCTAAATAAATGCTATTATCTCAACATTAGGCACATATTAAGGGTTTTTTATCCCTCAATCACGTGTTTTATAAAAATATTACTTTACTACTAAATCACTTTTATTGGTTATCAGTACCATTCAACTTATGCTTGAAAATAATTAATGAAAAACTACTGTAGAATAATCATGTGATGTTTTAGGATTATTATAACCAGAATATCATTGATAAAACACTTTTACAACATAATTCTAGAATCCAAATACATAAACACTTAAATAATTTCACTTTAATGACTAAACAACATATGCACTTCTTTGCTCTAGGAATTAACACTTGTATTAGGGAATTAACTCAGATAATGCCTAAGTTACCTACACATAATACATTGAACTATAAATGATACCTTAATATGTACTTTATTTCATTCTATTTAACTCTTCATTTTACTTATAATTACTTGTTCTATGTACTTATTTTTTACACCCAAAATATATTCTCGTTCCTTTGAGACATTTCCCTGGGTTCTTTTTCCTATATTTTCGACATGTAGAAAGTTGAATCCTCTTTCCTACATGGCCTTCATGAAATTTCATTTTTCTCTTATTAAATTCATTTGTAAACTCACCTATGTTTAAGTTATTCATCATATATTGATATACATAGTTAGGAATAATAAAAATATTTCACATTCCATCTCCCACATCATTTGGGTTCTCATGATAATAATCATTACATCATCTGTCACACTCAACATTAACATGATTTCTCTTAGTTCCAACCATTAACTAATACCAAAAGTATAGTCTGAACAATAATAATCACAATGAGTAATCATATAATCATGAAAAATCATTCATAGGATATCTAAATCATGACACCTTATTTTCAAACTATGAAACCTTAGGTTTAACCTAGCCCATCAATTGTTATAATCTATTCAAATAATTCATAATGGTTTGTAAAGAAAATATGAATTAACCCACAAATTTTCCTCGAGAGTTCTTATCCATATGTACAGTCTTAGTCCCACTCATCATGCACTAGGGACAATTGAGCTAATATCTAATCTGCCCCATTTAGAGTTATTACCCCTAGGTGCATCTATTTCATAAACAAATAAACTTGATAGTATCTATACATGGATGTATTTTCTATGAAAACCACATAATATATACTTTACCAAAACATTGTGATATTATTATATACTTAGGCTTCCACTTAGAGTTTTTCATTGGTTTATGTTCTCTAATATATGTTTTCAAAAATATAGTTTCCAAGGATTATACTAAACTTTCTCTAATACCAACTATAAAGCCTAAACTCTAGCAACCTAGAGCTGATGGTTAGCATAAAATAAAATAGATCACATCTCACATGATCGAATAGTTTAGCAGTCTTGGAAGACTAGATACATACATGAATCTCACATTAAATTTGAAACCATCAAATATAAAATAATATTTTCTTTGAGAAAATTATTATTCCATCTAACATATCTTAACATATCAATCATAATATACTTCTTAGAATCCTGGGGAAAGAAAACAAAATAAAATGGTGAGATCAGATGATCATTAAAGGAATGTGTAAAATGGAAGCAATCATAAAATAAATTAGGCATAAATAACATAGAAATAATAAATGATGATCAAATTATGCCATATAAATAATCACATGATATTGAAACTCATCCAGGTATAACATAACTATTATAATAATCACATGGAAATATATAATTGATTTTATAATGATGTAATTAATAATGACAGGCATATTAAACCTATCATTGAGGCCTCATACCAAGACATCATACATAAATTGGAAATAAATATGCCAAATACCCAACCTGTTTTGTATCATGATACCTACCAATGAATCAAGGTTTTATGTGATTCTAGGCCCCACCCATCACTTAGTAATTCCAATGAATTCATCTTATGAATAAATAATACAACTTAATCAATATTCCATAATAATAAATAACCATATGTACTAAAAGAACTAGCATAAAGAATGTCAATACATTCCCCAATAAAAAATGTATATAATCCATTCATAGAAATATGATTCATGGTATCATTAGATTATATCCCCATTAATGTATAATATTCCTCAAAGGATGTGGACATAGATGAAAAATACTTTTAAAACTGGTATATTTATTGAGAAAAATACCATTTTCATTTTTAAACCACTTATTTAAAATCTAAAAATATATATTTTTGGGAAGAAAATTTCTTAATAAATAACCATCACTACTGGAAATTTGACTATTTGCGACGGGATCCCGTCGCAAAAACCCTTTTGTGACGGGGGCCCGTCGGAAATAGCCTGTTGCAGAAAACAACTTCACAACTCGTATTTGTTACGACATGCCCTTTGCAAAAAATATTACTTGTGATAGGAAGTGGGCCCATCTCAAATAGATGTCTGATTAAATAAATTATATATACAAGAACCTTTAGCGACAAGCCCACCGCAAAAAGTATTTGCAATGGGATACCAGCATGTCACAAATAGCTTATATGTTATAAACCTTTTGCGACGGGCCTGTCTCAAAAAAGTTATTACGACGGTAATGAAAGCCATCGCAAAAAACTGTTAAAAATATATATAATCCATTTGTGATGGGCCCCCCGTCGCAAAAGGCCCCGTCACAAATACTTAAGAAAATAAATTAAAATAATATTAATATTATTAAAATAATAAAAAAAATAAAAAATATTAAAATTCTCAATATTTACAAATACTTAATAAAATAAAATAAAATAAAATTATAGTTAATGAAAAAAATAATATTAATATTATTAAAATAATAAAAAAATAAAAATTATTAAAATTCTCAATATTCAGAAAAAATATATAAAAAAATCCTAAATTATTATTATTATTATTATTAGTAAAATAAACAAATATTAAAAAATATAATACTAATAATAAATAATAAAATAATAAAATATTAAAAATACTAAAAAAAATATGCAATATTCGCACCAATATAAAAGAAAAAGACTGTAAATAGTTCATATTACAACAAATGTTCAATTCAAATATTTTTAACGGAACAAAAAAATCATTAGGGGGGATAGTCTTATGGAAAAGCAGGAGGAGTTGGAGGAGATGGTGGAGGAAACTCCACTCCTAAACTACGAGTCAGACGTCACATGTACTCCATCTGATCGTGTTGCTGCTGCTGCCATCGACGCATGTCCTCTTTGTGTTGTTGTTGTTGCTGCTAACACATCTCTTTCTGTTGCTTCTGCAAACTCTCTATAAGCTCAGTTTGAGCTCGTAACTGCTCCTGATACTATGATCCAAAAGATGATGTCTGTCTACGAGATCCTCTCGAGTTGGATGCCAACATCGCATCAGTACCATAGTAAGTCCCAGAAGTCAAATGAGAATCGATACCAACTACCCAGCCCTTCTCGAAGGCATACTGGGTCGCTTGCATCCATGGTGCCTCATCAAAATGATGGGCACTAGTCTAATCATCCATCTCGACCTGACTCTCAGCCTGTGTTTGAGAGGTCGTGGCCTCATATGACTCCTTCAGTTTCAATTTGAAATTAAAATAGTGAAAATATTATATGAAGTTAATTTTCAAACTAAAAAGGAAATAATACTAACCACAATATGACACTGGAAATCACCTCTAATCTCTCCAGTGGCTGGATCACTGTACATCCTCCGATAAACATCTTACTCTGTAATATCGAGATGCTCGACTACTTATATGAATATAAAATAAACTGTTTATATGTAATGTTACATAAAATATTTAAAAAAGATATTTACCAGATGCTCTCTATGCGTACTGAATCTACGACTACCAGCTCGATGTGTCACCTCCTGTCTCCTTTGGTTCTGCCGACCCAATCTCCTCTGAAATACACTACTCAACTAGTGTAAACATAATCCATCCCACATGTGAGATGAAATGTACTCTAGTCGGTGGTCTCTACATGACTCATCAAATATTATCGCTCCTGCTTTCTTAATGGATGTCCTTATCAAATTATGCAAAAACTAACGGAAATGATCACACATAGACATCTCCCATTCTTCATGGATAACTCCATGCATGCTATCATCGATGGGATACCATAAACCCTACAAATAATTTTAATATCAAGTTATTAATGAAATAAATTTACAAATAAATATTATTTATTTATTTACCAGCCAATGATTGAACATTACAATCCGCACATCAATGGGAATCTGTTCCCATGTGATCCATGGTTGAGAAAAATAATTGCACAAGATAGCGCTCCCATGTCCAATAGCTACATGCACAAAACTGTGAAAAAATAACAAATAATCAAATAATTAGTATATAAATAAATTAATGAAATCTAACTAAAATACACAAGTTATCATACCTCCATGTGCGTGGATTGAAACCAAGATGTCTACGCCGCTCGGGGATAGGTTTAGGAATCATAAGTCATGCAAGACCGCACCCCCTCCGCGTACCCCCTGAACCACTAGTAGCATGAGGGTCAGATGATCCCAAATCCTCCTCATTCAAAGGTAGCTTATCCTCCTCCAACTCATGAAGTAGATCAGGTTCCATCTGAAACACAAAATTATTGTTGTTAATAGATAGTTGAAAAAAACTATTACACATAGATATATAATATTTATGATTATAACCATCATTTAACTGTGTCAATGTTCACCTTCATCATCATCTTTATATCTGACAATGTCAATGTCTTCATATTCATCATCAGTGTCATAAATATCCATATGAGTTTCATTTTCATCATCTCTTTCCATTTCAAATTCATTTGTGACATCATTAACATCAACATCACCATCGACCCTTAATTGTGGGGTGCCATCATCGATATTTAAGTATCTTTGTGAAAAGAATGGATTTTGAGTAGTCTCTTGAAAAATTTCAATTCCTTATACTTCATTAGAACCAAATTCATTTTGAGTAAACTGATTTTCCTAAGATTTCATTTTTATTATGCTGTACCAATCACTCAGGTCTCTTGAAGCAGCATAGTACTTTGTGTAATATATTTTATGTGCCTGTTGAGCTAGTAAAAATGGTTCATTTACTGAAAGAATACTTTTATATTTAATATCGACGATTCCATGAATCAGATGAACATGTAAGCCTCTCTCAGTATCTAACCACCGACATTTAAACATTGTTATGTAATTTTTCCCTAGATAACACAGTTCAATAATTTCATCTAGAATGCCATAAAAGTAAACTTCAGTTTCTCTATGATGCGATCCTGTCAAGAAAACTCCAATGTTCATTGTTTTTTTATTCCCTATATGCACGTGTATGAAATTGAAAACCATTCAACACATATGAATTGTAATATTTAACCATTTTGGATGGTGGGATACTCAATATACATAGTCGCTTATCAATTTTATCAGCATTTTGAGACACATGAAAATTTAAAAAACAATTATCAATATAATAAATAATAAACTGAATTGATATGTTAAACCATAAATTATTTATGTTACCAGTTTTTAAAACCATTGAGAATTTTTTTTCGGTCATCATTCATCAAGAGAAGCTGCTGTAATTTTTGGAAGATGTTTCTTGATATGGTTATCATATAACCTATAAATAAAATAAGTTTAATTACTATAACATAAATTATAGAATAAGTGATATAAGCACTCACAAAAACAAATGATTTCATTTATTCACAGTTGAGAAAAACATATGTATGAGCTCTGTGATGTTCATTATCTGAAATCCATCGTTCATGAACTCCACCGAAGCCAATCTCTAGCTGATTTAAAACTGATAATTGATTTTCCATTTCATCATCAGCATTCCCCTCATTCTGTCCCATGCGATTTTGTTTTAAGGGATATTCAGATTCAAAATAATGAGAGTAGAAAAAAGAAATTTTCTCTTACAAATAAGCTTCAACAATTTATCCTTCAAATGATTCTTTGTTATGTACTTTTCTCTTCAATTTCTACATGAATATCTCGAATGAGTACATCCATCTAAATTGTACTGGACCTCTACATTTAGCATAATGTGGAAAATGTAATATCATATGTTTCATTGAGTTAAAGAAAGCCGACAGAAATATTTTTTCTAGTTTACATATAATGACAACAATATCTTATTCCAGTTTACCTAGTGCATCATAGTCTATTGTCTCTGCACAAATGTCTCAAAAAAATGATATATCAGTTATTGAATCCCAAATCAAATAATTTAACAAACCTATGAATCCAATCGGCATAAGTATTTCCATTATAACATGACAATCATGACTTCTTAATCTGGTAATATGACCATTCTTAATACATCTTCCCAAATTAGAAGCATAGACATATGGAATTCTCAAATAGGCAATCCACTGACAAAATAATAAGCGACTCTCTTTGGACAGTGTATAAGTTTATTTTGGCTTCATTAGCCTCTGTGATCTGACATTTTGAAACAGTTCAAGTTCCGGTCGTCTGCAAATTTGGGAAAGATCTAATCGTGCCTTTACATTATCTTTATTCTTACATGGTGTATCCAAAATTGTATGAAATAAATTATCAAAATAGTTCTTATCAATATGTATGAAATCCAATATGTGGCGGACCAACAAATCAGACCAATATAGAAGATCCCAAAAAATGATCCATTTTATCCAATTATGCTCTTTCCCAAAGCCATGAATTTTCTGTTGGTTTACTATTGGCCCAAATGTTATGGGAGGTAATGAAAATACAACTGACTATAACTCTGTACCTGAGATCATTTTTGGAGGTTCATCCCTTTCAATTGTGCCTTTTCTGAAATGAGATTTGTTCCTCCGAAAATGATGATCGGTTGGAAGAAATATGCGATGACAGTCAAAATAATAAGTTTTTTTCCATTGACGGGCATAAAGGCATTATTGTCTTTCATACAGTAAGGACATGATTTCGGGCCATGTTTACTCCAGCCAGATAACATGACATATGTTGGGAAGTCACTAATTATCCACATCAATGTAGCTTTTAATATGAAATTTTGTATCATAGCAACATCATATTTACTAACACCATTACTCCACAGTGAATTTAACTTATCAATCAATGGTTTCAAATAAATATAAATATTTTTTTTCGGATGTCCTAGAATTAATAAGGTCAAAAAGATATAGGGCTCCTTCATCAACATCCCTGGAGGTAAATTGTACGGAGTTATAAAGATATACCAATATGAATAATGACTACCATAAGAACCAAATAGACATAAAACATCAATAGAAAGACCCAATCACAAGTTTCAGGCTTCTAAAGTAAAAGACGGATGCAGTCAGTAAAAATGTTTCCATGAATCACCATCAGATGGATGATTCAAGCTTTTATCAGTTGAAATCTTGGTTTTGTGCCATGACATCATAGATGTTGTGTTATGAGACATAAAAAACTTTTGTAACCTAGGTGTAAGGGGGAAATATCTCAACTGTTTCATAGGAATCGATCCAGACTTCTCCGGTTGAGCTTCTTTATACCTCTATTTTCCACATGTGGGAAAACTATCCAATGAATCATTTTTACTAGAATATAAGATGAAATCATTTGCACATGCATGAATATTTTGATAAATAAGGCCTAGATTACGAACCATCCTCTTACTCTCGTAGTAATTTTTAGGAAACACATTTCTTTCAGGTAACCGTGTTTTAACCAAAGAAAATATCTGATCAAAACAGTTGTTTGACATTGCATTATCTGATTTAATAGCCATAAATTTTGCAACTGCTTCTAATTTTCTTATCTTGCAACCAGGATATAATGCATCCTCAACAGACCTCGACAACTCATAAAATTTGGATGGTTCCAACTTAGGAGTTAAATCAACAGTATCCTGAGTTTCAGTTTGTTGAATAGATGGACCTGAAACATCATGTACTAAATTTTTAAATCTTGATGGATCTAGAATCAAGTTATTAGTATCTTCTATAGAACTGTGTTCATCATGTTGATACCAAAAAACATAATCTGGTTGAAAACCAAACCGCAAGAGATGTCCCCCAACCTTGTCAAATGCGCCAAACGTTCTCAGAGCACATTTTTTACAAGGACACTTAATTGCGCCTTCTGAAAAAAATTCTGGTTTTGATGATGCAAAGGATAAGAAAGCTTAAACACCCTCAATATATAAATGATTTAAACCAGAACTATTTGGATTTCTGCGCTGATTTATCCAAGAGTGATAATATAATAATGACTGTTGTCGACTTCCTTGTTCCATATTTTTCTAAAAAATATAAATTCATTACTCTTTTTGAATAATTTGAAATTATAAAAACACTATCCCCAAAAAGAAGATAAATAATTACAACTACTTCTTAATAATTACCGTTAATTACGGGCGACACAATTTCCAGTGGATTGACGACTACTCTTTTGTCTGATGACTCATTTACTTGCAAATTTCTCACACTGAAATCACAACAAAGAATTTGCTCGAAGGTATTCTTATACATTCTAGTGCATACGAGAATGCATAAGCGTACGTCCGAGAAGATTCTACTTTGTGATTTCAGTGTGAAAAAGATGCAAGTAAATGAGGTTTCGGACAAAAGAGCCCCCTTTTCGTCGATGAAACTTCTTCTTGCAACTGTCACCACCTAAAAACATTATAAAAAACGTGATCCTACAAATGCCTTTTCAAACTTGTGCATACGATATTGGATATGCATACGTAGAAGCATAATTTTCATAATGTTTTGAGTCGGTGAGAGTTGAAAGGAGAAGAGTCATCAAGAAAAGGAGTGTCATCAATCCACTGAAAATTGTGCCAAGTTATTACAATTTATTACAATTGATTTTATTGCTAATTATTACTAATTATTTCTATTTACTGCTAATTATTTCTAATTATTACTAATTATTTCTAGTTATTGCTATTTATTGCTATTTATTTCTAATTATTGATATTTATTGCTATTTATTTCTATTTATTGCTAATTATTGCTAATTATTTCTATTTATTTCTAATTATTCCTAATTATTGCTAATTATTCCTAATTATTGCTAATTATTGCTAATTATTTCTATTTATTGCTATTTATTGCTAATTATTCCTAATTATTGCTAATTATTGTTAATTATTGCTAATTATTACAAATTATTGATAATTATTGGTAATTATTGGTAATTATTGGTAATTATTGCTAATTATTTCTAATTGTTGCTAATTGTTTCTAATTATTGCTAATTAATGCTAATTATTACTAATTATTGCAATTAACTTCTAATTATTTCTAATTATTGTAATTAATTACTAATTATTGCTAATTATTGTTAATTATTGCTAATTATTGCTAATTATTGTTATTCATTGTTATTTATTGCTATTTATTGCTATTTATTGTAATTTATTATAATTTATTTCTATTTATTGCTATTTATTACTATTTATTGTTATTTATTACTATTTATTGCTATTTATTGTTATTTACTACTATTTATTGCAATTAATTGCTATTTATTGCTAATTATTAGTATTTATTGCTAATTATTAGTATTTATTGCTAATTATTAGTATTTATTATTATTTATTACTATTTATTACAATTTATTACAATTTATTACTAATTATTACTATTTATTTCTATTTATTACTATTTATTACTATTTATTACTAATTATTATTAATTATTAGTATTTATTAGTATTTATTAGTATTTATCACTATTTATTACTATTTATCGCTACTTATTTCTATTTAAGACTATTTATTAGTATTTATTAGTATTTATTAGTATTTATTAGTATTTATTTCTATTTATTATTATTTATTTCTATTTATTAGTATTAATTTCTATTTATTATAATTTATTACTATTTATTACTATTTTATTAGTATTTATTACTATTTATTACTATTTATTAGTATTTGTTAGTATTTATTAGTATTTATTAGTATTTATTAATAATTATTACTAATTATTACTAATTATTAGTATTTATTAGTATTTATTAGTATTTATTAGTATTTATTAGTATTTATTATTAATTATTACTAATTATTACTAATTATTACCAATTATTACGAATTATTAGTAATTATTAGTAATTATTACTAATTATTACTAATTATTACTAATTATTACTATTTTTTTACTAATATTTACTATTTATTACTATTTATTGATATTTATTACTATTTATTACTATTTATTACTAATTATTACTATTTATTACTATTTATTACTAATTATTAGTAATTATTACTATTTATTACTGTTTATTTCTAATTATTACTAATTATTACTATTTATTACTATTTATTACTATTTATTACTATTTATTACTATTTATTACTAATTATTACTAATTATTACTAATTAGTACTAATTACTACTAATTACTACTAATTATTACTAATTATTACTAATTATTTCTAATTATTACTATTTATTACTAATTATTACTATTCATTACTAATTATTACTAATTATTTCTATTTATTAGTATTTATTAGTATTTATTAGTATTTATTAGTATTTATTAGTATTTATTAGTATTTATTAGTATTTATTAGTATTTATTAGTATTTATTAGTACTTATTAGTATTTATTAGTATTTATTTCTATTTATTTCTATTTATTAGTATTTATTAGTATTTATTACTATTTATTAGTATTTATTTCTATTCATTAGTATTTATTACTAATTATTAATATTTATTACTATTTATTAGTGTTTATTACTATTTATTAGTATTTATTAGTATTTATTAGTATTTATTAGTATTTATTAGTATTTATTTCTATTTATTTCTATTTATTACTATTATTTTTCTATTTATTACTATTTATTTTTATTTATTAATATTTATTACTATTTATTACTATTTGTTGGTATTTATTACTGTTTATTGGTGTTTATTAATATTTATTAGTAATTATTACAAATTATCACTATTTATTACTAATTATTACTAATTTTTACTATTTATTAGTATTTATTACCATTTATTACTATTAATTAGTATTTATTACTATTAATTAGTATTTTTATTACTAATTATTAGTATTTATTACTAATTATTAGTATTTATTTCTATTTATTAGTATTTATTAGTATTTATTACTATTTATTAATATTTGTTACTAATTATTACTAATTAATACTATTTATTACTAATTGTTAATATTTATTACTATTTTTTTGTAATTATTACTAATTAGTGTTAATTACTATTAATTACTGCAAAATACAGCTACTAATTACTAATTACCGCTAATTATTTATATACATTACTAATTATCGTTAGTAATTATTAATTATTACTAATTATTAAGAATTAATACTAATAATTTAATTTTATTATTACAAATAAATACTGATGACAAAACAATCTAAATCTAACTTAATTACAACTAATCAACAATAATTAAAATTAATATAAAGAACGGAAATAAATACTAAATTAAATAAAACATAAATACCTTTAAACTTGATCTCTTATAATTGTAGGTGGCTTCACAACTTCTTCGTAAAAAAAAAGTTAACTCTCAAAAATTTTCACTCTAAAATTAGAGTTTACAGAAGGACAGGAACAAGAATTCGGGTAGAGAGAAGAAAAAACGGAGGGGGCATATATAGGATAAATTAGTTGCGACGAGACTATTAGCGACGACAATACCGTCGCAAAAAGTACTTTTTGCGACGGACCCCATCACAAATACCTTCTGCCACATTAATTACCATCGGCGGTTAAAAGTTTATTTGCGATGGGGCCCATCGCAAAAAGTGACATGCCAATACACTTTTTGCGACGGGACAACATCCCATCGCAAATATGTTTTTATCGCCGCCGGTTATTTGCGACGGGGGATCCCCCGTCGAAACTAGGTTTTACCGCCTCCCGTCATTTGTGACGGGTGGTGCAAACTCGTCGC
The DNA here is from genome assembly GCA_963277665.1 of Viscum album. Taxonomy (NCBI): domain Eukaryota; kingdom Viridiplantae; phylum Streptophyta; class Magnoliopsida; order Santalales; family Viscaceae; genus Viscum; species Viscum album. The sequence continues at coordinate 2,100,284,996 of OY728130.1, read as the reverse complement.
AAATACTCTTTCGCGCGGTTTGGCGCACAAACCGTGCCAATCTGCGCGTAATTTTTTTGCGACGGGGCACCTATTCCCGTCGCAAATAATTGGTTATTTGCGACGGGTTGGTCTGCCCATCGTAAATAACCTCTTTGACGAACTATTTGCGATGTGATTTATTATCATTGCAAATAGACCATTGCAAATAATGGTTTTTCCCGTAGTGCATAGAAACTTTTAAAGGAAGCTTCAAAGAAAAGATTAGTTACGATGGCCAGAAAATCCATTCGTGCGATGTCAGTTAAAACAAATATTCCGTTCACACCTTTTGTAAAAGGTTTGTCATTCAGAAAACAAAAAAAATATTTATTTTAAAACTTTTTATAAAAATTAAAACATGGGTTATAATTAATTTTATCAATTACTTTAGAACATTAAAAACATTATTGAAAACATTTTAAATAAATTATGGAAATAGAAGAAAATATTCCCAATTGAAAAGAAAAACGAATTCAGTTTTCTTTAAAAAAATTATTTCAGAATTTTGAGTACTTAGAGAAAGGAAAATGAAAGGAAAAATTATAATTTCTATAAATAACCAGAAAATAAGAAAATATATTGGATTTTAGATAAAAAGATCATATAATTTACCCCAATTGAAACTTAAACATAAATAATCCTGAATAATGATGAAATTGTGAAATAAACCATTACATTAGTTCCGAATTGCTTTGTAAGTGATTTTAACCACATATATAAAAATTTAAATTTATTATAATTATATACTAGGGAAATGTAAATATTTATAATATCATATATGATCTAATTATAACATTTCAACTCCAATTTATTAATATTTTTTATTAAAGTCATCACTTTTGAGTGTTAACTATTTCATTTTTTATCCAAGTTCTGTTTTAGTAGTTTAGGTCTTTAAAATGTAAATAATATATACATATATATATTTATAATCATTCTTGAATTCTAATCTTAAAATACAAATCACATCACTTCATGGAGGTGGTAGTCCACATGTACGCATGAGCAATATTATCATTTTTTAACGGGTGGAAGGGTTAGAAGGTAAATTATATATTGTATTAAAAGAATAATAACTATGTTATAAATATAATATATAAACATTATATCCATAATAATAACCATACATGAATTGCGGTGATGAAAAATGAAATATATAGCTTTGCGAGGCGGTAGTCCACATGTACGCACAAACGATGATTTCATTTCCCATTTGATGGAGAAAGGGGTGAATAAAGGTTGTGATATCAATATAATAAAATCTCAATTTAGGGAAGATACTGATTTTATTATGTCATCATGGTTTGTACCAACTTTAAATAGGCACAAGAAGAAATAAAATGAAAACACTCGGTTAAGTGTTATACCTATTCTTTGGAAAACATCCTTTGGCTTACACATTAAAACTTATAAGTTTGGTATTTTGATCAAACCAGGACCTCTAGATCATGGGGAGGGATGTTAGGAAAGGATTTAGGTAGGTATTGGCTGAGATAGATGGCCCATGACGTGTGAGTAATATCATAACATACTTGAAATTTTTCAAAAGATTAAAATATATTAATGTCTTACTCAAGACACGTGGCTCCGAATTAGAATATTTTTGAAAGGATGAAGATATAGGATAAAAATATAGATATAAAATAGGATTTATAATTTTTTGAGTAATTTTAACTCTTATATTTTTAGTTTAACCCCATATTAATCCTATTTTAACTTTTACTATAGTATTGAATTTTTACATTAGTCACTATTCATAATGACCAAAACCAAATTTGGCCTCATTATACCAGATTTGAAAATGGTGATTATAATTATGGATTAAATTCTATAAAATTAAAATTTTATAATCTACAAATTTAAATTAAAAAACAAACCCTTAAAAAGTGATGAAAAATGATTTAAAAAAAAGCATTTTTAAACCCAAATATAAACTTATACCAAAAGAAAGTATAACACTGATTCATATGTAATTAATTAAATTATTTATAATCAAATTATAATTATGTTACTTTATGATAAAGTTAAAAACATAATTATATTTTTAAACTACTTTATTTAATGAAAAAATGATAGTTTTAAAAAAATATATATTTTTGAATATTCACTTAAAAATAATTTGTTTTTTAAAAAACACAGTAATTCACCCTAAGATAACATTGACATAATGATTTAAAAAAATTAAATTCATTCCTCAAATAAAATTTCTAAAAATTGAATCAATTAATTATAATTTTTGCATACAATATCCAATAAAAACTATTTTTGAATAAAAAATATTTTTGAAGCATAAAATGGATTTATTGAAAATTGAGTATATATTTATTATGAAATAATAAATACATTTTGATTATTGAAAATATTAATAAATATATTTTATAATTTTTTATTCATATTTATACCACTAATTTAATAACTAGCTTATAATGATCACATTTAAATAATATTTTTATAGTATATCCTATTTCTCTTAAAGATCGGTGTTGCGTGTTAAGAAAGCTATCTAGAATAGTATTATTTTAAACTATTTTTTTTGGGTTTCAAATTCTCCCCCATTAAATTAACTTCATCCTAATTTTTTTATCTTTGTAATAAAGTGTTTAATATTTGAAAAATACCTTTTTTGAAAACCTACATAATAAAAAGGGACAATAAAATTTCTTTTGAAAAGGGGAAGTTGGAGATATAAAGGTTGTCTAAAATAACATGTAAACGGGTTCCTAGATAAGGAGAATGTTAGTGGGAAGTGAAAATATGGACATGGAGGAGAAAAAGAGCATCCTAGGAATAATATAGAGTGGTAGAGAACTTAATTATGAAAAATTTAATGACCACAAAAACATAAATCTATAAGGGGTGAAAATACCATAAACTCATAAAAAATAATTGTAAGAAGGAAGAAAATTTCATTTTCCACATCTTGTTCCTAGAGTTGAGGAATTATTTTACCATGGAGTATGATAAAATTTAATTACTTGATTTTATCAAATCTGCAAACATATTTTCATCCTTTGGTTGCCTGTTTCAATTAATTTCGACCTATTTTCATTCCATATTATAATGATGAGTGAACAATATGAATTTTTCATGCCTAAAGTACTAAAGATAAACTTTTTATCGATCATAAGGTTCATAAAAATATGACAAGTTATTCCTCCCATATCTATTCAGTTACAGAAACCAATAATAGTTAGTACATACTAAGATAACTAATTTGAAAAAACTATCACTTGAAAGATTATTCTAAAATATTTCAATAATTATACCCAAATATCTGCTTAATTTTTTTATACAAATATCTAAATTCAAAAACTCCTAAAATCATGCTTTACCCGTATTCAAGACCCAAATATTCAGAAAAAAAGTCACAAAATTTCTAAAATCAACTTAACTTTCATCCCCAAAGAACATAAAGTAGATCTTAATGTCACATACCAAACATGTGAATACCTTTATTAAAACAAGTTAATAAGAAAAATCATGATAAAAACTCAACGAAATCATAAATGATTCCAAAAATTTACTCTATCCATATTCTTTAAATAAAATAACTTTCTATCAAATATATTACATATATCGAAAAAATGTAATAAAAATCATCAAATAAAACATAAATCACCTTTTCATCAAATCACTAATCATTTTTATGGTCACAAATACTATCCAATTTACTTTATCAATATAAATAATCTCTTTATTCTAAATAAACATTATTATCTCAACATCAGAAACATATTAAGGGTTATTTATCCCTCAATCATGTGTTTTAAAAAAATATAACCTTACCACTAAATCACATTTCTAGGTTATCAGTATCATACAACATATAATTGGAAATCCTTAATGCAAAAAATATTGAAAAACAATCCTTAGATGTTTCATGATTCTTATAACTAGAATATTATTTATAAAACACTTATATAATATAATTATTTAATACCAATATACAAAAACTTCAATCATTCCACTTCAATGATTGGAACAACATAGATCCTTCCTTGATTTAAGAGTTATCCCTTGGATTATGGCATTGACTCAGATAATTCCCAAGGTCCCACAAATAAGAAATTAAAATATAAATGGTGCCTTAGGATTCACTTTATTTCCTCATATTTAAATATTCATTTTTTCTATGGAAATTAATTTCTCTATTTCCTTCTTTTTGACACCTAAAACATCATCCCAATACTTTGAGACATTTTTCGGAGTGCTTCTTCCCACATTCTCAACATTTAGGAAGATGAATCTTCTTTCCTATATGGTCTTCACAAAACTCAATTTTTCTCTTATTTAGTTTATTTATAATCTCACCTATGTCCATGTTATTAATAATATATTGAGATAGGTGGTTGGGAATAATCCAAATATTTCACATTGAATCACCCATTCGATTTGGTTTCTCATAAGAACAATCATTTCATTTTCCATAAAAATCAGTGTTAACATGATTCCTCTAGTTCCAACCATTAACTAATATAAAAAGAATAACGTGAGAAATAATAATTATAGCAAGTAATCATATAAACATGTAAAATCATTCATAGTATTTCTAAATCATAACATATTATTTTCAATCTATGACACTAGGTTTAACCTAGGCCATACATGGTCATAATCTATTCAAATCCTTCATAATTATTTATAGATACAATTTAAATTAACCCAAGATTATCCCAAAAAGTGTCTATCTAGGTGTGAATTCTTAGGCCCACTCATCATGCACTGACAACGATCGAGTAAATACCCAATCAACCCCATTCAAATTTTTTACCCCTAGGTGCATCTGTTCCATAACCACATCCACTTTCTAGTATACATACTGGGAGGCATTTTCTAGGAATACCACACAATATCTACTTTACTAAAACTTTATGATATTATCCTATACTTAGACTTATCACTAGAGTCTATCACATGTTTAATTTATTCAATATATGTTTTACTAAATATAGTTCCCTAGGATTATACTAAACTTACTATGATACTAACTATAAAGACTAAAATCTAGTAACCTAGATCTTGTGGTTATCTTACCACATTGGCACAAGATACAAGATATAAAATTCTACAGGATCAAATATTTTAGTAGTATTGGGAGATTAGATACATACATGAATCTCACATTACATTTGAAAACATAAAATAAAACATAATATCTTTTTGGAGAAAATTATTATTCTCTATAGAATACCCTTACACATCAATCACATCATACTTCCTAGTATCATGGGAAAAGGAAAAAAATAAAAGGATTAACTTAGATGATCAGTAAGGTAATGCATACATTTGAATCTATCATATAACAAATAAGGAATGAATAATATGTAAATAAATTTTTTTGGTTAAATAATGACATATAAATAATCACATAAGATTGAAACTTATCCATGAACAACATAACTATTCAAATAATCACATGGAAATCAATAACTGATTTCATAATAATGGGATGCATAATGTAAGGCATATTAAAATTACCTTCAAGGCCTTATTACAATACATCATGCACAAATGGGTAGGGCATATGCCAAATACCCAACCTGTTTTGTCTTATAAGCCCCCAAAATAAATAGAGGGGATCTTTAATTCTAGGCCCTACCCCCAACTTAATAATTACAATGAATTCATCATATGAACAAACAATAAAACTTAATTAGCATGCCTTAATAATAAATAATTATCCATACTAGAAGAAATAACATATATAATGTTAATACTTTCCCCATTCAAAATGATCATATTCCATCTAGATAAATATATTGGATGGTATCATTAGATTATATACCTAGTAAATTATAATATTTATAAAATGATGTTGATATAAATTAAAATTCCATTAAAATATCATTGAAATATTTATTAAGGAAAACACACCTTTTTATTTTGAAATAACTTATTTAAATTCTATTTTTTTTAAATATTAGAAAAAATATTTTATTAGATAAAACCATAGAAACATGTAAAGGAGGATTCAATGAAAATATTAGTCATGATAGTGGGAAAATATATTCATGTGTTCTATGTTAAAATAAATATTCCATTCACACCTTTGGTAAAAAGTTACTTATTTAAAAAATGACAGGAATATTTATTTTAAAACTTTTTATAGAAAGTAAAACATGAGTTAAAATTTATTTAATCAATAATTTTATAATAGAAAAACAATTCTTGATAACATTTTAAAGAAAATATAGACATGGAAGAATAGATTCCTAACCGAAAAGAAAAACAAAGTCAGTTTTCCTTAAAATAATATTTCATACTTTTGAGTACACACATAGAGAGAAATAAAATTAAAAATTACAATTTTAATAAATAAATAGGGGATAAGAAAATATATGTGGTTTTAGATAAAAATATCATATAATTTCTCCCAATGTAAACTTAAACATAAACAATCCCAAATTAGGATGTGATTGTGAAATAAACCCTCACCTCATGTTCGACTTGCTTCATAAGTGATTTTAAACTCATGTATAATAAATTAAAATTTATTATTATTCTATAATAGAATCATATATATAATTATAATATCATATATGACCCACTTATAACATTTTAACATCTTTTTTATTAATAATTATTTATTATAATAATCATTTCTAAGTGTTAACCGATTCACTTTTCTTATAAGTTTTGGTTTAATAGCTTTGGTTATTGATCTTGATCATGGTTCCATCATCTGAAAAATTATAATAATGATATAAATATAATATATATTCATTATATACATATTTGTAATCATTATTTAATTTCTAACATGAAAAATAAATCACGTCGTTTTGAGGAGGTGGTAGTCCACATGTACACATGAGTGAAATTATATTTTTTTAATGGGTAGAAGGGTAATAAAGTAAATTATATACCATATTTATATAATCCAAATTATTTTATAAATATAATTTCTTCTAGAGGTGGTAGTCCTCACATATGCATGAATGATTCTTTTGTTTCCCATTTGGTGGAGAAGGAGATCAACAAAGGTTGTGAAATGAATATAATAACATCTTAGTATATTTTCTATACTTATGTTATTATATAAAAATGGTTATAATATAATTAAAGTAGGTATAATAATAAATTAAATGAAAACACTTGGTTAAGAGCTATACCTCTTCTTTAGATAACCTCCTTTAGATTACACCTTAATCCTTATAAGGTTGGAATTTCGATAAAAGAGTCCTATATATCATGTGGAGGGATTTTATTAAGGAATTTGGGTAGGTATTGTCTAATATATAAGGATCATTAAGTGTGTGGAATAGAGGATAAGTGGTGTCCTTTTATAATGGATGGAGAGGAGACACTTGGAAATTTTCAAATGATTAAAATACATTAATGTTTTACTCAAGCCATGTGGTTCTAAATTAGAATATTTCAGAAGTTAGGAATAAATAAGATTTAAATATATAAATATAATAGTATTTATAATTTCTTAATGTAATTTTAACCCTTATCTTTTAGTTTAACCCCCATTAAATCATTTGAACATTTACCATAATATTGGATTTTTAACTTGGTTACTATTAATAATGACAAAAAAATAAAACTGAAATAATTAAAAAATTTGGAAATGATGATTAATATTATGGATTAAATTTTGTCAAATTCAATATCTGTAAGGGTAATATTTAAACTTAAAAACAAATCAGCAAAATGTGACAAAATATTTTTTTTAGAAAAATGAGTTTTTAAACCCAAAAAATAAACTTCTACAAAATGAAGTATAATATTGATTAATATGAAAATAATTAGATTATTTATAATTAAAGGAGTATTATGTTACTTTATGATAAATTCAAAACAAAATTAGACTTTTAAATTACTTTATTTAATAAAAAATGGCACTTTTGAAAAAACCAGTATTTTTAACTATTCAATTAAAACTAATTTTTTTACGAAAAATACATAAAATCAACACTAATAAAGTATTGAAATTTTTATTTCAAAAATTAAATTCATTAACTCAAATAAAATTTCTAAAAATGGTATAAATTAATTATTATATTTGTGCCAAAATGAAATAAAAACCATTTTTGAAGCATAAAATGGCTTTAATAAAAATTGAGTAAATATTTATTATAAATTAATCAATAAATTTTAATTATATAAAAACTTTAATTTTTTTTATAATGTGGTTATTACTATTCTTCCCTCTAATTTAACAGCTAGTTTATAACAATCAGATTTAAATAATATTTTTATAGTATATCTTAGTTCACTAAAATCTTGATATTGCGTGTTGAGAAAGCTATCAAGAATAATATTATTTTAGAATAAATTTTTGAGGTGTTACATTTTTGGTTCAATTTACATGAATGATAATGTTTTTAAATTGTTAAAGGTTATAAATTATCTCTTTTTTTTATTCATTTGAAACATTAAAAGTTATATTGATCATGAAGTTCTCATACATTTGACACCACTATAAGAGGAATGTGTAATCACATTCGTAAGATTAATGACATTGTGACTCAGTTGAAGAATCTCATGGTTGACGTATCTAACACATTTATAGTGTATTACACACCTAAAAATATTCCACATAAATATGATCCATTTAATCTTTTACAACAAACATAGATATAAATGGTTAGTTAATAAATTAATGATCATGTGTGTTCAAGAAGTAATTACTTTTAATTGAATTGGTTAAAAGTAATATTCTTCCAAAATATCAAAAAAATAAAGTTCATGTGACTTTTTTTTGGTAAAAGAAATATATTTGAAATTAAAAAGATAAATCAGTACCTCATCCTATTATAAAAAATAAATTAATTTTTTTCTTTAGGGAAATGAAAATAAAAGCTGTAAATTTCAAAAGTAACTTGAAAATAAAGGAATTTCAATCTCTTTGATTTGTAAGAAATAAAATTTAATGAATATAATTTATAGAACTTGATATATCCATTTTACCTCTAAAATCCATATTAAAAATAATTTTCAAGATATACTAAGCCTATAAAAATTGATATGAAGCGAGCTCAATTTATATTTATAGAATAAGATGTGTTCACATGTGGAAGTCAATGAAAAATGTATTCTAGTGTTGAGAATTAGTTTTAATCTATACCTAGAAAGATAATTTTTCATTATAAGTTTCACCATAAATTTTATCTCAATATTTAAACGTGAACCATTATGTTATACATTCATTTTTTTGAAAAACCACATTTTCCTTAATATATGGAAATGAAATTACTGGATGTGGTACTTTTTATGAATGATTTTTTCTCTATTGATTTGAGAATTAATACCGTTAATGACACCATTAATGTTCATGTTGTTGATAAAATAATTATTATGAATGCAAATTATTATTTATTGTGGGATCATATATTAAATCATATATCTAAATAAATAATCCAAAGATTAGTTCATGATAAGGTACTTAGTCTTCTTGATTTTTCTGATTTTCAAACTTATTTGGATTGCATTAAGATGAAGTAAACCAAAAAATTGATGAAAAGTTAAAATATAATTTTAATTGTATTGAAAATCATACATAAATATATATATATATATAGTTTATAATTGGATTTACATAGTCATAAATAATCTATTCCATTTATAGATGACTATTCCTGATATATATATCTATATTTGATTCATAATAACAATGAATCTCTAATCCCCTTTAAATTTTTCAAGGTTGAAGTGTATAAATAATGAGGTAAAAAAACTAAGATAGTGATACTAGAAAAAGGTTGAAAATGTTATGGTGGATACACTGAGTATGGATTGTTACTAGTCCATTTGTGATGTTTATTTTGAAAAAAATAAAATAATTGTCACATATACCATGAAAAGTTCACATGAACAAAATGATGTAGTGGAAAGAAGAAATTGAAAATTAAATTACATGGTACATAGTATGCTTATAAATTTAATGTTTTAATTAAACAACCTGGTTCGATGTGATTAGTTACTCAAGATATCCCACCATAAGGCTTGAAGCATGTTCTTGATCACCATGGGCTGGGGACAAGCACCTAGGTATCGATAAAAGAAAATAATAGAAATGATTTGACCCTAAACATTACCAAGATATGTATTATGCATGATAACATATATATATATATATCCATACCATAGTATAAAAAAAAGTTTGTAAAAAACCTAATACATAACAAGATAAAGGCATGTTGGTCCAAAACACAAGACAATCCTCGGGCCAAAAGTCTATATCCATGTGACTATAAATCACCACCATATCAAACCACTCGAAGAAGATGTCGACTAAGAGGATCAACCATGATAAATGGTTCCCTTCCATTTACATAAATCTAATAAAATCAAGTCCATATATGCCTTAAGGCATATGTAGGGTGTGAGGAAACACCTAGTATGATACAACCATGAATCTATACAATGTCTTTCAACATGAAATCATTAGATCTAGTTTCCAAATGAAACCAGTTTCATAAATTAGTTAACATGAAAACATATTTTCATAAAACATCCATTTGATTTTCTTTTTAAATAAAAATCCATACTTGAATCCTTAAGAACATGTAAATAAAACATGTTTTATTAATTAAAGGGAAATAACCGAGAAATCTATGTATATTAAAACAAATAGAAAATTAATGAATAAGTATCCATGAAATGTATACTAAAAATTCACAAATAGGACACAAGATTAAGACTATGATACAAATGAATACAAATAACTCTTTCCACCCAAGTGGATCATAGGTCTCTATATAGACATGCATCCATAGGTCTTCCCCAAGTGACGAAGTTTACTATTAAGTACAAGAGAATTTGAGCCCAATATTTTCAAAACTTATTTTTGGAGTTTAATTTAATACTTAAAGTTCATAAAAAATATTATCAAATAAAAACACCTTAAAAACATTTCCTATTTTCACCAAATATTAAGTAAAAACTATGGATTTTAATTCATACCTTAGAAACATAAACCCTATTAAGCCCAAGAGATGCTGAGATGGTTATTGTGTTTAGTGAGGTTAGAGAATTGGTAAAGAGGATATGATTGAGTGTGTTTTATTTTGTTTCAATACATAAATCATATTATAAGTTCAATAAAATGATTCCATGTGTAATGATATTCAATACTATAAACATCATGAAATTTTTATCATGATTTAAAATTTCTATAATGTTTGATAAGAGATTTCCCAACATAGACATGACCCAAAATTAAATAAATCCATTGTGTGGTTGGATAAGAAGGCTAGGTTCATCCATGCTAATGGTGGAGGGTGTGTTGAAGATAAGTATTCCAAAAATAATAAAAAGTAAAGGGTCAGTTCCCATGGTGGTTCTCATGTTGTTAATTAAGTCTACCTGTTCAAAATGGGCAAGACACTATACCTTAGGTAGTTTACTTTGATGGCCATGGTTGATAGAAGAAGATGCAAGCCAAAATGTAAAGATAAGAGGGACCAAACCTATGTGAGAGGTTGGATGTAGTTAACTGATAGGGTAACCAAATATAAAAAGATATACCTCACCCGTAGTAAGAAAAGATCTTATTTATATGTGAAGTAGGAAGATAAAATAGGTAGAGGCAGGAGTCCATGCCCATGGTTCTTGGTGTTTTGGAGAAAAAATGAATAGATGTTTTTCACTAAGTTATGGTTTAAGGTGTGTCAATGTGAGATGGTTTCCATGTAGTTCATAACACTTGGAACAAAACAGGGTCCAACATAGCATGGTGAAAGCTGTTTCAGGAGGATTGACTTAGTTATAAGTATATTTAATAACATAAATTCATTGATTTATTAATGTGTCACTAACTCAATAAGTTATATCATTTTGTAAGTATCAATGATTTCTAATCATTCAAACAAGATCCTATGGCTTAAAATAAAGTGATAGTAGTTGAGTTGGTTGAAGGGAAGTTAAAAGTTTCAATTCAAATGGTCTCTTATTCTTTTCTATTGATATTTTACAAACTATGTAATAGTAGGAAGTGTGAAGTGGAATAATATAGAAATAAAAATAAGAGAATAGTAAGTATAAGAGGCTATGATAATTGGACCATGTTTAAGTGATTATACCTGATTTTCTACAGGTTGAAGAAAAATAGAAATAGAAACACTGCATCAACAAATGAAGGCTATGTTTGGAAGGATTTCATCTCTTTAATACAAATTTATTTATCATTATAATATTATGAGAATAACTATCATAGTTGGGAGACTTTTTGTAACATGAGTACACGGATAAAACCAAATCTTTGTACATATATATTGAACATAGTGGGTTATATGATCTCGATAAAATATGGATTGTTCAAAGTACTAACCTTATCATTTTGAGAGGTGAACCTTATAAATTTGATTTTACCTTCATGTAGGTGTGATGGAAATAAATAAAGATTCAATCTAATTGGTGACAAGGGTTGTCACATTAAGGAAAAATAAAAATAAAATGGATCAATTATTCACTCCCCTATTAGTGATTCTTTTTTGATTTAGGAGGTTCCCTTTCAAGTGGCATCAGAGTGAAAATTTCACCTCTTTGGTGATTTTATATTTGAATTTTGAGAATGAGTTTCTCTATGTTCAAAGTTTTTGTCATTTAATTTTTGGTCAATTTCATGGACAATCATAATTTAGTGAATATAAAGGGTATTCCTAAATTTTATGTTAAAATATATCACATATGGAAGGATAGGATGATGCTATACCTATTATCTATCAATTATGATATATTGGAAGTCACAACTAATGGGTTTTTTTTCTTAGGATAAAGGTATTTCTTTAACAATATAAAATTATAGAAATTTAGATTATGAAGATTGTATAAATAATTATATTCTGTCATCACTCTTAGAATGTGAGATTTTAAAATTCAAAGGACCAAATAGTAATAAATACTTCTAGGATAAGCTTCAAAATATCTATGAAGGATATACCAAAACTAAAGTAAGCTAAATTAAAGTTTTGGATAATTAAATATAAATATATTTGGATGCATGATGGTGAAAGTATTGATAGTTTCTTCCCAAGGGTCAATGATGTGGTGAGAACAATCAAAGGATATGGTGAGAAGTTTGAATATTATGATATTGTTTAAAATATTTTGTGTATATTACTAGATATTTTTTATTCTAAAGTATCTTTTTTAAAGAAAAATATACAAGTCATATTTATCTTGATGATTTTGAAACTATTCTAATATCTTATTAAATTATGAAATATAGTGGTATTAAGAAGGTGAAGGCAGAAAAATAAATCTCTTTCAAAGCCATAAAATAATAGAATTGGAAGAAGAAGTTTGTGTTACAGAAGAATATTATTGTTTTGATTCTGATTCTGATTTAGATAGTAATTTCGATAAGATGATTTCTCTAATATATTGAAATGTGAGAAGAGGTAAGGTAAGGTTTAAAGGTAAGATTATACTAAAATGATTTATATGTGGAGAATTTGTATATATTTCTACATATTTTTCTATATTAAAAGAAGATAGAGTCAGTGATGAATAAGAAGAAGCACTAAGGTGATTCTTTAAGAAGAAATCATTAATATTTTAAAAACCATGGGTTTATAATAAAATTAAGAGAAATAATTTCTCAAAATTAAGAAGGTAAATTTCTTATTTAAGTGTGAAAGTAGTGATAGAATTGATGAAGAAGAGGAAATAGAAATGGTAAGATATATTGATGAAAATAATTCTCATTACTAAAGTGAATTAATAATAATTAACTAGTGAAAGTTTTAGTTAAGTCAAGTAAAATGAAAAAACTGAGATGGAATTATTATTGAAAATAGAACTCAAAGAGTTTCTCAAAAATATCTCTAAGTTATAAAAAGAGATAAAAAATCTAAAGAAGGAAAATCAACCTTATAGAAGAAATAAATTAGTTCATTTTGAATAAAAATAATAGTTAAATAAAATATTAATTAAATAAATTGGTTATTGAATTGAATAATTCAAAAATCAAGATAGAAGGAGTGAAAGAGAAATAGAACTAGTTTAATATTTTGCAACAAAAATTGGTGAGTCTGGAAAAAGAATTTAAAAAATATAAATTGAATTTCCAAAACTCTTTTCCTAAATTTGGGGAAAGATTATTTAAACATGAGTGTCATTGAAATTAGAATATATTAGTCACAAATGAAGAGGAAAAACTAAGATAACTTGTACTAGGTATAATAAGAAGAATCAAATTGAGAAGACCAAGTCTGTAGAAAAATCAAGTGATTTTCTAGATTTTTTTAAATTTGGAGTACATATAATTTAATGAAAAAACTATTAAAAATAGTGAAGGAAAAAGGGATGAAAATAAGTTATATGTGAATAATAAAGAGTCAGGAATTCACCAAAATTTTGGTTTTCAAAAAGAAGATAAGATTAATGTAGGAAAGAAGGTTGGAAGAAAGGTTCACAGTTTAAGAAAACATGATTTTGTTGTGATAAATATTATTTTTCCTATTATTGATGGAATAATGGAGGTTTTATGGATATGAAAAGGATGTTTTGGTTTAATTAAAAATGAAATGATGAGTTTATATGGTTTGTAAGATATAAATTGTGTGGGAGTCACCTCTTTTAAAGAAGAATAATTTCGGGAGAGCCTAATAAATCTAGATTGAAAATTGAAAATTGGTTCCAACCATTTAAATATGTTTGTGAAAGATGTGAGAAACCTAGTAATCTTGAAAAAGGGTGTATTTTTATTCCATAATCCCAAATTTTCTCAACAGACAGTACTGATATATCCCAGATAAATAAAGATAAAGCAAAGAGAAAGCTTTGGCTTATGAAGTCTCCTATAAATAATCCAAAGGAGAATGTTAATAGATCTTAAACAGTGGTTGTTCCTCACACTTGAAATAATATCTATAGCTTCTCAATGATCTTAAAAAATTAAAAGAAATAACTATAACCTTTGGAAATGACAGATTACTCAAAATAAAAGTATTAATATCAACATTGATCATAAATGATCAATTTAAAACCAAGAGAAAATTATATATTTAAGGGAAAAAACATAAACTTCTTAGTGTGTCTCAGTTATGTGATGAAGGAAATGAATTGATTTTTCAAAAATATGGTTTTTTATTAATATATTGAAATATGGATATATCTTGACAAGTGGATAATGAATAAGAGTATTTTTTTAGATTGGTGATGTTGTAAATTCTTTTTATTTGGGTATGAAAGAAGAAAATAAACCGTGACATTGAAGACCTATTAATCTTGAACAAAAGTGTATGTGTAAGATTATTAGTACAGATAATTTTCATGATGTTCCTATGTTGAAAATATAAATTAATTGGATATGTTCTACTTGTCAAAATGGAAAGATTTTGGATACTCTATAAAAGAAGTTAGAAATACAATCTACTCATCCTTTAAAGCTAATTCACTCAGACATTTTCATCCCCATAAGGAATAAATAAAAAAATGAAGATAATTATTTTATCTTATTTATTGATGAATTTACTAACATTACATTTACTATGTTTATGAATCATAAATCAGAGGCTCTACATAGGTTTAAGAGTTTCAAGAGAAGTGCTGAGAAAGAGTGTGGTTACTCTTTGAAGAAGATTTGAATAAATAATGGTACTAAGTATACCATTGAAATATTTAAAGCCTATATTGGAAAAAATGGCTTCTATCATGAACTCAGTGAATTATACACGCCTAAAAAATGGTGAGTCTAAAAGAGAGAATAAAATCCTTATAGTGATGACTCAAATTATGTTATTAGAGTATGAAAAACATTATTATTTTTAGAGACAAGATATTACAACAGCAGTTCATATAAAAAATCATTTTCTATATTGGCAAAATTATGATATGTCATTATATGAGATGTATTATAGGAAATATCAAAGTTTGAAGTATATAAGTGTTATTTGTATCCCTTTCATGATCATGTTAATGGTGGAAATCTGGGAAAATTCGAAAGAATATGTGATGATGGTATCTTCCTAGGTTATCGACTAAATAGAAGACAATATCATTTGTTAAAATAAATAAACATGAAATATTATTGATTATTTTGACGTGAAAGTGATTTAACATATAAATAAGGTGAAATCACATGAAGAAAAAAGTTCTATAAGTAATGAAAATGAATATATTTTTATTAAGGTGAAGCTTCAGAAAACAATGAAAATTCCAAAGATGATCAAGTTGAAGAATTTTATTCTAAAAATTCAAGTGATAAAAAAGAATATTTTTCACATCATCCAAGGTTGAAAAGGAATGGCCAGGTTTAAGATATCATTAAAAACCATAGATAATAAATTCAAACTAGAATAAATTTAAGGACAACCTCTCATATTTAATTATTATCTCAAGTTAAACCAATATATGTATAAGAAGTAATGAAAAATCAAGAGTGCATTGATGTAGTGAATGAATAACTGGATCTAATAGAAAAAAATGAGACCCATGATTTGGTACCCAATACCAAAGGGAAGAACATTATTAGAACCAAGTGGGGTTTATAAAAAAATATGAATAAAAAAGGTTAATTTGTGATAAATAAAACAAGATTTGTGTGTAAAGTCTATTCATTGGTTGAATGATTTGACTTTGATGAGACCATTTCATTGGTTTTAAGAATTAAAACGATAATAATTTTTCTTTTCACTACATCATAAATGAATTAAAATCACTTTCAAATGGATGTCAACTTTTCCTCCCTTAATGGTGATTTGGTAGAGGATGTGTATATTGAACAACCATGTGGTTTCTTTCTTAGTGAAGATGAGAGTTGTGTTTTCCAGTTAAAAAAGGAATTATATAGGATAAGGAAAGCCCCAATATCTTGGTATTCTAAGCTTGAAACCTACTTGAAGAAGTTGAAATTCAGGAAAGGAAGAGTTGAAAACAATATCTACATTAAATATTATAAGGAGGTATTTATCAGTGTTATTGTTTATATATATGATATTATTTTTTCTATAAATGATGAAGGAGTTTTTAAAGAGTTTTGTAATGAAAGGAATGATATTTTTGAAATTTATATTCTTGGTGAGATGAGATACTTTCTTAGATTAAAAATATCTCAAGGAAATGATTAAAATTTTCTATCTTAGGAGAAGTATTCTAATTAAATGTTTAATAAGTTTGAAACAGAGGATTAAAAGTTGGTTTATACACCAATTTTATTTGGAACTATATTTTCTAATAATTAATAGGGAAATAATGTATATTTAATGTAATTATAAAAGCTATTTGGTTGTCTACTATACTTGATAGCTTCAAGATTGAATATTTAGTATGATACCACACTTTGTTATTTCTATCAAAGTGAACCCAAAGTGTCTCATTTCATAGTTGGAAAGAGAATACTTAGATACATCAAAGGAACATAAAAATATGGATTGAAATATAAAATTAAAGTGAAGATTCATATGTTTGGTTATTCAGATGTAGATTAGGTAGGAAGTGTTTATGATAAAAATGTTATATCTAGTGGAGATTTATTTCTTAGAGGAAGATGTGTTTGTTGGAATTCAAAGAAGTAGAATTTAGTCACCTTGAGTTATTTTAAGACTGAATATATGTCCACCACCCATTCCTTAACACAACTTATGTGGATGAAAACCTAGCTATAAGATTTAAAATTTGAAGTGAATTTTCCATTATTTTGGGAAGTGATAATAAAAGTACTATTAATCTTTGAAATAATCTAGTTCAGTATTAAATATATAAACACATTGATATTAAATATCACTTCATCAAAGATCTAGTGGATAAGAATGAGTTAAAATTGGAATTTATTTCTATAAGGGAGAATATTGTAGATGTGTTCACTAACACACTATCAAAAGATTCATTTTAGAATATGAGGTTTAAGTTTGGTGTTCAACCTCAATCATTACAAGGCTAAGGTATGGTGTTGTTTCCCCCCCTCTCATATTGTATTTGGATATTGTTTTAAAATGGGTAGAAAAATTTACAGCATTAATATTTCCTTTATGTTTATCTTTATAGTTTTTTTCAAAGGGGGATTATATAATGTATGGGGAGTATCCATTGATATGTGTTACCTTTGGAGGAATTATCCCTTGAAAGGAATCATATATTAAGAGAGATTTATTAAAAGGGGTAATTTGTGTTTTTATCATGTATTATATGATGTGTGGTGTGTATTAATAGTTTTTTATAAGTGTTTTTATAAATTTTTTAAGTTTGAAATGTTGATAATGTTCTGATTGAAGATTGTGAATTTCATGTTTAAGAAGCTATATATATATATAACTATTTAATGGAAAACATGGTATTATTTATTCAATGTTCTTTTATCCTACATCAAGTTTTCTCACATAGGTTTATAATTATTATATGATGATCCATTGATAATTTTTTATAGTTTCATAGTGATTTATGTTCCTTGGTTTACAATAAAATCCAAAGGGGGAAATTGTTGAGCCCAAGAGATGCCAAGATGGTTGTTGTGTTTAGTGATGATAAAGAATTGGTGAATATGATATGTTTGGGTTTCTTGGATTTTTTTCAATACATAAATCATATTCTAAGTTAAATCATATTATTCCATGTGTGATTATATTCATGATTATAAACATCATGATTGGTTCATCAGGATTCCAGATTTCTAAGAAGTTTGAGAAGATATTTCCCAGCATAAGAATGGTCATGACCTAGAGAAAGCTAATGTGAGGTTGGATAATAAGTTTAGGAATTACTACACACATTTTGGAGGGTATATTGAAGAGGATCATTCCTAAAATGTGAAATAGGAAAGGGACCATTCCTATGGTGGTTCTTACTGTGTTTGTTGAGTCTATCTGTGTGAAACAAGAAAGGCAGTACACCCATGGTGGTTGTAAGAACCAAATTCTTTATTTATGTATGGATCCTATAATTTACATAAATTTTTAATTTAAATGTTCAAATATAGCCTAATGTGAATTCCATTTTATGGAATGGAGGTTTCAGGGGGCGTCTAAGGCTGGTTTGGAGCCTAGAACCCATCTTTTTGTTTGAAAATGGATTGGCGTGCCGTTAGTAGATACTGTGCGGGGCATGACACACAGTAACTTATAATAGTGTGAGGTTGGATAGTGGAGTCTTATAAGGCACATGGTTAGAAAAAAAATCCAAATTGGGGTACATGGTTTTTTGAAAATTCCTACAATTTTGATAGTGGATTTTAATGGTTTTTCTATGGTTAGTTAAACTGTGCATGAAAACTGTGTGGGGTGCCCCTTCCTATAGAAAGATACACATGATTGGTGCACGGTTTGGCCAACTGTGTGGCCAAACCGTGTGACCGTGTGTTTTGGGTGAATTGCCGATTTTTTACTCTAATTAAATCTATTTCAACCCCAATTCCTCCCTTCTTATCATGTTGTAAAACCAAGGCTTGCGATCTCCTCCTTTGGTGATTATTCTTGAAATTGAAAGGTCTCTTCCATCAGAGCTTAGAATCAAGGGTTGTTCTTCTTGTTGGATCCACATTTTTAAGATATCAATTCCTTTTTATCCATTATTCGTTTGGTTTGGTATCAACTATTCTATTTATATGCGAGCTAATTTTCCCTATTTATAGGTTCTTCATATGTTCTTCAATTTTCTCCCAATGTGAGTTGAATCAGGAGCTGATACTAGATGAGATATCCAGTATGGACCTACAATTGGTGGTATAATGACTTTCATTAAAATTTAAAGTGTTTATTTATTACATTGTGCCACATTCCCAATTCTCAGGTGACGACTTGAAATGAATTTAAATCCTTGAATTAAATTGTTAGGCATGGACTATTTAATTAAAGAGGCCCATCAATGAATGATTATAGGTTGAGGACCTTAGTTTGAAACCACCCCCTTGGGTGTGTTGTGAATTTAAATGGGAAATTATGATGGTGTATGAATTTTTGATACCCTTAAGATGTACCCTTTACCCCTTTCCATGGTATGTTAATATTGAATTTCCAATTGATGAGTTGAATTGCGAATCGATATATAAATTGAAAGGTAATATCAATTGTTAATTTAATTTATAAATAAAAGAGGATGGATTACCTGATCCTAGACACTTTCCTTGTATTGGTTAATTAATCCTGAGATTCTTATTATAATGAAATTCCTATGTGAGTTAAATAGAGGAAATACTTCTAATATTAGCCCTTGATTTAGTCAACTTCTTAGGTGAGTTTGAATTGAAACGTTCTTGGTGATAAAAATGAAATTGAATAAATAGTATTGAATGATATTTAATGCTTATATGTCTTGGGTGACACATGGATTCAATGATAAATTCCATGGATAGACTCAATTGTCTTGTACCTTGCTTATGATTGAGTGATACTTAGAATCCTGATATAGAATGACAAGGACATAATCATGGGGGATAAATATTATATTTTGAGTGATACTTGGACTCTGTATGGATTTCCAAGGACATACTGAAAGGGAATTTGATCATATAACCATGGGTGATACTTGGGATCCCTTATTGGGCTGAAAAGGACAAATTCAAATGGAAGAGGTGTTATAACACACCTAGAACGATACCTGGGTTCTTTTGTGGATCTCTATAGATGGGCTGGTAGGTTTTTGGTTTATATTATACATGGAGTGATACCTGGATTCAAAATTAGGAATTATAAGTATGGGATCAGGTTCATAAATGGATAATGAATGAAATAATTTACATGACGCGTCTTCCAAGACAAAGCACAATCATGGATTCAGTCTTTGTCTATACTTTAGGGATGACCTATTTAGGTATACTTTGTTTACCTATCTCTACCTAGGGTGATGGGATCACTCTAGGTCCTAGGATTTATTAATTAAATGATATTAAATGATTAAATGAGAACTTGAACTTTATAGGATGTTTACTTTTAGTACTTTCTTTACATATTATATTTTTTCCTTCACACTGTGACTATTATATACACATTGATTGGATAACACTAGACCTTGGGTGGTTTCCTACTGGGATTTAGTATCACACCCTATTCAGGCTTCCTTGGGTACCTGAAAATACTATATGATTGTAGGTATAGATAAGGGAAAGCGCCCTACTATAGGTTCTTGATTGCTTCTTAGAAGCAGGGGAGCATGAGACCGAGATGAGACTCGTGATGCTATCTGGGATAATTTTAGGCCTTTTTGTATCTTTTCTTCATATATTTTACACCTTACATGTATACCTATTTTGGATTTTCTTGGTAGAGAAAAATGAAATGTATCATCATCATTGTATATGAGCTTCCTTTTTGGTATTATTATCTATTCTTTCTATATATCTATTATATTATTATTATTACTGCTTACACTAATTGTAATTAGTTTTATTTCTATTGTTCTATACTATAATGATAAGGGAATAGTCTCCCCACATACACACCTAATCCCTCACTTATATTCGACAGCCTCTGGTATTTGGGGAGAAGTGGTTGAGGCCATGTGGCCAATCGGACTCGAGAAACTTTTGAGTGGCATCTAGATCCGAGATGTTAAAAAGTGGTATTAGAGAATTATTTTATAGTTTTCTTTATTATTTTGTGACAGTATAAATGGATATTAAGGAATATGAATTTGGTAATGAGTTGTGCCCGGGCATAGCTAACCTGTGTATATAAAATATCCAAATTGCCTCAAATTAAATTTCTATTTCTGGATTTTGACTATTACAATTTATTTCATTCCACCATTGGTTGATTCACTTGTATTGTAATGTCATTATTGATATTATTGTGGGTTTTATTTTTTTTCAAACTGATGATATGAAGTTATTTAATCTCATAAATAATTTTATGCACTTTAAAGGAATCACATGTCATGTATTATACCATGACATTTAGGATGCATTACTTGTTGCATGTTGTTGTGATCAGTGAAGTGATATATATACCTACTGCCATGATATGTATACCGGAATGTGTTATGGTGTGAATTAAGTGGAATCCCTATTTTGATTCATGTGGTGTCTGGGACTATATGAATTAGAATATTTCTAACCATTCAATTCAACAAAATGAATCGTGATTTAATGTGAAATGAGTATGGATTCAAATGAGAATGAATATATGAATTCAAGTGAAAATGAAATGGAAACTGAAATTTCTTATAGCATAGAACTTAACCCAGACCTGAACTTAGTAGTGGGAAACAAATAGTATCTCTAGATTTTATTTGAGTTTTACATTGCCTAGACCTGACTCAGGGAGAAAGCATATGGGTGTGTTCTTATATATAAAGTCTTGTACCTATCCTTTTGAAATATATACGCTTTTGAGATGTGAAATTTGATAATGATCTTGAATTAAGGCATGTGTTTGGCATTATAGAGGCATTCCACCATGATGACCTATAGTCATATTCTAGGAGGGTGGCGATGACCACACTTAATAGGTGGTGGGCCATGGGCTACTAGTGGATCCTCCAATAGTTCTAGTTGAAGCACTAGTATTTGTATTAGAAAAAAGAGCTGAGGTATAGTTCTGTTAGGGTTCTATGCAACTCATGCAGATGGTTCAGGGAGAATCATGACCTACCCTGACTATAGAAGAGTTGACACATGAGTTATAGTAGTAGTATGAACCCACTTTTTTGGGGGATGTCAAACTAAAAGCTATATAGTCATAGCTAGAGGCCATGTTATCTATATTTGAGCACCTAGAGATGCCTCATAAGAGGAGGGTAAATATTTATATATATGTGTTGCGTGATTCTTCCTAGAGATGGTGGGATGTCATAACTCATAAGGAAAATCATAAGGAGATGCCTTGGAGGTATTTTCATATGGACTTATAGGATTTCTTATATCCTAAGATATTTAGGGATGATAGAGCCTAAGAGTTCATGCACCTGGAGTAGGGCACATTATCAGTTATGTAATATTCATCCCGTTTTTCTGAGTTCCACTGCTTCACACCTATTTTTATGGGTGACGGGTTATCTAAATCCAGATGATTTGAGTATGGTATAAGATATGAAAGTCGATTATGGTTAAATTTATTTTGGCTAACTACCATTTTTGGAATAGTGAATCAGGTTCTTATCATTTATTGTAACCTTAAAGAGAGGCCGGGGGTACGAGCTAGGGTGGTTTAGCATCTGGATCTGGTAATGCATCAACTAGTATTATGAAGCATCATATAAAACTTCCATGAGGTGATATTAGTAGCTAGACCACATACTCAGGTAGCCAGGTGAGGTGCTACCAATGTGGTAGATTGGGACATATGAGGCCATAGTGTATGAGGGACCTAGTTAAGTGCTGATAAAGTGGAAATAGGGTTATCTACAATGATTCTATAGAACATTTCCTCCTGTATCCAGTGAGAGAGGGTCTACAATAACTCCACGTTTAGGAGTGGGGTCATTAGTTTCTCATCAGGTAGGGAACTGAAGTACAAATGGATGATGAGGCTGAGGTGGTGGTCTTGACTGTGGTAGTCAGACCCCAATTTTAAAGTGATAGTAGAGTGGATCTTCTCAGGGTAGCTAGGAAGTATCACAAGGTCATGGTTGAGTCCATATTTATGAAATTTAACAAACCATTGAGGATCAGGATCCTGAATCTTCTATTATCATATGTACTATTCTAGTAGCCTCTACTTTATGTACTAAAATTTTTGATACATGGGTTTCTCATAGCATTATATCTATTCATATTGTAGAGATACTTGGGACAAGTGTTCATAATTTTAATGGTTTTATGATTCTTGAAACTATTTTGGGGATTAGAACGGAAGATGTACGTTAGTTAAGGGAGTGCCCATTGAGATTGGTGGGTGTCACTTTGTATGAAACCTCCTTGTCCTCAAGATGACTGGATTTAACATCATTCTTGGATTGAAATGGTTGGATCCCTTTCATTATTTCATTGACTTCTATCACCATAGGGTGACTTTCACATCACTAGAGGGTGGAGATCTCATTCACAAGGGTGAATGAGATGTCCAGGTGAGGCGAGATGCACCCAAGCATCATGGTCTGGGTGGTATGATAGAACAGATTGCAAGTTTATATCTGGATGATCAGGGAACACATCATATTGATTTCTCTCCAATGGTTGATCATTTTAGGGATGTTTTCCTAGATAAATTTTCAGAATTACCTCTAGTGAGAGAGGTGGTTTTCTATATTGATCTAGTTCTAGGAGCCACACCGATATCCATTCCTCCTTATAGGATAACTACTAATGAGATGCAAGAACTTAAGAGGTAGTTAGAGTATTTAGAGACAAAGGAGTTTATATGACATAGTACTTCCCTATGGGGTTCATTGGTCCTTTTTTGAGAAAAATTTAGATGGTACCCTTAGGATATGTTTGGATTTTCAGAAATTAAACTAGATGATAGTTAAGAACCAGTATCCTCTACCACAAATAGATAATCTCTTTGACCATCTCTAAGGATTTAAGGTTTTTAAAAATATTTATTTGAGATCTGGTTATCATAAGGTGCATGTTAGACCATCAAACATACCTCACAGAAAATTTTATAGAAGGTGTGGTCTATATGAGTATTTGGTTATGCCATTCAGCCTCACGAATGCACTAGTAGTATTCATGGAATCGATGAACCGAGTGTTCCATCTTTATCTAGATTTGTTTGTAGTGGTTTTCATGGATGATATCTTGGTGTATTATCACAATCTACATGACCATGCCAAACATCTTGAGATTGTATTGGATACACTAAGAGAGCATCATTTATATGCTAATCTCACAAATTGAAACTTCTAGATGGACCAAATTCAATTCCTGTGTCACATTATTCCAGATACAGGAGTATTAGTTGACCTAGAGAAGGAGAGAGCTATAGTTTTCTAGGATAATACCAAGAATATCTTTGAGGTACAAAGTTTCTTAGGGATGAATGGTTACTAAATTCATTCCATACAAGACTTATCACACTTAGAAGTGCCTCTTACAAGATTGAATAAAAAGTGTGTGAAGTTTATATGGTCACATTCATATGAAATGGACTTTAAAAAGTTAAAAGGGAGATTGAATTTAGCACCGATATTGATTTTTCCAAATCCAGGCAGGAGTTACGCTATTAATTGTGATGCATTAGGTATTAGGCTAGGATAAATTCTTATATAGGGAGATAGAGTCATGGTGTATAAGTCTCAATAGTTAGGGCCACATGAGAGTAATTACTTAATGCATGATCTCGAGTTAGCTGCATTTGTTCACACATTGCGCTGTTGGAGACATTACTTACTTGGAGAAAATTTTGTAGTGTACATATGCCACAAAAGCCTCAAGTACATATTTAAATAGTGTGACCTGAAATAGAGGCAGTGAATATGGTTTGAATACCTACAATATTTTAACTTTGAGATTACCTACATGCCTAGTAAGGGAAATGTAGTGGCTGATACACTGAGCAGGAGGACTCAGATACAGGCAGTTCAACAGGCCAGTAGTTAGTGGAAACTCATGTATTTGTTCTCTGAGATAAAATTAGAGGTGCAGAATAGTCAGGGGAAGAATTTTATATTATCCTTAGCTATTACCTATACCATTTTGGATAGGGTTAGGATGAGGCATCTATTGGAATCAGAAGGCCTAGTCCTACGAGAGAGTGTATCAGGTGAGTACCCTCCTCTTGGTTGGACCATAGGTGAGGATGAGATCCTGTGTATACATGGCTACATATGGATTTTAGTAGGAATGAATGAGGATATGATGTGAGACTTTCATGCTTCAGATTAAGCAGTTCACCCCAACGTCACCTAGATGTATCGGGATTTACATCGCCAATACTGGTGGATGGGCATGAAAAGAGATGTATCAAATTTTGTCCTGAGGTGTTCCACCTATTAGTAGGTGAAGGTATAAAAACATTTACCATACATAATTTCACAACAAATACCCATTAATTATTGGAAATTGGATGAAATCACGATTAATTTCATGACAGGTTTACTAAGGTCTCCTTGAGGTAATGATTTTGTATGGGTTGTTTTTGACAGGCTCACAAAGTTCACACATTTCCTACCTTTTAAGGAGACCTTTTTAGTGGATGATATTGGGAGGTTGTATATATATGAGATAGTATGAATTCAAGGGGTTCCATAAATTATCATTTTAGATAGGGATTTTTCATTTATGTATCCTTTATGGAAGAGTTTATAGAGGTAACTAGGTACGCAGGTGCTTCTGAGCATAGATTAACAGCCTCAGACTGATGGATAGTTCAAGCATATGATTCAGGTGCTTGAGGACATTCTGCGAGCATGCATCCTAGATTTTAGAGGATATTGGGAGAGGGATATACCCCTGGTTTAATTCTCTTATAACAATAGTTTTCAGGATTTTATTCAGATGGATCATTATGAGGCTTTATATGGTAGGCCATGTCGATCACCCCTGTATTGGTTAGAGGCAGGAGAGATAACTATTATTGGACCTCATCTTATTTTGGAGACCAAAAAGTAGGTGAAGTTGATTCAAAAGTATATGGATATTGAAAAGTCTAGATAGAAATCTTATGCTGATCGCCGCAGAGGACCTCTAGGGTTTGAGGTCAGGGATCATGTATTTTTATGTGTTTCATCGAGGCTGGGACATAGGAGGATTATGAGACAGGGTAAAATTTCACCATGGTATGTAGGGAAATTTGAGATTTTAAAGAGAGTAGGGCTGGTAGCCTATCATTTACAGTTAAATCAGAGGTACTGAGCTATGCACAACGTCTTCCACATATCTCAACTGCAACATTAATATTTAGAATCATCTCATTCCTTTCAGACTAAGGAGTTTTAGTTACAGGTAGATGTGTAATTTGAGGAGCATCCAATACATATTGTGGATTGTAGCACAAAGGTTATCTAGGGCTAGTCAGTTACTATAGTATGAGTGCTATGTAAGTAAGACCGTGTATAGGATAAGACCTGGGAGTAGGAGGCCAATGTACGATTGTAGTGTCCAGAGTTATTCTCGGACATTCTATACCACCCTTGAGAGGGAAATTCAGGGAAAAATTTCTTTAAGGGGGGATGTTTGTAAGAACCTGGTTCTTTCTTGAGGTATAGATCCTTTACTTTCTATCAATGTTTAGTTTAAATGTTCAAATATGACCTAATGTGAATGACCCTTGAGTTCATGGAGGTTTTGATGGTGTTAGGGGTTGGTTCGGAGCCCATATCCCTAATTTTAGGTTGAAAATGTCTTGACACATGATTAGATGAAATTATGCGGGATAGGATACATAATTACTTATAACTATGTGAAGATAGACAGTGGAGTCCTACAAACCACACAGTTATAAAAAACCTGTGACTTGGGGCGTATGGTCATATGAAAATGTCTATAGTTTTAACAGTGGAGTTTTTCACGGTTTGAGTATGGTTATTCAAACCGTGTGTGAAAACTGTACAAGGTTCCCTTTTCTACAGTAGGAGGCGAACAGTTGGTTTACAGTTTGACCAACCATGCAGAAAAACTGTGTGACCCTATATTTTGGGTAAATTTATGATTCTCTTCTAATTAAATCTATTTCAAACGTAACTCCTCACTTCTTCTCACATTGAGCAGTCAAGGCGTGAGAGCTACCCCTTTGGTGAATATTATTGTAATTGAGACATCCCATCCATATGAGCTCAGAATTGAGGTTTGTTCATCTTGTTAGATTCACATCGGTAAGATATCGACTCATTTTTATCCATTCTTTATTTGGTTTGGTATCAGCTGTTCAATTTAGATACGAGCTAATTTTCCCTATTTATAGGTTCTTAAAAAATTCTTCATTTTTTTCCCGATATGAGTCAAATTGGGAGTTCATACTAGATGAGATATCCACTATGGGACTATGGTAGGTGGTCTCATGCCTTTTTTTTAAATTAAAATTTTTTATATATACTTTTGTTCCGTGCACCCAATTATCGAGAGACATTTTGAAATGAATTTAAATCCATGAATTAAATTATTAGGAATGGACTATGTAATTAAAGAGGACCACCTATGAATGATTATAGGTTGAGGAACTTGATTTGGAACCACCCCCTTAGGTGTGTTGTAAATTTAAATGGTCCATTATGATGGCATATGAATTTCGGATACCCTTAAGGTGTGCCCTTAACCCCTTGTCATGGGTAGTAAATAATCAATTTTAAATTGATGATTTGAATTGCGAATTGATATATAAATTGAAATGTAATATCAAATTTTAATTTAATTGATAAAGAAAATGGGATGGATTCCATGCTCTTAGAAACTTGCCTTGTATTGGTTAATTAAGCATGATATGCTTTTTATAATGAAATGACCATGTGAGTTAAATAGACATAATCCTTATAAGTTGATCCCTTACTTGAATCACCTTTTGCGGTGAGTTTGAATTTAATTATTATTGGTGAAGACCTTGAAAATTTTAAATGAAATTAACTAAATGATATTGAATTATATTGAATGCTTATATGCCTTAGGGTGACACATGGATTCAATGACGAATGCCATGGATGAACTCAATTGGCTTGTACCTTGCTTATGCCTAAGTGACACTTGGAATCCTAATACGGACTACCAAGGATGGACTCATGGGGGATATCTATTATATGATGAGTGATACTTGGAATCTGTATGGATTTACAAGGATAGAATGAAAGGTCATTTGATCATATATTCCATGGGTGATACTTGGGATCCCTTAGTGGACCACCTATGATGGAATTGAATGGAAGTGATTTTATACCACACTTAGAGTGATACCTAGGTTCTTGTGAGGATCACCATGTATGGAATTGTAGGGTGTCGGTTTATATTATACCTAGAGTGATACATGGATTCCAAAATAGAAATGCTAAGTGTGGGTTCAATTTTAGAAATGAACAATGAATGAAATGAGTTATATGACATGTCTGCCAAGCCAAATCACATGATTGGATTTAGTCTTTTTTTACACTTTATGGATGTCCTATTTAGGAATCATTTGTTCACCTATCTCTATGGGGGGTGTTGGGCTCACTCCAGCTCCCAAGACATATTAATTAAATGAGATTGAATGATTAAATGAACTTGATTAAATGAGAACCTGAACTTTATATGATGTTTACTTTCAATGCTTACTTTAAATATTATATTGATTCCTGCACACTGTGACTATTATATACTCACTGACTGGATGGAACTAGACCTTAAGTGGTTTCCTACTGAGATTTAGTCTCACACCCTATTTGGGAATCCTTGGTTACCCGAAAAAACTTTATTATTACATGTATAGATAAGGTAAAGGGACTTACTATAGGTTCTTGATTTCTATTTAGGATCAGGTGATTATGGGACCATGCTGAGGCTTGTGATGATAACTGGGATACTTGTTGACCTTTTTGTACTTTTGTTACATATTTTTTACACCTATCATATATACCTATTTTGGATCTTTTGGTAGAGACATATGACATGTATCATCATCATTATATATGAGATTACTCTTTGTTATTGTTATCTATTATGATTTTGTATCTATTGTATGATTGTTATTACTGTTCCTGATACTTATCTGTTGTTGTATTTACATTGTGCTACACTCTAGTGATGAGAGAATAGTCTCCCCACAAACACACCTAGTCTCTCGCTACTAGTTAGTAGCCTCTGGTGTTTGGGGAGATGTGGTTGATTAAATGTGGCCAACCAGGCTCAGGGCACTGTTGAGTGGTATCTGGGTCTGGGATGTTACAGTGGTGTTCTTTGATGACCATGGTCAAAAGGAGAAGAGGAAAGACAAAATGGGTAGAGAAAAGGTACCACGCCCATGGAAGAAGCTATACATGTTTGATTGTTAAGGTTATTGGACAAAATGGGATGAACTAAACCCATAGTAAGAATAGTTTTGGATGATATATGAAGCAAGAATCCAAAATGGACAAAGGTAGGAGACCACACCTGTTGTTCTTGGAATTGTTTAGGAAAAATGACTAGATGTTTTTCACCAGACCATGGTGTAAGGAATGTCGATGTGAGACAATTTCCAAGTGGTTTAGAAAAATTGAACCAAAATAGGGTCCAACACACTATGGAACAAGCCATATCATGAGGATTTATTTAGGTATAAGTATTTTTGATGACATTGATTTATGGATGTCTTAATGGATCACTAACTCAATAAGTGATGTCTTTTTTTAAGTATTAATGATTTCAAATCGATTCAAAAAGATCCTATGGCTCAATATAAAGTGGGAGTAATTGAGTTGGTTAAAGGAAGTTGAAGGGTTGAATTTAAATTTGAAATATTAATTGGATCTTATACTTCGATGTTGCTTCTGTATAAAGGAGGTAAGAGTAAGAAGTGTGTGAAGTGGAAGAGGAAGGAAAGAAGAAGAATAACAGAGGAAGTATAAGTGGTTGTGAAAATTGGCACATATTATAGTGATTATACCTGAGTTTCTATAGGTTTATAAAGAATATAAAGAGAAGCACTACCTCAATAAATGGATGCTATGTTTGGTAGAATTTCTTTTTATTGATAACAAGTTATTTATCATTATAATTGTGCAAAGAGAACTATAATTTTTGGGAGACTTATTGTAACATGCGTATAAGGGAAAAAACTTCCCATTATACCTACTTGATGAAACTAGTGGTTCATATTATCTCTATGAAATCTAGATCATACCAAGTAATAGACTTCTCATTTTGAGAGGTAAACCTTATAAATCTTCTTTTACCTTTATGTATGTGTGGGAAATTAATCAATATTAACTCTAATCGATGATGGGGGTTTTTATCAAGTAAACTTAAAAAGAATTTGGATTACTGATTCACTCCCCTCTCAGTGATTATTTACTGATCCATGAGGTGGATTTTCAAAAATGATCATTTTTATATGACAAAATTAAATGATTTCACAAGAAAAATAAAGTTTTCCATGAGAAAGAATCCACTGGATAAAGACACCTACCTCACCAATGGAGGAAATTTTGACACCTTAGAACTGAGTGATAGAAATAAGGATATCTAATTTTCACATGCCAAGGTCTACAAAGAGCATTTTCAATTATCCACACACAACCCTAGATTTGACAATCATAACCCAATTGGTCTCTAAAGGATCAAGAGAATGATAGATCAAGGATATATCTTCAGAAAATATGATAAATCAAGAGGAAATCTAAACATACCTCACATAGATCCACTAAAAATGATTGAGGATCACTAAAAAATAAGTTGGAGAGTTTTGTAGAGTATCATGGAGGGTATGGTTTGAGTTAATGAAATATTTAGAGGAGATTAGAGTTAAAAAAATCCAAGGTAAATTGTGTAGTTTTCCATTTTAAGAAGTTTAGATTGGGTCTCATGGTTAGACTGTACAGTTAGAAAAACTATGAACTAACTGTGTGGTAGCTACTACCAATTCAAAACCAAGTCACATGGTTTTTGGAGAATAGTCACACAGTTTGAAAAACCACACTCAAGCTGTGTGATAACATCTGGAACCAAACCCAAACACCCACGTAGTTTTTATAGCGACTCACATGGTTAGAAAAACCATTACAATCACTACTAGAACCAATATATCCATACCACATGATTACCATCTAGTTACCTCTAATTGTGTTCCTAAATGATATACTTGGCCTATTTTTCTTAAAATTTTAAATTTTTAACCCTCGACCCCTGAAAGACTATATAATATAAAAATATATAAACCAACCTAAAAATTAAACACACCTATGATCTGGAGGGTTTCACAATTCTCCCTACTGTGAAATATTTTATCCTTGAAAAGTTCTCAATAATTTTGACTCATGAATAGATAAGGCCAATACCCTCTCATAAACTCTTCCTATTCCTACTTCTGATGGCTATCCCATATGTTCTGCCACAAAATATAGACCAAGGAAATTATTTTACCATATAGTACCTTATCCTAGAGATTCATAATATAAACTAGTTATTAAACAATTGAGGTATCAGGGTTAATCAAGAAATCCTCCCATTCAATCACATGGGAAGGATCCAGTTGATACTTCTTTAGATGGGAAATGGTCAACACATTGTAAATTGATGTTAAGTGAGATAGTAATTTTAATCTATATTTCACATTTACAAGTCACTCAATAATCTCTAAATTACCAATATACCATGAATCCATCTTTAGCTTCTTTCCCCAATGGCGTTTCCCCACTCAAGAAGAAACTATGATAAAAATATGATCACTAACATAAAAATACAACTATAATTGATGAATACCAACAAAATATTTTTGGAAACCTTAATATTTCATTAATCTATTTCAAATAAACTACACCCTTTCCGTCATCTCCTAAATAAGACCCAGTCCCATGAGTGACCTCTCAGTAAGCTACACCCAACACATTGGAGATCTATATAGACTCCCATTAAATGTTTAAAAGGGTTAAATTTTAATTGATTCTTAATAACTATTTTTATAAGAAAATTCATTCAAATGTAAATGATTATCCCATAAACTTATAAAGTCAAGTATGCATGCTTGAAGCATATCGTTAAGAATATAGAAAACTCACCCATTCTGACCATCCATCTAGGGATGATATGTCTTGCTTAAATTCAGTTGGGTACCCATAACCTCTTGAAATAACTTATAAAATTGTAATTTAAACCATGATTATCTATTAGAAACAACCACAGAAGGCACCCCATAAAGATTCACGATTTATGAGATATATAAGCGTTTGATCTCTTCTACCTTTGTCAACTCCTTAATTAAAAGGAAGTGAGCTTATTTAGTCAGTCGATTAGTGATCAACCAAATATCATATTTTAAACTAGGTGTTTGAGGTTTTCTAATCTTGGACTCTATGCACATATCATCCCATTTCCAAATTGGAATGGGTAAGGGTTGCAAAAAACTGATAGGTCTATGGTGATCCACCTTAATCTTATGATACGTAAGGTATTATGGCATAAAGTATGCAATCAATTTCCTTATCCCCAATATCCAATATCAATGTATCAACTCATGATACATTTTGGTAACCTTTGGATCCATGAATAAACTCAATTTATGTCTATCCTATATCAATTGATGTCTAAGAGATGTCAGAATGACTATTTTTTTTTCAAAAAAAAGCACCCATGGGAGACCAGACTAATCACATGAGGTCTCCCTACCATATAAGATTTTACTAAAACATTAAAAATCAGTTTTAGATTCTTATTCATTATATATATTATCATATAATGATGAATAAATTTTCAAACAATTTAAGTAAACCTACCATTAGCCTCCTTCACTTCCAAGATTATCTCAGCAAACATACTCATTAAAGAACATTCCTCCACTGATTCCTCCAAGGACTGAGTCAGTAACTTTCTCCTCATTGTTTT
This sequence comes from Viscum album, assembly GCA_963277665.1. Classification (NCBI taxonomy): domain Eukaryota; kingdom Viridiplantae; phylum Streptophyta; class Magnoliopsida; order Santalales; family Viscaceae; genus Viscum; species Viscum album. The sequence goes on along the minus strand of OY728130.1, from coordinate 2,100,251,731 downwards.
GATAATCCAAATCAACTTTTATAGCTGTAAATACAATATAAAAATCAAAATTATGAAGATATTCAACCCAATGTCTCTATCAGAATTTCAAGTCTCTCTATGTGAAAATATACTTTAGGCTCTTATGATCTGAATACATAGTGAATCGTTCACTAAAGATATATTGGTTCCAACTCTTAAGAGTTTGCATCAGGAATTCCATATCAAGGTATTTAGTATTATAATTCTTATCATGAGGTAATAATTGGAAAGGAAAACAAGGAACCACTTATTTCTCCAAAATTACAACACAACTCAACCCGGTACCTGAGGCGTCACAATAAATATCAAAACTCAAAATTGAATTAGAAAGAATTATAACTAGATTTAAAGTCAATATAACCTCCATTTCTTAAATAATATTTGAAACTTGTCATTACACATACACTTAACACCCTTATGGGTTAATTATTTCATAGTATATGCAAGCTTAGAGAATTCCTGTAGAAAACTTCTATAATAGCATGATAAAACCAAGAATCTTTGGATCTCAAACACATTTTTGGGTTTCTCCTAGGATAGAACTACCTGGATAATATCATGATTCACTGATATAACCATCTTATATATCAAATTACCTAGTAACTTTACTTATCATATTCAAAACTCACATTTATATATCTTTACTTACATACAATGTTCTTTAAATATTCTAAGAATGATATCCAAATGATCCCTATATTCCTCTTCCAACTTGGGTACACTAAAATATTATCAAAAAATACAACTATAAATGAGTCCAAGAACCTATGAAATATTCAGTTCATCAATTCCGTAAATACCAAAGGATTTCTAGTAAGACCTAATGACATAACTCATAACTGAAAATGCTTATACAAGATCCTAAACACTGTCTTAGGTATATCCGCTTCTATGAATTTGAACTGATGGTAAACTGATCATAGGTTGTTCTTATAAAACCATATGGATCCTATGAGTTGATTTATGTGGTCATTAATCCTATACAAGGGTATTTTTTATAATAGTAACCTAATTATGCTTTTGAAAATTGGTATAAACTCTACAAATTTCATCTGCCTTATTTGAAAAGAGAACTGGTGAAGCCCAAGGTGACATGCTTGGATGAATAAACCCCTTTGCCTCAATATAATAAATATGAACTTTAATATCCTTTAACTTAGAAGGTTCCATATGAAAATATGGTATAGAAATGGGTTTCATTATAGGAAGAAGGTTAATACAGAACCCGACCTCCCACTGGGGTGGTAACCTAGAAAAATCATCAGGAAAGACCTCAGGGTACTCAAACACTACTACATGAAAAAGAATTATCAAACAATAGTTAATAGTATTAAGAAACATATATAATAACTAGAATGAGATCATTCCCACATAAGGGACAATGAACTTCTCTCCCCCCGATCTAGGGTCACACTCACCGTAAAATACATTATGAAATCCATTGGAAGAAAGAAATTGAAATCAGTGATGATAATAGTAGATCTGAGACTTAAAACCAATAATATAATATATTCTAATAATAAGGTTGAATATATCAATATAAAGAACCATTAAATCCCACACAACTTTAAAATCCACAAGTGTCACAAAAAAATCTATGCATTTTCGGTTTGGCATAGGTGTGATCTGGCTTCGGAGTGGCACATCTAGATTTCAGGGTTTCTCCGGCTCCAGTTTCTGGCGTCGATGGATTTGCGGTGCTACGACGCGCGTCTCGGCCGTCGATGACTTCTGTCTGATGTCCGACATCTCGACTGGCGCTGGCGTTCGGCCCGACGTCCTATCCATCGACGACATCTTGGCATGGATTTTGGAACCTCCGTGAGTGGCTCCGAAGACTTTCCAGGGGATCGCTGCGTCAATTTCCATTTCTTAGGAGGGTGAGGAATTACGTCTCTCTGCTTTGTTATTTGGAGGGTTTTGGCTAGAAGATTTGGATTTGTTTGTTTGTTTGTGATTATATCTTTTTTGGATTTCTGTTTTGACATTGCTGGTCCTTCTCTACAACACTGATTTCACACTAACTTTTGGGCCTCTACGGGTGGTGGTGAGGTGTTTTGTGGAGTGCGAAGAGATTCGACCAGGATAGTCATTGATGGTGGTGCAAATGTCTCGTGATTGGTGGTGATACAGCTGGATTGACTGTATGGATCAGGCTTAGAGGAGGAATTAGAGCTTGTGTTTCATCTTTGCAGGGTTTTTTGGATTTGGTTGTTTGAGAGGGTATGGCATCAGCCGTTGGATCGGGCCTGTGCTTTGACACAAGACACTTGATTGCTGAACTATCTTGAAAAGGTGGAGGGATTCGTCATGATCATACGCTAGGGTGGGGATGATATATGTTTTTATCTATTTTGTTAGCGTGTGATGTCCTATGTCCATGAAGTCTGGGTTCCCCCCTTATTCCCTTAAAAGGGGTATTATCTTATCTTATAATAAAAAAAATTTGAAGGCCTTCGGGCCGTTGGATGGATGAACTCATATAAAATAATTACAGAACTATAAAGACAAAATAAAAAACACTTACCTCAAATTAGCTGGCCCTGCTTTAGATTCATCTATAGTATACCCCACTATGTAAATATGACTAACATCAGCTCTTACTTGTGATTTATTTGTAGCATGAGCATCCCCATTAGAATAAGAGTGATTTCCATATCCTTTTGTTACATTAGATTATAATTGAGAGCCTTTAGTAACCATGAATACTACCCCACTACCTTGAGGTACCTTTATATAGAAGCATTGGGGATGGACAATCTTCCAACATATATGGAATGTTTTGGGTGCTGTCCTACAATCAGACTTGGTGTGGCCATATCTCCCAAACTGGATATAGAAAACAAAAATTTGTCTTGATTTTTTCCTTGTACCACTACCACTACCCTGAAATGGCTCTCCTAACTTCCTCTTATATCCAAAAGACACATCTCAGCTTCCACTATATGCTTACTGAATCTCTACTAATACCAGTCTTCCAAACTATGTTTTCCTTGACCATAACTTCTTTATCAAACACCTTAGTAAGGGTCATAAAGTTTAGGAGAATCAACATAGACTGTATATTTTCCCTAAAACCCATTTTAAACCTTTGATATTTAAGTTAGTCATTAGAAACAAGTTCAGGTGATAAGTTTACTAACTCAAAAAATCAAGTATCATAATCCATGAACAAAGATTCCCCTTTCTCCAAGGTCATAAATTCATGAGTCTTTTCCATATGCAAGGTTTCAAGATAGAATTTCTAATTGAAGGTCTTCTTGAAATTGGTCTTAGTAAGATCCTCAGGTAAATTATCTTTCATGATATAGTCCCACATTTCCTTCCCCATCCTTCAATAATATATTAATAAAAAACCCACCTTTGAGTCCTATGGAGTCTTCAAGAAATGGTTAATCCTTTCAATTCATTCAATACACCTATATAGTTCTTGGGTTCCCTTATCACTCTGAAATATTGGTGGATTTTTCATTGTAAAATTTTAAGTATGGTCCACATTCTATTCCTTGTTTCCAATAACCACCTAACCCAGAGTCTAGATTGTCTGGATAACTGCTTTCACCAATGAAGGGTCTGCGAGAGGCTTCACCTATGGAACTTGTCTTGTATCATCCTATCTATGTTTCAGAAGAGATATTCTAGGAGGAATTATCTATTAAACACAAAATATAACACATTATCATTAAGGAAAAAACTCCAAATAAAAAATGGAACCCGAGAATCTAAATTATAGCCCCTAAATAATAGATTCATCAAAAAAGAGATGAGAACATTAGAATCTAATAAAAAATAAGACAAGGTTTATCTAAATAGAACCCAAAATAATTTTCATTTAAGTAACCTCAAAAAACCAGGATCATGATTAATGAAAATCCTCTGACCTCCCCTAGAAACTCAGGATCATATATATAAGTGAACTGGCCTAGAAATCTTCTGCAATTACTACATGAGTTATGATGGTTCTACTCCAATATACCAAAAATCCTAAATACAACCAAACACCTTTGATACCAATTTGTAATGAACAAACACAGTTTTACATATACAGCCTTCCATAAGGCCTAAAGTGTGTTCTCAATCACCATAGTCTGGAGAAAATCACCCGAGTATTGATTGAAGAATGAATAAAAATGATTTTACCCTAAATGATTCCTAGATATATATCATACAACATTTGATATATATATATAAATATAAATATATATATAAATATATATATATATATAAATTCAAAATTAGAGTATAAATTGGTAGTTTGAAAACAAAAATGAGATATAATAAGATAAAAGCCCCTTGTTCTAGAACACAAGGAAAACCATGAGCCAAAAGTCTATCTCCATGTAACTATCGGCCTCCACCATCTCAAACCACTTGAATACAACGTAGACTAGGAGGACTCCCTATGATACATGAAACCATTACATTTACACAAATCCTATAAAATAAAGTCCAAATATTCCCAAAGACATATGTTGAGTGTGATGAAATGCCCGATAGGAAACCTCCATGAATATATCCAATGTATTTCACCATGATATAATTATTTCTAGTTTGAAAATACTAGTTTCATAAAATAGTTGATGTGAATTTTTTTTTCATATAACATCCCTTTGATTTTAATTTTAAGGAACAATCCACACCCCAAGCCTTATGAACATGTAAATAAAACATGTTTGATTATGTAAAGGGAAATAACAAAGTAATCCATGTATATTAAAACAAATGTGTAAGTAAAGAACAAAAATCCATGTAATGTATAATAATAACGAATTAATGGTCCATAAGATGGAGACTATGATATGAGTACATTCAAGGAACTATAGTAGGTCAAGTGAATCTTAGGTCCCTACAAATACATGAATACCTAGGTCTTCCCCAAGTTACAAATTTTACCATTACGTGCAATAGAATCCAAGACCAATATTTTGAAAACTTCTTTATGGAATTTCATCGAACACATAAAGTTCATAAAAAATATTTTAAAAGAAAAAAAACATTAAAAATTTATCCATTTCCACTAAAGATCAAGAAAAAGTAATGGATTAAAACTTATCCCTTAACAACATAAAACTAATCATTTTAATATGCCAAAATCAAAGGATTTCATAATAACATTCATGTTTTATATGGGGAATAATCCATTGGATAAAGACACCTACCTCTCCAATGGAGAAAACATCAATTCCTTCAAATTCTTTGGGATAAAAAATGAGATTCAGTAATCAAAGTCTTAGATCTATAAATAAAATCTTAAATTTTCTACCCACAACCTTGGATTTGAAAATCACTACCCAATTGGGCTCTAATGGATCCAGGGGAATAGAGATTAAGTATAGATCTAGGTAAAAGAGGAGAAATCTAGAGGAAATCTAAACAAACCTTAAAAAGATCCACCAAAACTAATATAGGATCACCAAGGAATAAAGGTTATATTTCTCTATAGAATCATGTAGGGGTTGGTTTGAGATAATGAGGGATTATAAGGATATTAGAGTTAAAAATAACCAAGGTCATCATGGTAATTTTCTATTTTAAGATGTTTGGATTGGGACGCATGATTAAGACACATGGTTAAAAAAATCATTCATTAACAATGCATTATCCACTTTACATTGAAAATTAAGTCACATAGTTTCATTAGAGTAGACAAATGGTTTGAAAAACCATGCTAAATCTATGTGATAGTCTCTGGAATCAAACCCAAACACCCAAACGGTTTTTCTAATGACTCACATGGTTAGAAAAACTATGAAAATCACCGCCGGAACCAATAGATCTATACCACATGTTTACCACATAGTTAACTCTAACCATGTACCAAAATCATGCACTTAGCTTGTTTCCCCCAAAATTCTAAATTTTTAATCCTTGACTCTCGAAAGCCTACAAAACCTTAAAATTGATAAATCAAACTCAAAATTAATCATATGTATAACCCATAGGGAATCATAAGTCTCCCATTTATATATGTATAGATGAAATTTCCTACAACCTTGATGAAGATTACATATCCACATGGTTCTATATAATTATAGCCTATAATATTATTCATGGATCAAACTAGAACATGTTAAGTTACAAAACATTCCACAAGGGTCTAGAATATTCTAGATCATTCATGGATAGAGGGAGAGATCCATGATACTCTAGATAATTCTAAAATTTTACTATACTCATGGATATGGAGATATATACTAAGAGTTTTAGAAATCAACTTCTTTATGTGGAGGGGTGTGATACTAAGATACCTAAATTATTGTGGACTTTATCCCTTAAAACATCAATATACATGTTAAATCGGGTCCCAAAAAAGTTTGTTTCTAATTTTTTTTTTGAATTTTTTATAGCCCGTAAACCAAATTTGTGACATATATGTCTCTAGGACGACCCTTTAGAAGTGGGATTCTATAATCCACAACAAATAAGTTTTATTTTAGGACCATAAATATTTACTTCACTGTACATTTTTAAAGGTTAAAAGAATATTGTTTTTATTATCCATCTCATAATACTAGAAATATGAAATTAATAAATGTAATGTTTCTTTAAAATGAAAAAATTTATAGGAGTGATGTAATAAAAAAATTCCCATGAAAGATCATTTGGATGCTCTATTATTTTCACCAGATGATAAATGTATTATTATTTATAACACTCCTTGTTTAGAAAGTGTTGTTCAAACAAATATTAATTTACAATCTTTGGATAATAATGCTATGGATTGAGTATTTAAAAAATTTCAACTTTTTAAAATTTCCAGTTGAAATATGTTATACTATGGATATGATGTTATTACATAAGGATAATATAATCAGATGAAACAATTAATAATTTCTAGTGATTATACAGTGTATCTATAAGAATATGTCTATAATATTGGAGTTGGGAATAATCCTTAAAATCTTTTTTACAAGACATGATTTTTAAAGAATAAAAATTATGACATGATTAAATGATTGAGGAGATGAATTCATTATATGGTAATGAAATTTGGGACCTTTTTGAGTGGCCTATTATAAAAAAACCTATTGTGTGTAAATTGGTTTTTGAAATTGAGGAAAATTCATTAGGAAATATTGGGAGTTATAATTCTTGACTAGTGGCTAAATGATTCCCTAAAAATGAAATCTAAATTAAACTAATACATGATATTTGGTATTTAAAATGAATTTATTACATATTTAATTAGTATAAAATATATTTTTTAACATGGAATCATAATAAATGGATGTGAAAAATGATTTTCGTAATGGAAATCTAGATGTGGAGGTTCACATGAAGAAATTATAAGGGGTCCTCTTTAATAACGGTGATCATTTAGTGTGCAACAATAAAGGTTAATTTATGGTTTAAAATAATAATTTTGATATTGTTATTTATTATTTCATGATATCATCTATTCATTTGGTTTTTATGAAAACCACATAGATAAATTTATATTTCAGAAGGTCAGTGGGTGTAAAATATGTTTCATTTTAACAACTGGAACAGTCTAATTAACACAAAACCCCTACTATCCCATATGACCCGTGAGTTTTGGACTTTCTAACACCATCTATTTCCCTACAAACACATATCTTCCCATCTATAATCCCACCTACATGCTTTAATAGTCACTTATCAGACTAAATATCATCCTTATGGGACGAGACATTTTATTTCAATTTGATCTGTCTACAATCATAAAAACCTTGTAAAATTTCTTACAAGGTTACCAATACTAAAACTAATCAATTAAAAAAATTAACCATGAAGTCTTAATTAAATATACTCCTAAAAAGAAAGGTTCACCTTGTTAACATGGGCACTACCTGTGACACCCATGATGTTGCCGTTAAGTATATATATATTTTTTATTTATTTTATTTATTTATTTACTTGAAATTTTGAATGAAAAGTTAATGTTTCAAAGTAATTTAAATGTTTAATTATTATGTTTAACAATATCCTTAACCATGTAAAATAGATGTTTAGAAAAAGTAAATTTTCTTGTAACCCCTGTTAGTGGCGTGACACTTTGGTTGTAAAGAAGTGGGAAGTGATGTTTTTCTCATGATTTTGGAATGTGGTTATTTTTTGTAATATGGTGGAGTTTTTTAATCTTGTTATGTATGGTTAAAACTTACCCTTAAAGTGAATATTATAAAATATTAAAAAAATAGATTTGGAGGGCGAGAGGAGGAGGGGTACAATGAATATTGGGGTTCCAGGGCCAAAGAACATCATATTACACCACAAACCTTTGATGAATCTTATCTATTTGGATATAAATAAATATTTTATTTATGTTCTCCAAGTATATATAGAGATTAAAAAAATGAGATCCCAATTAATAAGGGATTGATAAAGAAATTCTTAGATTTGGTTAGGTCAAGCACTTGCTCCTTTATCTTGGATATCAATAATAAAATAAAGGGAAAATATTAATAAGGTAAGTATCATGCATGAAACCATAAATTAGGATGAGATATTAGAAAAATTAATTTATGAAAATTTTCCATTATATTGAGAATTATTCTTACTAAGGTTGTAGATCCATGAAAATTAAATGATATAATTAAATAGATATCAAAAATATAATTTTTTTCATAGTGGAAAATAACAGCGATCAAATGAGGTTACTATCTTGTTGTATATCCCATAGATGTTTGAAAAAAAGGTCTTGGGTATTGGGATAAATTGTTATCAAAACAATTATTCTATAAATTTAGTAATGGGATGGGAATTTCAATCCCTTCAATATGAGGAGCACACATACAAAATTTTGGGTATGAATCTATGTCCTGAATTAGTTATATTGGAACCCATAAATCCTATGGTATATTTATTATTTGGTTGGGGTTCTCAATAGGTTATAAATGTGAACATAAAATGAAATATACGGCCACTATTATAGAGTCAATTTTGAGGTGGAATTATCAACTACACTTATAGAGGAAGTGGCTCTTACAACTTTATAGGAAAACATCAATATAAGAATATAATATGAAAGGATACACAAGTTTTATGTTGGATATATAATCATAGGAAACAATTAATATAATTTTAAAATATATAAGGTTTTAAATTTTTTAAACCTTACGGGTTATGATGATAAAAACTATTAGTGGATAAAAATTAAGGGAATGAAGAAGATTTGGGATTCTTCAACCTCTAAATGGGAGGATAAAAGGAAATAATTAGAGAACATCACAATAGAGAATGTTCCTGGGAATGAAAAAACTATATTTAAGGATATGGATAAGGTTTTACTTGTTCCAAATGATGGGCCTTCCAAAAATTATAGTGACACCTGTGATAAGAATAATAATTTTAAATAAGAGTCTGATCCTAAAGGGAATGTGGATGGAACTTAAATGACTAATACTAATACTTAATTGGAGCTTAGAACAACAAAATATGCACATTTTAGTGGATTGAAAGAGGATATTTCAACTATCTTATAAGAAGATAATTAAACTTAATTTTTATTTATTTTCACCAAGGTTTCCTCTGAGAAGACTACCAATAGGAAGAACATTTATATAAGAAATTCAAGACTAAAAATTTCCAGTAATATGTTTATTACACTCAATTACGATTCTAATATTAAAGGTAAGATATGGGATGATGAGGTAGAAGAGTATAAAATAAAATATTATAATACTGCTAACCAAATCTCCCAAAAAAGAGATAGTGGGATTGAAAAGGCCTACAATAGATTTAGATAAAAAATATTCCCTAAAAGGGAAAAATCATCTTTTAAATGATTATACTCTTTTAGAAATTATAATGGATTAATAAAAAAGATACTTGTGACACATAAGTGTCACTGTTTTTTATTATTTTATATTATTTCATCTTATTATTAGTTAAGTTAAAATGTTAGAGAGTTTCATTTGAAATTTCAAAATTTTGGAATTTTCCCTTTCGTGCATGGTTTTTACACACTAATTTGGGAAAAATATTCTATTATAATTACATAATGATATTTTTATTTCATTTTGTTTAGTGTATGGTTGGTCTGTATGGGAAACACATGGTTTGTTCTAAACCATGTGAATCTTAGTATAACTTATGCATGACCTTTTGTGAATATGGGATATAGCACAAAACTTATGCACAATTAGAGTAAAGTTTGTGAGAAGAGTGTGACAGGTCATCAGTTTTTGATAGTGTAATTTTTCATGGTTGGTTCATGGTTTATAAACCTTGGGGACAAACCATCTGAATATGTTTTTCATAGGTAGTTACATATGTAGGGTTGGCCACGGTTTGGAGAACTATGCAGCAAAACCCTAAGGTCCACCAAATTTTTCTTTAAAAGTGAAATTATGCCTCTATATTTTTATATTTTTGTCTCTTTCCCTCCTATTTATCCCCTCTTACTCAACCATTCATGGGGAATGCATGGGGAGTATTCTTCCTCATTATTCCTTCACATTAGTGGCCTCCTCCTTTTAAATATATGTGGATTTTTTAAGGTATTCTCCTCCATTCATCTTTTTATCTCTTTTACTTTCCCTATATCTTGATTTTTCTCTATTATGTGAATAATAAACACTATTATGTATGGGATTAGGGTTTAGGGTGGTTTTAATGAAAGGTATTTGGGTGTTTAAGAGTTTGAGTGGGATTTAACTTTCTTGATTGCGTATTCACCACCAAAGGTGATGTGTTTTGGTTTCATTTCCAAGTAGATGAGGTAGGTGTTTCTTTATAATATAATTTTAACAAAATCATTAAATTTATTGGATGGTTTAATTTATTTCTTTTAAAATTATAGTCTTATGGAATACATTTTATGGGTTGAAAATTGTCACACCCGGTTTTTTTCTTCTTTTCATGTCATGGTTTTGATCCGGTTCATTGAAAATACTGATACATTTATTGGATGTTGGGTGAGATTAATTTTGAGTTTTGAACTACCATATATGTAAAATCACCCTAATTTGGGTACCTTATTGCTTGTTTAGGAGTTTTTGGAGAAAGGGTGGTTACGTTATGATTTGGGCCAACAGTGATCCCATTTCCAATTTTAAAATCCAAATTTGTTTCTTTTATAAATCATTTGTTTTTTGACATTTTTCACCCATTAAACTTCATAAATTTACTCCACTGACATATTCAAACCACCATATCCTTTTGGACCCCTTAAGAAATAATAATCATGGTGAATTTGGTTACTTATTTAGGTAATGGGCTAGCCCATGGGCCCATTTCCAGTTTTAAAAAAATAATTTGTTTATTTTATATATTTTTCATTGAATAATATTTTTTAGTTATTACACCTCTCACTCGAATAAAAAATACCTATTCTCACCCCCATTATCTGTTTTACCTCTTTGGAGCTCATTTGAATCTCATATTTGGGTAAAGTTTCTCAAGTTTCCTCAAATTGTTCAGAATTGAGAAGGTAAATTATCTCATCAATATATCATTCCATTCATACTATTTTTCCCACAAATATTCTTTCCCTAGTTATTACAGAAATTAGGAGACTCTACAAGAAGTTTTAAGCCATTAAATTTTTTCTAAGGGTGCCAATCTAATGGAAGACGAAGAGTTTTTTAGTTGAAAAGTTGAGATTCCTTCTCCTTTCTCCTCCCTCTTCTTCCCCCTTTCATTATTTCATGGTTTTATAATCTACAATAGTCATGATAGACCTAGAGTTATGTTATAATATGATTTGTTATGGGGTTTTTGTTCATTTGGGTCTGGTCGTCATAGCTTTAGGGTTTGTAAACCCTAAGATGGTGATATTGGGTGTGCGTTTCCATTACGCCAAGGATTTGAGGTTGGATATCCCTTACACATGACTTTATCTTTTAAGATTCATCATTTTCTTATTTTCTTCATCTGATATATATGTTTATTATTATTTTTCAGAATTTGGATAATTTTCTTGGTGTGAAAAATGGTTGTTTAATCATTGTTTTGTGAAAGGTAGTGTTGTTTTGTCATAAAAGTGCACACCAAGTGTTTGTTTAAATGTTCCACTAGATTATGAAACTATTTTTTGAGGTTTAGAACCTGGTTTATGGTATTTTAATATGTTACAATATATTTTATAAAATATGGCATGAAATTGGTGTTTTATTCCTTATCATGTGCTTAAAATAAATTTTTTTGTTTAAAAGGACATGTCATGTGTTCAGTAAATTGCCCAGTTAGATTTTATGTGTTATATTTGATTTAAATTATTATTTTGGATTTATAAATGAATTGGAAGAATTATAAATGGAATTTTGGGTCCTCATATATATTTCCAATTTGTATTTGTTTTTACAAACAAATGGGTTTTTGGTTTACAACATGTTTTGGCCCGAGTTGTCGGAAAATGGCCCGTTTCACATCCTTATGAAAATGGTTGTGTTTTGAATATGTAACCTGAATGTTTTAAGGGATTTATGAATGTTTTTCGATTCTATAAATGGTGTGTATACAACTCCTTAATAAAATTTAAATTCATACCTTGGTCAAATTTTAGTTTTGAGAAAGGCTTAAAGGCCCGTTTGGCATTTTTTTTGTAATATACTCCTTGAAATTATTTTACGAATATTTTTAGTGGTATATTGATTAATGAAAGAAATGAGAAGCATGTTTGTGGGATGTTTTTTTGTTTATGGTTTGGTAATTTAATTTTTATGTGGAAACTTTATTTGATAATATGTGTAACTTGATTGAGCACTGAAGGGAATCCCAGGTATCTAGGTGGGCGGACGTGTACTAGTATGCTAGTGATTCTATGGGGTTTGACCCCTATTTCACGTAGCAAGTTTTATGATGAAAAAACTAACGAAATTATGATGATGATGTTCTTAGGGGACCACTAGGTTATGGGTATTCTCCTTACTAGTGACTAGTGTGCACAATAACAGATATTTATTATGGTTACTTTCACCGAGATACGAGGTACCTGGGGCTCACAACTAACTAGTGACTAAGGGTGTTCCCATGACTTGTGTTCATTGGCTATTTTTTACTCACCACCGGCATACGGTGTGTTTTTTTGTTAAATTCAGTAGTGTGGGTGATTTATTTAAAATTTTACATTATTTAAAGTAGACCTCTTGAAATCTAGTTTCATTTTGAAGTTCCACCTCTTTAAAAATTGTTACTAGCATTCTTGTTTATAAAACATGCATGTTTTCATTTGGTAATTTTTATTATATAATGGGACTTCATTTGGAAAATATAACTTTATATCTTGTATTTAAAACTAAAAATTTATGTTTCTTTTATTTTAAAGGAAGTGCATTGGGAATAGAATATCGGGCTAACCTACTAAGTTTTAATACTCACGCCTATAATATTCTTCTGTTTTTAGCCCTTGTGTAGGTTTCAACTTGAGTTTGATCACCTTGGGTGATGTGTGATCATTATATTGGAGAGTGAACAACAGGTTCATATAGAGTTAGTTGGTTATTGGGTTTGGTCAGTTGAGTTGTTGGTTTAGTTGTACTTTCAATTTCTTGTACAAATAATGTTCAGTTCAGTTTTTATATAAATGTATTTTGGGCTGTCCATTTATTTCCCCTATTTGTTTGATTTTTTATATTTTGGTGAAATCGTTCCCTTATGTACTCTACTGATTCCCTCGGTGCTTGTAGCCATCTCGGGAGGATCGGGAACGCCTCTCAAGACTTTTCGCGGGCTGGTTTGGGTGACCGGTTCAGGGCCGACTCGGGATGGTTCATGAAAAAATGGTATCAGAGGACGTCAGCTCTTAGAAAACCTTTCTTTTTAGAGAACCCTTGTTATTTGAGGGATTTCAAGGTAGATGGAGTAATATTTTTGGGACTTTAGTGGTAAGTGTGGGAAGAGCATCACAAACTCTTTCTCATTCTGATCCTCAGGTTTCCATGGGAAGTTTGGTTTTATTAGTGTCCTTTATTATTGTTGATTGTTTGGTGTTGGGATATGACAAGGGGAGTTTGACTAATGGCCTCCATGAGCTCACAGGTCCTGGAAATCCATGTGGAGTCGGGGAATGGTTCTAATAAGTCTCTCCTTGTTGGTGTTGTGTTTGAAATATGGCCGCCAACCATATGGCCAAGTAACCCATCGACACTAGTTCCTTGTTTCGGGTCTCTTGGACCTTTCTTGAGTTATGAATTTTTGTTTTTAAAAATCCTTGTATGAGAATTATAAAAATGAGTTTTAAAGGAGTGGCTAGTTTTTGAAAAGCGGAAAAGGGGTTTTCAAAAATTAAATATAAGAATGGTTTTGGAAGGTTTTGCTTTTTGTGAAACAAATTTTGGGGAGGAAGTGGAAATGATTTAATGGTATTGAATTTTCCCTAATCTAAACTTGTGGTTTGTTGAAATAAAATGTTTTGAAAGTGTGAATCATTTTAAGGTGATTCAAAATATTTTTTTTAAATGTGCTATTTTGGGATGTTGAATAGTATTTGAATATGATGAATTGGTTTTGGATATTGGTTTTGAGCGGTTGGTGTTTGTCTAGAAAGGGTATTCGTCTCAATGGCCATTGGATTATGAAAAGATACCTTGCTGAATTTTAGAAAATATGAAGGGGTTATTTGGAGTAGCTTGGTTGTTTTAAAAGTTGTTAAAAATAAAAAGCGGTAGTTTTTTAAGAAAGTGGTTCTTGATGAAGTGTGGTTTGATTTGTGAAATATGAAAAGGGTTTTTAACATGGTGGTTGGTGTTCGTTTTTAGGGTACATGATTTTTGGAATGATGTTGTTTTGTTTTAGCCTTTGGTATTTTCATGGTTGCTCACATGCATGGTTTTATTGATATCTGGAAGGATGGCCTATATGGCATGGTGTTTGGGTGACTAGGGTGGGATGGAAATGTGCATGTGGGTCAGGCTTGATGAAACACCATTGGTGAATGTGTAAACCAACCAAGTTAGTTTTTTTTCAAAAGTAGTTTGAGCTGAAAAATTGTGGACTTTGTTTATAAACCAATGGTTATGTGGTTAGTTTTTTCTATGTCTTAGAAAAGTTGTTTATTCAGTAAGCTTACTTGTGATTTAAAAGTCATACTCTTGTTGTATCTTGAGATGATATCTTGTTGGTGGCTCGGTTTTGGAGTAATGTTCATTGGGTTTCTAAAGATGTGTTTGATGTTGTGATGTGTCCATGAATAGTTCTCCGTTGGAAATCATTCCTATTGATCAACCTAAGAATTCATTTCAAATGTTAAATATACCTATTCTGATGATGACTCAGCCCGTTTGTTGAAATAGAGAGCTATTTGGGATCAATTTAAAGTGCTTCCAGGTCGTGATAATTATTTTTTACATAAAAGTTTTGTTCGGCGATGTTGGTGCGTATTGATGTATTCCTTGTCCATTCTACCCCTCGTTCGAAGTGAGACAGAATTTTGATATGTATCTATGAGATCCTATTTATATGAAGGTGTTTTTTTGAGCATGTGAGTTTTTACTGAGTGGTGTGATCCTTAGCACCCTGACTTTGGTGCAATAGATGCTTCAAGAATCAGGGCTCCAGCCATAGGCCTTAGAGTGAAGCTTTTCACGCAGTTAGGAAATATCTAGAGGTGTGGGGAACTTGACCAAGCTCCTGCCTCCACTATTTTGGTATCGTAGTTTCTATGTCCCTATTATGGTTCCTCATTTATGTGAATTTACCTTTGTCACAACAATCACGGTGGACTTATAACTCACATAGTGTCTATGGTTATGCCTTCATGGATGTGGGTTTTTGATTAATGTCCCTATGTGGACCGCTTGTGAAAATTGGAGGCGGTCTTGGTGTTACCTATTAATAGGTGGAGAGTGTTGGGCAGTTATTTTGTTTCTTTTTTGGTTTTAGTGGCCTAATTATTGGGTCCCCTTCCCTCCCCTCCCTGAGTGGTGGGGGTCCGGATCTGTGCTGAAAGTGTTGGCCCAATTTCCCCCCCCGTTCGGGAGTGGGTGGTTTAAATGTTCATGTTGTAACCCTATTAACTTGGGTTTGTAGGTTATTGTGGGAGAGTTTTTTTTGTCCTGTGTAGGTGATGCCTAATTCTAGTTCATTTTTAATTCTTTTTTTGTTCATTTCTAATTGGTCTCTAATGGCGGTGAGACCCACTGCGGGTCTCGAAGATCTTTCCTTTAGGATTTGTCGAATGGTAGTTGTGATTTAATGGTGGGGAGCCAATTCCAGCCTCCACCCCATGTCATTGGATTTTGTGAGTGAACTATGGTTTTGGTGATCATTGGGTTCATTAGGATAAGGCCTAATAATCTAGTTCTTGTCTTGGTTGTGGAGGTGGCGGCTTGATCTTTCCGTTGATTCTTTGGAAGTGGTTGTGAGTTAGTGTTTTGTTTGGGAAAGAGTATTAAGTTACATTGTTGGTGAATGATATTTCATTAGCTTTAGATTCTGAATTATGTTTATAGAAAATCCTTAGGTTTTTTTTCTGCTAGTTGAAAAGCGTTATGGCTTTCCGGGGGCGGAAAGCTTTAATGGTGGGGAGAATTATCACACCCGGTTTTTCTTCTTCTTTTTCATGTCATGGTTTTGATCCGGTTCATTGAAAATCACAATCCTTTTATTGGGTGTTGGGTGAGATTAATTTTGAGTTTTGAACTACCATGTATGTCTAATCAACCTAATTTGGGTTCCCCATTGCTTGTTTAGGAGTTTTTGGAGAAAGGGTGGTTACTTCATGATTTGGGCCAACCGTTAGCCCATTTCCAGTTTTAAAAACCAATTTTTTTTTCTTTTATAAATCCTATGTTTTTCAATAGTTTTCACCCATTAAACTTCATAAATTTCCTCCACTGACATATTCAAACCACCATATCCTTTTGGACCCCTTAAGAATTTATAATCATGGTGAATTTGGGTTACTTATTTAGGTAATGGTCCATCCCATGGGCCCATTTCCAGTTTTAAAAAAATAATTTGTTTATTTTATATATTTTTTATTTATTAATATTTTTAGGTTATTCCACATCTCAATCAAATAAAATATAGCTATCCTCACCCCCATTATCGATTTTACCTCTTTGGAGCTCATTTAAATCGCATATTTGGGTGAAAGTTCTCAGGTTTCCTCAAATTGTCCAGAATTGAGAAGGTAAATTCTTTAATCAATAAATAATTCAATTAGTACTATTTTTCCCAAAAATATTCTTTAACTGGTTATTTCGGACCTTAGGAGACTCCCCAAGAAGTTTCAATCCATTCCATTTTTTCTAAGGATGCAGATATAATGGAAGACGAAGAGTTTTCTAGTTGAAAAGGTGAGATTCCTTCTCCTTTATCCTTCCTCTTCTTCCTCCTTTCATTATTTATTGGTTTTATTATCTCCAATTATCATGATATACCTAGGGTTATGTTATCCTATAATTTTTATGGGGTTTTTGTTCATTTGGGGCTGGTCTTTATAGGTTTAGGTTTTGTAAACCCTCACATGGTGATATTGAGTGTGCGTTTCCATTATGCCAAGGATTTGAGGTAGGATATCCATTGAACATGCCTTTATCTTTTAAGATTCATCATTTTATTATTTTTTTCATCTTATATATATGTTTATTATTATTTTTCATCATTTGGATAATTTTCTTGGTGTGAAAAATGGTTGTTTAATCCTTGTTTTGTGAAAAGTAGTGTTGTTTTGTCATAAAAGTGCACACTAAGTGTTTGTTTAAACGTTCCACTAGCTTTTGAAACTATTTTGTGAGGTTTAGAACCAGTTTTATGGTATTTTGAATATTTTACAGTAGATTTTATAAAATTTTGCATGCAATTGGTGTTTTATTCCTTTTCAAGTGCTTAAAATAAATTGTTTTGTTTAAAGGGCCATGTCATGTGTTTGGTAAATTACCCGGTTGGCTTTTATGTGTTATGTTTGATTTAAAAATTATTTTTTTGGATTTATAAATGAATTGGAAGAATTATAAATTTAATTTTGTGTCCTCATATGTATTTCCAATTTGTATTTGGTTTTAAAAACAAATAATTTTTTGGTTTATAACATGTTTTGGCCCGAGTTGTCGGAAAATAGCCCGTTTCACATCCTTATGAAAATGGTTTTGTTTTGAATATGTAACCTGAATGTTTTAAGGGATTTATGAATGTATTTTTCTTCTTTAAATGGTGTGTATACACCTCCTTAATAAAAGTGAAATGCATACCTTGGTCAAATTTTAGTTTTGAGAAAGGCTTAAAGGCCCGTTTGGCATTTTTTTTTGTAAAAATGGTTTCCATGTGTATTTCATGTTCTATCTTTTGGGAAAATTTTATGGTCCCTTAAAATGATTTATTAATTGGTTTTGGGGCTTAAAAATCTGCGTTTTTATGTTATTTATGGGTTTGTGGCCTTAAAATATCATTTTTAATGGATTTTATGTGCAAAGCCTCGTTATACTCCTTGAAATTGTTTAACGAATCTTTTTAGTGGTATATTGATTCGTGAAATAAATGTGAAGAATGTTTATGGGATGTTTGTGTGTTTATGGTTTTGTAATGTAATTTTGATTTGGAAACTTTATTTTATAATGTATGAAACTTGATTGATCACTAAAGGGAATTCCAGGTATCTTGGTGGGTGGACGTGTACTAGTATGCTAGTGATTCTATGGGGTTTAGACCCTGTTTCACGTAGCAAGTTTAAAGATGAAAACACTAACTAAATTATGATGATTATGTTGTTGGGGGATCACTAGGTTATGGGTATTCTCTCAGTTATTTGATTTTTTTCACCAGAATAAATATTTATTATGGTTACTTTCACAGAGATACGAGGTACCAGGGGCTCACAACTAACTAGTGCCTAGGGGTGTTCCCGTGACTTGTTCTCATTGGATATTTTGTACTCACCATTGGAATATGGTTTATTTGGTTGGAAAATTAAGTAGTGTGGGTGATTTATTTAAATTTTTACATTCTTTAAAGCATCCCTCTTGAAAACTATTTTCATTTTGAAGTTGGACCTCTTTAGAAATTGTTACTAGCATTCTTGTTTATAAAACATTCATGTTTTTGTCTGGTAAATTTTATTATAGAATGGGAAATGATTTGGAAAACATACCTTTATATCTTGTATTTAAAACTTAAAATTGATGTTTCTTTTATTTTAAATCAAGTGCATTGGGAATTGAATATCAGGCTAACCTACTGAGTTTTAATACTCACGCCTATAGTCTTCTTCTGCTTTTAGCCATTGTGTAGGGTTCAGCTTGAGTTTGATCACCTTGGGAGACATGTGATAATTATGTTGGAGAGTGATTATTAGTGTCACGTGTAGTGAGTTGGTTATCAGGTTTGGTCAGTTGATTTGTTGGTTTAGTTGTACTTTCAGTTTTTGTGAACATAATGTTCAGTTCTGTTGTTATATAAATGTATTTTGGGCTGTCCATTTCTTTCCATTGTTTGTTTGATTGTTTATATTTGGGTGAAATCATTCCCCTGTGTACTCTACTGATGCCCTCGGTGCTTGTCGCAATCCCAGGCGGATCGGGAATGCCTCTCGGGACTTGTCACGGGCTGGCCTGGGTGACCGATTTAGGATCGACTCAGGATGGTTCATGAAAACAATTATTTTCAAATGATTTTAACAATTTGCATGAACATGTCTCTTTCCATTTGATCATAAAAATTCCCTAGTGTCTCTTTAAAAAGGGGATTTAACATCTTGAAAGAGTGTTTTACATTGGTTTATTTTTAAAGGGGAATTTTGATGTTTTAAAAAGGTTCATTTTATAAAAATAAGGGAGTTCTCTATTTTTTTAAATTGTTTTGAGATCGATGGGTATCAACAATGGTTGAAATCCTTTAAAATGAAATTTGAGGAAAATGATGGTTTCCAAAAGAATTTTAAACCATGTTTTGATATTTTAGATTCAAGGAATGTTTTGAAATGGAATTTGAAATGGTGTGAAATAGTTTGTAATCTCAAGATTCTTTTTGAAAATATGGTTGGAACCTTTAAATAATTGATTTCTAAAATGAGTGAGACCCTCATTAGACCCCCTCCTATGATTGGATAATAAATGTCAAGTTTAACCCCTTAGGGGATGTTTTATATGGATGCATCTTTATGTGATTATTATTCAAGAATATGAAAGTGGTTATTTCATGCAAGGGTGCTAGAGGTGAGATTAGGGTTATTTTAGATGATTATTAATTGTTTTTTTTTTGCAATTGTTTATTTGTTTTATCACCTCTATCTAACTTTTCATGTAATTTCAATGAATTTAATTAGAGGTATATATAATTTAAACCCATAATGTAGATTTTTCTCTTTATATGGGGACATTTCCCAAATATTTTGAGTGCTCCAGGGATGTATTATATTCCCAAGGAAGCATGAGTTCTCCTGGGATGGTTATAGGGCTAGACTATCTTTACAAGAATATTGGGATATATTGGTTCTTTAGTGCTATACTAGGGATTGGGTCACTAGTTTTGATCACGTTACTTGAGTATTATGATTTTTTCCATAATGCTTAAGTCCTTGTTAAGATGTTTTAGGGGATTCCATCTTTTGGTTCATTTGTATTCCCCTATTTTGGTTAATCAACTAGCATTATTTCTTGACTGGGTTTTCTTTGGTATATGTTTCTGATACCTTTGTGTCTATTTATTATTATCATTTACATTGAGTTTATTTTTGGTACTTTTAAACTAATTTATAAAATGGTTTGGAAAGTGTGTCTTAAAAATGAAAGTTTTGGTTATTTCGTAAATAGGGTTTAAGAAAGTGGTTTTAAATGATGTCATTAATGAAAATAGGACATTTAAGATTTTTTTGGAAAGGTGGTAGGGGTAATGGTGAAATTTATTTATTTTAATAGTTATAAATACCTTTATTTCCATAGTCTTAAAAAGGTTTAATTAAAGTAATTTTACACCGTTGTTTTACTTAAAGGGGTGATAGTTTTAAAAATTTGATTATATATTGAAACTTGGTTTCTTTATACATGCATGTGAAAACCTATTTTATACAATATTTTTAATCTATAATTTTATAGACTATCTTACAAATTTAATTCAATGGACTCTTTTTTGAGATCCCACTAAGCATGTTGAGCTCACACCCCATATATGCACTAATGCCCAGGTAAATATGTATACTTTATGTTTATATTTTAGGTGCATAATTATATTTATATTTATTTTATTATTTATTTATATATATATGAGAGAGTGGATGTTGATAGTGACCATGGGTTAGTAGTGGTGATGATGGAGTCGTTCAGGTTCCGTTTGGTTTTTGAGATGTTATATCAGCCTATAGACCTGTTATATTTTATCTTCTATATTGTTTATATCTGATTATGCTATTTTTATTTTAGTTGGTTATATTTTTGGATGTATGAGTATTTATCATGCCATGTTTGGTTGTTTAATTATGTTGTTTTAGATTATCTTCATATACATCGATGTTTAGAGCGAAGATAGTTCATGCTAGATTCATGTTAGTTTCTTATGATTGTTTATCTGATTATATGAGGATTAAAACATTCCAAAAAGTGCAATATTGAAACCCATACAATTATTTTCTCCCCATGGGGATCAAAAATTATCTTTAGGCCCAATGGAATGCCGGTTTGGGTGAGGTGTTAGGTCATCTCAGGTCTATTCATTAAAAATGGTATCAGATCCTAGATTATTCAGTATTTGCCTATTTTTTATAAAATATATCCTTTTATTTATGGTGTCATGAAAATATTGATATAGGGTTTTTTTAGAGATTCATGAGGTTAGTCATGAGTGGGTACTTGATCACTAACCACCAGGAAAGAGCTTGAGTTTACATGGGTAGTTGGGATCTGAATATTGAATTTGGTATTTTGTTTTGATTATCCTTGATAGTGGTTTTAATCCTCATTGTAATTATATGATTTTTATTTGGTTTTGTTCTCTTAATTTTGGGATGAAAACTAAATTAGGATTGGTTGTGTGTGGTTGGTTTGAACTACTTGATAAATTTAACAATTACCAAATCCTTGATCTTAATTTTTTTTAGGGAATTATACATGACTAGCATGAGGCCCATCAAACCATATATCCATGTCAAGATTTGTTTCATACCCAACATGGATTTATTATTTAGACCCATTGATTCTCGATCCATTTTGAGTGTTTCTTGACAATGGGAAAGGAATAAAGTTGGTTCTTGTGATATATTGAGATTATTGGATTATATTTTGGTTTTTATTTCTTACATTCATCGTTTTTAGGATTGCAGTGAAAATTATTTTTATGTGAAATATGAGGATTTTGTATAAAATTATTTTTGTTTGAAATAATCCTTAGGGATTGGTTATAAAAGGAATTTTTTTTTCTATTAAATGTATTTAAAAATGTTTTATTTCATGATGAAATGCAAAAAGTGTTTTATTCTTCTAAAAATTTAATGGTTTAATTAGAAAGGATTTTGAACATTTTGGGGGTGTGTTTTTAGAAATGGTTCGTTTTAAAATGGAAATTTTATTGGTTATTGGTTTTGAATTGCTTTAAAAAAATATAGTGAAGTCTTTTTTAACAGGAAATGGTATTTTGTATTTTTTTTTAAATTAAGGAATATGGTATTTTAAATCATTTTAAAATGTGATTTTTTTAAAATGAGTTTCAAGGACTCCTTATTAAGGGATCATGATTTAAAAAGTTATTTTTTTTGGATTTTATCCCTTGTTTGACATTGAAACTTCTAGGTATGATTTTGGAAACATGACCGAGTCATGTTCATGTTTTTTGTGATTTAAAGCATTCCTTCTATAAAGGTCTTAATTAAAATTAGGGCATTAATTCTTCCTCTTAGTAGATTTTCTTGTAATCCTTAATGTTAGTGTTATTTAGTGGTCTATTTGGGAACTATATAGGTTGAGTGGGATAAACAAAACCATTGATCCCTAGTTTGATTGTTGGATTAATGATGATAAATATTCTTGGTATTTAAAGTGTAATAATTATTTTAGGATGATGGTTTGTTATTTGAAAATTTCTCTTTACGAATTTATAGAGTTTTTATCCTTGAGGTGGATTTTTATTAGTGTTCTCTTTGGGAGTTATTTTTAGTTGCTCGTAAGTGAGTGGTGATTTCTCAGGAATGTTCATGACTCATGGTTACTTTGGCCTTATGTGGATTATTTTAGTAATTATATCATTATCATAATGATTTTACATGAATTTTGGTTTGTGGGATTGTGTGTGGTACAACCTTGGGTGTGTGTTTTGGGTGACTAGGACCAATATAGAACCAGTAGATATTACACAATGGCTGATGTCAGTTTAGATATCATTGGATTTACCAGAGAGTGTAACTTGGGTATGAGGTCCTATTCCACCCCTCCCACACACTTTTTAACCCATGGTTAGAGCCCATGTTATCTTCTAGTTAAGGAATGTTCTATGAGGACCATTTTGGGTCTTCTTGGGATGTGATGATTTTGGTTCATTTTGGGTGACCAGATCTTATGATCCTAAATGCTTCCTAGTTTTGTAGTATTTCAAATGTTTCTATGATGGTTCTTATTTTTTGGAGTTGAGATAGCCCTTGTCAATTCCTATGGTTTGTGTAATCTGGTTTTTTTCTTTATTGATTTCTGGAATCATGGTTATTTTGGTAGCTATCTCATTTTAAGGTGGTTGTCTGTCGCTTATCCATTTTAGCTCCTTAATAAATAGTGGGGAGAACCATGTTGGGCCTCCTTCATCTTCTTTTATAGTGTTTATGTAATTATTATATTTTTATTCAAGGTTGATTTGTTTCTGTTTGATGATTTTTATGGTTTTAGAGGATGAACCTTATTTGGTGTTTCCTTAGTCTTATAGTCTTATTGAGATTTCATGTTTTTCAATTATCCTTATTTATATAAGGGTTTTTTTGGGATTATAAAGTGGTATTATAGAGATAAATATTATACTAGAATGTTACCATTTTTTATTATTTTATTTTTTTAGTTCAATTAAAATTCTGGTTATTTTTTTTCGAAATTTCCAAATTATTGATTTTCTTATTTTGTGCATGACTTTCACACATGGTTTAGGGGAAACCATGTGGTTACTCTTATGTAGTGATATTTTTTGTTCATTGTGTTTAATACATGGATAATATACATGAGTAGGACATGGTTTATCCCAAAAACTGTGAATCATAGAATAACTCACATGATACCTTTTGTGTGTATGGGTATTGGTGCATGAATTTTGTACAACTAGAGGAAACCATGTGACAGGTCTGTAGTTTTTGAAAATAACATTTTTCATGGTTTTGAAACTATGTACCCAAACCATGTGAGACTGTTTTACTTTGTCCATTCCATTTACATTTTTGGAATGAGGTTTGACAAACCATGCACCCAAATCATAAAATATACCTTGTTTTTACTTAAAAGTAAAATTACACTTCCACTCTTCAGGTTTTATGAATTTTCTCTCCTAATTATCTCTTCTTGCTCAACAAAAGGTTGGGATAACATAAGGAATTACCTCTCTCCTTATTTCCTTCTTTTTATGGAATCATACTTCAAATTCAATTGTATTTTTAAAGGAATTAACATCTATTATTGTTCCCATCTATTCATTTATCTCTCTCTATCTATCCACATATCTCAATTTTTATCTATTCCGTAAACCCTAACTACTATTTAGGTTGAAATTAGGGTTCAAGGTAGTTCTAATAAAATGTATTTGGATGTTTAGGGGTTCTTTAGTGGTTCACCATACTTTTTTGTTCATTCCATACTGAAGGAATTGTGTTTTGGTTGTGATTACTATTGGGAATGGTAAGTGTTTCTTTGTAATTTCCTTGTAATTCATGGTATAAATTTCTTGTATGTTTTAATTGATTTATTATAAAATTATAAGCTTATAGAATATTGATTATGGGTTGTAAGTTCTTTTAAAATTATTTAAACAATTGGAATGGAAACATCACATTCAAAGTGATAATCAAAATGCCTAAGTGTCTCTTTAATTTTTTTTAACATTTTTAAAGGGTGTTTCAAATAAGTTTAATTTTTTAAGAGAAAGTGTGATGTTTTAAAAAGGATAACTTTATAAAAATAATGGATTTAAACCTTGTTTGATTTTTTGAGACCAATGAGTCTCAATTGTGATTGAAGTGATTTAAAAAGAAATTTTTAGAAAATATAGGTTTCTAAATAAATTTCAATTGGTGTTTTGATATATCTATTTCAAGGAATTTTTTGAAATGTAATTTCAAATAGTGTGAAAAGGATTGGAATTCGGATATTATTTTTGAAATCCCATTTGGTACCTTTAAAAAATTGATTTATAAATTGCAAAAGACACTCATTAGAGTCCCCTCTTGTAATTGGATTTTCATTGTGAAGTGTAGACCCATGAAGAATGTTTTATATTGATGTACATTTATGTGATTATTATGTATTAATATAAAAGGGGATGTATCATTCAAGGGTCTTAGAGGTGATATGATGGTTATTTAAAATTCTTATTAATTATTTTTTTATTGTTTATTTGTTTTCTCACCTCTATTTAACTTTTCATGGGAGTACTAGGAATTTAAGTAGAGGTATAGATAATTGAAACCCATAGTGTATATTTTTATATTTCTAGGATTCATTGACAACTAATTTTGAGATCTATTAGAGTTTATTATGTGCCCATGGAAGTTTGAGTGCTCTTGGGATGGTTATGGGGCCTGCCTAGTTCAATGAGACTACCAGGATAGATAATTAATTTAGTAAAAACCTTGGTATCATTTAACTATTTCATAACATGTTACTCAAGTATTAACATGTTTCCCATGATTCTTAGGTCCTCAGGATGTTTTAGGGGATTCCATCTCTTAGATTGTTTTTATTCCTATAGTTTTCTTGATCACCTAAAATAATTTCTTGAATGAGTTTTCATTGTAAGGTGTTATAATACCATGGTTCTTATTTGTGATTATCTTTACCCTTTAATGTGTTTTTGGTACTTTCAAACTAATTTCAAAAATGGTTTGGAAAGTGTGGTTTGAAAAGGAAAGGATTGATTGTTTCTTAAATGGGTTTTAAGAAATTGGTTTTAAATTAGGTAATTTTTTAAAATGGGATTCTTTAGAAAATGTTTTGAAGGGGGGTGTGGTGAACTTGATTTATTTTAATAGTTATAAAGGACCTATTTTCAATTTTTTAGAAAGGTTTAATTAAATTATTTGGACACCTTAAATTATTTGGACACCATTTTTTCACTTGGACAAGGTGAAAATTTAAAAAGTGTGATTATGTGTTGATACATGGTTTCTTAATACTTTCATGTGAAACCTATTTTATACATTATTCACAAACTAGAATTTTACAGACTGTCTTATGAAGGTAATTCCATGGAATCCTTGGTGAGATCCCATTGGGAATATTTACCCCACACCCTGCATGTAAACTAATACATGGATGTTTATATATCTCTAATTATTTTTTTTCCATTCCTTTGGTTGCTTTTTATATGGATGAGAAAGTGGATTTGGTGAGTGACTGTAGGTCACTAGTTGTGTTGTTGGAGTCATTTGAGTTCCATTTCATTCTTTTTAGGATGTTGTATCAGCCACTCAACCTATTATATTTTATCTTATGTCTTTTTTGTATATTCTTCCACTTTTTTATCTTAGCTGGTTATATTTTTGGAAGGATGTGTATATATTATTCCATGCTTGGTTGTTTTATTATGTTATTTATTCTTATTTTTTATATGAATGGATTTCCAACACCTGGATAAATCATGCTGGATTTGTGGTAGTTTTCAATGATTGTTTATTTAATTATACGAGGGTGAAAATATTCCTAAAATTGTATTCTTGAGACTCAGGCACTTGTTTTCCATGGATTGCATGTTCCAATACTATGATTCTCATTCCCAAGAACAAAAATCCCTCTTCTATCATGCACTATAGACCAATGTCTATGTGTAACTTCCCTTATAAAGTGATTGAAAGTGTTATCAATGCTAGGTATTCCATACATCTTCCAAGGTGGATATCTTTGGAGAAGCATGGTTTTGTGAGGGGTAGGTCCATCCAGGGTGCTATAGCTCTTGCCCAAGAAATGATTAGAGATTTGAACTTAAAAACTCATGGTTCAAATGTGGCTCTCAAGCTGGACATGAATAAAGCATACGATCTAGTGGAATGGGGATTCATCATAAAGGTAATGGAATGTATGGTTTTCTCTTCCTAGATTATTGACCTTGTTTTCAGATGTTTCAGCTCCCCGTAGATGGCGGTCTCATTCTTGGGGAAGTCCTTCGGTTTCTTCATATCCATTCATGAACTAAGGTAGGGTGATCCTTTGTCCCTAAGTATTTTTATCATAACACAAGAGGTGCTCAACCGACTCATTCATAGGAGCATCAGTAACTGACAGATTCCTCCCTATAGGAGGAGCATGAGGGCTACGACCATCTCTCACTTAATGTTCGCATATGACCCCCTGGTCTTTATCAATAGGGTTAAGAAATATATTCGTGGCCTGAACAAAATTTTTGAAGGTTACTTCCACTAGAGTGGTCAACTAATCAATAAGGAGAAGAGTCTCTTATTCATCCCAAACAACTGCTCCCCCATAAGGTCTTCTGATATTCCGCTCACTCTTTCCATGCAAAGGTTGTGATTTCCCATGAAATACCTTGGAGATTCCATCACCCCTGGAAGATTTCAGATTCAGGACTTAGAATTTCTTTCCAACAAGATTGCGGACCACATTCACAACTGGAAAAACATGTTTTTGATGTTTGGAGGATGTATTGCTCTTATTAATAGTGTTCTCCTAGACACTTCAATCCACACTCTCTCTACTGTCAAGGTTATGAAGGGTTTCATTTATAGTATTGAGAAAATCTTGGCCGGATTTCTCTGGAATCCTATGGCAGAAAGGAAGAAGCATTTCTCTTCTTGGGGTAAGGTTGCAAAGCCTGCTAGGGAGGGAGGCACTAATGTCCACAACTTGAGTGGTACTCTTAGTTATATGCATGCACAGCTGGCTTGGGAGGCATTGGAACAGAGTATGCTGTGGGGAAAAATTATGAATCCCCTATTGAGTATCCATCCCCCAATCAAAGGTCGAGCTTTATCCTTACTTCCCACTATTGATAACCTGTTTTCGGAGCTCCTTTTGCACTCTCAGTGGATCATCGGGAGGAGGGACCTTTCTTTCTGGCATATTAACTGGGATGGGACTGTGCTCAGCTTCCCAAGGTTCCCTTCCCCCACCATTTCTTTCAGGGAGGCCAGTTTGTACCTAGAATTCATTAAAGATGTTCTAGATGAGGCGCAATAGGAGGTTTTCAATCTCATTTCTTTATTGTAGGAACCTGACCACTGTGTCTTCACCCTTTCTTCTTCGGGGGCTTTCTCCAATCGGGATTATCGACGGTCTCGGGTCTCTACAGAGGAGCATGATAGATGGAATAATACTATTTGGACCAAGGTGATCCCGTCTAAATATTATTTTCTTTTATAGAGGATCAGGTATCAAGAAATACCCATAGGCGAAAATATAAAATGATGTGGCATCCTTATGGATTCTCGGTGTTCCTACTGTACAGTTTTCATGGAAGAAAGTGCTGATCACATTTTTTTCCAGGGAGGTTAGGTGTGGGATATGTGCTGTACCTTTGGGGATTTCACGGGCTTGTAGGACTCCAACCTGGTGGAGCTTCCGTTCATGGATAGGTGGTTCCATGGGTCGGGTGATAAAGGTCCAGAGAAGATGGCGCGCACGATGATTCTTCTAGCGGGGTACTGGTCTATCTGGCAAGCCAGAAATAAATCCAGACAGGAGGGGGTTTATCCCACCAGAAAGTCTATCATCTTTAGGACCAAGAACAACCTCTTTGATTTGGATCATCTTTCTGGAAACTAGAGGGATTCCCCCTCCTTGCAGTGGATGATCCCTACTTTAGACTTTTCACAGGCTCTTGACAGCAGCTCCTATGACCTCTAGGTGCGATGGAATCCTCCCTCTAGGGGCCTTAAACTCAACACTGATGGTTTTTGCAGGATAAGAATCTTGAGAGGGGGTGGGGTATTCGAGACTCCTGGGGTTCAGTCCTCTTGGCATTCTCCTCCTACTTGGGATATGGTTTCTCTCTCCACGCTCAAGCCAAAGCTATGCTCATGGGTATCAATCTTTGTCACCAGTATAGTCTTATCTTATCTGAAGTGGAAACGAATTCAAAGATTCTCCATGATTCCCTGAATGATTTTTCCCTCCTCCATGGTCGATCATCTATATAATCAGAAATTTTAAAGGCATGATCAACAACCACATAAAAGTGCTTCATTCTTGGCGTGAAGGTAACAAAGTGGCAGATTACCTGGCATCTTTAGAAGTCCTTGGCCACAACCCTGTTTGTATTCATGATATTTTCTCTTTGAAAAACGATGGGGTTAATTTGATTAGAGGGGATGCCCTTGGACTTCACCATTTCAGGACACCCTAGACTTCTTGGCTTTTGTGGTTTCTTGTTTTTTCTTGTTTTGGATGTTTTGCTTTCATATAATAAAAAAGTAAAAATTATGGTTCTTAAGAATTTCTCTTTTGGTATTTGAGATAATTATTTTTTTTTACACTTATAAGGTGTATATGTTGAATTTTTTGAAAATGAGAGTTGGTAGATAACCCCAAAGAATATGGCCAAGATAGTTCTTAGAGAAGTTTTGAGAATGATATTGAATGATATTCATTTTGGATTTATTGAAAATGTGGAATATGACTAAGAATGAGGATATCTAGTGAAAATTTGAAAGTATGAATGAATTTTACAATAATCCTATATGTTCAAGAGAAATACCAAAGAAGTGTTGGGGGAATATTAGAGAAAGGGTAGTTACGGCCACACTATAACACATAGAGTGCAAAAAACCTAGATTTTATGGAATGTATCTTTTAAATTTAACATTTTCTATAGTTTATGTTTCATGAAACACCAAATTTAAAACCACAATATACTATTAAATATTAACATGGCCATTGGAATATTAATGTGACTGTTAGGAATAGTAATCTAGAAATTAAAATAATAACCACACCAATAAAAGTATAAATAAAATTTAGGTATCTCATATAGTGAAATATGATATATTTATATCATGGAATAAGTGAATAAATGTTTTAAAAATAAAAAATTAAATATTGGTATTTTAGTTAAACATAAATGTTTATTTACAATTTTATAATCAATATAATAATTTATAGGAAATTTTTTTCCTATGAATATATCCATAAATTAATGTTTTGTTATCTTATGATTATAAGATTATTTTATGAGACCATAATTAATTTTTCGAATTGTCGCAAAAATTTATTATAATATTAAAATTGGTATTTTCGAATAAATGATGAATTTAATTAAAAATTAAAATTGTCATGTTTAGAAAATTATTTTCATAAAATAGAGTCCATTTTTTAAATCTACACATCATAAAATGGTTGGGGTGAATTTTTGATGTTTTTCTAAAATAGTTGAATTTTTCATGAATAGGGAAATACTGTAATTTACAGTATTTAAAATTATAATCCAAATACATGAATTTTTGAGTAATTACTGGTGTATAGATGATGTAAGAACCATTAGTTTTAACTTAAATGAACTAGTTACTATACATAGTCACAATAATCAACACTATTGATAGTCTTGTGCCAAAATAATAAATTAATGAATAAAATAATAAAAAACACCCCTCTCCTCCACTATAAATACCACCCCTCACCACCCATTGTACTCATATCGTTTAAGCCTTGAAGCTTGATTATATTCTACCCAATTCCTCTCCCAAACCCCTTCCTCACATTATGATATTTATGGTCTCACCAAAATACCTTCTCCAAGTGCCTTAAGAAGGTTCTCAAGGAGACAAAACTCAAGAGGTAAAACCCTCCGTTTTCTTTTAATTTATTCTCTTTTCTTATCCTTCCCTCACCCAAACTATCCAAAGTAACATTATAATTCCAATATCATATATATATATTGTAATTTTATTTTTTTAATTTAATATCCATCATATAATATATTCTCCTCTCATTTTCTTCTAAAAATGAAAACATCATCTGTGAGGTGTCGATTCACTACCTTCATGGACGGTGAGTTTTATTTTTTCATTAGAACCTTAAAGGCTAGGCATAAAACATTTTTTTTGGTTAAAAAATATTATAATATGTGTATTACAACTTATTAAATATTATGGAACTAATATATAAAAATTTTATTAAATAAAACAATACTAATTTGTGATGTTCATACAAATCGCCAAAATAAATTAAATCATATTCATTAACATTTTATCTAATTAATCATCCTCATATCATATAAAAAAGTGATAAATAAGGCCATTTAAACTTATTTAAGTTAATTAATAAAATATAATTTTAATTATAGAGTATTATTCTCATTTTACCTGAACTTCCATACTTGTATACAAGAGAACCGATCATGAAAACTAAGAAAATGAATGCACCTGAAACAACAAAATTAAACATTATAACCCATCTAAATAGTAATAAATTAAATTAATTAAATTTTAATAAATCAAATATATTTTGGATATGTTATTAATTAAGTAATTAATGAATCTAATTTGATTATCCAAGACATGAATTATAATTTCAAAATGCTTTCGGACATAAGGTAAGGGTTTTCTCATCTCACTCTTATTTTTGTGAGATATGAATTATTTACCACTTATTTATTGTGTGTGGTGTATGTATAATCCCTTTGAATTATCATATAATGAATATATTTATCTTCATGTTATTTAGTGTTCCATTTTATAATCATTAATTTTATGAGGCATATAGTTTGACTATTTGAAAAATGGTAAGGGAATTATCAAAACCAACTCCCTTTCATTGGGTTATTCATCTTTCATGCCAAATTTTAGTGTGGATGTTCTTTTAATATCCCTCAAACATAATTTAATTTTTTTTTCATTTCTTTTCTGGGATATACATGTTTCCAATCTAATTATATGACAACAAAATAATTTTTCAAAAGAAAAATTCTTTCCAAAGTAAAAAGGGTATTTCTATCAATAAATTTTCAATGATTTTGTTAGAGTATTTTCATCAATTTAAACTATAAAAAATAGCATATTATAGTTTTTTTATTTGGTGGTGGTTTAAACCACCACCAAATTTTTCTATGA
The DNA here is from genome assembly GCA_963277665.1 of Viscum album. Taxonomy (NCBI): domain Eukaryota; kingdom Viridiplantae; phylum Streptophyta; class Magnoliopsida; order Santalales; family Viscaceae; genus Viscum; species Viscum album. Next base: position 2,100,219,639 of record OY728130.1, on the reverse strand, counting down.
CTGTTTCCCAAAACCGCCGCTAAATTTGGAATCGATATCCAAACCACATTAGTTCCTTCCATTTAGCAGAAGTTTTTGGGAACCATCGCATAATGTTTGTTTATCAATGGATTTTCCTCCCAAAAAAGTTCTAGGATAAAGAGGCAATTTAAACCACCACTATATTCTCAAAATTTTTTGGGATGAAAAACTACCGCTAAAATGAGAAAACCACTGCTAAAAAAATTTCTAAATTATATAGAGACATATTAAATCACTACTAAAAATAATTTGGAATATTTATTAGTAGTTTAACCTGCCACTAAATATCGATTCTCAAAAAAATGAAACTGTAAAATCTACAGCCCCAGAAGATCCAAAAGAAAAACAAAAACCAATATATCATAAAAAAATTTATCCATCCCACCTCGAAAAACCAGTTAATAATGAGTATTATTGATAAAACTACCATAAATAACTTATATTATATTTTAATTGATAAGAAAACTAGTTTAAAATTACTAAACACCCATAAAATATCAAATAAATGTAATGGAATGAAGACACAAACCTTAATCAATTTAATCATTTCACCTTTAATGAGTACCACATGAATAAGTTGCAAGAGGGACTCTAAAATCCCTATAAACCAACAAATCCAATTTAAGACATCCCTAGACATGATACCTATCCACCATAGCCTCTAGGGTTAGAAAATAAAGGAAGAACATGGTAGAAACCAAGATAAAGAGGGGGGAGGGGTAATGAGAAGGAAGCCATTACCTTAAGATTTGGATGAGGAATACCTAATAAATCTCTTTAGAACCACCAAGAGAAGAGTGAAGAGGGTGGGAATTAGTTGGGTGGAGCTCATGGGATATATAATTTAAAGTGGGGGATATATAGAAGGGATCCCAAAATAAAAAAACTCAAAATGACTAAAATTATTATCCCTGAGTAGGTTTCATGATTCACCCATATGTTTAGAAAAATCATACATTAACCATGAAAAATCCTCTATAAAATCAAGGAGAGTCAACATGGTTCTCTGGAAGTCCCACATGGTCAGTGTTAACCATGTGAAACAACATTGGAAAACCAATTTAGGAATTATGGCCACGTGAAATCAAACAATGACATCATCCTAGCCTATATGCCCCAAGTTCATGTAAGTGATTTAATCCATGAATCACTAATGTTAATGGATTCCACTTACCTATCATCTGGAGACATTTGAGTTAATACATCACAACCAAATTGATCAAAAACCATCATACATAGTCATATAATTCTTTACTGATACAAGATTTGAGAAGATAAGAATAGGGATTTTGAAGTAACCCAATAAGCATAGATGTTTTGATTCCTTGAGTTTTCTAGAAAGGATACCATTAAAACTTTGTAAGAAAACTGTTTACACATTTTTATATAAAGTTATATTACCATATACTCAATTATACCCTAGAAACAAAAAATGAGGTTACCTATAAAAAATAAAATAAAAAAAACAAGTATAAATATTTTCATAAAGATTAAAGGAAATACAGATACCTCTACTAGAAACCACAATATGGTTTTTGAATCACCAAATCAGTGTTAGTTTTTCATAAGTTTAGATTCAAAAAATCTATGAATCCAAAGTGAAACCTAATCACTACCTGAAGAAATTTTCTCGACACCCTCTCCATCTCCGTCTACACTTCCTTATACCAGCAACTGCATGAAAATTATATTGAAAATTAAATAGAATTTTATATTAAAATTTAAACTTAAAACCAATAAAAATTTTTGTACTAAATGATTTTGAATTTGTATGATTTAACTTATCACCAACATCCATCAATGCAATATCACCAGGGATAGATCCAGTCGTCTTATGATGGAATGTAGGATGTGAGAGATAGTGTAGCATGGGTAGGCAGAGGGTGTCTCGAATGTTATTGGGAGGGAGACTGATGAATCATCATTTGTCAGTGTTGTCAAGGGAACATCGAATAAGAGTCGATTGGGACCAGTAAAATGATTACTCCTTGGAATTACTGTTATTTAATCAAATAAAATTAGCTTCAGAACATATATTTCAAAAAATTCTTACGGAAAAAATAGAAATGATAATAGATGCATAGTACTAGAAAAAAATACATAGCTATGACAATGAATGACTACACATATAACACAATTGGTTGATAAATTAATGTATGAATTCACATACAATAATTTTTTCCTTCAATCGTGTTGTTTTTCTGATCCATAATTACTTCATATACTTCATCCACCCTTACAAGAACAATATTTTAAATATCATTATAGACAAATAAGTTCACTTATTACTATTTATGGGATTCAATTTTAGAGGAAAAATCTTCCACTTCATCACCCATATCATACAGGTATCTTTGTTTTAAGTGAATTGATACACTCCACCCTTTATCCACATTATCTTCTACATAATATATCATTTTTTCTTATGATTATAAGATATAAGGATCATTTAATTCATGGTCACCAACATCCATCAAGAGAGAGAAGTTCACAGAAGTAAATTTCAAGGAATCTATTTTAACACTCCTGATAATATCAACCCACTTGAATTTGAATAAAACAACTGAAAAATGTCTATGATAGTTTAATTCGATAATATTAGTCAACTTTCCATATTATCCCAATTTAGAAACCATAATTATTCATCTATTATGTGTTTTCAAACCCCCTTCCTAATCAACTATAAAAAATTTAAAACCATTTACATATTAAGCGTTGAACTTTCTATCTTGTTTTAGAGTACCTCGATCTAGAAAGGTCAAATCTTATAACAAATCATCTTGAGTATTAGTATTCATGATCTAAAAAAAGTAATATATATTATTATATTTAAAAAATATATGTGTTAACCTAATATCTATATTTATTAAAATATTTATGAACTTACATGTCATGCAAACCATTCTATGATATATATATCTTTATCATTTCATGTTTGGATTCTAATTTATCTCTATATTTGTATCCTAATATCTTCAATAAATGGATCTTAAATTTCACTATCTGAAACTAATATATATATATATATATATATATATATATATATATATATGTTCCTATAATAATTCCATTTCTATCAGGTTAACATTTGAGCTACTCCCAAGTGATCAGCCAATAATGGGAAATATTTTTTATTTCCTATGTAGTTGAGATTGAGTCAATGTGTCATCAATATGTATAACTCAATTGAATCTTATCACAATATCATCCAATTATCTTTAACAAAAGGTAAAACACTCCACTTCCAAATAGACTTTAGAAAGAGAGCATTCATGTTGAGCTTTATTTTTCATTCATGATTTCAAATTCCCAAGATATATTAAAAATAAAATAAATAAAAAATAATTATGCATTTAATTAAGTGACAATAATTTATTACTTAATATGAAAACATATAAATAAATTACCTCTGAATTGGATATATTCATCGATAATGTATGAGGCCTCCTAATTTATCTTCCTCAACCAAATGTATAGTTAAATGGACCATAAAAATAAAAAATGACAGAGGAAATATCATCTCCATTTCAAAAAGTGTCAATAAAAATATCTCCTAAAGGTTATAAAGATCAAATGGTTGTATAGTTTTATCATATAATTTTCTGAAGAATGTAAAAAATTGGAGTACAATAGCATTATCTTTTTCAGGTAATAATGTATGCATTGCCAATGGTACTAACTACTATAACAAAATATGTGAATCATGAATTTTACATCCATGTATTCTATGGTGATTTAAGTCAACACACCTTGATATGTTACTTGAATGTCCATCACTTACATTCAAGCATTTTAAAATTTTAAGGAATGTATCTTTATTCCTATTTTTCATTGAAAAGTTACCAGAGTATACTTTCCATTATCATCTGGATAGAGATCACACTTAAATATTCATTGTTTGTAAGTCCTTTCGAGCATTGAGATGGTCCTTATATTTTCCATGCTCATCAAGAAATGTGAAGATCAAATTTTCACAAACAGTCATATCAATATACATAACATCAAGATTATACTACAAAAAATTAAATTCCCAATACGGAAGTTTGAAGAAGATACTTTATTTCTTCCATTGTTGCACTCTGATTTCACTTGATGATGCACTTTGAACTTATTTTCCACTATAATTCAATTTACACACCTTCCAAAATTATATTTCTACATTTCCAAGTTATGCCAATATTTCAAAACCTATCGACAACTTTAGAGGTGGTCTACGATCAATAGAACCATTGAATTTTTACATGTTCAACTGAAATCTGTGGGATGCATTGAGAAATATTCGATGACATAAGAAATAACATTTTTTACTCTAAGGTAGTCATTCATGCTCAAAATAATAGTTACAAATAGGACAATCCAAACTTGTGTAAGTTTTTCAAGCAAATAAATTCCCAAGCCCAGTGAAGTCAATAATGGTCCACATTAGAGAAGCTTCCATTTTGAACATTGTTCAAGAAGATTCATCATATGTCTCAACACCGTTTCTCTTTTACTCTAGTAATTATTCCATTAGAGGATAAAAGTATACATAAATATCATTTCTAGGGATTTTGTTTCTAGGAATAATCATCTAAATGATAAAATACTTTTGTTTTATACACATCCACATTGGAAGATTGTAAGGGATCAAAACAACTAGAAAAATGATATAACTGATGTTCAAAGTCCCAAATGGGTTGAATACATTGATAACCAATCTCAGTCACATATTACTAGGATCATATGAGAATTATAGATATAATGAATCAAATGTCATACATGATTTTGAATCTATTTTATGTCAAATTTACCCATTATTGTTATTATCTATAGAATGCAACTTCACGTGCTCGACGGTTTTTTGATAACATGAATAATATTTTCTATCGAGGCTTTAAAGGAAAGTGACACAAAAAATTTCTAGATGTGTTCCTTTTCTTCTTATTCATAGTAGTATGTTGATTCAAACTTCAAACATCACCCATTGACTGCTATCTAGAATAAGAACATTTTTTTTTCAACCCTATCTTCTTGAATAATTTTCTAAATAAAGCATACAATCATTTAGACAAGAATGTATTTTTTGTATAATTCAGACCAATATTGTTAACAATTTTTTTCATATCATAAAAAGACTCAAGGATATTAGCTTCAGGAAATTCATCACACAATAATTCCAATATCATGGAAATCATATTATTTGTAATTCCACAAAAGCATTTAATATCGTATAACTTCAACAGAAAAGAATGTTTTGAATATTTCAAACATCCACGATACAACTCTTGATTCCATCATCAACTAAGCCATGAAATTATTTTTTATGCTCATTGAATCTATCTCTTAAATTAGCCCCCATATAATCAATAGGAGGATCCAATGATATGTTAAAATCTTGATTTGATTGTCCTGTAGTCCCAAAAACATCACTTGTCAGGTTTCTATATGTAGCACACTCAACTTGTTATGTTTTTATGTTGATGTTGTTGTCTTGAAATTCCAAATTCACCATTTATAAGGTTTTTAATTTAATTTTCCATTGTTGATTAAGTTGGGAGATCATTATTTCTATTGACAGAAATGTTGAAATTTTCTATAATATTCGATTCTCCATTCCAAATACTACAATAATATTGAGTAAGGAATTTCTTCAATATCAAGGGTTCATAAACTTCATATCTCTTTGACTATCTTCTAAATTTACATTTAAGATAGGTAAATATTATTCTTCCTTTAAATAATCGTTTGGAGATTTAAAAATAAAAAAACTCCTCCAAACCCTTAGCATACTGTAGAGACCCAATCTTGATGTACATAGACATTAAATTACTTTTGTGGAATACTTAATACATAACAAAAACAGACACCAATGGACCGTAATAGTTTAGTGTCATTGGAAACTTGGAATATAATCTTCTAATCATGGTGAAAGATCTTAAACATCTCCCATAAAGATCTTCCCCTTTTTTTTCTTACCTAAAACCTTTATTTATATCCTGGGGAAAAGAAAAAATAAAAAGGGTGAGCTCAAATGCTCAGTAAGGGTAAACATAGAGAATATAAAACAATCCATAAACATTTGAATGAAAAAACTTGAACATAAAATCTAAACATCAAAATATTGAGCAAAGACATAAATCTTGGAAGTACATAAGGCATATATCATAAAGGAACATCAATCATTATAAAATAGCATGGGAATAAAACATGTAATTATGGAAAACCATTAAGCAATGATATGATTTCCATAGCATCCAAGGCATTGCTGCCAAGACCATCTTAGTGGACAAAGTCCCTTTCTGAATCGAGTTCACTCCTCGTTCCAGTCCTGTATCACTGAAACAGATTAACTTACCATTACAGCCATGTCTATCTCATGAGATATAAATCTTTACCCAATGAATTGGAGGGAGATATAGGTCCCACCCATCTCATAATGAAATAATTCTTACTTTTTCCACAAAATAAACATAAATCATTCATCATAACCCAAAGAATAAAATGGGTTTCATAAAAATCATCCCATCATAACGTAATCCATATAAAAAAAATCGATAGAATTTCATCTTAAAAATAATAAAACCATGTAAATAATAGAGGCATTATACTTGAAACATAAACATGCTAAATAATGTCATCTTAGAGGGAAAATAGTTTTGATAAAACACTTGAAATGAATTCTTGAGGAAAATATCATTTCTTCTTCAAAATCACTTTCTTTTCACAAAATGTCAAACAATTTTAAAAGAAAAAGAATTTTATTAAAAATAACCATGAAATATTGTAGAGGAAACTTCATTGAAATAAGTCGTTATGAAACCATAAATATCCATTCACGCCGTATAAGTTGAAAAAACCATTCTTCTCGTACTTTTGCCGGAAAAGTCAAAAAGTTCCTCATATGGTGAAAAAAGAAAGATTCCTTACACACCATGTAGTAAAAGTAAAAAATTGGTAAAAAGGACTTTAAACATACATGAAACCATTTTTAGAACACATGGACGTGGATGATAAATATAACCCCAGTAAATACTTACGAATAAACAATCTCGGATAAAAATGAGATTTGAATGGTTATCCCTTACCTTAGGTCTGATATGCTTAGTACGTATCCGAACCTCCTATATAATGATTTAAATAATATCATTTACTTATTACAGAATCATATTCATTTTTATGATATCATATATGGTTCACTTATGACTTTATATTACCCGTTCTTTTGTAAATTCCATGTTAAAGCAGCGTTTTGGGTAAAATCATTTCATTTATCGTACGTGTTTTGATTTGTTGTTCTTGATATTATTACTCATATACTGATTTAATTAATTCCATAATATAAAAAATTATTTATATATAATACATATTCAGTATATAAATATATATGATAGATCGATAAATGGAATGAAATACACCGTTCATGGAGACGGTAGGCCGTACGTACGCATGAACGATGTTTTCGTTTCCTTATTGAATTTAATGGAATTAAGTAAATGAAACATATATGTACATAAATCCAGTATCATTATTATGTAATATATTTCATGATTATTTATTACATATATACTTTATAATCATACTTGAATGGTTAATCATGGAAAATGAATCTCATCTTGTTCGTGGAGACGGTAGTCCGTACGTACGCACGAGCGATGATATCGTTCCCATAATTATTGAATAGAATTGGAGTGAATGATATAATATATCAGAATAAGTATGATGTTATAATAACCATATATAGTTATTCTTTACACCATTATACCCATCTAAGTAAGGTGGTGGTGGAAAAACTGATTACACCACGACGTGGAGATGGTATTCCGTACGTACGCACGCGCGGTGATTTCGATTTCCATAGGATGGATAGAAGGTGAAATGAGGTTATTTAATATTTATAATATCATATAAGTATATTAGTGATACTGAGTGTATTACTTTACAATGAAACAACTAAATAATATGAAGTTGAAGAAGAAAGGAACTTGAAAGAATCGGTAGAAGAGATTACCTCTTCTTCGACGCACCTCCTTTAAGCTTCCTATTAAGGGACTAGAGTTGGTCTTTTGAGAAAAAAAAACCTCCAGAATGTTTCCAGGGAAGTGTAGAATAGAAATATTAAGTTATTGGAATATATTGAAGGCTCAAAATTGTGTAAATAGAAGAGGGAGGAGGTGCCCTTTTATAAGGGAGGATATGGGCACTTTATGAAAAACTTAAAATATTATTTTATAATAAAGTCATATTCGGTTTATAATGCCTCCAAAGTGACTTATTTCGAAGATAATGTGGGGATGGGTCAAAATAATATTAACCAATAGGTTTTAGACAAGTTTAGGTTACTATTTTAACCTTATCATTTGGATTTAACATAGGTTAAATAATTTAACTTTTACCGTGTCTTCTTTCTTTCTTACAATATATGGTTAATAAACTTACTAAAAACTACCAAAAGAACCCCAAGTAATTCATTATTAATATATATAACCTTATATAAGTCATATGTATTAACCTTAGATTTTTATGAATATAATATCAATTAATAATATAATATTTGTTTTAAAAACTATTTTATATCAATTTTGACACTATTTGGTAATTGATTTTTGTGAAAATCATAACAACATGATTAGTTCGAAAAAAGTTAATTACATCAATAATAAAATGTCATATTAACTTATAAAAGTAGTGGAATTCATAAAAAGTCTCAAATTACATTTATTTGGGTATTTATAACATCAATTATGTTAATATTTCATTAATAAGGTAATTACTGCATCATCATTGTGTCATAAATAAATTAAATTATTTAATGTCTAAAAATTATAAATAAAATATAATTGTGTAGGAAATATTTTTATATTTATAATTAATATTTATAGTCGAATTTATCTTATGTATAACCCTATATTAAAAATATTTTAGTTATTAAACATTGATTTTAACTATTTTAACTCTTCTTTAAATAAAATAATAATAAGTGTCCTAATCTAATCCAAGTGGACCTAAAGGGTAATATTTTATTCCTAAGGTTGTTTTTGGTCGAATTAAATTTACCCAATAGAATTAGGACATGTGTTAGTGTAATAATAATATCATTTTTACCCTTAATTACCCTATTTACTTTTAACCGTGGTAAATAAAAGTAAAAAGTTACTATTCAGCAAAAATTATTTCTATCTTATTGAACCACATTTTACTCCTTGATATTAACCGTGTCTCTCGGATTTTCAAAATTCCACTCATAGAAGTGGTAAAATTATGTTTTATGTAAATTTTAAAATTCTCCTAGGAGGTGGGTAAAAGACTGTGAAAATTTCAATAAAAATTATATATATATAAAATTATTATAAAATGAATCCAATGAATTAAATTGAACTTATATAAGTATTATGTATCTATTTTGACCTAAAATAAATTTAAATAAAATAAATGATTATTTAAATAAAAATTCGGTTTTAACCAATAACTCGGTGTTTTCACTATTCATCAAAAATTGAAAGTTTTCATAAAAATACCAAAATTTCACCCTAGGCTAATTTCGATATTTCGAATCCAAAAATGAAGTCCATTTTGAAATATAAAATTTATAAAATTTCAAAAAGTGGGTATTACTATTCATAAGGGCTAGTTTATATAATATTTTATTAACATATCGTTGCTTAGTGAAACTCGGTATTGCATACAACACAGACTATCATGGAAGGTCGTGATTACGTGTAAAGAAATCCAAGTCAGGGTTGAGTGCAGTGCAAGATTTCTTTTTTGTTTTGTATAATAGAATCCAACCATATTTCATTTATACATTGAATATATATATATATATATATATACTCAATGTTGCATATAATAAATTCTATCAAACGATCTTGAAATTTTGTGTAACACAATCCAAGAATAGTGTTGCGTATAATATAAGCTAATACGGTGTTGCGTATAGCACAAGATAATCTTGGTGTAACATACAACACAAGACATCAAAGAAATTAAAAAGAATAATTCTCATAAAATCTCGGGTTATTACACATACTGAGGTGTGTTCCTCAGTAATATGATCCAAAATTTATCCATATATATCACAGTGTGTCTATGATTATTAAAAAATTAAAAATACATAAGTATTACTAAGTAGTAAAAGAGATAAATGGAAGTGAAAAAAAAACTAGGTATTTATAAGAAGAGTTATATAAGTACTGAAAAAGTTAAAGTAAAAAAAGAAATCAATCATGGATAGTATTTTGTAAAATATAAGAAAGAGAAAAATCATAAAATCGTTAAGAAACACATAAATATTCATCAGTAAAAATCACCCCCTAATGGGATCAAAATTCTTCTTGGGTTTAACTATAGTCACATGAGGATCAAGAGGTCCTCACACATTTATAAAACCATTTTTCTTAAAGTGTTAACTTGGATTTCATAAAGAGCTTCAGAATCCATGACATTTTCACACCATTTGAAAACTACATTTCAAATTTTATTTAAAAATCATTCGTAAAACTACACATTGAAAACCAATTTATAAATCTAACTTTTTCTATAAAATCACTTTTGATGGAAAGAGACCCCTATTTTAAGGAAGTCAAATGCTGTCAAGCACCCGTTTTTCAAGTCCAAACTTTCACCTTTTTAAAACATTTCAAGCCACCATGAGACTTATGGTCTCAAAACCATTTAAAAAATATTAAAGTCCAACTACCATCAACTCCTAAAATATTCTTCTAAAACAAAAGAAACACATTTTAAAGAAAATATTAATGTTGAAAACCCCTTGAAATAGTTAATTACCATTAAAAATGACTCCAAGAATTTTAAAAACCACTTGGAATATGATAATTAAAGAATAACGATCATCCCTTTAGGTGGTAAGACATTACTTTAATGGAAATGTTGAATGATTAGATAGATACGATATATATATATATACTATTTATTTTTTATATTAATTTTATAAATACATTATATAATTTATATTATGTTTATATAATTCTATTTTTTTGGTAAATATATAGAATAGAAATTGAATTCATAATGAAAGAGAAACGTGAGAGTTTTTACATCATATATGAAAATAACTCTTAACAAAATAATCTGGAATCAAACCAATATAGGATAATAAAAATATTATACTCTACCCAAATAAAGATGTATTCCTTTATCCCAACCCCATTTCAAACACTTTGCACATGACTAATTTAAAATAATATATATTTCGAAATCATTCATAGAAAAAAGAAAAAATTAGTTTGGTAAAAACCCTTTTTAAAAAATTTCTATTCCCAAGTAATATTAATCAAATAAAAAAATGATTTCAAAATACCGATGTGTATCCATAAATTTCATTCTCATTTCCATAATGTATAAAACAATGATTTAAATTGAAATGTGGTTAATCTATCTTATGATTTCCTATAGATATTGTAAATTAGATTAACTAACTTCTTTAAAAAAAATACTTGTAGTTAAAACTACTCAATTAATAAACTACTCAAAAACAATTCTTCAGAACATTATTTTATATGTTATGAAATATTTAAATAAAGAATTTAAGGCTCAAAGTTGTATTCACCCAAAACAAAATTCATGGAAAACATTATATTAAAATCATAAATATATGGTCAACCAAATATAAGACAAATATAAACACTCATGAAATCCCTTATAAATATTAAATTTAAATAAGAAAGTAAAAAATGAATAAATAAATAATGTTGTATTCTATTTAAAACGTCACAATTATAGAAATAATTCTAAAAAATATCTATAAAAAGATATAATATAAACTATTCCAATGAAAGAAAAATATTGAACACATCTAAGGTAATACACACATCATATTTATTTTCCAACTAGTTATAAAAATCACCCAAATAGAAGCCTCTACTAATTTCAAAATACCGCCATTAGTTTTAGAAAACTACTATATATGAGAACTTTATAAAAACTATAATATTTAACATATCTAGTCGATTTAAAAAGAAAATAAATGAAATTTCTATAATTTAAAAAAAAAATTACAGCACATAAAATCTATAAAGATCTAAATATGATGAATTAATTCTGGTAAACACCTTATATAATATTTGTATTATAATTAAGACACATCAATAATTACAAAAATCTGAAACATGAATATTACCCTTATACTTTGAGACACAGGTTATGTATACAAGTAGGTGACTACATAATTGAGCCAATAATCAACCTCTTGTAACTAAACAACCAAAATACACATTAATATAGATTCCTAGGAGTTATTAGAAGTATGAAAAATTGAGATAGGGGGAAAGGGAAGAAGGGAGAATAAAAAATACTGGTAATTGAGGTATTACCATTGGGGAAGTCTAAGGAGAAGGGGGTTGGATGGGATGGTTCATGAGAGAATTCTTTGTCAATAGATCGGGGGGCTTTGGGTTGACCGTAGCTCTGGCATGGGATTGAGAGAAGGTGAAAAATCAAGGGAGGGAGAGGGATCAGAAGAGGGTGATGACTCAGGTTAGGGTAAGGGTATGGTTGACTGGCCAGGGGGCTATGAACACAACACCGACAAGGGCTTAGGGGGCTCAGGCATAGAGGTCTCAGGATATACCCGAGTGCCAGTGAGGAGGAAACCACACTGGTGATAGGGATTTGGGTCAGAGGGAGGGGAGTAATGGGAAAATGATGGGGCATGGTAAGTGTCTACTATAATAAAAACATAATATTTAGCAGTAGTTTTTAAAGAAATGTTGTGAAATCATTTAATTTTTTTTGTAGTGGTTTACTAAACCGTCGTAAAAAAACAATCACCAAAAAATAAATTTTTGTACTATTCAACACCCTCTATAGAATCTTTTTCTTAATTGAGGTTGATATCTTATGAATACATCTACCAAGTTTTATTGAATATTTTATGATCATTTTGATTGGGGATGTAATATATTGATACCATTATTTATATTACTCTGGATAGTTTTAATTATCTTTACTGATTGGGAAAATTATTTAAATTTCATATTATAGTTTCAATATAAATGCATATGTTGATTTTTTTACCCCATTCATTTTAGGAATTCATTGGACTTATTAAGTGTTGGTAGAGTCTCTCTATATCACCTCGATGCATTGGTATGTCTCACAAGACAAACTATATCAGGTTTTGGATGAGGCCTTACCCATTTATGTAGAATTATTGGGAGAGGTCTTGATGGTATGTTTATAATGTCCCACATTATTCATTCCATCATTATGAGATTAGTTATTTATAATCCATGTGATTATTAGATTATTAAAATATCCATGGTTAAGTATCATTCTCATGTGATTTTTTATATGGCGTTATTTGATCAGCTTTTACTCTATCCATATTATGCTCAAGAATATATTTTAATGGAATGTGTTTTTACTTATCCACATTGACTTATTGTTTATGTTAATTTATGACAGCTTCCACTACATTCTTACCCTTAATGAGCATCTAATATCACCCCTTTATTATATTTTATTTTCCCCTAGGATTCCAAGAGGTATATTATGATTGACATATAGGGATAATCTTGGAGAATAGGGATATTTCCAATGGAGTTTATATGTTTTATTCCAATTGAATTTTTAATTTAAAAGTTATGTTTTATATGGTTTTCTAAATATACTAAACTGTTTGGTCCTTTGGGATGCAATCACTTGTTCTTAGTACCAATGTAATATAGTAAGGCACCGACTCTAGGCTATTGAGGTTGGGGTCTTTACAGTTGGTATAGGAGGATTTTTAGTAAAAAATTAGAAAAATAGATTTATGAAAACATATATTAGGGAAATATAATACTATAATTGACTTTTAGAATATTTACAAGGTAACTGAGCTTATGATTTCCATATTAGTTAGACATAAGTATTTAGGTGTTTCCCTAGTTTTAAAATTTTATAATCTAATATAGTGTATTCAATTATTTATAAATCATGCTTAGCGGAAGGAATGAAAACTGTATTAATTCACGTATTCCATGCAGGGATTTACCTCCTAAGAAAGATAATGAAGTTGGATATGGAGCCGAAACTGGATTTGAACAAATTATAAATATACCGGGACAACTGAATCAGGTTATGAGAAACAACCTTACTCACATGGAGCAACCTGATCCAAAATGTGGTGTATTAATGTTAGACTGCTTTATGCAACAAAAACCTCAACCATTCAATGGGACTAAAATCCCATTTGTAACTGATCAATGAATAAGTTCCTTAGAGAATATATTTCTTGATTTGGGAAGTAACGAAAGGTAGGAGGATATCATGGAAGTTTATCATCTCTCGGGAGATGCAGTAATTCCAAACCCAAAGGAGGAGGATGAAATTGAAAATATAGAATAGAAATATTTTAAGGAAATTTTATTCAATAAATATTTCCCTCACAAATAGCAAGTGGATTTGGAGAGACAATTTTTGAGTCTGAGATATAAAGAAGATGAAAAAATTTCTAATTATGATTCTAATTTTACATGGTTAGAAAGGTATGATGTAGATTACATACATAATACAAGGGGAAGTATTAACCATTTTTTATGGTATTAAACCAATTTTATAAAGGGAAATATTATCCCAAGTATTCTCATCATATGAGGATATAATCTCATGTGCGATCAAGATGGAGAAATAATTTTACAATCCATATGGATTCGAAGGGAAGAAAGATAAGAAGAGGTATGTTAAGTACACTATAAAAGGAAATAAGAAATAATTAAATAAGGTAAGAATATAATTTATAGCTTATAATAAATGTGGAAAGAAACATCATGGAATATGCATATTGGGAATGGGAGTTTGATACAAGTGTAGAGAAAAAGGACACCATAACAATGATTTCTAGGGAAATAAAGAAGTCAGAAATGTGAAATGTTTCAGCTATAAGGAGATGGGAAACTATTCACATGAATACCCTAGATGTCAAGGGAACTTTCCTCAGAAAATATCAAGGGAAAAGGCCATTCTTATGTAGTCAAAATAATTGAGTTTGAAGTTCCTAATGATGTGGTGGAAGATACTTAATCATATCATAAAATTTAGCTAAATTTTTATTTGATTTTGGATCATCCCATTATTTTATATATTCTTAGTTTTCTATAAAAATTAGATATTTCCAATTCACCTTAACAAGGGAGTTTTTATTCAAAACTCTTAGTGTAAAAATTATTACAATATAATTGTATCAACTAGTTCCTATTATGACACATAAACGTGCCCTAATTTATAATTTTATTATCATACATATGGTTTATTTTTATATAATCTTTGTTATGCACTGGATTTCAAAATATAATGATAA
Organism: Viscum album; assembly: GCA_963277665.1. Classification (NCBI taxonomy): domain Eukaryota; kingdom Viridiplantae; phylum Streptophyta; class Magnoliopsida; order Santalales; family Viscaceae; genus Viscum; species Viscum album. The sequence continues at coordinate 2,100,204,341 of OY728130.1, read as the reverse complement.
AATTTATCGCAAAGAGAAGTAAATTATGATTTTTGATGAAGATATAGAATTTATTATCTTTATAGGGAGAATTCATCATTTTGGTCATATCTAGATCCACCTCTAGTAGCTCTTCTAAATAAGATTCTTGGTGAAGACGATCAGTTAAAACCTACTAATTAAAAAAGGCGATCTTCAAATTGGGGATGTGCCTATTGTATTAGAATACATTTAGGTATTTCCAAAAAAATTACCTGGAAATCCTTCAGAGTGAGAAGTTGAGTTTTCTATTTATTTAATCTTTGATGGAAGACCTATATCAAAGACACCCTATAGAATGGAAACAATGGAGTTAATATAGTCGAATAAACAACTAGAGTAATTGATTGATAAGGGATTTATACGCCCTAGTGTTTCACTATGGGGAGTTATTGTTCTTTTTGTTAAGAAGAAAGATGAATCTATGAGGTTGTGTATTGAATATAGAGATATAAATGTTATTATGATAAAGAAAAAGTATCCTCTGCCTCCGATTGATGACTTATTTGACCAAATTAACTGAGATCAATATTTTTAAAATATTGATCTTCGTTCGGGATATCATGAATTTCATTTAAAGAAGGAAGATATTTGTAAAATAGTGTTTTGAATAGGGTATGAACATTATGAGTTTATATTAATTCCATTTGGATTGACTAATGCACCCTCTTTTATTTATGTATCTAATGAACTGAGTATTCAAAGAATATCTTGATAATTTTTATTTATTTATTAATGATATCTTAGTGTACTCCAAAATCTACGAGGAACTTGATAACCACTTTCAAATTATTCTATATAATCTTAGAATAAAAGAGTTATATGGGATGTTTAGAAAGTGTAAATTTTGGATTCAAATGGTTTCTTTTCTTGGCCATATTGTCTCTATGGATGGAATCTCAGTTGATCCTTTAAAGACAAAGGTAGTCTAGGAATGGCCTACATGAACGATCATAACTGAGGTATGTAGATTCATTGGTTTAGAAGGTTATTATCGACATTTCATTCAATTTTTTTCCTGATTAGCTAACCATTTAACCAATTATACTCATAAAATGGTTAAGTTTATTTTGAACAAGGAATGTGAATAATGATTTGAAGAATTGAATAGGATATTAGTGAATTCTTCAACATTGACTCTACCATCAAGAAATGGTGTATTTTTTATTTATAGCGATTCATCAAAGAAAGGATTTGGTTATCTACTTATAAATAATGATAGAGTTATTTCCTATGCATCTTGGTAGTTAAAAACCCATGAACATAACTATCTAACTCATGATCTTGAGTTAGAAACTACAACCTTTGCTCTAAAAATATGGATACACTATCTCTATAGTGAAATATGTGATATATATATGGATCAAAGAGTTTGAAATGTATCCCATCACAAAAAATAACTTAACATGAGACAAAGGAGATGGATCAATCTACTCAAGTATTATGATTGCTTAATAGACTGCCACCTAGGGTAGGAAAATAAGGTAGTAGATGCATTGAGTAGGAAGGATCATGAAGTTGTGAATAGAATGAGGATTGATAGGGATCATATGTACATGGATCTATTAAATATGTATATGGTAATTATCAAGGAAGGTGAAACATCAATACCTTTTTAAATGGTTTCCAAACCATATTCATTAGAAATGATAAAATGTTCTCAGTCTGATGATGAGAATTTTCAAAAGAAAATTAATGCTGTCAATGATGGGAAATTGGCAGACTTTGTATATGAAGATGAAAATTTTAAATTTGGGAAAAGGATTTTTATTCTCTATATAACTAATCTAAAAAGATAATTATTATATGATTATCATAGATCAAATTTATCTATACACCCTGGTAGCACTAAGATGTATAGAGATTTGAAGGAACTTTTTTAGTGGGATAATATAAAGTGAGAAATTTCTGATTATGTATCAAGATGTTTAGTTTTTCAATAGGTTAAGGTTGAAATAAAACATCTTAGAGGACTCATACAACCTCTAATTATTCCTACATGGAAATTGGATGACATTAATATGGATTTTTCACTGGATTACCAAAGACTCTAAGAAAGAATGATGCAATATGGGTAATTGTTGATAAACTTACTAAATCTACACATTTCTATGCTATAAGGGAGGATTTTACATTAGACCACCTTAAAATAATCTATACTAATGAAGTTTTAACACTTCATGGTACACCTCTATCGATTGTGTCTAATCAAGATCCCCATTTTATATCAAAATTCTAGAAAAGTATTTAGAAGACTTTGGATATTGAGTTTCATTTAAGTAATGATTATCACCCTCAAACCAATGGACAATCTGAAATAACTATTAAAACATTAGAATACATGTTGAGATCATGCTCACTTTACTTTCAAGGTATGTGGGATTAGTATTTTCCTTTTGTAGAATTTTTCTATAACAATAGTTTATATTCAAGTATTCAAATGGAACCATATGATGAATTATATGGAAAGAGATATCGTACACCAACTTGTTGGGTTGAAGTTAGTGAAACAAAGATTTTAATCCCAAAAATTATTCATGTAAAATAACAAAGGTAAAGAATATTCAGGATCATATCAAAGTAGCCCAGAGTAGTAAAAAGAGCTATTTTGATAACCGGAGGGTTGTTTTGGAGTTTCAAGTGGGAGATCATGTATTATTGAATGCATCTCCATGGAAGGGTGTTATAAGATTTGTAAAGAAATGAAAACTAAGGAATAGGTACATTGGTCCTTTTTAAATTTTTGAAATGATTAGAGCTATAACTTTTTGATTAGAATTTCCACCATGTATCTCCAAAGTTCATGATGTGTTCCAAATATCTTTATTAAGGAAGAATATGCCAGACCCAATGTATGTTCTCACTTATAAAGAAATATAATTGGAACCTAATTTATCTTACTATGAAGATCCTATCCATATTCTAGGCACTAGATAATAATTTTTGAAGAATTGGATGACTCTGCTGGTAAAGGTACTTTGATAAAACCATAAAATGGAGGAGGCAATGTGGGAACCCGAGGAAATTATGATGAAGAATTACCCAACTTTTTTTATGAGGTGGCATTTTGAAAATTTCAAGGATGTAATATTTGAAGGAAGGGAAAATGTAACACCCTAATATTTTCTTGTATATCTCTTTTAAATTTGACATCTTTGATAGCTTATGTTATATGCAACACTGAGTTTAAAACCACAATATACTATTAAATATAAACATGACCATTGGAATATTAATGTGACCATTTTGAATAGTAATATATAAATTGGAATAATAAAATCACCTATGAAATAATAAATAAAATATAGTAATCTCATAAAGGAAAATATGATATATTTATATCTTAGAATAAGTAAATAAATTTTTAAAAAATGAAAAATTAAGTATTGATATTTTCCTGAAACGAAAATGATTATTTACAATTTTATAATTAATACATTGATGTAATTTTTTTATTTTCCTAAAATAGATTCATAAATTAATATTTTTTTCTTATGATTATAATATAATTTTATGATACCATAATTAATTTTTCAAAGTGTCGCAAAATCAGTTATAATATTAAAATCAATATTTTTTCAATAAATGATGATTTTACTTAAAAATAAAATTTATCAAATTTAGAAAATTATTTTCATAAAATAGAGTCCATTTTTAAAATCTATACATTTAAAAATGGTTAGGGTGATTTTTTTGGATTTTTCTAAAATAATTGAATTTTTGATGAATAGTGAAATACGGTAATTTACGATATTTAAAATTATAAGCCAAATACAAGAAATTTTGAGTCTTGGATGGTGTATGGATTTTTTAAGCACCGTTAGTTCTAAATAATGTTCACTATTTTCTATACATAGTCACAAGAATCAATACTATTGATAATCTTGAGCCAAAATAATAAACTAATGAATACAATAATCAAAAGACACCCCTCTCCTCCACAATAAATACCACCATCACCCCTTATTCTCACCTGAATGGCCTGAATGCCTTCTTTTTTATTGATTTTTTATAACCCCCCTTTCAAGGGATGAGGGGGAACCCTTACAAGGCTCGTAGGCTTAGAGATTACATGACCCATAGGTCTTAGGAAATATATAGACTATACTTGGAACTCCTCCTCCTAGCTTATTCATCGTGATATCAGCTCTCCACCTTCACATGGCTGTTCATCTAGGCTTCCCATGCAATCATAGGCTGGTCCTGATGGCAATACCATACCCTCTCTTTCTAAAAAATCCGCTTAGCTTTTTCTTTGGTGAAGGCACCTGCTCTGAATTCCCATTTGGAGTCTGCTCCTTGTAGAGTCTGTCTAATCATTTAAGCACAAATATAGGTGGCCCGGAGGCCTTGAGGTGGGCCTAAGGCCTTGAGGTGGGCCGAAGGCCTTGAGGTGGCACGAAGGCCTTGTGGTGGCCCAAAGGCCTTGAGGTGGCCCGAAAGTCTTACTTCCCCAAAGGCCTTAAAGGACCCGAGGCCCAAACCAGTGGCCTAAAAGCCCAAACAGATGAATAGTTACACCTACTATAGTACCAAAAAATGACTTCTACAATACTGCTATAATACCGGAAAAATATTTCTCCACCCAGTTTTGAACTCGGGTCTCTTGGATGCACTTGTCGAGTCCTCACCAACTGAGCTGAGGCTCTTATGCCCCTTATCCTCACACCTTATAATCGTTGAATATTTCTTATATTTTTCAAAATTCCTTTCCCAAACCTGTTTTCCATGTTATATTCTTTCTGGTCTCACCAAAATTCCATCTCTAAGTGCCTTAAAGAGGTTCTCAAGGAGATGACACTCAGGAGGTAAAACCCTCCCTCCTTTTATTTTAATTTATTTTCCTTTTTTTATCCTTCCCTTAACTCCCCTATCCAAAGTAACATGATAATTCCAGTATCATATATATACTTTAATTTTATTTTTAATGGAATATCCATATTCAAATCTCTTCTCCTCTCATTTTGTTCTAAAAATGAAAACATCGTCCTTTAGGTATCGATTCACCACCTTCACGGATAATGAGTTTTTGTTTTTCATTACCACCTTTAAGGCTGGTCATAAAACATTTTTTATGTTTAAAAAATATTATATTATGCATATTTAAATTTATTTAATGTTATGAAACTAGTATATAAATATATTATTAAATAAAAATATACTAATTTATGATGGTATTAAAAACCTCCAAAATAAATTAAATCATTTTCATTGATATTTTATCTAATGAATTATCCCCATACCATATAAACAAATAAAAATTAAGACAATTTAAACTTTTTAAAGTTCATTGATAACATATAATTTAAATTCTGGAGGATTATTCTCATTTTACATGAACTTCCATACTTGTATACAAGCACATCGATCATGAAAACCAATAAAACAAATGCACCCAGAACAAAAAAATTAAACATTATAACCCATATAAATGGTCATAAATGAACTTTATAAAATTTTAATAAATAAAATATATTTTTTATATGTTATTAATTATGTAATTAATGAATCTAATTTTATTATCTAGAACATTAAGTACAATTACAGAACACTTTCATACATAAGGTTAGGGTTTTCTCATCTCACTCTTATTTCTATGAGATATGCCTTATTCACCACTTATTTGTTGTGTGTGGTGTAGGTATAATTACCTTTGAAATAAAACATCATGAATCTATTTATCTTCATGGTACTCAATATTTCATTAGATGATCATTAAATTTATGTGGCATATGGTTTGATTGTTTTCAATGTGGAAAGAGAATTATCAATCCCAACTCCCTTTCATTGGGTTATACCTCTTTCATGTCAAATTTTTGTGTGGATGTCCCTTTAATATACCTAAAACATAATTTATTTTTTCATTCATTTTATTTTTTATTATATACATTTTTCTAATCATATTTTATGACAGAAAAAAATAATTTTCCAAAATAACTCTTTTTTTCAAAGTAAAACATGTATTTATGTCAAGAAATTTTAAATGATTTTGTTAGAGTATTTTCATCTATTTCAAAACCCTATATTGAATATTATACTTAATTGAGGTTGATATCTTATGATACCATCTACCATATTTTTTTGAATGGTTTATGATCATTTTTAATGAGGGTGTACTATCTTGATACCATTCGCCATATTACTCTGGATAGTTTATGATTATGTTTACTGATTGAGGAAATTATTTACATTTCATATGCTAGTTTCAATATGAATGTATATGTTGATTTTGTTTCAACCCTTTTATATGAGTAATTCATTGGACTTATTAAGTGTTGTTAGGGGCCCTCTATATCCCCTCGATGCATCGATAGGTCTCACGAGACAAACTAGATCGAGTTTTGGCCAATGCCGTACCTATTTATGTAGACTTATTAGTTGAGGCATTGATGGTATATTTATAATGTCTTGCATTATGAATTCCATCATTATAATATAGTTATTGATAAACCATGTTATTATTTGACTTGTATAATATCCATGGTTAAGTATCATTCTCATGTGATTATTTATATGGTGTTATTTGATAAGATTTTATTCCTTCCATATTATGCTCAAGATTATATTTTAATGGAATGTGTTTTTAGTTATTCACATTTCCTTATTGTTTATGTTTATTTATGAAATATTCCACTATATTCTTACCCTTACTGAGAATCTGATCTCACCCCTTATGTTTTATTTTTCCCCAGGATTATAAGAGGTATATTATTATTGACATGTAGGGATAATCTTGGAGAATAGAGATGTTTCCAATATAATTTATATGTTTTATTATATTTCTAGATGTAATGTAAAACTTTTTTTATATAGTTTCATAAATATACTAAACTATTTAGTCCTTTGGGATGTGATCACTTGTTCTTAGTATTAATTTAATATAGTAAGGAACTGGCTCCAGGCTACTGGGTTCAGGGACTTTACATAGAGTTTCTTGTAGGATTTACCCCAAATAGGAAAAACTGAAAGAACCACACCATGGTGGAGTTCTGTAGAACCTATGAAAAATGGTGAAGCCTAATATATGTGTTTCAATGGTCGTGGTTGAGGAAAGATTGAAATTGAAGATCTGAAGGACAAAAAATCTAGCTAAAGGAAACCATTCAATGGAGAAAGGCATGAAACATTATAAGTTCTCCCATGAAAATCTTGGTAGCCCAGAAAAAACATGGATTAACCCATGGTAGACTCAATTAAACTAGATACTTAAAAAGAACCATGTGGAATGGTTATAGGAATTTTTTCATTTTACTAAGTGTTTCGAGTTAAAGTTAAACATATGAGAAATGGTGAGCCGAAACATGAAATGTAGTTCCCATGGTGAAGGTGTTATCCTTGTATGTTTGGAATAGAAATTTGGAGCTCTAAAGAAAAAGAAAAAATGGCTAAGAGGCTTTGAAGATAGGAACTTCATAGGGTGTTTTGTAAGGAGATGAACTACGCCACACTGTAGTGTCTGAGTGAAAGGTGGTTTGGTGGGTGTTTCATATAAAGAATTACAAAATCTAGAGTATCCAACTAATATATTTGATGGACTATTATTAATTGATTTAATAATCATGGGATTTGAATTTATGACATTATTCAAGAAATAACCAAAGAAGATTGAAACATTTTTGAAGGAGGTTAATTAAGATTTAATTCATTTTGAAAAGAAGATATAAGTTGTCCATGAAGAAGTTATATGTTTAATTTATATTTATTTATATTATGGGAAGTTAATGGGAGATTATGGGTGGTATTCATAGACCATTATGATGCTAAAATATGGAAATTTTAATGCATATGATCACATTGTTTTATAAATGTGTATCGACACCTGTAGAAGATGACATTAAGGCCTGGAGATATTGAAAATTTTAATATATATATAAAATTTTCTAGTTGATATATATAAATTTATAAGAAGAGTCTAAAACTTATTTACCAAATTTCTAAAGAATAAGATAAAGGAGATTGTTGTATAAAAGCAATGAATGCGAAGGCATTCCCTATTTTTTCTAGAAATAGGAAGGTGATTCAATAAGGAGGAGTTCACATATTTTGAATAAGAATATAATAATATATCAATAAAAGAATATAAATAAATTCAAGGATGAAATTAATTCAATTTATTTATCTCACCCAAATTTACCCTAAGGTTGAAGTGTTTACTTGAGACACATAAGGGTTTTTTGAATCCTTAAAGACTTAACAAGAACCTAAATAAACTCATTATATGAATTGTTTTGGATATAAAGTGGCCAAAATTGGTTTGATTTGAGATGGGTTAAATGAAAAATATGATACCTTAGTGATTTAAATTTGATATAATTAGTTGATCCTATGTTATTAATTAGAGTTTATTGGATGAATTTCTTAAAATGGTTTCAATGAATTAATTTTGAGAGTGTTTCTTTAAAAAAATGAGTACTTTCCAAAAAAATAATTGGTTTAGTGTTTTCATTATACCAATTATAATCATTTATACACTTATAGGATCATATTCATGAGTACTCAAATGTAAAGGATTGTTCTAGCACTCAAAATGTGTAGCATTAAAATTAGTGAGGTCAAAAGAGAAGGCACATTGTTGAATAAAAATATCAACTAGAATAATTGATTTAGAATTATTAAAATGAGAAATAACATCCAATTAATGCCCCTTAAACTTCCATGGATCAAACCATAATAGGTTTATCCCTCTATTTATGTAAATATCTTAATGGAATATAGAAGTATACTTATAAAGGCAGAATTGAAGAACCTAAAAACAACAAAATAACAAACAATCCACCGTTGTGTGAATAATTTCACCAATATTGGTGTGAATAAATTCAAACCTTAATATAATGGTATAAATGATTGAACAAAAAGTAAAAAATATGTTAATAAAAAGAAATTTTGTTTAGAACTAATGTAATTTAGGACAACTTATTAGTGAAAGATTGAACTTGAAACAACAAAGCAGAAGAGTAACATTACATTGTAAACAAAAAAATAATTCATTCAAATAATTGATCAAAACTACCTTAAATAGGAATTTTTGAATCCTTGGGTTCATAGTCTATCTATCCAAGTGGTCCCAATTAATGATGACAAACATAGGTGGGTGGAAAGTTAATGGAATGTGGACTTTTCCACCCCTAAACAAAAATCAAAGCCATCTTTTATCCACCTATAAAGGTTCTTAAATGAGATTCTAAATGGATAAATTTGTGTGTATCATAGAATAATAAATTTTTTACCAAGATGTATTATGTAAAACTTTTATAATTTTTTTACTTGTAATTTAGGAGTTATCATCAAAATGGGGGGATATTGTTATGGGCCACTAAATCTAGTACATAATTTAATGCTCCACTTTGACCACCCAAATCACCCATAAAAACTAAAAATTATACATGGAAATAGTTTAATGATATATTTCCCCTGATTTCTTGTATCAAAATTTTAAATTTAAACTCCATTATAATTTTATAATGGTCGGTACAATTAATTTAATGGATTGGTTTCCAATTAATTTTTTCCAAAATTTTATGGGTTCAAGGACCATTTTGATCATCTTCCCAACTAAATATCCTATTTCTATATAAGGATGAAATTTTATCCATATAATTGGTAACATGATACATTAATATCAATTAAAAATTATGATCATAGTGTGTTAAAGAGGGAAGGAAGACAGTGGATGGACCACCACGGTAGAGAGAGTGCCACAATCATGGATCTCCTAGGCATGTATAGGGTGTCCCCAAGGGAGGTGAAGCTGGTAGAAGAGAAGGTGGGGATCCCAAAGGAGTATCTTATGGTAGTGTACAATGTTATGATCTACTTCTACGACAAACATCCTGAGGCCCACTCCAGGCCTAGAGAGATAGTAGTCAGGGCCATGGACAACTGCAGGCTATGGAGGCTTATGACCTAGTAGCTCACGATATGATTTGTGGTATGATCTATGTTTATTATAAGCTTTATTTAGTTCTAATAGAAATATGCATGAGTCATTGATTCATATCATTACTCATGGTGAATGATCTAGAGATCCTATTAAAGAATTTTTCCTAACAACTTTTTCTTGAGGTTCCTATAGGGAACACTTCTTCATTATCATTTATCTGTCGGTAGTGTGACCTGTCACTTAGTGTAGAGAGTTTATCATGGGTCCTCATAGATTTCATGATGAAACCTTATGATGTAATCTTGGGTATGGAATAGTTACCATGGTCTGAGCCCAGATTTACTATCACTTCATATGAGTTAGATTCATTCAGATAGATAGGACAAGATTTTGATTTTGGGAGAGATAGAGATATCATGGAGGAGTGAGTGGGTTTTGGGAGTAGGAAGCTGCATCCCATCACCCATCAGTTGGTGAGTTTATCCATTGATTCATTGAACTCTTTAGGCATTTAGGTTCCTTCAGTCATGGATTATTATATGTATGACCTCCTTAAGAATGATCTAGGACTACCACTGAGGTGGGATATGGAGTTTTTCATCAACTTTAACCCTAATACCACTATAATATATTCTATAGAATATCATATAGACCCTACCAAGATTTGAGATCTGAGGGTGTAGTTGGAGGACCTTCAAGAGAAGGGTTTTATTTGACCCAACATGTCCTCCCTGGGTATCTCTAGTGTTGTTTGTGAAAAAGGCTAATGATAACATATGAATTTATGTTGATTATCATCACATGAACCAGACCATGATAAAGCAAATGTACCCCTTTCCAAGGATTGATGACCCCTTTACCATATGGGAGGAGTGAGATGGTTCTCAAAGATTTATCTCAAGTCTGATTACCACCAGTTGATGGTTTGAAAGGTTGATATACCAAATATGGAATTCCTATATCGCTATAGATATTATGAGTTCATGTTGATTCCTTTCAATGTGATAAATAACCCCTCTACATTTATGTATCTGATGAACTAGATTTTACAGCCATAATTAGAATGATTTATTATTGTCTTCATTGAATACTTACTCATACTCTACTTCATAATAGGAGCATTCATAACACTTGATAATAGTCCTAGAATTTATTTTGGAGCACTGGATTTACGGTAATTTCTCAAAGTTCAATGATAGATACACAAGGTTTAATTTATGGGGAATTCCATTTCTAGGCATGTATTAGATATGGACCCAGTGAAGATTGTTGCAGTTATTTATTGGGAGCCACATAAGAGCATGTTATAGGAGCATAGTTTTCTTTTCTTGGTGGGGTACTACAGGAGGTTCATGGCAGACTTATCCAGGATACAAGTCCCTTTGAACTCAATGATTTTGAAAGGGCATTCGTTTACCTAGAATGACAAGTTACAGAGAGCCTTTTAGGAGTTTAGTTTAAGGATAATGGGTACTCTTATTTTGAAACTATCGGGGGAGGGTGTGGAGTATGTAGTGTATTGTGGTACCTATGGTGCTTGGATCAGATGCATGTTGATGTAGAGGTAGACAATGATCAAATATGGGTTGAGGTAATTGATATCCCTTGAGTAGAACTACACAACTCATGACCTAGAGTTGGTAGTGGTAGTCTTCACTCCGAGGATGTGGAGGCACTATCTTCTGATTGGAGTTCCTATAGGACTATGACTTCAAGATAGTATATACTCATGGGAAAGGAAATATGGTGGAATATGACCTTACCAAGAAGTCATGTTCTCACCCGGTGGAGGAGGTGTCTAAGTAGATAGTTTCCTTGTAGCTGACCCTGGTGGAGGAGAGGGGTGTATCTTATCTTCAGTCTGTGGTGTTGAATCCTCTACTTCTCTACCATGTGGGGTAAGCTCGGTTGAGAGGAATCAACTATAAGGTACTCCATGACCAGCTATCCTTAGGTGATTCACCAGATGGATTCTCTAAAGGAGGTAATGACATCATCCTTTTCTAGGGATGGATGGTGGTTCTGGTCGTGATGAGAGGGAAGGTGATGAGGGAGTTTCATACTTTTTCTTTGGTTGTACATACTATTGTTGAGAATATGTATATGGAAATTCAAAGGTTGTTTTGGTGGGTTGGAATGAGGCTAAATGTGTTTGAGTTCATCTATTGGTGTCTCACATGTTAGTAGGTGAAGGATAAGCACCATGTTTCGATAGGTTTATTGTAGCCTGTTGGGATACCCAAGTGAAAATATGATGACATATCCATAGAAATTGTGATAGGGACTCCAAAAATAGTGAGATTACATGATTCAATCTAGGTGACAGGTGATGGAATTACCAATTAAATGTACATCCTTACTATTATTGATTAAAATTCAGTGGAATGTTTGGAGTAGTTGTATATGAGAGAGATCATAAACCTTCATGGGGTGACCTTAATGGTTGTATCCCACCATGATTCATGGTTCACATCATGATTTTGGAGAGTCCTTCATGAGGCATTCATGACCTAGTTAAGTATGAGTACAAAATTTCACCTCTAGAAGGATGGGAACACCGGGCACACTATCAAGGTGTTAGAGGATATGCTAAGGGCTTGTGTGTTAAACTTCATTCGGAGTTAGAAGGATCACTTACCTTTGGTACATTTTTATTATAATAATAGAAATCACTCTTCTATTAGCATGGAACCTTTAGAGTCCCTATATTGGAGACTCACATTCCACCCTTATGTTGGACTAATATTAGCGAGGAATATATTTTTGGTTTAGAGATGGTGCAGGAAATGATGAAGAAGGTCTAGGTAATCCATGAGCAGATGCAGACCGCCAAAAAAAGAATAAATCTTATGCATGTCTATTTCTTAGTCCCTTTGAGTTTAAGAATGGAGACCATGTTTTCTTGAGAGTCTCACCATGATGAGGATTGTGGAGATTCAATGAGGGGGAAAGATATCCCCATGGTTCATCAAGTTGTTCGAGATCTTGTAGAGGGTTGGTGAGGTTTCTTACTACCTCACATTACCTCCAAAGTTGGAGTGGGTGCATAATGACTTCCATGTGTTTCAGTTGAAGAGATACGTGAATTATCCTATGCACGTTATTGAATGAGGTGATATGGATATTGAGTATAGAGACTCATTCATGGAGTACTTGGTGGTGATTGCGGATTAGTGGGAGAGGATCCTACATGGATGGAATATTCCCTTGGTTCATGTGTTGTGACAACATGGGAGCATATATGAGAGCTCTTGGGAGTGGGAGAGCCAGATTTGGACTCATTATTCCCACATTTTTTCTTAGTTTGTGATTTTTGAGGATCAAAATCATGAAGGGAGGAGTAATTTAGAGACTCTATTTTTTCCCTTGTATTACTTTGAAATATATCAAGAAATATTTACGGAGCTAGGCACTGAGATGATTCCCAATTACAAGACCTAGTGGGACCAAAATTAAATTTATAAAAATATTAAATATATTTTATATTACGCATGCATATTTTTTAAAGAATAATGAATTATCTCATGAATGGATTCCCAGATCAAAAAATTAAGACCACAATTGAATCTAGAGTGAACGGTTTACCTTAAGTGCGACCAAAAGTTGGTAAGTGATGGACATCTGAATGAGGTATCCATTGTCGGGTAAATTAAGTGAATTAATTAATTCATTATTTAATTAATTCATTTAATTAAAAAAAAATCCCAATATAAATATGATTTAATAAAAAATCTCTAGGGTTATCCGCATAACTCTGGGATCTTTGAGAGGAAGAGTTCACCATTCTTCATTGGTAATTGAGATTGGATGATGACCAACAACCAGATCAAATAAAATTGAATCAAAACGAATGAAACAATTCCTCTCCATCATTGGAAAATAAGTTATTCACCAAAAATTTATCCAAATTGAGGTAGGGCATGTTATTTTTTTTGGATTTCCTCCCATTTTAATTAATTAAGCATGGATTAAATTATCTTCCTTGATTTATGGCATTTTCCAACCATCACATGATCCCTACAAATTGTTGATTCTTTATTTTATCTAGTTAAAACAATTGATACCTCATTAATTCACCTTTTATGCGATCATTGGAAAACAATTCTTGGGTAATGAAGGATTTACTTTGTTTTTATGCCTTTCCCCTCTCCGTTCATCACGTTCTTCACCGTTGGCCTATGTGGTCACAGTTTGACTTTTCTTAGGAGGGTTTGAGCATGATCGTACCCCTATAATCATTGTGGTAGAAAAAATGAAATGAAGAAATGATTTATTATATATATATTCAGTTATGGTATGGGATTTATGTGATCCCATCATGGATTGGGGTCCCGGTGAGGCAGCAGGAGGCGCCACGAGTGACGGCAACACTAGGGCTTCGTACGGGAGGACCAGATTCCAAATTTTGTCCAACAGAGGGATGAAATCGATGGACAGAGGTGATTACCACCATTTTTTGGGTGGTCAATGGGTATATTTTATTTTGGTAGATCTAGATTTATAAGCATCATGAAGACCCATAGTTTCTAGAAAATCCTAACATACATGACATGTACTATGATGAACACACATCATGTACTCTAGTTTTTATAGTGGCTAGGGTTTCAAGGTGGATATAATTATAACATGAATTTTGGCACCCCACACACCATGTGACCTAGTGTTGGAAGCCTGATGTGTAGTATGATAATAAACGACTAGGTACGTAGCCTGACACATAGACATGACCCGAAGGACACGAGGGCATGGGTAGACTGGGGTGTGGGTTTTCTATCTACCGAGTGGTACCTTCCTGATAGACTAGGGCATGGGTCCCTTTTCTACGGAGTGCTACCCCCATACATACTAGGGTGTGGGTACTCTATCAACTTAGTGGTACCCCTTAACAAACTAGGGTAGGGTCCTTTATCTACTGAATGGTACCCCTGATAGACTTGGGTGTGGGTCCTATAACTATGGACTGGTACCCCCTGAAGAACTAGGGAATGAGTCCTCAACTTGGAGATTGTTCCCCCTTAAATTTGCATCACATTGGCAAGGTGTGGGTCCTCCATATGATCAATTCTTCGGACAGACATGCAAGATGCTGAGCATCAATGATAGACCATTAGAACTATTGGGAGAATATTTTCTTGAGTTAGGTTTTGATATGGATATCCCTTTACTCCCTCATATTGGTTTATTTTATCACCATATATATCTGTGTCATTGGGTTTTTTTCTCTATTTCTTTGGGATGAGCTAACCACTTCTCTATTTGGGTGTATATTGTGACCATTAATTTTTTAATTTCACTATTTCACTCTTTTGAATTACTTAGAGGTTGTTACATTCATGGTTTTTACTCTAGGTGTTATAATATTTTATTATTATTCCTCTGCACTTTTTCATGGAGATGGTTGGGTGCATACATACACATACTTTAGTAAAAGGACTCAAATTTAAGTTATTACTTTAAATTATCTTCTCATGGATGTGGTCTTGGGGTAGTTGCAGCTCAACCTTTTGCCTAATAGGCGGGCCTTGGTGGGTCGGTCCGTGAAATTTAATTATTGGAATAAATGTGATTTCCCTAAAAATACACCAACCTTAGCATCCCATGAATCTTACACACCAATACAATTATAATCATAGTCAAGATCCCTTGAGGTTCCATAAAAAATAATAAAGAGTAAAAGAAAAATAACATATCGTTTTATTTTAGAGCACTAAACACTGAGTTAGGGTATAGATAGAAGTGAGGTTGCATCCCAAAAATCAGTTTGTTTAATATCATTAGATTGAAATGGACCCCCAACTTACCCAATACTAAATTTTAATATCTTAAATATTTATTTTATAACCACTTACATAATATTGATATTCATTATTTGTTGTGGTTAGTGGTAATTCCTAGAATCTAATCCATGTATAATTTTATGAGTCCTGGTGAGTGGCCCAATCCCAGTTATATCAAAAAGGGTACATCCAATTTCATTCTTATACTTTCCCATGAAATCCAGAAGCATTATCACATTGTATAAATTTATAGAAGATGAAAGGAAAACATAATGGGGTTGGTTTTCACCTAAGAATTCATGCTCGAGGTAGGTAGGAAGGAACTTGACTTCAAGTTTTGGTTGGATAACACTTTCAAACATGTGTCATAACTTAGAATTGAATTCATTTTAATTTTCTAGATTTACATATAGAAATAGTTTATTTAAATTAGATGTCTGAATCACCAAATTAGATGGATAAGTGTTGAAAATAGGTATGGACTCAAAATTTTGTGATTTCTCTAAAGTTTCCACTGTATGGTGATCCTAAAAAATCATTATTGGATCTATCTAAAAGAGATTCAATCCATGTATACAAGTTTCCCTTATATGAGAATAAAAAAAAATTTATCCTAGCTTAAACATATATCAATAATTCCTTGATCATACTCAGCTTTATTTCCAAAAATACGTATTCTATTCATCACATGAACCTCTTTATCATCCCCAATTTGATCATTTACTATGTAAATGTTTAGATGATGTCTCGTTCTTACAAAGTTTATGCTAATATTCCCTTTCCTAACCAATATTTATGAATTTATTGTTATTAGTAAGGGATGATCAAAGATGATAGGGGTTTTTTCTTTAGGACCTAAGTTTGGGTAATTGTCAAATATAATAAATTCTATAGGGTAAATGAAAATTATAACTTTCACCAAAACATCATTTAAGATCACATTTGGAACTTAAACACTATTATAAATAAGATGAAGAGTGAAAATGTGGGTTGGAGTTCCTTGAGCCCTAACTTAAAATAAAATACATATGGAATGAGGTTCACACTGGATCCTAAATCACATAATTTCTAAAAATGTTTTCCCTCATAATACAAAATTAATGAATAGACATCCTGTATCATTCGATTTAGGCGGTATGATTCTCTAGATTGTAGTTATCACATTAATATCTAGAAGGATTTAATTTTTATATGATAGATTAATTTCTAATGTTCATATGTTGTTCATATACATGGATTATATAGGTATGGTTTGGATTGTATAAATAAGGGGAATGTTCAACTTAACATGTGAGAAAATTTCCCACAATGTTTTATTCAATCCAGGTTTGTATTTTCCACTCATTCATTGAGATAATAGAGTAGGTTGTTGGATTTTTTAGGGATGTGGTGGTTCCACCACTTTATCATAATATTTTTTAGATTCTAAAGACTGACCTTAAATATTATCATGATTTATTGGGGGATTAAATGTTTTTTGGAACTATTGATTCAATATTCTCAATGGATTTCTCGTTTCTTAAGATGGTCACTACTTTGAGTTGTTTAAGTGATGATTGTGTGTCACTGGATTCTCCAATTAAGGTTGAGGAAGGTATATCCTAAGTGGGTATGGGTTACTTTTAAGTTTTAATGGTTTCTAATACATGTTTTAAATATGACACTTCATAGTTCATTTTTTTCATTTGTTTATAAAGTTTCTCAAGTAATGGTTATGAAATAGATTGGATAATGGTTTAAGATGGAGGGTTTATCCTAGGGATATATTTAGGTTGTTTCATGGTTTTTGGAATAGAACAAAGGGATGTTGGAATTAAGATATTTGGGATTTTTTTTGGATTATTTATATTTTATTTATGGTAAGGGTTCGAATAGGTTTTTGATCGGGTTGTTGATTATCACTACAACGAAAGCTTGTATGTTCATTGTATCTTGGGTTTAAATTGATTATGTTCTAGGTATTTTTAAAATTTTGTGAATTGAACTCAATTTATTTTCATTCAATAATCATTTACTTTATTTAAGGAATGGTTGGAAAATTATATATCTTATGGTTATATTGATTACAAATTATATAAATAGGGTTGGTAGTTTGAATTTCTTGTAATTTCCTAAGATCAATCTCATCAACCTTCCTAGTGAGGGATATAATTTTATCCCTAAGGATTTATTATTCCCAAAGAGTGTCTATATCACCAAATGTTAAAGGATTATCATAGTATGAAGAGGTTCCCAATGTTTGGTTTTGTTATATAAGACCTTCCAAATACTCATAAGATTCATTTGGGGATTTGTTTTGTAAAGGTTCGATTACACATCATTCCAATGAATTGTTTATTTCCTAGTCCAGTCTTTCATAAATGATTCAAAATTGTTTTGGGATTGAAAATCTATTTAAAGGTAACATGTTGAGTGTGTATTTAAACCATTCCTATGTTTCATAAAATGACTCTCCTTACTTTTGAATAAAGTTTTGAATATTATTTTTTAGTGAAATTATTTTGTTATGGGAGAAGTATTTTTAATATAGTATTCTTTTTAATTGGTCCCATGAATGGGTGGATACTAGTCTCATATTGTTTAAAAAGTTCTTTTCTTGACCCTTTAGTGAAAAAGGAAAGAGCCTCATCTTAGTTTATTCAATTTGATGTGGGAGGGATATGGTTTCAATAATTTTATTGAATTCCTTAACATAAAGGTGTCACATTTATGACTCAATTCCATGAAAGGATAAAAGGTATTTTATGACCTGGGGTTTGAATAAATAGTGGTAATCACAGAGGGAATCATGTATAGTGAAATAGAGTGCATTGGTCCAATCAGGTGTGAGGTATTCAATCATGGTTTGGTGGACCACATTCCCTAAGATAGAGGCTTTCTCATTTTGGTTTCCATTTTGGTAACCGCCCGGGTTGATGATTTGGTTTCATGGAAGATTATCCATTTGGGTGAAATAATGTTTAGAATCCATATTCTTCATAATATTAGGAAATAAATTATGTACAGTCCCAGGATCACTTGACTCTTTACCCCTTAGTTTATCCAACCTAACTAGAGAGTTTGGGTTTTCATGCGTGTAGGCAGACATGCACTAGATAAGAGAAAAAATAAAGGGGAAAAGATAAGATAAATTGGGATGAGAGTAAATAAATGGGGTGAGAATATAATTATATGATCAAATGTTACTTACTTGGTCCATTGAAACAACACCAAAATTCATTCTCACCCAAATTTACCCTATGGTCAAAGTGGTTACTTACAATGCCGAAGGGGTTATGAAATCCTTATATACCTAAGAATAAAATACAAATACTCATTCTATGGAATTTTTTTGTCTATGAAGTGGGAAAATTTAGTTTTAATTAGGATGGGTTAAATGCATACTAAGAGACCTAATTGAATTCAATTTGAGAGAATACGTTTATCCTAGGTTATTGCATGGGGTTGATTTGATGAATTTATTATAACGGTTTCAATGTCTTTATTTCAAGAGTGTTATTTTTTTAAAAAAAAATGAAAAATTCCCCAATCACTCATTTATTTAGTGTTTTAAATACCCTAAGGCTAATTTTATATACACTTGGTGTATCATATTCATGATCACTCCAAGGTAGAGGAGTTTTCTAGCACTCATAATTCTTATCCATAAAATTAGTGAGGTCAAAAGAGAAGGTACACCATTGAATTAAAATATTAACTAGAATAATTGATTATGAATTATTATAATGAGAAATAACATCCAATATAACCCTTTATACTTCTATGGATAAAACCATTTGAGGTTTAAACCTCCATTTATGCAAATATTTCAATGGAAGACAGAAGTAGACTCATAAAGGACTAAGTAAAGAAGATAAAAAAATGAAATAACAAACACCCCACTTATGTTTGGATAATTTCAAAATTGTTGGTGTAAATAAATTGACAAATTGATACAAAGTTATCGATGAGTTAAAAAAAATAAAAAAAATATGACATGAATGGTAAATTTTATTTAGAATGAGTTCGATTTAGAATAACTTACAAGTGAAGGATTGAACTTTATATAATGAAACAACAGAGTAACATTATCTTGACAATGCTAATTTTTTTTCTTAAAATAATTGATAAAAAATATGTTAAATAGAAATTTTAGAAGTATTTTTTCAATAATTCATCTTTACAAGTCTTCCCATTGAATTAGGGAAGACATAGGTGGGTGGAAAGTTAATGGAGAGTAGAATTTTCCACTATTGACCAAAAATCAAATCCATCTTGCATCTACCCAACGAAGGCACTCAAATGAGATTTTAGGTTGATTAATTTGTGTAGGTATTAGAGGATGATTTTTTTTCCTATCATTTCCTCTAAAATATATCAATATTTTATCCCATTTTGATTTATAATGTAGGAGTTAGGATCAAAATGGTGGGAAATCATTTCGGGCCACCAAATATGGCCCAGAAATTAATGTTCAACTTGGTCAATCGGGATCACCCATAAAAAAATAGAATTATATACATAATTTTTTATATTAAATGTTTAAGCTGATTTTATTTATCTACATTTTAAATTTTATCTTCATTTAAATTTTATAATGGCTGGTATAATTGATTTAGTGGTTTGGTTTCAAATTCACTTCAACCATAATTTTCTGGACTCAATGAACACTTTAACCATATTCCAATTTTAATACCTAATTCCTCATGAAGGATGTAATTTTCTCCAATAAAAGGGAAACCTTATCTCAAAAAATCAAATCAAAATTATTATCATAATGTGTTTACTAGGTGTTGAAAAATGTATTGACTAATAGTTCACTTTTAGAAAGAATTACAAACATTAGTGAAATGACGTTCAAAATTTAAAGTGCACCAAAACTAGAGTTTATGAATAATGAATAAAATGAATATTATAAAATATAGCAGTGGATATTATCCTTTTTCATTTTATAATCATTTGTTTTATTGAAGGGATGAACATGTCAATAAACTGTATAGAGTCCATATCATATTAGTGAGCAAAGGAGAAGAGAGGAGTGAGTCAGGAGTGAGACTTGGGTGATAGTGAGTTGAGGATAAACATTGTAAGGAGGCAATACATAGTAAAGAGTGACCTTGCTTGAAATTCAATAAAGAGTAGTGAGATTTATAGTGATTTGGTGCGTCAACGTAATGTCAAAGGCATTCTCTTTGGAGTATCCTAGTATGGGTGAACTAAGTCAATTATCTATATCATATTTACTTTCTAAATGCACACCAAAAGGTTGTAAAAATAAAATCAGAAGAACTCATGGTGAAAGGATTGTTCAAGTGATTTGTATTAGATCAACTTAGAAAATAAAAGATCAAAACATGTGACCCTCAAGGTTGAGAGGTCACGATCCTATAGGGTAGTGAGTGCTTAAATAAAAATTTTTAAAATTGGATAAAACTTATATACCCTGACTCATCCCCCCTCTTAGGGTATATGTCAATATAATAACCTTTAGGGACTAATAATCAGTATCAAAGGGTAGGTTTATTTTCTATTGGATTTTTTCTTTAACATGATATGAACTTTTTTTAAATATATATAATCAGTAGTGAATTCCTCATTATTCAATGGAAATCATTTCAATATATGGAATAAGGATTTCAATTCATATTTATATGAAACATTTAACAATCCCCATTAATTTTTTATAGATGGAATTTTTCTATTAAACTTACATAAAATAATATTTAAAACCAATCAAAGGAACTTAGAGATTGATGTTTGGGTGAAGAAGGATTTAAAAGATGATATAAAATAAGACATGTTTTAGAATATTTTTCACTAAAAGTTCTAAATGGATATGTATATATTTTAGGAAGATTCACTTGGAAATGAAAAAAAACAAATAAAAAATTTCTTTATATCAACATGAAAAAATAAGAATTATAAATTTGGTGGAATTTCATATTGTGGAACTGATTATAGAAAAAGTGACATAATATTAAAGGAATCCTACAACCCACAAGAGGAAGTCATAAATGATTCAACATGTTAATATTTTTATCTATTTAAGGATCCTATAGTAATGAATGAATAGGCTGATAGGATAAGTAAAGTTGGGACCATTGATGATGAGGAAGTCCCAAGATGGCTGAAAATGGAAGTTTTCCACTTGTTAAAGTAATTGGATTAGTGGTTAAAACATGAGAATCTAAAACTTAAGAAAGATAACATGTATCAAAATAATTTGATTAAAGTCTAGGTTTTAAATTTGATAAGTTGAAAAGTCTAAATAAAAGGCTTGTTTATGTATCCACTAATTTGAGAGAAAATAATAATTCCCAGGATGAAGAGCTAAAGGTGATGTATACAAAGGTAGAATAAATAAAAAATGATATCAAGGGAAATAATATAAACTAAAAATAAATTAAAAATTTTGAATCCAAGAAATATGCTCTTGATTCACACTTTTTATAACTAGTTAATGAGAAATAAAGGTTGCATCAGTAGAAGGTATGTATCAAAGACACTATTTGTCAAATGAG
This sequence comes from Viscum album, assembly GCA_963277665.1. Taxonomy (NCBI): domain Eukaryota; kingdom Viridiplantae; phylum Streptophyta; class Magnoliopsida; order Santalales; family Viscaceae; genus Viscum; species Viscum album. The sequence goes on along the minus strand of OY728130.1, from coordinate 2,100,182,166 downwards.
TATGAAGATTGAGGATAAGAGTGACATCATAAAAAAACTATCTCATGAATTGTAGGATGAGATTTTTAGAGGGAAGTCTCTTAATAAATAAATGGATACTCATCTTGATTAAATAAGCATGGAGATCTAGAAATTGGAAGATGAATTGGTATCAACTGAGAATTAAATGGAAGATTTGGATTTAAAGGGAAAAACTAAACTCAAAAATTCTTTACATTTTTTGTTTGATCACTCTTTAGTATGTGATTATGTAGTCAAAAAAATTATTCTATATTAGAGGTGAAACATAAAAGGATTCTAAATTCAAAAAGACCAAACTCCATGGGTAAAACTAGTGTTTTCTATGAAGGATTTATTCTAAGGAATGAGAAGAAGAAAGTTATGGACATTCCCAAAACAATTGAAAATTTTATAGGTACTAGAAATAGATTTATAAAAATAACTCTAATAGGTAATTATAATTGGATATTCCATATAATAAGGAATGGAAATATGTGTTATTTTTTTGGGATGTATGGACATATTTCTAGTTTTTTTTCGAGGTATTACTTTCTATGAATACGGTGGGAAATTTGAAAGATTATGTCATGAATAAAAATAAAAGAGGTATAATATTATATAATAAATGCCAATAATATTTACCATAACTCAAGTATAAAATTTATAAGATCATAAAATTGGATTAAAGAAAGAAATCATCCTATATCTAAATATATACCAACTCCCTTGAGAAACAGGTTTCATAGGAAAAATGAAGAATACTCTCATACTAAAAGTGAAGTGAAGAAGAGTTCTAAATATGTTGTAGAACCAAAAATGTCTTGGAACAACCAAAAAATTATTTGTAAAAAAATAATAATCCACATGTTATTAAAAATTAATAGGATTAGGTGAAATGTGTTTTTCATGGAAATGTATGTACTGAAAAATTTAAAAATGATTTCATAGATAGAAAAAGAGTCAAAAATATTTGGAAAAAATAAACCTAATTAGGAAAAGAGAATCCATAATGATAAAGATTTCTATGTAAGAAAATGTTATCACTTGGGTTTTATACTATATAAAAATCCCAAAAAAGTTGAGAAGAATTTAGATTCCATCAAATAATGTTTAGATCTGAAGATGGACTCCAAAGTGAAAGAGAAGGGAAAATAGTGATCTATAATGACTCACCATCTTCCTCAACTAGAGGAACCTTTTGGTACCCCTCACTTTATAATCTTTATTTTTACTAAATATTTGTGTAGAGGTTCATAACTAAGTGGGTACACAATCAATGGGTCAAGAGTGATCAAAATAATTTGGATTATGAGTTGAATGAAAATAAATTAAATCTATAACTTATAGGAAACGTATGGATCTAGTTTTGTTTCAAATTTAATTTGGTATCAATATTTAAGAAACATGAAACTGGAGAATTTATATACTTAAAAATTCATGTAAATTTTACATAATGGTAGAAGAAAATGTGTTAAAGCCATATCTAAGGTTACCATTAGTATCATGAAAAATACAGTGTATATGCATTAGTATCAAGTAATAAATTTAGTGGTATTAAGCCTATATTAGGAAGAGAGACATGGGGAACAACCAAAGTAGAATTTTATATTCATATTTTTTTTATAATTTTTGGTATCATCTATCTTGATATATATGATACCAAAATCTATTGAGATTAAGGATTTGTTCTAAAAAAATGTATCTACAAATTAAGAAACAACTATTGATAACAATTGTATTAGTTTCAATTGCTATAAACATATATTTCATAATTGGTATCTTGTAAACCCCAGAATTAGGATTCACATAACTTGTGCACCAAAATAGAGGGTCACTAGGCCTTAGGAATGCTTTACCATATGCCAAAGACTACTGACTAGTAGTGAGGGTCTATTGGGTGATAATGCAGAGACTATACCCTATGGTTATACAAAAATGATCATTATAACAACAAAACTATGGAAGAAAATGAACAAACTTAGTGGAAGCATATATAAATAGTGGAAATAACAAGATAAAAGAAAACAAACTATACATAACAAATAATATACACATTTCATGAAAAAAAACATAAAAGATCACCTGAAGGTCGATCATATAATTATAAACTCAAAAATACCAAAATAATTACATATAAATGAAAAATAACTCCATGTTCCATGTTCTATCAATCCCATACACTCACAACACAATCCTACTGACTAAGGTCCATCCCACGAGTCTGATCCATTACTCGATCACAAAGCCATAAAGTCTTTTTATGTCTCGAGGGGCCCATGCAGGGTGTGTGTATGAATTTAGCAGGCCACCACCAACATGTTCCTATATTACATCCATATTTTTATAAGTTTATTATAAAAATAATCAAATAGAAACTACACTCATATAATACATAACCAGCTTCACTTGTTATCAACAACCACAAGGGAGATTTTACCAACTTCGTCCATCATCAGAGTGGAATGAAGTATGCACTATCTATCATAACAAAATAACACTCATTTACCCACCAATTTACACACCACATGGCACTACATGAAAACCATTTACATATAAAAAACATGTCATGTGAACCTGATGTACCATTTACACATCCATAAGCGTATCATAAATCCGATGGAATTCTATTTAATATATCATCATCATCCTAGAAACCCAACACCCCCAAGGCATGTAGAAATTTATCCTTCCATAGTTTTGGACCATTGTCTTCAAAATCACAATGAAACTCATCCCCCAAATAATGGTCTCACACACCATGAACCATGGCTTCCTAAAGTGAGAACCCCCTCTTAAACTAATGGTCATCACCATCTCCTATTCCACTATGACTACATAGGCCTCCACCCACATTGAGTGGTAAAAACAACCTTACTAGGTCCTGATCTGATGTTTACATGACCCCAATGGTGTTTTTAGCCAACACATAAGAATGAAAATTCACCAACATAATTAAGCCACACCTCCAGTGAACCCTCATCGCCACATATGAACCATAATAACCAACTATAATATGGGTTATATCCATATTCATCAGCCTAATGAATCATGTCACCTAAATTCCAGTGATCAACATCACCCCAAGTCTCTAAGTACAATCCCATCACGTTCCCATGAATCTCACATAGCCATAGGATCGGTATTAAATAAAAAAAAAGATGACACATCCTACTAAACCAGCTTGAAACCCCATTTCATACCTACCATGACCTTCGAGTCTCAAAAATATTTTAACAAACCTGGAATTACCCATATTCATATTAAAAAATAATATAAAATAAAAATAAATAAATAAAAGGTCACTCTAAACACCCCACTCATGCCTATTTATTTCATAGTCTATAACACATGAATATTTTGAAGAAATCTAGGCACCACCTACCTTATACAATATATGTTCACTCATCAAAGACCAGTATCTGCTTCGATCCAAAATGGGAGAAGACTGAGAATTTGAAAAAAAACCCTAGGAATAGGTAAAATGAGATCAAATGGAAATATAATTACAAAGGGTAAGAGTGAATAATAAAGGATGTATGAGGACTAGTAGACTTACTTCTAGGTATCCAACACATCTGATGGAGCTTGAATCAGTTCTCAAAAAATAAAGTAGGCCAAATCCTATAGGAGAGGTAAGGAGAGATCCATGGCTTGCTGTGCTTGGAAATTAAGGAAAAGGTTTTTAAAGGAATCCAAGTATTTTTTTTCATTTCATTCCATTAAATGAGATACACAGTTTGGTCACATAGTTTGGATAACCATGCACCAACTGTGTGATTCCTCTACATCAATTCAAATTTTTTTAGCTCCCCTCTCATGGTTTGTACTAACCGTGCTCTAGTTTAAATGGGACACATGGTTTGGGATACACAGTTAGCACTAACCATGCACCAACCATGAGCCTAGTGCTATGTCTCTTGGATTTTGGTTTCCAAATCCCTATATTTTTGAAGATGAACTGAACCCCAAGACACTGACTAATCCTTAAACCCTATCTAAAAAATGACATAAAAATAGGTTTCAACTCTCAAAATTATGTTTTAATGATTAAATTGAATGTTTTTCCATTCACCAATTTAGAAGTTCAAAATACCTTGAAATTTATAACTCGCTCAAAAACCTGGCACATTACAACCTCCCCACCTTAGGATAGATCATCCTCAAGCTATGTGGTCTCCCTCCAAGATGATACCAAATATACCCATCTCATAAAAATTACCTCAGACTACCTAAATTATTCACTCACATCTAATTCCTGTCATGGTGCTCCCCACCCAAGGAATAACCTACCTAGTCACTTCCTAACCTAAATTTGAACATTTTTGATGGTCCCACCCCAACCATCCTCCTAACACGTGTGTCTAAACATCACTTATAATTAGTCTTTCATCTCATCAAATGCTCATTTTATACCCACATTACAAATGACACCCATAACATCCTACATCACAAATGATTCCCAAGAGTTCCTATATCACACTTGATGATCAAAAGATCCTGTATTATATATATAATACCCATAAAATAATTATAATTATAATTCATCCCATACAATTCACACACCATACCCAATGAACATATATTCACTAGAACCTGGTTAATTTAATCATCACACTTTCACCGCATGCACCACTATCATTCATAAAAAAAGAAAAAATAATATGACCAAGATCATGGAATATCTCTAACCATTATCAACTCCTCATCCTATTCTGAACATGTTAAATAAATTGCATTCACTTGGCCTAAAGGTCGATTGAACAATTCCTATCCTCCCTGTGGAGTTTCACCCACTTCCATCCACTTCTTCCTCTACTAGTTATCCCTCTACCTACCATGACCTAAATGTGTAGTAGTATCCTAGATACCTTCTCCTAGCACTGCTCTCAATCCTACCTGAGATCACTGAGTATGACCCAGTCCCTGACACCCATCTTCCTAATGCATCATTTGAAAAAACATCTCTAAAATTTACATCTTCCCACATGCTCAATACTTATTTGGATTCCCTTCAAACTATGTCTGAAGGTGACTTATCTAACTACAATAGAAGAACACTATCGATGACCCAATCTTTAGTGGCCTACCCAAATCTCTAACCCAACTGCCTTGCTGAGAATCCTCATAGACTCACTTCCCGCTACCCGATCCATAACTTCCTAGCTCACCCAATACTATTCTCTAACCAGAATAAGTATCATATTTCAAATTCTCCTCACTATCAATGAATTATTCAGTACCTCCAAGAATGAGGTCAACCTGAATATGTTTACTTACACCCTAATGGAATGCCACAAACCATCCTCAAACTTGTCACCCTGATTATGTTATCTCCATATATAGAGGGTAAGAAATGGGGGCCATGAGGTCGTATGAATATGATATGAGTGTGTTAGGAAAGTTTAAGGGTTGTGATATGTTCTTATTATTATATCTTTCCCTATTTAAGATATCCATATTATTATTATTAGTATTAATCATGGATTTTAGTCTTTAAAATAAGGCCACTAATATATGATTCAGCAGAATGTCAGGAGGGAATAGATGTGGTGCTTCCAAAGAAATCATAGGATGAGGCCCTTAATGACTAGTATGATCATGATCCATGGGTATAGGCTCTAATTCATGTGGTATAGATGTAGTAGGTAGTCGAGTTTGGGCAATGGTTAGATGAGGAACTTAGGAAGAGTTTGGTATAGGTCATTTAGAGTATTTACCGAGGATCTCAGGGGTCGATCTACCATCCATACCATGAATTTAGAGTTCATTCCTATTCACTAAGGTCTAACCCATGAGTTTGATACCTTACCTGATCTCAAATCCATAAAGTCTACACATGTCTCAAGGGGAATGTGTAGGGTGTGAGTATGAACTCTGTAGGACACCACCAATGTGTTCCTATCTTACATCCATTTTTATACCAGAGTATAAAAAATGTAATTAAATAGAAACTAAACTCATATAACATATAACCTTCTTTACTCATGATGAACAACCACAAGGGATCTTTTACTTCCTTCGACCATCACTAGAGTGGAATAATGTATCCACTATCAATCATATTAGAATAATCCTTGATTCCCCAATCATTTCTATACCAAATAAAATTGTTTTCTAACAATTTCTATATAAAAAACATATCAAGTGAACCTAATGTCTCATTGGAACATCCCTAAGCATATCACAAGTCCCTTAGACTTCCATTTGATATATCATTGTTTGATCAGTAGCCCAACTTCCTAAGACACGATGAAATCCATCCTCCATATTCCTAGACCATAGACCTCAACACTATGGAAATCCTTATACCCCAACCTATGGTCTAAAAACTATCAACCATAGAATTTTACAATGAACACATCCTCCTTAACTGATGGTCATCACCATCCCATATGTCGCTATGTCTATGGAGGCCTCCACCGATATCGAGTGGTCAAAACCACCTCCTTGAGTTCTAATTTTGTGTGGACATGATCATGATGAAACTTTCATCCAATAATGGTGAGAACAAAATTACCAATATACATAATCCACACCTTTATAAACCCTCATCACCAAATGAAAACCACGTCACCCAATCATGACATGGTTCATTTATATCCACCTAAACATGATGAACCATGTCACTTGAAGTCTATAGGGACAATCCCATCTCATTCCCATGGAAATAACATCACCATAATCTCAGTATTAAATAAATTGTATAACTAATACATCCTACCAAACCAATGTGAAGCCTCGTTTCATACCTTCCATGACCTTATAGGCTCAAAAATATTTTAACCGAAATCGAATTTACCATTATCATCTTTAAACAATAGTAGAAAATAAAAATATAAATAAAAGGTCACCCTTGGACCAACCCAATAATACCTATTTATTTTTCATACCAATCAAGAATAAATTAGAATAAATCTTGGCACAAACTACCATATACCTATAGAGGTTCACTCATTGAAGATCGTCCTCTGATTTAAGGAAAAATGGGAGAAGATAGATAATTATAAAAATAGCATGGAAATAAATAAAATTAGCTCAGATGGATATAGAAATTCAAAAATCAAGTGAAAAAAATAAAGGAATCATGAGGACTAGTAGCCTCACATCTAGGTATATAACACAACCGACATTGCTTGAATTGGGGCTCAAATGAAGAAATTAGTCCAAATCCTAGAGGAGAGACAAGTAGAGCTCCGTGGACTTCTATGTGTGGAAATGGGGTAAAAGGGATGAATAATATAAAAAGGAATTAGGGGAATTTTGGTCATTTCAGCCCATTAAATGAGACACATGGTTAGTCACACATTTTGTCTAACCATGTGCCATTCATTCAATGTATCTATCTAAAGAGAGACCCTCCCTACATGGTTACAATGCACAGTTAGACAGAATGTGTGGGTCTCTCCACCACTCTATACCAATTATCATGGGTGTGCACCCCCTCACATGGTTTGAACTATCCATTCCCTCATTAAAATTGTCCCCATGGTTAGCACTAGCTATGCGCCAACCATGCATCCAATGTCGTGTTTCCCAAATTTTGGTTTTTGAAGGTTGATGCTTCTAAAACTAAACTGAACCCCCAAGAGACTTACCGATAATTAAACCTTATAAAAAACAACATAAAATAGTTTTTCACTCTCATAATTATGTTATGAATCATAAATTAAATTTTCGCATGTCGAACAATTTAAAAGTTTAAACTCCCTTGAAATTTCTGACCTACTCAAAGACTCAAGACGTCACCTATCTTTTCTAATAAGTGGTATGATCCTCATTTCCAAGTTCTATGTTTTTTATTTGTAATTTTTTGTTTCTAAAGTGATTTATATCCTAATTTGAGTGTTAATTAGTGAAAATTTTAAATCTATTATGATTATTTATTGATTTTCATGAGTGACATGGAAAAATTTGAGGATGTTATTCAAAGACTCTTGTTTTCTACACCGATCCCATTATTAGTTAACTTAGAGGATTTTTTGATAGCCCAAATTATATGTGAGAGTATTAATCAATGGATTTCATGAATATTTCTAGTTATCATAGAGATTGTGTTATAAGAGTTTTATAGAGATAGGAATTCCAACTATAATTTGTTTTTAATTTGTTAATTAGATGATTTATCTAATACATAGGTGGTTGATTCTAAATAATAATGGTGTGTCAATTATGGGAGAGGTAAATAAATGAATAATAATCCCCTATACTCAAATGGGGAGTTGTAACCCATGAATTATTCCTCTTTTTTAATGAAGAAAAAATGTTTGAGTCATCTTATATTGGAGTTTCTTCCCACACATCATAGGGGTGAAAAGTTGGAGATATTGAAAGAGATTAACCCATTAAAAGGGATAGTTTTAGCTAAACTTAGAGATCCTTATATATGAATGGGGAGAAAATCTTGTCACCCTTAGGGGGAAAGAATTCAAAAATCATATGCTGCTCAGGTTTGTACACTTTTGAAATTTTCAATAAGGGGGAGAATAACCCTTTGTATTTCATTAAAAATAAAGGGAATAATCATTTAAAAAATAAAGGAGAGATGTATATGGGGAGATTATTTATTTTCTACTATCATTAAAATTCAAATGGGGAGATTGTTACACTCATAAAGTGTATGTGTTGGATTTGTTGACAATGAGAGTCACAACTACAAATCAGGCCTTTAACGACCCTAGTAAAAGGATTTTATTAGTGATCCAAAAGCACTGATATCATGAGTGATGTTAAAATATGACATTTAACAACACTATAAAAGTACTGTTAAAGGTAGGCTTTTAACAAATATTTTTTAGAACTGTTAAAAAATTTGAAAAAAAAATAATTTTTCATACACCCCAACTCCCCCATTCTTAGTGCGTTCCACTACCCATCTTCCATCACACACCCCACCCCCTTCCTCAATGCTATAAGGCTATCCCAAATACCTTCACGTGCCTATATTTGATCCCAAGACCTCCCTTATGTGACTGGATTTTCTTTACCGCTATGCTATGCGTGTTTTGTTGTATATTTAGTGTCTTTTCTATTTATTTGTATATATTTTGAAATGAGTAATACATATAAATAATTATATTTATTTGAATATATTAAAAATTAATATTCATTTATATATACTAGAATATATATATATATACATATATCTATGTGTGTGTGTGTGTGTGTGTGTGTGTTTATTAATATACACACATATGTATATATAAAAATTATACATACATATTATTGCATCTTTATAAGGTAAATAAAATGGATTTTTTTTAATTCAAATAAAATAAACAATAAATATTTATTTTATATATTTAAAAATACATTTTTATGTATATATGTTGATATATGTACTTATACAAGTGAGTTATTATAAGTAAATATAAGAAAATATGTATATATTTAATTATAAATAACACTACATTATGAAAAATGGTAAAATTTCAATACCATAACATCAATATGAATATAATCCCTAAGAATAAATTCATTCCCCACTAAAAATAGGCAAAATACCCCCTTAAACGAGGATGAAATTTCATAAAATGTTAAAAAATTCAGGTACCCCGGCTAAAAACTCGGTTTTGAATGTCTTATGGGCCTTTTTTGGCCTTGAAAAATGTGTTCTCAGTTACCTCAGGTCACTAGGGCATATATCTCTTTTTAATTTCAAATTTTCTATGCGGTAGAGCATAAACGGACACCCAAATCAAAATTTATGGTCGTTTGAAGTTCAAGTTACGTTTTAAACTCATTTTAGATATTTTTTGATTTTTTTATCTTTAAATTTTTATGAAATGAATATTAATAGATAATAATTTGAAAATTATTAAATAGAAATATTTTTTAATTAATTTATAATCCATTTTCACAAAATATATTATATATTAAGTGTAAATACCTATTCACCCTTGTCTAAATCATATTTAATATATTTATATTATATTTATATCGATATAAATATAATTATATATTAATGTATTATTTTTAATTATATATATATATATTTGAATTATAACCTTTATCAACACTTTTTTACAAGCCCTGATAAAGGCCCCCCTTTATCGGTGCTTTTTTACTAGCGTTGATAAAGGACCTCCTTTCATTTTTATTGATTTTTGATAACCCCCCTTTCAAGGTATGAGGGGGAACCCTTACAAGGCCCGTAGGATCAGAGATTACATGGCCCGTAGGCTTAGGAGATTACATGACCTGAAGGTCATAGGGAATTCAACCAGACTATCTACAAGGAACTGCCCCTCCATAGTGCCGGATAAACCCAGTTTTGTAGTAGTGGGTGAGTAGATGAACCTAAAGAATAAGGAAAAGATCATACTTGTAGAATTATTGATAATGAACTTGAATATTGTCATTGTTGGATTTATTGAAAATATGGAATATGGATAATAATTTGGTTATCTATAGTCAATCTAGATGTATAAATAAATTCAAAAAGAATCCTACATGGTTAAGAAAATGGCCAAATAAATATTGGAGTCATATTGGAGAAAGGGTAGGTGGATTCATGAAATAACACAAGACATTTCATGTAGGAGTTACCCAAAATAGGAAAAAAGGAAAGGACCATAGCATAATTCCTTCCATGGTGGAGTTTCAGAGCACTTGTGTTAAAAAGTGAAGCCCAATCTAGGTGTTTCAATGTTCATGGTTGACTCATGATTCACATTGAAGATCTGAAGGCCAAAATGGAAATCTGAAAGTTACCACACCATGGATCTAGGAATGGTGCATTAAAATTTAAATTTTGTGAAATGGGGTTTCCCAAAATAGGTGTGTATTAGTCCATGGAAGACTCAATTAAAATAGTCATTGAGTAATATCCCCACTCCATGGTGACATGAATTCAGGAATTTCAATTTAAAGTTACACATATGAGAAATAGTGAGTCAAAAAAGAGCATGGTGGTTCCCATGGTGAATATGTTTACCTTATATACTGGGAAGTGGTATTTGGATATCTATAATGAAAGGAAAAAAATGCTTGAGAGGCCAAAGAGATGTTCATTTCAAATGAAGTTTTGCAAGGAAAATCACTATACCACACTGTAGTGTTCGGTTGAAAGGTGTTTCGGTGTGCATTTCGGTTGGTTATGTGCATATCTAGAGATTATGAATAAGGAAATTCATGAAACATTCTTAGTTGATTCAATAATCATGGGAATAAAATTTAGGCAATTATTCAAGAAAGAATCATAGAATATTTTAGAATTTTTTATGTGGATTAATTAAGCATTAATTCACGCTACAAAGGAGAGTGAAGTTGAACATGAAGTAGTAATATATTGTCTACATAGTTATAGATATCATGATAAGTTAATGGGAGACTTATGGGAAGTTTTATTCTCTCATCATGATTCATATATGTGGTGAATTTGATGCACATGATCTCTTTATTTTATAAAGGATGATTGAAACCTAGGGAATATGACATAAATACCTATAGATATAGAACATTGAAATCTATATAAAATTTGTTCTAGGAAAGGTATTGGATGGAATAAGAAGTGGTTTTTAATCATTTAAAATATTTAAAAAATAAGAAGATGATGGATATTATTTTACAAAATCAAAGATAGAAAACACATTCCATATTTTTTCTATAAAGAGAAAGGTGTTGTGATAAGGAGGAGATCACATATTATTAAGAAGCAACTAATAAGAGATAAATAGAATCATACACATACATTCAAGGATACAATCAAATAAAATTATTATATTGAAAGTAACTATATGTATATAAACTGGGTGGAGTATTTCTTAGAGTAGTGAGTGAATGAGGAGAGGGGCAGTGAGCTGACAATGAGCCTTGGATGATAGTGAGTTGACACTAAACATTATAAGTGTAAAGAACTCAACATCAATAGCCTAGAGTGTGTGGATACTTTATTACTTTGTCATAATATATAAGTTATCAAACATTTTAGAACCAAATATCTAATTAGTGTTGGTAAAATAGATACATACTTGAGTCTCACATTATATTTGAATACATAAAAATACAATATAGTGAGAGTGAATATTCTACATCCTTGGACTCATTTAAATATTCCTTCTATATATCATAGGTAAAAGAAAAAAAAATAAGGGTGATAAAAAATATTCAGTAAGGACTACGTATATAAGAAGATGCCATGAATTAATATGGAACAATAAATATGAAAATCTAAATAACTAAAAACACATTCCATTTAATCAATAAATTGAGTGAAAAGAATAATACTCCAGGAATAAATGATGATAAAATAATTCTATATAAATAATCACATGATCTTTAAGATAATCCGTGGATAATATAAATGTAGTAATCTCATGGATAATAATAACTTAATTATCAATAAATTAAATTCTTAATATTAGATTTCATGATCTCATACATCATGATATCTATACCATGAAGACCTTTCTCTAAGAAATTTTAACTGATAGTACACTAAAACAAATTTAATGCAAGATTACTAATTTGTCTCATGAGACCCATCGATGAATCAAGGGGCCATATAATTCTAATCCCCACCCATCACTTTATTTACAATTAATTACTCATATATATAATGATCAATTTAATACATGGATAATATTACTTATCAGAAAAATATCCTTATTGAGTAAAGAATACAAATTTATCAAAATTTTCCCCAGTTAATCAAATAACTATCATAATAAAACCATTTATATACAAATGGAACATGTTTTGTTCAATAATTAAATCCATGATACCAAGAATTTCAATATTTAAGATAAATTTAATGTCCAATTATCATAATAAATTGAATGTTTCAAGGGAAAGTAAATGAATACAACATTAATCAAGAAAGTGAATGTCAATACCTTACTAGATCAAAATAACCATAAAACATATAGGAAAATAATATGTATGGTATCATTACAACATATCTCTAGTGTATTATAAGTAAAATAAAAGTTTGTAGTCATTAATGAATAGAAATATAATAAAAATATCATTAAAAAAATTCACGAGGAACATACCCTTTTCACTATGAAAATTACATTTAAAAACTAAAAATTTCTACAATATTATGGAAAAAATTTTATTTGAAAATATACTTGTAAATCTGTAAAGGAATATTCAAACAAATGAGCAGAAATGATAAAAATAATATTCTTTTTATGTTGAGTACGTTAAAACAAAGACTCCTTTCACATTTTTGGTAAATAGTCAAAAAGTACCTTGTTAAAAAAAGAAGATTAATTTTAAACAATTTTTTAAAAAGTAAAATATGGGTATAAATGAATCTAAACAATCATAGTATAATAGTAAAAATATTCTTTAAATTTTTTTTAGAAAACATGTATATGGAAGAAAAACAATTTTTGACTGAAATGATAAATAAAGTTGGATTTTTAAAAAACATTTTATCAATCATTTTATGTACCAAAGGGTAGGAAATTGTAATATTATTTTAAAGTTTTAGAAATAACTAAAATATAATAAAATTAAAGGGTCTTATTAGATAATTATCAAAGAATTTCCTTCAATGGAAATTCAAGCATAAACAATCCTGATTAAAAATTAGATTGAAGCATAAACCATTACCGCTTTGGTAACATTTCAATCATAACTCCATGAAACAAATAAATTCAAATGAAACATTAAATAACATTAATATAAATATATTCATGATATAAAATATCAATGGGTAAGTATATACACCTCATAAAAATAAATAGGTTCATAATTCCAAATATGTCTCAATAGAGTGTAAATTGAGATGAAATCTCTTACAAAGATCATATCATTGAAGTAATAAGTATTCAATGAAATGATTATGTGTATCAAATTTAAATCCAAATAAAACAATTTTAAATAAAACATAAAATAATCAAAAGTCATTACACACATATTCTTAGAACATCAAAGACGATAAATAAGTAATATAAATCAATGAAAAGAAATTGTGTTATAAGCTGCTTACCACTTGGTAACTTTCGTGTCAAATAAACTTGGATGAGATAATAAGATTTGAAACTTAAAATATCATTAATTTGGAAGGATTTATGAAATAACATGTAAAATGGTCAGTATATTCACCATATAAAATATATTATGTGCATGACACTAGAATATGTATCAATGATGACAAATTGAGATGAAGTTCCTTACCTCACATTTACCTTTATATGAACATGCTTTAAACTATTATATAATAGTTTTGAATAAGTTATTAATTTATAACAAAAACATATTCATATTTATAATATCATATATGTTCTTTTTATAACATATTACCACCCGTTCGTTAATAATATTTTATTATTACTATTTTTGAGTGTTAAATGATTCACTTTATCATGCATGCATTGTCATGAAAATTCTGGTTCTTGTGCATTGGAAATAGATATTCCATATCTAAAATTATATTAATTTTATAAATATCACATTAATTTATTATACACCTTTTTTAACCATTCTTGAAATATAGACATGGAAGATGAATCACATTACTCCATGGAGATGGTAGGCCGTATGTACACAAAAGCAACGTTATCATTTACTTAATGGGAGAAAGGTAGGGAAGTGGATGAAATATTAATTTTACATAATTAATTTCATGTCATATTTATCATATATAGTCATTATTTCCATCATTATGACTATCTATATTAGTTGGTGATGGTAAAAAAATTACATCGGTTCGCGAGGCAGTAGTCTGCCGTACACATGAGCGATGACTTTTTTTATCATTTGATGGAGGTGGATATGGATAAATATTATTAATCCATTATAATAACATTTAATTATATGGTATTGTCTGGTATTATTGTATTGTAATTGTTAATAAGTAATTTAAGGTGATGAAAGAAGAAGTAGAAAGAAGAAGCTTAGTGAAGATGATTAACTTCCCATAGAAAAAAACTTTGAATCCCTTATTAAGGACCCTAGGATTGGTCTTTTTAGAAGACAATAATCTATAGAATGTTTATAAGTTTTTTGAGGAGATATTTTTTCATGTTATTGTTGAGATAAATTTCTTGAGAGGTGTGAATAAGTGAGAGAAGGGGGCACCCTTTTATAATTAAGGAGGTATGATATTTTTTCAAATATCCAAAACTATTAAATAATGGGAATTCACTCTCACCAAAAGTGCCTAAAAAATTGATAAATTATATGGTATTTGTAATTTAAGTTCGATAAACACCTCCACCATAAAAAATAAACATGTTTTAAATATATTATTCTCTTATCCTCTAAGTTTACTTATTTTTACCATTTTAGTTTTCACCACTGTAATTAGTTATATTTTATTTACCTAGGAAATTTATCATTTAAGACTAAAAATAAATGATAATAATTTTATAATTTTTTCCCACTAATTATAAATAATAAATTAAAATTATCATATAAAAATCTTATTTGTGTGAAAAATTAATTTTAAACCAGTTGCATGTAACGCATAAAACCCCATTTTAACATTAATCGCGCTAATTAATTTTTTTACTAGATTTATTAACTAAAAATTATGTTAACATTATTGAATAAAATTAATTTTTATTATTCAAAATATTTTTTCCATTTTATCAAATTCAATTCACAGAAGTTGCGAAATATAATTTAAAATTAAACTCGCGAGTGCGATCAAAACGAGGGTGTCGAAAGAAAAAGTTTTGGAAAGCACAAATCTATTTGTATAAAAAATAAACATATAATTTATTTCAATCAACTAAATTGGATTAATAATAATATAATTGAAATAATTTTACTTTTAAAACAATTTTAAAACAAAAGCATACTTTTTAATTTTTTTAAAAGAAAATGTAGTTTTCAATAAAAATCATTATTTTTCACTATTCATCAAAATATTAATCATCTAAGAAGATTCTAAAAAATTTAATATAAGTTAATTTTGACTTTAGGATTTCTAAAATGAATTTATTTTCTTCAAATAAATTTTATAATAGTGGTACAAATTAATTTTATAATAAGTTTACAGAACGTGACAGAACCACTTTTTTGAAAAATACAAATTTATGCAAAAACTAGATTTATTCATATCACATACATTGAAAAAATATTAGATGAATGATAATTTTTTATAGAATATAAAAAATATAAACTTCATTAAAATAATTCACAAATAATGATTAATTTAATTTATTTATATAATAACACATTGCACGCATAAAAATAGTTTTCAGAAAAAAATTTCTTTTACTTCTAAATGATTTTTATTTTCATTTATAATCAACTAATAACCAATGAATTTATTTAAAAATCATGTTAACCATGTAATTTTCATAACTTATTTAGTTTTATTCAAACCCTCTAACATAATTTATAGGTTATAATGGTCATATTTTAATAAGTTATTTTACAGGTTGTTTAAGATTGACATTGTGTGTTGTATATACTATCAAACATAATGTTATTATTTTAGAATATTAGAGTGTTATATTCTAACTACCTTTAGTAAATTTTTTCATAGAAATTTTAACTTCCTCTTGGAAATCAAGCGTTTTATATTTTATAATAACTTTTTTTAAAACCCACATTATAAAATGGTTTGATAAAACCTCCTCTATCTAAGAGAGAATGGGAAGTATGAAGGTCATCTAGAATAACACATAACTAGGTTTACTAGTAGGAAAAAATTAATGGGTAGTGAAAATATGGACATGGAGGATAAAAATAACACCCAATGAAAAATAGAGAGTGATATAAAACATTTTAAAGAGAATTTCAACAACCATAAGGCCATAAATCCATGATGGGTGAGGAGAACATAAATTCATCAAAAGGTAAAAGTATAACATTTTTATTTCAAGATATTTTTCCTAAAGATGAAGGATTATTTTACTATCAAGATAGAGAACACCAAAGAATATAATTACTTGATATATTTCTATTTCATTATAAAAATTTGATCCTTTGGTTGTGATTCTATCAATTTATAATTTAAAATGAATCTCCAATATGATTTTTTATACCCAAAGCACTAAAATTAACTTTTAACAAATATGATCCATAAAAGAGTGACATGTCCTTTCATATTTCTCTAAATATTTACTAAAACCAAAATGGTTAGCATGAGTTATCCAATACATTAATCTATATACCTCAATAATAACACATAATGTTCAAATTAATATTTATGTAACAAATCATTTAAGTAAAAACAATGACATATTAACCGGAACATCACATAGGATAGTGGTAGGCGTTGTACCCTTATCACCCTTCTATTGTGGGTTGAAGCCCCGCGACCTTACCAGATGTGGTGGGTTGTCACCCGATATGCATTTTTTCCTTTTTAAAGATGTATTAATATAATTCCTATAACATCCCAAAAATATGATTAATATCATCAAGAATAAAATTAATAATCAAATAACTTTTAACCACTATAGTTTTCTATATAGTTTATTCTTTTATATGCAATTAAATGATATATATTGACTATTATTAACTTAACATCATTCATCAATTTAACCTTAAAAGTTATCAATACCTTTAAACTTATTAAGGTAGAATTATTCCTCAAATAATACGTCACATTGATCATAATGGTTATATATTCCTCAACCCAATGAAACATCTCCTAAAATGTCATTAATCACATGAAAATCCTATCACTTAAAACCTCAAAATGGATTTATAAGTCTTTGAAATTATGATAAACCTTAAAATCATAAATACATGATGTTATCCATAATTCTTTATTTAATATTATATGAGTATATAAATGTTTCAAAAAATAATTAACACAATACTTAGTTGTTTCATAATTATTATAACCAAAATACCATTTATAAAAACACATCTACCATATAATTATTGAATCCCAATACATAAATACTTAAACCCTTTTACTTCAAAATTGGTCCTTCCTTGGTCTAGGAGTTAACCTATAAAATAGGGCATTAACTTAGATAATTCCCATATTCCCCACATTCAAGACAATGAACTATAAATAGATCTTTAGGATGCAATTTATTTCTCTCCATTGAAATCCTCACCTTTCCTTAGAAATTAATTGATCAATGACCTTATTTAAATATATAAAAAAATTTATTTCTCCTTTGACACATTCTCCTAGGTGTATCATTCCACATTTCTAATATGAAGGAAATCAAGCCTTCTTTCCTTCATAGTTTTCACAACTCGATCTCTTATAAAAATCTATCCTTATCTTATTTAGTGAGTCTAGGAGTTGGTTAAGGTATATGTTTTCGATCATATATTAGGATTTTTGATTATACATAATCATGATACATTTCACTCCAGTCATAATCCCATTTAGTTTATCATAATCACCACATTTATATCATATTCAATGTTAACATGATTCCACTGAGTTCCATCCATTGAATAAAACAAAAAATCATAGTGTGATAAAAAATAATCACAATAGAAAATCATATAATCATTTATAGGATGTATAAATAATGAAACATTATCTCAGATCTAAGACACCTTATCATTAAACTAGGTCATTCATTGTAATTCCCCGACCCCAAAATCCCGGAGATGGTGCATTATTTTAATATATTGGCATGATTACAAGGAATCAAGTCCTAAAGGACCAATCAGTTTAGCAGTCTTGGAAAATAGATTCCATACATGAATGTTACCTTATATATTCACACATAAAACACAACATAAATAATCCTTTGAGAATTCCATTATTCCCCTAGCTTAAACTTTCATATCAATCAAAATACTCTTCTTGGAATCCTGGGAAAATAAAACATAAGAAAGGGGTGAGATGAGATGCTCAGTAAGGGTAAATAATTTAACAGAATATATAAACCTTTAAGGAAAGATGTGTAATAAATACAACAACCTTTTAAAAATAAACTTGAACATAATATAGAAAAAATAAATCATACATTAACATATAAACATGAACATGGATATTCTATTATTCGAATAATCATGTGTAAAAACTAATTTCAAAATGAGGGAATGCATAATGCCGGACATCGTAACCACATAGTCAAGGCCTTGTGTCAAGACTACAAATAAAATTTTTGTCAAGGCCCTTTTCCAAGACACTAGTTTGTCTCCTGAGACCTACCGATGCATCGAGGAGCTATATCGGGCTCCACCCGTCACTTACTAAGTCCAATTCATTCCTCATATGAAAATGTTGAAACATAACATAAACATTCGTATTAAAACCAGCATACAAAATGTCAATAATTTAACTATAAACCAAGAATGGTATAAAAATTGAACATCCGCATTCAAAAATATCAAAACTCATTCAATAAAATATGGAATATTGTATTATAATAAATCAACCTCAATCAATAATAATATCCTGTAAAGGATGTTGACATAGTTGAAAATGACCAGTAAAACTCTTTGAGAGAAATATCCCTTTTTGTGAAAACATTTAAATGTCACAGATTTATAAAGGACGTCATTTAAAATATATTTTTGAATCAAATTTTCCCATACCACTTTGGAACTTTTTAAAGGAATTAAAATTTTAAAATAATCATTCCATATAAATAAATCCTTAAAATCATTTTTAAAACATGGACATTAATTAAAAATATTTAGAAAAATAAATCATTAAAACATTTAAAATGCTGATATTGATAAATATTCCCTTCCAAAAAACCTTAAAATATTCATTTTGAAAATATTTCAATAAAACATGGACATGGATGATAAAAATTTCTCAGTAAATACTTACACATAAATAATCTCGGATAATAATGAGATTGAGGAATTAACCCTTACCTTGTACTTTCCTTTAGTCGAGGGTACATTTAAGATCTTGTATAATGACCATAGTATGTTATTAAATTATACCAAAAACATATTAAAATTTATTATATCATTCATGATTCAATTATTAATTTATACTACACATTTAATTTTAATTTCCACGTTAAATTATTATTTCGGGTAATAATCGCTTTCTTTATCATACGTGTTTTAACTTGTTATTCTTAATCGTATAACTTAGATCATGATTTTAAATACATCCAGAATATAAAAAAGATTTATATATCATATATATTTATAATATAAATATTTATAATAGATAGATATATGAAATGGACAAACACCATTTATGGAGACGGTAGGTCGTACGTATGCATAAACGCTGTTTGTATTTTCATATCATATTGAAGGGAAGTAAGTGAATGAGATATATGTAAATACATACATAAATACATACATACATATATATATATATATCAAGTAGAATTATTATGTCATATATTAAATACTTATTAATAATATACATTTTTATAATCATCGTTTAATGGTGAACATGGAAATGAATCTCATAGCGTCGTGGAGACGGTAAGTCGTACGTACAGACAAGCGACAATATCATTATATTGATATTGAAATAGTATATAATTGGATGAAATATTATATATACAGAATCATTAAAATTTTATATTTATAATTTACATAAATTATACTCATTATTATACTCATCCAAATGATGAAGTGTTGAATAACAAACTACACCACAATGTGGAGACGTTAAGCCATACGTACGCACGTATGGTGACTTTGTTATTTATAGGATGGATAGAATAATGAATATGGTTGTATCATATTTATAATAACATCAAAGTATGTAGAATCTACTGGAGTTATTATTTTGGTATAGAAATAACAAAGAAATAGGAAGTGGAAGAAGAAGATAACTTTGAAAGAGGTGATGAAATTATTATATCTTCTTCAGGTGATTCCTTTTGATTTGATAAAAAGGGATAATTAGGTTGGCTTTATGATAAAAGGAAGGCATATAAGATTAATTGAGGGTAGTTGGGAGGATATTTGAATAGGGGTTGGCTGAGCCAAATGTCTTTGGAGGTGTGAAATTAAGAGATGAGGAAGTTTCCTTTTATAAGGGAGGTGAGGGGCACCTTAGGAGAAACCTGAAATATTATTTTATTATAAAATAATTTTTGGTTTCTAATGGATCCAAATGGATTTATTTAGAGTATAAGGTGGTTATGGGTAGAAATAATCTCAACAAATAGGTTTTAGAGAAGTTTAGGTCACCATATTAACCTTATCTTTTATATTTAACTCTTAGTTAAATAATTTAACTTTTAACATGTCGTTTTGTATTATTATAACAAATGGTTAATAAACTTACTATAAAAAGCCTATAGGACCCAAATTGGTTAATTATTGAAATATATATCATTATATAAGTCTTTTGTCCAAACATTATATTTTTAGGAATATTATATCATTTAATAATATAGTATTTATTTTAAAAATTCATTTATGTCATTTTTGACACAATTTAGTATTTGGTTTTTGTGAAAGTCATTAAAATCTGATTTAGTCAAATAAAATTTGTTTAATCAACACTAAAATGTAATATTAAACTATAAAATTAGTGGAATTTTTCATAAGTCTCAATTTTCATTTATTTGGATATTTATAATATCAATTATTTTAATCTTTCATTAATAAGGTGATTAGTACATCATCATTGTGCCATAAATAATTTTAATTATTTAATGTATAAAAATTATAAATAAAATACCATTATGTTGGAAATAGTTTTATATTTATATTTAATATTTATATTCTAATTTATCTTATGTATAACCTTATATTAAAAATGTTTTAGTTATTAAACATTGAATTTAACACTTTTAACTCTTCTTTAAATAAAATAATAATAAATCTCCTAATCTAATTCAAGTGGACCAAAAGGATCATATTTTATTCTTAAAGATGATTTTGGTCGAAATAAACTTATCCAATAGAATTAGGATACGTGTTAGGGTAATTATAATATCATTTTTACCTTTAATTACCCAATTTACTTTTAACCGTGGTAAATAAAATTCAAAAGTTACTATTCATAAAAAAATATTTTCATCCTATTGAAACAAATCTTACTTACTCATGTCAATCGTGTCTCTCGGATTATTTAAATTCAATTCACAGAAGCGGTAAAATTACGTTTTATGCAAATTTGCAATTGTTTCTAGAAGGTGGGTAAAAGACGTTAAAAGTTCAATAAAATTTTATATATCTAATCTTTTTATAAAATTAATCCAATTAATTACACTTCAATAATATAGGTATTATGTATATATTTTTAATTTAAAATAAATTTAAATAATAAGTAATTATTATTTAAATAAAAGTCAGTTTTAAAAAATAACATAGTGTTTTTCACTATTCATCAAAAATTGAAAGTTTTCAGAAAAATGCCAAAAATTCACACTAAGATAATTTTGATATTAAGAATTCAAAAATGATGTCTATTTTACCAAATTAAAAGCATATAAGTTTTATTAATTAATTTAAAATTAATTCCTGTTATTAGAACTAGAAAACAGGTTTTTGAGAAGTAAAAACTATCAAAATAATGATATGTGTTTATGTCCAATTTAAATGTAAAATTACTTCTGATGACCATAATTAGATTAAATGATAAAAATATAATCTAATTATACTTGAAAACCATTCCATTGTATAATTTTACACTATAAATTATTTTGATTAAAAAAGTTGTTATCAATTAAAATTTAGTATTTTTCACTATACATCAAAATATGAAAGTTATCATAAAAACACTAAAAGTTTATCCAAACTAAATTTTTATATCCTGCTTCTAAATAAGAAGTTTATTTGGTCATATTCAATATATAAAAGTGTCAAATATTGGATTTAAGAAGGCTTCTCCATTAAAAATCGGTAAAATTACATTTTCTGTAAAATACTTCCTTTATCTAAAAAATTAAATTTGTTGCTATATTATGTCTAATAAAAACATAATATGGATTTTAAAATTATATGGAATATATAAAATTGAAAATTCAGTTAATACTATTCATAACCACTTTTGAACGACTAGTTTGGTAAGTCGTGGTGCGCTCGAACTCGGTGTTGCATGTAGTACAAACTATTGAATTACTTTAAAGATATTACATGCTATAAAATTCTGGGTTGTTACATTCTCCCATACCTTAATAAATTCTGTCCTTGCAATTGAAAATTTTTCTTCAAAAATAAAAAGTTTAAAATAGAAAATACCTTTGTGGAAAACCCACATCGAAAATAGGGTTAATAAGATTTAGTCTTAATAAGAGGGAAAGAGAATTCAAAAAGTCACCACAAAATTATGAACTCAAATTGAAGAACTTTGGTGGAAATTAGAGAAACATAATTGGTGGAAAATGTAAATATTTATAGTGAGTGATTGAGGTCATCAATCACAAACAAGTGAACAATAAATTGAATATTGAGGGCCTCAAAGCCATAAATCTATGATGATTTAAATACCATCGTTTCAACAAAATATAAGGTATTAGGATAACAAATTTTTGGATTTAATATCCCTTCCCTAAAGATTAAGAATTAATTTCTTCATAGAATAAGAGAAAAAAAGTACTTGACAAGTAGAGTTCCATCCTTCAACTAACTTATACCACAAACTCATCTTTCAATCCAAAAGATAATAGAATTCAAAAATATTCTATTTATCCTAATTGTATAGGGTTTCAAAAAAATGAATTTATAATTCATCTGTCAGATCATTTAAAAAAACTAAATTATAAAAACTAGGACATCATGTAGTCTAGTGTTCAGTGATCCAACCTTGTCGCCCTTCGGTTGCGGGTTCAAGTCTCACGGCCTTGCCGAACGTGATGGGTTGCTGCCCAACCTTCATATTGCCCTTTTTATAAAAAATACAAAAATAATATTAAGAAGTGTTTTAATATTAAACCATAGTATCCAATGTCTACCTTAATCCATTAAAACCTTTAGACTTATCCAAAATTCTTGTGTCCAAACTCATAGTTAAAATTTACAAGGAAGGTGAACATTACATAATGAAGATCTAATTTTTTTCCACACAATAACATGTGAGTACCTTCATCATGTATTCTCTCAAAACATGGAAACACCCTGAATTACCATAAAACCTTATTGATTTCATTAATTCTCCCTTATTCCTTATAGAATAATAGATATATTCCTTATATCTAAAAAATTTGAATACTCAAACAATGATGGAATAAACAAACCATTAATTATTTTCAAGGTATTCAATAATATCCGATATAATTTATCCAAATCAACCATCTATTATTCCAAAATCACTACCTTAGTATCAAGACCATATTAAGGTTTATCTTTCCTTGAAACATGTATTTTCCAAAAAATTTAAATTGTTGTTGAGACACTTTTCTTAGTGCCGTAAAATCTCAAATCCTCAATGAAATAGTACTACAGTACAATCCTTTTTCATTTACATAATTAATATAACCAGTACATCGTTTATACAACACTCAAATGACATAATATAAGAACACTAATTATTCCTCTTCTTCTATGATAGTATCATAACACTACTGGAAAATTGGGCTATAGCCACGATCAAAAACCGTGGATATAACCTATAGCCACAGTTCCATCAATCCGTGGAACCTATTGGCGTGGCTATAGCTAAAATCTATAGCCACAGTTCTATTGGGCTATAGCCACGGTTTTAAACCATCGATATAGCCCTATTGCCACGGTTTCACTAAACCGTGGCTATAACCCCCATATCTGTCCACCGTGGTAGTTGGGCTATAGCCACGGTTCTCCCACGTGGCAACAAGGTTATAGCCACGGTTTATAACCGTGGCTATAGCCCAATAAAACCGTGGCTATAGCCCAAAATTAATTTTCACCCATCGAGATTCGATCTCTACACCTTCACTATGTAGACCAAACACCTTTCCTCTACTCCACAGACGTCTTTGCGGATATATATATATATTGTTAAATATATTATTAAAATCTGTGGCTATAGCTTGTAATTCGTGGCTATAAACCTTCCCGCCATTTTTTCGCGGGTTATTTTTTTTCCCGCGCAAGGGCAAGAGATCTATAACCACTTTTTTGATGAACTGTGGCCATAGTTCATAAAAAAAATACCCTATTGCCACGGTTTTACCAAAACCGTGGCTATAGACCAACCCTATAGCCACGGATTAACCAAACCGTGGCTATGAACCTTTGAAAAAGACCCTATAGCCACAGTTTCACCCAAATCATGGCTATAACCCTTTAAAAAAGACCCTATAGCCACAGTTTGGGTGAAACCGTGGCTATAGATGTCGAAAAAAAACATATAGCCATGGTTTCAATAAACCGTGGCTATAACCTTTGAAATTAAATCCTATAGCCACGGTTTTGTATAAAACCGTGGCTATAGCCTCATTTTCTAGTAGTGTAACTTGATTTTTATCCAATATCATGATTTGGGGTATACTCTGATGATTGGGATATTGATTCGCATAGTGTCCCAACTCCTTGAAAATGAAGCATTGTACATTTAAAACCCTTTTCTTACCCTTTAAATCACGTACTTGGTGTCCTTTTCCTCTACACTTATAAAAAACTCCCATTCCCTTCAAGAATATACCAAGGTGATTCTTTCCACAGTAATCACATATGGGAAAATATTTCTTTCCCTTCTTCCCTTTATCCATATTTATCTCTAAAATGATTTTATTCTCTGGATTCCCTTCAAATCCATAAGACTCATAGAATTATTTACTTATTTTATTAATACATGATAATATTTCCTCATATGATGAGAATACATGGTAGAATATTTCCCTTCTAAATGTTGGCTTAAGACCACAAAAGATACGATATTTCATACTCTTTGGATCATGCATATTACTCGAGTTCTCATTCTTTCTACTGGTCACCATTTATAAACAATGGAATACACTAGGTTAGTTTAGGAATCACAATTCATAATTCCAAACTTGTAAAATACCTAACATAAATTTAAAAGTTTATGAATATAATCCATAATCATAAAAATGTCTTCATTTTGGAAGTATTTACACTTAAATACTTCATAATGGTTTGTAAAGAAAATGTGAATTATCCTAAGCATATCCCCCCAGAGTATTATAAACAAGAGTGCAGGAAGGCCCGTTTTCCTGTACCAGGATACCCTGGGTCAAGCCTGAAACTCCTTGTCGGATATTTCACTCCTAGGTACATCAGTGCCAGAGCCACCTCTACCTGCTCGTATCCAGGCAGGGATGTATTTCTTGTAAAATTCAAAAAATATCTACATAAAAAAAATTCTCAGAAGTTATTATATATTAATCCTAAATTTTTATTTTACAGTAATGTTATCTAATCAGAGTTTTTATAAATCTAGTTTCCAAGGTTATTGCTAAAATTCCTCTGATACCAACTGTAATGACCCAACCCAAGAAGCCCGAAGACGGTGCATTATTTTAATACATTAGCATGATTACAAGGAGTCAAGTACCAAAGGACCGATTAGTTTAATAGTCTTGAAAAATATATTCCATACATGAAAGTTACATTACACATTCAAATATAAAACACAACATAAATAATCCTTTGATAATGCCATTATTCCCCTATATTAACCCTGCATATCAATCACAATACACTTCTTGGAATCCTGGGAAAATAAAACATAAGAAAGGGGTGAGCTCAGATGATGATTAAGGGTAAATAATTTAGCAGAAGCTATAAAACTATAAGGAAATATGGGTAAGAAAAACAACAGCCTTATAAACATAAACTTGAAAATAATATATAAAAAATAAATCAAACGTTACCCTATAAACATTCACAAGGATATTCTACTAGTCAATTAATCACATGTAAAAACAAATTCCATAACGAGAGAATGCATAATGTCGGACATCATAACAATATAGTCAAGGCCTCATGCGAAGACTACAAATAAAATTTTTGTCAAGACCTTGTGACAAGACACAAGTTTGTCTCATGTGACCTACCGATGCATCGAGGAGAAATAGTGGGCTCCACCCATCACTTACTAAGTGAAATTCAATCCTCATATGAAAATGATGAAACATAACATAAACATTCGTATTAAAACTAGCATAAGAAATGTAAATACTTTAACCAAAAACCACGAATGGTATAAAAATAGCACATCCACATACAAAAATATCTTAGTCATTCAATAAAATATGAAATATTGTATTATAATAAATCACCCTCAATCAAGAATAATATAAAGTAAAGGATGTTGACATAGTATAAAATGACCAGTTAAACTTTTTGAGAGAAATATCCTTTTTTGTGAAAACATTTAAAAGTAAAAAATTTATAAAGGAAGTCATTTAAAAGATATTTTTGAATCAAATTGTCCCATACCACTCTGAAACTTTTTAAATTAATTAACGTTTTATAACAATCATGTCCATATAAATAAATCCTTAAAATCATTTTTAAAACATGGTCATTAATTAAAAATATTTTGAAAAATAAATCATTAAAACATTTAAAATGATGATATTGATAAATATTCCCTTACAAAAAACCTTAAAATATTCATTTTGAAAACATTTTTATGAAACTTGTACATAGATGATAAAAATTTCTCAGTAAATACTTACACATAAACTATCTTGAAAAATAATGAGATTGAGGAATTAACACTTACCTTGTAGTTTCCTTTAGTAGAGGGTACCTTTAACCTCCCATATAACGACCAAAGTATGTTATTAAAATATAACAGAAACATATTAATATTTTTGATATCATAAATGATTTATTTATGAATTTATACTACCCATTTAATAATAATTTCCTTATTAAATTAACATTTCTGGTAATAATCACTTTCTTTATCATACATGTTTTAACTTGTTATTCTTGATCGTATCACTTAGATAATGATTTTAAATACTTCTAGAATATAAAATAGTATTTATATATTATATATATTTAGAATATTAATATTTATAATAGATAGATATATGAAATGGGAAACACTGTTTATAGAGACGTTAGGCCGTACGTACGCATAAACGCTGTTTCCATTTTCATATCGTACTGAAGGAAAGTAAGTGAATGAGGTATATATATATATATATTTCCAGTAGAATTATTATGTCATATATTACATAATTATTAATAATATACATTTTTATAATCATCTTTGAATGGTGAACGTGGAAATGAATCTCATCGCGTCGTGGAGATGTTAAGCCGTACGTACGCACGAGCGATGATATCATTCTATTGATAGTGAAATCATATACAATTGGATGGTATATTATATATAAATAATAATTAACTATTTATATTTATTATTTAAAAAATTTATACTCATTATTATACTCATCCAAATAATGAAGTGTTGAATAACAAACTACACCACAACGTGGAGACGGTAAGCCGTACGTACACACGTATGGTGACTTTGTTATTCATAGGATTGATAGAATAAAGAATATGGTTGTACCATATTTATAATAACATAAAAATATATATAATATAGTAGAGTTATTATTTTTGTAGGGAAAAAACAAAGAAATAATAAGGGGAAGAAGAAGTTAACTTTGAAAGAGGTGATAAAATTATTACCTTTTCTTTGGGTGCTTCCTTTTGATTTGATCGAAATGGATCATTAGGTTGGATTTATGATCTAAATAATGCCACTAGGATAAATTGAGGTTAGTTGGGAGGATATTTGAACATGGTTTGGATGAGACAAATGACTTTGGATGTGTGAAATTAAGAGAAGGGGAAGTGCCCTTTTATAAGAGAGGTGAGGGGCACCTTAGGAAAAACTTGAAATATTATTTTATTATAAAATAATTTTCGGTTTATAATGGGTAAAAATTGATTTATTTCGAGTATAAGGTAGGGAGGGGTCGAAATACTCTAAACCAATTGGTTTTAGACAAGTTTAGGTCACCATATTAACCTTATTTTTAGATTTAACTCTTAATTAAATAGTTTAACTTTTTACATGTCTTCTTGTATTATTATAATAAATGGTTAATAAACATACTATAAAAAGAAAAGATAACCAAAAGTGGTTCATTATTAACATATATATCATTATATAAGTCTTTTGGCAGAAACTTAGAATTTTATAAATATTATATCATTTAATAATATAGTATTGTTTTTCAAAATTCATTTATGTCAATTTTGACACTATTTAGTATTTTATTTTTCTGAAAGTCATAAAAATCTAATTTCGTCAAAACAAATTTGTTGAATCAATCCTAGCATGTCAAATTAAACTATAAAATTAGTTCAATTTATCAGAAATCTCAATTTACATTTATTTGGATATTTATAATATCAATTATTTTAATGTTTCATTAATAAGATAATTACTGCATCATCATTGTGTCCTAAATAAATATAATTATTTAATGTCTAAAAATTATAAATAAAATACCATTATGTAGGAAATATTCTTATCTTTATATTGAATATTTAAAGTAGAATTTATATTATGTATAAATCTATATTAAGAATGGTTTAGTTATTAAACTTTGAATTTAACACTTTTAACTCTTCTTTAAATAAAATAATAATAAATACCCTAATCTAATCCAAGTGAACCAAAAAGATCATATTTTTTATTTTAAGGTTTATTTTTGTCAAAATAAACTTATCCAATAGAATTAGAACATGTGTTAGGGTAATTATAATATCATTTTTACCTTTAATTACCCTATTTAATTTTAACCACGGTAAATAAAATTCGAAAGTTACTATTCACTAAAAATTATTTTCATCCCATTTAACCAAATTTTACTTACTGATGTCAACCATGTCTCTTTGATTTTTTAAATTCAATTCACAGAAGTGGTAAAATTACGTTTTATGCAAATTTGCAAATGTGCCTAGAAGGTGGGTAAAAGACGTTAAAATTTCAACAAAATTTTATATATCTAATCTTGTTATAAAATTAATCCAATGAATTAAATTGGACTAATATAGGTATGATGTATCAATTTTTACTTAAAATTAAATTTAAATAAAAAATATTAATAATTAAAAAAGAAGTCAGTTTTAAAAAATACCGTAGTGTTTTTCACTATTCATTAAAAAATGAAAGTTTTCAGAAAAATGCCAAAACTTCACCCTATGATAATTTTTATATTCTAAATTAAAAAATGATATTTATTTTACTAAATTAAAAACATATAATTTGCATTAATTAATTTAAAATTAATTCCCGTAGTCAAAACGAGAAAGCAGGTTTTTGAGAAGTAAAAAATATCAAAATATTGATATGTGTTTATGACCAATTTATATGTAAAATTACTTTTAATGACCATCATTAAATTAAATGATAAAAATATAATTTAATTATACTTTAAAACCATTCCATTTAATAATTTAACACTACAAATTATTTTGATTAAAAAAGTTTTTTCAATTAAAATTTAGTATTTTTCACTATTCATCAAAATATGAAATTTATCAGAAAAACACTAAAAAATTATCCAAACTAAATTTTTATATAACGTTTATAATTAAGAAGTTTATTTGGTTATATTTAATATATAAAAGTGTCAAATATTGGATTTAAGAATGGTTCTCCATTAAAAGGCGGTAAAATTGCATTTTCTGAAAAATACTTCATTTATCTGAAAAATTGAATTTGTTCTTATATTATTTCTAAGAAACAAATAATATGGATTTTAAAATTATATGAAATATATAAAATTCAAAATTTAGTTAATACTATTCATAACCGCTTTTGAACGGCTAGTTTGGTAAGTCGTGGAGCGCTCGAAATCTGTGTTGCGTGTAGCGCAAACTATGGAATTACTTTATAGAGATAACGTACTATGAAATCTTGGGGTGTTACATTCTCACATCCTTAAATAAATCTAATCCTACCAATTTGAAATTGTTCTTTGGAAATAAAAGGTTAAGAATAGAAAATACCTTTGTGGAAAACCCACATCTAAAATAGGGTTAATAAAATTTTGTCTTAATAAGAGGGAAAGTGAAATGGAAAAGTGAACACCAAATTATGATATCTAATAGGAGAATATTGGTGGAAACTAGAGACACATAATTGGTATAAAACTTATATATTTATAGTGAGTTATTGAGGTCATCAATCACAAACAAGTGAACAATAAATGGAATATTGAGGGCCTTAAAGCCATAAATCTATGATGATTTAAATACCATCATTTCAACAAAACATAAGGTATTAGGATAACCGATTTTTTGATTTATGATCCCTTACCTAAAGTTTAACTTGATTTTGAGTCACTTTTCTTAGTACCATATAATCTCAAATCCACAATGAAATAGTACTACAGTACAATCCTTTTTTATTTCTATATTTAATAGAACCCATACATCATTCATACAACACTCAAATGAAATAATATAAGAGCACTAAATATTCCTATTCATCTATGGTAGTATCATAACTTGATTATTATCCAATAGCATGATTTGGGGTATACTTTGATGATTGGGACATTAATTCACATAGATTCCCAACTGTTTGCAGATGAAGCATTTAACATTTGAAACCTTTTTTTCACCCTTGAAATCACGTACTTGGTGTCCTTTTCCTCTATATTTATAAAAAACTCACATTCCATTCAAGAATTTACCATGGTGATTCTTTCCACAGTTATCACATATGGGAAAATACTTCTTTCCCTTCTTCCCTTTATCCATCTTTCTCTCTACCATCCTTTTATTCTCTGGATTCCCTTCAAATACATAGGACTCAATTTTTTTAGTTATCTTATTAACACATGATATTAGTTCCTCATATGATGAGAATAAATGAGAGAATATTTCCCTTCTAAATGTTGGCTTAAGACCATGAAAGATATGATCCTTCTTACTCTTTGGATCCTGCATATTGCTGGAGTTCTCATTCCTTCCACTGGGCACCATTTCTAAACAATGACATACACTAGGTTAGTTTATGAACTGAAATGAAAAATTCCAAACTTGTAAAATACCTAATGTAAATTGAGATTTTTATTCATATAATACATAATCATAAAAATGTTTTCATTGAGGAAGTATTTAATCTTAAATCCTTCATAATGGTTTGTAAATAAAATGTAAATTATCTCATGCATATCCCCCAGGAGTGTCGTAAACAAGAGTGAAACAAGGCTCGTTGTCCTCTACCAGGATACCCTGGGTCAAGCCCGAAACTCCTTATCAGTGCTTTCACTCCTAGGTACATCTGTTACAGAGCCACATATACCTGATCATATCCTGACATGGATTTATTTCTTGTAAAATTCACAAAATCTCTGCATTACAAAAATTCTAGGGAGTTATTCTATACTAATCCTAAAATATTATTTTAGGGTAATGTTCTCTAATCAGAGTTTTTCTAAATCTAGTTTCCAAGGTTATTTCTAAAAATCATCTCATACCAACTGTAATGCCCCGTCCCTCGAAGCCCGAAGCTGGTGCATTTTTTTAATAAATTGGCATGATTATGAGGAATCATGTCCTGACGGACCAATCAGTTTAGCAGTCTTGGAAAATAGATTCCATACATGAAAGTTACATTACACATTCAAACATAAAACAAAACATAAATAATCCTTTGATAATTTAATTATTTCCCCAGATTAACCCTGCATATCAATCACAATTTACTTCTTAGAATCTTAGGAAAATAAAACATAAGAATGGGGCGAGCTCAGATGCTCAGTAAAGGTAAATAATTTAGTTTAAGTAATAAAATTTAAATATGATATGTGTAATAAAAATAAAAGACTTTTAAACATAAATTTGAACATAATATGGAAAAAATAAATCATTAATTACCATATAAACATGCACATTGATATTCTATTAGTCGAATAATCACATGTAAAAACTAATTTCATAATGAGGGAATGCATAATGCCAGACATTATAACCACATAGTCAAGGCCTCGTGCCAAGAATAGAAATAAAAATCTTATAAAGGCCTTGTGCCAAGACACTAGTTTGTCTCATGAGACCTACCGATTCATCGAGGAGCTATAGCGGGTTCCACCCGTCACTTACTAAGACTAATGTATTCCTCATATGAAAATGTTGAAACATAACATAAATATTCATATTAAAAATAGCATATGAAATGTCAATACTTTAACCAAAAACCGTGAATGGTATAAAAACAACACATCCAAATTAAAACATACTGTAACTAATTCAATACAATATGGAAGATTTAATTATAATAAATAAACCTCAATCAAGAATAATATCTAGTAAAGGATGTTGACATAGTTGAAAATGACGAGAAAAACTCTTTAAGAGAAATATCCCTTTTTTGTGAAAACATTTAAAAGTAAATAATTTATAAAGTAGGTCATTTAAAATAGATTTTTGAATCAAAGCGTCCCATAATAATTTGAAACTTTTTAAAGGAATTAACATTTTATAACAATCATGTCCATATAAATAAATCCTTAAAATCATTTTTAAAACATGGACATTAATTAAAAAGATTTTGAAAAATAAATCATTAAAAAATTTAAAATGATGATCTTGATAAAGAGTCCCTTCCAAAAAACCTTAAGATATTCATTTTGAAAACCTTTTTATAAAAAATGGACATGGATGATAAAAATGTCTCATTAAATACTTACACATAAATAATCTCGGATAATAATTGGATTGAGGAATTAACCCTTACATCGTACTTTCCTTTAGTAGAGGGTGCATTTAACCTACTGTATAATGAACATAGTATGTTATTAAACTACAACAGAAACATATTAATATTTATGATATCATACATGATTTATTTATTTATTTATACTACCCATTTAATAATAATTTCCATGTTAAATTAACATTTCAGGTAATAATTGCTTTCTTTATCATAGGTGTTTTAACTTTTTATTCTTGATTGTATCACTTAGATCATGATTTCAAATAAATAAATAATATAAAACATGATTTATATTTCATATATATATAGAATATAAATATTTATAATAGATAGATATATGAAATGGAAAACACGATTTATGGAAACGGTAGGCCGTACGTACGCATAAACACTGTTTCTGTTTTCTTATCATATTAAAGGGAAGTAAGTGAATGAGATATA
Source organism: Viscum album (assembly GCA_963277665.1). Lineage (NCBI taxonomy): Eukaryota > Viridiplantae > Streptophyta > Magnoliopsida > Santalales > Viscaceae > Viscum > Viscum album. The sequence continues at coordinate 2,100,148,313 of OY728130.1, read as the reverse complement.
TGTAAATACATAAATTCATATATATATATATATATATTTCCAGTAACATTATTATTTCATATATTACATTTTTATTAATAATATACATTTTTATAATCATCGTTGAATGGTGAACGTGGAAATGAATCTCATCACGTTGTGGAGACGGTAAGCCGTACGTACGCACGAGCGATGATATCATTATATTGATAGTGAAATCATATATAATTGGGTGGTATATTACATATAAATAATAATTAAAATTTTATATTTATTATTTACATAAATTATACTCATTGTTATACTCATCCAAATAATGAAGTGTTGAATAACAAACTACACCACAATGTGGAGACGGTAAGCCGTACTTACGCACGTATAATGACTTTTTTATTCATAGGATAGATAGAATAATGAATATGGTTTTACAATATTTATAATAAAATCACAGTATGTATAAGATACTAGATTTTTTATTTTGGTATGGAAACAACAAATAAAGAGAAAGTGGAAGAAGTAGATAACTTTGAAAGAGGTGATGAAATTATTACCTCTTCTCCAGGTGCTTCCTTTTGATTTGATCAAAATGGCTCCTTAGGTTGACTTTATGATCAATGGAATGAATCTAGGATTAATTTATGGTAGTTGGGAGTATATTTGAATAGGGTTTTTCTGAAGAAAATAGCTTTGGAGGTGTGAAATTAAGAGAATGGTACGTGCCCTTTTATAAGAGAGGTGAGGGGAACCTTAGCAATAACTTGAAATATTATTTTATTATAAAATAATTTTCGGTTTCTAATCACTACAAATGGATTTATTTCAAGTATAAGGTGGATATGAGTCGAAATACTCTCATAAAATAGGTTTTAGAAAAGTTTAGATCATCATATTAACCTTGTCTTTTAGATTTAACTCAGTAAAATAGGCCAACTTTTAACATGTCTTCTTGTATTATTACAATAAATGGTTAATAAACTTACTATAAAAAGACAAGAGAATCCCAAGTGGTTCAATATTTACATATATATCATTATATAAGTATTTTGGCCGAAAATTATATTTTTAAGAATATTATATCATTTAATAATATAGTATTTGTTTTAAAAATTCATTTATGTCAATTTTGACACTATTTAGTATTTGGTTTTTGTGAACGTCATAACAATATGATTTTTTCAAAAAAAATTCGTTTAATCAACACTAAAATGTCATATTAAACTATAAAATTAGTTTAATTCATCATAAGTCTCAACTTACATTTATTTGCATATTTATAATATCAATTATTTTAATCTTTCATTAATAAGGTAATTACTGGATTATCATTGTGTCATAAATAAATTTAATTATTTAATGTCTAAAAATTATAAATAAAATACCATTATGTAGGAAATATTTTTATATTTCTATTGAATATTTATAGTCTAATTTATCTTAAGTATAAACCTATATTAAAAATAGTTTATTTATTAAACTTTTAATTTTACACTTTTAACTCTTCTTTAAATAAAATAATAAAAAATGTCCTAATCTAATCCAAGTGGACCAAAAAGATCATATTTTATTCTTAAGGTTGATTTTAGTAGAAATACACTTATCCAATAGAATTAGGACATGTGTTATGGTAATTATAATATCACTTTTACCTTTAATTACCCTATTTACTTTTAACCGTGGTAAATAAAATTCAAAAGTTACTATTCACCAAAAATTATTTACATCCTATTGAACTATATTTTAATTACTGATGTCAAATCTATCTCTATAATTTTTTAAATTCAATTCACAGAAGTGTTAAAATTATGTTTTATGCAAATTTGCACATGTGCATAGAAGGTGGGTAAAAGACTTTAAAATTTCAATAAATGTTTATATATCTAATCTTCTAATAAAATTACTCCAATGAATTACATTAGAATAATATAGGTATTATGTATCTATTTTTACTTTAAAATAAATTTAAATAAAAAATAATAATTATTTAAATAAAAGTCAGTTTTAAAAAATAACAGTGTTTTTCACTATTCATTAAAAACTGAAAGTTTTTAGAAAAATTCCAAAAATTCACCTTAAGCTAATTTTGATATTACGAATTCAAAAATGATTTCTATTTTACTAAATTTAAAACATAGAAGTTGTATTAATTAATTTAAAATTAATTCTCGTTGTCAAAACCAGAAAGCAGGTTTTTGAGAAGTAAAAACAATCAAAAGATTGATATGTGTTTATGTTCAATTTAAATGTAAAATTACTTTTAATGACCATAATTGGATTAAATGATAAAAATATAATCTAATTATAATTCAAAACTATTCCAATTTATAATTTAACACTATAAATTATTTTGATTAAATTTTTTTTTTCAATTAAAATTTAGTATTTTTCACAATTCATCGAAATATGAAAGTTATCATAAAAACACTAAAAAATTATCCAAACTGGATTTTTATATCTATATTCTAAATAAAAAGTTTATTTGGTCATATTGAATATATAAAAGTGTCAAATATTGGATTTAAGAAGGGTTCTCCATTAAAAGGCGGTAAAATTGCATTTTCTGAAAAACACGTCCTTTATCTGAAAAATTGAATTTGTTCTTATATTATGTCTAAGAAACACATAATATGGATGTTAAAATTATATGGAATATATAAAATTTAAAATTCATTTAATACTATTCATAACCGCTTTTGAACGACTAGTTTGGTAAGTCGTGGTGCACTCAAACTCGGTGTTGTGTGTAGCACAATATATTAAATTACTTTAAATATATTATGTACTATGAAATCCTGGGGTGTTACATTCTCCTATCCCCCAATAATTTGCGTCCTCACTATTTTAAATTGTTCTTCGAAAATAAAAGGTTAAAAATAGAAAATACCTTTGTGGAAAACCCACATTAGAAATTGGGTTAATAAAATATAGTCTTAATAAGAGGGAAATGAAATGAAAAAGTCACCACCAAATAATGATCTCAAATAAGAGAAAATTAGTGGAAATTAGATACACATAATTGGTGGAAATCATAAATATTTATAGTGAGTGATTGAGGTCATCAATCAAAAATAAATGAACAATTAGTGGAATATTGAGGGCCTCAATGCCATAATTTTATGATGATTTAAATACCATCATTTGAACAAAACATAAGGTATTAGGAAAACACATTTTTAGATTTAAGATCCCTTCCCTAAAATTTAAGAATTAATTTCTTCATTGAATAAGAGAAATAAAAATACTTGATAAGTTGAGTTCCATCCTTCAACTAACATCTACCACAAACTCATCTTTCACTCCCAAAGATAATAGAATTCAAAAATATTATATTTATCCTAATCGTATAGGGTTTTAAAAAATAAAATTATAATTCATGTACGAGATAATTTAAAAAAACTACATTATAGAAACAATACATCACATAGGCCAGTGTTAGGTGATTCACCCTTGTCGCCCTTAAGTTACGGGTTCAAGTCTCGCGGCCTTGTCGGATGCGACAGGTTGTTGCCTGACCTTCGTGTTTTCATTTTTATAAAAAATCCCAAAATAATCTTAAGAAATGTTTTAATATTAAACCATAGTATCCAATGTTCAACTTAATCCATTCCAAACTTTAGACTTGTCCAAAATATTTGTGTCCAAACTCATAGTCCAAAAATTTACTAGGAAGGTGAACATAACATAATGAAGATCTCTTTTTTCCACATAATAACATGTGAGTACCTTCATCATGTATTATCTTAAAACATGGTAACAAACTGAATTACCATAAAATCTTATTGATTACATTCATTCTCCCTTATTCCTTATAGAATACTAGATATATTCCTTATATCCAAAAATTTTGAATACTCTAACAATGATGGAATAATTAAACTATTAATCAGTTCCAAGGTATTCAAGAATATCCAATATAATTTATCAAAATCAGATTTCTCTTATTCCAAAATCACTACCTCTATATCAAGACCATATTAAGGTTTATATTTCCTTTAACCATGTATTTTCCAAAAAGTTTAACTTACTGTTGAGTCACATTTATCAGTACCATATAATCTCAAATCGTCAATGAAATAGTACTATAGTACAATCATTATTTATTTCCCTAATTAATATAACCAGTATATCATTGATACAACACTCAAATGACATAATATAAGAACACTAATTATTCATATTCATATGAGGTAGTATCATAACATGATTATTTTCCAATAGCATGATTTGAGGTATACTCTGATGATTGGAACATTGATTCGTATAGTGTCCCAACTCCTTGCAGATGAAGCATTGTACATTTGAAACATTTTTCTTACCCTTAAAATCACATACTCGATATCCTTTTCCTCTACACTTAAAACAAACTCCCATTCACTTCAAGCATTTACCAAGGTGATTCTTTCCAGAGTTATCACAAATAGGGAAATCCTTCTTTCCCTTTATCACTTTATCCATATTTCTCTCTACCATCCTTTTATACTCTGGATTCCCTTCAAATCCATAGGACTCAGAGAATTATTTACTTATCTTATAAACACATGATATTATTTCATCATATGATAAGAATACATGGGAGAATATTTCCTTTCTAAATGTTGTCTCAAGATCATGAAAGATATGATACTTCTTACTCTTTGGATCATGCGTATTACTGGAGTTATCATTCCTTCTACTGGGCACCATTTATAAATAATGTCATACACTAGGTTAGTTTATGAATCCCAATATATAATTCCACACTTGTAAAATACCTATTGTAAATTGAAACATTTATGCATATAATCCATAATCATAGAAATGTTTTCATTGAGGAAGTCTTTAATCTTAAATCCTTCATAATGGGTTGGGTTGTAAAGAAAATTTGAATTATCCTAAGAATATCCCCCGGGAGTTTCGTAAACAATAGTGAAGCAATGCCCATTGTCCTGTACCAGGATACCTTTGGTCAAGCCCGAAACTCCTTGTCGGAGTTTTCAATCCTAAGTACATCTATGCCGGAGCCACCTCTACCTGCTTGTATCCTGACACGAATGTATTTCTTGTAAAATTCAAAAAATATCTACATTAAAAAAATTCTAGGAAGTTCTTCTATACTAATCCTAAAATTTTATTTTAGGGTAATGTTCTCTAATCAATTTTTTTTCTAAATCTAGTTTCCATGGTTATTTATAAACTTTCTCTAATACCAACTATAATGCACTAACCCCATAAGGCCAGAGTTGGTGCATTATTTTAATACATTTTCATGATTACAAGGAATCAAGTCTTGAAGGACCAATAAGTTTAGCAGTCTTGGAAAATATATTCCATATATTAAAGTTACATTACACATTCAAACATAAAACACAACATAAATAATCCTTTGAGAATGCCATTATTCCACTAGATTAGACCTGCATATCAATCACAATAAACTTCTTGGAATACTAGGAAAATAAAACATAAGAAAAGGTTGAGCTTAGATGATTAGTAAGGGTAAATAATTTAGCAGAAGCTATAAACCTTTAAGTTAATATTTTTAATAAAAATAAAATCCTTTTAAAAATAAACTTGAACATAATACAGAAATAATAAATCATAAATTACTATATAAACATGCAAATTGATATTCTACTAGTTGAATAATCACATTTAAAAAAAAATCATAACTAGGGAATGCATACTGCTGGACATCATAACCACATATTCAATGCATCATACCAAGACTACAAATAAAACTTTTTTCAAGGCCTTATTCCAAGACACTAGTTTGTCTCATGAGACCTACCGATGCATCGAGGAGCTATAGTGGGCTCTAGCTGTCACTTACTAAGTCCAATTCATTCCTCATATGAAAAATGTTGAAACATACCATAAATATTCGTGTTGTCCCACATGAATACTCAAAAGGGGGTTGAATTGAGTTCCTATTAAAAATTTCTGTTTAAAATATTTGTATTGAAATCCCCCAATTCATAAAAGAATTTAAACTGTAGTGAATTTATAATCATTTTAAAGGTTCAATTAGTTTCTCTAAGATTGATTAATTCTCAGATAAATTTAATATGAAGATTAAGTTAGCTTCTGAAACTAACCTACTGGTTCACAATAATTACAAACACTTACTAGTTCAACTATTAGAGTTACTTTAGAACAGATTTGAATTTCAAAGTAATTAGGAGCAGAATATTGAAAATAGTTTAAACTAAAATAAGATTCAAAATAGTATTAACCAAGAGGATCAGTCTCAAGCTGAGACATAGTCCTCTCAAACAGTTTATATAAACTTTGATCCACACCCTGGATCAGGGTTTACAATAGTACCCAGACTATCTTGGTCCTCAGACCTCTACCACATTTCTACATGGGAAAGCAACAACAATAGCACATAGGCTGTCTAGGTCCTCAAACCTCTACCATAGTTCTATGTGGGATACACAAAGGTATAAAGAGTTTGGTGTGAGGATTTCAGTATCCTCCAGTTCAGCTAAGGAGTCAGTGTGTATCCAAACAGACAGAAGCACACACATTTCTCTTAATGTAATAAAAATGATCACAACCGAGAAATAATGTGGAGATGTGTTTAGAATGATCTTTTGTGATGTCAATGCTACTCTGGAATCTTTTGGATTGAAGCAGATGAAGCTTTGATTCCTTCTCTGGAAGTTTTCTGGAAAACAGAGTATCTTGGTTTTGTTCCTTCACTTCTAGTACAGGTGTTTATCTTGAATGTGGGATTATTCCTTGTAGCACTTGAACCTCCTATTTTAACTTCTATTCTTGATGTGTATGAGTGTTATTTGAGTTCTTAGTGTGTTCTTCTCTTCATGTACGTGTGTATATTCTTGTATATATCTCGTATGTATCTTCTGTTCTTCCTTACATATATGTATCACTTTTTCTCCAGTAGCCCGATATTCCTTTTATTCCTTGAACTCCAGCAATGGGAATGATTACATTTTACAGGTACGAGGTACAATTCCCTGACATGACAACAACCCACATTAATTAATAGCAGTTTCATTGAATTAAGAAAATATGACCGTTAGCATTATATTAATAATATTAACAAAGTATAGAGTTTGTGTAACAATGACGAGTTAACAGTCATCTTCCATTAGTAGCTCTCTGTCTGTAGACTTGTAACGGTAGCTCTTTTAGCATTAGCTCATGTATCAGTAGCTCCATGTGTAGTGGTAGCTCCTTGTATCAATAGCTCTTTTTAACAATATACTTCTATCGGTAGCTCTTCCTCAATATCAGTAGCTGTTATCATCGGTAGTGGTAGTTGTTTCTATCAGTAGCTTCCTCTATCGATAGCTCCATTCTATCAGTAGCTCCACTCTATTGGTAGCTCGTATCAGGGGACTTGTATCGGTGAACTTGTGTATCAGTGACCTTGTATATCAGTAGACTTAGTCTATCGGTGGACCTGTCTAACAGTGAACTTCTATCAGTGAGCTAGTCTGTATCAGTGACCTTGTATTGGTGAGCTAATCTATATCAGTCAGAGTTAAAACTATCAGTGACATAAGAAATTAAATGCTTACAAAGTAACTGTTCAATTCATATTAGTTCCAGATTGAATTAATATCATACTTCATAATTGTTAAACATAAATAAACATTGATTAAAATATTCCATGATATTATATGATTATTTTTACATCCATAATAACTCTATAACATGAAGGCATAATTATGAAACATAATTATTATATAGATAAGCGTGATTTGGGATTATCAGAACATATCTAATAATATTTGAGATTATCAAAATAGGTGAGGCCAACATTCTCCCCCTTTTTGATAATGACAAATTATGACATTATAATCCAGAATAAACTTTAATGAATTAGAGTAAAATACATCTAATGGAATTTCTCAGTGTGTTCAGGTCATAACTCTCAAATTTATCAGAGTTAAACTCTAGAAAAAAATAAGATTAAAAAAATAGAAAATTTATTTTCCCAAAAGACACATATTATAAATTTCTCCCCTTTAGTGTAATTTCTCCCATAATTGTAAGTTCTCACCATATTATAATTTTCCCCCCCTTTGTGATTAGCAAAAAGAGAAGAACAATGGTCCACATCATAAAAGAAGAAGAGAGAAAATAGACAATTTCATTTCACATGACAAATTTACATGAGATAGTACAAAAATTCCCATCAAAATATCTAGCCTCATTAAATCAACCTCCTAAATGTCCACTTTGGATTTTACTTTAGGATCAGAGGACTGAGGTTGGGTTGGTGGAGATGCAGGCTTGGGTACTCCAGTAATTATCAAAGGTGGTCCAGCTACTGAAACACTGCCAAGTCTGTAATGAGTACTCCTCTGTGTGATCATAGGAGTTAGGCTTCTAATTGCCTGAGCATGAGTCATGTGAGGTGTGGAACCAGCAGAACCAGTGGTAGGTAAGGTAGGAGGCATAATGATAGGTGTACTGTCCACATGAAGGAATAGAAGTAAGAGATTACTGAAATCCATAATGATACCTCCCCATCTCTCCATGGTAGAGATGAAATCATACTTTTCTCCATAAATTTTTCCAAAGCAGGGGTCAACTCCTTGAGTTTAATAACTTATTATTTGAAGGCTTGAGTAACTGGGGGTAGCTTCAGATTATCTAACAACAGCTTGAAATGATTGGTTATCTGATTCTTGGTGTACAATCCTTGAAAATAATAATCAATCTTGTCTTTGATTTCCTTCTGGGCTGCAGTAGCATCTCTCGTATAATCTTGGATTATTTTTCTGATATCCCTAATGGTAGTAATTACCTGAGAATTAGGTGAGCTACTGGAATGAACATGACCAAGTTCTTCTTTTAGTACAGATCTAAACTGTTCCACATCAACTGAAACTTTAGATGAACCAAGAGGTGATATAGTAAAAGCTGCTATTTCTTTGAAAGACTGAGTCAAATTACTTATCAAATTTTTCAAAACAAAATCCTGAGTACTGACATCCATTTTTATGGTCTTCTTAAAATCTTCAAACATATCCACAAACTGTTTCACTAAACAACGAATGTAGTTGATGTCAGTATCAACTTGATATTTGGAACTCATGAAGGTGTCAAATGAAGCAACTGATTTCCTTAGAGAGTAAACAACTTCTGATAAACTTTTAACTTTATTTTGACATTCTTTTACTTCATCCATAACTTTTATCACAACACTTGACAAAACACTTCCCAGAGAAGACACCAAAGAAATTTCCATCTTACTTAGATCTTCAACAAAACAGATTTTTAATTCAGATTTTAGTGCCTCAAGATCTCCTTTTCTCACAATGTCTTTAGGTAGAGCTAGAGGAGCTACTGGTTGAGCAGTAACTTCCTCTAAGAAAATATCATAAGATACAAGATTCCTTCTAATGGGTGTCTCATCATCAGAATCAGGATAGTATAGTCCCAATACAACAAATTCTAGATCCACAGACCAATCTTCCACTTCATAGGTCACAGAAACTGATCCTATCCTTACAGGTTTCTCCCCCTCAACCTGAGCTTCCATCACCATATCTATGGCAACAACAACAACCTGATTGGATACTTCTTCTTTATAAGAGTCATCTACAACCATATTTATATCCAAACTAGGTGGCACAAGCTGAGGTAGATCAGAAATAGGTATTGGTCTGTCCGCTTGAAGAACCTCCTCAATAGGCATAATAGAGCTCTCAATCAGAGGACTGAAACTCAAACAGGTACTTCCATTTTAAGATACTTTTTCTTCTTCATCATCTCAAATACAGGAATCTGGAGTAGTCTCCTTATGATCTGATCTAGGAAGGTCTTCCTCATTTACAGATATTTGTTCAATACTTTCTCCAAGAACTGCTTCCTTTCTAGGTAGGGTCACAGGTGGACTTGCTTTTCTATATGATACCTTTTCAACAGCTAGGCTTGGAGGCAAGTTAGGATCTCATACATCTTCTATATAGGTATCCTCCCCAGCATCATCATCACTTTATTGAGGTTCCTCCTCATCAGGTCCTAGACCTGGATCCTTCACATCCTTTGGTCTGAAAGGATGGTCCACAGGATTGAACTTTTCATACAACTTCCCTTCATCACTAACCCATTCTTTTATCCACGGGTTCCAGTTAATATTCATGTATTTACAAACGGTTTTGGTGATACATTAGTTTTCCTTTACAAATACAGTCTCATCTTGAGACCTAGCTAGTCCCTTTAATTTAAGAATTAAAGATATCAACTTAGCAAAGAACAAGGCATTTGTCTTTCATTTCATCCTAGTAATATCTTCCATTTGAATCATCAGAAGCCTACACAGATTTACTTTGACACCATGCCTTAGCATATACAACAATTATATATCTTGGAATCTGAGGTTTTCAAAATCTTCTCTTCTTGGACTTAACACATGCTGGATGAATTTGAACAGAAACCAGTTTTATCCATCCATTTCTATAGTAACTACTTTTCTTGGTGTTCCATCTCCAGTTATCTCTTCCAAAGAAGTTTCATACTCAAAAACATCACTAGAAGGGGGTACAGACTTTGAATAAAAAATTAAAGATACCTTCTTGGGGTACCCTCAAACAATCAGCCCATTCCACCAAGGAGAAAGAAATTTCCTTTCCATTAACAAATGAGAAGACCCGATTCTCATTATCTAGTTTTTCAAACTTGAGAAACTCATAGAAATATTTAACCAACTTAGGATAATACGGTCCATTTTTGTTTGAGAAGCACTCAACCCATTCATGCTTTTCAAGCACTCTTAGAATTAACGACTTATTGGTCATCAACCATTCCGCGCATAGCTCTTTATCAACTACTATTCCAATTTTTATGAGATGTGGGTTTATAGGTTTCTTTACTTCACGGCCACCACTAGACTCTCCTTTGAGTATCTTGGAATTCGGCTCATCACCCTCTTCACTAACTGCTGGTCTCTTCACTCGTGCCATTCTGCGAATCGCGAGGCTTAGGGTTCGAGAGAAATGAAGGTTTGGGAGCTAAGGTTTGAAGGTAAAGGGTTCGAGGTGGATTTAAATGAGGTTAAGACTAATGTTTTATAATTTAGGAATCAAGAAATAAATGAATAAAACATAATAAATATAATACAAATGATATTGATTCCGATGGCTAAAAAAACACGAAGTTTAAAACAGCACAAACTATCGGTAACATATACCGGTGAGGATTCCTAATGGTGAGGTTCACTAGTGGTGAGGTTCTAACAGTGAGGTGTTCTAACGGTAATGTGTTCTAATGGTGAGGTCCATACCAATGAGTTATAATGGTGAGGTCTATACCAGTGAGGTATAACGATGAGGTCCATACCTGTGAGGTATAACAGTGAGGTCCATACCAGTGAGGTATAATGGTGAGGTCCATACCAGTGAGGTATAACGGTGAGGTCCATACCAGTGAGGTATAACGGTGAGGTCCATACTAGTGAGGCATCCTTATACTGTTAGGAAAAATTTATCATTACTAATTCATGTTTGATGTAATTTAACCTCTCTGAATTTAAAGGTTTGGTAAATATATCAGCCAACTGATGTTCAGTACCAATGAATTCAAGAGTTATTTCACCCTTTTGATAATTATCTCTCAAAAAGTGATGTCTTACATCAATTTGGTTAGTCCTAGAGTAAGACACATGATTCTTGGAAATTTTGATTGCACTGGTGTTATCACAGTTTATAGATACATGTATAAATTGATATTTATAGTCCAATAGAGTGTGTTTCATCCACAGAATTTGTGCACAGCAACTACCAGCAGCTATGTACTCTGCTTCAGCAGTAGACGGTGCAACATAATTCTAATTTTTACTACACCATGATACTAAGGATTTACCTAGAAAGTGACATGTTCCCAATGTATTCTTATTATAAAACTTGGAACCAGCAAAGTCAGCATCTGAATAACTTATTAAATCAAAATATTGTCCTTTTGGATAAAATAACCCTAAATTATTAGTATGTTTAAGAAATTTGAAAATCCTTTTAATAGAAAGTAAGTGTGATTCTTTTTTATTAGATTTAAATCTTGCACACATGCACACACTAAACATGATATATGGTCGACTAGCAGTAAGGTAAAGAAAACTCCCAATCATACCTCTGTAATTTGTTTGATCTACTGGTTTCCCAGCTTCATCAATGTCCAATTTACATGTGGTACTCATAGGTGTATGACATCCCTTATTACTATCCAGACCAAAACGTTTTATAAGATCCTTTGTATATTTTATTTGATTTAAATAGATACCATCATTATTTTGAAAAACTTGAAATCCAAGAAAATATTTGATTTCTCCCATTAAACTCATTTCAAATTCACTTTTCATACTCTTCTGAAAAATCAATACACAAAAAATTTTTAAAAGATCCAAAAATAATATCAACAACATAGATTTGTAATATCAAAACATCTTTGGAAACCCTTTTGATAAAAAGTATAGGATCAATAATGTCTTTAATAAAACCTTTTGAAATAAGAAAATTACTAAGTCTATCATACCAAGCTCGTGGATCTTGTTTTAAACCATATAAAGCATTAGAAAGTTTAAAAACTTGATTTGGAAAATGATGATTAGTAAATCCAGGTGGTTGTTCGACAAAAACATCTTCAATTATCAAACCATTTAGGAAAGCACTTTTAACATCCATTTGATATAACTTGAAATTCAGATGAGAAACATAAGCAAGTAGAATCCTATTGGCTTCTAACCTCGCTACAGGTGCAAAGGTTTTCTCATATTCTATTCCTTCTTCTTGGCTATATCCTTGTGCAACTAGTCTTACTTTATTTCTAATGATATTTACAGATTCATCAAATTTGTTTCTAAACACCCATTTAGTGCCTATGGTCAAAGTGTCCTTAGGTCTGTCTACTAATTCCCAGACTTTGTTTCTTTAAAATTGATTTAACTCTTCTTACATATACATTACCTAAAATTCATCATTGATAGCAACATTGATATTTTTAGGTTCTGACTATGAAAGAAAATCTTGATGTTCAACCTGATTTCTTATAAAAGCCCTAGTTTAAGTTCCTCTATCTAAATATCCTACTATATCATCTAAAGGATGGTTTTTAGGGGTCCTAGTTGGTCTAGTAAAGGTAGTGATATATATTTCAGGTTCATTTACAGGTTTGGGTTCAATAGAAACAGGTTATGAAAAATTTACATAACTGGTTGTCTTAATAACTGGTTCACTATTTTTTTCATTAAGGTTTAGAATTGACATATCTTTTTCAAGATTTTCAAGAGGGGTCTTAGGTTCATGTAGATTAGTTTCATAAAATTTGATGTGTACAGATTCTTCCACACATTTGGTCCTCTTATTAAATACTTTATAAGATTTTATAGATATAGAATAACCTATAAAGATTCCTTCATCGCTTTTGGATACAAACTTATCAAGATTATCTTTAGTATTGAGGATGGAGAATTTGTAACCAAAAACTCTAAATTAATTAACCTTAGGATTTATTTTATTCCATAGCTCATAAGGAGTCCTTTTGAGAATTGGTCTAATCAAGACTCTATTTATAATATAACAAGTTGTATTGACAGCTTCAACCCAAAAGTAAACAGTTAGATCATATTCATTAAGCATAGTTATTGCAATTTCTTGATGTGTTATATTTCTTCTTTCTACTACACCATTCAGTTGAGGTGTTATAGGGGAATAGAAATTGTGACTATAGCAATTATGTGAGAAATAAGTTTCAAACTCATGATTTTCAAAATCAAGACCATGGTCACTTATCAGGGTCTTAATCTTAAGTCCACTTAATTTTTCTACAGACTTGGAGTATTTAATGAAATACAAACAAGCTTCACTTTTGTGAGCTAGAAAGTATATCCAAGTATGTCTAGAAAAGTCATCTACAAGGACATAGACATAGTGCTTCCCATTTAAGCTAGAAACTCTAGATGGTAAAAATAAATTCATATGAACCAACTCAAGAGGTTGAGAAGCTGAAACTTCTTTCTTTGATTTTAAATAAACTTTATGTTGTTTTCCCTTTTGACAAGGATTAAAAACTTTATCTGTTGGGAATTATAGTTTGGGAAGGTCTCTAACTAAACCTTTCCTAGTCAGTTTCCTAAGTGAATGAACATTGCAATTTCCTAATATTCTATGTCATAGACAAGATTCTTTATGAAAATAATTTCAACAAGTAACATTTTGTTTATCTAAAGATTTCAAATCTACAAAATATACATTTTCATATCTTAATGTAGTAAATACCAAAACATTTTTAGAATTAAAAACATTACATGAATAATTTTAAAATTTTACATTGAATCCATCATCACAAAACTGTGAAATACTTAACAAATTGTATTTTAATCCATCAAAAAATAATACTTTATAAATTAAAATTGAATCAGTGTTACCAATCTGGCCTAAGCCGATAATTTTTCCTTATGAGTTATCCGCAAAGGTGAAATTTCAACCATCAACTTTGATTAAGATATTAAAGCATGAGTAGTATCCTGTCAAATTCCTTGAACACCCACTGTCCAAGTACCATATCTTCCTATAATAACTTTTCAAGAAAGTTTCCTACAAGACAGATTTAGATAGAAGATAATTTTGGTACGCAAATTTTCTTGGGTCCAGAAAGGTTAAAAAGTAAAACTTTAGGCACCCATATTTGTCTAATGGGTTTCCTATAATTAACAGATTCAAAATATTTTGATAAATAAAATTTTATTGGTCTATAAGAATTTTAATAGCTAGATGAAGCATAATAATTTCTAGAACTTAACCTAGCAGCATACTGTCCAGATTTTGGAATAAATTTATTTTTAACAATATTTCTCTGTCCAGGCTGGTAACCTATACAAGTAGTATACTTTTATGCAACTTGTTTTACAAGAATTTGAGTGAGAGTGGTTTTTTCACTTGTAAACTTCTCTAAGTATTTTCTAAGTTTCTCATTAGAAAATTCAAGTTCAGTATTTTCCTTCAAGAGTTGAGAATTATTTTCGTTTTCTATACTTAAATAAGAACTAACAAAACTAGTAAAGGCATACTACTTATTTAATGATTTGTACTTATTTTTCAGCTCATTACAAGTATCTTCTAACATATTACAGTATTCAAATAATTCATCTTTAGAAATATTGTCATCATTATTTGAATCAATTTCATTCCCAGAATAATAATCATTGTGCATAGGGAAATTAAGTGTTACCTTAGATGTTTCAGTCATGAAACACATGTTGGCATGATTGTTTTTTTCAAAATTAGAAGCTTCAGATTGACTTGAGCTGTCTTTAGAAGCACTCAATGTATATTTCATGGATTTATTGTATTTCTCTTCCTTATATTCATACTTTTTCTTAAATTTCAATTTTGGATAGTCATCTTTGGCATACCCTTTTCTTTTGCACTCATAGAAAAATATTACATCATCTTTATCAGTTTTCCTCCAGTCTTTCTTCCAATTTCCTCATCGATCATACATACCCTTATAATCAGATTTTCTAAGTAATTTATTCTTTTTATATAATTTCTTGAATCTCCTGGATATCTGAGCCATCTCGTCATCACTGTCTGAGTCAGAATTTTCACTAGTTGAGATTTCTTCAGTTATCTAAACCTTCTGTTTGTCCTTTCTCTTTGAAGTAGTGGACTTGAATGCCACTGACTTCTTCTTAGGTTCATCATATTCCTCTCTATTCACCTTTAACTATTCTTCATACATCATTAATTTTCCAAAAAAATCCTTGATAGGTATATTTCCAATGTCACATGATTCTCGTACAGAGACAGAGGTTCCTCTTCATCTGTCTGGTAGGCATCTCAGTATCCTCATGATTTGATCTTTTGCTGGAACAACTTTTCATAGTGAACTCATTATATTAACTTTATCATTAAACCTGATATACATATCAGAAATATCTTCATCAGATTTCATTTTAAAATTATCATACTTAATAGTGAAAGTATTTAGTCTCATTTCCTTTACATTGGTTGTTCCCTCATGGGAAACAGCCAAAGTATCCCAAATTTCATAAGCAGTCTTACAAGAAGATATTTTATTAAATTCTTCATCTCTTAAAGAATAATACAGAGCATTTATTTCTTTAAAATTATTATTGTAAGAAGCTTTCATAGGTTCATCCCAATTAGTTCTAACAGTTTCTAGAATCTTATACTGATTCTCTATAGCAGTCCATATGTCAAATCCCATAATTTCTAAATGGATTTTAATTTTTATTTTCTATTGGGAATAATTGACACCATTAAAGAAGGGTGTCATGTTGTTATCTACACCTTCTAATATGTTATCCATACTAACTAAGTTTTAAAAATATATATAAAGATATAAAAATTTAGACTTAACAAAAAATTTCAGATCTTTAAGATAAAACTAAAATCACTGTTGAAAACTTTTCAAAAAAAGAGTGTTTTGAAAAACTTTTATCTACTCCCTCTGACACAAAATGTTGTCCCATATGAATACTCAAGAGGGGGGTGAATTGAGTTCCTATTAAAAATTTCTGTTTAAAAGATTTGTATTGAAATCCCCTAATTCATAAAACAAGTTAAACTATAGTGAATTTATAATGATATAAATGTTCAATTATTTTCTCTAAGATTTATTATTTCTCAGTTAACTTTAATATGAATATTAAGTCAGGTTTTGAAACTAACCTACTGGTTCACAATAATTATAAAAACTTTATAGTTCAACTATCAGAGTTACTTTAGAACAGATTTGAATTTCAAAGTAATTAGAAGCATAATATTGAAAATAGTTTAAACTAAAATAAGATGCACAACAGTCTTAACCAAGAAGTTCAGTCTCAAGATGATACTTAGTCCTCTCAAACAGTTTATATAAAACTTTGATCCACACCCTGGATTGGGGTTTACAATAGTACTCAGACTGTCCAGGTCCTCAGACCTCTACCACAGTTCTACGTGGGAAGGCAACAACAACAGCACACACGCTGTCCAGATCCTCATACCTCTACCATAGTTTTATGTGGGATACACAAAGGTATAAAGATTTTGGTGTGAGGATTTCAGTATCCTCCAGTTCAACTTAGAAGTCAGTGTGTGTCCAAACAGACAGAAGCACACACACTGCTCGTAATGTGTAACGACCCAATGTTTTTAATGGAAATTACCTTCTTATAAATATGCCATAAAATCACATAATAATGAACTACTAAGTGATAAGTGACCTTTAAAGATAAGTTTGTCACTTCTTTGTTTGGAATTTTGAAAATCTGACATACACGGTTGTGTTCAAGTGTTTCTTTGGAGTCCGATAAGAAAAACTTAAATTTTTTGGTGAATAGTAACCTACCCTAATGAATAATAACATACCCTTATGAATAGTGATATACCATAATGAATAGTAACCTCAACTATGATGGTATAAAAATAATATTCAAGTTGGAAGTACAATATACCTATGTTTTAGAATGTGTTAATTCATGTTTTAAATCTGGTTTTTTGATAATAAATTATGATTTTAATTAAATATTAAAATAATCATATTGAGAAAATTATTTTTGAGAAATGGAATTAATTTTTGGATTCTACACGTTGAAAAATGGTTAGGGTGAATTTTTGAGATTTTTCTGAAATACTTGAAATTTTGATGAATAGTAAAATACGGTAATTTTCCGTATATATACATTATAAGCTAAATAAACTATTCCTAGCATCATGGATGATGAAACCACCCATGGTTAGAATTAACATGACCCATTTACTATTATTGGTCATGGAATACTTACTATTCTTTGTCTTTTGAAGAAATAATTAATTAAGGATTATAATATCATGAAATCCCTCCTCTCCTCCACTATAAAAACCCCCATTCACTCCATCTTTTCTCCACTCCTCTAAAGATCCAAGACTTCTCTAAATTATTCCCAAATATCTCCCCAAGGTCCTCCCCCACGTCCAAAAGATCTCATCCTCCTCAAAATACCAAAACCTCTCCCCTTAAGAGGTTCTCAAAGGAGGAAGTCTCAAGAGGTAAATTCCTCTTCCCAAATTTCTTCTTTTAAGTTCTTTTCTTTTTAATTTATTTCCTCTCCTACCTTCACCATAATAGTATGAAAAATCTAGTAGCATACATGTACTGGAATGTCTTCATGGTAGTGGTATATTTCATTATCTTCTCTCCTTTCCCCACCCTTTTATTTGAAAGAAATGAAAGCACCGTTTGAGATGTGCTAATTTAGCACATTAAAGGACAACAGTTTATCAATTTATATTATTATATTTAAATCTGGTCATGAAATAATTTTTGTTAGGTTTGAACCAGATTATTATATATTTAATATATCCTATTTTTTGTTCTGTAATCCTTTGGTACAAATGTAATTAAGTTATAAATCAAAACACATTCTTTGTAATCAAACCCTCCGAATAACAAAAACTGTTATCACTATGGTTATATATGTAATAATTCAACATCACTCTAAGTAACCTAATTAAAACTAAAACCATTTAATCTCCTGGATATTAACTAAATAATATAACTTCAATTCTGGACAACCGCTTTCATCTTGCATATAATCCAAAGTTGAATATAAGTGAACCGATCTTTTAAAGCTAAGTAAACCAACGAGCCCGACCAATGAAATTGAACCTTGTAACTAATCAAAAAGGATTTGAATGAACTAAAAAGGGTTATAATAAATAAATTGAATATATAAGATGTTATGTACTTTATAATTAATAAGAATAATTTTTTTATTCAGGTCATTAATAACAAGTGGAGGACACCAACAGATTTAAGGTAAGAGATCCTCTCCTCTTCACTCTTAATCAAGATCGTCCTCTATGTTATGTCATTTATGTATAATTACAAATGATAGGGTATTATTTAGAACCTCCTCCATACTACCCTCATGAGGTATAAGTGATGATAAACCCCTTCTTTCTCTCATCATGCCCTCTTAGGTACACCCGACACCATGCTGGTAAAAGCGTAACAAATTCTACCCAAACCTTCTTCGTTCTTTAGGGTTGCCTTATCTTTTTTTAAATGGTATTTTCATATATATATTTATGAGAATCTTATGAATTCTAGATATTTGTAAAAGATTCTAATATCAAGACCCTTTAATCAATTTCTTTCGGGGATATACATGTTTTTGAAAGATTCCCTCCTTAAAACCGCACAAAAATGTTTTAATGATAATGTTTATAAAATACATTTTTAATATGTTGTCACTTCTATTTGACACCACTTACCATGTTATATTCATATTTTACCCTATGAATTCCCATGTATGTTCTAATCCTTTCCTTTCACGGACACTTTCATGATACACCCATTGGATATGTTTTATGTCATGACTGTGGTACCCAATTCTTTCCATGGGTACCATTATGTTTGTGTATGGTTGATTATGTATGATTGTATATGTGGTAAGAAAATTTATATGGAAAGAATATTCATGAAAATGTTGAGATGGGTTCACCCATATAGCACTCCAATGCATTGGGTAAGGATATGTCTCATGAGATGTGATGTGAAACAGGATTGGAAGTTAGCCTTGACCCGTACTAAAATGGGAAACGGGATTGGAGGTTAGCCTTGACCTATACTAAAGATATGATTTATGATTCTGCCACATTTATATGATTCCATGCTTATATCATCCCATGATTATATTAAATTATTTCATAAGTTTCATGCTTTGGATATCATTATTTCATGCCTCTTAACTCATGTGCTTGAGATGTATCCTTATGTTCATTCCCTTATTGGGAATTTTTAGCTCATCCCTTTGTTCATGTGTTCCCCCGGGTACCCTATGCAGATGTAAGGGCTCAAAGGAAGTTAGGAGCTCATTATGGAGATTAAATAAAGAAGTGTTTTTTTAGCCCCATGTTTTATGTTATATGTACCTATTCTTCCAAGACACTAGACTTAACAATCCTTGGCTTGTACTCTGATGATTAATTATGCTTAAAATAACGAAATTTTATATGTAAAAGGATTGGGTCGCTATAGTTGGTATTAGAGGGTGGTCTAGTTATTTTTTGAGATTAGGAATAGATCACCTTAGTGAGAACCTTAAGGATGAGACTAAGTATAAGAAAATAGTCCTAAATTTTGGTGAGTATAGAGTAAGTGGTTTATCAAGAAAATACATCCCTGTCTGGATACGAGTAGGTAAAGGCGGCTCTGGCACAGATGTGTCTAGAGTTAAAACCCGAAAACACCGCTTTGAGCTAGACTCGAACGGGAACTGGTGCATGATAATGGGCCTTGCTGCACTCTTGGTTATGACACTCCTGGGGGATATTCTTTGGTAGATTCAAGAGATTAGTACAAACCATTTTTAAGGGAAAAAATCCCATAAGAATACAAGTTAAGAAATAGATCGCGGATAACATAGATATAAACCTAAGGAATCACAAGTTAGGATGTACTTATTCTTTATATGTTTATCCTTTAATGTTCAAAGTTTCCTTTTTACGCTCAATAGCTAATTATTCAAGACCTCTAATTATACATTATTTTTCTTAGTTAATGGTAGGAAATAGAATAACATGTTCCAACAACCAATGTGATAGGAAATGTGATGATTGACCTAATGACATGCCTGATGTGACAGAAGTGGGTGCTTAAAACTTCATGGCAGTACTTGATCAGATGGATGGAGTTATGAATAATAACTTGAATCAGGTGGAACATCCCCCTCCTCCAAGGAAAGATCAAGTTGCCGTAGAATCCTTCATGCGGAAAAGGCCTCCCATGTTTAGCGGGTCTTCTAATCCCCTCCTCATAGAACAATGGATTAACTCCATTGAAAATATTTTCTCTGTCCTCCAGTGCTCAGAAAAAGAGAAATTTGTACTTGAAGTCTATCGTTTTGATGGGGAAGCTGATCAGTGGTGGACACTGATCAAGAATATGAAGTCCCATGAGGAAATTGATTCCATAGAATGGGAGGAATTCAAGAGGATGTCTTTCAACAAATATTTTCCTTGAACCCTCTATCTCAAGATAGAAAGAGAGTTCCTTGGACTCAAGCAGAAGGAAGATGATTCCATCGGGGCGTATAAAGCAAAATTTACATGGCTTGCAAGGTGCACCTCTGGATTTGTCATGAACACCGAAAGCAAGGTGGATCGCTTCTTTAGCGGACTAAAGCTGAGTCTACGAAAAGTGTTGGAAATTTGAGACTTCGACAGCTATAAAGAGATTGTCTGTTGTACCCTCAAGGTTGAAATGGAGATGGGAGACACTTAGTGGTCTCATAGGCCTAGTCACAAGAAGCAGAAAATAGAGAAAAACATGGGTGGGGAATCAAAAAAATCCCATGATGAAAAGAAGCCTCACTTTCCCCTTTGAAAAAATTGTGGGATGAAGAATCTTGGTCACTGTCTCAAGGGAACCAGGAATTGATTCAAATGCAGAAAGTTTGGTCTTCTAGCCAAGAACTACCGAAGGGATGTGAAAAACCCCGCTAATGTTGAAGAAGAAAGGAAGGTTTAGATCAACACTCAGCCAGCAGTGCAGTGTTATAACTGCATGGATCTTGGGCATTATACGAACAATTTCCCTAAGCTGAGGGTTGTCAGAGGAAATCAACAACAACCTCCAAGGCAACAAGGAAGGGCTTATGTTATCACTACTGCTGAGGTGGAGCCGGAAAACGATGTGGTGACATATACGCTAGTTATTCATTCAAGAATAGTGAACGTACTATTAGATTATGGTTCTACACATTCTTTCATATCTTGTAAGTTTAGTAGAACTATTCAAACACCACCTCAAAATTTGGATGAAAAGTTATCTGTGAGAATAGAGAATGGGGAAATCATTGCATCCATGGATTATAACTCCTCCCCGGTTAACGTTTGTGGACTGAACCTACAAGAAAATCTTTTCATACTTCCATTGGTGGAGTTTGAAACTATATTAGGCACGGATTATCTATCTTTATACAAATCCAATATCGACTTCCAGGAAAGGGAGATCACTCTACACATCCCAAAGCATCCTCTGATTCTTTTCAAGTGCAAAGAGGAAGATGGATCTCCTTTCGAATCATCGTCTCAAGTGTGGATATTTCTTCCTTATGAGCATTCATATCTAGCTCAAATGATTGAGACGAAGGAGAGGATCATGCTTGAAGACATGACCATCGTGAGGGATTACACTAATTTATTCCTTGAACAGTTTCCTAGTCTTCCCCCTAATCGAGAGGTTGAGTTCTCAATTGAACTTATCCCTAGATCTCTGCCAATCTCAAAGACACCTTACAGAACTGCCATAGTAGAGCTAGAAGAGATGATGTAATAAATTTTATTTTATTAGTCTCCCATAATTTTATAAAATTCCAATATCCATCCCTATTTGATTAAAAATATCCTATTATGTGGATATTATAGTGGTAAGGATCTAAATTTCCTTTCTCATAACCTAGACTATGGCCCTAAAAATTACTCGATGATATTTAGGTAGGAAATATTTCCTACTATATTAACTTACTGTTTGAGTGTACTCCTTAATCCATAGATTATAATATTGTATTTCCTTAACACTATCCACCAAAATCTATTAATTAGATTATGAACATTACCCTTAATGGCAATTTGGTTAAGTCAACCCATTGGCCATGTTAAGATTCCCTGATAACTGAAATGTTTCCTTGATTGTGGGATGATCAACACTTTATCAATGGTTACATCTTAACATAGAATATGGAAGGTGTTTTTTTACTTAATATTTTCCTATGGTATTTTTATCTTTATATATAAATATTTTTTATTTTATCCTATAATTGATTATTAATGTTATGTGAATTTTATATAATTAATTAATTATGAATAATAAAATAATTTACATATAATTCATTAATTTTTTTCAGCCTTAATGAAAGTTAAATTATTTACTTTATGTGATTGTGTTTAAGCATAAAATAAACATTGGACCACATAAATAAATAAATAACAATCCAATTAACCAAATAAAATAAACTTGTGATATGATTATGTGATTTTAACCATTAACTAGTTAATCGTGTGGAAAATAAACCAACCCTTGACCCTATGAGACTAACTCTTTAAGCTTATACTCCACTTGAGTTGTATAATTCCACCTTTAACATATGTATTTCCTTGGTTAGTTTCACCTTGACTTATTCTTGAAATTTCTTCACTTTCAAGGAGCTCTATAATTTACATATTCATTCTCACACACATGTGAGGGGAAATAGGGGTTTAAGGTGACATAAAATAAACCATATACACATAAGATCATATATAATGAGAAGGAAATGTTGATAAAAAGATCATTATTTTTAATTTAATAACAAATTTGTCAAAAATCCTATATAATAAATAAATAAATTAAATATTAACTCAACACGTACATTGATCAATAAATGTCATGATCATACACTTAATGTAATGAATACACATTTAAATATGTTATCATTAATTTCAATTCATTCTTAATTAAGATAAATTACTTGAATTAATAAATTATTTATCTTATTAATTAATAAATTAATTATCTTAATTAAAAATCCAAATAGTCCTCGATATTCACATTCAATTTAGTTTTAAATAAATTAAATTAAGTACACAATGTGTATTAGAAGCCGCATGATGTGCATCCCTCTATGTCTAATTAAAACCATTTTGGGAGTTTAACTATTATACAGTGTGTACTTTCACCTAACATGGAAATGATACAGAAGACATGTATGAAAACTATACATGTCATGTATTTTGAAAATTATGTAGAAAATAATTATTAAATCATTTAATTTCACATGACCAGTTGAAATCATTCGATGTGTAATCGATGGTGAAAACCTTATCATATGGATTGTATACCACTACAAAATATGTAGTTTAGTTTTTTATTTAATTAATTAATTTCTTCCATATGTCGACTCACAAAAAAACTTGTCTCAATGTGTATATTTCATGAGTTGGACCAAGTTATATAGTGTGTATATCCCTCTACACACTGTGTAATTTGTTTTTTTTTCAATGGAACTACACACATAGGGACTTAGTGTATATCCAACACAAGTTGTCATGTGTTACAAAACATTTATATTCAAGTATTATACATTTAATTTATGTGTGAGTTTATTTTTTTTGTGATGAATATTATGTTTTTTTTTTCAACATATTATTTCTGAATGTTTTTGTGTTTCATAAGAAAACAAGTTACTAAAGGTGTTTTAAAAATATTCTTTACCGAGTTAGAAACTTTAATTATAATGTCATATGATGCAGTTATATTCATCATGTTTCTAACAACATAAACATACTCATGATCTGAGCTGAGTTTGAATAAAGGTGGAGAATTTAGTTTCCATAAAAATATTATGTTGCAGCTGTATAAATTTAAAGACCTGATATGATGAAGTTATAATGAATTATCAGAAAGGCATGTATGAAGGAGAACTGAATGATTCCATTAGATAGTAGATTTACAAAAAGACATTTCACTCGATGGTTAGATCACACCAAATGAACATTTGTGTGACCATCGAATATTGATGGCACAATAAGAGCACTAGACAGAATAGAATGACTATACCAGACCAAGTAAATTGGATGAATTTGATTAGATAAAACATAATCATATATAATAATATCGAAAATACCATTTCTTGTGAAGAACATGACATACATTTATCAGATGGATTTATGAGGATATTTACATCAACTATGTAAATTCCTTCCCCTGGATGGTTCTATGATTTTATTTTAACAATCATTTTTCTTTATGAGTTTTGAGGATGTTTGACGAATGTTGCAGACACCCACTTTTTGTATAATTTTTTAGAATGTTCTCAAAAGTTTGAGAGGCATCCAATGAAATTTATTTTAGTGGGAAAAAACTAATATGAGTTTTAAGTTCCCACACATTATCTAATTAGTGCGCCAATATAAAGGGGTGCAAGAGCTGTATGAATATAAGTGGCACTGTTCATGTGTGTGAGAGAGATGAAGTGATAAATAATTTGTTAGGATAGAAGTGTGAGTTTCTAACCAAGGAACCATTTGATTGAGTAATAGATACCAAAAAAAGGTACCAGATAGAAGCGTACTAGATAGAGGTACCATTAAGAGTTTGATGAATAATATACATATTAATACTAGAAGTAATAAAGGCTCACTAGATGGATCCATATTAGATGAATATTATACCAAAAATATAATTTCCAAATAAACTTTTCATGATTTGTTTTTGAAGTTTCTTATAATGTGTTTGCTCTAAAGTTTTAAATAAACTTTATAACTAATGAGAGTCAATATAATAACCTATCAGGTGACATAATAATCTTGATGGAAGTTTTTTCAATTGTATTCACTTCATATCATATTGTATTTACATGGACTAATGAGAGTCTCTATAGAAAGAATGCAGTCAACCACACTAGAGATGGACCTTATAAATCTTGTGTTCTTTACTTTAATTTCTATCTTTTCATACGATAAAGGTTTTATTATAAAGTTTATAGGATAAAAACTATAAAAACTTCTAGTGGTTTATTTCAATAAAAAATAAATCATAAAATATCACCCCTGATTCAATCCACCCTTTTAAGTGGTTGTAACATTCCAGGGAATTCAAGTGGTGTTAAATCTTCCAAGTTCCCTTAGTAATATTCTTAATTTTTTTATCATAGATTATCTAAAATATTTTAACTGTATAGGTATTCCTATATTATATGGAAAAAATGATCATGTATAGAAATACAGAACATTACCCTATCTTCTATCCCATGTCCTAGAGGTGATCTATGCTGCTACAATTGGGTTTCCACCCATTGACAAAGATGCTCCTATGATATTTACAGAAAAAAGAATACTAAGGTGGATGAGAAGTCTCAAAAATTCTATTGATAATGTCCTTATTAGAAAATGTTTATATAAAGGTGATGGGTATCAAGACAACAAAAGAAACTTGATATAAACTCAAAAACATATTTGAGGGAAATATTATTGTAAAGAAAATATTTAAATCTTTAGATGCAAGTTTGAAGATAATATAATCACAGAAGAGGAAACTATTGATGATTTATTCACTAGAGTTAATGAAATTATTTGAAACATTAGAGGATTCAGAGATGTCTTGGAATATTCTACCATTGTTATGAAACCAATGAGAAACTTTCCAGATAGGTTTGATTATAAAATCTCTACTTTATAAGACAAAATTTATTTATTCTTGATGAATTTATTAACTTTCTTATTATGTATGAGACGAGGAAAACTCTAGGATTCAAAAATAAAATTAAAGAATAAAATTCTTTGGAATAAATGAAGAAGATAAAAATTAACAAAAATAAACATAAGATAGTGGGACTTAGTGAAATAAAATACAAGGAAGTTGATACTAAAGAAAATGATTAAATCATGTCTCTTGTCTCTAAAAAATACTCAAAAGGTAGTTACAAGTAAAAAGGAAAACTCCCACTTAAATTGTTTGAGTTTGGATGGATTATAATTTTTTCTCTGAATTCTTCAAATAAGAAATATGGAGAATATGATGATGATTATGAAGAAAATACTTAGTGGAATAAGTGGAGAAAAACATCCAAGGAAGACAATAAGTCCACCAGATTAAATAACTATTTATTGGAAACAAGAGAAGTATTTTGAGTAAGAAAATTGAGAATAATTATTCTAATAACTATTCATCATAAAGTGAAGCACCATAAAATTTCAAAACCTTATTTTATACTATTGAAGTAAAGGATGATACTTTAAATAGTGAAGATGAATAAGGTGAAGAAACCTATAGGGAATATCATTTAAGATCTTAACTTGTGGAATGTTTTGAGAATAACAAAAAATCAATAAAGAAGCTGTAATATTGAATAAGGAAAGTGAAATAAAGAATGAAATAAAGGATTAATTCTTTAAAAATGATGATGGGTACCTTGATGAGACTAAAAATATCATGCTGAAAGTTATAAAATAAGGGAATATGGTGGAATATCTTGGTAAGAAACTTTCTACCAAGGAAGATGAGCTATGTAAGTCTCAATCTACATGTATTGAAGTTAAAAATAAATTAATGAATATTAGATAAACATTAAACAAATATATAGAGGTAAAAGCTAAAACATCTCAAGATATTGAAAAAACTATTCCCAAGAATTAGTTGAAAGAAATGAATTTAGGGGGAGAAATAGTGAAATAAAGTTAGTAACATTCTTAAGTTATATAAATAAATAAAATCAATGTCATTAGAAGTTAAAAAGTTCTAAAAGAAAAATCGATTTTATTTCTTGGAGGATGTTTGTGGAAGGTGTGACCAACCGGGTCACTATGTCAAATACTATATGACAATGCTTAAGGGAAAAATTGTATTATGATAGAAAATAAAATGAAGTTGTGATGAAGAAAATTTAAGAAATATCCTTTATTGGTGAGAGTTATCTAAAAGATATAAAAAGGAAAAAACGTGGATTATTTATAGTGGTTTCTCTTTACATATGACATGCGATGTTAATATCTATAAAAATATTGCAGAACATGAAGGAGGAGTAGTCACTATCAAAATGATAGTTCCTTAAAGATAATAGGAATTGTAATGAATAATTTTGATGATTAAAAAATGAAGTCAAATGAAGCATTATTTGTTCATGGGATTAAGAACAACTTACTGAGTATTATCCAACTTTGTGATGATGGTATATATGATATCTTTAGAAAATATTCCTATATAATCCGATGATTGAAAGATGTAAAAGTTGTTACTAAGGGATAATTAAATAAAAAAATATATTTTATATTGAATATCCTAGTAATTCTTGTTATTTGAGCACCAAGGATGAAAACATGTTGCAACATCAAAGACTTGGGTTTCTTTTCTAAAAGAGTATAAGAACAGTATATAAGGAAGATTTTGTAAGAGGTTTACCATAAACAAATAGAAAAGATGATGATATTTGTATTAATTTCCTAAAAGGAAATATGGTTCATGAAATAAATAATAAAGTTGAAATTAAACCCACTAGACCACTTCATCTCATACACTGATATTTTTGGGCCGGTGAGACATCAATAAAAAAAGGTTGATTTGTGATTTATTAATTTTATTCATGATTTCACTGTAATGATAAAAATAATTTCTATGAAACATAAGTAAGAGTCTATATAATTTTTTAGAAGTTTTCTAATGGATGTTGGGAAATATTTGGGTATATATATATTAATGTTAAGGTAAGAAAATAGAAAAGAGTATGCTAGTAAAACTTTCAAGTCCTATATAAAGAAATATGAAATCAAAAACAAATAATTGCTCCCTACACTCCTCAAAAAAATGTATATACATAATTGAAAAATATAATTTTAGTAGAAATGGAATGAATCATTCAAGTTGAATGAAATTTTTTGATGTTCTTCTATATATAAGTTGTAAGTACTACTATTCATGTTCAAAATTGATGTTTTCTATGGATATAATCTAAAATTATAAAAAACCATACATTTTATGATTAAATATTATATCATTTTAGATAAATATTCAATAAATTTCATAATAATACACACCTATAGGCCATAGTAGTCTAGTGTATTTGAAAACATTGATATGTAAACAATTATTACATAAAAAATCTATATTATTTCCTATTTAGTTCTTCACAACTATCACTCTTCTTAGACATAACATACTTAAAAACATTCTCTATAACATGGGGAAGATAAACATAAGAAAGGGTGAGATCATATTCTCCGTAAGGGTAAACATAAGAGATATAAATAAATGATCATAAGTGATAATAATATAAGAATAAGGGTAAGGGAACATGATCAATTCTTACAATAATCATTACAAATAAGTCAAAGATCTTTAATCATGAAACATCGTGTAATTTTTTTTCAAACAAATGATATAATACATAAGAGTGTGGAATCCGAAATAATCAATAATGATCCATGAGAACATCTCATAAGTACATTACATAAGTTTTTGGAATGAACATAAGAATAGAAAATAATTTTTTTAGTTATGGTTCATTGCTAATACTATCACAGTGTATTCGGTTTACACCCCATTACTTCATTTCAATTGTCAACGTTCACTCTTATGACTATCTTTTTAGACAAAGTCCCCTAATGAACTGGGTTCTCTCCCCATTCAAATCATTTTTTTCTCACGATATATCCATATTTATCTAATGTATTTTAGGGCTATAATATATCTACCCGACCTTAGTTTATAACATAACTACAACTCCTTGGTTTATAGTGGAACCACCTATCATATAATGAAAGTCATACATTTGTGCACATAAGATCATAAAACGTTGATCATTCTAAGAGCCCAAATCTTCTTTTCAGGTATGGATCTTGTTTTGAGTTGTTTTTGAGGAAAAAGGTAGATTTTGGAAATTTTCTAAGTACATGTCGTGTACTCTTGAGTACACGCCGTGTACCCAATTGCCGTGGGTGGTCATCTACTGGCCGTGTGGTGGATGGGTACACGACCATGTGGACCGCCTAAAGTGGGGACCAGTTGAGTCATGTACATAGCATGTACATTAAATGAACATGTCGTGAACTTTTATTTTTAATTGATTAATCTGACCGGGGTCACGTATAATCTTCAGAACTCTCTT
Organism: Viscum album; assembly: GCA_963277665.1. Lineage (NCBI taxonomy): Eukaryota > Viridiplantae > Streptophyta > Magnoliopsida > Santalales > Viscaceae > Viscum > Viscum album. Next base: position 2,100,118,753 of record OY728130.1, on the reverse strand, counting down.
CTTCTGTCTGTGACTCATGAAGGAGTATACAGAATCTCCAAATCATCTCTGAGACACCAATTTGTCATCTGTTCTCTGAATCAAACACCATCAACTGCATTGGAATTACCTCAGTGAGTCCTTGGTTCTTCATGAATCACTTCCTCAGATTATCCTCTTTCTCAAGTTATCCAAGGTTGAATTTTTTTTACCTTTTTGTAGATCTATGTTGTTCTAGGCCGATTCAAGGGCCTATGTTTGAGATTTTTCATCGTACGACATCGAGGTAGGTGGTTTTTTTCCTTTTAGAGATTGTCTTTGAGTTATATATGAGTAAGTTCAGATTACCCATGATTCAGGTATTTCATGTTAAGGAATTGAACCCTATTATTATCTACCTTAGATTTATTGATAGATTAAGGGGTTTTGTTGATATGTTATACTAAATTGCATTTTTAGGGGACACCCCATGGGTGTGTCTTCCTTGTTGAATATTTATGACCGTTTGGTCCAAGTTTTCTAGGAGGTAGACCGTGTTTAATTCTTAATTACTTCTTGTTTAATGCATGTGTTATGAATTGTAATGGATTAGCCTTGTAGTTGTTGAAATTACTTTAGGCTTCTGGATATCGTTTGTGCACGATTGTATTACAAAAGGTTGTGAGAACCTGGTGTAGTGAGACTATAGGGGGAATTGACATTAAAGATTTTACCGTAGTTTCTGTTATGTTTACATTGTGAGACAATATAGGGATTGATGGTGAGTTCTCCCTTAGAGTGTCTATAGTATACCATTATGAGACCAAAAAGGGAATTGACATTGAGTTCTTCCTTAGAGAGTCTGTATTTTACTATTAAAAGACCACCGAGGGAATTGACAGTGGGTGATTCCTTAAGGAGTCTTTGTTCGTGAGGACAAGGGGGTTATACTATGTGAGATTCCCCATAGTTTCATTATATCCTTATTGTTTTGATGATATGTTGAACTAGATGGGTTAGGCTATGAGAAATTTTCCAAAGGGTTTCTTGTGAATGATTGATTGATTGTGAAGAGCATGCCGAGTCGATGAACAATCTTGGACTCAGTCTTACTTTATTGTTAGATGGTCTTCTAAGACATCTGTTTTTCTTTTACACAGGGGATACAAAGCTTAGTATAGATCCCGAGGTTACATTATTAAATGGTTTGAATAATAAATAAATGTAATTGAAAATTTTAGGATTGTTTACTTTTGAGTACTTACTTGTTTATTGCTTCATTTTTCATATTTCATGCTATATATATTCAGCGAGAGTTAGGAACATATATTTTTTTTGTTGCCTACTGGTATTCGTCCCAAAACCTATTTAGTTCATTCTTTTCGACCCAAACAGATTATATGGTTGTAGGTATAGATAATTGAAAATGCCCATCTACATCAGGTACTTGATTATTGTGGAGGTAGAGAACATGCGACCAAGATGAGTCTTGCGATACTGTAAGAGTTTACTTGTTTTATTTTTTAATTTGATTTAGTAATGTATTTCTAGGATTGTGACTTGTTTGGCTGTTTTCCTAGACATATTTGACATGAATCATTTATATATGTTCTCTAGTTATTTATTTATTATCAGTCTTTCGCTATTTACTTATGCTGTATGGTATTACTGTTTCCGCTACAATTTACTATTTGTTTCTACTGTGTTACTTTTCCAATGAGGGCATTGTTTTCACACTATCACACCCAAGGACCTCTATTCTTGTCAAAAACCTCTGGCATTCAGGGAAATGTATTTGAGGTTATGTGACCAACCGAGTATGGGGAACCTTTGCACGGCACCCTGACTGGGACATTAAAAAGTGGTATTAGAGGGGTTTTTTATACTTTGTCTTACTATTTGAAACCTATAGATAGGGATAGGAAGGAATGGGTAGTTGGTAATAAGTTGTGCCTAGGAGTATCTGACCCGTGTACATGGAAAAGCTATGTTACCTCGAATATTGTAATTTTTCTGGTTTTTCAATTGTTACAGTTGATTTGATTTCATCGTTGGGTGATTCAATTGTATGTGTTGATATAGTTGATATTATTTAGGTTCTATTTCTATTGCAACTTGATGAGGCGAGGTTATGACCTATCATGCATGATATAGGCACTTTCTAGAGATCACATGTGATGCATTCTTGTCATGCCATTTATGGTGCATTACTGATTGCATGTTGTCGTGATAGATGTTGTGCTAGATATGCATGCTATTATGATAGATACATTGATATAATACCTACTATTTAATAGGGTATTGCTAATATGTAAAGTTTCTTTTTGATGGATTCTAAAATTTGGTCCCTAAGGTGTTCGGGGGAGTATGGACTCTCACGGGTTGGAATTTTTCATTACTTGGGAAAAAATATATGTTTTTAAGGGTTCTAGAGAAGTTTCGTAGGATTACTACCTAGAAACCCAGACAACACGACATGTGGTGTTATGAACACATGCCATGTGTTCTTCTATTTTGGAAGAAACAAATTTTATTAAGCACACACCCTGTAGTCTTTAACAGTGTGACTAACTGTGCAAGAAGAAAAATAGGTTGGTAAATGTTTGGTAGAACACACAACGTACTTTGAGTACATGCTGTGCTGTAAGGACTATGTATTCGGTCGTGTGACTAACGACATGGATGGATGAAACTCAGGTAGTACACGTTGTGTCCATATTTAACATTCCATGTAGAGACCCAAATCTTGACATACATGGACAATACATTAATTTTGTGGAATACTTAATACATAACAAAAACCAAAACTCAAGGATCGTAATAGTTTAGTGTCTTTGAAAACTCGGAATATAATATTCTAATATTGGTGAAAGATCTTCAACAACTCCCATAAAGATCTTCCCATTTTGTTTTCTTACCTAAAACATTTCTTGAAATCCTAGGGAAAAGAAAACATATAAAGGGTGAGCTCAAATTCTCAGTAAGGGTAAGCATGGAGAAAATAAAACAAACCATATACCATTGAACTTAAAAACAAGAACATAATGTTTAAACATCAAAATCTTGAGCAAAGACATAAATCATGGAAGTACGTAAGGCGTGTATCATAATGGAATATAAATCTTGATAAAATAGCACGGGAATAAAAAATGTAATTGTGGAAACCATTCAACACATGTTATGATTTCCATAGTAGCTAAGACATTGCTGCCAAGACCATCTTAGTGGATAAAGTCCCTTTCTGAATCGAGTTCACTCCTCGTTACAGTCCTATATTACTGAACCGGTTTAACTTACCATTCCAGCCATGTCTATCTCATGAGATATAAATCTTTACCCAATTCATTGGAGGGAGATATAGGTCCCACCCATATCATAATGAAATCATTCTTACTTGTTCCACAAAATAAACTTAAAACATTCATCATAACCCAAAGAATAAAACGGGTTTCATAAACATCATCCCATCATCACATAATCCATATAAAACAAATGGATATCATTTCATCATAAAAAAGAGAAACCATGTAAATCATAGAGACATTATACTTCAAACATACACATACGAAATAATTTCATCTTATATGGAAAATGGTTTTGATAAAACACTTGAAATGAATTCTTGAGGAAAATATCCTTTTTTCTTAAAAATCATTTTCTTTTCACAAAATTCCATGCAGTTTAAAAAAAAGGGTTTCTTTGAAAATAATCATTCAATATTGTATAGTAAGCTTCATTAAAATGAGGTGTTATTAAATCGTAAAAATCCATTCACGCTGTATAAGTTAAAAATAACATTCTCCTCGTACTTTTTTTGGAAAAGTCAAAAAGTACCTCGTATGGTAAAAAAAGAAAGATTCCTTACATACCATGTAGTAAAAGTAAAAAATGGTAAAAAAGGACTATAAAAATACATGAAACCTTTGTTAGGAAACATGGACATGAATGATAACAATAACCCCAGTAAATACTTACGAATAAACAATCTCGGATAAGAATGAGATTGGAATAGTTATCCCTTACCTTATGTCTGATATGCTTTGTATGTATCCGAACCTCCTGTATAATGATTTAAATAATATCATTGAGTTATTAAAGAATCATATTAATTGTTATTATATCATATATGGTTCACTTAGGTATTTATATTACCCGTTCATTTGTCAATTCCATGTTAAAGTAGCGTTTTGGGTAAAATTGCTTCATTTATCGTACGTGTTTGGACTTGTTGTTCTTGATATTATTATTACTTATATCATGATTTACTTACTTAAAAAATGTAAAACATGATTTATATATCATATATATTCAGTATATATATATATATATAATAGATAGATAAATGAAATGAAACACACCGTTCATGGAGACGGTAGGCCGTACGTACGCATGAACACTGTTTTCCTTTCCTTATTGACTTGAATGGAAGTAAGTAGATGAAATTTATATATATATATATATATACATAAATCCAGTAGCTTTATAATGTCATATATTTCATTATTATTTCTTATATATACATTATAATCATTCTTGAATGGTAAACATGGAGAATGAATCTCGTCGCGTCGTGGAGACGGTAGTCCGTACGTACGCATGAGCGATGATATCGTTCCCATAATTATTGAATTGAATTGGAGTGGATGATACAATATATCAGAATCATTATGATGTTATAATAACTATGTATAGTTATTATTTACACCATTATACCCATCCAAGTAAGGTGGGGTTGGAAAAACAGATTACACCACGACGTTGAGACGATATTCCGTACGTACGCACGCGTGATGATTTCGTTTTCTGTAGGATGGATAGAAGGTGAAATGGGGTTGTTTAATATTTATAATAACATATCAGTATATTATTGATACTTATGTTATTACTTTATAGTGAAATAACTAAAGAAGAAGAAGTTGAAGAAGAAAGAAGCTTGAAAGAATCGGTAGAAGAGATTACCTCTTCTTCGACGCACCTCCTTTAAACTTCTTCTTAGGGCACTAGGGTTGGTCTTTTGAGAAGACCAGAACCTATATGATATAACTAGAGAGGTTGATAAGAGGAATTTTCAGGGTTTTTCCGAGCTTCAAGGCTCAAAATGGTGTGAAGAGAAGTGGGAAGGGGTTCCTTTTTTACAAGGGAGGAGAGGGGCACCTTTGGAAATCTTAAAATTATCAATTTATAATAAATCGAACCCCACTTAAAAACCTCCAAAAATGACTCATATTAGAATATTAGATGAGATAGGGTTGTATTATCATCAAAAAATAAAATTTAGACATGTAGGGAATTTAATTTAAACACTATCAACTTAATTTATCCTTATTTAATCTATTAAATTTTCTTTGTGGTAATAAGATTCTAAATTTTAAATTGTTATAAATAATTACTTATGTGTTTTGAATTATCCATAATTAGATAATTTATGAAATTTTAGACTATATAAATTTCAATTTATAATTTTTAAATATTTTTGTGATTTTTAAACAATTTAATAATATGTTATTTTTATAAAATAACAATAGTTTCAATTTTGACACTATCCATTTATTTGAATTTTAATAAAGTACACACAGGGGATATATTAGAAATAAAATATTAAATAGGTTCCTAATATGTCATAGTACTCAATAAAATTAATGGTTCACATTAAATAGTACATATAATATTTATTTTACTATTTTTGAAACCATTTATTTGATATTTCTCTTAATAAAATAATTATTACAACATTTTTGTATAATTATTAAATATACTTATTTTTTGTATAAAATTTAAAAATAAAATACTAGGATAAAGATAAATATTATATCTTTCATAAGAATACATTTACTCAGATTTATCTTCTAAAACACCCAAATTTCAAAATGTTATATTTATTAAATTATTGTCACGACCCGTCCTCGGGGCCCGTGCCGTGACTACCCCAAGCCCGCCTTCCATAGGCCAGGGGCTGAGGACTAGCACCAAAGGCGTAAAATCCCGATAACTGGGAAGGAATTGCCTTTATAAAAGAAAACAAGCACCACAGAGTACAAGCGGAAGCAAAACAATAAGTACAAAAGGAATGCTGAAAAGTAAATGGGCCAGAATACAAACCCAAAAGAAAGTACGACTACAACTGAACAAGGTACAACAACAAAAAGACAAACAGCTGGAAGAAGGAAGCAGCCCCTGGTTCGTCCTCCTCGGATCCTACCTGAAGGGTAGGTACAGATAGCGCAGCTCCTGGTCGTCCACCACAGATCCTACATGAAGGGTAGGTACAGATAGCCTCCTCCACGCTCTCGTCCGTCAACCTCTTCTGTGAGTCGTCACGTCGTGTTGTCCACCTCCGGGTACTGACTCGTCGTGTAGTCCACCTACGTGTACCGACCAGTCCTCGAACGCTCGGCCTCCGTCAGCACTGCCCGTCGTCTGCAACCAACACAACGAGGTGCGGGCATAGCCCGTGCAGGGGTGAGTATAACGATACTCATTAGGGACCCCGAGACCCTCAAGGTCTCACTAAACCAACAAGGATAACCACCAAGAAGATCTCAACAGATAACCTCTACTTAGGTATATTCCCATACATAAACCTAAGTTACTAAGTAACCCATCTCAATCATGAGAAAACACAGGGATTATGAAATCAACGGATAACCACCACCCAGGTATATGCCCATACATATACCCAAGTTATCAAGTAACCCATCTCAATCATGAGGAAAAACAAAGATCAAAGACTCAGCTCAAACCAGGATTTTCATTATTGAAACCGCAACTGCCGAAGAACCTCGTCTCTAGAGTGTACAGTGGTCCTGTTATGACTCCGAGGTACTGCTCACTAACCTAAGACTGCTGGAGTACTCCACCTATCGAGTACTGCGGGCCTGCTTCTACAACCAAGCGCTCTCCCGTGCCGCTACAACCAAGCGCTCTCCCGTGCCGCTACAACCAAGTGCTCCTCCGTCGTGGGTCTTCCGCTACAACCAAGCGCTCCCCTGTGCTGCTACAACCAAGCGCACCCCTGTCATGGGTCTGTCGCTTCAACCAAGATCTCCCCTATGCCGCTACAACCAAGCGCACCTCTTTCGTGGGTCTGCCGCTACAACCAAGCACTCCCCTGTGCCGCTACAACCAAGCGCACCTCTGTCATGCGTCTGCCGCTGCAACCAAGCACTCCCCTGTGCCGCTACAACCAAGCGCTCGTCTCTAGGAGGGTCCGCTCCATGAGCTACAAGTCGATACTCCAAGTATCTCAAAGTCCCACGAAGAAGTATCTCAAAGGACCGCCTCATCATAGGGGTCTCAACGCAACAGACGGTGCGTCAATCGGACGCCCGGTCTGTGAGTTGCTCGCTTTTTCGTCCCAGGGGCCCGATTGGTTTCGTGTGCGAATCAATCTGGCTGTAACTCAACTATACCCCCGAACACTCATAGGGTATACTCATAGGGACCGTTTCTCAACGAGATCACCAACGCCGCTGACGGTTCTTCAAACGAACGTTCTGCCAGAAAGGTATCAGCTTTCCGTTCCAAGGGTCCGGTTGGATTTTGGTGCGATCCAACCCGACCACTATCCATCTGCATCCAAAACTCGGGCGGAGGATGCCAAAAGTTCCGTATTGTCAATAGGAATGCAACGCAACAGACGGTGCGTCAATCGGACGCCCGGTCTGGAAGTTATTGGCTTTTTCGTTCCAGGGGCCCGGTTGGTTTCGTGAGCGAACCAACCCGACCGCACTCCAAAGGCATCCAAACATCGAGCGAAGTAAGCCAAAAGATCTGTCTCACTTAGAGAAATCCATTAAAGTCGACGGCACGTCATTCGGACGTCCGTAACTCAAGTTACGAGCGTTTCCGCTCCGAGGGCCCGGTTGGTTTCATGTACGAACCAACCCGGACGAATCCAAAGTTCTCCGAAACCTTGAGTGCGATATACCGAAACGACCATCTCGATCTAAGGATCGCGTTGCCGCTGACGGCGAGTCGTTTGGAGGCCCGTAGCTCATGTTACGTGCATTTGACCGAAAGTGGCCCGAAAATGGAGTTCTGGGCCCGGGGCGACCCGACCCGACCCCCCTGGGTCGGCCGAACCGGGTCGACCCGACCCGGGTCCGACCCGGCGGGGCCCGGCCCGGCCCGACCGGCCGGCCGCGACTCGGCCAGCGCGGCCGAGCGGACACGCGGGCGGGGCGCGCGGATCCCCCGCCCTTCACCGCTAATTGAGGCCGGCGATTCGCCGGCCGCCCCCTTTCCGGCGGCGCGCCGCCGCCGCCGCCTTCCGCGGGCCACCGGAGTTGCTTCGGTGGTCCGTTTTCCTTCCCTTCTGCGCCATTGTCCCTCCCGGGTTCTGTTCTTCACTACGGAATCAACAAATTTCTCTTGCGTCACGTTTTGTCGTCGCCCACCAAATCCGCACAACCACGAAGAACGGCGGAGGGTTGTCGGGCCGTGTTCATTTGGCCCGCACCCTCCGCATTAGAATAAAAACAACGGGAGAAATTATTCAACACATAAAACAACAATTTTAATAAATTAAAATTGTTCATAGGAATCTGGTTCTTTAAATTTTAAAGAAACGTTCACGGGAATATAAAATAATTATTCACAACAACCCCTACCTCGTCAAGTCGTCGCACGCGCGTTGTTCGCGGGAAGAGGGGATCGTCGCGTCGTCGCGGTATCCTGCGTCGCGTCGTCGTGGAAAGGTGTCTCGTCGACACACTCCCAGGTTCAAGAACAAAAAGATTTAATTAATAATAATTAAATCCTTCTTGAGTCAAAACCACAAAGGAATTTAAAGAAACGCAAACACTCACATCAACGGATGATCGAAGGTTTTTGTCGTGGAGGAAGGAACGTTGCCGAAGAACATTTTGGGAGAGGAAACGTCGGCGTCGCGGCACACGGCATCGCGTCGTCGATTTCCGCGGGTTTGACGTTCATTGTAGGAGGCCGGCGTTCTTCGCGTTCTTCGCGTTCTTCGTGTTCTTCGTGTTTTTCGCGAAGAAGGGTGAAGGCACAAGAACTTCTGTCAAAAACCTCTCAAGGTGTAATCCTCCCAGAAGTCATGTTGGTCTTATTTTATTATCCCGCCAACAAACGAAAAAAGGTAAGTAATGACCCATCAATTCGTAGAATTAATTTAACGAAAGAAACTTCCCATTTAATTCACGAATAAAACCGCCCAATTAAATGGTGCATTAAGAAATTAAGAAAACGCGTCAGTTGACTTTCATAATGACGGGTTTTCGCGGGTGCGTTACTTAGCGGAAAAGAAACGGCGGGGCTCGTGTGAGCCCCACCTTACAAATATCCTACCAAGCAGGTAGGATATTTTTGGATAGTACCCTATCCGCATCAACTCATCTTAAGCCGCTTTAAGTGGCTTCAAGTGGCTTCCAATTGGCTTAAGAGAAATAAAACAAAGTTTTCGAACAATTTATTTTATTTCTTATCTTTAAGCCCAAAAATTAAAAACCACCACCGAGCAAACGCAACTCCAGAAGAGGCGTTTCTAAGCAATTACCGGCGCTGCGATTCCATCGGTGCCTTCAGAATTCGATTCTGAGCACCGGTTCAAAAGTTAGAAAAACCCGCTCGTCCGTTCACTGAACGTACCCGAGCCAAACTTTGGAAAATGATTCCGGGCACACCGGGCCTCGGAATCAGGTGCCGTCAGAAACTGCGTTCTTGTAAAGTTCAAATGAAAATTAAGAAAAAAAATTTCCTTGGAATTTACGGGTCTTTACATTACTCCCACCACAGGTCTTTACGTCCCCATAAAGCTTCACCACAAACTTAGGGAAACAAAGGCGGTACTGAGCATGCATCTGAGCCTTTCGCTCCCATGTGATCACCTGGAGGTTCCTGTGCTGCCAAAGAAAGTGCACAGAGGAATTGATCGTCCCCGTAGGATCAGCTCCTGTCGATCCTCGATCCCCATAGGAACCTCCGTAGAAGTCACCTCATCGCCACTGTCTAACTCCTCATGGTCGATGATATGCGGAGGGTCGAGCACGTATATACTCAGTTGGGATACATGGAAAACGTCGTGCACCTAGGGCAACTGAAGTGGATGGGCCAAGGGGTAAACCACCTCGCCTACCCAACTGAGGACCTAGAATGGTCCGTTGAACCTCAGAGATAACTTGCCTCCCTGGCCACACCTCCGTAAACCTCATCGAGGCGAGAACCGTAAGAAGACGTGGTCATCATCCTTGAACTCCAGAGGTCTCCATTTTTTATTAGAACTGAAACTCAAAACGACTGCTGCTACGAGGGTAAGGTTGACCGATTCAAAAGTGATCGGTCGCACCCTCCTGTGCAAGAGTTACCCTGCACTGCCTGGGGTTTCCTTTTTCGCCGACCAAGGAAAACCCATCCCAAAGTCGTAGTTAAACTACAACCTTTTTTCCAAATACCGTCAATTTGTGTATGAACTGTGATTGCCCAGTCCATACTCAAACCAACGTCGTAAGGTCTCGACGCTGCCACCAAGAGATTCCAACCGAAACTCTCACCTCGAGGGTCTGACCACACCATCGGCGTAAGTGTGAGTATCGAGTCTCCTCCCAAGGTATCTCCAGACGGGAGGGTCAAGTCCACGGATTACCGGAAACTCTAGGTCTGGGACAAGATTTGTAAAAGTGAGGAATGATTCATATCGACGTCTGTTACTACAGCAGCTAGTAGTGGACACAGACTGTCCCTTGAATCATTTTTAGAGCCATTGGGTCACACTCCTTGACCGCATGCAGCCGTATTCTTTCACCACCCTCCAGCTCCCTGAGCTTGGTGGGGATAACTAAGGCGGGTGGTTCTAGCATGTTAAGATGTACACCACCTCATACTGCTCTCATAGCTCTGCCTCCATGTCTACTGCTTCGCAGACTCATCTATCCTTAAAGCTTCCACTTCATGAAACATTTAACACGCCCGAGTCTCTAAGACTGGCACCAGTTTCCTGTTTCTTACTGCACTGTGCAGTCTTCATCCCCTCTTGGATGACCTGGACCTTCTTTAGTCTCGAAAGAGATGCTATGATTTCTTCTTTTCCGATAAGAGAAATCTGGTCTCATCCCCTGGATGAACCAAATTCGTTGCCTAATACAGTCAATCCTGACATGAATGATGCATTCATGCCATGGATGACGTCGTAAGGCCTCGACGTAACTACCAAGAGATCCAACTATCACTCTTGCCTCCAAGGGTCGAGTCACACTGTCGGCATCAGTGTGAGGTCACTGGGTCTCCTCCAGTAGAAATCTCGAAAGTGAGGGTCAAGTCAACAGTCTTAACCAGGACCACTCAGTATCAACCAAACAAAAAGGACAGGAAAGAAAACATCACAAAGATAAGTGTCTTTTTATTATTTCAGCTCATAGTACAAAGACACGAATACAACAACAAAATGGAACTAGAAGTACAAGGGACGTATCTACTAGTTCCTCTCCTGTCCACCTGCTCCAGGAGCTCTACTGCCTTGTCCACTAATCGGCTATTGCTCAAGCACTCACCGCTGCTTCTACCTCGGTGGCTCCCCCAAAGCCTGCGGATCAACTGTACGAGGAGTCAGACAGTCACGTGCCAGATGACCCTTTCCGCCACACGAGTAACACAGTCTGCTTCTGGCACGCCTGGCTCTGACCCCACCCCGGGTGCCCGGCACCACCGGTCCTAAAACCCGAGATCGTCCAACTGCTGGTCTGGTCCTCCAGGATCTCTGAACCATCTGTCTACTGCCCACAGATGACTCGGCTACTGATCGAAAAACACGCGGCAAAGGCAGCAGCTCCTGAACACGCTCGGGGTGTAGAGCTACTGGAACAAACTCCACCCTGAAGAAGGTCTCGAAGTCTTCCCATGTGAAGGTCATCCCATCGCAAAACTGGAACAAGTGGCTCCACCACCTGCCTGCTGCTTCCTGAAGAAGGTTGGCAGCAAAGATCACCATGAAGTCTGTCGGCGTCCCCACTAGCCTGAAGACTCTCACCACAGCCTCCAGCCAATCCTCAGCCGCCTGCGAGTCCGCATCTCCCTGGAACCTGGGTGGCCTCTGGCGTTGGAACTCGTGCAGCGCACTCAAGTGGCGTGCATCGGCTACAGCTGGGGCTGGTGGCATCGGTGGCCCAATGTATGGTAGTACCGCTGGTGCCTCCGCTGGTGCCTCAACTGCAAGAGGGCCCGGTACCGAAGCCTCATCGCTTGACAGGCTGTCAGTACGCACATCCCTCTGGGATCTAGCTGGTCGTCCGAGAAAAGGCATCCTGAAAGAAACAACGTGACACGATCAAATGATTATACCTGGTGAGCTGACCTGGTTCGAGCTATTTTAAGGGAAAAACCTTTGAAAACACACATGCAATCAGTGTTTTCGTGCACAAAGTCGGAAATCAGTTGTCAGGGTCTTGGTGTATGGATACGTCGGCCGCCTGCACCAACACTGGACTCCCTGAACTGAAAACCACACTCGGTACTCTTTATACTATTGCTTCCCAGAAAGAAACATCAGAGTTATAATTTCTGCGGTAGAATCGAACTCCTCTGATACCAATTTGTCACGACCCGTCCTTGGGGCTCGTGCCGTGACTACCCCAAGCCCGCCTTCCATAGGCCAGAAGCTGGGGACTAGCACCAAGGGCGTAAAATCCCGATAACTGGGAAGGCATTGCCTTTATAAAAGAAAACAAGCACCACAGAGTAAAAGCGGAAGCAAAACAATAAGTACAAAAGGAATGCTGAAAAGTAAATGGGCCAGAATACAAACCCAAAAGAAAGTACGACTACAACTGAACAAGGTACAACAGCAAAAGGACAAACAGGTGGAAGAAGGAAGCATCCCCTAGTTCGTTCTCCTCGGATCCTACCTAAAGGGTAGGTACAGATAGCGCAGCTCCTAGTCGTCCACCACGGATCCTACCTGAAGGGTAGGTACAGATAGCCTCCTCCACGCTCTTGTCCGTCAACCTCTTCTGTGAGTCGTCACGTCGTGTAGTCCACCTCCGGGTACTGACTCGTCGTGTAGTCCACCTCCGTGTACCGACCAGTCCTCGAATGCTCGGCCTCCGTCAGCACTGCCCGTCGTCTGCAACCAACACAACGAGGTGCGGGCATAGCCCGTGCAGGGGTGAGTATAACGATACTCAGTAGGGACCCCGAGACCCTCAAGGTCTCACTAAACCAACAAGGATAACCACCAAGAAGATCTCAACAGATAACCTCTACTTAGGTACTTTCCCATACATAAACCTAAGTTACCAATTAACCCATCTCAATCATGAGAAAACACAGGGATTATGAAATCAACGGATAACCACCACCCAGGTATATGCCCATACATATACCCAAGTTATCAAGTAACCCATCTCAATCATGAGGAAACACAAAGATCAAAGACTCAGCTCAAACCAGGATTTTCATTATTGAAACTGCAACTGCCGAAGAACCTCATCTCTAGAGTGTACAATGGTCCTGTCACGACTCCGAGGTACTACTCACTAACCTAAGACTGCTGGAGTACTACACCTATCGAGTACTGCGGGCCTACTGCTACAACCAAGCACTCTTCTGTGCCGCTACAACCAAGCGCTCTCCCGTGCCACTACAACCAAGCGCTCCTCCGTCGTGGGTCTGCCGCTACAACCAAGGGCTCCCCTGTGCCGCTACAACCAAGCGCACCCCTGTCGTGGGTCTGCCGCTACAACCAAGCGCTCCCCTGTGCCGCTACAAGCAAGCGCACCTCTGTCGTGGGTCTTCCGCTACAACCAAGCGCTCCCCTGTGCCGCTACAAGCAAGCGCACCTCTGTCATGGGTCTGCCGCTGCAACCAAGTGCTCCCCTGTGCCGCTACAACCAACCTCTCATCTCTGGGAGGGTTCGATCCACGATATACAAGTCGATACTCAAATTATCTCAAAGTCCCACGAATAAGTATCTCAAAGGACTGCCTCGTCATAGGGGTCTCAACGCAACAGACGGCGCGTCAATCGGACGCCCGGTCTGTGAGTTGCTAGCCTTTTCGTCCTAGGGGCCCGGTTGGTTTCGTGTGCGAACCAATCCAGCCGTAACTCAACTATAACCCCGAACACTCATAGGGTATACTCATAGGGACCGTTTCTCAACGAGATCACCAACGCCGCTGACGGTTCGTCAAACAGACGTTCTGCCAGAAAGGTATCAGCTTTTCCGTTCCAGGGGCCCGGTTGGATTTCGGTGCGATCCAACCCGGCCACTATCCATCTGCATCCAAAACCGGGGCGGAGGATTCCAAAAGTTCCGTATCGTCAACAGGAACGCAACGCAACAGACGACGCGTCAATCGGACGCCCGATCTGGAAGTTATTGGCTTTTTCGTTCCAGGGGCCCGGTTGGTTTCGTGAGCAAACCAACCCGACCGCACTCCAAAGGCATCCAAACCTCGAGCGGAGTAAGCCAAAAGATCTGTCTCACTTAGAAGAATCCATTAAAGTCGACGACACGTCATTCGGACGTCCGGAACTCAAGCTACGAGCGTTTCCGCTCCGAGGGCCCGGTTGGTTTCGTGTACGAACCAACCCGGACGAATCCAAAGTTCTTCTAAACCTTGAGTGCGATATACCAAAACGACCGTCTCGATCCAAGGATCGCGTTGCCACTGACGGAGAGTCGTTTGGAGGCCCGTAGCTCATGTTACGGGCATTTGACTGAAAGTGGCCCGAAAACGGAGGTCTAGGCCCGGAGCGACCCGACCCGACCCCCCTGGGTCGGCCGAACCAGGTCGACCCGACCCTACTGGGCCCGGCCCGGCCCGGTCCGGCGCGGTCCGGCCCGACCGGCCGGCCGTAGCTCGGCCAGCGCGGCCGAGCGAACACGCGGGCGGGGTGCACGGATCCCCAACCCTTCGCCGCTAATTGAGGCCGGCGGTTCGCCGGCCGCCCCCTTTCCAGCGGCGCGCCGCCGCCGTCGGTCGCCGGCGCCGCCGCCGTCGGTCGCCGGCGCCGCCGCGCCGGTGGGGCGCGCCGCCGCCGCCTTCCGCGGGCCACCGGAGTCGCTCCGGTGGTCCGTTTTTCTTCCCGTCTGCGCCGTTGTCCCTCCCGGGTTCCGTTCTTCACTACGGAATCAACAAATTGCCCTTGCTTCACGTTTTGTTGTCGCCCGCCAAATCCACAAAACCACGAAGAACGACGGAGAGTTTTCGGGCCGTGTTCGTTTGGCCTGCACCCTCCGCGTTAGATTAAAATCAACGGGAGAAATTATTCAACACATGAAACAACAATTTTAATAAATTAAAATTGTTCATAGGAATCTGGTTCTTTAAATTTTAAAGAAACGTTCACGGGAATATAAAATAATTATTCACAACAACCCCTACCTCGTCAAGTCGTCGCACGTGCGTTCTTCGCGGGAAGAGGGGATCGTCACGTCGTCGCGGTATCCGGCGTCGCGTCGTCGCGGAAGGGTGTCTCGTCGACGAACTCCTAGGTTCAAGAACAAAAATATTTAATTAATAATAATTAAATCCTTCTTGAGTCAAAACCACAAAGGAATTTAAAGAAACGTAAACACTCACCTCAACGGATGATCGAAGGTTTTTGTCGTGGAGGAAGGAACGTCGCCAAAGAATGTTGCAGGAGAGGAAACGTCGGCGTCGCGGCACACGGCGTTGCGTCGTCGATTTCTACGGGTTTGGCGTTCTTCGTCGGAGGCCGGCGTTCTTTGCGTTCTTCGCGTTCTTCGTGTTCTTTGTGTTCTTCGCGAAGAAGGGTGAAGGCACAATAACTTCTGTCAAAAACCTCTCAAGGTGTAATCCTTCCAGAAGTCGTGTTGGTCTTATTTTATTATCCCGCCAACAAACAAAAAAAGGTAAGTAACGACCCATCAATTCGTAGAATTAATTTAACGAAAGAAACTGCCCATTTAATTCACGAATAAAACCGCCCAATTAAATGGTGCGTTAAGAAATTAAGAAAACGCGTCAGTTGACTTTCATAATGACGGGTTTTCGCGGGTGCGTTACTTAGCGGAAAAGAAACGATGGGGCTCGTGCGGGCCCCACCTTACAAATATCCTACCAAGCGGGTAGGATATTTTTGGATAGTACCCTATCTGCATCAACTCAGCTTAAGCCGCTTTAAGTGGTTTCAAGTGGCTTCCAAGTGGCTTAAGAGAAATAAAACAAAGTTTTCGAACAATTTATTTTATTTCTTAACATTAAGCCCAAAAATTAAAAACCACCACCGAGAAAACGAAAATCCAAAATAGGAGTTTCTAAGTAATTACCGGCGCTGTGATTCCATCGGTGCCCTCAGAATTCGATTCCGAGCACCGGTTCAAAAGTTAGAAAAACCCGCTCGTCCGTTCATTGAACGTACCCGAGCCAAACTTCAGAAAATGATTCCGGGCACACCGGGCCTCGGAATCAGGTGCCGTCAGAAACTGAGTTCTTGTAAAATTAAAAAGAAAATTAAGAAAAAAAAATTTCCTTGGAATTTACGGGTCTTTACAATTATGAAGGTGACAACTTTGACATCATATAAAATAAAATAATATAAGTGTCATAATAACTTTTATAAGACTCAAAAAGGTTATATATTTGGTCATTGGATGTTTATGGTGTATATATACACTAAAAATAAGTTTTGTTCAGGTTTGTGAGCCCTTTAATATGTATTAATATTTCAATAAAAACAATATTATTGATTTTTTTCCTAAATAAATAATTTCTGCATCGTTAATGTATAAGCTAATAAGGTAATTAAATAACTCTTAAAAATTACAAATAAATTACCATGATAAAAAAAAAAAAATTATCTTTCAAATGAGTTTTCATAACCGAATTTATATTATGTATAACTTTATATTAAAAATACTTTAATTATTAAAGTTTGAGTGAGACATATTTCACTTTCCTTTAAATAAAATAAACTAAAGGTCTTAATCACCTCCAAGTGGGTTCTAATTGATTCCATTTCGACCCAAATATGACTTAGGATGAAATATAATCATCCAATTATATTAAGACAAGTGTTAGGGTAATTTTATAACATTATATTTACCCTTAATTACCCAATTTACCTTTTACTATGGTAAATAATATTTATCGTAGTTACTATTCATAATGCCCAAAAATAAAAAGTAGTCTATTAATATAATTTGGACCCACTGATTCCAAATATGAAATCCAATTTTCAAAATTCAATACACAGAAGTTTCAGAAATTAAATTAAAATTAATCCCGTTTTCGAAAGAAAACGAGTTTTTCTTTTAAAACATTACAAAAGATTGAATTGATTTAACCTATGAATTCAATGTAAAATCAATGATAATGACATACATTATATTATATGGTAAAAATATATTATATTTATACTTTAAAACCATTCAATATTATAATTTGACCACATAAATTATTACGATGAAAAAAGTTGTTTTTAATTAAAATATAGCGTGTTTTTACTATTCATTAAAATATGAAAGTTATCAGAATAATATGAAAAATTTATCCAAGGTAAAATTTTATATCCTGATTCCAAAGAATAATTTTATTTTGTAAAATTTAACTTATAAATATGTCAAAAACTAGATTTAATGTGGGTGCGCCATCAAAAGGCGGCAAAACTGCATTTTTTGAAACATACTTATTTTACCCGAAAAATTTATTTTATTCTCATACCATGTTCTAGAAAATGAGTAAGATGAATAATAATGTTATAAAATTCAAAATGTAGTTAATACTATTCATAACGTCTATTTCGTGATAATATTATAACCGTATATCGTTGTTTAGTGAAACCCGGTATTGCGTACAACACACGCTATCGAGGAAGGTCGCGATTGCGTGTAATGCAAGCCAGGTCAGAGTTGCATGTAGTGTAATCTCCCTTTGGTGTTTCATATAACATAATTCAAAACTTATTTCATTTATATATTAAAAAAAATCTATACTTAATTTTGCGTAGAATAATTTCTACAAAACAAACTTGAAATTGTGTGTAACACAAGCCAAGAATAGTGTTGCGTATACTGCAAGATAATACGGTGTTGCGTATAGTGCAAGCTAATTTTGGGGTAGTGTACAACACAATACATCAGTGAAATTAAAAAGAATAATTCTCATAAAATCTTGGGGTGTTACATTCTACCCCCCTTAAAATGAATTTCTCCCTCAAAATTCATCGGGGTTATAAATGGTTTACTACTTGAAGGTTTCTTTAATAGAAACCCACATCATAAAAAGGAATACCAAAACTTAACTTTAAAAACTAAATTATGAAATGTAATGGTTACCCAAATTAACTAATCTATGAGTTTCCACATAGGAGAACATAGGTTAAAAATATGGATATGGAAGAGAAATCTAACCATCATGTTCTGATGGAGAGTGGTAGAGAACATGGCTATGAAAAATCCAACAATCATAAAGCCATAAATTTGTGATGATCTAAGGTACCATCGGATTCATCGGATATGAGAGTACTAGGACAACATTTTTGGTTTTCAAGATCATTTCCCTAATTTTGATGACTTTTTGTATAAGGATAAATACTTACTTGATTTCTGTGTAAAATCATCATTGGTCATTCCACGAACAATTTCCGATTCATCTATTATTTAAATATATGAAGTTGAATTTGAAATTCTTGAAGTATTATAAGATCACGTGATAGAATGATAGGTCATTCCATATGTCTCTATCACAATAAAAGGTGAGTATAAGATATTAAATATACATAAGTCCATCTATGGTGAGGTTAATCGTACATGGTTCAAAAAATGGACTTATACTTCATCTATCATACCATGTAATAAAATAAAACTAATTTCTACAAACCAGGGACTTCCTGCAGGTTGTCATTTTTTTCTAAAACTATACTGTCATAATATCAAAAAGCTCTATCCTTAAACAATACTATCTGATTTCCAACTTAATCCATTCCATCCTTTAGTCTTTTCAAAAATACTTCTATCTAATCATATAGTATAAAGATAATGATTACTAAAAAGGTCATATAACAAGTAGGTGAATACCATCATTTATCCCTCATATATCACAAGATATATCTTTTTGATCGCATTCCAAACACGTGAATACCTTAATCTTGTATTCTTGGAAAAAATGAATACCCATTGAACCTTACTGAAAACATGGTTGCTGTCAAAAGTTAACTCTTTCCACATACCAAAATCCCAAAATTTTGATATACTCAAACCATGGTATCACTTTGTCCTTATATCAGTCATGAGATCATGAATACTATCAAACATATTATTTTCTCTTTATCCATTCATTATGTGCATATCATCTGCTTTCCAAAAATATTTCAGTCACTTTTCATGGTTACCAATACCATATTCTTATTGAAAACCACAATTGACCAATACATAGATATTCCAATATACCATAAAAGTACCTCAACAACATTATTCTTTAATACAAATACATAAACACTTCAATCCATCCTCTTCAATGATTTTCATGGAATAAGTCCACCCTTGATTTAGAAGTAACCTCTTAGGTCAGGGCATTGAGTTGGGTAATGCCCATGTTCTCCACAGATAAGACATTGAACTCCATAACAATTGGTCACTCTATGACCCTTATCTCCACACAGATAACATCTTCCCCTCCATTTGATGTATTCATCAAGGTTCTTCTTTCCATCTTTAGAAATCTCAATCTTCCTTTCTTTATGCTCCTCAACATGCGAACATGCATAAAAGTCTATCTTTCTCTTATTTGATGATTTAGGAATACCACTAAATTTCACCTTGTTTATCATATATCGCGATGACTGATTCGTCATAATCACAATATCTTTCTCTCTAGGCATTATGCAATTTCGTTGCTCATAGTCACCAATTTGTCCATTGGATTCAATATTAACTGAATTCCTTCTAGTTCCCTCCATTGACTAAAACACAAAGAGAATTCTGTGAGAGGAAAAAATCATAAAAGGAAAATAACATAATCAAGGGGGAGTACCTTCGGCATCTAACATATTAGGTTTAATTCTAATATCGTTACCGTAATTATAGGACTATAAACTATACTTATACTTAACCTTAAGGACATCCCTAGACATACCTTAGAAATATCTCTAGGGATATTACTAAAGTTTTCACATCCTAGTTTCCAAAGGTTGACTAAACCTTTCCTCTGATACCAACTGTAGAGACCCAAAGCTTGACGTACATGGAAAATACATTAATTTTGTGGAATACTTAATACATAACAAAAACCAAAAATCAAGGATCGTAATTGTTTTGTGTCTTTAGAAACTCGGAATACAATCTTCTAATCCTGGTGAAATATCTTCAACAACTCCCATAATGATCTTCCCATTTTGTTTTCTTACCTAAAAACTTTCTTGAAATCCTGAGAAAAAGAAAACATAAAAGGGTGAGCTTAAATGCTCAGTAAGGGTAATAATGGAGAAAATAAAACAAACCATATACCATTGAACTTAAAAACATGAACATAATGTTTAAACATCAAAATCTTGAGCGAAGACATAAATCCTGGAAGTACGTAAGGCATGTATCATAATGGAACATAAATCTTGATAAAATAGAATGGGAATAAAACATGTAATTGTGGAAACCATTATGCACATGTTATGATTTCCATAGTATCCAAGAAATTGCTGTCAAGAACATCTTAGTGGAAAAAGTCCCTTTCTGAATCGAGTTCACTCCTCGTTCTAGTCCTATATTACTAAACCGGTTTAACTTACCGTTCCAGCCATGTCTATATTAAGAGATATAAATTTTTACCCAATGCATTGGAGGGATATATAGGTCCCACCCATCTCATAATGAAATTATTTTTACTTGTGCCACAATATAAACTAAAAACATTCATCATAATCCAAAGAATAAAATGGGTTTCATAAACATCATCCCATCATCACATAATCCTTATAAAACAAATGGATATCATTTCATCATAAAAAAGTGAAACCATGTAAATCATAGATACATTAGACTTCAAACATACACATATGAAATAATGTCATCTTAGATGGAAAATGGTTTTTATAAAACACTTGAAATGAATTCTTGTGGAAAATATCCTTTCTTCTTAAAAATCATTTTCTTTTCACAAAATGCCAGGCAGTTTTAAAAGAAAAGGGGTTTTTTGTAAATAATCATTCAATATTGTATAAGAAGATTCATGAAAATGAGGTTTTATGAAACCGTAAAAATCCGTTCATACCATATAAGTTAAAAATAACATTCTCCTCGTACTTTTTTCAGAAAAGTCAAAAAGTATCTCATATGGTAAAAAAAGAAAGATTCCTTACATACCATGTAGTAAAATTCAAAAATGGTTAAAAAGGACTATAAACATACATGAAACCTTTTTTAGGAAACATGGACATGGATGATAACAATAACCCCAGTAAATACTTACGAATAAACAATATCGGATAAGAACGAGATTGGAATAGTTATCCCTTACCTTATGTCCGATATGATTTGTATGTATCCGAAACTCATGTATAATGATTTAAATAATGTCATTGAGTTATTAAAGAATCATATTAATTGTTATTATATCATATATGGTTCACTTAGGTATTTATATTACCCATTCATTTGTCAATTCCATGTTAAAGTAGCATTTTGGGTTAAATCGCTTCATTTATCGTACGTGTTTGGACTTATTGTTCTTGATATTATTGTTACTTATATCATGATTTACATACTTAAAAAATGTAAAACATGATTTATATATCATATATATTCAGTATATATATATATATATAATAGATAGATAAATGAAATGAAACACACCGTTCAGGGAGACGGTGGGCCGTACGTATGCATGAACGCTGTTTTCCTTTCCTTATTGACTTGAATGGAAGTAAGTATATGACATATATATATATATATACATAAATAAAGTAGCTTTATAATGTCATATATTTCATTATTATTTATTATATATACTTTATAATCATTCTTGAATGGTTAACATGGAGAATGAATCTCATCGCGTCGTGGAGATGGTAGTCCGTACGTACGCACGAGCGATGATATCGTTCCCATAATTATTGAATTGAATTGGAGTGGATGATACAATATATCAGAATCAGTACGATGTTATAATAACTATGTATAGTTATTATTTACACAATTATACCTATCCAAGTAAGGTGGGGTTGGAAAAACAGATTACACCACGGCGTGGAGACGGTATTCCGTACGTACGCACGCGCGGTGATTTCATTTTTTGTAGGATGGATAGATGGTGAAATGGGGTTGTTTAATATTTATAATAACATATAAGTATATTAGTGATACTGATGTTATTACTTTATAGTGAAATAACTAAAGAAGAAGAAGTTGAAGAAGAAAGAAGCTTGAAAGAATTGGTAGAAGAGATTACCTCTTCTTCGACGCACCTCCTTTAAACTTCTTCTTATGGCACTAGGGTTGGTATTTTGAGAAGACCAGAACCTATATGATATAACTAGAGAGGTTGATAGGAGTAATTTTCAGTGTTTGGCCGAGATTCAAGGCTCAAAATGGTGTGAAGAGAAGTGGGAAGGGGTTCCTTTTTTACAAGGGAGGAGAGGGGCACCTTTGGAAATCTTAAAATTATTAATTTATAATAACTCTAACCCCACTTAAAAACCTCCTAAAATGACTCATATTAGAATATTAGATGAGATAGGGTTGTATTATCATCAAAAAATAAAATTTAGACATGTAGGGAATTTAATTTAAACACTATCAACTTAATTTATCCTTATTTAATCTATTAAATTTTATTTGTGGTAATAAGATTCTAAATTTTAAATTGTTATAAATAATTACTTATGTGCTATGAATTATTAATAATTAGATAATTTATGAAATTTTAGACTATATAAATTTCAATTTATAATTTTTAAATATTTTTGTGATTTTTAAACAATTTAATAATATGTTATTTTTATAAAATAACAATAGTGTCAATTTTGACACTATTCATATATTTGAATTTAAATAAAATACACACAGAGGATATATTCGAACTAAAATATTTAATAGGTTCATAAAATGTCATAGTTCTCTATTAAATTAATTTTTCACATTAAATAGTTCATATAATAATTATTTTACTATTTTTAAAACCATTTATTTGATATTTCTCTTAATAAAATAATTACTACAACATTTTTGTATAATTATTAAATATACTTATTTGTTGTATAAAAATTAAAAATAAAATACTAGGATTAAGATAAATCTTATATCTTTCATAAGAATACATTTAGTCGAATTTATCTTCTAAAACACCCAAATTTCAAAATGTTATATTTATTAAATTATGAAGGTGACAACTTTGACATCATATAAAATAAAATAATATAAGTGTCATAATCACTTTTATAAGACTCCAAAAGGTCATATATTCTGTCATTGGATGCTTATGGTGTATATATACACTAAAAATAAGTTTTTTTTAGGTTTGTGAGCCCTTTAATATGTATTACTATTTCAATAAAAACAATATTATTGATTTTGTTTACTAAATAAATAATTTATGCATCATTAATGTATAAGGTAATAAGGTAATTAAATAACTCTTAAAAATTAAAAATAAATTACCATGATAAATAAAAACATTTTAGATTTCAAATGAGTATTCATAACCTAATTTATATTCGTTATAAATTTATATTAAAAATACTTTAATTATTAAAGTTTGAGTGAGACATATTTCACTTTCCTTTAAATAAAATAAACTAAAGGTCTTAATCACCTCCAAGTGAGTTCTAATTGATTCCATTTCGACCCAAATATGACTTAGGACGAAATATAATCATCCAATTATATTAAGACAAGTGTTAGGGTAATTTTATTACATTATATTTACCCTTAATTACCCTATTTACCTTTTACTATGGTAAATAGAATTTATCGTAGTTACTATTCATAACGCCCAAAATTAAAAAGTAGTCTATTAATATAATTTGGACCCACTGATTCCAAATATTGAATCCATTTTTCCAAATTCAGTACACAGAAGTTGCAGAAATTAAATTAAAATTAATCCCATTGTCAAAAGAAAATGGGTTTTTGTTTAAAACATTGCAAAAGATTGAATTGATTTAACCTATGAATTCAATGTAAAATCAATGATAATGACATAAATTATATTACATGGTAAAAATATATTCTATTTATACTTTAAAACCCTTCAATATTATAATTTAACCACATAAATTATTACGATGAAAAAAGTTGTTTTTAATTAAAATATAGTGTGTTTTTACTATTCATTAAAATATGAAAGTTATCAGAATAATATGAAAAATTTATCCAAGGTAAAATTTTATATCCCAATTCCAAATAATAATTTTATTTTGTAAAATTGAACTTATAAACATGTCAAAAACTAGATTTAATGTGGGTGCGCCATCAAAAGGCGGCAAAACTGCATTTTTTGAAACATACTTATTTTACCCGAAAAATTTATTTTATTCTAATACCATGTTCTAGAAAATTATTAAGATGAATAATAATGTTATAAAATTCAAAATTTATTTAATACTATTCATAACGTATATTTCGTGATAATATTATAACCATATATCGTTGTTTAGTGAAACCCGGTATTGCGTACAACACACACTATCGAGGAAGGTCGCGATTGCGTGTAATGCAATCTAGGTCAGAGTTGCGTGTAGTGCAATATCTATTTGGTGTTGCGTATAACATAATTCAAAAATTATTTCATTTATACATTAAACAAAATCTATACTTAATGTTGCGTAGAATAATTTCTACAAAACGAACTTGAAATTGTGTGTAACACGAGCCAAGAATAGTGTTGCGTATACTGCAAGCTAATACGGTGTTGCGTATAGTGCAAAATAATTTTGGTGTAGCATACAACACAAGACATCAATGAAATTAAAAGGAATAATTCTCATAAAATCTCGGGGTGTAACATTCCATGTAGAATTTGACCATGTCTCCGACCATGTGACTAATGACACATGTGATTAAGGCTTAGGTAGTACACGTCGTGTCTAGGGTTAACATTCCATGAAGTGTTACCCAAGAGAGAACCATGTCGTTTAGCTGTGTAGAAGAACTCAGACATGTGGGTGGTCTTACACGACCAGGTTGGGTATATGTACACGCCCATGTTGAAGTTTAAGGGAACACGCCGTGTAGGGGTTATACACGACGTGTACCCCCTTTTTTGTAAAACTTGATTGTTTTTCTTCTCTTGTTATTTTATTGCACTTATAAGTTTCATTCCTTGATAATATTGAACTGAGGTTTGCGCTTGACCATGCAGAGTCATGCCACCAAGACATCCTACAGTTGTATGCCAGATACATAGCAATGATCAGACACCAGAAATGGTAGATTGGGGACTTCTAGCAGATCCTCCCGTCGTTCCCATTGCACTAGCTGTTATACCAGACACAAGTGCTAATTCAAAGTTACAAGAAGGAATCAATAGGATTATATAGACCTATCAGGGAGAACTGCATCCTACCCCATCTATGGCAGAGTTGACGTGGGTGTTCCAGCAGCAGCTTCCTCCCAATTTCTCAAGGGATGGAAGAACTCAGGCTACAAAGTCATGGTTAGAAGCCATGTTGTCTATATTCGAGCATCTTGAGACACCTATTGAGATGAGGGTGAATCTCTCAACCTATATGCTTTGAGAATCCTCCAAGAGATAGTGGGATGTGATATCACAGGTGGGTCACCCACAAGTTATGGATTGGGATGAGTTCCAGTGGACCTTCTATGACTATTTCTACCTGAAGACCTTGATGGATGACTGATTCCGAGAGTTCATGGGTTTGGAATAGGGTACTATTTTGTTCATGGATTATTCTTCTCGCTTCATAGATCTGTAGCGCTTCACACCCATTCTAGGGTGTGATGAGTTATTTCTAGCCAGGAAGTTTGAGGATGGTCTCAGACATGACATCTGATCCCAGGTGAAAATCTTTAGGTTGAATTCTATGTCTTCTATAGTCAATCAGGTGCTGATCACTGAGTGTAATCTGAGGGAGTCTAGAGCTGTGAGCCAGGGCGGTTTGGCATCCAGAGTTGGTACTTTTCCGAATGATAGTAGGAAGCGCCACATGGAGTCTACGTGTGGAGATCCGAGTAGACGAGATAATCCTTCTGGTCTCTAGGTGGTATTCTACCAGTGTGGTAAGAGTGTGCATATAAGATCTCAGTGCCCGAGAGACCTAGTAGAGTGACGATCTTGCGACAAGATAGACTGTATTAATGGTTTTTTCCGTTTTTTCTCACTAGTATCTAGTGAAAAGGGTTTTGTCATGACCTTGTGTTCAGGACCCGGACCACCAGTTTGTCATGAGTTTGGGAACTGTAGTTCATCCAGCCATTCAAGCCAAGGGTGAGGTTTTGGCCATGGTAGTCAAGCTTTATGTTTTTAGCGATAGTAAGGTGTATCGACTGAGGATATTCAGACAGGGTTGTAGGGCCGTGGTACAGGTCTGAATTTTGAAGTGGAACAGACTCAGTAGAAGTAGGATCCCAGACCCACTATGGTTAGTGGTATGATTCAAGTTGCCATAGTTTTATCTTCTTCTCTTTTTGATATAGGGGATTCCCAAAATTTCATATATTTTTATATTTTAGAGAGTCTTGGGATCTGCATCCTTACTTCTGAGGATGCTATGATGCTAGACACTCCGTTGGGGATTAGAATGGCTAGTGTACATCAGTGCAAGGAGAGGTCTCTTGAGGTTGGTGGGTGTCACTTATTATGCGAACTATATATCATAGAGATGGTAGGAATTGATTTCATTCTTGGTATAGACTGGTTATTCTTTTTCTAGGCCTTTGTTGATGGCTATCACCATAGGGTGCATTTCACATCACCAGAGGGCGGGTCTTTTCTACAAAATGGTGAATGGGATGTCTAGGTTAGAAAAGATGGACCTGAGCATCTTGGGTTGGGTGGAATTACAACCCAGATTTCTAGTTTATATATGGATGACCAGGGGACTTCACAGATGGACATTCTTATAGTTTTGGATCATTTTAGGGATGTCTTTCTAGATGACTTTTCAGGTTTACCTCCGTAGTGAGAGATATATTTCTCTATTGAAATTTTTCTAGGAGTAGAACCGGTGTCCATTCCTCCTTATAGGATGGCTACACTAGAGTTACAAGATATAAATAAGAAATTAGAAGATTTTCAGGCAAGGGGTTTCATCCGACCCAGTATTTCTCTTTGGGGTTCACCTGTCCTTTTCATGAAGAAGGTGGATGGTACCCTTAGATTTTCTTGGATTACCAGAAGATGAACCAGTTGAGGGTCAAAAACTAGTATCCCTTGATGAGGATTGATGATCTCTTTGATCATATTTTAGGAGCCCACATATTCTCAAAGATTGACTTGAGATCTGGTTATCATCAATTATATGTTAGACTAATAGATATACTTCGTACAACTTTTCAGAGCAGGTATGGTCTATACGAGTATGTGGTTATGCCATTAGGTCTCATCAATGCACCAGCTATTTTTAGGGAACTGATGAACCAAGTATTCCATCCTTACTTGGACTCTTTTTTGGTTTTTTGTGTGGATGATATCCTGGTGTACTATCACAATCGATACGACCATGTCACCCATCTTGAGATCATTTTTTGTACACTGAGAGAGCATCATTTATATAACAAGCTCTCAAAATGTCACTTTTGGATGGACCAGATTCACTTCTTGTGTCATGTTATCTTAGATACATGAGTATCAATAGACCTAGAGAAAGTGAGAGCAATAGTTTCCTGGGAGATGCCAAAGAACTTATTTGTGTTATGGAGTTTTCTAGGGATGGCTGGTTACTACAGGCATTTATACAATATTTTTCATGCTTATCAGTGCCACTGACAGGCCTGACTAAGAAGGGCACGAGATACTCATGGACAGATTCTTATGAGTTAGCCTTTCAAGAGAATAAAAGGATATTAACATCTGCACTAGTACTAGTTTTTCCAAAGCTGGGAAAGAGTTACATTGTTTACTACGATGCATCAGGTATCGGGTTGGGAGTAGTGCTTATGAAATGGGAAGGAGTTGTTTCATATGGGTCTCGATAGTTGAGGCCACATGAGAGGAATTACTCAACCCACAATCTTGAGTTGGATACAGTTGTTCATGCTTGGAGATGTTGGAGAAATTATCTTTTGGGAGAGAATTTTATGGTATAAACTGACCACAAAAGTCTCAAGTATATCTTTACTCTATGAGATTTGAATTTTATACAACGAAGGTGGGTTGAGTACCTTTAGTCTTTTGAGTTTGATCTTGTCTATATGGTTGTTAAAGGAAACATGTTAGATGATGTTTTGAGTAGGAGGAATTAGATATAGGTAGTTCATGAGGCTTGTAGTGAGTGGCAGCTAATAGATCTGTTCTCTGATATGCATTTGGTGGTGCACAATAGATAGGGGTAGATGTTTCTTTCTTATATTGATGTTGCAGCTATCCTTATGGATCAAGTGCAAATGAGGCAACTATTATATTCCAAAGGCTTAGTCCTATGAGAGAGTGTGTCAGTAGAGGACCTTACTCCTGGGTGGACAGTAGGTGAGGAAGAGGTCCTGCATTTTCATGGGCATGTATGGGTGTTAGCAGACATACATAAGGAGCTGTAGTGAGATTTTCACTACTCAATTTGGGCAGTTCATCCTGGTGTCAGCAAGATGTATCAAAATCTACACCGTCAGTATTGTTGGCCAGGTATGAAGAGAGATGTTTCTAGTTTTGTGATGAGGTGTTCCACTTGTAAGCAGGTGAAGGCAGAGCATCAGCGATCGGTAGGGATTTTACCGCAGTTACCCATTCTTGAGTGGAAGTGGAATGATGTCACGATGGATTTTGTGAGAGGTTTAACAAGGTCACCTCGAGGGAATGGCCCAGTTTGGGTTGTCATTGACAGACTTACGAAGGTTTCACACTTCTTTCCAATCAAGGAGACCTTCAATGTTGATGATCTTGGAAGGTTGTACTTCCGAGAGATTGTATGCTTGCATGGGGTTACACACTCTGTAATCTCAGACAGGGATGCCCATTTTACTTCTTGTGTCTGGCAGGGACTACAGAGGGCTTTGGGTACACATGTACTTCTGAGTACAAGCTACCATCCCCAGATAGATGGCCAGTCTGACTGCATGGTTTAGGTGTTGGAGGACATGATTCGAGCATGCGTCCTGGATTTCGAGGGTTCATGGGAGAAACACATACCCCTGTATAGTTTTCCTACAATAATAGTTTTTAGGCGATGATTTAGATGACACATTATGATTCTTTGTATAGTAGGCCATGTTGAACACCCCTATGTTGGTTGGAGGCAGGAGAGACAACTGGGTTGGGACCTCATCTTGTCCAGGAGACCACTGAGGAGGTGGAGTTGATTCAGGAAAGGATGGCTACTGTATAATCTCACCAAAAATCTTATGTCGATCGACGGTGATGACCTCTGGAGTTCAAGGTTGGAGATTATGTTTTCCTACATGTCGCACCAAGGTTGGGACATAGAAGGATTAGGAGATAGGGAAATCTTTCACCGATGTACATTGGGCCATTTGAGTTTTTGGAGAGAGTCTGACCAGTTTCCTATCAGTTGAAGTTACCTCATAGGTACCAGGCTATGCATGACGTCTTCCACATTTCTCAACTATGATGTTAATTTTCAGACCCATCTCACGTTTTTCAACCTAAGGAGGTTGAGTTAGAGGTGGATGCATCCTTCAAGGAGAAACAAATATGAATTTTGTACTACAGTACAATGGTTCTCTATGGACGGTCTATTCCTCTAGTACATATGTTATGCTTGCACATGCGAGTATAGGATGAGACTTGGGAGAGTGATGCTGATGTATGATCACAATGGCTAGAGTTGTCTGAAGTTTCTTCTTTTCCACCTTTGGAAAGGAAATTCGGGGATGAATTTCTTTAAGGGGGGGGGGGGAAGTTTGTAAGAACCCAGATCTTCTTTTCAGGTATGGATCTTGTTTCAGGTTGTTTTTGGGGAGAAATGAAGAGTTTGGAAATTTTCTAAGTACATTTCGTGTATACTTGAGTACACGCCATGTACCTGATTTCTACGGGTGGCCGTGTATTGGCCATGTGATGGCCAAGTACATGGCCACGTGGACTGCCTAATGTGGGGGCCAATTGAGGCATGTACACAACATGTACATTAAATGAACATTCCATATAATTTTATTTTTTATTTGATTAATCATATCGGGGCCACGTTTAATCTCCATAAATCTATTCTTCTAGACATTACTCACGAAGGAGTGTACAAAATCGCCAAATATTCTCTAAGCCACCTATTTGTCATCCGTTCTCTGAATCAAACACAGTCAGTTGCGTTGGAATTGCATGAGTGAGTTCTTGGTTCTTTCTGAATATCATCCTAGGATTTCTGTTATTTCTCTAGTTATCCAAGGTTGAACTTTTTTGAAATTTTTGTTGATCTACGATGTTCTAGTCCAATTCAAGGGCTGATGTTTGAGAGTGTTCATCATACGACATCAAGGTAGGTGGTTTGTTTCCTTTAGGAGAAGGTATTTGATTTATATATTCCTAAGTGCCTATTACAAATGATTCAGGTATTCCGTGTTAAGGAATTGAACCGTGTTATTATATGCCTTATATTGATTGATAGATTAAGGGTTTTAATTGATATTTTATGCTAAATTTCATGTTTAGGGGACACCCCAGGGGTGCATCTTTCTTGTTCAATGTTTATGCCCATTTGTTCAAGGTTTCCAATGAGGCAGACCTTGTGTCCTTGCCTTGATTGTTAGGTTGGAATTCATTGCATAATTGTTGCTTGTTAAATGCATGTGTTATGCATTTCAAATGCTTATACTTGTAGTAGTTGAGATTACTTTGGGTTGTTGGATATTGTTTGTGAACGATTGTATTACACGTGGTTGTGAGAACATGGTGTAGTGATACCATAGGGGGAATTGAAATTGAGGGACTCCCTAGAGTGTCTGTTATATTTACATTGTGAGAACATAAGGGGTATTGACAGTGAGTGATCCCTTAGAGTGTGAATATAATATCCTTACGAGGCCATAAGGAGAATTGAAGTTGAGTTCTTCCTCAAAGAGTCTGTAGTTTATCGTTAAAAAACCACAGGGAGAATTGAAGGTGAGTGCTTAGTCAGAGAGTCATTTTTCATGAGACCAAGGGGGTTAGACAGTGTGGGCTTCCCTATAGGGTCATTATATCCTTATTGTTTTGATGATATGTTGAACCATAGGGGTTAGGCTCTGATAAATTTACTAGAGGGTTTATTTTTAATGATTGATTGTGACGAGTCAGCCAAGCCAAGGAACAAGCTTGGACTCGGTCTTACTTGATTGTTAGATGGAATTCCAAGACATCCGTTTTTCTTTTACACAGGGGATAAAAAGTTTAGGCTGGATCCCGAGGTTACATTATTGAATGGTCTGAATAATAAATAAATGTAAATGAATGTAATTTAAAATTGTAGAATTGTATACTTTTGATTAATTCCTTGTTTATTGCTTCATTTTTCATATTGCATGCTCTATATATTCACTGATAGTTAGGAAAAAATCTTTTGATGGTTTCATACCGGGATTCATCTCACACCCGATCTGGGTTATGCTTTTCGACCCAAACAAATTATATAGTTGTAGGTATAAATAAGGGAAAGTGCCTTTATACATTAGGTACTTGATTGATGTGGAGCTGGAGAGAATGAGACCAAGCTGTGGCTTGCGACGCTACAGGAGTTTACTTTTTTTCATTTGTACTTTGATTTAGTACTGTATTTATAGTAATGTGACTTGTTTGGATATTTTCCTAGAAAGATGTGACATGAATAATTTATATATGTTCTATAGTTGTTTATTTATCATCAGTCATGTACTGTTTACTTTTGTTGTATGATATTACTATTTCTGCTACTATTTAATATTTGTTTCCGCTGCGTTACTCTGCCAACATGGGAATAATTTTCCCACTATCACACCCAAGGACCTCGCCTCTAGTCGGCAACCTCTAGCATTCAGGAAAATTCACTTTAGGCCATGTGACCAACTAGGTATAGGGAACCTTTAGGCAGCACCAGGACTAGGGACGTTACAATCATATCCTCATATCATAACACAAGGAAAGGATATGAGTTTCATAAGCATTTTATAACAAAAATGAAAAACCAGAAATAGAAACAATAAAGACAGTAACATTAGATCATATCCTTAATAAATCATAAGAAACATCATAGGATATTTTTACAAATGAAAATTACTTCAAAAATCACTAGGACATGTCTTGAGGAAAATACAATTTTTTTGAAAATACTTTTTTAGAATAAAAAAGCGTCCAAAATATTGAGAAAAAAATTATTTTAAAATAATAAAGGAAATTTATAAATTAATATTTAAATAAAAGAGTATTCATGATGGCAGGAAATCCATTCATGCATTGTATGTTAAAACAAAAATTCCTTTCACATTTTTGGTACAAAGATGAATGTAACTCATTTGAAAAACGATAAGAAGGTTATTTTTAATACTTAGTAAATAAAGTAACATATAGTTAAAAAATTAATTTAAATAATATCTATAGAATATTAAAAATCTTCTAAAAATAATTTTAAATAACAATATGGACATGGAAGAAAATATTCTTGACTGAAGAGAAAAGCAAGGTCAGTTTTCCATTAAAACATTCCTTTAATATCTTGAGTATATAAAGAGTATAGAATGAAAGGAAAAAAATGAAATATAACAAAATAACCATAAGAGAAGAAAATATATAATATTTTTAAGATATAGATCACAAAATTTCATATTTGTAAAATTTAAGTAGAAATAATCTCGAAAAAATGTGATTGTAACATAAAACACTTATCATTGTAGTAAATTTCTAATTATAATCCCCATTAAAGAAATAAATTCAAATAAAACATTAAATTACATTTTCATAAGGATATTGATGATACAAAATATCAATGGGGCGGTAGATACAAATCATAAAAGAATATAGGTGTATAACATCAAACATGTATCATTGAAACAAAATAAAGATGAAGAACCCATACGACTTTAGTAATTTTTGAAACAAAAGTCATTCAAATATTGAAAATAAAATGGTTCTATAAATTCCTTGAATTAAATAATTTATTAGTAAAAATACCTTATTTTGAAGTATATATACAATATAAATAATAAATTGGTTCATAAAATTAAAACATGCCTTAATGGGGATAAATTGAGATGAAACCCTTACCTAATGTTTGTCTTGCTTCCTAAGTGATCTAACCTCATGAATAATAAATTTAAATTATTATAACTATATAAAAACCATAATAATAACTATAATACCATACATGGTTTACTTATAACATCTTATCACCTGTTAATTAAAATTATTTCATTATCATCATCATTTCGAATGTTAACTACGTTTTTCATGTATGTTTTGGTTCAGAGGTTATGGTTCTTGAACTTTGATCATAGTTCCTTCATATCAAGAATTTTAATAATGATATAATTTTAATATATATTTATGATATAAATATTTATAACCATTTATATAAATCATTAATGAAAAATTAATTAAATAATTACATGGATACAATTGTCTGTATACAAATACGAGTGGTGTTTCCATTTTTTAATTGATGGATCCAAAGAGAGGTAAATATTAATTCATCTTTAAAAAATAATTATTATAACATAAATATAATATATAAATATTAAATCTAATATAATAATCAACCATGAATTATGGTGGTGGAAAATGATTCATATCGCTACGTGGAGGTGGTAGTCCATACGTACGCACGATCGATACTTTCATATCCCATTAGATTGAGAAGATGTGGTAAATTTTTATGACATAATAATAATGGATTTTTTTATATTTATGATATTATATTTATCATTTTTTATGGATAATATTTTTTAGAATAAGTATAATAATAAATAAAATTGAAAGATCTTGGTTAAAATATATACCTCTTCTTTTAGAGACCTCCTTTGGCTTACTTTTTAAGCCTTGAAGGATTAGTTTTAGGAGAAGAATAAAAAATATTAGTTGAAGGGAAGGATTCTATAAAGTTATTTTGAGGATTTATTTTTCTATCTATAAGGATCAATGTGTGTGAATAATGGAGGAGAATAGGTACCCTTTAATAAGTGAGGGGGGACACAAATGGAATTTTTAAAATGATTTCAATGATTTAAGATCACTTTCATGGGAATGTAGATCTAAATGTATTGGTATTAAAATTAAGGATAATATAAAGTTAAAATATATTCAAAAATTAAGAATTTTATAGGATTTTTTGTCAATACTACCCTTATATTGGGCTTTAACCCCTGGTAAACTCATTTTAGCATTAACCGTGATAACAAAATTTTACAGATTTTTATGATTCACTATGAAAAAAATTAAGTTGAAAATATTAAATTATATTAATTATGATGATTAAAAAATTAAATCCATTTTAACACATCAAATTCATATATGGGACAAAATTTAATTTTAATTAATCCTACAAACTGTAATGAAAACCCATTTTCAAAAAATGATTTTTAAGAATAAAACTTAATTTACTTCCATTACGTACCTTGTAAAATCCATAAAATGAATGTTAAAATAATATATTGAATTCATAATCTATAAATTTCATTAAATAAATTAATCAATATATTTGTATATTATATTAATTTAGTAAGATAAAAACACATTGAATGAATAAATATAACTTTTATAAAAAACATGTTTTAATCTAAAAAATTAACTTATACTAAAAAAAAGTATAATTATGATAATTTGGTAATTAATTATTTTATTTATAATTAAAGATAAATTATTCAAGTTTAATATCAAATTAAAAAGATAATGGTACATTTACTTGAAGGGAAATGATATTTTTTACAAAAATATGTATTTTTCACTATTCACTGAAAATTATATCTTTTTAGAAAAATTAGAAAAACTCACACTAAGATAATATTTAAAAGATAATTTCAAAAATGATATACATGTAAAAAAATAAAATATCTAGAAATAACATAAATTATTTATAAATTTTCCATGAAAAATGTGATAAAAATTATTTTCGAAAAAAATATATTTTTAAAGCCTAAAACGACTTTACCAACAATTGAGAACTTATTTACTACGAATTAATAAATAAATTTGCATTAATAAAAACCTTTATACATTTTTTTATAATTTTTAATTACTATTCATAATTTAAATTTAATGGCTAGGTTATAATGGTTTACTATATCGTAGTTCAAATAGACTCGGGATTGAGTGTAAGGAAATATATCAAATAATATATGTTTTATTTCAAAGGAAATACATATAAAATCATAGGTTTTTACATTATATCCCCCTAAAAATAAATTTCACCCTATAAATTCTATCAATAAGGTTTAAAAAATGAGGATATCTCTGCCTCATCACATACTCTAGTTCCCATATAGATTCATAAATTTTAGGATACTCCAAAGAACTTTAACCAAGTGAGTAGTCTTGTTCTATAGAAATTTATATCTAAAATCAAAGATTTATACCCATTTTTCTTCATAGGAATGATCATGATCCAATGGTGTAAACTTTGAGTTTGTTTCATGTAAAGGATCAAGTATATACTTAATCAACAAAGATACATTGAACAAATCATGAACATAAGTTAGGTTTGTTGGGTGTTCCAAGAGATAAGTTTAAATACCCACCTTATCAAGAATATAAAATGAACCAATATACATTGGGATTAGATTTACCTTATTTCCAAATCTCATAGCATTATTCCATGGATAAATTTACAAGAAAACCTTGTCAGCAATATTGAATTCCATATCCTTCTGAAAATTGTTATTACAACTCTTTTATTGACTTTGTGATGCCTTGATGTGCTAATAAATGGCCCAAACATTCTCTTACATTTCTTTAGATAAACTAGGTACCAATTTATTTCATTATCTAACATCATACCAGTATGTCATAGTACTAAATGTATTTCTATAGTGTAATTTATAAGTAGACATATGAATTTTTGAGTGAAAGTTATTTTCTATGAAAACTAGGCTAGAGAAAAGGTGTTGAAACCAACCACATTAGAAATCTTGAGAACATGATCAAAAAATATCCTCAAGGGGTTTAATGGTCCTCTTAAACTGACCATCATTCTAGGGATGGTAAGTAGTACTAAAACACAACTCTATATCTAGAGATTATGGAATAATTCTATATAACTTCAAGTTATGTAACACCCCAAGCTTCTACGGTACGTTTCCCTTCGAATAATGCGATAGCGTGTGTTGTACGCAACCTCGAGTTCTAACACACACCACAACTAATTAAAATAGCCGTTGTGAATAGTAATACCTACTTTTTGAAATCATATATATTTTATATTTCAAAATGGACTTCATTTTTGGATTCGGAATATCGAAATTATCCTAAGGTGAAATTTTGGTACTTTTCGGATAACTTTCATATTTTGATGAATAGTGAAAATTACTAAATTTTAATTAAAAACAACTTTTTTAATCAAAATAATTAACAATGATAAATTATGAATTTGAGTGGTTTTAAAGTATATTTAGAATATATTTTTACCATTTAATATAATTTTGTTCATTGGACATAATTTTACAATTAAACCGAACATAAACAAGTGTCAATCTTTTGATAGTTATTATCTCTTAAAAACACGCTTTTTGTTTTGACAGCGGGAATTAATTTTAAATTAATTTCTGCCACTTCTGTGTTTTGAATTTAGGAAAATGGATTCCATATTTGGAATCAGGATTTTCAAATTGTGTAAATAGGTAACTTTTATTTTTAGACATTTTGAATAATTACTGCGGTAAATATTTTATTTACCATGGTTAAGGGTAAATCCGGTAAATAAGGGTTAAAAAAATAATATTATAATAATACTAAATTACCCTAAAAACGTGTCTTAACCCTATTGGTTGATAGATGGTCGACCATGGGCATCTTTGTGTCTATTTTGGGACCCCATGGATCCACTTGTAAGTGATAATGACACTTTATTTTAATTTAGTTAAAATGAATACAAAAATGACACAAGCATATATCTTTTAGAACAACAATTTTTACATAGGGTTATATATGTTGGATTTTAGATTATAAATATTCATTAGAAATCTAAAAAGATTTTCTACATAATGATATTTTATTTATAATTTTTAGACATTAAATAATTTATTTTATTTATGACACAATGATGATGCAGTAATTACTATAATAGTGAAAAATTAAAATAATTGATATTATAAATACCCAAATAAATATAATATGAAACTTTTAATGAATTAAACTAATTTTCTAGGCTAATATGATATATTAGGATTGAGTTAATGGACTTTGTTCGAAGTAATCAATCTGTTATGAGTTTCACAAAAATCAACTATTGAATAGTGTCAAAATTGACATAAAAGAGTTCTTAAAACAAATATTATATTATTAATTGATATTAAATTCCTAAATATCTACGTTTCGGCCAAGAGACTTATATTATGATAGGTTAATCATTAATGGACCACTTGGGGGTCGCTTGGATGTATATAGTAAGTTTATTAACCATATTATATAAAAATACAAAGAGACATTGTAAAAGTGAAACTAATTAACTTAGAGTTAATACTTAAAGATAAGGTTAATATAAGTACCCAAACCTGTCTAAATTCTATTGGATGAGTTGTTTTCGACCTATCCCCACCTCATCCTTTGAATAATAAGCTTTGGAGCCATTAGAAACCGAATATGAATTTATTATAAATTAATATTTCTAGCTTTTCCAAAGGTGCCCCTCACCCCTCTTATAAAAAGGGCACTCCTCCTTCTCATTTCTTCACACCTTAAAAGCCTTTTGGTTCGGCCAAACACTGCCCAAATACTCTCTCAACATCCCTCACTACAACCTAGAGGCCTTAGTTTGATCATAAAGCCAACCTAAGGAGCCCTTTTGATCAAATCAAAAGGAAGAACCCGAAGAAGAGGTAATGATTTCACCACCCTTTTCTAAGTTCCTTTCTTCTTCCACTTCTTCCTCCTTTGTTCTTACCATTCTGAAATAATAACTCCAGTATCTCACATATACTGTGATGTTATTATAAATATGGTACAATCATATTCAGTATTCTATCCACCCTTTGAATAACATGTCACCATACGTGCGTACGTACGGCTTACCGTCTCCACGTCGTGGTGTAATTGTTATTCAATATAATATTATTTGGATGGGTATAATAATGATGTGTAACTCATGTAAATAATAAATATAACATGTTAATGATTCTGTATATATGATATACCATCCATTTATATATTATTTTAATATCAAAAGAATGATATTGTCGCTCGTGCGTACGTACGGACTACCGTCTCCACGAACGCGATGAGATTCATTCTCCATCGTAACCATTAAAGCGTAATTATCATTTTATGATTTAAAAATGATGTTTAAGGACTTGATATCATTCTGGATATGAATAATATACAACCTATCCTTTACAAACATGTCTTACGTAACAAAACATATGAAAGAAAACAAGTAAGTTAACACCCGAAACAACGATAATACTAAGATATTATTATCAAATCAATATTAAAAGATCATATATGATATCATATTAATGTATATGATTCTTGTATAATTTAATAACAATTATTTCACCATTATACAGGAGGTTATCCTACCACAACCAAGGAAAAGTACAAGGTAAGGGTTATTTCACAATCTCTTCATTATCCGAGGTTGTTTATATGTAATAATCTACTGGGATCTCTTTATCATCCACATCCATGTTTCTTAAAAATGTATTTCAAAACATTTTTACTATTTAAAAGAATATGGGTTAAAGTCATTTATACCCTTTTTTGACTTTTTATAAGAGGTTTATAAAGGAATCTTTCCGTCGTTTTCAAAACAAGGTCCTTTTTAACATTTTCGACAGAATTGAGGTAAGAATGTTTTTTTAACATATACGGCGGGTGCAGTTATTTTACGCCGTTATAAAATCTTCAAAGCTTTCCTTACAAGCTTATAAGAATATTTTCAAAGAAAATTTTTTATTTTATATGGATCTTAAATGATTTCAAAATAAAAGGAGATATTTCTTTAAAAAGAATTTTGATTTCATCTATGTCAACATCCTTTGATGGATTTTAAGATTATTTGAAGTTGATTTATTATGATACAAAACTTCTATATTGTATTGAAGGTTTTGTGATATGTTTGACTGTGGATGTGCTATTTTTATACCATTCATAGTTTATTGTGAAAGTATTGACATTTCGTATGCTAGTTTTAATACGAATGTTTATGTTATGTTTAAACCTTTTCATATGGGAATGCATTGGACTTAATAAGTGACGGGTGGAGCCCGCTATAGCTCCTCGATGCATCGGTAGGTCTCATGAGACAAACTAGTGTCTTGGCACAAGGCCTTGACAAAATCTTATTTGTAGTCTTGGCACGAGGCCTTGGCTATGTGGTTATGATAGTCTGGCATTATGCATTCCAACATTATGAAAGTGGTTATTGATTTTTGCATGTGATTATTCGATTAGTAGAATATCCATGTGAATAAGTAAATGGCATTATTTAATTTTATTTATGCCATACCATGTTGAAAGTTCATGTTTGAATGGCTTTTGTTTTAGTTATACATTGCCTTAAAAGTTTATTCTTATTTATGAAAGTTTCCGCTATATTGTTATCCTTACTGGGCATTTGAGCTCACCCCTTTTCTATGTTTTATTTTTCCCAGGAAGTGAAGAAGTAAGTTATGAATGACCTGCAGGGATATTATGTGGGGATATGAGTGTGGATTATGGAGACAATATGTTGTTGTAGTAGTTTTTCGTTTAATGATGTAATGTAAAACTTATGAATATATCTAGTGTTTCCAAGGCTACTAAACCAATCGGTCTTTCGAGATTTGATCTTTCTTGTGATCATGCCAATGTTATGTAATTAATGCACCGACTCTGGGTAGCTGGGGTCGGGGCGTTACAGTTGGTATCAGAGGAAGTTTAGTACAAACCTTGGAAGCTAGATTTAGATAAACTCTGATTAGAGCACGTAGACCTAAGATGAACTTTGAGGATTAGTATAGAAGAACTTCCTAGAATTTTGGTATTGTAGAGATTTTGTGAGTTTTCCGAGCAATACATCCCTGTCTGGATACGAGCAGGTAGAGGCGGCTCTGGCACAGATGTACCTAGGGGTAAAACCCGAAAACACCGCTTTGAGCTAGACTCGAACGGGAACTGGTGCACGACAACGGGCCTTGCTGCACTCTTGGTTACGACACTCCCGGGGGATATGCTTAGGATAACTCTCATTATCTTTACAAATCATTATGAAGGGTTTATGAGTATATACTTCCTCAAAGAAAAACATTTTTATGATTATGGATTATATCCATAAATAGTTCAATTTATGTTAAGTGTTTTATAAGTATGGGATTATGTATTTTGATTCATAAACTGATCTAGTTTATGCCATTGTTTAGAAATGGCGCCTAGTGGAAGAAATGGAAACCGTATCAATGCACGCACTCCATGTAGGGATTGCCCTCCTGCTCAAGATAATTATAGTGGGACTGGTGATGCAACTAGTGCTGATCAGCTAATCACCGTACTGGGACAACTTACTCAGGTTATGAATAATAACCTTACCCGTATGGAGCACCCTGATCCGCAGCGTGGAGGATCAATGTTAGATCGATTCATGAGACCACAACCACCAACGTTCAATGGGAGTACAAATCCCTTAGTAGCTGAGCAATGGATATTTTCCCTAGAGAAAATATTTCAGGCTTTGGGGTGTAGTGAAAGGGAAAAAGTTACCATGGCAGTTTACCGCCTCACTGGAGATGCTGATCAATGGTGGTCATTGATTCAAAACATGAAGGAAGATGATGAAGTATCAAACATGGAATGGATGGAGTTCAAAGATATGTTTTTAGAAAAATACTTTCCTCGCGACCATCGAGCAGATATGGAAAGCCAATTTCTGAGTCTGAGACAAAAGGAGGATGATAATGTCACAAAGTATGAGGCTAACTTTACAAGGTTAGCGAGGTACGCTGGTGATTATATTCGCAACCCAAGAAGTAAGATTGATCGTTTCTTTGATGGGTTAAAACCATTTCTCCGTCGAGCATTAGTCTCACAATCCTTTTCATCATACGAAGACATTGTCTCATGTGCTATAAAGACCGAAAAAAAATTCTCTAAGTCTTATGACTTTAAAGCAAAGCAAGAGAAGAAGAGACCTGCTGATCAATCTGGGAATGGAAATAAGGGGAAGAAGGGAAAGGTTGAATATCCATCTTGTGGTAAGTGCGGGAAGAAACACCCCGGTGCTTGCCTGAAGGGAATGGGAGTCTGTTACAAGTGTGGTGAAAAAGGCCACCAAGCTCATGATTGCAAGGGGAAGAAGGAAGCTACCAAGGTTCAGTGCTACAATTGCAGGGAGATGGGGCATTATGCAAATGCATGTCCTAAGCGTCAGGAGAACTTACCTCAGAAAAGGCCAAGGGATCAAGGCCAGGCTTATGCTATCACTACTGCTGAGGTAGAAACTCCAAAAGACGTGGTGGCAGGTAATTTAATGGTTTCCTCAAGTTTAGCAAATGCATTATTTGATTCTGGATCATCGCATTGTTTCATATCTTCCCAGTTTGCTAAGAAAATTAGATATTTCCAATTTTATTTAATAAGGGAGTTGTCAGTTAAAACTCCTAAGGGAAGTATCGTTGCAACAAAGTTTTGTGAATCAGTTCCCATTAGAGCACATAAATTTTCTTTATCTGCTGATTTCATCGTCATACCTATGATTGAGTTTGATATAATCCTCGGTATGGACTGGCTTTCGGACTATGATGTGAAGATTTATTGTAAGAAGAAAGAGGTTACGATTCATGATGATAATGATAAGGAGCACCTTATTTTTAGAGCAGAATCGTCACCACCTAATTCTTATTTAGACCCACCCCCAGTAGCTCAACTTAATTCAATTATTAGGGAGGAAGAGAATGAAGTAACTATCGGTGAGGAAAGGAATGTTCAAATAGAGGATGTACCTGTTGTGAAAGAATTTGTAGATGTATTTCCGGAAGATTTACCTGGACATCCTCCAGAACGAGAAGTTGAGTTTTCTATTGATTTGATTCCTGGATCAAGGCCTATATCGAAGACCCCTTATAGAATGGCCACTGTAGAGTTAGTCGAACTAAAGAAACAACTAGAGGAATTGAGTAATAAGGGATTTATTCGCCCTAGTGTTTCTCCATGGGGAGCCCCTGTTCTTTTTGTTAAAAAGAAAGATGGATCTATGAGGTTATGTATCGACTACAGGGAGATCAATGCTATAACGATAAAGAACAAGTATCCCCTACCTAGTATTGATGATTTATTTGACCAACTGCATGGAGCTCAATACTTTTCAAAGATTGACCTTCGATCTGGATACCATCAGTTGTGTGTGAAGAAGGAAGACATTCCGAAAACAGCATTTCGAACCAGGTACGGGCATTACGAGTTTACTGTAATGCCGTTTGGATTGACTAATGCACCCTCTGTATTCATGGATCTGATGAATAGAGTCTTCAAGGAGTATCTCGATGAATTTGTGGTGGTATTTATTGATGATATCTTGGTATACTCCAAAACCTACGAAGATCATGAAAATCACTTGCGCATTATCTTGAAGACTCTGAGGAGGCATGAATTATATGGGAAGTTTAGCAAGTGTGAATTCTGGCTTCAGGAGATTTCTTTTCTTGGCCATATTGTCTCTAAAGATGGAATCTCTGTTGATCCTTCTAAGACCAAGGCAATCCAAGAATGGCTAGCACCTACGAGTATAACTGAGGTACGTAGTTTTATTGGTTTGGCAGGTTATTATCGACGTTTCGTCCAGAATTTTGCCCGATTGGAAAACCCATTAACGAAGCTCACACGTAAAGGGGTTAAATTTGTTTGGACAAAAGAGTGTGAAGAATGTTTCGAAGAACTGAAGAGAAGATTAGTCAATGCTCCTATATTGACTCTACCATCGGGGAATGATGGGTTCGTTATTTATAGTGATGCATCAAAGAAAGGACTTGGCTGTGTCCTTATGCAGAATGATAGAGTTATTGCCTATGCATCACGACAGTTGAAAATTCATGAACAAAACTATCCTACTCATGATCTCGAGTTAGCAGCAGTGATCTTTGCTTTGAAGATATGGAGGCACTACCTCTATGGTGAAAAATGTGAGATTTATACTGATCACAAGAGTTTGAAGTATATTTTCTCACAAAAAGAACTCAACATGAGGCAAAGGAGATGGCTTGAATTACTCAAGGATTATGATTGCACGATACACTACCACCCAGGGAAGGCAAACAAGGTGGCAGATGCTTTGAGTAGAAAAGACCATGGAGTTTTGAACAATATGAGAATTGAAAGGGATCCAATTTTCATGGAGCTAGTGAAGATGGACATGGGAATAACCAGGGAAGGTGAAACATCAATGCTTTTTCAAATGGTTGCCAAACCATCTTTAATAGAAAGGATTAAGAGTTCTCAGACTGATGATGAAGAATTCCAAAAGAAGATTAAAGCTGTGAATGATGGGAGATTGAGAGACTTTGCGTATGAAGGTGGAATTTTGAAATTCGGGAAGAGACTTTGTGTTCCCAATATACCTGATCTAAAAAGGGAATTGCTGGATGATGCTCATAGTTCCAATTTCTCTATACACCCTGGGAGCACCAAAATGTATAGAGATTTGAAGGAACATTTTTGGTGGGACAACATGAAGAGGGAGATTGCTGATTTTGTGTCAAGATGTATGGTTTGTCAACAAGTGAAAGCTGGAAGGCAACAGCCTGGAGGAGTCATGCAACCTCTTCCCATACCGGAGTGGAAATGGGACAATATTACGATGGACTTTGTCATGGGGCTACCAAAGACTCCTAGAAGGAACGATGCAATATGGGTTATTGTTGATCGTCTTACCAAGTCAGCACATTTTCTTGCTATAAGAGAAGATCTACCCCTGGAACGTCTAGCAAGACTATACATTAATGAAGTTGTGAGACTTCATGGTGTACC
Source organism: Viscum album (assembly GCA_963277665.1). Classification (NCBI taxonomy): domain Eukaryota; kingdom Viridiplantae; phylum Streptophyta; class Magnoliopsida; order Santalales; family Viscaceae; genus Viscum; species Viscum album. Next base: position 2,100,074,671 of record OY728130.1, on the reverse strand, counting down.
CATATCGATTGTTTCTGATCGTGATCCCCGTTTTACTTCAAGATTTTGGAAAAGTCTTCAGAAATCCCTGGATACTGAACTTCATTTGAGCACTGCTTACCACCCTCAGACAGACGGACAATCAGAACGGACTATTCAAACCTTAGAAGACATGTTGAGATCTTGCTCACTTGATTTTCAGGGTATGTGGGATCAATATTTACCTCTGGTAGAATTTTCCTATAACAATAGCTTCCATTCGAGTATTCAGATGGCACCATATGAAGCGTTATACGGAAAGAGATGTCGTACACCAACCTGTTGGGATGACGTTGGTGAAAGAAAACTTGTAGGCCCAGAACTGGTGGAGGAAACGGTGGAAAAGGTGAAGGTAATCCAAAATCACATTAAAGCAGCTCAAAGTAGGCAGAAGAGCTATGCCGATAATCGAAGGAAGGATTTGGAATTTCAAGTCGGTGATCATGTTTTCCTGAAGGTATCTCCGTGGAAGGGAGTCATACGTTTTGGTAAGAAAGGTAAATTGAGTCCCAGGTACATCGGACCTTTCGAAATTCTAGAACGAATTGGGGCTGTAGCTTACCGATTGGCAATGCCGCCAAGTCTCTCCAAAGTTCACGATGTGTTCCACGTATCTCTGTTGAGAAAATACATTCCTGACCCAACGCATGTACTCACCTATGAGGAATTAGAACTGGAACCGGATCTGTCTTATTGTGAAGAGCCCGTCAGGATTCTTGATACAAGAGAACAAGTACTGAGAAACCGGACGACGCGTCTGGTAAAAGTTTTGTGGAGAAATCATAAGATGGAAGAGGCAACGTGGGAACCCGAGGAACTTATGATGAAGAACCACCCGAGTCTTTTTATGCAGTAATACCCTAGAAATTGCGAGGACGCAATTATTTGAAGGAGGGGAGAATGTAACACCCCAAGCTTCTACGGTACGTTTCCCTTCGAATAATGCGATAGCGTGTGTTGTACGCAACCTCGAGTTCTAACACACACCACAACTAATTAAAATAGCCGTTGTGAATAGTAATACCTACTTTTTGAAATCATATATATTTTATATTTCAAAATGGACTTCATTTTTGGATTCGGAATATCGAAATTAGCCTAAGGTGAAATTTTGGTACTTTTCGGATAACTTTCATATTTTGATGAATAGTGAAAATTACTAAATTTTAATTAAAAACAACTTTTTTAATCAAAATAATTAATAGTGATAAATTATGAATTTGAGTGGTTTTAAAGTATATTTAGAATATATTTTTACCATTTAATATAATTTTGGTCATTGGACATAATTTTACAATTAAACCGAACATAAACAAGTGTCAATCTTTTGATAGTTATTATCTCTTAAAAACACGCTTTTTGTTTTGACAGCGGGAATTAATTTTAAATTAATTTCTGCCACTTCTGTGTTTTGAATTTAGGAAAATGGATTCCATATTTGGAATCAGGATTTTCAAATTGTGTAAATAGGTAACTTTTATTTTTAGACATTTTGAATAATTACTGCGGTAAATATTTTATTTACCATGGTTAAGGGTAAATCCGGTAAATAAGGGTTAAAAAAATAATATTATAATAATACTAAATTACCCTAAAAACGTGTCTTAACCCTATTGGTTGATAGATGGTCGACCATGGGCATCTTTGTGTCTATTTTGGGACCCCATGGATCCACTTGTAAGTGATAATGACACTTTATTTTAATTTAGTTAAAATGAATACAAAAATGACACAAGCATATATCTTTTAGAACAACAATTTTTACATAGGGTTATATATGTTGGATTTTAGATTATAAATATTCATTAGAAAGCTAAAAAGATTTTCTACATAATGATATTTTATTTATAATTTTTAGACATTAAATAATTTATTTTATTTATGACACAATGATGATGCAGTAATTACTATAATAGTGAAAAATTAAAATAATTGATATTATAAATACCCAAATAAATATAATATGAAACTTTTAATGAATTAAACTAATTTTCTAGGCTAATATGATATATTAGGATTGAGTTAATGGACTTTGTTCGAAGTAATCAATCTGTTATGAGTTTCACAAAAATCAACTATTGAATAGTGTCAAAATTGACATAAAAGAGTTCTTAAAACAAATATTATATTATTAATTGATATTAAATTCCTAAATATCTACGTTTCGGCCAAGAGACTTATATTATGATAGGTTAATCATTAATGGACCACTTGGGGGTCGCTTGGATGTATATAGTAAGTTTATTAACCATATTATATAAAAATACAAAGAGACATTGTAAAAGTGAAACTAATTAACTTAGAGTTAATACTTAAAGATAAGGTTAATATAAGTACCCAAACCTGTCTAAATTCTATTGGATGAGTTGTTTTCGACCTATCCCCACCTCATCCTTTGAATAATAAGCTTTGGAGCCATTAGAAACCGAATATGAATTTATTATAAATTAATATTTCTAGCTTTTCCAAAGGTGCCCCTCACCCCTCTTATAAAAAGGGCACTCCTCCTTCTCATTTCTTCACACCTTCAAAGCCTTTTGGTTCGGCCAAACACTGCCCAAATACTCTCTCAACATCCCTCACTACAACCTAGAGGCCTTAGTTTGATCATAAAGCCAACCTAAGGAGCCCTTTTGATCAAATCAAAAGGAAGAACCCGAAGAAGAGGTAATGATTTCACCACCCTTTTCTAAGTTCCTTTCTTCTTCCACTTCTTCTTCCTTTGTTCTTACCATTCTGAAATAATAACTCCAGTATCTCACATATACTGTGATGTTATTATAAATATGGTACAATCATATTCAGTATTCTATCCACCCTTTGAATAACATGTCACCATACGTGCGTACGTACGGCTTACCGTCTCCACGTCGTGGTGTAATTGTTATTCAATATAATATTATTTGGATGGGTATAATAATGATGTGTAACTCAGGTAAATAATAAATATAACATGTTAATGATTCTGTATATATGATATACCATCCATTTATATATTATTTTAATATCAAAAGAATGATATTGTCGCTCGTGCGTACGTACGGACTACCGTCTCCACGAACGCGATGAGATTCATTCTCCATCGTAACCATTAAAGCGTAATTATCATTTTATGATTTAAAAATGATGTTTAAGGACTTGATATCATTCTGGATATGAATAATATACAACCTATCCTTTACAAACATGTCTTACGTAACAAAACATATGAAAGAAAACAAGTAAGTTAACACCCGAAACAACGATAATACTAAGATATTATTATCAAATCAATATTAAAAGATCATATATGATATCATATTAATGTATATGATTCTTGTATAATTTAATAACAATTATTTCACCATTATACAGGAGGTTAACCTACCACAACCAAGGAAAAGTACAAGGTAAGGGTTATTTCACAATCTCTTCATTATCCGAGGTTGTTTATATGTAATAATCTACTGGGATCTCTTTATCATCCACATCCATGTTTCTTAAAAATGTATTTCAAAACATTTTTACTATTTAAAAGAATATGGGTTAAAGTCATTTATACCCTTTTTTGACTTTTTATAAGAGGTTTATAAAGGAATCTTTCCGTCGTTTTCAAAACAAGGTCCTTTTTAACATTTTCGACAGAATTGAGGTAAGAATGTTTTTTTTAACATATACGGCGGGTGCAGTTATTTTACGCCGTTATAAAATCTTCAAAGCTTTCCTTACAAGCTTATAAGAATATTTTCAAAGAAAATTTTTTATTTTATATGGATCTTAAATGATTTCAAAATAAAAGGAGATATTTCTTTAAAAAGAATTTTTATTTCATCTATGTCAACATCCTTTGATAGATTTTAAGATTATTTGAAGTTGATTTATTATGATACAAAACTTCTATATTGTATTGAAGGTTTTGTGATATGTTTGACTGTGGATGTGCTATTTTTATACCATTCATAGTTTATTGTGAAAGTATTGACATTTCTTATGCTAGTTTTAATACGAATGTTTATGTTATGTTTAAACCTTTTCATATGGGAATGAATTGGACTTAATAAGTGACGGGTGGAGCCCGCTATAGCTCCTCGATGCATCGGTAGGTCTCATGAGACAAACTAGTGTCTTGGCACAAGGCCTTGACAAAATCTTATTTGTAGTCTTGGCACGAGGCCTTGGCTATGTGGTTATGATAGTCTGACATTATGCATTCCAACATTATGAAAGTGGTTATTGATTTTTGCATGTGATTATTCGATTAGTAGAATATCCATGTGAATAAGTAAATGGCATTATTTAATTTTATTTATGCCATACCATGTTGAAAGTTCATGTTTGAAAGGCTTTTGTTTTAGTTATACATTGCCTTAAAAGTTTATTCTTATTTATGAAAGTTTCCGCTATATTGTTATCCTTACTGGGCATTTGAGCTCACCCCTTTTCTATGTTTTATTTTTCCCAGGAAGTGAAGAAGTAAGTTATGAATGACCTGCAGGGATATTATGTGGGGATATGAGTGTGGATTATGGAGACAATATGTTGTTGTAGTAGTTTTTCGTTTAATGATGTAATGTAAAACTTATGAATATATCTAGTGTTTCCAAGGCTACTAAACCAATCGGTCTTTCGAGATTTGATCTTTCTTGTGATCATGCCAATGTTATGTAATTAATGCACCGACTCTGGGTAGCTGGGGTCGGGGCGTTACAAGTTAAACCTCAGATCTCGATTAGATATAGTAAAATATGATACTCCATGTAACCTTACCATTATTTAATTTATATCATAGAATAAATAGATAAATATTCTCTCATAGCAATTAAGTTCCCTAAATTCACATTGTGATCAACTAAAAGAAAAATAAAATTACATCCTTTATATGTTTTGGTGAGTCCAATGATGAAATACATGGTGATGTTTTTCCATTTCCATTATTTTATGGGTAATGGTTGTAACATCTGTATATAATTATATATCTTACCCTAGAATTTATAACATACCATGCACCAATATACATACTCCACAATATCCATATTCTTGTTATCTCACCATAAATACTCTTTTGTATCTCTATGAATATTCAAATATCTATGATCAATATAGAATGATGAGCTATGAGATTCTTCAAACAGTTTATTATTCAGGTATATTGTTGATAGGACACATACTTGGTTCCAAAACCTTATCATTCCATCATAATCAAGGTTGAACTTGGGAACATTTCATACCTTCTTTTATTGATATATATCCTCCTTTTGTACATCTTTAATCATTACATGGATTTATGGTTGAACACTAAGTCAATAAAGATAACATTTCTCCCATTCCTGTGAGATTTCAAGGTATATAATTTGAAAATCCCTAAATATTTTATCTTTTATGATATTCATTATAGATAATCAAGTATTATCCTTTCAACTGAAAGCATTAGCCACTTTGTTTTCCTTCTTAAGGATGTAGTGTATTGATCAGTCATAATATTTAATTAACTACAATCATATTTTGTGGTGTATATTCAACTATTTTTGGATGAATATATAATTTAAAATATTATTATAAATATATATTTCACACCATTATTCATAAAGATAATTCCTCCATACGTTTAATGAAAATATTACCACTGGTAACTCCATGTCAGGAGTTAGGTAACTTTTCCCTTGAACCTTCAATTGGCATGATCCATAAGCTATCCTTATATCATTCTACTAGAGAAAAAATACCATCCCTTTCTTTGATTCATCACTATAAATCACAAACCCTTCTCCACTGTAGGGTGGTATGACAACATGTGCACTAACCAACATTCTATTTAGTTCCTTGAAATTTTCTACACACTCATTAGTCCTATGGAACTTAAATCCCTTATGAGTTAACATGGTGAGTGTATTAAATATCCATGAAAAATAATTTACAAAGAGTTGATAATATCCATCCAATCCAAAAAGAACTACATCTTTTAGTTATAGTGATTGCTCTGGGGTAAATTTAAATAATGTCTATCTTTGATGGATCCAATGATATACCTTCTCTTGAGATTATATGACCCAAAAATGAAACTTTCAACGACAAAAATCCAAACTTTGAATGTTTTTCATACAACTACCCTTTCTTTAGGGTGTTCATAAAAATCCTCAAGTGATCTTCATTCCCCAATTTTTATCTTGGAATATATAATAATATCATCAATAAAGACTACCAAAAACTAATCTATGTAATATATAAAGAATATATTCATTAAATCCACGAATATAGTAGTGTAATTAGTAAGACTAAATGGAATAAATATAAATTAAAAGTGTCTACACATCAAATGGAATGTTGAATTGGGTATGTATTCACTTTCTACACTCAACTGATAATATCTAGATCAAAGAAAAATCTCAGAAAAATATTTACCTCCTCATAATTGATCAAACTAATCTCAAATATAGGGAATTTTATACTTATTTTTTATTGTGATCTTGTTAATTTCCCAATATTCAGTTTAGAGTCCCATTGATTCATACTTCTTCTTAACAAAACGTACAAGTGCACCCCATTGTGATGTGATTTTCTGAATGAATCCCTTATAAAGATTCTCTTAGAGTTACTACTTTTACTCCAAGAACTTAATCAACACCATTCTATATCAATTAATTGAAATTGGTGTATCACCGAGTATGAGTTCTATTGAAAACTTGAATTTATGATTAATAAGAAGACTAGGTTTTTGTCAGAGACTGATCGTACTAATACTCAAGAGGTGGAGGTGGGGGGGGGGGGGTGAATTGAGTTTTATGAATTGTTTTTGACTTAGAAGAACCGCCATCATTAATTTATGAATTAATTTTGATCTATTCTTTAATAATTCATGAAATATAAATAAAATCAAAAATAATAGAAAAACTATAGATTTATAGTGGTTTGGGGAATAGAACTCCCCTAGTACACTCCACCAAATCTATTCTCCACACGTGTAATGAGTCTCACTAGACTACTCCTTTTATTGGGGACTGTCGAGTCCTTTTTCTAGGGATTACACGATTGAGTGAAAGAAATTGACACTCATCACAATACCAAGTGCTTTCAAATGGGATCGAGAAAGGATTTAAAATCAATAAACTTCCAGGGTTCTTTTACCAAGAACCTTTACAATGTAAAATAATAAACAAAGTGTTATTACAGGTTTTAGGTTATAGTTGTAAGATATAATTGACAGAAAAGAGTATATCTCCATGAGGGATGATCTGAAGGACATATATCTCAGGTAGATCCTTCAGAACTCAATCAGGATGGTAAATAAGAAAAACTATTGAGATTATACTTATTCTCTCTTATTTTTTTTCGAAAATAAAGAATCATTTTAAAGAAACAATTCTCTATTATTTTTCATTGCACTCTTCAATTATTATTTTTAAATATTTCTTCTCACTTGAGAAAAATTTTCATTCAAAAATTATGCATTGGTTAATGTATGAACTGATTCTTATTTAAAAACACAAACTATGATTTTTAGAAACATAGATCACTGACATATCATTTTCCATGAAATACCTTGGAAACAATAGAGACAAATAAACTATCCTTGTAATTTTCTTATATCTTGGTACTTGGATATTATTATAATCGATTTTAAATTAAATAAATAATTGATCATTTAAATATTGTTTTGAAACACTAAAATCTCACTATAGTGCTTCAATGGTAATAAATTCCAACTTTCAACGTGTCATGAACGACTGTAGATTTGAATCCACATAGCTGATTTTTCTTGACGTAGACAAATTGAATCATGTAGGATTTTAACTCACATAGCCAAAACTAATGTAGTCAATTGAAATGACATAACCAATTTCACTACGTAGGTAATTCAGATAACTAATTACTCCACAAAATCATTTTATATAGATAAATAACCTATGTATATGATTTCTCATATAAGAAATCTTGTCAAAGTAGGAAATTTTTATATAGGAAATTCTGCAATGTAGATGATTCCTTTACCTAGAAGAATGATATAGTGATTGCTCGATGCTGCTACTTTCACCATGTAGCCAAAAAAATCATGTACCTGATTTTACTAACATAGTCATATTTCCTCTAAAAACTTATAGAGTGAATAATTAATGAAATTAACCACCAACCATATAAGAATAGAATAATACCTGATGAACACACTTAGAAACAATATCATCAACAATGTATGAATGTTATTTGGGATCATAAAAACCTAAATTACATGAGATATGTTGGATCAACATTAATATTTTAAAAATCTACCCCTTTTTGACGCTAAAAAACCTAATAGATTTTCTAATAGACATAAAACATAAAATTTTATAATGTTTAATAACAATTTAATATATAAGATATATATCATTTAAAATTTATTGTTTCTCTCCCTTATTTATTTACTTCCATCCCTTTTGAAAGTTATTTTTTGAAAGGTAGAAATTTCTCCCCCTTTTCATGTCATTAAAAAAATAAGATAAATAGTGGTAAAACCCAATTTAATGTAGTAATTTAGAGTTATGTACTATTTAAGTGTAGTGTGAAAATTGAATATAGAATTATAGAATTACTAAGTTTCATTAAATAAATAAAAATAGAAAAAAATGATGACAATCACTATAAGATGAAAATAAATAAATAACATAAAATGAAAATAAGCACTAAGAGAAACATCAATAATGAATAAATAATGGATTATTTCATTAATTATTTTTAAGTACAACAATAAATATTCTCAACACAAATTAAAAATACCAGTAAGAGAACCCATGTGTTAGAATGGGGTCAAACTAAGATTTTTGGTTTGGGTAGAGGTACTTTGAAGGTTGGATTGGTTCTAGTGGTAGTTGGAGTTGGTATTAATGGTTCCAAAAGATCATAAAACACCTTCTATTATCTTCCTGGTTTGATGAGAAGTACTAACATGATCCTAACTAAGAGGTCTTCTTATTCCCATTTGAAATAGGGCTTTAACACACATGTTGATCCTCAGAAAAATATCAATCATTCAAAATTCTAGAATCAAAAGAGATTATTTATCATAAATTTAACCTACTAATGATAATATATTTCTGATAAATGTATTAAGATATTATACTTCCACAAAATAGAAACCACTAGACTCATAAATTACATGAGGAAGAAGTATAGGTAAAATTTCTGTAGTAGATAAACCAAAAGGCAGATCCATAAGAAAATTATTCATAATTAATTTCATAGAACTCTACATGTCAATTATGTTTCCATTTACCAATTTTACCTTTTGATCCATGCTTTAAACTCTATTTAGATAACTATGAGAAATTTCCTTAACTTCACTAAGATAAGAATTTGAAAATGAAACACTAACAGTAGGATTCGTTTCAACTATTCCTAAAACAAAAGGAAAATGGGTAACAAATTCCATACAAGGAACTATCCTTGGAGTTTTTTAAACAAATAAATCTTGTCCTATAACTAGAGCTGTAATTTCTTGAGATTCTTCATATTCTTAACTTGATTCTTGATAAGAATATATATCCACAACCACTAAAATTAATCCCATCTTCCACATGGAAATAATTTGAGAGTTTTTATTGAAAGGTTCAAAGAAGCATGAAATTATATCTCTTACTTACTTTGAAACACCCAAATTCTCTTCTACCATACATCTAAAATATTTATCTATATGACCAACATGGTCATTCTTGAACATATATAACCCAATACTATGATACTTAATGGATTCGTAGGAATCATGAAATTGAGCAAAAATATTATTTTCAACTCATCCAATATCACTAGAGAAAGAAGATTAGATTTGAGACACTGAATCTAAGAAGAAATATAACTCAACTCTGACATCATCAAACTAACTCTATTATAAAAATATGAAAAAATAGAGATTCAAAGGGAGTATAAGTAGATGGTTGTAATTTATTTATAAATTCAAACCAACTAAACAAAATACTTTTCAATGTGTTTAGAGTATCTTTCACTTTATCTGTAATGGAACTGATATCGTCAAGTAATTCTTGAGATAAATCTAATTGCATTGATGGAGTATTCTAAAACACACCCCTTTGAGATGAAACCAAAGTACCAAACTTATTAAACTCATACTTTGATGGGAAAACATATTTAAAACTACTTATCAATTCTTCCATTTCCTAAAATTCTTTATAACTTATATTATAACTAGTTTTTTGTAACGGTGGATCTATTTGAAGACTACTAATCATCACTGTTTAGGTATCTACCATCCTAAATAACTTATTAAAGTATAACTTGGAGATAGATAACTCTTGAAGTTACTTGATATTATATTTTCATGCACTTAGATCTACTTTTAAATAAAAAAATATACTCTCATATTTTCAAGATCCATCATTACTTCATTAGCAACTAATTATTTTACTAATATTTATGAAATTTTTCTTATTAAAGGAGATAATCCTTGAGAAGTTATGATGATTATGGTAATGATGGTGTATGGAAATGATTTTTAGATTATAAAACCACATTAGAACCACCTCCTTTATTAATAGGTGATCCAGTAAGAATTGTATTATCTGCTCCACACATTTCAACTAATTCTAGTCTTCTCTGAACTTCAAAACCCACAGGCCCAGTCTCAATTGTCCTATCTTAAATAATAGAAATTGTTATCTAAAAAATGGTCTCCTAATGATGATATTCATCATTAGAAACAACAAGGACACCAGTATCTTGGATTTGAGAAACTATATTATCATAACCTAGGTAGGCTCACCAACTATAAAACCGATGACTAGAACTAAAGACACTATCTCTTACACTCCCCTACTAAACACCATCTCAATAGGTTTTGCATCACTTGGAAGTTAGGTCTAAGATAACTCCCACTGAATCACACTTTATTGACCAACTAACATCAAATAAATTGAAGCATAATACCATAAATATTCAATCATATTAAAGAGAACTGATGGTAGGGTATTACTTTAATGACATTTCACCACATTAAATTCATTCAAATCTACTTATTTCTTCTTCAAAAACTAAAAAAATTAATCTATCAAAAGGATAATAGTTTAATTTTTCATTTCCCTCTTAAAAATGATGCATGAAACTCATCAGGTATCTTTGAAAACTCAACTTTACATTATAGACCATGGTGAATATAAAATAAAAATCATGAAAAAAACCTTCTCCATATCTCCTAAACTTTGTGTTATACCTATCTGTACAAATTTACACAGAACCTTCCATTCAACATAGAGCACTTTCATAGAGTTGTTTAGAAAATAGAGGCTCCAAAAAAAATTGAACACTTTTGTTGTAACTACTGATATTTTCCAAAAAATTGTAGACTAAAAGAAAAAACCCCTTCATGGGGACAAGAGAAGATATAATCCATTTCAACAGATGAAACAACAACCTCATTTCCTTTAACATTTGATGAGATTACATCATCTGTTTGATAAAACTGTAATATTGTATTCATCAAGAACTCAATAATTTATTTCTAAAAAATAAATCCCAACTTCTTCTCATCAAACAAAAACTCCCATCATTTAAACTCAAGTGATTTCTGTAACATCATTTTGATTTTATTCAACCATGCCATATCTATGGCCTTTCCCACAATAACTTCTTATTTTCATCCTTTGGATTTCTTAGACGAACCTACGCTTCTATAATCCAAATGATTAAACATTCCTATTTTGAATAGGTTGGTTAAAGGTTGAATAGGTATCGAGAGGTTAGAGATGATTGTTCTTATTCAAAGGGAGGTTATGTATGAAAATGGAAAAAGGGTTGAGAGTCAATTTTATATTAGGGAATGTACCCAAGTCCCAATTTTCTTATATAATGAGTCTTAGTTTTGGGATACATATGAATGATAAATAAATAAAAATGATAACTACAGAGAAAGAAATAATTTCTATTTTCTAAATTTAAAACATTTAAAAAAACAAACAACATAGTCAGGAGTAATTTTTACAAAACATTAAACAAAATACTATAATAGAATACTGGATATTAAATTTAAACAAAAATAAAAAGGAAAAATTCATTTAAATTATAATAAATAAAACACATTAAATTTATTTAAGAATGAATATGCCCATTTTTATCTTAATAAAATCAAAACACTAACACTTAAGGGGTTTATTGAAAATATATTCTTACTAAATCATTGTATAGGTAAAGTAAAGAGAAATATGGCCTTTTTGAAAAAGATTTCTAAAGAAATGAAGCTTTATGTCTATATTATTTGTTCTTGAATGATTTTTTGGATTCCTAGATATTTTGACATCACAAGTGTTATGAAATTTCATTGAGACTTGATTATAAATGAATCCAACATCCATTAAGGTGTAATTCACCCAGAACCCTTGTGTACACCAACTACTGACATCAATCTATTCTTCTTCATTAGGAGATAATGTGATAGAGTGTTGTTTCTTACTAGACTAGGATAAGAGATATTTACCAAGTAAATGGTATGTTCCTAATTTAATATTCATATATATTCTATAACCACCAAAGTTGACATTTTAATATGATATTATATTAAAATCATAAGTCTTTTGAAAAATAAAGGAAATAAAAATTGTTTCTTTTAAATATACTTAAATCCTTTTTGAAAATTTTTAATTAAATTATTTGTATTATCTTGAAATCGACCACGAATAGATATTAAAAACATAATATTTGGTCCACTAGAAATCAAATACAATAAAATCCTAATTATTCCATTTTAAATCTTGTTATCAAGTAGTTTCCCAGCTTCATCCAAGTCAAAATTTTCATTAGAGCTCACAAGAGTAGTATGTACTTTAATACTGTCATCTAAAAACCTTTTATATAAGTCTAGTATTTATTTAATTTGATTTATAACATCCCCAAAGTATTTTTGATAAATTTGAAAGCCTAAAAAATAATTAAACTCATCCATCATGCTCATTTTAAATTCATTTTTCATGAGTTTTGAAAATTCATTACATAAAATTTTTCCGTAGAACACAAAATTACATCATTAACATATATTTGCACTAAAAAAATATCCAAAGATGAAGATTTATTAAGTAAATTAACATTTTCCTTATGTATTAATTTTTTTTGGCAAAATAAGAGAACTTAAATGTTCAAACAAAGATCTAGGTGTTTGTTTAAGATAGTAAAGAGATTTTCTAATTTTAAAAACTAAATTTATAAAATGAGAATTTTCAAAACCATGAGGTTCTTCCACATAAAATTCCTCTATTATAACAATATTTAGAAAATTAGATATTACATCTATATGATATAATTTAAAATCATATATGATGCATCGAATAGAAGAATACTAAGGGATACTAATCTAGATACTGGGGAATAAGTCTCGTATTAATCTATAACTTCTTTATAATTATATCATTTAGATATAAGTATAGCCTAATTTTTAGCCATCACACCATGATGATCATAAATATTCCTAAAAGAACATTTTGTTCCTACGATAGGATACTCAGAGGGTATATAAACTAACACCCATACTTTGATCCTATTGAATTGGTTTAATTCCTATTTTATAGCTACAACTTAACATTAATCTAATAAGGATTCTTATATAGACTTAGGTTATAACTGAGATAAAAAGTAAGATAAGACTACAAGGTTTCCTAAACTCCTAGTTCTAACCCCTTCATCTAAAATTACTATAACATTTTCTAAGGGATAATTATTAAGGGTTCTATGCTATCTTGGTAGAAAAAATTTAGGTTCACTAGCATCCAACCTTTTAGGATTTGGTTCTAGAAATTAAATTTCCAAATCATCATCCTTTTTGTCATATAAAAGAGGTTTAGGTCTCATATTTTTAAAATAATCACTTATTTTATCAATTTTAATTATTTTGTGTTCAAAAGGATTAATTTCACAAAATTTCCTAGGATTTGATTCTTCAAAAATATTTCCCCATTTATTGAAAACTCTATATTATTTTGAAGTAGTATAATAGAATAGGAAGATTACTTGTTCATTTTTGGTCAAACTTACCAAGATTTTCTTTGGTGTTTAGAATATTAACATTTCATCCAAAAAAATTTATGTATCAAACTTTTGGATTTCTATTATTCTATAAATTATAAGGTGGATTATTTAAAATAGGTACAATTAGAACTATTTTTAGGAAATTAGATGTTGTATTCATATTTGCATACAAAAAATTAGTAGGAATATTATATTCACATAAATAGTTATTCAAATTTATTAAAAAGTCCTATCTTTCCTTTCTACAACACCATTATGTTGAGGTGTCCTGGGGGAAGAAATTGTATTATTTATAACATGTTTTGAATAATAGGTATTGAACTCATGATTTTGAAATTATCCTCCATGGTCACTTCTTAAGGAAATAATTTTCCCATCTTTCTTTTTTTGAACAAGTTTTTAAAAAGTAATAAAAAAAAACAAGCATAACTTTTAACGCTTAAAAATAAGACCTTGGTAAATAATAGAAAATCATTGACTAAAACATAGAAAAAACATTTCACTCTTAGGCTTGAATCTCAGGATGGATGAAAAAACCCATATGAATAAGTTCTAGGGGTTTAGAAATATAAACCTCTTTAATTGGTTTAAAAGACAACTTATGTTGCTTTACCACTTGGAATGCATCACATAACTTATTTTTATTCAATTTAAGTTGGGGTAAATATGAAAATAAATTCCTTTTTGACAATATTCTCAAACCATAGACATTAAAATTCACAATTTTCTATTCCATATCCATTAATCTATTTTTTTCATCATTTAAACAATTCACCTTTTCTTTAATCAATTTATTAAGATCAAGAGTATATACATTCTATATTCACGGTGGCTTAAATATAAGAATTTTTTATTTAAAAATATAAAAAAAAATTATTTGAAACATTAAAAAAATAACCTTCATCACAAAGTTGAGAGATACTTATCATATTTAGTTTTAAACCTACCACATAAAAAACTTTATTGATTAGGATAGAGTTTGGATTTTTAATATATCCAACACCCATAATTTTTCCTTTATAATTATCACTAAATGTTACATTACCTCTATCTATCTTTGATTTGGAGTGAAAATTAATGAAATATACACTCATATTTCATGATCACACCTATCCATATACCATCTATCATTGGTACACTTTGAAATTTTTACCTAAAAAGAAAAATTAAAAAAAGAAATTGTTTTGGTACCCATATTTTCTTTGTTCTTACAAGGTTATCAATTAAGGATTTAGGAACCCAAATCTATTTGTGATTTTAGAAAATTTCAGCACTTAACTATGAAAAATTTTTCATGAAAAAGAATTTTTAACTCCATGGAACTATAGGTTTCTCAAACTACAACTATTTTTATAGTGTCCTATCTCACCACAATGTAAAAAGAAATTTTTGAAAGATTTATATTCTTAAAAATAAGTACAAAATAGTTTTTTTAAATATTTATTTTTTTCACCTTGAATTTCTATTTTAAATTTATTTTTATGATTTTTGTTATTCCCTATATTTTTTTTAAATAATTTTCACCTTTATTAAATACACTAGATACAACTTTAAAGAATTGAACTTATTTTTTTAATTTTAAAAATTTATTTCCATGTTCAATCCAGGATGCAATAGAAGTTTATAATTTAGTTTTTATAATTAAAATTCGTTTTGTTGATTCCTCCTTTTCTTTAACAATCACTTTATATGATTTTTTAGAGTTTTATTCTTCTTTTTTTAAAATATTCTTACTTAGTTTACAACATGGGAAAATATTAATTTACTTCCTCAAATGAGAAATTTTCATTTTATGTTTTAGTTTTGTTTTAAGAAGAAAAGTAAGAATGTACCTCATTTTTATGCACCATAAAACACATGTTGGATTTATGATTAGAATGATGGACTTATAATTTTAAAGATAAAACATCACTAGAATCTTCTAAATCACTCCATGTTTCTTTATTAGATTTATTATCCGTATTCTTGTATCCAACTTTCTTGAAGTATTTCGTTTCTAAATTTTTGTTATCTTGAAGCTATGGACAATCATGATTAATATGTATTAGTTTCTTATATTCATAAAATCTTATTTCCTTATAATTTACATCTAACTAATTATACTTGTTGAAAGTTTTCTTGAAACCAATTATCTGTTTGCGTAACTTCTTGAATTTTTAGGAAAAGTGAACAAGCTTACTATCTGAGGTAGAACTACTTGAATAATTTTAATCAGATTCCTCCATTATTTGAATTTATTTACCCTTATTATCATCCATTGAAGTTTATATTTTTAAATAAAAACTATTAAATAACCTATATTCTCCAACTCCAGCTTCCATATCTTCCTTACACATCATTAGTGTATTGATAAGATATTTTATTTTGTAGTTTTTGACCCCTATTGATAATATGATAGCAGTTGAAATATCAATCCCTCTTGATGGTAGTATTCTGAAAAATTTTCGAGCCTAATTTGGTTAAATTATAGGTGGCCCCGAAGTAGCAACATTATTTACAATTTCTATAAGTATTATATTCAACCATGTGATAATCTCACCATCCATCATTCTAAAAGTTTAAAACATTAGTTTGATAGTACTATATGTGAGAGCCCACACTTTATCTATTCCATCATAAGAAACATAAATTGTAGTCCACATTTCATGGGATGTTTAACATTGAGAAACTCTATTGAACCCATCCAGACATAATTACTAGATTATATAATTCATATCTTTTGAATTAATATCATAGATTTCTTTAGTATATGCATATCAAATCTCTAGTTTATTCCTTGAAATTACATAAGGTTTCATGAAATTGAGATAAATCTCCAAACCAAGGTACTTTGGATATATGATCATATATTCCATCCAATAGCCATAAATATCACTATTGAAATATGGTGATCTAACCATATATATCCCTTATCCGTTGTCAGTCATAACAACCATTTTTTAATAGATCATTATATTGCAACATTTTATATGTGATAACTTAAGATTCAACACTTATAATACCATTTTTTGTCAGATAATGGCTGTATTAAGACTCAAGATATTGGGGGGGGGGTGTGAATTGAGTTCTTTGAATTTTTCTTCACTTAGAAAAACCACCTTATTTAATTTATGACGAACTTGTGATATGTTATTTAGCAAGGAATACAACAGAAATTAAATCATCAAGAATAGAAATAATTATAAATATTTATATTGGTTTGGGGAATATAAGTCACTTATTCCACTCCACCACCAATCTTCTCCACGAGTGTGATGAGTTTCACTAGGCTTATCCATTTTATAGGGACTACTACTCCTTTTCCTAGGGAATACATGATAGTGTGAAAGCATTTAACACTTGGTAAAATCACATAATATTTTTACCGAGCTCCATAATGTCTTTACAATCATTATCCTTCAAAGTATCTTTTACCAGGAACCATAACAATTAAAGATAATAAAAAAATAGTTTTTATAGTTTTCATTTTATAGTTTTAATATAAAAATGAAAAAAAGGGTGGGTCTCCATGAGAGATAATATGAAGGATAATAAGATTAAGAATATTCTGATGAACTCATCATGGATCTTCAATAAGCATAGATTATGAGACGATAATTCTTCTTCCTCATTTTCATAGAAAACATAGTGTCATTTCAGAGTGTTTTTTGAGAAAAAGTTCTCTATTACTTTTCTTTGATCAATTTAGTTCTTAATTTTAAATCATTATTCCCACTTGAGAAAAATTCTCATGAAAAATCATACAATGTAAAATTCATGCAATTATTTTTATTTAAATTCACAACACAGGATCCATAGAATCAATTATTAGTGACACATACTTTTCCTTGAAATGCCTCTACAATAGTAGATAAACAAAATCCTTATACATGTCTTATATCTCTATACTTGACTCTTTTTATAATAAATTTTTCCTTAAGTAGGTAATTAATAATTTAAATATTATACAGTATCATTAAAATTTCACTCGAGCACTTCAATGTTAATAAATACCAACTTGCATCATGATGTAACCGATTATAGATTTGAATCCATGTAGCTGAATTTGCTGCACATAGATAAATTTTATTACATAAGATTTTTACTCACATAGTCGAAAATGACGTATCCAATAGAAATTAAATATCTGATTTCACCATATAGGCAATTCAAATACGAATTAATCCATTTACGTAGCCAAATTATCTATGTACCTTATTGCTCACATAGGCCATGTTATGTATGTAGGTGAGTTCCAAAAAGGTGACTCCATGACATCACCCGTCCCTTTATGTAGGATATTAACATATCTGATTGCTCGACATATCCATTTTCACCACATAGACATAAAAATAACGTATCCGATTTTCCAAACTAAGGTACGTTTCAGCTAAAAACTTTCAAAATTCATACTTATTGAAATTAATCATTTAACGCATAAGAATTAGATAAAACTTGATAAAAACACTTAAAAAATGATCATAAACATTACATAAAGGGCATTTTAGATCATCAAAAACTAAATTACATGGGATATGTTAGATCAACATCTGTAGTCCAACATAGGTAACTCTTTCAAAAATAATTCAACAAACTCCCATATAATAGAATCATTTCCTATGTTGAGTTTATCCCTAACCATCTGAGTTAAATAAACCTTTTGAATACGAATCAATACCCATTAATTGGATGTAATTTTCCGTGAAAGTTAATATCTATCTTCTTATTAATAGGAAAACATAGGTTGGTTTGTGATATCTAATGTTACTTCCCTTCATCAATAATTGATATGGGATATATAAATAAATTTATTCCATTCCCAAAATCATGTCAAATTAAACTAGAGGGATAATAAAAATATTTTTAGAGATCACATTCCCACAAAATTAAACTATAATGGAATCATATATTTTAGATGTGTTCATATTCTATTAGGAGTTTTTAATGCTAATTTTACATCTAATTGTTGTGGATATGAATAATAATTCCTCAAGATTTTTTATGATATAATTGAATTCATATAACAAAACTCATATAAGATACTTATATATTTTATTATACCTTTCACCACCTCAACTTCATCATTATATATTCAATCTCTTACTAACACTACAAAATATTTTTCTTTTTCTAATAGGGGTATATTTTTTGGAAAATGAACATTTTCTACTGGTAAAAAGTTTTACCAAAATATATTTCCCTTTCACTAAATTATTGTTAAAAATCTTCCACTAAATTTTAATGTGATATATAAAATGATTATGTTGTAATTATAAGAATCCTAATAGATAATATATATGCTGGTAAGAAAATTTAGTAATATATTAATATGACTAATATATTTTTTTATAATATTATTTACATTTATAAACAATACAAACAATTAATATTGTTTTGTAAATCACATTTTAAATAAAATGTTATGTTTTGGTATTATAATATTTTTTGTTAAAATTTTATGTTATATTTAATTATATAAGTATATATAATATATTATTATATTTATTATATAATAATTATAAATTTAGATTATATGAAATGCTAACAAAATAAGAATTTATTTGAAAAAACACATTCAAATATGATTCGAATACATGTTTAAACTTCAGGAAAAGACAAGAAGCTCCAATAAAGATATTAAAATATTTATTAAACATATTTAAACACTAATAGAATTTACATGGATCTTAATGAAACTTGATATTCAATATATTTCTTGCAAACATCGAATTTCACTATCATGGAATCCCCATCACTTCACATGAGCTATTTTCAAATATAATGGATCTAAACATGCATAAATTCACCAATATCCCTTTGATTATAGTGGTCCACCCTTCTATGTTTGAAGCATCAACTATCCAAGATCCCTCCAATTTAGACATGCGTCATCATGGACAACATTATGATAAAACAAAAATAACAATTAGAAAATAGTTTTCATTTAAACACATGATATAAAAAAATAATGATTGATGTATCATAAAAAAAATAACACATGTTATATTTTAGTAAAGTTTCTTTAAATTTATAGTGGAACTAATTTTAAATTGGGAACGCATAGGTTGTGGTGGCCGAATTAATAGAATATATCCTTTATATTCAATATTTTATTATATTGATTAACCCCATTTAGTGTTTTAGTGCATACCTGACAAATAAACCTTCCCAATTTAAAACTACAGTAATAACCACTAAAAAATCAAGATCATCTAGAAAAAAATATTTCATATTTATCATCATAATAGAAAAATATTAAAGGATTCATTAGGAAAATATACTCACCCTTATCTATTATAAACATGATAGTTAAATTATAATATTTTATACCTTCATGTAGCAATTCAAACCATCATGCATCCATCCATCAAGTTTCAAACTAATCCTGGGTACCCATTAAGATTTAAAAGGAAAACCCCCATGAAAAACTATTTATAGGCACACCAAGGAACACCCTAAAAATCTTTTATGAAAAAAATAAATACAATAGATATGAACCCAACTCTTGTATTCAAACTCCACATCAAACTCTCCCCTACTTATGGAAATCGGTAGAACCATTCAAACACTAGATGGAATCTAAAATCAATAAAAAAATCCATTTTGAAAAAATTGAGACATACAATGGAAAATAACTATAATATTAACTATGAGATTTACCAAAACCAATGATTCCAAATGAATTATATATCGATCATATTATTCAAATTAATTCAAAAAACAATTTAAAAATTTCAAAAATACCAAATTAATTGAGTTGGCATTTTACAAGATATAAATTTTGGACTAATAATTATATGACAAAAGATAACAAGAGACAAAAAAACTGAAAATAATAACACATGATAAAAAAATAACCAGAAGATTATCTAAATTTTGACAAAATACTATAATATAACTAGAAACTACATTAAAAAAAGATAACCAGTGACTGCCTTATCTAACCTGTGACAACTACAAGTGGATTATCTAACCCATAGAAACAAAAACTATAATATAATCTTACTAGAGACCATATTCTGAATATTATCCATATAGTGACCACACCAAGAATATATAGCGAATGACCACAACAACTTCAATAATGCATGATATAAAAATAACATGTGAGTACAACAATAGAAAAATTACTAGAATAACTAGTGAACATACAAAAACAAGTGACCACACTAAAAGAAGATAACCAGGGGAAAAAAACTAAAAATAAAAACACATGATATAAAATAAAACAAATATTATCTTACCTGTGACCATAAACCATTAAGAATAACACTAATTTCAATTAAGAGTGACACATAACTCAAAATTATATAATCTAGTAACAATAAATTAAATTATATAATATTGTAAAGATTAATTTAATTTATAATTATATTACATTTCAATTAATAATTAAACCCAATTCAATTTCTAAAAACACATTTAGTGAAATGAAAATCTCTAGGCATTAAGGATAGAGTTACAAAGATAGTCATGATTTTTTTTCAAATTTTATGAATATAGCTGGGAAATTATTGAGGAAATTTTATTTTTTTATTATCTTGCATTATTATTCTTAATAAGGGGGATGATTTCACATACACCTATTAAAAACCTCTTCAATAAATGAATAATTTGATCCTATAATCTTTAGATTACTATAAAAGACCTACTAATTATAGGAAAATAGGGTTGGATTATAGATCATGTGCATACAAACCATAATGATTGAAAAAACACCACAATTTAGGGATCCATTATTTATATTGATCATATTTATATTTTTATCAACTTATGGTTCTTTTTCATGATTTTGTATGTGACTTAATTGAATATTTACTAGAGGTGGTGATTTTTATATCGGATTAGATATTTTTAGTTGGTTTGAATGGATATAGGTTCTTTAATTCATAATCACATGGCATGTGATATTTGAAGAACTTCAATGTATGTTTTCAGTGTGGATAAGATTTACCAGTTTAAATGAAATATCATATGGGTTGTACATCATAGAATCTAAGTTGGTGTTTAATATCCTCTATATCCTGATTATGCATGAGTAATTTGCATTATAGAGCTAAGATAATAAACATCGGGCAATCCATCTATCTTAGGATCTTCTAACAATAAATCTTATCTGGGGTTTTCTTCTAGATATGTATTATTCTATGCTTGATTATTGGATTTTAGATAAATTTTCTTTTATTTACATTATAATTTTATGAAGCTAGTTATTAGAGAGTATAAATAAAAAATAGGCCTTATTGAATATACCTCAAAAGGAAGAATGTGTGGTAACTAATATTGGGAAGAATTCATAGGCTATGGTGAGTACCACTCTTTAGGTTGAGATTGCTATTATTAAGGTAGGGTTAGTTAGTGATCCTCTTAATATCATTCTTGTGGATAATAATTCTCTTGAAAGCCTAATTATTGCTGATAAATAGACTATAGATCTTGAATTAGAAATCATATAGGCTTCTCATGTTACAGCTTTACAAACTTATTTAAGTATTTATGACTCAAAGGATGGTAATTATTGTTTTTCTAAAATAGGTTTATCTAGTCATATTAATTATAAATGGGAGATGCAGGATGATCCACATAAAATAATGATAAGACTAGAATCAATTATTTGAACCCACATTAAATATAAAAATATAATTTTATACCAATGAGTTTAATTACTTATATTTAGTTGAAATATTATGATGATTCTTGAAGGATTTTCACTGGTTGTTGGAAGATGTTGACAATATATAAGGTATAGTTGTATGTTCATTGAATGTGTTAAAAAAATTATTTTCCATGTGATAGGTTTCATGGATTTATACAGATTATATTTTTTTGGATTTATTATTGGTGGAGATGATGTATGAATATACATATCTGAAGAAGAATAAGAGTATCTCATTGATAATATAGTCCTGATGGAATTTTTGAAATCTAAAGTTTTTTGGAAACTCAATATCTTTAGTTTTAACTCTATGGTTAAATAAATAGATCCTTACTATAAGTAGTAAGTAATTTCATATTTTAAAATATGGAAAGTTTGAAAATAATACTTTGTGTTCTTACAAAATAGAAGATCTCATATTACCAGATGCAGAAATATTTACACACAGAAAATAAGAACTGATATTTTTGGGGATGACAATTAGCCATCATTTAAAAATAATCTCAGTTGAGGAAATACAAGAGTTTCCATATCATTAAAATGGAAAGAATGATTATATTTAATAATGAAAATACAATATATTAAAAAAATATTAGGTTGAGGTATATTGAGATTAGAGAGGTAGGAATGAAAGTAAAAAAGGGTGATATTCATTGAACTGACCATGCCGTGAATTTTCAATGAATAATATAAAGAGGAAGAAGTACATACATAGATTGATATATAATAATTCTACAATTACCAAAGGGAAATCAATAGTTCTGGATGATTACATCTTGATGCTACTGAAGTCATTCTTGAGAAGTTGATGCGATATATTCCCTCATATCTGTTTACATCAAATATTTGAGAAAATATAAGAGATGATATTGTGTTATATCAATATTTTTTTTTGAAGAAATGATAGATCCTGATTGATTGCACTATATTGAGATATTAGGTTTGAGAAGGAGAAGAAGAGGATCCAACATGAATTAAAAATATGGTTGTGTTCTAGTGATCACATCTGAATTATTCTAAAAGAGGAAGATTTAAGGGAAGGAGACAAGGG
Source organism: Viscum album (assembly GCA_963277665.1). Classification (NCBI taxonomy): domain Eukaryota; kingdom Viridiplantae; phylum Streptophyta; class Magnoliopsida; order Santalales; family Viscaceae; genus Viscum; species Viscum album. The sequence goes on along the minus strand of OY728130.1, from coordinate 2,100,050,996 downwards.
ATGAAGAAATTGTGTGATTTAATGGTGATTCCAAAATTATCGGTCAACACTATCCATAATAGAGTATATATTCTTGTTCTATAATGAAATAAAGACTGAATCTACACATTAAGGTATTGAATTCATCGGGTTTGAAGTTAAAAAAGACAACATATTTGATGATAATGTTGTATCCATCCAAATTTAGTGATGTAAAAGATCAAATGAAGGGGCCTCTGTAACATCATATGACTATTTTGATGTAATCCTTGACCCTCATTTTGGATCATGTTTCTTTTGGGTTTCATCTTGTGTTTTTTTGGGAAGAAAGTTGAAAATTTTGGAACTTTTTGGCCTGTGCATGGTTGGCACATGGTTTTTCTAAATACTGTGCCCACCCAGGTTAAATTGTGCAAACCCAAACATTGGGGGATTTCATGACTGGATCATGGTTTAAAAAACTATACACCCACGTAGTAGAAATTTTTCACCCTCTTATAGGGGTTTACTGTTTGAAAAACTGTGTGACCCCCTCTAGGAAACCATGCACATCAAATTTTTAATTCAGAAAAATGTTTTAAAAATTACAAAACCACCATATGAACCCCCTATAATATAACTTGGGATTGGATGTATTCCTAGGTCATTTGGGATCCCATGGATCCATTTTTGGTTCCTACAAACCTATTATGAACCAAATTGATGCTTGGTGAACACCATTCAATTCCTTTCCGGTAAGAGTTATTCTCCCATTCCTTCAATCCCGCACTCTCTATCTCTACTCTTTAGGATTTCTTAGATCATTTAGTTGTTGATGGATCCGAACTCATTTTTCTGGATATTGAATCTATGTTTTATTCCATGATCTCTATTACCTGTGTTCATAGTTGGTTCTCTTTGTTAAGGTAGGTGGTTTCGTTGATATATTCCATGTTATAAACCTTTTATTTTCTTGATTTATTTTAAATTGATTTTAATAAAATTTTTAAATTACAATTCGATAAAATTGAAAATTGAAATTGTATTGGAATTAATTTAATGGAAAACCCCCAATCCAAATGGAATTGGAAATCAGGGTGTGTTTTTAATTTGATGGAATTTCTGAAAATTAATTTGTGAATTCGTTTTGAGAAAAATAGCTTAAATTGTTTTTATAATAACCTATGATCGGGTTTATCTTGAAAAATTCATGAATTGATTGAAATTCCATGAATTGGTTTTTAAATAGAATTTTCCATATTGAAACTGGATATGGGGAAATTTTATTTTGATTTTTTTTGAAATTATATTCAAATGATTGATTGATTTACTGATAATATGCAAGCCTAGTTAGTTAGTGAGTTATTTGGGAAGAATATTCTAGATGGGAATACCCTATAAATGTATTGATGCATTACAACTCTAATAAAATACTTATTTGGAAGATATTATCCTTAGTGGGATGTAGGTGATTCCTCTTTGTCCAGTGTCAAGGGACGTGTCTTCACATTTTCATGATCCCAGATTTGAGTGTGTGAGGATCCCATAACTTGGATCTATCATAACTTTGTGCATATGACCATGTTTCTTATAATATTTTTTATGATATATATTCCAATTATTATAAAATTATTTTCATAATTCCTTGTAAATTATATAACCTATTTTATATAAAATGTTTATTAATCCATTGTTTGAAATATTTCCATCAATTGAAATAAAAATCCTGATTTGTTTTAAATATGAAATTATCTTCCATGCCTTTTTTATTTGAAAATTGAAATATTGAATTGGAATAATTTTTATGGAATCATATTGTTGAACACTTGGTGAGACCCAATGATATTTGAGCTCACACCCTACCTTTTACTTTGGTCATTTTTAGATTTCCTTCTTCTAAGTTCGATAAGGGAAAAGCTCCACATGGAGGTGCTGGTTGTTGATCTCTTGGTGTTAGAGTGTTGTGTCCATTGGAACTGGGTTCTTTATCCTATTTTCTGGTACTTTATGATTATACTTTGGGTTTATATACCTATTTTAATTCTGGTACAATTCTCTTTGTGGAGTTTTCTTTTGAGTATGCTAACTTTTCTATATTTCTTCCACTATTTATGTGGAAAAACCATTCCCAATTTTATCTTCTACGATGACAGGTTCTAGTATCTAACTCATGGGGATCAGGAACTCCCTTTAGGATATGATAGTACTGGATTGGGTATTAGAGTACAAGGGTTTCCAGGATGGTTCGTGAAAAAGTGGTATTAGAGGTGCAGGTCAAGTATCTTTATATGATGTCAGTATGCAGTTTGAGTAATATTTTCGGGACATAAGAGGTAGTTATTAGTGTGTACCTATACATATCTCATTAAAATGATCCTTAGGTCACCATGGATGGTTTGAGAAAGATTATTTGAGGGTTATTTCTAGTATTTTTTCTACTTTTTTATTTAGGTAGTTGAAATAAAAATATTGTTTTCTTATCTCATGAGATTATTTTCCCTCATTGATATTGTTTGAGTGTTGATGTGAGTAATATTCTCACATATTCTTTGTTGTATTATGATTTTCTATAGCATCATGTCTCCGATAAGACATGTGAAGAGTCTCTAGGAAGAATATGTTGATGAACCACAATGAGTAAATCCTCCTATACACTTTCACCCATTCCTATTCTGGCTCCAGTTGTGGAGCCTCAGAGGGATGAGTCTTGAAATCATGGTTAAGATTTCATTCATCAGAATCCACCAGAGTTCCAAGTCTCAAATGATCTTCAATAGGATAATTAATGGTTGAGAAGGAATGATATTTTGTTTGAGTTCTTGGAGACACCTGATTCAATCAAGGTGAAATGTGCCACTTTCAAAATAGAAGGACCTAGAAGAAGATGGTTGGACATGACAGTGATAGTGAAAAATAATAAGGGCTTAAAGTGGAAGGTATTTAATGTTATTTTCTATTAGTTCCACTAGGTCAAATACCCTGGTGGGGGGGGGGGGGGGGTGAATCTGGGTATGGAAGATTAAAACTTTCTCCCTTTTAGATCTTGTTTCGTTGTTAGACAAAACTCAATTCTCTCTTCCTCTCGTAAGAATATATAACAATATATGAAATCATGCACAAGGAACAAAAATTTTTATTAGGTTCACCCTCACTTGGCTATGTCTAAGGAGCATAAAATGACGATGTTCCAATGTACAAAATTCACTAAGGCTTACAGCCAATAATGATTACAATTTTTAGGATATATATTCTATGCCCAAGCTCACTGCCTTTACAAGGTTTAGAGATTCTCACTGCATTCCCAAGGTTCACTCCCTATGCCTCTTTATATGGATCACTACTAGTAGAAAAGGTCACCATATTTCTCGTCATTCTCTCATTGCTCTTGGAATGGAATCCGTACACAATTTATGGACTTGTAGGTCAAACATAGTTTATAGACATGTAGGTCCCTTCATTTTCATTAATTCCTACAAACTATTGGTAGATGATCTTTTGAATTCCCTTTTTCACATGTAGATGAAGTCCACCTTCTTGAGTACTGTTAGGTACTGGAAATTACTTTCATAAACTGATTCGAAGTTTTTGCAATCCTCCTTGTGAAAATCGTGATCCAACTGCTCCTCTCGCATTCTATGTACTAGGTTTGGTACGCAAAACACCTCCCCTACATACTACTGCTACTACTGTGAACTACCCTTCGTCCATAGACTACCTCCACCTTCGCTATTGCGTACCGCCTCTGTGTATTGATCCTTCGAACATCCTCTATGTAACCCCTCATATTCGTGAACTATTCTTTGTTCATAGATTGCCTTTGTGAATCACCCAGTGTCCACGAACTATTATTTGTTCACAGATTTCCTTTGAGAATCGGATACATACCGCGCCTTCCTCCTCCACGTAATTTGTCTTATACGGGTTATAGTTCTTCAAAAAAACCTTTGGTAGAATTTCTTCCACGCGAACCACCTTAGATTTTGTAGAATTATTCCTCACTAACCTATTTATGACTCTTCTGAAATCCTGGACAAAAATATTTTCTCTAATGATATTCATCCTCCTTAGTAATCAGTGGGATTATAGATTCTTATATTGGCAAAGATACCAGCAAGATTATTTAATCTATTATTTACCAAATCTTCAATCTAGATTTCACCGCATACCAATCCTTCTACCACCACGAACTGCAAGGTACCCGTGAACTATTTTTCCTATTCAGTATGTGTACTATCTTTGTTCCCATGCAGTCGATCCCCTCTGTTGGTGTCAAGTCATCCACATACCACACCACTTTCCACCACGAACCATTTTTAGTTTTGAAAACTACTCCGACGAACCGTTCTTTCCTCTCCAGATACTGTTCCCGAAACATGGTATGCGGTCCATGAATTGTGATATGAAGTTCTCATCCTTTGCCTATTTTTTTCAATGTTCTTCACCATGATTACTTCGATGAAGAAATCATTACTTTTCCAACATCAAACTCCTATTTTTTAGATCAAAAAATTTGGAAAGCACTAGGAAACTATGCCACCTTAAAAACCTGTCTACGACAAACACCAACCATACTCATTTTTGGTCATATGGCTTTGTCAACAAACACAACCACACCCAAAACATACCAAGAGGATGCATCGGGATATTTTTTCCAAGAAATATTTCCCTTTTCATTTGTTGACAACTTTTCTCATAATAATTCTGTGCATTGTGATACCTCATTAAAATTCCTTCAAACTTCAACCACCATTTGCTTCATACGATTAAGATAGTGATCAAGGATTTAATTAACACATACTATAAGCCCACATGATATATTCTCGATACGAGAAACAAGATTATAATGAAAATTTCATCAATTAATCACTTCATTTCTGACACCAATTGTTGATACCATACTGATACCAATAAACTACATGTATCATGATCCTCAGCTGTCGTGATATCTAATCATTGATCAATCACTTCAAGAATCGTCAAATTTAATGATCCCCCTATGTTATAGCTCCTCTAACCAGATTAATCTCAAATTAAACTCCCACTATCTCACTGTTTCACTTAACAGTTTCTCCCCATGCCTTTTCTCCCCCTGAACAATCACACTTTCTCCCGCTTGGTCAATGAACCCGAAGAGCACTTCAAGGTTGTCTGTTGTTCTGTAGGCACATAATCCAACTTCACAAGCCCTTGCTTCACCCTATCCTTGATAAAATGATATTTTATTTCAATGTACTTTGTCCTTGAATGATGGACTGGATTTTTTCTTAGATTTATATCACTTGAATTATCACAATGGATTCCGATCGAAGATTTTACTTCAATTCCCATATCTTCAAGCTATTGCTTCATTCCCAATAGTTGTGTGTAGGCTTGAGTAGCCACAATATAATCAGCTTCTGTAGTTTTCAAGGAGATGAAATAATGTTTCTTGATCAACCAAGAAATACACAATCCTTTAAGATAAAAGTCACCTCATGTTGTATATTTCCTATCTTCTGCTGATCTTACCAAATCTGTATTTGTATATCCCAACAACTATGGATGAGTTTTTTCATTATACATTAAACCAAAACCCATTGTTCTTTTTTATAAATAGAAGTATTATTTTTACTAGAATCATATGACTCTCCTTTGGATTTCTTTAATACTTTATTGCATGGCATGTGGCAAATACAATATCAGGGCTTTTCCCTGTCAGGTACAATAGACTTCCAAAGATTTGCCTGTATTCTGTGATATTAACTGTCATGCCTTCATCATACGATGACAGCTTCAATCAGGTAGCAACTAGAGACTTAATTTATTTAGAATTATCCATTCCAAACCTTCTCAAAACCTCCATGTCATATTTAAATTGAGAAATAAAATTGTCATTTATTCCTTGCGTCAGTTGTAAGCCAAGGAAAAATGTCAGCTCACCAATCATCGATATTTCAAACTCGAATTTCTTGAATTCAGAAAACTGTCTACATTGTGCTTCATATGATCCTCCAAATATTATGTCATTGATATAAACTAGAACCATTATCCTTTACCTATTGTCATTATTGAAATACAATTTTTAATCAACTCCACCACGCTGAAAACCAGGCCTCTTGAGAAACTGATCAAGCCTCAAATACTATGCTCTTGGTGCTTGCTTGAAACCATATAAATCCTTCTTCAGATAAAAAACTCTATTCTCATCATCGTGAATGATAAATCCATCTGGATACTCAATATAAACTTCTTCTTACAGAACTCCATTTAGAAACTCTAACTTGACATCCACCTCCAAAACCTTAAACTTACTTTGCACTACTATGGCCAAGAATGATATGATTTTCTCTAGACTTTAAATAGTTGGAAATGTTTCATAAACATATATAACCTCTATCTAGGTGTACCCTTTGCAAAAAATTCATGATTTTTTTAAAATCAAATCACTATGTTCATTCATTATGTTGTGAAAAACCCCATTTTGTTCCTATGACATTATTGTCTACTGGCCTTGAAACAATATCTCATGTTTGATTCTTTTTAATTTAGTCAAGCTATTTATTCTTGGATTGAACCTAGTTCTCATATCCAGCTACTTCAGGAAAACATTTAGGTTCCACCTGTGATAAGTATGATTCTTTTTGTAAAGTCTTAATCCTCCTTATCTGTAATGGTGCAGTCTGATCACCAATTAGGTTTTTCCTGTAAATTTTAGACCTTCTTACTGGTCTCTGGATTGAAACTAATTTATTATCATCATCAGATTCTTCTTCTAAATCATCCTTTGGAGCTAGAGCATCTCCCGATCTTCTCATCTCTTCATCACTATTCTCCTGAGTCTGATCCAGTATTTGAAAAATATTCTGTTCATTTTCTACTATTGTCACATTATGACTTTCAAAAATCATTCTCAACATCTTATTGAAGAATTTATATTCTTTTCAATTCTTTTATTATCTAAGAAATATCCCTTCATCCCTACGAGATTCAAACATCCTATGTTTCTCCTTTTTTATAATGAAACATTTACTTCTGAAGACTCGAAAGTACTTTAATGAAGGCTTATTTCCATACAATAACTCGTATAGAGTTTTCTACTCTTTTAAACCAATTAATGATCTATTTGAATTGTATACTATTTTCATCATTGCTTCTTTCCAAAATTTCTCTATAAGGTCTTTCTCAATGCGCATTGTTCTATCCATGTTGTTGAAAATCCAATTTTTTCTCTCAAAATCTCCATTCTACTGTGGAGTTCTTACTACTGAAACTTGATTCCTTATCCCATGTTTTTAGAGATAATCCTCCACTTGGATATTTTTGAACTCTATTCCATTATCTGTTTGAATCGTCTATATTTTTTAACCAAGAATCTTTTCACATTCCCATCGATATCTTGTAATGCAACTGAACACTTCATATTTGTGGGTGATTGATGAAACCCATGCCATTCTTCCATATTCATCCATGAAGAGAACATAATATCTCCTCCCATCAATAGCCTTTGGAGAAATTGGACCAAACACATCAATATGCACCAACTCAAGCAATCTTGTTGACCTTTTCTCCTTTTTCTTATATGTATTTCGAATAATCTTCCCCTGTTGGCATAAATCACACATATGAGTACGATCATGCAATAATCTAGGGAGATTTAGAGCTACATTATATTTCACCATATCTTCTAAGGAACCTTGTCTTATGTTTCCAAGACGCTTTTTCCATAACTTGTTTTCTTCATCCTTGGACAGAAATCACATATCTTCTTCTCCACTCATGAGGTACAGATTCCCTTTCATATGTTTTAATTTCAACACAACATCATCATCCTTTGATTTGATGATACATAAATTCTTGGAAAAACTTAGGGTATATCCTAAGTCACACAATTGACTAACACTTAACAAGTTGTAACTAATCCCTTCAACAACCAAGACATCTGCTCGTCTCACGTCTTTTCCATCAAACTTGGCTTTTCCTAAACCAATAATTTTCAACCCTTCACCATTTCCAAATCTTACAATACCTTCTTTATCATACCGAATTCTGTTCACTAGATCCTTATTTCCCATCATATGGGAAGTGCATCAACTATCATTAATCCATATCCCAGTGTGATTCGATTCTTTGAATGAAATTTCTGCAACCACTGCATTCTCTTCCCTTTTCTTTTTGACCCAAGTATTTTACTTCATATACAATATTGAATGATAATCTTGATATTTCTCAGTATATGATGATTTGACTTCAACCTGTAGAGATGCAAATCTATTTCGTATTTTCATCTCTCTTGATGATACATTTGGCTGCTTCTTATAAAAAAATTCAGCCTACTTTGGAACATTCCTCTACATTATTGATGTGAAATATCTTTCTATATGTCTGAGTCTTTTACACCTTAAATAATGACCATTAAATAATGACCTGAAATTTTTAGCTCTGTAAAATCACCTTTGTTGGTTTTATTTCCTTTGGTACCTCTTTTCTATGGAACATACATTTTGAGAGTGTCCCATCTTACCACAACAATAGCATCTAATGTGAGGTACATTCCTATGTGACAATGATACACCACTAGTTGTGCCTTGGGTTATTTGAATCTTTTGATTCTTTTTCATACCCAAATCAATCTTCATTCTTATAGTAGATGCTTGTGATCTGACTTGAACCATAACTAATTTTTTTAGATCAATCCTCACACTAGCATTATCATTCAGAATTAATTATTGCTTCCATTATACTAGACCACTATGCTCAAATATCATCTTCTCAGTTTCTTGTATGATATTCATTACTGATTTTGAACCTAGAGTTAACTGTTTCTCTTAATCTTTAACCATTCCTCACAGAATGACGACTTTCACTTCTAGTTCTTCAATATTTTGGATTTGATATTTTCTAGTTTTAGTCAAACTTTTGATTTCCTTTTTCTGTTCTTCAATTTTGAGTTTTTACTCAACCACCTTTTCCAATATTTCTGGCATTGAAGACCTCAACTTTTCAATTTCTATATTCAGCTCAGAATTCTCTTCTCCCTGTTGCTACAAATAGAGTTTGGCATCACAAACAGCTTTTTTAGCTTTATTTTTTTGGCTCTCAAAATATCAACCTCTTCAAGATAGCTTCTAATTCAACCTGAAGATCAAATATTCCTTCAATTTCTCATTCTTCATTGTCATTTTCTTCTCTTGTTAGTGAATTTATGACAACTACCACCAGATCCTCTATTTTATGATCCTTGTAGTCCTATAAATCTTCTCCCTTATATTCTTTTAAACATTCATCATCTTTTGAAAGCAGATTATTATTTTTGAACAACTTTATCCTAGTACTTATCCCCCCTTTCTCATTTGATGAATACCTCTATTAGGGAATTTCATAATTGTCTTCATTTTCTTCATTTTCACCATCAAACTTCTTAAGACACTTTGCTACAAAGTTCCCAATCTTTCCACATCGAAAGCATACAAATGGATGTTTACCTTTGAACATCCATTTTCTCCTTTACAGATTGGAGGAGAGAAATGACATGACATCATCCATATTTTCCTCCTTAGGACTATCTTAAACAAAGAGAATCTTCATGGAATTGAATGAAACTTTTTTATACTTCCTCTATTCTACTCATCATTATCATAATTTTTCATTTCATATGCTACAAGGGTACTATGTAGGTTATCTAGTGTCAGCTCTTGTGGGTCTTTGTCTTATAATACTGAAACTTTTTGATTGAGCTGTAGTGGAAGTTTCCTCAAGATACGTTTTCACAATATTTATATCTTTAATGAATTATCCAAGACCCTACATGTCTTCCACAATAATATTTATCTTGTCAAAGAATGCATCAATAGTCTCATTGGGATTCATTATGAGATCCTCAAACTTGTTCCATAAAACCTGCGAATTTTCTTCTCAGACTTTTGAGTCACCCTCATAAACATTCAACATTTTTTCCCACATTGCATGTGATGTTTTACAGGACATCACCTTCGTATAAATTGCATTTCATAGGGCTCCCCCTAAAGCATTGATCCCTTTACCATCAGAATCCAATTCTCTTCTTTCAGCTTCTGATAAGGCACCACTATTAATGTCAGTTGATATTCCATACATAGCTGTTGTGAAGACATCTATCCCTACTAATTGGAAGTAGTGTTTCATCTAATTATTCCACAGTGGAAAATTATTTCCATCAAAGATCATAATTCCTTTATGATTGACCACCTTTATTTCTTGTTCTCGAGTGAGAACCACTAACATCCAACCTTTCTCCCAGATACCAATTTTTAGGTCCACTAGGTTGAATACCCTAGGAGGGGGTTGGGTGGGTGAATCAGGGTATGGAAGATTAAAACTTTATCCCTTTTGGATCTTGTTTCATTGTTAGAAAAAACTCAATTATCTCTTCCCCCCATAGAAATATATAACCAGATATGAAATCATGCACATGACACTTCAATTTTTACTTAGTTTACCCTCACTAGGCTGTATCCATGGAGCATACAACGTTTATGTGTCGATATACTAAATTCACTAATGCTCATAGCCAATAATGAGTACACTGTTCGGGCTAGATCTTCTATGACAAGGCTCACTAAATTTACAAGGTTTAGGGTCTACTAACTAAATTTTAAAGGGTCACTCCTTATGCCTCTTTCTCTGGGTCACTGCTATTGGAAATGGTCATCGTCTTCCTCATTCTTCTCTCACTTCACTTGGAAAGGAATCCACACACAGTTTATGGACTTGTAGGTCAAACACAGTTTATGGACATGTAGGTCCCTTCATTTTCATTAATTCCTGCATCCTCAACTATTTGTAGATTCTCTGTTGAAGTCCCTTTTTCACCCGTATATGAATTCCACATTCTCAAGTACTTCTAGGTACCGAAAAATACTTTCACAAACTGATATGTTATTTTTTCAAGCTCCTTATGAAAATTGCGAACCACCTACTCCTCCCGCGTACTATGTACCAAGTTTGGTATGTAGAACACCTCCTCCACGTACGGTTGCCACTTCTGTGAACCTACCTTCATCCATATACTGCCTCCACCTTCCCTATCACATACCGCCTTCACGTCTCTATCCTACGAACCTCCTTTATGAAATCTCTCCTCTCCGTGAACTGTTCTTTTTTTTACGGGCTGCCTCTCCGAATTACCCTATGTCCATGAAATGTTCTTTATTCATAGATTTCCTTCATGAATAGACCCACATACCATGCCTTTATACCCTCTATATAATGTCTTATTCATGTTATATCTCTCCAAAAAAACCTTCGGTGGAATTTCTTCCGCGCGAACCACTTTAGCTTTCGTGGAATTCTTCCTCACGAACCTCCTTTGGACTCTTCCGAAATCTCAGACCAAAAATATGTTCTGTAATGATATTCAGTCTCCACAGTAATTGGTGGGATTAAAGAATCTTATATTGGAAAATATACATGAAAAATACATTAATCTAAGATTTACCAAATCTTCAATCCAGCCTTCACCGTATACCGATTCTTCTGCCGCTGCGAACTGCCAAGCACCCGCAAAACATTTTTTCTATACGGTCTATGTAGTGTCTTTTTTCCTATGCGGTCGATATCCAATGTCAGCGTCAAGTCATCCGTGTACTACACTACCTTCCACCATGAACCGTTTTCAGTATTTCAAACTACTCCGGTGAATCATTCCTACCGCTCCATGTACCATTCCCATAACATGGTATACAGTCCATGAATTTTGATACGCGGATCCAATCCTTTGCCAATTTTCTTCAATGTTCTTCATGTCATTCACTATAATAAATAAATCCTTCCTTTTCCAAAATCATACTCTTGATTTTGAGATCCAAAAATTTGGAAAACACTATGAAACTGTGCCACCTTAAAAACCTGTCTACGGAAAACACCAAACATACTGATTTTCAGTCATCTGGATTTGTCAACAAACACAACCACACACAAAACATACTGAGAAAGAACATAGAGGGATTTTTGCCCATAATTTTCACTAAAATGTTATATCCATAGTCTGTGGTGTTGGATAAGGCTATAGAGTTTTTCAAACTCGAGTAGGCTGACAGGACCATTACTGAATATGCATATCGCATTGTTGATCTTGTGTAGTTTTTACCTAAGATTTTATCAAATGAAAAGATGAATACTTGATGGTTTGAGATGGTACTCTGATATGATATTAGTTCTTTAGTTTTCTTATGAAATATATCTTATTATGAGGATGTGTTTCATAGAGAATTGATGGTTAACCAAGACATGTTTGGTATGTCAGGGTTGAAGGGAGCTCATTTTTCTCCCAGTGGAAGTTCTATGAATTCCTTCAAAGGAAAGAGGAATGATGATGATTATATTGGTGGTTCTCAATAGTAGGGTTCTTCTATACCTTTTTCAGTTCCTAGAATAATCCCTTTGATTTTATACAAGTCTTTCAAGACTAGGAATTCAAAATGGGTTTGCACTAAGGCACCTAAGGTATATGGATCTGATAAACATTCAATTCACTTAAAGAATTCTATCATATTTACTCTACTCCACATAGTGGCATGAGATCATCCTCACTAAAAAGAACTATGGTGTAATCATATACTTCATAAACTAAGATGTTACATCCATAGGCAACCTGAATGAAGCTTTTTCACATATTGGAAGAGTCTCTAGAGGAAGAAGATACGAGTTCAACAACTGTGAGAGGTACCATCACTATTGATTCATCTTTAGTGACTAATTTATTTGATATAGGTGCATATCATTAGTTTATTTAGACTCATATTTTCAATCTTTTAAATATTTCTATGGAGATTTTATACTATGTGATGGATATTACTACACCCCTCAGAATGGATAGAGAGTAAGGTTATCATTGTCTTTCTTGTGTTTTATTGTTATCATATATCAAGCTTACTTGGGATTTTTTGGTTCTTGACATGAAACCTATTGAAATCATTTTTGGGATGGATTGGATAATTTCTATTAAAATCCAAATTGATTATTATTTTCAACAGGTTTCCTTTAATGATCCCAATGGTGTGTGTTATATCTTTTAAGAAGAATGGGACCCCAGGTCGAGTAGAGCCGAAACTTCTTATCCATACTTATGGAAAGTAATATCCATGTTATCTTTTAATATAGGGAGATAATCCTTGAGCGATGGTCTCACTGTAGTTGTCATCATGTTTCTTAAAATGTAACCATTTAACTTCTCTAGTTTTCCATCATTAAGGGAGGTACAATTTTCTGTTGATTTAGTTCATGATACATAGCCTATATCTATTCCCTCTTATTACATGGAACCAACTGAAATGAAAGAGTTTATGACTAAATTGAATGAAATTTTGGAGATAGGATTTATATTCTTGAGTGTATCACCATGGGTGGTTCATGTTATCTTTGATAAGATAGATAATGGGTCACTTAACCTTTGTGTTGATTACCAGAAACTCAATCGTGTTATGATAGAGAACATGTATCTGTTTCCACATATTGAAAAATGTTTGACTAGTTGAAAGGGGTGAAGTGGTTCTCAAAGATTTATCATTGATATATTTATCACCATTTGAGAGTAAAATAATATTACATTTAGAAAATTTCATTTTCGAACAGGCATGGCCATTATGAGTACCTTATCATGCTGTTTGGTAAAACTAATTCTCCTGCAGTATTTATGGATTTTATAAACAAGATATTCCATGAGTATCTAAATACATTCTTGGTAGTCTTTGTGGATGATATCCTTATTTACATTAAGTCTGATGAGGATCATGTGTGTCATCTAAGGTCTATTTTGGAATTATTTATAAATCATTGTCTTTATGAAAAGTTATCAAAATTCAATTTCTATATTCAGGAAGTGAAGTTCTTAGGACATGTGATATCAGAATATTATATCTCAATTGATCCTAAGATGGTGAAATCTATTATGATATGAGAGAAACTGGATTTTTTTTTTGAGATTTATAGCTACTTGAGTTTATCTTGATATTATAGCTGGTTTGTGAAGTAATTATATAAACCTAATTTTATAATAACCTATCTCACTCAGAAGGGAGTAAAGTTTGCTTGAGATGAAAAATGTCAGCTTTCTTTTGTTAATCTGAAATTTCTTTTGACTACTTCATGAGTGTTTATTCTTCTAGTGGTCGGGTTGAGTTATGTGGTCTTCTGTGATACATTAGGTTCAGTTTTGGGATGTATTATCACGAAGGATGATCATGTCATTAACTATGGATCAGGATAGCTTAGTTCAAAAAAGAATAATTACCACACCCAAGACATTGAAATTTTGGCTACGATTCATGCATTTAAGAGTTAGTGGAATTTCCTTTTTGAAGAAAACTTTACCATGTATTTATTCTAAAATATCATGAGTTATATATTATATAAAAATTATTTTAATCTCCTATAGAGGAATTGGGTATAATACCTACAATATTTTTACTACGATATCGCTTATACAACGGGGAAAGAAAATGTCATCGCAGATTCATTGAGAAAGAAAGTTCTAACCCAGTCCGTGAAAGAATCATCATAAGAGTTGAATTTTATGGAACTTTTTCCCCAGCTGTGTATTGGAGTTTTGGAAATAGGGTTAGAGGTTTCTTTGGACCATGTTTAGTTGATCTCTTCTCTTCTGAAGATGATTCTTTAGGAAGAACAACTTAATGATGAATTACATAACATTAGATACTCTCTTTATGGTGGGGAGACTATTTTTGAGTTGTTATTCTCCATGGAGGTTATTCTATGTTTTAGAAATCATTTTTCCGTTAGATGTGATAAAAAATGTTATGGGGGATTACCATAATTCCCAGTGGGTAGTGCACCCAATAATGGAAAAGATGTTCTATGATATACAACATAGATTCTGGTGGCCAAGTATGAGATGGGACATTGATGATATTGTCACTTATTTTTATACTTTTTAATAGGCCAAGGCCAAGCCCTACAAGACTTGATGTATGCTCCAATAAATTATAGCACCAACCTAGAAGTGGGATGGGATCTCTATGGACTTTTGGCTGGGTTTCCTTGAACCCATAAAAAGAAGAATGTGATATGGGTTGTGATAATTTGAATGATTCAATCAACACAGTTTATACCCATCCATGGTACAACCAAAGTAGAGGAGTTTGAAAATATATATGTGAAATAGATCATTCATTTGTGTTGAGTTCCATATGCTATAGTCTCTAATAGATATCCTTATTTTAATTCTGGCTTTTGGAGATGCCTTTATGGGTCACTGGTATTTCAGGTTCATTTGAGTATGACATACCATCCATAGAGAGAGAGAGAGCTATAAAAATTCTATAGGATATACTTCGTGCATACATCCCCAATTTTGGTGGTGTTTGGGATGACCATTTGGGACTGGTTGAGTTTGACTATAATAATAGTTACCTGTCTACAATCAAAATTGATCCTTTTGAGGCCCTGTATGGTTGGCCTTTTAAAATCTCCACTATGTTGGTCATAGATCAGTTAAAGTTCCTCAGTTATAACAAGCTTGGTTAAATAGTCATTGATAAATATTTAGTTGATTTTTCATAGAATTTTGATGGCACATAGCCGGTATAAATATTATGCTGATCGTCACCATAGACCGTTGGAATTTTCAAATGGTGATTAGGTGTTCTTTAAAGTTTCACATCATTTGGGTCATTAATGGATTATGAGATATGGGAATATTGATCCTTGTTTTTTTGGACCTTTTGATGATTTTTAGTATATGGATATAGTGTCTTACCATTTATAACTTCCTCTATAGTTGACATAGATACAAAATGTGTTTCATGTATCTTATTTACAAAGGAATCATAGGAAAATTGCTACTGTCTCTTGGAACAAGTGCTGCTTACCCCTCACCATGGGGGGACTTGGCATTAAGAACATTAAATGTTTCAATCATTCCCTTCAAGCTCACTTTATGTGGAGACTCATAAGTGGAAACTCAGCCTCCCTGGACTTTCTCCGAAAACGTATTCTCTCTCGATTGATTGCTGGTAAATTCTCTTATATGAATTCCTCTGTTTGGCCTGGCCTGAAAGAAGTCTATCAAAAGATCAAGATACACTCTCATTGGTTAGTAAATGCCTCTTCCAACCTGAAATTTTGGAGGGATAACTGGACAGGGGCACCTTTGGCCGAGGGTATCGATGCTGACTCTTTGGATGCTGATCTTGATGCCTCTATTGCTGCCCAACTTGTGATGAAACATAACCTGCCTATGGAAATTATGGAAATTGTTAACTCTTATGACTTCATAAATGCTGACGATATTATGGTATGGGAACCATCTATCAATGGAATGCTGGACTCTAAAAACTTCTATCATCACTCCATTTACAACAACAACTCTACTGCTGTCCAGGCTTTTAGAAAATGGATACAACCCTCTCGGTATACTCTTCTATGGAGAATTCAAAGGAAAAGACTCCCAATGGACATCATTCTTCAAAGAGCTGGCATCTCCCTTTGCTCACGATGTGACCTGTGTCACCAGCATAGAGATGACCTGGATCATCTCTTTCTCTCTTGCAAAACCGCTGCTTCAATCTGGATTTTCATTTTTGATCTTTTTGACATCTCCTTACCGCATGTTGACAATGTTGCAGATTTTCTGTACTCTATTGCAGCTATTCATCTCTCCATGCAGCTTCAAGTCCTCTTCTTTGCTGCCTGTGCTGAAGGTTTTCATACCATATGGAGAGGCAGGAACAGTATCAAGCATGGAAAGTCCGCTTTCAACAAAAATTCTGCTATTTCTAGCATTCTTTCAATGACCAGAATTGCAAATCAGATCCATCCTAGACAATGCCACAACTCTATCAAAGATTTTGTAGTCCTGAGGAGGCTTCATTTGTCAGGCAACTTCCCCAAACCTTCAGGCACTATGGAAATCTTCTGGATACCTCCATTGGTAGGCTGGATCAAATGCAATCTTGATGGTGCCTCAAAAGGAAATCCTGGACCAGCTGGTTATGGAATTGTGTTCCGAGATGAAAATAGAAACTTCCTTGAAGGCTCCTATGGATCTTGTGGTTATGCTACTGCTCTCGAAGCTGAGATGATGGCCCGTATTACTGCAGTGGATATGGCTCATGAAAGACACTGGAATGATCTCTGGTTTGAAAGTGATTCCTCTACTATAGTGCAAGCTGTCCGAAAAAATTAGATCCATCTTACCTGGAAACTCACCCTGAAATG
This sequence comes from Viscum album, assembly GCA_963277665.1. Lineage (NCBI taxonomy): Eukaryota > Viridiplantae > Streptophyta > Magnoliopsida > Santalales > Viscaceae > Viscum > Viscum album. The sequence continues at coordinate 2,100,033,848 of OY728130.1, read as the reverse complement.
GATCAAATGCTTTGAAATTCTTGCCACCAAGAACTTTATTATTACTCATGTTTATCGTGAAGCCAATTCGATTGCTTATAAGCTTGCTTCCAAGGGCATCTCTGCAACCTCTAGAGTGCACCTGACCACACCTGATGAGGATTTGACTGATCTGCTTAATAGGGACAAGTGTAAAATTTCCTCCTTTAGACTCCTGTAATATTCCTCTTTTATTTGAATCTCTTACTTTGATTTTCTAAAAAAAAAACAAAGGAATCATTCTGATCCATCTCATATTCCGAGTTGGAGTGATATTAATGTTGAGACTTATTTATCTGTGACTAAGAATCTAGTCAGGATTTTTTATTATAAAACCATTTTACTTCATTGGAGGATAATAACTTTGGTTTGAGTTCTATAGAAGATTTATTTTGATACTCATGAGATGTGGGAGAGAGAGGCACTTATGAGAGAGTAGTGGCTTTATCTTTTTGACCTAGAGACTTCTTGATAAGCCTTATGGGTTTAGAAAGTTTCTATAGTGGGGAGGTTTTAACATATTATTATTGTGTTAGGTACTCCTTGACCCTTATTTTTTATCATTCCTTGGTTGGGGTTCTTCTCAGGTTGTTTCTGGAAGAATGTTGATTTTTTTGTAACTTTTTGGGTTGTGCATAGTTGGAACAAGGTTTTCCCAAAGCATGCACCCACCTAGGGTAAACCATGAAAAATAAAATAGTTGGGGTTTGATAATTCACACATGGTTTGAGAAAATCACACTCCTACCTAGAATAATCCATGTAACACCTTAAAGGGGATCATGGTTTGGGCACATGCTTTGAAAAACTGTGTGAGCCCCTATAGGAAACCATGCATGTGAAATTTTATAATTCCAAAAAATGTTTTAAAAATTCTGAAACCCCCCATATAAACCACCACTCAACATAACATAGGATTAGATGTCTTATTTGGTCTTTGGAGCTCCCAAGAATCCATTTTTCTCTTACAAAACTATTCCTAAGCAGATCAAATCTCCATGAATGCCCTTCAATTCCTTTCTGGTTAGAGTCCCTCTCTCGTTTCTTCTCTCTCGCTCTCTCTATCTCTCCTCCTTAGTCTTTGCTAGATTATCCAATTTTTGATGGTTCTAAACTATTTTGTTTTGTATCTTTAATATTTATTTGATTCCTTGATCTCTATTTCCAACGTTATTCATTGCTTCTTCCCATTTCGAGCATTGTGATAAGTGATATCTGTGTAAATGTAGGTGGTTATGTTTAGATTTCCCATGTTATAAACCTTTGATTTTATTTATTTAAATTAAATTTATTTCAATTAAATTTTAAAAACTCAATTTGATATGAATTGGCATTTAAAATTGGATTGGCATGAATTTTTGGGGAAACCCCCAATTAAAATAGAATTGAAAATTGGGGTGTGTTTTTAATTTTATGGAATTTGTGAAAATTAACTTGTGAATTGATTTTTAGAAAAATGGATTAAATTTCTTTGATAAGGATATGTGATTGATTTTATCTGAAAAAATTCTTGAATTGATTAAGAACCTAGGTTTTTGTTTTTAAATGTAATTTGGAACATTGAAATTGGAAATAGGGAAATTGTATTTTAAATTTTTTTGAAATGATTTTCCCATGATTTATTCATTTATTGAGAATATTCGAGACTGGGTAGTTAGTGAGTTATTTGGGACAAACACACTAGGATGATAATTCCCTTGCAAAAAATTGATTCTTTAAAACTCTAACAAAAACCTAGTTTTGAATATCTTATCCCTAGTGGGATGAAGGTGAGTCCTCTTTGGCCAACGCCAAGGAATGTGTGTGCACATTGCCGTGATCACAAATTTGAGTGTTTGAGGATCCCATAACCTAGAACTATCATACCTTTGTAAATATGACCATGTTAGGGTTCATAGTTGTTAAGATATATATTCCAATGTTTATGGAACTTTTTTACTCATGCCTTTTGAATTATATAAATGTTTTTATATAAAATGTTTATTAATATATTTTTTGAAATGTTTCCTTCAATAAAAATGAAAAGAATATTTTGTTTTAAATATAAAGGTGTACTTCCATGATTGTTTTACATGAAAATTTAAAGTATGAATTGGATTAATTCTTATGGAATATTATTTTGGAAGACTAGGTGAGACCCTTCTAGGATTTTGATCTCAAACCATACCTTTAACATTGTTCGTCTTTGGATTTCCTTCTTCCAGGTTCATGTAAGGGTATGCCAACCCTTCTCTTTATTACATAATTTTTTTAATGTTTGGGGCCAAAGCCTCATTTTATGATCAAAGACAAGACCTCTTTTTGTCTGGGTAGATGGAGACCCATTACATAAACTGAAGGACCAAGGCCAAGTCTCTTGAATACAAGTCTTGAAAGACCATTTTTTGGCCCAAAGGGCCCTTCAGTGAAAAGTAATACAACAGTACCTGGGATTCTCTAGTACCTACTATATTACCTCCACCGCTACAGTCCCAGATACAGTGCCTCTACCACTATAGTTTCACCACCACTATAGTCACCACTGCTGAAGTACTACTATAGTTCCCCCTCCTAGAGTTCTATTATAGTACCCTGGAAATTTGTCCCTACCAGGATTCGATCCTGGGTCTTTTGGATGGCAAGAAGGATCCTTTACTACTTGGTTATAGGCTCTTTCAACTTTATTACATAATAATTCATGATTTAATAAATAAAATTACACATAACACAACCCAAAATATCAACAGGTGTAGTGTATTTTGGAATTAGGTACATTAGATAACAACTTAAAACATGAAATACATCATTCTTATTTAAAAATTCCATAACTTTCTCGTACTTAAAACTACATAGTATAACCTGGGGACATATATAAAAAAAAGGTGAGATATAAAGTCTGGTAAGGGAATAAACATGTCAAAAAATGAAGAAAATAATTCATGTTATACAATAGGCATATCAATGGGGAATAAAAGGTGTGCTAATCATAAACATGAATAAGAAAACATGGTATAACATGACAATCATAAAGGAAACACGGGAAGTGTGGAAACAACTTAAACACTACAACATGAACATAGGTCAAGGAAAATTGTGAAGAAATCTTGATGGAAAAATTATGATGATGGAATTAGTTTTACTCTCTATCCCAACATGAAATCTCATGAGACTAAACTTTATTCAATGCATTGGAGTGCTATATAATTCTAGGCGCACCCATCACTTTTATTCCATTCTCATGCTTATGTATGCCACATAGACCATACAAAATAAATTCATTAATCATAATAATTTTTCCCATGATCAAGGAGTGTGGAATAAATACATGTCAGTATCAATTCAGATAGGTATAATTGTATAAAGGTTAACACCCTTGATAGGAAATGGGTATGGTATTCTCTATAGAATTGTTTTGGCATGGAAAATCATGGTGAAATTTTGGAAGCATAACAACGTCATTTAAAAATTAATAAAATGGGTTGATGAGATAGAAAGGGTTAGATCATAATTTTTACATAAAATGGGAAGTTATAGGGTCATTTAAAGGAAAATCTCAAAATTAGTAATTCAAAATTGAATGCATAAGATAATAAATAAACTTTAACAAAGAATAGAAGGAAATGATACCTTACTTGAGTGTGTGGATCCAAATGCTTGGGAGGAGATTCCTAAGAGATTGTGGAACCTTGGGAGGACTATAGATAGGGAAGGTAAGAGTAATCACATGATCCAAGTATTATAGGTGAAGATAAATGGTATCTTGGGTTTGTTTATGTAGGAAATGAGTGGACATTTCTTTATTATTTATCAAATGTAGGTTTTTGACTCTATATAATAAAACAACCAAAAAAAACATACCTTTGTTTTTGCCCATAGTTTCTACAAAATGGGAGTGGTTTTAATTATTTTAAAATAAAAAGGGATTAAATTAATAAAAAAAATATTCTTGATGATGTGGAAGTGAGTCATACTTTTAAAGAAATGATTTGATGAAAACCTAAAAATATATTCATGGTTTTGAAGGATTCATAAAGGCTTTATAAAATTCTTAAAAGATACTTAAAATAGAATTATTTTAAAGGAAAAAAATATATTTGGTCATGGATACCCTTTATAGTATTTATTACATCACTTTTGGGTCATTATGATGTCATAATACAAACCGTATATTTATACGAAATTAAATGTTTACCTGAAAATTGGACTATATTATAAAATTATGTAAAATTAACCATTGGATTATTTCAACTTTAGGATTCCAAAAATAATATTAATTTTATTAAGATAATTTTCTAAATATGTTTATTTTCACTTTCAAAACAATAATAGACATTTATTGAGAAATGATGGGTTTTTTGACAATGAATGTTCTCAAACCCTTTAAAAAATTACATTTGACTTCATAAAATTATATGATAATTTATATTTGATAAAAATTATTTAATAATAATAATTTATTAAAATCTTATTTATCTCAAAAATACTTTAATTTATCAAAATAAATTTCTTAATTAAATTTGAATATTACCCAAATATACAATTTGTGTTTTATTGTATCAACATAAAAGTAATTTGTAAAGTAACAATAATAAGATTAAAATATACTCATTATTCTATAAAAAATAATGCACACGCTCATATTTCTAGGGTCTTGATACATATACCTTTAGTACATCAGTAATCTCCCTAAGGGTAAGGTGCAAAACGGTGAGACTTTCATGGGGTGGTTCAGCATACATGGTGAGGGTCGTGATCTCGATGATATTGAACTTCTCCCATAAATGGTTTAGATAATGCTTAAGTTATTGGATGTTATATTTTTATTGTTCAAGGGAAATTCCAAGTGATTCTATCTCCATGGAAAGCTTCGATAAATGGGATTCATACGGTATGATCCTACTATTTTTGGCCTTCAATTCCATTGTCTGTGCCAATTAGATTTGTTAAAACCCTATATTTATACTAATCATGTGATCAATGTTCAAGGGATATATTATTAATGGTAAATATTATTAACATTACTTTAAATCCAATAGGATATAATAAAACGAAATAAGTGAATGTGTTTTCTATAACCATATTACATAATAAGACATTTAATTAAATCACAAGGGTAATTTTGTTTATAACAGTCCCGGTCGTAACAATATTCCACCCTAATTTCACCCTCAAAATTTTCATTTTCTACACTAAAATAGATAAGGGTAACTCTGTTTTATCACCTCCTCTGGTTCCCAAGCCGCTTCTTCAAACTTGTGGATTCTCCACAACACTTTGACCAGGTTCAATTTCTTATTTCATAGAACTTTTTCTCTATAATCTAAGATCTTCACCAGCTGATCTTGAAATGATAGATCATTCTACAATGGAACCACCTATGGATTTAGTACATGTGAGGGGTCTAGTTTGTACATTTTCAAGAAGGATACATATAATATATCATGTTTTTGAGATAGGTTAAGTGGTAGTGCTAGTCGATAGGACACCAATCCAATGAGATCAATGATATCAAAGGTACCAATGTTTATTAGGATAAGATTTACCTTCTTCTAAAATTTCATGAATTTCCTCCATGAAGATATATAGAGTAATACCATATCTCCAACATTAAACTATAGTTCTCATCAACAATTGTTAGCATATGTCTTATGTAAACTCTGATCACCCTTGATTTTCTTTTGAATGGTCTTAACCCTTTCCAATATTTCCCTAACCATTTAAGAACCTAGCAGTTTAATATTCCCTAACATCATCCTAATATGTCAATTTTCTACACCTCTTCTCATAAAGGTCTTCATAGGGATCTATTTGGATGCTTGAGTGGAAGCTGTTATTGTATGAGAACTCAATCAGAGGAAGATGTTGACCACATCCTTCTTTGAGGTAAATTGAGAATGATCTCATCATTTCCTCATGTTCCTAGACATTCTACTCATATTAGATATCATATCGAGGGTGATAAGTCATTCTGAAGTTCAAATATGTATTTAGAGAATTTTGGAGACTCTTCCAGAACATAGAGGTAAATCATGAATATTGATCGGAAACAATCGATAGTAGTGTTTCATGTAGCCTCACCACTTCTCTAATTAATATCCTTTCAAGTTGATCAAGTTTAAAGTCCTACCTAATAGAAATAAAGTGTGCAATCTTTTTCAGATGATCCTCCAAAACCCATATAACATTATTTCCTATTGATGTATTTAGAAGACCAGTGAGAATGTCCATTGTTATGTTTTCCCATTTCCACATAATTATGGAAAATAGTTTCATCATCCCCCTTGGATTTTTTATTTTATAATTTCACTTTTTTACATACAAGATATATTGATGTATATTCCACAATATCCTTATTTATATTTTCCCAGCAATAGTTCTCTCATAAATCTCGATACATCATTGTGCTTCTTGGGTGGATGTAGAAGGTTGATCTATGTGCATCATCCATCAACTCCTTTAACTCAGTATTTGACGGTACACATAGTCTTGACCCAAATCTCACAACTCATTCATTAACATTGAACTCTGAGGTTTTTACTTTTCTTATAGTTCCCACTTTCTTCTTAATTCCCACATCATATCTTTGATCTTCCTTTATATTTTCCAAAATAGATGATTGGAAAATCCTTTGTGAAAGTATAGATTATGTTATTTCCTTCACGATTCCCATGTCCATTATTTTCAAATATAAGAAGATAATATCATTCTCAATTATCATAAATGATAAAATTAATGGATCCTTTCTACTTAGATAATATTTCACATTATTCTCTTTCCCAGGATGGTAGTGGATTGAACAATCATATTCCTTGATCATCTATAAAAATATTTATTATCACATATTAAACTCTTTGAGTGTGAATATATACATGAAGATTTTTTAAACCATATATATTTCACACATCTACCCAAGGTGATAATTCCACCATATTTTCAAATATAATATGAATACATCACTTTAGATCATTATTTGGGTAATTTTTTTTGTTAAATTTCATCTTTCTTGAATCATAGGCTATGAATTTTTCATTCAAAATTAACACACTTCCCAATCCCCTCTTCAAAGAATAACTGAATACCATGAACAGTTCTCCACTTATGGGTAGTGTGAGCACTAGTGCAATGATAAGCCTCTTTTTAAACTCTTTTAAACTATCTTTACATTTATCATTACAATAAAACACAACTCTCTTCTGATTAATCTTGGTTAGAGTTTTTTAAAATCATGATAAATTTATCAAAAAATGATGATAATTCCCAACTAATCTAAGGAAACTATGGATATCTATCATAAATGATTTCCTCGACCATCCTTAAATATATTCTATCTCTAAACGGTCTAAAAATATCCAATTTATTATGATAATATTCCCCAATAATGAGACTTCCTATAAATAGAACTCACATTTTCTATAATTTTCATAAAGCTTCTCCTTTCAGAAGGTCTTTAGCATAGTTCTTAGATGCTCCTCATGCTCCTCCTTGGTTTTGGAGAATATTTGAATGTCATCTATAAATAATACCAATTTTTTTGAGGTAATATTTAAAGAATCTATTCATTAATTCTGTGAATATTTCTGGATAATTAGTAACTCCTAATATAATTACTATGAAATCATAGTGCCCATACATTGTATGAAAAGTAGTATTGGGGATATGCTCCTTCTTCACCCTAAATTGGTAATAATAGAACTATCGATCCAACTTATAGAAGTATTGTTATCCATGTAGATGATAGAGAAACTCATCAATTGATGAAATATGATACTTTTCCTTTATCATGATCATGTTGAGCTCACGATAATCAATGAAAAGGTGCATTGAACCATCATTCTTCTTGATGAAGAGGATTGGTGCACCCCATGGCGAAGCACTTGTGTGTATGAAACCTTTATCAAGATTCTTCTGTTGTTGCTTATTAATTAAATCATGTTACATAAAATCCATTCTATATAAAGTCATGGATAATGGCAATGCCCCAGGTATAAGATTGATTTAAAATTCAACCTCTCGGCTAGGAGGAAGACTAGTAAATTCTTCAGGAAACACATTAGCATATTCCCTTACAATGGGAATATTTTCAAGGAAGATATTTTCCTTAGTCTCTATTATTTTATCTTAATAAAATTAATCATAGGGAAATAATATAAATGATTGATATGTTTGTTATAAAGAAGATTTATCCTCTTCCTTGCACTTTTATAGAATCAATGGATGATTCACAATAGTGAGAGTGATTTAGTTATCCTGGAAATTTATGTTGACTCTATATAGGGAAAGCCAATCTATACCTATAATTTCATCAGATTATATTAAAGGGAGTATGAAAAGGTTCATAGGGAATTTTGGACCCAAAATTTTGATAAGGGAGGAGTTATATACCAGGGATGCAATAATTCCCCCTTTTTTCATTTTCACTGATATATCAACTTCTATGATTTGTGGTGGGATTTGAATATTTATTCTAAACTTTCATGATATGGGGAAATGTGTAGAATCAGAGTCAAAAAGTATGTTTGATATTATTGAATGAATAACTAGAATACCTAACACCACCTCATTTTTTGGATCCACATCAGTAGTTGTGATGGTAAAATCTCACCCTTACTACCTTGGAGGTTGTTGGTTGTCTATGAAAACCCTTAGATTACTGCATTGTCTTTAAAAGTTTCCTAGTTTATTACATTTGGATCGATTAACAATGCGCTGAGGTTTTACTAGATTATTTCTTTCCTCCATCACATTAGTGGGTTTTCCATGTCATTAATTGCTAGCTAGTTTTCCTTCCTTCCTACACCTAAAGCATTTTCTCTCTCCCATTAGGCATTTTTAGGTTTCTTCTTTTTGAACCTTTGAAAAGTAAGATGCTTATATTTCATAGCACTGTTATATTTCTCCATTGGAATTCTAGAATTAAACTCCAATTTATGCTTCTTATCCTCATTATACCCTTTAGATTCACCAATCTTTATTTCAAATTTGAGGGAAATCCAACAATTTCTTTATAGATATCAAAGTCTTAGATCTCCATGGATTTTCATAGACTAGGTGTTAGCCCACCAAAAAAGCCTTCAACCTTGAATTTTGGGGTAATAATAAATCCTAAGGCATATCATGAAAGACTTGTGAAGTTTTACTCATATGCCCCAATATATTTTTCATCTTTTTTTCTTGAGGTTAGGGATTCCCTTTCAATTTTAATTAAGATAATGCAAGGAAAATATTTATCAAAAAACATTTTCTGGAATTCCTTCTACCCCATCGCTTTGATATCTTCCTCATGATTTGTATTTTTTATTAATATAAAATAATGATCATCTTCACTTTCCTTGTGATAAAGGACCAATAAAACCTTGTCTTGTTTAGAACATTGATGGATGGAGAAGATCTTCTCAATGGAGTTGATCCATAGTTATGTGGTTAACGGATCACATGATCCATTGAAAGTTGGAGACCTTTATAATATAAAGGTCTTAATTGCATCTTTTTATATCTTAGGGGGATTTGGAAACTACTCATGATCCGTGTTTTTATTCCGAACTTGAGTCATCTGAGAAAGTATCATCATAAAGTTCGCAATTATTGCTCCTGATAGGTTGGGAATCTCGTTGGGGCAGTCATTACATTTCCTATCATATTGGTTGTTTACCCAATTCATCTTATTTTTAGCCATTAGATAGAATAAAGGTAAAATTAGGGATAAGTATTTTTAAACTATTAAACACATAAATGGTAATCCAATGACATTAAAGTGATAAATTATTAATTACATATATTTCCTTATAAATTTTTAGGCTTCAATCTATGTTATCCATTATATATTTTATAACATAGACTCTTACGGGAATATTTTATTGTTCCCTTAATAATGGAACATAATGAGATTATGAATTTACCAAAGAATTGCTCCTAGGAGTGTCAAAACAGGTGAGTTGTAAGGCCCGTTTACATGCACTAGTTCTTGGTCTAGTCTATCTTAACACAGTGTTTTTTTGGGTTTTACCCCTATGTACATCTGTGTCAAATCCACATCCAATTGTAGTATCCAGACATGGATTTATTTTACTTATAAAAAACTTACTCTATAACTGATAAAATTTATGGATGTTTTCTTATACATATTTTTACCCCAACGGCTTTCACTAGAGTTTTGTAATCCTAATACAAAAAATAACTAAACTTTTCCTTTGATACTAACTATGAAAACCTTTCTCATTATTACATCCTAATTCATGATTTATTACATAAGAGAACACATAATAAAACAAATAAGATTGATAATTATAGTGTTTTTTGGAATTAGTTACATTACATAACATATTAAAACATTAAATACATCATCCTTATTTAAAAATTCTTTAACATGCTTGTACTTAAAACTACATGGGATAACCTCAAGACATACATAAGAAAGGGGTGAGCCATAAAGATTATTAAGGGAATAAACATGGAATAACATGAATAAAATAATAAATGTTAGAAAATAATAATATCAACAGGGCATAAAAATACTATGAATCATAAACATGAACAATGAGAGGGGATATAACATGATAATCATAAAGGCAACATGGGGAATGTGGGAATAACTTAAAACACTACATCATAAACATAGATCAAGGATAAATATGAATACATCCTGAAAGAAAAATTCCCAAAAAGGAATTATATTTAATCCATATCCCAACATTATGTCACATGAAACTAAACATTACCTAATGTTTTAGAGCGATATATAATTCCAGGTGCACACTTCACTTTCATTAAGTTATCATGCTTAAGTGTGCCACATAGATCGTAAAACATGGATTAATTCATCATAATAATTTATTAAAAGATCAAGGAGTGTGGAATAAATACATTTAATTCCCAAGTAAATTAATTATAAGTGTATAAAGGCTAACAACCGTGATGGAAAATGGGTATGGTATTCACTACACAATTGTTTTGGCATGGAAAATCACTGTGAAATTTCAGCAGCATAACAATATCACTTAAAAATTCATAAAATAGGAAGGTGAGAGATAAAAGGGAATATAATAATTAAAAAATAAAATGGGAATTAATATGTACATGTAAATATATATTCAAACATTAGTAATTGGAAATACAAGGTATACGATAATAAAGAAACTTTAATAAAGAAGAGAAGGAAATGATCCCTTACCCGAGTCTGCAACTCCAAATGCTTGGGAGGAGCTTATTGAGATCTTAGGGAACATTGGGAGGAATCAAGAGAGCGTAGGGAAGAGTAAATATGTGATCCAAGTATTTTTAGTGGATAAAATGGGAGCTAAAGTGGTTTTATATAGGAAATGAGTGGGGATTTCTTTATTATTTCTCAAACTTATGTTTTGGACTCTATATAATAAAATAACCAAAATAACCAACCTTCCCATTGTTTTCCCATGGTTTCTACCAAATATGATTGTTTTTTATTATTTTATAAGTCTAAGGGACAAACTTAAAAAAATAATACCCTTTTTGATGTGGAAGTGAGATATACTCTTAAAGAGTTGATTTCGAACCTTAAAATATATTAATTATTTTGGAGGATTCATAAAGTATTCATAAATTTAATAAAATAAAATTAAAATAATTTTATTTTAAATGAAAAAAACATATATATTTTCATGGATACCATTTATAGTATTTATTTTTCCACTTTTGGGTCATTATGATGCAATAATACACACCGTATATTTATGTGGTATTTAATTTTTACCTATAAATTCAACTAACTCAGAAATTATAAAAAATTCATTTTCTGATAATTTTTATTTTCTAATTAAAAAAATAATATTTATTTTATAAAAATAATTTTCTAAATTTGTGTATTTTGACATTTAATATAATAAAAAAATTTATTGAGAAATTGTGGGTTTCTTTGAAAATAGCAGTTTTAAACCCTTTTAAAAATTACTTTGGAGTTCATAAAAATTATTTAATGATTTATATTTGATAAAAATTATTTAATAATAAATTTTTATTTGAATACTATTTATTTAAAAAATAAATTAATTCACCAAACTAAATTTCTTCTTTAAATTTTAATATTACTGAAAAATAGAATTTGTGTTTTATTGAATCAAAATAAAAATCATTTGTAAAGTTACAATAATAGGATGAAAATATATTAGTTATTCTATAAAAACTAATTTAAATAATCATATTTCTAGGGTCTTAATATGTATCCCTTAAATATATTAGAAAAATTCATATGGGTAAGGTGCGCAATGATGAGACTTTCATGTGGTGGTTCAACATACATGGTTTGGGTCGTGATCTCGATGGGCTTGAAATTCTCCCGTAAATGATTCCACTCGTGTTTAAGTTATTGGATCTCTTATTGGGAATAGTAAAGGGAAAAACACTGTGATTCAATCTCCCTTGGAATCTTTTATAAATGGGCATCATAGGGTACGATCCTACCGGTTGAGGCCACCACTTCCTTTATCTATGCCAATTAGATTTGTTGAAACCCTATATTTATACTAATCATGTAATCACTATTCAATGACTATATTATCAATTATAAATATGATTAATAATAATTAAAATCTAATATTATATAATAACCAAATAATTCCATGAGTTTTCTATAACAATATTATAGAATAAGATATTTAATTAAATCAAAATGGGAATTTTATTTATAATAGTTCAAGTCATTACAAAGAAGAAAGTGACAATTAGAGGTGGTGGTTGTTGATTTCTTTATCATGGAGTGATGTGTCTATTGGTACTGGGGGTTTTATCTTATTTTTATGGTACTTTATTATTTTACTTTAGGTTTGTATACATGTTTGACTTTCAGTACTATTCTCCATGTGGAATTTTCTTTTGAGCATACTAACTTGTGACTATTTCTTCCTCTTTTTATGTGAAAAAACTGTTCCCAATTTTATCTTGTAAGATGCCAGGTTCTAGTCAACAACCCATGGGGATCAGGAATTTCCTTCAAGATATGTCTATTCCGAATCAGGTATAAGAGTTCCAAGGTATCTGGGCTATTTATTGAAAACCTTAATGTTGATAAAATAAATTTGACTTTCATATAAGAAATGTTCATTGTAGAAAAGAGGATATGGTCCTTGGATTGATATCGATATTTTACTAAACCTTGTAATGAAATAGTGAGTTAGTATTACTCCCCTATCCCACAAACACATCATTGGTTTGTTCTCATTGGATTATCCCATTTGGGTGAACCAAGTAAAACTTTGTGTTCTCACTCTTTACTTTCTATAGGATTTCACAGTGTGTGATGTGTGTGCTTGAGATAAAGAAAATAGGTTGAATGTGTGTTCCCATCACCATGAAAACAAGATCCAAAAAGTTATAATATAAATTAAGGAATTAATAAATGTTTTTAAAGGAATTACATCACCCTGATTCACCCCACTATTAAGGTTTTCCGATGTGGAACACCAAAATAGATATATTCCAAACTAGTAATCCCAAAGACAAACCTAGCTAAAATAAGTTCTATATATTCTAAAGAATAATCCTTATTTAAACACATATATACACATATATCTACCTACATCCAGCATTATTTCCCTTACATTATTCTTCAAAAACTTATATAAACACTAAGTACAAGAACCCAATGAAAAAAGAAGAACATAAATTACACAATTCACTACAAATTGATTAGTAGAAGTTCAAATTAGAATACTAGATTTTGGTAGGATGGAGGAGATCATTTGAAGATAGTTTTATGTTTCTTAACTAATTTTACAAATATATAAATCACTTATAACTCATCCATTTTATTCAAACATAAATAACAATAAAAACAAAAAATGAGTTTTTAGGTTAGGTTAAGGCATAACCCTTTATAAATAGGGTGGATTTGGTTATGATTAAGTGAATATGGGTTCACAATATAAGTAACCCAACATAATCCCAACCCATAAACCCAAATTTCCACATTGAACTCTATATGGACTGTACTAAGAATCAAATGAATCCATATGATAATATCTTGATACAAGAACCTTCTATGAATTGAATTACAAAAAATATCAATGGAATAATAGAATAAAATCTCATAAAAATTACCACATATACCTTGAAATGTAGAAAATATCAACCATTACAACATTACATCTATAAAAAATTTATATTTTTATAGAACACACATACATACATATTTTTCAATAGAACATATATAGAAAGAGAGAGATAAGATGGAATACACACACATACACACACATAGAACCCATATTTATGAAAGAAAATATATATATATAATCAATATATATATATAAAAGTGTATAAAAACATTACCATAACTATATAATAAAGTGAAAAGTGAGAACTCCAAATGAAAGGTCCCAAAAACTATAGAATCATTCTGATAACATTCCAATTTAGAAATAAGTTTGTAATTTGAATGGAAAATCTCAAAGTCATATATAACATAAATTGAAACTAATTATTTATGATATAAAATTAATAGACCTAACAAATAAAAAATTGTGGATATAAATGTAAATGAAATTTTCTTACTCGATGTTCAAACAATGAATGAACTAACTGATCACAAATTATTAGTATTTGTATTTATCATTTAGTATATAAAGTCAAACAACTATGATAGGAAATCATTATTAAAAAAATCTAAAACTTGTTATGGGATTCCAAAAATTATATGATGTTTTTTCAAACTATTTTATAATCTTTAATAATTTTATATCCCTTTTATTTAGGAAAACTTGTTAATGTACCTATATTATAAACTTTCTGCATATTATGCGTGTTATGATACAAAAAAAATCACCAAACAAATCTAGGAATAAAACTAAACTCATGAAATATTTTAAAATAATAATAATAATAAAAATCCAAAAACAATAGGTTTGTGATAATAATTTTATAAGGATTCATGTAAAATAATAGATCATAAAATATTGTTGATAATTCATAGTTGAAGTGGATAACCCAATATCAAAATCTAAATTAGAAGAAATTTTGTATATAAAAAAATTTGTGTAGATCAAAATGATGACTAATATGATCCAATAATGATGGAAATAATTCATCAATAGGTAAAATCTAATTTTCTTGAATGCTTATAAGTTCAATAGGGTGGT
This sequence comes from Viscum album, assembly GCA_963277665.1. Classification (NCBI taxonomy): domain Eukaryota; kingdom Viridiplantae; phylum Streptophyta; class Magnoliopsida; order Santalales; family Viscaceae; genus Viscum; species Viscum album. The sequence continues at coordinate 2,100,018,751 of OY728130.1, read as the reverse complement.
TATGGTTTCTATAGAATTGGACATATCAGGTAATTAGAAGAAAAGTTTATGAATATGTTGATCAAGCTACTCATTTTTTTTAAAACATTCTCTGCCACACCATTGATAATGTAATAGGGGAGGTAATGGAACTAAATAAATATTATGGAATACCTCTCTATCATCAATTATTATATAGGGAGAGGCTAAACACAATGGTGGAGTGGTTACATGGGGAAGGTCGTGGATGGTGGGGGTTGAGTGGGGAATTTCTAGGATAGTGGAGGTCGAGTGAGGAAGGTTGGGGATAAAGGGGGTAATCTATTAGGGATGAAAATGATGAAATTATAGGCATTTCAATAGGCACATGGGTGTGGAGGGTAACAATGGAGGTGGATAGTGGTGTAGTCAAAGGGTTGTGGAGGAGGCGATGTGGGTAACATATAAGGTGAGTTGAATCGGAGGAGAGTGGTTTAGCATGTGAAGGGGGGTTGACCAGGGAAATAATTTTCACATAGGAGGTAGGGGTGGGGTGGATAATGTGGTGGTGGTGGGAGGAGAATTAGGTTTGAGGATTTGGGAATGATTTTTAAAAATAAAATGAAATAAATAAAATATCAAATATCATCTAATTTTTTAAATTAAAAATATAATAAGCATATATATGAATGGTATAAAAATTTATAAAAATGTTTCTTTTACTATATATTATAAAATTATATTCCAAAATGCGAATATTAATTATTAAAAAAATAATATTAATCAAATGATTTTTATGTTTTTTATTTATTAAATTTAAATAATTAATTTTTTGAATTAATTTTGTATATATTTTATTATGTTTATTAAATTAAAATATAAAAATTAAATTATCTTGCATGTAGAGCGTATCAAAATTATTTTTCGATATATAAAATATAAAAATGAGTTAAATTGTTTTTATAAAAATTATTTAAATTTTTATTAAATGAACTACATTAAATAAAATAAAAAATATTTATATTAAGATAAAATTAAAAATTAAAATCAATTAATGAGTTATTTTTAATAAGATCATAAAAAATGGATATTGAATTTGAGATAAAAACAATAATATATAAAAAATTAATTTCTTTTAATTGGTTATCGATAAAATCTTTGTTGTTATTGAATGGTTTTTTGTAACAGTTTTTATGGAATAAATGTTCAAAAAAATATCTAAATCATTTCCCATTTAGTTCTTCAAAAATAAAACTCTTTTTAGACATAACATAGTGAAAAAACTTCTCAACAATATAGGTAAGGGAAACATTAGAAATTGTGAGATCATATTCTCAACAATGGTTAACATAAGAGATATAAAAAAATGATCATAAATGAGTATAAAATAAAAATAATAGTATGAGAAAATGATAGACTTAAATTAATCATACCAAATCTTTCAAATATCTTTAATCATGAAACACGACGTAAGGTTTTTTTAAACAAATGGTGTATGACATAAGAGTAAAGAATCAATAATAATCACTCATAATCCCTGAGAACATATTATAAGAATAAGAAATAAGTTTTTGGAATGAAAATAGGAATATAAAATCATTTCCCTAGTCAAGTATCGCTACCAATATTATCATGTTTTAATAGGTTCACTTCCCATTTAATCATTTCCTTTGTTAGGTTTCACTCTAAAGACTATATTATTGGAAAAATTCCCTTAATGAATTTGGTTCTCTCCCCATTCTAGTCCTTATCATCTCATAAGATATCTATCTTTACCCAATTAATTAGAGGGATATAAAGGAAATAATCAACATTAGTTTATAATGTTACCACCCAACCTTGGTTTATAATAGAACCACCCATAACATAATAAAATATATACATATGTGTTCCATAAGATCATAAAATATTCATCTTATTATCATATCATAACCTATGGAAAGGATATGGGTTTCATAAAAATTTCATAATAAAAATCATAAACCACATCAAGAAACAATAAAGATAGTAACATTGGATCATACCACCATTAAATCATAAGAAATGTCAACAAATGTTGTTATATATGAAAATTATTTTAAAAGAATATTTATTGAAGAAAATACCATTTTAATTTGATAAAAAATATTTAGAATATATTATTTATAAAATATTAAGGAAAAAATTTTCTTGGAAAATAAAAAATGAAACATATAAATGAATTTATAATTAAAAGAGTATTCATGATGGTGAGGAAATATATTCATTTGGTGTATGTTGAAATAAAAATTTCTTTCTCATTTTCAATAAATAGTCAAAAGCACGTTGTTTGGAAAATGATAATAATGTTAATTTTAAAACCTGGCAAGGAAAGAAAAATATAGTTATAAATGACTTTAAAATAATATTTTTAAAATAGTAAAAACATTCCTGAAAACATTTTAAAGTAAAATACAGACATGGAAGAAAATATTCCCAACCAATGGGAATAACAAGGTCAGTTATCCTTAAGAAGAATATTTAAGTATATTTAGTAGAGAAAATAATGAAAATGAAATTAAAAAAATTGAATCTAAAAATATAAACAAAGTATCATAAAATATATAAAATTTTGGAGAGATATATCATAAAATTTCAACATCAAAATATTTAGGCATAAAGAATCCTAGTAAAAATTAGATTTTAACATAAAACCCTTACTATTGTTGTAACTTTTGAATAATAACCCTCATGAAAGAAAAAGTTCAAATGAAACTTTAAATACCATGTCCATAAGGATATTCATGATAAAACATATCAATGGGGTAGTATATACACCTTATAAATTAAGATTGGTGTATAACATCAAACATGTATCAATGAAATTAAATTGAGATGAATACCCCTTAAAACATTAGTAATTTAAAAAAATTAATTTAAAGATTGAAAATATTATGTTTCCATAAATTCTTTTAATTAAATCATGTATTATTTCAAAATACATCCTTAGAGATAACATACACCATATAAATAATAAATTGGTTTGTAACATTAAAACACACCTCAATGAAGAGAAATTGAGATGAAACCCATACCTTATGCTCATATTGTTTCATAAGTGCTCTAACCTCATGTTTTATAAATTTTTTATTTATTATAATTCGGTAAAAGAACGATAATATTTCCTATAATTCATTTTTTTACTTATAGCATATTATCACCCATTTTTTAACAATATTTCATTATCATCATCATTTTGGGTGTTAATTACTTCTTTTTTCATGTATGTTGTGGTTTGACGGTTATGGTACTTAAAATTTAATAATGGTTCACTAATATTAAAATTTTTAATCATGATATTAATATAATATATATTTATTTAATACATATTTATAACCATTTATAATATTTAGTGATGAAAAATAAATTACATCACTACATAGAGACGATAGTCTGTATGTACGCATGAGTGACGTTTCTATTTTTCAATGGATAGAACAAAAAATGGTAAATATTAATTAATATTTCTATAATAATTATTATAAAATAAATATCATATATAAATATTAAATCTATCATAATAACAAATTATGAATTATGGTGGTGGAAAACGAGTCATATTGCTACGTGGAAGTGGAAGCCCACACATATGCACGAGCAATACTTTCATGTCCCATTGGATTTAGAAGAGATGGTAAGTGGTTGTTCCATAATTATAATAAAATATAATTATATTTATGATATTTTATTATTAAGTTTTTTAAAGATAAAACAAGTTTATAAGAATTATAAGAATAAACAAAATTGAAAGGGCTTGGTTATGATCTATACCTCTTCTTTGAGAGACCTCCTTTGGCTTTCTATTTAGGCATTGAAGTATTTGTTTTAGAAGAATAAAATAATATCTAGGATGAAGGGAAGGATTATATGAAGGTTTATAATAAAGTATTTTCAAATCCATAAGGGTCAAATGGTGTGAACAAGGGAGGAGAAAATGTTTCCTTTTATAAGTGAGGTGTGGGACATATATGGAATTTATTAAAATATTTCAATGATTTAAGGTCACTTTCATTGGAAAGTGCTACAAGTTGAATGAAATTATAAGGTAGGATATTTTATTTCCATATATTAAAAAATAATTTTATATATATATTTGGAAATATTACCCTTATCTCCAGATTTAACCCCCTCGATAAACTTGTTTTAACCTTAACCATCGTAACAAAATTTTACAGTTTTCACTATTCACTATGATAAAAAACTATGTTGAACCTATTAAATTATATTAATTATAATTATTAAAAACATGTAATCCATTTTTCCATATACAATTTTTATAAGTTTTATAATTTAATTTTAATTATGTGCACAAACCGTAATGAAAACCCATTTTCAAAAAATGAATTTTTAAGCATAAAATATAATTTACTTCCATTAATTTCATTTTGAAACAAAAAAATGAATTTTAAAATGTTATATTTAATATATAATATATTTATTTTATTAAAAAAATTAATAAATAAAGATTAAATAAATTTATCAATATAAAAAACATTGCATGAATTAAAACATTTTTTTAGAAAAATGGGTTTTTAACCCCAAAAAATTAACTTATACAATAATAAAGTAAAAATACTATTACTATTTTATTAATTAGATTATTTTTAATTAAATTAGTATTAGGTTACTTTATTATAAAATTCAAAACATAATGACACATTTACTTGAAAATAAATGAAATTTTTTACAAAAAATAATATATTTCAATATTCACTAAAAAATAAATCTTTTTTGAAAAATATAAAAAATTCAAACTAATATAAAATTTCAATTATGATTTAAAAAAAGTAATTTACTCAAATAAAATTTCTAAAAATATTATAAATTAATTATTAATATTGATGTGTGAAAATGTGATAAAATATTTTTAAAGAAAACATATTTTTTCAGTGTAAAATGACTTTACTAAAAATTGTGTACCTATTTATTATGAATTAATAAATAAATTTGAATAAATAAATAAATTTAAATTAATAAAACCCATTAGAAATATTTTTTATAAAGTGGTTATTACAATTCATACCTTCCAATTTAATGACTAGGTTATACCGGTTTACTATATCACAGTTCATATAGACTCGAGGATGCATGTAAAGATTTTTATCAAATTATTCAAGTTTTATATTGAAGTAAATACATATATAATCATATTATGTTAAAATAATGATTCCTTGTGATATATGGTTTAATAAAAATCTTATAATGAAATTATTTAGGGTTTTTGGGAGTCCTTGTTTAATAAATATAAAATATCCGGATTTGGGAATGTTTTTTGTAAAAGAAGAAGAAGGAATTATCCTTGGATATTCAACAGATGGAACAAGTTATAAATGATGGAATAAATGTCTAAAAAATCTAGTTTATTCCATTGATAATAATGTTTTTTTTAAATAATACCTCCTTAACAAAATTTATTGAGGATGATATGGAATATGTTATGAAAGATAGAATCATTACTTCTAAAGAAGATAGTGAGATGAAAGATGAATGCAAGCCCAAAATTGTACAAATTTATTCAAATCTTCATAAAGATTTTGAAATTAATATTAGAATAATATCACTAAAGTTATAAACTATACATAATCTTTTTTAATCTGATAACATCATCAAAAATTAGAAATATCTAGTTCATACTAGATGAAAATTGAGATTTGAGAATTAGACATCGTTTATATAATAGGTGGAACCACAATCAAATTTTGAGGCAGTTGAACATAAAGAATATCTAAACACAATGAATGAAGTCTTAGAATAGATTCTAAAAAATGAAACATGTTATCTTATTCCTCCAATGATAGGAAATAATGTTATATGAAAAAATGAGTGTTTATAAATAATCAGAATGAACATGGAACAATTTCAATAAATAAAGAATATATTGTTTGAAAATAATATTTACAGGTGGAAGGTGATGATTTTGAAGAAAATTTATCTATTCTTGTGTGACATGAGACTATTAAAATGTTCTTGGTAGTTTCTCTTCATTGAAATAACAAATTCTATCAGATGGATGTTAAAAAACCTTTCTTGAATGGTGAGATTTAAGAACAATTTTATATTGAGAAATCTTGTGGGTTGATACTTGAATAAGATAGAACCATGGTGTGTAAATCGTCACGAACCAACCCGGGTTGACCCTGAACCGGTCACCCGAGCCGGCCCGCAACATGGCCCGAAGGGCGTTCCCGATCCCCACGGGCTGGCAACTAGTGCCGGGCATCAAAAGTAAGCAGGTGGGAATGATTTAGCCCAAAATAAAAATAAATTAAGCAGCAGAAACAAAAGGTAAAAATGCAAATAAAGAAAGAGCATCCAACAACGCCACTAACCTGACCGTGACTAAAACTCCACGTGACCCCTTGGATCACCTTCCAATACCACAACCAACATCGCTCAAGGTGAACAACAGAATCTGGAACCTGCAACAGTACTAAAAACAAGAAAACACTATAGGTGTGAGTATTAAAACTCAGTAGGTAGGCCCGACTAATTCTATTCCCAATGCACATACCAATAAATAAAGAATTTATCGATTCCAGGTTTGGACTAAATTATATAAAATATGGTTTCCACACACTTTCATTTCTGAAACAAGTAACATTCCATTGCCCTTTTTAATTTAGAACAAGTTTAATGTTGAAAGAAACAGGTGCATTGCATTTTCAAAACATTTTGCAAACAATTTAGAAATCCAAACTTTAGTTTTTAGTCAAAAGGAGAATCACACACAACACACACTAAGGGCAATGGTAAAAGCGGCACACATGGGTCAACAACCAAACTCAACCTCTCAATCGTCCGCCACATACAAATAAACACTAAAATAAACATGGGCCGAACCTAGGAGATCATGAACAATCCAGAACGTACTATACATGTGACCCATCCTGAAGGCATGCCATAACTCGATGACATCATAACGCCCTAATGCACGGCATAGCCCTACATGGCCTAACCGAGGGGCCCAATCCCCATAGCAGCAATAACTTAGTATTCCCCTGCTATGGGGCCACTAGCCAGTGCGTGGTCTAAACTAGTGCATCAATCGTTCTCAGAAAATTCACTCAATATGCCAGGTTCCCATGTTAACACATATAATAAAAGAGGGGTGCGTCCACAATGAAAATCAAGCAGTCACAATGCACTAACATCACATACAGCTCATGCAATCAACGCACACAAAATATCACCCATGAATTGGTTTTCCAAAATAATTTATTCTATTAAAGTGCCAAACGGGACTTCACAAATTTTAAAACAAAACCTCATTTCTCGAGAAAACCCAAAACACTCATTCAGAAGAAATCACTTATCTTTAAAACTAGAAGTACGTTTGAAATTCCGTGAATTATGTTTAAAGGCCAAACGGGTATACTTTTAATACTGGGTCTCCGCCCGTCAAGAAAATGTTTCAAGTGTTCGGTATAAAATAAACCGCTCTTTTCACACCAAATAATCATTTAAAATTCACTATCTTATATTATTTCTCATTCGTTAAAAATTAATGAAATAGAAGGCAATTAGTAAATTCTAAATCTAAAGGTAAGTGCAGTGGGGGACCTACCTCGGCTCGCTGTCCAAACATAAGGGTGCGTCACGCCCCGCACAGACGCACAAGCACACGCTAGTCGATGACTGCAATATCCCGGGTTTTCCTCACCGACAACACGCTGCAACAAACACACAACAACTAAAAACCCACCACCACTGACTAAAAACAAACCATATGAACATACGGCACAAAAACCACCTCGACAAACTTTCAAAACATAACCCACACCGTCGATACTATTTAATAAATCATTTTAAAATTAAATGAGCACTCACAACACGCCAAAATAGAATGCGCACCAACTCCACAGTTAAAATAACAATTTACACAACTTAATAAAATTCCATCAAGACTAAACCAGTCTACAGACACTTTTATGAACAAGAAAACCAATTTCTAAACAATTTTTATAAGCAGACCAAACAACACATAAACAGTCTGTATAAGAAAAACACACAATTTGTTAAAGATTCAATAACTAGGTCAAATAAGTTACCAAATTATAAAAAAACTCCATAAGTACACATTAATTTAACCAGAGAAAAGCACTTCGAACTTATTTATAACAAAGCCAATAAATTGGAAAACACTATAACATATTAAGTAATTGCATTTCGAGAATGCAAAACAAGTCAAAAATTTAACCAGACACAACTCGCACCTCATAACCAACCCACAGCATGAAAACAAGAAGCAAGACAAGAATTATAAAATTATTAAATAACGTCATGGTCAATCCACGAGGAACAATCAGCCACAAGAGATCAATGCAGTTCTAAAATTAAAGCGAAAGGCAGAGGGATATTACCTCAAATGATGAAGAAAGTCTGAAAAAACAGAGCAAGACCCCATGCGCACCTCAAACGCATCTGCGAGAAGCTGAAATTTGACCCGACACAGCGAAGGTGGTTACACCATTTAAGGATATGCGCACAAAAATCATACCCTAACCAAGAAATAACCTTATATCAAATAAAGGAGGGGAAAAGAATGCCAAAGAGGGGGGCTGCCGGATATGTGAAACCTGATAAGGATCGTGCACGCCGGTGGGAAAAATGGGTTCGTGCGTCGTGGGTGGTAGGAGGCTGGAGCACAAGTTGGACAAGGGTTAGGCGCTGGACAAGGGGGTGCGCTGCAGGAACAAGGGGAGGTGGTCGGTGTTGTGTCCAGTGCAGGGAGGTCGCCCGGAGGTCGACGAGGCCGACAGGAGGGCACTAGAAAGAGGGAGGTGTGCTGGCCATTGTAGGCAGGGGCATCAAAGGGAGGCTCGTGGATGCTGCCGAGGGAAGCGGGGTGCGAGGCCGAGGGCGAGCAGGGGCACGGGAGCCGGATGGGGTGGCTGATTCGCCCGAGCAGGAGCAGGGGAGCCGAGAGAGGAGGCTTGGGCGCAGTGGGGCGAGGCGGAGAGGAGGGCTGGGCGCGGCGGGGCGGCCAGGCGAGGCAGAGGGAGGGCTGGGCACTTCAGGTGGCACGGGGAGCGGTGGCTGAGCGCCAGCAAGGGAGAGGGAGGTCTGCGACAGGGTTGTTGCGGGCAACCGCATTCCAAGGAGACGACGCAGGAAGGGGGCCGCGCGGGGGCTTGCGGATGGGGTGGCGGCTAGCAGACAGGATGAAGATGGGGGTCTTACTGGTAGGTTAGGGTTTTGACAAAATAATTTTTTTATGTAATTACAATAGTAATAATAATAATCACACAATAATAATAATAATAACAAAAATAGTAATAAAATAAAAGAAAAATTTCACAACATGGCCAACTACGTGGCTACCGACAACCGTGCGGTGGCCGCGCACTGGTCTGAAACCAACTAAAAACATTAAACTTCAAAAAATTTAAATCAGGACTCAACCCAAACCTCGGCACGAGAACCCGAAACTAAGATATATTGAATTGAAAATTAATTCAAAAAGTTGGGGTGCGACAATTCTCCCCACCACAAAAACTTTCTGCCCCCAGAAAGTCACCAAGACCAAAGATATCGAAAACTCAAGTTCATGCCCGATCCAAAACCGAGAATCTATGAAATTCGAAATGAAATTTTACTCCACAGGTCACACCAGACCGATTATGAAGAAACCGCGACATAAAACGAGGGGAGAACACGGGAGGGTTCTCCCCACCATAAGAGCTCGACCAACACGGAGGCTTTAGAACCCAAATACACCTCCCTAGGGAGGGGGTCGACATGGGAACTCCCAACCCAAAACTAATCCACATATGGTTTTAAACACACTCAATAAAGAATGAACGATTCAAAAAGCTTCACTCAACAGACCTAACAAGGATCCAATCCCAATTGAGTCCAAAAGAAAACACAACACAAGAACACCACTAATGTGAAAATTTAACACTCAAACATACCACCCCGGGACGGGGGGGGGGGGCGACACAGGAACTCTCAACCGTTCCAAACTATCTTTTAAAGCACGAGCGGAAAACACTTCCGAGCAGAACATAACCCAAGGAGTAAACCCGAGCATAACTACGACATCAACTATTCCACATGCACTTACATCTCCAAACTAACACCACTAAACCGAGATTAACCCACACAAGTTCCCGACACACTTTTAAGATAAGCGCACGATTCGGAGAACCACGTCTATACAAACGGAACTGCTAGGATTATAATAGGTCAAGTGCATCGTAACTTCATGAAGAACCAATGAACTCATAACAACACCAAAACTTTAACCAGCAGAAAAAAGACAAGAAAAAAAAGACTTTAAATGTTTCACCGAAAACATGGAACCCAAAGTCAGAATTGAAGTGTCACACTCCCGACAACTCCTGACTGCACGCGAGCTTCACCCCAAGACCTGTGGTTGGGGCTCTGATGGTTGAAGCATCCCCTGCCTCAAAGTCAGGCACTGGAATCTTTTGGTCACCGTGTCTTCCTCATAAGACACTTCCTGTAAAGCTTCTCTAGGTGACCTAGACACCTGCAATGATGGAAGGTTTTCGGAGGGGTGTGACATGACGACTCGTATGCCCTAAATGTCCATACTGACGGTACACCATTAGATGATCCGAAAAACCAGAAGTTAGAGCCAATGCAGAGAACTCTTTAGAAACAAATTTACCTAACACACTCTGCTCGTCAGATGGGGGACCTTCACAAGCAACTGAATACAATTGATTTTCAACTGTTTGCGCTCTGGAGACTAACTCAACTAAGAACACTTCATGCACCAACTTCTCAAAAAGTGGTGCTCTCAAAAAGGGAGGACTCTCTCCTTTATCTCTGGACGAAGACCCCTGATGAAGGGAGAAGTCTTCATCCAGTCCTGTGACACTACCCCCAGAAAAGGAGACACAAGATCCTTGAAATGGTCAACATACACTTTCACCGTCTGTTGGCCATGTTGAACATGCATGAGCTCTTCTATTTCCTTCCTCCTCACCTCCACAAGTATAAACCATTGAACGAAGACGAATTTGAAGACATACCATGTCATCCCAACTTATAGTAATGGCGGGGTGAACAACTCCTACTCATCCAGAGCTGGACCTTCAAACAGACCCAAAACAACACGCACTCAGATCACTTCGGGAGTTCCCAATACCCTAAATATGCGCTCGACTTCTTCAATCCATTGCACTGTCTCTAACAGACTCCAATCACCATGAAGGGCAGACAACGTCCGAGAAAGACAAAAAAACCGAGCATGACACATCAAAACTCTGGGGACCTTTCTGGGCGGCATTTCTGAACAACATATATAACACCAAGCCGAAACCAAAATCAAGCCAAGGTAATATCATTAAAAGCGCTTTCATCCGAAAACATCCAACTCAAAAACCAACCAAATACCAACAATCACACAAAAAAAATACCTTTTTATTTTAGATTTCAAAACCATCATCTTTGAATGCCAACTTCTAAGTACAATATCCACTTTTCAGACCAAGATCACTTTCCAAAACCATTTTACTCTTTAAAAGCCAATTTAGAAAACAAGGTCAAGCCTTAAATTTCAAACACACCCTGATAATCCCATGAACCGTTGAACATTTCTTCGTCCACTTTCATTCATACACACCAACACGCACTTTCCACACATCCTCTAATGTGTGCAACATTCATAAGGAGTACCTGAGGTTTCACCCCAAACCATTCTTGACCAAAACCAAGCAAACAATGGATTTCCAAATCAAAAGATTTCAGTTTTTAAAACCATTTCATACATTTAATGTCCTTTAAAATAAATCAATCCCATTTTCAAAAACAATTTTTTTTCCACCACTTCCAAAAATGTACTTACACCGACCAGAACAAAAAAACGACACTTAAATTGCATCAAACACCGAAGTGAGGGACTAGCGGTCACACTTAACATGGAGACATGGTAGTGATCCATGCCCCAAGTAAGCGTCAACATCTAGGAGGAATTCAAACCGTGTACCCGAACTCCACATGGGTCACTACTCCATGTGAGATCACGATGTAACATCGGTTTACCTCCGTTGTCATCCCTCAATCCAAAACAAACCAGAATGAAACAAAGACTCAATTCCCGGACTATCCCTGGCGACTCGAGGTGCGGAACAGGCGAGGGTTCATGACATCCTTCCCGTACCTACCTCTCGAGTCCCGACAATCCTAATCTCCATCTACCGGACATCCCAAATAACAAGGGACTCCTCTGATACCATTTTGTCACGAACCAACCCGGGTTGACCCTGAACCGGTCACCCGAGTCGGCCCGTGACATGGCCCGAAGGGCGTTCCCGATCCCCACGGGTTGGAAACTAGTGCCGGGCATCAAAAGTAAGTAGGTGGGAACGATTTATCCCAAAATAAAAATAAATTAAGCAGCAGAAACAAAAGGTACAAATGCAAATAAATAAAGAGCAGCCAACAACGCCACTAACCTAACCACGACTAAAACTCCACGTGACCCCTTGGATCACCTTCCAATACCACAACCAACATCGCTCAAGGCGAACAACAGAATCTGGAACCTGAAATAGTACTAAAAACAAGAAAACACTATAGGCGTGAGTATTAAAACTCAGTAGGTAGGCCCGACTAATTCTATTACCAATGCACATACCAATAAATAAAGACTTTCTCAATTCCAGGTTTGAACTAAATTATATAAAATATGGTTTCCACACACTTTCATTTCTGAAACAAGTAACATTCCATTGCCCTTTTTAATTTAGAACAAGTTTAATGTTGAAAGAAATAGGTGCATTTCATTTTCAAAACATTTTGCGAACAATTTAGAAATCCAAACTTTAGTTTTTAGTCAAAAGGAGAATCACACACAACACACACTAAGGGAAATGGTAAAAGTGGCACACATGGGTCAGCAACCGAACTGGACCTCTCAATCGTCCGCCACACACAAATAAACACTAAAAGAAACATGGGTCGAACCTAGGAGATCATGAACAATATAGAACATAATATACATGTGACTCATCCTGAAGGCATGCCATAACTCGATGACGTCATAACGCCCTAACGCCCAGCATATCCCTACATGGCCTAACCGAGGGGCCCAATCCCCATAGCAGCAATAACTCAGTATTCCCCTGCTATGGGGACACTAGCCAGTGCGTGGTCTAATCTAGTGCAACAATCGTTCTCAGAAAATTCACTCAATATGCCAGGTTCCCATGTTAACACATATAATAAAAGAGGGGTGGATCCACAATGTAAATCAAGTAGTCACAATGCACTAACATCACATACAGCTCATGCAATCAATGCACACAAAAGATCACCCCTGAATTGGTTTTCCAAAATAATTTATTCTATTAAAGTGCCAAATGGGCCTTCACAAATTTTAAAACAAAACCTCATTTCTCGAGAAAACCCAAAACACTCGTTCAGAAGAAATCACTTATCTTTAAAACTAGAAGTACGTTTGAAATTCCGTGAATTATGTTTAAAGTCCAAACGGGCATACTTTTAATACTGGGTCTCCGCCCGTCAAGAAAATGTTTCAAGTGTTCGGTATAAAATAAACGGCTCTTTTCACAACAAATAATCATTTAAAATTCACTATCTTATATTATTTCTCATTCGTTAAAAATTAATGAAATAGAAAGAAATTAATAAATTCTAAATCTAAAGTTAAGTGCAGTGGGGGACCTACCTCGGCTCGCTGTACAAACATAAGGGTGCGTCACGCCCTGCACAGACGCACAAGCACGCGCTAGTCGATGACTGCAATATCCTGGGTTTTCCTCACCGACAACGCGCTGCAAGAAACGTACAACAACTAAAAACCCACCACCACTGACTAAAAACAAACCAGATGAACATACAACACAAAAACCACCTTGACAAACTTTCAAAACATAACCCACACCGTCGATACTATTTAATAAATCATTTTAAAATTAAATGTGCACTCACAACACGCCAAAATAGAATGCGCACCAACTCCATAGTTAAAATAACAATTTACAGAACTTAATAAAATGCCATGAAGACTAAACCAGTCTACAGACACTTTTATGAACAAGCAAACCAATTTCTAAACAATTTTTATAAGAAGACCAAACAACACATAAACAGTCTGTATAAGAAAAACACACAATTTGTTAAAGATTCAATAACTAGGTCAAATAAGTTACCAAATTCTAAAAAAACTCTATAAGTACACATAAATTTAACTAGAGAAAAGCACTTCGAACTTATTTCTAACAAAGCCAATAAATTGGAGAACACTATAACATATTAACTAATTGCATTTTGAGAATGCGAAACAAGTCAAAAATTTAACGAGACACAACTCGCACCTCATAACCAACCCACAACAAAAAAACAAGAAGCAAGACAAGAATTCTAAAATTATTAAATAACGTCATGGTCAATCCACGAGGAACAATCAGCCACAAGAGATCAACACAGTTCTAAAATTAAAGCAAAAGGAAGAGGGATATTACCTCAAATGATGAAGAAAGTCTGAAAAAACAGAGCAAGACCCCATGCGCACCTCAAACGCATCCGCGAGAAGCTGAAATTTGACCCGACACAGCGACGGTGGTTACACCATTTAAAGATATGCGCAAAAAAATAATACCCTAAACAACAAATAACCTTATATCAAAGGAAGGAGGGGAAAAGAATGCCAAAGAGGGGGGCTGCCAGATATGTGAAACCGGATAGGGATCGTGCGCGCCGGTGGGGAAAATGGGATCGCGGGTCGTGGGTGGTAGGAGGCTGGAGCACAAGCCGGACAAGGGTTAGGCGCTGGACAAGGGGTGAGCTGCAGGAACACGGGGAGGTGGTCTGTGTTGTGGACAGTGCAGGGAGGTCGCCCAGAGGTCAGCGAGGCCGACGGGAGGGCACTGGTAAGAGGGAGGTGTGCTGGCCGTTGTAGGTAGGGGCATCAAAGGGAGGCTCGTGGATGCGGCTGAGGGCAGCGGGGTGCGAGGCCGGGGGAGAACAGGGGCACGGGAGCCGGTTGGGGTGGCTGATTCGCCCGAGTAGGAGCAGGGGAGCCGAGAGAGGAGGCTTGGGCGCAGCAGCGCAAGGCGGAGAGGAGGACTGGGCGCGGCGGGGCGGCCAGGTGAGGCAGAGGTAGGGCTGGGCGCTGCAGGTGGCATGGGGAGCGGTGGCTAAGCGCCAGCAAGGGAGAGGGAGGTCTGCGGAAGGGGTGTTGCGGGCAACCGCATTCCAAGGAGACGACGTAGGAAGGGGTCTGCGCGGGGGCTTGCAGATGGGGCGGCGGCTAGCAGACAGGATGAAGAGGGGGGTCGCGCTGGTAGGTTAGGGTTTTGACAAAATAATTTTTTTTATGTAATAACAATAGTAATAATAATAATCACACAATAATAATAATAATAATAAAAATAGTAATAAAATAAAAGATAAATTTCAGGACATGGCCAACTACGTGGCTACCGACAACCGTGCGGTGGCCGCGCACGGGTCCGAAACCAACTAAAAACATTAAAATTAAAAAAAAATTAAATCAGGACTCAACCCAAACCTCGACACGAGAACCCGAAACTAAGATATATTGAATTGATAATTAATTCAAAAAGTTGGGGTGTGACATAAATTGAATAAATATTTGTATGAGTTGAAATAGGCTCCTAATTCCTGGTATTTCAAACTTGAATGTTTCCTGAAGTAGTTGATATTTTCTAAAGGAGAATTTTAAAGTAACTTGTATGTGAAGGTGATGAGAACAAGTAACATAGTTTTCATCATTTATATTGATGATATTTTTTTTCCCAAGATATTGGGATAAATCTTGTTAAGAGTTAAATAAAAATATGAAAAGAAATTTTGACATGTCATTACTTGGAGTGATCAATTTATTTATGGGATTACAAGTTCAACTGAAAGGAAGTTATATATTACTATATAAATAATTTTATGTTATGGAGTGATTTAAAAAAAAATTTATGGTATATTCAAAGAAGTTTTATACTCATATCTCTGTTGGCATGAAGCTGAGTAAAGATGAAGCATGGAAAAGAGTAAATCAAAATGTATCCTAGAAGCTGATGAAAACTTTACTCTATCTTATTACTTCAAGACCAGACATTGTATTTTATATAATTTTGTGTGTAAGATATCAAGTGATCCTAAGGAATCACACATTATATAATAAAAGATAATAATTATTTATTTTAAATAAATATGTAATTATTGTATGATTTATATTAGAATTAATGAGATAACCTTTCTTAGGTTCATTGATGTTTATTGGGATGGAGATTTAAATGATATAAAATCAACATCAAGAATAAATTTTTTCTTAGGAGAATTTTGAGTGAGTTGAAATAATAAGAAACAATGTTCTATAACTTTGATTAAAACATAATTATAATATGTTTCCACCAACTAAGATTATATGAAATGATATAGATAAAAAAATTTATCTGAAAAATTTTATAGTGAATGTTAACAAACCATTGAAAATAATTTTTGATAATCAAAGTGCCATTGATATTTCCAAAAATACTATACAACATTCTAGATCAAAGAACATTAATATTTAATATCATTTCATAAATGATAATGTTTATCATGGAGATGTAATGCTTAAGTTCATTATAACAAAATGTCAAATTTGTGATGTTTTGACCAAACAATTACAAGGGAAAGACTTAAGGAACTAAGGCTACAACTACATGTTTAGCCTCCTGTAACGACTTAAGAAATTTCCTAAGGAATTACCCCACAGTTATTTGGATTATATTATCAATAAGAGAGAATAATCATAACTTTATATGAAAAATTAAAGATATATTATTTGAACATGAAAATGGTGTTATCGTAAAATGGTGGATTAAAATATTGAGTGGTAATTTATATTATCATTACCACAATATTTATTTTCATCAAGGGATGAAACTAATTAAAAAAAATTGTTTTATCTAACAGTTTAGTGTCAGGAAAATCTCTATGAGAAATGACACAATTTGGTGAAAATTTAAAATGTTGTTGAAAATGTTATGAATGTTTCCTATAAATACAAATTTGGATATTTAATATCCATTGGGTTGTTTTTCATAATGAATGTTGTTTTTATCAAAATCATTTTTATGAATGTTTTTGTGTTTTAGGAGAAAATGAGTTACTAAATGAGTTTTTGAATGTTTCATTACCGAGTTAAGAAAAATTCCTCACAAATTTAGATGATTTTCTACCAATCTTAAATTTACAAACTTCTTGAATCTACTTATGATCATTGATTATTTTTATGAGTTTGTACAAAAGAGGATAATTTAATTTCTAAATAAATATTGTGTTGTGGATATATCATGTTCCAGATTAGATACGATGAAGTTAGAACAGATACTTAGATAGGTCTATATAAAGGCCAACAGAACATGTCCAATAGATAGAGTCATTTTCAATATTGTGATGTTTTTGGAAATATAGTTTGTATGAAGTTTCAAATTGTAAAGTGAATAAGTTGATAGCTGTAAAAAAATTCAGATGTGAAGTTGAGAAGTTCTTATTGAATAGATAATTTTATCTAAATTTATAATCAAATAGAGGATGATCATACAAATAAATTATATTTCTAGAATAAGAGGAAAATTTAGAAGGTATATAAGAGGATAGGTAGCAATTTATATCAGATAGAATTGTACAAAATATCTTAAACACTCTATTTTTCATGTGGTATAGAAATAGAAATATTAGAAGTCTACTGGATTTTTAATGAAAAAATTTCTTCTAGATAAGGAATCCAAAGGCGTTCAGATAAATAAAACCAAGTATTTATACCATGAAAATAGATTCATTAATATTGAATGATTATTTAATGAAATTTGACAAGACATGTTTCTGAGGGATCAATTGATGAACATGAATTAGGCCGAAAAATATGATGCCCTCAGATGTATGTTCCTTTGAAGTTGTATTAGACTGATTTTTGTGATCCAACACTCGTATGAAGTTTTAATCGATGCAAGATGGCTTAAAAATATTCTCCACTCAATTTTCAAGTTAGGATAAATGAATTTATGAGAGTCCATTAGATAGATGAGTCTTGATAAGAGCACCATATAGAAAAGAAAGAGTGTATTATACTGAGTCAATTGGATGAAGCTGATCAGATATAAGGGTATTGAATAGAATAATATTATATGGAGGTGTTCTTGTGAGAAAAAAACATACATTCATTATACAAAGTTCCAATTATATTTACACAAACTATATAATTTTTTAATAATTATGGTACTATATTATTATTTGAATGATCATTATTCTTATCAGTTTTTGAGGAAGCTTAATGAATGTTGATGAAACCTAGTTTAAATGTAAGATTTAATAATGTTTTAGAATGTTTGAGGGACATCAAATTAAATTTTGTTGAGTGGGGAAAAAGGAATTTGAGTTTTGAGTTCCCACTCTTTCTCTAAGAAGCACACATATATAATGTTTTGAAATTAAAATATAATTTTAAGAGATAGTTTTTATGAATGAGAGAGAGAGAGAGAGATCCGTAGGGAGGAATAATTCATTAGTGGTGCATTGTTAGTTTCTAACCAAAGAAAAAATTTGTATTAATAAGAGGTTAAAGATAGAGGTACTCAAAAAATGTGTACCAGAAAGAGGTAACAGGTTGAAGTGTACTCAATAGAGGTACCAAAAAGAGTTTTAGGAACACCAAATAGATTCATAATAGACACAACATAGGTGTGATGGAAGAAGTTATAAAAAATAGAGAGTGAAAAAGATGAAGAATTTTTAGGCAAACTTTTCATGAGATATTTTCAAAGTTGGTTACCTTATGTTGGACCCAAAGTTTTAAGAAAACTTTTTACCTTATGGAATTTAGTATAATTACCAGTGGGATACAAATTTATCTTTACAAGAGTTGGATAAATTAAATTCACTTCACATCATTGTATATTTCCATGGATTGATGGGAGTCACCATGTAAAGGATATAGTCACCCACAGAGGGGTCTAAACTTGTAAATCTAGTGTGATTTATTTTACTTTCATATCTTTACATATGGGTAATTTTGTGTTATAATAATCAATGAATCAAAAATCTAAAAATTTATAGGGGTTTAATTCTGAAGAAAAGAAATATTAAAGGATCACCACTGATTTAACCCCCCTTCTCAATGGTCCTAAAAATATTGTGAACTTTAATGTGATTCTATATCAATCGTATGGCAGTAAATAAAGAATATGTATATTAATTACATGATATGTAATTCGACCAAACAACTTCCATGATTTACCCACAGACAACCCATGTGGGGTTAGACAGCATGTACACCAGTTACACAATATATAATCCCTACCCAACCAAGTTTAAACTAAAAACTAATGGGTAATTTTTGATTACACATAGTGTACCGACCCCCACATAGGATGTCATAATTATCATGTTCCAAAATTCTGTGGCAGAACAAAGGTGCACAATGTCTACTTTTAAATTACCTCTCATGTAACCATCTAATTTAACAAGATTTATTAGTACATATGGATGTGATATTCGAGATTTTTTAATATGTTATTAAATTTTCTTGGTCATATAAAATTAAATGATTATTTTATGCCAAATTTTGGATTAAATAATGATAAAAAAATGAATACAATTAAAAAAATGGATAAATTGATAAAAACAAGTAATTATAAATTAATATATAACTACTATAATACAACTTTGAGGATTTGAGGTATAGAAGAAGTGTTATATCCCATTCCTAACATTTTTTCATCTATTTCAACATATAAAATTCAAATAACTTGATGAATAAAACCCCAAATTATTTCTTTAGAATTTATTTTTACATATAAATTATAATTAATTTAAAATAAGAATTACCTTGTCTTGCTAATTATTCCAATATTATTGATCAATTAAGTTGTCCCATTGTCCATCTTGTCATTGTGGTTAATAATCCAAGGTATAATTCTTCTACATGTATTCTCATGTGCTCCAAAAATCATGTAACATCACTATTTGTATTTTGGGTGTTATCATAGAGGAACTAATAACCTTGCTTCATTAACTATTGATCACCAAAAGAACTATTTGGGTATTGAAAGAATAAAATTTCATGTTCTATTTGTATTGATAGTGAGGATGAGGATTATCTTTTTTTATTGAGAGTGTTTTTGATAATTATTTTCCAGGTATTTGAGAAAATATATTTGGAGAATCCATTTTGCACACAATTCTCACTCATAAGGTGGGGTATTATCCCTTATTCCTAAGAGTGTTCTTGTGAATTTCTCTCTAGAGACTTGAGAGAATTTCTTGAGAGAATCGGTTGCACCCATAATTCTCACACATAAGGAGGAGGATTATCTCTTATTTTTTAGTGGAATCTTGGGAATTTTTCTCTTGGTATTTGAGATAATTATTTTGGAAATTCCATTATATGAATAATTCTACCCAACCTCTAAAATGATAAAATTTAGATTATATAATCAGGGTTAACAATTAGTAATTGTGTATAGGTCCTTATCTAATTGGTTGTTCTAAATAAATTCAATGTTTATTAATAGTAAAATTAATAATATTATCTTCAATTACATATGATAAATTGTGGATATTCAAATATTAGTAACTAAATAAATTAATAAATATTGATTTGAATGATATTAACTAAGATATATCATTTTCATTGGGACCTAAACCCATCCCGTCAATCCTCCTCAACATAAATCTAATATTTGAATAATAAATATTAATATAAATATAAAATGTTTTATATTATTAAATATGTAAATAAATAATATTATATTCCTCAAAAATAAAAATAAATATTTATATTACTTTACTTGTAAATAATTAATATTTATTTAATAAATAAATATTTATTTATTACATTGTGAATAAAAAATAATAGATAAATAAATATTATATATTTTCTAGCTTGAAAATAATATTTATTTAATATTGCACTCATATATATTTTCTAAACATTCATAACAGATTATTGAGTTTATGCGATCAACCCATTTAGAATTATCATTAAACCCCAAGTTGAGAATAATATTTATTATGAATGTTAAATTAAAATATATTTTAAATAAGATTCTAGTTACACATAATATTAAACCATCTATTTCTCTTTCTCAATGATATTAAGTGAACTTTCTTGAACTCCAAGATCAATGTCTAACAACACATAAAGACACCTAGAGACAAATTAGTTAAAGTCACAATGAAAAACATTATATTGATTATTATTGTGTAATATAATTCATTTGTCTTGATATATCATCAGATAGGTTGGATACGTACGTCATCAACATATATGCTTGATTTATCTTTATTTTAATGACTAAAAAGAAATCAATAATAAACGACTATTTCCATGGATGTAATTGAATAATTACATTTCAATCAAATGAAATGAGACATCTTCTTCTATTAATTGGGAAAGGAAAAAAAATCCTTTCTTGCATTATTTTTTTAATTCCATACCACTTTTGATGCACCAAACACATCCTACTTCATCATGAGATATGTTATCATAGTTTTTAAAATAAATCAATGTATGTTATTACTGATATACATTAATAACAATCCCAAGTCTAAGGATCAATACAAACATCCAAATATAGGAATATCTAATGAAACATATAACATGTTGAATTACTATTGGTGGGTTTATCCTCATAAATGCTATTTGGAGATTACAAAGTGTAAAACTTAATAAGAAGAAGACTCATATTCTTATAACTATCCAACACTTGATAGTCAATACTTTATCTATGTATCGTCGGAAAGATATTATCTAGACCACACAATATATTTTTAAGAATATTTTTGTGTCCCTTCCAAGTTTTCATTATAGTTGGGAATTACTATTTCCTCTCAATACAATAAATAATCTAAGTAAATTATTAAATTAGTGTTACATTTAAGAACAATCATCCTATGATAATATATTTAATAACATTATAGTAGTTGAAAGTAAAAATTTAGATGACTCTAGGGAAGTAACTGTAATATAAACAAAATTTCCCCCTCATCCTTGAGGTTGTTACCTCTAGTTTTTTTGTTTTATCAGTGAATTACTTCAACTATTACATTATAATAATATCCATTTGGTGGGATATTTGCATTATCTCTTCAATAATCAAGGGTAATTGTGTTTTATTTGGGAATTTTAACTCTTTTATAAATTCATATGAAAATATTTGTAATAATTTCATTATAGTTTCCTTAATAATGTTTTAAAGATTCATTGATATGTGTTTTTTCACTAAAATCATAATAATGGATAGTAATTTTACATGTTTTAAAATCACCAAAAATAGAATATAGTTTAAGAAGATTGATAAATCTTTCATTTCTATTATGTATGTAGATCTTTTTTCTCTCACTTGTAGAGTTCTCCAATAATTATACTCTCAACATACACCAATATTTTTCTCGGTGATTATTGGGGATTGAATTTTAGAAAATAAATAATTCTTATAAGGATTTAATAGGATTCAATCAAAGGTAATAAGTGAGTCACTAGATTCTAATTTCCTTTCACCCATCCCAAAGTAACTCTATGCTTAGTTACTACGTACCTTGATTTCTTGTATACTATCCCTTACTCATCCCTCTCTAAACCTATATTTATTTACCTATAAAGGATTATTAGATGTATTTAGAGAGTGATTGACATTATTTGGGAAACCTTCTCTTATTTCCTATTTAATTACCCCTATACCCCTAATTTTTACACCAAGTACAATCCAAGTGGGACTGAGTGTTATGGGTAAATCCCAACAACACCTGATTGAAATAAATCTACACCAATCTCCACTTATCCCCCCATTATGTGATTTTTGATTCTAAACTAAATAGAAAAGGAAGGTAGGGATGGTTATTTTCATATTTTAATGAGAATTTCCATTTTAATTTCACTTTTATTAGGTTATCACCAAGACCAAGGTGAAATAACTTCCTTAAAAGGTATATCCAGGAGTCCAAAGTGTTCCATCTAAGTTCCCCATCAATACAAAAGGGGTTTCACTCAGGTCTATCTTAAAGGACCATTCCCATTACATATTTTCCACTAATCTAAGTGACCATTCACTAAGACCTCTAGGTTATAAGGGAAATAAACCCCCGATCCCTCTTTAAAATGGAGCTTTAGTATTATAATGTGTACCCATTACCAATTCCTCCTAAAGAGTCTTTTCTCTTGTCACTTATATGAGCACACCATTTTCAAAAGTCACTAACCTAGGTGCATAATAATTATATTCATTGGAATTGGGTGACTACTCTTCATGGTCATATATCTAGGCACTATATACACCTAGAGATCATTCCCCTAGGTCAACTATTAGGGTGTCTCATTTTCTCATGTTATCTATATGGGAATCCGATGTTCTAGTACCTCTTTCTCTTAGGAAACCTTCCTGGGTGAAAATAAACTTATACATCATCTATGACCTTAAAAAGTACCTAATGAGGTTACAAACTCTATAGTGATTCCATTTAATCATGTATTCCTTCAATAATGATGGTTGGATATCCTATGAGAGAGAATCCCATACAATTTATTTCTAATCAATAGGACCCAAATGGTGTTTATGATCATGTATTACCTTAATAATAAGGGTCACTATCATTATTATTTTGATGAAACCTCCCATAGCTCAGGGTTATCATTATGGTTTCTTAAGACAACATATACTGCACTAAATGATCCATTGTTGGTAAAAACTTATCTAATTTTGTTATTGTGTTTTTTGAGATAGCAAGTAAAAATATTTCTTGTATGTTTTCTAAAAAATCATAATTTTATATGGTGGTTAAGTTTCATAGTATTTTCTATATTTTTTGGTTCAAAGATATAAGGAAAAAGTAAGCTTTCCATGAAGTAATAATGTAGACCACGAGGTCTAGTACATAGATCGTGAGGTTGAGTTCATAATAATCATAAATGATGTTTGTGGCTAGTGGACTGTGATTTCTATTATACTAATCAAAAAGTAATTATGTAAAGAATAAAAGTGACTAAAAAGTTATAAGATGGAAATTTTTGGTCCCACTGTAAACAGAGTATGTGTTCATGAGGTAGAAATGTTGGGATGACCGTGAAGTTTGTCTATGCACAGTGAGGTTGAGTATATGGTAATCAATATCATGAAGTTTATATAGTATGCTTATAAGATCAAGTGAAGGGATGAATAATAGTTTGGAAAAAAAATTCCAAAGGGTTTTTACTATAAATTTTATCTTAATTAGTTTATTAAGTATTATAATAAGTCCATCATAGAATATCATTACAGAAGAAATGTAGCTAAGTCTAAAGGTTGTTCGCAGAGTGAAATTTCAAAGAAGGTATTTTTTAGGTAGTTCATGAAGTTGGAGTATGTAGAGTATATCATGAGTTCATAGAAGAGTAATCCAAGATGTTTTTGTTAATGTAAGAGTATTCCATGAAGTTGGAGTTTAACGAGGATTAATATATGAAGTTGGAGTTTTCCGTGAAGTATTCCACAAAGTTAGAGATCATGGTAAAAAATAGTTTGCAAATATGGATTATGAAGTGAATTTTTTCCATGAATTCAAGGATGAAGAAGGCTATTTTTTGAAGAAGAAAAGTTTGGGAATGAATTTTACTAGATGTAAAAGTTCATGGTGAATTTTATTTCATCTTTTGGATGAAAATTAATCATCATGTAAAACTTATTTTGTATAAATGAAATATAATTTTATTTATTATAACAAAAGAATCTAGTGAAGAAAAATTGAGTATAATTCAATAAATAGAGAAATAATCTTTCAACATGTAAATAACAGTGAACAAGGGGGTGATGAGTTTGATCTGAACATTGAAACAATAATACACTATAGTGATTTTTGTTACATTTTCACATTAACTCTGTATACTCATTATACTAGAACTATTTGGGTGAACCAAGTAAAATTGATATGTTCTATTCATGTTCTCATTTCTATATAAAAATTACTCTAGGAATTATAGATAATAGTGTTTTGGTTATTGATGAAACACGATCTAAAAGGGTAATTGGTTTTATCCATCATACCCTAATTCACCCCCCTCATAGTGTACTTAACTTAGTAGGTTAAAAAATTTGTATTAGAGATAAGGGATACTATGTGTGAATCTCTCTCAGTTGAAGCCATGACAGACTTCAATCACAATGGTATAATGATCTTTGAGGGAAACAATTTATAAATATGGAACAATCCGATGGAACAATACTTTCAATATTTAGGAGTGGATGTGTATGCAACTACTATTCATGGGTTCTAGGTCATTATGTATAGTCTTGATTTATCAAATTTAGATTCAAGGGAACTAAATTCCAATTCTAGAGTTATTGACATATCTAGAGTAGCTTTATTTAACACAATTTATACGAAGTTAAAGTCGTGTAAATCCTCACATTCCATATGGAAAAAGCTGAAGAATACCTATAAAGGATATTTAAAATTTCAAGAATCTAAATTAAAAATTATGTGAAAAAAGTATAAGGATTTAAGTATTCACCCATATGAATCCATTATTACATTATTTAATTGAGTTAATATTATTGTGGAGACACGTGTGGATTCATAGAAACCCTCACTGATGTAAAAATTGTCAAGTGCATACTGATAATATTTCCACCTTGGTTCAATATAAAAGACTTTTTTATATGAGGATAAAGATATAATTGAGGTTAAATTATATTATTACATATGAGATGATAAATGGATATAATGGGGCTATAGAAAAGGGTGTGTTTGAGGAGTTTAAATTCAAGGCCCTGAAAATGCACACCATAGAGGATGGCCAGGGAGAAGAAGAGGTGGCTAAAGTCATGTCATTTATTTCCTCAAACAAGAAAAGGGGAAAAGAATTAAAAGAAACTTCTAATCACATATTTTGAATGTGGAAAAAGGGTGGGATCCATATAACTAAGTGTCAAAAAACTCAAGATTACGATTTGGATAATGATGTTCCCATGAAGAAAACTTTAGAGGATGTGAAAGGCTATAAAAGTAAAATATATATTTTATTTAAGAAGAGTAATTTTTTTTCACAATAGAATGGTAGTTTAGAAGAAATTTAGGTAGAATAAATGGAAGAATACTAATATCACAAATAAAATTACATTGTAGTGGTTGTTGGATGTTATCAAACAAGGGAATATATTGAAAATTATGAAGTAGAAGTGGAAGGAAGAGTTTATCTCTAAATTGAATTAGAATCCTTGATTTTAGAGATTGATATTTGGATAGAAAAAATGATGAAAAATGATATAATGGTTCATGATTCCAAACTCTATATATAATATCATGTAGATGAAATATACAAGAATAAGGAAGAAATTGAAAAGATCAAATATATAAATCCAAAAAAATATAAGAATGTTATTGAGTTAAAGTTCAATGTTGAAGAACAGACTAGGGATGTCAATGGTTTGACTTTGATCACTAATGGTCTAGTCAAATGTTTTTAAGAGATAATGGAGGAAGTTTTTAGTATGTGATAAAAAGATAAAGACCATGGGAGACTTTTGACTCCTAATACAATATCGGGGAATCATATCACACAATATAAAGAAAAAGTTAAATTGTAGAACATAGGTGTATAAAATTTGGAAAAGGTATATTTGTAGAAGAAAAAGTAAAATCCGAATAACAAGGATGGTATGAGGATTGATCATAAATAAAAATCAATGATAGTTGATGCAATACAAAAAACAACCACTCTAAAATTGAAGGTTAATTTGGGAATGAATTAGAATTAGAATATTTATAGATATAAATAGATAATTTATATTAAAACAATGAAACACAAGAGTGTACATCATTTTAGTTACTATTGTTATGGAAAATGGTACATTCAAAAAATTTATATTCCATAGCTAAGAGTCATTGATGGAAACAATGTAAATAAAGGAAGAAGTGCATAGTTCATTATTTCAAGAATTATTTTAATGGTTACTATTTTTGGTGTGTATGATTTTGATATATAGACAAATATTTCTCATTAACAATACAAAGATATATTCCCATGAAGACCAAAAGTGGGTGTACATAGAAGCTCAATGAATCATATAGTGAGCTAAAAATGTAAAAATGATTTGTATTATTTCAATATGAAGTTATTCTATCATAATCTAAATAATATCAAGCATGTATATTAACATCAAGTATGAATCCAAAAACATGGATAAAGAAAAGAGATAATCATACAGTATTTATAGATATTTATCTTAAACCATAAGATCACAATGGTGCATGGATCATTGCTAATGGATTCACAACTCACATGATTGAAAATAAAGATATTTCCACATGTATTAATTATGACATGGATATGTTGTTATATTTGTAAATGATGAAGGCCTAAATATCACCGTCTATGAAAAATATTAATTTGTTTGAAAATATATGAGACATGTGGATTTCTGGTTATTAGCAGTCCCAATTGCAACCTGGTTAGTTTTATAAAAATATGTAACTCAAGGAATGAAATAAACCTTACCAAGAAGTTGTGTGTTATCAGGATAAAAGATAATTCAATTGTTATGTAGGGGAAGCATGAAAAAGGAATATTTATTTTGTTAGTAGAAAGAAAGATATGTGATTTCTATTCAAGGAAGACGATAATAGACTCTTGCATAAAGTGATTGTCTATTTGATCCAACCAACCTTGGAAGATCTAGTGAAAAGTGATAGATCCTGAGATCTCCCAAATATTGCATGAGATCATACACACATGTGTGAAACCAATAAAAAATGGGTGATTACTCTAAATATATATAAGGTGAAAGAGAAAAAGTCAACAAGAATACCTGAACTTGTTCATATTGATGCTTGTGGACCTATATCACCAAGATATATTAATGGGAAGAGATAAAATGTTATTTTCGTTGATGATTTCAGAAGAATAGAATGAATTATAGATACCACTAATAAGTCTGATATGTTTAGTTTCATAGCATAATACCAGAGGTAAGTTTTTAAAAAGCATGGACATAAAATTATGAAATTCCAAATTGATAAAGGCTTAGATATCCCCAATATAAAGGTGGAAGAATATCTAAAAAACATGAGATAATACACCATGTTTCAATAGCGAGGAATAATCAACTGAATGGTGTGGATGAGAGGATAAAATGATTCATTAACCACATGTCCATAACAACAATTATTAAAAAGGACTTACTAGATAAGTTTTGGATGAAACGAATCCTGATATTAATATATATTTAGAGTAGTTATTTGTTGTATTTAAGAGATAGAAAGACTTTGTATGAGGTACAGTATTGATGGAAGCCAATTGTTATGTACTCTTGAATATTTATAAGTAAGTGTTATATTCTAAATAAGGATAAATACTAGAAGTTTGAATCCTATTGATATTAAGTAATATTTAATATCTATTCAGTAAAAATAAATCATATAATTGATTTAATTAGAATCTAAGAAAGGGTTTTAATTCAAATGATGTGGATATAGTAGATATTGAGTAGAATAATTATCAAATTAGTGTATAGTTTTACTAAGATAATAAAAAGGATTTGAGTATCTCAGGGGGAGTGAAAGTTTTTGAGGTAGATTCAGAGGAAGATACTAATGATGAGTAGGACGATTTTATAATTGTATCTTTACAGAAACCAAATATTTGAGTTGAAACTAATACGAAAAATATAATTATTGACTTTATAATTCTAGTAAAGATTAGGATAATTAATTCTCCATATAAAACTTCTTTCCTATATTAGGTAGAACCAAAATTCATTGAAAAGGATTCCAAATATGATAATTGAGTTTAGGAGATGAATAGAGAGATTGACCAAATCGAGAAGAATCAAACTTGGGAGACTATTTCAAGGCCAATAGATAAAAATTCCACTAGAACTCAGTGGGTCTTATGTAACAATATAAATAAAGATGGTATAGTCATTTGAAACAAATCATGATTGGTGTGAAAGAGGTACTCTTATATTGAGGGAATCAATGTTGATGAGAAATTTTACCATGGAATGTATAGAGAAAATTCAACTATTCTTGGAAATAGTAGTGAAAAATAAATTCAAATTGTTTCCAAATGTTTGTTAAGACATTATTTATGAATTTAATTATATAAGAAAATTTATACATCGAAAAACATGATACTTTTATATTCCATGAAGAAGAGAACAAATTTTTTTGAAAGAAGAAGGATCTCTATGGGCTGAAGAAGACACCAAGAGTGTGGTATTCAATACCGGATCAATACTTGAAGAATCTTGCTTTCCAACATGGTGGAGTTGATTAAAATATATATATAAATAATGAGAATAATAAAATGATTATGTTTCTATTTTATATTGATTTCATAATATTTGGTGGAGTAGAATATGTTAAATGAATGCTATTTAATTTCATGAAATGCAAATTTGAAATGTCATTGATTGGAAAGTTGAAAACTTTTCTTGGTTTGTAGGTGATACAAGGAAGTAATAGAACATTTATTTCTCAATATAAATATTATAATGTGGTTCTAAGATGATTAATAATGGATTATTCTAAGGATTTGAAAAATCCAGTTGCTACATGGATGAAATTATCAAGGGATACTGATGGAAAGTGTTCAATGTCACAAAATAAAAATAGATCAATGGAATACCATTTTACTTAATAATTAAATGAATATATATTGTTTTTTCCACCTTCCATGTAGAATTATATCATTGTAATCCCAAATAAATCCACATCATTTTAGTGAAGATAATGATACAGTATATCAAAGGAATATTATATTTGCCTTTCTTTATAATGAAACATAATAACATGTGATTTTAGGATATGCAGGCACTGATTGGTATAATTAAACAGATTTTTTAGCCCAAACTGGTTAAATACTCTGAGGGGGGGGGGGGGGGGGGTGAATCAGGGAATGAAATATTAAAACTACTTTCCCTTCATATCTTATTTAAGTGTTAAAAATAACACTCTTATCTTACTTTCATGTAGAAATGTATGAGGAGAAATGAAATCATGCACGAGACACAACAATTTTACTCGGTTCACCCATACTGGGATATGTACAAGGAGAATGAAAAGGGAATTTTCCTATGTAGAAAATCCACTAAAACAAAATTCTGTTACAATGTTTGGAGCGGAATCACTATCCCTCTTGGTTTACAACCAATCACAATTTGAAATCTCACTGCTCTCTCAACTAAAGTGTTATCACTTATCCTTCAGATGATTCTTCTTTTGTTCACTTGAATCAATATGTTTTACACATAATTTTTTGAATCATTAAGTTCAATTTTTATCCACTTTATGAATATAACATTACCATAGATTTACTAGAAATTCCTTATAGTTTGTATGAGATTTACATTTGTGAAAACCCTCTTTGCATACTTTTCCAAACTTCCCAATTCTTCACAAGAATATCCTTCTTTCTTGATGCTATTAACTATCTATTTAATGACTAGAAATGTTATAATTAAAATTTCCTTTGCGATTGAATTAAATTTCTTATTATGTATCATGTTCATAAGAAAACCCATTCACTTCCTTGGTTTTATTATATCCTATTAGAATTAAAATACTATTTGGAAACTTTATGATTGATAATAAATCCATTGAATAATGATCATATGATTAGTATAACTAAAGGGGTTTAACGAATACAATTAGAGTACATAAAGGAAGTGATGGGCTCAACTAGTAAGATCATACCCCATGAAACTCATTTATCAGAGAATCTGGGGGAGATAGAATCACTAAGCTTTTCACTTGACCAAGGCCATGATGATATCCAATAACTTAAGCATGATCGAAACTGTTTATAAGATAATTTCAAGATCATTGATATCATGACCCTAACCATGTACATTGTACCACCCCATAAAAGTCTCACTATCGCACACCTTACTCTTAGAGAATTTTTTGGTGTATTAAAAGGATATTTATCAAGACCCTAATAATATGAATATGTATATTGTATATAATAGAGAATATATTTTCATTTTATTAGTATTACTTTATTAATGATTTTAATTTTGATAAATAAAACACAACTTATATGTTTGAGTAATATTCAAATTCAATTAAAGAATTTATTTTGAGGAATTAATGGATTGTTGAAATAAATAATATTTCATAAAAATATAATTATTAAAAAAATTTATTAAATAAAAATGATCATATAATTTTTATGAAGTGAAATTAAAATTTTTATCAGTTTGAAAACTGTTATTGTCAAAAAATATAGCATTTTACAATAAATGTTGTTTTTTATTTTAAAAGTGTCGATTAACATATTTAGAAAATTATTTAGATAAAATCAATATTTTTTTAGAATTAGAACATTGAAATTTTCTAACAACTAATTTTTCATAATTTTATGAGATAGTTATTTTTCAGGTAAAAATTTAATATAATATTACTTTACGGTGTGTATTATAACATCATAATGACCCAAACTGATGTAATAAATACTATAATGGTATCCATGTCCAAATATATGTCTTCCATTTAAAATATTATTATGTTGATTTTATTTTATTAATTTTATATATCTATTATGAATCCTTAAAAACCAATAATATATTTTAAGGTTTTAAAATCAGTTCTTTAAGGACATGACTCACCTCCACTTCACCAATGGTATTATTTCAATAATGTCGGCCCTCGAATTTATAAAATAATTAAAACCACCATTATTTTTTAAAAACCTTGGTAATGTTTGTGATTTTTATTACTTTATTATATAGATTCCACAACATACGTTTGCGAAATAAGAAATAACCCCCTCTCTTTTCCTATATAAACCCACCTAAGATCCCATTTATCTTCACTTAAAAACCATGTATCTAATCCTTACTATACCCTATCCTCTCAATATTCCTTATATTTTTCCCCTAGGATCTCAAGAATCTCTTCCCAAGCATTTGGAATCACCTTCTCAAGGTAAGGGATCTCCCACTCTCCTTTTTATTCAAGCACCTATTTTATATTGTGCCTCTTAATTTCTATTTTTCATGTTGTGATATGTTATTAAATATCCCCCTTAATGTACATTTTATGTATAAAATATTATATACCTATTTCATTCTCATTAATCCCTCACATGAAACTTTAAGTACACCTATTGCCATGCCAAAATTTAATAAAGGATCCCCTTCTTCTCTTCTTTTTTCAAGCATCCCCCTTATCTTATGCCTTTAATATTCATTTACTAATGATTGTATATGTTCTTAAATATCCCAATTACATTCCATTTTATGTATAAATTATGATATAACCATTTAAATCTCATCAGTACCTCCCCTGAATATTCATAGGCCCCCATTATTCTTCAAAAATTTTACCGTAAGTTTCCCTGAAAAACAATTGTTTAGTGAATAACCATACCCATTTTCTATAAAATATGTTCACCATTATGAACTCACACATCTTTTATTGGGTACTTAAATTCATTTATTCCACAATCCTTGATCAATTAATAAAATATGATTATTAATGAATCCATGTTTTATGATCTATGTGGCACACTTAAGCATGATAATGAAATGAAAGTTACGGGTGCGCCCAGAATTATATAGCACTAAAATACACTAGGTAATGGTTTAGTATCATGAGATTCCATGAACGGGATTGGGGAGTGAATCTAATTCACCATGATATTTTTCTATCCTGATTTCTTGGCAGTCATCCTTGACCTATGTTAAGGATGTAGCGTTTTAAGATGTTTCTACATTTCCCATGTTACCTTTATGATTATAATGATATATCATGAATCATTATTCATATTTATGATTCTCACTCCTTTAATGCCCCATTTATATTCCTATTGTCCAAAATGTATTAATTTCTTCATGT
Source organism: Viscum album (assembly GCA_963277665.1). Taxonomy (NCBI): domain Eukaryota; kingdom Viridiplantae; phylum Streptophyta; class Magnoliopsida; order Santalales; family Viscaceae; genus Viscum; species Viscum album. The sequence continues at coordinate 2,099,985,964 of OY728130.1, read as the reverse complement.
TATTCCTTGTTTATTCCTTTTATAGTCTTTATAGCTCACCAATTTCTTATGTATATCTCTAGGTTATCCCATGCAGTTTGATGTATGAAGGAATAATATGAGAATGTTAAGTAAGATTTCAATAAAAAATATTTAATCCATATTTTAAGTTGTTATGTAATGTAAATAATTCTAAAATACACTATAATTATCAATTTTATGGGTTTTATTATGTGTAATCTTATTTAATAAATCATAAATTAATATGTAATAAAGAGCAGGGTTGTTGTAGTTGGAATCAAAGAAAAAGTTTAATTATTTTTGCGATTATGATTAGAAAACTCTATTGAAATCCTTAAGGATAAAAATTAGTATAATAAAAAAGCCATAAATTTTGGTAAAGTATTGAGTAATTGTTTTATGAAGAAAATACATCCCTGTTTGGATACTACAAGTAGATATGGCTCTAGCACAAATATAAATAAGAGTAAAACAAAAAAACACTATGTTGAGATAGACTCGACCAGAAACTGGTGCACAATAACAAGGCTTGATTTAAACCTATTTTGATACTCCTAATGTATATTATTTAGTAAATTCACAAGATCCTTATGAACCATTATTAAGGGAACAAAAATTTCCATAAGAATTTATGTTAGGAAATATATCATTGATAACGTAGATTAAAGCCTAGAAATTCATAAGTTAAGGAAAAAACATCATTTATAGTTTTTTAATGTCATTGGATCCCTGTTTATGTGTTTAATAGTTTACAGGTACTCAAACCTAATTTTCCCTTTATTCTAGTCAATGGAAGAAAATATGAGGAATCTAGTAAACAACTGATGTAAAGGGAATGTGTTGACTTCCCAAGTGAGATGCTTAACCTGATGAGAGAAAGAATATAAAAACTTGTGATAATACTATCCTTGGTTAATCAATTTATAAATAGAAACCTAGATCACAGGTAGTTCCCAGATCCCCCTAATATAGAACAAGCTAAAATTGATCCATTTATGTGATAAATGCCTCTAACTATTAATGGATCATTGGATCCATTAATTGCGAAACAATGGATCTACTCCATTGATAAGATCTTCTCCATCCTTCAATTCCCTAACGAAGAGAAGGTTACTAGAGTGTTTATCATAATAATATAAAAAATAAGTTGAGGTGGACATTAATCAAGAATACAAATCTTGAGGAATATATTGAAGTGATGGGGTGGAAGGAATTCCAGATTTGTTTGATAAATAATTTCATTACAATCTCTGACTTAAAATAGAAAGGTATTTCCTTTCCCTCATGAAAAATGATGATGAATATATCTAATAATATGAGAAAAACATCACAATACTTTCATGATATGCCTATGGATTTATCGTTACCCCAGAATGAAAAGTCCACCACTTCTTTAGTGGAAAAAAATAGTCTATAAAAAGCCCCGGTGATCTAAGATTTTTATAGCTATGAGAAAATTGCCGAATGTTCCCTCAAAGTAAAAATTAAGATCAATGAATCTCAAGGGTATCAGGTGGATAAGAAGTGGAAAGTGGAGTATAATTCTAGTAGATCTGTGGAGTAATGTAATGGTGCTAATAAATTTCAACACCCATTTTTCAAAAGTGAGGAAAGAAGCACCCCAGAAATTTCTGAAGGAGGATGAGGAAATGATTTAGGTATTGGAAGGAAGTAAACCTAACTAGGTATTTTCATGAGGAGAAACCCAGTAATGCGACTGAGGAAAGAAATTCACCAGTTAACCCTCAACACATTGTTTATTGTTTCAACTATAAGTGACAAGGGCACTTTGAAAACCAATGGACTAATCCAAGGGTTTTCTTAGACAACCAAAAGCCTCAAAGGTATAAAGGGTGAGATTTTTTCCATTACAACTGCTGATGTGGATCCAGAAAAGGAAGTGGTGACATGTACATGAATTAGTCATTCAATAATAGAAAAAATAATTTTTGATTCTGGTTATTTTCATTCCTTCATATCATGAATGTTTAGTAGAATAATTTAAACACCACCACAAACCATGGAAGTATAGATTTTGGTGATAACAAAAAATGATAAAATTATTTCATCTGGAGTATATAACTCATCCTCTTTCAAAATGTTTGGGTTGAACTTCCCACCAATCCTTGTGATACTCACTTTAGTGGAATTTGAGGCAATTTGGGGCACAAATTGACTTTCCTTATATAGATCCAACATAATTTTTGGAATGAAGGAAATCAATATCCTATCACAAATCAAACTTTAATTTTTTACAAATTCTAGGATAAGGATGAATCTTATTTAGCCCCCAAATCTCAAGAATGTATAATATTTTCCTATGAGTAAGAATATATAGCTCAAATGATTAAGTCTAAGGAAAATATCATCCTTAAAGACATGCCCATTGTGAGGGAATATATTGATGTGTTTGCAAAAGAATTTTCTGGTATTCCGCTTAGCTTAAAAGTTGAGATTTAAATTGAGCTTATAACTGGGGAATTACCATTATCTGAGACTCCATATATAGTGGATATTGTAGAACTTGAGGATATTAGGAAAAACCTATTGGAGAACCACAATAAAGTATTCATACCCCAATGTGATTCACCTTTTGGTGCACCATTCCTCTTCATCAAGAAAAATAATGGGTCAATGCACCTTTGCATTGATTATCATGATCTCTGATAATGAAAAAGTATCCTCTAACAAGGATTGATGACTTGTTTGATCATCTATGTGGATCCCAATAAATCTACAAGGTGGATATTCAGTGGGGATATTATCAAGTAAGGGTGATGAAGGAGGATATCCCCAAGAACACTTTCAGTATAAGGTACGGACACTATGAGTTCATAGTAATTCTATTTGGACTCACTAATTCCCCAAAAATCATCATGGTATTGATGAATAGAGTCTTTATATATTACCTTGACATGTTTTTGGTAGTATTTATAGATTATTTTCTAATATAATCCAAAATAAATGAGGATCATGTGGAGAATTTGAGCACTATGCCAAAAACCTTGCGAAAGGAGAATCTTTAGGAAAAGTACAAAAAAACGAGTTTTGGTTAAATTAAGTCTCATTCTTGGGTAATACTATCACATGAAATAGGATATATATAAACCATTTAATTATAGAATAAAATAAATTATTTCCATGGCCAATATCGATGATAGAAATCTATAGTTTCCTTGGGTTATCTAGGTATTATCATCGATTTGTGATTAATTTCTCATGATTGTAGAACCCTCTAACCAAGATAACTTGGAAGCATGTCAATTTTTTTAGATTAATGAATATTAAGTGAGCTTCAAGGAGTTGAAAAAGAGGTTTATCACTACACTAATATTTACGCTACCCAAAAGTGGGGAGCTTTTCATAGTGTACAATGATGCTTTGAAGAAGGTATTTTGGATGTGTTTTAATGAAAATGATAATGTAATAGCCTATGATTCAAGGGAATTGAAATTTAAAAAACAAAACTACCCAACGCATGGTCTATAGTTTGATGTAGTGATCTTCACGTTGAAAATCTGGAGGCATTATCACTTTGGGGAGAATTGTGAAACATATAGGGATCACAAAAGCCTCAAGTATATATTCACATAGAAATAGATGAATATTGACCAATAAAGATGGTTAGAGATGATCAAGGACTAAGATTTCTCAATCCACTACCATGCTAGGAAATAAAATAAATTGGCAGATTCTCTAAGTAGAAATAATCCTTCAATTTTATCATTTATGGGAATTGAGAAGGATTTGATCTTTGTAGACATGAAAAGGACGAACATGAGAATCATAAATGAATATCATCAATCAGTTTAGAAATTATTTCTCAATAGTAAATTATGGATAATATAAAGGATAATCAAAGATATTATATGGGAATTCCAAAAATAGTGGAAGCTACAAGAAAAAGGGAATCCTTTGAGTTCAATGTTAATGAAGTAGGAGTTGTGATATTTTGGTCACAACTATATGCACCATAAATTCCCTAGTTAAAGAATGATATGTTGGATGATGCACATAGTTTGAACTTCTCCATCCATCTAAGAAGTACAAAGATGTATCAAGATCTTTGAGATAACTATTGGTGGGATAATATGAAGAAGGAGATCGTAGAATATAAATAAAGATGTCTTGTATGTTATCAAGTAAAGTTAGAAATAAAAAAATACAGGGGGATGATGTAACCATTACCCATACCTACATGAAAATGGGAAAAAATTAGCATTGAATTTGTCACTAGTCGTCCAAATACTTTCATATGAAATAATGCTATATGGGTTGTGATGGGTCATCTTACAAAGACTTATCACTTAATTGAAATTGGATAGGACTTATAACTTGATCTACTTGAAAGTATATGAATTAGAGAAGTGGTGAGACTACATGGAACACCATAATTGATTGTTTCTGATTAAGACCCAAGGTTTTTTTCCAAGTTCTAGATGAGCCTCTAATATACACTAAATACTCTATTAAACTCTAGCACATCTTAACACCCTCAAAATTATGGCCAATATGAGTGGACTATCTATACACTCAAGGAAATATTGAGAGAATGATAAATTGACTTAAAAGGAGGATGGGATCAATATATCCCTCTAATCAAGTTCTTATACAATAACAATTTCCACTGTAGCATCCTACTGGATCCCTATAAAGCCCTTTGTGGAAAGAGGTTTAGAACAGTTTCATGTTGGGATGTAGCTGGGGAACACTAATTACTAGTTCTAGAAATGGTTGAAAATGGTGGAAAAGTTTAACACCATTCAGCATCACATCAGAGCTGCTCAAAGTCGATAAAAGAGTTATGATGACAATCATTGATGAAACCTAGAGTTTGAGGTTAGAGACAAGGTATTCCTTTGGATATCACTATGGAATAAAATAATGATATTTGGGAATAATGGAACTCTTATTGCAATATACATTAGTCCCTTTTATATCCTTGATCACATTAGAGTGGTGGCCTATTGACTAAAACTCCCACCATACCTATCTCAAGTACATTATGTGTTCCACATTTCACTCTTGAAAAAGTATATACCAAACTCTTTACATGTACCCAATCTAGAGTTTTTTCCAATCTAAAATGATGTTTTCTATGAGGAGAAACCGGTGAAGATACTAGATCATAGGTAAAGAGTTCTATAAAATAAGAAAATGCACCTGGTTAAAGTGTTGTAGAGAAACCATAAGTTTGAGGAAGCAACATGGGAACTGGAGGAGGAGATGAAATAAAGTTACCCTCATATGTTCTAGTATGTAAAATGAAAATTTTGAGGGTATAAATTATAAATGGGGGAATATTTTAATGACCCAAACTTTTATAAATAAAATTCCATTTGTGGTGGAATTAAATATCTTATTATGTGTCTTGGATATAAGAAAAAACATGCATTTATTTAGTTTTATTATATCCTATAGAATTTAAAAGTTCGTTAATAATATTTATCACTGATAATATATATTTTGAATAGTGATTGTATGATTAGTATAAATATAGGGTTTTAACCAATCTAATTGGCACAGAAAAAGGATGTGATGACCTCAACCAGTAAGATCATAACCTATAAAGCCCATTTATCAGAGATTTAAAAAGAGATAGAATCACTAGAGTTTTCCCTTGACGATTTCCAAGATATGATCCAATAACTTAAGCATGAGAAAAACCATTTATGGGAGAAGTTCAAGCTCAATAATATCATAGACCAAACCATGTATGATAAACCACCCCATGAATGTCTCATAATCATACACCTTACTATTAGGGAATTTTATGGTGTATTAAAATGATATGTAACAAGATCCTAATAATAAGAATATATATATTTTATACAATAAAAAATATATTTTCATCATATTATTGTTACATTATAAATGATTTTTATTTTGATACAATAAATCACAAATTATATTTTGGTTGATATTCAAGTTCAATTAAGGAATTTATTTTGATGAATTAATGATTTTTTAAAACTAATAATATTTTATCGAAACATTATTATTAAATAATTATTATTAAATATAAATGATCAATTAATTTTTATGAATTCAAATGTAATTTTATAATTTTTTGAAAACTGTTATTGTCATAAACCCAACATTTCTCAATAAATATCGACTCTTATTTTAGAAGTGAAAATTCATATATTTATAAAAATAATTATATAAAATGAATATTATTTTTAGAATCAAAATTTCAAAATTATCTATTGGTGAATTTTTCAAAATTTTCTGAGATAATTGATTTTTTGGGAAAAAATTAAATACGATATAAATATGCGGTGTGTATTATAAAATCATAATAACCTAAAATGATGTAATAAATACTATAAATGGTATTCAATACAAATTATTGGTTTATATTTAAAATAATATTATTTTTATGTTATTTTATTAATTTTATAAATCCATTATGAATCCTCCAAAACCAATAATATATTTTAAGGTTTTAAAATCATTTCATTAAGGTCATGGCACACTTCAACATCAGAAAGTGTATTATTTAAATAATTTAGGAACATAGAATTATAAAATAATTAAAACCACCAAAATTTGGTATAAAACATGGTAAAAATATTTTGGAAGGATTGTTCTTTTGATTACTTTATTATATAGAGTCCAAAACCTAAGTTTGAGAAATAATAAAGAACTACCCTCACTTTTCTTATATAAACCCACCCAATATCCCTTTTATCTTCACTCAAAAACCTTGGATAACATCCTTAATATTCCCTAAATTCTTTATAGTCCCAAAAGGTTCCCCTAATCTCACAATAAGCTCCTCCCAAGCATTTCGAATCACCCTCGAAAGGTAAGGCATCTCCCACTCTCCATTTTATTCAAGCACCTCTTTTATGTTTGGTCTCTTAATTTTCATTTTTTTCATGTTGGGATATGTTCTTGCACATAACACTTTACATTTTATTTCTAAATGATGATTTAACCCTTTTAATATCATTAATACATCCCATGAACCATTATGTACACCCATTACCATGCTGAAATTTAGTAAGAGATCCTCTTATTCTACTCTTTATTCAAGTATCCTCTTTATCTTACGTATTTTATATTCATTTAATAATTTTTGTATATATTCTTCCATATCCACATTACTGTTAATTTTATGTCTACAAGATGATATCCCCATTTCACTCTCATCAATCCCTCCCATGAACAGTCAAACTCCCCTGTTATGCTGCCAGAATTTCACCGTGATTTTCCATGCCAAACAATTGTACAGTGAATACCCATAACCATTTACTATCAAGGGTGTTCAACTTTATGAACTTATAATTATTTTATTCGGGACTTAAATGTATTTATTCCATACTCCTTGATCATATTATAAAATATGATGATGAATAAACCCATATTGTTTGATCTATGTGGCACACTAATACCTGAGAATGAAATGAAAGTGGAGGGTGCACCTAAAATTATATCGCTCTCAAATGCATTGGGTAATGTTTTAGTCTCATAAGTTGTCATGAAAGGGATTAGAGAGTTAAAATAATATAGCATGCGACTTTTTTAATCATGATTTTTTGGTATTTATCCATGACCTATGCTTATAATGTAGTGTTTTAAGTTGTTTCCACATTTCCCATGTTGCCTTTATGATTATCATGACATATCATGCCTCATTTTTCATGTTCATGATTCTCACTCCTTTTATGACCCATTAATTTTCCTATTTCATAACATGTATTACTATATTCATGTTATTCCATGTTTATTCCATTAATAGTCTTTACCGATCAATCATTTCTTATGCATGTCCCCAGTTTATCCAATGTAGTTTTAAGTATGATGGAATAATATGATCATGTTAAGGAATTTTTCAGTAAAGATGATGTATTCACTATTTTAAGTTGTTATATCAAGTAAATAATTCCCAAAGATAATATAATTATTGATCTTCTAGGTTGTATTATGTGTACTCTTATGCAATACATCATAAATTAATATGTAATAAAGAAAAGGTTTGTTATATTCATGAAGCTAACTACTTTCAAGAATCTCACTACTTTCATGAAGCTCAAAACTTTCATGAAGCTCAACATGTTCATGAATCTCAAAACTTTTCAAAAATCTAAATCTTTTCATGAATCTGACATAGTCTTTATGATGTTGAAATATTTAATAAATCTTGCATTGAATTCATGAACTTTCTTTCTTCCTAAAAGATATGATCTTATGAAAATATCCACACAAGAAAAATACTTCATGAATAACCTATGAAAATTCAGAGCCTTTGGATTTTCTTTAAGGATTCATCTCTTTAAATTTGGTGGGTAGAGGACTATTCATATAAATTTCCTCCCCTTCATGAAGCTTTCAACTTCACCAAGCCCTTTTTATGATGCTTTCCATTCTTCTTTGGGTAGCTCCTTGCCTTCACAAAACATTCAAGGAAATTTTCCATTCACAAATCTTCTCATAATTGAAGAACCGACCATCTTTCCTTCGTGATGATACATATTTCATGAACCACCACACCTTCATCAGAAAATGAACCTTCTAAAAGATTCATACGTTTTAGAAACACCTAACCATTATGAATTCCATGAATTTTTCATATTTTTTCTAAGGAATACCAAAAAATGAAGCATTCGTGATTCTTAAGTCATCCTATAAATTTGGAACCCCACAAATTTTTCAAACATGAGGAAATTTTTCCACATTGTTTATGACATTTTATATACCCCTTTAGAGAATACATTACCATGAAATTGAAATCTTTAAATATAATTTTTCAAAAATATCTCTAGAACTCCAAAAATATACTTGGAAAGTTTCTTTTTTAATAGACACAATCAACCCAAAAACACTGAAAAGTTACCTTAATGGATTTTTGTCCAAAAATATCCTCCTTTGGGTTTGTTGTAAGATATATAAATTTTGTGATATCACTTTAAATATTCTTTTATTTTCATCCAAAATTCGCTTCATGCGATTGTAGATAGAGACAGGAGATTTACCCAACACACACTCTTAAACCACATGAGCCATGCTCAGCTTGAGAAACATGACTATCCTAAAAAGTTAATCAATGAAACACTTCATTCCCAAAATAGAAAATTACTTTTATCTCGAACCCCATATCTCGTGATATATAACCTTTGATTGAACATATTTAGCATTATCATATTTAAAACTCCCCCTACTTTCTTCTCCCACTATCAGCTTCTCCCCTGTCTTGATCAATATATTTTCTCCCCCTTTTTAATGAACCCAAAGTCACTCCTTTTTAGCTGTAACATTATAAAGAACAAAGATCATCACATAAGGGAAAATCACACCATACCTTGGGGAGAGGGGGTTCTGTATCCACATTTTTCAAGTATGGGGAGTTGACTAAACTATAAGATTTATTCAATGAAGTTCAAATGCTTATTTGGGTAAAAACATTGTTATAATATCTCTAACCTATAGTTCTTTTGGAACATACTCTAACTTCATAAGCGCATGATCCACGTTCTACTTGATAAAAATATACTTGATTTCAATTTTTTCATCCATGAGTGATGGACTGCATTTTTTGTAATATTAATAGAAAATTAATTATCATAATGGATTACAAACAAAGACTTCACTTCAACTCCCATATCTTAAAGTTTATATATTATCCACAATAACTATGTACAAACTTGAGTAGTAGTAATATATTCAGATTCTATTGAGATCAATGAAATGAAATCATGTTACATTCATATATAAGAAATAAACAATCTTCCAAGATAGAATTCACCACCTAATGTTTATTTTATATCATCTATAGAACTGGACCAATCTACATCTGTATTTCCAAATAACTCTTGTTGAGATTTTTTGTCATACTATAAACTGAAATACACCATGCCATTGATACAATGAAGTATTATTTTTAATATAATTAAGTGTATTTTTTGTTATTTCTTTGATACCATGCTACATGGCATATGGAAAAACAATATCAGGTCGTTTCTTTATTAGGTACAATAGAATGCCAATAATATACTTGTATTCTCTGAAATTAACCTATTTTCCTTCATCATCTCATAATAGTTTCATTTTACTATCCATATAAGTTGATATATCTTTGGAATTATCAATTAAAAATCTTATTATAGCCTCATTGGTATATTTTTTTTGAGAAATAAATGTGTCATTACTTCCTTGTATCACATGTAAACTAAGGAAAAAGATTAGTTCACCAATCATTGAGATTTTGGACTCACTTTTCATGAATTATGTGAACTGTTTTCACTGTGATTCATTTGATACACCATGTATTGTTTCTTAAAAATACACCAACACTATCATCTTTTGATTAATTTCACTAGTATCATAGATATTTTAATCAACTACACCACATTGAAAACTGAGAATCTTTAAAAATAGATCAATCCTTGAGTTACATTATTTGGATACTTGATTTAACAAATATAAAACCTTCCTCTGTTGACCAAATATGTTCTCAAATTTATGAATAAGAAAACTTTATGGATTCTTGATATAATAAGTTTTTTCTAGAACCCCTTTCAAAAAGCATGACTTTATGTTCATATTTTTTTTTGAATTTCCTTTGCATTACTATAGAAAATAAAAAGTGAATAGACTCAAGAATTGTAATAGGAGAAAATGTATCATTAACATCGATTCCTAAGATCTGAGAGTGTCTATTGCATACTAATAATGATTTTTTTCATAATTACCAATCCATAGTCATTTATATTTTTTTGGAAGACCCATTTGGTCCTGATGAAATTCTTATCTACCATTCTTGAAACAATATCTCATTTATGATTATTATGAACTTGATCTAGCTCTTTGTGAATAGATTGAACCTAGTTATCATCTCTAGCTACTTACTTAAACAATTTAGGCTCTACTTGAGATAGGAAAGATGCGTTCTATAAATATTTTATTCAACATGTTTGAACTAGAACTTCCAAATCACCAGTGATATTTTTCCTATCAATTTTATCTCGAATATTTAGCTTGTGTGCATATACTTATTTGAATTCCTCTTACTCATCATTATAATCTTATTCTAAATCAAAATTTTCCACTTCTATGTTCTCTAGCATTGAATTCTTATGATTTTCAATTTATTCCTCTAGCTCAGAATTCTATTCTTCGAGCTAATGCATATAATGTTTGGCGTTATGAACCAATATTTTTTATTTCTTTTTTTTGGATATCTAAATATCTATCTTCTTAAGAGAGTCTTATAATTAAACATAGATATAAACTATTCTTTTTAATTATTCTTATACACTTTCATTTTATTTTCTTTCCTAGGATATACCTATAAATTCCACTATATAATTTTCTCTATGATCCTTGTGGTTATCCAACTCTTCAACCTTATATTATCCTAAGCTATCATTTTCTTATGAAATAAGATTATTATTTTTGAAGAAATTTCTCTTAAAAATTTTATTACCATTCTCATTAGCATAATAATTCTTTATGGGAATTTTGAATTCAACCTCATAATCATCTTGTAACTACTTGGGGTACCTTGATGCAATATGTCCAACATTTATATATCGAAAGAAAGTGATTAGGAGTTTCCTTTTAGAAAATCCTTTTCCTATTTGTATATTTGAGGAAAGGAATGACATGACCTTATCTATATATTCTTCCTTCTATCCATTTTCAATAGTGAGATTCTTCATGGCCTTAAATTCCACTTCTTTTGACTTCCCTTTTCCCATAAACTCGATATATTTTTTTCTCATCTCTTATGCGATAAGATTACGGTGCAAGTAATTCAATATCAACTCCATGGGATCTTTATATTCTAGTATATCTACTTTCAGATTGAATAGAGGTGTAAGTATTTTCAATATGTACTTAACGATCATTACATCTTCAAGAGTTTCTTTGAGATCAAGGACATCTTTCATAAAAACATTCACCCTATCAAAGAAAGCATCTACAAACTCATTGGGGTCTATTATTAGATACTCATATTTGTTCCATAGAACCTATAATTTTTCTTCTATGAGTTTTGAAATTCATTCATAGATATTTAATATTTTTCCCACATTGAATGTGTTGACTTACATTACATCAATTTTTTTATATTTCATTTGAAATGATTCACCTAATGCATTGATTGTTCTAGAGTCAATATATAATTCCTTTTCCCCAGCATATAATAAATCACCACTTTCCAAAATATTCAAAATTCCATTATTTTATTCTATAAATATATCCATATATAAATATTAAAAGTAGTAATAAATTTTATTCTTCCATAATTGACTTTTTTCATTGAATATTGAAACCCATTTATGATTGAAAACCTTCATTAAAATATTTGAGAGGGAAACACTAATATTAACCTTTCTCTATGATACTAATATTTATCCCAAAAAGGTTAAATATATTGAGTTGGGGGTGAATTAGAATATAAAAGTTTAAAACTACTACCCCTTCAGATCTTGTTTCTTCCTAAAAAAACTCTTCTACCCCTTTACTGTATAAATGTATGATGAGAAATGAAATAGTTCATGATACAAAAAAACTTTACTTTGTTTACCCATACTAGGTTATATCCAAGTAGCATAGAGAAGAAATTCGCCTATGTAACAAATCCACTAAAGTGAACTGTAGTAACAAATTTCAAATCAGATTCACTATCCCTTATAGTTTACAACCAATCATAATTTAAAAGGTCACTACTCTCTCAACTAAAGTGCACTCATTGATTTTTCACTTTATAATTCTTTTTTTTTCCAGTTGAATCAATAGGTTTTATAACTCATTTGGTTCATCATTATGTTCTATATTCATCTACTTTATGAATATAAATTTACCATAGATTTATTGGGAAATACCTTCTAGTTTTCATGAGATTTAATTTTGTGAAAAACCAATTTACAACCTTCCCAAAACATCCCAATTATTCACAAGATTATCCTACTATCACGATGCTACCAACATTTGTGAAGATAAAAACTTTCATGAATCACACTACTTTCATGAATCTCAAAAATTCCATGAATCTTATAACTTTAAAAAATCTCAACACTTTTTGGGATTCTCACCCCTTTTCCAAAGCTGTCATAGCCTTTGTGAGGATGATTTTTTTTGAAGCTTAAATAGCCTTCATGAAATTCCTTCAGGAAATAGACTATCTTATGAAAAAATTCAGGCAAGAAAAATCCCTCATGGATCATCTTTGTAAATTTAGAGCCTTTATATTTTCATTAAGGATTCCTTCCTTAAAATGAGGTGGGTAGATGCCTATTTATAGATGTTTCCTCCACTTCATGATGTTTTCAACCTCACCAAGTCCTTTTTGAGAAAATATTCATTATTATTTTCAAAGATACCTACATTATCAAAACATTTAGGGAAATTTACAATTCATGAAACTTCCTGTAACAACAATACTTACCGTCTTTCCTTCATACTCAATCCACTTTTCATGAAACTCCACACCTTTTCGAAACAAAACACCTTCATGAAGCACTAGAACTTCCTGAAACACCTAAACTTCTATAATTACATTCCATTACATATTTTTTTACAAGGAATCACTGTATATCCAACTTTCATGATGATTGAGTCTTACTCTAAATCATGGACCCATTTGTTTTTGGAAAAAATTCTATAGCACCTTGAAAGAATTGATTCTATTTTATTATATATTTGTCAACTTAACTTGTCGATAATATATTTTGAACTCCACAACTAATCTTGGTTACCTTATTTTTTAAACAAACACAATCAACTCAAAAACACTAAAAAGTTACCTTGAAGTATTTTTTCCCAACAAGATGATAGAAATTCAAAATCTGGTGGTGCATTCAATCATGGTGGATTGTGCATTTTTTTTCTAAGAAAGAAACAAGACATATTTTTTATATGAATTTTAGAATATGATTATATTGTATCGAATAACTATTGGACACAATTAATATGGATAAATAATAAACTTAAATATACGAGAGATAAGGTGAAGTATCTGATCGGAATTAATTATGATCATTCATGTGCTATAAATCTTATAAAAAATCCTACCCATTAGTCAAGGTTAACAAAAAATGAAATCAGATATCACTTTTTAATGATAAATTGGAACATGGTTAAGTGATATTAGAGTTTTTTTCAAGTTAATCTGAAGTCATAAACATTTTGATGAAGGCCTTACCCAAGGAAGCTTTTAAAATTTAGTGGTTGGATCTTAGACTCTAATTTACTCCCTACACTTGAACATTGTTAATATAAGACCCCACTCCCTAAGGCATGTTGTGAATTTTTCTATGTGTTTATAAATGATCTTTTCTCTATTTCAGCCAAAAAATGAGTGACCTTTAGGTTATTTAATAAATGGGGAGAAATATTACTAATGAAGGAGGAAGATATATTGAAAAGGGGAGATATTTTCCATTATAAATTAATGGGAGAAAATAAAAAGGTGGTTTTTATAACCTCTATGATGTTGCATATGTTCTATAAATGGATACATATCATGATAATATGACTCTAGTTTCGTTATGGAATAAGTTTTACAAGTGGTTTAAAAATTGGTATCCTCAAGAGAGTTCCAACAATTAATATCAAGAATAAGTGGTTCATCGATGAAATCTGCATGTTACTATTGTTTCTCATACTGAGATTAAATCATGTTATCTTAGAGTATGCGTTGAGTGAATCTTTGATTTCTATCTTGAGTCATTGAGAGTGAGTGGTGGTTAAAGAAAAAGGTGCACATATTTGTCAAAAAATGATTCTAAGTGATTAGGAAGCATTGTAACTAGACCAAAAGGGGCATATTTTGGGGAAAATCATTCTCATGGGTTTTTATCATATTTATTGAAAAAATAATTTAACAATGTTCCAACAAGATTGTTTCTAAAGTAAGAGTTTGGAATGTGGAACAATTTCCCAATGTTTTTTATACTTTTGATAAAAAAATATAGGGTGAAAAAGTTTTACATGAAGTAAAAATATAGACATTGAGGTTGAGTATGAAGACCATGTGGTATAGTCTATAGATTATGAGGTTGAATTAGTGGAAACCATAAAGTAAGTTTAATACTAGTGGAAAATGAATTTTAGTATATAGATTACAATGTAAGTCCATGAACCACTCAAGAAAGTATGTACTTGTAAGGTTCTAATTTTCAGGCTAATACAAATAGAGTATATGGTTGTAAGGGGGAAACGTTTATATGTATGTGAATTTGGTCCATGAAATGAGAGTTTGAGTATGTGGTATTTGGTATATCACATTTTAAGTTGTAAAAAATGAGGTTAAGTGAAGTATTTAACATTAATCATTATTAATATATTTATTATATGGATTGTCCTATAAAAGGACTCTTAATAACTTAATTAAGTATCAAGTGAAAAAAATTAGAGATGATCATTGTTAGAAGAATTTGGATAAGTTTGAAAGGATATCTATGAAGTGAACATTTATGGAAGGATGTTTCTATGGGGGGGGAGTAGTCTAGAAAGTTAGAGTACACAGAGAATCTTGTGAGTTTATAGAGAAGTATTCCAAAAATTTGGATTTCACATGGGTGTATCCTATGATGTTATAGTTTATATAATAGTTATCCAAGAATATGGAGTTCATGGAGGAGGTTCCAAATAAGTTAGAGATCATGGTGATGACCAGTCCATGAAGTTAGAGTATGTGATGAATAATGTTTTGTGAAGAAGTACTGTTCATGAAGGAATTTTCAGAAAAATAATAGTTTGTGGTAAAGTGGATTTCATATGTGGTATGAAAACAAAGCTTCATGTCTTGCACATTTTGTGTGAACCAAATATGAGGTGATTTAGAAAAATAAAAGAATCTACTGAATTAATGGAGGTTACACTCCAGTAGAGTGAGTAATGGGATTTGAACTCTTAAATGGTATTGAAACATGGAGAATAATGAGTCCACTATGAAAATTATAATAATATTTCACTATATTGAATTTTAGTACCTTAGAACATTTCCCTTGTATGCTTCTTGGAATATCTAGGTTAGGGTTAACCAAGTAAACTTTTTATTCATTGTGTATGTTTTATTTTTTGTTTATATGTTACTATATAATTATTAGAGAAGATGGTCTTTCTTAATGATAAAATAATATCCAAAAGTTGAAATTATTTTAGTTGACATACAATGATTCACCCTATATTTGGGTAATTAAACCTAGTTGGTTCAACAAACATACATGTAAAGGGCCTCCTATTTAGTGTAATCAATAACCCTTTCTCATTATACTATATCCCTTATGATTCTATCCTTCTTTACATCTGTAGTTACCAGTATACAAGGGGTATACATGCATGTATGGGCCTTTGATCTGGTGTCATACCTAATCATACCCTATTTTGTTTAGTTACCAATATATAAGAGAAACCATAAAGTGACTCATATACATAATTCATACACCAAAAATTTCTAGGAACCTTATACATAGTGGTTTAATCCATATAATAATAAACTACATAATATAAAGATCATTCTGTATAATGATAAAATTATTAGAATAGGTCCTAGACCAACAACCAAATTCTATTTTATTTTTTTAAAGAAAAATTGGAAAATCTTTGTCGGACTCCTCATGTTTTAATCATGTTTTAATGATCACAAATCTTATCTAAATCATATATTAATGTTTCTACATCTTATTCAATCTATATGATGTGTATTTATATCTAAAGTTTTATCATACTTTAAGTAGATCCATGAAAGATCAAAATTGCTCTATATTTAGTTTAATTACTTTATACTATCTTTAATGTACTCTCAGAATACCTTATTTAACAAATGCTTAAGTATAATACTTTCTATTATTATCTTTATTTAAGTCTGCACATAGTTACATTGGAAATTCTGAGACACCGTGAGTCTACCATTAGATATGTACTTTTGACACCGTGAAGCCATACACCAAGATGCCAGACACCGTGAAGCCAGACATTATGAAGTCAGACACCGTGAAGCCAGAAACTATGAACAAGACATCATGACCCTGAGACACCATGAACAAGACACTGTGACCCTAAGACACCGTGATCGCGAGACACCGTGACACCCAGACACTGTGATCAACTAAGACACCGTGTGAAGGAGACACCATTTCCATGACTTACTCTGACACCGTTTCCTAAACTACTTTGTCATTTTCAATTTAATTTTTAACTATCATATTTGATGACATTAATGCACTGACATAATTAATGTTTCATTGTAGATATATCAACAGACAGTACGAGGTACGAGGTGTAGAACACATGCAACCTGTCAGCTCTAACATGTGCATACCAAGTTAAAAGTGAAGTGTGACCAAGAATAAAATAGCATGATACAGAAACAAAAAAAAAAGAATGTGAGGACAAGAACAAAGAATATACTTGAAGGAAGTTTCAAAAAAAATGGGGACACTGCATGCAACTCAATACGGCTGAGCACATACGAAGCATATTTGAATCCAAAAGAATATCTTCACTTGACTGAACCTTATGGAGAACACAAACAGAATCGTGACACTCTGTTTTCCACACGAATTCCAGAAAAGGACTCAAAGCTTAATCTTCTTCAATCCAAAGGAGTCCAGAACTGCATTGACATCACACAAGAGAATTCTAAACTCATCTCTATATTCTTACTCGACTGTGACCATCCTTTTCTTTACATTACGAGCAGTGTGTGATTCTCTCTGTTTGAACACTCGCTGACTCCTAAGATGAACTGGAGGATTTATAAATCCTCACTCAATATTTCTCTTACACTCTTGTATCCCACTGTGGATAGCGGTAGAGGTCTGAGGACCTAGACAGCATGTGAACTGTTGTTATTATTTCTTTCCCATGTAGAACCGTGGTAGAGGTCTGAGAACCTGGATAGTCTGAGTACTATTGTAAACCCCGATCCAAGCTGTGGATCAATGTTTTATATAAACTGTTTGAGAGGACTAAGTCTCATCTTGAGACTGAACCTCTTGGATAAAATTGTTGTGCATTATTATTTTATTTAAAACTATTTTGAATATTCTGCTGCTAATTACTTTAAATATAAATCTATTTCAAAGTTACTCTGATAGTTAAACTAGAAAATGTTTGTATTTATTGTAAACCAATAGGTTAGTTTCAAAATCTAATCTAATCTTCAGATCAGATTAATTGAGAACTAATCAATCTCTTGAGTACCTAACTGAACCTTCACTGTATTGAAAATTCACTACAGTTTAGCTTGTTATTTAAATTGGGGGATTTTTAATATAAATTTGTTAAACAGAAATTTTTAATTGGAACTCAATTCACCACCCTCTTGAGTATCCACTCCGATCAACAATCTAGATATAGAATTTAAGGGCGACAGTAAAAATGGATACTTGGGGAATCTCCAATAACAATGTCAACACCACCTAGGGAAAGGGAACCTATAACACCCCAAGGGTTTACAAATAAATTTAATATAGAATGTAATGCACACAATACCGAGTCTCTATGAAACAACACCCTTTTATTATTATTATTATTTAAAAGTGGTAGTTATAACCAAGCAATGAAACATAGTTTTTCCGCTTCTATGATTTGAATTTCGAAAAACGGGCATACATAGTTGCGATCGGTAAGATATTCAGAATCTGATAAGATCAACTTAATTTTTTTTGATGAATAGTAACTTGACATTAGGAATAGTAATATGACTCTTATGAATAGTAAATTATCCAAATGAATAGTAACCTCATCCATGACATTATAAATGAAATTTAGGCCCCTTTTAAATGAAATTATCATATAATTATACCATATTATAAGAAAATAAATATTTTAAAAATTATTAGTTAACTGTTGGTATTTTTTTAAGTAATAATATTTAATTAAAATTTTATAATTAATAAAATTAATTTTCATAAAATAAATTCATAAATAAATATTTTTTTGTCTTCTGATTTTAGGATAATTTTATGAGACCTTAGTTATTTTTTAGAGTGCTATAAAATCAGTTATAAATTTAAAATCTATATTTTTAGAATAAATGATATTTTTAATTAAAAATTAAATTTATCATATTTATAACATTATTTTCAGTAAATAAAGTTTATTTTTTAATTTTAAATGTTAAAATTTGTTAGGGTAAATTTTTTTTGGATTTTTTTAAAATACTTCAATTTTTGGCGAATAGTAAAATACAGTAATTTATAGTATATATACATTATAAGTTATAATACACTATTCATTGAGTCATGGATGATGTAAGAACCATTATTTCGAACTCAAAAGATATAATTATTTTATTTAGTCTCAAGAATCAACATTATTGCTTTTTTTGAGAAAAATAATAAACAAATGAATTAATATTCAAATGTCACCCCTCTCCTACACTATAAAAATCACCCTCACCCCCTCTTCTCCTCACTTCTCTAAGACTTGAAGCTAGTAAAAGTTATTCCAAAATCCTCTTCACTAGTCTCTAACCATTTATTTTAGCTCTTGTTCTTACCAAAAGACCAAAACCCATTTCCTTAAGGAGGTCCACAAGGAGGAGTATTCAATAGGTAAAATCCTCTTCCTATCCATTTTATTTTCTTTTCAAGTTCTTTATTTTATTATACTCTCCTAATCTCCTCTATCCAAATGGTAATGATAACTACAGTATCATATATACACTATAATTATATGATTTTAAAATAATACCCATCATAAATCTCCTAACTCTCTCCCTTTTATTTTAAAAAACAAAATCATCGTCTGGGAGGTGCCGATTTACAACCTTCATGGACAATGAAATTTCATTCTTCAATAAATTATTAAAGGATGGTCATAATACCATTTTATGGTTAAAAAAATATAATATTTTTATTATATCCTATTTAATGTTATGGAACTATTATATATACACAATATAAATTTATACCAAAAAACTAGTTCGTGATGGTCGAAAACCGACAAAATAATATAAATGATTATCACTACAGAATCTAATAAATCATCCCCATACCATATAAAAAAATAAAATATATAACCATTTAATCTTATGTATGTTAATTAGTATAATATAAAATCAATTATGGAGAATTATATCCATTCTACATGAACTTCATTACTTATAAACAAGAGAACCAATCATGAAAACCAAGAAAATGAATGCTCTAGAAAGATGAAATTAAACTATATAACTCATCAATATGGCCATAAATGGACTTATTAAAACTATAATTATTATAATAAATCTATAAAGGGTTCTTAATTAATTAATTAATGTATTTAATTTTATTATCCAAGACATTAAGGTCAAGTTCATAGCACATTCAGACATTAGGTAAGGGTTTTCTCATCTCAATTCTATTTTGTGAGATATTCTTTATTCCCCACTATTTCTTGTGTATGGAGTATGTAAACTGACCATTTATGTATTATTTAATTAATCTACTTATTATAATGGTATCCAATGCATAATTTTATGATTATTAAGTTTGGGGCATATGATTCAATTGATTACAAAGCGGTAAGGGATTCTACCTGAACCCTAGTTTTTCCTTTAAGTTACTCTCTCTCTACCTTTACTCAAATGTATTGATTCTTTATTTTTGTTTATTTCTTAAAAATTATTTTTATATGTTCCCAAATCATATATTCAGATCGTATCAACCTTATATGATGATGATATAAATGTTTTAAAATGGTTCCCTTCTCAATACCTCCTGTTAAATAAGCTGGATTAAAGGAAACTTCTCAAATTCTTACCCATTTTCAAGTGCTCTCTATAATATGTTTTAAGAAATATTTTTTTTATAAAATAAAGAATATTATAATTAAAAAATATCTTGTTCATTTCTAGTTTTTTGAAAAGAAACATTCCTTTCTTCTTTAAAATCTCTTTAATATTTTCCATAAATCACACTAAAATGTTTTATTACT
Source organism: Viscum album (assembly GCA_963277665.1). Lineage (NCBI taxonomy): Eukaryota > Viridiplantae > Streptophyta > Magnoliopsida > Santalales > Viscaceae > Viscum > Viscum album. The sequence continues at coordinate 2,099,965,087 of OY728130.1, read as the reverse complement.
ATAGTTTCGTAAAAGATCTTTTTACATGATTTCACTTAAAGGGGAAATAATTTATGACTCAAATATAATCTATTTTTCCTTAAATTTTATTTTTTGGTATATAATTGTTTAAAATATTATTTTATTACAAATAAAAATGATTTTAAAAAATAACTCTTCTTTCCAAAGTAAAAAAGATTTTTCTCGTCTCACTTTTACTTCAATGAGATATATGCCTTGTCCAACACTATTTCCTTATGTGTGGTGTATATACTTAACTTTGATATATTATATAATGAATTATATTATTATCATGATATTCAAAGTTTTATTTAATGTTAAAAGGGATTATGATTTAAATGTTTCAAGTTGGTAAGGTACACTTTGGAATGTTTAAATATTATTTTCCTCAAGAATTTCTCAATGATTTTATTAGAGTAATTTCATATATGATACTTTAAAGTTGTATGGGACACTTTTATTTTAAGATATAATTTTATTTTATATATGAGGAGTAAATTAGACATATTATGTGACATGTGGGCCCTGCTATATCCCCTTGATGCGTCAGTAGGTCAGATGAGACAAAACAGAAATGAATTTCAGATGAGACCTTAATGATTTATTTTCAGAAGTCTTGGAAGAGGCCTTAACTATAGGTTTATGATTTTTGGAATATGAATTCCCTCATTCTGATATTAGTAATTGATAAATCATGTGATTATTTGAGTATTAGAATATCCATGGTGAAGTTTCATGTGATTATTTATATGTAATTAATTATTAATCTTTTATTCTTTCCGTATTATGCCCAAGATTATGTTTTAATGGAATGTGTTATTTTTTATTCGTCATGAATTAATATTTATGTTATATATTATGATGTATTTATTACCATTATTGGGAATTTGAGATCACCCCTTTCATATGTATATTTTCCACAAGATTCCTAGAGGTACATTATGAATTAATTGCTGGGTTAATCTAAAAGTTTCTTGGATGTTATCAATAGAGTTTATATGTTTTTTATAATTTAAATTTATTATTTAAGGTTCATATATGTAATATAGTTTCCAAAAAATCTAAACTGATTAGTTCTTTGGGATGTGATTCCTTGTAACCAAAACAATGTATTAATATAAGGCATCGGCTCTGGGAAACTGGGGTGGGGTCTTTGCAATTGGTATTAGAGGAAATTTAGAATCAAACTTGGAAACTAGATTTAGGAAACATAGATTAGGGCACATAACTGTAAGACAAAAATTAAGGATAATTATAGAATAACATCATAAAATCTTCTTAAGGTGGAGATTATGTGGGTTTTTCACGAAATACATCCCTATCTGGATAATACAAGTGGACGTGGTTGTGGAACAGATGTTCCTAGGGGTAAAAACTCTGACAGGGTGTCTCAGGCCTAACTCGGGGTAACCTAGTATATGAAAACGGACCTTACTATGCACCTGGTTTGACACTCCTAGTGTATATGATTATGATAATTCACATTTTATTTAAAAACCATGATGAAGTATTTAAATGTAAATATGTAGTAAAAGAAACCATGTTTATGATTATGAGATTAGTTACACATTAAATTTTCAATTTATGTTATGTATTTCACAAGTATTGGGATTATACATTCCGTTTCATAATGTTATGAACTAATATAGTGTATGAAATTGTTTAGAAATGGATCCTACTAGAAGGAATGGGTACCACATCAATGAACATAATCAAAAGAGTAAGAATGATAATTTATTCAATGGGTTTAAGACAGTATTTCGAAGGGAACTAGCCGCTAAATCATTATCGTCATATGAGGAGATAGTATCATGTACTAACAGATAGTAGAAACAGTTTTATAAGTATTATGGATTTATAATTAAGAAATAGAATAATAGTACAACTAGGAAAATGATAGATAAATGTAAGAATAGAAAGGAGTATTTTCCCACATGTGATAATTTGGAAGGAAACACCTTGGTATATGATTAAAAAGAATAAGAGTTTACTAAATGTGTGGATATAAAGGCCACCATTCTTGTGTTTGTAATGGTAATAAAATGTTTTTCCAATGTACAATGCTTCAACTACAAGGAGATTGGATACTATGTAAATAAATTTCCCATGCATAAATGGAATATACACCAAAATAAGAAATTGTATCGTGGTGAATATTATGCTACTACCATGAAAAAAAGGAATGATTAATGTGCTTATGTTTGGATTCAAGAATTTTTTTGATTGAGTGTTTTTTAATAATTTAATGTTTATAAGAACTGTGGAATATATAATGATTGTACTGATGTAATGTTTCATTACATATTTGAGTTCATATGATTAATGGTACTAAGGAAAAGTGACTCAGAAACAAGTTAAATTGTTGAAAAAATATATGGGTGAGGGAGAGAAAACCCTTAATATGTTTGTGATACTGAGATAACAATTTCAGATAAAGTAAATTGGATAGAACTTACTATCTTGGAACTAATTAATAGACTATCGAGAAAGTGGTAGAGTTTACCATATTTTGAACTTAAGGACTATATCCAAATTCCTATATTTTATATAAGGAAAAAAATAAAGGAACTTATTAAATAAGTTTCTATGGTAATTCAAGTTATTACCAAGATTTAATAGAATACATAGAGAATGTACTCACAAGTTTTTATGTAATGATTAAGAGTCACTTAATGTTGTTTAATAAGTTCATTATGGAAATTCAATGACCTTATTTCTAAAGAGTTGGATAATGATATTTTGGAAAATATTACAATTTATGAAATGGATGAATTTGATCTTTAAACAAGGTTTTAGAGAATATTTTACTCTATGATTCAAAATTTTACATGAAATAAAGTATAAATACTTAAAATCACAATCTAAGGACAATATTGTTTTTATAGAAACATATCAAGTACTTATTTTTATGTAAATTATTATAGAGTGAAATAATTTCTCAACTTTAGGTAAAGGAACTTGAAACAAATTTTTTTTATCCTAGTACCTTCTTTTTTGAGGTGGGTTTTCCACAAAGGTAATTTCTTGTATCAAGATTTTTTTCATTTTTATAGTGAAATTTAAAATTTTGAGGATGTAATTTATTGAAGTAGGGGAAAATATAACAGGCCAAATATTTAAAAATAAATTTAATATAGAATGTAATGCAAAAAACACTGAGTCTCTTCAAAATAATCATTTTTTAAATAATTATTTAAATAGGAGAGTTAGAACCTATCCATTTAACATAATTTTTTCGCTTTTGTGATTTGAATTTCAAAAAATGGGCATACACGGTTGCGACCAGTAAGATATTTAGATTTTCAAAAGATCAGCTTAATTTTTTTTATGAATAGTAACTTGACCTTAGGATTTTTAATATGACGCTTATGAATAGTAAACCAGCCTAATGAATAGTAACCTCATCCATGAATGTTTAAATAAAATTTTGGCAGCTTATAAATGAATGTATCATATAATTATATCATAGTATAAGTAAATTAATATTTTAAAAATTATTAATTAAGTATTGGACTTTTTGTAAGTTATAAATATTTAATAAAATTTTATAATTAATAAAATGATTTAAAAGAGAATTAATTTTTATAAAATTTATTCATAAATCAATATTTGTTGTCTTATGATTTTATGAGAATTTTATGTGATCTTAGTTAATTTTTCAGAGTGTTATAAAAACAATTATAAATTTAAAATCCACATCCTTTGAGTAAATTAAGTTTTTAATTAAAAATTAAATTTCTCATAATTATAAAAGTATTTTCATTAAATGGAGTTCATTTTTTAATTCTACACATTGAATAATGGTTAGGGTGAACCTTTTTGGATTTTTCTAAAATACTTGATTTCTTGGTAAATAGTAAAATATGATAAAATATGGAATATATACATTAGAAGTTAAATACACTATTCATTGAGTAATGAATGATTTAAGAGACATTGTTTTAAACTCAAATGATCTAATTACTATATTTATTTTGAATAATGTACACTATTTCTTGTCTAGTTCAAAATAATAAAAAATTAATTAAATATTCAAAAAACACCCCTCTCCTCCACTATAAAAACCTCCCCTCACCCCTTCTTCTCCTCATTTATCTAAAACTTGAATCTTATAAAATTTATGCCCAAATACTCTTCCATAGTCTCTCCCCACATCCAGGAACTCTTTCTCTTACCAAAAGACCAAAACCCCTTTCTTTAATGAGGACCTCATGTTGCAATATTCAAGAGGTAAAAGACTCTTCCTTTTCCTTTTATCTTCTTTTCTAGTTCAATATTTTATTATACCCTCCTCACCTGCTCTATCAAAATGATCATGATAAATCCAATATCATATATATAATGTAATTATATCATGATAATGGAATACCCATCATCAATATCTTCACTCTATCCCTTTTATTTTAAAAAACAAAATCATCTTCCCAGAGGTGCCGATTTACAACCTTCATGGATGAAAAACTTTGGTTTTAAATTTATTATTCAAGGATAGTCAAGATAAAATTTTTATTGTAAAAAAAACTATTATATTTTTATTATAATCTATTTAAGGTTATTTAAATAGTATATATACACAATATTAATTCATATGACAAAACTAGTTCATGATGATCAAAAACCACCAAAATAATCTAAATGACTACCACTAATGTTTTATATAATAACTCATACTCATAACATATAAACATATGAATTATATAACCATTTAATATTTTTTATGTTCATTAGTATCATATAAGATAAATTATGGAGAATTTTATCCATTTCAATTGAACTCCATTACTTATAAACAATGGAACCGATCATGAAAACCCAGAAAACTAATGCTCTGGAATGATGCAATTAAACTCTATAACTCAACAATAAAGACATGAATGAACTTAATAGAACTATAATAATTATAACACATGTATAAAGGGTTCTTATTTAATTAATTAAAGGATTTAATTTGGTTATCTAGGACATTAAGGTGAAGTTCAGTACACATTTGGACATAAGGTAAGAGTTTTATCATCTCACTTCAATTTTGTGAGATATTTTTTATTCACCATTATTTCTTATGTATGGTGTATGTATACTTACCATTGATGTATCAAATCATGAATATATTTATTTTCAGGGTATTAAATTTATAATTTTGTTATTATTAATATTAAGGAATATGATTTGATTAATTACAAAGTGGTAAGGGATTCTACCTGAACCCCCATTTTTCCTCCAGGTTACTCTTTATCTACCTTTACTCAAATTTAATATTTCTTTATTTTTTATTTTATTAAAAATTATGTGTATATGTTAAAAAATTAAATATCTATATCATATCATTCTTCTTTGATGGGGATATATATGTTTTAAAATGGAACCCTTCTCAATTATTCTCGATAAACAAGCCCGATTAAATAGAACTTCCCAAATTCTTAACAATTTTCAATTACACTATAAAATTATTTAATCCATAATTATTTTTATAGAATAAAAAATTTTATCAAGAAAACCCATCTTGGTTCATTTCTGGTTTTATGAAAACAAACATTCCTTTCCAATTTAAATCACTTTAATATTTTCCTTAAACTGCACTAAAAGTTTTTATTTCTAAAGTTTCTTAAAAACTCTTTTTACATGATTTCACTTTAATGGGACATAATTTATGACTAAAATATAATTTCAATATACTTAACGTTACTTTTTTGGGATATATATTTTTACAATCTTATTTTTATGAAAAATATGATTGTTTTCCAAAATAACTATTCTTTCCAAAGTAAAAAGGATTTTTCTTATCTCATTTTTACTTATATGAGATATATGCCTTGTTCAACACTATTTCTTTATTTATATGTATATACATACATTTGATATATTATATCATCAATTATATCATTATAATTATATTTAAAGTTTCATTTATTGTTAAAATGGATTATTATTTAAATGTTTCAAGGTGGTATGCGACACTTTGTAATGTTTAAATATTATTTTAATCAAGAATTTATCAATGATTTTATTAGAGTAATTTAATATATGATACTTTAAATTTGTATGGGACACTTTTATTTTAAGATATCATTTTATTTGACATATTAATAATGCATTGGGCTTATTATATGATAGGTGGGGCCCTCTGTAGACCCTTGATCTGTCAGTAGGTCTCATAAGATGAAATAGAAATTGATTTTGGTTGAGGACTTAATCATTTATTTTCAGAAGTCTTAGTTGGGGAATTTAAAATAGGTTTATGATGTTCAGCATATTCCTTCCTTCATTATTATATTATTAATTGATAAATAATGTGATTAATTAACTTGTAGAATATCCATGGTGAAGTTTCATGTGATTATTTGTATGGAATTATTTATTCAGATTTTATTTCTACCATATTGTGCTCAAGATTATGTTTTAATGGAATGTGTTATTATTTATTCATCATGTCATACTATTTATGTTACAGATTCTACTATATTTATTACCCTTACTGATCATCTGAGCTCACCCCTTTCATATTTTTCATTTCCTCGGGATTCTGAGAGGAACATTATGAATGACTTGTTGGGTTAATCTAAGAGTTTCTTGGGTGTTATGAATGGAGTTTTTATGTTTTTTATCCTTTCAATTTGTAATATAATGTTCACATATGTAATCTGGTTTAAAAAATAGCTAAAATAATTGGTCCTTCAGGATATGATTCCTTGTAATCATACCAATGTATTAATATAAGGCACCGCCTCTAGGAAACTGGGGTCAGGGTTTTTACAGAACCAGTACTAGCGAACTCCATGAGGGGGGACACCTATGATGACTTTCTTGACAGAAAATATAACACATGATCGTCTTTATTCCATGTATATAGGATCTTGATTCCATTTTTAATGAGGGCCTTTAAATTATGGATCAAGTAAATTATTTTCAAGGGGTAGAAGAGAGGCCTCTAAGAGTATTCTGGATGATCTTTGAGTGCATTTCCATTGAAGAAAAGGGGATGTTATTTGCATGGAAAAATTAGAGGACGTGGATCCTGGACTACCCATTGGCCTCGAGAGAGTCTCCAATCCCATATAAAGCACTAATAGGCGAATCATTGGTCCTGGACTAACAACCTTAATGTTCACTTCACTTGTTCATGGTTGAATAATCATAAAAGGAATCTATTGGTGCTTTTCACATTGCCTTAAAAGGTTTTACATGTCTTGTTAAGCAGTATCAAAATACATAAGTCTTTATTCCCTTTATAGGGATACATATGATTCTCATTTTATAGGCTAGATACCAACTCTAAAATAGCTATTACTATGATAAATGGTGATAAAATTTAGTGTTCCCGACTATATGTATTTAATCCACAGTATAACTAACCACTGATAGAAAGATATAGATCCTATAATATATACATATATACAAATTTATCCATGGTAATGATCAATCACTCTTAGGAATAGGGTATCTATTATTTATACTTATAAGGATTTCATGAATAAGTCTTAAGCCTATAAGAGAGTATGAGAATATACAATATGACCCCTTAAGAGATTAGCCAACATCCCATCCTCTTGATCAATTCAAAATTGCAATAATCATTGGTATATCTAAGTGACCAATTTCCTTTGGAAACAAGGTCAACATCAACTTGAAAATTACAGGTAAAAATCATTTTATGGAAGTGGAATGGTTAACCAGATGTGAAATAATTTACCCATGGAATATATAGATTGGACATGATTTCTTAGGATATTGAATTAATGGGTTTCTTATTTTTTTTATTTTTATTTACTTCAGGATCTCTGATCACATCCAAATAGAATCACTGAATACATCATCACAAGTAATATTTCATGGATATACTAGTGGTATTTGCGATACAACTTAGGCTACTATATATCTCTATCCCGAGTATCAAACATATACTTTAGATATACCAACTGTTGTGGCCCCACTATATCGATGAATGTTGTCACTAACTCTATAACCCAATGTTAGGTGGTGAAAATTAACAACCCAAAATTTCCTTCTACTAATAAAATAACTATTGTTTCTCAATAACTATTTTATTATATATTATAATAGAAGAACATAATACGACCATTAAATTTTATTTCACACCATGTAATAATAATGACTACTATAACTAATAATAGTACATGGATATACATAACAGAGATCAGTGAAATCACTAAGGGGAACTCCAGAGGATTTAATTCCCCTATGAATATCACTCCTATAATGATAACTACAAAAATAAAGAGAAGTCTTAGAAATATGATTGAAATAATCAAGGGATGTGTATGAAAATTTGTGAGTGTAATAGTTAATAGGGAAGTTTGAGATTTATTGTGTATATATTGGGAAATATGCACATTGGGTATTATGGCCATTATGGTCCTTTGGGTATTATGACCATTATAGCCATTTGGGAATTATGATCATTATGGTTGTTAGGGAATTATGACTATTGATCAATATGAAAATTGGAAATTTTGATCATTGGTTATACTTCCCCTAAAAAGTGATTGTTTGGACTTTTTTTATAATACATATTGAAGAAACCATAGCCTCTTCCTATAAAAATACCCCTTATGATGTTCACTTGTTATAGATCAAGAGAAAAGTGGCATCACAAGAATTTTCTAATGATAATAACAAAAACCTAACTTTAGAAACATATATATCTGTAGAATCATTTGTGAGATAAGTTCAAGCTAGTAGATATCACCACCAGAGTGATGTTGGTTGAACCACCCCAATAGAATACTACCATCATACACCTTACTCTTAGGGAATATGCTAATGTAATTTGGAGTTATTTATATAATCCATGAGTTTTAATTAGGTGAAAATTATTGGAAATTTTAATAGTGGTAACTCTAGTCATTTTCCCTTTCCCCTTATTTTATTAATATCATCTTTACAAGAAAGATAATATGCACTCAAACATTAGATGAACATGATAAAATATATTTTTAATATAAAGAAACCAAAAATTAGAAATTTTATCAACAAATATGTTTTTTTAATTAAAATTTTAATTTATCAGAATTAGAAACTTTTTTTGAGAAAATTAATTTCTCTTTTAGAATCTCATATTGAAATTAGATTAAGGTTAATTTATGGAAATTTTCAAAAAAAAATTGATTTTTTGGTAAAAAGTAAACAATTGTTGTTTGCAAAGTACTGTATCTCTTATTATATAATGATGATATGACCAGGAATTAAAATTTATTAATCCTTATTTTTTATCAAAAAATTATTTAACGCATAACATAATACAAAATTCATTACATTTATAAATGCATGGTTAACATTTTAGAATGACAATTTTATCTTAAAAAAAATTATGCATCATACATGTATCATATTAGAATTAGGTTGTATCACTTTTATAAATTGAATTAAGTAAAATGAATTTTATTTTTAAAATTAGTAGTTCCAAATTAGGTAATAAGGTAAATTTATTTTTTTGGTACAAAAAGTTATTGAGGTAAAAAAGACCACAATGAAGGTAAAACAATTTAAAGGGATAAAATTATAAGGGGTGAAATAAGATCACTATAAATTGAAAATTTGAATATGTTTTTTTGGTATTACATGACCAAAATTTATTTTTAAAATTAATTACCAATTAATATTTTTGGAATTAATTCCAGTCAAAAGTGGTTAGCCCTAATAACAAAATAATCATTATTTTAACTATTAAACACCTCCCTCCACAAGTAAAAAACCAACCAATCATTATTTAATTATCTACTCCAAATCCTTTGTGTAGTAATCCCCTATCATTATCCCTATTAAGAGTCTCTAATAAGTGGTTCTATGGTTTTAAAGAGGCCCTCTCTAGCTTTAAGAAACTTCTTTATAGGGTGAGGTATTCTTTTTCTCTCTCATCTTATTCAAGTATTTTCTCTATATTAAGACTTTTTATTTTCTATTTATTATTTATTAATGAGTATATACTAATTAATTTTCCATCCAAATGATTATTTTTAATCATATAAAACCTTTCATACTCAATAATAATATTCTATAATCAGTTATGATAACTTGTTTTGCTACCAAAATAATTGTTTGAATTTTCATGCCAAACCTTCATGTTATGAATATCCAAACATAATTCCATTTTATGGTATTAAAAAATAAATGAATATACATATTTTATTGGGAACTTCATTTTATGAAATCCACATTACCCACTCATGGGTTAGAATGGTGAAATATATTCTTATGATGTGTGATCTATGTGGTACACATAAAGTTAGACATGTGACGGGTGTTGCCTAATAACGCTCCAAGGAATTTAGTAAATAATTAATTATAAGAGATAAAATGATTATGATACATTGGTATAATTCCCTATTAATATTTTATGATAAATGGGCGAATAACTTTGGTAATATGTTTTACGACACACTGGTGCTATAAATTTCTCATGTTTTTATTATAGCCACACTTCCATGTTATGTCCTCATGAATTTATGATCATTCTTTAATGATATTCCTTAAGTACTTATAACCATGCCCATATGTTTTGACTCCTATTTTAATGAAAATTCCTGATTTTTATGCCTCATGAATTATCCATGCTCATGTACTCCATATTTCCTTTGTTATCCCTTAGTGGGATTTATGATAAACCTTTCCTTTGATGTATGCACCGTGAAATGTTATACAATGAAGTAAAATATGATGGGAGTAAAGGATACTTTCATGAGTATTAAATAATGTTTTCTTAGGTTTTACTTGTGTACTTCATGTATTATTTTCCTAGTTTCTGATACATTAATCCTCAAAAGGCCCTTCAATGTTATTTATGTAAGTGGTTATCAAATAATTATTTAAAAATACAATATAAAAGGATGGTCTCCATAGTTTGTATCAAAGGAAAAATTAGTTATTTTTTGAAATCATCACTACAAAATATTATTAAAAACCATATGGGTAAATTAAAATATAGAAAAACATCATGAAATTTTGGTGAATTATAAAGAGAGTAGTTTATAAGGAATTTATTACTTATTAAGATACTACAGGTGGATATGGATCTAGAATAGATGTAATTTGGGGTATTAACCAGTAAAAGGAAGGATTAGGTATTAGCCCGATCATCACATGGTTTAAAACAAAAAGTTCTTTATACACACATGGTTGGAAACTCCTAGGGTATATTCTTTGGTTATCATATTATTTTTATGATCTATAATAAAAATATTTATAGGTGAAGTAATTATTTATTTTATAATTAAAAAACATTGGTTAAAATATATGATTCTAAAAGATAAATATTGTAAAATAATTAATATTAAAATTTTATTTATAATTTAGTTTTTTCCCATTTTATTATTTAAGTATTATTTTGTAGAAAATAACAGAAGTAGAAAGGCCCATGTCAATAACAAATGCAATGTGAATTACAATGATGGAATTCAGAATATGATGAAAGAAGAGGTATAAAACATTACGATGATGTTAAATTAGATATCCCATGTTATGAATAAGAATATAAACCATATAAAGAATTTTTCTTTACCTATAAAGGAACAAATAGTTGTTTGATCCTTCATACACTAACAATCACTAACTTTTAGTTGACCCTTAGTCCCGTTTCTCAGGGAACAACAAATAATTCCTATAAATGATATATATTTTTTACTTTGTTGTTCTATGTGAGAGAAGGTTACTATGATATTATATCTCTTATATTTTGAAGTGTGTTAATGGTGGATTTTAATAAAAAATATAAAGCCTAAAAATGATATTGATGCTATGGAGTGGGAAGACTTAAACATTTTTTTCAATAAGTATTTTTATCATGCCCTACTAAAAAATGGAATGGTATTTCCTTAAACTAAAATAAAATGAATGTGAATATATGTGAATTTATGAGATGAAATCATAAGGATTATTCATTACACTTCAATAATTGGAATGATTATTATGGGAAGATTGATCAATTATTTGGCTGACTGAGCCCCCATATCAAAAAATATTTAGTAGTATGAGAATTTGGGAGTTATAAGAAGATAATACAATGTTATATAAAAGTTTAAATAGAGTTTATATATACCCAGTGGTCCCGGAAATAGAATAAAAATAATATAAGGACGTAGAAATTGTTTGGGAAGAGTTATGACCCTGAAGTGGAATGAAATAATGTAAAACATCCCATCTAAAACAATTGTGGGAAGATGAACATGACGAGTTAATCTCATATAATTGGGGAGTGTTAAAAGTTTTTAAAGACTAGAAAAATGGATTTAAATTTCCATGGGGATAAAAAAAACAACATATTAATGTGAATGTTATGGGAAATATGGTGCAATAACATCTCACTTTGCTATGATTCAAGTGTAGTGATCATTGACACTTTGATAACTAATTTCTGAATCTGATAACGGTGGAGGGAAAATAAAATCAACTCTAGAAGAGGAAAAGTGATCAATTTCATACTTTTTTAATCCTTATAGTTGAATTTGGGGCTCTAAATGATGTGGTAGCAGTACACTTGTTCTTCATTAGATCTTTCTTGTACACAATTTGATTCTAGTTCAACACATTACTTTATTTATTTTATGTTTACAAATAACATTTAATTAAACCCTAATCAATTAAAAGTAGAGTTATCATTAACACTTTTAGAGGCTCTATTAAAGATACAAGATTATATATATATTCACGTATTAAACTTACTAAGTTAAATATCATAAAAAATATATTATTCCTTCCTATTATGAAAATTTACATAATAATAGGGATGGATTGAATCTCAAATTATAATTCCAATATAAATTATGAATTTAATAAAATGTCAATTTATTGGGAAGAAACTTGAAATTATTTTCAAAAGAGAGATATCACATCCTGAGTTTTATCAAGAACTACCATTTATATCCTTATTTATGGAAATCATTGGTGAATAAGGGGAATAAAATGAAAGTAAAAAAATCTTATTTGTACCAATTATTATAATATACAATGATTTATTTCCTGAATAATTATCTGTAACTCCTATGCGAAGGTATATAGAATTATCCATAGAAATAATTCCTAGATCAAAACCTATATTGAATACCCCATATATAATGGAATTCATAGAGCTTGAAGAACTAAAGAAGCAACTAAATGATATTTTGGATAAGTGTTTTATTTTTCAATGAGTGTCTCCTTGGGGAGGGCATGTTCTATTGTTTAAGAAAAAGGATGGATCAATGTGACTATGAATTGATTATAGAGAAATTAATTGGGTCACAATAATGAACATGTACCCTCTTATGAGAATTAATGACTTATTCTACCATCTTCACATAGCTCAATTATTTTCTAAGAATGACCTCTTATTTTGGTATTATTAACTGACTTTGAGTAACTAATGTATCCATAGGATGACTTTTCAACAAGGTATAATCATTATTAGCTCGTTTTTATGACCTTAATTTTAACTAATCCTCCCATAATATTTAATTATTTGATGAATATAATCTCTAGGGAAAACCATGATAAATTTGTGGTAGTATTTTCTAATGTTATTATGATATATTACAAAAGTCAAGAGGAACATAAAGAACACCAAAGTGTCATATTACAAACTCTACATAAATAAAGGGTTTTTATAAATACAGTAAATGTGTGTTCTGGTTGAAACAAGTGTAATTATTGAGACACATTGTAACTTATGAAGAAATATATATAGATCCATCTAATACTAAGTTAGTAGAGGAGTGGACTTGTACAACGAAAATGACTATGATTTTTACTTCCATTGAATTATATGGGTACTATAGAAGGGTTTTTAAAAACTTTTCACAAATTTCTAATTCTCTAACTAGGTTAACATGAAAGGGAGTTAAGTTAAAATAATAAAATGAGTGTGAATAAAATTTTCAAGAGATAAAGAGTAGGTCATTTAGAAAACCTATTCTAAATTAACCCTCTAATGGAGATGGTTTTATCATTTAAATTAGTGTATCCTTGAATGTAATCGGATATTTACTCATGAAAAAAATGTATAAGAGATTACGTATGTTTTTTGAAATTTAAATCCTAGTGAATAAAATTATATAATCCATGATTTATAGTTATATTCAGCTACCTTCATATTAATGATATGGAGATACTATTTGTATTGGTAGAATTTCGATATATATATAGGTCACCAAAGTCTAAATTATATATTAAAATAAAGTATCTAATAATGATAAAAAGGATATGGTTGTATCTTCTTAAGCATATGTTTGTTCAATTTTTTACCATCCTAAAAAAATCAAACAAAGTTACTGATGTGTTGATCAGGAAAAACCATAGAGTTCTTTTTATGACGATGATTAAAGGAGAACCATTGATCAAGTACTTGTTAAATATGGAGATGAAATTCATAAGAGTAGGGATATCATCTATACTATCCCAAATTATTTCCAAACATTAATTACTTGAGAAAATAAATAATTAATAAATAGATAAACTTAATTTAAAAAAATAGATTAAAGATATAAAAATGGGAATATTTTTTAATACAATTTTTATCAATAGAGAGTATTGAGGTTTGGTACAAGGATATACATACTGATAGATATATAGTCAAAGAAAGAGTTTAGGGATGAAGCATATAGTTATTCATTCTCTACACATTCTGGAAGCACCAAAATATATAAAGATCTATAAAAAGACGACTAGTGGGATAACCTGAAAAGGGGTATTAGTTAATATACTGAAATGTGTTTGGTATTACATCAAGTTAAGGTGAAGTAAAAACTACCCAATAGAGTGTAGAAACCACTACCCATACCTATATGGACGTGGGAAAACACCACTATGGACTTTACTACTGGCCTTCTTAATACATCCAAGGAAAAAAATTTATATGGGTAATCATTGATATATTAACAAAGTATGATCATTTTATTGATATATTATAGTACTTATACCTTGAAAAACATTCTCCTCTGTATATTCAATAATAGGTGAGTCTTCTTGGGTAACCAATGTCAATTATTTTAGATCACGACCCAATATTTACTTATAATATTAAGAGGATATTTAAAAAGTCTATAAATACTAAATTAAATCTTAGCATGACATATCATCCAAAAATTCATGGTTAGTCTAAGTGGACTATTCAAAAATTATAAGAACTGTTAAGAGTTAGAACACTTGATTTCAAGGTATTCAAGACCAATATCTTTCTCTTATTGAATTCTCTGAAAATAATAATTTTCAATTGAGTATTTAAGAGGATTATTATGAAGAAATTTATGGGAAATGGTGTATATCTCCAACATGTTGGGATGAAGTTAGAGAACGAAAACTTTTGGGACCATACATTGTGAAATATACTATAGTGAATATTAATGTGATCATAAAACATATCAAGGCCTCCCAGAGTTGAAAAAATAATCATAATGACAATTTAATAAGGAAAATAGAATTTAATTTTAGGGATCATGTATTCCTAAAAATATTATTATGGATATGGGTTAAGAGATTTGAAAAAATGGGAAAACATATTCCATGGTAAATTAGACCATTTCATATTATACAACTTCTTAGAGTGGTTGAATATAAGTTATCTCTACATACATATCTTTATAATGACAATGATGTCTTCCACGTTTCCCTATTAATTAATTATATTTCATAAACAAAACATATAACTGACATAGATGGTGTTTAATTGGAATATGACCTTTTATATAAAGATTAACTTATACATATTCTCGATGAAAGGTAATGAGTATGGAGTAATATGAATACTCGACTCATGAAAGTCTTATGGATAAATCACAATATTAAATAAGAAAACTAGGATCGTAAATAAGCGATGAATGAAAAATAACCCTACTTATTTTTATGTCAGATGAAATTTTTTTGGTAAATTTTTTTGTGCGGGGGGGGGGGGGAGAATATAATGACACAAAATTTCCTTCTTTGAAAAAATAACTCTTTATTCTCAATAACAATTTTATTATGTTTTAAAATTTAAGTATATAATAATAAAATTATATTTATTTTCATATCATGTAATAATATTGACTACTAAAACTAGGAACTACATAGAGATATAAAACACCGAAGCATAGTAAAATAACTATGGGGGTCTTTATAGGCTTGAATTACCCCCATGAAGATCATTCCAACCATGATAACTAAAAAAAGTAAGAGAAGCATTATAAATATAATATATATTATCGAGGGTTGTGTAAGAACCTTTGAGAGTGAAGTAATGAATAGTGATGTATAAGATTGGTGGTGTATATATACAGGGTAATATGACTATTGGGAATTATAAATATTATGGCCATTGTGGAATTATGGCCATTACGACCATTGGAGCATCGTGGCCATTATTTCAGTTGGGAAAAAATGGTCATTGTTCAATATGGAAATTGGGAATTATGACCATTAGTTATTTAACCTATAGAGACCGTATGCTTTTACATATATTATAACATGATTTTAAGCATAATTAAACATCAAATTACAAGACAAGGATTGTAAAGTCTAGTGTATTTGGAAGATTAGGTATATAAAACTGAAAACATGGAAATATAAAAAACATCATTATTTTAATCATACATAAAGAGCTCCTAAATTTTGTTGACCTCCAATATCTACATAGTAAAACCTGGGGAATGCATGTGAAATAGGGATGAGCTAAAAATCCCCGTAATAGTATAAACATGGGAATAAAGCAAAGCACATGGGTTAGAAGGCACAAAATGATGGCATAAAAAGGAACAAAACATGAATAAATATAAGGAATCATAACATGTAAATCATCAAGACATGTAATAATGGCATGATAGTAATGTGGTAACAACACATGACATAACATAAAAATGAGTCAAGGCTAACTTATAAGACTATTTCGCATGGAAAACAAAGTCCCATAAAGGAATTAGGTTCACTCCCTATCCCAACATGATGTCTAATGAGACAAAAATATTACCCAATGAATTGGATTTAAATCTAGGATAACCCATAATATCATTTTAATTAATTTATGTGAAACATGAATAATCATATATAAGGAATCAAACATAAACATAAGGGTTACCCATAGAAAGAAATGGGTATCATAATCATGTGATAAGGCATAATCAATTGGTGTATCATAAAGGTGTCCATGAAAGAATAAATTAAAACCATAAATGGACATTAATAAGGAAAAATAGGCATATATTATGATAATTTATTTCAAACTAAAGTTAAAACATGTAAAAATAATGTTTAATAAACTTAAGAAAAAACATTTTAGTGTGGTTTAATGAAAATATTAAAGATTCATTAAAATGGAAAAGGCATAATTGTTTACATAAAACAAGAAATGAAACAAGGTGGTGTTTTCATGATATAATGAGTTATTTTAGAAAAATAATTTTGGATTAAAAAATATTATGGATTGCACTTGAAAATGGGTAAGAAATCAGGATGTTCCCTTTAATTGGGCTTACTTATCGAGAAAAATTGAAAATGGAACCTTTTTAAAACATGTATATCCCCAAAAAAGAAGGGTGAAATGATATATATAATTTTTTTTGTAAAATATAAACATAATTTTGAATAATTATATAAAAATAAATATGATTGACATTGTGGTAAAGAGATAGAAGGCATAACTCAAAGGAAAAAAAATGGTGTTTTAGAAAGAATCCCTTACCATATGTCTGAAAGTGTTCTACGCTTGATCTTAATGTCCCGGATAATAAAATAAAATCCATTAATTAATTAATTAAGAATATTTTCTACATTTATTTTATTTATTATAATTTTATTACATTAATTTTTAGCCTTTTGATGAGTTATAAAATTCAATTGTTTCGTTCGGGAGTGCTCATTTCTTTGGTTTTCATGATTGGTTCACCTGTATAAATATATGAAAGATCATGTAAAAAGGAAATAGATATAAATAATTAAAGTTATATGTTAATATGTAACATACATAATATTAAATGGTTGTATAAATCATTTGGTTTTTTGGGTTGAGGATGAATCACTAGATAAGACGTTAGTGATAATCGTTTAGATTATTTTGGCGGTTTCGATCATCACAAACTAGTTTTGTTTTGTTAATAATTATTATGTATAAAAGTTAGCTTAAAATTAAAAAAGTTTATAATATAAATTTTACAATATTTACCAACCACTATAATGATTTTATGTTCATCCTTGAAGGTGGTAAAGGAAAATGAAAAATTGTCATCGTTAAATGTGATAAATCAACACCTTGCAGACGATATTTTCATTTTTATAATAAAAGGAAGAGGAGAAGAGAATTGATGGTAGATTTTCCATTAACATAATAAAATTAAAAATATATAATATAATAGATTTACAATTGCATGTTTTTATAAATAATGTGAGGAGAGTATAAGAAAACAAAATAAAGAAAGTGAAAAAGAATTTTACCTCTTGAGTTCTTCTCCTTGGGAACCAGCTTGGGTAAAATGGTTTTGGTCTTTTGTTGATACCAGAACCTCCTAGATATGTGAAAATACTTGGAAAGAGTATTGAGCATAAGTTGTAAAAACTTCAAGGCTTAAGTGGTGTGAGGTGAAGATGTGGTGGGGCGTTGTATTTATAGTGGAGGAGGGGGTGTTTTTTTTGATAATTTTACTCTTTAGTTTATTATTTTGGATCAAGAATAGTAATAGTGTGGATTCTTGTGACTAATTATAGTAAATAATGCATGTGATTTTGAATAAATAGGGTTTAAATCATCTAAACATCATCCATTACTCAATAATTTATGTATTTATCTTATACTGCAAATTACCATATTTCACTATTTACTAAAAATTCAACTATTTTAGAAAAATCCAAAACATTCTCCACAACCATTTTTATATTTTAGAATTAAAAAAATGAAATCCATTTTATGAAGATAATTTTCTAAATATGATAAATTTATTTGTTAATTAAAATCACCATTTATTAAAAAAATACCAAATTTTAAATTATTACATATTTTAATAACACTTTGAAAAATTAATTAAGGTATCATAAAATTATCTTATAATCATAAGAAAACAAAATATTTTTTTTATGAATCTATTTTATGAAGATAAATTTTCTTTTAAATAATTATATTAATTATAAAATTGTATACGAAATTTTATGTTTCACAAAAATACCAAAATATTATTATTTTTCATTTTAAAAACATTTATTTACTTATAATATCATATAATTATATCATATTTTTATTTAAAAGATACGTAAATTTTATTTATTCTTTCATAGGTGAGGTTACTACACTATTGGTAAATTTACTATTCATAATGGTCATATTACTATTCCAAAGGTCAAGTTACCATTCCATTGGTGTAAGTTTTTTAAGTTATGAAAAAGCCTCTTATTTTATTCATTCTTAATTTATAATGTTTTTTCTGTGTTCTTTATGTGATTTTATGTGATTTATATTATCTTTCATAATTACTATAATGGAAACTTCATTGATATAATTTTGGGTTGTTACATTCTTCCCCCTTATGAAATTTTCCCTCGAAATTTTGTTTTACAAACTATGGGGAAAACGGGTGGGGGAAATTCTCCATTATTACTTCCTCTAATTCCCATGTTACACCTTAGTACATATGGTTTTTCCATATTACATTGACTTGGTGAGTAGTCTTGTTGCATATAACTTTATTTATATGGTCCAAGATCTTCACTACGAGTTCCTTGTAAGAGATATCATTTTCTAACCTTACCACCTCTGAATTAAGTACATGTGAGGGATATGGTATGTACTTCCTCAAGAGGGATACATGGAATATGTTGTGTACTTGAGATAAGGTTGGTATAATTGATGTTATATAGGCTAAAACTCTAATACGGTCAAGAATTTTGAAGGGGACGATGTACATGGGACTTAGCTTTCCTTTCTTCTCAAATATCATGATCCTCTTCCATGGAGATATGTGGAAGAATACCATGTCTCCACACCTAAACTCTAGGCACCATTTATGTTTATCGACATAGATCATCTATAGACTTTGGGAAACCCTGATATGCTATTGAATGGTTTCCACCTTTTACACCATTTCTTTGACCATTTTAGGTCCTAGTAGCTTATGTTCAAAAACCTCACCCCAACATGCCAATGTTCTACATCTCTTCCTCTAAATAGATTTATATGGATCCATTTGGATGCTTGAGTGGAATCTATTGTTATATTAGAAATCGACCAGAGGAAAATGTTGGTACCATCCTCTATGGAAATCCATAAAAAATTCCTTCAAAATTTATTCTAGTGTATAAATAGTTCACTGAGATTGGACATCATTTTGAGGATGATAAGCCATACAAGAGTTCAATTCAGTATTTATATCATGTTTTAGAATTTTCCAGAACATGGAGGTGAATATAATATCTTGATCAGATACAATCTATAATGGTACTATATATAGCCTCACCCCTTCTTTTATGTATATCTGTGAAAGTTGATCCAGTGAGAAGTCCTCTCAAATTGTGATAAAATGAGGTGTCATTAAAATATGATCAACACTAACCCATTTAGAATTTTTTTTACTCTGTATGTATTTGGAAGTCCAATGAAAAATTCCATGGTGATGCTTTCCCTTTTCCATGTTTGTATAAATAATTGTTTCATCATACCTTTAGAATTTTTCTCTTTAGCATTCACTTGTTGACATACAAGACACTTTTATGTATATTTTGTGATTTATTTCTCATATGGTCCCACCAATAGTTCTCTCAGAGATCTTGATACATATTTGTGCTCCCTCGGTGAATAGATAAGGTAGAGCTATGTTATTCATTCCTATGCTCTTTATTTATCTCTTTATTGGATAGTACACATAGTCATGACCCAATTTCAACAACTCCATCCTCATCCATTTTGAAATATAAGGTTTTCCAATTTCTAATAGCTTCCACCGTTTTATAAATTTCTACATCATTTCTTTGAGAATCCATTATTTTATCCATAATGGATAGTTGAGAAATCATTTGAGAAAGGATTGATTATGTTACTTCATTAAAAATTCCCATGCCCATCCTTTTCAATTATAAGAAGTTTGGATCCTTCTCAATTCTCATAATTGAGAAAGAAGCATGATCCTTTCTACATAGATCATCTACCACCCTAATTGATTTATCAAGATTATAGTGGATTGAGATTTTGTTATCCTTGATGATCTATAATCATATTCATTGGCACATATTAACCTTATTTTGTGTGAATATAGTTTGAGACACTTTGGATCAGTTTATATCTCACTCTTCTCCCTATATAGATAATGCAACTAGATTTTCAATGTAAGGATCACAACAACCAACTCTAAATCATACGTGGAAGAGTTTTTTTCATGAATTTTCAACTAACTTGAGGTGTAGGATATCAATTTATCTTTTTGTATCAGTACATAGCAAAATACCTTCTTTGAATAATCGCGGTACACCATATAGATTTCCCCACTTGTCTGTAGTGTGAGCACTGCTTTAGTGATAAGCTTATTTTTCAAAGCAGTCTTCACATTCAATACTTCAAAAAAAATCACTCCCTTACAAGTAATCTTGATTATTTTGTTTGAAAATAATAATGATTTATTCATAAATCATTAATAATACCTAGATAGACCAAATAAACTATGGATATCCATTACATATGTTGTCCTGGGCCACTCCTCAATTAACATTGTCTTGGAAGGGTCCTAAACTATCCCTTTTATGGTGATTTCATGCCCCAATAATGATACTTAATCTAGAACACACATTTACTATACATCCCATAAGGTTTCTCCCTTAACAAATTCTTCATCATAATATTCAAATTATCCTCATCTTCCACCTTTCTCTTGGAGTATATCAGAATATAATCAATAAAAAATACCACCAATTTGTCGAGGTATTCTCTAACACTATATTTGTTAAATACATGAAAATTGATGGAGCATTAGTGAGTTTGAAGGGAATCAATATGAACTCATAGTGTCTATACCATGTTTGGAATGTAATATTTGGAATATATTCCTTCCTCACCTTTAATTAGTGATATCCTGACCGAAGTTCCACCTTAGAGAAATAACTAGACCCATGTAGCTGATCAAACAATTCATCTATCTATAGAAGGGGATAATTATTCTTTATCATGATTTTAGTGAGCTCAGGATAATCAATATATAGGGACATTGATCCATCCTTCTTTTTGATGAAGAGGACCAATGCACCCCATGGTGAAGCACTCAGGCATATAAAACCCTTGTCTAAATTCTCTTCTAACAGCTTCTTTAGTTCTTCTAGTCCAATATTGTCCATTCTATAAGGTTTCTTTGATATAGGTCGAGATCCAAGAATAAGTTCAATTGATAACTCAACCTCTATAATATGAGGAAGACCAAAAACTCTTTGGGGATCATATTGGTGTAGCCCCTCATAATGGGAATGTCTTCGAGCATGATTCTCTACTTTTTCTCAATCATTTGAGCAAGATATGATTTCTCACAAGGAAAAAATATCCAGACTTGAGATGATGATTTTGAAAGAGATTAATCATCCTCCTTACACCTATACATAATTAGAGGATGATTTTGGGTGTGAAGAGTGATCACCATTTCCTGAAAGTTGATGTTGGATTTGTATAAAGATAGCCAATACATACCCAATATAGCATCAAACTCCACAAAAAGATATAAGATGAGATTTTCTGGGAGGTTTAGTCCACAAACATTAATCGGGGAGATGTTATATACTTTGGATGTAATAATTTTCCAATTTAATATTCTCATGGATAACACAACCTATATTTTGAGGTGGTGTTTGAATACTTCTATTAAACTTGAAAGATATTAATGAATGCGTAGAAGAAGAATCAAATAGTTTGTTTGAGATTCATGAATGAATAACCAGCATACTTATCACCATAATATTTTTAGGTTCCACCTCAGTAGTAGTGTTATAATATTCTCTTCCTTGTTTCCTTGGAGGTTGTTGTTGTTGATTTCTTCCAACAACCCTTGTCTTAGGGTAATTTCTTGCGAAATTCCCATGTTCCTTGCACCTGAAACAATGCACTAAAGGCTGAGTTTTGATTTGAAACATCCCTTCATATACTAAATTAGTGGGATTCATCATATCCCTTTGGCAGCTATTATCCATATACCCCTCTCTTCTATATTTTAAGAATATATTGGTTCCCATAAAGCAGTTTCTAGGATGCTTCTTCCCACACTTTTGACATATGGGATATTGGTTTTTATTTCCATCACCCATATTAAACTCCATTTTCCACTTTTTATCCCTAGAACCATGAGACTAATGAGATTCTCCAATATCTATTTCGATATTAGGGTCACAAAAAGATATTTCCTCATAACTATTGAAGTTTGGAATATACAATTCCTTTTGAAGACTCAACTAGAGTCTACTAAAGAATCGATCAACCTTACTTTTTGTGTTCATGAAAAATCTAGAGGAATATCATGCAAGCCTTGTACAGTTTTCCAAATAAGCTTAAATAAACTCATCTTCATTTATATTTAATCTAAAGAACTACCTTTCTATATTAAGATGAAGTGTTTGTGGAAAATATTAATGGAAATATATTTCCTTCAAATCTTCCCATTCCATGGAATCAATTTCTTCTTTGGACTTTGTGTTCTTGATCAATGTCAACAACTAATCATATTCCTCATCAAAACAATATACCAACAACACATCTTTTTCATCTTCTGAGCATTGGAGGACATATAATATATTCTCAATGGAATTAAACCACGGTTTTGTGATGAGGGGATCAATAGATCCACTTAAGATAAGTTGAATTTGACACATGAAGGATTCAACCATAACTTTCTCTATCTTAAGAGAAAAAGGGTGTTCCACACAATTTATGTTATTATTAATAACTTGAGCCAGTTGAGGAAGTACTGTCATGATATTTTGAGTAGTTGTTCCCATCATATTTGGAATATCATGTGTGAAATCATCACATTACCTATCACATTGATTGTTGACACATGTTCTTCTATTTCCATCTACTAATTAATAAAAAAAGTACAATTATGGGGGCTTAAATACTTAGATAATAAAAATATTAAAAGAAAAAATTGAACATAGAAGGATAAACTTGTGAATGAAAAGTATATCCTAACTTGTGATACCATAAGTTTCAATATAGGTTATCTAAGGTGATATAATTATACCTAGGGTTTTTACTAATGTGAACTATTAATAATCTCTAAAAATAACTAGAACTTTCTCTAATACCAACTATAGATACCCAATACATTTACACATATTATTATATTCTTTTACGCCTAATTAAAAATCAAATTACAAGTCAAAGATCATAAAGTACAGTGTATTTGGATGATTAGATACATAAATCTGAAAACATGGAAAGAGAAAAACATTTTTGTTTTAATCATCCATATAGATATCTTTAATTCCATTGTGATCCTAAATATTCATTGGATAACATGAGGAATATATGTACAAAAGGGATGGGCAAAGAATCACATTAAGGGTATAAACATAGGAATAAAGTAAAGAACATGGGTTAGAAGTCATAACATGATGACATAGAATGACAAGAAACACAGATAAAAAATAGGAAACATAATATGTAGAGCATGGGGACATATAATCATGGAATAATAGAAATGTAAAAAATAACACACAATATGACATAAGCATGAGTTAAGGAAAACTGCCAAGACTATTGCACATGGTGGACAAATTCCCATAAATGAATCAGGTTTACTCCCGGTCCCAACATGACCTCCCATGAGAATAAACATTACCCAATGCATTGGATAGCTATATAATAATACACACCATAACATGTTCATGAATATGTGTTCCACATGAAGAAGAAAACATAAGGAATCAGGAATAAACATAAGGGCTTCCCATGGAAAGAAATGGGTATCGTAATCATGTCACAAGGCATAAAAAATGGGTGTATCACAAAGGTGTCCATGAAAGAATAGATTAAAATCATATATGGAAATTAATAAGGTAAAATAGTCAAAGATAATTATAATTTATTTCAAACTTAAGTGAAAAGAGGTAAAAATAGTGTTTAAGAATCTTTAGAAATTAAACATTTTAGTGTGGTTAATGGAAAATATTAAAGATTCCTTAAAAAAAGGAATAATTATTTGTATAAAATAAAAAATGAACCAAATGGGTTTTCATGATAAAATTATTGTTTTTGGAAAAATAATGGTTGCTTAAAATAGATTATGCAGTTCACTTAAAAATGGGTAAGAAATCGGGAAGTTCCCTTTAATTGGGTTGCTTATCGGGAAGAATTGAGAAAGAAATCTTTTCAAGACATGTATATCCCCAAAAAAGATGGATTAAATGATATGGATACATGAGTTTAGAAAATATACATTGAATATAATAGAACTATATAAAAATAAATAATATTTACATTGGTTTAAATAGAGGGAAAGCGTAACCCAAAGAAAAAATAGTGGTTCAGAAAGAATCGCTTACCTTATGTGAAAAAGTGTTCTTGCACATGATCTTAATGTCCTGGATAATCAAATTAAATATTTTAATTAATTAATTTAGAACCTTTTATTTATGTATTATATTTAGTATAATTTTATTACGTTTGTTTATGACTTTTTTGATGAGTTATAAGATGCAATTTTGTCGTTTGGGAGTGTTCAATTCCTTGGTTTTCATAATTGGTTCACTTGTATAAATATATGAAAGATCATGTAAAATTGGAATAGATTTATAAAATTGAAGTTCTATGTTATTAATTAAAATAAAAAATATTAAATGTTTATATAAGTAATTTTTTATTTGGGATGAGGATGAATCATTAGATAAGACGTTATTGATAATTGTTTATATTATTTTGCCGGTTTTTTGATCATCACAAACTAGTTTTTTTCATTATTCATTATTGTGTATAAAGGTTAGTTTCAAAACATAAAAAGGGTTATAAAATTAATTTTAAAATATTTACCAACCATTATAATGGTTTTATATCCAAACATGAAGGTGGTAAATAAAAACGAAAACTTGTCATCCTTGATGGTGATAAATCAACACCTTAGGGGCAATATTTTCATTTTTAGAATAAAAGGAAAAGGAGAAGAGAATTGAAGGTGGATTATCCATTAACATAATAAAATTAAACTGTATATAAGATACTAAAGTTATAATTAATGCTTGTATAGAAAAGGTTGAAAGAGTATAATAAAAGAAAAGAAAGTTAATGTAAAATAAAGAAAGTGAAAGGGGATTTTACCTCTTGAATTATTCTCCTTGGGAACCTCCTTAGGGAAATTAGTTTTGGTCTTTTGTTGAGACTAGAACTTCCTAGACATGGGGAATATACTTGGGAAGAGGATTGGGCATAAATTCGAAAAGCTTCATGGCTTAATATGTGTGAGGTGAAGAAGGGGCGAGGGGTGGTATTTATAGTGGAGGAGAGGTTTTTTTTTTATTATTTTACTCATTAGTTTATTATTTTCACTTAAGACTATGAATAGTGTGGATTATTGTAACTAATTATAGTAACTAATTCATGAGATTTCAAAAAAATGGTGCTTACATCATCCAAACATCATCAATGACTCAATAATTAAGGTATTTATCTTATACCATAATTTAACATATTTTCATATTCACCAAAAATTCAACTATCTTAGAAAAATCTCAAAAAACTCACACTAACCATTTTTAGATGGGTAGAATTCAAAAATGAACTCCATTTTATGAAAATAATTTCATAAATATGAGGAATTTAATTTTTAATCAAAATCATCATTTACTTGAACAATACCAATTTTAAAATTATAACTGATTTTATTACACTTTGAAAAATTAATTAAGGTCTCATAAAATTAAAATATAATCATAAGACCAAAAATAGTAGTTTATGAATATATCTTATGAAAATAAATTTCACTATATGGAAAAAAAGCGGGCATTTGCGATCAGTTTTTTGCGACGAGTGAGTGTCCCATCGCAAATAGTCTGTCGGAAAGATTTTTTTTTTATGACGTGAGCCCTAGCTCGTCGCAAATAATAAGGTTTTTACGGCAGGGCAATGGTTCCCAGTGCAAAAGGTTTGGCGTGCCTTCCGCACCAAACCGCGTGAAAAGGGTATTTGCGACGGGCCATTATAGCCTGTCGCAAATACCCCACAATGTTTTCAGTATTTGGGAGGAGATGTATACCATGTCGTAAATACTTTGTTGGTAGGCTGTCTTTTGTGACGGGGCCCGTCACAATATACTTTTTAACCACCACCCCTAATTAATAGGGACAGTGGAAATTTGCAATGGGACTCCCGTCGCAAATAACCCCGTCACAACTAATCTAACCGGTATATACCCCACCTGTTTTTCTCCTTTCACTCAATTCTCTACTCCCCTCTCTCAAGTAAAAAAGTTTCTCTCAAAATGTTTCAAAGTTTAAAATTTGAATTGTGAGCAATATTCACAGCTTATATAGTTCGAAAGCTTCAGTTTTAAGGTATTTATCTATTTCTTTTATTTTTTATTTAATTCATTTCATTTTATTTTAGTTATAATTATTGTTAATTAGCTATAGTTAAATTAAATTAGAATGAGATAGTTTTATTTATCATTATTTATGTTTATTTTAACAAATAATTACATGTGATTAGTATGAATCAATATTAATTAATAGATTTTATAGTAATTATTATTAATTAGTAATAATCAGTATTAAATTATAATAACTAGAATTAATTTATACTAATTAGTATTAAATTATAATAATTATTAATAAAATGTAATAATTAGTAATAAATTGTAATAAAATATAATAGTTAGTAATGAATTGTAATAATTTGTAAAGAATTGTAATAATTAGTAATAAATTGCAATAATTAGTAATAAATTGCAACAATTAGTAATAATAAGTAATACATTCTAATAATTAAAAATAAATTCTAATAATTAGTAATAAATTCTAAGAATTAGTTATAAATTGTAATAATAAGTAATAAATTGTAATAACTAGGAATAAACTGCAACAATCAGTAATAATTAGTAATAATTTGTAATAATTTGTAATAAATTGTAATAGTTGGTAACAAATTTTAATAATTGGCAATAAATTGTAATAATTGGTAACAAATTGTAATAATTTGTAATAAATTGTAATAGTTGGTGATAAATTGTAATAATTAGTTATAAATTGTAATAATTAGTAATAAATTGTGATAAATTGCAACAATTAGTAATAAATTGTAATAATTAGCAATAAATTGTAATAATTAGTAAAAAAAATTTATAACTAGTAAAAAATTATAATAAAATTTAAGAAATTTTAATAATTAGTAATAAATAGTTATAATTAGTAATAAATTGCAATAATTAGTAATAAATTCTAATAATTAGTAACAAATTGTAAGAATTAGTAATAAATTGTAATAATTAGTAATAATTTCAAATAATTAGAAATAAATTGTAATAATTAGTAATAAATTGGAACATTTAGAAATAATTATTAATAAATATTAATAACTTGTAATAAATTATGATAATTAGTAAAAAGTTCTACTAATTAGTAATAAATTTAAGTAATTAGTATTAAATTTAAAAAAATTAGTCACAATTAGTAATAGATTTTAATAATTAGTAATAAATTTTAATAATTAGTAATAATGTCTATTAATTAGTAATAATTTCAAATAATAAGCAATAAATTCTAATAATTAGTAATAAACTGCAATAATTAGTAATAAATTCTAATAATTAGAAATAAATTGTAATAATTAGTAATAAATTATAATAATTAGTAATAAATTACAACAATTAGTAATAAATTGCAATAATTAGTAATAATTAGTAATAAATTATAATAATTAGTAATAAATTATTATAATTAGTAATAAATTGTAATAATTGGTAATAAATTCTAATAATTAGTAAAAAATTGTAATAATTAGTAATAAACTGTAATAATTATTAATAAATTCTAATAATTAGTAATAAATTCGAATAATTAGTAATAAATTGCTATAATTATTAAAAAATTATAATAATTAGTAAAAAATTATAATAATTAGTACTAAATTGTAATAATTTATAATAAATTGTAATAATTAGTAATAAATTACAATAAATTGTAATAGTTAGTAATAGATTATAATAATTCTAAATAATTACTAATAAATTCTAATAATTAGTAATAATTATTAATAAATTCAAATAATTAGTAATTAATTCAAATAATTCGTTATAAATTCTAATAATTAATAATGAATTCTAATAATTAGTTTAATTAGTAATAAATTCTAGTAATTAGTAACAATTTATAACAATGAGTTATAATTAGTAATAAATTCTAATAATAAGTAATAAATACTAGTAATTAGTAATAAATTGCAACAATTAGTTTTAATTTTTCAAAATTAGTAATAAGGTGCAATAATTAGTAATAAATTGCAATAATTAGTAATAATTAGTAATTATTTGTAATAAATTATAATAATTTGAATAATTGATAATAAATTATAATAATTTGTAATAATTTGTAATAATTTTTAATAATTTCTAATAATTAGCAATAAATTCTTATAATTAGTAATAAATTGCAACAATTAGTAGTACATTACAAAAAATAGTAATTAATTGCAACAATTAGTAATAAATTATATGAATTAGTAATAAATTGCAACAATTAGTAATAATTTTTAATTAATTTCTAATAATTTTCAATAATTACCAATAATTAGTAATAAATAGAAATAATTAAAAATAATTACTAATAATTAGAAATAATTAGAAATAATTAGAAATATTTAGAAATAATTAGCAATAATTAGCATGAAATTGTAATAAATTATAATAAATTGGCATAATTTCCAATGGATTGACACATTCCTTGTAACGCCCCGACTCCAGCTACCCAGAGTCGGTGCATTAATTACATAACATTGGCATGATCACAAGAAAGATCAAATCTCGAAAGACCGATTGGTTTAGTAGCCTTGGAAACACTAGATATATTCATAAGTTTTACATTACATCATAAAATGAAAAACTACTACAACAACATAATGTCTCCATAATCCACACTACTATCCCCTCATAATATCCCTGCAGGTCATTCATAATTTACTTCTTCACATCCTGGGGAAAAATAAAACATAGAAAAGGGGTGAGCTCAAATGCCCAGTAAGGATAACAATATAGCGGAAACTTTCATAAATAAGAATAAACATTTAAGGCAATGCATTACTAAAACAAAAGCCTTTTAAAATTGAACTTCAACATGGTATGGCAAAAGTAAAATGAAATAATGCCATTTACTTATTCACATGGATATTCTACTAATCGAATAATCACATGCAAAAAATCAATAACCACTTTCATAATGTTGGAATGCATAATGCCAGACTATCATAACCACATAGCCAAGGCCTCGTGCCAAGACTACAAATAAGATTTTGTCAAGGCCTTGTGCCAAGACACTAGTTTGTCTCATGAGACCTACCGATGCATCGAGGAGCTATAGCGGGCTCCACCCGTCACTTATTAAGTCCAATGCATTCCCATATGAAAAGGTTTAAACATAACATAAACATTCGTATTAAAACTAGCATACGAAATGTCAATACTTTCACAATAAACTATGAATGGTATAAAAATAGCACATCCACAGTCAAACATATCACAAAACCTTCAATACAATATAGAAGTTTTGTATCATAATAAATCAACTTCAAATAATCTTAAAATCCATCAAAGGATGTTGACATAGATGAAATCAAAATTCTTTTTAAAGAAATATCTCCTTTTATTTTGAAATCATTTAAGATCCATATAAAATAAAACATTTTCTTTGAAAATATTCTTATAAGCTTGTATGGGAAGCTTCGACGATTTTATAACGGCGGAAAATAACCGCACCCGCCGTATAAGTTAAAAAAAACATTCTTACCTCAATTCTGTCGAAAAGGTTAAAAAAGGACCTTGTTTTGAAAACGACGGAAAGATTCCTTTATAAACCTCTTATAAAAAGTCAAACAAGGGTATAAATGACTTTAACCCATATTCTTGTAAATAGTAAAAATGTTTTGAAATACATTTCGAAGAAACATGGATGTGGATGATAAAGAGATCCCAGTAGATTATTACGTATAATACAACCTCGGATAATGAAGAGATTGTGAAATAACCCTTACCTTGTACTTTTCCTTGGTTGTGGTAGGTTAACCTACTGTATAATGGTGAAATAATTGTTATTAAATTATACAAGAATCATATACATTAATATGATATCATATATGATCTTTTAATATTGATTTGATAATAATATCTTAGTATTATCGTTGTTTCGGGTGTTAACTTACTTGTTTTCTTTCATATGTTTTGTTACGTAAGACATGTTTGTAAAGGATAGGTTGTATATTATTCATATCCAGAATGATATCAAGTCCTTAAACATCATTTTTAAATCATAAAATGATAATTACGCTTTAATGGTTACGATGGAGAATGAATCTCATCGCGTTCGTGGAGACGGTAGTCCGTACGTACGCACGAGCGACAATATCATTCTTTTGATATTAAAATAATATATAAATGGATGGTATATCATATATACAGAATCATTAACATGTTATATTTATTATTTACATGAGTTACACATCATTATTATACCCATCCAAATAATATTATATTGAATAACAATTACACCACGACGTGGAGACGGTAAGCCGTACGTACGCACGTATGGTGACATGTTATTCAAAGGGTGGATAGAATACTGAATATGATTGTACCATATTTATAATAACATCACAGTATATGTGAGATACTGGAGTTATTATTTCAGAATGGTAAGAACAAAGGAAGAAGAAGTGGAAGAAGAAATGAACTTAGAAAAGGGTGGTGAAATCATTACCTCTTCTTCGGGTTCTTCCTTTTGATTTGATCAAAAGGGCTCCTTAGGTTGGCTTTCTGATCAAACTAAGGCCTCTAGGTTGTATTGAGGGATGTTGGGAGAGTATTTGGGCAGAGTTTGGCCGAACCAAAAGGCTTTGAAGGTGTGAAGAAATGAGAAGGAGGAGTGCCCTTTTATAAGAGGGGTGAGGGGCACCTTTGGAAAAGTTAGAAATATTAATTTATAATAAATTCATATTCGGTTTCTAAAGGCTCCAAAGTTGACTATTCAAATGATGAGGTGGGGATAGGTCGAAAGCAACTCATCCAATAGAATTTAGACAGGTTTGGGTACTTATATTAACCTTATCTTTAAGTATTAACTCTAAGTTAATTAGTTTCACTTTTACAATGTCTCTTTGTATTTTATATATTATGGTTAATAAACTTACTATATACATCCAAGAGACCCCCAAGTGGTCCATTAATGATTAAACTATCATGATATAAGTCTCTTGGCCGAACCTTAGATTTTTAGGAATTTAATATCAATTAATAATATAATATTTGTTTTAAGAATTCTTTTATGTCAATTTTGACACTATTCATTAGTTGATTTTTGTGAAACTCATAACAGATTTATTACTTCGAACAAAGTCAATTAAATCAATCCTAATATATCATATTATCCTAGAAAATTAGTTTAATTCATTAAAAGTTTCATATTATATTTATTTGGGTATTTATAATATCACTTAGTTTAATTTTTCACTATTATAGTAATTACTGCATCATCATTGTGTCATAAATAAAATAAATTATTTAATGTCTAAAAATTATAAGTAAAATATCATTATGTAGGAAATCTTTTTAGCTTTCTAATGAATATTTATAATCGAAAATCCAACATGTATAACCCTATGTAAAAATTGTTCTTCTAAAAGATGTAAGCTTATGCCATTTTTATTTTTATTTTAACTTTATTAATATAAAGTGTCCCTACCACATACAAGTGGCTCCAAGGGGTCCCCAAATTGACCCAAGGATGCCCATGGTCGGGTATGTGTCCACCAATAAGGTTAGGACACGTTTTAGGGTAATTTTGTATTATTATAATATTATTTTTTTAACCCTTATTTACCGGATTTACCCTTTAACCATGGTAAATAAAATATTTACCACAGTAACTATTCAAAATGTCTAAAAATAAAAGTTACCTATTTACACAATTTGAACATCCTGATTCCAAATATGGAATCCATTTTCCTAAATTCAAAACACAGAAGTGGCAGAAATTAATTTAAAATTAATTCCCGCTGTTAAAACAAAAAGCGTGTTTTTAAGAGATAATAACTATCAAAAGATTGACACTTGTTTATGTTCGGTTTAATTGTAAAATTATGTCCAATGACCAAAATTATATTAAATGGTAAAAATATATTCTAAATATACTTTAAAACCACTCAAATTCATAATTTATCACTAGTAATTAATTTGATTAAAAAAGTTGTTTTTAATTAAAATTTAGTAATTTTCACTATTCATCAAAATATGAAAGTTATCCGAAATGTACCAAAATTTCACCCTAGGCTAAATTCGATATTCCGAATCCAAAAATGAAGTCCATTTTCAAATATAAAATATATATAATTTCAAAAAGTAGGTATTACTATTCATAACGGCTAGTTTGATTAGTTATGGTGTGTTAGAACTCGGTGTTGCGTACAACACACGCTATCACATTATTCAAAGAGAAGCGTACCATAGAAGCTTGGGGTGTTACATTCTCCCTCCTTCAAATAATTGCGTCCTCGCAATTTCTAGGGTATTACTGCATAAAAAGACTCGGGTGGTTCTTCATCATAAGTTCCTCGGGTTCCCACGTTGCCTCTTCCATCTTATGATTTCTCCACAAAACTTTTACCAGACGCGTCGTCCGGTTTCTCAGTACTTGTTCTCTTGTATCAAGAATCCTGACGGGCTCTTCACAATAAGACAGATCCGGTTCCAGTTCTAATTCCTCATAGGTGAGTACATGCGTTGGGTCAGGCATGTATTTTCTCAACAGAGATACGTGGAACACATCGTGAACTTTGGAGAGACTTGGCGGCATTGCCAATCGGTAAGCTACAGCCCCAATTCGTTCTAGAATTTCGAAAGGTCCGATGTACCTGGGACTCAATTTACCTTTCTTACCAAAACGTATGACTCCCTTCCACGGAGATACCTTCAGGAAAACATGATCACCGACTTGAAATTCCAAATCCTTCCTTCGATTATCGGCATAGCTCTTCTGCCTACTTTGAGCTGCTTTAATGTGATTTTGGATTACCTTCACCTTTTCCACCGTTTCCTCCACCAGTTCTGGGCCTACAAGTTTTCTTTCACCAACGTCATCCCAACAGGTTGGTGTACGACATCTCTTTCCGTATAACGCTTCATATGGTGCCATCTGAATACTCGAATGGAAGCTATTGTTATAGGAAAATTCTACCAGAGGTAAATATTGATCCCACATACCCTGAAAATCAAGTGAGCAAGATCTCAACATGTCTTCTAAGGTTTGAATAGTCCGTTCTGATTGTCCGTCTGTCTGAGGGTGGTAAGCAGTGCTCAAATGAAGTTCAGTATCCAGGGATTTCTGAAGACTTTTCCAGAATCTTGAAGTAAAACGGGGATCACGATCAGAAACAATCGATATGGGTACACCATGAAGTCTCACAACTTCATTAATGTATAGTCTTGCTAGACGTTCCAGGGGTAGATCTTCTCTTATAGCAAGAAAATGTGCTGACTTGGTAAGACGATCAACAATAACCCATATTGCATCGTTCCTTCTAGGAGTCTTTGGTAGCCCCATGACAAAGTCCATCGTAATATTGTCCCATTTCCACTCCGGTATGGGAAGAGGTTGCATGACTCCTCCAGGCTGTTGCCTTCCAGCTTTCACTTGTTGACAAACCATACATCTTGACACAAAATCAGCAATCTCCCTCTTCATGTTGTCCCACCAAAAATGTTCCTTCAAATCTCTATACATTTTGGTGCTCCCAGGGTGTATAGAGAAATTGGAACTATGAGCATCATCCAGCAATTCCCTTTTTAGATCAGGTATATTGGGAACACAAAGTCTCTTCCCGAATTTCAAAATTCCACCTTCATACGCAAAGTCTCTCAATCTCCCATCATTCACAGCTTTAATCTTCTTTTGGAATTCTTCATCATCAGTCTGAGAACTCTTAATCCTTTCTAGTAAAGATGGTTTGGCAACCATTTGAAAAAGCATTGATGTTTCACCTTCCCTGGTTATTCCCATGTCCATCTTCACTAGCTCCATGAAAATTGGATCCCTTTCAATTCTCATATTGTTCAAAACTCCATGGTCTTTTCTACTCAAAGCATCTGCCACCTTGTTTGCCTTCCCTGGGTGGTAGTGTATCGTGCAATCATAATCCTTGAGTAATTCAAGCCATCTCCTTTGCCTCATGTTGAGTTCTTTTTGTGAGAAAATATACTTCAAACTCTTGTGATCAGTATAAATCTCACATTTTTCACCATAGAGGTAGTGCCTCCATATCTTCAAAGCAAAGATCACTGCTGCTAACTCGAGATCATGAGTAGGATAGTTTTGTTCATGAATTTTCAACTGTCGTGATGCATAGGCAATAACTCTATCATTCTGCATAAGGACACAGCCAAGTCCTTTCTTTGATGCATCACTATAAATAACGAACCCATCATTCCCCGATGGTAGAGTCAATATAGGAGCATTGACTAATCTTCTCTTCAGTTCTTCGAAACATTCTTCACACTCTTTTGTCCAAACAAATTTAACCCCTTTACGTGTGAGCTTCGTTAATGGGTTTGCCAATCGGGCAAAATTCTGGACGAAACGTCGATAATAACCTGCCAAACCAATAAAACTACGTACCTCAGTTATACTCGTAGGTGCTGGCCATTCTTGGATTGCCTTGGTCTTAGAAGGATCAACAGAGATTCCATCTTTAGAGACAATATGGCCAAGAAAAGAAATCTCCTGAAGCCAGAATTCACACTTGCTAAACTTCCCATATAATTCATGCCTCCTCAGAGTCTTCAAGATAATGCGCAAGTGATTTTCATGATCTTCGTAGGTTTTGGAGTATACCAAGATATCATCAATAAATACCACCACAAATTCATCGAGATACTCCTTGAAGACTCTATTCATCAGATCCATGAATACAGAGGGTGCATTAGTCAATCCAAACGGCATTACAGTAAACTCGTAATGCCCATACCTGGTTCGAAATGCTGTTTTCGGAATGTCTTCCTTCTTCACACACAACTGATGGTATCCAGATCGAAGGTCAATCTTTGAAAAGTATTGAGCTCCATGCAGTTGGTCAAATAAATCATCAATACGAGGTAGGGGATACTTGTTCTTTATCGTTATAGCATTGATCTCCCTGTAGTCGATACATAACCTCATAGATCCATCTTTCTTTTTAACAAAAAGAACAGGGGCTCCCCATGGAGAAACACTAGGGCGAATAAATCCCTTATTACTCAATTCCTCTAGTTGTTTCTTTAGTTCGACTAACTCTACAGTGGCCATTCTATAAGGGGTCTTCGATATAGGCCTTGATCCAGGAATCAAATCAATAGAAAACTCAACTTCTCGTTCTGGAGGATGTCCAGGTAAATCTTCCGGAAATACATCTACAAATTCTTTCACAACAGGTACATCCTCTATTTGAACATTCCTTTCCTCACCGATAGTTACTTCATTCTCTTCCTCCCCAATAATTGAATTAAGTTGAGCTACTGGGGGTGGGTCTAAATAAGAATTAGGTGGTGACGATTCTGCTCTAAAAATAAGGTGCTCCTTATCATTATCATCATGAATCGTAACCTCTTTCTTCTTACAATAAATCTTCGCATCATAGTCCGAAAGCCAGTCCATACCGAGGATTATATCAAACTCAATCATAGGTATGACGATGAAATCAGCAGATAAAGAAAATTTATGTGCTCTAATAGGAACTGATTCACAAAACTTTGTTGCAACGATACTTCCCTTAGGAGTTTTAACTAGACAACTCCCTTATTAAATCAAATTGGAAATATCTAATTTTCTTAGCAAACTGGGAAGATATGAAACAATGCGATGATCCAGAATCAAATAATGCATTTGCTAAAGTTGAGGAAACCATTAAATTACCTGCCACTACGTCTTTCGGAGCTTCTACCTCAGCAGTAGTGATAGCATAAGCCTGGCCTTGATCCCTTGGCCTTTTCTGAGGTAAGTTCTCCTGACGCTTAGGGCATGCATTTGCATAATGCCCCATCTCCCTGCAATTGTAGCACTGAACGTTGGTAGCTTCCTTCTTCCCCTTGCAATCATGAGCTTGGTGGCCTTTTTCACCACACTTGTAACAGACTCCCATTCCCTTCAGGCAAGCACCGGGGTGTTTCTTCCCGCACTTACCACAAGATGGATATTCAACCTTTCCCTTATTCCCCTTATTTCCATTCCCAGATTGATCAGCAGGTCTCTTCTTCTCTTGCTTCGCTTTAAAGTCATAAGACTTAGAGAATTCTTTTTCGGTCTTGATAGCACATGAGACAATGTCTTCGTACGATGAAAAGGATTGTGAGACTAATGCTCGACGGAGAAATGGTTTTAACCCATCAAAGAAACGATCAATCTTACTTCTTGGGTTGCGAATATAATCACCAGCGTACCTCGCTAACCTTGTAAAGTTAGCCTCATACTTTGTGACATTCTCGCCCTCCTTTTGTCTCAGACTCAGAAATTGCCTTTCCATATCTGCTCGATGGTCGCGAGGGAAGTATTTTTCTAAAAACAGATCTTTGAACTCCCTCCATTCCATGTTTGATACTTCATCATCTTCCTTCATGTTTTGAATCAATGACCACCATTGATCAGCATCTCCAGTGAGGCGGTAAACTGCCATGGTAACTTTTTCCCTTTCGCTACTCCCCAAAGCCTGAAATATTTTCTCTAGGGAAAATATCCATTGCTCAGCTACTAAGGGATTTGTACTCCCATTGAACGTTGGTGGTTGTTGTCTCATGAATCGATCTAACATTGATCCTCCACGCTGCGGATCAGGGTGCTCCATACGGGTAAGGTTATTATTCATAACCTGAGTAAGTTGTCCCAGTACGGTGATTAGCTGATCAGCACCAGTTGCATCACCAGCCCCACTATAATTATCTTGAGCAGGAGGGCAATCCCTACATGGAGTGCGTGCATTGATACGGTTTCCATTTCTTCCACTAGGCGCCATTTCTAAACAATGGCATAAACTAGATCAGTTTATGAATCAAAATACATAATCCCATACTTATAAAACACTTAACATAAATTGAACTATTTATGGATATAATCCATAATCATAAAAATGTTTTCTTTGAGGAAGTATATACTCATAAACCCTTCATAATGATTTGTAAAGAAAATGAGAGTTATCCTAAGCATATCCCCCGGGAGTGTCGTAACCAAGAGTGCAGCAAGGCCCGTTGTCGTGCACCAGTTCCCGTTCGAGTCTAGCTCAAAGCGGTGTTTTCGGGTTTTACCCCTAGGTACATCTGTGCCAGAGCCGCCTCTACCTGCTCGTATCCAGACAGGGATGTATTGCTCGGAAAACTCACAAAATCTCTACAATACCAAAATTCTAGGAAGTTCTTCTATACTAATCCTCAAAGTTCATCTTAAGTCTACGTGCTCTAATCAGAGTTTATCTAAATCTAGTTTCCAAGGTTTGTACTAAACTTCCTCTGATACCAACTGTAACGCCCTGACTCCAGCTACCCAGAGTCGGTGCATTAATTACATAACATTGGCATGATCACAAGAAAGATCAAATCTCGAAAGACCGATTGGTTTAGTAGCCTTGGAAACACTAGATATATTCATAAGTTTTACATTACATCATAAAATGAAAAACTACTACAACAACATAATGTCTCCATAATCCACACTACTATCCCCTCATAATATCCCTGCAGGTCATTCATAATTTACTTCTTCACATCCTGGGGAAAAATAAAACATAGAAAAGGGGTGAGCTCAAATGCCCAGTAAGGATAACAATATAGCGGAAACTTTCATAAATAAGAATAAACATTTAAGGCAATGCATTACTAAAACAAAAGCCTTTTAAAATTGAACTTCAACATGGTATGGCAAAAGTAAAATGAAATAATGCCATTTACTTATTCACATGGATATTCTACTAATCGAATAATCACATGCAAAAAATCAATAACCACTTTCATAATGTTGGAATGCATAATGCCAGACTATCATAACCACATAGCCAAGGCCTCGTGCCAAGACTACAAATAAGATTTTGTCAAGGCCTTGTGCCAAGACACTAGTTTGTCTCATGAGACCTACCGATGCATCGAGGAGCTATAGCGGGCTCCACCCGTCACTTATTAAGTCCAATGCATTCCCATATGAAAAGGTTTAAACATAACATAAACATTCGTATTAAAACTAGCATACGAAATGTCAATACTTTCACAATAAACTATGAATGGTATAAAAATAGCACATCCACAGTCAAACATATCACAAAACCTTCAATACAATATAGAAGTTTTGTATCATAATAAATCAACTTCAAATAATCTTAAAATCCATCAAAGGATGTTGACATAGATGAAATCAAAATTCTTTTTAAAGAAATATCTCCTTTTATTTTGAAATCATTTAAGATCCATATAAAATAAAACATTTTCTTTGAAAATATTCTTA
The DNA here is from genome assembly GCA_963277665.1 of Viscum album. Taxonomy (NCBI): domain Eukaryota; kingdom Viridiplantae; phylum Streptophyta; class Magnoliopsida; order Santalales; family Viscaceae; genus Viscum; species Viscum album. The sequence continues at coordinate 2,099,925,484 of OY728130.1, read as the reverse complement.
TAAGCTTGTATGGGAAGCTTCGACGATTTTATAACGGCGGAAAATAACCGCACCCGCCGTATAAGTTAAAAAAAACATTCTTACCTCAATTCTGTCGAAAAGGTTAAAAAAGGACCTTGTTTTGAAAACGACGGAAAGATTCCTTTATAAACCTCTTATAAAAAGTCAAACAAGGGTATAAATGACTTTAACCCATATTCTTGTAAATAGTAAAAATGTTTTGAAATACATTTCGAAGAAACATGGATGTGGATGATAAAGAGATCCCAGTAGATTATTACGTATAATACAACCTCGGATAATGAAGAGATTGTGAAATAACCCTTACCTTGTACTTTTCCTTGGTTGTGGTAGGTTAACCTCCTGTATAATGGTGAAATAATTGTTATTAAATTATACAAGAATCATATACATTAATATGATATCATATATGATCTTTTAATATTGATTTGATAATAATATCTTAGTATTATCGTTGTTTCGGGTGTTAACTTACTTGTTTTCTTTCATATGTTTTGTTACGTAAGACATGTTTGTAAAGGATAGGTTGTATATTATTCATATCCAGAATGATATCAAGTCCTTAAACATCATTTTTAAATCATAAAATGATAATTACGCTTTAATGGTTACGATGGAGAATGAATCTCATCGCGTTCGTGGAGACGGTAGTCCGTACGTACGCACGAGCGACAATATCATTCTTTTGATATTAAAATAATATATAAATGGATGGTATATCATATATACAGAATCATTAACATGTTATATTTATTATTTACATGAGTTACACATCATTATTATACCCATCCAAATAATATTATATTTAATAACAATTACACCACGACGTGGAGACGGTAAGCCGTACGTACGCACGTATGGTGACATGTTATTCAAAGGGTGGATAGAATACTGAATATGATTGTACCATATTTATAATAACATCACAGTATATGTGAGATACTGGAGTTATTATTTTAGAATGGTAATAACAAAGGAAGAAGAAGTGGAAGAAGAAATGAACTTAGAAAAGGGTGGTGAAATCATTACCTCTTCTTCGGGTTCTTCCTTTTGATTTGATCAAAAGGGCTCCTTAGGTTGGCTTTCTGATCAAACTAAGGCCTCTAGGTTGTATTGAGGGATGTTGGGAGAGTATTTGGGCAGAGTTTGGCCGAACCAAAAGGCTTTGAAGGTGTGAAGAAATGAGAAGGAGGAGTGCCCTTTTATAAGAGGGGTGAGGGGCACCTTTGGAAAAGCTAGAAATATTAATTTATAATAAATTCATATTCGGTTTATAAAGGCTCCAAAGTTGACTATTCAAATTATGAGGTGGGGATAGGTCGAAAGCAACTCATCCAATAGAATTTAGACAGGTTTGGGTACTTATATTAACCTTATCTTTAAGTATTAACTCTAAGTTAATTAGTTTCACTTTTACAATGTCTCTTTGTATTTTATATATTATGGTTAATAAACTTACTATATACATCCAAGAGACCCCCAAGTGGTCCATTAATGATTAACCTATCATGATATAAGTCTCTTTGCCGAACCTTAGATTTTTAGGAATTTAATATCAATTAATAATATAATATTTGTTTTAAGAATTCTTTTATGTCAATTTTGACACTATTCATTAGTTGATTTTTGTGAAACTCATAACAGATTTATTACTTCGAACAAAGTCAATTAAATCAATCCTAATATATCATATTATCCTAGAAAATTAGTTTAATTCATTAAAAGTTTCATATTATATTTATTTGGGTATTTATAATATCACTTATTTTAATTTTTCACTATTATAGTAATTACTGCATCATCATTGTGTCATAAATAAAATAAATTATTTAATGTCTAAAAATTATAAGTAAAATATCATTATGTAGGAAATCTTTTTAGCTTTCTAATGAATATTTATAATCGAAACTCCAACATGTATAACCCTATGTAAAAATTGTTCTTCTAAAAGATGTAAGCTTATGCCATTTTTATTTTTATTTTAACTTTATTAATATAAAGTGTCCCTACCACATACAAGTGGCTCCAAGGGGTCCCCAAATTGACCCAAGGATGCCCATGGTCGGGTATGTGTCCACCAATAAGGTTAGGACACGTTTTAGGGTAATTTTGTATTATTATAATATTATTTGTTTAACCCTTATTTACCGGATTTACCTTTTAACCATGGTAAATAAAATATTTACCACAGTAACTATTCAAAATGTCTAAAAATAAAAGTTACCTATTTACACAATTTGAACATCCTGATTCCAAATATGGAATCCATTTTCCTAAATTCAAAACACAGAAGTGGCAGAAATTAATTTAAAATTAATTCCCGCTGTTAAAACAAAAAGCGTGTTTTTAAGAGATAATAACTATCAAAAGATTGACACTTGTTTATGTTCGGTTTAATTGTAAAATTATGTCCAATGACCAAAATTATATTAAATGGTAAAAATATATTCTAAATATACTTTAAAACCACTCAAATTCATAATTTATCACTAGTAATTAATTTGATTAAAAAAGTTGTTTTTAATTAAAATTTAGTAATTTTCACTATTCATCAAAATATGAAAGTTATCCGAAATGTACCAAAATTTCACCCTAGGCTAAATTCGATATTCCGAATCCAAAAATGAAGTCCATTTTCAAATATAAAATATATATAATTTCAAAAAGTAGGTATTACTATTCATAACGGCTAGTTTGATTAGTTATGGTGTGTTAGAACTCGGTGTTGCGTACAACACACGCTATCACATTATTCAAAGAGAAGCGTACCATAGAAGCTTGGGGTGTTACATTCCTTTTGCTCGATGACATATCTCTGTGAAATTTTCTCCCACTGAATTCACTATGAAAAATATATCCTCGCATATGAATATCGATTTTTGTATGAATGAGTTTGAAGACCTCTATGGTGAGGCCTTCATGCTCAACATTCTATTGCACATGAAAATGGATATATGTATATCAGAGTAGGTTTTTCATACCGATTTTAGTTGGAGAAAGTTGTAAGGATATGAGCTGTCGGAAAAATGAGGCTCTTTTTCCCGACAAATCATCTCCTTGCAACTTTCTGCTGGTGAAATAACTATGAAAAAATTCCTCTGATGTATAGATATCAATTTTTATATGCATGAGAATAGAGATCAGCGTGGTGATGCCTCCCTACTATCCAAACTCGTGCATATAGAATTGGATAACCATATATCAGAGTAGTTTTTTCATAGTGATTTCAGTCGAAGACAGTGGAGATGAGTCATCGGGTAAAAGTGTTGTTGTCAATCTACTGAAGATTGTTTCGCCAGTAATTAGAAATTATTAGCACAAATTAGCTGTAATTAATAATAACTATTACTCGCCCGTGCTATTGCACGGCGTATTCGATTACTGGTTTTTCTTTTAATAAGAAAATTGTTTTGATAATAGGTTATAAGATACAATATTGTTGAATTAATTTTAATTATAAAGTAATGGTGTATTATAAGAGAATAGCAGTGCAGAGCATATGGAGAGAGAATTTAAAATGTTGACAAAGAAAAAAGATAGATTAAAATTAAATGAATTTCTTAATTTTGTGGATGGAAATTTGATTTCTTTTTCAAATTTAATCACAATTACATTAATTAATTCACTTAAATAATAATTGAAAGATATATAACGTTTTTTTAAAGATTTCTTCATCTTGAAAAACATCATGCAGGTACATTCTGTAGATAAAAAATATATAATGTTATAAATGAAACAAAAAAATGAAGTGATTAGGATGTTACCTAGGATCTGCATCATTATCTAATAATTCCCACCATATATCTATTAAATTTTATTTCACTTCACCTATGCATGACCTCATTAAGGTAGTTACATAGAATATTTCAAGTTTACATCTTAAAAATGTTAAGAAAATTATACTGCAAAGCGGAGTTGCATCAAAGAAGGAATAGAATTTTCTTCAAAAGCAATACCAGCTCCAGCATGCACTGTAAAAATATACCATTAAAAAAATGTAATTAAATATTTGTAAGGGGAAAATTATAGAATCAATGTTTTGTAAATTAAAAAAAATTATCATTTACAGCTGAGTGAAAATGAATTGAGAGAATTGGGACATACATGGACTATGGCGCTCTTTTCCTCACAGGGAGAAGATTCTGAAATATGAAATTGAAGAATTAATAATATTATATAGTTATTAGAGAAGTCATTTGTAGAGAATTAAATAGACATAGTAAAAAAAATTAATGTTTTTCATCATTAGCATAAGAAAGTCAAAAAATCATAACCAATCATATGAAAACACTTCCAAAAGATACCAATTTTTTACCATCTTGATGAAAATAAATCCACAAGCTTAATGAGAAGCATGAAAACATATTCTATCATCATAATGAACCCTACTTTCTTCCAAAAATTAATCTATTGATCAATCTAATTGTGCGCTAAAATATTAATGCCCTACATTAACCCTATGGATTCTTTAGCTTTGAGTTAATCAAGAGAGAAAATGGTATCAAAATGAAAAACAAATTTGGAAGAAAAAATGAAATATATCTTGAAGAGGGGTGGGTTGGAATAAATGAAATATCTTAATAAGTTTACTTGTAATTATAATATATGTATAGAAATTGTAAATTATGTGTTGGAAGAATAACAATAAAGAGGAAAGGATCAGTAAAAAATAGTAGTTTGGTATAATTAACCAGTTTCAAACATATATCTTGGTAGAAATTTCCCTTCAAGCATCACTAGATTAATTAGAGGAATTCAGAAAATATATAAAAATTCCACAAAACTGAATCCCCCAGATACTAATTATCACCTTAAATTTAGTCTCATTGGATATCAGTGAATTGGGTAATGTCTCTGTAATGTTATCCTCATTATTTTCTAACTCCCTATCTTACTAAATGAAATATGCACAATCATGAGGATATAAAAAACACATTGACTAAAACAAAATTATATCAAGAGAAGGATAAGAATTCAGAAGTGAAATAGGGTGGTACTCACCACAACTTTGATTTTTTCAATGTTCATTAGCCCTCTCCATATCAATAGTAATTTCTATGTAAAATTGTTTTCAAGAACACTACCATCTGGGAGGATAACCACTTGAATCTACTGGCACCTTATTCCATAAAATTTCATAGGAATGTCGTCACTTTCTCTTCACCTGAAACCATTCCATGAAAATCTAGAATCATATTTAAGCTATGCTTGATTGCAAGTTATAGATAGATTGTGCCATGATTTCCATGATGAAAAATGTGATCAACGGTTACATGAAAAATCAACATAAAAACCTCTTATATTCACACTATTCTTTTCTACATTGATCATATCTAGAAACAAAGAAACTACTTGATATTTGAGGGGAAAAAGTTTCCCTTCAAATATAATATTAATGGAATACTAAGGGCATCTGAATGGCTTCAACATTGAAGTTAGGGTGCATAAACAATTCAATGGGGGGCCTTATTATGACCAAAACTCTAGGGGTTAGTGATGTACCGAGGAAACCCAAAAATTCCATTTCGATAGATGTGTTACGTATCAAAACTTCATAGTTTTCTAGGAAATTGATTGATAACACACCATCATTTCTATAAATACCGTTGTTGCTTCATAGTTTCTGAAATATTATAATGAAATTAAGAGTAATCTAGAAAGAAAAAATTCTTACCAGAAACCAAAGATTACCCAATTCTAGCATGATATTTCATAAAGTATGTTTCACAAAAGCTGAGAAAAAAATGAAAAAGTTATACAATACAAAGTAGCAGCATCACCAATTTCCCTGCTAAACAGAAGATATATATTCATTAATGTTTGATTCGTTAACTAAAACTTGTACGTCGGTATATATGTGTGATGGTGGAATTATTTAGAAGCATTATTTTTGTAGTAGTATAATGTCAATGTCCTAAAAAATCAGAAAACTCTTACCCCATAATGAAATCACTTGCCATATATGTTGCTCTCCTGTGATGTGAGATTGACTTCTCTTAATAGCATTATTTCGCAGACCAAAACATCCCCAAATATCACAGTTCAAGCATTCTCTGTAGAGAAAGAATGAACAGATTGTCAGTCTATAGTTCCTGAATCAGCAGTGTTTTCTCAGCAGTAAGTACCTACACATTTTCATGAATGGATTTTCTACATCCATTATTCCTACTTCTTGGTTTTTTCATCCAGCACAAATAGACATACCTTTTTTTCAGCTGATAGTGGAGGAGGGGTGCGAATTCAACTTCCTGAGCAAGGAATTCTTAGCCACGCCTAACTATTCTGTAGGACGTTATGGTATGAAACAAGATATTGAAACTACTGAAAATGTTTTCTAAAATGTTGAAGTTTTTTTGGGCATTGTATTTGAATGCAATTGAACTGAAAATCATAATATGTAGGTGATGTACTAATCCAATGAAATTATGAAATCATTGTAACTGTTTAATGTGACTTTTCATTAAATATATTCAAATATTTCAGAATATTTATATGAAAACATTAATATATTTTTCCACAGTAGTGGAATCCATAAAAAATTAGTGAACGTAACATACTCACTTGAAACACATTAACTATGGGTTTACTGGATCATGGAAACTAAAGGTAGATGGACTTACCAGCAATGAATTCATTGAATGATTCCATACATAAGGGATAAGGAAAATAGTACATACCACCTAAAAACCTATGTTGAAGACAATAAAAGCAGACCGTGGACGCAACTTCTGAACAAACATGTCGCTCGAAGACATGATATAGCCAAAAATTAAAGTAAGCATGCCCTAGTTCAAAGAAGATATATATCGTACCTTGGATTGTGAATCCTGAAAACATATTTCAATGGAGGCACACTGAGGTTTTACATTCATCCATAGGAAGTCTGCACAGAGGACCTTTTTCAGTTTTGCCTTCTACAAACCTAAAACCATAATCCACAAGTTAGTCCAAAAGTTGTTGAATTGTAATGAACAGATGAGAAATGAAAACAAAATTACATGAGCATCTATTAATTGACACCAAATTAATGAAATAGAGAAGTTAGTGTCTTGAATTTGCATTGTGAATTAAGGAAAATTCATGCACAAATTACCTGCATTCATATGATGGTCAAAACGGATGTTACCTTCCTGGTTTTATAACAGAATACATGAATTCATTACCAATTCCTGTTGTTTTATTCACAACTACTGGTAAAACAGTAAGATAACAGTGAAACATCACAGTAAAAGCTACCCTGACTCGGATATGAGAAGAATTACTGCATGGGTTCTTGGGATATGTAGAAAAAATAACCCAGTTCCATTGATGCAGATCCTGGAACTGGGGTCGATTAAAATTCTAATAGAAATTGTGAATTATAGTAATGTTAAAGAAGAATGAAAACCATTATATGCTATTTCAGCCCAAATTATAAACACTTTAGATAGTTAGGAGTTATTATATACAGAATCTGGGCACTTACTCCATCATGGATTGATGTTCAACTAAAGCATTAAAGAACAATAGAAAATGAAGTGTTTCCCTAATGAATGTTTGGAATTCATAAATTGAAACTCAAAGTATAATTAAACTTATAAAATTTAAGAATTTATTGTTTTATGAAATTAAAATATGTCTAAAATTTCATAAAATGTATAAATATACATAACTTGTCCCTCAACCAATTTCAATACCCTTTGGGAAATCCTTCTATGCTAAAAGATCATCTCGAGTGCAAATCATTGGTGTTTCACATCGTCTGTCGGATTAATGGACATTGAGGATAAACACAAATAAGCATTTAATAATTTCTATAAGTATCAAATGGATATATAAGGATTTAAAATTTAAAGGGAACAAATTCTTAAAAGTTATAGTTGTTTAAAAATGTAACTATCAATTTATTAGTAAAGGAAAACCATCAAAACATCTTGCCAAAACATCACTATTATGTTCACATTGGAGTCATTATAATCATAGGGAGAAAACATTAAAAAAATATCCTTTAAATAACTACCCACAAGATCAAATGAATTCAGGAATAGAAAAGACAACTCCCTCTAGTTACGGAACATCTAAAATCTAAATTATGAAAAACTCAATCTAGATCCACCCTTTGAAATAAACAAAGAGATATCATAATATGGAACCAAAATATAGATCTGCGTCATAAAAACAATGAACCTACTGAATCAAATTAGCAAAAACATCACCATCTATATCACCAATCATCGCAACACTATTTCATTAATAAATTGATAATCAACAAACCAATAATTCTATCATCCATTACTCGTGGAGTTAGAGAGCATCAAAACATTTTTCAATGAGATGGAATTTGAAGAATTACAAGGTGAAGTGTACCTATATTCCTATAATAATCCTAAAATAATTTGAATGAAACCCTGAAGAAACAGATCAAACTTATTTATATTTGGCTGATATCCTAATATCCTTGCTGTTGACAAGTATAAATTTCACTTTGAACCCAAACTATAGATTATTCAATTATTATTATTATTTTAGAAGAGGGAATTGAAGTTCGATGCATAAATCTTTCTCTCTTTGTATCTAAATACCCTAAAATGATTTATGAAATGTTCTAAAGTTAGAGATTCTTAATCTTTTTTATTCATTTAAGAAATAGCATGTACCTTGTTTGAAGATCGTCCATACTCAGAATAATTATATCTACAAACAGCCAGAGGCCACAAGATAAGTTAGTCCGTATTGATAAAAGTAGAAACAAAGAAAGGATGGATCTGAAAAAATGACCCCATCAAATTGACTTGAATATGAAGTTTGAGTTCGCATAATAGCTCAAACATTTGACCAAGATCTGCTGTATTTTCGTGAGAGTACAGAATAGTTAGGGAAGCTGATGTGTTCTTCACGTACGACACCATAAGTGTATCTGCATCCTAAAACCATGCTTTATAGTGAAGATCAGTTTGACTTACATAAGTGTCCAAAATCATGGCAAGAAAATGATATTTATTGTCAGAACAATAAATTATTTACGCTTGAAACCCGCTGTAGTCATTGCAGCATCAATGCCGCTATCACAAAATTCCTGATGACCAATTCCATCACCCTGGAGCACAACCTCACTGTAGAAAATGTTTTTAATTGAAATAACAGTATTTAAATGATATATATAAAAGAAATATGAAACAGTAAGCATTCAAAACATCTACCTGAACAGGTAAATACAAGACTGTGAGAAAATGCCTCACATGCTTGGGAATGTGAGGGTGAGACATGGAGAGAAGGAGAGACTGAGTGGGGAAACAACAAACAGTAGAGCAATGGGACACCGATAAGAGGATGTGATTGCAAGAGAGGGAGAGTAACGGACGCAAATAGAGTAAACTGAAAATAGAGTCAGTGGAAACAAAAAAATAAACAACAATGAATGGTCACAAAACCAATCAACAGTTAACAATATAGTAGGGTTTGGTAAATAAAGGGTTACCTTCAATATAACCGACAAAAATATTGAGTTGATGCTATCTCGCAATATTCTGTTGATATCGTATGATATCGGCAGTTGCTTATGCAAATCATTTGTAGTAGACAGTGCGAGATCGAATTCAAATGAAAATATTGTTGTTGGTAATAACAAAATGAACGCCAATGAATGGAAAATGAATCAATAAACAGTTATGATTTAAGAACATTCGGGTAAATGTAGGTTTACCTCTAATATTGGTGAAACAATTCCCGAGACGATGTTGTATCGATGTAATCGATTGATTCGTATGAATTCGTTGGATACGAAGAATCCGAGAACTAATTTGTGGGAATGGGAGAGTCGAATGCCGAGGAGACGGAGGAGAGAAGGTGAGGATGGAGAAGGTGGGAGAGATGGTAGTGGATGAGGGACCGAAATACTGAACGGGGGAGAGAATAAGCGGATTGTTGACCTACGAGTGGGATGAAATGTCCGTCGATTGAGAGTGATGCACGAGGAAGACGAATATAGAAGGTAACCCTAAACATGAAGTTGGGTCGCGATATTGCTCGGCTCGGAATCGATTTGGGAGGGGTATTGCGGGGTTGCGAGTGGTAACAGGAGGGTGATTCGGTAAATGGAGAAGTGGAAAAGGTGACGTGGCTTCTTCTGGTGGTGACACATAAGCATAGAGTAACCCAGGTTTAGTAAATATAGTGGATTACTAGTAATTAGTATAAATTATTATAAGATAGTGTATATTAGTATAAAAGTTTTAAAAAATACAATAAATAAGTATGAAATACTGGAAATTATTATAATTTGATAGAAAAGGGAATTTAATTGTCTTCTCTTTTTTAGAAAGTATTTTTCTTATATCAAATTATATAAAAAAACTAATTATTGTATATTTTTAGAGAAATATAGAACAAGGAAGCAGACAAAAATAAAAATTAAATTATTTTGTTTAGATAAATCAGTACAAGAATCCAAATGATTTTGGTTTAAATCCTATATATATAATGGGTGTTGAATCTTTCTTATCATTTACATCATCAAAACCAGAATTCTTTTCAGAGGGGGAAATTAAGTTTCCTTATACAAAATGTACTATGAGAATATTTGACACATTTGACAACATTTGAGGTCATTTATTGCGTTTTGGTTTTCAACTAGATTATGTTTTGGTGGTATCAACATGGTGAACACAGTTCCAGAGAGGATACTAAAAATTTGGTTCCAGATCTAGAACGGTTCAAAATTTAGTACATGACATTGCATGTCCATTTTTTCAACAAGATTAAACACAGGATGATATTAATATAACTCTTGAGTTGGAACCATTTCATTTTAATGAGTTTTTGAGGTCCAATGAGGATTCCTTATATCTTGGTTGTCAGATAAGTAAATTTGAATCAGTTTTTAAATTTATGGCTATTAAATCAGATAATGGAATTTCAAATAATTGTTTTGATCAGATATTATCTTTGATAAAAACACTAATACCTAAAGAAAATGTGTTGTGTACAAATTTCTACAAGAGAAAGAGGATGGTTTGTAATATGGGTCTTGGTTATCAGAATATTCATGCATGTTCAAATGATTGCATCTTATATTATACTGAAAACTAGTCGTTGCATAGTTGTCTTACAAGTGGAAAATTGAGGTATAATGAGGCTCAACAAGGGAAGTCTGGATTTATTCCTGTAAAAAAAATTGAGATATTTGCTCCGTACACCTATATTATAGTGTTTTTTATGTCTCAGAGAACAAAAATATTGATGTCATAGAACAAAACCAATATTCCAACTAGTGAAAACTTAAATAATCCCTATGACAAGGATTCATTGAAATATTTTGACCAAATACATTCTTATTTTTCTTTAGAAGATTGAAACACATGATTGAGTCTTTCTGATGATGGTTTCTTTCCATTTGATTCTTATGGTAGTCGATATTCATGTTGGCATGTCTTTATATCTCCTTACAATTTACCTCATAGGATGTTGATTAAGGAACCATATATATTTTTTACCATATTAATTATAGGACATCCAAAAAATAATATTGATTTTTATTTGAAACCATTGATATATGAGTTAAATTCATTGTGTAGTAATGGTGTAAGTGCATTTGATGTTGCTGTGAAATAAAATTTCTTACTGTAAACTACATCAATGTGAAAAATTAGTGACTTACCAGCATAGGGAATATTATTTGGATGGAGTATACTTGGTTCAAAATCATGTCCATACTGTATGAGAAACAAGAAAGCCTTTATGTTCATCAATGGTAAAAAAAACTTGATTTTTCGACTATCATCACAGATTCCTTCCAACTGATCATCCTTTTCGGAGGAAGAAATATCATTTTAGAAAAGGAACAATTGAAAACGATGGACCTCCAACAATGATCTTAGGTAAAAATTTAAAATAAATTGTATTTTCATTACCTCCCATCACATTTAGACCAATAATAAACAAACATAAAATTGATGGATTTGGGAAGAAACACAATTGGATAAAACATATCATTTTTTGGGATATTCATATTGGTATGATTTGTTGGTCCATCACATGTTGGATTCCATGAATACTAAGAAGAAATATTTTGATAATTTTTTTCATAAATTTTTTGATACACCAGGTAAGGAAAAAGATAATGTAAAATGCATAATTAGATCATTCTAAAATTTTAAGCGACTGGAACTTGAACTATTTGAAAATATCAGATCACAGAAGTTAATGAATCCAAAATTAGATTATACAATCTCTAAAGAGAATTTATTGTCATTTTTTCAGTGGATTGTAGATTTGAGACTTTCAGATGATTATGCTTCGAATTTGGCGGATGTATTGAAATTGTCATATAACGAGTTTAAAAAGTCATGACTGTTAAGTTATAATAAAAATAATTATACTGTTTGGATTAAGAGGTTTGTTGAATTATATGATTTTAGATGCACTAATAGACATATCATATTTTTTCCGAGGCATTTTTGTGGTGAAAAGTGAAAATGATGCATTTAGAAGACTGAAAGAAGACGTTGTTTTAATTTTATGTAAACTGAAAAAAGTCTTCCCTTCGGATTTGTTTGTATCAATGGAACATTTGATATTAAATTTTACACATGCATAAAAATGTGAAGATATAGTACAGTTCCGATGGATACAACCATTCGACAGATGCATGAATAAATTAAATAAAAAAGTACGTAATAAAGCATCAGTTAAGGGTTCAATTAGAGAAGCTTATTTGCAAGAGAAAAATTATTTTTTATGCTCTCATTACATTCAAACTAAATATATATCAAAACAAAACCGTATCAATCAAAGTGAGGGTAAATATTGACTATGAGATGGGTAATCAATTATTAGTTTTCAATCATCCAGAACATGGCTTCAGTGTACTTTAAGAATGATGGATTTTAGATGATGAAAATCACAAAGCTCATACATAAGTTCTTCTCAACTGTACAGAAATGAAACCATTTGTACAATGATTTCTCCTATAACTTATTCTATACTTTTTGTTATAATAAAAAATATTATTTTATTTTTTGGTTATATGATAATCATATCAAGAAACAAATTCCACAAATTACAGTAGCTTCCCTTGAAGAACGTCGACAAAAAAACTTTTCCTACTGGTTTCAAAAAAATAGTAACATAAATTATTTTTGTTTTAACATATAATATGAATTTATTATCTATTATATTGATAATTGTTTCAAAAAAATTTAGGTATCTCAACATGCTGATAAAATTGATAATTGATTGTCTGTATTGAGTAACCCACCATTAAAAATGGTTAAATTTTATATTACATATGTGGTGAATGGTTTTAAATTTTATACACATGCATTTGGAAAAAAAATGAATAGTGGTGTTTTCTTGATAGGATCTCATCATGGAGAAACTGAAGATGACTTTTATGGCATGCTGGAAGAAATTAGTGAACCGTGTTATCTAGGGAAACATTACATAACGATGTTTAAATGTTAGTGGTTGGATAAAGAAAGAGGATTGCGTGTTCATCTGACCCATGGGATCATTGATATTATATATAAAAGTCTTATTGAAATAAAAGAACCAATTTTATTGGCTCATCAGGCACATACAATTTATTATTCAAAATATTTTTCCACTTAAAGAGAGTTGAGTGATTTTTAGAGCATAATAAAAATTAAATCTCAGGAAAATCAGTTTACTCAAAGTGAATATGGTTCTACTGAAGTGGAAGGAATTAAAATTTTTCAAGAGACTAATCCAAATCCATATTTATCATGAAGAGACACAGATATTGATGATGGTACCCCACATTTAATGGTCGATGGTGATGATGATGTTAATGATGTTACATATGAATTTGAAATGAAAAGAGATGATGAAACTGAAACCCATATTGAAATTGATGATGCTGAAGAGGAATATGAATACATTGAATTCATTAGATATGAAGATGATGATGAAGATGAACATTGAAATAGTTAAATGCTGGTTATAATCGTATATAATATATATCTATATATAATAGTTTTTCCAACTGTTTTCTAACAGGATTCATTTCATATTTCAGGTGGATGATGATCTGTATCATCTATTTGAGGAAGATGATCTACATTTAGATGAACATCATGTTGGATCATCTGACCCACATACTACTAGAAGTTTAGGGGGGAATCAGAGGGGGTGTGGTCTTACATGATTGATGATTCCTGAACCTATCCCCGAGGGACATCCACATATTGGATTCAATATACGCATGTAGAGGTATATTTACCTATTTATTATATTTAGTTTTCAATAATTTATTTATGTACTAATTATTTGATTATTTTTTTACATAGATTTATGTATATGTCTACTAGAATGGGGAGTGCTATATTGCACAATTATTAATATGAATCATGGGTCTCATGGGATTAGATTCCCATTTATGTGCAGCATTGAATGTCTAATCATCGCTGGTATGTAAATAAAGAATATTTATTTTGAAATTAATTTAATTAATAACTTGATATTATATATTTTCTTTTTAGGGTTTCTGGTATCCCATCGATGAGATCATGCGTGATGCAATCTAGAAGGAATAGTGGGGGATTATGCGTCAGCGTTGCAGTCAGTTTTGGCATAATTTGATAATGAATGCAATGAAGAAAGAAGGAGTTATAGAGTTTGATGAGTCTTGTCATGCCCACCTACCTGATTACATTTCATCCTAGGTTTGTGATGGATTACATTCATACTATTTGGGTGGTCATTTTCTGAGTAGATCGTCAATGGGTTGATAAAATCGTGGGATACAGGAGGTGACACATCGAGCCAGTAGTCGTACATTTAGTATGTATAGGGAGCATATGGTAAGTACTTTTTTAAATATTTTATATATCTGTAAATGTAAATGGTTTATTTTATATTCATATAAGCAGTTGAATAGATTGATTTTACGGATTTCAATGTTTATTGGATGATGTAAAGTGATCCAACCATTAGAGAGATTAGAGGTGCTCGCTAGCATCAAATTAATGTCAGTATATTTTATTTTTGAGTTTAAAATTTAACTACAAATAATATTTTGACTTTTCTACTTTTAAATTGAAATTGAAGAATTATATGAGGTTGTGAAATCTCAGATACAAACTGAGACTTAGGTTGAGACTGATACTCAGACCAGTGCCCACCGATTTGAAGAGACTGCCAGGATGCAGACGACTCAGTATGCCTTCAAGAAAGGATGAGTTGTTGGTATAGGTTCTCGATTGATGCATGTGGATTATTATGGCACCACTGTGATGTTGACATCCAGGTTGAGAAGAACTCATAGATAGTCATCATCTTCTGATGCATAGTATCAGGAGTATCTGAGAGCTCAAAGTGAGCTTATAGAGAGTATTCATAGGGAGCAGGAGCAGACACATCAAATGTAGCAACAATAACAACAGGAAGTGCTCCTATGATAGCAGCAACAACAACTATAGGTGATGTAGGAGGAGATGTGTTGATGGAAAAAGTAGTAGGAGCAGGATCAGTTATAGTAAATGTGACTTCTGACTCATGGTTTAGGGATAAAGTTCAATCCACCTTATCCCCCAGCTCCTGTAGCTCCCCCAGACAACCCTCTCGCTCAGTGATCTATTTATTTTTTATGATAAAATATTTGAATATAATTTTTTTTGTAATATTAACTATCTATATTTCTATATAGTATGTATTTATATTACTACGAATATTACATTTTTTTATTTCATCAATTTTTTCTTATTTTACTATATTTTATTTTTTATTATTTATTATTCTATTAATTATTATTTTTGATTATTTTATGTTTATTACTTTTTTATATTTTTCACTAATATCGAGGTTTTCATTATTTTATATTTTTTATATTAGTAAAATTAATATTATTATTTCATTAATAATAATAATAATAATATTACTATATTATCAAAAATAATAATATTATTATATGAATATTATTTTATTATTTTATAATTTATTTTATTTTACTAATATTAATAATAATATTTCATTAATATTAATATATTATTATTATTATTATTTTATTCCTTTTTTTTATTTTTTAACACTTTTTACGACCTGTCCCATCACAAAACGTATTTATGACGACCCGTCACAAAAAAATATGTTTAGAAACTTGGCAAGGTTTTTTGTGATGGGTCGAGGTAATAAGGTATTTAAATAACCACAAGGAAGCTATTCGCAACAGATCTTCTTCCCATCAAAAATAGTATATTTTTGCGATGCGTTGTCGCAAAAAACTATATTTGTGATGGGATCCCATCACAAATATCCCATTGCAAATGTACCAATTTCCAGTATTATTTCCTTTTAAATAATTATATTAATTATAAATTGTAAATAAACATTTACGTTTCCCCGAAATACCAAAACTTAATTAATCATTTTCAAAATATTTATTTACTTATACGATGATATAATTATATAATATTTTCATTTATAAGATACCTAAATTTTATTTATACTTTCATAGGGAATGTTACTACTCTATTGGCTAGTTTACTATTCATAAGGGTCATATTATTATTCAAAGGCCAGGTTTCCATTCCATTGGTATGGGTTCCTTAATTTATGAAAAATCCTTTTATTGCATTTTTTTTTCATTTATAAAGTTTTAATGTGTTATTTATGTTATTTTATGTTATTTATACTATATGTCATAATTACAAGAAGAGAAACTTTATTGATAGAATTATGGGTCATTACATATCCAAAATAAAGTTACAATTGGGATCGTCTTATGATACAGAAGGAAGAAACCATGGTTTATACTAGTAGGAATATCCCATATGAGGTTCACTTTTCAGAGGTCAAGAGAGAAGTGGAATTACTAATATTTTCCCTTGAAAAAAACCAAGAAGTACATAAGAAATTAAGACATGATCATGATCATTTGTGTGATATTTTCAAGCTATTAGATATCACCTACTGAGTGATGTTGGATTAACAATTCCAAAATACCACTACCATCACACACCTTACCCTTAGGGAATATGATTATATAATAAGGGGTTATGTATATCAATCTTGAGTTTTATTAAGGTAAAAATTATTTGAAAATGAAATCATGGTAACTCAACTAATTTTCAATTTTACCTTATTTTATTATTTTGTTTTTATATTAAAGATAAAATGCACTTTAAAATCATATGATGATAAAATAGATTTGTAATTCAAAGAAACCAAAATTAGTATTTTTGAAATAAATAAGTTTTTCTTATTTAGTGGTCAAATTTATAAAATTTATATTTTTTTTGAAAAAATTTATATAGTGTTTGGGATCATCATATTCAAATTGTATTAGTGTAAATTTATGGTAACTTTCCAAAAATGTGATTTTTTTTAGAAAAAGTAAAAATACAATTTTATAAAATATAGCATTGCTCTGATGATATAATCATCATATAATCATGATATGATTATGAATTAAAATATATTCAATCTTCTTCATGAGAAAAAAAATTTATTTGAGGAGTAATATAATACATTATAAATTATATTTAGAAATACATGCTTAGAATTATAGAACCATTATTTTATCTTTCCTTAAATTTTTTTTATGTGTTATAAATGATTCATATTAGAAATTATTTTTTTCACTTTTATAAATTGAATCAAGTAAAATGGATAAAATATTCTAAATTATATGGAACAAATTAGGTTATAAGTGAAATTTCATTTTTAGGTACAAATATTTATCATGGTAATTTTTTTTCTACAATAAAGGTAAAATAATTTAAAAGTTAAAAATTAAAAGTGAAATTCATAAGTGAAAAAATAAAAAAATTAAAATGGACTATTGAGGTATTTCAAAAATTTGACATAACTTTTAAAAATTATTTACTAACCAATTTTATTTGAAATTAGTTCCACTAAAATGTGGTTAGCCTTAATAACAAAATAATGATTATTTTAAACTTTATTCGTATTCCTCGAAAAGTATATATACCCACACATTCCCATTAACCTTTACATAAAAATTAATTTATAGGAAAATAATGTCTCATTCCCCCACTCAAGAGTCTCTACAATGTGGTTCTAAGGTTCAAAGGAGTCTCTCTCTTACATTAAGAAGATACTCTGAAAGGTAAGAGAATAACTTCCTCTATCCTTTTATTCAAGTATTTTAATTGTATTAATCATTTAAATATTTAATTTTTTTATCTATTCATTAGTATATTATCATTACTTTAGTATAAAAATTATTCCTTTTTAATGGGACATAACCTTTCTATCTCATTAAACCAATTCTATAAACAGTTAGGCAAATCAAAAATGCTGCAGAGATAATTCATTGAATTTACCTTCCATAACTTCATATTGTGAATACCCAACCTTATTTACATTTATGGGTTTTCACATAGAAAAGACTATAATTATTTTATTGAGACAATAATTTATAAAACTCACATTCCCTACTAATGGGTTATAATGATGAAATATGTTTTTATGATATGTGATCTATGTGACACACATAAAGCTAGACATATGAAGGGTGCACCTTGAAAACACTCCATTGCAATAAGTAAAGAATTAATCTTTATAGATGACATGATTATTATACCCTGAAAATATTTATTGGTAATGTTTTATGATACCTTAGTGAACAACCATGGTAATATTTTTTTACAATATGATGGCTATTAACCTTGGTGATATGAATGTATCATGTTTATTTTGTAGGTATAATTCCATGTCATGCCTCATGTATTTATGACATTACTCTCATGTTATGACTTATGTACTTATAATAAAGACCTTATTTTATGATTAATGTTTTTATGATTGTTATTTATTATTATGCTTCATTAATTATCCATGGTTATATAATTTATATTTCCTTTGTTATCTCTTATTGGGATTTATGACCACTCTTTCCTTTTATGTATATTCCCAAGAAATATTATATAGAGAAATGAAATATGATGTTATTAAAGGAGTCTTTAAATACTATTAAATAAATTTTATGCTTTTCTTTTTTACTTCATGTGTTATGTGAAAATTTTCCAGGGCACTAATCCTAAAAAGGTCCTTTGATTTTATTGAAGAAATGTTTATTCTTGAAATTATTCTAAAAAGCAAATATAAAAAGGTAGGTTTCCATATAAATACCAAAATATATAAGTACTATAGAAATATATACACATTGACCATGTATCTATCTTGTGAGATCCTCTAAAAGATAAATCCCTGTAATTCATCTTACCAGTAATGGGCCATGGAGAAACAAGTGTCTCCTATTTAGACATTCAACTGATTTGGGAGTTTATCCCCATAAAATAACAAAAAATACATCCCTTACCTTATAAGGTTGGAGGATAACATATCTTACATCCTCATTTATGTTCAAGATCTTACTAGTAAGGATCCTTCTAGCGATCACCATCACCGGCTCAGCGCAACATGAACTTCTTTGTTATATGCGGAGGAGAGATCCTAAGAGGTGCATACCTTAGTTCTTAAAATTAGGAGTCCTAGGAGAAGATTCCTCTAAGAGAATATGGATACTAAATAAAATAATCAGGCTCACATACCTATTACCATCAACACTTAATAATATAATCATTAAATTATGGTGAAAAATCAAGAGCATGCTCATATCTCTACTATAATCAACAGTCCAGAATCTCATCAAAATATTTTGGTGGAAACTCAAGAGAAAGTCTATATCCCTAATCTGATAAATAATGGAGAACTTATTTGGAATATTCTAGAAGAAACTCAGAAGAAGTATCATATCCTTTATCCCATAAATAATCAAGAATCTTGTCAATATATTCTTGATGACAACATAGGAGCATCCTCATATCACTATTACCTTCCACACCTGGGAAGTTCATCAGTATATTCATATAGAAACTAATGAATAAGATCATATCCATATTTCTATCAATACCTAGGAAATTTTTTATAATATTTTAAATAAAAACTCATATTAGGATCATATCCATATTCATATAAACATCAAATAATCTTTCCTACATATTCTGGTATTAACTCAAAATAATGATCATAATCTTGTTTGTGTCAACACCAATGAATTTTATCACTATATCTTGAAACAAAATCTAGAGTAGGATCATATCTATGTTCCCATTAACACCCATGAAGTTCATTGATTTATTATAATACCAACTTAAGAGTCTCCTAGAAAGGATCCTATTCATGAATGTTATTTCCCACATTGTGTCATACCAATTACGATTATGGTTACAACCCTGTTCATCTAACAAAGATCATCTAGATTGAGTTCCCTCTGGGTGAAATCTATGATTCTATAGAAGGTCCCTTTCTTTATGGAAACTAACATCTTTAAGGATTATTATCATACTTTAATAGTGTCCTAAAGACTTTATGAATCTTAATCAATATGAGAAAAAAGACATGGTCATGAGGCCCTCCCCACAATACCATAATCAATAGCTATGGAGGTGCTACTCAGAGAACCTACCGTAACGGTCCTCCACATGATGACCAATATATTATCCTTGAAGACCCTCCCCATAATAATATGAATATTTGCTATTAATTTCCTCCCATTTATTTGAGTTTTAGAGGTCCCCCTCAAAAAATAAAGATTTCCAATAAGAGGATTATTATAACAACCCAAGATTTTATGAAAATTATTCTTTTTAATTTCATTGATGTATTGTGTTGTATGTTACACTAAAATTATCTTGCACTATATGCAACACCGTATTAACTTGCAGTATACGCAACACTATTCTTGCCTCTTGTTACACACAATTTCAAGTTCATTTTCTGGAAATTATTTTATGCAACAATAAGTATAGATTTTGTTTAATGTATAAATGAAATATGTTTTGATTATATTATACGCAACACCAAATAGAGATTTCACTACACGCATCTCTGACTTCACTTGCACTACACGCAATCAAGACCTTCCTCGATAGCGTGTGTAGTACGCAATACCGAGTTTCACTAAATGATATATTATTATAATATTATTATGAACTAACCAGTATGAATAGTAATAACCACTTTTTGAAATTTTATAAATTTAATTTTTCAAAATGGACTTCATTTTTGGATTCGGAATATCGAAATTAGCCTAGGGTGAATTTTTGGAATTTTTCTGAAAACTTTCAATTTTTGATGAATAGTGAAAACACTGGGTTACTATTTAAAAACCGACTTTTTATATAAATTTATTTTAGGTCAAAATTGATACATAATACCTATATAAGTTCAATGTAATTCATTGGAGTCATTTTATAATAATTTTAGACATATAACAATTTTATTGAACTTTTCACCGTCTTTTACCCACCTCATAGGAGAGTTTGAAAATTTACATAAAACATAATTTTACCACTTCTGTGAGTGGAATTTAGAAAATCCGAGAGACACGGTTAATATCAAGGAGTAAAATGTGGTTCAATAAGATAAAAATAATTTTTGGTGAATAGTAACTTTTTACTTTTATTTACGACGGTTAAAATTAAATAGGGTAATTAAGGGTAAAAATGGTATTATTATTACCCTAACACATGTCCTAATTGTATTGGATAAGTTTAATTCGACCAAAAACAACCTTAGTATTATTATAGTATCATTTAGGTCTACATGGATTAGATTAGGACATTTATTATTATTTTATTTAAAAACGAGTTAAAATAGTTAAAATCAAAGTTTCATAAATAAAACATTTTTAATATAGGGTTATACATAAGATAAATTTGACTATAAATATTCATTAGAAATATAAATAGATTTCCTACCTAATGGTATTTTATTTATAATTTTTAGACATTAAATAATTTAAGTTATTAATGACACAATGGTGATGCAGTAATTACCTAAATAATGAAATATTAAACTAATGTGTATTATAAATACCCAAATAAATGTAATTTGAGGCTTTTTATGAATTAAAATAATTTTACAGGTTAATATGACATATTATTATTTATTTAATTAACTTTTTTAGAACTAATCATTCTGTTTTGAGTTTTACAAAAAATCAATTACCAAATAATGTCAAAATTGACATAAAATAGTTTTAAAACAAATATTATATTATTAATTGTTATTATATTCCTAAAAATATACGATTCAGCCAAATGACTTAGATAAGGTTATATATATTAATAATGAACCACTTGGGGTTCGTTTGGCTGGTTATAGTAAGTCTATTAACCATATAGAGTAAGAAAACAGGAAGACACAGTAAAAGTTAAATTATTTATCTTAGAGTTAAATCTAAAAGATAAGGTTAAAATAGTGACCTAAACTTGTCTAAAACCTATTGGTTGAGAGGAATTCTACCCATACCCACATTATCTTAGAAATAAATCATTTTGGAGGTATTATAAACCCAATATGACTTTATTATAAAATAATATTTTAAGTTTTTCCAAAGGTGCCCCTCTCATCCCTTATAAAAAGGGCACCCCTTCCCTCTTCTCTTCACACCCTTTTGAGCATTGAAGCTCGGCCAAACCCTGCCCATTTCTCTTATCCACTTCCCTAGCAACATTCTTGAGGTTCTGGGCTTCTCAAAAGACCAACTCTACTTCCTTAAGAGGATGCTTAAAGGAGGTGTGTCGAAGAAGAGGTAATCTCTTCTTCCGATTCTCTCAAGTTTATTTCTTCTTCTACTTATTCTTCTTTAGTTATCTCATTATAAAGTAATAAAATCAGTATTAAGTATATAATGATATGTTATTATAAATATGAAACAACCCTATTTCACGTTCTATCCATCCTACGGAAAATGAAATCACCACGCGTGCGTACGTACGGAATATCGTCTCCATGCCGTGGTGTAATCTGTTTTCGACCACCACCTTACTTGGATGGGTATAATGGTGTAAATAAATAACTATATATGATTATTTTAAAGTGATATTGATTCTGAAATAATATACATACACTTCAATACAATTCCACGATCATGGTAATGATATCATCGCTCCTGCGTACGTACAGACTACCGTCTCCACGATGCGATGAGATTCATTTTCCATGTTAACCATTCATGAATGATTATAAAGTATATATAATAAGTAATCATGAAATATATGAAATAATAATGATACTGTATTTATGTATATATATATTTATGTCATCTAATTAATTCCATTCAATTCAATAAGGAAACGAAAAACAGTGTTCATGCGTACGTACGGCCTACCGTCTCCATGAACGGTGTATTTCATTTAATTTATCAATCTATTATATATATATATATATATATATATGTACTGAATATATATATGATATATAAATAATTATTTACTTTCTGGAAGTAAGTAAATCAATATATAATTAATAATAATATCAAGAACAACAAGTCCAAACACGTACGATAAATAAAACGATTTTACCCAAAAAACTACTTTAACATGGAATTTACAAAAGAACGGGTAATATAAAGTCATAAGTGAACCATATATGATATCATAACAATGAATATGATTATGTAATAAGTCAATGAAAATATTTAAATCATTATACAGGAGGTTCGAATACGTACAAAGCATATCAGACCTAAGGTAAGGGATTAGTATTCCAATCTCATTCTTATCCGAAATTGTTATTCGTAAGTATTTACTGGGGTTATTCTTATTATCCATGCCCATGTTTTCTAAAATTATTTTCATGTATTTTTAAAGTACTTTTTACCCATTTTTGAAATTTACCACATGTTATGAAAGTAATCTTACTTTATTTTACCACACGAGGTACTTTTTGACTTTTCTGAAAAAAGTACGATAAGAATGTTATTTTTAACTTATATGGCGTGAATGGATTTTTATGGTTTCATAACGCCTCATTTTCATGAAGCTTAATCTACAAGATTTAATAACTATTTTTTAAAAAATCCCTTTCTTTTAAAATTTTATGGGATTTTGTGAAAATAAAATGATTTTGAAGAAGAAAGGATATTTTCCTCAAGAATTCATTTCAAGTGTTTTATCAAAACCATTTTCTATATATTATGGAATTATTTCATAAGTGTATTTTTCAAGTATAATTTCTCTATGATTTACATGGTTTAACTTTTTTTATGATGAAATGATATCCATTTTTTTGTATGGATTATGTTATGATGTGATGATGTTTATGAAACCCATTTTATTCTTTGGGTTATGATGAATGCTTTATGTTTATTTTGTGGCACAAGTAAGAATGATTTCATTATGATATGGTTGAGACCTATATCTCCCTCCAATTAATTGGGTAAAGATTTATATCTCATGATATAGAGATGGATGGAATGGTAATTTAATCTGGTTCAGTGATACAGGACTGGAACGAGGAGTGAACTCGATTCAGAAAGGGACTTTGTCCACTAAGATGGTCTTGGCAGCAATTCCTTGGCTACTATGGAAGTCATAACACGTGCTTAATGGTTGCCACAATTACATGTTTTCTTCCTAGGATATTTTATCATGATTGATGTTCCATTATGATATATTCCTTACGTACTTCCAAGATTTATGTCTTTGCTCAAGATTTTGATGTTTATATTTTATGTTCAAGTTTTTGCATTCAAATTTTTTTGGATTCTTTTTTGTTCTATATGTTCACCCTTACTGAGAATTTGAGCTCCCCCTTTTTATGTTTTTTTCCCAGGATTTAAATAAATGTTTTAGGTACAAAAACAAAAGGGGAAGATCTTTATGGGAGATGTTGAAGATCTTTTACCTTGAATAGAAGATTATGTTCCGAGTTTCCAAAGACACTAAACTATTATGGTCCTTGAGTTTTTGTTTTTGTTATGTATTAAGTATTCCGAAAAAGTAATGTAATGTCCATGTATGTTAAGCTTTGGGTCTCTACAGTTGGTATCAGAGGGAGGTTTAGTTAACCTTTGGAAAGTAGGATGCAAAAACTTTAGTGAAATCCCTAGAAATATTTAAGGTATGTCTAGGTATGTCCCTAAGGATAAGTATACGTATTGGTTATAGTCCTAGAATTATGGTAAAGATCTTAGAATTTAACATAAGATGTTAGATATTGATGGTACACTCCCTTTATTATGTTTTTTTCCCTAGCATGATTTTTACCTCTCTCACTATTCTATTTGGGTTTTAGAAAATGGATGGAAACAGGAAGATTCACGATAATGGAGTATATGATGGACAATGGAATGATATTCTTCATGAGAAACCAAATGAAAAGATATTTGGAAGTCCAAACATCATTATTATGCCTAATCAGCAATCTCATAATATGATCAATAATCTCAACTTTGGTATGTTTCTCAACTCAGCTAATAAGATAAAGATGGAGTTTCATGATGATCATAGAGGAAATAAAGTTCAATTTATCTCATGTAAATCATGTGGGAAGAGGAATCAAAGAGAATGTTTCAAAGGAACTAGAAGATGCTTTGGGTGTGGAAAAGAAGGACACAAATCCAGTAAGTGAAAAGGAAAAGGTTCAGTTAACACCATGGAGAAGGATAATGGTATTGCTACGATATCAACAATGATTAGATGTTTTAAATGTGGAATGTATGGGAATTATGAAAAAAATGCCCTAAGGGAAAATATAATTAAGAGAATCAGCATGGTCATAGGGTAGTATTTATGTGGATGATGATGAGGAGACTACAAATGATATATGAGATGAAAGAAGTGTTGAAGCTTGGTCAATGATTTAAGAAGGTAGTGGAATGATTGTATGTTTATCAAGGGTTATGTTGTATAGGTAATTTAATGGTACTATGGAATAAAGAAACATCTATGTATTGTTACACTATTGTTTTTTCTAAAGTATTTTAAAGTATATGTTGAATGGTACTCATAACCATGAAAGGTTTTTCAGATATTTTTGGAATGGAGATGATATGCGCATAATGAAGGGATAAAGAGAAAATAAAATTTTGATAGTATTCATGAGCTCATGACTGATATAAGGACAAAGTGATATCATGGTTTGAGTATATAGAATTTTTGGTATTTTGGTATGTGGAAAGAGTTAACATTTGAAATCACTCATGTTTTTACTAAGGTTCTATGGTAATTCATGTTTTAAAAGAATACATGATTAAGGTATTCACATGTTTGGAATGTGACCAACAAGATATATCGTATGATAAATTATGGTATTCATATGCTCGGTAGATGACATTTGTAGTAATTGTTTTCTTTATACTATGAGCTTGGACAGAAGTATTTTGGATAAACCTAAAGATTAGAATGGATTATGTTGGACATAATTTAGTATTGTTTAAGGCTAGAACTTTTTTCGATATTATTTATGGAATGTTATAATAATGTAGTTTTAGAAAAAGGACAACCTATAGGACGGGCAACAACCCATCACGTTGAACAAGGTTGCGAGAATTGAACCCACAACCGAAGTGTGACATGCCTTTATCACCTACCTCTGGCCTACAGGAAGTCTCTGGTCAGTCTAAACTAGTTTTATTTTATTAAGCGGTGTGATAGATGAAGTAGAAGTCCATTTTTGGAACCATATACGATTAATCTCACCATAGATGGACTTATGTATATAAATTTTGCTAACCTTATGTTTGAGACAGATGGAATGACCTATCATTCTATCACATGATCTTCTAACACTTTGAAAAAGACAAATTCAACTTCATTTCTTTAAGAGGTTAAGTGTAAATTGTTCAAGGCACGAGCAACGGTAAGATTGTACCAAAATCAAGTAAGAATTTATTTTAATTCAAAAATTATTCAACATTTGGGAAATTATCTTGAAAACAAAAAATGTTTTCCTAGTGCCCTCATATCTGATGAATCAGATGGTACCTTAGATCATCACAAATTTATGGCTTTGTGATTGTTGGATTTTTCATAGCCATGTCCTCTACCACTTCCATCCGAACTTGATGGTTATATTTCTCTTCCATATCCATATTTCCACCTATGTTCTTCTATGTGGAAACCAAGGGATAAGTTAATTTGGGTAACCATTACCTTTCATACATTAGTTTTTAAAATTAAGCTTTAGTATTCCTTTTTACGACGTGGGTTTCTATTAAAGAAACATACAAGTAGTAAACGATTTATAACCCCGATGAATTTCGAGGGCGAAATTCATTTTAAGGGGGGTAGAATGTAACAAACCGATATTTTATGAGAATTATTCTTTTTAATTTCATTGATGCCTTGTGTTGTACTCTACACCAAAATTAGCTTGCACTATACGCAACAGCTTATTAGCTTACAGTATACGCAACACTATTCTTGGCTCTTATTACACACAATTTCAAGTTCGTTTTGTGGAAATTATTTTATGCAACAATAAGTATAGATTTTGTTTAATGTATAAATGAAATATATTTTGATTATGTTATACGGAACACCAATCAAAGATTTCACTACACGCATCCCTGACTTGGCTTGCATTACACGCAATCAAGACCTTCCTCGATAGCGTGTGTAGTACACAATATCGAGTTTCACTAAATGATATATTATTATAATATTATTATGAACTAGCCATTATGAATAGTAATACCCACTTTCTGAAATTTTATAAATTTAATTTTTCAAAATGGACTTCATTTTTGGATTCGGAATATCGAAATTAGCCTAGGGTGAATTTTTGGTATTTTTCTGAAAAATTTCAATTTTTTATGAATAGTGAAAACACGGGGTTACTATTTAAAAACCGACTTTTTATGTAAATTTATTTTAGGTCAAAATTGATACATACTACCTATATAAGTTCAATGTAATTTGGAGTCATTTTATAATAATTTTAGACATAAAAATTTTATTGAACTTTTCACAGTCTTTTACCAACCTCCTAGGAGAGTTTGAAAATTTACATAAAACTTAATTTTACCGCTTCTGTGAGTGAAATTTCGAAACTCCGAGAGACACGGTTAATATCAAGGAGTAAAATTTGGTTCAATAAGATACAAATAATTTTTTTGGTGAATAGTAACTTTTTACTTTTATTTACCACGGTTAAAAGTAAATAGGGTAATTAAGGGTAAAAATGGTATTTTTATTACCCTAACACATGTATTAATTCTATCGGATAAGTTTAATTCGACAAAAAAAACCTTAGGAATATCATATTATCATTTATGTCCACTTGGATTAGATTAGGACATTTATTATTATTTTATTTAATAAAGAGTTAAAATAGTGAAAATCAAAGTTTAATAACTAAAACATTTTTAATATAGGGTTATACATAAGATAAATTCTACTATAAATATTAATTAGAAATATAAAAAGATTTACTACCTAATGGTAGTTTATTTATAATTTTTAGACATTAAATAATTTAAGTTATTTATGACACAATGGTGATGTAGTAATTACCTAAATAATTAAATATTAAAATAATTGATATTATAAATACCCAAATAAATGTAATTTGAGACTTTTTATGAATTAAAATAATTTTATAGGTTACTAAGACACGTTAAAATTGATTTAATTAAATGTTTTCTAACTAATCATGCTATTTTAATTTTCAAAAAAATCAATTACCAAATAGTGTCAAAATTGACATAAAATAGTTTTTAAAACAAATATTATATTATTAATTGTTATTATATTCCTAAAAATCTAAGGGTCAGCCAAATGACTTAGATAGGGTTATATATATTAATAATTAACCACTTGGGGTTCGTTTGGCTGGTTATAGTAAGTCTATTAACCATATAGTGTAAGAAAACAAGAAGACACGGCAAAAGTTAAATTATTTAACTTAGAGTTAAATCTTAAAGATAAGGTTAAAATAGTAACCTAAACTTGTCTAAAACCTAGTTTTTTAGAGTATTTCAACCCATCCCCACATTAGGTTCGAAATAAATCAATTTGGATCTATTATAAACCGAATATTGCTTTATTATAAAATAATATTTTAAGTTTTTCCAAAGGTGCCCCTCTCCTCCCTTATAAAAAGGGCACCCATTCCCTCTTCTCTTCACACCCTTTTGAGCCTTGAATCTCGGACAAACCCTGACCATTTCTCTTCTCTACTCCCCTAGAAACATTCTAGAGGTTATGGTCTTCTCAAAAGACCAACTCTACTTCCTTAAGAGGAAGCTTAAAGGAGGTGTGTTGAAGAAGAGGTAATATCTTCTTCCGATTCTCTCAAGTTTCTTTCTTCTTCTACTTATTATTTTTTAGTTGTATCATTATAAAGTAATAAAATAAGTATTACTTATATAATTATATGTTATTATAAATATGAAACAACCCTATTTCACCTTCTATCTATCCTACAAAAAACAAAATCATCGCGCGTACGTACGTACGGAATACCGTCTCCACGCCCTGGTGTCATCTGTTTTCAACCACCACCTTACTTGGATGGGTATAATGGTGTAAATAAATAACTATATATGATTATTTTAAAGTGATATTTATTCTTAAATATTATACATACACTTCAAAACAATTACATGATCATGGGAATGATATCATCGCTCATGCGTACGTACGGACTACCGTCTCCACGACGCGATGAGATTCATTCTCCATGTTAACCATTCATGAATGATTATAAAGTATATATAATAAGTAATCATGAAATATATGACATAATAATGATACTGGATTTATGTATATATATATATATATGTATTTCATCTACTTAATTCCATTCAATTCAATAAGGAAACGAAAAACAACGTTCATACGTACGTACGGCCTACCGTCTCCATGAACGGTGTATTTCATTTAATTTATCTATCTATTATATGTATATATATGTAATGAATATATATATGATATATAAATCATGATTTAAATTCTCTAAGTAAGTGAATCAAGATATAAGTAATAATAATATCAAGAACAACAAGTCCAAACACGTACAATAAATAAAACGATTTTACCCAAAACGCTGCTTTAACAAGGAATTTACAAAAGAACGAGTAATATAAAGTCATAAGTGAACCATATATGATACCATAACAATTAATATTATTCTGTAATAAGTCAATGACATTATTTAAATCATTATACAGGAGGTTCGGATATGTACGAAGCATATTGAACCTAAGGTAAGGGATTACTATTCCAATCTCGTTCTTATCTGAGATTGTTATTCCAAAGTATTTACTTGGTTTATTGTTATCATCCATGCCCATGTTTTCTAAAAATGTTTTCATGTATTTTTAAAGTCCTTTTTACCAATTTTTGAAATATTCCACATGTTATGAAAGGAATCTTACTTTTTTTTACAACACGGGGAACTTTTTACTTTTCCGACAAAAGTACGAGAAGAATGTTATTTTTAACTTATACGGCATAAACGGATTTTTACGTTTTCATAACACCTCATTTTCATGAATATTACTCTACAAGATTTAATCAATATTTTCAAAAAAAAATCCTTTTCTTTTAAAATTACATGGCATTTTGTGAAAAGAAAATGATTTTAAAGTAGAAAAGATATTTTCCTCAAGAATTCATTTCAAGTGTTTTATCAAAACCATTTTCCATATAAGATGTAATTATTTCATAAGTTTATGTTTCAAGTATAATTTCTCTATGATTTACATGGTTTACCTTTTTCTATGATGAAATGATAACCATTTTTTTATAGATTATGTTATAATGGGATGATGTTTATGAAACCCATTTTATTCTTTGGGTTGTGATGAATGATTTATGTTTATTTTGAGGCACAAGAAAGAATGATTTCATTATGATATGGGTAGGACCTATATCTCCCTCCAATTCATTTGGTAAAGATTTATATCTCATGAGATAGACATGGCTGGAATGGTAAGTTAATCCGGTTCAGTGATACAGGACTGGAACGAGGAGTGAACTCGATTTAGAAAGGGACTTTGTCCACTAAGATGGTCTTGGCAGCAATGCCTTGGCTACTATGGAAATCATAACATGTTCTTAATGGTTTCCACAATTACATGTTTTCTTCACAGGCTATTTTATCAGGATTGATGTTCCATTATGATATATGCCTTACGTACTTCCAAGATTTATGTCTTTTCTCAAGATTTTGATGTTTAGATTTTATGTTTATGTTTTTGCATTCAAATGTTTTTGGATTATTTTATGTTCTCTATGTTTACCCTTACTGATCTTTTTAGCTCACCCTTTTTATGTTTTTCCCCTGGATTTAAAGAAAAGTTTTAGGTAAAAAAACAAAAGGGTAAGATCTTTATGGGAGATTTTGAAGATATTTTACCATGATTAGAAGATTATGTTCCGAGTTTCCAAAGTCACTAAACTATTACAGTCCTTAAGTGTTTGTTTTTGTTATTTATTAAGTATTTCGCAAAAGTAATGTAATTTCCATGTACGTCAAGATTTGGGTCTCTACAATTATCCCCTTTCCAATCCATTAATAACTAGATGACATGGAGGATATATTTTTGAAATATGAACCAATCACTTTGGAGGTTCCTCCAAAATCATATATTGTAGAGGTATTTGATATAAAAAATTAGATAACTAACATTGATATAATTCTCCGGAATAATCATAAAAAATTATAACAATATAGGTCCTCCCCATGAAAGCTAAACTGATCACTCTAGAGGTCCTCACAAGAGAATATATTATAGAGGTTCTCTTTATAATTAAGTATATAATAAACATAGAGAACCTCCAAATGATTTCTCATAAAAAATATATAACCAAAGAGGTCCCCCTATTGGAATATAAACAAATAATGATGGAGGCCCTCCCCATATCATGTGTTGTGGATGTTCTTTCCATGATAAAGAAAATATCCAACATAGAGGTTTTACCCCTAAAATCCCATAAATAATCAATAAAAATGGTCCTCCCCATGGAATATATGTGGATAAACATAGAGTTACTCATAATAGTATACATTTTAGAGTTCCTCTTATGTAAAGAGGGGAAGTCCTCATCATGATTATAGTTTTAAATAAACATCCATGGTGGTCCTCACCATGGTGCTCATTGTAAATTATTTCCTTGAAATGATTCGTCTCCTCATAATGAAGGTTATACACATTTCAAATACCCTCCATATATTCCATCAAATCAAGTGGCACTTGGGAAATCAAGGTTATCCAAATTGGGTTCCTTTCCATTATTCATCAACATCTTTTTCTAATCAATATAAAATTTGGGGTAGCAATCATTGTTTGTTCCATCCAAAAAATTTTAACTTATAGGAAACTAATAAATTTATGATAAATATCATTCCTCTATATAAATAAATGGAGTAATAATATTTATGGTCAAATAAGGTTGAATAACCCCTAATATTTGATGAAGAAAAATCCTTTATCATCTATAAATAATTGTATATATATAGAATAATGGTCATGTTCTGGACCATGGACACTTCCAATATGAAATTATAGAGGCATTGGAGGATGAATTAATACCCTAGTTTAATTAAAAACTAGGAGAGAATCTCTATATCTCATGTTTAGATTATTTTCTTATTGGGAATATATTAACAACTTTGAGACATTGGGTGAACTATGTCACCAAATTAACTTTTAGACCCTCTAGTTTCTTAACCACTAGTGTTTAAGAAAAAATGTGAAGTTATTTAGCATGATTTTCTCAAAAATGTAAAGATACTTCACTAGATAATCATTGATAACCCTCCTGATGTGTGTATTATTGCTTGGGTTAAATATAGATCTTTTTATTTCACCCTTCACCTTGGTTAAATAGGTTCTTTTGGGAGAAAAGTTTGAAATATTATCCCTTTAGACTAGGTTTCAATCCATAGGTTTGTATTTTTTAGTTTATGCATAAAAATAATCCCCAAAAATACTAAATAACATTAATAGTGCACTAAATGCGAGAAACCCATTGATAACCTCTTACGTCAGGTTTCAAAGAAGAAGAAACATGCCTCTTGTCTGAGGAAAAGGTAAAATTTTTAATTGTAAAGAAACCATAAATGACAAGAAAAGAATACCTCAAAAATACACCTCATTTATACTACCCCTTAATAAAATGTTGAATGGACAAGAAGTTTGTAGTAGCAGCCCAATAATATCATGATAACATCCCCATCCTGTAAGGTTAGAAGCATTTTTATCACCACCAACACCCCTATAATTATTTAATATACAATGGGTAATATCCACAGCCATGTAGAATAAAATTAATTCCATACCACAATGATATGGTTATTTTACCCCTTCCCCTAAGGATGTTTGTCTTTTATAGACTGGGAGTTACTTTCCAAGAAATAATTTCAATGTTTTTTTACTTCATGATTCATCTACTTTATCAAGAGTATGGTCAGTGAAGGCTTCTAGTGACTCTATATTGATATATTTATATAAACTAGTTTTGGGGGATCATGAAGGAGATCTAGTGACACCTCACAAGGTTTGAAAGTCAAAGTGGTCTTCTAATAAAACAAATATAAATGATTGTTATGAATTATCCCTCAAAACATATTCAGAAGATGAAAAATTAACTTTACTCTAATAATGATGTAGATATTATTCCACTAGATGATTCAAATAAGTGAAATTAATTATTTTGATTCCTATAGATAACCCATATCATGGAATTGATGTAAAATAATGTGATGAGGAACAAATATCCAAAACATGGTTCACATCAAAGTGTATTAAAATGATGTGTTCACCAAACCCTAATGGAAATATCATGATTTGTGGGATACTATGAATGTAAAACTATAACCTACTCAGTGAACTTCAACCATTGATAAATTCAAAGGTATATCTATATCCATATCCCACAAACCACCCCAAAATTATGAGACTTTTTCTAATAAAGGTATAATTTAACATTTTGAAATTGAGTTGGAAAATATTAGGTAAATCAATGATGAACTACTTAAATGAAATATACTTGCTGAGTGAAATTACTAGGAGGGGTATAATATCCATCATTCAATAAAACCCCTTTAATAAAGAATAATTTCTCTAATTTTGAGCATGTAGTTCAATCATATGGCAGACATAGGGTCGCGACACTGAGTGTTTTTAACCCCAATGGAAGTGGACTATAAAAAATTACGTTTTTATAGGTATTAACCACCACTATTTCAAGAGATATACTCCAATATGACTCTAAATGGTAATAAATAGTGACCACTAGAGAGACATCCATATCAAGCTCTACCCACTACCTCCACTTAGATGTCAGACTAGGCATTAGTGTCTCTATAACTCCTCGATTCCATTGATTCCCTTACCAAAGAAATGGAATCTATAGAGGTGATATTAAAACCATCTCAATTGAAGAGGAAATATTACCCAAAGTAAGTGGACCTGACTCCTTCTCCACTAAATATTCATAGTTGTACTTTATTGATATTTATTTATTGGAGAGATCCAAGGTAACATCTTATTTACTTTATGTCTTGATGCATGATTATAAATGGAATACCAGTGAATTGACCTAAGATGAATATAATGTTAAAAATACATTAATTACATGATTTAAATAATATATCTCACAAATAGTCTCACAACCCAAGGATCAATGGTTTTATTATATCGATTATTCTCTATATAAACATATTATTTTACTACACTTATGATAATTTCTTTTTAATAATTATCTTATATACTATTTTATAGATATCTTACATGATATAATCATATTTATAATTTTGTGATTGGAAAAATAAGAAAGGGGTGAGCCTAGAAACATAGTAAGTGAAAAACATGTCCCAATGTATCATATCATTAAAATGAAGGTGAACATGAGGAAGAGGATAAAATCTTATTAAAAGTTAAAAAGACTATAAATGATACTCATAAAAACCTATTAAAACAATATAAGATTATAAAAATATCATTACGGAATCATAATTTATTTTACATGTCTCAAAATATATCTCAATAATCATAAAATATGTGAGTATGACACCAAAATGTGGTACACTTTAAAAAAAGGCATAATCATGGAAACATGGAATTTAAAGGAAATGAAATGCGTCATAAATTTTTTTTATAACTTGGTAAAAACATTCAAATATGTGACAACCAAATTCATAAGACAACCATTATGAGTAAACTCATTGTGTTAATGCTCATGTGGACAAACTCAATATGGCTATGCTAGGAAATGTGAGAAAACCCATTATACCCACCCCTATGTGAACAAAATCACTATGTCCACAACCGAATATATATGGAGATATAAACTTAAATTAATAAAATGGTGGGTGATATAGGACCCCACACATGATCATTCATATATATGAGTTTACTTAAAATCAATCATCATCATATATGAAAGAACCCTAAGAAAAAATGGTTTTCATAAACTTTTCAAAAACACCACATAACCTAAAATTAAAAAATCATAGGATATCAAAAATATAATTTTATAAATTTAATGATATCTTAATAACATGTATAGGGTGATCAAAACATTACTTCATGAGTGATAAACCTTGGAAGGAAAATATAAGCAAAAATATACAAGTTTTCAAAAAACCTTTTAAACATTATTTCAATAGATTATGTGGAAATTAATTTCAAAAAAAAAATTAAGAAGGTAAAATGAGTACTTTTAAATACATTATTATAAATATTTCCAAATAAAATATCCTTTAAAAGAAAAAATATCAATCTAATAATTTAGGAGTGGTTAATAATGAAGAGAAATACCTTTGTTAATCTTTTTTGGACACTTTTAGTAACCCACAATGGATAAAATTTGAAATTTTTTCATTTCATAAAATATTTAAAGAAAAATATGAAATATATAAAATAAAAAGAATATATGCATTTTTTTAAATAAATTTCTTTGAATAGAAAAAACGTGGACATGGGAGAGGAGATTCATTGGTAACATTGGGAGTTATTGTTACCAATGTTATACTATTATTTTGGAAAATGTTCCATCAAAGAATTGGTTATTGTAGATGAGAAGTAAATTTAACTATTTAGAAAAAATATTTAACATATAATTAAGGAAATTTTAGATTTAAAGAAATTGTAAATATTATATTCAAGTAATAAATAATATGACCCACTAAATTAAAAATTGAGTAGATAAAACCCATAAAGCTTCTATAAATTTGTAGTCAAAACCTAATGCGAGAAAGAACATGGAATAGAAAATTGAATGTCATGAAATTTAATATAATCATGATACAATATATTAAAGGGGGTAGTAGATACAATATCACAACCACTATCCCCAATGAGTACCCCTCCATTTCTGATAATGAGAGAACTGCTATGGTGACTTCTTGAGTCCCGCCTCTAGTAGGCCTTGGGTTGGTGACTAGCACTGATGGTATAATAAACATACATTTGGGAGACATTACCCAATAAGAGATCATTTAGAAGAGTGAGATAATAAGTATACACCAATACACACCTACTCATAAAAATATATAAATAAATCCCAAGTGAAAAAATGTAATGTCATAAACTACTATAACTAATGAAAGGAAAACTACAAGTACCAAAATATAAAGACAACAAAACAATAAATTCTAAAAAAATCCTGAAAGGACAGGAGCTAGTAATATACATCCCGATCTTCAAATGACTCTAGTTGAAATGAAAAAAAGTTTATATATAAGTAAGGTGAGAATAATAGTATACTTAGTAGGATCCTCCTAGGAGCCTCTTGTGAAAAAAGATAAAGAAAGCATGATGAATCACAATGAACAACAGCGAAACTAACACATCACCTAAATAGGTATACTATGTTTACATATTGAGCATTGATAAACCTCAAAAAGTGTTGAATATAAGAGACCATATAATATAATAATGACACATTAAGGGTATCTTTCTCCATCTTCCCTGCTTGTTTACTTCTGCTCCCCAATGTTGCACATCTCGAGCCATCTCTCTTCAAAATAATACATCCTAAGGACACCTAAAAAAACATCACAACATGAACCTCCTACATTAAAGCATCACATCATCCCATATACATACCCATATATTGTAATAAAATAGTTTTTGGGAGACACCACATACCATATGACATGTATTATACATCGTGTATTATATATCAGTCCATCACAATACATACATTGAGTAAGTACCTCAATCCCTCACAACCTATTCATGTAATACCTATAATAATCCTTTGGATATTATATCTAGAGATTAATGTGTGTGAAATAAACACAATCCATCATATCCCACTACACACATATAGGGGGAAATTAACCCCTATGCATACCAGCAAAAGTAACAACCCAGAGAAGAGAGCAGGGCCATATGTAGCAGTCAACCATCCATTCTCCCACTGAGATGTTGGGGAAAACACCCCTCAGAGTACACTGGGTGTTATTAAATCTAACTAAAATGGGTGGGACATTTTATTAAATCACAATATATATAGGATATAATATAGATCATAACCACATTATAGTCACAACCTAGTCTTAGACGTAACTGTAGTTAACATCGTACAAGCTCCCGATATCCACTGTTAAGACTAGATATCCAATAAGAATGAATGAATTTAAAAGATATAAATTAATAAGTTATTTCATTTCTATCATTTAATTACATTAATTAATTCATTATACATTTAATTAAACATTAAAATTATTTGAACTTACATTATATGAATCAACAGAGTAAATCCATGCCCTCTAAGCATAATCAAAACTGATTCCATAGTTTCTCAAGAGTAATATATTTTCAGTATTTTCATTCCATCAACACAAATCCCATGGGTTAATAAATATTTATTAATTATTTTAATATTTAGATAATTTAATAACTTAATGAAAAATATCCTAATCCATCACCAAGAATAAACATGAAACCAAGAACATCCAACTACCACAAGTAGTAGGGAAAGGAATACAAATTAAATAAGAAACCTGGCCATCGACCATTAAATATATTCATGTCAATAAGGAATCCAAATTTATCATATAAATGGTTAATCTTAGCTTCAACCTATTCCATTATCTCTAGTTCCATCCTTAACATCCTCTTGCATATCTCAATGCATCTAATGAACAAAGGCCTCAATTACTACCACATCATCAGGGCCTATCTGCCCTATATCACATTAGCCATCATAGGCTCATAACACTTCTCATAGAGAATTAGAATCTTGAGAACATGAAAAGGAATTAATAAATGAAAATATTCATGAGGCCAATCTAGGACCTAAAATACAACATCCATACTTCACACATAATGAGATTTCACGACTCCAATCACAAGGCACTAAACCTTTATAAGAAAACAAGAAACTCATCATTATATATATCACATAACCAGTTATTATTACATCTTGAATTAACTGATTCATTATTCATAGGTTCTGACTATGGTAAACCTAAGGCATATTATATAATAATATATGAAAATTTAAACATGATCATAGCATCAATTTCGGTTCCAAAAACCATGATAAGAATCACTCCCATTACCATTTCCTTTCATATAATCATTTTATACAAGAATCATCATGCTTTAAATTAATATCATTTACAATAACATAAATAAATTTTTTAATTAAGTATGCACATTGCATCAATTTTATTATTATCAAATTATAAGAAACATTATATTCATTACAACACAGCTATTATTTAATTTTTTAGCCAATTAATAAATTAATTCCAACTTTAAATTATTTAATATTTTTCATCAATAACAATATGATAATCTACATAACAACAATACATGTTAACAAGAATAATATAGATAAAAAACTGTTTATAAAATCATGAGGCAAACCTTTATCATGAAAAACAACAACATGAGGTCGCTATATTCAATTATTTATAAATCTGGTTCAATAATTATTAGGTTAATTTCATTTTCATACAAAGGGATAAACCATGATAAATTTATTATTGAACATAAAATAAATAGGATAAGAAATGAATACCCTACCTAAAAGGAATCAAATTTCTTTACACAAGAATAAACCAACATCATAGATTCAAATCACCACTCTCATAAGAGCTTGGATCACCATGAATCAAACAAATAAGGATGAGATTAATCCATGTAGAAGGGATTCCAAAATGGTAGAATAGATCACCAGGAATCACTTAGATGTTGAGAGAAAAGGTGTTGGGTTTGAGAAATCTTGAGGCACTATAACTTATAAAGTCATGATGCACTGATGATTTTAACAGCATGAAACCATTTTATGTTGTGTGAGTTTATAGTTTTAAGCTCCTCTAAAAAACATGTCACATAAAACCATTTGGACCCAATTTATCTCACAACATGTGGCACACCATGAACTAGCCCCTCAAAATCCATGAGCTGGACATTTATGACATGAAACCATTACACATCATGAATTATTCCTACTTTCATCTTTCAATTTCCTTAGACCACCAAACCTACTCTAGGCCTCATCTGAGTATTTGGGACTTTGGAAAAACACAAAGGGTAATGCTAGATAGATCTAGGCCCTTACATTATATACCTATCAAAACATTCTCATACTCAAGAATCCAAAACCAAACCTAGATAGAAAATGAATAAGGGTAATCCAAACATCTACCTCAAGATATCTCTGCAGGATATCACCATCATAGAGCTCAACCACCCCATCAGAGGAAGAACGTGAAACCATTAAATTGAAAAAACCCACTCCTAAAAACTATACTGTGGGAGATACCTCTCAAATGAGAGAAATATTACCAATAAGAAACAATATAGAACCATATAAAATACCATAAATTTCAACATCCATAAAATGAACAACATTACAAGAGAAGAGATAAACATCAAACAAATTGGGTTACTAAGTGTGCATCTTTGACTCACACTCCCAGATACCCTCCTATACACCACTATTCTACCATAAGATAGAAACTAAGGTAAAATAACGACCACAAAACACCTTATCCTAGTGGCCCACGATCTCCATAGGCTTCTCCTCAAAGGACATATCACCATCAACATCAATATCACCCCATTAGATGACATGAAAGTCATCATGAAGGTATTGAGGAAGCTGTGATATGTGAAAAACATCGTCTATCCATCTTATCTGTGAAGGAAGTGATATAATATATTCTATGTATCCAACTTGATCAAACACATTGAAAGGATTAAAAAACTAGGGGAGAAAGCTTTCTACCATTACCAAACCTTCACTTCCCACAATGTGGATTCACCTTTAGGAACACATCGTCTCCAACATCAAACCCCATAGGTCTCTCCTAGTATTAGAATAGGTTTTATAATGATTCTATGATGCATTAATCCACTAGTGAATTACCTTTACCATATCTATCGTATTATGTACTAGTTAGAAACTAATAATTTTTTCCTCTCCGAACATAGTCCAACACAATGGAGAATTGAAAGGAAAGCTGCACAAAGAAGAAAACAATGCTATACCAATGGTGGAGTAGAAACTATTATTGTAAGTAAACTTGGACAAGGGAAGGTACCTCATCTAAAAACCTCCAAATTCTAGAAAACAAGATTACAACATGTCATCAATAGTCTAGATGGTCTGGTCAGTTTGACCATCCATCTATGGTTGAAAATTATTGATATGGCATAACTAAGATCCAAAAAAGTTATAGAGACCTCTCCAAACCCTAGAGGTAAAAAAAGGATCCTGATCAGAGATGATCATCCTCGGGACTCCATGGAGTCACACCACATACTCCAGATACTTCCTCTAAATAAAATCTATTGAGATCAAATTGCTGATTTCTATAAAGTGGGATTATTTAGTCAAATGATCCATTATAACTTATATGAGATCATATCTTCCCAAAGATCGAGGTAAAAAATTAATGAATTCCACCGATATATCCTACCACATATATTGGGGAACATATATTGGCTAGAGAAAACAATCAATAATATGGTGATAATTATTTACCTTTTGGAAGACCAAACATCGAGAAAGAAACTTTGAAACTATATGCTTTAACCCAGGCTACCAAAAATGACCTCTTAAATCTCAATAAATTTTTTTCATGCCAGGATGTACCACCAATTGTTATCAATGGAACTTACATAGAACCAACACATGAATAATTGAAGGAATAAAATTCCTTCACTAGAATAAAACACAATGATGTCCATCCTCATACCAACTATTAGAGGAATCACTAAATACGACATGGTCTTACTAGACCTCCACCTTAGAATACCTAAACCAAGAAACCTCCTAATACACCAAAGTAGACATCAATACCATCTGTTAAAGACAAACTCTACATCTAACCTCTCCCATATCTAGATTCATCGTTGAGATTTCCTCCATCACTCTATAGGTTTCTCCAAATTCACTCATAGCATCAATATGTTCTTTCCTACTCAGCGCATCAGCAATAACATTACCCTTTCCTTGCATATATGAAATATTGAAGTCGTAATACTATAAGAATCCCATCCACTGATGATGAAACAATTTCATGTCATGATGGTAGAAGATATACATTGGGATCATGTGGTTTCTAAAAACCAAAAAATGATTGCTAATGAGGTAATGTCACCACAAATTTAAAGAAAACACAAATAACTCTCACTAAATTTCATGGGTGGAATAGTTATGATCACAGGGAATTAACTTCAGAGACCC
The DNA here is from genome assembly GCA_963277665.1 of Viscum album. Classification (NCBI taxonomy): domain Eukaryota; kingdom Viridiplantae; phylum Streptophyta; class Magnoliopsida; order Santalales; family Viscaceae; genus Viscum; species Viscum album. The sequence continues at coordinate 2,099,884,049 of OY728130.1, read as the reverse complement.
ATAAGAAACAACCAATATCTACTACATCAGAACACAACCTAATCCAAGAATAAAACTGTCATGAAAACCCAAAAACTGAACTCCTTCTGCTAGAAAAAATTGAATAGAGCGCTGATAGATTCTCCATTGGGTACTCGAAAGTTTCCTGACACTGGTCGATCCATAAGAATGCCTAATCATTTCTGGTCAAGGACTTCAAGGGATTATAAACGCAAGATAAATCAGTTTTGAACCTTTTTGAATATCATACAAGGCCAAAGAAACTTCCCATCTCTTCCATTATCTTTAAGAATTTTTAATATACAAAATCCACTATTTTCAAAAGGATCCACAATTAATCTTCTATGAGACATTACATGCCCCAAGAAATAGACATCACAATCCCATAAATCAAACTTATACACCTTTCCTAATGGCTTCACATTATAAAGAAACCCAAAAGGGATGATATATGCTCTATATGCTCCTCATCAGATGCAAAGTATACAAGGATTTCACCCATGAAAACTATGATGAATTTATCCGAGAACCCCCTGAATAAAGCATTTATCAACACAATTAACATAGATTGAGAATTATCTACAATAGATAACATTATAACAAACTTGAAATTTCCATGATGACTACAAAAAGATGTCTTCTGAATATCCTCACTCTTCACCTGCATCTAATGGTATCTTGACCATAGATTGATCTTTGAGAAACAATTTTCTCCCTTCAATTGATCGAATAAAGCATCAATCCAATCAATAGGATAATGGTTCTTCACTATCACATGGCTCAAGAAATGATAATCAATAAAAAAATTTAAACCACCATCATCCTTTTTCATTCAAAAAATGGTGCACCCAAGGTGATACACTTGGCCAAACAAAATCTCACCGCAACATACCATTAATTTATACTTTAATCTATCACAACTGATAGAGATACATCCTATAAGATAGATCATTATAGGAGACATATTTGGATATAAATCAATCCCAAACCCGATCTCCCATTGAGGGGGTAATGCTACAACCTACTACAGAAAGATATCAGGGTACTCTTCTAAAACCCTGTGACATACTAACTATTGAACTTATGAAAAACTCAGTATCAACTCATCCATCAAGGAATAAAAGTATGGATCACCCCTCCAACCCATATTAGGGTCTTCATTTCAAAAAAATGCCACTATCTGTCTATCACCATGAAGATGACCATGACCTACACCATCATCAATCTGATCCTTCTGAGGACCACCTACATGTTCTCACTCTCCTAACTAAGGATGAGGAGCATCTCAGGTCTATACTCTTCCTTCACCATCTCTTATCTATTGGTCCTAAACTACAACTCCTTTCTATTGTTCCATCAACAAAAATTTCCTCAATAAAGGAACCTAAAGAATAACTTGTGGTGTACACTGACTACTCAGAAAGGTCGTATACTCTCTCCACTAATGACATTGTCCTACAAAATAAAAACACATGTATTATCCCTTATCATAATTCTAAGAGTATCCACCCATGAAGAAAAGAGATGATGAGGGTCAGGACCTACCTCTGGCTAAAGAAAATCTCTTATGTATATAAAAATAGGAACCCTAAACCATATCCATAATTCATGAGAAATCCTAATGACTCCACTCTCATGATGATCCGGTTCTAGAAAAAAACCTCTAAAAAACCTCTTATCTCGCCAAAAACTCAAGATACATCTTCAGACTAAAAAATGTGAAATGAATATATATCTTTAGAAACAAAGCCTCCATAAAATGCCTCACCCTAGCCTCTTTATCTAGAAATAGATCTAAATCATATCAAAGAAATGTCCTAAAATGGATCCCAAACTCTCTCATGCTGGAACTCCACCATCGAAGGGTAAGCATCTCATGGAGACTGGCTACCTTAATGGTCGAAAAAAGAAAATTTTCTCATAAATGGTATCAAAACTTCACCCACAAGAATACTGACTCCTTGTGATCCCTAAGGAATAAGAACCACCACTTCATCACTAGTCCACACAATATCATCAGAGCCAATGAAACCAAGTTCTCCTTATGAGCATGGATCAAACTAAATTCTATCACAACCTTCTCCAACCAGTCTTCTATGATTGATTCTAAAATGGATACCTCATTCTTCTATGTATTCTGGCATTGAAACTCTCTGAGTGGCCTCCTACAAGTGTCATCATTGCTGACCTTGACTCTTCAGTGATCTTCTGGAACATCCTGCTGAATATCTATTATGTATACCTTATGAGGACATCAACCTGGAGCCATGCATGAAAAATAACACATTGTTAGATATTATAAATCTAGAATATGTAATCTTTAACATTAATTAATTAATTATTTGTTCTCTTATTAAGGCTATAATATATCCCGAGGTCTACCCATTTCAAACACAAGAGCAAAGAAGAATGATTCATTATCCTTTCCCAGTTCTCTTACCAATAATCAGTATCATTTCATTTAGTAGGCTAAGTGAACATAAGGTTGTGTGCATCATATCACTAGGGGACCTAAATACCCTTGAATCAACTGGTCTCTTATGTTTACATTGATTACTAAACTTAAAAGACATCATTTAACTACCAATACATGTAATCCCAATTTTTCCTAACTCCAAAATCCATCATATCCCTCAACCTAAAACTCTAATAACACTATTTCATGACCCCTTCCCCCCAAAGAGTGCCCCTATTAGATCAGTAATGAGAGATGGGAGATGTTGAATTCTTGAGTCCTACCTCTTGTAGGCCCGAGTTGGGTACTAGCATTGATGTTATAATAAACATACATATGGGAGGCATTGCCATCTAAGAGAACATGAATAGAAGAGAGATAATAAGGATACACAAATAAAAACCTTCTCAGACATATATATAAATAAATCACAAGTGAAAACATGAAATGACATACAAGAATATAACAAATTAATGGAAAAGTACAACTTCCAAGAGGTAAAGATGATAGCGACCATGAAGGTCAAACAACTTCTGCAAGACCATAGTCTTGTAATATCAAGCTCAATCTTCAACCTACTCTAATCAACTAGAAAAATAGCATATATATATTTGTGTGTGTGTGTAGGGTAAGAATAATAGTATACTCAGCAGGATCCTACTTAGTGCCTCTCAGAAAAAATATAATGAAATCATACTAAAGCACTGTGAATGATAGTGGGACTAACTTGTCACCTAAAATGGTATAATAAGTTCCCAGCCTCACCATGGATAACAATCAACAAGTATCACATACAATAGAGAATATAATATAATAATGAAACATCAAGGGTACCTCACTATAACTTCCCCACTTTCATGAAACTCTTCCCTAACTTCGCATTTCTTGAGCCATCTCTATCCCAAATAATTCAACCTCAAGACACATAGGAAAAGCATCAAAACATTAATCCCATGCATCATACCATCAAATAAACCCATCTATATATCTATATATAGTAAATGAGTGGGTTTTGAGATCCACCCAAGATCATATAAAATTTATCATACATTAAGTATTATACCTCAAGACATCACAACCTATACACTGAGTAAGTACCTCAGGTCACCAAATCCTATACACTTCTTACAAATAATAATCCTTTGGATAATATATCTAAAGACACATGTGTGTGAAATTACCATAAGCCATCCCATACCACTACACACATATATGGGAAACTAACTACCATGCACACCATCACAAGTAACTACCAAGGAAAGAGAGTGGGGGCCGAGGGGGTAGTCAACTATCCATCCTCCAACTAGGATATTGTTGAAAACACCCTCCTAGAGTCCATTGGGTGTCATTCGGCCTAACCGACATGGGTGGGGTAGCATATGAACTCAAAAAACATATATGATACAATATATCTCAAAACCACACTATGGGAACAACCTATTCTTAGACTCAAATGCATATACCATTGCTCGGAATCTTGGATTTCACTAATATGAGAAGATATCGTATAAGCACACAAGAATTTAAAATAACTACATTAATTAATTATTTCCCTTTTATCATTACCTTACATTAATTAATTAAGTATCCTTTAAATTAACCATTTAAATATTCAACAATACATTGCATTAATCATCAGAGTAAAGTCCATGCCCCCAAGAATAATCCAATCTGAGTCTACAATTTCTAAAGATTAACATATTTATAGCATTTTCATTCCATAAACACCAACCCAATAGGTTAATAATTATTTATTAAATATTTATATCATTATATAATTAAATTAATCTTGGAAACCCATCCTAAGCTACCACCAAAAGGAATAAATCAATCAAACATGTCTGGCCACCTCAAGCAGCGGGTAAAGTAATGTAGATAAAACAAGCAAGCTAACCGTTAGACATTAATATGATTCATGTCAAGAAAGTATCCAATTTTATCACATAAATGGGTATGCATAGATTCAAAAGGTCCCATCATATCTTGTTCCATCCCTAACTCCCTCATTCATATCCCTATGCATCTGTCCATCACATGTGTCCACTGTTCCCACATCATTCTGGCCTCCCTACGCCATATTACATCAGCCATCCCAGGCTCAACCATCCTAGATACATAACATGTAACATAATGAAGCTCACATAAAAAGATCATATAAAAGTTTCCATAAACAAACATAATTAACATGGAAATCTAGGACCTAAAAATGACATCATGTCTTCACACAAAACAGACACTTGTGACTCCAATTATAAGACACTCAATATTCTCAAGAAAATAGGCAACTCGTCCCCTTTCCATTATCTTTATCACACAAATAGTTTTTATTCTATCTTGAATTAACTAATTCATTTTTCATAGGTTAAAAATATGGACAAAACAAGATATAAACTATATCAAGATATTGAAATTTAAACATTTCCTTAACATCAATTTTGGTTACATTAAACTAGAGAAGTATCATTCTCATTTACATGCCTTTTCATCTCAAAATTTTCAATAATAATTAGCTTGATTCACATTATTTATCAATTCCATTAACATGGAATAAAAAATTTAATTAAGCATGAAGATTGAATCAATTTTATTTTCATAAAATTATATGAAACATATGATTTATTACAACATGCCTCTTATTTAATTCTTATGATAATTAATCAATTAATTTTGTATTTATTTTCTTTACCATTTTCCATCAAGAATAACTTATTAATCCATATCATAACAAGAAATGATAAAAAACATAACATTGATATCACACTATCTATAAAATCAGGAGGAAAATCATTATCATGTTAAAAAGGAACAATATGTGATCACTATAACCATTTATTTATAAATTTTGTTTAATAATTATTAGGTTAATTCCATTTTCATCCAAAGGAATAAACCATGATAACTTTAAATTTTATCATAAAAAATAAGAGAAGAAATGAATCTCATACCTCAAAGGTTTAAATGTTCTTCTCATGAGAACAGACAAATGTCATAGATCTAGAAAACACCTCCCATAAGAGCATGGATCACAACATATTGAATATGGAAGGATGTGATTAATCGCTATTGAAGGGATTCCAAAATTACCAAAGATAGAACCATGGATCACCTGATAAATGAGAGAAAATGCATATTTCTTGATAAATATTGAGGAGATGAAACTTATAAAGGAGCATTGCATAACATATTTTTTCAGCATGAAACCCTTTTACATCATGTAAGTATCTGGTTTTATGTTCTTCCAAAAAACATGTCACCTTGAACCCTTTGGACCTAATTTCTTTTACATCGTGAGGAACTATGTGAAATGGCCTCTCCTAAGTCATGAACTGAAAATTCACAATATAAATCCCTTACAAATCATGAATTCTCCATAATTCTATATTTCAGCTTCCAAACACCACCAGAATTTATCTAGACCACCTCTGAGTTCCTCAGATAATAGAAACACACAAAGGGTTGGACTAGATGAATAATTACCCTTACATTAGAAACCTATAAAAAATTATTATCCTTGTGAATACAAAATGAAATCTAGAGAGAAAATGAAAAACAGTTTTCCAAAAATATACTTCATTAAATAGCTTTGAGGGATCTATACATCACATGAGATCAACCACCTCATCACAGGAACAATGAAAAACCATTAAAAACAACAATATAATCATAAAAACTCTCTTAGGGGATATACCTTTCAAATGAGAGAAGGATTATCACAAATAAAAAAGAGGTAACCATCCCATATACTTGAAAGTTTAACATTCATAAAATGAACAACATTAAAATATAAGAGATAAACATAAAAAATATCAGGTTATTGAGTGAGAACATGTGAATCAGGTTCACAGGTTCTCTCTTCCACACCATCATTACACCATAATAAAAGAACAAGAGGAATATCATTCCCACACAAAACCTTCTCCAAGAGGAACTGGATCTCCACAAGCAGCTCTTCAAAAGTCATATCATTATTGAAATCCATCTCACCCTAATCAGTGACATGAGAGTCATCATGAATGTAATGATAGAGTTGTGATACACAAAAAAATACCTTATTTAGATCATATATGGGGGAAGTTATATTTGATACCCCATGACTCTAATATGATCCAACACATTGAAAGGCCCAAAAAACTAGGGAGAAATCTTACTCCCATAACCAGACCTTCACATCTCACAATGAGGAGTCACCTTTAGGAACACATGATCTCCAATGTTAAACTCTAGAGGTCTCATCCTATGATAAAAAAATGATTACTAGAGATTATGAACTACCTTCATCCTCTCATGAATTATTTGTACCATATCTGTAATGTTCTATAATATTTCCAACATAATAATTGATTCCTCTTCGACCCCTGTCCAACACAATAGAGAACCAAAAGTTTAAAGCATAAAGATTCAAAAGACACCATAACAATGTTTGAGGGAAAACTATTATTAAATGTAATCTTGACCAAGGACATGTGCCTCATCCAAAGACCTCTAAAATCCAAAATACAAGAGTACAATATGTCTTCAAAATTTTGGACGGTCTACTCTATCTGACCATCTGTCTGTGGATGAAAATCAGATCTAACGTATAACAAAGTTCCAAAATCATGTTGGAGACCTCCCCACACCCTGGAGGTAAAATGTGGATCCTAATTATAGATGATAATCCTTGGGACTTTGTGGAGTCATACCAACTCTTCCAGATACTACATTGAAAAAACATCCACTAATATTGACTCCTAGATCACTATAAAGTGTGATGATTTCATCAAAATATCTATTATCAACCATATATCATCATAACCTCCATGATATCAAGGTAAACTAGTAACGGATTCCATCGATATGTCCTTACACATCCTCTAGAAAACATCTAATGGATATATAAAACCACTAAGAAACATTTTCTCAACTTTCACCATTTGGAAGAACAAACACTAAGAAAAAAGCTCTGTAACTACCCACTTCAACCCTGGCCACTAAAAATGACTTATCAAGTCTTAGTACATCTTTTTAAATTCGAGATACAACAAAAAATGTGAGATATAGAACTAAAAAATAACCATAACATGCATCATTGATGGAATAAAAAACCTTCCCTATAATAAAAACTTGATGTTTTCCATCCTCACACAAACCATTAGGGGCATCATAAAAAAAACTCAGTCTCTCTAGAACACCACCTCAGAATACCCCAACTGAGACTCCTCCACCCACTACCCCAAATATGATTGCACTATCATATGTTAATGACAACCTCTACCTCCAACCTATCCCATATATGGATGCTTCACTAAGAGTTCCTCCATCATTCTATAGGAATCTCTTGATTCACGTACATAATCACTACATGACTTCCTTCCTAGTGCATCTTCTACAACATTTCAATTTCATAAATTATATGAAATATAAAAGCCTTAATACTATAATAATTCCATCCACTAATGCTAAATCATGTTCAATTTTCACTAGGAGAAGATATACCTTAGGCTCTTATGGATTGTACAAACCAAAAAACACTCGACAATAGGTAATATCTCTATAACTTCAAAGAAAGAAAACTTTCACCAAATAAAAATAATGGGTGGCATAGTTACTCACATGGGTACATAAATTTCAAGAAGCATACAAAACAATTTATCTATAATTTATCATAAAAAATCCTAATACAAGACATGAATCATCATAAAAAACCTAAAATGGGACTCCCTCCACTGAAAAAAAGGATTGGATTGCAAAGCAACTTCTTCTTTAGGTACTAGAATGATTCTTGAAACTTGTTGGACCATAATAATGCCTAATAATTTTTGGTCTAGGATATCATAGGATTCACAAAATAAGATCAATCATATGAAAACCTCATATAATAACCTATAATACTATGGAAACCTCAAAAAATTTCCACTATCTTGGGGGATTACAAAGAAACAACCACCTATATCATTGAATGATCAAAAAAAAATCCTTGTTAGGACATTAAATTCCCTACTAAATGGACTTGAAGATCCTATAAATCACACTTAATTTTTTTTAAATAGTTTATCATGATGAAGAAATCCCAAGATAGTATGTAGATTCTCTGAATGACCCTCTTAAGATGTGGGGTACACAAAGATTTCATCGATTAAAACCACCTTGAAGTTATATGGGAACTCTATAAAAAATGAAATCATTAAACCCATGAACACAGTTGGAGACTTCTTCAGACTAAATGGAATTAAAAAAACTCATAATTCCCTTGAATAAAATGGAAATTAGTCTTATGAATATACTCATCCTTCACCTACATAATTTAATATCCTGACCATAGATTGATCTTTGAGAACGAACTTTATCCCATCACCTGATCAAATAAATCATCAATCCATAGAATAGGATAGCAGTTCCTCACTATCATAGGGTTCAAGAAATGATAATCAATTCAAATATGTAAACCACGATTATCCTTATTCATGAAAAAATTGGTGTACCCTAAGGTGACACACTTTTCCAAACAAAACCTCATTGGAAGACATCATCAAGATGTACTTACAGATTTTTCCAGACAAAATTCTCTTTATTATATGGATATATCAAGATAAGAGACATGCCTGACTATAGGTCAATACAAAAATCTATCTCCCATGGTGGAGGTAATTCTACAACCCCCTATGGAAATGAATCAAGTACTCTTTTACAACCATGGGTAATAATGACTATTGAACTTCCGATGAACTCTGTATCATCTCATCCATCAAAGAAGATAAGGAGGAAACATGCCTTTGGCCCATCCTAGGGTCGTGATATCTAGAAAACACTGTTGGATATCCAATATTATGAAGCTAACCATAACATTATTTGTTGGCTCATTGGTTTCTCAATGGAGGAACCTAAAGTTGAATAATTGGTGCATGCTGACTACTCATAAAGGGTGGACACTCTTTCTACTAATAAATTAGTCTCCATAAGAAAAAAAATGTCTGATCTCCTGATATAGGTATAAGAGATACCATGCCTGGAGAAATGATATGGTGATGGATGAGGCCTATCCTTGGTTGACTAGAATCTCTACTATATATGTGACTAGGAAATGTAGACTACATCTCTAATTCATGAGGAGTCCGGATGAATTTCCTCTCATGATGATCCGATTTTGGCCAGTGTCCTTTCAATAACCTCTACTCCCTCAAGAACCTCAGGATACCTATTTTGCATAAATAGGGTGAATTTTCACTAGATATTAGGACAAAAATAGAACTCAAAATGCCTTTACCTAGGATCCTCATCTAGAAATAGGTCTGAATCATATCACATAAGGGTCTTAAAATGAATCCCAAACTATCACATGTTGGAAATTCCCTATCAAAGGGAAAGTAGCTCTTGGAGACTAACTGCCTTCACCGTCAAAGAAAGAAACTATACTCAGAACTTTTCTTAGAAATTCTCCCACTATATTGCTAACTCAACATGATCCATACAGAACAAGAACCTCCATTTCATCACTTCTCCACACAACATCATCACAACCAATGATTCCCAGTGATCTTTCCAAGCATATATATAAATGAAATCTATCTCAACCTCCTCCATTCAGTCTTCTATAAATGAGTCTGAAACAAATCTCTCTTAATTCTTTAGACTCTGAAACTTAAAACACTCAGAGTGTCATCCTCTAAGTATAATCTTCACCGACCTCTAATCTATTGTGATCTTCTAGCACATCCAGTTGAACATCTTCAACATGAACCCTATGAGGTCATCGACATAGAGCCATTCCTACAGAAATAAAAAACTATTAGAGATCCTAAAAATGAAATATGGAATATTTGACATAATTAATTAATTATTTTTCATCTTGTTAATGTTGTCACATATCCCTAGGTCTTCCAATTTCAAAGATAGGTGTAAATAAGAATGATGCATCATGATTTACTGGGTCTCTACCCCAAAATGAGTATCACTTCCTTTAGTATGATTAGTAAACATAAAGGTTTATGCATCAGATCTTAGGGGGGCCTATATAATCATTTCTCAACTGATCTCCAATGTTTAAATTAATTACTAAACTTAGATAACATCATTTCCCTGCAAAATCATGAAATCTCACTATGCATAACTAAAAATTTCATCCTATACCTCAATATGTACCTATGTCACCACTCTGTCATGAACCACTCATCACAAAGAGTACCCCTCTTGGGCTGGCAATGAGGGAAGGGAGATGGTGACTGCCAGAGTCCTACCTCTTATAGGTCATTGGTTGGGTACTTGCACTGAGGGTATAATAAAATATATATGGGAGGAATTATCCTATAAGAGAATATACATAAGAGAGATATAAAAAGGATACACCAATCAAAACCTTCTTAGAAATATATATAATGAAATACAAAGTGAAAACAAGAAATACCATACAATACTATAACAATAGAATGTAAAACTATAAATACCAAAAGGTAAAGAAGATAGTGACCACAAATCTCAAAAAACACATATAGAACCATGCACTAGTAATATTTATCCCAATATCCAACCTACTTTAGTTGACCTGAAAAATAGTTTATATATATGTAGGATGAAGATAACAATATACTTAGTTGGATCCTCCCTATTGACTCTCGTGAAAATGATTAAAAAATAATTCTAAATAACAATGAACAATAGTGAAACTAACTCGTCACCTAAATAGGTAAACATTGTTTCCAACCTCATTATGTATAACACTCACCAAGTATCACATACATGAGAACATATAATATAATAATGAAACATCAATAGTACATCAATCTCTCTTCCACACTGGTTTTCTACCCTACCCCAATGTCAAACATCCTGATCCATATCTCTCTAAAATAATCCATCCCAAAGACACCTGGACAAAGCATCACAACATGAAACTTATGCATCACATTCACCCTATTTTAGATTTGATATGAACTCAAATCCTCTTTCTTATTATTTCAGTTTCCCTTTATATATCGTTCTTTATTTTGGTGTAAGCTCATTCACCCTATTTTCAAAGAATTGGTATGTTATTTTTTTTTCTTATGATCTACTTTAAATTTGAAGATGATATTGTATATAGATTAATCTACATACTTAAGGTAGGTGGTCTAGCTATTATCATTAAAGTTTATGATGTTTTCATAGTTTATCCATTGAACCGCATGCGATCCATTGTAGTGCATCTCTTTAATATGTGTTCTTACATTAAAAATAATTATAAACACATTGTTATAATATTATATACCATTGTTATGTGTTTAGTGGGTGTCAACCTCTATCATAGCAACCCATTTGGGTGCTCTAAATTAAATTTCCTCTCTTATGTAGTTTTTTAAATATCCAAACACCTGTAAAGTGTTTGTCTTGGATTGAAAATGGATTTTCCCACATGTATGTATATATATATATATATAATTTTTCAATGGATTAGAACACCTTATAAGTGTCTGTCTTGACCTTTAATTGAATTTTATTTCTTAATCATTTAAATAGATTGATTATAGTGAATGATAATTTGTGGAAGGGACATGCCAAGTGATGCGTTATTTGTTATTATTATGGATTATATGAATAGTTACACCCTTTAATATATTAGGCTTTATGGTTATAATGTTAAAGAGTTGAAAACTCATTTTATTATTATTATTATGATTAGGTCATTGATATTGGTAGTGGAATGATGGTTAATAGACTTTTGGAGAATGACGTTTCACTCTCCCTTACATCAAGTATTGATAAAGACGTCTCTCACCAATATATTTTTATATGGATGATGGTAATTTCATTCCAAATTCCCTTTCTTTAGGTGTTAGGCATGATGTCTCACCCCACCTATCTTGAGTGTTGAGAATAGTGTCTGAAATTCACAATGAGATTCAGGGAATGCACCCTTAACTTGATTCCATAGGATTATTAGACTGATTATAGATGCTTGAGTTACGTCCCGAGTCCATCCAACACCAAGTATTCTTGTATATTCCTACTTATGTCCTCACATACTAAGTCTATATGGGTGTATACAATATATAACACCATATATATATATATGTGTGTGTGTGTGTGTGTGTGCATGATTATTATATATATATGTGGTTACTGATCAGACACTTATGTCGGCTTATGCCGAAGCAAGTAGAGATAGCCAGGTGTCCTATAGGAACCTAAGTCATCTGTTATTTATGTATTGAACATTGATTATTATTCCTTATATTTGAACACTGCTTAGATTTTCACACTTCTTGGATCATTTCTAGACACCGTTGGTGGTAGCCTGCTGAGTTTATCTCACACCCTATTCGGGACACCTTTGGTATCTGATTAGACCTTATGTATATATTTATAGATAAGATTAAGATCTCTGATTCTGATTTTTGATAAAATTTACTTATCCTATAGATCATTGGAGCAGAGGACTAAGCATATGATATTGATTCTAGTGGAGAGGTCTTTTGGAGTTTTTGTATTTTTTTGTATAGAATGTTGTATATGCTTGTACCGTGTTTCCCATTTTGGTATATTAGAATAATATGAAACCATTTTATATGATTTGGTCTATTGTATTTTTATATTATCATAATTTCGTTCCTATTTACTCATATGTGGTTGTTTATTATCTTTTTTTTCGCCGTTCCATATTTTTAGATATGATTTCTCTATCTATTTTCTGTTGTTTATTGTATATATAGTGCCACTCTGATATGAGGTTATAGTCTCCCCATTACATCACAATACACCCTCACTACTAGTCAGAAGCCTCTAGCATATATGGATTCCTTCTTGAGGCCATGTAACCCCCCCCCCAAATCGAGGGACCAATTGAGTGGATCCTAGGCCGCAAAATTACAAAGTGGCATCATAGCTTTATTTTAAATTTCATTTATGTTTGGATATTATACTAGAGACTATGAGATTATGTAATTTGGTAATGAGTCTTTTCCTGGGAATAGCTATGTCAAGTACAGGGGAAACCCAAATTACCTAGGATGGGTTATTGCTGTTATTGAATTATTCTTGTTACAGTTGATAGAACTTCATCGCTGGGTGATGAACATGTCTTATGATGTTATATTTATTGCTTTTATTGATATAATTTTTTTTTCTTGGAATATTAAGGAAAAGAAAATAGTATCTCATGAATCTTTATAGACACCTCTGGACTAACATGCCATGCATTTTTTCCATTCCACTTCTAATTTCTGCATGCATTTTCATGTTGCATCTAGTTAGTGCCCTGATTATTATATATTAAAATGTGTTGAAATTTCATTCAAGTAGAATATAATTGTACTAATTAAAGTTCCAACATCCATATAAATGGGGTTTTCTCACATAGATTGGCGAGGAAACCTTAATTATCCAATTATACCATAATTTGGGTTTTGGACCTACTGGTTCTAGACTATGATATATGTATTATATATATATACAAGACTACAAACTCTGACGAATTTAAATCCTTAAAAGGAAATGGTTACCGCTAGATGGGATGCCAATTGTAATTTTAAGGGTGATTTTATCTATACCTTACAATTGAAACTCCATATATCAGAACCTCTATCATGTTATAAGAGACCTAAACCCAAATCCGGCCTTATTAGTGAGTAGTTGGGAGTCTCTTAAGTACTTATGGACTTCTATGGTCTTTTACTATTCCCCTTGACCTAGATTTTGGAGTGGGTAGAGAGTTGATATATTTTCAATAGGAAGTTTTCATACCTATACTTTTTATCTATATATAATTATAACAAAAATTATGTTCTCTTATAAAAAGTGTATTTGGCATTGTAGAATCATGCCACCATGAAAACCTCCATTCATACACCAACAAGGCAGTGATGAACATGAACTAGAGGTTGTGGGCCCTGAGCCCCAAGTGATTCCTCCTCCAATGCCACCTATGGAACTACATGTTATTCCCTATATTGGAACCGATGCCAATTATGGAGAATTATTTTTTCCTATGATGAAAAATATGCAAGGTATCTCTTAACCTTCCCCGAATATGGAAGAGTTGACTCATGAGTTCCATAGTACCATCCTCCCAACTTTTTAGAAGATGACAGACTGTATGCTATATAATCATGGATGGAGGCCAAGATTTCGATTTCCAAGAATCTGGAGATACCTCCAGAGAGATGGTTTAAACTCGATACTTATATGCTACATGGTTACGCTATGTGATGGTGGTATGTTATTACACAGATAGAACTATGTATATATATGATCTTGGAGGTCATCTTGATGATATTTTATGACTACTTATTTCTAAAAACTCTAAGGGATGATTGGGCTAGAAAGTTTATAATATTTTAGTAGGGATCCATCTCTATCATGGAGTATTTTGATCATTTAAATATGCTATATTGGGTCACACTAACTATAGTGGGTGATAATATTATGAACACTAGGTGATTAAAGGATGGGTTGGTATACGTCATCCGATCGCAATTCAATGTTTTTGGATGATGAATATTTCTAAGATAATCAATTAGGACCTCATTTCTAAGAGGGATTTAAGGAAAGGTTATGGTGTGATCCATGGTGGTTGAACACCTAAATCTATTAGTGTTTCTTCTTTTGGATGAAAACATCATTTCAAGGATTCTCATGGAGGTAGTAGCAGTCAAAACAATCATGCTAACAAATTTATAATTTTTTACCAGTGTGGGAAGATGGGACACACAAAACCTCATTGTATGCGAGATCTAATGGAATATAGAAGCTATGAAAGGATGGGAAATATCCAGAACTTCTACTGGACCATTCCATTAGAGTCTAGTGTGTGTGTATCTAACCATTCCCCACCTTTCAGATTAGGTCCAATAGTATCTTTCCAAGAAGGTAGCTAGAATACCACCAATCACTTAGGCTAATGTGGGAGTTGAGGTAGAGGTAGTTAGACTTAGTACTTACATTTCCAGCAGAGTATGATTTCTTAGGGTAGTCTGGCAATGACTTAGGGCCATGGTATGAGATAGAAAAAATGCAATGTAATCGATGTCAGAGGATCAGAGATCTTGAACTTATACTATATTAGGTACTATTATAGTATCCCCTACTTTAGTGTCTTATTTATTTGACCCACGCATAACAAAATCTTTTATATTAGAGGAAATTATGGAGACTATAGGCCTCGAGATAGAATATTACCATGGTGTTATGACACTCGATACCCCATTGGGTATCTGATCAAAGATCATTCATCATTGTAAGGATTTTATCATTAAGATAGGAAGATATCTCTTAAAGTGGGATATTTTTTTCCTCTACATGATTGGTTTTGATGTAATTTTATAGATAGACTGGTTAGTTCCCCACAAAATACATATAGACCATTAACACTTAAGGGTGGTGTTTATATCACCAGAGAGCATTAGACTCATGCATAGGGGAGAATGGTTTATCGAAGCTACATTATTTGGACATGGTCATCAGGGGTTTGGTGGTGTAAAAACCTATATTTTCAATCTCTTCTTACATTATCATGGGATGTGACCCACTATTTTGGCTTTAGTGGTGGATCCTTACAGGATATCTTATTTGATGACTTTTTTGGCCCACCTCTAGTGAGAGTGGTAGAATTTACTATTAATTTAGTGCAAGGTGTAACATGATTGAACATTCATCCATATAGGATTGAAACTATAGAGGTTCTAAATATCAATAAATAATTTTAGGATCTGGATGAAAAATGATCTATACACCCCAAAACATCTCTTTGGGGTTCATTAGTCCTTTTTTCAAAGAATGTGGATGGTACCCCCAAGATTTGTGTGTATTAGCATCGATTGAACCTACTCATGGAAAAAAATTGGTATAAAATACCTTGAATAGAAGGCCTCTTAAATCATCTACGAGGAGTGAGAGTGTTTTCAAAGATTTATTTGAGGTTGGGCGATCATCAGGTGCATGTTAGGTGTTCTGAAATACCTCACATAGGTTTTAGGAGCATGTATGGTATTTATGAATACCTGGTGATGTCATTCAATCACATGAATGAGCTTTTTGTTTTCATAGATCGAATGAATTGAGCTTCCACCCATATCTGGACTCATGCATGGTAGTATTTGTGGATGATATCTTAGTGTATTCTTGTTATCAACATGACCATGCCAATCATCTAGAGATCTTTCTAAATAAAATGAGGCATCGTCAGCTTTATGTTATGATCAGTAAATGACACTTTTAGGATTGATAAAAACTACTTATTATTTCATATTATCTCATATTCATGAGTTTTAGTAGACCCAAAGAATGTGGGAGATTTAGTTTCTATTGATCAGCCCAAGAACGTATTCAACATAGAAAGTTTTTTAGGTCTAGCTAGATATTATAGACACTTAATCTAGGATTTCTCATGCATTAATATGAATCTGAATGGTCTAACAAAAAACGGTGTGAAATTGCAATGGTTAGAAGCTTGTGAAGCATCCTTTTAGGAGTTGAAGGGAATATTGAATTCAACACTGATCCTAATTCTACCAGATCCAGGAAGAAGCTACATTATTTATTGTGACCCAATAGGTATTGGGCTGGGAACTATTTTTATGTAAGATGAACTAGTCGTAGCTTACATGACTTATCTATTGATTCCTCATGGTAAAAATTACTCAACACATAACCTTTATCTTGATGTGTTTATACATGATTTATACTTTTGGAGGCATTATTTACTTGGAGAACACCTTATAGTGTTCATGGATAAAAAAAATCAATTAAATTTGTTTGAAACCTGCTCTAAATCTTAGGAAACACAGATCGGTTGAGTACCTACAATCCTTCTATTTAGAGCTTACATACATAACTGGAAAAGGAAGTGATGTTGACAATGATCTGAGTTGGAAGACTCAGACATAAGCGGTTTAGGAGGCCAGTGTAGAATGAAAAATCATTTATTTTTTAAGATATTGATGTTGAGGTTTATAAGTATTATGGATAGAACATCCTATCTTCTTTAGATGTGACCTCTAGCCTTCTAGAATGAGTGAGAATGAGGCAACTCTCTGCTAATGAGGGATTATTCCTAATGAAAAGTATCTCAGATATCGATTAATCTCTTGTTTGGACAGTGGATAAGAATGGGACCCTTTTTTTCAATGGAGTTTTTAGGTCCTAAAAGACACTAGAGAGGAGTTGATGTTGGAATTTCATGCCTCTGCATGGGTGGTGAATACCATTTTTACCAAGATATATTGAGACTTACATCATCAATATTGGTGTCCTTGTATGAAATGTGATGTTTTTATATTTATCACTCGGTGTTCCAACTATTAGTAGGCGAATGAAGAACATCTGTGACTGATAGGACTTTTATAGCCATTATCTATTCCCAAGTGGAAATGGCATGATGTTTCTATGAATTTCTATAACGGTTTACACATATAACCTCATGGAAACAATACAATTTGGGAATTTTTTGATCATTTGATGAAGTTCACACACTTTTTACCTATTCAATATACCTTTTAAATAGATGATGTTGGGAGGATATATGTCATAGAGGACGTACATATTCATGGAGATACTCATTATATCAGATCTGATAGGAATTATCTCTTTACATCTCAGTTCTATTAGGGGTTGCAGAATGCATTGGGGACATAGGTTCTTATGATCATGTCCTATCAGCCTCAGACAGAAAAATAAAAAGAGTGCATGATTCAGTTGTTAGAGGACATGCTCCATGCATGTGTCCTTGAATATGGGGGTTCCTATGTGAAACACATACACATTGTTGTGTATTCTTAAAATAATATATTTTTAGGGTACTATTTAGATTTCTCCTTATGAGGGATTATACGGTTGGATATGATGATCACCTATGTTCTAGCTAGATGTAGGGGAGGCAACATTTATTGGACCATGTATTTTCTAAGAGACATCAGAGTAGGTCCAGTTGATCATAAAGAACATTTGGATAGGTAATCCTAGACAATAGTTTTATGCCAACCGATGCCAACGACCTCTTGTGTTTGAGGTGAGAGGACCAGTTTGGGAAATAAATAACACTGAGAGGGGGGTGAATCAGTATTGGGGACATTTTAAACCAATTCCAACTTTTATCCCTGTACCTTTTGACCTGTGAGGATCTTGATTATCTTATTCTGTTTTCCCTGTCGCTAGAAATAATAGAAAGCAATACAAATATGCACACAATATTTTTACAAGGTTCACCACTCAATAAGAGTAGCTATGTCCTTTCCATGAATGGATATGACCACTGCATGTATTCTCCATTATAATGTGATATTCTTTTACAATGGAGTGGCTAGGAAAACAGCCCACTAGCTAGTGTGAGTGCCTACACTTTTGAGGGGGGTGGGAAACGATCCTCTTCCCTGGAATGGTGATAGCCTAGTCCAACTTGCAGCCTCTAGCTGGTTCTTTATACTACCTATAGAGATAGTATTCTACCTTCTTCAAAATTTAGGTTCTTCTCTTGGCCTTCTTTAATACTCTTCACTTGATTACTTGCAAAGCAGTAGGCAAGAAATTATTCCTTCTTTCCTTATCATCTTTTCTAGTGCAACACCAACTGAACTAGGCATCTTCTTTCTTCTTATTAGTGAAACAACCAAATTCACTAAAAATTATTCTCTCTTCTTGTATAGAATCACATATACCAATGTGATTATTCAGGCTGTGAATATCGGTTCATTCGGCATCATCTGAATTAAGCTTCCCTAAATAATTGTAGGCTTCAATTGGGCATACTCTATTCTTCCTTTTCTTCTTCTTCTTCTTCTTATCTTCTTTATATGCAGCAAACCTGTAAGCTGCACACTATTCTTCTTCTTCTCTTTCAGTGAAAAATCATCTGAACTGATCCCTTCTTATTCTTCTTCTTTCTATAATCACAAGTTCTCTTAGTGATTGTCAAAAAAATGAATTATAGATCAACTTAGCATCATCTTAGATGAACAGAAGCTGGTAAGAACTTCTAGAACAACTCACAACTTTCACGCCAATCCTTACTTGCGTTCCAACCTGCTTGGGCGCCTCCCTACTTGCACGACACTCATCTTGCGCGTCACCTACTTTCTTTCCACAACTTACACGCCACAACTTGTGCGCCACTATTGTGCACAACTCACAACTTGTGCACCACCTTTGTCTTATACACATCCCAATTTTTGAAACCACCTCCCTGATTGCATGCATCTTTCAACTTTTGCGACAAAACTTGTGCGGAAAAACTTGCGTGGTAAAACTTGTGTGGAAAAACTTTCATGGAAAAACTTGCGCAACTCCCTACTTGCGCGACTTCCTACTTGAGCGCCTTATAAATAACCCTAAGCCTACGCACCGCCCTCTACTAATTGCGCAATCAGAGAACCTTCTCTTACTTGCGCAATTAGAGCTCTAATTTTCTCATAAGTGTTGAGCATGGAAAAATGAGAGGGCTAGTCGTCTATTAATAGGAATTTTGGTGACTTGCGTGCCACATACAGTTGCGCGCCGTTCCTACTTGGGCGCCGCTCCATCACTTGCCCGCCGCTCCATCATTTGCGCTCCATTCCTTCACTAGTGAGTCAATTTTTTTCCTTATCATATTTTGATATGATTATTTTGGAATATGACTTGCACGCAAAATACATTTGCATGACAATTATACTTGCGCGCCACACTTGGGCACCACTTATACTTGTGCGCCACACTTGCGCGTTACTTATTGACCTGCACGCCAATCTTTAACTTGCGCGCCACCTTATTTCCTTTGTTATATTTTGATGTGATGATCTTTGAAATATGACTTGCGCACAACATACACTTGCACGCCAATACTTGTGCTCCAATACTTGCGTGCCACTCTTGACTTGCAGGCCACTTTTTGACTTGCGTGCCACTTTATTTTCTTTTTCATATTTTGATTGGATGATATTTGAAATATGAATTGCGTGCCACTTATACTTGCATGGCAAAACTTGTGCGCCACACTTTGACTTCAGCACCACTTTCTTCCCTTTTCCAAAATCACTTCTTTACATTTTCAGATTTTCAGGCCCAAAAATTTGGCAAACACTGGAAAATGGCACCACCTTAAACTGTTCTTTTGTGATGCCTCCAGATGATCTGTTGCTTTATCATTTCTCTCTTCACTGATTCCCACAACCATTCCGTATCTTTCATCATGAACTCTGATATTGTGATATATATCCTTTGATAGATCAACATTAGCATCTTCAGAGTTTAGTCCATTCTTTTTGGAATATGAATTCCAAAGTACTTCTTTATCCTCACTTCAAATCCTCAATTCCTTTTGGAGTGTTAATTCTAAAGAACTCCAATCATCTCTCTTCATCCAAAAGTGGAGGCTTGAAGCTTCTTCAATTACCTTCAATATTGAAGATAATGTATCACCTTTGATACGTGTATCTGGAACTTTAAGAACAGTGCTAAAATCATCTGATTTCAAGGAAATGTGTAATTCATGACCTTCTTAGAATTCCAAGCCCTTCCACACTCTCTCTTATTCTTCATACATCATTCTCTACTTCATTCAAATCATATTATTCTTTTATTAAAGTAATATCTCGCATGGTTCTCATGCAATCGTGAAGCATTGCATAGTATTCCTTAAATCCTCATTCTTCTTGCGTCATCCTTGGATGGATGATACGTCACAATTATTCATTGTTGTAAACAATGTGTCACCTTTGAAAAAAGTTCTTTGAACTTAGCATCAGTGCAATAATCGTCTGAATTAATCTTCTTAAATATTTTCTCATGTATGACATCCAATGTTATAATTCCATAACAATTCTCCAAGCAACCTCACTTTAGCCAATCTCCACTAACTATATAGTCCTTCTTCATCTCCTTCTTCATTTTGACGAGTATTGAGAACTGTTGAAAAAAAATACAATCTTCATACACAAAGTGGTCCCGACATGAGGTTTTAGATTGTGTTTTCTTATTGAGTCTCACCCAGGTTGGGCCATTGACGTATTCAGAGGCAGGGTAAGATGTCTCTTCGATTAGTTGAACCATTTGAGGTTTCGACAAGAATCAGACCAGTGGCTTACTAGATAGCACATTCACATAGATACTGTTCTATGCATGATGTCTTTAATATATCAGAAATTCACTATTATTATCCATTACCATTGTACTTATTCCATCCTGATGAGGCTAATATAGAGATAAATACTTCTTTTTTGGAGTACCCAGTGCATATTGTGGATCAGAGCATGAAGATACTCCGAGGAAGGTTGGTTCCATTATTATAGATGCTATGGCAACAAAAATGAGTACAAGATTAGACCTAGGATTAGGAAGATTAAATATGAGTCTAGTGGCCATAAATTTTCTCAGACGATACCTATTTACCCAGAGAAGGCTAACTCAGGGACGAGTTGATTTTAGGAGGGGAGGTTGTAATGACCCGAATTTTTTCAAAGGTATGACTCAAATTTTTTTTTGGTTTGAATATTTCATATCCTCCTATTAAATGTGTAATATAAACTAATAAAGGTTCTAGATGTGTCTGAGGTTCATCCAGATCCCAGAGCTATGAGAATTGGGAAAACAGAGTAGGATTCACAGTTAGCGTACAATTAGTACTAACTATCTCGAGTAACCATATAGGTCACTCAGTGGCCTACTAGAGGCCTCATGGTTTTTCTAGAACCATTTGAGCTGAGGCACAATCCATAGATAAAATTTCATAAATCTTGATAGAGAAATATCACACAGTTTTCACATGGTTTGGAAAACCGTGAGGACAAACCATGCGAGGTCACTCCTCAGATAGTGAGGTGATCACGACCAGTGCATGATTTTCCCAACCATGAGACCAAACCTTATGACCCCTATTTTTAAGTGGAAATGACCCTTTTTACATTAATGAACCTAAACACTCACTCTTCTCTTTTCCTCTACTATTTCCAATGGCTAAATCATCCATTTTTCGCTCATGGCTTCCTCTTCCTCCCAAGTTTGGGATCATGAGTACTCGCTCCTTATAAATCCAAATAAAGCATTGATAGAATCATTGGGTCCACCTTGGTAAGAACTCAGATCCTATTACTTCTTATTTCAGTTTATTTTTCCATCTCTTGATCTATTTTGGTGCGATCTCATTCACCCTATTTTCAAGGAATTTTTCCATTTTTTTCTACCAATGTACTTGAAATCTAAATTTGATATTGGATAAGGATTATTTTATGACGGTAAGGTAGGTGATATAGTTGTTTTCTATTAAAATTAAAGTTGTTTTCATAACTTCTACATCATGAGGCATGTTTTCCATTTCCACACATCACCTTAAAACATGGTATTTCTTTCCTAATAATAATACGCATGTTGTTATACTCATGTAGAACCTTGGTAAGTGTTTAGAGGGTACTGACCCAGATCATAGACACTAATTTTCAGCTGTTGAATGAAATAAACCTCTAACGTAATTGTTTTAATAGCCAGACACCGCTTAAGTGTTCAGATTGGATTGGAAATGGATTTTCCTTTGTATATATATAATTTTTCAACAAAACATTACAACCTTTAAGTGTTTATATTGACCTTAAATTGAATTTCCTTGATTAATAAATTAAATGTATTGATTCTACTAAATGATAATGAGTGGAAAGTCCACACGAAGTGGTGGATGATTTTTTTTGTTATAATGTCTTATAATAACTATGACACCATTTGATATATTATGATTGTTGATTATAATGTTAAATAGGTGGACCCATATGTTATTATTATTATTATGATTAGACCATTTATATTGGAAATGGAAAGATGGTTAAGAG
This sequence comes from Viscum album, assembly GCA_963277665.1. Classification (NCBI taxonomy): domain Eukaryota; kingdom Viridiplantae; phylum Streptophyta; class Magnoliopsida; order Santalales; family Viscaceae; genus Viscum; species Viscum album. The sequence goes on along the minus strand of OY728130.1, from coordinate 2,099,860,862 downwards.
AATTATTGATCATGATATTTCATGATCCCTTATATCAGGTGTTGATAAAGACGTCTCACACCGTTATACTTGTATCTGAATGATGGGAATGATGTTTTATGTTCCCTTGCTTTAGGTGTTGGGAATATAAACTCACCCAACTATCTTGAGTGTTGAGAATGATGTCTCACATACACCATGATTTTTAGGGTGTGTACCCTTTTCTTCAGCCTATAGTCTTGTACGACTGGTTATGGATGTATGAGTTATACCCCATGTCCCAAAAACACCTATTATCCATGAATATACCTACTTATGTCCTCATATACATTGTACATATACATTTATATATTATATAACTATATATATAATTGATTACTATATATATGGTTACTAATCACACACTTCTACAAGCCAACGAAAAAGTAGGTAGAGCCAACCAGGTGTCCTATAGAAACCTGAACCGGCTATTATTTATTTATCTAGTGTTGATTATTATACAATATATATGCACACTTCTTAGCTATGTACACTTATTGGATCATTTCTAGACACTATTGGTGGTGGCCTACTGAGTTCATCTTAGACCCTAACCGGGTCGCCTTTGGTACTAAAGTAGAAATTATGTCTGTAGGTATAGATACGGTAAATCTCCCTACTACATATTATTGATTCATTTTACTTATACTATGATGTATGGGAGAATAGGATCGAGCGTATTCTTGTGATGGTACTGGAGTAGTCTTTTGACCTTTTTTTTATTTTTATAGCATGTTGTATATACCTATCCCATATTTACACTTTTTGTATATTAGAATTATCTAAAATCATTGTATATGACTCAACCTATTGGATTTTGATATTATTACTATTTCTTGGTTAATTATGGTTATATAGTTATTTATTATATTTGTTTTTGTTGTTCTATATGTTTATATATGCTTTTGGTATGTACTATTTTTTATTTATTGTATCTTTTGTTCCACTCTGATGTAAGGGTATAGTATCCCTACTATACCACCTTACACCCTCGCTGCTAGTTGGAAACTTATGGTATATGAGAAGGTGCACTTGAATCCATTTGAACCACCGATTTGGGACACCTACTGAGTAGATCCCGAGTCAGGATGTTACAATTCAGAATCCATATAACAAAACTATTCAAGAAAATTTGACATCCTCAATGTTATGTCACCATGTTTTGTACCATTTCTCAAATAAGGAATGTGACACTTAATTCCCAAACCTTTTGATATCCCAAACCCTGTGACTCAAAAACATAGGGGGTAGGGCTTGAGCTTCCCAACTAAGTGATAAATTGACCTAGGGTCCCAAAACCCTTATTGGATAGATTTATATCAACTTACCACTTCATTTTCCAAACATTTGTGTATTATAAAACATTTCATGGCCCATGGAAAAGAGTAAGGACCCCCTTTACATGACCATTCATGTAATCCCTATGGCCTCATTCATAAGGGATTTTAGTTTATAACTAGAGGTATATCCTCCTAATAGGAATAGAACTCTGATACTAGTGAGCCCTAATAACACCGTATAAGAACCTAACACCTCTGGCTATTATGGATCATCCCCAATATGTTTTCTATATTTCATATTCATTGATTCAAACTTCTTGGTTGTGAATTAATCAACCCAAACTCCAACTATCCAGGTGGAATTTACTTCCCTAATATTTTATTTTCACCAAACCATCTCCAAAATATTTCTTGTCCCTTGTAAAAGAGTGAGAAATCTTGTTTTTGACCATGATAGAAACACATAAAGGATTTGACATACCAACCAAGGGCGTATCCTACTTATAGAAAAGGAACTCCAATCCTCATGATCCCTGAAAGAATCATGATGGAACATGGCACCTTACGGTGTTTTGGGTTATCCCTAGCATGTTTTCACCATATTCTATATTCACCAATCACACCATTGTTTCTGGACTTTAAAATGAATAGAATTTTCATGTCCTTACCGCATGATGTTAAACTACTGGTAAGACATACTTACCCCATGATGTTAAAATTCATGGAATATTCCCTTACCACATGATGTTAAACTACACCGAAGACGTCCTCAATGCATTAAGTTAAACTGTATAGAAAATGTCATCCTGCATGATGTTAAACTATATGGAAGACATAATCACCACAAGAAATAAAATTGAATAGAAGATTTCCTTACCACATTATGTCAAAATGAATATAGAAAATTATTTTTTGAATGATATATTACAATAAAAATAAATTGAATGATAGAATTCTCTAAACTAACAGCAATAGAAATTCCAATCTCAAAGACTATAAACTACCTTCAACAGAAGGTGAAGTGCATTGTGTTGCATTTGTTGTCAATGAGGCATGAAGTTGTCTTGGAATGAATGGATGTCAAGAATTGTCAAGATGTGAATGCCAAAGGTTGTGATGGTGTTGGTGAGGAAAGGATAATGGCCATGATACTAAGAGGCATGTCACTTAGGAGATTCACTAAGTGGCATTGGAGAATATGGTTGAAACATTCTCCATGAACATCAGACGATTGTGAAGCTGATCTTTAAGTACAAAGAACTTGTATCCTGATGATACAAAGTCACAACATTGATTGAAGACCATGCATTGTCTTCAAAATGCATGAGGAGTTGAAAGGAGTTCCATCCACAACTACTAAGTGGATGATGTGCATTAAAGAAGTCCATGTACTAACTCTTAGTGCATGTGAATCAGATGATGTTCCAATTGATCTCTGATTAGATCAATGAAGAATGTTGAAGACCATGTGTGATTCATGAGATTCAGTTGAAGAAGTCCCTCCTAAGTATTGAACACATATGGAAGAGGAGATGAAGAAGATTAAGAAGAAACCGTTTGGAATTCCATTCCTAAGTGATGAATACATGTTGAAGATAATGGAGGAATTTCAAATGAAGAAGAAGAGAGGAAGAAGGAGAAATGAGAAAGATAGGAATTTGGCATTTGGCACTTGTCTTATATTCATGGGTTACTTTGTTTTTGACAAAGTAATATTCTGTCCTTTGCCAAAAAATTGGCCAGCCAAGGCCAGCCTTAAGGGTTCAACCCCCAAGGAACATGTGGGCCTAAGGCGCCACGCCCAAGGGGGGATCCCATGTGGCCAGCCCGGGCGGCAGAGGCAGAGGGGGCCGTGTGTAAGCCCCCGAGGGCACGCGGTGGTGAAACCCGCGCACCCGGAGAGCATAGTGGGCGCCAGAAGCGCGCCCGCAGGGAGCAAGGTGGGCGCAGAGCGCGCCCGCAGAGAGAACCCGGTGTGGGGCGGTACCGGGAGGGAGGAAGTTCAATTGGGGCGTTGCGGCAGCGGCATGTTAATAAGCCTCGAGAAAACCGGGCAAGGATTCGATGTGGGACGCGGATTTTTCCCGCGGAAGAGATCCTGGCCGTCCGTCTCATCGCGCGCCAGATCCGAGCCGCTCATCTAATCGCGCCACTAGCGATCAAATCCAGGCCGTCCGAGGATAATTGATCACCTGATCCAACGGCGAACAGCTCGTCTCCTTCGTCGAGCCACCCCGAAGCTCCCCGCGAACTCCGTTCGAACCAGGAGTAACCCGAGCAGTGTTTTCGAGCTCCCGGCCACCGCTGATCGAAGTAAAGCCTCCATGGTGATCGTCTGGACCTACTGAACCGATCCATGCTTAAAAATACACATGCATGCAATGTTTGGGAGATTTCGATGAAGGCCGAAGCAAACCGAAGGTGCGAGGCCATTCGTTGTTGATGCTCTGCATGGTTTGGATCGAAGGAAGGCCGTGCATGCGTTCTAAGTCGCATGCACGTGAAGAAGGCCGAAAAATAAGGGAAGCCGCGTGAAACAGAGGAGAAACAAGATTTTGGAAATCTTGAAGATCCGAAGATCTCGGGTGTTTGAAGTTATTTCACGCGGATAGAACCGCCTCTCCTCTGCCTATATAAATGAGGCCGAGCCCTCGAGAATGCTTGCTGAAGTTCTTGTTGAAGATTTGTGTCCCGTGAGAGCCCTCTCCCTCGCGAAGACGAAGCCCCGCGCACACTTGCGCGGTGAAGTCCCCTGAGCGCTAATCTTTGCGCAGCAGGAAGTACTCAGGGCCGCCGCTTCCTTGCGCGCCCGAGGTTGTCACCCTCTCTGTTCGCGAATTTGCGCGACAGGAGGAAGAGCCCGCGGTGTTGCACCTGCGCGCCCACGGCTGGTTGCACTTGTGCGCCCCTTGGCCAGTGCAACTTGCGCGCCTTGTGCTCTAAGCACTTGCGCGATGCCTTTCATTCAAGGCTTTGCACGGCTGCCCCTTGCACCTTGACACCTTGCCCCATTGAGAAGGCCGAGCCTTTGTGCTTGTGTGCAAGGAGAACCCGAGGCTTGCACCTTGTGTGTGAAAAGAAGGCCGTAACCTTGGGTGTGCGTGAAACAAGAAGACCACCACAATTCGGGCAGTGTGTGCACAAGAAGTGGGAGGCCGAGACCACACCATTGTGTGTGTATGAGATAGTGAAGAAGTAAGCCGAGGCCAAGTGTATGCAAAGTGGAGAACCCAAGCCGTAGCCTTTGGGATGTGCAAGAACAAGTGAAGACCACACTTTGTGTGTGTGCCAAATTGAAGAACACATCTTGTGTGTGCTAAGTACCCTACGGGCAGTGGGTGTGAGCAAGACAAGGCCATACTTTGTGTGTTCATTTGAAGAAGAAGGCCGTAGCCCTTGTGTGTGAAAAATGAAGAACCAAGTGTGTGCATAAGTGAAGTGCACACTTTGAAGAAGATTAAAATAACAAGGAAGTGAGTGTGCTAAACAAGTGAAGGCCAAGTCTAAAGTGTGTGCAAAGTGAAACAAGTGTGTGCAAAAAGACAACAAGGCCGAACCTTAGTGTGTGTGCAAAACAAAGTGTGTACACACTAAGAAGAAGAGAAGACATCCACACTAAAGTAGAACACACTCTAAGTGTGTAAACAAATTGAATTAAGTGTGTGAAGATTGTGAAGAAGGTGTGTGCTATAATTGATTACACCCTTTGTGGGTTTATTGCACCAAGAGGAAGAAAGGAGAGTGCATGAATACATGCATGCACGTGCACACGTGAACAAAGTCAAATCAGTGGTGTGCATCTGAGTTGACCAAGACCAGGAGGTTCTTGAAGATTTTGAGAAGCCATGCAATCAGTGCATGAGGAAGCAGAGTTACTATGCACTCAGTACATGAAGAAGATTTGAGTTGAGACTGGACCAGACTGAAGTTAAAGATATCAGTTGTCTGAGTATTCAGTAGCTGGAGAGAAGCCAGGTCATCCTGAGAAAAAGGAGATAAAGCCTGAGCAAGACGAGAAGACCTGTTCACCACAAGTGATCAGAAGAAGAGCAAGGCCAGCAGTCTTTATCCCAGGCTGCTGAAGATACTTGAAGAAGCTTAATGTGAAGAAGAGCTACTCGTGTGACTCGAGGAGCCAGGAGAAGACCCCTGTGAGACTCAGGGTGGAGGAAGTCTTCAGTGGGATTCTGGAGCAGGCCAGTGGGACTCTGGTAACACTGTGGGACGCAGTATAAAGACCCTCCTGTGGGACTCAGGAGAGATACGGTGGGAAGCTGTATCGACCATTGTAATAATAACAGATTATAATGGGAGAATCCATGCTTGGAGAGCATGGAAAGGATGTAGGCCTTTGGTGCCGAACCTTGTAAATCCTTGTGTCCTGTGCCTTTTCATTACTGCATTATCCGGGAAAGGTTGAGAGATACAAGAAGAGTGGATCGAGGCTTTAACCAGCCATAGAGGTTTAATTGATTAAGAATCAATTAGTAAAAAGTTTTAAAGGATCACTGATTCACCCCCTCCCCCTCTCAGTGATTCACACTGATCTGGGCACTTCAATTGGTATCAGAGGGAGGTTGCCTCTAAAAGATCCAAGGGAGTCTTTATGAAGTGCAGATTTGAGGAAACGAGCAACCAGCCTCAAATGGAGATATCTTCCAAGACTCTGAAAAATAGAAAGAAGAAACAGGCCAAGAAGATGAAGAAATCCTGTCCTAGCTGTGATGAAGTTGAAACAATGAATGATCTTCAGAGTGCACTCAAATATCTTCAGAAGACAGTTCCCATGGAAGTGGCAAAGTGTATAGCTACAGGAATCCATGATCTTCATGAAGAAAAATCACAGCTAGAAGAAGAAGCCAATGCTATGGAAGATCAGCTGGCTAAAAGGGTTGGCATAACCAACACTCTCAGAAAGCTGGTAAATGCCAAAGATGAAACTGTTTCCCTTTGCAATGAAATATATGAAGATACCTGTGAAGAATTGCAAAGGAGCTCTTCTGAGAAAGAAATCTTTAAAGTAATAATCAAAGATTTTTACCATGCACTGGAGAAGTTGCACAGAGTGTCAATGAATGTCAGAGATGCTCAACTCGAAGAAAAAGTCAAATTGGTGATGGATCTAGACAATTCATTGTTTGAATTGAAGAAAGTGCATGATGACCAGATGAATCAGCTGAAAGAAAGTTGGGAAGGTAAGCTAAGAGCTGTTGAGGATGAGAAGAACTCCCTTAGCATGAAGTGCTTAGAACTAGAGGTGATATTGAAAAATCTGCAATCACCCAAAGCTGAAGCCTCCCAGTCAGCTGAAAGAAGAAATGTTGCCACTCAAGTGAGCTTTGAGAAGGATGATTCTAAAAGAAAGACATCCTCTAATAAAAGGGCAACAACTTCTAAAAAGAAGGTACCATCCATCCCATCTTTTACTCAAGTTTCTAAATGTGTTTCCACAAAAAGTGCAGGATGGAAGAATGAATCCAAACAAATATGGATGAAGACAGTGAAGAAGCAGGGCTCTCCTGAAACAACACAACTTGTCAAGAAAAGTACCCAGCAATCAGAAGTACATAAGAGGTCAAGATTTGTGGGTCAATGTTGGTGTTGTAACAAGTATGGGCATTGTGCAAAGGATTGTTGGTACAATCCACTGAATGCCAAAGCACAGAGGAAGCCCATGCCTAGGGGGAGCAAGCCAGAAGAAAAGAAGCAGCATCCACAGGTCCAGAGACATCTGTTTACTGCTAACAGATTTGGATTACTTGACAACATCTGGGATGGTTGCAAAAGTGGTCAAAGAATTGATACATATCAATCTCCGAATGTATCCGAAGCTGGAATGAAGAGAAGATCACTGAACCTGGCTAAGATAGATTCCTTGGGAAGCAAGCATAAGAAAGTGGAAGATGCTCCCAAGAAGATTATGAAAAAGGAAGAGAAGACCTTGGAGTCTAAGTCCAAGAAGGGTGATGCATCCAGTAGGACCACCAAGAAAACATGCTTCTACTGTGGAAAGAAAGGACACATCATGGACCTTTGTAAAGAAGCCATGAAACTAAATAGAAGCAGACTGAACTCCAAAAGACAATCAATCTAGAACAAGAAGGGATTGATTGAAAATAAGTTGCCTAAGAGAGGTAGCTTAGCAGCATCCAAAGAACCATGTGGAACTTCCAAAACTAAGGCCACACTTCCAAATGATTTACTAGTCATATGGCCAAATCAGTTGCAACTTGCCAAAGATCTGCAAAGAGCTGAAGATGAAGTTCTGGCAATTGCTAAAGCAAAAGGGAAGAAGAAGGTTTCACATGAAGATGTTTTGAGAACCACACCAACACAATCATCAATGAAGATCAAATGTGCAAGTGTGAAGACTGGTGAAAATGCGACATCTCGGTTGAGAGAATCTTCTCAACCTTGTTGTTCACATTGATGAACCAAGGAGGTTCCATCTTATTCCCTTATACTATTGGTATTTACATGTGCTGACATTGTAGGGAATTGAAGATGATGATCATTCTCAACTGGAGGATGGTTTGGACAGATTGGAGTGCACCCCTTGAGGGGGAGCCAATCAGAAGAAGATGGGATTCTAAGAATTAATACCATCTTGAAGAAAAGTGAAGGTATTCCAATCATACTTTCATCCCTTGTTTCTTAATTGAGTTTATCTTGTCAATTAAGGGGGAGTATGGATTGAAGACAGATGGATGAAAGGGGGAGCTTTATCTTTGCACTTGAACTTTCTAATGTGTTTGGTGAAGTATGTGCAGGATTTAGCAATTCATTGAATATCTGAAAAATTTCAACCCCTAAGCATGATCTCACATGTGTAGAGAATTGTGGACAGCTTTGAATTCCTTGGTCATATCACTCTTGTTTTCTACATCGGGTTAGCCCAAGTAGACTTAGAGCTGATTTACTAAAGGTTCTTTGCTAAAGAGAACATGTGACATCATCCCTCTCCTAGTGTTTTTCAAGAAGATACTTTTCAATGGGAGGAAGATATTTTTGGAAGAGAACCACACCACACCTTTGCATTTGATTGCCAATAAGGGGGAGAAAATGTTGGCACACATATTGACCCATTCATATGTGCTGAAGTGGTGTATTGACAACAAATACAAAGGGGGAGATTGAAGTGCATTGTGTTGCATTTGTTGTCAATGAGGCATGAAGTTGTCTTGGAATGAATGGATGTCAAGAATTGTCAAGATGTGAATGCCAAAGGTTGTGATGGTGTTGGTGAGGAAAGGAGAATGGCCATGATACTAAGAGGCATGTCACTTAGGAGATTCACTAAGTGGCATTGGAGAATATGGTTGAAACATTCTCCATGAACATCAGACGATTGTGAAGCTGATCTTTAAGTACAAAGAACTTGTATCCTGATGATACAAAGTCACAACATTGATTGAAGACCATGCATTGTCTTCACAATGCATGAGGAGTTGAAAGGAGTTCCATCCACAACTACTAAGTGGATGATGTGCATTAAATAAGTCCATTTACTAACTCTTAGTGCATGTGAATCAGATGATGTTCCAATTGATCTCTGATTAGATCAATGAAGAATGTTGAAGACCATGTGTGATTCATGAGATTCAGTTGAAGAAGTCCCTCCTAAGTATTGAACACATATGGAAGAGGAGATGAAGAAGATTAAGAAGAAACCGTTTGGAATTCCATTCCTAAGTGATGAATACATGTTGAAGATAATGGAGGAATTTCAAATGAAGAAGAAGAGAGGAAGAAGGAGAAATGAGAAAGATAGGCATTTGGCATTTGGCACTTGTCTTATATTCATGGGTTACTTTGTTTTTGACAAAGTAATATTCTGTCCTTTGCCAAAAAATTGGCCATCCAAGGCCAGCCTTAAGGGTTCAACCCCCAAGGCACATGTGGGCCTAAGGCGCCACGCCCAAGGGGGGATCCCATGTGGCCAGCCCGGGCGGCAGAGGCAGAGGGGGCCGTGTGTAAGACCCCGAGGGCACGCGGTGGTGAAACCCGCGCACCCGGAGAGCATAGTGGGCGCCAGAAGCGCGCCCGCAGGGAGCAAGGTGGGCGCAGAGCGCGCCCGTAGAGAGAACCTGGTGCGGGGCGGCACCGGGAGGGAGGAAGTTCAATTGGGGTGTTGCGGCAGCGGCATGTTAATAAGCCGCGAGAAAACCGGGCGAGGATTCGATGTGGGACGCGGATTTTTCCCGCGGAAGAGATCCTGGCCGTCCGTCTCATCGCGCGCCAGATCCGAGCCGCTCATCTAATCGCGCCACTAGCGATCAAATCCAGGCCGTCCGAGGATAATTGATCACCTGATCCAACGGTGAACAGCTCGTCTCCTTCGTCGAGCCACCCCGAAGCTCCCCGCGAACTCCGTTCGAACCAGGAGTAACCCGAGCAGTGTTTTCGAGCTCCCGACCACCGCTGATCGAAGTAAAGCCTCCATGGTGATCGTCTGGACCTACTGAACCGATCCATGCTTAAAAATACACATGCATGCAATGTTTGGGAGATTTCGATGAAGGCCGAAGCAAACCGAAGGTGCGAGGCCATTCGGTGTTGATGCTCTGCATGGTTTGGATCGAAGGAAGGCCGTGCATGCGTTCTAAGTCACATGCACGTGAAGAAGGCCGAAAAATAAGGGAAGCCGCGTGAAACAGAGGAGAAACAAGATTTTGGAAATCTTGAAGATCCGAAGATCTCGGGTGTTTGAAGTTATTTCACGCGGATAGAACCGCCTCTCCTCTGCCTATATAAATGAGGCCGAGCCCTCGAGAATGCTTGCTGAAGTTCTTGTTGAAGATTTGTGTCCCGTGAGAGCCCTCTCCCTCGCGAAGACGAAGCCCCGCGCACACTTGCGCGGTGAAGTCCCCTGTGCGCTAATCTTTGCGCAGCAGGAAGTACTCAGGGCCGCCGCTTCCTTGCGCGCCCGAGGTTGTCACCCTCTCTGTTCGCGAATTTGCGCGACAGGAGGAAGAGCCCGCGGTGTTGCACCTGCGCGCCCGCGGCTGGTTGCACTTGTGCGCCCCTTGGCCAGTGCAACTTGCGCGCCTTGTGCTCCAAGCACTTGCACGATGCCTTGCATCCAAGGCTTTGCACGGCTGCCCCTTGCACCTTGACACCTTGCCCCATTGAGAAGGCCGAGCCTTTGTGCTTGTGTGCAAGGAGAAACCGAGGCTTTCACCTTGTGTGTGAAAAGAAGGCCGTAGCCTTGGGTGTGCGTGAAACAAGAAGACCACCACAATTCGGGCAGTGTGTGCACAAGAAGTGGGAGGCCGAGACCACACCATTGTGTGTGTATGAGATAGTGAAGAAGTAAGCCGAGGCCAAGTGTATGCAAAGTGGATAACCCAAGCCGTAGCCTTTGAGATGTGCAAGAACAAGTGAAGACCACACTTTGTGTGTGTGCCAAATTTAAGAACACATCTTGTGTGTGCTAAGTACCCTACGGGCAGTGGGTGTGAGCAAGACAAGGCCATACTTTGTGTGTGCATTTGAAGAACAAGGCCGTAGCCCTTGTGTGTGAAAAATGAAGAACCAAGTGTGTGCATAAGTGAAGTGCACACTTTGAAGAAGATTAAAAGAACAAGGAAGTGAGTGTGCTAAACAAGTGAAGGCCAAGTCTAAAGTGTGTGCAAAGTGAAACAAGTGTGTGCAAAAAGACAACAAGGCCGAACCTTAGTGTGTGTGAAAAACAAAGTGTGTACACACTAAGAAGAAGAGAAGACATCCACACTAAAGTAGAACACACTCTAAGTGTGTAAACAAATTGAATTAAGTGTGTGAAGATTGTGAAGAAGGTGTGTGCTATAATTGATTACACCCTTTGTGGGTTTATTGCACCAAGAAGAAGAAAGGAGAGTGCATGCATACATGCATGCACGTGCACACGTGAACAAAGTCAAATCAGTGGTGTGCATCTGAGTTGACCAAGACCAGGAGGTTCTTGAAGATTTTGAGAAGCCATGCAATCAGTGCATGAGGAAGCAGAGTTACTATGCACTCAGTGCATGAAGAAGATTTGAGTTGAGACTGGACCAGACTGAAGTTAAAGATATCAGTTGTCTGAGTATTCAGTAGCTGGAGAGAATCCAGGTCATCCTGAGAAAAAGGAGATAAAGCCTTAGCAAGACGAGAAGACCTGTTCACCACAAGTGATCAGAAGAAGAGCAAGGCCAGCAGTCTTTATCCCAGGCTGCTGAAGATACTTGAAGAAGCTTAATGTGAAGAAGAGCTACTCGTGTGACTCGAGGAGCCAGGAGAAGACCCCTGTGAGACTCAGGGTGGAGGAAGTCTTCAGTGGGATTCTGGAGCAGGCCAGTGGGACTCTGGTAACACTGTGGGATGCAGTATAAAGACCCTCCTGTGGGACTCAGGAGAGATACGGTGGGAAGCTGTATCGACCATTGTAATACTAACAGATTATAATGGGAGAATCCATGCTTGGAGAGCATGGCAAGGATGTAGGCCTTTGGTGCCGAACCTTGTAAATCCTTGTGTCCTGTGCCTTTTCATTACTGCATTATCCGGGAAAGGTTTAGAGATACAAGAAGAGTGGATCGAGGCTTTAACCAGCCATAGAGGTTTAATTGATTAAGAATCAATTAGTAAAAAGTTTTAAAGGATCACTGATTCACCCCCTCCCCCTCTCAGTGATTCACACTGATCTGGGCACTTCAGAAGGTTTGATCTAGAAGACACAAAAATACATCACAACAATGGTCTAGTTTATAAGAACTTAATAAATCCAACTGAAAGAGTCCCAATGATCACCTTTTGGAAAATCCAAAATGGCAATAATGGGAAAAAGTCAAGTCTATGATCCTTAGGCATGCACTTATTATATTTGAAGAAATTTTGAACACTCGTAAAATGGAAAAGTTAGAAAACACACTAGGTCAAAAACCTGCAAGAGTGTGTCCTGAGTAAAATCCGGGTCCATGCCTGCTAAGATTTTCCCTACATGAATCTTATAAAAAAACCGGGCAATATAAAATAAAAAATGCATAAATATTATAGGGATCATCATTGTTCCCTAGGATAAAATAAATATATTCTCAATATTTCCACTAGACTCTAAAAAATATTGATCATTCTCTATTTATGACATATATTTTACCCAAATTATCCTTTTATGAATCAGGTAATCTCAAGACAACTAGAGAAACCAATGAGGAATCACATATTGTGGGGAATTAATGGGTATTTCTCCAGAAAAATATTCTATGATTTAAACATTCAAATCTAGGAATCTTGGTTTACTTGATATTATTTATAATATGGGTATAATTTACAATCTATATGGCCATAGATCACTGAAATTTCATGAACATAATTAATGAAATAAATATGGACAATTTTTTGTAAATTTTTGAGAATATGTTCATTGATAGCACAAAAAATGAGGAATATCCACAATTGAGAGCCTCACTAAAGGGTACATAAAAACAAAAACATTGGTGATTATACTATAGTAATATTTGATTGGATGAATTTTCCAAATCCATCGGAGTTTGGTGAGAACTTTCAATGGAATACTTAAGTGCACCTCACTTTTCCTCCTCCAGCAACTCCTTTGGGTGAAGAGTATCGATAAAAGAAGATAACTCTTCATCTCCTTTTGACTATTCTCTAATAAATATGATGACATAAAAAGATGGTATATGCTGGATGATTTTCACACTTCATACTCTACAATTTCTACAGTCAAGAGGTGTATTTGAGTGCGTAATTTAGAAGCTATGTGATTTCTATATTCAAGAGACTATGAAGCTTCCCTCAGTAACTAGGACATATAATATTGATCATTAAAATAGTGCAATACCTTATCACAATTAAATACTTGTTTTTTGGTTAGGATGATTTGCAGTATAACATCATATAGTGGCTGATAATTAAAGTCACCCACCCCCAAATCATGAAAGATCTGGTGAAGGCATTCATCTTGGTCATGAAATGATTCTTGTGGAGTCTCAGTGATAAAGTTTTGAATAATATTCCATAGTAGTCTGCATCATGTTTGGTTCTCTCCAACTACTGGGGTAGATATGTTAGAAGGAGGAATGATTGGCTGAGTTGATGAAGAGGCAAGAAAAAGAGTCCCATGCACTCTTCTCCCAAATTATGCATCCCCTATCACTAATATTAATGGGATAGTATCCTAAAAAAATTATTCCCTAATAATTATATGGTCTTCGCTATGATGAATATGATTCCTCGAAGGCTTTCCTGAATTTTAAATCATCTCCATTATTTCTACGGACAAGGGGGTCGGTGAAGCACTTGGTTTGTACACATGATGGACCAGCCTATCCATCACACCACCTGGGAAGGAATCCAAACAAGTTCAGGAATAATAATAAGACATAAATATTTATGTGACAATAGGTAGAAGAATAATCTTAATATTTGTGTCTTCATGCACAAATATAAGACAAAATTGACAGATAATCCTAGGATGTCATTCTCCCCGCATTCTAGCTGAGGGAAGGGGAGAAAAAAATTGAATGAAACTTACTTGGTGGGTGAACTAATAGAGGGTATATGGTTCTCAAATAATCAACTCATCCACATGATATGTGTGAACCCCATACCAAAGAGAGATCATGCATGATCATTCATCGAGAGAGACACCCCCAATATAAATAATTGGCATGTTCAGTGTGGAAAAAGGTGTAAAGTTAAAATGATCAAACCAGATCACCATGAAAATGACCTCATAAGGTCCTAGCGGCAACACCTCATCCTCATAAATTTTGAACAACTAAAGATAGAATGAGGCATCGGGTGTTTTAGTTATGTTATGGTATTTGTGACAATAGAAATGCTCCCCTATCCACCCAAATAAAATCTGTAAAGGGACATTGATCCTATAAGGAATTTTTCTTTGTTTAATATGGACTAGGAGTTGGTAGAGGTATGTAAGAGTCAGTACGACTAAATTAAGGGGCCATCATCTAATAATTGAGATTCCATCACCAGTGTGCTTACTCGAATTCTAATGATAGTATCCCTGGGTGAGAAAATACATCATTTTAGATTCATTTATAAGAAACCCACTAGCCTAAGGATAGTGTATGTCAATTTTCTCACCTATTATCCTCACATGGTCTATTTTATAGCCTCATGGATTTCCAATATGAGCATGTGCTGTCACGAACCTGCCATAAAGGGATCAAATGAGGGTGTATAGAGGTTGACCAAGCTCCACTTTGGAATAGAAAGATGTTGATCCTATACATAAAGTAATTAAGTAATAATATATTTAGATACTTCCTAAAATTCTATTTCATTACATCATTAATTGACCATTAAAAGAATGGAGTTTTTTCAGGGTTATCCCAGATGTCCACATAAGGAAAGAACTCATCATACATCTCCCCGAGTGAAGATATACCTCTTTTTTAGTGAATTTCATAGTGGTCGATCCCTACCACACTGTGGGATATACGAAAGTAATTAGTTTTGGGGAACCAATGAATAATCATTTCGTTAGGAAGATCTGATTAACAATATGCAATGAACTAAGAAATCCATATGACCTTGTAAAGCTGAATAACATGTAACTGATCAGAAAATTATGAGCTGCTCCATCTAACCAAAAATGGTTTGCCCATTCATCAAAAAAAATTCCACCAAGTCACAAACCCCATTTTTAGATACCGAATCTTCTTGGATTATTAATGGAGGAGACAAATATGCTCGAATAGCAGTGAGAAATAGGCCAGTGGAACAAATTGCAACCACTTGGACCTCGATGGGAGTTTTCCAATATATAGGACAACCCATAAGACTGTTCCATGACCAAATTACTAAATTTAAAAATAATAATTTGGGCATAATCTATAGAATATTCTTTCCATCAATATGGAATATTATAACTAGGTGAGGTAATAAACGTGTCACCTATGAGTATGAATTCAAATAAAGGAAGCATGTATGACAAGGTGTAGCTTTGAAGACCAGACATGAGAATCCTATTTAAAACCATGTTGTTGGAGTGGATGATATACTGAGGGTTAGTGTTAAGATACCCAAAAATCATGGATCTTTGGATAACTATGGTGGAATATGTATAAGAATTGGAATCCATATGTTTGAAAAAAATACCACAAATTATACAACTGAAAAATCCAATCTAAAGAGATGCATGACTCTATAAGAATCATACGAATTGTATGAACCCTGAATGGATTCTTGATTGCATGACTTGATATAGGTCTCAAAAACTTAATAACCTTGGGATATCTCTCAACTTCATGATCTATGAGGAATATTTCCACTAGAAGACCAGTCATTAGACTTGTGATCATGTGACCCAAATATGGTCACATGAACCGCATAATGATCGAGTGATCACGTGACCAAACCAACAGATCCTGAGAATATGGAAAGAAAACTACATGGATGAGGAACTGAGTCAAGTATCAAGAAATTACCAAAATATGATACATGTTTAGTCTAAAAAAGTTTTGAGAAAAATTAGAGAGTTTGATCATATATCATGAATGAACCCTGTGAAAAAGTCTTGTGGAAAACTCTTGCAAACATATCTCATGATCAATTATTATATAGAGGTCTTGTGAAAGAGTTCTTATGATGAGGTCTTGAAAAGGATTCATGTGGTGAGAGAAATCATAAGTGATCTATAAGTTTATTTCACTGGTGAAATAAGCCGCCCTAACCTCCCTATTTAGAGAGTGCTTCAGGTAATACCGAAGGTCAATCAGAAGCACAAATATCACCTGAGACACTGATTGATGATAGCCCAAAGGACTCTAATGATCATTAAATCTCCTCAAAATTGATCCATTTTCCCAAAATAAACCAATATTGATGGGGGTATCTATTTATTCCCTTGAAATGAGCATTAGAAAATCGAGAAGGGAAGAAATACCTTAAGCATGTGTATTATTTTCTCTGCAAAACAACAGAAGGGGAGGTGTCTGAATTATGCGGATTTCTTTAACCTTCAGAAGGAAATTTGATCTAAAGACCATTGGTAGGCCATGTGAGTGATTAATTCACAACACATGATCTACTTATAACCATGAAAATACCCTTTTACAAGCCCTCATGTTCTTTTGAATGCATCCTGACAAGCACTGATGATCATGCAGAGGCTGCCAGACAAGTTCTTCCGAATCATAAAACTTGAAAACTGATAGAAACCTAGAAATAATAAAAAACCTATTATAAAATAAAGGTATATAAATTCATATTCCTTATGTAATGGATAGTACATTGATATTCATGAGTCATGCTTATGTGATTCGCAAGACCCCATGGAGCCCCTGGCGGTGTGCCCACGTTATCATGAATATAGAATTTTTGCATGTCACCTTCATCACATGAAGGACAGTGAAATGTCTATTCAAGCATATGATTCCTCTTCAGATCCATAGTAAAATAGACGTATTTTCAGTGAAAATGCACATACAACATTGTGGGGTCCGACATTGATCATGTGACACATCACAGACAAGGAAAGTGATTGTCCCTGATGATGCTCACAAGAATTCATAAGAACACCTATTCTTGTAAAATAATGAAGGAAATAAAAATGGAAATGTGGAAGATTCTTGTGAGGGGAAGATACACTGATTTTCATGAGAGAGGGGTTATATGCCCCAGGTGATCACTATTGTTCATGTAAAGAAACCTCGACAAGACAAAATGATCTCGTAAGGGTCCTCTAATGTGTCAACATGATCCCATGGAGGCCCCCTTAATGAGTTGTATTTGTTTTTGAAAAGTACCCTAGAAAAGTCATATTATATCATACAAAATCCTTTCCATGGGCGTCTTGATCTTGAGAAGGCTCCTAGAAATTCTTACTTGACCATTTTAAGTGTCTTGTACATGCCCACATGGTTATGTGAAATCCTTTTGATTGGATAGGGTCTAATAATCATGGAGAATGAAGAATGTTCCTATAACATTTGATCATCATGTAGTTCCATGGATGACCCACAACAGGATCATGGAAAACACATGATAAAAAATCTCTCTAGTGACTCCACATCATAATTTCAAGCTACATACCATAAAATAAGGTGTATAACCGAGGTGGTGGGCCTTTAAATCCATCCCCCCACATCAAAAAAACACACAAAATAGAAACTGCTAAAAAAGAGTGAAGAAGTGGATTTATCATAGAAAAAATTCATGTGATCAAAAAGGTATTATGCATGGTAAAATCCAAGTAATTTCCTAAGGGATCACACAACACAAATATTTGATTCACAAGATCACTCTATTGATCATGTGAAGGACTTCCAATATGTTAGTTCGATTATGTGAAGGAGGTACCACATATGAACTGGGTCACATGAAACCTAAAATAAGATCATTCTTGATAAACCTTTTGGAACATATGCAATAAACACTCGAAAAGCACTAAACAAGATGGAATGATTATACAAAGACATATACACTAATCTTCATGAACATTGCATGACAGATCTACATCATACGACAACATAGAGGAATGTTACCAAAGTCATGTGATACCCTTTGGACATTCCATTTGAATCATGATATTTCCCTAGGACATGTCAAGCAAGTATTATGGAAACTTTAGGGCATGTTACCCAGGTCATGAAAAATATTCTAGGCTCACCAAACAGATATTGTGACGCCGTCCAGATATGTCTCTCATGACATGGAGTAACATCAAGGCATGTACCCCATGTCTCACATATTCCTTCTGAAATGTCATCAATTTCTTGATAAACTCCTAAAGCATGTCCATATTGATCATTTTACAACTTTCAGACATTTCCACCTTGATCATGTTAAACCCTCTAGAAATATCAGCCAAGTAAAACAACATCCACCCAAACATTCCATTCAGATCATGCGATGTCTTCTGGAAACATTAACTGGATTATGAAATTGTATTTATTCCTATCTAATATAAAACCAAGACATGTCTATACATCCTCAGTCATTTCATATTGATATCCTCAGACATTCCATATAGACATCCTTATAATTTTCATAAAAAAACCTAGACATGTTAGGACGGAAATCAGAACCTATTAGGAAGAAGCCCTGAAACATGATAACCTTTCTCCGTGGGCACATATTTTTGGATTTTTCCAACCAAACCATTAGATCTACGATTTATGGAATCCCACCTTTTTATTACATTACTTTTCATTACATTTTACAAACAGATGATCTTTAAAGTCTAGTGTCTTCGAAATTAGAAACATAAAACATGAAATCTTAAAACACACTTTTAAATCCCCTTTAAAATACTCTTGAAAAGTTAATTTATATGTATAATTACTGAATCTCATAACCTGGAGACATACATCAATTGAAAGGGTGAGCAGAAGGCCTAGTAAGGAAAACAAGTGAAAAAGTTTACATTTGATCTTGAGTGATATCAGTACGAACATGAGGGATATAATAAATGAATGATAAAGAGGAATATAATAGAAAAAATAACAGGAATAATAACTTTAAAATGTGGATACAACATTTAATTTAGAAATTCATGAACATATCACCAAGGTTCATCCCCAAGGTGTCATAAAAATTACCAAGGTTGTTCACTAAGTATCGTGAAACTTGTCATCTCTAGAGATTATTTCTTTACCTGATTAATTGGAGAGATGTTAGGGTGCACCCTTAATATGCCTTTATATTCATGTGATCCTCATAGATCATAATCATAAATTTCATAAAGAACCAAAATATAATAAAATTAATGGGTTTCATGTCAAAATCATGACATTTTAAAAAGTACTTAAAAATAAGATCATATAAACCATGGAAAGGAAGTGAGGGTTATATGTATGTTAATTCTTGAATCAAATTTATTAATTTTATGTCTTGATAAATACCTATGGAAATTTATATATATTGGGTATTCACATAAATAAAACAAGATAATTTCTTGTGAAAAAGAGATAGATTTTGAGACAGAAATTCTACAGCATAACGACTACATAATATGGTTTCAAAAAACATTAAAAATAGAGGGGACAAGAGTCTCCCATAAATAAATAAATCCTTTTACACTATAGGTATAGAATAAAATATAAAATAAGATCATGTTGATGATATTTTAATGACATTCCATATGAAAAGGAATCTTGAAAGAAAAGAGAAAACACGATTTATTTTACGAAAATTTGGTAGCCAAACAACGTCACATAAAATTTCAGAAAATCAATTGATGAGAGAGGAAAGGGTATATCATCAATTGGAAATGAAATGGACAGTAGTAATGATATAAAAGAACATACCCCAACATAATAAGATGGAAACTAGAAGACATAACATAAATGAAGTCATGACTTAAAAGAGGAGGGTAAGAGGTTACCATACCTTGAAGAGTAACTTTGAAAGCATGAAGGATGGGACCTTGGGGGCTTGAGGGAACCCTATGAGGACTAATTGGGAGGTAAAAGACCATATTTTCATTGATTATGAATTTTCAATTAAAGTAATGAGGTAATGTCTTGGTATTTATAGAAAAATTGGGATAATATTTTGTTAATTTCCAAGGGACACCTCATCAGTGGTATTTGAAAAACCATAGGCTTGCCCATGGTATTTTCCCATGGTATTGGCCACTTAGGACACCTCATAACATATATTACTATTGAAAAGACGACTAGAATTTTTACATCATGATTACATCATTTATGAGGTCATTAATCACACTAAAACTCAAAACTGTATTTTTACTATTCACTGAAAAACAAAACATTTTATAAAAATATCATAAATTCACCCTAACCTAATATTGATGCTCTGAATTAAATAATTAACTCCATTTTATAAAAATAATTTTCTAATTGTGAGACATTTAATTTTTAAGTAAAAACACTATTTACCTGAATTAATACTTATACTTAACTAAGAAGTTCTGAAACAGTTATTTACTTATGCTATTATATCACATTACCATTAAATATGCCTAAATTATATTCATACATTATTAAGTGAGGTTTCTATTCCATTGGTCACATTACTATTCATAAGGGTTATATTACTATTCATACTTTACTATTCACTAAAAATTATGTTGATCTTGTTAGACTCTAGATTTCTTACTGGTCACAACTGGAGAAGAACATTTTTTGAAAATCATTTCTCATTATTGATTATTTAAAATATACAAAAATATTTTAAACTACCCATTTTTCCAAAATTCCTCAATAATATAGATCTTCTATAAATTCTTACTATATTTATCTGGACATTTGAAATTCACAAATTTTACCATAAGAAATAATGATTTTATTTATACAAAAGGATTATATAAAGTATCCAAGGTCTTGTCACATAGCCCCTTATAACACATGTATAGGACCTAAGTGTAAGGTGTGCTATGGTGATAGAATCTTGGGACGTCTCAAACAACATTTCCCTAGTGGTGATTTCTATCAGCTTGAACTTATCCCTTAAGCGATTCCGTTCAAGATTTACATGTTGAATCTTAGCTTGGGCTTGGTCCAGAGCAAATCCTAGTGATGAAACCTCCTTCCCAAGCTCTAATTGATGGGATTCATATGGTCCGAGTCTATTGGAAGAGGCCATAAAATCCCCTTTCTATATTAAGTAAACATGATCATTTGTATGTATAAACAATAATCATAATGTTAAGAGTATAGTTTCCAATGGTCATATTGACCAACGATCATAGAACAGTTGAAACCCAATGGTATAATTTTAATTATACTCACTTCATTAATTAAAGGATATAGTTTTGTTGAGTATAAAATAAAATAACACACAAATTTAGGAAAAAAATATTATTCAAAAGTTTGGGTCATTACATTCTTCCTCCATAAGAAATTTCGTCCCTGAAATTTCAACTCGTACCCTTAGAAGAGAAAAGGTGTGGGTACTTCTGGCAAATAGAGTCCTTTGGTTTCCATGTGGCTTCTTCATATTTGTGGTTCCTCCACAACACCTTAACAAGGTGGGTAGTCTTATTGTATAGAACCTTGTCTCTATAATCCAAGATCTCCATCAGATGCTCCTCATAAGATAGGTCATGTTTCAATTGTACCACCTTTGGATTTAGTACATGTGAAGGGTTAGGTATGTACTTCCTCCATAAGGATGCGTGGAAGACATCATGAACTTGAGCTATATTTAGAGGAAGTTTAAGTTGATAGGCCACTGCTCATATGCGATCAAGGATTTCATAGGGGCAATGTAACTAGGGATGAGATTCCCTTTCTTCCCAAACCTCATGAATCTCTTCCAAGGTAAAATTCGAAGAAATACTTTGTCCCCAACATCAAACTCTAAGTCCCTTTGATGGTTGTTGGCATAGATCTTTTGCCAACTCTAATAAGCCTTAATGTGTTGCTGGATGGCATGAACCTTATCTGTCGTCTCTTGCACAAGATTAGGCCCATGAATCTTTCTCTCACCAAATTCATCCCAACAAGTAAGATTTCTACATCACTTACCATATAGATCTTTATAGGGTGCCATTTGAATGCTTGAGTGGAAGCTATTGTTGTAAGATAACTCAACAAAAGGGATTTGTTGATCCCATCCACATTTAAATTCTATTTAGCATGTTCTTAGCATGTCATCAAGTGTTTGAATAGTCATTTCAAATTGTCCACCAGCTTGGGGGTGATAGGTCGTACTGAAATTCAATTCGGTACTCAGAGCATGTTGAAGACTTCTCCGGAATTTTGATGTGAACCTTAGATCACGATCGGATTCGATAGAAAGTGGAACTCCCTACAGCCTTACCAATTCCTTCACGTAAATCCCGGCAAGTTGATCAAGAGAGAAATATTCCCTAATAGAGATAAAATGGACAGTGTTTCTGTGACGGTCCACAATAACCCATATCACATTGTTTCCTTTGGAAGTTCTCGAGATACCAGTGACAAAGTCCATTGTGATATTGTCCACCTTACATGCTGGTATGGGTAGTGGTTTCAATACCCCTATAATATGTTTTTTCTTTTCCTTCACTCGCTAATATACCAGGCACCTTGAAGTGTAGTAATCAATCTTCTTTTTCATATTATCCCACCGAAAATGATCACGAAGGTCTCTATACATTTTTGTACTCCTAGGATGTATAGAGAACGTAGAGCTATGAGCTTCATCCATCAGATCCTTATTTATTTCTGGAATAGATGGAATAGATATCCTTGTATGAAATGTAAGTACACATTCCTGATCAATATTGAACTCAATAAACTTCTCATCCTTCACAGCCTCAAACTTCTTATGTAACAAAGGATCTTCTTTCTGAGATTTCTTGATCTTCTCTAGTAGTGACAGTTGAGAAATAATTTGGGTTAGGGTTGATGATGTCCCTTGTCTTATAATTTTCCATGTCCAGTTTTACTAGGTCATTGATCAAAAGATCTCTTTGAATCCTAATCATGGAAATAACAACTGGGTTTTGCTTTCTTAATGAATCAGTGACTTTTTCTCCTTCCAGGATGATAATTAATTGAACAATCATAGTCTTCAAGAAGTTCCAACCATCTCCTTTGTCTCATGTTCAATTAATTTTGTGTGAAAATATATTTCAAACTTTGATGGTCTCTGTATATATCTCATTTCTCCCCATAAAGATAGTGTGTCTATATCTTCAGAGAAAAAACAACCGCAACCAGCTCCAGATCATGTGTAGGATAGTTCTTCTCATGAGTCTTTAACTGTGGTGATGCATAAGCAATGACTTTTTCATTTTTCATGAGGAAACACCCAATAACTTTTAGAGATTCATCACTAAAAATAACTAATACTTCTCTACTTGAGGGAAGAGTCAACATGGGTGCAGTGTCCAATCTCTTCTTCAGCTCTTGAAAACTTTCCTCACACACCTTTGTATAGATGAACTAGACACCTTTTCGAGTTAAGTTGGTTAATTGATTAGAAAGTTGTGAAAAGTTTTTCACAAACATCCTATAATATCCTTCAAATCGAAGGAAACTAGGTATATCCGTTATTTTTGTAGGATGAGGCCACTCCTATACAACTTTTGACTTTTCATGGTCAACTGTGATTCCCTCACTGGTAATGATGTTACCCAAGAAAGCAACTTGTTTTAAAAAAAATTCACATTTTCTGAACTTTCAAAAAAAACTCTCCTTTCGTAGAGTTTTCAAAATAACCATTAGATGATCCTCATGATCCTCGTAACTTTTGGAATATATCAGAATATCATCAATAAAAACTACCACAATGTTATCAATGTTGTACTTAAAGACTCTATTTATCAAATGCATAAAAAATAGTAGGTTCATTATTTAGTCCAAAGGGCATAACAAAAAAAATCATAATTCCCAAATCTTGATCGGAAGGCAGTTTTTGGAATATCTTCTTTCTTTAACCTCAATTGATTATAACCAGAATGATGATCAATATTAGAGAAGAATTGATACCCACAAAGTTGGTCAAATAAGTCATCAATTCTTGGAAGAGGGTACTTATTCTTCACTTTGATCCCTTTCAGTTCTCTATAATCAAGGCATAGCCTCATTTATCCATCCTTATTCTTCACAAAGAGAACATGTGCTCCCCAAGGAGACACACTTGGTCTGATAAAACCCTTCTCCAAAAGATCTTGGAGTTTCATCATTAATTCCTCTATATCCACATTTTCTATCCTATAGGAGCTATTTGATATTGGATGAGATCCAAGTACGATTTAAATGGAGAACTCTACCTATCATTCTGGGGGAGGTCCGGCTAACTCCTCAAGAAATATGTCAACATATTTCTAGACAATGGAGACATTTTCTATCCTTAAACTCTCATATCCTTCTTCTTCTACACCGATAAAATCTACAAAGAAGGATATAGGAGGTTCTTCTAGAAAAAGATCAGGCTGAGATATCTCTCCTCGGAAGATAACTGTTGGTTTTCCATTCAAGACTACTGATATTTTCTTGCTTCTGCATTTGATCTTCACATTATACTTTGAGAGCCTATCCATACCTTGTATAATATCAAATTCTAGAATGAGAATGACTTCTAGATTTTCGATAATATTGTGCTCACTAAATTAAATACTAGAGTTTCTAAACACTGATGATGCTTAGATAATCCCACCAGGAGTATTGATTGATAACTATACTTTTATCAAATCAGGGGTTGATTCTAAATTCTTTGCAAAATTGGAGGAAATAATGGAATGCGTAGAACCAGAATCAAACAAAGTATATGATATCTTTGAGAGAACAAAAAGAGTACCTTCCACCACATCATTTGGCACTTCAACTTCAACCGTAGTGATTGAAAAAGTATGTCCTAGTTCCCTTTTCCGTTTTTGAGGTTGATGGTGATTCCTCTCTACTTCCCTTTGATTTGGAAAATGATTGGAAAAGTTCCCAAATTTTCCACACTTATAGCATTGGAGTTCATGTAGAGCCTACACCATATTATCCTTGTCATTAGGGTTGGTAAGTTGAGGATTCACCTCACAATGGAATTCCCCGGAATATGGTCATCTCTTCCACACTTGTAGCACTTCCCTCTCTCGTGCATGTAGTTACTTGAATGCTTCTTCCCACATTTATCACACACGAGACATTTTACTTTCTTTCCTTATCTTCCCTAATCAGAGATCCTCCCTATGCTTAGATCTATCGATCCCTTATTTTTATTGGATTTATGATAGCACAGTGTCTCACCAAACTCTTGTTCTACTTTCATCGCACTCCGCACGATCTCCTCATAGCTGTCATTGTCTAGTTTGGGAAGATTCTTCCACAGATGAGGTCTTAGTCCACCAAAGAATCTATCAAACTTCCCACTAGGAACCATGAAACAACTTGAGGTATAAAGGGAATATCTGGTGAAGTTTTTCTCATAGCTTCCCTCATATTCATTATCCTTATGCTTTAGCTCGAGAAACTCCTTATCCATTCTTGTTATCATGTAACATGGGAAATACTTACTGAAGAAGATCCTTCTGGACTCTTCCCACTCCATATCTTCAACCTCTAGTCTTGGGTTCATGTTTTTAATCAGTTCCTACCACATATCAGCTTCTCCCTCTAAGAGATAAACAACCAGGGTTGTAACAAGCCAAGATTTTATGAGAATTATTCTTTTTAATTTCATTGATGTCTTGTGTTGTACGCTACACAAAAAATAGATTGCACTATATGCAACACTGTATTAGCTTGCAGTATACGCAACACTATTCTTGGCTCTCGTTGCACATAATTTTATGTTTGTTTTGTGGAAATTATTTTACGCAACAATAAGTATAGAGTTTGTATAATGTATAAATGAAATATGTTTTGACTATTTTATACGCAAAACCAAACAGATATTTAACTACACGCATCCCTGACTTGGCTTGCATTACACGCAATCAAGATCTTCCTCGATAGCGTGTGAAGTACGCAATACCGAGTTTCACTAAACGATATATTATTATAATATTATTATGAACTAGCCGTTATGAATAGTAATACACACTTTTTGAAATTTTATAAATTAAAATTTTCAAAATGGACTTCATTTTTGGCTTCAGAATATCGAAATTAGCCTAGGGTGAATTTTGGTATTTTTCTAAAAACATTCAATTTTTGATGAATAGTGAAAACACTGGGTTAATATTTAAAAACCAAATTTTTATATAAATAATTATTTATTTTATTTAAATTTATTTTATGTCAAAATTGATACATAATACCTATATATGTTCAATGTAATTCATTGGAGTCATTTTATAATAATTTTAGACATATAAAAATTTTATTGAGCTTTTCACCTCCTTTTACCCACCTCCTAGGAGAGTTTGAAAATTTACATAAAACTTAATTTTACCACTTCTATGAGTGGAATTTAGAAAATACAAGAGACACGGTTAATATCAAAGAGTAAAATGTGATTCAATAAGATAAAAATATTTTTTGGTGAACTGTAATTTTTTACTTTTATTTACCACGGTTAAAAGTAAATAGGGTAATTAATGGTAAAAATTGTATTATTATTACCCTAACACATGTTCTTATTCTATTGTGTAAGTTTAATTATACCAAAAAAAACCTTAGAAATATAATATTATCATTTAGGTCCACTTGGATTAGATTAGGACATTTATTATTATTTTATTTAAAAAAGAGTTAAAATAGTTAAAATCAAAGTTTAATAACTAATTTTTTTTAATATAGGGTTATACAAAAGATCAATTCGACTATAAATATTAATTATAAAGATAAAAATATTTCATACCTAATGGTAGTTTATTTATATTTTTTAGACATTAAAGAATTTAAGTTATTTATGACACAATGGTGATGCAGTAATTATCTAAATAATGAAATATTAAAATAATTGATATTACAAATACCCAAATCAATGTAATCTGAAACTTTTTATGAATTAAAATAATTTTCTAGGTTAATATGAAATGTTTGTATTTATTTAATTAACTGTTTTCGAACTAATCATGCTATTTTGATTTTAACAAAAATCAATTACCAAATAGTGTCAAAATTGACATAAAATAGTTTTTTTTAAAAATATTATATTATTAATTGTTATTATATTCCTAAAAATCTAAGGTTTGGCCAAATTTCTTAGATGAGGTTATATATATTAATAATGATCCAATTGGGGTTCGTTTGGCTGGTTTTAGTAAGTCTATTAACCATATAGTTTAAAAAAACAAGAAGACACGTTAAAAGTTAAATTATTTAACTTAGAGTTAAATCTAAAAGATAAGGTTACAATAGTAACCTAAACTTGTCTAAAACCTATTGTTTGTGGGGATTTCGACCAATCCCCACATTATCTTCGAAATAAATCAATTTGGAGCTATTATAAACCAAATATGACTTTATTATAAAATAATATTTTATGTTTTTCAAAAGGTTCCCCTCTCCTCCCTTATAAAAAGGGAATCCCTTCCCTCTTCTCTTCACACCCTTTTGAGCCTTGATGCTCGGCCAAACCCTGACCATTTATCTTCTCCACTTTCCTATAAATATTCTGGAGGTTCTGGTCTTCTCAAAATACCAACTCTACTTCTTTAAGAGGAAACTTAAAGGAGGTGTGTCGAAGAAGAGGTAATCTCTTCTTCCAATTCTGTCAAGTTTCTTTCTTCTTCTAATTCTTCTTATTTAGTTGTCTCATTATAAAGTAATAACATCAGTATTAATTATATAATGATATGCTATTATAAATATGAAAAAACCCTATTTCACCTTCTATCCATCCTATAGAAAATGAAATCATCGCGCATGCGTACGTACGGAATACCGTTTCCACGCCGTGGTGTAATCTGTTTTCGACCACCACCTTACTTTGATGGGTATAATGGTGTAAATAAATAACTATATATGATTATTGTAAAGTTATATATATTTTGAAATATAATACATAAATTTAAATACAATTCCATGAATATGGGAATGATATCATCGCTCGTGCGTACGTACGGACTACCGTCTCCACGACGCGATGAGATTCATTCTCCATGTTAACCATTAATGAATGATTATAAAGTATATATAATAAGTAATCATGATATATAAGACATAATAATGATACTGGATTTATATATATATATATGTATGTCATCTACTTAATTCCATTCAATTCAATAAGGAAATGAAGAACAACGTTCATGCGTACGTACGGCCTACCGTCTCCATGAACGGTGTATTTCATTTAATTTATCTATCTATTATATATATATATATATGTACTGAATATATATATGATATATAAATCATGATTTACATTCTGGAAGTAAGTAAATCAAGATATAAGTAATAATAATATCAAGAACAACAAGTCCAAACACGTATGATAAATAAAACGATTTTACCCAACACACTGCTTTAACATGGAATTTACAAAAGAACGGGTAATATAAAGTCATAAGTGAACCATATATGATATCATAACAATGAATATGATTCTTTAATAAGTCAATGACATTATTTAAATCATTATACAGGAGGTTTTTATACGTACGAATCATATCGGACCTAAGGTAAGGGATTGCTATTCCAATCTCGTTCTTATCCGAGATTGTTATTCGTAAGTATTTACTGGGGTTATTGTTATCATCAATTCCCATGTTTTCTAAAAATGATTTCATGTATTTTTAAAGTCCTTTTTACCCATTTTTGAAATTTACCATATGTTATGAAAGGAATATTACTTTTTTTTACCACACGGGGAACTTTTTGACTTTTCTGACAAAAGTACGAGAAGAATGTTATTTTTAACTTATACGGCATGAATGGATTTTTACGGTTTCATAACGCCTCATTTTATGGAAGCTTACTGTACAAGATTTAATGACTATTTTCAAAAAATCATTTTCTTTTAAAATTTCATGGCATTTTGTGAAAAGAAAATGATTTTGAAGAAGAAAGGATATTTTCCTCAAGAATTCATTTCAAGTATTTTATCAAAACCATTTTCCATATAAGATGGAATTATTTCATAAGTGTATGTTTAAAGTATAATTTCTATATGATTTACATGGTTTCTCTTTTTCTATGATGAAATGATATCCATTTTTTTGTATGGATTATATTATGATGGGATGATGTTTATGAAACCCATTTTATTCTTTAGGTTATGATGAATGATTTATGTTTATTTTCTGACACAAGTAAGAATGATTTCATTATGAGATGTGTGAGACCTATATCTCCCTCAAATGCATTGGGTAAAGATTTATATCTCATGAGATAGACATGGATGGAACGGTAAGTTATTCTGGTTCAGTGATATAGGACTGAAACGAGGAGTGAACACGATTCAGAAAGGGACTTTGTCAACTAAGATGGTCTTGGCAGCAATGCCTTGGCAACTATGGAAATCATAACATGTGCTTAATGGTTGCCAAAATTACATGTTTTCTTCCTAGTCTATTTTATCAGGATTGATGTTCCATTATGATATATGCCTTACGTACTTCCAAGAATTATGTCTTTGCTCAAGATTTTGATGTTTAGATTTTATGTTCAAGTTTTTGCATTCAAATGTTTATGGATTCTTTTATGTTCTCTATGTTTACCATTACTGAGCATTTGAGCTCACTATTTTTATATTTTTTCCCCAGGATTTAAAGAAAGGTTTTAGGTAGGAAAAAAAAGGGGAAGATCTTTATGGGAGCTGTTGAAGATCTTTTACCATGATTAGAAGATTATGTTCTGAGTTTCCAAAGACACTAAACTATTACGGTCCTTGAGTGTTTGTTTTTGTTATGTATTAAGTATTCCGAAAAAGTAATGTAATGTCCATGTATATCATGCTTTGGGTCTCTACAAGGGTGACCTTCTGTTTCTCTGAATAGCGGAGCATAGAAAAGATCTTCTTGATAGAGCCGATCCACTATTCAGCAATCAATGGTTCGGTAGATCCACTGAAGGTTGGTGATCATTGATGCATAAAGGATTCAACAGAAAGTTTTTCCCTTCGTAGTGAGATCGATCTCTTAGTTTGAGTCAATTTATTTCCCATAACTGGAGTTAGTTGGTTCATCATTTACATGAAAGTTTCCATTTCGGCTTCCATCGGAGGGCCATTAGTGCATGGTCTATTACAGTCACCATTTGCACAGTTCCTCCTATTTCCCTCCAATTTCTAAAGGAATACAACATTAGTTAGAATCTTATTTCATTTAGGAATATTTTAACTATAAAATATTTTATGTCTTAAAACTTTATTCTTAAACAATTATATTTATCTATAAATACTTCATAATGATTCATAAAATGCTTGTGATTAACCAAACATATCCTCCAGGAGTGTCAAACCAGGAGTAAAGCAAGGCTCGTTTTCATGTACAGATATACCCCAAGCCAAGCCCAAAACTCCTTGTCAGATTTTTCACTCCTAGGTAAATCTATTCCAGCACCACAACCACTTTTTTGTATCCAGGCAAGGATTTATTTGTACGGAAACCACTTACTTAATATTTCAAAAAATACCAGGATGTTTTCCTATATTTAAAAATTTATATAGGGTTCTTCTTAAATTTTTCATAGTCTAATTTCCATAAATAACTAAACTATTCTTTGATACCAACTATGGCATCAAGCCTTTTTATTACATAACTTTTCATTACATTTTACAAATAGAGGATCTCTAAAGTCTAGTGTCTTGGAAATCAGGAACATAAAACACGAAAACATAAAACACCCTTTTAAATACCATTAAAAAGATTCTTTAAAAGTTAATCCTATGTATAATTATTTAATCTCATAACCTGGAGACATACATCAATGGAAAGGGTGAGCAGAAGGCCCAGTAAGGAAAACAAGTGATACCATTTACATGTGATCTTGAGAGATATCAAAAAGAACATGAGGGATATCCTAAATGAATGATAAAGAGGAATATAATATAGACAATAACATGAATCATAACTTGAAAATGTATTTACAACATTTAATTTAGACATTCATAAACATATCATTGGGATTCATCCCTAAGGTGTCATAAAAATTACCAAGGTTGTTCACCAAGGTATCGTGAATCTTTTCATCTCTAGAGATTAATTTTTTACCCAATGCATTGGATAAATATCAAGGAATACCCTTAATATGCCTTTATTTTCATGTGATACACTAATATGGTAATCATAAATTTCGTAAATAACCCCAATAGAATAAAATAAATGGGTTTCATGTCAAAATCATGAGGTTTTAAAAAGTACTTAAAAATAAGATCATATAAACCATGGAAAGGATGTGAGGGTTATATGTATGTAAATTTCCTAATAAAATAGATAAATTTTATGTCCTTATGAATACCTATGGAAATGAAAATATATTGGGTATTAACATAAATAAAACAAGATAATTTCCTGAGAAAAAGAGAGAGATTTTGAGACAGAAATTCTGCAGCATAACAGCTACGTAATATGGTTTTAGAAAAAATTAATAAGAGAGGGGACATGAGTATCCCATCCATAAATGAAACATTTTACAGTATAGGTACATAATAAAACATAAAATAATATCATGGTGTGGATATTTGAATGGAATACCACATGAAAATGAAACTTGAAAGAAAAGAGAAAACACGATTTCTTTTACGAAAACTCGACAGCCAAACGACATCACTTAAAATTTTAGAAAATAAATTTATGGGAGAGGAAAGGGTCCCTCATAAATTGGAAATGAAATGAACAATATTAAGGATAAAAAATAACATACCCCAACATAAGAAGATGGAATCTATAAGGCATAAAATAAAGTAAGTCATGAATTAAAAGAGGAGGGTGAGAGGTTCCCTTACCTGGAAGAGTAACATTGAAAGCATGAAGTTTGGGACCTTGGGGGGATTTAGGGAACCTTGGGAGGAATCCTTGGGAGGTAAAAAGACCAGATATTTATTTATAATTAATTTTCAATGAAAGCAATGGGAGAATGGATTGGTATTTATAGAAAATGTGATAGAATATTTTATTAATTTCCAAGGGACACCACATCAGTGGTATTTGAAACACCATGGGCTTGTACATGGAATTTTCTCATGGTATTGGACACTTGGGATACCTCATAACATATATTACTATTCAAAAGTCAACCAAAATTATTAAATCATGATTACATCATTTATGATGTCATTAATCACACCAAAACTCAAAACTGTATTTGTACAATTCACTGAGAAACAAAACATTTTATAAAAATATCGTAGATTTACCCTAACCTAATATCGATGCTCTGAATTCAAAAATGAACTCAATTTCATAAAAATAATTTTCAAATTATGAGATATTTAATTTTTAAGAAAAAATGATATTTACCTGAATAAATACTAATACTTAACAAAGAAGTTCTGAAAGAGTTATTTACTTATGATATTATATCACATAACCATTCAAGATTCCTAAATTATATTCATGCTTTATTAAGTGAGGTTACTATTCCATTGGTCACATTACTATTCATAAGGGTAATATTACTATTCATACTTTACTATTCATTAAAAATTAATTTGATCTTTTTATAATCTAAATTTATTACTGGTCACAAATGTAGAAGAACATTTAATGAAAACCATTTCACATTATTAATTATTTAAAATATACAAAAATATCTTAAAATACCCTTTTTTCAAAAATTACTCAATAATATGGAACTTTTATAAATTCATACTATATTTATCCAGACATTTTAAATTCACACATTTTACCAAAAAAATAAGTATTTTATTTATACAAAAGGATTACACAAAGTAATTAAGGTCTTGTTACATAAACCCTTATAACACCTGTATAAGACCTAAGTGTAAGGTGTGCTATGGTGATAGAATATTGGGGTGGCTCAAAAAAACATTTCCTAAGTGGTGATTTCTATCAGCTTGAACTTCTCCCTTAGGAAACTCTGATCAAGCTTCATATATTGAAGCTTATAGCATGGGCTTGGTCCAGAGAAAAGCCTAGTGATGCAACCTCCTTCCCAAGCTCTGATAGATGGGCTTCATATGGACTGAGTCTACTCGATGAGGCCATAGAATCTTCTTTTTGTATTAATTAACCATTATCATTTGTACTTATAAACAATTATCATAACGTTAAGATTATAGTTTCCAACGGTCATATTGACCAACGATCCTATAACAATCGAAACCCAACAATATCTTTTTAATTATAATCACTTCATTAATTAAAGGATATAGTTTTGTTGAGTATAAAATAAAATAACACACAAATTCATGAATAAAATATTATTCAAAAGTTTGGGTCATTACATGATTCCTATTCAAGCATGATACGTAGGATTACTTCTTAAGGCCCAAGATGCAATTAGAATCCACCGTGATGTAAGTCACTCTATATCTTTGACATTCAATCCTATGGTCCCCAAACTCTCATATGGTTTCATCATTCTCCCTCATCCATTAGTGGATTGGGGACCCAACTAAACTATGAGAACTCTGATTCCAATCCAAACATGATATGTAGGAGATCATCCTAAGTCCCAAGATCAAATGAGCACCCACATCACTGTAATTTAATCCATATTTAATAGATTCTAACCATTGGGACCCAATATCTACCATGTTCTTATCATACTTCTTCATTCATCAATGCATTGAGGAGAAAATGAAAATATGATGACTATGATTCCTTCCATAATTGGGATATGTAGGACACCTTCTTAAGTCATGTGATACACATAAAACACCTCATAAGGGCTAACCCAATGCAAAAGTCTCACATCTATATGGAATGAAACCCATCACTTTCTATCCATTGTTTCTCACACTGAGCATATATCATATGGGAATAGGGATTTTCAATGATCCCATCATTCACATCATGAATTTCCCCAATCCAAGGAAACCTCATTGTGTAATCCCCCTTCAGTGGCATGATACGACTACCCCCATATGAGGGTATCCATCTCAGGGTAAGTCCCAATGTTGAGATTAAACTATAGTGTCTCTTATTCTTGTTATAAATATGATATTTTGGATGCCTCCCTAAGTATTGAGATCAAAACATGATGCATAAGTTCCCTTATGGATGTGCTTTTCCTGTGATGTTAAAATGCATGACTGAAAAAAATATGTGAGTTTTGATTAATATTATAAATGGGAAACATATGATGCCTCATAAAGGTTTAATTTCATCCCTGAAATATTAATCAAATACATAGATGGAATTAAACTCTAGATTTCTTAGTTGTAAGAATTCAAAATATAAGTAGTTACCCATTTCTATGTAATGATAAGAAATTGATGAAGAACCTAAGATACATATATATTGACTCATTAATAGACCTCTCTTTACACATTGAAGGATTTAAAACTTGATCATTTTATTTGGGTAATCGGTCTGGTAACAGGATTATGAAGAGATTCTCGAACATATCTTAAATCTATAAGAGAATCTTGTAGTAGGAAATAATTCCCCCCAAAAGGGTATGTGAGCCTGAGTTCCCATCCTCTCGAATAATGTGAGTTCCTAAGTGATGTTGGGTTTGAATTCCCAATTGACCGCAAACCTTTGGAATATAGTTCTATACTTAGTTATGAATAGTGGAAATGTTGGGATTTTCTATTAAGGGTGAAAATGGTGAACCCGACCTGAATGATTATACGGACATTAAACCTCCCACAATCAACAATCAGGTACATGTTAAAAATGATTGACCACCTAGTCCCCCATAGGACCATTTTATTCAATCCAAAAATAATTTTCATTGAAAATAATTATAAATATAAAAATGAGGATAATTTTTAAAAATTCACATACAAATTTTTTTAAATTTTATTTTAAATTAAAATAAAGAAAAAAAAGTTTTTATAAAAAAATAGATTTTGGTATATTAACTATTAGTTCTCCTATACATTAATAATTAATAAAGTGTTAAATTATTATTTATAAATTAATATATTTTTATTATTCAATCATAATAAACATAGTTTCTTAAAATAAAAGTCTACTTTCCAAAAAATGTATTTTTAACTATAAAGTGAATTTTGAAAAAAATATCCTTCCAAAAATTATAAAAACTATACATATAAATATTTTATTACATGATGATATAATCCAAATTTCTACTTACATAACCCCTTATGATAATCATGAAATACCTAAGCATAAAATAATCCCTAGTTATAGTTTTGGGTGGCAGTTCAGCTAGCATGGAACATGTTGTAATCTCCACATGCTTGAAATTATCACATATATAGTTGTTTTCAAACATTAATTGATTTATTTTGGATTGGTATTTGTCTAGGGAAAACCCTAGTGAATTTACCTCCCTTCCAAGGTTAAAAGAATGATATTCATAAGGAATACTTCCAATTCTAGATGTGATTTCTATATAAATACTTTATTAATTTTGTGATATGGTTACATCAATTCATCCTAGATAATTTAATATCTATGTTTTAATAGTCATATTTAATATTCAAAATATTTAAAGGTTTTTCATTTTGGTTTTTGTATAGTGTGTAAAACATGCTATATATTTATTTATGGAGAATATACAGTGAAATATCAGGCTGTTACATTCTCCCCCTTAAATAAATTGTGGGATATCAATTTAAATTATTACTTACTAATAAAGCTAACTAAGGGTATATATAAGACGACATGAGATTTAATTTTCTATTTAGGTATCAATCACATATATTCACTAATAATAATAGAAATCCCATTATTTTTTTCGTTCCTAACAATTTGTGATAAATACCTATTATGGTTTAGTGTTAATTCCTATTTTATTTTTTTCTTGAGTTCATAGTAAGACATGTTGTGGTAGATTATCATAAATTATTTTGAGTTAATGAAATGAAATTAAATATTTTCATAATAGATACAAAATTCAAACTTATATCTCATTCCCCAAGTTTCTTTAACATTAGAGGTGCTGGAAGAATGTTTAGGTTAGATGATGAAGCCGAAAAATAATACTTCTCCACCAAATAAGGCTCAATGAGATATATGTTTAGACACATCCAAACCATTTCTGTAGTAGTTTCCTCTACCACACTAGTATTCACCCTATCTAGCATATCCCTAACCTATATCTCTAGCCTAAACATAGGAATACCTATCTCCTCTCTCTGTTGTTTCACAAGTCCATGTACTTCCCACTTTGTGAATACCTCCTGAATAAAGGTTGGTAGGGGATGGATGAACCACCGTGTCTACTCTAGGTGGTTATTAACATGCCAAAAAAGTTCCATCTATGAACCAATTTTTTTCCTACACACACTACATGGAAATATGTGCTATTGGAAATCTAACCTAATTCGCGAACTTCCCCCAGCCCCGAGGTCACAAGGAAGGATCCTTTTTTCACATAATAAACATGTCTTGTTTCACCAATGGTAATGATGAGAGGTTTTATTCTATATCAACCACTGTAATGGTGCTATAATTTTCTGTAGAAACATTTAGTTCTACATGAATAAATGATGCATTGATAGATGGTGATGAAGATTATTCATTGCTGACATCCACTATTGTAGTGACATTAATATCTCTCCATGGTGGTTGATGGTTGTTTTTTCCACCCCTATATTTTATTAATAATGATGATATTGAGGTGAATCTAACCATGATCAGTGATTATGGAGTTTATGTTGAAATTGTTTATCCATTAATAGAATCCTTTCAAATCCATCTAAAAGGACCACTACTTACATTTACATTCCCATAAACTTAAATTTCAAAATTTAATGATCATACAAGTAGATGTTTTATTTGATAAACAAAACATTAGGGTGGTACACTTATAAAAAAATGTAGTTAAATTATAGTGTCTAGAATAAAGATATCATATTCATTATTTCAAAGTATAGGATTTAGTAATCATAATCTATCTCATCGGTGGTCATTGAACATGATCCACCTTATTCACATGGAAATGGTGGTTGTTCATGCCTATAATTCTTATAATCCATAGAATAATGACACTACTATGGGTAATGGATTTTCCCTCACTTTAGGCATTGGACTGTTAGTGGTACTTTTGGAATCATGATTTAGACTCCCATCATGCTAACCCACCTCTTAAAATTCTTACTACAGTTTGATGCTTGATGAACCCCCTCTTCTACAAGTAAACAATCTTCTAGTCCCCTTGAGGCAATTACCTAGGTTCATTTTCCCACATCTTGACATGTTTGTGGATGAATATTACTCCTTTAATCATCTTTATTTTCATATTTTTCATGATTCTCCATCATTATCTTATTTATTTGAATTAGAACTTCAACTATGGTTACATTGTTAATCATATTTCATGATAGTATGTTTAGAATAGACACGAAATTTATCTCCATATATCATATTATAATGTGTTTATCATTGAGTTAGTCAATATATTTACACTAACACACATTTTTAACTTAGTTTCTTCTTCTTCTAGATATCTCTAAAACCAAAAGGTGTTAACATGAAATCTGAATATTTAAAAAAAATAGGGGAATTATTGTATGCAATAACATAATAAGTATCCAACCTAAAAATATTTTAAATTTTTTACATCATCACATAAGAATATAATTTCTTTAGTTAAACCTATATCAATCTTAGTTTAACATATGTAACTTTAAGTAGGGTTACATTACGCTTCTCAACCTGGTCTCTAAAATTAACTAGGAAATCAATCCTTCATAGTAGTTTGTAAATAGAATATTATCTACAAAATCATATCCTTTGGGTGTGTCTATGTATGTGTATAGTACTAGGCCCACTGATTCACACCTATATTGGGGCATGGATTTTTTTTTCAAATGTAGACTAGAGGTTGACCGGGGTCGTCTCACTTGAAGAGATTCACAATTTGTCACCTACATATTCTAATTCACCTAAATCAAATTATTTTTGCTATTTTAATTATTTATGAAAGTGATAAAATACTATTTTTTTTTATTTTTGAAATAAATGATATGAAAAACTAAAATGAAACTAAAATGAACTTCTAATTACCATGTAATGAAAACATAATGATATCAGAAAATAAAGGAAGTCATCCCAATAAAGTTTTCCAAGGAGAACCTTCATTGAACTATTTCAAATTTACATAGTGAAAAAAACTCAATCGTATGTGTGAACAACACAATCTAACCCAATTTTTAATGAAAAGTTAACTTAGAAACCACCAATCACACTCCACCACCACCTATTCAATCATGGGATAATGGTTGTAGAATAAGACTCCAACCCTTATTTATCCAAAGTGAGCATTAAAACCACTATAAATCTTCTCTAAATTAACCCAAATAATAATTAAAACATGTAATTAGGTTCAAACACAAAATTAATCTCCTAGGATATTCCTTGGGTTAGATACTCATTACCATGAGTTTAAGAGTTAAAGGTAGAATAATTCATGATGTAAAATGGATGCATATCATGAATTGATAAAAGAAAAGAATAAAATAAAAAGAATAATAATAATAATGATAGTGAGGAACATTTAATAAAAATGAAATAAATGAAATAAAATAAAATTAAGGAAAGAGTGGACATGATTAGAAGATTAATAATAATAATACATTAATGTGTCATATAATTTAATAAACTAAAACAATGAAGTATAATTCAAACTAAACACAAAATAAAATAAAAGTAGAGAAGTAAAATAGGTAGTATAATCCTTCAGTAAAGACTACTTCAAATGGTTAGCATCTAACTCTCCACAGTAGAATGTACTTAGATTATTTTATAGACCGGGAGGAGAAGAATCTGAGGGTCATCCACTTTAATTAAGATCACTCTTAGACCAGTGATCTTCATAGATACACCCTTGTATATTGGGTGTTTCTTTATTTGGAATGAAAAAAATACATGCGGGATAGTGGGTGTCATTCATGTGGCCTCCTGCTTTTGATGTTAATGTATGGAGGGATTTTCACGACCTCAATGTTGAAGCGGCTTGGTAGTGGTGATGATTTGAGACAACAACATAGGAGGGCCCTCATTCATCCAAACCTTCAAAGTGTACAGATAAAGCTTCAAAATAATCTTCATGGGGATCGTTCGAGGATCTGGGAGTGATCCGTGGTCACCCTGGGTGGTGAAAGTATACATAGGATTGATCTCGAGATTTGGGGGCATCATTTATGGAATTTCCTAGTGATAAAAGAGGCAGAAGCCTGCATCAGGTGGTGGTAGTGTGATAGAGGATGGTGTAGTCACCGTCGCTCATGTGTCTGAGTGAAGGTGAGTAGGACCAAGTGGGATGACACCATTTTATTAAAATTGAATAGTATCTATCTTAATATATATCCCACAATGAAA
Source organism: Viscum album (assembly GCA_963277665.1). Lineage (NCBI taxonomy): Eukaryota > Viridiplantae > Streptophyta > Magnoliopsida > Santalales > Viscaceae > Viscum > Viscum album. The sequence goes on along the minus strand of OY728130.1, from coordinate 2,099,821,856 downwards.
TATTATAGGTTCTCTTTGATTCATTAAAAAATAAGTACCTGCATAATCAGGGTAGTGAAGTCAAACAAGGGTTGAAGGACCCCCAGAAGCACCCTGCACCTCCCCGTGCCAATAAGTCTCTCATCCCATAGAAGTGTGGGATTTTTCACAACATTCCTACACACTCACATGGGTTTTTCCCCAGCTATGCATTACACAATCTAGTTTCCCCGTACGACCTCATACCCTAATGTAATGCTTTCCATTGGGACATGTTTGGTTTTTTGGGCCTGTAGGGCCTAGATATGTGACCTTTGGTGACCTTGGTTGAGGGATATCCAATAGGGATATTTTTTTTGGGAAAAATACTTAAATATTTATAAAATAATATGAAAATAATTTGCAAAAAATAACCTTTACTCAGAGAATTCATTGAATAAACATATTTAGATTCATTTCAGTTATTTTCTTAAAATTTCCAATATTCTTGTAAAACAATACATTCCATGGGTTTAATAATTTTAACCTATAAAACACATTAGAATAATATTTAAATTATGCATGAAATATATTTCTTTCAAATACCCCCACACATAAACCATGCTTTTCCAAAAGAATTAAAACTCATCATGGAATTCAAAGGGAACCAATGTAACCACAATTCAATTCTAAAATAAATTAAAATTAAATAATTATCATTGAATAACCAAATTTTCAAAAATACTAATAAAATATCAATTTAATATCTCTATTTTTAATGAAACAATCAATTAAATCATTTTAATTTATCCCTTTCCAAACTAGTGTATATTATCCTTTCATTAATTCATGTTCCTCAATTCCTTATTATTAAACATGCTAAATCATGATTTAACTATCCATTTAATATTTTCATTCATTATTCTTGATACAATTCAATTGTATTTATGGTCATATCATGAGAACATACTCCTTATCCATAAGCTTGTACATGAACTACTTTTTCCACTTTATAATGATAAAAGTCACATGAAATCATGAGGGATTTTCAATCAAGGTCTTAATGGCTCTAAGTCTTAATTTTGGTGTAAAATTTATGTTCCAAAATTTATTGAACAAGGAGGATGTTAATATCTTCTATATTAATCATGATATAAAAATTAAAAGATCAATGAAATTCTCCCCTTTTAAATAGAAACTCATACTTCCCCCAAAACTCAAAGTAATGGTTATGATCAAAATTATGTATAATGAATGATTTGTTCTCTTTTATTATTTATTCATTAATTTTTCTCATTTTTTAACTTTTTTGAATGTTATATTTAGAATAAATCTTACACCCACCACCTAACCATGTATGGTAAAAATAATTCGTCTATTAGAGGTTATTTTTTATTCCTCAAAGGCAAAACTCATTCCTATTATTTTAATTTTTTTATCAAGAGGGAAAAAAATAAAATATCAATATATTAATATAAAAAAATTCTCAATATTTACCAAAAATGTTTTTCCTTAAAATTTAGGACATCGCATTTACCATGATTTATCTTAAACCCCAACACATAAACTTTAAAAAATAATGAAAATAATAAATTAAGATAAGAATGGATAAAAAATGTCCTAAAACATATATCATTTCTAATAAGTTAATTCATTATCTCTCTGGGAAGAAAAAAGATTGATGTAGAAGGTGGTCCCAAGGATAAGGGATTTTAAAAAAATTCCTCATTAAATTTTAATTTGTTTTTTCACAATCATATATCTATACAATTCCAATTCAAGTTTAGGTAGGTGGCATGTCCCAATATCATTCAAGAAATATGATCAAGATAAAATGTAAATTATTTAATCTATAAATCCTATCAGGAATTAGAAATTTAAAATTGGAAAATCACCCACAAAATTACTAATAATAACAAATAAATTCACATAAATTTCAAAAATTTAGAGCATGAAAAATGATAGGGATTTTTTATTTTCATGAATTAACCTATTCCCTAAAATGATGAGTCCTTATTTCAATATCCATGATTTTATTTAATAATTTAATTCTCCATTTTTCTCATTCAATCTTATTATCATTGAAATATAAAATATAGAATCACTATGTTTATAAGAAACCTGTGAATCCAAGATATGTCAAGTAAAGTAAAAATCAAATCATGGGCATGAAATATTTAGTTTAAAGATCAAAACTTGTTTTTAGATAAAAATATAGGTTTTTTAAAAGGTAAAAATATAAGTGATGTCCCTTTTGGAATGAATATTTAGTTCTAATTGTGAATGTTATTCTTTAGTTTATGATTTGAATTATTTTCACAATGTGAATTTTCATTTCATGTCCTATCTCTATATTGCTTTCAAGAAATGTATTATTTTGTTGAAATGAATTTAATTCATGAAATTTATTATTTTCATTGTTTCTGTTTTATTTCAACATCCATTTTGTGCGATATAGAGGTAATTATAAAATAAAACCCTTCTTATAAGTATAAGGACCTTGTCAATTATGCTAAAATAGATTATATGGAATGGGTTCGAAGATAATGTAGTATTGATTATAAAATAAAATTGATTAGAAATAAATTAATATTAAATCTTGGTATGATCCCCCAATTAGGACCTTGGTTTTTTACTTCCTCTAGATAGCAGTACCAACTATTATCCATAATCTGATGGTGGATGGATCTTCTATTATTTGAACCACCTCATGTGGATTTTCTAAGATTCCACTTATTTTTTGTTGATGTGGAATAATCCATGGATAATATATACCAGATCCTCCCATTTAACAATTAAGAATAGATTAAATGGAGGGGGTAGAATGATGTTTTGATCATCCTACATCTTGATTTCTTCTTATGAGACCTTATTTTTATTTTCCAATGGAAGATCAAGTTATGATGTACGTAATGAATGATCAAAGGGAAGTAAGCAGTTAATTTCACTTTAACAAAATTAAAATTAAAATTATAATTCTACCTATAAAAGGGATAAGTATCTATCTTAGTTTCTTAAGGCTCAACAACTTGTAATTACTCATGGGATTCCTCAAATTCATGTTCATCAAAATTAGGGAGCTCCATGTGTTCTTTAGTAGGTGTATGTTTATTTTCTTCATCTTCCTCTAAAGAAAACTATGGACTCACCAAATCAGAAAAATAAAATTGGTCAGGAGTGATAATCGAATAATAATTAAAAAAATTAGGAAAAAAGAGTTCAAAATAAAATCTCCTCCCTAATTTCGTTCTGGTTCAATCATTTCCTCCGTGGGGAGTGCCTCTTGAAGTTTGATCTTAGTGGATGAAGGAAAGTAGTATGTAAGCTCTATATTTTATTAAAATTTCATCACTTGGGTGGTGTATTCCTCCTATAATTATAGAGATATATGAAATGTTTTTATCTATTCTAATTTTTATGGAATAGAGAGATCAAGTTTTACCTCACACTCAATCTAGAAGTCATACGGATCTTCTTGATCTCCCACATGTGGCTTAGGTTCTGGTTTCTACATCAATGCATGAACAAGTTAGAATGATCTTTCAAATTCTCTCCCTAGTTTGTATATGTATTTTTTATGTTTTTTCACATGGAATTTTTCATAACCATTATTTTACTATTGTTTCTCCTAGACATGTGATTAACTATTCCATGAAAAAATATACGAAATGTTTTAACATAATATGAAATTTTTTATGGGTTTTTAAGTCAATGAAAACTATCCACTATGTGAATTAAATAATACTAATAATTAGATCCATATAAATAGTTCTAATTTTGATGAAATATTATCATGGGGTGTGTAAAATGAAAATTTATTTTCCTAATGCTACATAGAATATAACTATGATCATCTCACTTGAGGAGCTTCATATATTGTTCACATACTTATTCAAATTCAACTAAATATAATTTTTTTGTTATATTTTTCTATGAAATAAATGAAATATGAGTATTGTAATTTTGGAAATAAATTCTATAAAAAAACTAAAATGAAACTAACATGTAATTTTAATTACTATTTAAGGAAAAAATGATATTAGAAAAGAAAGGAAGTTCTTCCAATAGTGTTTTTTAGAGAACACCTTCATTAAACCATTTGAAATCTACTTAGTGAACACACTCAACTATATGTGTGAAAACCTAAATATAACCAATTTTTAATGAAAGGTGTACTTAGGAACCTCCAATAACACCCCACTTACACCTCCTCAATCAAGGGATAATTGTTTTAGAATAATAACCAACCCTTAGATAATCGCAGTGAGGATAATACCCACTATAAATCATCCTTAAATTAACCCAAAGAATAATTAAAACATGGATTCAAGTTTAATCCCCAGATTACTCCCCCAAGATATTCATATGGTAAGTTACTCATTACCATGAGTATAATATTTCCTAAAAGAAGAATTCACGATGTGTAATATAGATACCCTAGACTTTTAAACATATCATTACATGATTTTAAGGATAATGAAACATCATATTACAATCCAAGGATCATAAAGTCTAGAGTATTGGAAGACTAGGTACATAAAACTAAAAACATGGGAATAAATAAAACATTTCTTTTTTTAATATTAATAAATAGATCCTAACTTCAATTGTGATCATAAATATTCACAGGATAACCAGGGGATAACATGAATAAAGGTATGAGCAATAAATCCTAGTAAGGGAATAAACATAAGAATAAAGCTTTATCACATAGGTTAGAAGGCATGATATATTGATATAAAAAAGGCATGGAACATATGGATTCATAAAATATAAACATGAGATAATATAAAAAATGGAGTCATAGAAATGTGTAAGAAATATAAAACTTGAAATTATCCCGAGTCAAGGATCATTTTACATAGAGGATCACATGTCATGGTTAACCACCAAGACCGTTGAACATGGCAACACGAGTCAAGGATAACCGCCAAGACCATTTCATATAACTTCTCATGATATTAAAATTTACCCAATGTATTAGATCAATATATAGGTACAACCATCATACCATGTACATGAATATTTTTTCAACATATAGAATCATACATAATCAATCATAGATAAACATAAGGGTTACCCATGGTAAGAATTAGGTATCATAATCATGTCATAAATAATAAGAAATGGGAGTATAATAAAAATGTCCTTCAAGAAAACTTATGAGATCATTCATGGAAAATAATATGGTATAATAGTCATATATCAGGAAAAGTTATGTCAAATTTAAGTAATAACATGTAAAAATATTACTTAAGAAACTTTAGTATTAAAACAGTTTAGGAAAATATCAAAGGTCATTTAAAACATAAAAGGGAATAATATTTTATATAAAACAAGAAGTGAACCAAGAATGTTTTCATAATAAAATAGTTTTTTTATAAAAATAATGGTGTCTTAAATATATATTATATAGTTTACTTGAAAATGGTTGAGAATTCAGAAAGTTCCTTCAAAACGGACTTGCTTATCGGGAATAACTGAAGAAAGAATCATTTAAAAACATGTATATACCGGAAAGAAAATGATGAATGTATATTGATACATGATTTTGGAGACTATAAAAAGAATTTATAATATTTGTATAAAAATAATAGATAACATCATTTGGGTAAAAATAAATATAGAAAAACCCGAAGGAATAATGGAGGTTTGGGTAAAATCTCTTACCTTAAGTCTGATAGTGTCATTCACTTGTTATTAATGTCATGGAAAAACAAATTACATTAATTAATTAATATTTCCATAACCTTTTCAAAATATAATTTATTTATTATAACCTCATTAAGTTCCTTCATGACCTTTTGGGTGGGTTAAGAAGTTCAATTTCATTGTTTTGGGAGCGTTTGTTTCCTTGGTTTCCATGATTGGTTTACTTATATACATGTAAGGATAAACATGTAAGTTGAGAATGATTGTAAAGAATTGGATTTATATGTTATTAGTGAACATACATAATTTTACATTTTTAAAAATTCATTTGGTTATTTTGAGTGAAGATGAATATTTATATAAAACAATAATGATAAATGTTTTGGTTAATTGGTGGTTTTTCATCGCAACGAATTGATTTTAATTTATAAACTAATATAATGTGTAAAAAAGATTAAAAATACTTCAATTAGACATAATATATATATTATATTCTGTTTCAACCATAAAAATGGTTTCATGACTAAAATTGAAGATGGTAATAGAAATTGAAAACCCATCATCCTTGAATGTGTTAAATTGAAACATCTGGGACAATGTTTTCATTTCAATTACAAAAGGAGGGGAAAAGAGATATGATGATGAATTATTAAATTATAATAAAAAATGTCATTAAATGTAATGTACTAGAGTTATTATGACATTTTGATGAAATTAGGCGATGAAAGAAAAATAAATAAAGGTACTCGGAAGAAAATAAAATAAATGAAAAGAGGAATTTACCTCTTGAATATATATCTTCATCGAGAACGTCTTTAGGGGAAAGTATTTGGTATTTTGAAGAGAAAAAGGGATGATGGACGTGGGATAGTTTCTAAGGGATATATTTGAGCAGAATTTTTAATAGGCACAAGGCTTGAGAGGAGTGAGGAGAAGAGGTAAAGAGGGGTGGTATTTATAGTGGAGGAGAGGAGGGGTTTCCCATTATTTTAATCATTAGTTTAATATTTTTGATAAAGACTATGAATAGTATTTATTTTTCGACAAAATAAAATTAATAGAGCATGTGATTTCAAACCAAAGTCCATTTACATCATTCATAACTCAATCATGATGCATAAATTCATTTACTTAGTATTTATCGTAAATTATCATATTTTACTATTGACCAAAAATTAATGTATTTTAGAAAAATCCCAAAAAAACACCCTAACAATTTTTCAATGGGTATAATAAAAAAAACTCCATTTTATAAAATAATTTTCTAATTATGATAAATTTAATTTTTATTTAAAATCATAATTTACTTGTAAAATACAAATTTTAAAATTAAAACTGCTTTTCTAACACTTTGAAAAAATAATTAAGGTCTCATAAAATTATTTTAAGATCATATGAAATCAAAATAATAATTTATGAAAATAAATTTTCTTTTAATTCAATAAATTAATCAAAAAATTGTAATTAAATATTTAGGACTTACAAAAATACCAACACTTAATCAATAATTTTTAAAATATTTATTTACTTATACTATGATATAATTATACTATATTGTAAGTTATAATAACGATAAATTTTATTTTTTGCTTTCATTAGTGAGGTTACTAATACATTTTCCAACTATTCATAAGGGTAATGTTACTATTCCAAAGTTTTTGTTATTATTCCTTAGGTATATGTTCCTTAACATCAAGAGATACCTTTTATTTCAGTCATTCTTCATTTATAAGGTTAGTATTATGTTCAATATATAATCTTATGTTATTGTACTATAAAACATAATTATAAGAATGGAATTTCCTTGATAAAAAATTTGGTCGTTACATTCTTCCCCCCTTAAGAAATCTCTTCCTTGAAATTGCATTTTACATTCTATGATGAAAATAGTTGTGGGTACTTTTCCTTCATCACTTCTTCCAGTTACCATGTCACCTCTTTATACTTATGGTTCTTGTATAGTACTTTGACCAGGTGAGTATTCTTGTTACATAGAACTTTATCTTTATGATCCAAGATATTTACTAGCTGATCCTCGTATAAAAGATCATTCTCCAACTGTACCATCTTTGAAGACAGTACATGTGAAGGATCTTGTATGTACTTCCTTAAAAAGGATACATGGAATACATCATGTACTTTAGACATGGTAGGTGGATGTGCTAGTTTATTGTCCACATATCCTACACAATCAATAAACTTGAAGGAGATAATGTACCTAGGACTTAGGTTTCCATTCTTCACAAACCTCATGACCTTATTCCATGGCAATATACCGAGGAATACTATGTCTCCAACTTTGAACTCAAGGTCCCATCAAAAACTTTCTGCATAACTCATCTTTCGAATTTGGGATGCCTTGATGTACTACAAAATGGTTTTCAACTTCTACACAATGTATTCAACTGTTTTAGGTCCTAGAATCTTACACTCACCAACTTCATCCTAACATGATAGTGTTCTTCACCTTTTCCCATAAAGGGCTTTGTATGGTGCCATTCAGATGCTGGAGTAGAATCTATTGTTGTAAGAGAATTAGACAGGTAGAAGATGTTGGTCCCACCCTCCTTTTTAGTCTATAAAACATGATCTCAACATATCTTCAAATTTCTAAATAGTTCGCTCAGATTGGACATTAGTTTTAGGATGATAGGTCGTACCGAGTTTAGTTTAGTGCTTAGAGAAACCTGGAGACTTTTCAAGAACATTGAGGGGAGTCTCATATCTTTATCGGATGTAATATATATTGTTAATCCATGCATCCTTACCACCTCTTTGATATATATCCATGAAAGTTGATATAATGATAAGTCCTATCGAATTTTGATAAAGTGAGATTTCTTTATAAGAAGATTCATAATGACACATATTGCATTGTTTCCTCTAGATTTCCTTGGAAGTCAAGTAATAAAGTCCACAGTGTTGTTCTCCCACTTCCATGTTGGTATAGGTAGTGGTTGCATCATCTCCTTAGACTTTATTCCTTTCATCCTTCACTTGTTGACATACCAGGAACTTTGATGTATACTCAGAAATATCCTTCTTCATGTTTCCCCACCAATAATTCTCCCAGACATCTCGATACATCTTTGTGCTCCTTGGGTGAATAGATAATGTTGAGCTATGTACATTATTTAGAATATTCTTTTTTATCTCTATATCATATGTTACACATAATCATAACCCAAATATTATGACTCCATCATTGTCAATATTGAACTTGGAGGATTTCCCCTTTCTGATAGCTTCAAACCTTTTTGGAATTTCTATATCATTTTTTTGATCATCCTTAATTTTATTTATGAGGGATGGTTGAGAAATCATTTGAGAAAGGATTGATGATATTCCTCCATTAATGAATCTCATGTCTATACTTTAAAAATCTAATAATCTTTGATCATTTTAAATTATCATCACTCATAAAGATGCATGATCCTTTCTACTTATAGAATTCGCTACCTTATTTGCCTTATCGGGATGGTAGTGGATTGATCATTCAAAATATTTTATGAGATCTAACCATATTTGATGGCGTATATTAATCTATTTATGTGTGAATATATATTTGAGACTCTTGTGATCTGTATATATCTCACATTTCTCCCCATAGAGATAATTCCACCATATTTTCAACACAATGATCACAATCACCAACTCCAGATCATGCGTGGGATAGTTTTGCTCATGGAGTTTAAATCCGCAGATCTATATAGAGTTGTATCTTTATCAGAGAAAAGAAAAATACCCAAGGCAGTTCCCATTGATTTCAATATCGCCAGATTGTGGAAAAGTAACCGGAGGCCTTACATGGTCGACAGAGGTGGTAGAGACTTCATTTCAAATATCCTTCGAGGTTCTGACTGGCATGTGGCCTGCAAGGGCATTCGACGGTGGTTTGTAGAAAAAGGATATCTGACGTGGTATCTAGCTCAGGACATCTTGATGACCAGCATGGTCGTTCGGGGGAGTTAGGGTCATCCGAGTCGGCGACAGAGACAATGAAGAAGGTGACCATTACAGAGGTGGGTTCAAATTCAAATTCAAATAATGGTCCCCACAAGAACGTTTCATCATCGGATCCGATCGTTCTAGCTGAGTCGGTGCCTCTAAGGATAGACTCCCCCCAAAAAGATCTGATATCACTATCGCCTACACACCACAGTGAATCTGACATTGTCGATCTGACTCTGATAGCTTTTGGGGAATTTGGGGGACGAGAAACCCAAGAATATTCCCTCCATCTCCCTCTTATTTTTTTATCACCACCTTCCTCTCTGTTTTGGATTTCTTCTCAGCTTTCACCGGACATCATTCAAAAATCACTACTCCAAAACTGGTCGCCAACCATTAGTGGGATCCCTTAATAGGATTCATTTCTACCAGGTGTGTTGAAAGAGACGAAGTCTTTACGGGAGTCTCCTCAACGAATGCTCCTGGTTTCCATCTTCAATGGAGAATCAGAGATGCTCTCACCATATCCTTCATTTCCCCCTCAGTTTTCATTGCTAGAGGACCTATAAGAGACGAAGGAAAATAATCACCCCCCTAAGAAGGTTTATCATTTGATAGGCTCCCTATCCTAGTAACCCACTCTAAATTGAAGGAGTTAGGTATTAACAATCCATTATTCCCATCTGGAGCTGCTGGTTAGAGGACCAGGAGTGTCAAGCTTTAATGGTGTCTCTGATTATTTGGAATGAGAGAAAGATGGGTGCTCTAGAAAAGAGCGCCATCCTAGTAATAGAAGTGAGGAAATCCAAGGTGTATATGGTAGCTATTCTTGAACCAAAACATGGTGCTTTCAGGCTACCTAAAATAACAAAAAATATAAGATTCCATTCGTGCATGCATGGATTTCCAGACAACCCTTTTATCTGGATATGCTGAAAACAGTCTGTTAAGGTTGAACTGGTTAACCTTATGGCCCAGTGCATATATACAAAAATATTCTTTGAAGGGGTAGAGATGATGTTTTCATTTATTTATGACAGTAATTACATTACCAAGAGATTGGACCTATGGAGATTCATGAGTTCATTTCGGATAGATTCTCTCCCATGGTTTGAGGGAGGAGACTTCAACACGATAACAGATCCTTCAGAGAAGAAAGCAGGTTCATCAGGTAATATTTGGGGGATATAAGAATTCATGGACTTCACCTCTTCAATAGGACTTTTCGTCTTGGGTTTCAAAGGAAATCGTTTTACCTGGTGTAATCACCGCATGGGAACAAGTTGAATTTGGAGCCGACATGATAGGAGTTTTGTGAATATTCAAGGACTCGATTCCTTCATGAAGACGTCGATCAAAAATCACCCTCATATTTTATCCAACCATTCTCTGTTGCTTGTGGGGTTCTATAGGGATGCCCCGGGTCATAGGGATTTTCAATACTCTATTGAATGGCACCAAGAGAGTGATTTCAAGTCAACAGTTAGAAACTCATGGTAAGGTGAGGTAGGAAGAAGGACATGGATGGTCTTATGAACAGGTTTAAAAGACTCAAAAAGGATTTTCTTGAATGGATTGCACATAGAACCATCGATGGTTTGGGATTGGAAAACATGTAGACAAATATTGGGAACCTAGAGGAATAATTGAAAATTTCCTGTGATGAGAACAAGTTCACGTTACTCTGTGATAAACGTGTTTTTCTCTTGGCGAATCTTCTTGAAATTGGGAAAAATTATAAGTTATGATCTCATGTAATATAGATGAAAGAGGTAGATAGAAACAATGCCTATTTAAATTTATGACTTAAGGAGAAGAGCTACACAAGATTCAACATTTTTTTATGTAATGGGGTATACATGTCAGATGTGGAGGCTGCTTGCTGCTTGTCTTTAGAACACTTTGAATGTCTCATTTCTGGGATAGTGAATACAATCTATGAGGATAATCAAGGACCTGATGAGATAGAGGCGTTTTGGGATGGGATTCTAGGGATGGTGAGAAACTCTGACAATGAGGTTATGTTAGCCTTACCAGATGAAGAGGAGATTGAGGGTTTAGTTCTGGCTATGCCCTATGGTAGTGCACCTAGACTGGATGGTTTCCCTGGTGAATTCTATGTGGATGCATGGGAGGTGGTGGAAGGGTGGGTGGTGGAGGCCATATAGGATTTTTTTGGGGTTAGGAATTAAGCAGATCGGTGAGTGCATCCAGGGTGGTACTCATTTCGAAGGTAAAAGACCCCACTTCTATGGGGTAGTTCAGGCCAATTTTCCTTTGTAATGTGTCCTACAAAATTTTGGCAAGTTTGATTGCAAGTAGGATGGGTGGGATCATTCTGAGATTGGTTTCAGGTGAGAAACACGGGTTTATCAAAGGAAGAAGCATACAGGGGGTAGTCAGAATGGCTAGATAACTTGTAAATGATATTAATAGGAAGGTGGTTGGGTCTAATGACATCTTCAAAGTGGATATGAATAAAGCATATGACAAGATGGAATAGAGTTTTATCATCTGGGTGATGAGTAAATTTGACGTCCAGGAATGGTTTTGCGACCTTTGTTTTCATTTCTATACATCCCCGTGGATTTCTATATCCCTTAATGGAATGTGTTTTGGCTTCTTCAAATCGGTGCGGGGTGTTCGACAAGGTGACCCATTGTCCCATTCTCTCTTTATTTTGGAATTGGACACCCCCTCTTACAATCTTCACATGAGAATGATAAATGGGAAACTTGAGCCATTCTTTGGAAGGAAAAGAAGGGAGTCAATATCACACTTGATGTTTGTAGTCGAAATTCTAATTTTTACGAATGGTAGTAGAAGATCCTTGATCGAACTCATGGGTATTCTCTCTGTTTAATATTTTTTGAGTGGGTAGAATATTAATGCGGGGAAGAGTCATGTATTCTTCTCCAAACGGTGCCCGAGAAGATGCAGTAGAGCTATTCAAGTGATCCTGGGTTTCCAGAGAAGATAACTTCTAATGATTTATCTTGGGGTGACACTCTCTCCCGGACGTGTTAAACAAAGGTTTCTTTTGAAGATATCATGAATCAGATTATAGGAAGAATCTTGACATGGTAAAAAAATTATTATCCTTTGGGGGATGTGTCATGCTTATTAACAACATTCTCACTTCCATTCCATTGCATATACTGGCGATTATCAAACCATCAAAGAAAACTATTCCAAGGATGGATAAGGTGATGTCTGCTTTCCTGTGGGATGCAAATCAGAATGGTCACTGCCATTGGGCATCTTGGGAGTGTATTGCATGTCCAGTGAAGGAGGGTGGCATGGAATTACGTGATATTACAAAAATCATGCAAGGAATGCAAGCAAGACATGCATGGGACACCGTAACGGGGGAATTGATGTGGGATTATTTATTCAAGGGTAGATACGGAGATCAAAAAATTTATGGAGGAACCCAAAGAGCATGCCAGGGTGGATTAGTGTGGTGCATGTTCAACCGCATGGATGAGCTCTTCGAATCTATTCAGTAGATCATGGGAGTGGAGACATTCCTTTTTTGAAAGAAAACTAGGTGTGATAAAGTCTAAGATTCCCAAACTTCCCTGCACCCAATATATCTTTCATAGAATCCAGAAATTATAATTTTTTTATTGAGGAATTCCTTAATGAGGAACATAAGGTGGTGTTCGATAATATCAGCTTGGTTGAGGAGGAGTATAGATGCTATTACAAGGGTTTGAGTCTGGGCATCTTATCCACTCAAGAGTTTAGAAGAAGCAGACATGCATGGGTCAGTTCAAAGGAGGGATATGGAAATTACTGGTGTAAAGAGATCCCCACCAAAATGATCTTACTTGTTTGGTGCATCAAGAATAAGGCTTTACCTATACATGAAAACATATAGATGAGGGGTATTCATTTAGCCTCATGTTGATTTTGTTGTGCAACCATGAGGAGGGAATCCACTGACAATTTATTTGCTCAGATTGATTGGGCGGTTGTAATTTGGTCTCTCTATTCCCCATAACCAAGGATCGATCTTCAGTAGCCTCCCTTACCTAGCCTCATGACCTCATGGATTCAGGGTGTGGAGAAAAATAGAATGGAAAGTAAAGTCCGATCCATCATCCTTGCTTCCATCTTTTAGACAATTTGGGAGGTCGGGAATCAGGCACGGTTGGGTTCTTGTGTTTCAGCTTCATTTCTTTTTATGGGGGATAGGTCTCTAATCAATGATCTACTCTCATTGCTGAAATGGAGTCAACAATTGGCCCTGATTTTCAACATCCTCAATAGACCTATTTCTCTTCGAGGTTCGGGAGGGAGATGGCTCGGTTGGATTCCCCCTTCCAATGGGCTGAAAGTCAACATGGATGGTTCTTTTAGAAACAGATTCATGAGCGGTGGAAGGGTCCCACACAATGCATGCAGTTCTGTTATTGTGTATTTTAGCTCCTTCTATGGCCTGGGTTCTTCCCTGGGGGCGGAGGCTCGAGCACTGCTTACTGGAATCTATGTTTGTTGGGAGCACAATCTCGTGGTGTCGGAAGTTGCGTTAGACTCCAAAATTCTGGTGAAGATGGTACAAGGAAGGAATGATATTCCATGGGACATGATTTACCTTATCATATTGTGTTCTAGGGGAATTTCTTCGGGACACATCATTCATCATAGCTAGAGGGAGACTAATTTTTTACGGACAATCTTGCAAGCCTCAGATGATCCAGAGAGGAATTAATCATTTTTGACGGTGTGGGGTCTCTTCTGTGGGAGTGTCAGGTCTTTGCACAAAAAATTCACTTAGATTACATTATTTTTCTCCCTTGAGGGATATTTTTAATGGAGGTACTAGGAATTTTCCTAGACGATAATAAATAAGTAACTTTTCAGTCAATTTATCATTTTACTTTAATAAATATCCTAATATTTTCTTTTAAGCATAATTGTACACCAAAAAGTGTTATCCATTTGTTGGGAGTGTGAGTACTGGCATAGTGATAGGCCTCTTTTTGAGCTCCTTGAAGGTTTGTTCACAATTTTGAGTTGAGAAAAGATTCAACCCCTTCTGTGTCATCTTGGTCCTTGGGTTTGAAAATCGTGAAAAATTATTCACCAATCATTGGTAATACCCATTTTGACCAAGTAAGCTACAAATATCCATTACATATGTTTTCCTAGTCCATTGGTCAATTGCCTTTGTCTTGAAATGGTCCATAGATATTCCTTTTCTAGTGATAACATTCCCCAAGATTGATACTTTCTCTATCTAGAACTCAAATTTACTGCACTTTTCATAAAGTTTCTCCCTTATCAAAGTCATCAAAACATTATTCAAATGCTCCTCATGTTCCTCCTTTCTCTTTGAGTATATCATAATATCATTGATAAATAATACCACAAGTTTGTTGGGGTAATATATAAAGACTCCATTCATTAAATCCATGAATATTTATGGAGCATTAGTGAGTTCGAAGATCATCTCTATGAACTCATAGTGTCTATACCTCGTTTGAAAGGAACATTTAGGAATATATTCCTTCCTCACCCGTAATTGTTGATATCCCGACTGAAGGTTATCTTAGAGAAATAACTAGCCCCCTGAAGATGGTCAAAAAAGTCATCTATCTATGGCAGGGGTACTTTTTTCTTTATCATGATTTTATTGAGATCATGATAATCAATGTTGATTCCCATTGATACATCCATATTAGTAATAGAGGTATGGTGCACCCCATGGTGAAATACTCGGGCATATAAAACCCTTCTCTAGATTCTCCTATAATTGCTTATTCAGCTCTTCCAGCTCAATAGTGTCCATTCTAGAAGGTGACTTTGATATAGGTTGGGATCTAGGAATAAGTTCAATTATGAACTCAACCTATTGATCAGGAGGAAGACTAGGAAATTTTCAAGGAATAAATTAGTTTAAACCCTCATGATGGGAATATCATCAAGAAGTATCATCTCCTTTTTCTCAATCATTTGAGAAAGATACGATTACTCAAAAGGTAACACTATCCATACTTGAGATGATGATTCTAAAAGAGACTCATCTTCCTCCTTACACTTGTACATGATTAGAGGATACTCTAGGATGTGAAGAGTGAAATTCCTTTCCCTAACATTAATGTTGTCTTTGTATAAATATAACCAATCCATTCCCAAAATAGAACCAAACTCTACCAGTGGAAGTATGAAAAATTTATTAGGAGGTTTATTCCACAAAACGTTAACAGGGAGGAGTCATAAACCTTGGATGCAATAATTTCCCCATTCATTGTTCTCATAGAAAACTCAACCTCTAAATTTTGAGGAGGTTTTTGAATAGTTATACTAAACTTTATAGATATTAAATAATGCGTAGAACTATAATAAAATAGTATGTTTTCTATTCTTGAATGAATAACTAGCGTACCTGTCACCACATCTTTGTCTAGATCCACCTCACTAGAAGTGATAAAATAATACCTTCCTTGTTTCCTTGGAGGTTTTTTTATCTCCTCTAATAACCCTTGGATTAGGGAAATTTTTCCCATAATTCACATGCTCCTTATAGTTGTAACCCTAGACTACAGGCTGCGTGTTGATATGAACATTCCTTTCCTCTTCTATGTTAGTGGGATTCTTAATATCCCTATGACAGTTCTTGGCCATATGTCCCATTCTTACATATTTTAATCAATTATTAGTTCCATTTAGATGGTTCCTAGGATTATTATTTCCACAATTTCGACATGTGGGATGTTTGATATTCTTTCCATAATTAGATTTATTTTCTGAACCACCCATATTATACTCCATTTCCGCTTTTTTTTTTCACTAAGCCCACGACACCATTGAGAGTCTATGATATCCATTTAAGCCTTGAGGGAAAAACATATAATCTCCTCATAACTATCAAAGTATTTAATCACCAAAACTTTTCATACACTTGGCTTTAGTCCACTAAAGAACCAATCTTCCTTGATTTTAGAGTTCATGAAAAATCCAGGGGTGTATCTTGAAATCCTTGCGATATTCGCTTCATACGCCCTGATAGACTCATCTTCCTTCTACTTAAGTTTGAGGAACCCTCTTTACATATTGAGATAGAGGTTTCATGGAAAATATTAATTGAAAAACATTTTCTTGAATTCCTCCCAATCCATGGAATCAATTTACTCTCGGGACATCATATTCTTGATCATTTTCAACCACTGATCAGCTTCCCCATCAAAATTATAGACTGGTAGCATGAAATTTTCTTCTTATAAGCACTAGAGGACAAATAATAACTTTTTAATGGAGTTAATAAATTATTCCATGAGGAGGGTATTGGTAGATACAATAAACATGTGAGACGTTTGTCACATGAATAATTCTATGGAAACTTGCTCTTTCCTTGGAGGAGGAGGGAGTTCCACATGATTCAATTTATTATTCATAACCTGAGCCAGATGAGAAAGTACTATGATAATGTTTTGAGCACCAATTCCCATCATATCAGGCATATCATTAGGGAAATCATCACATTGCCTATCACATTGACTTTTGGCATATGTTCTTATATTTTCCAACATTAACTAAAAAAATAATGTACAATAAGGGTTTTGAATACTTATCTAATAAAAAAAAGGAAACTTTAAACTAAAAAGGATAAACTCTTAAAGGAAAAGCATATCCAAACTTGTGATTACGTAGGTTTAAATGTATGATACCCATGATCTATTTCCCCAAATTTTTTCTTATGGGATTTTTTTGTTACATTAATAATTGTTCATACTAAACTTCTGAATTTACCAAAGCATATCACCTGGGAGTGTCAAAAAAGGAGTACAGAAAGGCCCGATTTCATGCACTAGATCCCATTTGATTCTAGCTCAAAGTGGTGTTTTTAGGTTTTACCCCTAGATATATTTGTGCTAGAGGCATATCTATATGTTCATATCTAGATATGGATGTATTTTCTTGATAAAACACTTACTCTATATATACAAAAATTTAGGGATGTTTTATTATAATTAGTCTCATCCCTAAGGTTCTTACTAAAGTGCTCCATTCCAAATCTCCAAAAATAAATAGAAAATACTATTATATGAACAATAGAGACCCTATCCTTTTACACGTATCATTACATGATTTTAATCATAATGAAACATCACATTAAGTGCTAAGGATTTTAAATTCTAGTGTCTTTGAAGACTAGTTATATAAAATAGAAAACATGGGACTAAGTAAAAAAATTTCATTATTTAATTTTCATATGGATATCCTCACTTCCATTGTGCTCATACATATTCATAGGATAAACTGAGGATAACATGGACAAATGGATGAGCTAAAAATCCCCTTAAAGGAATAAACATAAGAATAAAGTTTTAGCACATGGGCTAGAAGGCATGACATAATGATATAAAAGGCATGGAACATATTGATTCATAACATATAAACTTGGTATCATATAAACATGGTTTCATATTAATGTGTTAGCAATATAAAACATGACATTTGCACGATTCAAGGCTATTTTACAAAGAGGATCACATGTTAAAGCTTACAACCAAGACTATTTAACATGGTAGCACGAGTCAAGGCTAACCGCGAAGACCATTGCACATAACATCTCATGAGACTAAAATTTACCCAATGAATTGGAGATATATCTGGGATCAACAATCATAACTTCTTTATGAATATACTGGCCACATATATAATCATACATAATCAAACATGGTAGCACGAGTCAAGGATAACCGTGAAGACCATTGCACATAACATCTCATGAGACTAAAATTTACCCAATTAATTGGAGATATATCTGGGTTCACCAATCATACCTTCTTTATGAATATACTATCCACATATATAATCATACATAATCAATCATAAATAAACATAAGAGTTACCAATGGTAAGAATTGGGTATCAAAATCATGTCATAAATCCTAAAAACTAGGAGTTTCATAAAAATGATCATGAAGTAAAGGAATTAGATCATTCATGTACAATAATAGGGAATAATATGAATATATCATGAAAATTTATATCAACATGAATGAATAACATTTAAAAAGATTACTTAAGAAATATTAGAATTAAATCTTCTTAGGAAAATATCATAATCCATTGAAAACATAAATGGGAAAATATTTTATGTAAAAATAGAAGTGAACCATGAAGTTTTTAATAATAAAAAAGAGTGGTTTTATAAAAATAATGTTTTCTTAAAAACATATTATATAGTGTACTTGAAAATGGGTAATAATTTGGAAATTTCCCTTCATACAGGCTTGGTTACTGGGAATAATTGAGCAAGGAATCATTTAAAAACATGTATATACCCAATAGAGAATGATGAATGGATATTGATAAATGACATTAGTGAATAAAAATCATTTATAATATGTGAATAAAATAATATACAACTTCATTTGGATAAAAAAATATATAACAACCCAAAGGAATAGTGGACGTTTGAGTAGAATCCCTTACCTTAAGTCTGATGGTGTCCTTCACATGATCTTAATGTCCTGGATAACAAAATTACATTCACCAATTAATATTTACAGAACATATTATACATGTAATTGATTTAGTATAACCTTATTAAGTTCATTAATTTTTTTTGTTGGGTTAATAAGTTCAATTTCATTGTTTTGGGAGTGTTTGTTTCCTTGGTTTTCATGATTGGTTTACTTATATACATGTAATAATAAACATGTAAGGTGAGAATGGTTGTCTATAATTGGATTTATATATTATTAGTGAAATTCAGAAGGTTAAATTCTTCTAAAATTCATCTTATTATTTGTAGTGAAGATGAATCATTATATAAAACTTTAATAATAACCATTTTGGTTAATTGGCAGGTTTTGATCAGAACAAACACATTTTTCTTTATAAATTAATATCTTGTGTAAAAAATATTTTGAAAAATTAAATTATACACAATACACATATTATAGTCTGGTTAAACCATAAAAATTGTTTCATGACCAGAATTGAAGATGATAATATTAATTGAGAACTCATCATCCTTGAATATTATAAATTAACACATCTTAGATGGTGTTTTATTTCTAGTATAAATGGAGGGGAAGGGAGACATGATGATGAATTATTACATTATCATAACAACATTTTATTACATGTAAGGTACTGGATGTATCATAACATTTGGATGAAAGGAGGCAAGGAAATAAAAATAATGAAAAGAACTTGAAAGAAAATAAAATAAATGAAGAGAGGAATATATCTCTTGAATATATCTTCCTTAAGAACCTCTTTAGGGGAGAGAATTTGGTCTTTTTAAGAGAAAAATGGCTGATGGACGTGGTAATGGGGATTAGAGAGATATTTAACCAAAATTTGGACTAGGAACAAGTATTGAGAGGTGTGATAAAATAAGGTAAAGAGGGGCGATATTTATAGTGGAGGAGAGGAGGGGTTTCCCATTATTTTAATCATTAGTCTAATATTGTTTCTCGTGACGATGAATATTATTGATTCTTGTGAACCAAAAAAGTAAATGGAGCATCTGATTTCAAACCAAAATCCATTTTCATCATCAATGACTCATGAATTATGTAGAAATTCATCTATTTATCATTTATCGTAAATTATAGTATTTACTATTCACAAAAAAATCATGTATTTTAGAAAAATCCCAAAAAATCATGCTGAGAATTTTTAGACCTATAGAATCCAAAAACGAACCCTATTTAATAAAAATAATTTTTTAAATATGAGAAATTCAATTTCTAATTAAATTCATTATTTACTTGAAAAATACAAATTTTAAAATTAATACTGCTTTTATAACACTTTGAAAAATTAATTAAGGTCTCGTAAAATTATATTATGATCATAAGACATTGAAATAACAATTTATGAATTAATTTTGGGAAAATAATTTTTTTTAATTTATTAAAATAAAAAAACTATAATTAAATATTTAGGACTTACAAAAATACCAACACTTAATCAATAATTTTACAAATATTTATTTACGTATACTATGATATAATTATACAATATTTTCACTTATAAGATTTATAAATTTTATTTATTATTTCATTGGTGAGGTTACAATTACATTGTCCAATTTACAATTCATAGGGTCTTGTTACCATTCCACAGGCCAAGTAACCATTCCTTAGGTATATGTTCCTATACATCAATAAATAAATTTTATTTCACTCATTCTTCATTTATAAGATTTGTATTTTGTTCAATATGTAATCTTATGTTATTATACTATAATACATAATTATATTATGGGAATATCATTAAAAAACATTCGGTGGTACATGTAATGGATTCACATCATGAATTGAGGGATGAAAGAAGGAAATAGAAATAAAAAGAATTAGAATGAGAGAGCGAAATATAGAATACAAATAAAATAAAATTAAATTAAAAAAAATAAATGGAATGAATAAGAATAAAAATTAGATGAAGAAGAAGAAGAGGAATAAAAAATTCATGTGTTAAAAAATTTAATAAATTGAAAAAAATAGTAGAATGAAAATTAAAATGAAATAAAAATAAAAATATAGGTATAAAATAGGAATCATAATCCTTATTAGAAGGATTATTAATGTGGTGGGTGTCTAACTATCAAAAACAACATGGCATAATATTCATTTTATATTCCGGGAGAAGAATCATCCCCAGGTAAGCCTCTTCCTTCATCATTGCCTTGAGATCTGGGATCATAAAAGATACACATGAGGTTCTTATGTGTTTCCTTCATTATAATTTAAAAACCCAAGTTGGGTAGTGCATGTGTATTGTTCGGCCTCCTCCATCAGATGTGAATAGATGGAGGGCTTTTCATGGCCTCAATAGGAAAGTGGTCTAATAGTGGCGAGGAAGTTAAATAGTGGAATATGAGGGCCCTCCTTCACCTGACCTTCACAGGAGACAGATAAAGCTTCAAAATTATCTTCATGGGGCTATTTTGTGGGTTTGGGAGTGATCCATGGAAACCCCAAGTTGTGATACTCTATAGGGGCATGAGATAAAGCATTAGGGGCATCATTTGTGGTTATTACCATCAATAATAGTGACACTGGCTCACATCAGGTGGTGTTAGTGCAGTGGAGGAAGGCGAAGTCAACAGAGCTCATGTGCCCAAGTGCGGGTGAGAGATACTGAGTGGGACGATATCATTTCACCAAAAAATGAACTAAGAATGACTTAATCTATCTCCCACATCGAAATATTAGAGGCTCTCCATGAGAACTCAAATAATAAGTCCCCTCATCATTAGGGAATTTAATTCTAATGGTGGTGAGAGGACCCCCATCAATGTTGTGTGTTGCCCTATACTGACGAGCCTCTCTTCCAGTTTTCTCTTGGACATGACCACCATGAGCTTGTGTGATCACATGGACCTTGTCCTAGTTTTGCAACACATAGGCCTATTTCTCCCATACAGCCTCATACCCTAATAAATGGACTTTCATTAGACTCTACATGGTAAGATGAGCCTTATTGGGCCTAGATAAGTGTCTTGTTGTTCCCTTTGTTGAGGTATTTCCAATGTGCATATTATTTTTGGAAAACACCTGAAAATATTAGGACAAAATCAGTAAATAATTTCCATAAAAATAACCTTTAATAAGATAAATCATTAAAAACCCATATTTAGATTCATTTTTCTTATTTTATTTAAATTTACCATATTCTCATGAAACATCACATTCCATTGGTTTAATAAATTAAATCCATCAAAAAATCATTAGAAAATTCATTAAATTATACATTAATTACATGTATTTCATCCACTCATCGCGAACCAGAGTGATGACTAAGTTAATGAAAAACCAGACCTTTTCATGGTGATTAACCCTATGTGAATTTTTGGAACATCCATATCCAATTTTATATATCATCACATGTATGTTTTTTTAGAAAGAACATATAGTTAATAAATTTCCAATATTTCAGGTTATCATTATATACTTAGACTTATCTCTAGGGTCTTTAACAATGGTATATAACTCTAACTCCAAAGGAACCTAAAAAAATGTCAAAAAATAAATAAACCATTCTTCAATTCCAATTGAAGTGACATAAGCTAAACATAACATAAATAATACATTAATTTCATGATTTAAATAATATATCCCATAAACAGTCACAGAACCCGAGGACTGAAAGGTACAATGTGTTGGAGATTATATAAATAAAAATATTATATTACAGCACTAA
Source organism: Viscum album (assembly GCA_963277665.1). Lineage (NCBI taxonomy): Eukaryota > Viridiplantae > Streptophyta > Magnoliopsida > Santalales > Viscaceae > Viscum > Viscum album. The sequence goes on along the minus strand of OY728130.1, from coordinate 2,099,799,119 downwards.
TGAACATTTATCTCTAATCATGCTCCTATAGAACATATTCTATATATCACACTTGATATAATCATATTCATAACTTGGGGATTGGATACATAAATAAGGTGTGAGATCAGACAATTAGTTTGGGAAAACATATCATAATGTATCAAATCCTAAGCATGAAGGAGAACGTGGTCAAGAGGATAAATATCTTATTAAAAGATATATAGTCATAAATGATAATCATAAAACTTTTTAGAGAAACACAAGATCATATAAAGTTCATTAAGGAAGAATAAATTTCACCACATGGATTAAAATATTTATCAATAATCATAAAACATATTAATATTCCATAAAAGTGAAAAATAATTTAAAAATAAGGCATTGTCTGGAAGAGATGAAATTTCATGGAAATGAAATGAATCATGAAAATTTAGAAAAACGTTAAAATAAACTTAAAACATGGCATAACCATAATCATTGGAAAACAACTGTGATAAAACTCATTATTCCGATACATATTTGGGGAAATCATTATATCCAGGAGTGGAAAGTTGAACAAGCCTATTATTCCCATGCCTATGTGAAAAAATGAATTATTTATACACCATACTAACTTAGGAGATATAAAATAAATCCAATGTATTTGAGGGTTATATAATAACCCACTCGATAATATATATACATATGTGTGCAACGTAAAATCAATCCTTATAATATCTTAAAGAACCCATGTAAAAAGAATGTGTTTATTAAACATTTAAAAAACACAACATAACATGAAATTAAGAAATCATAGGATATTAAAAATATAATTTTCCAAATGAAATAATATCATAATTACATATAAAGGGTGATCAAAACATTACTTCATATGTATTAAACCATGGAGGAAAAATACACGTGAATATATAAATTTGTTCACAAAATGTTATGAACATTTTTATACAAGATAAAGTGAAAATTACTTTCAACATAATTTTTAAGATGGGAAAAAGAATAATTTTTAAAATAATTTCATAATGAGTTCTAAATAAAGTATCATTTAAAATAGACAAAAATCAAGCTCATAAATTTTGAGTGGAAAATAAAGAAAATATATGATTTTATTAAGCTTTTAGGTTGTTAAAAAGACATCAGGGTAATGTTGAGATACCTTCATTTAATAAAATTTGTAATGGAAAATATAAATAATATAAAAAATGAAAAATATTTTTATTTTATTAAATAAAACACTTTTTATTGGAAAACGTGTACATAGAAGTGAATACTCATTAGTTAGAATGAGATATTTCTTACCAAAATTATACTTTTATTTTTGGGAAATGTTTTATCAAAGAAATGGTTATTGATTATGAGAAGTACTTTTACTCATATAAAAAGAATATATACAATATAGAATAGATAAATTCCAAGAAAAAAATAATTCTTGAAGATTATATTCATGTAATAAAGACTGACCCAGTGAATCTGAAATTGAGTTGATGGAACCCTTATAAGTTCTCTATGTTTTGAGACAAAACCACATGAGATAAAAAAATAGAAAAGAAAATTAAATATCATGAAATATATTAGAATCATGATACAAAATATTAAATGGGTATTAGATACACAATTATAAATAAAACATGGTGTACACTAAGAAATATATCTTTAGTGATGAAAATTTGAGACAAGAAATCCCTACCATGAATTATTGCTTAGTTGATCACATTATACCCTCTTATATAAAAAATATAACTTTATTAATAACCTATTTAATATCCTCATTAATATCCATATAATTATATAAACACCATTTATAGTTATTATATACATATATATTCGTTAGTTATTATTTATTTTGAATATTTGGTGAGTATTATTGATAGTTTTGGACAATTTTCATAACTTGTCATGTTTTTATTCATTATTATCCCAAAACATAATTACTAGATAATAAAAGGTACTTAAATTTATATTTTAACAAAGTTTAAAAAGTTAATTTTTTCATTATATTAGAGTTTTTTTTATGGTTCTTGTAGATAAATTTGGAGAAAAAATATTTTGGGAATTTTTAACATGTGAATGAATGTATATTAATTAAAGAGTTAAGTGATTATAGTGCTAATATAGAACCAAAGAATCATTTAATACTTAATAATATAAAATATTATGTTTCCAATTCCATTCTTGAAATAACTTTGTCCCATTTTTCATGTTAGTGGTTAAACTGACCAAATAATAATATACAACAATCTATGCATGAGTATAGATATAGGAGATATGATTTTGTTTTTAATAACAGTATCAAAAAATTATAATGAAATTATTTATATTTTATTAAGGTGATGAATCATAATTGGTATGTTTAGTAATAATAAATTTAATTAAATATAAGTTGTCACTTATAAATAGACCTATTTTCTTCTTGGTATATTCGTTTCAAGTGGTTAGTTTTATAACAAACATTTATTGCTAATATTTATTATAAAATGAATAATTTAAATTTAAATAATATAAATCATGATATAAATAATATATATATATATGCACTTTAAAAAATTATAGAACCTTCTATTAAATGTAGTGATAAAAAATGAATTGTATCATTCATAGAGGTGTTAGTTCGCACACGCGCATGAGCAATATATTCATTTTTTTATTTAATGTGAGGGGAATAGGTAATGGTAATAATAAAATTTAAGTATATTTTATATTTTTATTTTATTACATAAATATTTGTAGAATGGGTTTAGAGGACGGTGTATGAGAAGGTTAAAAAAATTGATTTAAAGGGTAAGTAATAATTTCATTGCGAATTTAGAACATCTCATAATGTTTCCCTTAGGAATGAAGGAATTTGGGAACATTGTTGAGGATAAAAGATACAAAATTTGTTGAGGGGATCTAGAAGAATTAAATTTCTTATAATTTCAGGGTAATTTATAACTATAGTTGTTTCTTGAATTTGGAGGAAGTGAGATACTTTTATAGATTAAAAAGAGGGACAAATATTTAGAAAAAATGTTAGGTAAGGGAATACAATGGAATTGAATGAGAGTAAGGTAAGTATGGTGGGGAAATGTTTCTTGAAAATGTAGGTATTAATTTAAAACCTAGAAAATGTATTCTTGAAGGTCTAAGTTTAAATTTTTTTTAGCAAAAGATTATCCACATTAGATTACCAATTTGAACACTTATTAATCCTGATCGAATATATTTTTTAAAAGTTAGGGTCAAAATCACTTTTTATTATGAAATAAAGGAACACATTCTATCAGGGTATAGGGAGACCCATTACATTGACCACAATACCAAATCCATGTGGCCCATTAACATAGATCAAAGGCCCAATGTAGCATCATGCCTTCATAATCTTTCATGTGTCATGCCGGTGTCACCGCTTGCCTGCATCATGCCCACATCACTACCTGCCAGTGTCATTCCTGCATCACCACCTATATAATAAATTCCCCAACGGCCTTTCAAAGATTCAAACCTTGTTATTGTGGGTGCATTTTTATAGGTTTTACCCATCAAGATCAACCCCAACTACAAAATATGTGTATGGGTTACAGTCGACTACCAGTGCCGCCCGACAAAACCTAGAGTGCCCCACACGTTCCCTAGCTATGAAATGGCTTGAAATTTCAGTACGCATAATACACACAATGTACAATCCTAAAGGGACTAAAGAAAACACTAGTTCTTATGGAGTGATGGGTACTACTAGTGGGTACCACTCGACTAACACCACATGGGAACCTGATCAAATATTAATCATTGTTATTATATTATCACAAAAAATAAGATATCTCTTATTAAAAAATTTCGATGCTCAAAATATGAATTTTTACTCCACTTAATATAATTCAAATTCCAAATATGTAAAACATAACTTTCAAAATTAAACATCGAATTTGGTGTAAATATTTATTTGCAGAAAAATATCATTTTAATCATTAAGTGTTCTTAATATTATTTAACATTGATTAACAATTAAATAAGTTTTATTTAATTTTTAAATATGTTTAAATATCATATTAGAGTGTTAATTTTAAATAGATCTATTTAATTTAAAAATGTAAGAGTATTTAGAAAAGTATCATTATTTGAAAAAATAATATTTTTACCTCGGTAACTAATATTAACCTTGGTATGTTAATTTTACGCCTAAAAATGAAATTGACCCCAATAATTAAATTTATAATTCTTATTAAAGATATTAAAATAATTATATTTTATTTAATTTTTAAAACTGGTAAAATTAATTTTAAAATAAATAGTATATAATATATTCAAAATAATTTCTTGATAAAAATATTCCATAAGTTCTAAAAAAATTAATATTGGTCGATAAACTATAATAAATATTTTTTAAATTTATAATATAAATCATATAATGATTATTTTTTCTTGAGTTAGGTTTCATAAATTTAAAAATCATTTTTATAAACTAATAATTCCATAAAAGTCATTGTATTTATAAATACAATATATTTCCCCATTCACCTAAGAATCAATTTTTTTTGGAAAATATTGAAAATTCATATTAATATAATATTTCCATTATAAATATAAAAACCTAGTTAATTTTTTCAAATTTACATTCTAAAATTTATAAATATTATTTTAACTAAAAGTATATTTAAAAGTAGTTTTTATAGTGAAATTACTTTTTCTATATTAACTTTTACTTTTCCTATAAGTTACTAATAAATATAGTATTAAATTATTATTTATAAAATCAATATATCTTATTATTATTCAATCATAATAAACATAGTTTATTGAAATAAAATACTATTTTCAGGAAAATAAAATTTTAATCACAAATTTAATTGTGAAAAAATGACATTTCAAAATGTGTAAAAACTATACAAATAATTTTTTTATTAAATGCTGATATAATACTAATTTATACTTACATAACTCATTAAAAAATAAATTTAAGGCCAAAGAAACACATAAGATCTCATTTTTGTTTCATGTGGTTGTTCAGCTAGTATGGATCATGTGGAAATCTCAACAAGATTGAACTACTCCCATATATGGTTTTTATCAAAATGTAATTGATTGATTTTATCTAGGGATTAGTCGGTGAAAACCATAGATAATGTACCTCCCATACCCAGGTAAAAATAGATCATTGAAATATAAATTGATTTTAATCACACCCTGTGTTATATGTCTCATATTTATTTTATTAAACACTAAAGAAAGACCAAAACCGTAGGAAAAATAAACAAAAAGATCCCAAAAACCATGACTAGAAACCAAATATTCAAAGGTGTATGAAATAGTGATGACCCATATAATCTTCTATAATGCGTTCTACAAAATCTGAGGGAAGGGAACTCAATCTAGAGAAAATAGAGAAAGTTTCATAATCGGAGGACCATGAAGTAATGAAGTCAGCCACATTGTTGCCCTCATGAAAAGTGTGCTACAAGACCACACTACACCAGAATAGGCATTTAGCGGCAGTTATTTTTTTGTTTAGCGGCGGTTATAACCGCCACTAAATGGTGTGGCAGCGGTTTCCAGAAACCGCCGCCTAATACGGCGTCGCTAATCTTTTCACGGCGGTTATTTTCATTTAGCGGCGGTTAAAGGAAAGCGTCGTAGTTATCTTATTTCGCGGTGGTTTTAACAGTAGTTATAACCACCGTGAATATATTCTAATCCAACGCCGTAAACCCACCGCTAAATCCAGAAGAACCGCCGCGGTATGAGACTGCCATGATGCGACTATTTCACGGCGGTTATAACCGCCGCTAAATATATATTTTATTTTTCGTTTAGAAACGGTTTTGAACGTTTAGCGGGAGTTTAAACCAAAACGAAATAGTCACCAACTTTTATTTAGCGGCGGTTTAAACCATCGCTAGAAAGTTTCCCAGAAAAAAATAATTTGTTTCTGCTACCCCACAGCCTGAAAACCAAATAAAACCACATATAACAGAGAGAACAAGTATAATACATGAAAACAATGCAATATCATGGTTCAGTATTATAATAACATAACAACATGTATTGGATACCTTGTTAAAATTGATCAAATAACAATCAATGTAGAGCTTGAACATTATGCTCTAATAATGTTAGAAATTAATCTTCAAACAACACTTCCAAATACCGTAAACATTAGTGCTAATGATTACAAAATTGATATTAGATTGAGTATGATGAAAATCCATAATTTTTTGAAGTCTGTAAAATAATTGGGCACAACTTCAATAACTATAGGATCATTAGAAAAAAGTTTGTGAACCCCATTGCAAATGAATGGAAAGAAGTACAAAAAAGTAAAAAAGGGAAAATATAGATAGATGACATACCTGAATCATCCAAAAGTTAGAGTGAAATGTTGGTGAAAAGAAAAATAAAATTGCTCCCTTAAAAAGTACCTTAGGTAGAACATGGGGTGAATTGGTGGAACAAAGAGAATATTAGAAATGATATTTATCTGGATGAGGATCTAAGAGATCTTGTATTAGAAACAATTCGTAGGAAGTATGAGAATGGATTTTATTTCCCTTCTCTAGACACTATTTCCTCAAATCATAATGCAGATAAGGGAAAGAATATTTGCGGGGCCACTGACTACAACACTAATGTTGTATGCACCCCTCTTGTTCAGCAAGGCAGTAACATAGAAGACAACTCAAATAAACAATATGCGTACCTATTGCTACTCCCTTACTAGCTCTATGAATAAAATAACAACCATAACCCATGATGGGCAGGCTTTCACCTCTTTTTTAGATGTCCCCTAGGAGACCCTTAGGAAATCCCATATTTTAATTATTTATCTTTTGGAGACAAAGTGTTTAGAGAAGTTTTATATGAGTCCTTTTCCATTGGAATATGGTCCAATTTGGAATCCCTTTATATGACTAAATCTCTTATTTGTAGACTATATAAAAAAATGAGTTTATATACATTCAAAATACACCTTGGAACTGCAGTCAGGATACACATTGATGAATTTAATAAAATCTTCTTAGATCTAGCCAACATTGACATTAAATTGGATGATGAGGATCAATCCATCATATTGTTAACATTATTGGATGATTCATTTTACTCTATTATGTATTGGAAAGATACATTAACTCTTGAATAATTGAAAATGAAATTTTCTATCTAAAGACCTTCAAAGTAAGGGTAGTGTGAAAACTGAGGCTGAGGGTTTGAATGTTAGGGAAAGGGGTGAATCTAGAGGTTGAAGTGAGTCAATGGGTAGGAGAAAAGATAGGGGGCAGTTCAAGAAATATAGAAGTTAATCTAGAAACAAGGTAATCAAATGTTTTAAATGTAAACAACCTGGACATATCAAGAAAAATTTTACTAATAAAAAGGGTGACTTTAAAGATAGTAATAATGACCATTCCCTATTAGTTGAACAAGACTTCGACACTACTAATGTGTTAAATTTCACTGATATAGCCATCTTATATAAATAGAACTAGGATTCATGATGCTCATTCCACATGTGCCCAAATAAGGAATTCTTTACTAAATTAAGGGAATTCACTAATGGTGAGGTATTTCTAGGGAATAATATGAGCGGTCACATCAAGGGAATAGGCTCAATTTTACTAGAGCTTCATGATGGGTCTGTTAGAACTCTTGAATAATTTAGGTGGGTACCTGAATTAAAAATAAACCTAATATCCCTAGGAACCCATGACCAGAAAGGGCACAACTTCAAGTCTAGATCAGGAAGCCTTAGAGTTTCCCTAGGATCCCTCATTGTAATAAAGGGAACCCTTCGCAATAGTCTGTTTGTGTTAGATGGAAAAGTGTATAGAAATCAGTTGAATAGTTATTCTGGTTCATAATGTGATTCCACCACCTTATGGCATAGGATACTAGGGCATGTTAGTGTCATGGGTCTTAGTGAGCTTAAGAAACAATTCCTTCTAAGTAATATCACTCCTAACAGTTTACCTTTTTGTGAAGACTGTGTATGTGGGAATTCTAGGAGAATCAACTTCAGTAGATCCATCTTTAAGGCTAAGGAACCTCTTGAATGTGTACATTCTAACTTTTGGGGTCCTTCTAGGGTTACCTCCCATGGTGGTGGTTTATACTTTGTAACCTTTATTGATGATTTCTATAGGAGAGTGTGGATTTATATTATTAAGCACAAGTCAGATTCCTTTCAGACTTTTATGAAATGGAATGTTCCGGTAGAGAGTGGGACTAATAAGAAACTTAAGGCCTTAAGAACTGATAATGGTTTAGAATATATATCCAATGAATTCATTGAATATTTTGAATCTGAAGGAATTAAGATATATCAGACTGTTTTGGAAACTCCATAATAGAATGGGTTAGCAGAGAGAATGAATAGGACTGTTCTTGAGAGGGTAAGGTGTATGTTATCCCCCTCAAAACTCTCTAGGTCCTTCTAGGCTGAGGATGATTCAACAGTAGTGCACCTCATTAACTGTTGTCCATATTCTTCTAACTCCTTTATGACACCTGAATAAATTTCAAAGGTCACACCCCCAAATCTAGATCACCTTAAGATATTTGGATCCATAGATTACGTGCATTCATGTAATGATAACCTAGCTAATAGGGCTATTAAATGAATATTCATGGGATATCTAGAGGGTGTTAAAGGGTATTATTTATGGGTAGATAAACCAGGTTACTAGAAATGAATCTTTAGTCGCGATGTGGTCTTCCACGAATCTGGTGTGACCAACGACAAAGTACCTGAACCTGTTGTAGCTCCTGATGAAGCTGCAGGACCCTTAGAGGTCCCAACACCTTTAGGTGTTGATGTTCTTTTAAGATCAGGTGACCAACCTCATTTCAGTGTTGGTCCTGCTCCTTTGGTTACCCAAGACCAGCCTAAATCAGATCCCAATTTGGAATCTGAACCTGAGGACCAAGAACCTATTGGCCTGATCAACTATCGACTTACTTGAGATAAAGAAAGGAGGGTTATTAAACCTCCAGCCCACTTCAACTAGTCATACATTGCTGCCTATGCTTTCGTTGTAGCTTAGGAATTGTTTAATGATGAGCCTAAAACTTTTAAGTAATCTTTTAAGTCCAAAGAATATAGTAATTTGCTGAGATCAATACAAAAATAAATGAATTCCCTTCTTAAGAACAACACCTGGGTTGTTGTTCTGAAACCCAATAACCAGAAAGTTATAGGTTCAATATGGATTTATAAGAAGAAATAAAGCAATGTAGGAGGATATAAAATCAAATTCAAACCATGCATGGTATCTAAAGGTTTTCTAAAATGTGAAGTCATTGATTATAGTGAAATATTATATCCTTTTTAAGCATTCATCCATTAGAATTATGCTTGCATTTTCTGCAAAACTTGATTTTCATGTTAAACAAATCGATGTAAAAACTAATTTTTTACATGGTAGTCTTGATGAAATCATTTGTATGAATCCTTTAGAACGATTTTCAAAATTGTTCAAACCAAACCATGATTTTATTTTACATAAGTCCTTTCATGGGATTAAATCGTCTCCAAGACAATGGTATAAAATGTTTGATTCCTTTATGATTGAGAATCCGTTTTCTATAAGTAGACTTGATGCATGTGTGTATTTTAAAACTATTAAACATTAGACTTTTTACCTTTTATTATATGTTGATGACATGTTTTTAATATGTAAAAATATAAAGATCATAAATTCCATTAAGCACCAGTTGAACTGTGTTTAGGGTGTGAATATTAACCACATACCGTATGAAAATGCAATGGAAGAATACCTTATCAATGATTGGAAAAAGCTGTTGAAAACATAGTAGTCATTATAATTAAAAAATTATAACAAAACTGACTATCAGGATTTGTAGATATACTAGATGCTAAAAACAAGAAGTAATCCATATCATCAATTGTCAATCAATAAGATTCGACGCATAGTAATATCAGGATAATCCATAAAGTACAAGAGAGTCACTTTTTTCTTCTAATTTACTCTTAACTAGTTTACTATCTTTATTTAGTTTGTTCTTATTTAAAGAGTGTTCCCCCATGTTCTCATTCCTCATAACCATGAGTAATAAAGTAGTCATAACCAAACACATAAAAATAATATTATAGAACCCTTAGAAAAGTTCTTAGTAGGATAATCAAACAATTTATTCCTAAATGATGTATACCACACTCGAGAAATCAAGACATAAAAAGAAACATCAGAAATCAATAAAATGCATAAAAGGAAAATGAGAAATCAAGGAAATTTTAGGACATGAAAATGTGTGGTGGCAACTATGTGCCACAAATGTTACATATACAAACAAACTGTTTTCATATTACAAATCAAAAATACAACTACTCAGGGTCTGATGATGCATCATCACCCTCTCCACCTTCATCTCCACTTTGTGCTGTCACCTATAATAACATTATATTGAAAATTAAATACGATTGCATATTTATATTAAAAATTTAAACCAATGAAAGTTATCAAAATATATGATTTTGATTTTTTGTGATTTACCTGCATACCACCAGTCGATGAACTACCACCAGGGGCATATCTGCTCATCTGCTGACGTATTTCAATCAACTCTTTCTACAATGAAAATATCGGATCCCCCTGCTGGTGAACTGTGCTTCGTAAAGAATCAATCTCTCTCTTATAATCTCTGGGTATGGGATGAATAAATTCAGGAGTAGATGCATCTGCTATCCCCGATGGCCTGCTAAAAATCTCAGATGGCACGGGTCCCAAACCCATCCCGCACACTCTCTCAGCATGCTCCTTCCCAAGGACCTTAGCAACCGGGTCATCCTGGGAGACTGAGTAGGACTATGTAAGATTGGCATCCCATAGCTCTATAATTTTTACCTATAAATCAAATATCAAAATATATTAACACATTAAAACTGATAATAAGTTATTATGATGAAAAATTGACTTCATACCCCAACTTCTTTAGCAGACTCATTAACAAAACTTCTATCTAATTTTTTATGAACATCCAACCACAGTTCAGTCCTGGATGCTTCATTCCCTAAACTCTGTGACTGCATTAAACAAAGATAAATCAACAATTCAATATATTAAACAGATAATATTGTATTATAAATATTTAAACTAATTAAAAGATTACCAATGTCGTTCGGCTTCTAGAAAAACTTTTTGAGCCCGTAGTGTGCGGGATGACTTGCTTTGCCCGGTTTGATGCATTTTGTCTTGAAAGATTCTGAAATAAATAAAACGCAATTTAATACTGATTTATTTAATGTCATGTCCTTTTCATATACATTTATAAATGTAAAATGAGGATAATATAATAATATATATTTCAATACCATCCGCTTCTGATCACGATGTCTGTCAACAAACACTTTCCACTACTCTTTTGGTACCCCACTGGGTAGCTTCTCATACATTTGCTACGTGGTCAACGAAGTATCATTGACATCACACCATAATCTCCATTTGAAATCTTTCCACTTCTTACCTAGATTTTTCAACGTCCACTTCCGTGCTATCACATCAGCAACGGTAAAGTGGAAGAACATCTGTATACAGAAATTCATTTTTAACATATTAGTATCATGAAATTCAATTAAACCATAATGTAATAAATTTACCTTTATTTGAGATCAAACACTTCATTTTTCTAGCTTGAAGGCATATGTCTCCAATCGTCATATGAAATGGGAAGGGAAATGGGCTCCGCTGCCAGTTGGCCTATAATCTGGCCATGTAACCCCGCAGCATCACCTGTAGGGACCCTGTAAGAATCAAATGGAACAACAATCCTCTCGCCATTCAGATTCCAAACATCTGAACTTTTTATATTTTTCTTCATGATTGCATTTTTTTCATCTTCAATGAGCAAAAAATTAGTATAAAAAAAATGAAATAAATTTATTTAATTAAAATTTTTACCTTTGATAGTGACACTCCAGTGTGTCTGGGATGAACTGGAAGGGGCACGACGCTGCCCCACTGCTGAGCCTCCTGAAAGGGGAGTCGACGACTCACCCTCTACTGGGACATCCATGGATGGTGAGAGAGATGGTGCAGGGGGGATAGTGCAGGGGTGTCGGCACCGGGCGTCTCAGATATCATGGGGAGGGAGACAAATGGATTTCCATCTGTCGTGGAACTAGATGAAACAATACACCGCTTCTTACTTGGCATTCCTGTCATTTAATAAAATAAAATTAAGTTGAGAATATATATTTCAAAAAAATTATACAGAAAAATATTAAAAATGATAATTGATTCCTAACACTAACAAACAAAATATATATAACAATTATAATGAATGACTGCAGAAATGAAACAAGTGGTTGCTGAATAAATAAATAATTGTACATACAATCATTTTCCTCTTCAATCATGTCGGTTTCCTGCTCCATTGCTTCACCTACTTCATTCATCCATGCTAGACTAATATTTTCAATATCATGATTGATAACTAATTCTGCTTCCTGTTGCTGATTAAATTCAATTTTAGAGGTCAAATTTTCCACTTCATCACCCATATCATAAAAATCTCTTTGTATTACATGAGAAACTACACTCCACCCTTTATCGGCAACATCATTATCATAATATACCATTTTTTCTTGCGATGCTAAGATATATGGATCATGCAGATCACGATCACCAACATCCATCAAGCGAGAGAAGTTCAAAGAATTAAATTGCAAGGAATCTCTTTTTACACCTCTGATAATATCGACCCATTTCCATTTGAATATAACAACCGAAAAATGTCCGTGGTAGTTTAATTAAATAATATCATACAACTTTCCATAGTATTCCACTTTAGAAAATGTAAATATACCACTATTCTGTGTTTTCAAACCCACTTCTCGATCGACTATACGAAGTCTAAAGCCATTCACATTATAAGCATCGAACTTTCTAACTTCTTTTAGAGGACCTCTAGCAAGAAACTTCAAATCTTCTGACACATCTGCTCGAGTATCAGTATTCATGATCTGAAAAAAGAAATATACTTTATTAGATTCACAAAATGTATGTGTCAAACTAATATTCGTATTTATTGTAATATTTATGAACTTACATATCGTTCAAACCATTCTACAAGCTCTTTATTAACATCTTTCGTTATATCATTCTCATTTCATGTTCGGCCTCTCATTCTTCTCTTTGTTTGTATCCTCAACTCTTTAATAAATGGATCTGCAATGTCACTATTCAGCAGCACATATCTATGTGCCTGTAATAATTCCAATTCAGTCAGTGTCGCATTTGAGGTCCTCCCAACTGATCGTCCAATAGTAGGAAATATTTTGGATTTCTTATGTAATTGAGATTGAGTCAATGTGTCGTCAACACGTCCAACTCGATTAAATCTTGTCTCAATATCATCTAGTATTAAGAACAAAAGGTAAGACACTCCTCATCCAAATAGCCTTCATCAATTGATTCTTCTGGTTGAGCTTTATTTCTCACGTATGATTTCAAATGTCCAAGATATCTGTTAAATAAAATAAACATAATTATGTATTTAATTAAGTACCAAAAATTGATGAATTAACTAGAAAACATATAAATAAAATACCTCTCAATTGGATACATCCATCGATAATGAACGGGGCCTTATAATTTAGCTTCCTCAACCAAATGCACAGTTAAATGCATCATTACAGTAAAAAAGGATGGAGGAAAGATCATCTCCATTGCGCAAAGGGTCAATACAAACCTCATTTGGAGGTTGTAAAGCTGAAATGGATGTAGACATTTTTCACATAGTTGTCTAAAAAATATGCAGAACTGCAGTACAACAACAGTAATTTTTTCAGGTAATAATGTACGCAATGCCAATGGTAGTAACTGTTGTAACAAAATATGTGAATCGTGACTTTTCAATCCATGTAACTTACGATTCTTCAAGTCAACACACCTCGAGATGTTACTTGAATACCCATCAGATACCTTAACATTCTTTAACATTCAATGGAATGTATCTTTATACCTATTTTTCATTGCAAAAATTTCCAGAGGATACTTTTCATTCTCATATGGCCAGAGATCGCGTTTTATGTTCATTGCTTGTAAGTCTTTGCGAGCATTCAGATGATCCTTCAACATTCCATGCTCATTAAGCAATGTGAAAATCAAATTGTCACAGACATTATTCTCAATATGCATCACATCAAGATTATGCCGCAACAAATTAAATTCCCAATACGGAAGTTTGAAGAATATACTTTTTTTCTTCCATTGTTGCGTTCCGGTTTCACTTGACGATGCACTTCGGACCCGTTTTCCGCTATCATTCAAATGATGAACCTTCCCAAATTCTGTTTCAACATTTTCAAGCTGTTTCAATATTTCAAAACCATTTAACAACTTTGGAGGTGGTCTACGATCAATGGAACCATTAAATTTTGATCTGTTCAACCGAAATCTATGAGATGCATCGAGAAATCTTCAATGACACAAGAAGCACCATTTTCTACTGTGAGGTAGCCATTTGGGCTCAAAATCAAAGTTACAAAGGGGACAAGCCAAACCCGTGTAAGTGTTCCAACCAGATAAATTTCCAAGCCCAGGGAAGTTGCTAATGGTCCACATTAAAGCAGCATGCATTGTGAACATTGTTTTAGAAGAAGCATCAAATATCTCAACACCGTTGCTCCATAACTCCTACAATTCGTCAATCAAAGGCTGCAAGTATACATCAATATCATTTCTAGGCATTTTTTTTCTAGGAATAAACTCCCAAAGGATAAAAGATGTTTTTTTCATACACATCCAATGAGGAAAATTATAAGGGATCAAAACAACTGGCCAAATTCTATAACTGGTACTCAAAGTCCCAAATGGGTTGAATCCATTGGCAGCCAATCCCAATCGAACATTCTTAGGATCAGCTGAGAAATCGAGATGTAATGAATCAAATGTCTTCCACGATTGAGAATCTTGTGGATGTCTCATTAACCCATCATTGTTATTATCTACAGAATGCCACTTCATATGTTCAGCGGTTTTCGATGACATGAATAATCTTTGCAATCGAGGATTCAAAGGAAAGTAACACAAAACCTTTGCAGGTGTGCTCCTTTTCTTCTTCTTATCCATGAAATTATGTTCATTCATACATCCAACATCACTCTTTTCCTACCATCTAGAAGAAGAACATTTCTTGCAATTCTGTCTACTTGAATCCTCTCCCCAATAAAGCATACAATCATTGGGACACACATGTATTTTTGTATAATTCAGACCAAGCTTGTTAACAACTTTTTTCATATCATAAAAAGATTCTGGGATTTTTGCTTCAGGAAATGCATCACGTACCAATTCCAATATCATGTACATTGCCTTATTTGTAATTCCACATAGACATTTGATGTGATGAAACTTCAGCAGAAATGAAAGTTTTGAATATTTCAAACACCCAAAATACAACTCTTGATTTCCATCGTCAACTAAATCATGAAACACATTTTCCTTAGTGAAGTTTTCTCTTACATTTGGCTCCACATAATCAAGAGGAGGATCCAATGGTATGTGACAATCTTGATCTGCCTATGTTATAGTCTCAAAAACATCACTTGTCACGTTGCAATTTGTAGCACCCTCTTCTGGTTGTTCTGATATGTTTTGATGCTGATAGTGGTTCCTTGTAGTGCCAAATGCATCATTTATTAGGTTTTGCATTTCATTTTCCATTGTCGATGAACTTGGGACCTCATTCTGCGGATTAACATCAGTGCTCAATCTTTCTGTAACGTTCGATTCTCCATTCCAAATCCAACACAAATATTGATCAGGGAATTTCTTTAGTATTAAATGTTCATAAACCTCATCTCTCTTCAACCATGTTCTGAATTTACAATTAGGACATGGAAATTTTATTCTCCCTTCAATGGGTCTATTAGAAATTGAAAAATCTAAAAACTCATTCAAACCCTTAACATACTGAGGTGTGTTCTTCGGTAATCTGATCCAACTTTTATCCATGTATATCACAATGTGCCTACACAATAATAAAAAGAATTAAAACACATAGTTATTACTAAATAGAGAAAGAGATTCATATATACTATAGTATAAGATTACATAAACATAATATAATAAAGATGATCCCCTGAGTTAGATATGAACCCTTAGTGTTTGGGATATGGGAAGTTTCATTAGTAAAGAGAAACTGTAACACCCCAGGTAAATAAAGAATATGACATTTTCATATTTATCCATATTTGTGGATAAAATATTAATATGACTTTAAATGGGACGCTATGATCGATGGCGTACCCAACACGCAACAACGAGTTTCTTGGGAATCTTACGTTGCACTCTAATAATAAAATAATATGATTTTAAATGGTAGTTAACATGTAGCCGTTGTATTGGCGGGAATGGATAGAAATAACTAAAATATGATTATATATGTTTTTAAATGTTTTTACATTTATCCAATAAAAGATAAAGGCTTAAAATATGGAAAGAATTCAATTTTAGGCGTATATGCCCTAGTTTTCACTAAAGGTTCACTTATCGCCTTTTGATGGCGAACCATCATTAAATATAGTTTTGTTCAGTCTTATACATTCTATTGGACCAAATAAAACCCTTCTTAAGAATTGGGACATCAAAATGTACTTTGTGTAAATTTTTGGTATCTTTCCAATAAAGTTCATTTTTTAATGAATAGTGTAAAATGTTGTATTTTAATTCAAAACCTCTTTTTAATCTAATTTATTTATATGATTAGATTATATTTTGAATTGGTTTTAAATTGAAATTATAATATATTTTTACCATTAAATCCAATAGTGGTCGTTGGAATTAATTTCACTTTGAAATCAGACTTAAACTAGTGTCAATCTTTTAATACTTATTGTTTCATAAAAACACGCTATTTGCTCTGACAACAGGAATTAATTATTAAATTAATTAATGTGACTTATATGTTTTAAATTTTGTAAAATAGACTTCATTTTTTAATTCAGAATATCAAATATAGATTAGGGTGAATTTTTGGGATTTTTCTGAAAAACTTCAATTTTTGATGAATAGTGAAACCACTAAGTGGTACTTATAAAAAACTGATTTTTCCGTTTAAATGAAATTTTTCTATCTTTGTGTTTTCAATTTCAAAAATCCGACATACATGGTTGTCATTAATTAGTAAAATGTGGTTCAATGGGATAAGAATAATTTTTTTGTGAAAAGTAACTTATTAAGTTTTTAATCGCGATTGGAGGTAATTAGTGTAGTTTATGGTAAGAATAATGTTTTAATAAAATAAAATGACCTATACACATGTCCTACCCCCATTGGATGTGTCATGGCTGACCAAGACAATCCATGGGTCAGCTTGGGGACCTCATGGAGCCACTTTGGTTGGGAAATGACATAAATATCTTTTTATTTAATGTTAAAGTAAAAATGACACAAACATGAGATGTTTTACTAAAACAATTTTTAAATGGGGTTATACAAGTCATATTTTTGACTATAAATAGTAATTGGAAATATAAAAAGATTTCCTACATAATAGTATTTGTTTTATAATTTTTAGACATTAAATAAATTAAATTATTTATGACATCATGATGATGCAGCGATGACCTCATTATTTAACGATTTAAATAAAATGGAAAGATAATGTAATATCTAAGACCTAAACATGTCCAAAACCTATTGGATGAGTGGATTTAGAACCCTTATCATCGTATCCTCGAAATACATAAATGTGGGAACTTTAAAATCCGAAACTCTTTTGAAAATAAAGTAACATTTTGTAACTTTACAAGAGTGCCCCTCCTCTCCTCTTATAAAAGGCCACCACCTCTACCTCCTTACACACACTCCCAAAGCCTTTGGCTCGGCCAACCCCTGCCCATTTTTTCTCTCCACTTCCCTCTATTACTCCTTGAAGCCTCACGTTGGGCATAAGTCTTCCCAAGGAAGCCTTTGAATTCAAACCAAAGGGAGTTACCCTATTTTAAGGTAATGTCTTCACTTGTGTCCTTTTGTTTTATTTTACTTCTCCAACCCCCTAAACTCTTTTTATTCATTTATTTTGTAACAAATACAGTATCTTAAATATAGTAGGATGTTTTTATAATAAGTATTCGAGCTACACTTACACACACCTACATCTAATGGTTAAAGAACATACTGTTTCCGTGGATGGCGAATTTCTGCCTCCCGAAAAGATGATTGTTCAACATTATTCTAACACCTTAAAAGGTGGCCATTAAGATGAAACTATATTTATATATGATATCTAATATGTTTATGTTTTACTTAAGCTTCGGTATTTTTCATTTATGGTGTACCTTTATGGTTTCCATTATGTGTAAACGCGATATCTTCATTTAAGGAAGTGCGGACTACCGCCCCCTCAAAGTGATTTGATTCGTTAATACCATATGTGGTATGTATAAAGGATATATTTAATGATATTATATATGATACCATACTGGAATTAAAATACTATTATGTATCATTATGTTTTAATTCCATTAAATATGAAATATAAATCGAAGTAGCGTTCATGCGTACGTACGGCTTACCGTCTCCATGAACGGTACATTGCATTTCTTATCTCAAAATTTTATGTAATATTATAAGTACATATATATAATGGATATATATGTAATATATTACATCTAAATTATGGATATCATTCTGGAATTATAACATATATATATCTCTCTCATTTTTTTTAATTCCATTAATATGACAAAAAAATGAAAGTAGCATTCATGCGTACGTACGACCTACCGTCTCCATGAACGGTGCTTTTCGTTTTTTTATCTCCAAATCATATGGAATAGTATAAAATGAATATTTACTGGATATATATGATATTTTAATCATTAATACTATTCTGTAAATTATTTACTTATAACTACATGGGCAATATTTTTTCAAACAAGTTCATTCTTGACTCATGTACCAAACATCGACAAAAACGTCTGATATGAACTAACATTATTAAACAATTATTATAACATTATAACATGTGATATGAACTGAATAATAATCTCTAAAGGAAGTACTTAGGCAATTATTAATTGACCAAAGTTTATTTTTCAGGAATTTAAAGAAACGAACAAGACAAGTTGGACTTGAGGTAAGGGATCTCACTCCTCCCTTTCTTTTTAAGTACACTATTTTATGTCATTCCTTCTAGCTCATATTTCTTGTGATTGTGATGTTATATTATATTACTCTTACTGTAATTTTTATTTTCATATGATGAGAGACCCTATTCTCTCTCATCAATCCATTTCTGAAGTTTTAAGTGGCGTCGTTAGGCTGCCGAGTTTTCGTAAGGGATTTTTCATCTCACTTTTATTCCCGTGAGATTTATGCAACATTTGACACAATTTTCTTTGAGTGGTGTATGTACTACCCATTATTATAAACTTTTTGTAGTATAATTTCATTTATGGGTATTCACATCTTCATTTTATGACCCTTCTTCCATGGGGTGTACGTTTCGAAAGTTACCCAACTCGGTAAGGGGACATTTCACCCTCCTCTTTTTAAAAGACTTCTTTTGTTGGGTATTTTAATTTACATATTGTTATGTTGGGATATGTTCTCATTTATCCTTATTGATGTAAATTTTATGTCCAAGTGATGAGATACCGTTTTTTTTATGTGACGCCGTTAGTCTCTCAAGGGAACTTCTTAACCCAATTTCAATTTCTTTGGGTTCAACATGTAGTTATTGAATATGTCATCCTTTGAATATGTGTGAACGAACTTTGATTATTTTACACTTAATATCCACTTATATTTGGTGTATTCGTTTTTCACACATAATTATATAATTGATTTATCCTTAAACCAAGGATACCGTCTTTGTAAGGGACTTCGTCTCAATCCCTTTCATTGAGGCATATTTTGTTTTATACACAACTTTCTTTTATACGGTGTATAAACCCCTTTAACTTTTACGTTTATTCAAAAGGAATTTTTTTATACGAAGCGTTTTACTAAATGACAAAAGGGAATGTTTTTCTTGTCGTACGTAAGCGGTGACAACGAATTATCCGCCGCTGTGACCATTATTTGAGTTTCGGCTTCCTCTATAAGCCATACCCTTTTTTTTAAATGAAAAATAAATACCATGTTTTACTTTGGTATTGAAAATGGTTTTCATAATGTTTTTATATCAATGTGTTGTATTGATATCTTGTGATTGAAAGGTGGAAATGTTATGTTTCCTTTATGCATGTTTTATGTGATATGATTATGTTGAGGTTCTTGGGAATTATTATGAAAATGGGTGGTTCCGTGATAAACTAAGGGCGGGTGAGCCCGATATAGCTCTCCAATGAATTGGGTAACGCGAAGGAGTGAAACGTTAAGGTTTCTCCGAAGAGATTTAGGGAATATACTGTGATGGGTATTCCAAAACGTAACCAAGAGGGTTACTCCCTACGTAATAATGTTATGAATGCCTCAAGTTACATTTTATGTCTTATGATTTCTATGATTTATTCATGATTTGATGAGGTATGTTAAAGTGCCTATGTTTTATGGGTAAAGTATGATTTCATTATTATATATATATGAACTCATGTTTTTATATCCCTTACTGAGATTTTTATGCTCATCCCAAGTTTTTGAAATGTTTTTCACTGGTCGAGGGAAAGGTACGTGATGTGATGATAGTGTCAAGGATGTGTCAAGAAAGAATCCATGTTTTATTTTAAATATGTTTCCGTTGATGAGAAGAATGAATCCTCTCTTTTATGTAACCACTTTTTTTAAATGTGGAATGTAATGTAAGTTTTATGATCTAATTCTCTAAAACTCTAAACCTGAAAAGATCCAAAATGTGTAATCTTGTATTAACTCAAGATTAAGTAAGGTTTAAGGCCGGGGCCTTATAGTTGGTATCAAAGGTCGGTTTAGATAACATTAGAGGTTAGGGTATTCTTTAAGCATAAGTGACATTACCATAATGGTTAAGATTTCAGAAAGAGTCCTAGTTTTAGATAAAGTGAATGAGTAAGTATATCTTAGTGTTTATCTTCTTCATTAGTACATTATGGTTTTGTTGATATACTCACACTGACCTTTTTGGTTTTAGTAAATGGCTGGATCTATCAGGCACCAAAGTAACGGTGGATGTGAAGGAAACTGTGACAGTTTTTTGAGCAAGCAACTGAATGATATGGGAGCTGCAATGGGAACTCTTGTGATTATCCTCAACCAACTATCTGGAGTCATGATTGGCCACCTAAACCTTGGTGATTTCTCTAAGGCATCATATAAATGAGAAACAAATACCTAAGGAAGTACAGGTAATAATCATAAAGGTAAGTGTGTTCAAAAACCTATGTGTCAAAGATGTGGAAAGAAACACCTAGGAAAATGTTTCAAAGGGACAGAAATATGATATAGATGTGGAAATGAAGGTCATAAAGAAAGAACCTACCATGGAAAAAGGAAGCATCCAGTTGACTCGAGGAAAGGGAAAGAAGTTCTTTTTGAGGGATCAATTGAATGTTTTAAATGTGGTGTGCATGGTCATTATGCAAACACATGTCCTATGAAAAAGTTTCGTGAATGAGATCACCAAGAGCGTACAAATGTTCGTTTACTGATACCTAATGCCATTCCGATTGAGGATGAAGAAACTGAAAATGACCAATCAAAGGTATGTATTATTTCATGACTATTATTTTCCTATTTTGGAATCTTAGGATATGATTCATGATTTTTTTGTAGGAAAGAAGTATTTCAGAATAAGTTGGAAAGGAATGGTAAATGGATCATGAAGAATGTTGAATGTGTAAGATGTCAACATATAAGGCCTTCAAGAGTTATGGTGAAATTCTTAAGAGTATTAAGTCTCTTTTGATGATGGGGTTACATTAGAAGACTTTTTATATTATGTGTAACCCTGATGTTTAATATATGCAAATTTTATTCAAGGAATAGTTATCTTTTCTTTTGTGGACATAGTTATAAAGAACCATTTGGGTTTATATGATCCTTACTTTTGAGGTAATTATGGGTTACTATATGTTATGATTGAAGTGAAAGGCATGAGATAAAATTGAGGTTAAATTATGTTATGGTTATTTTTGATGATTTTATCTCTTTTTGTGAATGATTTGAGAATTATATAGTTTTGGAAAAAGGACAACATGCAGACCGTGTGACAACCCGTCGCGTCGGACAAAGCTGCGGGAATCGAACCCACAACCAAAGTGCGACTTGTATTTATTGCATACCACTGAACTATGTGAAATCCCTGGTTAGTTTGACTGATTCTTTTTAGTTATATGATTTTATGAATTAAGATTAAGTTGATTTTGGGTTATTTATGAAAAATGATTAACCTATCATGGAGGATATGTGATTAGGTTAATTACTTTTCAATACGAGACTTTAGGAGCAACTGATGTTGTTTGGAGATAAATGTTACGATTTAACTTGGAAGACTATGTGACTAAATCCTTCAAATATTTGGGTTTCAATCTTATT
This sequence comes from Viscum album, assembly GCA_963277665.1. Taxonomy (NCBI): domain Eukaryota; kingdom Viridiplantae; phylum Streptophyta; class Magnoliopsida; order Santalales; family Viscaceae; genus Viscum; species Viscum album. Next base: position 2,099,776,692 of record OY728130.1, on the reverse strand, counting down.
TTGGTTTAATTTGAAGAATTTTATGGACAAATTGATTATAGAATGGTCCTCGTTGAACTTTGTGTTTTGTTGGACTAATTTTGGAGATTAAGAATGGATTTTCTTTTTATAAAGGGTTATCCTTTTATAGATTATCTGATCTTTTACTAGCCTTTTTGGTTTTGGTTTTGGTTAAAGTATAAAGACATGGGAAGTATATTGTTCTCTTTTGTGGATTAGGTGACTCTCTAGAAGTTGATTATAGTACTCTTAATGCGTACAAGTCTCCTTAAATACTCGTCTTTTGAAAAAAAAATATGAGTTTGATTAAGGAATCTAGTAAAAGTTGAAAGTCAACATGATAAGTGATTATGTTTCCTTATGAATAAATTCCTCAATAAAAAGTAACTTAAAACAAAAATGTTGTCTATTAACTTTTCCTACTGGGGAATTGAATACCGTTTAACCCATCACAAGTTTGTGATTTTCTTATGGTTAACTTTCTCATAGACATGTTTACTATCACTCTCCCTCAAGAACATGACCCTGTGCTTTTTCTTCCATGTCCATGTTTTTCTACATGGAATCCTAGTATGGGTTAACTCGGGTGACCTCTATACTTATCTTCCTTTATTTTAAAGTGATTGTTTTACCGACTCTTGTTCCGATGTGGGACTTTCAAGGATGTTTCCAAGCTCAATTTTAAAAATTGCGAGGACCCAATTCCCAAAAGGGGGGAAGGATGTAACACCCCAGGTAAATAAAGAATATGACATTTTCATATTTATCCATATTTGTGGATAAAATATTAATATGACTTTAAAGGGGACGCTATTCTCGATGGCGTACCCAACACGCAACAACGAGTTTCTTGGGAATCTTACGTTGCACTCTAATAATAAAATAATATTATTTTAAATGGTAGTTAACATATAGCCATTGTATTGGCGGGAATGGATAGAAAAAACTAAAATATGATTATATATGTTTATAAATATTTTTACATTTATCCAATAAAAGATAAAGGCTTAAAATACGGAAAGAATTAAATTTTAGGCGTATATGCCCTAGTTTTCACTAAAGGTTCACTTATCGCCTTTTGATGGAGAACCGTCATTAAATATAGTTTTTTTCACTCTTATACATTCTATTGGACCAAATAAAACCCTTCTTAATAATTGGGACATCAAAATGTACTTTGTGTAAATTTTTGGTATCTTTCTGATAAAGTTCATTTTTTAATGAATAGTGTAAAATGTTGTATTTTAATTCAAAACCTCTTTTTCATCTAATTTATTTATATGATTATATTATCTTTTGAATTGGTTTTAAAGTGAAATTAGAATATATTTTTACCATTAAATCCAATAGTGGTCGTTGGAATTAATTTCACTTTGAAATCAGACTTAAACTAGTGTCAATCTTTTAATACTTATTGTTTCATAAAAACACGCTATTTGCTCTGACAACGGGAATTAATTATTAAATTAATTAATGTGACTTATATGTTTTGAATTTTATAAAATAGACTTCATTTTTGAATTCAGAATATCAAATATAGATTAGGGTGAATTTTTGGGATTTTTCTGAAAAACTTCAATTTTTGATGAATAGTGAAACCACTAAGTGGAACTTATAAAAACTGATTTTTCCTTTTAAATGAAATTTTGCCATCTTTGTGTTTTGAATTTCAAAAATCCGACATAAATGGTTGTCATTAATATGTAAAATGTGGTTCAATGGGATAAAAATAATTTTTTGGTGAATAGTAACTTATTAAGTTTTTAATCGCGATTAGAGGTAATTAGTGTAGTTTATGGTAAGAATAATGTTTTAATAAAATAAAATGACCCAGACACATGTCCTACCCCCATTGGATGTGTCATGGCCGACCAATAAAATCCATGGGTCAACTTGGGGACCCCATGGAGCCACTTTGGTTGAGAAATGACATAAATATCTTTTTATTTAATGTTAAAGTAAAAATGACACAAACATGAGATGCTTTACTAAAACAATTTTTAAATGGGGTTATACAAGTCATATTTTTTACTATAAATAGTAATTGGAAATCTAAAAATATTTCCTACATCATAGTATTTGTTTTATAATTTTTAGACATTAAATAAATTAAATTATTTATGACATCATGATGATGCAACAATGACCTTATTATTTAACGATTTAAATAAAATGGAAATATAATGTAATATCTAAGACCTACACATGTCCAAAACCTATTGGATGAATGGATATAGAACCCTTATCATCTTATCCTCGAAATACATCAATTTGGGGATTTTAAAATCCGAAACTCTTTTGAAAATAAAGTATCATTTTGTAACTTTACAAGAGTGCCCCTCCTCTCCTCTTATAAAAGGACACCACCTCTACCTCCTTACCCACACTCCCAAAGCCTTTGGCTCAGCCAACCCCTGCCCATTTTTTCTCTCCACTTCCATATATTACTCCTTGAAGCCTCACGTTGGGTAAAAGTCTTCTCAAGGAAGCCTTTGAGCTCAAACCAAAGGGAGTTACCCGATTTTAAGGTAATGTCTTCACTTGTGTCCTTTTGTTTTATTTTGCTTCTCCAACCCCCTAAACTCTTTTTATTCATTTATTTTGTAACAAATACAGTATCTTAAATATACTAGGATGTTGTTATAATAAGTATTCTAGCTACACTTACACACACCTATATCTAATGGTTAAAGAACATACTGTTTCCGTGGATGGCGAATTTCTGCCTCCCGAAACGATGATTGTTCAACTTTATTCTAACACCTTCAAAGGTGGCCATTAAGATGAAACTATATTTATATATGATATCTAATATTTTTATGTTTTAATTAAGCTTATGTATTTTTCATTTATGGCGTACCTTTATGGTTTCCATTATGGGTAAACGCGATATCTTCATTTAAGGAAGTGCGGACTACCGCCCCCTCAAAGTGATTTGATTCGTTAATACCATATGTGGTACATATAAAGGATATATTTAATGATGTTATATATGATACCATACTGGAATTAAAATACTATTATGTATCATTATGTTTTAATTCCATTAAATATGAAATAGAAATGGAAGTAGCGTTCATGCGTACGTACGGCTTACCGTCTCCATGAACGGTGCATTTCATTTCTTATCTCAATATGTTATGTAATATTATAAGTACATATATATAATGGATATATATGTAATATATTACATCTAAATTATGGATATAATTCTGGAATTATAACATATATATATCTCTCTCATTTTGTTTTAATTCCATTAATATGACAAAAAAATGAAAGTAGCGTTCGTGCGTTCGTACGGCCTACCGTCTCCATGAACGGTGATTTTCGTTTTTCTTATCTCCAAATCATATGGAATAGTTTAAAATTAATATTTACTGGATATATATGATATTTTAATCATTAATACTATTCTGGAAATTATTTACTTATAACTACATGGGCAATCTTTTTTCAAACAAGTTCATTCTTGACTCATGTACCAAACATCGACAAAAACGTCTGATATGAATTAACATTATTAAACAATTATTATAACATTATAACATGTGATATGAACTGAATAATAATCTCTAAAGGAGGTACTTAGGCAATTATTAATTGACCAAAGTTTATTTTTCAAGAATATAAAGAAACGAACAAGACAAGTTGGACTTGAGGTAAGGGATCCCACTCCTCTCTTTCTTTTTAAGTACACTCTTTTATGTCATTCCTTCTAGCTCATCTTTCTTGTGATTGTGATGTTATTTTATATTACTCTTACTTTAATTTTTATGTTCATATGATGATAGACCCTATTCTCTCTCATCAATCCATTTCGGAAGTTTTAAGTGGCGTCGTTAGGCTGCCGAGTTTTCGTAAGGGATTTTTCATCTCACTTTTATTCCCATGAGATTTATGCTACATTTGCCACAATTTCCTTTGATTGGTGTATGTACTGCCCATTATTATACAATTTGTGTAGTATAATGTCATTTATGGGTATTCACATATTCATTTTATGACACTTCTTCCATGGGGTGTACGTTTCGAAAGTTACCCAACTCGGTAAGGGGACCTTTCACCCTCCTCTTTTTAAAAGACTTCTTTTGTTGGGTATTTTAATTTACATATTGTTATGTTGGGATATGTTCTCATTTATCCTTATTGATGTAAATTTTATGTCCAAGTGATGAGATACCCTTTTTTTGATGTGACGCCCTTAGGCTCTTAAGGGAACTTCTTAACCCAATTTCGATTTCTTTGGGTTCAACATGTAGTTATTGAATATGTCATCCTTCGAATATGTGTGAATGACCTTTGATTATTTTACACTTAATATCCACTTATATTTGGTGTATTCGTTTGTCACACATAATTATGTAATTGATTTATCCTTAAATCAAGGATACCGTCTTTGTAAGGGACTTCGTCTCAATCTCCTTTCATTGAGGCATATTTTGTTTTATACACAACTTTCTTTTATACGGTGTATAAAACCCTTTGACTTTTATGTTTATTCAAAAGGAATCTTTTTTATATGAAGCGTTTTACTAAACGACAAAAGGGAACGTTTTTCTTGTCGTACGTATGCGGCGACAACGACTTATCCGCCGCCGTGACCATTATTTGAGTTTCGACTTCCTCTACAAGCCATACCCTTTTTTTTAAATGAAAAATAAATACCATGTTTTACTTTGTTATTGAAAATGGTTTTCATAATGTTTTTATATCAATGTGTTGTATTGATATCTTGTGATTGAAAGGTGGAAATGTTATGTTTCCTTTATGCATGTTTTATGTGATATGATTATGTTGAGGTTCTTGGGCATTATTATGAAAACGGGTGGTTCCATGATAAACTAAGGGCGGGTGAGCCCGATATAGCTCTCCAATGAATTGGGTAACGTGAAGGAGTGAAATGTTAAGGTTTCTCCGAAGAGATTTAGGGAATATACTGTGATGGGTATTCCAAAACGTAACCAAGAGGGTTACTCCCTACGTAATAATGTTATGAATGCCTCAAGTTACATTTTATGTCTTATGATTTCTATGATTTATTCATGATTTGATGAGGTATGTTAAAGTGCCTATGTTTTATGGGTAATGTATGATTTCATTCTTATGTATATATGAACTCATGTTTTTATATCCCTTACTGAGCTTTTTATGCTCATCCCAAGTTTTTGAAATGTTTTTCACAGGTCAAGGGAAAGGTACATGATGTGTTGATAGTGTCAAGGATGTTTCAAGAAAGAATCCATGTTTTATTTTAAATATGTTTCCGTTGATGGGAAGAATGAATCCTGTCTTTTATGTAACCACTTTGTTTAAATGTGGAATGTAATGTAATTTTTATGATCTAATTCTCTAAAACTCTAAACCTGAAAAGATCCTAAATGTGTAATCTTGTATTAACTCAAGATTAAGTAAGGTTTAAGGCCATGGCCTTATAGAAACAGTGTGCTAACAACATGGTAGCTACTTTAACATGAAAACAAAAACACATTGTTAATTTGGAATAACCCCAACCTAAGTTCTCTATAGAGTCTTCATATAAAACTCTAATATCGAAAAAATCTATTATAAATAATTTTTACTTTATATTCTCATTATTTATTTTTGAAATATTTAAATCTAATCCAATATAATATCATTTAAATGATGCTAAAAATATTTTGAGATATTTAAAATGAACTATTTTCCTTTATTTAATTTTTTCAAAATCCTCTAATTTTAATTAAAATTTATACTTGGATACATATTTTGTTCGGTGTAGACTAGATAGAAAGATAATGTCAGGAACTAGTAAAATTCTTGCTAAATCCTTAGTATCATGATATAGTAATGAAAAACACATTATATAACTATCTAATACTAAAGTTGAATATATTGTAGCCATATTTTTCTATGCAAAGGTGTTATTAATGAAACACACCCTAACTAATTTTGGATTCAATTTTAATCAGGTTTAAATTATATGAGACACAAAATTTCAATAAACATTTAAAAAAAGATTGATAAACCATCATAGGATGAAACACATATATTTAACACATAATTTATTAATATATCATGCAGAAGAATGTGATACATTTTTTGATTTTTTTTGCATAGACAATCAATTGTCATAAATTTTTACTGAACCACTTCCTAGTTATAGATTCAATTTTATCAAATCCAAGTTAAGATTATTTAAAATTATTTAATATCATTTCTATTTTACTAATTTTATATTGTAAATTTATTATTAGTAAATATTTTATTTGAGTTATTTCATTTGAGATTTAGCACCACCATTTTGAGTATTAGTCATATCTCAATATGACATGTATGTTTTTCTGACATTATTATCATGCATATCACTCTGAGCGACCCTTTGCATACTATAAAACAAAATAAAATAAGTCAGTTATAGGTTCATTACCCTTAAAAACCTTTTAATATTAATAAAATAGTCATAAAAAAATTTCAAATAGTTTAGTATTTCGAACCTCGTTCAACAATGTAAAATATAAGAAAATAAAGGGAGCTACCTCTAGTAGATTCATGGGCTCAAGGACCTTATTAAAAGTGTTGAGTGTAAGATCCATCAATTTAAACTGGCTAGATTCCATGAATATTTTTGTTAAGAAATCTATAAATCATCAAGGATAGTAATTTGTGTTCGATGAAAGACAAAAAAATTTATTCTATGATAAAGATGTATGAGATTTATATAACGCAGTTGTATTTAATTTTGGTGATAATAAGGATCTGTTTCCAACAATAGTAAACTAGAATAATTTTTTGATGTCATCTTTAATAATGGTTGAAGTCTTTAAATGTAATTATGATAGAAATTATTATTTTGACACTTCCTCAATGGAAATCAATTAAGTAAGCCCTACAAAAATAATTATGTCTTTTTTGAAAATCCAAAAGTGGATAACAAACCTATAAAAGAAGTAGAACCGGATAGAAAGGTTCATTTGAATTTCATTCAGTCTTCCATTGCTCGAAAAAATGGCGAGTTTGAAAAAAAATCCTTTTTCAAGATGTTGAATTATTATATCGGTTTATAATAGATAAACCCATCAATTTTGTATGATATATAATGAAGAATATGTGAAATATTCATAATAAATTAGTAAATTTTCACCTTTTTGGAAGGTTTTTAACCTTGATGTTTGGTAGAGCTTCGATATGTTTGGATGAAACCACTACCACACATTTTCTTGGATTAACAGTAGTGAGTTATAGTATAATAAAGAGTAGTGGGTTATTCTACAGATCATCTTTGAATATGTTATTTTATGTCTGATTAGAAGAAAAATTCGAGGTATTGCATTCTACAACTCTGGGGGAGTCATCTTATATGGTTTTTACGGATGAGGTTTCTCTTCAACCTCCAACAATATTTTCTAATCTCATAAAAGAACCAATTAGAAGTATGGGTGTAAGATATATTATATAAAATGAGAATCTTGAGGATAGATGAATAAGGTTTCAAGTTATCATTTCCAATGAAATTTGAGATGGGAATGAAGATGTACCAAATGTTCACTCAGAATTGTGTTCAGTAGTTGATATTATTACTCTTGTTATAGAATAACCACCTATTTTACCTATTTGATCTGTAAATAAAAATATGATTTTCCCATTAAAAGTAAAGATAACATTGGTCAACAGAAAATCATTTTTACCACATCAAAAGTAATCCCACTCTTTAATATATCTCCATCCCGAGAAACTAGTAGAAAATAAAGAAGAAAATAAGTAAGTTTATCAGTTGAAATGTTGCTGGTGGGGAAAGAGAAGAAGACATGGAAGATGAAACTTTTATTATTTCAAATAAAAGAGAAAGGTTTGAATCTGGATAACCCTATAATGATGAAACTAAAATGGTTGATGAATATCATAGTTTTGAAATGCAGGGAGACTTATTTTATTCTATTCTCTTGCACTAAACTAGTTCTAAAATCCTTACACATGAATTAGATTATTTGGATAAAATATCTTGAGAGAGTTTTTACAAGCTAATGAATAAAGTGTATTTTTTGAGGAATAATTTATTTGAATTAATATCTGAAACAAGTAGTATCTAAGAAATATAAGTTTCAAAGTTTGATATTAGTGAGTTTGATATTGGTGAGTTTAATTTTCTGTTTCAAAGTTTCAATGTTTAATTTACCGCTATAGATACAGTGACTAGTCTCATAAATAAATCAACTCCTCACACAAGGAAAGAGTACCAGTTATCCAAGAAACAACAATAAAAAAAACTAATATCAAAACAAGTAAATAATTAGAAATCAAACCCTAGGGTTTATATAGGTCATCGGGGAAGCCGGGTCGCCGGGGTCGCGGGGTCACCGGGGTTGCGGGGGGCCGGGGTCGCCGAGGTCGCGGGGTCGCCGGGGAAGTAGGGTCACCGGGGATGCGGGGTCACCGGTGTCGCCGGTGTCATGGGGGGCCGGGGTCGCAGGGGAAGCGGGGGGCCGAGGGAGCGCGGGGTGAGAAAGAGGGTCAGGGTGGGGGAGGGTCGTGGCCATTAAAAAAAATGATTTGCGGTGGTTTATTATAAATTGCCGCTACAAAACCGCTGCTAAATGGCAGTTTTGTTGTAGTGCCACTCGATTCTTAATGAGGGTTCTACATCATCAGATATGGTACGAAATGGACCAAGGAGTAGTAATTTGGTTTTTGAGGGAACTTTATATAGTCAGTGTATTGGTTTCAATCACCACAAGCATGATATTATTAGAGATACAAACCTCCAAACACTTAAGCAACACTCAAGCCTCCACCTGAATGGGATCACCTTTCCAAAAGTAAGTATTGAAGTAAAAAACCACATTACCATTAGGATCCTGAACAATACCTCCCCCCCTCATATCTCCCAAGATGCAAGAGCCTTCTGTATTTGGATTCAACCCGATGGTTCTTGGGTTCCAATGGATCCACCATATTTGGGGTAACCTCTTGTGACTAGGAATAGTATGATCTCTATATATAAAAAAATTTCCAAGAGAGGGGGCCTCCTCTCAATTTCTCAAAAAATTACCCTGGTCAGGAACAACCCATCGAGTTCTAGAAGTGAGAGCCATTATTGAGAATGAAGTGCCCTTAACATGTGATTTATTACTAGCCTCCCAGATCACCCAAAAACCAATAGATAAAATAATAGCATGTGCCTTATTCTATATGTTATTTATTCCTGCACCATGAAACCATATTTGGATGAATTTTTCACCTTGGAGAACAAGATATGACAACCCAGTGAACTCAGAAGTAGAATTCGACACTATGTTATCCAACTCCCCTTCAAATAATAAGTGATCATCAGAATCAACATCCAGTAAGGTGAAACATACGCATTTTAAAGAGTTATTAATATTCTTCCATTTTATCTCATTTTTGGTGGGTAAGGGATGGTTCTGTAAGCACAAAATCAGAAATTGGAACTTTAGAAGGAGTTTTTTGAACAAGATTAGATGACCCCATAGATCATGATTTTTATTGTTAGTTAGCATTGATATGTAGGCATTAATAGAGAATGAAACTAAATAATAAATTTTCAAAACACACATGTACAACTCATCTGTTAACTTGATGAGGAAGAAAAAATCATTCTGATTGTTGTTTAAAATAGACTGGGTAATGGTGGGATAATTGCATGAATGCATGAATGATAGGTCAGGTATTGGGAATATTGGAAATTTGATCATTATAGGTACCCAGTTATCATACGAGAATCCAATATTTCCTCTACCGATTATCCAACATGAATGGAATTGAAGGTGAGGTATGTGGATTTGGATAATTTTACAAATATTGGAAGAGGAACATATTAGTGAACATAGATTTTTTCTATAAATCTTCAGGATGAATTTATCCCATAGAGTGTAAACTTCTAGAACCTCATAAGACATCCTTGAATGAATATAGTGCATAATGTCTTCAATTATCCTTAAACTAACACTTCCCCCATCTATTGGGAAATACATCCTTGCCCAAGAATCCTAGTTGTACCTACCCTCCTATTGGGATAGAAGAGGTTAATAGTTTATTGATGTTCCTGATTACTTATTTTGGAACTTGAAGCACTGAGAAGATGTTTATGGGATAAGGGTAAGAACACTGTTGACAAGCATGGTTCTTCCACCAAAGGAAACAATCTTGTTTCTTCTGTTATTTATACGAGAATAGATCATGTCAATCAATTTATCCAGATTCTATATATAAATCCTTATAAAATTAGGGGCACCTAAGTTGTTCATTGGGAAGATCCTTCTATGAAATCCAATTCTAGATTCAATTATACTCACTCTCCTCTATGACCATCTCCCAGATATATATATGATACTTTTTTCATGATTGACCATTTTTCTACTCCACTTATAATACTCATTAAGGACTTTGTTGATACCACAAAAGGAGTCAGAGCTACAATTAATAAAAATAACCATTTTGTATGAATAAATTAGATGATAAAACACGTGAAAATTAGATCTGCACTAGAAAGGTTAAATGTTCCATGCTCTCTTATTTTAATTTATGAATATTCTGAGATAATCTTGTTGTAGGATAAATAAAGTAAGTGATAAGGGTTCCCCTTGTCTCAAACAACACATTGATTTAAAGATGCCACATTTCCTACCCATTAAACTGATAGAAATCCATGTAGAGATAAAACATATAAAAAACAAATCAATACATCAAGAGGATAATCCTTTGAAATTTAGTACATTTAAAATGAATCCCCATGTAAGAATTTCATAGGATTTCTCCATGAACATTTAAATTTCTATGTTGGATCCTTATATTTTATTGTTGATTTCATCTATCATTTCATATGAAAGACCAATATACCTTGAATGGATATTTCCTCCACAAATCCACACCACTCCACACATATCCAGGCTATGAGTTTACCCGATAGTCTTCTATTAATCACACTTGCCAACACCTTATATGGAAAGTTATACATGCTAATATGTAGAAGTTATTTAAGAGAGGTAGGTTCATTAAACTTGGGGATAATAACCATGGTGGTAGAATAAGCCACCGAGGGGAGACTTGAACCATTTCACTACTAATATAATATCACTTTTCACTATGTACCAAATAACAACAAAGAAAGACCTTGGTAATCCATAATGTATTGGAGTGATATCCGAATTAAAGGAAACCATAACATCCAAAACCTATTTTTATTAAGGGAATATTCAAGGAGGTGGTTATTTGTATTTGAAACCATGTGGGGACTATAATTAAAAATATTAGTGTGAACATGAGGGAAGACATCTTGTATCGAAGGATTAAATCTTGTAATAATGGATTTAAAAAGGGTATCTGCCTTACCTCCAACATCATCCATGTCATTACTAAAGTATACATCCTCATAAAGAATATTTTGATGACTGAGTTGTCTCCTTTAATTGATGTGGGAATGAAAATATCTTATGTTCATGTCTCCATCATATAGCCACTTGACCATGGACTTCTCTTGATCCAAGAGTTCAAGCACATAAAGATTTTCTTCAAGAAGGCTATTTTTAGGTTGAATAACACTAAAAATTCTTCCCCCATCCATCTTCAATATTATATTATATATATTATAGTTAATTATTAATATTTTCCAAATTGGGGAAGGAGGTATGTTAGTTGAGAATCCATGCATACAAGTCCTTCTTCAGGCATCTCAACATACTGTGTAGACCGACCCATCAGATTCCCTATGATGGTCTGGACCAAAAGGAAATTACTTCTTGGTGAATAATTATCACTACCCATTCTTAAAGTACATAGAAATATCACAATTTTTTTCTAAATACTTAATATATCATGAAATATATTCCCAAATACAGTATTATTTTAGTGCCTTTGGAAACATGGAAACATAAATGATGGTATATGAGTGAGATACATTATCTCCCACTAGGTTATCAAAAAATAGAACCCCTATTAGACATATCATATATGAAATATATCATCACAACGTAGCAAAGAAATAATAAAAGAGTTGATCTTAGATTCTCAGTAATGGTAAACAAGGGAGATATGTAAGTATAAACATGACCCTAAGGGTATAAGAATGTGATCATAAAATTAGATGATCATACTCTACATATCACATACCATAAACATGAATCATGGCATAAATTTTAAAAGATCATATTACATGATTCATAAGGTAGAAAAGTTTATAAGCTAGGAAATCATAATATAGGAATTAGAAATGGAATTTTGGAACACACATAAACATGTAATATCATTACCTATAAGTCAAGATGATTTTATATAAATTATCAAGAAACTTCATGGGGACTACACCTATTGGGTAAGACACAACACCATCCCCAATCATAGTACTTTCCTTATAAGGGACCAAGTTTCCCTATCTTTACACAGTGGATCTAGTTTCCCCATCTTCCCATAGCGGACCAGGTTTCCCCATATTTTCATAGTGTATTGGGTTTCCCCATATTCCTATTGTAGACTATATTTCCCGAGATTCAAAATAGGATTAATCTCATCAAATTTAATCCCATATATAATAACCATGATCCTTATTACACATCAATACTTCAATTATTACATAAAATTACACTTAATACAACATGAAAGATTAATAAGTATAGTTTCTTGTTGAATTATTTACATAAAAACATCTTGAACATGGAATAAAACATAATTATTAAAAACTTAATTAACATGTTTTATTGAAAACTTCTTTAACAAGATCAAAATACTCCTTTAAAATTAAAATGGTATGGGATAACCTATGGATAAACATAATAAAGGGGTGAGATATATCCTAGTAAGGGAATGAACAAAGAATAACAGGAATAAGATGATAAAAGGTAGTCAATATACATATCAACTGGGTATACAAAGAGTAGGAATCATAAACATTAACAACGAGACATGATATAGCTTGGTAATCACAATGGTAACATGGGAAATGTTTAAACAATTTAAAACATTAAATCATCAACATTGATCAAAGGAAACACTTCCAAGACTTCATGGTGAAAAATTACCATAAAGGAATAAGGTATAACACTATCCCAAGATGATTTATCATGATACTGAACATTACCTAATTCATTGGAGTGCCATTTAGGTGCATCAATCATAATAATTTCATTCTCATACTTAAGTGTTCAACATAGATCATACTCCATGTAATCTTTCATCATGATAATATATTCTAAAATAAATGAATGGAGAATACATATGTGTAAGTCCCCAATAAATATATATATGTTCATGAAGGTGAATACCCTTGATAGAAGAATGAGTATGGTATCCACTACATAATTGTTTTGGCATTGAAGATCGTAGTGAAATTTCCATAGCATAATGACATTAGATAAAAATTAATAAAAATATTTGATAATAGAAAAATGGGTCTCTAATTATTTTTATATAAAATGGGTAGTATTATTGACATGGGAAATTTTATCCCAACATTACAAATTTTGAAATAGAAGGCATATGGTAATGAAGAAACATGAATAGAGAAAATAATCCTTAAAAATTTCAGAATGAAACGAGTGTACATAAAGGTTCTGGGATGCTTAATGAGAGTGAAAAGAAGGTATCATAATTTATTAATCAAATATAAATTAATGAGAATATTTAATATCATATCCCATCATAAAAAAATTAAAATAAAATAAATAACATAAAAGGAGTTCTTGATAAAAGAAGAAAGTGGATGATCCCTTCTTTGAATGTGTGACAACAAAGGCTTGAGAAGCACTTATTGAGAGATTGGGGTGACTTAGGAGGACTATATAAAGTGGATGGAAGAGTATGTAATTTTTCCAAAGATTTTTATTGAAAAGAAATGGGATCTTGGGAGGGTTTATATAGGAAAGGAGAGGAATTTGTTTATTAATTAGGTTTTGGACTCTATATAATAAAATATCCAAAACCACAGACCATACCATGGGTTTTTACATGATTTATAAAAAATGGGATTGATTTAAATTATTTTATAATTCCATGGTCTGAACTTATTAAAATATTACCCTTGGGGATGTGGTGGTGAGTCATTCTCTTACAGAAATGATTTTAAAATCCTAAAATATCTTATAACCCTTAAATGATTCATAATGGCTCTAAAAAATAAATCCAATAAACTTAAAATAAAATTATTTTAATGGAAAACATATATTTATTCGTGGATCCCATTTATATTACTTATTACATCTCTTTTGAGTCATTTTGATGTCATACAACACAAAGTATATTTATACATAATTTAATGTTTACCCAAATATTTGACTCTCGAAAAATTATGAAAAAATCACTGTTGGATAATTTCGAGATATTTATTCCAAAAATAATATTAATTTTATGTAAATAATCTTCTAAAAATATTAACTTTTACTTTTAAAATACAAATCGAAATTTATTAATAAAGATGGTTTTTTTGAAAATAACATTTTTAACCCTTATAAAAACTACATTTGACTTCATAAAAATTATATGATAATTCATATTTAATAAAAGTTAGTTAATAATTATATTTTATTAAAAAATTATTTATTTAAGAAATCCATTAATTCTTGAAAATAGATATCTTAATTATATTTTAATATTAACAAAAAAAACTATTTGTGTTTTATTGAATGAGAATAAAAATCTTTTATTAAGTAATAGTAATACAATAGAAAAATATTCATAGTTCTATACAAAATAATATATATACTAATATTTCTAGTTTATTAGTCTATATCCCTTTAATACACCTACAAGAACTCTAAGGGTAATGTGCATGATGGTTGGACTTTCATGGGGCGGTTCGACGAACATGGTTTGGGCTATGATCTAGATGATCCTGAACTTCTCCCATAAATGATGTCTCTCATGATTAAGTTCTTTGATCTTTATTTGGTATTTTCAAGGGAGAATCCTAGGAATGTTATCTCTATTATAAGCTTCGATAAATGAGCTTCATAGGGTAGGCTCCTACTAGTTGAGGTCATCACTTTCTTTTTCTATGTATATTGGATTTGTTAAAACCTTATATTTATAATAACTATATGATTAATATTCAATAGAAAAATTATAAATGGTAAATATATATAATTTCCATTTAAATCCAATTAGATATAACATATAAAAATATGTGCATTTGTTTTCTATAACCATATTACTTAATAAAAAATTTTAAAAAATCAAAAGCGGAAATTTATTTATAATAATTTGAGTTATTACAATATTCCCCCTTAAGAAACTTCTCCATCAAAATTTTCTTTTCCCACAATTAAATAAATGAGGGAACTCTATTTAATCATCTCATATGGTTCCCACATTCCTCAAAAATTTGGTTTCTCCATAATACTTTGACAAGGTGCATTGTCTTATTTTGTAGAACTTTTTATTTATGATATAGGATATTTAATGGATGTTCTTTAGAAGAAATATCATTCTCCAATGGTACCAAATATAGATTGAGTGCATGTGATGGGTATAGTATGTACATTCTCAAGAGGTATACAAGGAATACATCATGTAATTTAGATAGGTTTGGTGGGAGTGATAGTTGACGGGACATCACTCCGATGCGATCAAGGTTCAAAAAGGGGATAATATATCTTGGAATAAGCTTTACCTTCTTACCAAATCGTATCACTTTATTCAATGGAGATATGTAGAGGATGATGATGTCCTGAATATAAAAATCTATGTCTCATTGATGATTATCATTATATATCTTTTATCAACTCTAAGCAGCATTTATGTGTTGTTGAATGGTTTTAAACTTATCCACCATTTCATCAACCAATTAAGGACATAGTAGTTTACATTCCCTAACTTCAACTCAACATGTAGTTGTTATTCACCTCTTCCCATAAAGGACATCATAGGGATCTATTTGGCTGCTTGAGTGGAAACTAGTATTGTATGTGAAGTCAAGTAGAGGAATATGTTGGTCCCATCATCCTTTGAAGTCAATTGACCATAGTCTCAAAATTTCCCCAAGTGTTTGGATAGTCTAATCAGATTGGCCATTAGTTTGATGGTGATAATTCGTTCTGAAGTTCAGCTCAGTGTTTAAAGAATGTTGGTGTATTTTCCAAGACATAGAGGTGAATATTAGATCTTGATCAGACCAAATCGATAGTGGTACTCTATACAGCCTCACCTCTTCTATGATGTATATTTGTGAAAGTTGATCGAGTGATAAATCCTCTCAAATCACAATGAGTGTTCATTCTTCTTAAGAAAATCCCCAAAACCCAAGTAAAATTGTTTCTTTTGGATGTATTCATATGTTTTGTGACAACATCTTTGGTGATGTTTTCCCATTTTCATATTGTTAAGGGTAATGGTTGCATCATCCCTTTCAAATTTCTCCTTTCATCCTTTACATTCTGACATACCAAGAAATTTTATGTATATTCAAAGATATCCTTCTTCATGTTGTCCCACCAATAGTGATCTCATAGATCTTGATTCATCATTGTGTATTTTGGGTGAATGGAGAATGTCAAAATATGTGCATCATCTAATAGTTACTTCTTTAACATTGGATTTTATGAAATATATATACTTAAACCAAATATCACAATTCCTTATTCATTAACATTTAACTCTTAGGATTCCCATTTTATTTTTGTTTCCACATTATTCTGAATTCAAACAGCATCTTTTTGAGCATCCTTTAACCTTTCAAGAAGATATGGTTGAGAAATAATATGTGAAAATATTGATGTTGTTCCTTCATTTTATAATTCCCATGACTATCCTCTTCAGTTCTAAAAATATTTGATCCTACTCAATTCTCATCAATGATAAAATTGTTGAATCATTTATACTTAGAGAATATGCCACATTGTTCTCTTTTACATGATGGTAGTGAATTAAGAATTCATAGTCCTTGATCAAATCTAACTATCTTTATTGGTGCATATTAATCTCTTTCTATGTGAATATATATTTGAGGATCTTAAGATCTATATATATCTCACACCTCTCCCCATAGAGAGAATGTCACTATAATTTCAATGAAAATATTAAAACTTCTAACTCTATATCATGCATGATATAGTTTTTATCATGAAATTTCAACTGCACTGGGTCATAGGTAATGAATTTCATTCTGAATTAACACACAACCCAATAATTTCTTCGAAGAATCACTGAATACTATGAAAAGTTATCCACTTGTGGGTAGTGTGAGAAAAATGGTAGTGATAAGCCTCCTTTTTAACTCCTTTAAGATTTCTTCACATTCGTAAATATAATAAAACATTAATCCATTCTGAGTTATCATGGTAATAGGGTTAAACAATCATGAGAAATTTATGAAAAATTAACAATAATACCTAGCTAATCCAAGGAAACTATTGATATTTGTCATAGATGTTTTCCTCATCCATCCTTTGATTACTTTTATATTTTAGGGATCAAAAAATATCTAATTTATTGTGATTATATGCCCCAAGAATGACACTTCCTTTGACTATAACTCACACATGTTGTACTTAGAATAAAGATTCTCCATTTATAAGGTATTTAGCACATTTTTCAAATCTCCTCGTTATCCTCCTTGATTTTAGATTATATTTAAATATAATCTATAAACACTACCACAAAATTTTCAATTTTATCACTAAAGAATCTATTCATCAATTCCATGAAGATTTATAGAGCATTAGTGAGACCGAATGGCATCACTATGAACTCATAGTTCCCATACCTTGTATGAAAAGTGTTCTTTGAGATATCTTCCCCCTTTACCATTACATGATAATATCCCAACCAAAGATCCACCTTAGAGAAGTATTGTACACAACATAGATGATCGATAAAGTCAACAATCCATTGAAGATGATAATTATTCTTTATCATGATCTTGTTCATCTCACGATAATCAATGCAAAGGCACATTGACCCATCCATCTTCTTGATGAGGAGGACTGGTATAACCCATGGTGAAGCACTTGGGTGCATGAAACCATTATCAATATTATGCTGTAGTTGTTTATTTTTTTTAGTCAAGTTCAATAATATCCATCCTATATAGAGTCTTGGATATTGGAACCAAACTAGGTATATGATTTATTGAAAATTCAACATCCCTTCTAAGAGGAAGACCATCAAATTCCTCAGGAAACACAACATCATATTTCATCACAATAGGCATGTCTTTGGGGATGATTCTTTTCTTAAACCCAATAATTTGAGCTAAATACTCTTTATCATATGTATCCATTCTTGAGATTATGGGGTTAAAGAAGATTCATAATCCTCCTTTCACTTGTACAAAATTGGGGGTCGATTCTCTATATGGAGAGTGATTTCTTTATTGTAAAAATTTATGTCAGCTCTATACAGAGAAATATAATCTATGCCTATAATTACATAAAATTCCACCAAAGTAAGTATGATAGGGTTTCATTGGATGTTCATCCCACAAATTAGGATATGGGAGGAGTAATATACATGGGGTTCAATAATTTCCCCATTTTCCATCTTCACTGACATCTCTACTTCCATGATTTGTGGTCATGTTTTAATAGTTCTACTAAACAATCGTGATATGAAGGAATGTGTAGAACAAAAATAAAAATAAAAATTTGCTAGTTATGAATGAATAACATTCATACCTATCACCACTTCATTATTGGGATTCAATTTAGTGGTAGTGATGGAAAATATCTCTCTTGCTACCTTGGAGGTTTTTTGTTGCCTCTGAAAACCCTTGGCTCAGGGCATTGGTTTAAAAAGTTATCTGGTTACTTGAAGTTGTAGCAATAAAAAATGTGTTGAGTGTTGATTAGAGAATTCCTTTCCTCCATATCATTAGAGGGTTTATCCTATTTGTAATTATTAGCTATATATCCTTACTTCCCACACCTAAATCATTTCATCACCCCCTTAGACATTTTTTGGGGTTCTTCTTTTTGCACCATTGAAAATTGGGATACCAAAATTTATTGTCACTGTTATATATCTCTATCATAACACCAGAATTAAACTCCACATTATGATTCTTATCCCTATGATACCCCTGAGATTATATAATCTCCATTTTGACTCTAAGGGAGCATCAACCAATTTCCTTATAGCTATCAAAGTAACAGATCACCATGGATTTTCATAGATTAGTTTTTAAACCACCAAAGAAGTGATCAACCTTGAATTCTAGGGTAATGACAAAATAATATGTGTATCGTGAAAGTATGGTGAGGTTTTCCTCATACACCTCAATATATTCATTATATTTTGGTGAGTGTAAATAAATATCTAACCATTTTTAGATAGAGATTGCAAGGAAATATTTTTCAAAAAACATTTTCCGGAATCCCTTCCACTCCATTTCATTGATCAACAGATTAGGATTTGTATTCTTGATCAATGTCCACCACTGATTAGCTTCTCCCTATATATGATAAACATCTAGTAGAACCTTTTATTTCATATAATATTGATGGATGGAGAAGATATTCTAAATGAAGTTGATCCATTATTCCCCAATTAAGGGATAATATAATCCATTGAATGTATGTGTCCTTTGTTGCATGAAGATATTGATTGTGTCTTGTTTTCTCTGGTGGGGGGGTGGCACTCCTCCTGATCCTTGTTTTTATATTTAGAAAATGAGTCAGCTAAGAGAGTATCATGAAAATGTTTGAGATTCCTGCTCCCATTGAATTGGGTATCTCGTTAGGGCCATCATCACATTGCCTATTTCATTGATTGTTTACCAGATTTTTCATATTACTAGATATTGACTATAATAAAAGGAAATACAGGGATGATTATTTTAAACAGTTAAACATATAAATTGGAATCCAATGACAATAAAAAGATAAGTTATAAATTATAGTTATTTATTTATCTTATGAATTTCTAGGATTCAATATATGTTATCCATGATCTATTTCTTAAGATATATTCTTATGGGGATTTTTTATATTCCATTAATAATGGTTTTTTATGAGATTATGAATTTACCCAAGAATATCCCCTAGGAGTTTCAAACTAGGTTCATAGTAAGACCTGTTTTCAGGTAGTTGTTTCCCATGAGTCAAGCCCGAAGCACCCTTATAGAGTTATTACTCCAAGGTATATCTATTCCAGAACCACGTCTACTTGTAGTATCTAGACAAGAATGTATTTTCTTGATAAACCAATTAATATATACTTACAAAAATTTAGGGATTATTTCTTATACTTAGTCTATTCCTAAGGATTTCTCTATATTTCCATAATCCTAATCCCAAAAATAACTAAACTTTTATTCTTATACAAACAATAACAACCTTGATCTTTATTAAACATTAATACATGATTTATTACATAAAATTACACTTAATACAACCCAAAATATTGATAAGCCTAGGGTCTTAAGGAATTAGTTTCATAACATAACATCATAAACATGAGATACAACAACATTATTAAAAAATTCCTTAACATGCTTCATAGAAAACTTCTTTAACATGATCAAAATACTCTTTTGAACATAAAACTACATGGGATAACCTGGGAAAAAACATTAGGAAGGGGTGAACTATATAGCCCAGTAAGGGAATAAACAAGGAATAACATGAATAAGATGAGATATGTTAGACAATAGGTATATCAATGAGGAATAGAAATAGTATGAATTGTAAATATGAACAGTGAGACATGATATATAATGGTAATCATAAAGGGAACATGGTAAATATGGAAACTACATAAAACAATGAATTATAAACATAGGACATGGCTAGACCACCAAGAATTCATGGTGGGATAATTCCCATGAAGGAATCTGGTACACCCCTGTCCCAACATGACATATCATGGTACTAATCATTACCCAATTCATTAGAATTCCATCTAGGTGCACCCATCATAATCATTTCATTCTCATGCATAAGTGTTCAAAGTAGATGTTACAATATGGATTCATTAATCATAATAACATATTACACGATAAATTAATGTGTAATAAAAACATTTATGTCACCAATAAATATGTATATGTTAATAAAGGTGAATACCCTTTATATAATAATGGGTATGGTATCCACTACACAATTGTTTTGGCATAGAAGATCATAGTGAAATCTTGACAATATAGAATTGTTACATAAAAATTCATAAAAATGGTTGATGATAGAGAAATGGTTATATAATTATTTTGAAATAAAATGGAAATTATTAGGGACAAGGAAAAATAATATCCCAATATTTTAAATTTGGAAATAGAAGGCATAAGGTAATCAAGAAACATGAATAGATAAAAGAATCCTTATGAAATTTTGGCATGGTAACGAGTGTACATAAAAAATCATGGGAGTATTAATGAGAGTAAAATGAAGATATAATCATTTATAAATCAAATATATAGTAATATTAATATGTAATATCATATACCATCATAAGAAAATTAAAAGTAAAAAGCATAACATAAAATGAGTGTCTGATGAAAGAGGAGAGTAGAAGATCCATTACTTGAATGTGTGACTCTAAAAGATTTTAAAGGACTTATTGAAGGCTTGAGGGTGACTTGGGAGGGATATAGAAAGTGTATGGAATTCTGTGGATGTGATCAAATGAGTTTTATTCAAGAGAAATGGATATTGGTTGGGTTTATATAGGAAAGGAGGGGGGCTTTTTTATTATTTAGGTTTTATACTCTACATAATAAAATGTCAAATACCCAAAACCATCCCATTTTTTCACCATGGTTTCTTAAAAATTTTATTGGTTTAAATTATTTTATAATTACAAGTTAAGAACTTATTAAAATAATACCCTTAGTGAAGTGGAGGTGAGTCACACTCTTAAATAAATTATTTTAAAATCTTAAAATATATTATAAGTCTTGAAGTAATCATAATAGATACTAAAAATAAATAAAATAAACTTAAAATAACATTATTTGAAATAAATAAATATATTTGTCCATGGATATTATTTATATTACTTATTACATCACTTTTGGGTTATTGTGATGTCATAAAACACAAAGCTTATTTATACGATATTTAATTTTTACCTGAAAATTTGACTATATCAGATAATTATGGAAAATTAACCTTTAGATAATTTTAAATTACTAATTAAAAAAATAATATTAATTTTATCTTAATGATTTTATAATATTTTAATTTTAACTTTTAAAATAAAAACTGGCATTTTTTGAAAATGACTTGTTTTTTGATAATAACATTTTTTAACCCCTTATAAAAATAAAATTTGACATCATAAAAATAATAAGATAATTTATATTTAATAAAAGTTATTTAATAATAATATTTTATTAAAACATCATTTATTTTAAAAATACCTTAATTCCTCAAAATAGATATCTTAATTTAATTTTAATATTAACAAAAATTACTATTTGTGTTTTACTAATTCAAAATCAAAATAATTTATAAAGTAAGAATAATAGGATGTAAATATATTAATTATTCAATAAAAAATAATATAAATATTCATATTTCTAGGGTCTTGTTACATATACCTTTAATACACCTATAAATGCCCTAAGGGTAAGCTGCGTGATGGTTGGACTTTCATGGGGCGATTCGATGAACAAGATTTGTGCCATGATCTTTATGAGCTTGAACTTATCCCATAAATTGTTTCTCTCATTATTAAGTTATTGGAAATAATATTTGGATTGGTTAAGTTAAAATCCCATAAATTCTATCTCCATTTGAAGCTTTGATAAATGAGATTCATAGGGTATGTTCCTACTGGTTAAGGAAACCAATTCCTTTGTCTATGTCAATTGGATTTGTTAAAACCCTATAGTTATACTAATAATGTGATCACTGTTAAAAAATTATATTATCAATGGTAAACATACACAACATTCATTTAAATAAAATTGGGTATAATGAATAAAAATAAGTACATGCATTTTCTCTAATTATATTACCTAATAATAAATTTATTTAAATTAAAATGGGAAATTTATTTATAATATTTTGGGTCATTACAACATCATTATTTCATGAGATATAAATATTTACCAATGAATTATAGAGAGATATAAGTCCCACCAATCTCATAATGAAATCATATATACATGCACCACAATATCATAAATAATCATATCATAACCCATAAAATGAAATGGGTGTCCCAAACAAGTAATCAAATATTAACTTATAGAAAATACATAGGTTGCATAATATTATAACCAAAACATAACCCATGAAAATAAGTCATTTCATAATAATATAACCCACGGAAGAGAACTAAGTTTTATAAACATCATGTTTTCAATACATAAACCATTTAAATAATGAATATAAATAGAACCCTTGGATCATATAAAGTCATGAGTAACATAAAATTATGTCATCTTATATAGAAAATAATTTTGAAATATCTTTTAAAAATATTTCTTGAGAATAAAATCCTTAATTTTTTATAAATTATTTTTATAACATAAAACCTTTAGAAAAAAATTAATTGAAAATAAACTTGAAAATTTATAAAAATAACTTGAAAACATTTTTAAAACCATTTATTTGAAAATAATTTGAAAAAATATAAAGAAATCATGAGATTTATTTGAAACCCATTTCTTTGTAAATGATTATAAAAACTATAAATAAATATTGAAAATAATTTGAAAATAATTTCTTTTAAAACACTTTGAAAACATATAAAAAAATCTTGGAAATGTTTTGAAAACCATTTCTGTGAAAACAAATTTAAAACTCATAATGAATTCTTGAAAACATTTTAATTTTTTTTATTTAAAATAATTTGAAAAATCATGAAGAAATATTGAAAAAAAATTTAAATCCTTTTTCTTTTAAAATTATTTTAAAACCTAAAAATAAGTCTTGAAATCATTTGAAAATCCTTTTTGTTGAAAATAATTCGAAAATCTATAAAGAAAGCTAAAAAAACATTTGAAAAACCATTTTCTTCGAAAATAATTTGAAGACCCTAAAATAAGGCTTGAAATAATTTGATAACCCTTTTCTTTAAAATTTATTTGAAAACATATAATTTAATTTTGAAATTATTGAAATTATTTTCTTGGAAAATAACATTTCGAAAAAATATAAAGCATGTTTTGAAAATCATTTTAAAAATAAACATATTTTTTGAAAACCTTTTTCTTTGAAGAAAATTTAAATTAAGTTTTTTTCCAAAATATTAGGAAATATTTTTCATTTAAAATTAACTAGTAATATTATAGAGGAATATTTAAGGAAATTATGTTCATGATGGTTGTTATGTATGTATACGCCTAACATTCCCTTTGCACCATAAAAGTCTAGAAAAGTTACTTGGTCAGAAAATGAGAAGAGGCTACCTTTTAAAACTATTTTTTTAATGGTAAAACATGGGTTAAAATTTCCTTTAATCATAATATGATAATATTGAAACATTTTTGCAATAATTTTTAGAAAAAACAGATCTAAAATAATATATATTTATGATCAAAAAGAGAAATAAAGTTAGATTATCATTTTTTTCTTTATTTTATTAATTACCAATTAGTGGGAAATGGTACCATTACATGGATATAACATTAATAAAAATAGAGTAAGAAAATTAATGGTAGTTCTTAATATATGGATCTGAATATTTCATCAAGCGAAGCATAATCCTAAACAATCTCGATAATTGATGAGATTGTTGCAATAAACACTTACCACTTGGTAACTTTGATTCATACCCTCCATGTAATAAAATTAAATTAAATGAATCTTAAAATATCATAAAAATAAGTTAGTTTATGATATAAAATTTCATATTTCAGTATATACACCTTTTAAAAAATTATAGGTGCATAACATGGAATGTGTCTCAAAGAAGGAAAATTGAGACAAAATTACATTATGGATTTGGTAACTTTTAAAACATAAAACCCATAAAATAAAGATCTTAAAATAGATATTTAAATATCCATATATTTAAGTATTAGTTTAATATAATATATAAATGAGCATTAAACACACCACATATAAGAAATAGGTGGTGAACATGACTTGCGTCTCCTGAAAAATGAATGTGAGACGAGAAAAACCTTACCTTAACTCTTGAATCTCTTCATACTCATTCAAAAACCCTGTATAATAAATATATGTTTTTTATAAATCTTATGAAGAACCATATTATTTTATATAATACCATATATTATTTTATTATGCTTTTATATTTCCGTTTTATTAACAACTAAATGTTAATGTTGTGCTTTTGGTAATAATCAATTTGTTTCTCTCTTGTGTTTTGATTTGTTTTTTTTGTTCTCATAGGTATATAATGATACAAAAAATGTAAAACACTATATAAATATCATATATATTTATTTTATATGAATTTATATTAATCTATAAAATATAAAAATCTTAAATGATATACATTGTTTATGGGGACAATAGACAATACATACACATGAACATTATTTCCATTTTACTATCGTATTTAAATAAAGAAAGTAATGGAAATATTTTTATATATATAATATAATTCTATTATAATTATTATTTAATATATATTATATAATTTTAATAAACCCATACTTAATACATTCTATGTAAAGTGTGAACGAATCACATTGCTTTGTGGAGGTGGTAGTCCACATATCCACAAATGAAGTTGTCGTATTTACAAAAAATGGAAAGCATGAAGTTATTTTTTATATAATAATTAAATAAGAATAAATACATCATAAATTTAATATATATAATATAAAAATTTATTTTCCATAATAATTTCTAACCATGATAGGCAGTAAAGGAAAAAACAAACAACATCGTTTCATGAGGAGGTAGTTCATCCAACACAAGAACTATAAGTTTGGTACCCATTAGTTGAAAGTATGTGTTATAGTAGGTTTAACCCTTAAAATTATAAAATATCATTATATTTATGATAATTAGATTATTATATAATAATTTAATTACAATATTTTAGGAGGTGGATAATGAAAACAAAATAAATGATCTCGAGAAAGGATATTTTCTATTCTTTGGGTAACTTCTCATTGTTTGCGCCAAAGGGATTACTTGAATGGATTTATACCCAAAGGAAGACTTCTAGGATTAAGTGAGGGAAATTGGGAGATTATTTTATAAAATTTTGGTCAATAAAAAGGGCTTTATAGGTGTGAATAATTGGGAGGGGTGAGTGCCTTTTTATAGTAGAGGATGATAGGTATTCTTGTATTTTTTTGGAAAGGGAATTACACCCAATGTTCTTATAGGTAAAATTTCTCTTGTAATGGAAAATATTAGAGAAGAGGGAGTATAGGGTAGAAATATTTCTATAAAATGTATTTTATACAATTTTATAGGTCATTTTGGCCCTTAATTTTAAAATTTGGTTCATTATTAAGCTTAATTTTTTCCTTAATCATTGTAATTAATTTTTATTTCATTCTCAACTTTTTTGGTAAAAACTAATATGAAATTGTTTGAAATTTAAAAATATTATAATTCAAAATATGGAATCCATTTTTTCAAATTCCAATCACAAAATTGGAATAAATTAATTTAAATTTAATTTTGAAAATGGGATGAAAATGCATGTTTTTAAAGAAAAAACATCCAAAAGTTTGCTATGTTTTTTATATCCTATTTCAATGTGAAATTGATTCCAATGAACTAAATTTGATTAATTGTTTTATAATTGATCTAATTAAACATTAAAATTAAATAAAAAATCATTTTACCTTATAAATAAAATTAGATGAAAAATAAGTTCTGAATTAAAATTCAGCGTTCTTCACTATTCATCAAAAAATAAAACATCACAAAGAAATACTGACAATTTACCCAAAGTAAATGTTGATATTATTATTTACATAATGAAGTTTATTTTGTCAAATAATAAATATAAAAGTGTTAAAAATAATATTTCAAAATGTTTTTCCATTAAAAGGTGGTAAAATTATTTTTCAGAAGCATACATTTTTTTATTCATAAAATTGGATTTATTCATATCTTATACCTATAAAATATATAATATTAGTGTAAAAAAATATTGATATAACATATTACTTATAAATTTTATTTAAAAAATCAATAAAAAGTATTTTTTTAATTTATTTAGATAAAATTTTGTTTGTAAATAGAAAAATATTTTTCTTAGAAAAGTATGTTATTTATTTTCAAATAGTTATTAAATTAAATTATAGTATTTTATAACCAAAAGATTCATTTTATATAAAATTGTAAATAATATTTTTCATAATTTTCTAAATATTATTCCTAACCTCTATTCCAATGATTAGGTGGTAGCTATAGTAATATTTTAATAATCATATTCATAGTATATTTTAGTTTGGTAAAAACTCAGGCATGCATGTAACACATGCTATCGAAGAGAAAAAATATTATATGTAATACAAGACAAAAATAGGGTTGCGTGTACCACAAGATAATATAGGTGTTTCCAATTGTGAACAAAATCCAAACGTATTGTTTTAATATATATATATATATATATTTATTTATTTATATTTATAACTATATTCAGTGTTTCGAGAAATACAAAAATATCAAAAAAATTAAATTAGTTCAAAAAAATTTCACAAAATCTCAGGGTGTTAAATTTTACCCCCTTAAAATAAATTTTACCCTCAAAATTTGTCTGGGATATTAAAGGTTTAATAAACTACAGTTCATTTCATAGAAACCCATATCACAAAAATGAATACAAAATCTTCTTTTAAAAAGGGAATGTGGAAACTTGATGGTTACCCAAAGTAACTCATAACTAGGATTCCACATGATAGAAAATTGGTGGATAGTGAAAATAAATAATTGGAGGAAAATAGTATATATTTATAAGGATTTATTGAGGTCATCAATCACAAACAAGTGAATGATCAATGGAATGTTGAGGGCCTCAAAGTCACAAATCTATAATGATTTAAAAGGCCATCAATTTAGCAACAATTAATGTATTATAACAAAATCTTATTTCTAGTTCATTTTTCTAAAGTTATAATTTTATGGAAAATATATAGTTCCATGATTTCAGTACAACCTCACACTTTTTTATTCCCAGTTCAATTTAAGCTTCACCTTTTCTATAAAAAAGTTTAATTTTTCATTCCTAAAGCCCTAACATATCATGAGATTCATGATAAGAAATCCCATATTTCATCAGTTACCATCAACCATTTTTTTGAATAGGTTATCTGATATACATAAATCTTTATGTGGTGATATAATAATTTAATCTCAGAGACTTCATCTAAAGTTTAACTTAAACATCCTACAAATGGTTAACCTTATAACCCTTACTAAAGTTAAAAATCCAAAACATTAGAATGAAGGTCATGAAATCAGACTAACATTGATCCCCCACATATTAAAAATTATCTTTTGGTTTTCAAATTCCAAACATGTGAATACCTTCATTGTATATTATCTTGAAACATGGTAATAAAATAAATTACCATAAATATTTTTTGGAAAACATGCATGCTTTCTTATTCAAAATATTACTGGATATATTCCATAAATCCATGAAGTTGAAAACATCATCCATGATGACATTGAATACTTTTTCAATAAAACCTTAATTGGTTATAAGGTCATTGATACTAACGAATTTACTTTATCCAAATATATCATCTCATTATCCATATAAAATATAATTTTATAATCCCTAAGACCATGTTATGGGTTACCTTCCAATAATGTAACCTTTTCATTATATCAATTTTATAGGTCATCAGTATCATTTAAAAAATTCTTTAAAATACTTAAAGAAAAACATGTACACACAATCCTTTTATACTTTATGATTCATATAACATATTACTTTAATTCCAAAAATTATTCACTTCAACCATACAACTTTATTATAAAACCATTGATCAAACTTCATCAACTTATTCATTAATACATCTTTCCTATAACATGAAATATGAATCATGTCTTAATGTTCATTAAACATAATATAATCATGCAGCTTGAATTTAATTTAAACAATACTGGAAGAAAATTCCATACCTTTTACATCTCATATTCAGTCTCCTTATCTTTAGATGTATATCCAATACTCATACCACCTTCTATATCCTATTTAAGAGGTCTCAACATAGGACATTAATTTTTATAATTCACCTAATTTCTACATATGAAACATTAAATGCTAATGCAATTCCATATAGTTCTTTCTATTGACTAAGATAAAAAAATCATAGGGTGAGAAACACTTATCATAGTTGAAAATAACATAATCATGAAAAATTACTAATAGGATCTCTAAATAATGACACCTACTTATTTAATATATGAAATTATAGATTTATCCTTGGTTAATCATAGTCATATTCTATTTAAATATTTCGTGATGGTTTGAAAAGATTTTGAGAATTCACAAAGCATACCCCAAGGGAGTGTCAGACTAGGTGAGTAGTAAGGTCCATTTTCATGTACTAGGTTAAGATCGAGTCGGTTTGAATACACCTTTTCAGATTTTTTACTCCTAGGTACATCTATTCTCAAACCATTAAGACTTAAAGTATCCATATAGAGATGTATTTTTAAAAAACCACTCACTCTATACATTACCTAAATTCCAGGACATTTTTCAATGCATTAACTCATCCTTAGACTTATCCTTAGAGATAACCCTATACATATCCTTTGAAACATCCCTAAGGATCTTACTAAAGTTTTATGATTCTAGTTTCAAATGGTTTACTAAACCTTTACTTTGATACAAACTATAAAAACATAGTATTAATGTATAAATACATTTACTCATTTTTAGGAATACACAATAAATTACACAGTAGACACCCAAAGACCATATTAGTATAGGTCCTTTAGAATCACAAAAACATAAATTCCGGTACATGATTGAGATACATTATCTCCCAATAGTTTCTCCATGATTATCAACCCTCTAACAAATATCATACATGAAATATATCTTCATAAAATAGGGAGGGAAACAATAAAAGGGGTGACATAAGATGTTCAGTAAGGGTAAAAAAGGGAGATATATAAATATAAACATGGGCATAAGTTTTTGAGAACGTGATCATAACATTATAAGATCACAACCTTCATATAAAATATTATAGACATTAATCATAGAATAAATATGAGCAGTTTGTATGACATGAATCATAAGGCAAACAAGAGAATACTCCATGAAAGCATAAATAAGAATAAGACATGGAATTGTGGAATACACAAAAAATATGTAACATCATTCGCTATAAGTAATAATGATTTACTAGAACTTATCAGGTTAGTTCATGGGGACTACACATATTACACGAGACACACCACCATCCCCATTCACAGTCCTTTCTTTGTAAGGGGTTGGGTTTCCCCATCTTCCCATAATGGACCAGGTTTCCCTGTAATATCATAGTGGACCGGGTTTCCTCATATTCCCATAGTGTATTGGGTTTCCACATCTTCCCATAGTGGATTTGGTTTCCCCATCTTGCATAGTGAATTAGGCCCTTCAACTTGTATCCCATAATTATCCCATGGAAAATAAATCATTACCCAATGCATTAGAGGGAGATATAGGTCCTACCCATCTCATAACAAAATCATAAATACATGTTCCAAAATATCATAAAAAATAATATAATCACCCATGAAATGAAAATGGTTTCATAAACATGTAATAATATCTTAACATGTTGAAAAGAGATAAGTTTCATAATCATTTCATTAAAACATAACCCATAAAAAGTAGTGGGTATCATATTCATATAACCCATGGAATAGAAATGAGTTTAATAAAAATTATTCCATCAAAATATAAAACATTTATAAAAATAATATGAATTATAACCTTGGATCATTGAATGACATGAGTGACACTAATGAATGTCATCTTATATAGAAAATAATAGTGAAATATATTTTAAAACATTAATTGAGTAAAATATTAGTTCTTCTTTAAAAAATTCTTTTTAAAAGATAAAACCTTTTGAAAACCATTTTCATTGAAAATAAAATTTAAAACATATAATGAAATCTTGAAAACGTATTGAAAACAATTTCTTTGAAAATGCTTTGAAAACTTATAAATAAAGATTGAAAAGTTTTTAAAAACCATTTCATTGAAAACACCTTGAAAAATTTTAAATAAATCATGGAAATATTTTTCAAACCATTTCATCGAAATCACTTTGAAAAATTATATGGAATTCTTAAAAATATTTGGAAAACCATTTCTTTGTAAACACTTTGAAAACTCATAAATAAATATTAAGAACATTTTTAAAACCGTTTTCTTGGAAAAAATATTCTAAAACTCACAAAGAAATAATGAAATAATTTTGATAGCATTTTTCTTCAAAAATAATTTTAAAACATAAATATAAGGCTTTAAAACATTTGAAATCCCTTTTATGTGAAAATAATATGAAAAATCCTAAAAACGTGAAAGCCTTTTGAAAACCTTTTTTTAAATACATTCAAAATATAAAAATAATGATTGAAAAAATTTGAAAATTAATTTCTATAAAATGGATTTTAAAACTTATAAATAAACCTTGAAATAATTTAAATCTCTTTCATGGAAAACATCCCTTTTAAAACATATAAAGGATTCTTTGAAAATCATTTAAAACACTTTTTAAACATAAAACGTTGTTTGAAAAACTTTTTCTTGGAAATTGTTTTTCATTGAAAAAAAAATTAAATTAATGAAATTTAAAGAATATTAGGAAAAAAAGTTCTCTAAAAATAACCCTATAGGCATACAAGTAATCTTCAAGGAAATTATTTCCATGAAGGTGGGTTAGTTGATACATGTCCAACATTCTATTTTCACCTTAAAAGTTTAGAAAATTTCCTTGATCAGAAAATGACTAGAAGTTTCCCTTTAAATCGCTTTTTCAAAAGGTCAAACATGGGAAAGATTTTTCTTTAAAAATAACAGGATAACAATAAAACAAATTTAAAAACATTTTCAAAAAACATAGTTTTATAAAGAACATAGATTTCTGATCGAAATGAGAAATGAATTCGGATTAAAAAAAATAATTTTATTAATTATCTCAAGTAAACGTGAGTATAAAAATTGTAAAAATTTATTTAATATAACATTAAAAACCATAGGGTATGAAATTTAATGAAATTTATTGATATATGGATCAAAAGAGTTCTTAAATGGAAGCATAGTCATAAACAATCTCGATAAACGATGAGATTGTTGAAATAAGCTCTTACCACTTGGTACCTTTGAAACATACACCCCATGTAAGAAAAATGAATTAAATGAATCTTAAAATATCATTAACATAAGTATTTTCGTGATATTATATATAAAATGGAAGTATATATACCATGTAAAAGGATATAGGTTCAATACATTACATGTGTCGCAAAGAAGTAAAATTGAGACAAAATTACATTATTGGTTTAACTTTAGAGACAGAACCCCAATAAAATAAAGAATATAAAAAATATATGTAAATAACCATTAATTTAATCCTAATAATCCTAGAATATAGTCATGGGTAGTAAAAAAACCACATATAAGAAATATTTGGGGGAAATGGCTTGTGTCTCACGAAAAATAAAAGTGAGCCAGGAAAACACTTAACTTAATTATTGACTCTCTTTGTAATCGTTCGCAAATCCTTTATAATAAAAATAAGTTTATTATACATATACCACAGAACCATATTATTATATTTAATACCTTATATGATTTTATTATAAATTTATGTAACATGTTTATTAACAACTCAATGTTAAAGTGACATTTCGAGTAATAATAAATTTCTTTCTCTCTTGTGATTTGATTTGTTATATTTATGGTCCTCCTAGTTATATAATGATCTAGAGAATTTTATAAATGATATAAATATCATATATATTTTGTATATAATTATTTATAGTAATCTATAAAATATTCAAATATTAAAAAAACACACCATTCATAGAGACAGTAGGTCGTACGTACGCATGAATGTTGTTTCCGTTTTTCCATCATATTAGAAAAAAGAAATTAAAAGAAATATATTTTTATATAAATTAATAATAACATTAAAGTATAATTATTATTTCAAATATATCATATAATTTTACTAAACCAATCCATAATATATTCCATCTAATGTGTGAATGAATCACATCGCTTTAAGGAGGCGGTAGTCCACACTTCCACAAACAAAGATATTGTATTTACAAAAAATGGAAAGCATGAAGGTATGTTTTATAAAATAATTACAGAATCATAAATATTTCATTAATGTAATATATACCATATAAAACATAGTTTTAATCCTAATTCTGAACCATGAGATCCGGTAATGGAAAAAAGGAATAACATCGTTTCATGAGGCAGTAGTTCACCGTACATAGGAATGGTAAGTTCGTTGCCCATTGGATGGAAGTGTCTATAAATGTCGGTAAAACCCTTATAATAACAAAATATAAATATATTTAGGATAATTATGTTATTATATATGATATTTATAATAATATTTTAGGTGGTTTAGAATGAAAATAAATTAAACAAGCTTGAGGAAGGACGTTACCGCTTATTTGGGTAACTCCTCTTGATTTGCACCAAAGGGTTTACTTGGATGGATTTTTTACAAATGGAATGATTCTAGGATGAAGGTAGGTATTTGGTGAGATTATTGGAGAATAATTTTTTCTTTATAAAGGGATTTAATGATTTGAATATGTGGGAGGGGTGAGTGCCTTTTTATAGTGGAGGAGGAGTGGCATTCTTGTAAATTTTTGGAAAGGGAATTACACCCACGTTTTTACCATTTCAAGTGGCTAAAATAATGAACCAAATTATATATAAAAACGTATAGGGTCTAAATATGGTCATAAAAGTGATTTTTTACAAGTTTCAAGGTCATTTTTGGCCCTTAAGTTTAATGTTTTGTACTTTATTAACCATAATTTTACCTTAATCGCTATAAATAATTATAATTACATTCACAAATAGTTTTCCTCAAAAAAGTAAAATGAACTCATTTTAAATTATATATTAGTATGATTAAAAATATTTAATCCATTTTATTAAATTTAGATCACAAAATTTTAAGAAATTAATTTAAATTTAATCTCACAAATGGGAAGAAAATGTAGTTTTTTAAAGAAATTTTTTCAAAAGATTGATATGTTTTTATATCCAATTTCAAAGTATAATTGATTCCAATATACTAAATTTTATTAATTGTTTTATAATTAATATAATTAAACATTAAAAATAAATCAAAAAATTAATTTATCCTAAAAAATAAATTAGATTAAAAAGTAGTTTTGAAATAAAATTTAGTGTTCTTCACTATTCACAAAAAAATGAAACTTCTCAGAAAAATACCAACAATTCCCCCAAAGAAAAATTGTATACTCCTTTTTCAAAAATTAACTTTATTTTTTTTAAATAAAAATTATGAAAGTGTCAAAAATAATATTTAAAATGATTTCTCCATTAAAAGGAACTAAAATTACTTTTTAGAAAAATACTTCTTTTCATTCAAAAAATTGGATTTATTATTATCTTATACCAAAAAAATCAATTGGATGAGTATAAAAAATAATGATTATATATATAATATATAAATTTTCTTGAAAAGACTAATAAAAAATGTTTCAATAATTTATTAAGATAAAATTGTTTTTGTACATTGAAAAATAGTTTTGTTAGATAAGTAATTTATTTATTTTCAAATTGTTCTTACATTCAATTCTAGTAACTAATAAGAAAAGTATGCATTTTATATAAATTTTGAAATCAAATTTTCACAATTTAGTCCATATTATCCATAAAATCCATTCCAACGGCTTGGTAGTAGAGATAATAATATTTTAAAAATCATATTAACAGTATATTGTAGTTCAGTAAAAAATAAGCCTTGCGTGAAACAAAATATATCGAAGGAACTCAGTATTGTGTGTAAAATAATAAAAAAAACTTTTTTGTGTGTAAAACAAGATAATATATGTTTTTCATGTAGTGAATAAAATCCAAACATAGTAATTTAATATATATATATCAACTATATTCAATGTTGTGTGAAATAAAAAATATTATAAATATATAATTAATAAGAGAAAAACATATTTCACAAAATCTTGGGGTGTTATAAAACTTGGTTTTTAGGAAAAACTACTTAATAATAAGATGATAGTGGTCACTTTCATTCTGGTGTGTATCCTAACAATAATGGGAGAGTGGTTTGAGATAGAGTGTATGAGAAAGAAGACCACATCTTTATGAAAGGTAGATATAACATAGAGATTGAAAAAACAATGGTCCAAATGAAACCAGGTATGGTTTAAGCCTTTATGATTATTTCACCATGTAAATTAATATCCAATAAACCCCATATACAAAATGTCATTTTAGAATAAAAGTGGTGGATTCATTTCTAGACATCCTTTAGAAGTTCCCTTCACAATTCTTCTCAAAGGGG
The DNA here is from genome assembly GCA_963277665.1 of Viscum album. Classification (NCBI taxonomy): domain Eukaryota; kingdom Viridiplantae; phylum Streptophyta; class Magnoliopsida; order Santalales; family Viscaceae; genus Viscum; species Viscum album. The sequence continues at coordinate 2,099,741,348 of OY728130.1, read as the reverse complement.
TCTTGTATGGAATTGAAATCATAACCCACAAACCATACTGAGTACCATGGGTTTAAAGAGTTTAGGGATTTCCACAAATAAATCTAGGACTATGAATCACAATTAGAATACCAAAACTTAAGAATACATTGATACACTCTCGAAGTGATTTTGGTTTTTAATTGATACTCAGAAGCTTCGACTCTCTTCACTGAGATTCTTGAATTCTAGAAGATCCAAATGTGCGGGTCCTTAGGATGTTCATGCATAAAGTGGATAATATTAATTATACTAGTGAAGGTGGTGATCTTGGACATTTTTTTGGACTCTAAGACTTCACCTAAGGATATTTGTTTTTTCAAAAATCATTTGAGGCAAGATAATTTTCACCCAAGTGACTAAGCCTCATGAGTTATAGATATGAATATTTAACATTGAGGAAGATGACCTCTTTTTTAGTTACAAATGATTAAGTGTTTCTGGTTTGGAGGGGTAAATATCCATGCTCTTACATTGTTTTTTATCGGATTCACATCCCATTATGTGATGGACAGAAGATGATAGAACAAATAGATGGGATTCAAAAATCCAACTCAAAAATATAGTTTGGTTAAACTAGAGAATCCATTTTAAATGGGTATAGGAGATATTATAGAGTGTCTTAGTTCAGTAGTGATAAGAACAGGTGGGGTGGGGGGGACGAGGGAGGAGTTTCACTACTCTAGAGGAGAGTTTTCTAGGGAGAGAGTCATGAGTTTCCTCACTAAGAAGTGGTGGGATATACACAACTTAGTCAAGGAACATATGGTTGTAGGGGAGGGGAAAACCATAATATAATGGGGATGGGGTGGGGGTGGGGCTTAGAAGAACACCAACCTATAAAAAATATTGTTGGGATGTGGAAGGTCCACTGGACTAGGAGGAACCCTTTGAAGAAGGAGGTGATTGACCAGGAATTGGCTCTGCCAGGGGAGCCTAAACATTAAGATGGTACTTTCTGTATAAAGAGATAGAATTCCCTTGTAGGTTTTAGGTTGAGTATAAGAACACTAGCAATTCATACATGATATTTTACCACCAATAAAAGGATTCACTGACCTAAAAAATGTGTTCTTGGAGAATCATTGAGAGATCCATATATATATGAAAATGTATCAAGATGAAGAATCTAGGAAATTAAGAGAATTACCATCTGATCAAAGAAAATATATGAAAATATACCTAATGTAGAGGTGAAATGAGGAATCGATGAAAGGGAGATGAATCACTGGAAGACTAATCCATACAAAATACTGGGAATAGTCACACTTGGCATGGATCCCCATCGACCACTTAAACAGGTTAAAATTACACTTTTCTTTAAGACCAAGATTCTCTTGACCAAGATTTTGAGAAATATATGGTCATTACAAATAAAGACCTAGACAACCAAGAAGTAGAAAATCTAAGATGATTTACAAAATCCCCAGGGAGATGTAAATTCATCTAATATAACAATCTAAAATAGGTTTTTATCACCAACTACGATTATCTATGGTGGTAGTTTCTCAACTAATTCAACTCCATGATGAGAATAGTGATTTTACTTTACCTCCCAAATTAAAAAACATATGAAAATGAGAGTGTCTATGACTTTATCACTAGGTGAAAATATCTACCCAATTTAATAAATATTCAACTATTATAGGAGAAAATATTGGAAATATGCATATAATGTTTTATAATGAGACATATTCTACCCTCATTACCTTGAGATATAGTAGTGTATTTTAGAAGTTTATAGGCATTGTATAGTCCCACGAATATTCCATTCAATGTTCCATGTTAATTTCATGACCAATTTTATCAACACAAGGGGGAAACTATGTGGATTAATGAATGTGACCATCATGCTCGAACCAGTATTAATGATTGTTAAAATCCAAATACGATTCAATATCATATGATTCCTTCTCATACATAAAAATGAAAACAATTATTAGTTAATTAATATGATTAAGAGATAAAATAATTCAAATTTTGAAAAATGAAATAATTTTTTTTACTCGTTTTGAAATAAACAAGTTCTGAGGATCTTTATTTCCACCCTAGAAAAGAACTTGGTTTAGCTACCAGATATTAAGAAACCTAAAAAATCTAGCTAGAATGATCACCTTAACTATTATCCCATCCATTGGATGTTGGGGAATGACTTCTAATATTGCTTCATCTTCAAGGGTATATTCTAGAATATGATTGATTATGAGAAGGTAATGTTGGGTAAAAACCCAGCTATAGTATCCAATGTCTTTGTTACTCTTATAGAATTAGGGGTGTGGAAATAACCCTGAAAAAGGAATAAAAATTTAATGACGTGATTAATAAGAAATTGTTCATCTAGGATAATAATACTATCATGGAATGACTGAATTAACCATTCATGGATCAAGTATGCCTAGCAACACCTGAGTTGACATATTCATTATCAAATTTTTCAAGGTATTGGTGGAATCAACTTCAAAAAAAACATATAGATGGAAGAGACCTTACAAGTAATCAAACTGGACCAAACTAGTCTAATACCTCTCAAACTTATTATACACATCATTAGAAGGATGGAAAAACCCCCCACCAAATGATATTATTATCCGGAGATGAGACTCTTTATGACTCCATAAATGTCATCCACTTGATAGACCCCTTGATATATGAGAAGGACTAATATTAACATGTGACCCCAAAATATAATCTGGGAGGATATCACAAAGGATGATGGTTTTAGGGAGGAAGAAGTCAGGGTTTACCATAAAAGTTAGTAATCATTTCTATTGAAGACATATATGATGTCGATGCCCAAAGATATTTTCTTCAATAGGTTCCTCAAGAACATCCATTCAATCTTGTATCCAATAGAAATATTTTCGATCTAATCATATTGGAAGAAAAATTTATAGATGAATAGTTAATTGATAAATATCCAAACATGATAAGGTCCCAGAAACTCAATCCATGTACATAAAAACACCGTCAATTTTTTAATGTAGTATATTTACCAACAAATCTATTGGGACTCTCTTCCCCAAACTAGGGTGTAGTCTAAAGATAGGAAGGGTATGCCCTTGGATAATATGTAAGAAATTTTAAAGTAGTTTTTTTTCATCCTAATGATGCTACCAATCCAAGATTCCATTCAACCATCAAATTATCTTAGGGAATCTACCATTGATGATATTTTATGTTGCCAATATGTTGAGACTAAATTCATTTAACCGATACATATCATAAAGATAATTGGTCAAAAAAATTTCACATGATTATTTATTTCATAGAAAATATTAATAAACAACCATACATAGGAATATAAATCCTTAGTAAATATCTAGAAATCTTAAATATGTTAACATATAAAAATATATTATTGATAAAATTTGTATAATAAACCTTATCTTAATTCATACTCTTTGAATCCTAGGCTCTAATAAATATGAATTGTTTCTCTCCAACCTGAAAATTCACGGTAATGATAAGAGTAATCAAAAACCAATCAAGAAAACTAATCCTAGAAACCAGTCTTTAAATATTACTTGCAACTCTAAATTCATAGTGGTATATTAAATAACAACATTCAATGTTTTTCTGGTAAATCAATATCTCCATATGATTATAGTGGTTCCATTATCGTATCATTAATGTGTACAATTTTCTAATGATAAGAAAGTCAGGGAACTTTATAGTGATAGTTACTCTTTTCAGTTTTATGAATCTCAATACATAGACACATGGTATTATAAATGGGAGTGGAAGAAGCTAATAGTGGATTCCACCATATAGAGTAAAACTCTTAATGACCTATAAATCAACCTTTTTAATATATATAATTACTTAATTGATTATTTTAGGTTGGACATTGACCAAATCATGTAAAAAATTCTAGGCTTAGGAAATTATTGAGTCATAGTTTCCAATAATTTAATCCTTAAAATTACCTTCCTATTATATAATTTCTAAGAATATTTTTCAATTAATTTATCACTGCCAATAGAGGAAATTAATTCAAGATATCCTAATTAATATCAATCATTCCCACAAGTATCTATGTCAAAATACATGTTTGATAGATATTTAGTCAAACTATACAATAATATTCAATTAACTAGAAAAGAAAATTAGATGATGATAATGGGGTTTAGGTATATTCACCCCTATTCTCATGGTGCTTGTCACATAATATGAACCCAACCATTTAGAATAGGGGTGATTCCAATTGAAGTAAAAAATTAATCCATATCATCTCCTGAATTCCAGGCGTTAATACAACTTCTATACTTGATAATGGTGAAGGAGAGGAGGAAGAAATAAAGGTTTCTCATCTAATGTCCAAAGAATGTATCTTGAACACCACTTATGAACATAGATTGGTGAATCTATGTTAGAAGAAGATTTATTACCCACATTGGCCAAATATTCCATCATCCCTAAGGAATAATATAAATAAACATATTTCTTAAATAAATATCGAAATGTATTTGGGTAGAATTACACAAAAAAAGATTAGATCCCTAGGTAACTACCAATATTTTAAGTCTACTAGAGGGCCATGATGGATATAAGTAGTAAACAAAGAGAATGCATCCAAACCATGCTTCCAAATTGAATCCTAATTTTGATAATCTAATAAAAAAATCATTTGGAAATCCCAACACTCATAATATATTGTCAACATCATAATTTTCATGAAAAAACCATTAAAATAATGGTCTAAATTGATATCATAATTCTCAATTGTAAATGACTAAAGGATTATTTTTTAGTCCCGATCACAAAACTATTGATTATTAAAAAAATATATATTTCAATAAACCTCCTTTATCGATGGGTATTCCTATTATAAACATATCATAATGGATTTTGTAGATGAGAGAGCCACTGCCTTCAAGCACATACAAGGGAATATTTATAGAATGTAATTCCCTTTTCCTTGAAGAAATCATGATATTTGTACTAAATTTACATGAAAAATATTTTTAATTAATTTATAGGGAAAACTATAAAATTCTACGTGGATTATTTGGTTTTAAAATAATTAAAATATTGTTACCATATTGCTGATATTGAGGGAATATTTATCAAAATATGGTAACATAACTTGATGATAAACCCTTTGAAATACACTTTTCGGGTAACATCAAGGAAGGCCCTTAGATTCATAGTACACCACCATGTCATCATTGTCGAACATGATAATCCTAAGGTGACATTCGATATGACTCATCCATAAATATTCAAGGAATTTAGAATATTGTAAATATGTATTTCCTATATCCAGTGCATCGTAAATAACCTCACTAAGAAGTGTTTTCCTATCTTGAGGTTGTTGATGAAAGGATTCATCTATTACTAGGATAAATATTGTTAGAAAGATGTTGATGATATTAAAAAATACCTTCTACAACCATCTGTATTAATATCTTCTTTACAAATAAAAACTATCATACTCTATGTGGCCACTTTAGAGTAACTATTCAGTGACCTCTTTGCTCAGAAAAATGACACAATTAAGGAAAATATTCTCTATTTTCTCAATAAAACAATGTTGGATGGTGAGACCCAATATTATGATATAGATAAGAGCTACCTTACATTGATTTTTATAGTGCATAATCTGAGACACATTGAATCCCCATGATGCCTATTTAATCTATTGTGTAGATATGATTAAATATATCCCCAATAATTTAATAATAAATATTAATCTAATATGATGGGAATTAATTTTTCAAAAATTTAATTTCTAATGTATCCATCAAAAGACTATAATTGAGTAAACATTATCATATTTACTTATGGTTCACCCAATCCCAAATAAGTCAATATTGTCCTTGAATCTCCTTGATGAATGACTATCTTCTTTTAGTGAAAGTTTCTAGATATAGGAAATTTATTTCGATGATTATTTCAAAAGTAAAATAGAATGGAAAATGGAAAACAAAATGGTCAATAAGGTCATCTTTATTTTTTCTCATCTCTCCAAAATGAAGTTTTCCCCTAATCCTTTTTAATTTTGTTGGTATGTACCAATAAATAGGTAGAATTATGGTACCTCAATATAATATTGAAATTAACCCTATAAATACAAGTTTCTTGATTGAATATTAAGAGTGATTTAGATTGGATGATCAAGAAAATAAATAGCGACTATACCATGTACAAGAAACAATTTACTCCATTTTTCATTAGGTATGAGGGTTTATGGATGAATTTACAATATTACTAATGCTGTATCACATCCAATGTTCACATAACTACCATTAGGGTGTACTATCTAATGAAAATACAACCTTACAAGATCTAGACCAGGATAATAAGGAAATTCACATCACACATCATATGATGGGTTATCTATTTATTTATAGTGATATGGAAGAAATCAATGAAGTTGTCACCATCATTGATCAAGATGTTCCATTACCCTCACTAACTGATTCCATAAATAGATAGATATTTTTTTATAATAAAATGCCACCTAAATATAATTTTTCCAATATATAGATCCAAGAACAACAAATCATGCATAAAGAATCAATTTTTATCCTCTATAATAGCCCAATTTAGTGTAAGGTTTTCTATAAATAGGGATTTGGTGGGGTCCTCCTCTAGTGAATTGAAGCAAGAGGGACCCTCACTGTTATCTAGGAATTCAATACTGGTATAAGCACCACTGCATATTAAAATACTAATATCTCCAACTAAATTGGGATACATGACTACTTTTGGTTGTTGATGATACAATGCAACATGGATTTTACGATGATATTTCATGCCTTCTATATATGTGATAATTTAATCCATGAAACATTAAAATGCATTCATACCACCAAATAATATTCTCAATTCTCCATGTGGGTGATACATGTCATGGGTCTATACACTCAATCCAATACTAGGAAATTTAATTTCTTCCTTATTAACAATAATTACTTATTTTAATTTTTTCAAGTTGTGCCCCTCAAATAAGTTAGAGTAAAAACTATAATATATTTTATGAAGGATAATATCCTTACCAGATTTGGTTCCCCTCACAAAATATTGATGGATAATGGAACAAGTTTATATTATTTTGAATTAAAAAGGCTATATCTGTTGTAAAATATCTTTCACAACCACTCATACCACTGTGATGCAATAAATTATGAATAGATAAGTACCTTTAAAAAATTATCTAATATTATTTAGAAGTTGGTTGAAAAAGAAAAAAAATTATTGGCCAAATAAACATCTACATGCTATGTGTAATTATTGAAATACAACCCATACGGCTACAAAAGAGACCCCATACATGTTTGTAAACATAAATGATGTAATTATTACCATCTTGGTTTAATTTTACATAACATTAATTTCTATAATAAAATATTAAAAGATTAATAATATTAGATATCAATTTATGAATCAGAGTAAATCTATAAAATATGTTACAAAAACTGAATAAACAGGTATTTCATTGTAATCATGTTTCACAAACATTTAATAATATAGTTAATATATACTTATTCATACAATTAGAACTAATATTTACTCTATGAAATCCCATGATAAATGTAAGGAAACCCCCAAAGTTTGAGTTGAATTGGGAAACACCTTTTACTATAAATAAGATATACTATAATTAAGTTACTCCTTCATTAAAATAGATGGATAACATATCATTATTGTAACTAATGTAAGGTTTATAAAGAGATAATTTTCATAGTTTCACAATGGATTCATAAATTCATCACTTCATGGCTTTAAAATTTATAAAATAGAGTCCATTTTTTATAAATATAAACTACCTGGATATAATGCTAGTCATATTATCTTAATCTAATAGAAATGCCGATTCGAGTTATATGACCTCAAATTTTATGACATATGGGTCTTTACTTGATGATATTAAACTACATGATATATATATTCCACCATATATTAATTTAAATAGATTGCAGTAGTCAATATCATATAACCTTAAACTTATTGGAGATGGCTATTTCATGTGAATTAAAATCATAAAATTCCCTCTATTTAATAGATTGGATTTTTTTTTCACTCGTGATTTGATATTTATAGATAAAATTTCCAAACATAATGTCATTGTTAACTAAATATATGAAAAAAATTTACCTTACTAGAACTACATATATATTGATTCCAATTTCCTCATGATACATAGTGAAAAATGGACCTCTTATCCCAAGCCCAACCATAGATTCTATCTTCATGCATATTTTTTCTCTGATGATGATAACTTTCCTAATTCACATTAGGTACTATCTTTATCTCTCACCAGAGAACTCATAAATTTCTCCCTTCCACTTTTATACATGAGTAAGATCTATAAAGAGAGATCTAATATTAAGAACTATGTGTGGCTTGATTCTTTTCACTATGATATATGCAGTGATGCATGAATCTCTCAACCCAGACCCAACCATAACTCAATCTCCATGCCTAAAGTTTCCCCAGAAACTAGACCCACACTAACCCACATGGGTATTCAAATGGTCTTTTATAATGATGATAACAATTTATCTTATCATGGTGTTGAGACACTATTCACATTTGGTTTCTTCCCCTGTCACAATAGAATAACCATCAATTTTATTTCCATGTCCACTATGTATGAGTTAAATCTTGAGAGAGACATATTTTATTAGAAATATTTGTGGTTTGATTATTATTCTTATATGATACATAGTGATTCCTGTAGTTCAGGTCCTAGGACTAACCATGGTACATCACTAAGACCCTATCTCCAGTAATGAGACCTTTCCAGATTTATGATATGTTTCCCTCTTATCTATCTATCTAGGTTATTCATTAATTTCACTTATTTTTATATTTTTATATGATCTATATTTGTTCAGATAAATATCCTTCAATAACTACTTTTAGATTGAATTATATTACCATAAGATACTTAATGATTCGGAGATATTCAATCCATGTATGGACTATAAATTTATACCCCATTATTGGTTTAATTATATGAACTTAAACTCCAGTCACTCAATTTTGGTCCAAATTACATGAACTTGAACTTCAAATGAAATTGACACAAAGGATTGTTAGTTTGAAAGCCCATAATGGGTGGAGTATGAAAAATTGAAGTCTCAACTCACTAATATATTAATTTCCATCTCTTAGGAAAACTCTAGTGCGTTCAAAGTAAAAATAATAATTGATGAAATATACACAAAGTCTTATCATGTTGAAATCCCATAAAGGGAATCCTAAGAAAAATCATGTCTTCATATGGTAATCCTTCCCTTTTATATATTAGGAAACAATTAGTGAAAAAATGAAGAATAACAAAATAATTTAGGTAATATCGTTAGGCCCAATAAAAATTCAATTTATTTTTCCTGGACCCACTAGTCTAGGAAACAATTAGAGTATTTCTTATTTTACCCCCAATGTGTTGGCTTAAAAATATCAGCGATATTTTTATGTTCCTAAAAATGAAAATTATTCACATTATGAAAGAATAAATCATTAGATGATTGTATATTAAATTTCACGGTTTATCCCTTCAGCCAGTTAATGTGTTTAATAAACGGTTATGTAACCTTTAGTGTGCTCAAACCTTTCTTCAATATCATTTTCACATGAATTTACATCATATTTTCACTATATGAATCATTACTGACCCATAATTATTGAGTTGGAATTATGCACACGATAATATAATATCTTGAGTGTATCCTATTGGTTCCCCCATTTGTATAAATTTGGAAAATATTGTATTCATTACCAAAAAGGACTCATATACTTGGAAATGATATACATGTCATGTATCTGGTCTATTAAATTAGAGGCATGATTTCATTCTCTGGAAATCATTTCCTATCCCCACATTCTATTTTCATATGGTGTGGTGGTAGTCTCTACGTTACCAATGGTCAACCTATTCCCATATATCTATATTTTCCATCATCTCAGACAATCTTTTATTATGATTTACAAATTCTATAACCAAACTCTTCAAGTAGATTCATATACTGTTATGGAATCATGAATTATACCCACATTAATAGAAATATTATAAAATTATAATTTTGTACCCTTTAATATCTAGGTATGCATGTTTTGTTAATAATAACATTCATTTCCTCTAAATACTACAATGGGAATCCCAAATTCTATGGGTTGAGATACTCCACTTGGAAACCCCAAAGACTTGAGTTAAGAAATTTCTCATAGAAAATTCTCAATTAAGAGTGTACTAGTCTTGCAACCCAAAACATAATGAAACCTTGGTATACTCTACACGACTCTAAGATACTTGGAATTGGTCCTCATTATATAACCTTAAACCAAAATAAACAATATACCTTGTCACATGACATTAAACTTACCACATATAGTCCACCCTCTAAGACCTTAAACTTCTTATATTGGACTATCTTATGTGAAACAATTCCCTTACATATGATCCCGATCTATATGAGAGTTCTTGGTATACATATTTACTACTTCATGTAGGGTTTTATCTAATAACCCTGCACTAGGATAAATACCCCATATAAAATCTAAGAATAAGAAAGATTCATAGAAAAGACATGTACCTGTAGTACTACTCTAAATTTCACGGTACTTGAGTCCTTATCACACGATGTTAAACTGAATAATATATGGTCAATCCCAGAAGACCCTTAAATATCTTGGAGTTTTTCGGTATTTATGACTTCATTTCCTTACATGAGGTCCATATTCATGTAAGAGTCTTCGATTTATGGTTCCTTATCTATAATACCACACTATGGTAGAAATTCCCCATATTCCAAAACTTTATGTTGCAATTCTTGTGTATTATGAAATAACATTGGGATTTTTCCTCCATAAATCGATACTAAGAAGACATCACTATATAAAACACCTTCACATAAGCAAGATCGATGATTTTTTTACAAGAACTATGCATGTCTTGATTCAAAGTACCATATGATAAACAATGATGTAATGATCACTGATCTCATACCCATTCATGAATGTCACCTTTTTTCGATCTATCATAGTGTGTTGTCTCCACAATCATATCTGGATTCTTATATTAGCCCTAAACTATGAAATTATCTGTAGAAACCTAGATCTCCTATCTTGGGTATAACATTAAGGTATATTTTGGTTTTGATCCCATACTAGAATAAAAATATACCTAATATAAGAACTACATATAGCTTGATTCTTTTTTTTCTCTTGATACATAGTGACACACAAATGTCTTATCTTGGGTCCCACTAAAACATCATACCCCATAATTCCACTAATCCATCCTAGTTTATGAGTTATCCAAATTCATGTCAGGTCTGCTAAATATATTTAAACTAGGATGAGACCATTTTATTTCCTTTAATACAAGAATCAAGTATTCATAAATGAATTTTTAGAGAACAATATGTGGCATGATTCTTATTTTTGTAGGGTAAATTATGGCATACTTTTTCTATTATGGGACCAAGTATATTATCTATCAATTTTAAACCCCTATCCAAGTTTATGGTCTCCTCATTCAGGATGGGTATTTAAATATTTGAATATGTTCTGGGATGATTTATATTTTTTGGGAATTATGTGTCTCTTTATTTTTATTATCTCATGATGTATATTGATTTTTGAAACATATTTTTAAAACCAAAAAACAAATTTAAATCCAATTACAATCATATTAAACATACCATAATGACATAAATTTTTTTGGAAAGAAGTGTTATAATCACCTTCTAAATATTCTTGTTTCGTATTCCTCTCTTCATACAATAATGGTTTGAGTCACTATAATCTTTTCATGGATATTGTAAATGAGTGAATCTGTAACACCCCAAGTAAATAAAGAATATGAAAATTTTATATTTATCCATATTTGTGAATAAAATATTAATATGACTTTAAAGGGGACGCTATGCTCGACGGCGTACCCAACACGCAACAACGAGTTTCTTGGGAATCTTAAGTTGCACTCTAATAATAAAATAATATTATTTTATATGGTAGTTAACATGTAGCCGTTGTATTGGCGGGAATGGATAGAAATAACTAAAATATGATATAAATGTTTTTAAATGTTTTTATATTTATCCAATAAAATATAAAGGCTAAAAATATGGAAAGAATTCAATTTTAGGCGTATATGCCCTGATTTTCACTAAAGGGTCACTTATTGCCTTTTGATGGTGAACCGTCATTAAATATAGTTTTGTTCACTCTTATACATTCAACTGGACCAAATAAAACTCTTCTTAAGAATTGGGACATCAAAATTTACTTTGTGTAAATTTTTGGTATCTTTCTGATAAATTTCATTTTTTTAAATGAATAGTGTAAAATGTTGTATTTTAATTCAAAACCTCTTTTTCATCTAATTTATTTATATGATTAGATTATCTTTTGAATTGTTTTTAAAGTGAAATTAGAATATATTTTTACCATTAAATCCAATAGTGGTCGTTGGAATTAATTTCACTTTGAAATCAAACTTAAACCAATGTCAATCTTTTGATACTTATTGTTTCATAAAAACACGCTATTTGATCTGACAGCGGGAATTAATTATTAAATTAATTAATGTGACTTATATGTTAAGAATTTTATAAAATATACATCATTTTTGAATTCGGAATATTAAATATAGCTTAGGTTGAATTTTTGGTAATTTTCTGAAAAACTCCAATTTTTGATGAATAGAGAAACCACTAAGTGGTAATCAAGCAAACTGATTTTTCAGTTAAATGAAAGTTTACCACTAATGTGTATTGAATTTTAAAAATCCAACATACATGGTTGTCATTAGTATGTAAAATGTGGTTCAATGGGATGAAAATAATTTTTTGGTGAATAGTAACTTTTTTTCATTAATCGCGATTAGAGGTAATTAGTGTAATTTAAGGTAAAAATGATATTATAAAAATATGAAATCACCATGACACTTGTCCTACCCCTATTGTATGAGTCATGGCCTACCAATACAACCCATGGGTCAACTTGGGTACCCCATGGATCCACTTTGGTTGGAAAGTGACATTAATATATATTTATTTAATGTTAAAATTAAATTGACACAAACATGAGTTGTTTTACTAAAGCAGTTTTTAAGTGGGGTTAACCAAGTCCAAATTTTGACTATAAATATTCATTAGAAAGATAAAAATATTTCCTACATCATAGTATTTTTTTTTATAATTTTTAGATATTAAATAAATTAATTTAACTACGACATCATGATGATGCAATGATGACCTCATTAATGAACAGTTTAAATAAAATGAAAAGATAATATAAAATCTAAGACCTAAACTTGTCCAAAAACTATTGGATTGGAATATTTCGAAGACGTATCATCTTAGCTTTGAAATATATCAATTTGGGACCTTAGAAATTCTAAACACTTTTGAAAATAAAATAATAGTTTCATGATTTCCAAAAGTGCCCCTCCTCTCCTCTTATAAAAGGCCCCCACCTCTACCTCATTTCACACACTCCTCAATCCTTTGGCTCTTCCATACCATTCCCATTTACTCTCTCCACATCCCTCTCCTCATCATAGAGGATTCCATTTGGGAAGAATCCTTTCAAAGGAATCCTTTAGGCTCAAATCAAAAGGAGTTACACTTTTAAAGGTAATTCATTCTCTCATGTTCATTTGTTTTATTTTGCTTATCCAAACCCCTAAACTCTTTTTATTTACATCTTTTGTAACAAAAAAAGTATCGTAAATATACTAGGATGTTGTTATAATATTTATTTGAGATACACTCTCACACAACTACATTAAATGGTTAAAGAACATACGGTTTCCGTGGATGGCGAAATTCTGCCTCCCGAAACGATGATTGTTCAACACTCATATAACACCTTCAAAGGTGGCCATTTAGATAACACTATATTTATATATGATATATAATATGTTTATGTTTTACTTAAGCTTCTGTATTTTCATTTGATTCATATTTTATTAAAAACAGTCTCTCAATCAAAATAAGTACCAAAGAGAGGAAAATGGTACTATTACTTAAAAAATTCATGAATAGCCATAAGAGAATATAATTAAATTGTTTTATTAGATAATTATCAAATTATTTCATTTAATGGAAATTTGTGTATAAACAATCCGGATTAAAATGATATTGAAACATAAATCTATTACGAATTTAGTAAATCTTGAATTATAAGACCCATAAAAGGAGTAAAATAAAAAGAAACATTAAATACCATGAATATAAAGTGACTCATTATATAAATTATCAAATATAAAATATATACACCTTATAAAATAAGATAGGTGTATAACCTGACATATGTTCCAAAGAAGAAAATTTGAAATAAGAAACCCTTACAATAATCATAACGTTGAAGTGAGAATTATTCAATGAACCAGTTATCTGTATTAACTATTAATCCATATTAGAAAGTTGGAAATACAACATAATATTTTCAGAATTAATTAAACACGTGATCTTATAATATCAAAGACAATGAAGAAGTAATATAACCCAATTAAAAGAAATTGAGTTATGAAATTCCTTACCACTTGGTAATTTTGAAGTCTAATCCACTTGGATAAAATAATTAAAATTAAAAATTAAAATACTATGAAATTTTAATTCTTTATTATATTATACGTATAATGGGAAGTATATACACCATATAAAGAAATTATATTCATAACATTATAATACGCCTTAATAGATGGAAATTGAGACGAAATCCCTTATCTCATGATTCCTTTTGGTAGAACATTATTTGAACTAATATATAATTGTTATAATAATTTTATTATTTTATAAAATTACCATAATAATTTTTATAATATCATATATGATCCTCTTATAACATTATACCACACGTACGTTAACAGTCTTTATTACTATTATTATTTCAGGAGTTAATCATCTTATTTTTTCATGTTTGTTTTTTCATGAGAGTTACGGTTCTTATGTATAGAATATATTTCCATAATATATAGAATTATATTAATATTATTAATATCATATTTTATTATATTATTAAATTTTAAAATAATTCTTGAAATTCATACCTTGAAAATGAGATGAATCACTTCGGGGAGACGATAGGTTGTACAGAAGCATGAGTAACGTTATAATTCCATTAATGGTAGAAAGGGTAAAAAATTGGATGGTATATTAATTTTCAAGAATTAATATCATGTAATATATATAATATTTATTCATTATTTAATTAATTATGACTATCCATTTATGTTGTTTATGGAAAAAAAATACATCTATTCATGAGATGGTAGTCCGCCGTACACATGAGCGATAGATTTGTTTTCCATTTTATGGAGGTGGAGGTGGATAAATATTATGAGATAAACATAAATAAATCTTATTGTATGATATATATTGGTTTTATAATACTGTAAGTGTAAATAAATAATTTAATTTTAAAAAATAATGATTAAAAAAGGGCATTTTGAAGATAATTACCTTTTCTTAGAAGAACCTTATTTTAATATACTATTAAGGACCCTATTGTTGGTCTTTTTGGAATAAAGTTGCCTCTATAATGTGTATAAGGATATTTTAGAGAGATCGTTTCTAGGTTTTGTTGAACCAAATATCATGGTAGGTGTGAAGAAGTGAGAGGATGGAGTGCCCTTTTAAAATTAAGGAGGAGGAAACACATGGATTCTGTTAAAAGAATTAATCATAACCTATTTTTCATATTCAAAAAGACTAAAAAAAATCATTATGTAACCTTATATGTGATAAGGTCTAAATATTTCCATTCAATTGTATTTATAAATGTTTTTATGTAATATTTTCACTTATCTTCTTAGTTTCACCATCAATAAACCCATTTTCACCTTAAGTGTGGTAAACTATTTTTACTATTTTTACCATTCATTATGAATGAAAGTTAAGTTAAACTTATTATATAACATAAATTATTCTGATTAAAACCATAAAATACATTTTTCTAAATTTAATTATCATAATTTTCAGAATTTAATTTAAGACAAAACACACACGCATGTCGAAAAGAAGGTTTCAAAAAATGAACTTTTTAAGAATAAGATGATATTATATCAACAATATTTCTTATAATAATAATGAAATGGATTTAAATTTATATTTTTAGATATATAATAAATAAATTTTATTTAAATCATTCAACATTATATTTTATTATAATTAATTAATATATATGAACATTATGCTTTTGAAATCAATTTTTACAAAATTGTGATTTTATGCCTAAAAATAAACTAACATAAAAATCATGTATAAAGATGATTAAAATTTATTAAAATGATTTCAATATAATTAAATAATAATTTTTTTACTTTTAAATCAAATTCAAATCATAATGGAATTTTAAAATTAATTAATTTAATGAAAATATAAAATAGTATTTGAAAATTTAGTATTTTTCACTACACTGAAAAATCAACCTTATAAGATAAATCCCAAAACATTACCCAAAATTAATTTTTCTGTGATTTTTTAAAAAATTATATTACTTTTAAAAAAATACAATTACTATAAGTGGAATAACTTTATTATAATTCCAAACATAAAATTCAATATAAAAACATTTTTGTGAAGAATATATATTTTAAAGCATAAAATTACTTTACTAAAATTTGAGTGATTATTTAATAATAATTTATCAATAAATTTTTATTTATTATTACCTAAATATATATTTCATAATTTAGTTAATCCTAATCATATCCTCCAATTCAACAGCTAGGTTATGACGTGCATATTTAAATAGTATGTCACGGTTCATTTAGTCTTGGTGTTGTGTATTGAATATGTTATTGAACATGGTTTTATTCTTTTAAATTATCAGGGTTGTTTATAATAAAAGCTATCAAATAGGATAAATTTATTTATAATATATATAATTTAAAATATATATGTGTTTTAATCTCCCCATCTTCAAAAAATTAAATCCTCATAATTTGAACGTGCACTTGGAAAACAAGGGATTGAATTTTGAAAATTTCTTTGTTCAAAACCCACATCATAAAAAGGGTTATCAAAAATTTATCTTGATAACAGAGAAAAGGAAGTGTGTAGGTCATCTATAATAACACATAACTAGGTTCCCAATTAAGAGAACATTGGTCGGAAGTTAAAAAATTGACATGGAAGAAAAGAATAAATTATGATGGAAAGTGATTGAGATTGTAACGCCCTGACCCTAGTGACCTAGAGTTAGTGAATTATTACATAACATTGACATAATCGTAAAATATATAGTCTTGAAAGATTGACTAGTTTGGTTGCCTTGGAAGTACTAGATACATACATAAGTTTTACATTACATCATGACATATGAAAAACAACATTGTGTCCCCATTGAACACACTTATAGCCCTTAACCTATTCCTACAGGTCAATAATAATATACTTCTTCACATAATGGGAAAAGAAAACATAATAAAGGGGTGATCTCAGATGATTAGTAATGATAACAATATAGTGAAAACTATCATAAATAAGAATAAACATTTAAGGCAATATATAAGACTAAAACACAAGGCTTTTAAACTTAAAATTCAGCATAATATGGAAAAGATAAATCAAATAATTCCATTTTATTATTCACATGGATATTCTACTAGTTGAATAATCACATATAATATCAATGTCTAAATTCATAATGATGAAATTCATAATTCTAGACATCATAACCATTTAGTCAAGGCCTCGTGCCAAGACTACAAATTAGATTTTTTCAAGGCCTTGTTCCAAGAAACTATTTTGTCTCATGAGGCATACCGATGCATCGAGGAGCTATAATAGGGTCCACCCATCACTTACTAATTCCAAAGCATTCCTCATATGAAAAGGTTGAAACAAAACAAAAACATTCGTATTAAAACTAGCATAAAAAATGTTAATACTTAAACCATAAACCATTAATTGTATAAAAATAATACATCCATAGTCAAACATATTAAAAAACCTTCAATACAATATGGAAGATTGTATCATAATAAATCAACTTTAAACAAGTCTAAAATCCATCAAAGGATATTGACATAGATGAAATCAAAACTATTTGAGAGAAATATTTCTTTCTATTTTGAAATCATTTAAAAGTCACGTAATTATAAAAGAAAACATTTATTTTTAAAATATTTTTAAAATCTTTTAAGGGAATATTCTAAAGAGTTTTAATGATGGAAAATAACCGCACCCATCGTATAAGTTAAAAAAACTTTTTTACCTTAATTTGTCGAACATGTCAAAAGGTACCTTGTTTGGAAAATGAAAAAAAATATTTATTTATAAATATTTCATAAAAAATCAAACAAGGGTATAAATTAATTTAAACCATATTCTAGGAAATAGTAAAAATGTTCCGAAGTACATTTTTAAGAAACACAGAGGTGGATGATAAAGAAGTCCCAGTTGATACTTACGTATAAACAACCTCAGATAAATAAAGATATTTTGAAGTTAACAGTTACCCTATACTTTTCCATAGTAAAGGGTACATTGAACTCGTGTATAATGGTAAAATAATTTTTATTAAATTATAGAAGAACCACACACATAAATATTATATCATATGTGATCTTCTAATATTGCTTTGTTAATAATATTTTAGTAGTAACATTGTTTCGGGTGTTAACTAATTCGTTTTTCTTTATATGTTTTGTTATGTAAGTCATGTTTGTTATATATAGGATTTATTTTATTTATATCTAGAATAATATTAAGTTCTCAACATTATTTTTAATCATTAATGGAAAATTATTCTTGAATGGTTACAATGGGGAATGAAATCTCATCGCGTGATGGAGACAGTAAGCCGTACGTACGCACAAGTGACAATATCATTCTATTAGTGGTGAAATAACTTGTAATTTGATGGTATATTATATATATAGAATCATTAAAAAGTTACATTTATTTTTTACATCAATTATAATCATTATTATACCCATCCAAATAATGAAGTGTTGAATAACAAACTACACCACGACATGGAGACGGTAATCCGTAAGAACGCACCTATGTTGACTTTGTCCTTCAGAAGATGGATAAGATAATGGATATGGATGTACCATATTTATAATAACATCATAATATGTATAAGTTAATTGATTTATTATTTTTATGGAAACAACAAAGAAATAAGAAGTGGAAGAAGAAAAGAACATTGAAAGAGGTGATGAAATAATTACCACTTTTTTCAGGTGCTTCCTTTTGATTTGATAAAATTGGATCCTTAGGTTGTATTATGATCAAATTAATGCATATAGGTTGTAGTGATGGTAGTTGGGAGGATATTTGAGTAGGTTTTGGCCGAGCCAAATGGTTTTGGTGGTTTGAAATTAAGAGAAGGGGAAGTAACCTTTTATAAGAGAGTTGAGGGTCACTTTGGGAAAAGCTTGGAATATTATTTTATTATAAAATAATATTCGGTTAATAATGGCTCAAAAAAGATTTATTTCTAGGATAAGATAGGTATGGGTCAAAAAAATCTCAAATAATAGGTTTTATACATGTTTATCTCACCATATTAGCCTTATCTTTTAGATTTAACCCTTAGTTAAATAGTTTAACTTTTACAATGTATTCTCGTATTATTATAATAAATGTTTAATAATATTAATATAAAAATCCCAGAAAACCCCAAGTGGTTAATTAATGATATATATAACCTTATCTATGTCTCTTAAACATTTCTGGTGTAAGTTTTTTTTGGAACTTAGGACATTCATTTTCATAATGCCCTATTTCTATACAATTGTAGCATTCCACATTGACAGCCTCTTTCTTCCCCTTGAAATCATGTGCTTGGTGGCCTTTTCCGCCACACTTATAACAAACACTCATTACCTTTAATAAAGTACTAGGGTGTTTCTTTACAAATTTCTTACAGGGTGGAAATTCAAATTTTTCTTTCTTCCCCTTATTTCAATCTCCATAGTGTTCAACTGATCTCTTCATCTCTTTCTTTTATTTAAAGTCATAAGACTTAAAGTATTTGTTTTCTGTCTTGATAGCATGCGAGACAATATATTCATATGATGAGAAGGATTGTGAGACTAATTTTCATTGGATAAATGGTTTTAACCCATCATAGAATTGATCAATCTTACTCCTTGGGTTACATATATAAGCTGCAACATGCCTTTCTAACCTTGTAAAGTTAGCCTCATACTTTGCAACATTCTCATCCTCTTTTTGCCTCAGACTCAGAAAATGGATTTCCATATCTACTCAATGGTAATAAGGAAAGTATTGTTCTAATAAAATCTCTTTAAACTCCCTCCATTGCATATTTGATATTTATTCATCCTCATTTGTGTTTTTAATTTATGACCACCATTGATCTGCATCTCTTGTGAGGCGATAAACTGCCATGACATCTTTTTCCCTTTAGATACTCCCTAAAGCATGAAATATTTTATCTAAGGAACAAATCCATTTCACAGCTAAAAATGTATTTGTAGTCCCATTGAATATTGGTGGTTTTTTCCTCATGAAGTGGTCTAACATTGATCCTTTGTATTGTAGATCAAGGTTCTCTATATAGGTAATGTTATTATTCATAACATGAGTGAGTTGTCCCAGTATGGTAATAAGTTGTTCAGAACCTATTGAATCACTAGCTAAATTATAATTATATTGAGTAGGAGGAAAATACCTACATGTATCACATGCATTGATATAGTTTCCATTCATTCCACTAGATGCGATTTCTAAACAGTGGCATATACTAGGCCAGTTTATGAATCTCGATGCATAATTCCAAACTAGTAAAATACCTAACATAAATTTAAAAATTTATACATATAATCCATAATAACAAAAAAAAATTCACTGAGGAAGTATTTACTCATAAATCCTTCATAATGGTTTGTAAATAAAATGTAAATTATCCTAATCATATCCCCCGAGAGTGTTGTAACCAAGAGCGCATCAAGACCCATTGTCGTGCACTATTTTCCATTCGATTTTAGGTCAAAGTAGTGTTTTCGTGGTTTCCACCAGATACATCTAACCCAGAGCTGCCTCTACCTAATCGTATCCAAAAAGGGATGTATTTCTTGGAAAATACACAAAATCTCTACATTACCCAAATTCTAGGAAGTTCTTCTATACTAATCCTCAAATTTTATCTTAGGGTAATGTTATCTAATCAAAGTTTTTCAAAATCTAGTTTTCTAGGTTTGTACTAAACTTCTTCTGATACCAACTGTAATTCCCCGACCCTAGTTACCCAAAGTTGATTCATTATTACATAACATTATCATGATCACAAGATATCATGTCTCGAAATACCAATTAGTTTAGTAGCCTTAGAAGTAATAGATACATATATAAGTTTTACAATACATCATGAAATAATAACAACAACATTGTGTCCCCTTTGAACACACTTATATCCCTTAGCATTTCTTAGCAGGTCAATCATAATATATTTCTTCACATCCTGGGAAAAGAAAACAAAAGAAATGGGCGAGCTAAGATGCTAAGTATGGATAACAATATAGCAGAAACTATCATAAATAAGAATAAACATTTAAGGAAATATATAATACTAAAATATAAGGCTTTTAATCTTAATCATTAGCATAATATGTCCAAGATAAATCAAATAATTCCATTTACATATTCACATGGATATTCTACTAGTCTAACAATCACATGTAATATCAATATATAATTTCATAATGATGGAAGAATAATGTTGGACATCATATCCACATAGTCAAGGACTCGTGCTAAGAATAAAAATAAGATTTTGTCAAAGTCATGTTCCAAGACACTAGTTTGTCTCATGAGACCTACCGATGCATCGAGGAGCTATAGGGGGATCCACCCATCACTTACTATGTCCAATGCATTCCTCATATGAAAAGGTTGAAACATAACAAAAATATTCGTATTAAAACTAGAATAAAAATGTTAATTATTTAACCATAAACCATGAATGGTATAAAAATAATACATCCACAGTCAAACATATCACAAAACCATCAAAACAATATGGAATATTATATCATAATAAATCAACTTCAAACAAGTTTAAAATCCATCAAAGGATGTTGAAATAGATAAAATTAAAACTATTTGAGAGAAATATCTCTTTATATATTGAAATAATTTAAAATTAATGTATTTATAAAAGAATTTTTTTTTAAAATATTCTTATAAGCTTTTAATAGAATCTTCAAAGGTGTTTTAATGGTGGAAAATCACAGCACCTACTATATAAGTTAAAAAAACATTTTTACCTTAATTTATCAAACATGTCATAAAGTACCTTATTTGGAAAACAACGAAAATATTCCTATATAAATTTTTTATAAAAATTAAAACAAGGGTATGAATTACTTTAACCCATATTCTAGGAAATAGTAAAAATGTTTTTGAAATACATTTTTAAGAAACATGGATGTGGATGATAAAGAATTCCTAATAGATACTTATACATAAACTACCACAGATAAAAAAAGAGATTGTAAAATTAACTCATACCTTATACTTTTCCTTAGTCGAGTGTACATTAACCTCTTGTATAATAGTGAAATAATTGTTATTAAATTATATAAGAACCACATACATAAATATGATATCATATAAGATCTTCTAATATTGCTTTTCTAATAATATTTCAGTAGTATCATTGTTTCGAGTGTTAAATGATTCGTTTTCCAATGTATGATTTTTAACGTATGTCATGTTTGTTATGGATATGATGTATTTTATTGATATCCATAATTATATTAAGTTCTTATACATTATTTTTAATCATCAAATGAAAATTATTCTTGAAATATTATGATGGGGAACGAAATCTTTTCGTGTCATTGAGATGGTAAGACGTATATACGCACGAGCGAAAATATCATTACATTAGTGGTGAAATAATATGTATTTGGATGGTATATTATATATACAGAATAATTAACATGTTATATTTATTATTTAAATCAATTATACTCATTATTACACCCATCCAAATATTTAAGTGTTGAATAACAAACCACACCACGACGTGGAGACGGTAAGTCGTGCGTACGCATGTATGGTGACTTTGTCATTTATAGGGTGGATAAGATAATATATTTGGTTATACCATATTTATAATAACATAATAGTATGTGAAAGGTACTGGAGTTATTATTTTAGTACGGAAAAAACAAATAAAGAGGAAGTGGAAGAATAAAATAACTTTGAAAGAGGTGATGAAATAATTACCTCTTCTTGGGGTGCTTCTTTTAGATTTGATCAAAAGGGATCCATAGGTTGGATTCTGTTAAAATTAATGCCTCTAGGTTGAGGGTAGGGTTTTTGGGAGGATATTTTATCAGGGTTTGGATGATCCAAATGGATTTGGAGGTGTTAAATTAAGAGAAAGGGGAGTACCTTTTTTTAAGAGATGTGAGGTTCACTTTAAAGAAAAGCTTGAAATATTATTTTATTATAAATTCATTTTCAGTTTCCATTTGCTAAAAATGGATTTATTTCAAGTACAAGGTGGGTATGGGTCGAAATATTCTCATTCAATAGGTTTTAGACAAGTTTAGGTCACCATATATACCATATTGTTTAGATTTAACTCTTAGTTAAATAGTTTAACATTTACCATGTCTCCTTGTATTTTTATATTATATGGTTAATAAATTTATTATAGAATTACAATAGAACCTCAAGTGTTTAATTAATGAAATTTATAACCTTATGTATGTCCTTTATCCAATCCTAATATTTTTGGGACTATTATATAATTTAATTAAATAGTATTTGTTTTAAAAACTCATTTATGTCAATTTTGACACTATTTAGTATTTGGTTTTTGTGAAAGACACAACAACATTATTAATTAGAATTTTTTTTATTAAATCAACCCTAAAATGTCATATTAACCTTGAAAATTATTTTAATTCATCAAAATACTCAATTTACATTTATTTTAATATTTAAAATATTAATTATTTTATTAATTACTGCATCATCGTTGTGTCATAAATAAATTTAATTATTTAATGACTAAAAATTATAAATAAAATACCATGATGTATGAAATATTTTTAGATTTACAATGAATATTTACAGTCTAATTTATCTTATGTATAACCCTATATTAAAAATGGTTTAGTTATTAAAATTTAAATTTAACACTCTTAACTCTTCTTTTAATAAAATAACAACAAATGTTCTAATATAATCCATGTGGATCAAAAGGATAATATCTTATTCCTAAAGTTGATTTAGGTCAAATACGCTTATCCAATAGAATTAGGACATGTGTTATGGTAATTATAATATCATCTTTAACTTTAATAACCCTATTTAATTTTAACCATGGTAAATAAAATTCAAAAGGTACTATTCACAACAATTATTTTCATCCTATTGAAACACATTTTACTTACTGATATCAACCGTGTCTCTTAGATTTTTGAAATTAAATTCATAGGAGTCGTAAAATTATGTTTTATTCATATTTTCAAATGTGCCTAAAAGGTGTGTAAAAGACGGTAAGAAGTTCAATAAAATTTTACATATCTAATCTTATTATAAAATGACTTTAATGAATTACATTGGACAAATATAGATATTATGTATCTATTTTGACTTTAAAATAAATTTAAATTTAGATAATAATTATTTAAATAAAAATCAATTTTAAACAATAACATAGTGTTTTTCACTATTCATCATGAATTGAAAGTTTTCAGAAAAAATACCAAAAATTCACCCTAAGAAAGTTTTGATATTTCGAATCCAAAAAATAAAGTTCATTTTGAAAAATAAAATTTCTAAAATTTTAAAAGGTGTGTATTTATTATTCATAACTTCTTTTTAAATGGCTAGTTGGATTGGTCACAGAGTGCTAGAACTCGAAGTTGCGTACATCACAAGATATTGTATTATTCAAAGAGAAGCATACCGTGGAAGCTTGGGGAGTTACAGAGATCATTGATCAAAATAATGTGAATGATCAAGATAAATTCAACAACAAATAATCCATAAATCTATGATGGTTTAATAAACTATTTGATTCATCAGATATGATGGTAATGGGATAAATTTTTTGTTTCAAGATCCTTTTCCAAAATTTGGGGAATTATTTTTCTATTATAGAAAATAAGGAAATATAATTAATTGATATCATTATATTTTATAATAATAATTTCATCATTTGGTTATACTTATATCAATTTCAAACTCATCTCTTACTCCGTTAAATGAATATCTAAAATTAATTTTTATGCATGAAGCACTGAAATTTAATTTTAAAATTTCATAAGATCTAGAAACAAGTTCCAATTATTTTTGTTTGTTTATAAATATTTTACAAAACCAAAATATTTAGAATATATTAATAAAATGAACTAATCTCTAAACCCCAACAGTGAATAAAAATTTTCAACTTAATAATTATTCTAGAAAATGATTATTTAAACGCAATGTCATATTAACTGGTACATCACCAAGTCTAGTGGTATATTCTACACCCTCATAGCTTTTTAGTTCTAGGTTCAAGACCCATTACCTTGATGGTTGCGACAGGTTGTCACCCAGCATGAATGTTTTAATTTTTCTACAACTATATTAATATAATTCTTACAATGTTACCGAATTGTGATGACCCATAATTACTACAACATCAAAGGTAAGAAAAAAATAAAGTCTACCAATGCATTTAAACTTAGGTCCAAAAAAATTAAATGCATTCTTTCTGAAATAGATTTTTTATATACTCAAACAATGTGTTGTATTTCCATATATATATATATAAATATCCATATTCTTAATAAACTCACATCACATAAATTCCCAAAAAAAGGTTTAAAAAAAAATAAACTTATGATTAACCTTAAACTCATAAACCCATTATGATATCCATAAATTTACAGTAAATATTTGATTAATACATATTTTTTTCCAAAAATTTACATAATATATAGATGATTAATGATTATTAAAACAAAAATACCATAAATAGAAATACTTATACAGTTTAAATCTTGAATCCAAATACATAAATACTTTAACCCTTTTACTTCAACATAGTTCATACATGGTCTAAGAGTTAACCTTTAAAAGTGTGAATTGAATTGTATAATTATTAGGTTCCCCAAATTCAATTAAAAGAATAATAAATGGTTTACTATGATGAAATTTATTTTACTCTACTAAAATCATCACTTTTCCTCATAAATTCATCACTATATGACCTTATTTTAAAGACATAAAAAAATTTCTTATTTCTTTGAGACATTCACTTGAATGTATCTTTCTACATTTCTTATATGAAAGAAAACTAAGATCCTTTTCCTTCATAGCATCCACCACTTTATCGCTTAGTGGACTCCAGCCATCGATTCTTTGGTGAGTTATAGATTTGTTTAAGGTATATATTATCAATAATATATCATGATATCTGGTTAGGAATAATCATGATCTCTTTCACTCCAATAATCAACCCATTTTATTTCTCATAACCACCAAATTGTACATCATTTTCAAAGTTAACATGATTCCTTAA
Organism: Viscum album; assembly: GCA_963277665.1. NCBI lineage: Eukaryota > Viridiplantae > Streptophyta > Magnoliopsida > Santalales > Viscaceae > Viscum > Viscum album. The sequence continues at coordinate 2,099,714,858 of OY728130.1, read as the reverse complement.
GGTTATATCCATTAACTAAAACCAAAAATTATAGTGTCAGAAATAATAATTTCAGTGGGAGACCCATATAATCATTTATATAATGTCCAAGTCATGCCAACTTATTTTTAATCTAAAAAAATATTTTAAAACTAGTTTATAAATTTTCACCATATTTTAAAATCCTTCATGATGATTGATAAATAAAATGCGAATTATCCAAATAATATCTTTTACAGTGTCCATCTAGGTGCACAGTAAGGTCTATTGTCATGAACCTGGTGATGATTGAGTCATATCCCAATACACCCTTTTTAGAGTTATTACCCCAAGGTACAATGTTTCTAGAACCACATATACTTGTAGTATCCAGATAGGGATGTATTTATTAGAAAACAAAAAAATCTCTTCCAAAATAAAAATTTAGGATCTTATTCTATACTTATCCTGAAATATTTTTATAGGGTTTGTTTCAGATCCTATGTTTTCCTAAATATAGTTCCCAAGGATTCCACTAAAATTTCCCTAATACCAACTATAAAGACCCTATGATGTTATTAATATTTTAATTACTTATTATATACTCCCTTTACTTATTTTATATGAAATGTGCATAATTTGTGTCAAATATTAATGTTTTAATACTGTGTATAATTTTTGAGCATTTTTTAGAAGTAGTCCAATTGAGTCAGTCTACTATTTTTTAATAAATTTCACTCTATCGATCCAAATTGTGTGGTTATTGTTTTTTAGTATTACTTGTTCAATTTTCCACAGATAATTAGAAGGAATAATTGGCCCATTCTGCCATTTGAAGGGTCATATGGACCAAACAAGAAGTCCCACAGAACTTATGAAGAAACTGGCTCATCTGTGAACATTGAATTACTAGGATCAATACATAAGTTAACATTCTTTCATTATCTTTAAATGTTCAGGGGACAATATAAGGAGTCTTTGATAAATATTTCAGGGCCCAACTACAAATACAAGGGGCCCAAATGATTCATTTAAACTCATCCAACCATTTCAACAGGGCATTGAAATTAGTAAAGTATTCCTGACATGTCTCCTGATATCTTCATCACATCAAGATGACATTTTTTAGTGTGAAAGAGGAGATATAAGCGATAGACTTTATTGAAGAAAACACTCGGATTTTAAGGAATATTACAATTCCAAAATCCATTTACATGTCTCCTGATGACCAAGGCTCTGTCAAAGGTTTGGGAGGAACTTTCATACTCATGTTTTTATTTGATAAACCATTCCTCCTTGCTTCCTTTCATTTACTTTTGTGTTGTTCTTCAAATGTAATTTTGTATGTGTTTGTATTTGTAATTTAATTTTAATGAAAGTTTCTTCTTAAGTATCTCTTATTCTCATCCACCTTTTTTAGTTTAATATTAATGTTCTTAAAATAGTTTAAATACAGCTGAATCCTCTTCCCTTATTTTTTATTCTCATTCAATCTAAATTTCATTTTTAATTATCATCATAATTTGTGTGTGTGTTCGTCGCACCAATATTTTCTTATCCCTTTATTTTTCTTATCTTCTTAATTTATCATCATAATAATTATAACCAAATTAATAATAATTTCAATGGATGAGTAAATCTACAATTGGGGTGAGTCATTATTTAGAGATGTTAAGTGATTGAGATCTTTTACTCGACGAGTATTCTTTAATTTAACATTGTGTATGTTGGACATAACATGTCATGGATTAATGACTTGTTTTATTTTACGTGTGGTTTTCATTGATTATTGGAACTATAAATACACTACCATCAATAATATATGATTTAGATTATAACCCTCAACTATGTTAAGGCTTTGATTAAAATCTTTAACACTTAGGAATTCCAATCGACATTATCTTGTAAAGTCGGTGTTAATTTAAATGCAATATAAAGTAAAGATCAAGGATATCACAAGCTTAACTCCCTAAAAATGAACTCACCCCAATCTTTATCAAATTGTTAAATCAAACTAAAATCATTAATCATTTCATTTAATATCTAAAAACAAACCCCCCCAATCAGAATACAATCAACTAAAAACAATCAAGTATTAAAAAGTATCATCGTTGAGGATTCGACCCGAGTGCTACTAAACACATTAGCAGAGCACCAGAACAATGACCGGTCGATAGGTGAAAATAAGTCATGCTTTCAAATGGCACCGTTTATGGGGATGGTTCTTTATGTAGTCATTAGTTTCTAGTTATTGTAAAAAAACCCAAAAAAACAAAATTAAAAAAAAAGTGATTGAAAAAAACACAAAGAAAAACCCACCTTCTGCATAAAAATCATAAACGGAAAACACAAAAAGAAAAACCCATCTTCCTATTTCTTCTAAGATCTCTATGAATGCCCCATATCCTCCCAAACAACCCCTTGGATTTGTTTGACCTTGAAATTGAGCGAATACTTCACCAAATTTGGAGGAACATAAGAGATAATCCACTCTTTTAAGAACATGTCCTTGTCCAACCAGTTGAAATAGAAATGTACAATCCTAGGGAACAAACACTTTAAGAACTTGCTTCCCCTGATATGAATTACCAACCTCTTGATATTTAATATCCAAACATAGACGCTGAATTCAAACTCCAATTGGGTTTTATTCATCTTCTTCCTCATTTCCAGAGGCTATCCAGTGAGGATCTGCATATCCACCTAAAACAGTTCCAAGTGGAGTGCTCTACCATGAAGCCTCAAGGGGTTTCTGAGGAACAAATAAAACTTCGAGCATTCCATTTATCCCTAGATGACTCCTCCAAGTCATCGACCTACTACCTTACTATTGGTTCCATAACCAAATGGAATGACATGAAGCGACTCTTCTTAGAGAAATTCTTTCTGGCTTCTCGTACCGCTTCCATCCGAAAGGAAATTAGTGTTATCCATTAATTACGTAATGAATCAGTCCACGAATAATGGGAGAGGTTCAAAAAGCTAGTTGTAACCTACCCACACCACCAAATCTCTGACCAACTCTTGATCCAATACTTCTATGAGGGGTTATTGGCTTTGGAGATAACTCAAATTTTTACCGGAAGTGGTTGTGCTCTTGTTGATAAAACTCGTACATCTGAAAGATATCTCATAAGTAACATGTTTTTAAACACACAACAATTCCATACTCGAGCACATGATCAAGTAAAACAAGTTCCATATAATCAATCCTTTGAGCCGAACAGAATTACCAAGTGGATGAGTGAACTTACAGGTCTTGTGCAATAACTAGCTGTGGCATCCAAAGCCCCAAAATCATCTTATCCACAATCAATGTTTCTTAGACATATCAAAAACTATGGAATCTACAACTCACTATGTAACACCCCAATATTTCATTGTACATTATTTCATCAAAGTAATTCAATAACTTTTACTCCACGCAACACCGAGTTCAAGCACACCACGACTTACCAAACTAGCCATTCAAAAGAGGCTATGAATAGTATTAAGTAAATTTTGAACTTTATATAATACTTATAATTTTAGAATCCATGTTTTTAGTTTCTTATACATAATGAAAAAAAAAATTCATTTTTTTAGATAAAAGAAGTATTTTTTTAAAAATGCAATTTTACTGCCTTTTAATGGGGAACCCTTTTTAAATCCAATATTTGAAACTTTTATATCTTCAATTTGAAAAAATAAACTTCTTCTTCAGAATAGGGAAATAAGAATTTAGTTTTAATAAGTTTTTGGTGTTTTTCTTATAACATTCATATTTGGGTGAATAGTGAAAAATACTATATTTTAACTGAAAACAACCATTTTAATCAAAATAATTTGTAGTGTTAAATTATAAATTTTAATGGTTTGGAAGTATAAATAGATTATATTTTTACCATTTAATACAATGTTATTCATTGGAAATAATTTCACTTTGAAATTGAACATAAACAAGTATCAATCTTCTGTTATTTATTATTTCTTAAAAACATGCTTTTTTTACTTTTGACAATGAGAATTAATTTCAAATTAATAAAAGAAACTTCTATGTTTTTAATTTGGTAAAATAGACTTAATTTTTGAATTCATAATATCAAAATTATCTTTGGTTGAAATTTTGGTATTTTTCTGAAAACATTCAATTTTTGATGAATAGTGAAAACACTAAGTTATTGTTTAAAAATGACTTTTTATTTAAATAATTATTTATTTTATTTAAAAATTTTTAGGTAAAAATAGATACATAATTCCAATATATGTTCAATTTAATTCACTGGAGCCAGTTTATAATAATTTTAGATATATAAAAATTTTATTGAACTTTTTACCGTCTTTTACCCACCTCATAGGAGCATTTGTAAATTTACATAAAACATAATTTTACTGCTTCTGTGAGTTGAATTTCGAAAATCTAAGAGACACGGTTGCTATCAGTAAGTAAAATGTGGTTCAATGAGATGAAAATAATTTTTGGTGAAAAGTAACTTTTTACTTTTATTTACTATGGTTAAAAGTAAATAGGGCAATTAAGGGTAAAAATGATATTATTATTACCCTAACACATGTCCTAATACTATTAGATAAGTTTAATTCGACCAAAAACAACCTTAGTTATAAAATATGAACCTTTAGGTTCACTTGTATTAGATCAGAACATTTATTATTATTTAATTCAAAGAAGAGTTAAAAGAGTTAAAATCAAAGTTTAATAACTAAAAAAATTTAATATAGAGTTATACATAAGATAAATTCGACTATAGATATTCATTAGAAACATAAAAATATTTCCTACATAATGGTATTTTATTTATAATTTTTAAACATTAAATAATTAAATTTATATATGACATAATGATGATACAGTAATTACCTAATTAATAAAATATTAAAATAATTGATATTATAAATATCCAAATAAATTTAATTTGGGAATTTTTATGAATTAAACTAATTTTCGAGGTTAATATGACATGTTAGGGTTGGTTATATGAATTTTTTTTGAAGTAATAATGCTGTTATGAATTTAGAAAAAACGAAATACCAAATAGTGTCAAAATTGAAATAAAAGAGTTTTTAAAACAAATATTATATAATTAATTGATATTCTATTCATAAAAATATAAAGTTCAACCAAAAGACTTATATAATGATATTTGTATCATTAATGAACAACTTGGGGCTATCTTGGAAGTATAATTTATGTTTATTAACCATATAATATATAAATACAAAGAGACAAGGTAAATGTCAAACAATTTAACTAAGAGTTAAATCTAAAAGATAAGGTTAATATAGTGACCCAAACCTGTTTAAAAACTATTGGTTGAGTGGGTGTTGACCCATACCAACATTATACTTTAAATAATTCATTTTTGAGCCATTATAAACCGAAAATTATTTTATTATAAAATAATATTTCTAGTGTTTCCTAAGGTGCCTTCACCCCTCTTATAAAAGGGTACTCCCCCTTCTCTCTAATTCACAACTTAAAAGCCATTTGGATCAGAAAAACTCTGCACAAATACCCTCTAAACTGTCCTTATTTCATCCTAGAGGACTTCCTTTAGTCATAAATATAACCTAAGGAGCCCTTTTGATCAAATCAATAGGAATAACCCGAAGAAGAGGTAAATATTTCATCACCTCTTTCAGGTTCCTTTCTTCTTCCACTTCATCTTTCTTTGTTATTTCCATTATAAAATAATAAATCCAGTATATTATATAAACTATGATGTTATTATAAATATGGTACAATCATATTCATTATTCTATCCGTCCTTTGAATGACATGTCACCGTACGTGCGTACGTATGACTTACCGTCTCCACGTCGTGGTGTAATTGTTATTCAGTAAATTGTAATTTGGATGGGTTTAATATTGATATTTCATTGATGTAAATAATAAATATAACATGATAATGAATCTTTATATATGATATATCATCCAATTATATATTATTTTAATATCAAAAGAATGATATTTTCGCTCGTGTGTACGTACGGATTACCGTCTCCACGAACACGATGAGATTCATTCCCCATCACAATCAATTCAAGAATAATTTTCATTAGATGATTAAAAATAATTGTTAAAGACTTAATATCATTATAAATATGAATAAGATACATCCTATCCATAACAAACATTACTTATGTAACAAATCATATAAAGGAAAACAAATCATTTAACACCCGAAACGACGATAATACTAAGATATTATTAATAAAGCAATGTTAAAAGATCAAATATGTTATCATATTAATGTATATGATTATTGTATAATTTAATAACAATTATCTCAACATTATAAAGGATTATAACCTACCATATAACATGGAAAAAGTACAAGGTAAGGGTTAATTTCACAATCCCTTTATCATCCAAGGTTGTCTTTACGAAAGTATCTACTGGAACCTCTTTATCATCCACATCCATGTTTCTTAAAAATGTATTTCAAAACATTTTTACTATTTAATAGAAAATAGGGTAAATTAATTTTTACCCTTATTAGACCTTATATGTTTTTAAAGTAATCTTTCCGTTGATTTCCAAACAAGTTACTTTTTGACCTTTTCGGAAAAATTAAGGTACAAATTATTTTTTTAACTTTTACGGAGGGTGTGGCTATTTTTTGCCATTATAAAAACATCGAAGCTTCCCCTAACAGATTATAAGAATATTTTCAAAATAAATTTTTTATTTTATATTTATATGACTTTTAAATGATTTCAAAATAGTAAGAAATATTTCTCAAAAAAAGGTTTTGATTTCATCTATGTCAACATCCTTTGATAGATTTTAAGCTTATTTGAAGTTGATTTGTTATGATACAAAACATCTATATTGTATTGAAGTTTTTGTGATATGTTTGAAAATGGATGTGTTATTTTTATACCATTCATGGTTTATGGATAAATTATTGACATTTCGTATGCTAGTTTTAATACGTATGTTTATGTTATGTTTAATCCTTTTCATATAAAGAATGCATTGGACTTAGTAAGTGATGGGTAGAGCCCGTTATAACTCATTGATGGATCAGTAGGTATCATGAGACAAACTAGTGTCTTGGAACAAGTCATTTACAAAATATTATTTGTAGTCTTGGCACAAGGCCTTGACTATGTGATTAAGAAAATCTGGCATTATGCATTCCATCATTATGAAAGTGGCTATTGATATTGCATGTGATTATTCGACTAGTAGAATATCCATGTGAATAAGTAAATGGACTTATTTGATTTTATCTTTTCAATATTATTCTAAAGTTAAAGTTTAAAAGGGTTTTTTTAGTCTTATACATTGCCCTTAATGTTTATGCTTATTTGTGAAAGTTTCCGATATATTTTTATCCTTACTGAGCATCTGAGCTCACCCATTTCTATGTTTTATTTTTTCCAGGATGTGAAGAAGTATATTATGACAGACCTGTAGGGATAGTCTATGGGATATCAATGTTATCTATTGAAACAATGTGGTTGTAGTTTTCCATTTTTTGATGTAATTCAAACCGTATGAATGTATCTAGGACATCCAAGGCTACTAAACTAATTGGTATTTGGAGACTTGATCTTTTGTGATCTTGCCAATGAAACATTATAATGCATCAACTTTGGGCTTCTTGGGTCGGGGCGTTAGAGATGGTATCAAAGGAAGTTTAGTACAAACCTTGGAAACTATATTTAGGTAAACATTGATTAGAGCACATATCCCTAAGATAGAAATTGAGGATTAGTATAAAAGAACTTACTAAAATTTTGGTATTGTAGAGATTTTGTGAGTTTTCCAAGAAATACATCCCTGTCTGGATACGAGTAGGTAGAGGCATCTCAGGCATAGATATACCTAGGGGTAAAACTCAAAAACAGCACTTAGAGCTAGACTCAAATGAGAACTGGTTCACAACAATGGGCCTTACACCACTCTTGGTTACAACACTCCCTAGGGATATTCTTAGGATAATTCTCATTTTCTTTACAAACCATTATGAAGGGTTCATGAGTATATACTTCGTCATGGAAAACATTTTTTATGATTATAGATTATATCCATAAACTATTTAATTTACGTTAGGTATTTCACATGTTTGGAATTATTCATTACAATTCATAAACTGACCTAGTGTATGCCATCGTATAGAAATGGTGCCCAATAGAAGGAATGAGAACTCCAACAATATGTATGATCCAAAGAGTAAGAAGGGACATATATTTCACGGTATTAATCCAACATTTAGATGTTAAATATTCTCCCATGTATTCTCAACATATTAAGAAATAGTATCATGTGTTAATAAGATAAGTAAAAAATTGTCTAATTCCTATGGATTTGAAGGGATGTAAGAGGAGAAAAGGATGGAAGAGATAAAGATGGATAAAGAGAAGAGGGAAAAGAAGGATTTTACCATATGTGATAACTATGGAAATAATCAACTTGGTAAATGCTTGAAGGGAATGGGAGTTTGTTATAAGTGTGGAGAAAAAGGACACCATGTACGTGATTGCAGGGGTAAGAAAAAAGTTTCAAATGTACAATCGTTCATTAGCAAGGAGTTGGGACACTATGCGAATCAATATCCAAATCATCAGAGTATACCCTAAATGTTGCTATTGGATAATAACAAAGTTATGATGCAACCAAAGATGAAGAAGAATGATTAGATTTCTTACGCTTATATTAAAGTATTGTGTCATTTGAGTATTGTGTTAATGATATACATGTTATAAGAATTATAGAGTATAAAAGGATTGTACTATAGTATTATTCAATTAAAGACTTGAGATTGTGTAGATCCAAGAAAAGTGACTCAATATCAAGTTAAAGTTTTGGAAAATATATGGTTGGGAGAAAGATAAACCATAATATGGTTCTGATATTGAGGTAGTGATTTTGGAATAATACATGATTGATTTGGATAAATTATATTGGATATTCTTGACTACCTTGAAACTGATTAATGATTTGTATATTCCATCATTGTTGGAGTTTACAACATTTTTGGATAGATAGAGTATATCCAATATTTTATAAGGCATAAGGGAGCATGGATGTAATCAATAAGGTTTTATGGTAATTCTGAATATTGCAGTGTTTTAAAAGAATATATGATGAAGGTGTTCACATGTTTCTTCATGGAAAAAAGGATCTTCATTGTGTTTACCTTCCTTATAAATTTTGGACTGTGAGTTTTGACAGAATTATTTTGGATAAGATTAGTTTGAGATTATTTTTGGATTGCCATAAAAAGGACAACCCAGAGGTCATGCGAAAAATCGTCATGTCCGACAAGGCTGTGAGACTTGAACCCGCAACTAAAGAGCGACAAGGGTGTATCACCTACCAATGGCCTATGTGATGTCCTAGATTTAATAATGTAGTTTTTTAAAGGTCTGGTAGATGAATTATAAATACAGTTTTTTTGGAACCCTACACAAATAGGAAAAATAGAATATTTTTTTAAGTTCTATTATCTTTTAGAGTGAAAGATGAGTTTGTGTTACAAATTAGTTAAAGGATGGAACTCTACTTGTCAAGTATATATTTTTTTCTTCTCTTATTATATGAAGAAATTAATTCTTATACTTTAGTTAAGGGATCTTGAAACTAAAAATGTGTTATCCTAATACCTTATGTTTTGTTGAACCAATTATATTCCAAATCATCATATTTTGATGGATTTGAGGCCCTCAATTCTACAATTGTTTGTGACTGATGGCCTCAATCACTCCATATAAATATATTTTTTTCCTCCAATTATGTGTCTCTAATTTCCTCCAATGTTCTCCTAATCGAGATCATAATTTGGTGGTGAATTTGTTATTCCCCTTTTCCTCTTATTAAGACTAAATTTTATTAACCCAATTTCCGATGTGGGTTTTCCCAAAAAGGTATTTTCTATTTTCAAACATTATTTTAGAAAAACAATTTCAAATTGGAAGGATGCAATTTATTGAAGGAGGGAAGAATTTAGCACTCCCAAGGTTTCATAGTACATTATTTCTTCAAAGTAATTCAATAACTAGCACTACACGCAACACCGAGTTCAAGCACACCACGAATTACCAAACTGGCCGTTCAAAAGAGGTTATGAATAGTATTAACTAAATTTCAAACTTTATATAATACTTATAATTTTATAATCCATATTATTATTTTCTTATACATAATGAAAAAACAGATTCATTTTTTTCAGATAAAAGATGTATTTAAAAAATGATATTTTGCCGCTTTTTAATGGAAACCCTTTTTAAGTCCAATACTTGAAACTTTTAAATATTCAATTTGACAAAATAAACTTTTTCTTTAGAACCAGAACATAAGAACTTAGTTTTAATAAATTTTTGGTGTTTTTCTGATAAGTTTCATATTTGGGTGAATAGTGAAAAATACTATATTTTAACTGAAAAAAAACATTTTTAATCAAAATAATTTGTACTGTTAAATTATACGTTGTAATGTTTTAGAAGTATAAATAGATTATATTTTTATTATTTAATCCAATGTTATTAGTTGGAAATAATTTCACATTGAAATTGAACATAAATAAGTATCAATCTTTTGTTAGTTACTATTTCTTAAAAACACACTTTTTGGTTTTGACAACGGGAATTAATTTTAAATTAATAAATGAAACATATTTGTTTTGAATTTGGTAAAATAGAGTTAATTTTTTAATTCAGAAGATCAAAATTATCTTAGGGTGAAATTTTGGTATTTTTCTGAAAACTTTCAATTTTTGATGAATAGTGAAAAACACTGAGTTATTGTTTAAAACCGACTTTTTATTTAAATAATTATTTATTTTATTTAAATTTATTTTAGGTCAAAATAGATACATAATACATATATAAGTTCAATGTAATTCATTGGTGTGAGTTTATAATAATTTTAGATATATAAAGATTTTATTGAACTTTTTACCGTCTTTTACCCACCTCCTAGGAGCATTTGCAAATTTACATAAAAATTAATTTTACCACTTTTATGAGTTTAATTGAGAAAATCAAAGAGACATGTTAGGTTTCAGTAAGTAAAATGTGGTTCAACGAGATGAAAATATTTTTTTGGTGAATAGTAACTTTTTACTTTTATTTACCACAACTAAAAGTAAATAGGGTAATTAAGGGTAAAAATGATATTATCATTACCCTAACACATGTCCTAACTCTATTGGATAAGTTTAATTTGACCAAAAACAATATTAGGAATAAATATTATCCTTTAGTTCCCCTTGGATTAGATTAGGACATATATTATTATTTAATTCAAAGAAGAGTTAAAAGAGTTAAAATCAAAGTTTAATAACTAAAACATTTTTAATATAAGGTTATACATGAGATAAATTAGACTATAAATATTAATTATAAATCTAAAAAGATTTCTTACATAATGGTATTTTATTTATAATTTTTAGACATTAAATGATTAAATTTATTTATGAAAAAACAATGATCCAGTAATTACTTAATTAATGAAATATTAAAATATTTGATATTATAAATATCCAAATAAATGTAATTTGATACATTTTATGAATTCCAATAATTCTATTGGTTAATATGATATGTTAGTATTGGTTAGATGAATTTTTTTAAAATTAATAGTGTTGTTAGGAATTTAGAAAAAACAAAATAACAAATAGTGTCAAAATTGACATAAAAGTGTTTTTAAAACAAATATTATATTATTAATTGTTATTATATTCCTAAAAATATAAGGTTCAGATAAAAAAATTATATAATGATAGGTGTATCATTAATTAACCAATTGGGGTTCGCATGGAATTATATTGTAAGATTATTAACCATATAATATAAAAATACAAAAGAGACATGGTAAATGTCAAACTATTTAACTAAGAGTTAAATCTAAAATATAATGCTAATATAGTGACCCAAACCTCTCTAAAAACTATTTGTTGAGTAGTTTTACACCCATACCCACCTTATACTTTATATAATTCATTTTAGAGCCCTTAGAAACCGAAAATTATTTTATTATAAAATAATATTTCTAGCTTTTCCTAAGGTTCCCCTCACCACTCTTATAAAAGGGAACTCACCCTTCTCTCTAATTTATACCTTCAAAGCCATTTGTATTGGAAACAATATTCCCAAATATCCTCTCAACTATCCTACCTTTATCTTAGAGGCCTTCCTTTATTCTGAAATCCAATCTAAGGATCCCTTTTGATCGAATCAAAAGGAAGAACATGAAGAAGTGGTAAATATTTCATCACCTCTTTCAGGTTCTATTCTTTTTCCACTTCTTCTTTCTTTGTTGTTTCCATTAATTAATTATAAATCCAGTATATTCTATATACTGTGAATTTATTATAAATATTTTACAACCACATACATTATTGTATCCATCCTTTGAATGACATGTCACCATACGTGCGTACGTACGACTTACCGTCTCCACGTCGTGGTGTAATTGTTATTCAATACATTATTATTTGGATGGGTATAATAATGATATTTAATTGATTTAAATAATTAATATAAAATTATAATAATTCTGTATATATGATATATCATCCAATTATATATTATTTTAATATCAAAAGAATGACATTGTCGCTCGTGCGTACATACGGATTACCGTCTCCACGAACGCATTGAGATTCATTCCCCATCATAATCCATTCAAGACTAATTTCCATTAGATGATTAAGAATAATGTTTAAAGACTTAATATCATTCTTAATATGAATAATATACATCCTATACATAACAAACATTACTTATGTAACAAATCATATAAAGGAAAATGAATCGGTTAACACCCGAAATGGCGATAATTCCAAGATATTATTAACAAATAAATGTTAAAAGATCATATATGATATCATATTAATGTATATGATTATTGTATAATTTAATAATTATTATTTCACCATTATAAAAGAGGTTAACCTACATTTGACCAAGGAAAATTACAAGGTAAGGGTTAATTTCACAATCTCTTTTTTATCCGAGGTTGTTTTTACGAAAGTATCTACGAGGACCTCTTTATCATCGACATCCATGTTTCTTAAAAATGTTTTTCAAAACATATTTAATATTTAATAGACAATTGGGTAAAGTAATTTATACCATTATTTGACCTTATATGTTTTGAATGGAATCTTTCCGTCGTTTTCCAAACAAGGTACTTTATGACCTTTTCAACAAAATTTAGGTAAGAATATTTTTTTTAACTTATACGGTGGGTGAGACTATTTTCCGCCGTTATAACAATGTCGAAGCTTTCCTTACCAGATTATAAGAATATTTTCAAAATAAATGTTTTATTTTATAGTTATATGACTTTTAAATGATTTCAAAATAGTAAGAGATATTTCTTTAAAAAAAGGTTTCGATTTCATCTATTTCAACATCTTTTGATAGATTTTAATCTTATTTGATGTTGATTTATTATGATACAAAACTTTCATATTGTATTGAAGGTTTTTTGATATGTTTGACTATGGATGTGTTATTTTTATACCATTCATGGTTTATGGATAAAGTATTTTGATTTCATATTCTAGTTTTAATACGAATGTTTATGTTATTTTTAAAAAATTTCATATGAGGAATGCATTGGACATGGTAAGTGACGGGTGGAGACCGCTATAGCTCCTCGATTAATCGGTAGGTCTAATGAGACAAACTAGTGTCTTGGCAAAATGCCTTGAAAAAATATTATTTTTAGTATTGGCACAATGCCTTGACTATTTAGTTATGAAAGTCTGGCATTATGCATTCCATCATTATGAAAGTAGAAATTGATATTGCATGTGATTATTTGACTAGTAGAATATCCATGTGAATATGTAAATGGAATTATTTGATTTCATCTTTTCCATATTATGTTGAAGTTCAAGTTTAAAAGGCTTTTGTTTTAGTCTTATACATTGCATTAAATGTTTATGCTTATTTATGAAAGTTTCTACTATATTGTTATCCTTACTGAGCATTTGAGATCACCTCTTTCAATGTTTTATTTTTCCCAGGATGCGAATAAGTATATTATGACTGACATGCTAGGATAGTCTATGGGATATCAGTGTTGTCCATGGAAACAATATTTTTGTAGTTTTCTATTTTATGATGTAATGTAAACCTTATGAATGTATCTAGATAGTACTTCCAAGGCTACTATACTAATAGTTATTTTGAGACTTGATATTTTGTGATCATGCCAATGAAACATAACTGTAATGACCCAATGTTTTTTAATGGAAAATTCCCTTCTTATATTTGTGTTATAAAAACACAAAATAATGAACTAATAAGTGATAATTGACCTTTAAACATAAGCTTTTCACACCTATGTTTGGAATTTTTAAAATCCGACATACATGGTTGTGTTCAAGATGATTTTTAGAGTATAATGAAACAAAAATAATTTTTGGTGAATAGTAGCGTACCCTTAAGAATAGTAACATACCCTTATGAATATTAATATGACCCTTATTAATAGTAAATCATCCAACATAATATTAACATTACCTATGAATAATAAAATAAAATTTAGACATCTTAGAAAGTGACAATTTGACCTTAGTAAACGTTTTTGGTATTTTATATGTCATAAATAATTAATTATAATTAATTAATTAATTTAAAAGAATATTTATTTCCATAAAATGTATTCATATATTATTGAATCAATGTCTAATAGTTTTTATATAATTTTATAAGACCCTGTGTAATATTTGAAAGAACTATAAAATCATTTTTAATCTTAAAAACTCTTTTTTTAAGTAAATTATGATTTTAATTAAATATTAAATTAATAATATTTAGAAAATTATTTTTGAAAAATGGACTTCATTTTTTGATTCTACACGTCGAAAAATGGTTGTGGTAATGTTTTGGGATTTTTCTGAGATACTTGAATTTTTGGTGAATAGTAAAATACATTAATTTACCGAATAAATACATTATAATTAAAACCCACTATTCCTAACATCACAAGTGATGTAAGAACCCAAATATCAAACTCAAATGCCATATTTACTGTTCTTGGTCACTCAAGACTCACTAGTCCTTGTCTTAAGGGAAATTAATAAACTAATGAATTTTATATTAAGGAAACCCCTCTCCCCTCCACTATAAAAGCCACCCTTCACTCCCTCATTTCCTCACACCTCTCAAGCTCCAAGACTTCTCTAAAATCTGCCCAAAAATCTTAACTAGCCCCTCCCCCACGTCCAAAAGCTGTTGTTCTCATCAAAATACCAAGATTATCTTCTTTAAGGAGGATCTCAAGAGGAAGATTTAAGAGATAATTTCTCTCCCTCTTCTCCTTTAATTTCCTTTCAAGTTCATGTTCATTTCTTGGTCTCTCCCCACCTATAATCATATAAATTGTATTTTAACTCCAGTATTATACATATACTGTAATTTTATGATTATAATGGGATATTATATCATCCAACCCCTTTCCCTCTTCCTTTTATTTTATTATAGAGAACATTGTTCGTGAGGTGTTAATTTATCACCTTCAAGAACAACATGCCTTCTTCTTCCATTTATACCTTCAGATCTGGTCATGAAACCATTTTTATGGTTGATCCAGAATATGTTATGTGTATTATGTTCTATTTAAAGTTCTGGAAATAACCTATGGACATATTACTAAGTGATAAGTTAAAACAAGTTCGTTGTCATCCAAAAACCGCCCAAATTGACCCAAATGACCATCATTTAATTCTTATCTAATGATTCATCTACATGGATCTAATGTAATTAATTATAAAATTATTCAAGATCCTGTAATATAATTAATTAAATTTAATTTCATTTCTGGATGTTTACTCATGTTCTACCCAAACTTCAATTTAAAAATACAAGTGAACCACCCAAGAAAAACCATAAAAACGAACATCCCCGAACAATGTTTTTAAACTCTATAAGTCATCCAAAGGAACATAATATGATATAATGAAACCATAATGAACCCTATTAATGTAAAAATGGTTCTGGATTTCTAATTAATGAATATAATGTCATTATACAGGACATTAAGGAGAAGGAAGCATTCGGGTACAAGGTAAGGGGAAATCTCGAACCCAATTTTCTTCCTTCGGGTTCTCCCACTTTCACTCCATTTTTGATATGTTTACTCCTTAAAGATAATTTTTTCATAATTATATTACCTTATCTTGGATATAAATGTTTCCTAAAAATTTTTATGTCAATCAAAATGTTTTCCAAAAGAACTTTTCCTTTAAGAATTCACCTTTTACCTCTCATTCAAGGTTGATGGTTCTTGTATCAAGTATGTTGTTCCATCTTTCTTTTGGGAACCCAAAGTTTATGAAAGTGTTATTATTAGATGAAAATCATTCCTTTTCATGGGTTAGTTTTGTTCATTTATATTATATGTTCATTGTGGCATTCATGATAAATGATAATGTTATGATGTGACGGGTGCGCCCAGAATTATATAGCTCAATATGAAAGTTTAAATGTGATGGGTGCACCCGGAATTATACAGCGCTCCAATGCATTGGGTAAAGTGATTAATCTCATGATTAAATGTGAAATGATGTGTGGACAAGATTATAGCTTGGTTCACAAGTATGCGTGGTAGTTAACCACTAAGACATGATGTTTCATTTTTATGCATTGCCACATTTCAAGTCTATTATTTATTCTCCTCTCATGTTCATGATATTTTTCCTATGTTATGATTATCCTCACCCCATGATATATTGTTTTTATCTATCCTCTTACTGGTCTTTTAGCTCACCCCTTTTTATTTATATCCTCAGGTGGCTACATGTACTAAGGATAGGACAAGTACCAATAAGAAGCTATAGAAGAAGAAATTAAATGAATGTTTATGTTTGATGTTGTATTTGTTAGGTATGGTCCTAGTTTTCCCAGGACACTAAACCTTTGGATCCTCTAATTATAATACTATTATGTTGTTTATCTTTAAAATTATGTAATATTAATGTAAGAAACGTTCGGGTCTCTATAGTTGGTATCAGAGGAAAGGTTTAGTTAATTTGGGAATTAGGATTAGTGAACCCAAGAGAAAACCTATAGTATGAGACTAAGTAAAAATATGCACACAAGAATATTTACATAGGGATACCATATGTTATGATTTGGTATAATTGTTTAAATGAATAATTTATTCATGACTTGTTTACTTATGTTTTGTTCTAACCTTTTCTATTTTAGAAAATGGTGGGAACCAGGAGAAATCAGGCCAACAACTCATGCGAGGGCCAATGCAACAATTGCCTGAATGACATCCCCAATTATTTGGGAGGTGGAGTTCAAAACTTCAGGGCGATGCTTACCCAATTATCTCAGGTTATGAATAATAACCATAATATTGGGGAACATCCTCCTTCACTGAAGAGGGAGAAACTAGATATCGAATTTTTTATGCGGCAACGACCATCGACATTTTGTGGATCTTCCGATCCACTAGTTGAGGAACAGTGGGTCAACTCCATGGAGAAGATATTTTTTTTCCTTCACTGTTCTGAGACGGAGAAGGTGACTCTAGCCGTTTATCATCTAGATGGAGAAGCTGATCAATGGTGGTCTTTGATTAAGAACACCAAGCCAAGGGAGAAAATTGAAAAGATGTAATGGGAAGACTTTAAGATAATGTTTCTTAACATGTATTTCCCAATAACTCTTCACAAGAATATGGAGAGAGAATTCATAGAGATCAAGCAAAAAGAAGTATAATCTGCCACAACCTATGAAGCTAATTTCACAGGGCTTGAAAGGTACGCTTCGGGTTTTGTTATAAAAAATGATAACAAAATTGATAGATTCTTTAGTAGATTAAAACCACACCTTCGAAAGGATCTTGCAATTCGAGACTTTGGGAGTTATGAAGAAGTTTTTTGGTGTGCTATCAAATTGGAGATAGAGTTTGGAGAATGGTCCCATGGCTATGGGGATAATAAATGAAAAATGTACTTTCAGGCCAGTGGATCTAGTGACAAAGGTGGGAAGAAAAATCAACGACCCACATGCCAAAAATTTGGAAAGTTGCATCATGGGAACTTCTTAAAAGGGATGGGGAAATGCTTCAAGTTTGGGAAAGAAGGACACCATGCTCAAGAGTGTCATAAAGACATGAAAAGTAAGGAGAATATAGCCGATGAAAGGAGATAACCACTCATGGTTCAATGCTACAACTATAAAGAGCTAGGGCACTATGCAAACCAGTTCACTAAACCTTGAGTTCTCGAGGGTAATCAGCGTTAGGAGCCACCAAAGCCAAAGGAACAAGGGAAGACTTATTCCATCACAACTGTGGAGGTGGATCATGATAATGAATTCGTACAAGTTACACTTCCTATTCACTCAATAATGGAAAAAGTCTTATTTGATTCAGGTTCTATGCATTCCTTTATATCTTGCAAGTTTTCTATAACTATTGAATCAAAGCCCCAAAACCTTGAAGTAGAGATATCTATAAAAATACCAAGTGGTGAAATCATTACAACCCAAGTGTTGGACTCTTATCCTATTGGCGTATGTGGGAAGATTCTTCTAGAAAATATTTTAATACTTCCCTTGGTGGAATTCGACGCTATAATGGGAATGGAATGGCTCCCGTCATATAGAGTGCATATCAATTGTTGGGAAAAGGAAATATATTTTCATATTCCGAACCATACCAAGCTCCTTTACAAATTCAAGGAAGATCATGAATCTCCTTTGAAAAATCTTTTAATGGCGTGGGTGTTGATTCCCTTTGAAGAAGAATACCTCACCCAAATGGTTGGGTCGAAGCAAAGTTCCAACCTTGAGGAAATGCCCATCATGAGGGAATATGGAGATGTATTTCCCGAAGAGTTACCCGGAATTCTCCCGGATCGTGAGGTAGAGTTCTCAATTGAACTCATACCCGGAGCTACTCTTATCTCGAAGTGCCCCTATAGGATGGATCCTATCAAACTGGATGAGTTAATGAAGTAGTTGCAAGAGCATCTGGACAAAGGGTTCATACGCCCTAGTACATCACCATGGAACTATACAGCTGTGTATCGATTATTGGAAACTTAACAAGATCACCATAAAGATCAAGTGTCATCTCCCAAGGATTAATGACTTGTTCGATCAGTTAAGAGGAGCTCAATACTTCTCAAAGGTGGATCTTTGTTCTGGATATCATCAGGTAAAGGTGAAGAAGGAAGATATTCAGAAGACTGCCTTCCGTACAAGGTATGGGCACTATGAGTTTTTTGTGATGCCCTTCGGACTTACTAATTCCCCTGAAATCTTCATGGATTTGATGAATAGAGTGTTTAGACATTACCTAGAAAAATTTGGGGTAGTGTTTATCGATGATATTATCATCTACTCCAAGAGTAAGGAGGAATATGAAAGACATATAAGACTTGTGTTGGTGACATTGAGAAAGGAGAAGTTGTACGCCAAGTTCAGAAAGTGTGACTTTTGGATGAATCAAGTCACGTTTTTGGGACATGTGATAAAAAGTGAGGGAATTTCTGTGGATCCTTCAAAGATAAAGGCGATTGAGGAATGGCCCAGGCCCTCTAGTGTCAGAAAAATCCATAGTTTTCTTGGATTAGCTGGGTAATACCGATGTTTTGTGAGAAACTTCTCACGATTGTCAAGCCCGATAACTAAGTTAATAAGGAAAGGGGTAAAGTATGTCGGGACAGAAGAATGTGAGGTAAGCTTCAAGGAGCTAAAGAGAAGGCTGGTCACTGCACATGTACTCGCACTACCGAAAATTGGAGAAAGTTTTGTGATATACAGTGATGCTTAAAATAAAGGCTTGGGTTGTATACTCATTCAAAATGATAATGTGATAGCCCACGCCTCACGATAGTTGTAGATCCATGAGAAGAACTACCCGACGCATGATCTAGAGTTGGAAGCCGTGATTTTTGCCTTGAAAATCTTGCGGCACTACCTTAATGGTGAGAAGTGTGACATATACACCGACCACAAGAGCATAAGGTATATATTCACACAAAAGGAGCTCAGCATGCGTCAAAGGAGATGGTTAGAGTTAATAAAGGATTACGATTTCTCTATTCACTATCATCCTAGAACGGAAAACAAGGTAGCTGATGCTCTAAGAAGAAAAGAACCTGCTACTCTATCCATGTTGCAGATTGAGAAAGACCCTATCTTCTTGGATATGCAAAGAATGGATTTGGAAATCATAAGGGCAGGGGATACATCCTACCTTGCCCAAATGATTACGCAACCATCCATCCAAGAGAAGATTAAGGAAGCACAAAGGGATGATGTGGAGATAGAAAAGAGGGTGAATGGAGTAAAGGAAGGGAAGCTGCAAGAGTTCCATATCGACGATGATGGTGTGATTTGGTTTGGAATGTGGCTTTGTGTGCCTTCATCACCTGGGATAAAGAAGGAGCTATTGGATAATGCACATAGCTCAAATTTCTCTATCCATCCTGGGAGTACCAAGATGTACCGTGATCTCACAGAACACTTCTGGTGGGATAACATGAAGAAGGAGATTTCAGAATATATATCAAGGTGCCTGGTATGTCAGCAAGTTAAAGCTGAGCAAAAAAAGTCCAAGGGTATGATGCAGACATTTCCTATACCCACGTGGAAATGGGAAAATGTTACTATGGACTTTGTCACAAGTCTCCCGAAGACATCAAAGGGAAATAATGTGATATGGGTTGTGGTTGACCGACTCACCAAGACTGCCCATTTTATTGCAATTCGGGAAGACCTCTCACGTGAACAACTTGCAAATATATATGTGAAGGAAGTGGTGAGACTGCATGGTGTTCCACTCTCAATTGTATCTGACCGTGATCCAAGGTTCACATCTAAATTCTGGAGGAGCCTTCAACATTCGTTGAGTTCTGAATTAAATTTCAGCATGACCTATCACCCCCAAACTGATGGCCAGTCTGAAAGGACTATTTAGATTCTTGAAGATATGCTAAGATCCTGATCTCTATAATTCAAAGGTGGTTGGGATCAGCATCTCCCATTGGTTCAATTATCATACAATAATAGCTCCCACTCGAGTATTCAGATGGCTCCATATGAATCTATTTATGGAAAGCGATGTAGAACTCCAACCTGTTGGAATGAAGTTGGAGAAAGAAAGCTACTTGGACCCGATCTTGTTCAAGAGATGACAGAGAAAGTTCAAGTCATCCAGAAACACATCAAAGCTGCTCAAAGTTAGCAAAAGATCTTAGCAGACAACCATCAAAGGGACCTGGAGTTTGATGTTGGAGATAAAGTCTTCGTTCGAATATCTCCAGGGAAGAGAGTCATGCGATTCAGGAAGAAATGGAATCTAAGACCAAGGTATATTGTCCCCTTTGAGATCTTTGACCGTATAGGATCTGTGGCTTATCGTCTAGCACTTCCACTAAATATGGCTCAAGTTCATGATTTGTTTCATGTATCACTACAGAGGAAGTACATACCAGACCGCTCACATGTACTAAACTCAGAGGTGGTGCAGTTGGAAGATGATCTATCCTATGAGGAGCAGCCAGTCAAGATTCTGGATCGGAGAGAGAAGGTTCTACGCAACAAGGCAATCCATCTTGCTAAAGTGTTTTGTAGGAACCATAAGTTTGAGGAAACAACTTGGGAACCAGAAGAGGAAATGAAGGAGAAGTACCCTCACCTGTTTGTGTAAAGTGAAATTTCAGTGGCGAAATTTCTTAAGGGGGGAAGAATGTAACGACCCAATGTTTTTCAATGGAAAATTCCCTTTTTATATTTATGTCATAAAAACACAAAATAATGAACTACTATGTGATAATTGACCTTTAAACATAAGTTTTTCACTCCTATGTTTGGAATTTTTAAAATCCGACATTCACAGTTGTGTTCAAGATGATTTTTGGAGTCTAATGAAACAAAAATATTTTTTGGTGAATAGTAATGTACCCTTAGGAATAGTAACATACCCTTATGAATAGTAATATAACTCTTATGAATAGTAAATCATCCCACATAAGAGTAACATTACCTATGAATAATAAAATAAAATTTATACATCTTAGAAAGTGACAATTTGACCTTAGTAAACGTTTTTGGTATTTTATAAGTCATAAATAATTAATTATAATTAATTAATTAATTTAAAAGAATATTTATTTCCCTAAAATGTATTCATAAATTGTTGAATCAATTTCTTACAGTTTTTAGTTAATTTTATAAGAACCTGCGTAATTTTTGAAAGAACTATAAAATCAGTTTTAATCTTAAAAACTATTTTTTAAGTAAATTATAATTATAATTAAATATTAAATTAATAATATTTAGAAAATTATTTTTGAAAAATGGACATCATTTCTGGATTCTACATGTTGAAAAATGGTTGGGGTAAATTTTTGGGATTTTTCTGAGATACATGAATTTTTGGTGAATAGTAAAATACATTAATTTACCGAATAAATACAATACAATTAAAACCCATTATTCCTGACATCACAAGTGATGTAAGCACCCAAATCTCGGACTCACATGCCTTATTTACTGTTCTTGGTCATTCAAGGCTCACTATTCCTTGTCTTAGGGGAAATTAATAAACTAATGAATTTTATATTAAGGAAACCCCTCTCCCCTCAACTATAAAAGCCACCCTTCACTCCCTCATTTCCTCACACCTCTCAAGCTCCAAACCTTATCTAAATTCTGCCCAAAAATCTTCCCTAGCCCTTCCCCCGCATCCAAAAGCTTCTGGTCTCATCAAAAGACCAAGACTAGCTTCTTTAAGGAGGATCTCAAGAGGAATATTTAACAGGTAATTTCTCTCCCTCTTCTCCTTTAATTTCCTTTCAAGTTCAAGTTCATTTCTTGATCTCTCCCCACCTATCTTCATCAAAAATGTATTGTAACTCTATTGTTATACATATACTATAATTTTATTATTATAATGAGATATTATATCATCCAACCCCCTTTCTCTCTGCCTTTTATTTTATTAAAGAGAACGTTGTTCGTGAGGTGTTAATTTATCACCTTCAAGAACTACATGCCTTCTTCTTCCATTTATACCTTCAGATATGGTCATGAAACCATTTTTATGGTTGAAACAGAATATATTTTGTGTATTATGTTCTATTTAATGTTCTGGAAATAACCAATGGACATATTACTAAGTGATAAGTTAAAACAAGTTCGTTGTGAACCAAAAACCGCCCAAATTGACCCAAATAACCATCATTTAATTCTTATCTAATGATTCATCCACATGGATATAATGTAATTCATTATACAATTATTCAACCTCCTGTAATATAATTAATTACATGTAATTTCATTTCTAGATGTTTACTCATGTTCTACCCAAACATCAATTTAAAAGTACAAGTGAACCACCCAAGAAAAACCATAAAAACGAACATCGTCGAACAATGTTTTTAAACTCTATAAGACATCCAAAGGAACATAATATGACATAATGAAACAAAAATGAACCCTATTAATGTACACATGGTTCTGGATTTCTAATTAATGAATATAATGTCATTATACAGGACATTAAAGAGAAGAAAGCATTCAGGTACAAGGTAAGGGGAAATCTCGAACCCAATTTTCTTCCTTCGGGTTCTCCCTATTTCACTCCATTTTTGATATGGTCACTCCTTAAAGATCATTTTATCATCATTATATTACCTTTTCTGGGATATAAATGTTTCTTGCTAAAGTTTATTTCAATCAAAATGTTTTTCAAAAGAACTCTTCCTTTAAGAATTCACCTTTTACCTCTCATTCAAGGTTGATGGTTCTTGTATCAAGTATGTTGTTCCCTCTTTCTTTTTGGAACCCAAAGTTTATGAAAGTGTTCTTATGAGATGAAACACATTCCTTTTAATGGGTTAGTTATTTTCATTTATGTTATATGTTCATTGTGGAATGCATGATAAATGATAATTTTATGATGTAACGGGTGCGCCCGAAATTATATAGCGCAATATGAAAGTTTAAATGTGACGGGTGCACCCAAAATTATACATCGCTCCAATGCATTGGGTAAAGTGATGAATCTCATGAGAAAATGTGAAATGATGTGTGAACAATATTATATCTTGGTTCACAAATATTTGTGTTAGTTAACCACTGAGACCTGATGTTTAATTTTTATGCATTGCCACATTTAAAGTCTATTATTTATGCTCCTCTCATGTTCATGATCTTTTGCCTATGTTATCATTATGCTCACCCCATGATATATTGTTCTTATCTATCCTCTTACTGGGATTTTATCTCAACCCTTTTTATATATATCCTTATGTGGATACATGTAATAAGGATAGGATAAGTGCTAATAAGAAGCTATAGAAGAATAAATTAAATGAATGTTTATGCTTGATATTGTATTTGTTCTGTATGGTCCTAGTTTGACCAAGACACTAAACCTTTGGATCCTCTAAGTGTAATACTATTATGTTTTTTATCTTTGAAATGATGTAATAGTAATGTAAGAAATGTCCGAGTCTCTATAGTAATAATGCACCGACTCTGGGATTCTAGGGTCAGGGCATTACACACTAGTTCATCCAACTGACACATGTCCGTAACTTCAAGAGGATAAATTTGATTCATCTAGACTAATGGATCTCAATATAACATATGCTCAGTGGAACCCCAACCCTCAACAATCAGGTTAGTTCATTATAAACTTCAACCAACCTCACTCTGAGCCCTTTTCTTCTTTTTATAACCAAGGCCTGAGGTATAGTAATCCAATCTCTCATCCCCCTCAATTCACTCCTCAAAACCCAAACTAGTTTCAATACGGTCAAGGTGTTGGTAACTTCCAACAACCTTATCCTTTTGTTCCTCAACAACAAAGGAGAAATCCTCCTCCTCCTCCTCCAAGATTCCACTATCCTAATGAGCCTTTCCAATTCCCAAAACAATAAAATCATTTTACCAAGAACCAAAATCAAGGCAATCCCAATTCAGGACAGGCCTCTTCTTCCAAGCAACCATGAGAAAGTGCAGTTGAAGATCTTACCTCCTTCACCCATTCTAGCCTAATAAACATTGAAACTCAAATTGGTCAACTTTCATACCACCTAAGATAGCAAAAAAAAAATTATTCCTAACTCCCAACTCAACCATTACTCAACCCCAATGTTAATGTAAGTGTAATTGCACTTATATCAGGAAAACAAATTGATATGCCTCAAGATAAGTCCTCCAACACTCATTTTAATGTTGACCTAGAAAATGAAAAGAAAAGGAAAAAATAAAAGGAACCTGAAACCATTCCCTCACCTCCTTCTATTCCACTTAGAAACCCAATTCCTTTTACTCAAGCCATTTTTGAGACAAAGAAGTCATTTGAACCCAATCCTAAAATGCTCGACATGTTTAGACATGTTGAAGTGAACATTCCCCTCGTAGATTCCATTAAAAAAATTCCTAAGTATACCATGTTTCTCAAGGAGTTGTGTACTCATAAGAGGCAACTTAGGACCTTTGAAAATGTTTCCACCCAATAAGTTATTCCTATAATGTACAAATATCCAGGGACCTTTATGGTTCCATGCCAAATTGGAAGTTCAAACTTTGATGATACAATCATAGACCTAGGAGGAGCATTTAATATCATTCCCAAATCCATCTTATCCAACCATGGTCTAGGTCCCTTACATCCAACGGGTTTTGTCATTCAATTAGCCAATAAAAGTACAACCAGTCCTGAGGGAATAATTGAGGATGTCCTTGTTTGTGTGAATGATATTATCTTCCCTGTTGATTTCTATGTCATTAACAAGGAAGGTGAGACAAACTCTTCTCGATCTCCCCTAATTCTAGGAATACCATTCCCCATGATTTCTAGAACTAATATTGATATACATTCAGGCATCTTATCCATGGAATTTGGTGACCAACTGGTCAAGTTCAACATTTTCCAATCCATGTGATACCCATATGAGGATCACTCTACATTCTCAATCCATGCTTCTGAGGACACTTCAAAGAGTCAATTGAACCCCAATACATCATGTACTTCATGTTATAATGATAACGGATCTTATGAAATATACACCATGATTAACTAATTTATAAATGGTGAAGTTTATGTGGACCTCTCATTCATAGACTCCATCAATATAGTGGAACTTGAAAAATCTCTTGAATCCCACATCAACTCTGATCTCTACTGCTCCACCTTAAACAATATTAAGGAAAATGTATTTAAAGAAACTTAAGTCCCTTCCTCCAATACTAAGTTGTCTAACCCACAAATGAAAGATGAGACTGATCTGAAAACTCTTTTTAATCACATGAAATATGCATTCTTTTTCCATGATCACTCTTATCCTATCATTATCTCTGCTTAACTTATTGAAACTGAGGAGTCCAAACTTGTTCAAGTGTTAGAGGAAAAAATAGGCCTTACGTTGGACCCCAGATAACATACCAGGAATCAACCCCACTCTTTGCATGAATCACATCTATCTTGAGGAATCATAAAGACCAATTAGACAACCACAATGAATACTCAATACACTCATAATTGAGGTAGTAAGGGAATAGATCACCATGCTTATTCATGCTGGTATTATCAACTCAATTTTTGATAATGATGGGTTAGTCCAATTCACGTTTTACCTAAAAAGGGTGGGATAACTGTTGTCACAAATGAAAATGGTGAGGTAGTCACAACTCGAGTAAATAACAAATACAGTGTGTGCATTGACTACCAAAAATTGAATGTTGAAACATGAAGACATCACTACCTGTTTAATTCCTTGATCAGATGCTAGAACAATTAGCAGAAAAGTCGCACTATTTCTTTCTTGATGGATACATCAATTACTTTAGAATCCCAATCGCACCTCAGGACCATGAAAAGACTACTTTCACATGCCACTTTGGAACATTTGAATATAGAAGAATGAATTTTGGCCTTTGTAATGCTTCTGAAACATTCCAGGGTGTATGATGATTATCTTTTCTGAAATCATTGAACAGTGCATGGAAGAATTCAGGGATTAATTTTCCATTTATGGTGATTCATTTGAATCTTGCTTGAATTCACACTCCTTATTCTTCCAAAAGTGTGTCAAGTGTAACCCTGTGTTAATTATGAAAAATTTCACTTCATGGTTGCAAATGGGATTGTTCTAGGGAACATAGTTTCAAAAGAGGGTATTGAAGTTGATACTACCAAAATTGAAGTTTTCCAATCACTTTTTGAACCCATCTCTATTTGAGACATCCATTCATTCCTCAGTTATGCCGATTTCTATCAGTGAGTCATCCATAACATTAGTAGAATTTTTCTCCCACACACTTGGTTTCTCCAAAATGATTCCACTTTCCATTTTGATGAGGTTTTCAAGAGAGCCTTCATCGAACTCAAACTACTCTTACATATGACCTAATAATCCAACCCTCAGATTGGTCCTTTCCTTTTGAGTTGATGTGTGATGCTTTTGATATAGCTGTTGGGGATTTTCTTGGTCAAAGAAGAGAAAAAATTCCTCGTGTCATCTATTATGCCTCAAAAACATTGGATGAAACTCAATCTCACTACACTGTGACTGAAAAGGAACTTTTAGAAGTGGATCTTTCCTTAGATAAATTCCGGCCCTATCTCTTATGTGCCAAAATCATCATCTTCACAGGCCATTCTGCTATAAATTTCTTACTCAAGAAAAATTATTCCAAACCAAGGATAATAAGATTGATCCTAATTCTCCAAGAGTTTGACCTTGAAATCAAATATAGACCACGAAAAGAAAACCTTATAGCTGATCACATGAGTAGAATTTGTAATTATTTTCGTTCTAAAATAATTTATCCAGAATTTCCAACTGATAACCTTTCATCTCTCACTCCAAAAATACCATGGTATGCCCCAACTGTAAATTACTTGGTTTCTGGTGTTTTCTTGAAAATTTTTCAAAAGAAAAAAAATTAAAGTTGAAAAGTGATTCAAAATTCTATTTTTGGAAAGATAATAAACTTTGGAAAGCTAGGGCAGACATTGAAATTAATATATTTGTTGATGAAAATAACTATTCTTCTATCTTTGAATTCTGTCACTCAATGCTTGGTGGTGGACACTTTGGACCACAAAGGACCTCCCGGAAGGTCCCAGACTTGAGATTATTTTGGCCTTCACTATTCAAGGACTTACATGAGTTCTGTTAATCATGTCCCACTTGCCAAAATTTTGGCACAATTTCCAAGAGAAATGAAATGCCCCAAAAGCCTTTAATTTTTTGTGTGATCTTCAATGTTTGGGGCATCAATTTCATGGGACCATTCTCACCTTCCAAAGTATAATCATATATTATTCTTTCGATTGATTATATTTCTAGGTGGTTCGAGGCCACACCCACTAGAAAGGATGATTCACATACAGTTAGTGAGTTCATAAAGGCACACATCTTCCACATATTTGGCACACCACGTGCCTTGATAATTAACTTAGGAACCCATTTTTGTTATAAAACCATGGAATCTCTTTTGAAAAAGAATGGTGGTGTACATAAAACATCAACTGAATATAAACCCCAAACAAATAGCATGGCTGAACTTTCTAATAGAGAAGTTAAAAGAGTTCTTGAGTGAATTGTAAAACCCACCAGATAAGACTGGCCTGAAAGACTTGGTGAAGCACTTTGGGCTTATCAAACTACCTATAAAACACCCATTGGGATGTATCCTTTTAGGATAGTATTTAGTAAAGCATGTCATTTAATATTGGAAATCCTACATAATCCTTTTTGGGATGTGAAAACCTGTAATTTTGATTGTGAAAAATCTGGTGAAGAAATATTTTTTCAATTGGCTGAACTGGAGGAGCTTCGACTTGATTCATTTGAGAATTCCAATCTGTACAAGGAAAAGGATAAGATACTCCATGATAAATACATCCTAATAAAGGTATTCCATGAAGGTAAATAGGTATGTCTTTTTAATTCTTGATTTTTGCTTCACCCAAGTAAGCTTAATTCTCATTGGGAAGTTCCTTTTGTTATTACTAATGTTT
The DNA here is from genome assembly GCA_963277665.1 of Viscum album. NCBI lineage: Eukaryota > Viridiplantae > Streptophyta > Magnoliopsida > Santalales > Viscaceae > Viscum > Viscum album. The sequence continues at coordinate 2,099,685,928 of OY728130.1, read as the reverse complement.
ACCCATTTGGTGCAGTGCAATTTGAAGACCCCTCTTCAAACAGGACATTCACAGTTAATGAAAATCAGTTAAAGCATCACCCTGAGAGGACTCACAATCTTGGAACAACATTGACTTCCATCGAATCCCCAACTTCTGTAGTGGACCCACCATTGGATGGAGATGGCAACCCACCACATCCAAACCAGGGGGAACCTCTTTCCCTTTACCTCCCCTTCTCTCTCTTTATCTCTCTTCTTCCTCCCTCATTCTCATTTTGTTTTTTTACCACTTTACTCAACACATTTTTATTTACTCTTTCTATTTTTTGTGGGTGTGTAATTTTAAAAAAAAACCTAAAAAACAAAAAACCTAAAAAATTAAAAAAATGAAAAAACAAGAGTCATACTTACTCACCTTCCAATTTTCAAATTTTGTCCAACCATTTTTTGGAGTCAAAATACATGGTTTCATCTAAATTTGATTGTGTTTTCATCATTTATTTGGATAAAGAATATTGTGTCAAAACCAATAAATTTTTAATGCTCACTTTTTCATTCAGAAAATGATTTTCCCCAACCATGAGTAATAATATTATCTTTCATGCCAAGGCTACCTATGGCCATATTTTCAAAATGTGTGTTTTCACTCCCACTTGTGAGTCTTGAGTTTTTGAACCATCGAGCTTAATTTCTAAATTTTGTGTCCATTAATATGATAGAGGAATTTTCTAAACCACATGAGACTCATAATAGCCAAATTTCCTCCCATTTCCCTTACATTAATCCTCCTTTTGAAATCCCCTTCAAGCCTATGAAAACCTTTTCTTTGATAGCCACATTACAAGACCAATATATTTTCCCACCCAATATAAACATTGATTTTCATTGCATAAATTTTTAGAATTTAAGTGTGAGGGGTAATGGATTTCATTTTGTGTACCCTTTATTAATTTCACCATGTTATCATATGCTTGAGGGAAATCATCCATTTCAGTGTGGGGGAGAGGTTTTCATTCAGTGTGTTTTTGGGGAATGTAATGTACTTTCATTTATGTACCCTTTTTCGATTTCACCATGTTATCATATGCTTGAGGGCAAGAATCCATTTCATTGTGGGGGAGAGGTTGTCATTCAGTGTTTTAAAAAATTAATATTTCACAAAAATTATGCACATTTCATATAAAATTAGTAAAGGGAGTATATAATAAGTCATTAAAATATTAATAACATAACAAGGTCTTTATAGTTGGGTACCCTTTATTGATTTCACCATATTATCATATGCTTGAGGGCAAGCAGCCATTTCAGTGTGGGGGAGAGGTTTTCATTCAGTGTGTTTTTGGGGAATGTAATGTACTTTCTTTTTGGGTTCCCTTTATTGATTTCACTATGTTATCATATGCTTGAGGGAAAGCGTCCATTTTAGTGTGGGGTAAAGGTTGTATTTTAGTGTATTAAAACATTAATATTTCACACAAATTATGCACATTTCATATACAATCAGTAAAAGTAGTATATAATAAGACATGAAAATATTAATAACATCATAGGGTCTTTATAGTTGGATAGGAAAAAAATCACTCTTCCTCTACCTTAAATATTGTTATAACTATTACAATTAGTGGCTTGAGGAGATCAATCATGGGTTGGAGGATGAGTGTGAGATCTATTGCAATTTCAACTTTCAAAAAACATAAAAAAAAAGAAAAAAGAAAAATGATGAACACTTATATTATTGGGAGAAGTTTTGTGTTTGGTAAATATTTCATCTTATCATCCCCTTCAAGTTTTTTCTCTCTCTTGTGTCTTTCTTCATACAATAATTCCCTTATAAATATGTGTTTATATTTCCTTCCATGTTGCATTTAAAAAAAATGTGCATTGATTTTTTTATGTTGGAGTTTTACCCCATTTTTCTTATCATTTTGATATCATCTTCCTACCATCCCATAGCTATAGAATAACCCCTACAAATTCCTCTTTATTTTTTAGCACTTTAGTATAGGTAGTGGAAGCTGAGAGATCTTTCAAACTCTACGATTTTCACTTTTGGTTGGTGAATGAGGGAAGCTCCATAAATTAATTATATCATCTTGAGAGGAGAATTTTTTGTGTACCACTATTTTCCATTTCTAAATTTCAGCATGAAAAAAATGAACTATTTTTGGAAAAAAAATTTTTTACAACTTTTGGTGGAATTAAATATGTATGAGTGATATTGTCTAAACCTCCCCTGATTGGGGAAAACAAAATTCTAATATTTTTTGGTGAGTGAAAATGATTTTGTCATGTTTTTATATTTATTGCACATGAAAACATGAACAAGAATAAGTGTGGAGGATTTTATGTTATTAATATTTTCATGCATATTATATACTCACTTTACTGATTTTATATGAAATGTGCAAAATTTGTGTGAAATATTAATGTTTTAATACTAAGTGTATTTTTTTAGCAGTTTTTAGAAGTAGTCCAATTGAGTCAGTTTACTATTTTATTTATAACTCTCACCCTATAGATCCATATTGTGTGGTTATTGTTTTTTAAGATTACTTATTCAATTTTATACATATAATTAGAGGGAATAATTGACCTATTCTACCATTTGAAGGGTTATATGGACCATACAGAAGGCCCACAGAATATGTGAAGAAATTGGCCCATCCATGAAGATTTACTTACTGGCCCATCCATAGAAGTGGAAATTTATTAATTCTCAGCAAACGTTTTGGGGACAATTTAAGGAGTCTTGGATAGAAATTTCAATGCCAAAATCCAAAATCTAGGGGGCCAAATGATTCATTTAAACTCATCGCACCATTATGAACATGAATTAAAATTAGTAGAGTATTCATGACATGTCTCCTGATACAGTCATCACATAAAGATTATATTTTTTAGTGGGAAAGAGGGGATATAGGCGGATGACTTTGGTGAATAAAGAATTCAGATTTTAAGGCATATTACTATTCCAAAATCCATTCACATTTTAGCCATTGAAAAAGCATCGATATTAATGGAAATATTAACATTGTTTATTGAAACCACCAAATCGTTGGCTCCAAATATCCAAATGCCTTTAAATTGTGAGATTAGTTGGAAAATATTATTATCTACAACTTTGAAGAAGTAGATATCTCGATATTCGACTGTCTGGATTTCCAAATCATCGAGCCAAGTGGAGGGAAAGATTGAGAATGCAAACCATCCAATTCCTTGGGCTATAAATACATCCCCCACAACTCCTTTAAAAGAGTTGTAATTTCAGAGCAAAGGAGGATAGTTTTGCACAACCAAGGCTCTTTATAAGGCCTATGAGGATCTTCCATACTCAAATTTTTACTTGAGAAAACATTCTTCCTTTCTTCCTTTCATTTACTTTTGTATTGTTCTTCAATTGTAATTTCGTAAGTGTTTGTATTTGTAATTCTATTTTAATACAAGTTTCTTCTTAATTATCTCTTATTCTCATCGACCTTCTGTATTTTAGTATTAATTTTCTTAAAATAGTTTAAATACAGTTGAATCTCATTCCCTTATTTTTCATTCTCATTCAATCTAAAGTTCATTTTTAATTATCATCATCATTTGTGTGTTTTCTCATCACACCAATCCTTTCTTATCGCTTCCTTTTTCTTATCTTGTTAATTTATCATAATAAAAATTATAACCAAATTACTAATCATTTCAATAGATGAGTAAATATCCAATTAGGGTGAGTCATTATTTAGAGATATTAATATATTGAGAGATTTTGCTCGATGAGTATTCTTTAATTTAACATTGTGTATGTTGGACTTAACATGTCATGGATTAATGACTTGTTTTGTTTAACGTGTGGTTTCCATGGATTATTGGAACCATACAATCAATAATCTTTGATTGATATTAGAACCCTCAGTTAAGTTAAGACTTGGATTAAAGCCTTAAAACTTAGGAATTCCAATCAACATTATCTTGTGAAGTGGGTGTTAATTTAAAAGCAATATAATGCAAAGATCAAGGATAACACAAGCTTAAATCCCAAAACATTAACTCACCCCAATATTTATCAAATTGTTAAATCAAACCCCAAACATTAATCACATAATTTTAGCTCTGAAAAAAAACCCCCAATAAAAATACAATCAACTAAAAATGATCAACTATTAAAAAGTACCATCGCTGAGGATTCGACCCGAGTGCTGCTATACACATTATCAGAGCACCAGAACCTTGATCAGTTGATAGGTGACAATCAGCTTCACTTTCACCCTAACATGAGTATCCTAGAGTAAATGGTTACTTTGTTACATTGGTTATAGTTATAACAAATCATGTCCCAAAGGATTGAATAGTTTATTAGTATTGGTAAAATATATACTTACTCAAATCTCACATTACATTTGAAAACATGAAATAAAACATAGCAAAAGTAAAAAAATTACATCATTTAACTCATTAAAATATTTCTCTTTATATACAAGGGAAAGGAAACATATTAAGGTAGAGCTCAAATGCTCACTAATATTTACCTAAAGATAAAGATATCATGAATAAGTAGAGAATATTAAATAGTCATAATCACTATGGAAAGGTAAACATATAAACATATATTTCATTTTAATAAATAACATGGATATAATTATTAATTAAGTAATAATCAATATTGAATAGTAAATATTTGAATACAAATTACTTTTAATAAAAATATTGAAGAAAATGTATCCATGGATAATATCAATATAATAACTTCATGGATAATAATAAATGAATTCTTAATGAAGGAGATTATTAATATTGGACATCATGATATCAGAGCTCGTGATAACTATACTATCAAGACCTTTAATAAGGCGGTTTAAAAGTATGGGTAAAAACTGATTTAATGATAGATTACTGATTCAACTCATGAGAATATTTATGCATCAAAGGGATATATAATTACAGGCTTCACCCATTACTGTATGTCCAATTAATTCCACGTATATCAAATTATCAATTTAATTCTGGAATAATATGCCTTCTAAATAAATGTATGTATTAAATGAATAATATAGAATATAAATATTTCCCCATTCAATAAAATTACTTTCAAAGTAAAACATAATATGTAGAAATTATATAGGATTTAAGAAACAATCATATCCATGATAAATACTATGGATATTTAGGGTAAATTTAATGACCAATAATCATAATAATGTGAATATTTTAAGAGAATTTTAATGAATATATAATTAATTAAGAAATTAAATTTCAATAATTTACCAAGTCAAACTTGATCATAAACCACCCAGATAATGGATAAGGATGGTATCCGTAAAACATATCCCAAGTGGAGTATAAGTTCAATAAAGGGTAGTTTTAATAGATAAATAGAAATAATATGAAAAGATAATTAAATTTTTTTCCGGAGGAAAATAACATTTTCACATTGAAAATCACATTAAAAAACTAGAAATTTATAAAATATTAGGGAAACTTTTTCTTTGAAAACAACCTTGTAAATTTTTAAATGAATATTTAAATCATTGAGTGGCTATGATGAAAAAATATCTATTTTTTTTGAGTATATTAAAAACAAATATTCCATTGACATTTTTGTAAGATAAGTCAAAAGTGCATTATTTGAAAAAATATAGGAATACTACACTTAATTTTTTTATAAATCCCATTATGGTAAAATATTAATTTAAAAAACAAGATTAAAACATTTTTTAAAAAAAAATTTTGAAAAAATTTATTTTTAAGAAAAATGTTTTTCAACCGAAGAGAGAAATCAAGTCAGAAATTATTAAAAACATTTTCTCAATAATTTTAAGTAAAAAATAGAGGAGAAGGGTAATATTAATTGAAACATAATTTATAAAAATATGATAATAAAATTAAATGGTTTTATTATACAATAATCAAATTATTTTTTTTAATAGAAATTTATGTATAAACATCCTTGATTAAAATTAGACTGCAACAAAAATCTCTTATCACTTTGGAAACTCTTAAATTGTAAGCCCCATGAAAGGAATAACATAAAATGAAATATTATGTACCATGAATATAAATATATTTATGATATAAACTATTAAATGGGTAGTATATAGACCTCATAAAAGAAGATAGGAGTATAACATGACATATGTTCCAAAGAAGAAAATTTGAGGTGAGAAACTCTTACAATGATCTTAACATTGAATTGATAATTAATCAATGAATTGATTATGTGTATTAAATGTAAATCCACATAAAAATTATAAATAAAACATAATATTATCAAAATTCATTACATACATAATCCTATAATATTAAAGGAAATAAATAATTAATATAACCCAGTGAAAAGAAATCGAGTTATAAAATTATTTACTACTTGGTAGTTTTCATGTAAAATAACCTTGGATAAAATAATTAAAAATAAAAATAAAAAATTAAAATACTAAAAAGTATGGGTGATTCATTATATTACTTTTAAAAGGATCATTTTATACTCTATATAATTAAATTAGGTTCATAACATTACAATATTCCTCAATGTAAGGAAATTGAAACCACATACCATACTTGACGCTTCTATTTGCCTGAAAATGATTTAAAACATTTTATAGTGGTTTTAATAATGTTATTAATTTATAAAAAATCATATTAAGGTTTATAATACCATATATTATACTCTTATAACCACTTACCATTTATTAATTAACAATATTTTATTATTATTGTTGTTTTGGGTGTTAATTGCCTTGTTTTCTCATGCGTGTTTTGTCATGAATATTTTGTTAATTGTGTGTTGGATAAAGTTAAATCATAAAAAATATCTTAATTTTATAAATACCATATTACATTATTTTATGTATTTTTAAAACCAGGTTATAATGCCATACATGGAGAATGATTCGCATCACTTTGAGGATAAAGTTAGTTGCACATACACACAAACAACGATATCATTTACTCAATGGGTGGAATGGTAAGTAAGTGGATGATATATTAATTTTACAGAATTAATATAATGTCATATTTATTATATATATTCATTGACTCTATCATTATGACAATCCATTCGTGTCGGTGATGGAAAAAAATTGAATTGGTTAGCGAGGAGTTAGTCTATTGTACACACAAGAGATGAATTTTTTTCCAATTTAAGAGAGGATGAGATGGATAAATGTTATTCCATAAACACAATAAAATATGATTATATTATATATGTGTGTGAAATTATATTACATGTGCTAATACATAATTTAATATTGAAAAATAATAATTAAAAAGTAATAACATAGTGAAGTCCATTACCTTTGCTTAAAAGAACCTCCTTTATATATCTTTTTAAGGATCCTAGGTTTTTATCTTTTGGGAAGAGAAAAACTCTATAATGTGGATAATAATTTTTGGGAGATATTGTTTTTGGGGTTTTTTAATCAAAATGGATTTATAGGTGTGAATAAGTGAGGGGATGAAGTGACCTTTTATAAATGAGGAAGTCACACATAGATTTTTTGAAAATAATAATTCATACCCACGTTTTTTAAATTAAAAAAGGAGATAATAAGGTTAATTACCAAACATTATAGGTGATAAGGTCCAAATATGGCCATTAAATAATATTTAGACATGTTTTTAATTCATTTTAACCCTTGTCTCCTAATTTTAATCCCCAATAAACCCATTTTCGCCTTAGCCATGGTGAAATATTTTTACTATTTTCACTATTAAATATGAAATAAAATTATGATTTACTTATTATATAATATAAATTATGATTTTTGAGAATATTGAATCCATTTTTCTAAATTAAATTCACATAGAGGGAAGAATATAATTTAAAATAATACCCACAAATGTGTCAGAAAATGGGATTTCAAAAAATAAAGGTTCAAGTATAAGATGATCTTATATTTACTATATGTCTAGTAATAATTATGAGATTTATTTAAACTAATATATATATATATATAATATAATAAATTTAAATTATTCATAATTAGATATTACTTTAATTAATTAAAATGGAGGAACATTTTGCATTTTTAAACAGTTTTCAAAAACTTATTCTTTTAAGCTTAAAAACAAAATTATATAAAAATATTGTTTAATGATGATTATAATGTAATTAATTATTTAAAATCTAATTTAATAATAATTTTTTTACATTTAAATAAAACTGATATCATATTATGTCATTAAAATTACATAATTTAATCAAAAGACATAACAATATTTGAAAATTCAGTATTTTCACTATTCACTAAAAATCATCCTTTTTAGAAAATCTTGAAATTGAAAACTATGTTAGTTTTTATATGTTGATTTAAAAATAATATTATTTTAATAAAATATATTTTATAAAAGTTTTATTGGTTTATTATAATACAAAACATAAAATGTAAAATAAAAAGATTTTTTTGTAGAATATGTATTTTGAAGCATAAAATGATTTTACTAACTATTTGAGTGATTATATAGTAATAAATTATCAATAATTTTTTATTGATTAGTATATATCTCTATAAATTTTATAATTTGGTTAATCCAATTCATACCCACCAATTGAATGTCTAGGTTATAACAGTCATATTTCAATTGTATCTTATAGTTCATTTAAGCTTGGCTTTGCGGGTCGTATACATTATATATCATAACATTCTTCTTTTAATGTCTTGATGTTGTGTTAACCACAATATATCAAAGGGAATAAATTTATTTAAATTATATATACTTTAATATCTTGTGGTATTACCTGAATAATCAAGCACATGATATTCATAAGGTTCGACACCCATACCTACTCCTTACCATGTTGGTTAGTCCCCGCAACATGGATTCATCCACCACTTTGAAAATGAATTTAAAAAAATATGTCCGAAAATTTTCCACAAACCACTTCTAGAATCACCATTTAAATATAAAAAATATCTAAACAATATGATCTAATAGTAAAGTGAACATATTGGTGATCACTTTTCCTTTTGATACCCATCCTCCAAGAAAAAATGGATCAAAAAATATGTAAGTGTAATCCTTCTTCAAGAACATAAGAAATACTTAAAGAGTATCTTCTAGTTATAAGACAATATGTAGACTCTAAAGAAAATCTATCTTTCTCAATTGATGTATATTTACTTTCTCACAATCTCTGCCTCATGCGTTCTCCACTTTAGAAGCTCTTTTTATAAGAGTTATCTCTCTTTTGAAATTCATAGAGACTTCTCTCACTCAGTCTACTCTTTTTTAGGTGTTGAAACACCTTATTAAAATATAAGGGTAATTATATCAAAAAGGTATACTTTTCATCACTATTATGATATCTATAAACCATCCATTATCTCCTTAATAACTCTCTAGGAATTTCCCCCATAACTGCAAAACATAACTCATTATGGGGCCTTCCTCTCTCTTTATATATTGTGGAATAATTCAATAATATTAAATGATATTAGAAACTACATACTACACCAAAACATGTGATAATCATGGCCTTAAATTTATTTTTATTATTATGGAGGCAATCATGATCCATTCAAGAATCACCACAAGAAATTCAGTGAAGTCCCATGCTTATTCCACATGTGTTGTCCTAAAAATCCTTGCACCACGACTTGGTAAACAATTCTTGGTTTTTTCCTCAACATGCCATAGATCATGTGAATTTGTCTCCATATATCTAGACATTTTGGATTGAAAGTATACCTATCAACCAAGACGACCTCTACCATGGATGTGGGGCTGGCCATTTTGGACTCCTTTGTACTATAGGTCATCAAAAATCTTTTACTAACCATGAATTCCATCTAGCATAACTACTCCCATTTTTTGTTACACCTATTCTTAAAGGTGGAAATTTCAAGAACCATGCCTTACACCACCAGTGTAGTCAATGATCGTTTTTCCATCTCATCTTCCATCAATAAAACTCCCAGACCACACCTTCCACAATGCCCATTTTGGTCTAATATGTGTTACATAGGTGAAACAAGGTTTCACCATAGGGAAACTGATAGTTGTGGTGCCCATCCCTTTTCCCATTTTTTGTTTTGTATTCTCCCCACACCTTATTCCATGGGTGTTCCATTCTCCTCCAGCTTCACTATGAACACCACAAGGGTTTGACCTTTTCTGTGCTAGGAAGTCTCAACACACAATACCTTATGTTAAGGCATGGTCATCCTCTATAATTATGAGAGGTGCTTCATTGGTTAACAAATTTTATTTTCAACAAATAAAACATATCCAACATAATACATAGAGAATGCTAATAATCACCCCTTTGGATTTTGTGGATAATTCTCATCTCATATCTTTGGAATTCAAATTCTCCCCCTATTTAAAATGAAATGAAAATGATAATGAAAGGGTTTTCTTCATAATTTACTTGAACACACACATTATCCTCCCTTTGGTACTTTTAAAGAGTGATGAAAAATCACATGGTTCCTTTCAAAAGAGCCTTTGATTAATCCACTATAAGACTATTTGGGATATACTAGTTTGGAAAAAAGAGAGATATAATCATGTTGTTATAATTTGTCCATAAAAACACATTATGTGATAAAATATTAGAAACCCTTCAATTTCTCATTATCGGGAATTCAATAAAAAAAATTACCATTAACATTTTACATAAATCTCAACACACCATAAAAACAATTCATGTTCACGAAATATAACCCCCCCTTTTATCACCTGAAGATCAACCAACAACCCCATGATAAATATGTTGAACATATTCATAAAAATGGTGTGAAAGTGAGATTATCATACCTTATTTCAATATTTCTCTATGTTTTTCAGAATTTTATGATTTAATAGATTTCTTCACAAAGGAGATCCCCCTCAAGGGATGCGCTAATATGCTATTCATCATGGATAAGTGATCCATGTCCATATATTCATATTTTATATAATGGAATTTTTTCCTCAAGCATATCCTTTAATTTACTATATATTAGCATAATATTTATCAAATATTAAGGAAATAAATAGATACATCGTTTGTGCTCCAAGGGTAACCTTTTGGTTGAGATATTCCTCTCAAACTAGGCCAGTTCTTCCTTCCAATATCAATATAATTTTTTTCTGTGAATATATTATCTTCACCTTAGGTTTTAATACACCTTAAATTAATTGTTTTTGATTTTAACTATTTATTCCCTATTCTTTGGTAGGAAATATATCCATACAATTCTTTGAGATATGTATAACTTTCTCACTCCTTTAACACTTCTCTAGATTATCACTTATGTATGTATTCTCATGTATATTTTTTTAATTTTAAAAAACATTATTTATTTGATTTTTCACCCTCATATTATCAGAAAAAATCCATCTTTATGTGTGTCTCTTCCCCAAAAAATACATGTTGAACCGAAATTAGTAGGATTTATGTATATACCTTTGGTAACTCGAACAATATCCCTTGAATTGATATATCCTTAACTAATTCCTTTTTTTAGAATATTTTTGACACTTTCCTTCAGGTGACTTATTTTTACAAGTTATTTGTGTTTTTTTAGAGCATTAATTTAATGTTCGGGAGTTCTATTTTTCCCTTAATCATATTATATTCAATTTAAGAACCTACAAAATTATAAACAATAGTATTTTTAGGCTGAATAAGTGTATCATTACTGAGTTCATTGGATCCTCTATCATGAGATGATTATCCTATAATATTAGTGGATTTCATAAAATATTAACTAGAATTATAGAAATAAGTTTACTCTTTAAATTAGATAGAATATGCCACTATAAATATTCTTCTATAGAAGTAAATTTTTCATTTACATCTCATATCTTCTTCATTTTATCAATCATCTTCAACTAGTGTTCCTTAATTTCATCAACATGGGATGAATCCATTTTGATATAATAAAATTTTTATTCTCCAACAATTCCTCTTCCTCTTTCACTAACCACAATTATTTGGATAGCCATTTACTTATTCTATTTCTCTATATTTTTTTTATCTTTATTAATTTGTTAAATCTATACAAGAAAATAATCCAACATACCTTTTAGTTCCCACTCATATAATATACTCGATTCACTATCATCATTGTTTCACAACTAATGTGAACTTTTTTCTCATTTTCTTTTGTCGAGGTATTTCCTCTTCTTCGTTGGATTTATATTCCTAAACCTCTTTTTTTGGAAAAATCATTACAGTATGTCCAATATTAGTATAATTAAAGAATCTAATATTTTTTTTACCATTTCATTTTCATTTTCATTTTAATAATATATCTCAGAAGAGACCAAAAATATGACTGAGATATTCAGAATCTTTTAAATAAATTATGTATTCAAATTCTTTTCTATTTACTTTTGTATTTTCATCAAGATCCACCTCCACCTTATCTTCATTATTGGAATATATTTCCTTCCTCATTTTATACACATTAAGAGTATTTTTTAGCTCATCCAATGATATATCTTCACAAACATATAAAACTGAATCCTTTAGACCAATTAATCTAGAAAGTTCCACATAAGATTCTTCACAATAGTGGAGTCTTCATGTTTCTCTCTAAAACCACAAATATTACTATATATTTCATTTACCTAAGTGAAATATCTATCAATATCTTTATCACCATCTCTATTAATGTCTTCAAATATTCTCCCCCAAATTTTAATATTTTCTTCCTTTACTTTGAAAATTTCGTTATAACCACTCCTTAATTTATCCTATATCTTCTTCACAGTTTCACATTCTATCACCTTGGTTTATATCTTCTCTGTAAAAGACTTCAATATAAAAATTTGTTATTTTCTATCAATATCCATATTTTTTATCTATTTCGTTAATATGAGAATAATTATAAATTTGTGGAAAACTAATTGAATTAAAATGGTGCACCTTAAGGCTAAGAGAAAGGAGGTATAGAAGAATCATATTTCTAAAACTATTATAGTTTGTTCTATTAATGATAGAAATTTCATGACTATTCCCACAATTGAGATTATTCATTCTTATTAGATCAAAGTAGAATGTCCCATTAATACCACTTATTAGGATAAGACCTGATAACTGAGAGGGGGAGGGGGTGAAATGGTGATCCTCGTTTTCTTTTACGAGTAACTGATTTTTAAACTCTAAAATTGAACTAATAAAGGTTCTCAATAAAATCAGTATAAATTTTCAACCATTAATAATATAAATAAATTAGTGATCAATTATATAATTTTTACATGGTTAGATACCCATGTCTCACCATTTCCATATTGATTATCTCTCCCATCATTTATTCATCCGATACATTAGAAATATTTTTGTAAAACTGAGCCCAAATAGTTTCCACACACTACTTCTAGAATCACCACATAAACATATAACATATCTATATAGTAATATCTAATAAGAATGAAAACACCTGAGTGATCACTTCACACCAGTGGCCACATCACCTTTTGAGGATCCCCCCATGAGTAGATGGATAAAAAAATCTATATGTGTACTCATTCTTCAAGAACATCAACATTCATTGATGTCTTGAGATATACTCTAGAGTCTAAAATAATTTGACCTTCCCCAATTTATATACATGTATTACTTCACGAGATCTTCTCTATGCATGAACTTCTTCACAAGTTCTACTTCTTAGAGTTGTCTTTCTCATGAAATGATTATAGTTTTCTATCATAGTGCACCCTATTTTCAAGTGTCGAACCATATTATTCAAATATGAGGGAAATACAAACAAAAAAATGTATAACTATAATTATTGTTGTGTTCCCTATAAAATAAAATTTTCACCGAAAAACTCCCATGAATTTCTTCAATAATAGTAGAAACATAACTTCTCGTGGGATCTGTCTCTCTCTTAACGCAGTATGGAATAATTCCACATTATTTCATAAGATAAAATTATACATACACCATAAAAATATTCTATAATAATATTCTCAAACTAATTATTATTATTATGGAAGAATTCAAGATATGTTCAAGCATATTTATAAGAAATTCAGTAAATGTTTTCATGTTTTCTTTGTGTCTTGTACCGATAATACTTTAACCATGGCCTAGTGCATACACCCTGGCCATTTTTCCCTCAAAAAATATACAGTACATGTGTGTGCTCTCCCAGAATCTGCCAATTTTGGCCTTTCAATATATCCTTTGATCCTGAATTTCTTCTCCATTGTTGTATGGATTGCTGTTTTGGTATCCTTTGAATAGAAGGTCATCACCGAGATCCTATTAACTAAGAATTCCAGTAAGTATAACTAAATCCATTTTGAGTGACCTCATTTCTCAAAGTTGGACATCCCGAGAACCATGGATTATACAAATGGTGTGGTTAATCACATTTTAACTTCTCATCATTCGTTAGTGAAACTCAAATATTACTACATCCACTATGAACATTTTCGGAAAATAGGTGTTGTAAATTTGAACAAAGTGTTCACCATGGGGACCAACATAGGCATGGTCCTTATACCTCTACCCATTTAGGCCTTTCATTCATACCAAATCTTATTCCATGGATGTGTAATTATCTTCCATCATAACTGTACCCACTTATAGGTCATGTACTTTCCCATGTTGGGATGTCTTAATAAACAATGCCTTATTTTAAGTTATGGTTCTCCTATATAAATCCTAGTGGGACTTCTTTAACCTTAAAATTTTATTATCATAAAATCCAACACATACAAAAATCTAATTTGTGAAATCTTACAGAAAAAGAAAATTACTCCCAGTGATGACAACATGTAATGAAAAACCTAAGATAAAGTTGAGTCTCCTATATCATGGAGTGAAATTTTAATGTCCTATACAAAAATGTGATATTTTTTTAAAAAAAGGAACACAAAGTTTCATGTTGAAAACTAGAAAAGGGATACCTTAGAAAAATTAATGTCTTTTTTTGTTAGAAATTCACTTTCCATATCCTTGGAAAAATATTCATCCTTTGAAAATGGAAAAGGGAATAATACATGTTAGGTTGAAAATGAAAATTGTAAGAACTGATAAAAATATGTGTTTATACTTACTAAGCCTCTTACCATCCATGGTTTTTTAAAATGTAAGAGATAAAATAAAAAATGGAAAAATCTTTGATGGAAAACCGTTCGACCCTTAAAAAAGTCAAACTATGCATACTTATTTTATTAACCTAGGAATAAGTTGGATCAACCTTATGTTCCTCACATATATTGGATTATATGATTTGTGAGGAATAAATAAATGTGTAATTTTAGGGTACATGATCCCTTTTGATTATTGAAATCCCCATTCTCACCATTATTATTTTACTTAGGTTGATTCATTAAATTCCATCATATCCAAATGGAATACCACTGGAATATGGTTATAGTAAATGTGTTTCCATATTTGACCTATCTATATCCATATAAGATAAACTTTTCATAAATATGTTAAACTCATATTCAAATAGAAAAACCTTGGATTATTGTTATCGTAAATGCATGATTATATTTATCACACTAATATATATAAGTATAATAACTTAAGAAGGAACAAAATATCATAGTCAATTAAGTCATGAACACTCCCTAAATTTTGGTGACGGTATAGTGCCATCATATATGGTATGCCTATATCCACATCATGGAACATGTTTAAAGGATAACAGACTGATTTACACATATCATCACTAAATTAAGTATATAGAATTTATGATTTACCTAATCTATTTCATGATAATTTTAAAGTCTATTCCATTATTATGATATTATTCTTCATGTGTTTACAAGATCATCATGAACTAGTAGTCAAGGAAATATAATATTGAAAAAATTAAAAAACAATTGGGATAGATTTTTTATTCATCTATTCAAAAAAGTGGGTGAGAAATCCATACACTTGGAAACACTTACAAATGGGTTATCAAATAAAAGTTGGAAATGATATTTTCAAGACACTATAATTGGAATTTTATTATCTCTCAATGTCAGAGAACCAATCATTATGAGTAATCATTATCCAACTAAATTCTAGATTGCTTTGTAGAATCCACCTATTCCTCTGATAGTAGATAATGAGCCCCAGTGGTGGAATCATCTCCCACCTTATTTACTTCATTGACACGTCTCTCATGATCTTTTATTTTATTCTATTGTTTATAATATTACTGATGGATATGATTCTCTAAGGATACCCCATATATAAAAAAATTTCACTACTAGACCACTGTACTAGAATGTCAAGGAAAATCTTAAAGTGACATGACCCAATGCTCTATTTCAACACCCCAAGATTTTATAGTATTTTATCTCTTCAAAGTATTTTAATAACTTGCGCTACACACAACACCGTGTTCGAGCGCACCATGACTTACCAAACTAGCTGTTCAAAAAAGAGGTTATCAATATTATTAAACATATATTAAATTTTATATATCCTATATAATTTTAACATTCATATTTTGCGTTTCTTAGACACAATATAAGAAAAACTCAATTTTTAAGATAAAAGAGGTATTTTTTAAAAAATGCAGTTTTTCCGCCTTTTAATGGAGAACCCTTTTAAAATATAATATTTGACACTTTTATATATTAAATTTAGTGAAATGAAATTCGTTTTCAGAATAATGACATAAAAATTTATTTCTAATAAATTTTTGGTACTTTTCTGATAACTTTCATATTTTGACGAATAGTGAAAAATACTAAATTTTAATTAAAAAGACTTTTTTAATTGAAATAATTTATTATGTTAAATTATATATTGGAGTGGGTTTAAATTATAATTAGACTATATTTTCATCATTTAATATAATTTAGGTAATTTTATGCAATTTCACACTTAAACTAGACGTAAACAAGTGTCAATCTTTTGATAGTTATTCTTTCTTAAAAACATGCTTTCTGTTTTAACAACAAGAAATGATTTTAAATTAATTTCCGTCACTTCTGTGTTTTGAATTAGAAAAAATGGATTATATATTTTGAATAAGGAAGTCTAAATTTTGTAAATTTGTAAATTTTATTGTTAGACATTATGAATATTTACTTCAGTAAATATTTTATTTACCATCGTTAAAGGGAAAATCTGATAAATTAGGGAAACAATAATATTATAATAATTATAAATTTCTCTAACATGTTTCCTATTCCTATTGGTTGATACATGTCCGACTATGGTCATCCTTGGGTTGATTTTGGGACCCCATGGAGCCACATGAGAGTGATAATGACACTTTATATTAATTAATTTAAAGTAAAGACAAAAATGACAAAACACATATCTTTTAGTAAAACAATTTTTACATGAGGTTATATAAGTTGTATTTTCAACTATAAATACTAATTAAAAATATTAAAATACTTCCTAAATAATTATATTTTATTTATAATTTTTAGACATTATATAATTAAATTTATTAATGACACATTGATGATGCTGTAATTACCTTATTAATGAATTAATCAAATAAATTGTATTGTAAATATTAAAATAAATATAATTTGAATTTTTTGATGCCATAAAATAATTTTATAGGTGAATATGACATGTTAGGATGGATTCAATGAATTTGGTTCGAAGTAATCATGTTGTGATGACTTTCACGAAAAACCAAATACTAAATAGTGACAAAATGGACATAAATGAGTTTTTGAAACAAATATTATGTTATTAAATTATATAATAGTCATAAACATATAAGGTTCGGAAAAATAACTTATATAATGATAGGTATATTAATAAGTAACCAAATTGGGTTCTCTTGGTTTGTTATAGTAACTTCATTAACCATATAATATAAAAATAAAAAGTGACATGGTAAATGTAAAACTATTTAACTAAGAGTTAAATCTAAAAGATAAGGTTAATATGGTGACCTTAATCTCTCTAAAACCTATTGGTTGAGTGGGTTTAGACACATATTCACCATATCCTCTAAATAAATCATTTTTGAGCCATTATAAACCGAAAATTATTTTATTATAAAATAATATTTCAAGCTTTTCCTAAAGTGACCCTCACCTCTCTTATAAAAGGGAACTTCACCTTCTCTTAATTTCACACCTCCAAAGCCATTTTGCTCAACCAAATCCTACCCTAATATCTTCCCAACTTTCCTCCCATAATCATATAGGCCTTCATTGAAGGACCCCGGGACAACCTGAGAGGGGAGGGGTGAATCAGGGTGACAACTTTTTCTTTTAACGTGGTGGATCTTGTTCCCACATTGGTAGGAACTTGTTGAACCTGTATGATGACTATGATTACAAACCAAACATTCACATGCACATAGAGGACACAACACTTTTTACATGGTTCACCACTAAGGGCTACATTCAAGGAGAATACGCCGACAAGTTGCCGGTCGTACCAAAATCCACTAATCTTCACAAGTTGTGGATTACAATTGTTCGAGCACAATCACTCTATCCCAGGCTCACTGCCTTTACAAAGGTTCTGGGATAGCTCACTGCTTCCCTCGGGTCACTCCCGTTGACTCCCCCTGGCTCACTGTCGTTGGTGAAGTCTCCCTTAGTTTATAGACATGAAGGTCTCTGCAATAGATTTGCATTGAAGTCTTTGCCTCTACTCAGCACGAGACTCTGCTTGCATCAAAGTCCGAAATAGATTCACTAGAACGCACAGAACCACTGAACCGAATAACCAGAACGTGCAGAAAAACCTTACTGAAAATTGCACACAACACCAACCCTTTGCGCACAAAACCTTCCTATTGCGCGCAAAATTTACTTTTCGCGCGGAAACATATTTCGCGCAAAAATCCCCTTTTTTGCGCAACTCCGAATATTTCACGCAGGCCCCTTTACGCTATCCTTTTTCACGCATCAGACCTCAGATCTTCTCTAAGTATTCCACCATATGGAATGAAGGGGGTCACCACATATTTATAGGTGACTAAGACCCTCGCGCGCAAGATCCCCTTCGGCGCGGAAAACCTCTCATCTGGCGCGTAATATTTCGCGCATGTATCGTTTTACACGCACCTCTCCAGATATTTCACGCAACCCATGCCTTTGCCATTTTTTGACGGTGTGATTCTGAAACACTATTTGCGCGAAAAACTTCGCTCCGCTATTTCGCGCACCACGCTGTTTTTCGCGCCCAGCTCAAGTATTTCACACACAGCCCTTATTTTCTGCGCAGCCCATGCCTTTGCCATTTTTCACCAATCTGATTTCAAAACACTATTTGCGTGAAAAACCTTGATCCCCTATTTCGCGCATCCCGCTGTTTTCCGCGCCCAACTTAAGTATTTCACGTAAGCCTCTTATATTTCGCGCACCACTTCCTTTTTGTGAGAACCTCCTTTTGCAGACAATCCATGTCTTCATTTTCCTATTTTGAGGCCAAAAAATTTGGCAAACACTGGGAAACAGCGCCACCTTCAATACTGTTGTCTGCTTGAACTGTATGATCACTTTGCTGGCACACATTCGGAATTTCCACTGAGGATTGACAACAAACACAAACCAAACTCTAATTCCTGCATAGAACAACAATGGTTCCAAAATTCTTTTGGTCATAAATCCAACCTATGGATTTATTTTGATCAAATCAAAATGGGAGAACCCGAAGAAGAGGTAAATATTTCATCACCTCTTTCAAGTTCTTTTCTTCTTCTACTGCCTCTTTCTTTATTGTACTCATAATAAAATAATAAATCCAGTATCATAAATATATTGTGATGTTATTATAAAAATAGTACAACCATATTAATTATTCTATCTATCATATGAATTACAAAGTCACCATACATGCATATGTATGGCTTATCATCTCCACGTCGTGGTGTAGTTTGTTATTCAAACACTTCATTATTTGGATGGGTATAGTAATGAGTATAAATAATGTAAATAATAAATATAACATGTTAATTATTCTTTATATATGATATAATATCCAATTAAATATGGTTTCACCATCAAAATAATGATATTGTCACTCGTGCGTACGTACAGATTACCGTCTCCACGACGCAATGAGATTCATTTCCACATTCACCATTCAACGATGATTATAAAAATATATATTATTAATAAGTATGTAATATATGAAATAATAATTATACAGGAGATATATACGTATATATTTATGTACTTACATATATCTTATTCACTTACTTCCGTTCAATATGATATGAAAACAGAAACAGCGTTTATGCGTACGTACAGCTTACCGTCTCCATAAACGGTGCCTTCCATTTTATATATATATCTATTATAAAAATTTATATTGTAAAAATATATGATACATAAATCAATTTTTATATTTTTTAATTATTTAAATCATGATATAGATGATACGATCGAGAATAACAAGTTAAAACACGTATGACAAAGAAAGTGATTATTACCCAAAATGTTAATTTAACATAGAAATCATTATTAAATGGGTAGTATAAAGTCATAAATGAATCATGTATGATATAATAAATATGAATATGGTTCTGTTATAATTTAACAACATACTATGGTCATTATACAAGAGTTTAAACGCACCTTCGACGAAAGGAAAGTGCAAGGTAAGGGTTAATTCCTCAATCACATTACTATTCGAGATTTTTTATGGGTAATTTTTTACTGGGACATATTTATTATCCATATCCATGTTTCATAAAATATTTTTCAATGGGATTCTGTTTATGGGACTCTTTTTTTAAAACATCATTTTAAATGTTTTAAATATTTATTCTTTCAAATCATTCTCATTAATGTCCATGATTTCAAAATGGTTTCCAAGGATTTATTTATATGGACATGAATGTTTTTAAAATTTTAATTCCATTCAAAATATTAAAAGTGGTATGTGAAACATTGATTCAATAATTTCTTTAAATTTATTCCTTTCTAAATATTGTGACTTTTAAATGTTTTCATGAAAAAAGGATACTTCTCTAAAATAGCTTTAAAAATCATTTTCATATATGTCAACATACTTTGATGAATTTTAAAATTGTTTTATGTTGATTTATTATGATAAAAATATTCCATATTTTATTTAAGTTTTTGTGGTATGTTTGAATTTGTATGTGTAATTTTTATACCATTCATGGTTTATCGATAAAGTATTGACATTTCGTATGATATTTTTAATATGAGTGTTATGTTATGTTTCAACCTTTTTATATGAGGAATGTATTGGATATAGTAAGTGAAGGGTGGAGCCCACTATAGCTCCTCGATGCATCGGTAGGTCTCATGAGACAATTAAATGTGGAATTCGCCGAGGCCTTTCCCAATTTGATATATAGTTTTTTCCGAGGCATTAATCATTTTTACACATCTTGGGAGAGGCCTTGAAAAAATGTTTCAGAATTTCTGGAATTATACATTCCCTCATTATGAAAATAATATTGATGGTTCATGTGGTTATTCGACTAGTAGAATACCCATGACTATGTTTTATTATGGAATTATTTAATCCGATCATATTGCTGCCATAAAGTGCACATGATTATTATTTGTAAAGGTATGTGATTTCAATTATTCACAATGCCTATTGTTAATGTTATCTTTCACTAAATTGTTTACCCTTACTGAGCATATGAGCTCACCCATTTCTTACATTTTATTTTTTCTGAATTTCTAAGAAGTGTATTACGACTGGCCTATAGGGATAGTCTAAGGGATATGAATGTGGTAAATGGAGAAAAGGTTGTTGTTGTTTTTAATTTTATATTGTAATGTAACATTCATGTATGTAATCTATTTCCAAGACTGCTAAACTGGTCGAACTTTCAGGACATGATTTCCTTGTATCATGCCAATGTTATGTAGTAAAGCATCGACTCTGGGTAACTGGGGTCGGGGTGTTGTATCTATAGGGAGAATAACAACCTCGACCCTTGAAAACATTAGTCAAGTTATCTTATCCCACACCTACTTATCAATGATGGTTCCCACAATTCAATATATTTCATTATTGTTTAATTTTCCATATCGTAAAGTGAAAAATATTTACTTAATATTGGTTAGTTGATGACAAAATAATATAAAGGGTCTCTCATTGATCAAATTCCATATTTCCTATAACACTATATTTCTCATGGACCATTTATCCATAAGAGACCCTAGGTTTTAACTTGATCCCACTATAGATATATAAGTATAAGATTTCATTAAGTCACTTAATGTGAACATGAGTTCAATTTTTTAATTACTCTCACAATTATATGATTAAGATCCTACCATTGCATTCAATTATTCTATCCAGACCTTTTTAACAACTCTTGGTGGTGTTTTCTTGATTGATGATAAGTGGAATAAATTTTTGTTGATAGATCTCACAATGGAAAATGAGGAGTGTTTGGGTTTACATATATTTTTGGGGATATCAATTTATACCATTTTAACAACACTATTAGAGGTATCAATGGGAGAATACTATGTATTCATTCCATCCTCCATATTAACTACTTCCATTAGGGAAAGGTAGATGATCTCCCTTTCCACTTCCAACTTATCAGATGGAGTGATTGGCACATTTTTTCCTGACATTCCTTCTCAAGAATTCACAAATCACCATTTTATAAGTTTATAAAGAGATATAGAATTACATGGGACATCCATATCATGATATAACTCAAATATTATTTTATATTCTCAATAATATTTGATTTTTCATGACTTTTTATTGAAATAATGTTAGTTTCATTATAGTTTTTTATTGATAAATCTGAATAAAATGTTTATAAGGATCACTACCTGATTACTGAAGAAGCATATAAGAATATCCCATGGTGTATTTTCTATAAAAAATGAAGTGTAAAAATGAGTATTAAGAAAATATACTACCAAATCCTCAATCTTATAAACTTGAGCATCTATTTTAGGTCTAGGACCTCCTTGGTGGTAGTATAGTATTATTCTTGGGAGACTTGGATACCCCCTCCTAACAATTGAGGGTTCCAACTCAGTTCCAAGATGTTTCATGTTGTCATGATTCCCCTAATAGTCATTTTCATTGCCACATGATTCATAAGGAACTGAATATTGAAACAATAATGTCAATTTCTTAATTATAAATTTATAAGAGGAACTATTCGGATATTGGTGCCCAACCAAACAATGATGGATAAGTTACTCATGGGGGCCTATTTCACTACCCATCACCCAATATTTTTTTATATGGTTCTATCTTTGAGAAATGGGAATATATAATAGAAGGTAGTGAGATAAAAATTTTAAAATAATATTAAGAATAGCATGTTTTTTAGACAAACCTTTTTTACCCAGGAAAATGTGCTTATATAATATTTCAATAATTCACCAGTGTTTGACCTAGCATGGTGGGAAATCTAGAATCAACACTAGGGTGGGTATTCTAGGAACTGGGAATATATAAATTAGGTCCCAACCACCCATATCTAGAAACATTAACTACCTATGTGAATTTTCCCCTTCTTATGGGGTGGCCAACCCTATAACACTACCAAATGGAGTTTTTTGATTTAGTATACTGAGGGGACTCTATCGATGTATCTACTACTTATTTCCTCTACAACAAATAGTCAACCTAAATGTGTCATGTGGAATTTAATAATTGATGGAAATCATTTTAAAGGATATTAGTCATAAATATTCAATGTCAAGGTAGTCATCCCACTATTCATCAGTAGGTCGGTCGATTATCCCATTGACATTCCATTTGTATTACATCTCACAAATGTGCCTAGTGATTAGGTCATTGTTATTAGTACTGTGAACCAAAATTTATATATCACTAATGAATAGACCAACCTCTACTAGATTATTGAAAATTGTGATTACAAATATATTATTCAACTTTCCTATTTGTGGGATTCAAATACAACATTGAAGTTCCACTAATAGATCTTTGACTCATTCATCTACTAGCTAGACACTCAAAAAATGAAAGAATTTTATACATACATAATTTAGAGAGGCCATAAACCTATTCATATTTTGGTGCAGTATGGGATATGATATTCTCATTAAAACTATCTTTCAACTTATATATTTATAACCTCTTTATAAACTTAGGATGTATCAACTCCCCAATAATGAGATGCTGGGAGGAATAGGTTTGATTCTAGTTTTGGTGAACAGAATCTTCCACCTTTCCTCTCCACTTTCAAATGATTCAAAGTTTTATTATTCCTCTTGTTAGTGGTATCTAATGTTCTAACCCCATTTATTTTGTGGGACAACTTTTTTTAAGGATAATATGAATTATTCTTATCATCATACTCATATATATTCCCAATACATATTTCTAGGGATGGATGTTTAAGTATTACATGGGTGTCCGCTTAGATCATTGTCGAATGGAGATTCCTAGATACCATATGGAATCGATCTATTCTATCATCAAGAACAAATTTTTTAAAATGTATCCACATGATCCTGAATTGAAGGGTAAATAAATGCGGTATATAGACCTTACAAGTGTTGTTATACCCAATATATACTAATAATATAAACCCACAAAAAACTATTATATATGATCACTAATCATATCCCCCATGACCATCATCTATGACTATACGTTCTAGGAATCAACTATATGGAAGGAAGTTTAAATTTAAGTATAACCACAGGGTCATGATAATATCCATCTTTTCCATTAATAGTGTCTTGATTCCATAAATGACCTAAATGAAGGGCTTAAATACACGCCCCATAATCTTTACCATGTTATAAAATTAATAAGATTTAATATTTTCAATTATCTTGCTATAAAACATCTATAATGGTCAGAAGATATAAAAAAGTACTTATTTAGATATATATGATACAAAATATTTTATATCTTGGTCAACATTATCACAACTATATGGATAGGTGTTAGATTCTGCTCCACAAACCATTCCTATATTAAAAATATCGATTATCCCACACCCATTTATGAATCATAGACTAAAATAGAATACCCATTGAGTTATATATATAAGAATCTAGGAGGGATGACTCAATATTTTTATTCTATATTAATTTAAAAACCCCATCATCCATTTTGAGCTTACTCTAGTTAAAGCTAGTTAGTTATTAAGGTCCCCTTAATTTATAGGGAGGGTCACTCTATGAGGCATTGAGAGGGTGGTATGTAACCATGATTAACTTAAAATACACTCAGAAACTTTCTAAATTTTATGTTAGGGAAAGGTCATGAATCCCTCATATAAATTCTCACTTTCTTTCAATAGGGTTCCCATTAGTGGTGTCATCCACTCGACATCCTCCCATGAGACTTGGGTTGTAGTAATTCATTAAGCATCTCCCTAAGAATTGGTGCTTTAGAATGATTTTACACATTCTATAGGCTGACACCAAACACTATATGTTCCAAATGGAAGATGTTTATTTGAGAGATTTATCAACTATAAATATCTAAGATGATTCCCTGATTCTTATAGATGTATGACTATAACTCCTAGAAAGCATCATATATCACTAAGTCTCAAATATGATTCTTTAAATCCATGATTTTTTGTTGAATCTAGTAATCCCACATCCATTCTTAAATTAATCCACTATTGGGGAAAAACTTCCCTCCTTCATTTCACCAATGGAGTTGGTTGATAGTCATGTGGTGAAAAATCAATGGTTATTAGTTAGTTTGAGCTATTTACTAATGTTATATATTGTTGGGAGTAAACTTCATGTACCACCCGATATGTTTCAGATCCATAGAATTCATTATGAAACATTTGTCACTCATCAAAAACATTTCTTGCTCCATACTCGATTGATGAGTGCACAAGGATTATATAAGGTTGTATTATGGAAAATGGGAATCCAACATCAGTCAACATCTCGTGTCTATATAGGGGTTCAATACAAGGTATGAAACCAATAAGGTGGAAATTTCACTAGGTATGCGTTTTCACCATACTCCTCATTCTCAGGTCATAACTCCCAAATGATGACACTTAGTTTCCCCTGCCCAAAATTTTCCATCCAAGGAATCATGTTTAACCATACACACTTTTTTATCTAAAAAGTGATATTTGGGACAAACTACCACATCTAATCATTTACAACATACTCTTTTGTTCTATCAATCATTCGCAACATTAAAATTGAGGTGGTGATTAGGACTTAGGGAGTTCTTATCATGATACTTGAGTGAAAAAAGTGATTAAAATCATCATGGTTCACTCAAGTATTTGATTCATGTTGAGGAAGTGGATCTCATTATACTTATAGGTGAAAACTACAACCCACATGAAACATAATGTTCCAAAAAATAGAAATATTAAATAGAGTGTGTTTTATATGATAACATGACCGATCCTTTTACCTGAGTACATGAACCAATTGTAGATCACACCCAAATAATATTTAGCTTTGAATTTAATCCTCTTCTTGATTATTAAATATAATTCAAAGAGGGAGTGGAGATTATTATTATGCATGAAATTTTACAGAGACATAATTCCACCAAGACTCTAAAAGGATTAAATCCAAGAGATGAAGGTAGTGGATGTGAATAAATTTCCTTTTTTTATCCCTAACTAGTTCCCAATTTAGTCATGAAACACTCATCTTATTCAGGCATTGGACCGTAGTCCTCAATCTCCATGTTTGTGTCGCACACCCAATTTAGGAGATCTAGGCACTCTAAGGAGGAGACCAACATTTTTTGGGAGACCAACATTAATTTCCCATATAAGGTCCTATATAAACCCAATTTTAACTCTAAGTATGATCTAAATGGTATTGGGCATCAAGGATAATCCTTAGAAACACTTGATTATAATATATTCATGCCCAACCCCTCCAAACTCCCCTTCAGGTGAGTTTTAATTCTATACTAATTGAAAAATGATGTAAGGGAAGGGTATAATTATCTTTTAATGAGAGATAATAGTCAAATACCAATTTTACCAGGTCATCAAGAGATGGGGGTGAACAATCCAAGTGACCTATCTATCCAAATGGAGTTTGTCTAGGTTATTCTTAAAGGAAGAAACCCAGCTCTTAGGGGACACCCAAATGATATCCTATTCATCTCGACCTCTAGGGAAAAAGGTACCTCAACCCTAAATTCCATTTTCAAAATGAACATTGGTCTTCCTAGGTGGACCCATACTTATGTATTCTTAAATGTGTTGTACCTAATTTACCTACTTGTGTTCACCATTTTCCCATGTCACCTAATTAGGAGCCTTATCCATCCATGCCTTCAACATGGGTTCCCACATTCCCAAGTCATCTATTTTGGAAAACCATAAACCCATGAAACATATTTTTAGGCCAGTTATACATTCCCCTCATTCACCTAGGATATATATTTGGGAACCCCATGTGCCAAGGAATGTTTCACCTATTTCACCTAGATGGGAACCAATTTACTTTGGCCACCTCTACATCTTCACAGAGTATAAGAATGGGTTATGAAATCCTTAATTTTCCCTTTGATCATATTTTATATTGATAATTAGGATTGTATATCCCCTAAGAGAGACCCCCGACCATTTCTCCCTAACATATAGGACACTCATGGTGTTTTTGATTATGCATTACCTTGATAATGAGGCTCTTTATCATTATGATATTGATGAGACCTCACCTATATCAGGATTCTCAAACTAGATACCTAATCCATCTTATATATCCATCATGTAGCCATTCTTCTTTTCTGGCCCACATAATGAATCTTACTGAAGGTTACAAATGTAGTGGAAGTTTTTATGGGGTCACGGTCAACAAAAATTTTGTCATTTTAAATGAATAATTGTGATTTAACTGATGAAAAATATCATGAGAAATAAATTAATTTTGATTATGATTGTAAAATAATGTTGGAACTATGAATAAAGGATATTTTTCACCTTAGATTTATAATTAATTTAAATCAAGAATTACCATGGTCTTATTATTATTTATTTATTGGTGTTTTTCACTGTCCAAATATTTTTTAGTTACACTACCATTCCACTATGTGGATTAAAGGATAGAATCTCACTATTTGGGTTCCACACATTCTCCTTTGATCTTAAAGTGTCACCAATGGTACTTTGGGTGTTAGCATGAAAGTTATGATCCTATTATGTCATTTTATTTCCATATAATCCTTTTAATATGGAATGAAAGATTATAGTTGTCTTAGGCTTGAGAGGAGGAGGATGAAATAATTATCTCGGTTCTTGAGTGCATTTTTTAAAATTTTTACACCATGGATGATAAAATATATTGAGGGATGTGTGCAAAAATAAACGTCTAATGCTAAGAAATGATATAAATTAATTATTAGAGATCTAGGTTATAGAATAAGTAATTGAACACATTCCTCAATTATTCTCCTAATCCCTATCAAAACCCAATTCTAAATAATAATAATAATAGTATTAATAATAATAATAATAATATTTATAAATATGTGTTGAACTAATGTATAAAATAATTCTCAATTATGTAAATAAAATAATTAATATTTATTTCAATGATATTTAATTTATCATTCCTATTAGACTTGATAACTATATATGCACTTCCTCCTCAACATTTAATGAACCTCAAATAATAATTATTATTTATTTGAACAATAAATGAATATTTATAGTAATATACACATAGAAAATAAATATTTAGTTAATATTCACATAACTAAGTAAATATTTATTCATATATTATTTATTACACTTACAGTAAATAAATATATAAATAAATCTATATTATTAAATGATCATGTGAATAAATATTTATAGAATATCCAACTCACACCTAAATATAGTGACTGATTATTTACAATAATTAAATATTGAATAAATTATATTATAAAAACTAAATAATATTATTTACTCCAATAATTAAATTTAGGTAGAATTTAATAGAGATAAAAAAAATACAAAGTGTGTGACCCACTAGAACTTTTCCTCAATGACATTAGGTGGGTTTTCTTAAAGTCCAATATCAATATCTAGCAACATGTAAAGGAACCCAATATGAAGAAGTTATTATCACAACGATAGAAACTGAATTTAAACTCTCACTATGTATTATAATACCGCCATGTAAATATCTCATAAAATATGTTTCATACTCATGTCATCAACCTATATTCTTGATACATTTTTCTTGGAATTCCTCAAATATACCCTTCAATACATCATGTCAATTGATTATAATGTGATTATTATATTTCAATCAAAGGGAAAAATATCATCTTCTATAAGGATTTAAAGGTTAAATTCCACCATGAATTATTAATTAAAGACATATTACTCATGACATGCCCAACATGTGAAAATTGTCTATGAAAATATGAAATCATGATTTATGGTAATACATCTCAGCATTTGACTCATGGTACACATGTATAATAATATTAAAGTCATATGATCACTATAAATTATAACATATTTAAATATATGATGAAAAATGTAATATGTTTCATTCATACAAGTGGGTGTGTCTTAGAAATTTTCAGTTTTAGAGATTACCTTGTGAGAATTTCATGAGATGAAGTCTCATCTCCTTATGAGTACTCTCACCTGATATTCAACATCACTTGTAACCTATCAGATTACATCATACAAATAGAGAACTAATTTTAATAATATCATCATTGAATAATAAGGATCTGATCATAGAGGATAACTACTTATGAACTTTTCAATGTGATGGATTCCCTAGGATATTGTAACAACACTAACCCCAGTAACCCATAGTTGATGTATTCTTTATTACATTGGCATAAGATACAAGTAATTGCATCCTGAATTACTTAATAGTTTAGTATCCTTGCTAAAAAAGATACATACAAGATTAACATATTATATTTGAATAAAAAATTACAATATAATTTTTTTGTGAATATCATTATTCCATTTTATATATAATTGAATGTCATTCTTAGTACACTTCCAAAATTCCTAAGGAAAAAAATTAATAGTGGGATAAAATGATTAGAAAGGGTAATATAAATTGAAATATATCATGATTAAATCAAGAATAATCAAGGATTAATGATCAATATAGAAAGGTAAATATCTTAACACACATTCCATTTAATCAATAACTTGAAAATTATGATTAGAGAAGGCATAACCAATATACCAATATAAATAGATGAACAAAAATTCCATTTAAATAACATGACTATAATGAATAGATATGTTATAATCAATATAGAAAGGTATATTACTAAAAACATATTCTATTTAAATAACTTAACTATAATGAATAGATAATGAATAATCAATATAGAAAGGTAAATAAATAAAACCACATACCATATAATAAATAAACTGAGAATGAAAATGTATCTAGAGATAAAAAAATTTAAAAAACCTCAAGGATAATAATAATATAATTATTAATGAAGGAAATTCTTAATTATTAAATTCTATTATCTCAGACAATATATATCATTACTGTCATGACCTTTCACAAGAAAATTTAAAACCGATAGATGGGTATACAACAGAAACCCATTAATCCAAGGATGTCCAACTAATTCATCTCATGAGACTACTGATGCATGAAGGGGATATATATAACTACCACATACAATTTTTTATTTCAAAATCATTCCACATAAATCAAATAATCATTTTAATTCATGAATAAATATGTATTATCATCAAATATACATATGGAGTAAGGAATACATATTTTTAAATATGTTCATAGATTGTCAAATAAATATCAATATAAAAATTATATGTAAAAGTGTTATATGGTTTATGTAATAAATATTTCCTTGAGAAATAATAAGTATATTTAGAGGTAATTTAATTTCTAATGATCATATGAAATTGAATACTTAAAGGGAATGTTAATGACTACCAAAAATAACTCAAAAAATTTACTGTTAATGCTTTAATTGGTAAACATGATCATAAACTATCCATTTAAATAATAAGTATTGTATAAGTAAAACATATCCCAAATTTATTTTTTATAAAAGACATTTAAAAATAGAAATACCATAAAAATTACATTAAAGACATTATTGGGGAAAATGTCATTTTCTTTACATTAAAAATATTTTTAAAACTAAATGTTCACAGACTATTATGAAAATATTTTTCTTTAAAAATAACATCTTAAAATTGTAATTCAATCTTTAAAACATTGGTTTGTTAGGATGATGGTAAATTCTATACATGTTATATACATTAAAACAAATATTTCTTTAATGTTTTTGATAAAAGAGAAATGGGACTTGCTTGGTTAATATTATTTTTAATTTTTTTTAACTCAAACATGATTAAAAATGTATTTAACAAATCATTTATATAATTTTTTAAAAAAATTGATTTTTTTGAAACATTGTTTTGGAGGAAAAATGATTGTTGAACGAATAGAGAAATAAAGTCAGATTTTATTATGAATATCTTATCAATAATTTTAAGTACCAAAGAGTTGGAAAAAGTAAAACTACATAAAAATTAATGAATTAACGTAGTATAATAAAATAAAATGGGATTATTATAAAAATATCAAATTATTTCCTTTAATGGAAATTCAAGTGTAAAAAATCTAAAATAAAATGAGAATATGAAATAAACCCTTAAAAATATCATAAAGTTGAAGTGATATTTAATCAATGAAGAAATAATATGTGTCAAATGTAAATACACATAAAAAAAGTGTGAATAAAACAAAAAATTGTAAAATGTATTTACACACATAATCTTTATAATGTTAAAGTCAATGAATAATTAATATAATCCAATGAAAAGAAACCGTGTTATGAAATTCTTTACCACTAGTTAATTTTCAATTCAAATCTTATTTGATGAAATAATTAAAACCAAAACATAAAGGAACATGAATTATTATTTTTTCCTGATATTACATGAAAATGGAAAATATATACACTATATAAAATAAATTAAGAGCATAACATTATAATATACCTCAATAGAAGAAACTTTAGATGAAGCTATTTACCTCATGCTTCATTTTGGATGAATGTGACATAACAACATGTATAATGGTTAAATAATGTTATTAATTTATAATATAACCATATTAACATTTATAATATCATATATGATACCCTTATAACATTTTACCACTTTTTTAAAAAATAATTTATTATTTTCATTGTTTTAGGCATTAATTGCCTTGTTTTCTCAGGGGTGTTTTTTAAAGAAAGTTCTATTTATTGTAAATTTTATATATTTACATCATATATATAATGATAATAATTTTTTAAATAAAATATTTCATAATTATATACATTTTTTGCAAACGTTCTTGAAGGTTGTACATGGAAAATGAATCACACTGTAAATGTTTTGATAAAAATTCCTCTTAAAATATAGAATGAAAAATATGAAAGATCATCTAGAATAAAAAAATTACTAGGTTTAAAAGTATGATAAAATAGGTGGGAAGTGAATATATGTACACATAATAAAATTATAAAAATTATAGAGAGTAATAAAGACCACTGATCACAAGAAAGTGAATGATCAAATGAAAGTTAAGGTTCTAAAACTCTAACATCCTAAGATTTTATGAAATATATTCTCTCAAAATAATTTAAATTATTTAAAATATTTAATTAAAAGATACATGGTTTATCATTCATCACATTAATCATCACTATAATCTTCTATTTGGACGTAACATCGAGTTCTTTTGTTTACTTGTGTTACACACAAGACCGAGTCTTAGCGGAAAAAAATATACAATTAAAATTATTATGATATTTATCACATAGACATATGAATGATGGGAATTAATGTGATTAATTATATTATGAGAATATATTTTAAACATATTTATAAAATTAATTCATTACAATGAATTGTAAATGACAATAAAAACTGATTGAATATAAAGGATGGGGTTTTATGAGAAAACAATTTTATGACTAGAATAACATTTTAACTGAAAAAATTAAATTAGTCACTATTGGTGAAAAATAATAAAAAAATTATATGTTATATATTCAATAAAATAATTTTCCAATCATCCAATATGTTTTATAGGTCTAAAATAAGAATAAATTTAATTTTAAGTATAGAAGATATATTTTTCTAAAGGTGGCTTTGCCGACTTTTAAGGGAAGAATAACTTTAAAACTAAATTTTGACACTTTTATAAATTTTATATTAAAATGTAAACTTATTTTATGAAATATGAATATCAAAATATACATTTTGTGAATTTTTGGTATTTTTTTGGGAACTTTGATATTTTGATGAATAATGAATGACATAGAATTTTAATTGAAAATGTAATCTTTGTAGAATATATTTATAAAGACAAATTATATTTTAAATTGATTTTATTTTCTAATTAGTTAAATTATACATCAATAAATCCAATTTAGGTGACTGGAATCAAATTCAAATTCAAATTGGATACAAAAACTTATCAATCATTTGAACTATTATCATTAAAAAAATCTCTTTTGTCCTATCTGGGTAACATCTCATAATATTCATGTATTATTTTATATATTATATGGAATTATTATGAGAGTAAGAGCTAGGAAGGCTTGTGAATCTGAGTCCCAAAGTGCTCGAAATAATTTCATGAAAATATTAAAATATTCAATAGCACGCGTGCACAACTTTCCTAAAAAAGTGGAATAATTTCTTAATGGGTGTCCGGATAAAACATCTGATGGCGCTATTGCATTCAGAGCAGCGACTTTACCTTAGGCATGTCCTAAGATTGACCAGCGTGGGTCGACTGTGAATTTTTTTTTGTTGTTTAAAGAAATAAAAAAAAATGCAGTTTTATATTATTTAACATTACATAGTGATGCAACAATGGTTTTATTTTTAACAAACCTAGTCAGAGAATTTAGTGTAATCATCATAACGCTTGAATTATTCTAAATGCTGGAGAAGGAGATCTCCCCATTGAACACTGGTGGATCGGGGATCGACAATGATGTGAACTCAATTCTTCATCATTAAATGATCCAAAGTCTTGGTAGGGCGGTGGTTTTTTTTGTGATTCCACTTTTCTTGATTTCATTGAAGAACATAGAATAATCCATACATAGATTATCCTGTGGATCAATTGTATGTTATAGAAGGTTTTAGTTGTTGGTTAGTAGGATTCGTTTTAATCTTCTTTCTAACCCAAATCCCACAGATCTTGATCGTTGGCCATGAATTCTTTGACGATGTTGTTAAACCTTTTCTATGTGTATCTCTCCATCTGTCCTTCATGTTATTTGCCGTTAGAACCCTGTGATTCCTAGATCAATGTTTCCGTGTTCTTCTGAGCATGATTAGACCCCCCCCCCCCCCCGAATTTGAGGTGAAATGACACCAGAGGCCGCAATAGGGTAGATCAGGTCATGAGGAACCAAGATATATGATGGTGCCAAATTTAGGGCATAGGAGGATCCCATATGGTTCGCAAAAGGGTACACTGGTTCTGTTTTGGCGTGTCATGGTAGCAGTTGTGTGGGGAGGAGGCAGTACCGACCGATAGGGTGACTACGAGGGGGACATGGTGGGGCTACGAGGGGGACGTGGAGAGGAGGCCTCGTACGTCGAAGGGCTGCCGTGTATGCGGCATGGAAGCCCATGGTGACAGTGAGGTCGCGTGGATCCCACGGTGGCAGCGAGGCCGCGGGGTTGGTGGAATGGTGAGATGACCGTGTGGGACATGGTGCGGCACCCTTTGGATTAGGAGGCAAGAGATCAGGGCAGAATGCATGCGACAGTTTAGGAGACCCGCATTCCAGTAGGTCAGACCAGAGGAGTCGAGCCACTCCCACGACCCAACGGGCTGGACCAAGCAGTCCATCAGGCCAAAATAGACTGGGTTAGGTCATATGAACCCGGCAGGTCGACCAGAATAGTGTGTATTGGATGGTGCATTGGAACGGGTTTACTGGTCGTATCAGACCTAGATAGGACTCGGGTCAGACCTTTTTATGAAAATGATCATAACTTTTAAACTATGACTCTATTTAATGATCCATTTGTGGTGTTGGGACACTTGTGATGAGAAGATAATTATGAGGTACTCTAATTGAGTTTTTGTAGAAATGTGCATACCACCTAATGGCTTGAGGAGTAGGTTCTCCCAGAAAGGGATCTCTATGAGCGGAATCTTGTGGTTGGGTATGTGACTTCGAGACTATGTGACTTTGAGACTATGTTATTTCGAGTTATGTGACTTCTAGACTACATGACTTCGATACTATGTGACTTTGAGAATATGTGACTTCAATACTATGTGACATTGTGACTATGTGTCTTACTGAGACTACATGTCTTACCGAGACTACGTGTCTTACTAAGACTACATGTCTTATTGGGACTGAGTGACTCATAGGGACTATGTGTCTTATCAATACTGGGTGTTTTTTTGGATTAGTTTAAATAATTATATTTTGTGTACAAGGGACTTATACCTATGTGAGATGAATTTGTATCTTCTTTTTCGTATACATTATATATTCTTAGTTGTATTTACTTTTTGGTTTCGGGAGTGTCCTGCTGAGTATTGTTTTACTCACCCCTACACGGGATTTGACCCCATGTGTGATGTCTTCTGTAGATGATCGATGCTTTGATGGGGTCCTAGGTGGACCAGGACCAGGTGGTTCTTAGTGAGACCATATAGTCGAGGTGTGATCCTATGGCTTTAGACAGCTGTCTAGTACCATTCCCTTCAGGTAGGGGGTTTCTACGGATGAGTTTCAGAAACTTGTGCATTCAATTTTGCAATCTTTTTTTGGGTAGGCTTGTATTATGGACCTATTTAATTTCTAGATTTCTACTATCATACTCTATTGTTGGTATCTTAGTAGACTAAATGTTTTTTTACTTATTGTTTTGCATTTTATAATATCGGGCTTGGATATGTGTGCATGTGTACAGGTACATAGAAAAATGGCTCCTATTTGTGGAATACTCATACTCAGTGCCAGTCACCAGCCCCTGGTATATTTGAGATGGGATGGGGGTAGTCACGGCATGGGCCCCTCTGGTATAGGTCATGAGAGAGTGGTATTAGAGGGTGGTCAGTTCTACTAAAGGATCAAGAGTTTGTGAAGTTGGGTTGGGGAAGTAGTGTTATGTGTTTTGAGTTCATCTTCCAGGATGGGGAATCCAGTGTTGGTGTGACAGCCATTGTATCCATACACTGAGACTATGAATTTTTCTTTTTGGCTTAGTAAATTAAAGCACAGGTTGTAGGAAAAACAATGGTACATGCATCATATAGGAGTTGTGTTTGTTCTTATATCCTTCTTGAGTCAGCTCACCAGGTATACTCTGTTGATCGTGGTACATCTTGTTCTTTTTTAGGATGCCTCCACACAACCAACCATCCATGATTGCATTGCATGATCATGAGGATGATCCTCCTAGAGACGAGGACTCAATATAGGGGTATGTACCAGAGATGTAACCTTTTGGTGGTGTTCCTTATGTAGTACCACCCATCGAGAAAAAGATGCTACCAGCACTACCGATTGAGGATGCACTCTGACTGAGCATGTTTTATGAGTTCCAAAGGTAGAAACCTCTTACGTTTTTTAGTGATCTAGACCCCTAGGTAGTTGAGGACTGGCTGGAGGTAGTTAGACATGTGTTCCACCTTGTGAGGACACCTTCTAAATAGATGGAAGTCCTAGCAGTGAGTCTTATTCAGGGATCAGTGGGGTGATGACGGAGATTAGTGACCCAAACATATGATTAGGTGACTCTATCATTGGAATACTTTGATCATCTCTTCAAATAAGAGATATTTTTGTCTACATTATGCCCAGTGTGTTTACAGGAGGTATCTCATATACAGAGGGGCAGTCAGAAAGTGGTCAAATACTTGGTGAGATTTACTAATCCTTCTCCCTACTCCTTAAATATGGTATGCAGCATGTTCTTCAAGGTTTGGACCTTCGAGAAGGAATTTCAGTAGGAGATCAGGGCATACATTATATCACTTAGCATTCCTACATATGATGGAGTACTTGAGTGAGATCTAGTAGTGGAGATATTTCTAGAAGAGTAGACACCGGCCGTGGGAGATACCACCGGGCCCCACGTAGTTGAGTCTTCTACAGTAGGTAGCTGAAATAAGTAGTTGAAACTGAAGAGGGTAAGTCAATCCAGAAGATGAAACTAGTACATAGGATAATTGGTACAAGGCTCCCAGGGTAGAGTGATTCATCTAAAGGACATGTTATGATACTCGTGTGACGTTCGGGGACAAATGTCTCAATATTTTCTGTATCGTCATATGAAAAATCGGGATACAGTCGAGGGACCTTCAAGATAGAGGTGGAGGTAGGAGAAGGGTGGTCCAAAGTGAATTGTACACTGCATAGGAGCAAGCAGGGTGGTAAGAGGTGGAATGAGGTTTGACGTATTACCACCACCACACCAAGGTGGTCTATGACAGGGTGAGAGAGCTAGTGGATAGAGATGAGACTAGCTCCAGTTGATGGAGTCTTATAACCACGAGGATCCTGGGATGATTAGAAGTATGATCTATGTATTTTACACCTTATATATTGTTTTAATAATCATAGGTTCTAGTCATTCTTTTCTTTCCATGACCATTGTTCGAAACTCATAGATTTTGGTGGAACCGTTGACTCAACCATTTTACTTAGAGACTCTTATGGGAGAGTATTCAATGATCTCACACTGGTGTCAATATTTTGAACATACTCTGGGAGGTGAGAGTTTCGGTTGAGATCACTTGATAATGACATTGAGGCCTTACAATTTTATTCTCAGTATAGACTGGTTATCCACAGTCCATGCTCTGATTAATTATTTTAGTCATAGAGTGAAGTGTGTTGTAGTGATGTGACCAGGTTTTTATTTTTCGAAAAAAGGAAACCCAAGCAGTAAAGTATAGAATCACACATTGGAGGGTTCATTTGACCACACATTAGCTGGCTAGCCTGACCCTCAGTGCAGTGGATGATATGATTCCCCTATTTCCTATAGTGGTGGAGTATGAGAAAATATTTCCAGACAATGTTCCAGGATTACATCCCCACAAGGGGGTAGAATTATGCATTAATCTATACCCCAGGATGACACCGATATCTACACCTTCATATTGGACATCTCCTATAGAGCTTCATGAGCTGACGATGCAGTTGGAGGACCTACAGAGGTAGGGCTTCGTGAGACCCAATGTTTCACCATGGGAATCCCCAATTTTGTTTTCCAATAAGGTATATGGGAGCTTGAGGTTATGTGTGGACTTACAAAACCTGAACTAGGTGACTATGAAGATATGGTATCCACTACTGAGGATCGATGAACACTTTGATTTGTTGAAAGGGTCATGTTGGTTCTCAAAGATATAACTCAGATCTGGCTATCACCGGCTTCGATTAATGGATGAGGATATACCGAAGACAAATTTCATATGTTGTTGTGAACATTATGATTACTTAGTCAGGCCATTTGGTGTGATGAACTCCCTAACAGTGATCATGGGAATTATTAATAGGATCTTCTGACCTTACTTAGACTAGTCTACGGTGGTCTTCATTGTTGAAATCCAATTGTACTCAGTGTTCGAGTAGGAGAACATGATACACTTGAGGATGGTCCTAGAAATACATTGAGATCACCAAATTTATATTATGTTCTCGAAGTGTCCGTTCTACATTCAAGAGGTCCATTTTCTAGGACACATCATTTTTTAGGATGGAATTATCGTAGATCCCACAATGATAGAGGCGGTGCTTTCTTGGGAACCACCAAAGAGTGTTACTGAGATGTGGAGTTTAGTTGGTTTGGTTGGGTACTATTGAAGGTTTGTAACCAAATTTTTTAGATTAGCGGCAGCCCTGATAGCTTTGACATAAAAGGGGTATCCTTCGGGTGGATGGATATGTTCCAGGAGAGTTTTTATTAGTTGAGTCAGATATTGAAGAGAGCTCCCATTTTGAGATTTCTAGAGGAGGTTGATGAGTACGTGGTGTTTTGTGATTCATCAGGAACTAGAAATTGTTGTTTCCTAATGTAGGGACAAGTGGTAATTGCCTATGGTTCATGATAGTTGAGGAAATATGAGAATAACTATGTGACCCATGATCATACATAGGCAGCGGTAGTCTTTGCATTGAAGATGTGGTGAAACTGCCTTACAGGTGATCAATGTATCATTTACTCTTACCAAAAGAGTCTCAAGTATACCATCTCTCATAATAATTTGAACGTGATATATAGGTGATGGATAAAGTTCATCCATTACTATGACTTTTAGATTGTATATACTACTCATAAGGGTAATATGGTGTCATATGCTCTCAGCAAGAGATTGAGTTCACAAGTACTGAACAAGGAATCATAGTTGTTGGCCTCATTTTAGATATCCTTTGTTGATGGAGATGGAGAATCTTACCTCTAGTTTATGGGTTTCACCTATAAAATCTTACAGTGAGTTAGAGAGGCACAACTTTGAGATACTTATTGTGAGGCATTACATTCTCAGATGTCTATAGGGAATTCCCTTGATGGATATTCGTATGGTGGGGAGAACATTGTTCCTTTCAGAGGTCGCAAAGTGCTACCAATGTTGTGATGAGAGTAGTTCTTGAAGGAGATCAATACATCCTCTTTGGAATTACATACTAGTGTTGAAAATTAGTACCAGGACCTTCGACGTCAGTTCTAGTAGCTGGAGATTAAGAGGTCAGTGGCAGAGTTCAGTTTTAGATGTCGTAATTTTCAATATGTGAAGGCTGACTACCAGGTTCTAGCAGGTTTTACTCACCCTTTGAGGTGCCAGAGTGGAAGTGGGATAGGATATTGATGTAATTTTTTATAGGGTTACCAAATACGTCTTGGTGGATCAATAACATATGAGTGATCATTGACCGACTCACCAAGTCAGCCCACTTCCTAGAAATTCAGAAGAAAAGTTTAGTATAGATCTTGGGATACCTCTAAATTTAGGAGATAGTTCGACTCCATAGAGTTACATCAGTAATATTATGATATCGTGATTCTCATTTTACATCCCAGTTGTATAAGGGATTATAGGAGGTGTTTGGGACTCAGCTATGCTTGTAAATAACTTTTCAGCCACAAATGTATGGACAAATTGAGTGGACGATAAAGTTCTTGGAAGACATGATACATGCTTTCATCTTAGATTCTGTCCATAGTAGGGAGGAACACATACCCATGGTAGAGTCTTTTGAAAACAAAAGCTACCATTCCACCAATGGTATGGCACCATTCGAGTCCTTGTACGAGCAACCCTACAGGTCACCACATTGTTGGATTTACCCAGGAGTGTCAGAACTCATGCGCTAGGAGTTGGTGCAGGTGACTACCATGAAGGTATAGTTCATCCAAAATTGGGGGAAGACAACATAATGTTTTTTGAAGTATTATTTTGACCTTTTAAAGATCTCTTTGGAGTTTTAGGAGGTATACCATGTGTTCCTTTGGGTCTCTCCTTGACATGGGATACATAGATTTGGCCTTGTCGGCATGTTATCTATGAGCCTCAAATGCCCATTCCTGATACTACATAGAGTTGGTGAGGTGGCGTACCACTTAGCTCTACATATGTAGATAGATCGGGTGAATGACATCTTCCACATGTTACAACTGGGGAGATACGTTCATGATTCATCGGACTTCATTGACTAGGGTGAGTTGGACATTGATGATCAGGTGAATTTTGTGTAGTACCCAGTAGAGATTGAGTCTCGATATGATATGATCCTTTGTGGGTAGTCAATTCCTCTGGTACACATTCAGTGGAAGAATATAAATCTCTAAGAGATCACATGAGACTGGGAGGCTCAGATTCTTGCTCAGTACCCCCATTTGTATGTTTAGCCCTTATTTTAGGATTTTAGGGATGTAAATACCTAAGGTGGGGAGAATGTAACATCTTATAGTTTCCTTGTGTAATTTCTATATATTATATGGAATTATTATGAGACTAGGCATTGGAACAGTGTGTGATTCCGAGGCCTAGAGTTCCTAGAACAATTGCTTGAAAATATTATAATATTGAATAGCATGTGCATGTAGTTTTTCTGAAAAAGTAAAATACCTTCTAAAAGGGTTCCTGGATTAGAAATATGAGGGCATCGTTGCATTCAGAGTAGTGAATTTACCTTAGGTGGGGCCTAACATTGACCGAAACTGATCGATTGTGAAAACTAATTTTTGGATGTTTAATGAAATAAAATAAAATAAAATTTATTTTATTTACTATTATGGGGCGTTGAAAAAAAAATATTTTTAATAAAACTTATCAGATAATTCAGGGTTATTTTCATAAACATGGAATTACACTAAATGGAAGATAAGGATCTCTCTCGAATTAGCATTGGTGGATTGAGGATCGCTTACGATGTGACCTCCATTATTCATCAACAAAGGTTCTAAAGTCTAGGTAGGTCAGTTGTTTCATTATGATTTCCCATTTCTTGATTTATACGATGAAATTAAACTAATACAAAAATATATTACCCTAGGGATCAATTGTATGCTCTGAGAGGAATTAGTTTTGGGTTAGAAGGATTTGATTTAATATGTTTTCTAATCCAAATCCTTTGGATCTGGATCATTTGCTGAGAATGGTTCTCCAATGATATTAAACCTCTTCAATGTGAATCCCATCCTAATTTCGTCAAGTTTTTATCTATTAAAACCTTGTGGTTCTATGATCGATTTTTCCTAGTGGTTACGATCACAATCGAACCCTCGGACTTGAGGAAAACTGGCAATAGAGGCCGCATCAGGGAAGATCAGGTCACAAGGAACCCAGATCTATGATCGTGCCTGATTTCAAGCATCAGTGGGGCCCCGATTTTCTATGGAAGGGACCATCAATATAGGTATGGTGTGGGTCTAGTGTGAAGTTTTGGTGTGGCATGGTGGGGATGGAAACTAGGTGGGGTGGAGATGGCTGGAGGGTCTAGCAGTGACCGTGAGGGGCTATTGTGGTGCCGGCCAATAGGACGCCCATGAGGGGGATGCGGCGAGGCCACGATGGGGATGAAACATGGACATGAGGGCAGTATATGAGGGAGGCCGCATGGAGAATAAGGAAGTGTATAGGATGTGGGGAAGTTAGAATAGTGGACCGACCGTGTAGAGTAGGAGGCATGCGGTCGGTGCGGACCGCGTGCGGTGGTTCAACTGACCCGCAAGCTAGTGGGTTGGAGAAGACGAGCAGGGCATCTCTAGAGTCCCAGAACATGTTGGGTTAGTCAGTTGGTGGTCTCATTCTAGCGTGTTAGATCATACCTGTACCTGAACTGGGTTGGACCTTTTAATGAAAAAAATCATAAATTTCAAACAATGTGTTCGTTTGACGAGTTGTTTGCAGCGTTGAGACCCTTACAATGAAATAGTATTTTCAAATACTCTAAGTGAGTTTTTGAGGAATTTTTCATATGACTAAATGGATTTCAGAGTAGGTTCTCCCATAATGAAAATTCTATGAGTAGGATCTAGTGGTTGGCTATGTGACTTCGAGTCTATATGACTTCGAGAATAGGTGACTTAGAGTCTATGTGGCATAGAGACTATAAGACTTTGAGGTTATGTGACTTATAGACTATGTGAATTTGAGACTATGTGTCTTAACAGGATTATGTGTTTTTCTGAGACTACATGTATTATCGGGACTGAGGGTCTTTTTGGGACTACGTGTCTTATCGATATTGGGTGTTTTTTTATTACATCAGATATTCTTGTTTTGTGTACTTTAGAATTATACTGATGTGTGAAAAATTTATATGTTCTTAGTGTTATAAATCATGTATTGATTTGTGGTATACTTAATTTATTTCTTAGTAGTATTTCCTTTTTGGTTCCATGGTGTCCTAAAGAGTATTTTTTTACTCCCCACTACACAAGATTTGCCCACACGTGTCGTATCCTGTGAAGACGATTGATGCTTTGACAGAGTCCTAGGTGGACCAGGATTGGGTGGTTCTTAGTGAGACCAAACAGTTGGGTTATGATCCTACCACTCTATATAGTTGTTCAGTACCTTTCCATATAGGTAGGGTTTTATGCAGATGAGTTTCATGAACTTGTTCATCCACTTTTCTGTACTCTTTTTTTCAGTGGGATTGTATTGTAGACCTATTTACTTTCCAGTTTTCTACTGTCATACTTTGTTGTTGGTATATTAGTTGTATGCATGCTTTTTTATATAGTGTATTGCATTTCAGAATTTTGGGCTTGGTGATATGTGTGTGTGTACATGTACTTAGGAAAATGCCTCCCATTTGTGGGATATGGTTACGCAGTGCTAGTCACCAACCCTGGCCTATTAGAGGTGAGTTTGGGGTAGTTATGGCATGGTCTCCTCTAGGATGGGTTGAAACAGTCTATGAGATCAATTTTAATTTACATTCTACCAGTTTTGTTATTGGAATCTGGAAAATTGAATCCATATTTATAAATATAATTATTTATAATAGGTATTAAGTAAAACATATTTTTTGACAAAAAATATTATTGAAATAAATTCAAATTAAGTACAGTGTTTATGTAAAAAATGAGTTTAATTAGTGGTTAAACATTAATATTAAGTGAAAAAATAACCTACGAACTTGTCTAAAAACCCTTTTAATGGAAATATATCAACCAGATAACCTTATTCTCTATTTTTAGGAGTTATTTGGAATATTATTCAATGAAATTGGCCCATATAATAAGTTAATAAAAGAAAAGGTAAAAAATATATTGTTCTTCCATTTATTTTCTATAAATATTTAGTGGTAGGGAAAACCCATATATGGTTTGGGGATAAATAAAAATATGGAATAAAAAATATTTGTTTTTCATAATAATTTATATTTAATTTTTAGTGATGGTGTAAATACATTAAATGTTTAACAAGTGACAATGAATGGATTATTTAGTTAATAATTAAAAAAAATAAATTCCATTTTATTAAATGATTTGAAATTACTATACATACATTTTTATGTAAATTTATTTTTAAATTAAAAAAATTATCCATTCATGGACTAATTTATCTTTTATAATAAACCTTTTAACCCCAAATAATAGAAACACTATTGGCATGGTTGGGGTTAAAGTAGTATTTTTTGTGCATTACATGTGCTTCTGTTAAATTTAATTTCCAACACAAATGGGTTTTTATTTTATAATTTGGATTTAATATTTATAATATTCGGGAATAAATTTTATAATAATTATCACTTTAATTTATTCATAATAAATTAATTAAATAGGTCATAAAACTAGTCCCCATAATGAAAAAACCAAAATAAAAAATAAGGAAACATGGGAGTTAAGGAACAATATGTTTTAAAAAATAAATTTATTTTTTTGTTATGAGTGTGTATCTACTTTAATTCCCATAAATCCATTATTTTTATTTTTTTATGCACAATAGATAAGGGATGCCTCCTAATATTGTTTACCTTTTTCCATTTATAAGAGTGTCACTTCTACTTTATTATAAAAAGGCACTCACTCTCCCCCA
This sequence comes from Viscum album, assembly GCA_963277665.1. Taxonomy (NCBI): domain Eukaryota; kingdom Viridiplantae; phylum Streptophyta; class Magnoliopsida; order Santalales; family Viscaceae; genus Viscum; species Viscum album. Next base: position 2,099,641,643 of record OY728130.1, on the reverse strand, counting down.
TTATTCACAACACTCATGATTTTGGGATCATAAAAAACCTTCCCATATAATCTCCCAACATCCCTAATTTCATCCTAGAAGCCTCACTATGTGAAGAAAGAAAACCAATGAAGTACTTTGGTGTAATCCAAAATGAGTTACCTAAAGAAGAGCTAACATTATTCAACGAGAAATTTTGTTTTATTTCTTTCTCCACCACTTCAATTATTCTAATTGCATTATTATATTAAAACATAAGTTTACAAAATATACTAAGAATTTTTTTATTTTATGTTTTTGACCCACACCTACACACACTTTCATTAAATGGGTAATTAAATCACCGTTCATGTGTACGAAAGACTACCGCCTCGTGAAACGATGTCAAACATTTTTCCATTACCACCTATCATGATTGGGAATTACGATGAAAATACTATTTTTATATTATATATATCATTTATATTTTATTCATTATTCTATAATTTTTATATAAAACATACTTCCATTCTTTCCATTTTTTGGGAATTTGATAACATCATTTGGGGATGTGTGGACTACCGCCTCCTTAAGGCGGTGTGATATGTTCACACTACAAATGAAAGTATTTAAGATGGGTAAAATAAAAATATGTTATATTAGTCTAATCTATATTATATTAATGATAAAACTACCCTTTTATAAATATAATATATTATTGTCTTTGTTACCTTTTCACACACTGAAAAAGTGATACTGTTATTTGTGAACGTGTGGACTACTGCCTCCTCAAAATGATGTGATTCCTATTAAATCACAAGAATTATATATACAAGTATAAATAATAAAATAAAATGGAATTTATGATATAATGATAATTATGGAAGGATAAATTTTAATTTTGTTCTTTCCATAACGATCATTTAAAAATGGGAACACTAATCATGTGTACACATGACCTTCCATCACCATGATTGTAAAGATTGTTCATTTTTTATAACCATTTTCAAGATTATTTTTAAAATTAAAATTTTTGTATAAATATTACAAGTATTTCATGATTATTATTATGTATATGTTTTAATAATGACCCCTTTGACCTTATTTGACCTACCAAATTCATTTTTGACACAAAAACCGAATATGGTTAGAACACCCGACAAAAACTTAATTGTTTAAGTAGTTGTATAAAACAATGTAATAAGTGAAATAAAATTAATGTTAAACTTGAAAAGGGTTTTCAGTAAATTAAAATTTTAACATAATTTTATTATTCATGAAGATACAGACACATGTGACAGGTCAGACTCAAGGTAAGGGACTTCGTATTATTCTTCTTTAATTAAGACATTGTTTTTTATGTTATTCACAGACCTTTTTAATATCATGAATTATTTAATATCATGTTATTTAATTTTTTTGTAAATGTTATTTCTTCATGGGATTATGATATAAATGTTTCAATGTGTTGTGGGACATTTTGGAATGTTTAAATATTATCTTTCTCAATAATATTCTAAATGATCTTTTAATGGTATTTCTATTCATCACAATTAACAGAAGTTATTGAAACTTTTCCTCCACTATGGACATTTGATATTTATACCATCCCCATTATTTCTATATATGGATTAAATTTTTTCCAATGATATTGTTATGGAACCCATTTTATTTCCGTAGGATAACCATGTTTTGAGAAGATTTTAAAAGAACCAGTTTCTTTTCCATGGGAAAATCATGTTTTAAAAAGATTGACATTAAAACCATTTTTTCCATGGGGTTTTTAGGTTATAAATGAATAATGATTGTTTCTATGAGTTTCATAACGAAATATATTTATTCATGAAATGGTATTTGAGCATTATTTGAAACAGGTGTGCCCAATATAGCTTATATGAATGGTCATGCACCATTATAGCTCATTGGTGAGCCAGATATATATTATAAGAAGGGTTGATCCGCATTATATCTCAGGAGAAATGGTTGAGCTTTATATTTCTTATAAAAAGGTTTTATCCCCATTATATCTCATGTATGAGCCTGATATAGATTATACGAAGGGTGATCTTTATTATTGATCTCTAATTCATTGGGTAATGATAAAGTTACAGGTCGGCGTTACAGTCATTCCAATTAAATTTGTTTTTAAAGGGTTTCATATATATGATTATCTATTTCACCTAAAATCTATTTTATTTATTACTTTGGGTTTTAAGGATTTTTATGTGTTTTTTATGCATGTGAATATGTTTTATTTGAATATCACGGTAAATGTTATATGAGTTTTAATGTTTTTAATGAAATAATGATTTCCTTTATTTTCATATCCCTTATTGAGATTTTGTGATCATACCATGTTTTTAAAAATGTTTACATAGAGTTTATATATGGTTAATGTAATGGAATAATTCATGTTGAAAGTTGTGTTTATTTTCCATGAAATTAATTCATGATTAATTTTACAAGTTTTATATTATCAGAAAATTGGATAGTGATTGAAAGTGTTCACATTTTATTTTATAGTTTTTAAATGCATAAGTTATGGATTAATTATCTAAAACTCTACACTAGAAAATTTATTCCATGTGAATGAATTTAATTTTTTTTACATAAACTCAAGATTACACAAATATTAAGGCCTTAGATTTATAGTTGGTATCAATAGAAAGGTTTAAACAAATTTATAATTCAAGATAGTGTTAATAGCATTTTCCAATAATATTTTACTTCATGGTTAAGCTAAAATGAAATATAATTGTATGATTTATATGTTTTTTCATCTAAATTATGTTTGTTTTGAATGGTATTCTGTAGAGAAAACATGGTAGTTGTAGTGAAAAAGAACTGAGAGGAAAATATTCATCCAAATCAGCATTCAGAGATGGTTGGAATTGGAACATAATAATTTTTTAAGGTGATTGATCAGTTGTCATAAGCTATAAATGGTGGTTGTATCCATGCTAAAGAGGAACTTTGTATATAATTGCGTAACATGTCTATAGAGGAATATTTCACGAGGAAACATCCCCTATAATTCAATGAATCATCTGACCCAGTGGTAGTTAAAGGATAGATCATATCTCTAGGGAATATATTTGAAGTCATGGGATGTTCAGAAAATCAAAATGTCACTCTTTCCATTTATCATTTTGAAGGAGAAGATGATCAATGGTGGTCTATGCTTAAGAATACCAAAGATAATGATGATATTGTTTCCATGGAATGATAAATATTCAAGAATATATTCTTTGAGAAATATTCACCAATGGTTGTTCGTATTCGGATGGAGAAACAATTATTTGAATTAAATAAAAAGGATGATGATTCAGTTTTTGTGTATGAAGAATTGTTCACAAGATTTTATTGGGATGTTACAGATTTTATTCGAGACATTGGAAGTAAAACTAATATATTTTACTCATTATTAAAACTAATTCTATGAAGACCTTTGGCCTATTGAGTATTTAAAAGTTGTGATAAATTTGTCTGTTGTGATGAGAAATTGGGGATGGAGTTTTCTGACACTTATGTGCCACAAGATAAAAAGAGTAATAAATGGTCAAAGTGGAATGAAACCGAGAAACAAACAACTAAAAATTCTCCAGGTAGGTACAAAACTTATTCCAATTGGGGAAAATACATTTTAGGAAATGTATGTCAGGATCTGGAAAATGTTACTAGTATGGTAAGTTTGGCGACATGGATCATGACTACAAGGAAAACAGTCCTCAATAATACAATAATGAGATAACAGATACCCAATAAATAATAATATGTTTTAGTTGTAATTATTTGTTACATTATGATAATAGGTTTATAAGGAAACTTACTCTCGAAGGAAATAATCATAATCAGAATAAAAAATGGATGGATAAATCAATTTGTACTTCTATAGATGATGTTGGGATATCTTTTTTAGTAGTTAAAGATCTAGAAATATTGCTATTTTTCCTAAGGTTGAACTTAATCCCAAATTGTTAGGAATGATTCTATTAATGTTTTAAATAATGGAAATAACTTGGGATACATTCATTTATTTTCTATATATGTCTAATGTATCTGTTTAAAATTTATTTGAGGAATGATTCCACTACTTGTGCAAACATAAATTTAATGTTATTGGTGGTTAGTAGTGTTATATATCTATGGAACTATTTAGTTGTAACATTGGTTGTTAATTTTTATCTTTATATATTAATTTATTATCTCATAAATTTTTGTTTGAATTATCTTACAATGTGATAACCATTTTGGTTTTGGTTAATATCTAAAGATATAAGTAATATATTGTTATACTTTTAGGGATTATGATATCTGTTAGAAGTTGATTATAGTTCTTTAAGAATGAAAATTAATCTTAGATACTCATTTTTAGAGACATATATGAGTCTATAGTGGAAATTGATTAAAGGATGAATGTATACTCATTAAGAATGTATATTTCCATATGCTCTTAGTATAGATTATGAGAGACTCCTTTAACTCTAGGAAAATGATCTTGAAATGAAATGTTATCCTATTACTATATTTCATAATAATATCAATGACCTTTTATACACATATTTGTCTTATTTGGTTTTTTATTCATTGACCTCCTCTTGACCATGTTCTCTATCACTATCCTTTAGTCCACCAGAATTAGTTTTCCCTTCCAAATCTATCTTTTAATATACCTCTAAAGATCTTTCAGTGTGGAATTTAGTAATACCTAACTTTTGGGGACCTTTATGTTTCCAACTTTACCTTTTTAAGATTACATTTTGTTAACCATTTCTTTATCATGGGATTGAATAAAGAAATTATAAAAATATGAATTATTTAATAAGTAAGATGAATTTCGAGGGCAGAAATCATTTTAAGGGGGGTAGAATGTAACATCCCATTATTTTATGAAATATATTCTTTCAAATTAATTGATATTATCTAATATGTTGTGATAAATGATATAAATAGTTTTACTTATATCACAAAAAAACACAAATTTTATCTTAATTTTCATGAAACATCGAGTTACTTTGATTACTTAAGTTACAAAAATGCTTGAGTTTTATAGAAAAATAATATACTAAATGATGAGTTTTTAGGAAAAAACTATTTTTATTACTATAAAGATGTTTCATATTTAAAAATTAAATTAATCAATATTAGTGAATGATCTTAATGAATTTAAGATTTTATATATTCCATAAAATATTTTGAAATTCATCTAATAAGTATTATAGTTAGAAAATAAGAATAAACTCAAGTTTATGCATAAAAAGATGTATTTTTCTAAAAGGTGGATTTTCTATATTTTAATGCAAGAAATTTTTAAAACTAAAATTTATAACTTTCAAAAATTTTATTTGAAAAAATAAACATTTTTTTAACTCAAAAAATCAAAATTTACTTTGGGTGAATTTTGATAATTTTTCTATGAACTTTCATATTTTGATGAATAGTGAATGACATAGAATTTTAATTGAAAACCGAAATTTATTCTAATTTATTTATAAAGATAAGTTATATTTTAAATTTAATTTAAGGTCTAATTAGTTAAATTATACAAAAATAAATCCAATTTATATCATTGTAATCAATTTCAACTTGGTATTTTATATAAATACATTTTAATCTTTTAAATGTTTTACTTTAAAAACCCATTATTTTTTCCATCTAGAGGATCAATTTTAAATTAAATTGTGAAACTTATATTATTGGAAATTGGAAAAATCAATTCCATATATATAACTATAATATATTTTAATGTCTATTAAGTTAAACATATTTTTTACCAAAAGGAATAGTTAAAGAAATTAAAATTAATTACAGTGAATAAGGTAAAAATGAGTTTACATAGTGATTAAACATTAATCATAAGGTGTCAAAATGACATATAAAATTGTATAACACCACTTATATGGGAATATATCAATAATATGACCTTATTCACTATTTATATGAGTTATTGAGAATACTATTTAATTAAAGTGGCCTATAAAATAAGTTAATAAAAAAAAGGCAAAAAATATACATTTATTCCTTTTATTTTCTATAAAGGTTTGTGGATAGGGAAAACCACATAAGGTTTTGTTGTAAATGTTTTTTTAGAAAAAAAAAATTTATATCATAATAATTTATATTTTGTTTTTTTGAGATGATATAATTACATTAAATGGTTAAGAAACAACATCACATGGATTATTAATTTAATAATTAAATAAAAGAAATGGTGTTTTATTAAATGATTTAAAATTACTAAAAACTATCTTCTTATATTGATTTTTCAATGTAAAATAATTACCATCCCTAGAACAATTTTTCTTTCATAATGAACATATTTACCCTAAATAATAATAAAATGTTTCTATGATTGGGATTAAAGTTGTATTTTTTCGCGTTACATGTGCTTCTGTAAAATTTAATTTCCAACACACATGAATTTTTTATTTTATAATTTGGATTTAATATTTATAATAACTGTTTTTAAATTTTATAATAATTCTTACATTAATTTTTTCTTAATAGATTTTTTAAATATATTATAAAAATAATTACCTTAATGAAAAAACCTTATAGAAAAAATAACGAAACTTGGTAGTTAAGTAATAAAATATTTAAAAATTAATTTATTTTGGGTGGTATGATTTTTTTATCAAACATAATTTCCCTAAACTCTATTATTTTTCATTTTTAAATAACATGAAGTAAGGGAGACCTCTCATTAGAGTTTACCTTTTTGTATTTACAAGAATACCACTCCTCCACAATAAAAAGAACTCACTCTCCCTAATTATTCATATCAATAAAGCCTTTTGGATAATCCAACACCTGATAAAATAAAATACGAACATATATCCTCTCATAATTAAATCCTCATATTAGGAAGAAATTAAACCAAGGAAGTCCATTGATACAAACTAAAAGTAGTTAGCGGAAGAAGAGGTAACATTCTTCAACGAGAACATTGGTTTAAATTAATTATCTACTGCTTAACTTATACTAATTTCATGATTATATAATAATATCAGTATCCTAAATATAAAGGTATTTTTTTATGTTAACGGTTTGACCTAAACCTTCACACACTTCTATAAAATGGGAAATGAAATAACTGTTTGTGTGTACGTCGAAATACTACCTCACAAAACAATGTCGTTCAGTTTTTCCTTTACCACATATAATGTTTGAGAATTATGATGGAAAAAATATTTTATATGATATTTATAATTTCTTTATACTTCTAAAATTCCTATATACAATATACCTCCATGTTTTCCATTTGGAAGGAATACGATAACATCATTTGTGGATGTGTAGACTACTTCCTCCTCAAAGCGACATGATACACTCACAATTTAAATGGAATGTATTAAGGATGGGTTTAAAAAATATATGATATAAATGAAAAATATATCATATTTATGACATGATTAAATTTATTTAAATGTATTATATCATTTTCTTTATTAACCTTTCACATAATAAAAAAGTGATAATGTGGTTCATGGGCGTGTGGATTACCGCCTCTTCGAAGTGATGTGATTACTTTCACATCACAAGAATTTTATATATATATATATATATGATTAAATAATATGATATCTATGATATAATTATAATTTTGGAAAGATAAATGTTACTTACGTTCTTTCCATAACGATCATTGAAAAATTGGAACGTTACTCATGGGTACATATGGTCTACAATATCTATGAATGTAATGTTGGTTCATTTTTCATAACTATATTTTATGATTAGTTTTAAAAGAATAATTTATATATAAATATTATAATTATGTCATTATTATTATGTTTTAGATATTTTAATAGAGATCAATTTGACCTTAGTTGACTGACTAAAGTTATTTTGAACATAAACCAAATATTGTCAAAACACTCGATGTAAAAATAAGTGTTTAAGTATCTGTATACAACATTGTAATAAGTGAAATAAAAGTAATGATAAACATTAAAATGGTTCTGAATAAATTAAATAATTAACATAGGTGTATTATTCAAGAAGATAAAACCATATATGATAAGTCAGACTCAAGGTAGTGTACTTTGTCTCAATCTCCTTTCATTGAGGAATTGTTTTTATGTTATACACCAAACTTATTTTATGAGGTTTATATACTACCCATTTGACATATAATATCATGAATTCATTTATTATCATTTTATTTATTTTTCTGTTAAATTTTATTCCTTCATGGGGATTATGAATCAAAATTTTCAAAGTGGTATGGTAATCTCTGGAATGTTAAAATATTATCATCCTCTAAAATGATCTTAATCATCTTTTACTATTGTTTCCATTCATAAAAAAAACCACCCTTTTTGTTACTTATCATAGACTAGGGATATTTCATATTAATACCATCCTCATTATTTATCTATTTGGATTAATACTATTTTAAAGATATTGTTATGGAACCAGATTGTTTTCTAAAGGTTAACCATGTTTTGAAAAGATTGTTAAAGAACCCATTTATTTCCCATGGGTTATTCATATTTCAAAGAGATTGAAATTATGACCATTGTTTTTATTTGGGTTTATTAGGTTATAAATTAATAATTATTTTTTCTATGAGTTTTATAATTAAATTGTTTTATTCCTGAAATGATACTTGGGGATTATAGGGAACGTGTGAACTTGATATAACTTATATGAAGGGTTGATTCCCATAATATATCACAGGTGAGATCGATATAGCTTATATAAGGGGTTTATCCCCATTATATCTCTTGAGAAATTTGTGATTAAAATATATATTATATGAATTATTGAGCCCCAATATAGCTCATGGGTGATCCCAATATAGTTTATACGAAGGGTGGTCCCCATTATAGATCTCCAATGCTTTCGATAATGATAAAGTTTGAATTCAAACTTTATGTTATTTTAGTTAAAATGGTTTTGAAAGGGTTTTATGTATATGATTATCCATGTTAACTAAATATATTTTAATTTCTTTCCATTATTTTTATGTATTTTATTTGTGTGTTTTTTATTCATGTGAAAATGTTTTATTTGAAGATTGACGTAAACATAATATGAGTTTTCATGTTTTTACTGATCTAACATTTTCATTTCTTTTTGAATTCATTTTTATGATTTTGTTATCATCCCAAATTTTTTAAAATTTCTTCATTTGGTTTAAGGATGGTTGAAGTAATTTAATAATTCAATTTGAATGTTTTTGATATTTACCAAGAAAAGAATTCAAGATTTATTTTAGAAGTTTTATATTATGGGAAAAGCATATACTAATTAGAAGTTTCCACATTTTATTTTATGGTTTTTTATGCATGAGTTATGGAATAATTCTCTAAAATTATAAACTAGAAAAGAGACTCAATGTGAATGAAAGTAAACTTATTAACATAAAATCATGATTATGTAATTATTAAGGGAGGGGATTTATAAAAACCTTAAATTTATGATGATTTAAATGACCATTTGATTCACCAGATATGAAATGAATATGATATTTTTTTGTTTCAAGATTCATTTCTTAATATTGAATAATTTATTTACTATATAAGAATATAAGGAAATATACTTACTTTATACATTTATATTTCAAAATAACAATTTCACCTATTAGTTTTGTTTCAATAAATTTCTATTTCACCTCTTACTCCTAGAAATGAATATCCAATAATGATTTTTTATTCTTGAATCACTAAAATAAACTTTTAATTGATCATAATATCCATAGTTAAGTGAAAATTACTTTCTTCTATCTTTAAATATTTTCAAAAAACAATGGGGTTAGCACTATCATCTAATATAATACATCAATATATAAACCTCAACAGTAACTCCACTAGTTCTTGATTAATATAAACTCAAAAAACCGTTTGTGAAAATGAAATGACAGTTTGACCATATAATCACATTGTCTAGTGGTATGCACTAAACGTTTATCATCCGTCAGTTGTGGGTTCAAGCCCCATATCCTTTTTGGATGTTATAGATAGTCACCCCACATGAAATATGTACATTTTTTAAACCATATTAATATAATTACTATAAAACTCTAAAATTTTAAAAACCTATAATTTACTCAACATCAAAGATAATATAAACCCTTAAGTTTTCAAATATCTTTAAAATTATTCCCAAAAATTAAGGTTATCCTCTCTTAAATAAGTCTTCCAATGAAACAAATACTAAACGCATCGGTTGTACTTCCATTAATGTCTCCAAAAATATTCTTAATCTTAATAGACTCCCAACATATAAAACCCAGAAATGGGTGTTTAAGATATTGAATTAATGATTAATATTAAAATCATAAACCCATTATAGTATCCATAACTCTTATGTCAATGAAGACATATAAGATTCTAAAATTTTACAAAATCCATATATATTTCCTGATTCTTATGACCAAAATACCATTGGTAAAAAAAATCTACAATATAATTTTTTAATTTCAATACCTAAATTCTTCTTCCATTTTATTTCAACACATGTCCTTCCTTGGTTTATGGGTTAACCTTTAGAAGTAGGAATTGAAATAGATAATTCCTAGGTTCCAACTGTTATGACAATGTACTATAAATGGATCCCTTGGATAAAATTTATTTCTAGCAATCGTAATCTTAATTTTTCATTTGAAAATCATTAATTTATGCCCATATTTCCCACATATAAGAATTCTTCCCAATCCTTTGAGGTAGTTTCCTAGGCGTCTTTTTTCATATTTATGACATGAAGGAAATCAATCCTTATTTACACCAAGGACTCCATAACTCATAATCTTAGGGAACTCCAACCTTCTCTTCATTAGTGAGTCTAATAGTTGGTTAAGGTATAAATAGTTAATTATATTTTGGGATAATTTATTAGGAATAATCATGACATATTTCACTCCTATCATGATCAATGCTGGTTTCTCTTAGTCACCACATTTTCATTCACATTTAATGTTAACAAAATTCCTTTAGGTTTCAGCCATCAACTAAAACTAAATAGAATAGTCTGACCAATAATAATCATAGTCAGAGAACCATATGATCATTTATATTATGCGCAAATCCAAACACCTTCTTTTCAATCTATAACACCTTATGTTTATCCTAGGCCCTTAATTTCCATAATCAATTTAAATACTTCACAATTTTTTGTAAATAAAAATTGAATTATCTATAATATATGCCCTGGGTGTTTCAAACCAGGTGCACAATAAGGCCCATTTTCATGTACCAGGTAATTCTTAAGTCATTCCTGATACACCTTTTTTCAGAATTATTACCCAAGGTACATTTTTTCCAGAACTGTATCGACTTGTAGTATCTAGATAAGGATTTATTTCCATGAGAAACACATAATCTATTCCTTTTAAAAACTTTAGGATATAATCCAATTATTATCCTCAATTTATATCATTGAGTTATGTTGCCTAATCCATGTTTTCCAAAATACAGATCCCATAGTTTCTAATAAAATTCCCATGGTATGAACTGTAATGACCCTGACCCTAGCAACCTGGAGTTAGTGTTAACTTTATTATATTGACATAATATAAAAGTAATCATATCCCAAATTACCTAATAGTTTAGTCATCTTAGTTAACAAGATACATACATAATTTTAATACTATATTTGAATATACAATTTTAAAAAATATTTTTTCCCATTATATAATTATTTCCTTTATAATATTATTGTATATCATTTATAGTACACTCCCAAAATTCTCAGGGAAGGAAAAAAGGGCGATATCAAATTCTTTATAAGGGTTAAGTACAATAGAAGCAATTATGAGTAAATTGAGAATAATAAATATGTCATAATCAATATGTAAAGGTAAATATTTAAACATTCATTCCATTTAATTAATAACTAGAATACCATGGTTTGATATGGGATAATAAATAATGAAACATAAATAACTTAACACACATTACATTTAAATAACTTTAAACTCATGAATATATAATTCATAATCAATATGGGAGGGTAAATAATTGAACACATATTCGCTTAAATTAAACTGACTATAATTATTAGATAATGAATAATCAATATGGAAATGTAAATAAATTAAACCACCTTCCATTGAGTAAATAAACACAGAATGAAAATTCATCTAGATATAATATCATTGGAAAAATATGATTGATAAGAATGACTAAACTATTAATGAAAGAAATTATTAATTATTGGATGGCATGATCTCATTCATCATGATACCTCTACTTTCAAGAACTTTAATAAGGTAGTTTCTTATTCATGGGAATATATACACCAAAAATACATTTAACTAAGGATAACAAAGTAATTCATCTCATGAGACTACCAATCCATTGAGGAAATATATATATAACTAGGAACCACCTATATCTGTATGTCCAAAGAATTCCTTATATATAGAGTAATCGATTTAATTCATGTATTATTATACCATATCATAAAATATCTACATTGATTTAATAATATATATTTTTCAATATTTTGCTAGATAGTGAAATAAAATTAAAAGTAAAAACTATATGTATAAATGGTTTATATTTTAGATATAAATATATCTATGATAAATAATTTAGATATTTAGGGTAAAATTAATGTCTAATGATCATAGAAAGGTGAATATTTCTAGGGAATGTTAATAACTACAAAAAATGAATCCAGAAAGTGAATTCCAATACTTTCCTTGAAAAAATTATTATAAAATATAAATTATAAGAATAAGGATGGTATCAATATAGCATATACTCAGTGGATTGCAAAAAAAGTAAAGGTTTGTTTTCATTGATGAAAAGAAATAGCATAAAAATTCCATTATGAATATTTTTCATGTTTATACCCTATTTTTAATTTAAAAATCATTTATAACTAAAATTAAAAGAAATTGAAAATAATATTATTTGAAAATAACCTTTGAAACTTATAATATATTCTATAAAACATTTAGAGTCCATGATTGTGGGAAATTTCATACATATTTTACATGTCGAAACAAAGATTAATTACATATTTTTGGTAAAATCCATATAGTCTTGGTTTAGAAAATGACATGAATATTCCTTTTATTTTTTTAAAAAATATAAAAATGGGTAAAAAATTATTTAATAAATAATTTGTATAATTCTAATAGTATTTTTTTTACTTTTGAAAACATTATTTAGGAAGAAAAATGATTTTCAACCGAACAGAGAAATGATTCTGGATTTTATTAAGAAGATTTTTCCATTCATTTGAAGTATCAAAGAGTACAAAAAATGGCACTATTAGTTGAAAACCTCATTAATAACCTTTATAGAATAACATAAAATTATTTTATTAAGCAATGAATAAATAATTTCCTTCAATGGATATTCAACCATAAACAATCCTGACTAAAATGAGATTATGAAATAAACCCTTAAAAATATCATTAAGTTGAAGTGAGAACTAATCAAAGAATAAAAAAATTGTCTAAAATACAAATCATTGTAAAAAAATTGGAAATAAAAAATAATATAGTAAATATTTCTCTACACATATAATCTTAGAATATCAAAGACAATGAATAAGTAATATAATTCAATAAAAAGAAATTTTGTTATAAACTTATTAACCACTTGGTAATTTTAAATTCAAATCCCATTTGATTAAATTAATCATTTAAAAACATTAAATATTATTAAATATTAATTTTTCATGAAATTACAAGAAATGCGGTAGTATATACACAAAATAAAATAAATTATGTGTATAACATTACAATATTCCTCAATGAAGGGAAATTGAGATGAAGTCCCTTACCTCACACGTCCTTCCTATTGAAAATTATTTCAGCTAATATATAATGGTTTATGAATGATTTTAATTTATAACATAACTATATTCATATTTATAATATCATATATTATCCCTATATAACATTTTACCACCCATTTCTTTATAATATTTCATTATTTTCATTGTTCCATGTCTTAATTTCCTTGTTTTCTCTTGCATGTTTTGTCATAAATGTTATAGATTTCGAAAATATTATATAGTAACATAATATAAAGAATTATATTAATTTTCTAAATATCATATTGAATAAATATATACATTTTTTAATCATTCTTTATAGGTGGGCATGGAAAATGAATCACATAACTTTTTGGATATAGTGGGTCCTACGTACGCACGAGCGACTGCATCATTCCATCAATGAGTGAAAGGTTAATGAAGTGGGTGATATATTTATTATATATAATAAATATATTGTCATATATTCCACATATATTTATTATATTTATCATTACTCCCTTCCATCAAAAGCATATTTGAAAAGCGAATCACATCGCTTCGCAAGGTGGTAGTCCACCGTACACATGAGCGACGTTATCTAATTTTTAAACATGATGGAAAAGACAAAGGTATATGTAATATTATAAATATATAATTATAATAATATCATAAATATCATATAAAGTTTTCAAATTCATCATTATATCCAACCATGAAAGGTGGGGATGGAAAACAAATTACATTGGTTCATGAGACGGTAGTCCGACGTACACACGGTAGACAATTTCATTTCACTTTTTGTTGAAGAGGATATGTATATGGGTAAATAAATTAATATAATAAAATCTCATTATATTTATCATAATTATTTTATTAAATAATAATGTTTTTATAATATTTCATTGATGGGTAATAAGAAACAAAAAGTTACTAGTTTAAGAACATTACCTCTTCTTTAGACAACTTTAGATTTGCACAAAAAGCTTTCCTAGGATGGTTTTTAAATAAAAAATGGGATTAATTATGTTTTTAGTGGATTAAAGAATATATTTTTGTCATATTTTTTCCAAAAAATGTATTTTCATGTTTTATGTGGGGAGGAGGGTGGGTAGCCTTTTATAAGTAGAGGATATGAAACATATAGAATTTTTGACAAGATTAAATTACACCCACATTTTTATCATTCCAAAAGCATCCAAAATGGGTCATTATAGACCCTTATAGGTTATAAATTATAAATAGGTCCATAAAATGGATGTTTAACATGTTTTTAGTCTATTTTAACCCTTATCAGTTTAGTTTAGCCCCTGATAAATCAGTTTTTACCTTAACCGTGGTAAATAAGTTTTACTGCTTTTACTATTCAAAATGGTAAAAAATTATGTTGAAAATATTAGATGATATATATTATCCTAATTAAAAATATAGAATCCATTTTTTGAAATTAAATTCATATAACTGGGAGAATCTAATTTAAAATTATTCCCACAGGTGAGATGAAAATGCATGTTTCCAAAATCGAAAATTCTCCTAACTATAGCGGGTTTTAATATTAATATTCTTTGTGAAATTGATTCCAATTAACTAAATTTGTTAATATATAATATTATTGAACTAATTTCACATGAAAAACATTTTAAAATATAATTTATCCTTTTAAATTATTTAAACTAAAATATAGTTTTCAATAAAAAATTGTATCTTCACTAGTCATTGAAAATGAAACTTTTTAGAATGATACAAATATTTCACCCTAAGATAATGATTATATGATGATTTAAAACATGAAGTTTGTTTTTACAAAACAATTTTATAAAAAATTAAAAAATTAATTTTTAATTATGTGTGAACAGCGTGAATCTTCCGTCTTTTAGAAAAATACAGTATTTCAGAAAATATTTCTTTTTTTCAAGTAGATGATTATTATTTTATTTTAATCAACAAATAAGCTTAATTTTCATATTTAATTTATTTATATTAATAAAACCCAGTTTTAAATATATTTTATAATCATATACGATATTAAGGTTCATTTATACTCAGGATTACGTCTTCAACAAGCTATCGAAGAGATGATATTTATTTAAAAAGAAATATATCATAAATTGTTAGGGTGGTACATTCAATTCTAATCTCAGTGTTTCATTTAATTTATGATATTAAAACCATTTTTATTCTATTGAAATCTTGTAGTGTTATAGATATTATAACATTATGTTTATATAGAAAACAAATTAATATGTTATAAGGTCTTTATTTTTATTTAAGTCTATAAATATATTGAAAATATTAAGTATAATGCAGTCAGTTCAAGGGAATAAACTTCAATAGACTCCAACATACACTAGCTAAAAATATGAATTGAATATTTATTTATCACATTTTTAACATGATTATACAATTTATAGATATAGTTTCAATTGTTATCTTGTTTTCATGCCTTGGGTTTCTATATCCATATGTTAATATGGTGAATATGTTTACTGTGACATTAATGCCTTGTGAAAATCCCTCATGTAGTAATATCCCTATGTATTCATCTTGTCCCTGCATTATAAAATAGACATCCAAGATAATTATATAGTAAAATAATATGATAATAATTATAATACTCTTACTATTATGGTATAACCTAAATTTGAAAAAGTTATTGTCAAACAGCTTCTGAAGCAACAACATAATGGATAATATACTTGTTCATTTCTCATACATCAACCATAGGTTTTAATATGTTTTTTATGGAATATTTCCTTAGCCTTTCTATGACATGGGATCAAAAATATCTAAAATAAAATTAGTGGTATATCCTCGTATACACTAGTATTCCCATTTCTCTTTTTACCATAAACTCATCTTATTCAACATTATCAAGTACCTTTAGATAATTATAACTATTTTTTATAGTTTTAATATTTTTATTTTCTATTTACATTGTTTACAATAATTATAGGTTATATAAAACAATAGAAAATATAATGTATTATTAACTAAATTCCTAGCACTTAAGATTGTGAAATTTTACTTATAATCTTATCCTATTCCCACATGCATTATTATAGAGATATTTTATGTAATGTGGCATCGGAAAAAAAATAGTAGTTAATTTTTCAATGTTTTATTATAAATACATAGTCATTATATGTATTTTTACTATATTAAAAACCCCATATACTTATATCTATAGATATGGTTCCCTAGAAATGAGTTGTTTTTGGAGAAGAAATTTTATTTAGAAAATGGGTGTGACTGAATACTTTTGTTTATATGTTATTAATCTGTATATCTTATAAAAAAGTCTAGATACCACTAAACCGTTATAGATACATGGCTCTCCCTCTTTATAAATAATTATTTTATGATCATCAATATTCTTGAATGACCCTATGGCCTTCAATTTTTATTCATTTTTAATAATACACCTTTTAATGGTTGAAGGGGAACCCTTACATGGACCTTAGAATTTTCATAACATTGCATGGCCCGAAGGTCTTGTAGGAATCAACCCAAACTATGTCTAATTAGAAATTCCCCGCCCCAGCTTCTGCATCGTGGTCAGATCTCCACCTTCGCATGGATGTTTGGCTAGCTGTCCTATATAGAGATGCACATGCCTGGTACCGATGGCAATGCCATACCCTCTCATTCTTCTAAATCTGATAGCTCCACTTTAGTGAATGTTACTTGATTTGAACATCCTTTGCAGTTGGTTTTATATATAATCTTCATTTTACGTTGCTTCACATCATGTGGCCCAAATATCTTGAGGTGGCCTGAAGGCCTTAACGTGGCCCGAAGGCCTTGAGGTGGCCCGAGGCCTCATTAACCTGAAGGCCTAGGTGTCCTGGAGTCTAGAAGGACTCTAGGACCAAACCGACTACCCCACGGTGAATAGTTATGGACACTACAGTACAGAATAATACCTTCTATAGTACCCGCAATAGTACCTATTATAGTACCCACTACATTTCCTGGAAATATTCCTCCACCCGGATCTGAACCTGGGTCTCGTGGATGCACTTGACGAGTCCTCACCAACCGGGAGGAGACTCATGTGTTATGATCTCAATTCTTGCATTTATCTATAAATGGATACGTGAAATTTTCATATATTATTGGAATTAATTAACCAAACTTTTTGGTTATGTCATTTATACATGATATATAGGGTTTCCATTAAGGAAAATGGTCTTTATATCCAACCAGTCAGAAAAATGATCATAGTATTAAACTACGAAGAGTATAATTAAATTGGATTATAGAATAATGATTCGGGTAATGGTTTTTCCATATACAATGTCTTAGAAATCCATTTAATAATAAAAAATGATTTATTTATACTGACTTGTACCATTCATATAATTTTCCTCTTGAAAACTCCCCCAAAGTATTAATTCTAGAAATATACAAAATATGGTTCCCCTAAATTTTAGTACGTCGATTCCATTACAGAATTCATACAAATATGTCAATATTAGAAGGTTTCCATTGACTTATTCTTTATATGGTTCATTAATCATATTTAATAATATATATATGTATGTATGTGTATATATATATATAAGTATATATCACCGACAATAATAAATATAAAACCACCTCCTTGGTTTTATTTTCCTATACGATATGTGTCTTTGGAACCACTCTTCCCACCAAAATTAGTGAAGATGATGTTTCTATGACAACCCATGTTCATCTAGAGTATAAACTACATTGAGTTCTAGCATGACCCACATTCTCACAAGATATTTGATTACCTCTTATAAAAATATATTCAATCTAGACCAATAATTGAATATTATTATTAGATATAGGTTAATTATTATAGATGGATATAAAGTTTCTTGATATTCATTTATAGCTAAAGTTATATTTTAATAAAACATCCTCATGAAATACTATAAACTATTCTTAATATTTTCTTTATTATAGTGTATATAATATGATATCCGTTAGTCAATATATTTCAAACATGGTTATAGATTTTCCAACTATTTATAAAACATGAAATTGTAGAAATTATTAGAGTATTTTCAATACATATAATGCATTTTATAGATCCCCTTTTACACAATAGAAATATTGAGGTATAAGGTACTGTCAGTTTGAGATTACATTCACTCCACATACTAGTGATTGATGAATACTTGGTTATGATGTACTCAAACAAGCCTGCTCAAGGTAATATGTATCCTTAACTATGTTAATTCATTTATTCATTTAGGATTCCTAAAATATATTATAGTAATATTATGAATTATATGAACTTACAACTTATCTAAGCCTTTAGAATAGTTCATATGGTATTTCTCAACTAACTATAATATATTTTGGGACACATTTATTTTTAAAGGTTTATTTATAAAAAACAAGATAGTGAATTAGGAATCATACCTAGTATTTTAGCTAAAAAAACTAAAACACTCTTCTAAATATATGTTGTTTACTATTTTCTATTTTACATGATAAAGAATTATCTTCCCACAATAATCTATTACAAGTTATATATTTATATTACTTATTAGTTTTCAATTTAAAATATATGGGATTCAACAATTACAAAAATAATAATTGAGTTTGAAAATAACATGAAAAAAATATATTCTATGATTAAATAATGTATCATTTTTTTCAAATGGGCCTGACAGAAATGTTTTCGTAACAATAGTAAATAATACTTCAACTTTAATCCATAGGTAAAATGTGAAGTCATGCACTAATCTATAAAAATCTAAGAATCATCCTTATTTTGACCCTTAGAGAACATACCTTGATTTTAGTAATATTAATGTACATTCTTGGTTCTCATGTTTTAATAATCATATGATAAAAAAAATTATTTAATAACAAATAAGTAGGATAAAGGAATAATATTGATGAAAAAAATGAAGTGGTAATGTTAAATTTATTTCATTGAAGTTTATCTTCTTATGAACATTATTTCCACATGAGAAGAAAATAACATGCATTTAATTTTCATTTTACTTGATATTCCTACTTTTATTTTTTGACCTTCCTCTTATTCACCATAAGAATAGAAGGGGTTTTCATTATTAATTTACTTTTCAAACTAGAGAAGTAGAGTGAGGATATCTTGGGGGAACATCTCAATTTTGATCATATTAAAATTTTATAAAAAACCTGGAGAATCACTGAGGGACTGATACTAGTATGAGATCTATATGAAATTATTCTGATAGATTAAACCAAAGAATCTTGGGCCTCTCATTTTAGCTAATCATTTTGACTATGCAAGGAAAAACCTTCATTAGCTCTCAAATTTTTCTCATAATTGTTTCTATGAAAATCTCAAACCACTCCTTTATTTCACTCCATTGATAAAGATTATAGAGATGGATGTGTATAGTGTATGTTCCCATATCATGGTGTGACTTTTGAAGTTCACTAGACTTATAAAATAGAATCAAATATTGTACATATAGTGCATTATAAAATATTTTTCATAGGAATAGAGCTCCTTATCATTCACCTCTTTAGCAGGCCGATCAGAAATAGGGGATTCAAACACATAGAATAAATTTTCAATAGTAATGTATTGTATATGAATCTATACCAAATATAAAAAATTTATTCCAATAAGAACATAACATGAGTCAAGGAATTCCATCTTTCTAGAACAATATAAAATAATATATATGTACTTTACATGATTATAGAATCTATGAAATTAATTAATTTAATTATTTTTTTATGTCTCAAACGATTTGATTAATTCTAAATAACCCCAACCATGGAACTTAAAATGTCCTATTGTAAGGCCATTCTCATAGCTAGGATTTATATTTCCCTTATAATAACCTATGTAATGGCCTATTCAATTCCTCAGTGGTATTTAGGTAGGTGGTATTTCCAAATATAATATTTTAAATCTTAGATCCATTTATTGGACTTCCCAGTCTTGAAATATTATTTTCGAATCCCTAAACACTTGCCTCCAAGATACAACAATTCTATCAAGGGCTACTCATCTCTTTGCCAGCCTGGTCAAGTCAACCAAAAAATCTACCTATAAACTCCATGATAAAATTAAATATCCGGATAAGGTTGAAACCAACATTTTTTATATGGATACATCCATAATTAAGTTATCGAAGGCATATTTTGACTAAATATTCAACTTTGGTTTTTTTAAATTATTTGTAAATTATCATATTTTAATTTTTAAATGTCTTGTTAATATGAATAGGATTTTACAGAAGTTATTAACCATGTATCGATAGGTTATTTTCACATAATCATTTTATTATTTATTCTATTTTATCATGGATTATATTTAATAATTTAATTTTGTGGTTGAGATATAGAATCCATAAAATAAAATATATAACCAATCATAAATGTTGATAAATTACACCTCGTAATAGATTTATTTGGCTTAATGCATTAATCATTTAATATATATATATAATATATCAAATGGTTTGTATTATAAATAAATTACACATAGTAATAGATTTATTTGGATTAATTAATTAATTCATTCATTTTAATTTTACACATAAATTGGAAGGATACATGACATGTTCAATATAGCTACATGTCATGTATGACATTTTTCCTCCTATCCCAAAAACACACCTAGGTATTGGACCTATATGTAAAACACATAAATTTATGAGTAACATGACATTTATAACTAACTATATGTGATACATAGTTATAGTTTCCTAGATTCCTATCACACACATCATGTATTAATGCATGAATCTTCTTTGAATATGTGTTTTCTACCTAAAAACGCATGTACTACACAACTTATTATCTTGAAAACCATGTTCCACCATTTCCTAGTAAACATGTAATGTTTTAATGAAACTCTGTACACTTAAATTCATAATGATATAAATTAAATATTATTTTGGTATGGGTGAATTGGACATGGGTACATGATGTGTACCTTCATGCTACACATCATCTAGTCTTATGATAAATGGCTAGAATTCGCAATATTTGTAGATGGGTTATTTTTACATTGTTCATGTTAATTTAACATGATCTTGGTTTTATGAGTGTGAATGAAAAAAATAATAATAAACCTCGATGTTCAGATTTAATGAAAAATTTTATAGAAATAAAAAACTAACAATAAAAGAGTATAAGGTAAATAATTAATAAATAATTGTAAATTTAAATGGTATTACTTTAATACCCCTTGAAGGTTTTAAATATAGCGGAATTTCCTATTCGGATATGGCTAATTTAAATTTTTTTGAGTTTTAAAAAATAATCCACAATGTAAATGATGATTAATTTCATGATTATTGAATCAAAATAGATTAATATTAAAAAAAACTCTAGAACCAAGAATAGAATATATTTTTCACATTTATTTTATAATTAACTTAATTTAAGAATTATCTTAGCCTTAGAATTGTTTCATTGTTGAATCGGTTGATTTTATGGTCATTTTTTGGTTTTACTATTGTTTATTATGAATATCCATGGATAGAATCCCAATAGAAGTGATCCACATATGCTAATTTGATCACGAAGCATCACTGATGGTACTCTGGGTTCTACTGTAGTGGTAAAATTCATATTTTGTTTCTTATTTTGTTATTCACACAATCATTAAAAGATAGAAGGATTGATTCTTTATCAGTTGGTATTGATAGGAGGAGGAGGAGGAATATTTCCCCTAGTTCTAGAGGGAGTTCCAAAGAATATTTCCTCTAGGGTTGAGATCATATATAGAGAGGTGTGTTGTGCACAATGATATATAAAACTTGAAAAATGATATTATTGGGTATTTATAGAGCTAGGTTAGATAATAAATATTTGAAAATATGCCCTTAATTATTCTCATTATCATAAGAGAACACCATGTCTAAATAATAATAATAATAATATTATTATTATTATTATTATTATTATAATAATAATATTATTATTGGTATGCGCTGAACTCGCATATAAAATAAATATCATTTCATTAAATAAATTAATTCATATTTATTTAAATGATATTTAATATATCATTCACACCGAACTCTATAACTTGGTCATCACTTCTTCCTTGATATTTACCAAACCTTGAATAATGAATATTATTCACTAAATAATTTTTTTTTTTATAATATTCATTATCTTTAAAATAAATATTTTTTAAAATTCTCACATAACTAAATAATTATTTATTGAAAATATTATATAGCTTCTATTAAGTATATTAAGATATAAATAAATATATGTTATTCAATGGTATTGGGAATTAATAATTATTTAATATCCAACCCACATATAAATTCAGTGGCTAAATTATTTCATATCATTAAATACTAAATAAATATTATTACATAGACTGATGGATAATATTTGTTCCAATTATTAAATTTGGATAAAATTTAATCAAGATAAAAATAAGTAAGAAGTGTGTGACCCTCTATACTTCTTCCTCAACAGCACTATGTAGTTTATCCTAAAGTCCAATATCAGATTCTAGCAACACCTAAAGACACTAATGTAAGAAAAGATAATGTCATAATGATGATAAATAGATAAAAATACTCATTGTTCCATATAATCCATTTATCTAGATATCTCATCAATTAGGTTGCATATTGGTGTTGTCATCCAATATGTTTGATGCAACCTTAATTGAATTCTTGAAATGACCCCATCAATACAACATTGACAAGAAATTTAATGTAATAATTATATTTATATAAAAGGGTTGAGTTATCAAATTTTATAAAGATGCAAGGGAAAATTATTACTCAACTTATTCATAAATAACATATCACTCATGACACAACAAAATTAACAAAATCAATCATGAACATTCTAACACCCCGAGATTTTATGAGAAATATTCTATTTAATTTCTTTGATGTTTTGTGTTGTATGCTACACTAATATTAGCTTGTGCTGTATGCAACACCATATTAGCTTGTAGTATACGCAAACACTATTCTTGGCATGCATTACATGCAAGAGCGACCTTCCTCGATAGCGTGTGTTGTACACAATATCGAGTTTCACTAAACAAGATATTATTATAATATAATTATGAACTAGTAGTCATGAATAGTATTAACTAAATTTTTAATTTTATAACATTCTCATTCATCTTACCCATTTTCTAGAACATGTTATGAGAACAAAATAAAATTTCCGGGTAAAATAAGTATTTTTCAAAAAATGCAATTTTGCCGCCTTTTGATGGCGCACCCACATTAAATCTAGTTTTTGACACGTTTATGAGTTCAATTTGACAAAATAAAATTATTAATTGCAATAAGTATACAAAAATTTACTTTGGATAATTTTTTAATATTTTTCTGTTAACTTTCATATTTTGATGAATAGTAAAAATACGCTAAATTTGAATTTAAAACAATTTTTTCATTAAGAAAATTTATACGGTTAAATTATAAAATTTAATGGTTTCAGAGTATAAATAGAATATTTTTTTACCATTTAATATAATTTAATTCATCACCATTAATTTTACATTGAATTTATAGGTAAAAACATTTCAATCTTTTGCAATGTTTTAACTTTTAAAACTCGTTATTCAACAATGGGATTAATTTTAAATTAATTACTGCAAATTTTGTGTTTTGAATTTTGATAAATGGATACCATATTTGGAATCAGTGGGGTCCAAATTATGTTAATATGTTACTTTTATTTTTTTATATTTTGAATAGTAACTACGGTAATTTTTATTTACTACTGTTAAAGGCAAATCAGGTAATTAAGGGTTAAAAATAAGATTATAAAATTACCATAACACCTGTAGAAATTTTATTGGATGAATAAAAGTAGTCCCATATCACCTAAGGGTTATAATAGATTCATTTCATTGACTTTTGATCATGAAAATGATGTAAGTATTATTAAAATCCAAGAAAGTGACAACATGTGACTCTCTTATATCGTTTAAGTATAATAATTTTAATTGGGTGATAAACATCATAAAACATAAAAAATAAATAATCTCCAGAGATATAATAAAATTATCTATATCGTGAGAATTTATTTATAATTTTTAGGGATTAAATATTTATCATTAATGATGACACAATTGTGATGTAGAAATTATTTTATTGATTGAAATGTCAAATAAATGGTTGTAAAAATATAAAAATAAATATTATATTTACTATTTAAAGTGATCCACGAATTTTATATACAAATATTACATGTTATTAATCTATTAAATATTTTTGTTCGAATATATTCTCTGTGTGGATTTTATTTAAATGCAAATAATTGAATAGTGTCAAAATTGACACTATTGTTATTTTATAAAAATAACACATTATAAAATTGTTTAAAAATCACAAAAAAATATTTAAAAATTATAAATTGAAATTTATATGGTCTAAAATTTTATAAATTATCTAATTATGCAAAATTTAAAACACATAATTAATTATTTATAACAATTTAAAATTTAGAATATTATTACCACAAATAAAATTAAATATATTAAATAAGGATAAATCAAGTTGATAAGGTTTAAAATAAATTCCCAACATGTATATATTTTATTGGTTGATGATATTACAACCCTATATCATTTAATATTCGGATTGCGTCATTTTTGGAGGTTTTTATGTGGGGTTTGAATTTATTATAAATTAATATTTTTGAGGTTTCCAAAAGTCTCCCTCTCCTCCCTTATAAAAGGGAACCTCCTCCCTCTCCTCTTCACAACATTTTGAGCCTTAAAGATCGGCCAAAACCTGTACTTTTCTCTTCTACACTTCCTTAGAAACATACTAGAGGTCATGTTCATCTTCAAAGAACAACTCTAGTGTCCTAAGAGGAGGTTTAGAAGAGGCGTGTCGAAGAAGAGGTAATATGCTTTACTGATTATTTCAAATTTATTTCTTCTTCTACTTCCTCATATTTATTTGTTTCATTATAAAGTAATAAAATAAGTATAAATCATATACCGATATTTCATTATAAATATTAAACAACCCCATTTCACATTCTATCCATCCTATGGAAAATGAAATCAATGCGCGTGCGTACGTACGGAATACTGTCTCCACGCCATGGTGTAATCTGTTTTCCACCACCACTTTACTTGGATGGGAATAATGGTATAAAGAATAACTATATATGATTATTATAACATGATACTAATTATGAGGTATTCTGTCATCCACTCTAACACCATTTAATAATTATGGGAATGATATCATTGCTCGTGCATACGTACGGATTACCGTCTGCACGACGCAATTAGATTTATTCTTCATGTTAACCATTCAAGAATGATTATAAAGTATATATATTGAATAATAATGAAACATATGACATAATAATGCTACTTTATTTAGTTATATATATATATATGTCATCTACTTACTTCCATTCAAGTCAATAAGGAAAGGAAAACAACGTTCATGCGTACGTACGACCTACCATCTCCCTGAACGGTGTATTTCATTCCATTTATCGATATATGATATATATTTATATGATGAATATATATTATATATAAATAATCTTTTACATTTTGGAAATATGTAATCATGATCTAAGTAATCATATGAATAATTACAACTCAAAACATGTATGATAAATGAAACAATTTTACCCAAAACACTGCTTTAACATTGAATTGACAAATGAATGGGTAATATTAAGTCGTAAGTGAATCATATATGATATAATAAGTATTATTATGGTTCTTTTACAAGTTAATAATATGTTTAAACCCACTATAAATGAGTCTCTGACACATATGGAAGAAATTGGGCATAAGGTAAGGGATTATTTCGTCTCACTTTTATTTCTGTGAGACATATGCCTTAATCACCACCTATTTAATTTGTATGGTATTTATGCTTCCCATGAATGTTTTTTGATTTTTATTATTAAGGATATGATATTTAAATTTGCATGTAATTTTCCTTATTTTATGACATGTATGATTTCACTGATTATAAATGGTAGGGGATAATTATTCCAATCTCGTTCTTTTCTGAGATTGTTTTTTCGTAAGTATTTACTGGGGTATATTTATCATCAATGTCCATGTTTTCATAAAATGTTTTCATAAAATGTTTAATATTCTTACATGTTTTTTTAAATTCATGTTTACCCCATTTTTACTTTTACTATATAGTATGGAAGGAATCTTTCTTTTGTTAACCATATGATGTACTTTTTGACTTTTCCGGCAAAAGTACAAGGAGAATGTTTTCTTACTTATATGGCATGAATGGATTTTTATGGTTTTATAACGCCTTATTTTCATGAAGATTACTATAAAATATTTCATGAATATTTTCAAAAAAATCCTTTTATTCTAAAATTGCATGGCATTTTATGAAAAGAAAATGATTTTGAAGAAGGAAGAATATTTTCCTCAAGAATTCATTTCAAGTGTTATATCAAAACTATTTTCCATCTAAGATGAAATTATTTAGTATATTTATGTTTCAAGTATAATGTCTTTGTTATTTACATGGTTTGATTTTTCTTATGATGAAATGATATCCATTTGTTTTATATGGATTATGTTATGATGGGATGATGTTTATGAAACCCATATTATTCTTTGGGATATGATAAATGATTTATGTTTATTTTCTGGCACAAGAATGAATGATTTCATTATGATATGGGTGGTACCTATATCTCCCTCTAATTAATTGGGTAAATATTTATATCTCATGAGATAGATATTTCTGGAATGAGAAGTAAAATCTGGTTCAGTAATACAGGGCTGGAATGACAAATAAACCTGGTTCAGTAATGGACTTTGTCCACTATGATAGTCTTGGCAGCAATGCCTTGGATACTTTGGAAATCATATATCTGCTTAATGGTTTTCTAAAATTACATGTTTTATTTTATCATGATTAACGTTCCTTTATGATATATTCTTTATGTAATACCAATATTTATACCATTACCCATGATTTTGATGTTTTATGTTCATGTTTTTATGTTCAAATGTTTAGGGATTGTTTTATATTCTCCATGTTTACCATTACTGAGCATTTGAGTTTACCCTTTTTATTTTTTCTTTTCCCTATGATATAAAGAAAGGTTTTAGGTAAGAAAAAAATGGTAATATCTTTATGGGAGATGTTGAAGATCTTTCACCATGATTAGAAGATTATGTTCTGAGTTTCCAAAGACACTAAACTATTACGGTCCTTGGGTGTTTATTTTTGTTATGTATTAAGTATTCTGAAAAACTAATGTAATGTCCATGTATCTTTGATTCGGTCTCTACAGTTGGTATCATATGAAAGGTTTAGTTAACCTTTAGAAACTAGGATGTGAAAACCTTAGTGAGATCCCTAGAGATATTTCTAAGGTATGTCTAGGGATTTCCCTAAGGTAAAGTTTAAGTATAGGTTATAGTCCTATAATTATAGTAATTATATTGGAATTAAATCTAATATATTAGATATTGAAGTTACTCCCCCATTATTATTTTGTTTTCCTGTCATGATTTTTGCCTCTCACACTATTCTTTTTGGGTTTTAGACGATGGATAGAACCTGAAAGAATCGTGTTGATCAATGTAATGGAAAATGCAATGATTGTCCTCCTGAACAAACCAATGTTATGGGAGATGGAGTGAAAAACCTTATTGTTATACTTACACAAATATTGAATCATTCTGGGCTTCCAAATTAGCAGAGAAGGGAATAATATTCTATTGAGTCCTTCATGAGGCGACGTCCACCTTCTTTCAGTGGGTCTTCTGATCCACTTATTGCTGAACAATGGATTAGTACCATTGAAAATATATTTTTCATACTTCGATGTTCATAGCATGAAAAATTCATTTTATCTATTTACTTGTTAGAAGGTTAAGTAGACTAGTGATGGACTATAATTAAGAATACAAGACCCCAAGATGAAATTGAATCCATGGAATGAGACAAGTTCAAGAACTTGTTTTTCAATAAATTCTTCCCTTGTATTCTTAGAAAAAATATGGAAAAGGAGTTCCTTGAGCTTATTAAAAAAGATGATGAATCTGTTGGTATATATGAGGAAAATTTTACAAGGAATGCAAGGTATGCATCTGGATTTATCATTCAACCTGAAATTAAAGTTGATCGATTCTTCAATGGCTTAAAACCAAGTCTTTAAAGTGAATTAGCGATAGGAGACTTCAGTAGCTATTAAGAAATTGTGCCTTGTGATATCAAGGTAGAACTAGAAGTTGGTCTTAAATATCCATATCATGGTTTTTAAAAGAAACAAAAGATGGAGTTCAAGGAGAAATCTCAAAACAATGGTGAAAAGAAGACGAATGTTTATTTGTTCTCAAAGTGTGGAAAGAACACTTGTGAAAAAACACTTATTAATGTCAGTTTTTATTGATTTTTGACGTCGGTTATAAACCGACGCCTTTAAAGGCGATGTTAAAAATATGGTTTTCGCATCGGTTTTTCAAAAAAACAACGATAAAAATAATTTTCTTATGATTTTTGGCATTGGTTTTAAAGAAAACCGATGCCAAAACTTCATTTAGACATGATTTTCGGCGTCGGTTTTTTATAAAACTGACGCCGAAAATGTAGTCGACTGGATTTTCAGTGTCGGTTTTATAGAAAAACGATGCCAAAAATCTGTTCTTCGGCGTTAGTTTTAGATAAAACCAATGCCATAAGTCATTTTTTTAAAACTTTTAGCGTCGGTTTTGAAAATAACCGACACCATAAATAAATTTTTTTATATAAAATAATTACAATTTCACTTTCAAAAAAATCGAAAACCCTAAAAAAAACACAGTATACAAAAACAGTCAAACATTATTTTTTCAGAGGCACTTGAGATAACCAATGTAAAGTAGAATTAAAATACACGTACCTGAAATATTAGAATATACATACCTCAAATCTTAATCAATATACATACCTCAAATCTTAATCAGACTTAACAAAAAGTTTGCAAAAGTATATTGAATATGGACCATATCAGATTGGGAATAAGACTGTGAATCATTGAATGCCTACAATAATATTAAATGATATGATATTAATAAATAGAAAAAAGTGGAAGAAAATATATAAAAAAATTAATACAATTAACCTTATGAAAATCAGTAGTTTCCCTAGTTGTGATTATCTCGTACATGAATCGTAGAATATAATAACCACATTCAACATGTCCATTTTGACGATGACACTGCAGTTATAAAACATTTAACTAATAATAAAAACCAATATATAACAAAAATATAAACACTAATTACTTGTATGTCCACATATTTGATTTTCGTTGGTTTGTTTTCTAACATGTTTTCCTTTGTAAAATGTTTCCATGAACTGCATTTTTTTATATAAGAACTAATAAAACTTGTGTAAACAATGAAAATAAAACCTAACAAACTTATAAAAATGAAAAACAACTCACCTATTTAATAAGTTGGAAAATGGTTTACGCACTTTTCCTAATAAAGAGAAAAACCAATATAAGGTGCATTCATTTGGGAAAAATACTCCTAACATCTAATGCCTCCTACAATACAAAAAGTTCACAATTAATGACATTATAATGATCATTCGTTCAAAATTATATTGATGTTCTTACTTATCAAGAAATGGAAAAAACCAGCACTGAATCTCTGTTTGTGATAATCTCCTGGATATGTATTGAACTCTTTCTTCATTCTTCACATGTTTGACTTCCAAGGAAATGTACTCTGGATCGATAAAGCTGTAAATTCTTGTAGTTTTATTTTGTAAAAGAATCCTATGTAGATACCTAATTTAAATGAAAATATAGTTAGTGAATGACATAACAATATTTTATTAAAGAAATAACAATTCAAACGTCAATTTACTTACATAGAAAACAAATGCACCACATTCATCCCGATATCTTCAAAATTAACTAAATTCATGATATCTTCTTTCAGTATTCTCAATTGAAAATTTCTTACACAAATATCGGGCGTCATCCAAAACTCATAGATAAAATTCAATGAAGAAGAGGACTCAGATAATCTTTTCAACCCATAAGAAATATCAGAAGTATCTACAACCAACTGTTCCTGAACATTTTGTTGCATTTCTACAGTTTCTTTTGATTTCAGATATTCATATATAAGTTAAATGTCAGAAAACATTATAAGTAATTTGCAATCATATGTAATTAATATTTAAAAAAACACATACCTCATGTGAAATATAGCGAAGTAGGGCAGTTTTACAAAGTAAAAAATGGACCATACATTCCCCAACACTGGTGATCTCCACAGTAGGAAATGGTAGTAGAGCAGTATGATCTATAATAACAAGTACTGATACTCTAACCTGACCCATCTACATAGGCTGATGATGTACCGAGTCCCCCAAAAAATACACCTGTCCTAACGCAACAATATGTACATGAGAATCTCCCGCAAACAACTCACAATATAAGGCTTGATCCGAGGGAGGAGGTGGAGGCTCAAAGTTAGCAGGTGGGGAAGGGTAGTCTGGTTGAGCAGGCTAAGAAGGCAGAAAAATGAAAAGGGTATATTAGTGTTTAAAATTTATAACATAGAAAAATTGATTAAAAATTAAATAAAACAATATACCTCAAAAGGTTGCGCACACGGGTAAGGGTAAGTAGATGGGGCAGGGTAGTCTGGGTGAGTAGGCTGAGAATGTTGAAAAATTAAAAAGTTATATTAGTGTTTATAATTTATAAAATAGAAAAATTTATGACAAGTAAATAATATACCTCGGAAGGTTGCCTAGACGAGGCTGGGTAAGCATATTAGGTAGGGTAGTCTGGGTGAGTAGGCTGAAAATGTTGAAAAATGAAAAAGTTATATCAGTGTTTGTAATTTATAAAAAAGAAAAATTGATGACAAATAAATAATATACCTCAGAAGGCTGTGCAGACTGTGATTGTCTTGCCAAGTGTTCTAATAAAGCCTTATATACTGCTACTTGAATTTGATCACCCATAGACCATTTCATATCATGCAGCCCTTCTTTTAAGGATTCGATTTCTGGGTCTCTTGATTGCTTACTCTTATCAAAAACCTTCAAAATACTAACACCCGGCTGATATCCTTTAACACGGTCGGGGTGTTCTGCCTTTCCCAAAGCAGTGGCTAGGATATCAATCCTGCCCTCGGGGATAAAAGAGATATGTGTCTCTTGCTCTTGATGTTCATCCTGAAATGAAAAATAAAAAAGTTATATTAGTGTTTATAAATTATAAAATTGAAAAATTGTTAGAAAATAAATAATATTTACTTACAATTCTATCAGCCACTTGATGAGCTTCCTTTGTAAGATATTGTTTATTTTTTTATTCTTGCTTGTTTCCATTTCTCATGGAAAGTGGGAGGAGATGGAGGACCATACTGGACCTCTTCTGAACCACTACTTGATCGAGATCTTAATGCTTTAAATTTTTCTTCAATCATTTTCTGCTCCAAATATGAGTACCCTCCACGTGATAAAGTATGAGGGTATATTTTTTTCAACTGGATCTCTTGATGAAATCTCTTGGAGGCCTGTTACATAAAAATAAATTACTAAGTAATAAGGAAAATATAGCATAAATTTTAAAATATAAAACAATTATAATACCTGAAATTTCTCTTCCTGACGACTGTCAACAAATCGCATCCATTTTTCTTCATCTATATATGGATACTTAAGATATGCGCTTTCAAACCTTCTCTTTCCAAAAACATAATCTTTTGTCAGTTTGGTTTCAAAATCTCTCCATCGAACCGCCGCTAAAGAGAGATGTCTTTTCCTAATTTCTTTGGTTTCTTCAAAATTGAATATCATCTGTAATTTAATATATTAAATATGTCATTTAAATTATATAATATTAAAAAAATGAGATAAAATAAATAAATAAAGATATTTTACCGTCATGGCCTCCCAAAGTTGTTGCTTCGACGTCATGTCCACTGACTTCCAATCAGGATATAAAATACTAATCCTGCAACGGCTCTGCATCGCTATATAACTGACAAACTGAACTGCATTTGGGCCAACTGCATTATTATTATCATCAAAATGTATGTGTACTTTGTTATCATCACGAGAAATTGATAGTTTTGGTAAATGTGTAATACCACGTTTACCAACTTGAGAACTTGATTTTTGAGTAGTAACTGGAGAAGTCTCCTCCGCCTAGGACACATCAGTAGCCTTGCATTTTTTTTAAATTAATAGTTTTATTTCATTAAATAAGTATATTACTGAATATTTAATAATATATCAAAATAGACATACCTCGGTAACTGTTCCTCTCTATCTGTATCTGACATTGCTACTAGAAAGTGTAATGAAATTTTGTGTACCTTCATATCATTAGAAAACTGAATAATTAGAAACAAGGAAGACAAAAATAAATATGTAAAAAAAGAGGCATGCATTTGTAAGTTTTAAAAATAGACACAAAATATAAATATTTACCAGAAAAATTAGGAGACTAATTTAGTGTTTTTCCACATGCCTTCATCATGATCGGTACGTACTACATGCATTATGTCTGCCTTATATTCATTATAATCATCTGGAAATTGTGTAATAGATGAATAAGGCTCATGTAAATCACTAGCATCGTCAGAATCATCCTTCTCACCCAAATGATATCTTTTTCCTTGCAAAACAACTGACCAATGATCATTCGACGGATCAATGACATAAAATACTTGTTTTTCATGTGTCTCCATGATAAATGGATCCTCATTGTGATTAAATCTTTTCAAATCAACCAGTTTAAACCCATATTCATCATGTTTCACGCCACTACTACTATCAACACAATTACACTTAAAAATAGAGACTCGAAATTTAATATAATCAATTTCCCATATGTCTTCAATAACTCCAAAATATGAAGTTGATGTAGAAATTGGGTTTTTATCTTTGGCACTCGAAAAATGCACTGCTTCAGTGAATACCATCACACCACTATTCTGAACGGTACTCTTGTTATGCAGGTTTTTTGTGTAAAATGAGTACCCATTGATATCAAAACCAGACCAAGTGATCACATTAAGAGATAGTCCCCCTGCTAACCACTTCAATGTTTTTGATACAGATATATCTAGGGTGACTTTCTCTTTAAACCATGAAAAAAATGTCTTCTTATGATCAATCATCAACCACTTTTCATTTCTTTTCTGATATCGTAACTTTAATTCAGCAATATGTGAGGATATATATGGTTGAACCTCATCTGTGTTGTTCAAAATATATAAATGTGCTTGCATCACTTCATCACGTGGAATGAACTTTAACTTTAATCCTCGAACCCCTCTACCTTATCTATCAACTGTCATATGTCGAGATACAGGGAGACCAATATTCTCCACCTCATTCAAATAATCAGTACAGAACTCAATCAACTCTTCTGATACATATTTTTGAACAATAGAGGCCTCTGGTCGATAAGGATTTTTAACATATCCTTTCAAAATTTTCATATATCTTTCAAAAGAATACATCCATCTTAAATAAACAGGCCCACATATTCTTATCTCATGCACCAAATGAATCAATAGACGAACCAATATATCAAAAAATGTGGGTGGGAAATACATTTCTAGTTGAAAAAGAATAAGAGTTGCTTCATTCTCCAACACATCAATCAAATTTGGATCAACGACATTGCTAAAAATGGATTTAAATAAATTACATAACCTGATGATTGTATTTCTGACAGCTTTTGGTAATATACCACGCACTACTACTGGTAGAATTTGTTGCATCAACACATGGAAATCATGCGATTTCGTACCTATTAATTTACAATCCTTAAATGACACAAAATTATTCACATTTGAAGAAAAACTGCTGGGTACTTTAATACCATGAAGTCACTAAAAAAAATTCATCTTTTCAATCTTGCTTAATGTGTGACAAGCTGGAGGTAAATATGTTCTATTTCCTTTCACAGCGGGGGCTAACTCCAAACGTATTCTCATTAATATCAAGTCCAATCTAGAATGTAATCCATCTTTTTTCTTTCCTTTTATGTCTAACAAAGTTCCAATCAAACTATCACATATGTTTTTCTCAACATGCATAACATCAATGTTATGTTTTATCTCTAAAAATCTCCAATAAGGTAGTTTGAAAAAAATAGACAGCTTCTTCCAGATATGTTTTTGTAAACCAGAACTTTTTCTCTTTCCAAATGTCGAATCAATATCTTTCACTCTGTCATAATATTCTTCAGCTGACAATGGTTGAGGGGGAGGTTGTATTCTTGTAAACTGTTAAATTCTTTTTTCAATCTACGATAAGGATGATAAATTCGCAAAAATATTCGATGTCCCATGTACACTGTCTTTCTTCCATTCTGCAATTGACAATATGAAGTTTGTTCTTCACAAATTGGGCATGTTTTATGTCCCTTAACACTATATCCAGATAAGTTTTCATATGTAGGAAAGTCATTTATAGTGAACATTATCATAACACGCAAATGAAAATACTCCTTCTTGTATGCATCGAAAACTTTAACACCTTCCTCCCATAGTACTTTCAAATCTTCAATCAACGGTGTAAGGTACACATCAATATCATTTCCCAGTTGTTTTGGTCCAGAAATCATCAAGAT
The DNA here is from genome assembly GCA_963277665.1 of Viscum album. Classification (NCBI taxonomy): domain Eukaryota; kingdom Viridiplantae; phylum Streptophyta; class Magnoliopsida; order Santalales; family Viscaceae; genus Viscum; species Viscum album. Next base: position 2,099,606,423 of record OY728130.1, on the reverse strand, counting down.
CATTATAACATATTTTTTCTTCATACATAGGTGTGGGGACAAGTTGTAAAGTACCAGCAAAACAGGACATGAACTATGTTGGCTACTGAGGCTTTGATATGGATTCATTCCATCAGTACACAATCCCATTCGGAGATTTCTAATTTCACTTACAAAATCATGAATTTTTTTATCAAACTTCTTCCACTGTGGTGAATCGGCAGGGTGACATAAGTTACCATCAGAGATGTGCTCATCTGAATGACATATTAACCTTTTTGAATCAATTGAATTTACAAATAGACGCTTCAAACGAGGAATTATTGGAAGGTACAAAATTTCTTTAGTTGGAGTTTTGATTCTGGTACCTAAAAATAAATCAGAATTGAATTATTAGAATTGTATGAAAAAAATATTGGATGATATCATTGGAAAGTAAAAAATTGATTTTTCATAACGTTACATGACATCACCTGAGAATGAATCTGAGTTGACTTTCTCATCCATCTTATAGCGTGATGTCCCACATGTAGAACAACTTGATAAATGTTCATTTTCTTTCCTATACAGTACACAATCATTGGGGTAAGCATGTGTCTTTTTATACCCCAATCCCATTGGGCATAATATTTTCTTCACCTCATAATTGGAATTTGGAAGCCCATTGCCTTCTGGAAGTAGCTCTTTTAAAAGCTCAATCAAACTGGAGAAACTTTTATCACTCCACCCATTTTTTCCTTTTAAGTTAACTAATCTCAAAACTACTGATAACACTGTATATTTACTGCAACCTGGGAATAATGGTTTCTCAGAATATCTATACAATCGTTCAACAGTTGGTGTTTTTTCGATGGTTTCAACACCTAAATCATTAATTAATTCTTCAATACGATCATATGCCTCATTATGAATATCTTCATCAACATTGGATGTTGAATTTTCAGTTCTTTTACCATGAAAAATACAACGTGTATAAATAAGGCTAAAACCATAACAAATGATATGATCCATGATTTCACTGAAGTTTAACATTCTCATATTTACATGCTTCACACATGGACAGAAAATCAAATCAATATTTTGAAGATGTCGTTTAGAAAATTCCAAAAAAATTATCAACTCTTTTTTTATATTCACTAGTGGTTCTTCTTAAATAAATCCAATTACGATACATTAATACCTGATATCACAATATAATTTTTGAATATATTAAAACATATAAACATTTAAATATCTATCGGATAAATTGTAAACAAAAACATATTTAATAAAAACTATTGATAATCAGATAAAAGACATCAGATATGAAACACGTTTACAAATAGAGTAAACAATTTATTTTCATATTATATACATGTGTGTTATATTGATATTATAATTTAATTATAATATCATTCTTTTAAAATTTATTATTTCATTTTACATAGTTTCAATATTTTTATGCTGAATGTGTCAAAAATATTGAAGAGTACATTAATTTAAAGGATGCAATAAGTGAAATGTCGGAGTACATGGAAATATGTATAAATTATTGACGATTTTGTGGTATGATCTATACCTATGTACTAACAAATACATGAATCTAGATTAATATGACGGTGAATATAGTATCATTTCTAGATATAATGATAATACAAACCAAAAATAACGATAATACAAACAAAAAATAAACTAATAAAATCTATACCAACAATGATAATACAAAAAAACACTATAAAATGATAAACTACCACTATAAAATATATACCAAAAATGGTAATACAAAAAAACACTAATAATGAAAATCACTCAAAAATAGGGAGATGAAATCTATACCAACAATGATAATACAAACAAACACTATAGCATTTGAAGAAACACAATAAAATCTATACCAGTAATGATAATACAAAAAATAATGAAAGTCGCACAAAAATGATAATACAAACCAATGATAATACAAAAAAACAATGATAATACAAACAAATCTATTACAACAATGATAATACAAATAGAAAATAATGATAAACTACAACTAAAACTGAACCAATAATAAAAATCGCGCAAAATAGGGTTCTTAAAGAAGAAATAAACAATGGGAGATTAAATAAGAGATAAATAGGAAGAACGCATACCCGAAATCGTGCAAACGGCACAAAACCTTCAACAATGGCCGTCCAAGATCCAAAATCATGTTCGAAGGTCGTCAGAAGTCCAAAGCACTGCAACAGAACTCGTTTTCGACGATCGAACAAAAATGAGGGTTTCGGTCCCTGAATAATTTTAAAAGACTTTTCACGTCGGTTTTTCAAATAACCGACGCCGAATATTTTAATTTTTTTATTTTTAGCGTCGGTTTTCCAAAAAACCAATGCAAATTTTTTATTTTTTTTATTTTCAGCATCGGTTTTCTTGAAAACCAACGCTGAAATATTTTTTTTTTAAACTATTTTCCGCGTCGATTTTACTAAAAACCGACGCCAAATTTTTTTTTAATTATTTTTGGCGTCATTTTTCCTCAAAAATGATGCGGTAAATTGGTTTTTTATTATTATCGGTGTTGGTTTCTTGAAAACCAACACCAAATATCATCAGATGCATGTTTTTGGCGTCAGGTTTTTGTAAAACCGACGCTAAAAATTTCCCACACATACTATTCGCGTTGGTTTTTAAAAAACTGACGTTATTACGACGACGTTAAAAACTGTATTTCCACTAGTGGAAGAATGGTGAAGATTGTCTTAAAGGGACTAGAAAATGTTTTTAAGTATGGAAAAGAAGGTCATCGAGCAGCTAAGTGTTGAAGTAATGGGAAAAAGGTAGCTAATGATGTGAATAGATAAAATACTACAGATAACTCACTACCAACACTTCAATGCTACAAGTGCAAGGAAATGGGGAATTATGCTAACCAATGCCCTAATCCAAGGGTTAATGATGATCGATGTGAGGAACCTCTTAAGAAAAAGGACAAAGGGAAGTCACATGCGATCACTATTGGCGATGTTGAGTATGACAATTATGTAGTGTAATGATTAAGTTTTTATGTAACGGGATTCCAAAATAATGTTGTGGAATCTCATTTATAGTATCGTGGAATATTGGAATATCTATGTATTGGTTTATTGTGGTTTTAAATAATTTTACGGTACTGGTAACCATGAAAAGTGATTGAAATATTTTTTGGAAAGCATTTGATATGTGCATAATGAATGGATAAGGAGATAATAATATGGTTGATAATATTAATGAGTTCATGATTGATATAAGGACAAAGTGACATCATGGTTTGAGTATATATAAATTTTTGGGATTTTTGTATGTGGAAAGAGTTAACTTTTTACAAAATTCATGTTTTCATTAAGGTTCTATGGTAATACATGTTTCAAGAAAAAATATGATTAAGGTATTCACATGTTTGGAATGTAACCAACAAGTTATATCTAATGATATATGTTGGATAAATTCTTGTATTCACATTCTTGGTAGATGACCTTTCTAGTAATAATTTTCTTTTTACTATGAAATTGGATAAAAGGAATTTGGATAAGCCTAAAGAATGGAATGGATTAAGTTGTACATCAGATAGTATTGTCTAAGGCTGGAACTTTTTTATATTATTTCTGAAATGTTATAATAGTATAGTTTTAGAAAAAGGACTACATGCAAGACGGGTGACAAACCATCGCGTCAGACAAGGATGCGGGAATCGAACCTACAACTAATGTGCGATAGGACTTTATCACCTACCACTGGCCTACAAGAAGTCCTTGGTTAGTATAAATTAGTTTTATTTTATTATTTGCTGTGATATATGAAGTATAATTCCATTTTTGGAACCATATAGGATTAATCTCACCATAGATGGACTTATGTATATTAAATAAATTTTGGTAACCTTATGTTTGAGACACATGGGATCACCTATCATTCCATCACATGATCTTCTCACACTTCAAGAATGAAAAATTCAACTTAATTTATTTAAATAAGAGATGAAGTGTAAATTTTTCATGGAATGACCAACGATGATATTACACTGAAATCAAGTATGTATTTATCCTTATGCAAAAATTCAAAAACTTTAGGGAAATGATCTTGAAAACCAAAAATGTTTTCCTAGTACCCTCATATATGATGAATTAGATGGTAACTTAGATCATCACAAATTTATGGCTTCGTGATTGTTGGATTTTTCATATCCTTCTTCTCTACCACTCTTCATCAGAACATGATGGTCAGGTTTCTCCTCCATATCAATATTTTCACCTATATTCTCCTATGTGGAAACCCAGTGTTGAGTTACTTTGGGTGACCGTTATGTTTCTAACATTCCTTTTTAAAATTAATTTTTAGTATTAATTTTTACGATGTGGGTTTCTATGAAATAATCTTTAAAGTCATAAATGATTTATAACCCCAATGAATTTTGAGGGCGAAATTCATTTTAAGGGGGGTAGAATGTAACTCCCTGAGTTTTTATGAGAAATATTCTTTTTAATTTATTTGATGTCTTGTGTTGTATGCTACACCAAGATTAGCTCGTGCTATATGAAACACCGTATTATATTGTGGTATACTCAATCACTATTCTTGGCTTGCATTACACACAAGCGCGACCTTCCATGATAGTGTGTGTTGTACGCAATATCGAGTTTCAGTAAATGAGATATTATTATAATATTATTATGAACTAGCTGTTATGAATAGTATTAACTAAATTTTGAATTTTATAAAATTATCATTCATCTTACACATTTTTCTAGAACATGGTATGAGAAAAAAATAAAATTTTCAGGTAAAATAAGTATTTTTAAAAAAATGCAGTTTTGAGACCTTTTGATGGCGCACCAACTTTAATCTAGTTTTTGACACGTTAGTGAGTTCAATTTGACAAAATAAACTTATTCATTTCAATAATTATATAAAATTTTACTTTGGACAATTTTTTAATATTTTTATGTTAACTTTCATATTTTGATGAATAGTAAAAATATGCTAAATCTTAATTAAAAACAACTTTTTTCATCAAGATAATTTATATGGATAAATTATAAAATTTAATGGTTTTAAAGTATAAATATAATATATATTTACCATTTAATATAATTTAAGTCATTACCATTAATTTTACATTGAATTCATAGGTAAAATCATTTCAATATTTTGCAATGTTTTAACTTTTAAACCCCGTTTTCTCAACAATGATATTAATTTTAAATTAATTACTGCAACTTCTGTGTTTTTAATTTAAAAAAATTGATTCCATATTTGGAATAAGTGGGTCAAAATTATGTTAATAGGACACTATTATTTTTTTTTATTATGAATAGTAACTACGATAATTTTTATTTACTACAGTTAAAGGTAAATCATGTAATTAAGGGTAAAAAATAAGATTATAAAATTACCATAGCACCTGAAAAAATTCTATTGGTTGAATAAGAGTAGACCCATATAACCTAAGGGTCTTAATAGATTCATTTCATGGACTTTTGACAATGAAAACGATGTAATTATTATTCAAACCAAAGAAAGTGACAACATGTCACTCTCTTATATCTTATAAGTTTAATAATTTTAATTGGGTGATAAAATTCATAAAACATAAAAAACAAATAGTCACCAGAAATCTAATAAAATTATCTACATCATGATAATTTATTTAGAATTTTTTATGTATGAAATAATTATCATTAATGATGACACAATAGTGATGTAAAAATTATTTTTTTGATTGAATTACCAAATAAATGGTTTTAAAAATATTAAAATAAATATTATATGAAATATTTAATGTGCTCCAAGAATTTTATAGACAAATATGACATTTTATTAATCTATTAAATTTTTTTGAATATATTCTCTGTTTTTATTTTATTTAGATGCAAATAAATGAAAACTGTCAAAATTGAAACTATTGTTATTTTATAAACATAACATATTATAAAATTGTTTAAAAATCACAAAAATATTTTAAAATTATAAATTTAAATTTATATGGTCTAAAATGTTATAAATTATCCAATTATGGAAAATTCACAACACATAAGTAATTATTTATAAGAATTTAAAATTTAGAATATTATTACCACAAATAAAATTAAATAGATTAAATAAGCATAAATCAAGTTGATAAGGATTAAAATAAATTCCCATCATGTCAAAATTTTATTGGTTGATGAGATTACAACCCTATCTAATTTAATATTCTAACTGAGTCATTTTTGGATATTTTTGTGTGGGGTTTGAATTTTTTATAAATTAATAGTTTTGAGGTTTCCAAAAGTGCCCCTCTCCTCCATTATAAAAGAGCACCTCCTCCCTCTCCTCTTCACAACATTTTGAGCCTTCAAGCTCGGCCAAACCCTGTCCATTTATCTTCTACACTTCTTTAGAAACATACTAGAGGTCCTGGTCTTCTACAAAGACGAACTCTAGTTCCCTAAGAGGAGGTTTAGAAGTGGTGCGTCAAAGAAGAGGTAATATCCTTTACCGATTATTTTAAATTTATTTCTTCTTCTACTTCATCTTATTTATTTGTTTCATTATAAAGTAATAACATCAGTATCAATAATATACTGATATGTTATTCTAAATATTAAACAACCACATTTCACCTTTAATCCATCCTAAGGAAAATGAAATCACCGCGCGTGCGTACGTACGGAATACCGTCTCCACGCCGTGGTGTAATCTTTTTTCCACCACTACTTTAATAGGATGGGTATAATGGTGTAAATAATAAAAATATATGATTATTATGACATGATACTAATTTTGAGATATTCTATCATCCACTCCAATACCATTTAATAATTATGGGAATGATATCATCGCTCGTGCGTACGTACGGATTACCATCTCCACGACGTGATGAGATTCATTCTTCTTGTTAACCATTCAAGAATAATTATAAAGTATATTTATTGAATAATAATTAAATATATGAAATAATAATGCTACTGTATTTATGTATATATATGTGTGTGTGTCATCTAATTACTTCCATTCAAGTCAATAAGAAAAAGAAAACAGCGTTCATGCGTACCTACGACCTACCGTCTCCATGAACGGTATATTTCATTTCATTTATCGATCAATTATATATATTTATATGATGAATATATATTATATATAAATCATGTTTTAAATTCTGGAAATATGTAACCATGATCTATGTAATCATATGAACAATTACAACTCAAAACATGTACGATAAATGAAACAATTTTACCAAAAACACTGCTTTAACATGGAATTGACAAATGAACGGGTAATATAGAGTCGTAAGTGAATCATATATGATATAATATATATTATTATGGTTCTGTTACTAGTTAATAATATGTGTAAACCCACTATATATGATTCTTGGACACATACAGAAGAAATTGTACATAAGGTAATAGATTATTTCGTCTCACTTTTATTTCTGTGAGACATATGCCTTAATCACCGCCTATTTATTTTGTATGGTGTTTATGATTCCCATGAATGTTTTATGATTTTTATTATAAAGGATATGATATTTACATATGCATGTAATTTTCCTTATTTTATGACACGTTTGATTTCACCGATTATAAATGGTAAGGGATAATTATTCCAATCTCGTTCTTATCCGAGATTGTTTATTCGTAAGTATTTACTAGGGTATATTTGTCATCAATGTACATGTTTTCAAAAAACGTTTTCATAAAATGTTTAATATTATTCCATGGTTTTTTAAAGTCATGTTTACCGATTTTGACTTTTACTATGTAGTATGGAAGTAATCTTTCTTTTGTTAACCATACGATGTAATCTTTGACTTTTCCAGCAAAAGAATGAGGATATTGTTTTTTTACTTATACGACATGAATAGATTTTTACAGTTTTATAATGTGTTATTTTCATGAAGCTTAATCTATAATATTTCATGACTATTTTCAACAAAATCCTTTTATTTTAAAATTTCAAGGCATTTTGTGAAAAGAAAATGATTTTGAAGAAGAAAGGATATTTCCCTCAAGAATTCATTTCATGTGTTTTATCAAAACTATTTTCTATCTAAGATAAAATTATTTAGTATGTTTATGTTTCAAGTATAATGTATTTTTTATTTACATGGTTATATTTTTCTTATGATGAAATGATATCCATTTGTTTTATATAGATTATGTTAGGATGGGATGATGTTTATGAAACCCATATTATTCTTTGGGTTATGATAAATGATTTATGTTTATTTTATGGCACATGAAAGAATGATTTCATTATGAGATGGGTGGGAACTATATCTCCCTCGAATGCATTGGGTAAATATTTATATCTCATGAGATAGAAATGGCTAGAATGGAAAGTAAAATCTGGTTCAGTAATATAGGGATGGAATGGCAAGTAAACCCGATTTAGTAATGGGCTTTGTCCACTATGATGGTCTTGGAAGAAATGTCTTGGCTACTATGGAAATCATAACATGCGCTTAATGGTTTTCCACAATTACATGTTTTATTTTATCATTATTAATGTTCCTTTATGATGTATTCCTTATGTACTGGAAAGGTTTATTTCATTACACATGACTTTGATGTTTTATGTTCATGTTTTTACATTCAAATGTTTATGGATTGTTTTATGTTCTCCATATTTACCCTTACTGAGCATTTGAGCTCACCTTTTTTATGTTTTCTTTTCCCCAAGATATAAAAAAGGTTTTATGTATGAAAAAAGGGGAATATCTTTATGGGAGATGTTGAAGATCTTTCACCATGATTAGAAGATTATATTATGAGTTTCCCAAGACACTAAACTATTACGTTCCTTGGGTGTCTCTTTTTGTTATGTATTAAGTATTCCTCAAAAGTAATGTAATGTCCATGTACGTCAAGCTTGGGTCTCTACAAATATAAGGTATCAAAATTTATAGTAATAAATCTATATACATGGATTATCCTATGCATTAATAATAACATTAAAATATATATATCATTACACATGATCACATACAATAATATACAATTTCATTTAAAACATGTGAAATTCCTACAGGAGGGAATGTCCTTATAATCTTTAGTCTTGGAGATAATCAAGCCCAAATATCCCAGGATAAAGTGTCATATACTTATGAGTAATAAAACATGACATTTTACATAATCTATATCCTATAAGTTATTTTTATATGACCATATGACTATGTTTAATAATATCATTATTACATATCGAGGGCCTCATTAATGTGTGGAACTATTGATGACCTTTTCAATACGATAAATACTCTATGGAATTGTCACATTAAAATTATGATAAATAATAATCAAAATGTGATAAGGCATCTATTAATATTCAATCACACACACATATATATATATATATATATATAAATGAAATATAAATTATAATGTAGTTTTTATAGGGGAAAAATCGAACAAATATATATATATATATATATATATATATCATGTGCCACTACTATATAAGCCCCTAGATTTTCTCATTGGGCCACATCAACTATGTGTATAGTCTTCCTTATGCATCTAGATACTAATATACAGGTGGGGTAGAGATGATTGTATGATCCACTAATCTAGTGTCAGACCGAACTAAAACCTCTCATGTTTATTTATGAATAGATAATATGAACAAGAAAGTGACTCTCATGTATATTTCCAACACCAACCATTTCTAGGATCCTTTCACCTAGTAGTCCTAGTTTCATGAATTTAAGATAAAATACATAAATTCCATTCATCTCGATGCTATATTTCTTATAATAGTTCTTGGATGAATGAACATAAAATACACAATAAAAGATCCAATATTAATATTATGATAGATTTCATGAATATGTCATAATTCTATATGAAAATAATTGAATATGCAATAAGACCCCATAAGGCCTAATATCACACCCAAAAATTTAAAATAATTTTATTTTATTCTTTATTGGATATGGATATTCTCTTCAAGGTCTGAGTTGAGTTCTGGTATAATTTTTTTTTAAGTTTAATAATTTTGGGGGGTTTCCGGCCTATACACGGGCATAACATGGTTTGCGGCAACTATGTGGCCATCCGAGGTGACCGTGTAGTTTCCCATTATTTAAAATAAATAAAATTTTATGAAAATAAAATAAAGTAAATTTTTAAACCATAATAATAATATTATTATTGTTATAGATAATAATAATATTATTATTAAAAAATTATTACTATTATTAAATTGTTTTTAGTATTATTATTTTTTAAAAGTGAAATGAATATTTTTAATATTTATATTATGATGATGATTATTATTATTATTAAAACTAATATTTTTATGACATTTTAAAAAAAACCTAATTTTCTCTGACCTCACCCTTCCGTCTCCCTTACCCAGTGCACCCCCTACCCTCTCCCATCTCCTGTGTAGAGCAATCCCCTCCCCACCATGGTCTCTCCTTCCTCACATCATCTCCCCTCCCTCAACCGTGACCTCCCATCTGGTGCCTTCTTCCACGTCTATTTATTCCCTCTCCAAACCTCCTCCTTATGTTTTCCCCCTATGATGGACCTCCACCTCCAGCCACACCCCAGCCGGACCTCCTCCTTGTGCGTTCATTTCAATCAGATTTCCAATGGTTTCTCTTTAAATTCTCCATGGTAAGGCCTTCTTCCCTCTTCTATTTCCACTCATGGGTGATTTTCGGAATATCTGTCACCCTAAATGAGTAGACCGAACCTTTGGGTTTTGATTTGATCTGATATTCGATGTTCTTCAATTTTAGGGTCGTGCAAAGGGCCTCTCGGGGATCGTTGGTCCATTATCCAACAACCTCCACAAAAGGTGAGGTAGTTTGGGTAAATTCACTCTACCGTCATCGATTTGGGGTATGTTTCTAAACTCATTGATTGTTTCTCACCCTCTATTTTAGGGCCTTAAGATTTTTATGAGTCCCTGGTATTTTATTTGTGGTGCATTGACCATTGCCACTATGTTTTTCTGATTCTAGGATATGTTGTACTGAGTTCTGGTCAATGTTTGATAGTGAACACACATATAATTAACTTACATATATATATAATATATTTCTTCTATGTACACATTCCCTAATGGAATGTAGAATATGTGCATTGGATTACGGATACATATATCTATGTGTGTGTGAGTGCGGGATAGTTACGAGTGGTCCCTGCATAATTTGTTGAGAGCCGAAGTGTCTCGGCTGGGTCCTCTTCTTTTTTGAGGTATATTTTCTATGACCACAACTTTAATTTTATCTCCCTTATTTATTATCATATTAAAAGTGTGTTTTTATATTCATGTGTTATTTATATATAAATATATATACATGCCTAGTTGATTCTGTCCATTTCATTTCCTCTACATTCCTTTAATGCATGAGGTTTAGTTTAATGATATAAATCTTCTATAAAATTACTGTGGTGTGTGAGTATAAATTTTCATTGTAATATTATTTTATAAATTTTTTAATTGGGGTTTTAAGGGATTTATTAAATGTGCCTATATATATATGCCTGACAAGTGTTTGATGAAATTTAAATTGGGATTTTAATACAAATTTGGGTATTTTAATTGATATTTTTTTTTTGATTTTGTTATGTTATGGTGGAATGGATAATATATATGAGCCTTATGTGTGATTTATGTGACTTGGATTCCTCTTTATGAAATTATGGTTTTTTGTAAAATGTTTTGGAATTATTTTTATGGTTTTTAAATTATTGATTGTTCTTGGGTAATTATTTGGAATGGCTGGGTTTGGTTTAAAAGAATGTGGTGATTCTAAAAATTGGTTTTGGGAGTTTTCATGGATATTTAAAGCGTTTCATTGGATGAGGGTATATACATGGGTTTACAAGGTTCACACACAGATGGGAATTCAAAAAAAGATGATACTTAAAAAAATGTTTTCCTTGAAGCTCAGTTCTCAAATGGTTCCTCATTTCTTTTCCCATCCCCTTACAAAATGATTACTTTATTTATAAATGGTGTGTTGGTACTTTATGTGGCATAAAAGGTAGTTTTGAATGTTACCTTTAAAAAATATCTCGTATGGTATTTTTTAAAATATTATTTTTTTTCTAAATTACTTATAAGGTCGATTGTTGACTTTATATATGTTGTGTGTTTTCAACATGGTTTTTGAAATAATGTTGGATTTGGATAAAATTCCCATTTGGAACTGCAGTCTTGGAAGTGGTTGTTTGTATTAATTTTAGAAAAAGGGTGGGAAATGTGTTGAAAGTATATTTGATATGGACATGACATAAGGCCTAGTTAGAACCTTGTAATATTGATAAATGAATGTGGTTTTGAAAATATAATTTCCTGATTGAAGACATGAAATGTTTAATTAATGTTTTATAAGATTATGTTATGTGACTTCCCAGTTCGAACCTATAAATGACATGTTTTATGATGGGTGAACCTATTAGGGATTTCCTAATATGGGTTATCTTATATGTAGTTTTTGTACATGAGGTAGGTAAGTTTGACGACATCATGTAAGGTGAGACACGTGTGAGGGGGCCTCCTACTTATATAAGATACTTTTACCATGGGATTCCTAGGTGTCTTTTAGAGGGGCGAGTGATGGTTGTTCATAAACACTGATTAGACGGGTTGATTCCCCATGGATTTTCTGTTAGGCAAGGTGGGATATGCCACTAGATTAGTCAGTTGAGGGTGGCTAGTTGGTTAAATAATCAAGATCATCACCATGAACCATCAGGTGTTTCAGAATAGAGTATGTCCAATGATCTGTCTAGGGAGGTTTGGAAAATTGTCATGGTTGCATACTAGTATGTTTCAGCTTTCGTTTGTGGAACTTTTGGTTCTTTGATCTCATGACACTTTTACTTTTATTTTTATATCAAAAACCTATTTTTGTTCGAGTTGTATTCTAAAAGAATTCATTGCAATGAATTATATGATTTGGTATTTGATTTAGAAAAATTAAATGAAAAGGGGGTTTTCGTTAAAGTAAACTATTGTTACATATTTTTACAAAAGATTGGAAATCATATCTTTTTCATATCCTATTTTCAAATTATAGGGAAAAGATTTCATTTATGAGGTGGTTCATTAGGTGTGGCTTATTTTAGAATCCATACTGAGCATCTTGGTGTTGATGCCTACTCTATATTTTCAGTTTCAGGTTCTCACAGTTTTACATCACTCTTAGACCGAGATTCATTTAGTGTATAGTGGTGAACCCTGAAGTCACATGGAGGTACATGTAACATTTAATTTATTTCCTCTACGAGAGCTTATTTTTATTATTCACTTTTATTTTTGTTAATTTTTTTATTTTTTTTCTTCGTGGAAATCCTTCCCATTGTTTTAATCATGATTCTCAGCGCTAGTTGTCAGACCATGGGGATTGGGAATGCCCTTCGGGCCTTCCCATGAACCGACTTAGGTGACCGGTTCAGGGTCGACTTGGCCTGGTTCATGAAAAAATGTTATAAAAGGGGGATCTTGTTATTTTGGGTGTCAAATCCACTACCATGGTTTCTCTCAAATGAAGTGTGATTTTTGGGTACATAGGTGTAGTAGAGTGGCAGAACAAGGTTGTCTCTTAAAGGAGGAAGTAAATTTAACAACATATTAAATGTATTTTTCAAAATAACACAAAAGGGAATAAGAAAAATAATTAAAAGGATGGGTTTTTTTATAAATATAGAAAAATAATTCTAGAAGAATATTTCAATTTTTTTGTTTTTTTGTAATGAAATTTGAATAATAAAACACAACAAAAAGATGTATTTTTTAAGAAAATATTGTTGGAAAGAATTATCGGTCTAATTGTACATATTAATTTAATTATAAATTGATATCATTTAAATTAATATCCACTTAATTTTTATCCCCTAATTTGTTAACCCCAAAACCCTAATAGAATTAACTTTACCACAAAGGCGAAGTGAATTAAACCTAAGGATAGCTTCAGCACATGAAACCACATTACCCTAATTTTATTGATATTATAAGGATAGATTGTGGTCAGTAGTAAATTAAGGCACATATCCATTCTTGAAATTAGGAAAAATTGAGTTTAGGGATTATGTTTTAACTCTAGAAATTTATCATGTGTGGTTTTTTTTATTGATTAAGATTGCGCCCTCATAATTCACATAATTCTCTACCTAACATGTTCTGTGTTTATTATTCAATTGATTTATTAGCTTCATTTAAATTAAAAAATCAATTAATAGATCATATTATGTAAATTTTAGTAGCTCCTTTATTCAAAATAAATTAATGAATATGGTTAGAGGTAGATCAATTACTAAAAATAATTACTCTTCTGTGGGCAGTGTACTCATTGTAGAAACGTTTTTCATGTGCAAAATCATAGAAAGGGTATATTCCCATATATTTTCAACTCTTGATTCCATCCCAAATAGGATTAGTAAATAATAATATTATTGAAAAAATAGAATAAAAGTGATGAAATAAAAGGAAAAAAAATAAGTTTATTATGAAAACACAACCATTACAACATGATAAAAAGAGGAATGCTTCAATGAAGGGATACTTGATTCAAGAGCTCTTCCTATGTGTAGAGAGAGTTCCCAAACCTCATATGTGATTATAGAACTCCTATGAATGTCCAAATTTTTAGCACTTAAATCCTTGTTCGAGCATGAAAATGAGGTTCCCAAGGTGTCAATTTATAGCCAAAATGGGAAGTGTTTTTGGGCACCCAAATTTCGAGATACCACTTTTGTCTCAATTTTGGGTTGGTAAATGGCCTTATCATGACTTCAAAAAAAGAAAAGAGTTGTATTATAGAATCTTTAATGCATCCAAGTAAAATTTGGTAGCCAGTGGAGGATTAAAGAGTGAGATATGACTGAAATAAAGAACCAATTATTTGAATTCATGCAGATTCTATCCCCCGGATAGATTGGAACATATTCCACCATTAATGGATGAATTGGGAATCAGTTTATTGATATTAGTGGTAGAACATGAATTCATGGATCGACTGAAAATTTTCACCCCATTTCAAGGCACAAAATTGGCTAAATGTTCAAAACAGTGGACATATGTCCTTGAGATTCCATGCAGTTATACCCATTTTCCTTTTGGATCGTCTCTAACCCACCAAATAACCTCCTCCGATGATGAAATCTCCAAAATAAGAATAATTTCCATTTTTAACAGTGATAAAAATTTAATAATTAAATCAAATGGGATGTGAAATTTGAGATAATATTTGTAATTTTAAATATAAAACAAGTTTAAAACAGTGATGTAAGGGTAAAATAAAGTAGTGAATCGTGATACGATTTGGGTGTCTGGTAGTTTAAGATTAGTATTTTCAGGACTCAACAGGTAGGTGTGGGGTGGGAATCATGAACCCTTGCTCATATTAACCCTCGAGTTACTAGGGGAACCCTATGAATTTATTATTTTGCTTTTGTTTTGGATTGAGGGATAACAATAGAGGTGAGGCAGGGTCATGTTGTGATTTTTCATGGAGTAGTGACCCTTATGATATCCAAGTGCCTAGTTAAAGTTCCTATTAGTGTTATTTTAGACCTAGGGCATGGGTCACTATGATGTCACCGAGTTGGGATTAGACACTAGTCCATCTCTTTGGTGGTTTGTCTAATTTAGGCATTGTCTTGGTTTTGGTTTGTGTGAGTATATTCTGAAAATGAAAATGGTTTTGAAATTAATTTTTCTCCTTTAAATGGATTTAAATTGGTAATGTGAGTTTTTAAATTGAATGAATTTTGATTTGAAAGTTTGGTGCTTATTTGGAGTTTCTAAGAGGATGACTTGGGTACTCTTTATGAGAAATTTCGTGTGTGTTGATATTTGTGGGAAGTGCGTGTTGGGAAGCATGGATGGAAAAAGAGGGACACACATGGGATGGTTCATGGGATTTCATGGGTTATTATTCAAAACCAAAGGCTTGGAATTTTTTATATAAAGGTGATTTTGAAAATAGAAAATAATTTTTTAAATTGAAATTTGGTTTAAAAAAAGGGGGTTTTAGAATTTGGAAAAGTGGCCTCGAAAGAAGGCAGTTTTTTTAACTAGAATAAAGATGGTAGTTTTTTAAAATGATGTTTTTGGTTGTGTTTATGTTTTTTTGGCTTATGAGATGATTGTTTTGGGTTAAAGTTGTTACCTTTGATTGTACTTTGATTTGATATTAGTTTTGGTTTGTGTTTTCTGTGATGTTCAAAAAATTCCACCAAGAATGATTTCTGAGATTTATAAGGAGTCACACCTAGTTTTTGATTTTTCTAAAATGTTGTCTATCCTTCACGGTGATTAAGTCCCATTAGAGGCAGTGGAGTGGCTTGAATAGCTTGAGCGTGTCTTCTGTATGTTGGGAACTCCCATGGGTGTTAGAGTTTGAGCTTTCATGGGGTTGTTTGATTGTCCAGCTTTAGGAGAATGGAAGTAGTTCTCTATTCCATCACTACATGTGGGGATGATGTAGGAGGTTTTTAAATGTTTTTTTATCCGATGGGTCATACTCGAGGAGGTTGAGATGAAGAAAAAGGAATTTCTCATGAGTATTCAGCAAATCCAATGGTCGATTGAGACCTCTATTGACCACTTTAAGGAACTGGTTTCCTTTTCTCCGGAGTTAGCATCACATGATTTCACAATGAATACTCTCTTTGTTGGGGGTCTTCATCTAGAGATCAAGGAGTTGATCCTCTCTTCTATGGACCATCGTTTCGAGAAGTATCTATATGAAGCATTACTAGAAGAGTTGGTTTCCAGAGTGTAGGTGGTTGGAAATATGGTGTCTCTTGCTACTCATAAAGAATTACCACCTAGAAAAAAGCATTTTATGGATGAACCTGCTTATAAGGAGTCTCCATTAATGGTTTTGGTTTTTGGTTCATTGGATCATCCTCGTTTGTGGCACCAGTGTGGCATGTTCAGGCACTCGAAGCTTTCATGTCTCATCCCTTTGAAGGTGTGATATCGTTGCGGTTGTCTGGGTCTTCTAGAGATGTTTTACAAGAAGCACCTCCTGAAGAAAATTTTATTACTGAGGGATGTTCATACCAGACTATGAGGTAGAATATGCTTCAACAATCAGCACCCGAACCATAGGTCTCGAGGGTAAAGCTCGTGCACATTTAGGAGTTGTCGTGGGTGTGAAGCCTCAGTTTTGGTTTTGTGTTCCATGTTGGGATTTGAACATTTAATGACTTATCATTCTTGTTTTATACTTTTAATGTTGTGCAGTCATTATAATATCACTGTTTCATTATGAAGTTATGATGGACATGTTCTATTATAATCCAAGAAATTTTGCCTATTTGAATGTTTATTTTTGAATTGTTCTTCTTTATTTGAGTGTGGTTAAAACTTATGTGGTTTGGTTTCAGGTTGGGTGTTCCCGCGTTGGACACCTCTCGAGACCTATTGGTTTGTGTCCCGGCAACTCTCACCAAAGGTGAGTGGGTATGGGTCAATTCGCCCCACCACCGTCGATTTGGGGTATGATTCTAAACCCACTGATTTTTTTAACCCTATATTTCATGGCCTTAAGATTTTTATGGGTCCCTAGTATTTTATTTGAGGTTTATTGAGCATTTCCATTATGTTTTGGTGATTTTAGGGTATATTGTAATCTTTTATGGTCAAATTTTATGGCACACACACATATACTTAAGGTATGTATATATATAATATATATATGTCCTCTATATATGTATTCCCTTATGGCGCGGGGAATGCATTAATTGGATTATATGTGTGTGTGTGTGTGTGTGTGTGTGTTTGTGTGAGTGTGGGCTACTTACAAGTGGTCACCACCTAATTTGTCGAGAGACAAAGTGTCTTGGTTTGGTCAGCTTCCTTTTTGGGGTATATTTCTTAATCCCATACCTTTAATTTGTTATCCCTGGTTGAATATCATTTTGAAAGAGTGTTTGTATATTTATGTGTTATTTATATATACATATATATACATTCCTAATTGTTTCTATCCCTTTCTTTCCTATCACATTCCTATAATGCTTGAGCTTTCCTTCACTGCTTTAAATTTTCTATAATATTTTAGTGGTGTGTGAGTATTGATTTTCATGGTATTCTTATGATAGAAAATTGCCATGAATTGGTTTTTCAAGGGATTTCTTAAATATACCCATATCAATAAACATGAAAAGTGTTCTATGAATTTCCAATTTTCCTTTTAAAATGAATTTTGGTATTTTAATGGTTTTTTTGGATTTGGTTATATTATGGTGGAATTTATAATATATATAATCTTTATGTGTGAGTTGTGTGAATTAGATGCATATTTATAGAATTATGATTTCTATTAAAATGTTTTGGAATGATTTTCCTAGTTTTTTAATGCTTGTTTGGGATTGGGTAATTATGTGTAATGGTTGGGTTTGGGTTAAAATAAAGTGGTGATTCTAAAAAATGGTTCTGGATGTTTTTATGGATATTTAAGGCGTGTCATTGGACGAGGGAACATCATTCGGTGCACGAGGTGCACACATGGATGGGAATTAAAATAAATATGACACTTAAAAAGAGTATTTTCTTTTAAACTCAATTCTGAAATGGTTCCTACTTTCTTTTCCATTCCTCTTTCAAAACTATTCCTTTATTTCTAAATGGTGTGTTGGTACTTTATATGGCTTCAAAGGTGGTTTGAATCTTCCCGTTAAAACTTGGCCCATTTTTTATTTTGTATAATATTATTGGATTCTGAATAACATGGAAATCCAATTGCATATTTAAGTGTGTTGTGTGTTTTTATCTCTGGTTTTGAAATAAAGTTGGATTTATATTAAAGGCACATTCAGAATTACGGTCTTGGAAGTTTTTGTTAGTATTAATTTTGTAAAATGGGTGAGAAATATTTTAAAAGTGTATTTGAGATAGAAATGATATAAGGCCAGGTTGGTACCTTGTAATATTGATAAATGAATGTGGTTTTGAAAGTATAAATTCCCGATCGGAAACTTGAAAATTTTAATATATGTTTTATAAACTTATGTTATGTGACAAACTAGTTATAACTTATAAGTGACCTATTTTATGATGGGTATACCTAAAAGGGATTTCCCTATATGGGCTATCGTAAAGGTAGTGTCCTTGTAAGGAAGAGGGAAGCGCGGTAACGATGGGTAAGGTGAGCCACAAGTTCAAGTGCCTCATACTTACACAGTATACTTTTACCATGGGGTTCATGGGCATATTTTAGGGGGTCAAGGGATATTTCTTGATCTACCCTGATTCGATAGGTTGATACCCCCTGGATTTTCTGTTAGGTCAGGTGGGACATGCCACTAGATTTGTCAGTTGAGGGTGACCAGTTGGTTATTATTAGGTCCACTAGGCTAGATACCTTGAGAGGGGGGGGGGGTGAATCAGGGTATGGAAGATTAAAACAACTTCCCCTTGTGATCTTGTTTTATTGTTAGACAAAACCCTCTTCTCTCTTCTTCCCGATGCATGGTAAGAATAAAACTTAAAGCATGCACAAGTCACAACGATTTTTACTTGGTTTACCCTCACTGGGCTACGTCAAAGGAGCATACACCTGCAGTGTGACGATGTACCAATTCCACTATAAGTGCACTGCTGTTTACAAGTGTGAAGTGGACTCACTGTCCCTCTTGGTTTACAACCACTCACAATTTGAGAACTCGCTACTCTCTCAACTGAAGTGCGCTCACTGCTTCTTCAGAAGATCCACTCATAGTTTATAGACCTGTAGTTCTCTTTATTTCCATGAAAGAATTCATACTCAATTATTGATAGATGCTCTATTGAAGTTCAAAGTTCATCCACTGATGAATAACCCTTTTCCTATGAACACTGAGCAATTAATTTTTAAATACCTTCGCAAAGAACCCTACTTCGCAAGGCTCCCAATTTCGCAAAGCTCAAACAAGCATTCACGAAGCTCCTGCCTTTTCGTGAAGCTCAAGACTTTGCAAAGATTAGGCCGTCGCGAAGCTCCTACCTCTTCACGAACCACACTCCTTAGATAACGCGGCCTCGTGAAGTGAACTTCCTTCACAGAGCTAGATTAGCCGCTGTAAATCTCCTTACTTTCACGAAGCACACTGCCTTCGTGAACAATCTTCGCGAACCGAGAGCAAAATATTTTCTCTGAAAATTATCTCTTTACGTATACTTATCTAAAAGGGTTTGAGACCTATTTATAGGTGATTACACCAACCCACGAACTTTCCACGCGAAGACAATGCCACATCATCTCAAATCGTGAAGCTCCAAAGTTTCTGCGAAAATTCTCTCAATCTCGCAAAGAACAACGGAAATTTTCCGATTGCGGAGCTTGATGTAATCATAGAGTATCACCGTTAATCCATTCATGCCTTCACCGTGAATCTCCCTCACAAATCCCTTCCCTTCCGCGATGCGCTTCAACCTCTGCCGTTCGCAAAGCTTGACGAAATTGCAAAGAACACTGTCAACATTATTTGTGTCTTCATGAAATTCAATCCATGAAGCCTATCTTCATGAAACTCATGCCTTTACCATATTTAAATGAGATCTTCAAGGATATCCAATTTTCTCGATGAGCCACCTTGAACTACTCTTTTGTACCGCCTCCATGTCGTATATTCCTTTTTCATGGTTCTTTGTCAACATTGATTGTCAAAAATATCTCCGGAACTTTACAATTCACCAGGGAAACCTGCTTTTTCAACAATCACAATCAACCCAAAAATACTACAATGTTACCTTGAGGGATTTTTGCCCAATAGTTACAAGCATAGGAGCTTCACCATACACTAACAGGTGATTCCGAACTGAGTACATCTAGGGATCTTTATAGGGATGTTTAGGAAATTCCCGTGATTTCATACTTGTATGTTCCATATTTCTTTTGCCGAAATTTTGGTTATTTGATCTCATAACACTTTTACTTTTATTTTTATATTAAAGAAACTGTTTTGGTACTACTGGGATTTTAAAATAATTCATTAAAATGAATTATATTATTTGGTAATTGATTTAGAAAAATGAAATGAAAATGGTTTTCTTCATAAAAGTAAAATTTTGTTACCTGTTTTGATGAAAGAGTGAAAAAACATAACTTTATATATCATATTTTTAAATTAGCAATAAAGGATTTCATTTTAGAGGTGGGGAATCGGGTGTGGTTTATTTTGGAATAACTACTGAGCATATCAGTGCTCACACATACTCTATATTTTCTGTTTCATGTTCTCCTAGTTTCACATCTCTCTTGGAGCAAGCTTCATTCAGTGTTTGGTTGAGATATATGTGGTCACATGGAGGTATTTGTTGAATTTAATTTATTTCCTCACCAAGTGCTTATTTTAATTGTTAAAATTTATTTTTATTTCTTTTTTATCATTTTTTTCATGGGCCCAATCATTACCACCTATTTAATATTGATTCCTAACACTAGTCTCCATCCTGTGGGGATCAGAAATTCCCTTCAAGAATTTCCATAGGATGACTCGCGTGACCGGTTTAGGGTTGACCAGTGCTGGTTCATGACAGATAAGCTGAATTCATATCCTATCAACCAACTTTTAATCCAAATAATCATTAATATGTCCCACTGATAACTTTCATATGCAAAGAATGTATGTGGTAATTTGATTTTGTGGTTTTAGAACATGCGGGGGAATAATGTTTGATTTTGGTAATCAACCACCATATACATTCATGTTTAACATTTCAATGTTTGGTTTTGAAGACCACAAATTGATTTTTGAGAAACAATGGTTACGACATGTGGATGGAAGTATCTTCTAATAAATTTCAAAAAAATAAGAACTCTAAGTTGGTATTGAGATAATAGAGTAAAGAGATCATCAATAATATAATTTATTATATAAGTAAATATGAGAATGATCTATAATAAATATTAATTCGGAATTATGATCATGAATTTATATCAAATTAGAAAAAATTGAAGGGTTCTAGAATTTATAAACTGATAAATTCTAGAGAGATAATTTTAATGGAAAAAAATTAAATTAAAGTGTTTAAAAATCACGGATAAAAACTCCATATTTTTCAGACTACTGCATAGGGAATAAAAAGTGTTAAAACCCATCACATCTATCTAAGTATGTGGGGTAGCCATCAATTATGAGGATTAAATTGGTGAAACATTTGTTAATAATTTAATTTATATAATTAAATAATACAACATTAATACATCTAATTTAAATATGGATTATGTGATAAAAATACTATTACTGAGATGAAAAGTTATTTTATCACAACCAGTTCCTTGGATAATGAGATTAAATTCATAATTTTCTCCCTTAATGTGAAGAGAGATTTAGGGCTTGATGGGTTGTTGAATAAGCATGTCATTCAGTTTGGGATTTCTTAAAAACTAATATCACATAGGCAATCAATGAATTCATCATGGTATAGAATACAAACCAACTTTTACCAAATCACAATTACTTAAACATATACCCAAAGTTAACAATTCCATGGATGTTAGTGACTATATACTGATTTTTATTGCAAATTCATTTCCAATGGTCATTGGAAAAATATAGGAATTGAGACCAAGACATGTTACAAATCAATTTTACTCTATAATCCAATTTGGTTTTATACTACGAGAAAGATAAAATATTGTTATATATTAACGAAAAATATGTCAACCTCTTATAAAAAAATAAAAATAATGGTAAACTTTCACTGAAAGTGGACATCTCTAAGGTTGTTTATGTATTGAATTTGAATGTCAGTATCTAAATCATTACCAAATTTAGATTATCAGCAAGGTTTATCATACTGATTCACTATATTCTTGTCATAAATAGGTTACCTATCTTTGTTAATGGTTTACCCAAATTGTACATTTTTTCTAAATAGCGTTGAGATGGGGTCACCCTATATCTGTATCCCATTTTAATATTATTTTGGACTACCTCGGTAGGTTCCTTGTGATTAAATTTTATTATGTCATGATCATACCTATGAAATCTTCCATGACTCATTGAGATCTTACAAATCTTCTATAGGTTGATTATATCATACACTTTTGGGATAGAGGAGATAGATCTTGAACCTCTATTAATGATATTTTATAGTATTATGAATATTTATTATGGAAATATATAGGATGGAATAAATTAGTGCTTCTATTTTGTAATGGAATCATTAAATAAAGAAGAGAATCATAAAAAAGATTTTTTAATGGACAAAAAGGGGTTTATACCCTTAAATTATTTAGCAGTTCCATTATTTTATGGGAGTATAAAGGCTTATTTTCTGGAATGAATTTTAAATAATATTACATCATAATTGAGTAGTTAGAAATGTATGATCTTTTCTGAAGCTATATCATTTTATTTAGTCATTTATACAATCTCATCTATATGTTTTACACTTTTCATTGATATAAATGACTATGGTAAACTCACAAAAGGATATAACCCAAGATTAGAATCATTTTGTTTTAAATATTTATATATTAGAGGATGTTAGTCACTATCTCCTATAATATCATTCTCATTACCTTAAACTTGGGTGGAGTTTAAATTAAAAAACATTGTTTTTAGTAAGACTATGATGGATAGTTACAAATTTAACATACTGAATAATAGTAGTAGAGCAATAAATTTTATTAAAATAATAATCATTGATAGATTAGAAAAGGGGAACCGCTTCTATATGGGATCTTCAACTTAGATACTATTGGCGGGGAATATAAATAAATCATGATTATACAGACTAGATATTATAAAAGGTATCAAAAATAAATTTCTAGAATACCAAATTTTTCAAGATATAGTATCTCTAATTTCTATGAAACACCTAATATGATTTACCTATCATAGTTCACCTCCACTGTGACCAATCTGAAGCACCACATACCTCAATAAGGTCTATCCATATTCTAATGGCAAAAAAAAATAAGTATTTACTTATAACATGGAATATATATATATATATAACCACTCATGTAAGAATAACTATAAATCATATTAGAATAAATAATAATAATAGTCAACATAATATAACATCAGAAATAGAAAATACAGCTAAGATCCAACCATGAGGAACAACATGGAACATTCTTTATAAAATGGACTAATTAAGGTCACATAAGTCATATAAAAGTATACTAGACAATTCTTTTGTCAATTATATACATCATATTCTAGAAATTTTTTGGATAATGACAAAACTGTAAGAACTCGGATCTCCATTTCAGGTATGTTTTTCCTTTTCTGGTCATTTTTGAGAAAAAGAGGAAAATCTGCAAATTTTATAAGTACACGTCGTGTACTTTATAAGTACACTCCATGTACTTTGATGCAACGCTAGGCCGTGTGTTGGACGTGTCCGGGCCACACACATGGTGTGTAGGGGCGATGTGGAGGCCACTTAATGAAGAGTACGTAAAGGCCAAGTACATGCCGTGTACCCCATAAGTACCCGACGTGTACTTTTTTTCATTAAATGGACCGGGGTCGTGCCTGACGGACATAACTCGCTTCTTCTTCAGGTTCTTTGTCCGAGAGAACCCGTACGGCTGCAGAACTTCTCTGAGCCCCCGAGCCTCCATCTATTCTCCAAATAGACCGTCTTCGATTGCATTGGAATCTAAGAGGTAAGACCTTCCTTCTCCTAGAGCTTTGTTTTCCAAATATTCCTCTTTCTCAAGATATCGTGGGTTGAGTATTTTGTGTGTTTTCGTAGATCTACGTCATTCTAAGGAGAATTAATCATCGTGGTTCAAGTATATCGATATCCTATGATCTAGGTAGGTGTTTTGTGCCTTTCTGTAGGAAGTCTTTGAATATTTTGTGCAATTCCACCAATTCCCTTGAATAGGGTATTGTGTGTTTCCTATTTTTGCCCCTGTTGTTTTCTTTCTTTTCTTGATTGCTTGAGTAGAGGTCAATGCGTGTGAATAGGGTAATTTTTACTGTGCTCTAGATGTTTTCCATGCATGTTTTTCCTGTTAGGCATTTTTCCAGTTGCTATGCCTAGTTGCAGGATAGCGGAACTATTGTATTATTATGTTGTTGTTCCTTAGAATGATATCCAAGTAGTTCTTGAGGTTTACTTGGCGCGATAAATGCGCTTTGCATGTTTGTTTTACATAGGGCTGTGAGAACCTAGTGTAGTAGACCATAGGGAGAATGGATGCAAGGGCTTATCCAGAGTGTCTTTAATTTACGATGTGAGACCACATGGGGAATAAACGTTGAGTGCTTCCTCATAGAGTCTGTAGTTCTTCGACGTGGGCCATAGGGGGGGTGAGATGTTGAGTGCTTCCCTAGAGATCCTTTAGTATGATACAAGACTATAGGGGGAATTGACGATGAGTGATTCCTCAGAGATTCTATTCTTCATCTAAACCAGAGGGGTGAGACTATGTGCTCCTCCCAGAGGGTTTCTAGTACTTGTAGGTTGAACCGTAAGGGTTAGGCTGTGATAACTACACAGGGGGTTACCATTTGTTCTAATTGTTGATTGGCTGTATCTTGTTTGTAAACTATATGCTAGAAATTGTGGATTGTTACTGCTGTGTATTATCTTGTTTACTGCTTACTGTTTAATAATTACTGTACTTCACCTTCCATATGTTCACTGACTGTTAGGCACAAATATTTGGGTGGTTTCCTACTGGGACTTTGTCTCACACCATGTATGGGACATGATTTTGGGTCCAAACAAACTATATTGTTGCAGGTCTAGATAAGGTCAAACTCCCTTCTACTTCAGGTACTCGAATTGTTGTGGGGCTGGAGAGCATGGGACCAAGCTATGGCTTGCGATGCTGAGGAGTTTACCTGTTTTGTTTTTCACTTTTGTTTAGTATCGTATTCAGCATTGTGACTTGTTTGGATGCTCTCCTAGACATATGTATCATGCATCATTATTATACATGTGTGCTCTAGTTTTCTTCTTTCAGTCTTCTTCTGTTCATTTCTGTATGGATTATTATTACTTCTGTTATTGTATGTTGTTTACTTCCGCTGTGTACTCTACCAATGAGGGCATAGTTTCCCCACTATCACACCCAAGGCCCTCGCTGCTAGTCGGTAGCCTCTGGCATTTGGGGAAATGTGTTTGAGGCCATGTCACCAATCGGGTATGGGGTGCCTCTGTGTGGCTTCCGGAACCGGGACGTTAAAAAGTGGAATCAGAGGGTTTGTTTTCTCTTGATTTACTGTTTGGAGCCTTTAGCTAGGGATAAGATGGATTCGGTACTTGGTATTAAGCTGTGCTTGGGAGTAGCTAACCCGTGTATAGGGAAAATCCAATCTACCTCTCTTATTATAGTTTTATGGTTTTTCTATGTTATAGTTGATCTGATTTCACCTAGAGTGATTCACATGCTTTGTGTTGTTATTGCTGTTGATATTGTGGTTCTATTTCTGTCGCAACCCGATGAGATGAGGGTATGTTATCTCATGTATCATATATGAACTTGTTAAAAATCACATGCCATGCATTCTTGCCATGCCGTCTAGGGTTCATTAGCAATTTCATGTTGTTGTGATAGATGTTGTGTAGATTATGCATGTTGTTTTGATAGATGCCTTGATAGAAACCCTGCAGTTTGATAGAGAGGTTGTTTGTATTGTACCTTGCTTAAATGAACGCCAAAATTTAGTTATTGAGGTGTTATGGGCCCTCATGAATTAGAACTTGGTGTACCATTGACTTGTTTTCCTTATATATGATATGTAGGAGATACCAAGATTTGATTCACCGGGAGTATGGGCCCTCACGGATAAAAATTTGGCACCTTCATGTTTGTTTTTCAGTGTTTTCATGGCATCGGTGTAGTTTCAGAGCTACTACCCGGAAAAACTCAGAATACACGGGGTGTACTTTATATATACATTTCGTGTAGTTTTTAAACCGTTTCACTGAATGTGTGAGCAGAAAACACGGGTTGTGAAAAATCTCCAGGAACACGCCTTGTACGGTGTATACACGCCGTGTAGTAGTTAGCCGTGTACCCGACCGTGTCACTAACAACACGGGTTGGGGAAGCTCGTGTAATACACATAGTGTTTTGTATGAAAATGTCATGTATCCTTTTTCTAGGTACCCGACCATGTCATGAACAAAACGGGACGATGTTATCTCCTCCTATACATTCCGTGTTTGTTTGGAACACGCCGTGTAAGGGTCATCCGTGTACCCGACTTTTCCACTAACAACACGGGTCGAGAAAAATCATCAAGTACACGCCGTCTATGTTTGTAACATGCCGTGTAGCCTCAGCCGTGTAACTAACAACATGGGTCGTTTAAACCTTGTCTACTACATGCCGTGTCCAAAGGGAACACGTCGTGTAGTCTCAGTTTAAGGAGACCGTGTGGGTTAGCCGTGCAAGGAGACTCGGGAAGGGGAATCGAGTTAAGTACATGCCGTGAAGAGTTTATACACACCGTGTAGTCATGTTTTGTAAAACATGAGTGTTTCCTTCACGTGTTTCCATTTTGTAATCTTGGTTATATGTCCTTGATATTCTTGATCTAAGGTACACTTTTGATCTTTCAGAGCTATGTCTCTGAGACGTCCTCTGGTTGTACGTCAGTTACAGGATAATGATCAGATGCCAGATATGGTTGATCAGAGACTTCCTGCCAATCCTCCAGTCGTGCCAACCTTAACACCGGTTGTCATACCAGTTAGGGGCACTGATGTGTAGTTTAGGGAAGGCTTTATGAGAATGATGCAGACCTTTCAGGGAGCACTTCCTCCTACCACGACTATGGACAACTTGAGACGGGTTTTTCAGCAGCATCATCCTCTTACTTTATTGGGGGAAGGAGGACCATAGGCTGTATAGTCATGGATAGAAGCCATGATGACTATCTTTGAGCATCTGGAAACGCCTCCAGAGAGGCGGGTCAAGCTCTCTACCTATATTCTACGAGACTCCGCCAAGAGGTGGTAGGACATGATCTCATAGGTGGGTCCTCAGTAGGTTATGGCTTGGAAGGAGTTCCCGTGCGTGTTTTATGACTACTTCTACCCGAAGACCCTAATGGCCAATCGAGTCTGGGAGTTTATGAGTGTAGAGCAGGGTACTCTTTCTGTTACGGAGTATTCTTCCTGATTCACCGAGCTGCAGCATTTCGCACCCCTCCGGGGTGGAGATGGGATGTTCTTAGCAAGGAATTTTGAGGATGGTCTCAGGCGGGAGATCCGCTCGTAGGTGAATATCTTCCAGTTGACTTCCATCACTTTCATCATCAACCAGGCACTGATTGCGGAGCGCAATCTGAGAGACTCCGGAGCTGCGAGCCAGGGCGGTTCTACTTCCCGAGCTAGTATTCCTCCAGTTGACAGTAGGAAGCGCCATAGGGAGTCTACGCGTAGTGATCCGAGGAGGCTAGATACATCTTCAGGTAGCCAGGTAGTATGCTACCAGTGTGGAAGGGTAGGTCACACGAGGCCGCAGTGCCAGAGAGACCCATTGGAGTGCCGATCTTGCTGAAATATTGGTCACCTTCAGCATTTCTGCCAGTTTTTCTCACCAGTAGCTGGTGACGGGGGTTCTTCTATGACTCCTCGTTCAGGAGCAGCCCCACAAGTTTCTTACCAGTCGGATAACTATAGTTCTTCCGGACGTTCTGGCTGAGGTGGAGGTCGAGGCCATGGCATTCAGTCACCAGTCTTTCAGCGTCTGTAGGGAGGATCATCTCAGAGTGGTCAGGCAGGGTCACAGGGTCACGGGGCAGGCCAGACTTTTGCGGTGGAGCAGACCTATCAGGAGTAGGATTTCGGACCTTCTATAGTTCGAGGTATGATCTTAGTAGCCTCAGTTTTATATTCAATTCTTTTCGATACTGGTTCTACGCATAGCATTATCTCTATTGCTATTGGGGAGAGCCTTGGGCTTTGTATGTTTTCTTCTTCCAACTTGTTGACACTAGACACACCTTTGGGAATGAGGACATCTAGTGTACATCAGTGCATAGAGTGCCCTCTTGAGGTTGCAGGGTATCGTTTCATATGGGATCTCTATGTCCTAGAGATGACAGGTTATGATTTAATTCTCTGGATGGACTGGTTGGTTCCCTTCTAGGAAGTCATCGACTGTTATCTCCATAGGGTGAGTTTCATTTCACCAGAGGGTGAATATTTTCTTCATAGAGGCGAATGGGATGTTCGGGCGAGTCGAGCAAGACTCGATCATCATGGGCTAGGAAGGGGTACGACCCAGATTTCTAGTCTTTATCTGGATGATTATGGGACTTCACAATTAGACTTTCCTCCAGTGGTGGATCGTTTCAGATATTACTTTCTAGAGGATTTCTCAGGTTTTCCTCCGGAGCGTGAGGTATACTTCTCTATTGAGATTGTTCCAGGAGTGGCACCAGTGTCCATTCCTTGCTATAGGATGGCTACACCTGAGCTGCTGGATCCCAAGAATCAGTTGGAAGAGTTGCAGGCAAAGGGTTTCATCTGACCCAGTACTTCTCCTTGGGGTTCTCCTGTCCTATTTGTGAAGAAGGCAGACAGTACCCTTAGGCTCTGTGTGGATTATTGTAAGCTGAACTAGTTGACAGTTAGGAACTGATATCCCTTGCTGAGGATTTCTGATCTCTTCGATTATATTCGAGGATCTTGGGTGTTCTCGAAGATCTATTTTAGGTCCGGTTATCATCAGTTGCACGTTATACCATCAGATATACCTCTGACATCCTTCAGGAGTAGATATGGTCTTTATGAGTATACGGTTATGCTGTTCGGTCTCACGAATGTGCCAGCAGTTTTCATGGAAATGATGAACCGAGTGTTCCATCCTTACATAGATTCCTTCGTCGTGGTCTTTGTGGAAGATATCTTGGTATACTCTCACACTCGACATGACCATGCTACCCATCTTGAGATCGTTCTGAGTACACTGAGAGAGCAACAGCTTTATTCTAAACTCATGATGTTCCACTTTTGGATGGATTAGATTCACTTCTTGGGTCACGTCATCTCAGAGGCAGGAGTATCTGTGAACCCAGAGAAAGTGAGAGATTTAGTTTCCTGGGATCATCCGAAGAATGTTTTTGAGGTACGTTGTTTCCTAGGGATACCTGGATACTACAGACGCTTCATTAAGACTTTTCACACCTAGAAGCACCATTGATGGGTCTGACCAAGAAGGGGGAAAAGTTCTTATGGCCAGATTCTTGTGAGTCGGCCTTTCAAGAGCTGAAGGGAAGGTTGACGTCAGCACTGATACTGGTCTTTCCAGATCCAATAAAGAGCTATATTGTTTATTGTAATGCTTCAGGTATCGGGCTAGGTGTTCTGCTTATGCAGGGAGATGGAGTCGTTGTGTATGGGTCTCGGCAGTTGGGGTCACATGAGAGGAACTACCCGATGCACGATCTGGAGTTGGCAGCCATCGTTCATGTCTTGTGCTATTAGAGACATTACCTTCTAGGAGAGCACTTTTTTGGTTTTCACCGACCACAAGAGTCTCAAGTATATCTTCACTCAGCGTGATCTAAATCTGAGACAACACAGGTGGGTTGAGTATCTTCAGTATTTTGATTTCGAGCTTTCTTATACGTCGGGAATGGGAAACGTAGTGGCAGATGCGTTGAGCAGAAGAACTCAGATTCAGGAAGTTCATGAGGCCAGTAGTGAGTGGTAGCTTATGTCTATGTTCTGTGAGATACATCTGGAGGTGCATGACAGACAGGGACAAACTTACTTATCTTCTGTAGTTGTTACTTATATACTTCTTGATCGGGTATGGGTGAGGAAGCTATCAGACTCAGAAGGATTAGTCATGTGGGAGAGTGTGTTAGGAGAGGACCCTCTTCCTGGATGGATAGTGGGTGAGGATGAGATCTTGCATTTCCAGGGACGCGTATGGGTGCCAGAAGACATACACGAGGAGATTATGCAGAATTTTCATTCCTCGGTTTCAGCAGTTCATCCAGGCATCACCAAGATGTATCGGGATCTTCATCGCCAGTACTGGTGGCTAGGTATGAAGAGAGATGTTTCTAGTTTCATCTTGAGGTGTTCTACTTGTCAGCAGGTGAAGGTGGAACATCAGAGACCATTAGACATTTTAAAATAGTTACCCATTCCGAAGTGGAAGTGGAAAGATGTCGCGATGGACTTAGTGACCGGATTGCTGAGGTTGCCTCGAGGGAACGATATTGTTTGGGTTGTCGTCGACAGGCTTACGAAGGTTGCTCACTTCTTACCGATCAAGGAGACCTTCAGTGTTAATGATATGGGACGACTATAAATCTGAGATATTGTACATCTACATGGAGTTCCACACTCCATTTTTTCAGATAGGGGTGTGTGCTTTACTTCTTGGTTCTGGAAGGGGCTTCAGATGGCTTTGGATACATAGTTACTTTTGAGTACAACATACCATCCCCAGATAGATGGTCAGTCCGAGCATACGATCCAGGTGCTTGGGGATATTCTCCAAGCTTTCATTCTAAACTTTGGAGGTTCTTGGGAGAATCATTTCCCTCTTGTGGATTTCACCTACAACAATAGTTTTTAGGCGACTATTCAGATGGTACCTTATGAGGCTTTGTACAGTAGGCCATGCCGATCACCTTTATGCTGGCTGGAGGCTGGAGAGGCAGCTTTGTTGGGACCTCGTCTTGTTAAGAAGACCTCAGAGAAGATAGAATTGATTCAGAAGAGGATGGATACAGCACAGTCTTGAAAAAATTCTTATGTTGATCAGTGGAGACGACCTCTGGAGTTCGAGGTCGGGGATCAGGTTTTCCTGCGTGTCACACCATGGTTGGTACACAAGGGGATTCGAAGACATGGAAATCTTTCACCACAGTACGTCGGGGCGTTTGAGGTATTGGAGAGAGTTGGGTTGATTGCCTATTGGTTGTAGTTACCTCAGAGGTACCAGGATATGCACGACATCTTCCACATCTCTCAGCTCCGACATTACTTTTCAGACCCATCTCATGTCTTTCAACCCGAGAAGGTTGATCTTGAAGCGGATGCGTCGTTGAGGAGCATCCTATCCGGATTTTCGATCACAGTACGACAGTTCTCCATGGACGGTCTCTTCCTCTGGTATGGGTGCTATGGCAGCATGGGCGAGTACAGGACGAGACCTGGGAGAGGGAGGCCGATGTACGATCGTAGTGGTCGGATCTGTTCGGGGTTTCTTCTTCTACACCTCGCTAGGGAAATTCGGGGACAAATTTCTTTAAGGGGGGAAGTTTGTAAGAACTTAGATCTCTGTTTCTGGTATGTTTTTCTTTTTCTGGTCATTTTTGAGAAAAAGATGAAAATATAGAAACTTTCTAAGTACACACCGTATACTTTATAAGTAAACACCGTGTACTTTGATGTAGCGCCAGGCCATGTGCTGGCCGTGTCCGGGCCACACACACGGTGTGTAGGGGCGATGTGGAGGCCTCTTAAACTGGAGTACGGAAAGGCCAAGTACATTCCGTGTACCCCATAAGTACACGCCGTGTAATTTTTTTTCATTAAAAAGACCGGGGTCGTGCCTGATGGATAGAAATCGCTTCTTATTTAGGTTCTTCATCCGAGAGAACCCGTACAGCTGTGAAACTTCTCTGATCCACCAAACCTTCATTCGTTCTGTGAATCAAATGTCATCAATTGCGTTGGAACCATAGAGGTAATCCCTTCATTATCCTAGATATTTGTTTTCCAATTCTTCCTTATTCTCAAGATATCATGGGTTGAGTGTTTTGTACGTTTTCGTAGATCCATTCCATTCTAAGGAGAATCAATCATTGTGGTTCAAGTATATCGATCTCCTAGGATCAAGGTTGGTGGTTTCTGCCTTTATGTAGGAAGTATTTGAATATTTTGTGCAATTCCACCAATTCCCTTGAATGGGGTATAGTGTGTTTCCAATTTTTCCCCCTGTTGTTTGCCTACATTGCTTGATTTCTTGAGTAGAGGTCAATTCTTGTGAATAGGGTAATTTTTACTGTGCTCTGGATGTTTTCCATGCATGTTTTTCCTATTAGGAGTTTTTTCTAGTTGCCATGCCTAGTTGTAGGATAGTGGAATTATTGTATTGTTATGCTTTTGTGCCTTAGAATGATATCCAATTAGTTCTTGAGGTTTACTTGGGGTGATACACGGGCTATGCATGCTTGTTTTACACAGGGCTGTGAGAACCTAGTGTAGTAGACCATAGGGAGAATGGACGCAAGGGCTTCTGCAGAGTGTCTTTAATTTAAGATGTGAGACCACAAGGGGAATTGACGTTGAGTTCTTCCTCAGAGAGTCTTTAGTTCCTCGACGTGGGCCACAGGGGGAATGCGATGTTTAGTGCTTCCCCATAGATCCTTTAGTACGATACGAGACTATATGGGGAATTTACGGTTAGTGCTTCTTCAGAGAGTCTATTCTTCAACTGAACCAGAGGGGTGAGACTATGTTTTCCTCCCAGAGGATTTCTAGTACTTGTAGGTTGAACCATAAGGGTTAGGCTGTGAGAACTACCCAGGGGGTTACCATTTGTTCTACTTGTTGATTGGTTGTTTCTTGTTTGCAAACTATATGCTAGAAATTGTGGATTGTTGTTGTTGTGTATTATCATGTTTACTGCTTACTATTTGCTGCTTACTGTACTTCACCTACCATATGTTCAATAACTATTAGGCACAGATATTTGGGTCGTTGCCTACTGCGAATTTGTATCACACACTGTTTGGGCCATAATTTTGGGCCCAAATAGACTATATTGTTGCAGGTATAGATAAGGGAAAGCGCCCTTCTACTTCAGGTACTTGACTTGCTGTGGAGCTTGAGAGCATGGGACCAAGCTATGGCTTGCGATGATGAGGAGTTTACCTATTTTCTTTTGCACTTTTGATTAGTATTGTATAAAACATTGTGACTTGTTTGGATACTTTCCTAGACATATGTATCATGAATCATTATTATATATGTGTTCTCCAGTTTTCTTCTTTCAGTCTTCTACTGTTTATTTCTCTATGGATTATTATTATTTCCGCTATTGTGTGTTGTTTACTTATGCTGTGTACTCTGCCAATGAGGGAATAGTTTCCCCACTATCACACCCAGGGCCCTCATTGCTAGTCAGAAGCCTCTGGCATTTGGGGAAATGCGCTTGAGGCCATGTGACCAACCGGGTATGGGGCACCTCTGGGTGGCTTCTGGAACCGGGATGTTACAAAAACTTAATCTATGTACGCGGCTTCTCCCATACCCCCACTCCGAATATGAGACTCCATCTCAACCATTAATTTTAGGGCCCTATCTTTTTCTTGTATCAAGATTTTATGTTCAGTAATATTCTATTTTAGGGTGTGATTATAACTTAGTCGGTTATCAAAAATGCCATCCCCAAAAAATACTAAATGTACATGTACATGCTCAAGTGATATGATAATAATCATATGTAAAAAATAACAACTTCAATAAATTTTATTCCCTACTGTACTAAAAAGGCTCCTAATAAGTTACCATACTTCCCCTAGATAGTTCTAGAATAAGTATGAACATATCATTATAATATCATATGGACAATTAGGTAGTACATTCCCATTATTGAAAGATCATGTCCCTACAATCATCGTGATTCCCTACTTGTTTTAGTAAAAGACAAATTGGAATATATCATCTGTAAAAATTGATCTCATCCCTCAATAATCTTGACCCTACTCATATCAATATATATAATGATATTTTCCCTCATTTATCTCAACCCGTAATCATGTAAATATAAAGATAAATGAAAAATGAATCCCATTTCTATAATGATATCACCCCTAAGGTATCTCGAACCGTACTCAGATATAATATAGATACAATGGGAATGTTCACCCAATTTATATAGTCATATGAACCTAATATAACTGTAACACCCCAAGATTTCATATTATGTTATCTCATTAATGTAATTCAATAGCTTGCGCTACACGCGACACCGAGTTCAAGCGCACCACAACTTACAAAACTAGTTGTTCAAAATGCAGTTATGAATAATATTAACTACATTTTGAATCTTATATACTCTATAGAATTTAAAATCCATATTATGTGTTTCTTAGACATAATATAAGAACAAATTCAATTTTTCAGATAAAAGAAGTATTTTTCAAAAAATGCAATTTTACCACCTTTAAACGGAAAACCCTTTTTTAAAATGGATATTTGACACTTTTATATATTCAATTTAATTAAATTAAATTATTCTTTAGAAGAGGTACATTAAAATTTATTTTGGATAAATTTTTGTAAATTTTCTGATAAATTTCATATTTTGACGAATAGTGAAAAGTGCTATGTTTTAAATGAAATCAAATTTTTTAATTGAAAAAATTTATAGTGTTAAATTATGAATTTGATAGGTTTTAAAGTATAATTATATTATATTTTTATCATTTAATACAATTTAGATAATTATAAGTAATTTCACATTTAAATTTGACATAAACACATGTCAACCTTTTGATGGTTTCTACTTTTTAAAAACCCTCTTTTTGGTTTTGACAACAAGAATTAATTTCAAATAAATAAATGAAACTTATTTGTTTTTAATTTGGTAAAATAGACTTAATTTTTGAATTTGGAATATCAAAATTTTCTTTGGGTGAATTTTTGGTATTTTTCTGAAAACTTTCGATTTTTGATAAATTGTGAAAAACATTGCGTTATTATCTAAAACTGACTTTTTATTTAAATAATTATTTATTTTATTTAAATTAATTTTAAGTCAAAATATATATATAATACCTATATAAGTTCACATTAATTCATTTGAGTCATTTTATAATAAATTAGATATATAAAATTTTATTGAACCTTTTAACCTCTTTTTCCCACATTCTAGGAGCATTTTCAAATTTGCATAAAAACTAATTTTACCACTTATGTGAGTTGAATTTAGAAACTTTTAGAGAAAGGAGGATATCAGTAAGAAAATTTTTGTTCAATAAAATGAAAATAATTTTTGGTGAATCGTAACTTTTGACTTTTATTTACCACGATTAAAAGTGTATAGGGTAGTTAAAGGTAAAAATGATATTATAATTACCCCAACACATGTCCTAATTCTATTTGATAAGTTTATTTCTACCAAAAAAACCATAGGAATAAAATATTATCTTTAGGTCCACTTGTATTAGATTAGGACATTTATTATTATTTTAGTTAAAGAAGAGTTAAAAGTGTTAAATTCAATTTTTAATAATTAAACCATTTTTAATATAGGGTTACACATAATACAAATTTGACTATAA
This sequence comes from Viscum album, assembly GCA_963277665.1. Lineage (NCBI taxonomy): Eukaryota > Viridiplantae > Streptophyta > Magnoliopsida > Santalales > Viscaceae > Viscum > Viscum album. Next base: position 2,099,570,268 of record OY728130.1, on the reverse strand, counting down.
ATATTAATTATAAATATAAAAATATTTCATATATAATGGAATTTTATTTATAAATTTTAAACATTAAATAATTTAATTTATTTATGACACAATGATGATGTAGTAATTACCTTATTAATGAGTGAATCAAATAAATGGTATAATAAATATTAAAATAAATATAATTTCAATGTTTTTATGACATATACGAATTTTATATATGAATATGTCATCTTAGGGTTGATTTAATGTATCTTGTTTGAAGTAATAAAGTTTTGATGACATTAAAAAAACCAAATATCAAATAACGTCAAAATTGACATAAATTAATTATTAAAAGAAATACTATATTATTTGTTGATATAATATTCCTAAAAATATAAGGTTTGACCAAAAATCTTAAATAATATTATATATGTCATTAATGAACTATTTGAGGTTCTCTTGGAAGTTTAGAGTAAGTTTATTAACCATATAGTGTAAGAATACAGGAAGACAAGGTAAAAGTTAAAATATTTAACTAAGAGTTAAATCTAAAAGATAAGGTTAATAGGGTGACCTAAACCTGTCTAAAACCTATTGGTTGAGTACATTTAGACCCATAACCACCTTATAATATAAATAAATCATTTTTTATCCATTATAAACTGAAAAGGATTTTATTATAAAATAATATTCGAAGCTTTTCCAAAAGTGACCCTCACCTCTCTTATAAAAGGGTACTTCCCCTTCTCTCAAAATCACACCTCCAAATCAATTTGTCTCGGCCAAACCCATACCAAATATCCTCCCAAATTCCATAAAATCAACCTAGAGTCCTTAATTTGATCATAAATCCAACCTAAAGAGCCATTTTTTCAACCCTAAAGGAAACACTCGAAAAACAGGTAATAATTTCACCACCCTCTTTCAAGTTCGTTTCATCTTCCACTTCATCTTTCTTTGTTGTTTACAAAAAAAATAATAAGTATATTACCTCATACATAATGTGATGTTATTATAAATATTTTAGAACCATATTCGTTATTCTATCCATTCTCTAAATGACAAAGTCACCATACATGCATATGTACGGCTTACCGTCTCCACATCGTGGTGTAGTTTGTTATTCAAACACATCATTATTAGGATGGGTATACTAATGAGTATAAATGATGTAAATAATAAATATAACATTTTAGTTATTATTTATATATTATATAACATCCAATTACATAATATTTCACCATAAATATAATGATATTGTTGCTCGTACGTACGTACAAACTACCCTCTCTACGACGCAATGAGATTCATTCCCACGTTCACCATTCAACAATGATTATAAAAAAATATATTATTAGTAAGTATTTAATATATGACATAATAATGATACTGGATATATATATATGTATGTATTTATGTATGTATATACCTACATATGTCTTATTCACTTACTTCTGTTCAATACGATATGAAAACAGAAACAACGTTTATGCATACGTACGACATACTGTCTCTATAAACAGTGCCTTCCATTTCGTATATCTATCTATTATAAATATTTATATTATAAATATATATATGTTATATAAATCAAGGTTTATATTTTGGAATTATATAAATCACGATCTAAATGATACGATCAAGAATGAAAAGTTAAAACACGTACGATAAAGAAAGTGATTATTACCCAAAATGTTAATTTAACATGGAAATAATTTTTAAATGGGTAGTATAAAGTCCTAAATGAATCATTTATGATATAATAAATATTAATATGGTTTTTTTATAATTTAGTATCATACTATGGTCGATAAACAGGGGGTTAAACGTACCCTTGACCAAAGGAAAGTGCAAGGTAAGGGTTAATTTCACAATCTATTTATTATCCGAAGTTGTTTTTACATAAGTATCTATTGGGACATGTTTGTTTTTCATGTCCATGGTTCATAAAAGAGTTTTCAAAGGTATTCTTTTTAAGGGTCTTTTTTTACTAAAATATTATTTTAAATGTTTTAAAGATTTATTCTTCTAAACTTTTCTCATTAATGTCCATGTGTTCAAAATGGTTTTAAGGATTTATTTATATAAACCTGAATGTTTTAAAATGTTAATTACATTAAAAAGATTCAAAGTGGTATGGGAAAATTTGATTCAAAACTATCTTTTAAATAACCTCCTTTATAAATTATGTGACTTTTAAATTATTTCATTAAAAACGGATATTTCTATCAAAGATTTTTACTGATCATTTTCCTCTATGTCAACATCCTTTACAGGATATTATTCTTGATCGAGGTTGATTTATTATGATACAAATCTTCCATATTTTATTTAAGGTTTTGTGATATGTTTAACTATAGGTGTGTTATTTATATACCATTCATGGATTATGGATAAATTATTGACACTTCATATGCTAGATTTAATACAAATGTTTATGTTATGTTTAAACCTTTTCATATGATGAACTCATTGGACTTAGTTAGTGACGGGTGAAACCCTCTATAGCTTTTTAATGAATCGGTAGGTCTCATGAGACAAACTAGTGTCTTGGAATAAGGCCTTGACAAAACCTTATTTGTAGTCTTGGCACAAGTCCTTGACTATATGGTTATGAAGTATGGCATTATGCATTCTATCATTATGAAATTAGCTATTGATATTACATGTGATTATTCAACTAGTAGAATATCGATGTGAATAAGTAAATGGAATTATTAGATTTATATTTTCCATATTATGATGAAGTTTAATATTAAAAGGCTTTTGTTTTAGTTTTATAAATTGCCTTAAATATTTAGGCTTATTTATGAATGTTTTCGCTATACAGTTATCCAAAATGAGCATCTGATGTCACCCCTTTATATGTTTTATTATTTCTAGGATGAGAAGAAGTATATTATGACTGACCTAAAAGTATAGTCTAAGGGATATGAATTTCGTCAATGGAGACAATTTTGTTGTTGTTTTTCATTTTATAATGTAATGTAACGCTCATGTATGTAATCTATTTTTCAAGACCGATAAACTGATTGGTCCTTCAAGACATGATTCCTTGTAATCATGCCAATTTATTAAAATAATGCACCAACTCTGGGTAAATGGGTTGGGGCGTTACAGTCAGTATTAGAGAAGTTTAGCTACAACCTTGGAAATAGATTTAGATAAAATCTGATTAGAGAACATTACACTAAGATAGAATTTGAGGATTAGTATAGAAGAACTTCCTAGAATTTTGGTAATGTAGAGATTTAGTGTATTTTCCAAGCAATACATCCCAGTTTGGATATGAGCAGGTAGAGGCGGCTCTGGCACAGATGTACTTAAGAGTGAGAATTCTGACAAGGAGTTTCAGGCTTTACCCGAGGTATCCTGTTACACAACCATGAGCCTTACTGCACTCTTTGTTACGATACTCCTGGGGGATATGCCTAGGATAATTCACATTTTCATTACAATCCATTATGAATGATTTTGGAGTATAAAAATCTTCAAAGAAAACATTGTATGATTATTTTTTATATTCATAATCTATTTAATTTACATTAGGTATTTTACATTTTTGAAACTATGCATTGTTATTCATAAACTAACCTAGTGTATTTCATTGTTTAGAAATGAAGCCTAGTAGAAGGAATGATAATTCCAACAATACACATGATCGAATGACTAAGACGGATCAGATCGTTCATGGTATTAAGCCAACATTTAAAAGGGAAATAGTCTCCCACGTATTCTCATCATATGAAAAAATAGTATCATGTGTTAATAAGATAAGTAAATAATTCTTTGAGTCATATGGATTTGAAGGGAATAAAGATAATAAAGGGATGGAAGAGAGAAATATGGATAAAGGGAAGAGGGGAAATAATGATTTTCTCATATGTGATAACTGTTGAAAGAATCACTTTGGTAAATGCTTGAAGGGAATGAGATTTTGTTATAAGTGTGGAGAAAAATGACACCAAGTACGTGATTTCAAGGGTATGAAAAAGTTTTCAAATGTACAGTGCTTCAACTACAAGGAGTTGGGACACTACATGAAGCAATGTCCAAATCATCAAAGTATACCCCAAATGTTGTTATTGGATAATAATCAAGTTATGATACTAAAAAAGATGAAGGGGAATGATTATATTTCTTATGTTGTTATTAAAGTATTGTGTCATTTGAGTATTTTATTAATGTTGTATATGATATAATAATTATAGAGTATAAAAGGATTGTACTACAGTACTACTTCATTAAGGACATGAGATTGTGTTGAACAAAGAAAAGTGACTCAATAGCAAGTTAATTTTTCTGGAAAATATATGGGTGAGAGAAATATAAATCATAATATGGTTTTGATACTGAGGTAGATATTTTGGAATAATATATGATTTATTTGGATAAATTATATTGGATATTCTTCAATACCTTGAAACTTATTAATGTTTTTTATATTCCATCATTTTTGGTGTTTACAACATATTTGGATAAAAGGAGTATATCTAGTATTCTATAAGGAATAAGGGAGCATGAATGTAATCAATAAGGTTTTATGGTAACTCAGGGTGTTATAGTGTTTTAAAAGAATACATGATGAAGGTATTCACATGTTATTACATGGAAAAAAGGATCTTCATTATGTTTACCTTCCTTATAAATTTTGGACTGTGAGTTTGGATAGAAGTATTTTGGATAAGTATATAGGTTGGAATCGATTAAGTTTGACATTGGATAATATTGTTAAGGTTAAATGATTTCTTGAGATTATTTTTAGATTTTCAAAAAAAGGACAACCCGGAGGTTGGGTGATAACTTGTCGCATCCGGAAAGGTCGTGAGACTTGAACCCATAACCGAAGGGCGACAAGGGTGGATCACCTACCAATTTCATACATGATATCTTTGTTTTTATATTGTAGTTTTTTAAATAGTCTAACAAATGAATTATAAATTCACTATTTTTTGAACCCTATATGATTAGGATAAATAGAATATTTTTGAATTCTATAATCTTTTGGAGTGAAAGATGAGTTTATGGTAGGAATTAGTTCAAGGATGAAACTATACCTATCCATTATATTTGTTTCTTCTTATTCTATGAATAAATTATTTTCTTAAACTTTTGGGAAGGGATCTTAAAACTAAACATTTGTTATCCTAATACATTATGTTTTGTTTAACTAACGACATTTTAAATCATCATAGATTGATGGCTTTGAGGCCCTCAATTTTACACTTTTTTGTGATTGATGACCTCAATCACTCCCTATAAATATTTATGTTTCCCCCAATTATGTGCCTCCAATTTCGACTAATGTTCTCCTAATAGAGCTCATAATTTAGTGGTGAATTTTTTATTTCCCTTTCCCTCTTATTAAGACTAAATTTTATTAACCTAATTTCGAAAATGGGTTTTCAACAAAGGTATTTTCTTATTCGTAAAATTTTATTTTCAAAGAACAATTTCAAATTGTGAGGATACAATTTATTGAAGTCGGGGAGAATCTAACACCCCAATATTTTATAGTATGTTATCTCTTCAAAGTATTTCAATAACTTGTGCTATACACAACACTGTGTTCGAGCGCACCACAACTTACCAAACTAGAAGTTCAAAAAGCGGTTATGAATAGTATTAACTTAATTTTGAATCTTATATACTATATATAATTTTAACATCCATACTATGTGTTTATTAGACATAGTATAATAACAAATTCATTTTTTTAGATAAAAGAAGTATTTTTTAAAAAATACAATTTTACTGCCTTTAAATGGAGAACCCTTTTTTAAAACCAATATTTGACACTTTTATATATTCAATTTAAAGAAATTAAATTCTTCTTTAGAATAGGGACATAAAAATTTAGTTTGGATAAATTTTTGGTACTTTTCTGATAACTTTCATATTTTGACGAATAGTCAAAAATACTATGTTTTAATTGAAAAAAACTTTTTTAATCGAAATAATTTATAGTGTTAAATTATGAATTTGAAAGGTTTTAAAGTATAATTAGATTATATTTTTATCACTTAATACAATTTATGTCATAATAAGTAATTTCACATTTAAAGTTGACATAAACACATGTCAATCTTTTGATAGTTTTTACTTTTTAAAAACCCAGTTTTTTGTTTTAACAACAGGAATTAATTTTAAATTAATAAATGAAACCTATATGTTTTGAATTTGGTAAAATATACTTAATTTTTGAATTCATAATATAAAAATTATCTTTGGGTGAATTTATGGTATTTTTTTGAACACTTTCAATTTTTGATGAATAATGAAAAACACTGTGTTGTTATTTAAAACCGAATTTTTATTTAAATAATTATTTTTATATTTAAATTTATCTTAAGTAAAAATAGATATATAGTACCTATATAAGTTCAATTTAATTCATTGGAGTCATTTTATAATAAAATTATATGTATAAAATTTTATTGAACTTTTTAATCCCTTTTACCCACCATATAGGAGAATTTGAAAATTTGCATAAATCTTAATTTTACTGCTTCTTTAAGTTGAATTTCAAAAATCTGAGAGACACCGTTGATATCAGTATGTAAAATTTGGTTCAATAAGATGAAAATAATTTTTGGTGAATCGTAACTTTTGACTTTTATTTACCACGGTTAAAAGTAAATAGTGTAATTAATGGTAAAAATGATATTATAATTACCCCAACACAATTCTGAATTCTTTTGGAAAAGTGTCTTTAGACCAAAAAAACCATAGGAATAAAATATGATCCTTTAGGTCTACTAGGATTAGATTAGGACAATTATTATTATTTTATTTGAAGAACAGTTAAAAGTCTTAAATTCAATGTCTAATAACTAAACCATTCTTAATATAGGGTTACATACAATATAAATTCGACTATAAAAATTAATTAGAAAGAAAAAAAATATTTTCTAAATAATGGTATTTTATTTTTAAATTTCATATGTTAAATAATTTAATATATTTGTGACAGAATGATGATGCATTAATTACCTTATTAATGAAAGAATTATATAATTTGGTATTATAAATATTAAAATAAATATAATTTCAAAGTTTTTATGACATCCACAAACTTTCTAGGTGAATATGACATTATAAGGTTTATTCAATGTATCTTTTTCGAAGTAATCAAGTAGTGATGAATTTCACAAAAACCAAATACCAAATAATACCAAAATTGACATAAATTAATTTTTAAAATAAATACAATATTATTGGTTGATATAATTTTCTTAAAAATCTAAGGTTCTGCCTAATGGCTTAAATAATATTATATATGTCATTAATGAACCACTTGAAGTTTTCATGGAAGTTTAGAGTATGTTTATTAACCATATAGTCTAAGAATACAAAAAGACACGGTAAAAGGTAAAATATTTAACTAAGAGTTAAATATAAAAGATAAGGTTAATAAGGTGACCTAAACCTATTTAAAACCTATTGGTTGAGCGGTTTTAGACCCATACCCACCTTATACTATAAATAAAACATTTTTTAACCCTTAAGAAACCTAAAATGGTTTTATTAAAAAATAATATTTCAATCTTTACCTAAAGTGTCCCTCCCCACTCTTATAAAAGGGTACTTCTCCTACTCTCAATATCACACCTCCAAACCTATTTGGCTCTGCCAACCCCTGCCCAAATATCCTACCTAATTCATTCACATAAACCTAGAGTAATTAATTTGATCATAAATCCATCATAAAGATCCCTTTTGATCAAATAAAAATGAAACACTTGAAGAAGAGGTAATAATTTCACCACCCTCTTGCAAGTTCTTTTCATCTTCCACTTCATATTTTATTATTGTTTCCATAAAAAAATTAATAAATCCAGTACCTCCTACATATTGTGATTTTATTATAAATATGGTACAACCATATTAGTTATTCTATCCATCCTTTAAATGAAAAAGTCACCATACATGCGTATGTATGACTTACTATCTCCACGTCGTGGTATACTTTGTCATTCAAACACATCATTATTTAGATGGGTATAATAATGAGTATTACTATTGTAAATAATAAATAAAACATCTTAATGATTTTTTATATATGATATATGATCCAATTATATATTATTGCACAATCAATATAATGATATTGTCGCTCATCCGTACATACGGATTACCATCTTCACGACGCGATGAGATTCATTCTCATGTTCACCATTCAATGATGATTATAAAAATATATATTATTAATAAGTATGAAATATATGACATAATAATGCTACTGAATATATATATATATATATAGATGTATGTATATATGTATGTATGTATGTATGTATGTATGTATGTATGTACTTACACATGTCTTATTCACTTACTTTTGTTCAATACGATATGAAAACGGAAACAACGTTTATGCGTACGTACGTCCTACCGTATCTATAAATAGTTCCTTCAATTTCATATATATATATATTATAAATATTTTTATTCTAAATATATAAGATATTTAAATCAATGTTTATATTCAATAAATATTTTAATCATGATCTAAATGATACGATCAAGAATGAAAATTTAAAACACATACGATAAAGAAACTGATTATTACCCAAAATGTTATTTTAATATGGAAATAATTATTAAATTAGTAGTATAAAGTCATAAATGAATCATGTATGATATAATAAATATGAATATGGTTCTGGTATAATTTAATAACATACTATGGTCATTATACAGTAGGTTAAACGTACCCTCGACCAAAGGAAAGTGTGAGGTAAGGGTTAATTTCACAATATATTTATTATCTAATGTTGTTTTTTTGTAAGTATCCGTTGGGACATATTTATTATCCATGTCAATGTTTTATAAAAAAGTTGTCAAATGGATTTTTTAGAGGGTTTTTTACTAAAACATCATTTTATATGTTTTAAATATTTATTCTTCTAAACCATTCTCATTAATTTCCATGTGTTCAAAATGGTTTTAAGGATTTATTTATATGGACATGAATGTATTAAAATTTTAATTCCTTTCAAAAGATTCAAAGTGGTATGAGACACTTTGATTCCAAAAAATATTTTAAATGAATTCTTTTTTAAATTATGTGACTTTTAAATTATTTCATGAAAAAGGGATATTTCTTTCAAAGATTTTTACTGATCATTTTCAACTATGTCAACATCCTCTACGGGATATTATTCTTGATCGAGTTTGATTTATTATGATACAAATATTCCATATTTTATTGAAGGTTTTGTGATATGTTTGACCGTGGATGTGGTATTTTTATTCCATTCAAGGTTTATTGATAAATTATTGACATTTTTAATGATAATTTTAATATAAATGTTTATTTTATGTTTACATATTTTCATATGAGGTATTCATTGGACTTGGTAAGTGATGGGTGGTGACCTCTATAGTTCCTCGATTCATCGGTAGGTATCATAAGGCAAACTAGTATCTTGGCACGAGACCTTGACAAAATCTTATTTGTAGTATAGGCACAAGGCCTTGACTATGTGGTTATGAAGTCTGACATTATGTATTCCATCATTATAAAAAAAATTTATTGATATTACATGTGATTATTAGTCTAGTAGAATATCCATGAGAATTAGTAAATGGTGTTATTTTATTTATCTTTTCTATATTATGCTGAATTTTAAGTTTAAAAGGATTTTTTTAGTTCTATACATTGCCTTAAATATTAAGGCTTATTTATGAAAGCTTTCGCTATATTTTTATCCTTACTGAGCATCTGATCACACCCCTTTCTATATTTTATTTTTATCAAGATGCGAAGAATTATATTATGACTGACCTGCAGGGATAGTCTAAGGGATATGAATATGTTGAATGGAGACAAATTTGTTGTTGTTTTTCATTTCATAATGTAATGTCACGTTCATGTATGTAATCTATTTTCCAGGACTGATAAATTGATTGGTCCTTCGGGACTTGATTTCTTGTAATCATTCCAATCTATTAAAATAATGCACCAACACTAGGTAACTAGGGTTGGGGTGTTACAATAATCTTGATCTTAATATATAATAATATAAATACAATGGGAAAATGGATCTCTTATCTATATGGTATCAACCATAATGTATATAAATATCAATATATTAGGTAATTTAATTCCTTAACATTAACTATATCATTGTACAAGACTAAACAATAGAGAAACAATAAATCATCATAACAGGATTAGAACATTTACCAACACATCATGAAATATAAACTAGATCAGTCCTCATATACCAAATCCATTTATAAAATTCAACCCTAGGGTCTAATTTACTTAGAACTGGTTAGTTTAAAGTATAAGTTCAATGACAATGAGATATTTCATCATGCATATAAGGTTATAAGATCACTTATAATACCAGTACTAATATATATTTAGGTATATCTTATAATAAAATTACATATCCTAATAAAAGTATTTAAATGGGAAAATATTAATTTATAATACAACATAATATTACTCAGAGGATAGCCCATTGCGTTTTGATTGTTTGGTTTTAATCTATATTATATCAATCATAGGACAACTAGAAGCCAATATATTAAGGAACTATACATGGAGGACAAATTATGGCCCTAAACACCCTTAGCCTACTCATATGGGTCTATAGGATACAATTCAGATTACTTTTAGGTCAAGTATACACATTTTTCCAGAACACATAACACACATCACTTGAAAACCCATATAGACTAATGGGAAAGTTTAATAACCACTTACCCTTTCCCATTCGATCCCCTCCCATCAAATATAATCAGATCAATTTGCTTCAATTGAGGGATTTATAAAAATCATGCATAAACTATTAAATTATGGAATAAAAGAAGAAAAACACTAAAATAATTATAGGGACTAATAATATATGGAGCAGGAATGATGAAATTTCCTCTAGTGATATACTAGTAAATATGGTTATTGAATTTGAGAACAAATGAAGGAGAGATCACTTGGACGAGGGGGTGAACTAAGGGGGAGCCCAATAAGGTCATTTAGATATGGGACTCTTGAGATTACCCATATTGATTTGTTCAGACCAACTAGAACTGAAAGTTTTATTGGTAAGTCAATTTTTTATGTTTCGGTCAATAATTTTTCAATATTTCATGGGTTTACATTTTAATACATAAAAGTTAAGCCTGTTATGTTTTTATTAATTTTTGAAAACATGTGAAAAATGAGAAATATGTCAAAATAATGTTTCTGAAATGTGATCCTAGAGGTGATTTTGAGAATCTAGAATTTAATTATTATTTATTTAAGAATGAAATTAAACAAACATTATATTCCATAGGTCACCTCAAAAAATGGCATTGTTGAAAGAAGGAATAAGACAATGTAAAACATTTCTAGGTCTGTGTTATATTAATATATCATTCCAACTCATTTCTGGGATGAGGATGTTAACACAATTTTTTATATCATTAACAGAGTAGTAATAATGTGTATCTTTAAGAAAACATCATATGAGTTATTGAATAGAAACCCCATGGTAGGATACTTCAATGTATTTAGATGTATGTTTTACATTTTAAACACCAAGTATAATCTTGGAATGTTCAATCCAATGCTGATGAATTTATCTTCGTATGTTATTCTATCAATTCCAAATCCTATAGAGTTGTCAAATAAAGGTCAAGGAGTATTGAACAATAAGTTCATGTTAAATTTGATGAAAGTGATATTTTCAGTAAAGAAGTGATTCAAATTAATGATCAAAATGATTCAGTCAAAAATATGAGACCCAAACCTTTCTTTAATGATAAAAAAGATGATTATTTGGAATGTGATTATTTTAAACCAAATCCAATAATGGTATACACAAGTGAACTAGAAAGTGTGTTGTCTAGAACACCTTTAAACCTTAAAGACCATCCATTAGAAATAGTTCATGGAAACCTTGATAAATGAGTAAGAACCATAATAAACTTAGCTAATTTAATTTAATTATATACTTTCAATCCCAATTAGAAACTAAATATTTTGAATGATACTTTTCAGATGAGATTTGGTTCTTCTCTATTCAAGATGATCTAAATCAATTTAAATGGAATTAGGTATGGGTGTGAATTGAAAGACCCTCCAACTATCTTTTTATTTGAACAAAATGGGTATTTTAGAAACAAACAAGTTGACCACAACATAGTAACTAGAAAAAATATCTATATTGGTTACCAAAGGATATAATAAAGAAGAAGGAATATATTATAAAGAGATATTTTCTCCCACATCCAAATTAAAGCTATTATAATCCTTCTAGTATATTCTTACAAAAATGAATTTTATGTTATATCATATGAATGTTAAATATACCTTTTTAAATGGGTTTTAATGGAGGATTTATAAATATAACAACCACTTAGTTTTGAAGATCCTCATTTTCTTAATTATTTGTTTATAATTAATAAATCTTTATATGTAATTAATCATGCTCCAAGGGCATTGTATGAAATACTGAGTTTTATTTAATCAAATGGGTTTTCTGTAGGAATATCATATCCAACATTATTTAAGAAAACTTCCTTTTATAATATTTTTCTATTATAATTATATGTGGATGAAGTTATTTTAGGATCAATAAATAAAAAACTGTTAAATTAATCTTCAAAACTTAGGCATGAAGAATTTTAAATGTTTATGATGGGTGAACTAAAATATTTTCTTGGATTTAGGGATTATAAAAAATATTTTGGAGACATTTTAAATAAAATAAAATACATACTCAACTTTCTTAAAAATTTTGGACTTGAAAATAGTACAAACTACTCAACTCCTATGAGTTCCAATATCAAACTTGACTCGGATGAAGTAGGAAAACCAGTTGACAGAAATTTATTTAGAGGTATCATTGAAATCTATTGTACCTTACATCAAGTATACTAGACATTATGTTTTCAGTATGTATTTGTGAAAGACATAAATCTAATCCAATGGGATCACATTTGAATGATACAGAATGAATTTTAAGATATATAAAAAGAACCATAACTGTTTCTCTTCCACTTCCAAAACATATGATTTAACTTTAATTTAATACTCAAAAGCTAAATTTTCTAGAAGTATCTTATATATTAAAATCACCTTAGGAACTTTTCATTTTTATCTAAAATCCTTGGTATCTTGGTCAAGTTAGAAGGAACATTCTATAAAACTATAAAATTCCAAAGAAAATTATATTTCCATAGGAAGTTGTCATGCACAGGTGTTGTGGATGAAACATACCTTAACAAAATTTTGTTTTAATTTTAATTTAATTCCCAATAGATATGATAACACTAGTGCTATAAACATCTCAAAGAATTGAGTAAACCATTGAAGAATGAATAAAATTTATTAAACACATCATTTATTGAGAGATAAAACAACATCTCCCTAGAAATTGTTTTCACAGAAAATAATTAGTATATACTTTTTATAAAGCTTTGCCTCCTGAAAGATTTGATTTTATAAAATCCAAATTAGGTATGTTAAATTTTACAAAATAATATTTTATACTGTGTATCTCATATACAAAGTAAGAACATTATTTCTTTATTTAAACCTTTTTTGTGCTGATGTTTTGAGTAATGGTCACATATGATAGACCACGTCACCTACTCTTTAGTAATAATTATACAACACATTACTACATGACCAATTGATTACATCAAGTGAAAACGATTGTTTATCAACTCTATGTTTGAACCATCCATCAAACCATTGAACCCTTCATTTCTAATTATTCAAACCCTCATTAACCTAATAAACAAATCCTTTTAAACCCTCAATAAAGGAAAAAACTAATGATTCTTCAACCATTATAATGAAACATAAATGTATTCCAATAAAATTTCCAAGTGGATGAGATATCAATTTTTTTATTTGTATAAAATGGATATGTTGTGGAAAAAATTGGTCAACCATTAGGTATGGGAGTATGTTTTTAATGAGGCACTAGCCTTAGTGGATTTTATGAAATAAGTCCATTAGTTTTATGAGTTGTTTGTTTTCATTTTTGGTTAAGAATTAGATCTCGGTACTGCCTCTGTAAATCAGAAATGTTTGTCGCTAGCCTCAGTTAAGTTTTTGGAAGTGTTGAAAGTTCCTCATGAAGTATACCATTTATTTAACAAAAATTAATCTATAGTGGATGGTGTTACCCCTCCTAATATAATTATTCCATTGTTTGGAACTACCACCACTGAGAAAATGAAAGAGTAGTGTTTGGATATTGAGAGAAAAGTACTCACCAAATTCATCGAGTTGAGAATAGATCAATGAAATGGTGAGTTTGATAAAATTATTTTTCATGATGTCTCTTTCCATTATCTATTCATTTGGAAAATCCAATAAAACTTGAATGTTATTTTCTAAGATATATGTTCCATGTGCAAAAAAATTCTTTGAACTTGTACCCGTATGGAAGAATCTTAACCCTCATTTTTAGAGTGCTGAAGTTATTCTGGATGATAAAAATAAAAGTCCTTTCCATGGTTTGAAAAAATAAAATATGCGTGTTCTAAGGAAATTTTTTTACATTGTGATTTTTCACTAAAAAAATTGATTACCTTTTCCACAATTCCTAATGAAGACCCTAAAATAACTCACGTAGTGCATTCTCATTTAAAAAGGACACCGGTGATGTTAGAAGAATCATCTCATGATATTTAGTTTAGAAAACATCATTAGGATGAAGAAACTCTTACACTAAGGTGAAGAGTTCATATTAGTATTCTGACATACCATCATACTATATAAATTGAGAGGAACCCTCCTATTTCTACCATTGTTCAAAAAGAAATGATATCCTCCGCTATCACTTAGATGTTTTTTGTTTGTCAAGATAAGAAAAGTTCTGAAATACCAAGAGTTTAACCTAATATAATAGAGTCTTACTCTCAGGAGATATAATGAATGGATAAAACAATAATCATAAGGACATAATCAAAAGAATCACATCATGTAGAAAAAGTGCTTGACATTTCTAAGAGACTATCCATTCAAGATTAAAGTGTGGAAGTTCATCAGTAAAGGATTTCCCTCATTCCTCATGAAGCTGAGAATGATGAAGTACCAAAAGTCAATAAAAGAATTCCTGGACAATCTCAACAGAACTATTCAAAATTAATATCTATAGTTTAAACTCAAAAAGGTCAAATCGTTAAATCAAATTAATAAGTTAGAGTTCTGTGTTATTAAATGGAATTAAAAGATGATATTTAAGAAGTAAGACTGTTGGTTTAGTCGGTTTTAGAGATGTTTCCAGAGTAACCATTTACTAGAGTCTCACATGGTTCAATTGTTCAATTAAAAATAATGGAGATATCCTAGAATTTGGATACAGTAACTATAGTTGTTTACTCTCTTCATTGTCCAGTATTTAGAAGAAAAATTTATCAAAATATTCATAGAACTAAAGTAGATTAAGTTATAAGACTACTGGTTACAGCAATGGAAGTTATTAAATCTCTTGATAGATCAAAAAAAAGAATTTTTTTTGTTTTTAATCATAAACTACCAAAATCCTGGGAAAGCAAACCTTATGTAAATAAGGACATAAGTTTCATCATCACTTTTTTATGAAATTTGGCTGGCTCTTTGAAAAGTAATAGTAAATAACATGAATTTTTTTTGAAGACCTACAAAAAGTTTTAGTAAATAGTATTATGACAGACGTCTTAGATGATGATGAAATAGAGGCTAATTCATTTTCTGAATACATAGAGAATCTTTCACCATAAAAATAATATAAAACTTTTTATTCATAGGTATGATAGAAAATTAGTATGAGGTGTTAAGGAATTTGATTTCAAATTGTTCAATGAAATGAAATTTATAAAATTTCATTGGAAATTTATCTCCACATGCATGGAAGGGTTTTATAAGTCTTCAAGATTACTAAAAGAATGATATAGTATGAATTATTGATGTTTTTGCTAATTCTATTTTCCAAATTCATGTAATAAGGCTTCTTGGACAATAGATTTTCAACCTTTATATATCCACCTCTCAGATGTTTAAACAAATATTTGATTTATATGAGGTTCATCAATGGTAAAGTACAAGGTCCTCCAAAGAAATATCATTATCCTTACCTGAACCATTCATTAAATCAACCTTTAATCATGAATATAACATTGATATGGAAAGGGAACAACAAGATACTCACAACATTTAGTTGACACAAGTTAGGTTTTCTCATCGAGATCGTGATAGTCTTAGAGTATCCTTACCAGCATTAGGTGACATTGTTAGCATGATAGATGACACTACTCTGCCTTCATCTTCATTAAATCATGATTAAAATCTTTATTTAAAGAATCTGGATGTAAAAAAATGGTTTATGTTAAGAATTTGAGACTTTTAAACTTTTATATTCAATGGATCATTTCCTAGGGGTTGATCATTATCAAAACATTTTAAATATTCAACTTTTATAGAATTTGAACACTTAAATATATTTTCTTTAATATATTTTTGAATGATCATTATGCTTGGTCTTCTTAGCTATTTTATGCTAGTGATAATGCATTAATTTTGAATCTTTTATTATCATTATTTTTTTTCTCTATCATTTTCATATTTCATTATAACATGTATTTATTTATGAATCCTTTTTTATCAAGAAATAACATAAAATATTTACTACTGTTTGTGTGAAAAAAAATTCTACTCCTTATTATACTATATTTTTATATCACAATAAGGGTGAGAAGAAAAGGAAAATATAGAAAAATCATTTCTTTCTTTTATCTAAATTAAAAAAGGGGGAGAAAAATACAAACAATCTTTCATTTTTCAATAAAATCTAGGGAAGAAAAATAAAATTCTAGGATAAGGAATATAAAATTTTATTATTTATGAAAGAATAATGTTTATTGTATCAAATTTTTTGATTTTCCATCCAATGGGTTTTATCATCATCATAAAAGGAATTTTTTTTGGAAATATGTTTCTCCAATATATTTTCATGTTTTTTTGTTTTGATTATTCACTAAATTTATACTGATATTATTACTAGTTTTCCTCAAGTATTTTAGAATGTACATATCATATACAGTGTGTTCTTGAATTTATTTCTTGATATGCAAGTAATTTCTCTTATGAGAATTAGAAACTTCTTTTTCTCAAAATCAGAAAGTATCATGTAAGAATTGATCTTACAAAGCTCGACTATATTACTCAGAAAATATACTCTAATAAGAATAATATTATAAAAATGAATTTATCTTCTATAAAGTATTTTCAAAGATAGAATAATTCAAGGAATAAAAATTTTATAGTATCATTTTACTTATACTGTAGAATTTTCTTATGCTACATTATGGCCATTTTATCTTATGAGGAAGAGTTTCCTTGTCTTAAAAAACGTATCTTACACTGAACGATGTTCTCAGTCAATATCTTGTAAAAATATATTATGTTATAATTCCATGATTACTTTCATAATATATCGTTAAGTCATTTCATGCCTTTAGATCACATCAAAAGGGGATTATCCATTTATAGAAATTTTAGCCAACACAAGACTTTCCTAAATAAGAACATCCGAAGAAACAGAAGATTCATACTAAAAAATAAATTCCAATGTTTGAAATTTTTTGGATACATGTCCTCAATATCTTATTTCACCAAGAATTCCTTATATTTCTTTCTCAACAGTTATAGTTTCTCTACATCCAATTTGAAATAAGAATATTAAAGGACCAGTTAACTACTACTAAAGTGAAGTGATAATGAAGGTGAAGAACAATAGCTAGTTACTTTTAGAACACTATAAATAAATCCTTTGAAGTTCTATGCAGAGTATATAAAGAAAATAATTCATGATATGTTTTTTAGATTTATTATTTTCACTAAATATCATATCGAGCTAATCTTTGATGACTATCATTTTCTCAAGATGAATCTTCATCTACTGTTAGTTTCTTCTTGTAAATGTGCATTGAAAACATTTATAAAATATTATATCTCATTTTATAATTTTAAACTCATTGTAGTAGTGTGTAAGACTGAGGATAACACTTGTAAAGGGAGATCATGGTAGGAAGCTGTTATACATTTGTGTTAAAGTGACAATTGTATTTACTTAACTAAGAGACCCTTGTAAAAGGGTTGTTTTAGTGAAAATCATCAATATCTCAGATTAGTGAATTGGTATAGTAGACTATGGAATTTATATTCCCCAAAACACTATAAATATCTTTGTTCAGTTACATTCCATGAGTTTTCATATTTTCAATGTATATACTATTATGTAAAGAATTGAAATGACATACTTTGAAGAGAGTGGTCTAATATTCAAATTGTTTTTTGAACGAAATTAACCCCATCTTGAGTAATTTAGTCAGTCATTTTCTGGGACAAAATTAACACATCATGAATCTTATATTCCAATTAACTATATACCACACCTAATATCCTATAGAAAGTCAAAATAACAATGGTTCCAAAATCACTATGTTTGGGAAAATATAGCTTCTTAATGATCATGTAGTTCCACATAGTCTCTTAGAAATTCATGAATAAAATTTTTTATCTTAATAAATCTCATATTCCTTGATAAGGACAAAAATCATCTCTCATGTGAGTTGAACATTTCAATTTACCAATGATCATTATGACCTATCAGTTTTCACACAACCGTTCCATAAAGAGAGAGTCTCATACACTAGATATATCTTAATGGATTGGTTTTGAAAAGAAGATACAACATTGTCCATTAAAATGGAACACTTACTCTCACCCATGCATGATATAACACTATAAGGGATAAATCCTTAATACATTTCTTGATCAACTAGGTGTTTGTACCCATGAATTGGTCATTTCATACTTGGCCACATCTAAAGATTGAGAATCCATTAAAACCCCATAAACATCCGAAGAACTAGCTCCATGCATTCAAGGAAAACTAATTAGTCCTAGATCTTATTAAAACATACATGAACCTATCAAGATTACTCGCCATATATTGGTCTAAATGGGATGGAACAAGAATACCAGTTTGATTAAACTCAAATATGTAATCATATTGATTCAACAAACATCATCATTAACTATACTCAAAATTCATATAGCTCTCATACCAAATGTCACTAAATTAGAGATTTGTCTAAAATCTTACCTACCTACAATCCCTATATGTTATAAAAAGTAAATCACGAAAAACAAGTCCTAAATATCACTATTCAATGCCGAACTTATATCATTTTATCCTACATACATTGTAAAAATTATAAAACTCTCTCTTTTATTCCAATGGGAAGATAAAAATCACAAAAATTACATCACAACAGTGCAAAAATACCACTCTTATTTACCAAACCAGGTACCTATGTAGGTGTACACCTTAGTGCCACCCAGATGATGTAACAACAATTTTCAACATTTTAAACATGAAATTTATGTAAAATATCACCATGTTTTTCTAAACTAAAGAAAATGTATCACATTTTCATTATTTTAGAATATTTCTTAGTTTATTTCAAAGATGGGCTAAAAAATTAAGTTTTTATATTATTATATTACATTCTTATGACGATGTCTTAATATTATAAAATGTTCTTTCAATTTTTTTTCAGTTAAAAGAGTTAATATTACAAATGGGTAGATACTTTCTAAGAATCAAATGTGGTTATATATTCTGTATAACAATAAAATCAAAATTATTTAATCCAAAATAAGTTCTAACATTGTTTAGGAGAGTCTATGTAAGAGTAATCATGAAATTTCCGGATTTTTATTGGTGTAAAATTTGTCTATGGATTAAAAAATTTTACTTACATAATATTAAATGATAACTATGTAATAAATGGTTCCCAGTCCATATTATATTGAGTTTAACTTTTCTAAGATATTATGGTTTTTCGAAGATATAAATCATCAATAATGATAGACTGGATTGACATCAGAACTTTATATTTTAATAATGACCCACCACATCATGAAATCGTTGAGAAATCGTCATGAACGCCTATAAAACATGAATTCATGTGAGTTGCTACATCATACCTGATAAATTATTGATTCCATTTTGGAACACTCTTGATGGTCATTAAAAATCACTGGTTCAAGGAAATATCAACATATTAGGATTGAAAGAATATAATATAGAGATAATGATTTCTATTGATATGAATTCACACATTGAAAAATACATATATGATTTTACCACATTTTATTCATCCATGGAAAAAATAACTTTGGGATAATGGATTGATTTTTTAAGTTGGAGGAAGTGGATGGATCATGTAGGAAGGAATCTTGAGCTCTCAATTACCACTTTAAAACATCACATGAATAACCCATAATTATGTGGCGGTGATCCTTTGGACATGATCCTGATGCTTGATCTATAAATCAATGAGAGGGGATGGGGGAATAATTATTATGGTATACCCATAAATGATTTTGTTTTATTTTATTCTTCATTTAAATTTAATATCTATGTTCCATTTACACAATATTTCTACCTCCATATTTATAAATAATTAACCCCATAAATTGGTGGATAAATAGGGAAGAACCAGTATAGTGTGTCTAACATTGAATATGATTTATTAGTTCTTCTTTATAATTTTTATGATATTTTGGTGTTAGTAATTTTAGGGAATGGGTTAGTGGTAATCATAATTCCATTCTTATTTTAAAATTCCTTCTTATTTCACTATATAACTTTGAATTTCTCCCATCATTGAGTTTTCCTTTATATGGTGGAGAAAATAAACTCAGTGGATAATATTCAGGTGATTGTTGACCATTAACTGTGGGACTCTTCTTCTTGATAAGGCCTACTAAGATGATTTTACTTGGATTTATACTCTTGGTTGAGGGATTTCTTATTCTCTTGTTCATAGGAAAATACTACAGTAAAACACATAATCCTTCATAATTACTTGGCTCTTTATGATTGGGAACAGGTAGAGATATTCAAATGAGTTTTATCAAATTCACCAATTGAGTGAAGTTAACAAAGAGAGTAAATTATTTAACATGACAAGGAATATTAAATCATGGTATTTCCATTTTTAATACTCACTGTTTTTCTTAAAATTTATTTAATTTAATATTTTCATGATATAGAAATAAACTCTTGTCCAATGTCTATTTTTTAACTCAAAAATCACAAAAATAATTTATAATATTTTTGTTACCAAACAATGGTGATCACCCTGGGGGTGATATAGGGTATTATATATTTCTTTAATCAACCCTTTCAAATAATATTATCCATTTTTTATGATAAAAACCTCTCACTTCACATTGGTTGAAAATAGTAAATAAATCAATAATGGAGGGACACACTAAAATTTACTTGGTTGACCAAAAGGTGGTAATCGATCAAGCATGTATGTAAATGTGAATATTTACTAGAAAAATTAAGATAAAATCTTTTTCTATATTGTGAATTCAATTATTCCAAAACTAAAATAAAAAGTTATTATAATAGCTTTAGGAATAAAACCTTTCTTCACTGGTTAATATTAATTTTCTCTTTCTTAATCCCTTAAGATCATGACATGTGTTCCAAATACTTTAATGTGGTAATTAATTTATAGTAAACCCAAGTAAACACTTGGATATTTGTTCCACTTAAATAATTTTGTTTTCTATTTTTAGTTATAAAACTCATTGACCATATAATGAAATCCTTCAACATGACATGGTGTGACTCTAGTTAAAAAATCCTATCGTTGTACTCCCTACTGTGGCATAGTTACCAGTCAATGACATGATCCAAAAAAAATCCACTAATTATGTTATATTTTAAGTATCCAATATTCTTTATTTGATTTCTTGAAACTCCCTATATCACTATAATTCATATGGTCTGGGTCCATTCTCTATGGCGTGAACAATTGTATCAAAATTATTGTACATTGATATCACATATGGTGTGGGCTTCTCCAGAGTGGTAGTGCATGTCACAACCCTAGTTTTATTTAGGTATGTACATTTATTGATTTTGTTTCCTTCGTTTTCATTCATGATATTTATCCTTTTCATTTTTTTGAGGGTTTGGGTTTATCCTTGAGTGTTGGTTTTGGGTGTGGACTTATTCCTATAGCAGGAAAAGATAGAGGAGGTCTACTGACTAGCTAGTGAGCGGTACCGACTAACCGACGGGCTATCCTGGAATAATCACGGCTACTAGAGGTCTGCCAAATTGCTAGTGTCTTTCCTTCAACCATTCTATTTAAAGAGATGAATTCAAACATTCTTCCTACAACCACTAACTAGCTAGTAGCCCCACTGGGGTTGATTTTAATAAGTGTTCATTTGTAAATTTTCATTTAAACACACATTTTATTTCTTCTTTATCCACCCTTAACATAAAAATGATCTATATAAATTTAGGGGATCCCTTGGAATGATTTTGATTCTATTTCATCATCCTAGATAGATTGATTTTCCAAAAAAATCTGTGATCCTCTTTTGGTATGTGTAACTCTATTTTGGGAATGGATTCTTATATTATTTATGTTCCTATTTCCCAAGCACAATGTTGGTTTATAGAGTATTTTGGATTCAAGAATCTAATTGGAGAATTATGGTTTTAGAATCCACCATTTCTCTCTCATTATTCATCTTTTTGTTGATATGTGTATCTCATTGAGTTATTGAGGGTATGAGTGTTATGTTAGATTGTTTCATATGTTGTTATTATTAGTTGAAATGTTCATTTATTTCACATATTGGAATTTGTTTCTATTTTTTTTTGAAACATTATATATAACCACATGGATAGTGGATTTAATATGGAATTATTAATGAGGAATCATTCCTTGAAAATGGGTTTTAAAACAAATTTCATGACTTTTTGAGAAAAATGGTTTCTAAAGGAAATTACTATTTTTAAAAATCATCACTTGATCATGATTCTTCAATTAAAATGAAATTGAATTTTTTGAGATAGTAATTGGGTCTACATGTGTGAGATGTGTTAATTTCGATTTTAGAGAAATAATTATTCCATTTTTGTTTTTTTTAATTAATTCTATAAGTGTCTGGTTATTTAGGTCGATGGACAAGGAAAATAATTCTAGGAATGTTTAACTCTACCTCGAATTGAATTTAATTATTACAAGGATAATTAAAAATTTATGATTCATGGATTCAATTATAGGTGTGGACTATAACCCCCTAGGAATATTATAATTGGGTAATGTGCACACGAGTATTCATGAATCACTTAGATTGTGAGGATTCATGACCATTGACCTAGCTTACCAAGGACTCGTTTACAATGATTCTAGTTGTTAAATTGTTTTATTTTCTTATATATTTTAGAAAATTGTTTATTCATGAACTCTTTATAAAATTAATTTGGGATTATGATATTTTTATAATATTATGAACTATGAAAATGATATTTATGTACTTATTTTACCAAAATTGGGTTTATCAGATTATTTGATATGGAATACTTATAGAACACTTGGTGGGATCCTAATGGGATAGTTTTTATCACACCTTTTATATGAATTTTGGAATATGTATTTTGTTTTAATAGTTCTATATAATGGAAATGTACCACTAGGGGAGGTGGGTACCCGTTGTGATAGGGTGATGGTTGTTGGTAGTGAAACGTATAGTGTGTGACCTATGTGTTACATGAAGTGTCTTTTTATTGGTTTCATAGTATTTTTTATATTTTCCATGGGATTATGATCATTCTTATATCTTTGTACTCCAACTATCTCGTGTTTTATTTTGAATCTATTTATCAGGTTTAATGACAATATTTTAATAAAATTATGTCAAAAATCATTTCCTAAACCTTTTTCTTGAAGCCTAGTCACTTCTCACCAGATTGGTTAGAATGGGAATTCCCTTCAGATCATTTTATGGGCCACCTGAGGTATTGTGAATGTCAAATAATCTGGTTTAGTTTGTGAAAAATTCGTATCAAAGGAAGGTTGGGCTTGTTTTGGTTTTTAGTATGTGATTTTGGTATATATGGATAGATAAATGATTGGTTTTTTGGGATGTAAGGGGTAGGTTCCGAGTGATTTATTGAACAAATCTCATTATGGAAAGCCTTAAGTTACCCTATGTGGCTTTGAATTATGTTTTTTTAAATTAAATTAGATTTTTTTAGAATTTTTTTTTACTTTTTCATGGTCTAACAAGATACTTTTTAGTTGGTATGATGTTTTTATGTTTTAATGGTTGATGTTTTATAGTACCAAATGTAACATACCAAGTAAGTAATGAATAATAGATATTTTTATCTATGTCTATTAATGATTTAGATAGTGTTATAGAGGCTTAAAATGAAAATAAATACAATCTTATGCATGGAATACACTAATATTCTTAAAAGATTGTTTTACTGCCTTTTGATGGCAAACCATTTTTGAATATATATTTTGACAATTTTATAAACTATGTTTTTCAAAATAAACTTATTCTTTATTATTAGGACATCAAAATTTACCTTGTGTGAATTTTTGGTATTTTTCTGACAATGTTCATTTTTTAATGAATAGTGAAAAATACTGCATTTTACATCAAAACTGCTTTTTAATCTAATTTATTTATATGATTAGATTATTTTTTGAATTGGATTTGAAGTGAAATTAGAATATATTTTTACCATTTTATCCAATGGTGGTCATTGGAATCAAGTTCACTTTGAAATTAGACTTAAACTAGTGTCAATCTTTTGATACTTATTGTTTTGTAAGAACACGCTATTTGCTCTGGCAGCGGGAATTAATTATTAAATTAATTAATGTGACTTATATGATTTGAATTTTGTAAAATAGACGTCATTTTTGAATTCGGAATATCAAATATATCTTAGGGTGAATTTTTGGTAATTTTCTGAAAAACTTCAATTTTTGATGAATACTGAAACCACTAAGTGGTAATCAAGCAAACTGATTTTTCAGTTAAATGAAAGTTTACCACTAATGTGTATTGAATTTTGAAAATCCGACATACATGGTTGTCATTAAGAAGTAAAATGTGGTTCAATGAGATTAAAATAATTTTTTGGTGAATAGTAACTTATTAAGTTTTTAATCGCGATTAATGGTAATTAGTGTAGTTTAAGGTATAAATAATGCTTTAATAATATGAAATGACCTAGAAACATGTCCCAACCTTATTGGTTGTGTCATGGCCGACCAAGACAAGTCATGGGTCAACTTGGGGACCCCATGGAGACATTTTGGTTGGGAAATGACATAAATAACTTTTTATTTAATGTAAAAGTAAAAATGACACAAACATAATATGTTTTACAAAAACAATTTTTACATGGAGTTATAAAGATCAGATTTTTGATTATAAATAGTCATTGGAAAGCTAAAAAGATTTACTACATCATAGTATTTTGTTTATAATTTTTAGACATTGTATAAATTAATTTATTTATGACATAATAATGATGCAGTGATGATATCATTATTTGACGATTTAAATAAAATGGAAAGATAATGAAAAATATAAAACCTACACATGGCCAAAACCAATTGGATGAGTGGATTTCGAACCCTTATCACCTTATCCACGAATTATATCAATGTGGGACCTTTTGAAACCGAAACACATTTTCAAATAAAGTAATATTTCTTTACTTTCCAAAAGTGCCCCTCCTCTCCTCTTATAAAAGGCCCCCACCTCTACCTCATTTCACACACTCCTCAAGCCTTTGGCTCCGCCAAACCCTGCCCATTTACTCTCTCCACATCCATCTCCTCATCCTAGAGGATTCCCTTTGGGCATAAGCCTTTCAAAGGAAGCCTTTAGGATCAAATCAAAAGGAGTTACACTTTTAAAGGTAATTCATTCTCTCATGTTCATTTGTTTTATTTTGCTTCTCCAACCCCCTAAACTCTTTTTATTTACTTATTTTGTAACAACACCAGTATCTTAAATATAAAAGGATGTTGTTATAATATTTATTTGAGCTACACTCTCACACAACTACATCAAATGGTTAAAGAACATACGGTTTCCGTGGATGGCGAAATTCTGCCTCCCGAAACGATGATTGTTCAACACTCATTTAACACCTTCAAAGGTGTCCATTATGATGTAACTATTTTTATATATGATATATAATATGTTTATGTTTTCCTTAAGCTTCTGTTTTTTCATTTTGGGCATACCTTTATGGTTTCTATTATGGGTAAACACGATATCTTCATTTTAGGAAGTGCGGACTACCGCCCCCTGTAAGTGATTTGATTCGTTAATACCATATGTGGGATGTGTAAAGGATAAAGTTAATGATATTATATATGTTATTATACTGGAATTATAATATAATTTTATATCATTATTATTCCATTCCATAAAATTTGAAATAGAAATGGAAGTAGCGTTCATGCGTACGTACGGCTTACCGTCTCCATGAACGGTGCATTTCATTTCTTACCTCTAAATGTGATGTAATATTATAAATACATGTATATGATGAATATATATGATATATATGTTATCCAAATCATTAATATCATTCTGGATATAATGAACCCATGACCAAATTAACAACATGTAAGTGTAAGAAGTCTATTTTTGACTAAAGAACCAAATACCGACAAAATGAACATTATTAACTTAAATGATTACATGATGTTCATAACATGGTATAAAAGGAATAATGAACTTGAAAAAGATTCATAAGCAAGTAGAGATTAACTCAAGTTTATTATTCAGGATATTAAAGAACGGTCGGGTCAAGTCGGATACGAGGTATGGGACTTCGTCTCAATCTCCTTTCGTTGAGGCGTATTTTATTTTATACACAACTTTCTTTTATACGGTGTATAAACCCCTTTGACTTTTACATTTATTCAAAAGGAATCTTTTTTATACGAAGCGTTTACTAAACGACAAAAGGGAATGTTTTTGTCGTACGTATGCGGCGACAACGACTTCTCCGCCGTCGTGACCGTTATTTGAGTTTCGGCTTCCTCTACAAGCCATACCTTCTTTTTAAAAGAAAAATAAATACCATGTTTTAATTTTCTTTTATTTTGGTATTTAAAATGGTTTTCATAATGTTTTTATATCAATGTGTTGTATTGATATCTCGTTATTGAAATATGGAAATTTTATGTTTCCTTTATTCATGTTTTATGTGATATGATAATGTTATGGTTCTTGGGAATTATTATGAAGACGGGTGGTTCCGTGATAAATTAAGGGCGGGTGAGCCCGTTATAGCTCTCCAATGCATTGGGTAACGCGAAGGAGTGAAACGTTAAGGTTTCTCCGAAGAGAGTTTAGGGAATATACTGTGATGGGTATTCCAAATGTAACCAAGAGGGTTACTCCCTACGTAAGAATGTTATGAATGCCTCAAGTTACCTTTATGTATTATGATTTCTATGATTTATTCATGATTTTATGAGGTATGTTAAAGTGCCTATGATTTATGGGTAAAGTATGATTTCATTCTTATGTATATATGAACTCATGTTTCCTTTCCATGTTTTTTTTATAACCCATACTGAGTTTTTATGCTCATCCCATGTTTTTGAAATGTTTTTCACAGGTCAAGGGAAAGGTACATGATAAGATTATAGAGTCAAGGATGTGTCAAGAAATAATCCATGTTTTATTTTAAATGTGTTTCCATTGATGGGAATGAAGAATACTATCTTTCTGTAACCACTTTGCTTCTATGTGGAATGTAATGCAAGTTTTAGGATCTAATTCTCTAAAACTCTAAACCCGAAAAGATCCTCAATGTGAAATCTTTTAATAACTCAAGATTAAGTAAGGTTTAAGGCTGGGGCCTTATAGTTGGTATCAGAGGTCGGTTTAGATAAATTTAAGAGTTAGAATTCTATTAAATGATTATCCAAAAATATTTTTTTTTCGAAATGATATAGCATTTAAAGATTACCATGTTGCTTCATCTAAGACATGTTTTTCAGAATGGTTTTCCGCAGAGGAAACAGGGAAGCAGTGCTAGGAAGGCATACAAAAGGAAATAACCTTCCAAATCAGCATCCAGAAATGGTCGGAATTGGAACTGAACAGTTTGTTGCAGTAAGGGCGCAGTTGACTAAAGCGATAAATGGCGGTGGTATCCATGCACGAGATCAGCTAGACCAACCGCAGAGGAACATGTCAGTGGTGGAACATTTCATGAGGCAACATCCACCATCATTCAGAGGATCATCTGACCCTGTTCTAGCTGAAGGGTGGATTAAAGCACTGGGGGAGATTTTTGATGTCATGGGGTGTTCAGACAATCAAAAGGTTAGTCTTGCTATTTACCATTTGGAGGGTGAAGCAGATCAGTGGTGGTCTATGGTTAAAAGTATCAAGGACGCCGATGAGATTGATTCTATTGACTGGGATGAATTCAAAGGTATGTTTCTTGAGAATTATTTTCCTAAGGCTGTTCGACTTAGGATGGAAAAGAAATTCTTGGAATTGAGGCAAGAGGAAGACTCAGTGGCTGCCTATGAAGAAAGGTTCACTCGATTGGCAAGGTATGCTCCAAATTTTATCCGGGACCTTGATAGTAAAATCAATCGTTTCTACTCAGGATTAAAGCCAAATTATCGAAGGGTATTAGCTTCTCGTGAGTTTAAAAGTTATGAAAAGCTTGTTCGATGTGCTGAGAAGGTGGAAATGGAGTTTGCCCATGACCAAGTTTTCTATAACAACCAGCAGAAGAAGAGACCGAGGTGGCAGGAGAAAGGTAAGAATTCTTCAAAAGAGTCTGATGGTAAGAGAACTAAGTTTCCAGTTTGTGATAAATGTGGCAAAAGGCATGCTGGGGAATGTCTTCTGAATTCTGGGAAGTGCTACCGATGTGGTAAGATGGGACATAAGGCTCGTGATTGCACTGAAAAGGATCAAGGTGAAGGTAATAAAGAATTTGATTTACAGTTAGTGAAATGTTATAAGTGAAATGAGATGGGTCACTATGCAAAAGAGTGTCCGACAAGGATCTTGAGTGATGGGAAGCAGTTAGACTACAAGCAGAAAGGGGTGGTGAAATCCTTTGCAACTACTTCAGCAGATGTCGGGCCATCAAATGAAGTTGTATCAGGTACTTTGTTTGTTTTTTTAGATTATTCCAGTGTGTTGTTTGATTCGGGGTCTACACATTCTTTCATCTCTGAAACCTTTTCTAGTAAAATGGGAATACCATCTCAATAAATGACTCCTGAACATTTGGTAAAAACACCTGGGGGGAATGTTGAGGCAAAAAGAATTTATAAGAATCTTCCTATCCTTATCTGTGGAAAGAACCTACGTGCAAACCTTATTGTTCTACCTCTAGTAGAGTTTGATGTTATCCTGGGTATGGATTGGCTCTCTATTTACCATGCTAAGATTGACTGTAGAGCTAAAGAAGTTTCTTTTCAGAAAGACTTTCAGTTTGTTTACAAGAATGAACCCTTACTTTTGATAACATATCAAGAGGCCGAGAAACTTGTAAAATATGGAAATGAATGTTACCTTGCACACGTCGTTGAAAATAAAGGAACTGTTCAGATTAATGATGTGCCAGTGGTAAATGAGTATCTTGATGTTTTTCCTGATGAGTTTCCTGGAATATAACTAGATCGAGAAATTGAGTTTACTGTTGACTTAGTTCATGATGCTAAGCCAATTTCAAAACCCCCTTATCGAATGGCACAAATTGAACTTTTAGAGTTGAAGGAGCAATTGCAAGATTTATTAGAGAAAGGTTTCATTAGACCTAGCACATCACCATGGGGTGCTCCTGTTTTATTTGTTAAAAAGAAAGATGGTTCTATGAGACTTTGCATTGATTATAGAGCCTTGAATAATATCACTGTTAAGAACAAATATCCTTTGCCTCATATCGATGATTTGTTTGATCAGCTCCAGGGAGATCAGTTTTTTTCAAAGATTGACTTGAGATCAGGGTACCATCAGCTGAAGGTAAAGGAGGCAGATATTCTGAAGACCGCGTTCCGTACGAGATATGGCCATTATGAATTTGTAGTAATGCCTTTTGGGCTAACCAATTCACCTGCTGTATTCATGGACTTAATGAATAGAATTTTCCAGGAGTTCTTGGATAAGTTTGTGGTGGTTTTCATTGATGATATTTTGTTGTTTTCTAAAAGTAAAGAGGAGCATGAAAAACATTTAAGGGTTATCTTGCAAACCTTAAAAGAAAAGAAATTGTATGGGAAATTTAGCAAGTGTGAGTTTTGGTTGCAACAAATTTCTTTCCTTGGTCACATTGTTTCGAAAGATGGAATAACTATTGATCCCGCAAAAACAAAAGTTGTGGAAGAATGGCCAAGACCCACAAATGTAACCGAGATTCGTAGCTTCCTTGGTTTGGCGGGCTATTACCGAAGGTTTGTTAGAAATTTTTCACGGTTATCTAGTCCAATGACTAAGCTAACTCGGAAGGGTGTTAAGTTTATCTGGACAAAAGAATGTGATGATTGTTTTCAGGAATTGAAAAGAAGATTGGTGAATGCTCCAGTTTTGGCACTACCTTCCAGGAATGGTGAGTTTGTTATATACAGTGATGCTTCATTGAAAGGACTTGGTTGCGTCCTAATGCAGAATGATCACGTAATTGCTTATGCTTCACGACAGTTGAAAACTCATGAGGTAAATTACCCTACACATGATTTGGAATTAGCTGCTGTTGTTTTTTCTTTAAAAGTTTGGAGGCATCATTTGTATGGAGTAAAGTGTGAAATATATACCGATCACAAAAGTTTAAAGTATATATTCACTCAGAAAGAGTTAAACATGAGACAAAGGAGATGGCTGGAATTAATCAAGGATTATGATTGTACAGTTCATTACTATTCGGGAAAAGGAAATAAAGTGGCTGATGCTTTGAGTCGAAAAAGTAATGCTTCATTAACAATGTTGCGGTTGGAACGTGATTCTTTGGTTAACGATTTGATGAACTTTGGCATAGAAGTTGTTGGTGCAGGAAGTCCTTCTGTTTTGTTTTAGGTATCAGTGAGATCATCTCTATCAGATAGAATCAAGCAAGCACAGAAGCAAGACAGTGAGTTGCAGAAAAGGGTAGAGCTGGTTCAGAAAGGTAAGTTACCTGAATTCAACATTGATAATGATTGCGTTTTGAGATTTGGGAAGAGATTGTGTGTGCCTTGTGATTCACAGTTGAAGAGAGAGTTGTTATGTGAAGCTCATAGTTCTCCGTTTTCAGTTCATTCGGGCAGTACTAAGATGTATAGAGATCTGCGGGAGTATTACTGGTGGGATGGAATGAAAAAAGATATTGCTGATTTTACTGTGAAGTGTTTGACTTGTCAGCAGGTTAAAGCAGAGCGGCATTTACCGAAAGGGATGCTTCAGCCATTACCAGTGCCAGAGTGGAAATGGGAGAATATATCCATGGACTTTGTTGTTGGATTACCGAAGACATCTCGAGGTAATAATGCAATCTAGGTTATTGTTGATCGCTTGACCAAATCTGCTCATTTCCTTGCTATACGAGATACTTTCTCTCTTGATCAACTTTCCCGTTTGTATCTTAAAGATATAGTCAGGTTACATGGAGTTACTCTCTCCATTATATCGGATCGTGATCCCAGGTTTACTTCTAACTTTTGGAAAGGCCTTCAGAAGTCGTTGGGTACTGAATTAAATTTGAGTACAGCTTTTCATCCTCAATCAGATGGGAAGTCAGAACGAACAATTCAGACATTGGAGGATATGCTACGAGCTTGTTCTATGGATTATCAGGGAAGTTGGGACCAACATCTTTCTTTGGTTGAGTTTTCATATAATAACAGTTTTCATTCCAGTATACAGATGGCACCATTTCAGGCATTATATGGGAAGCGGTGTCGAACTCCATCTTTCTGGGATGAAGTGGGTGAAAGAAAGTTGATGGGACCAGAATTGGTAGAAGAGATGGCAGAAAAAGTTCAGCTGATTCAGAAACACATGAGAACAGCTCAGAGCAAGCAGAAGAGTTATGCGGATAACCGGATGAAGGATCTATCTTTCGAGGTAGGTGATCATGTTTTTCTCAAGGTTTCTCCTTGTAAAAGTGTGATGAGATTTGGTAAGAAAGGAAAGTTAAGTCCAAGGTTTATTGGACCATACGAAATTCTGGAGAGAGTTGGATCAGTTGTATACCGAGTGGCTTTACCTCCGAGTTTTTCTCAGGTACACAATGTTTTTCACGTTTCGATGTTGAGAAAGTATATGCCAGATCCATCTCATGTTTTGAGTCCAGAGGTAGTTCAGCTGGAAGAGAACCTATCTTATGAGGAACAACCGGTCCAGATTATTGACCACATGGAGCAAGTGTTACGGAATAAGTTGATTCATCAGGTAAAGGTTTTGTGGAAAAACCACATGATTGAAGAGGCAACATGGGAATCTGAAAATGCAATGAGGGATAAGTACCCTCATTTATTCGATAAGTAAATAAATTGCGGGGACGCAATTTTCTAAAGGGGGGAAGGATGTAACATCCCAAGTAAGTAATGAATAATAGATATTTTTATCTATTTCTATTAATTATTTAGATAGTGTTATAGAGGCTTAAAATGAAAATAAATACAATCTTATGCATGGAATACACTAATATTCTTAAGAGATTGTTTTACTGCCTTTTGATGGAAAACCATTTTTGAATCTATATTTTGACAATTTTATAAACTATTTTTTTCAAAATAAACTTATTATTTATGATTGAGACATCAAAATTTACCTTGTGTGAATTTTTGGTATTTTTCTGACAATGTTCATTTTTTAATGAATAGTGAAAAATACTGCATTTTACATCAAAACTGCTTTTTAATATAATTTATTTATATGATTAGATTATGTTTTGAATTGGATTTGAAGTGAAATTAGAATATATTTTTACCATTTTATCCAATGGTGGTCATTGGAATCAATTTCACTTTGAAATTAGACTTAAACTGGTGTCAATCTTTTGATAAGTATTGTTTTGTAAGAACACGCTATTTGCTCTGGCAACGGGAATTAATTATTAAATTAATTAATGTGACTTATATGATTTGAATTTTGTAAAATAGACTTCATTTTTGAATTCGGAATATCAAATATATCTTAGGGTGAATTTTTGGTAATTTTCTGAAAAACTTCAATTTTTGATGAATAGTGAAACCACTAAGTGGTAATCAAGCAAACTGATTTTTCAGTTAAATGAAAGTTTACAACTAATGTGTATTGAATTTTGAAAATCCGACATACATGGTTTTCATTAAGAAGTAAAATGTGGTTCAATGAGATTAAAATAATTTTTTGGTGAATAGTAACTTATTAAGTTTTTAATCGCGATTAATGGTAATTAGTGTAGTTTAAGGTATAAATAATGCTTTAATAATATGAAATGACCTAGACACATGTCCCAACCTTATTGGTTGTGTCATGTCCGACCAAGAAAAGCCATGGGTCAACTTGGGGACCCCATGGAGACATTTTTGGTTGGGAAATGACATAAATAACTTTTTATTTGATGTAAAAGTAAAAATGACACAAACATAATATGTTTTACAAAAACAATTTTTACATGGGGTTATAAAGATACAATTTTTGATTATAAATAGTCATTGGAAAGCTAAAAAGATTTACTACATCATAGTATTTGTTTTATAATTTTTAGACATGATATAAATTAATTTATTTATGACATAATAATGATGCAGTGATGACATCATTATTTGACGATTTAAATAAAATAGAAAGATAATGAAAAATCTAAAACCTACACATGGCCAAAACCAATTGGATGAGTGGATTTAGAACCCTTATCACCTTAGCCACGAATTATATCAATTTGGGACCTTTTGAAACCGAAACACATTTTCAAATAAAGTAATATTTCTTTACTTTCCAAAAGTGCCCCTCCTCTCCTCTTATAAAAGGCCCCCACCTCTACCTCATTTCACACACTCCTCAAGCCTTTGGCTCGTCCAAACCCTTCCCATTTACTCTATCCACATCCCTATCCTCATCCTAGAGGATTCCCTTTGGGCAGAATCCTTTCAAAGGAAGCCTTTATGCTCAAATCAAAAGGAGTTACACTTTTAAAGGTAATTCATTCTCTCATGTTCATTTGTTTTATTTTGCTTCTCCAACCCCCTAAACTCTTTTTATTTACTTATTTTATAACAAAACCAGTATCTTAAATATACAAGGATGTTTGTATAATATTTATTTGAGCTACACTCTCACACAACTACATCAAATGGTTAAAGAACATACGGTTTCCGTGGATGGCGAAATTCTGCCTCCCGAAACGATGATTGTTCAACACTCATTTAACACCTTCAAAGGTGGCCATTATGATGTAACTATTTTTATATATGATATATAATATGTTTATGTTTTCCTTAAGCTTCTGTGTTTTCATTTTGGGCATACCTTTATGGTTTCCATTATGGGTAAACACGATATCTTCATTTTAGGAAGTGCGGACTACCGCCCCCTGAAAGTGATTTGATTTGTTAATACCATATGTGGGATGTGTAAAGGATAAAGTTAATGATATTATATATGTTATTATACTGTAATTATAATATAATCTTATATCATTATTATTCCATTCCAGAAAATATTAAATAGAAATGGAAGTAGCGTTCATGCGTACGTACGGCTTACCGTCTCCATGAACGGTGCATTTCATTTCTTACCTCTAAATGTGATGTAATATTATAAATACATGTATATGATGAATATATATGATATATATGTTATCCAAATCATTAATATCATTCTGGATATAACGAACCCATGACCAAATTAACAACATGTAAGTGTAAGAAGTCTATTTTCGACTAAAGAACCAAATACCGACAAAATGATCATTATTAACTTAAATGATTACATGATGTTCATAACATGGTATAAAAGGAATAATGAACTTGAAAAAGATTCATAAGAAAGTAGAGATTAACTCAAGTTTATTATTCAGGAGATTAAAGAACGGTCGGGTCAAGTCGGATACGAGGTATGGGACTTCGTCTCAATCTCCTTTCGTTGAGGCATATTTTATTTTATACACAACTTTCTTTTATACGGTGTATAAACCCCTTTGACTTTTACGTTTATTCAAAAGGAATCTTTTTTATACGAAGCGTTTACTAAACGACAAAAGGGAATGTTTTTGTCGTACGTATGCGGCGACAATGACTTCTCCGCCTTCGTGACCGTTATTTGAGTTTCGGCTTCCTCTACAAGCCATACCTTCTTTTTAAAAGAAAAATAAATACCATGTTTTAATTTTCTTTTATTTTGGTATTGAAAATGGTTTTCATAATGTTTTTATATCAATGTGTTGTATTGATATCTCGTGATTGAAATATGGAAATTTTATGTTTCCTTTATGCATGTTTTATGTGATATGATTATGTTATGGTTCTTGGGAATTATTATGAAGACGGGTGGTTCCGTGATAAACTAAGGGCGGGTGAGCCCGTTATAGCTCTCCAATGCATTGGGTAACGCGAAGGAGTGAAACGTTAATGTTTCTCCGAAGAGATTTTAGGGAATATACAGTGATGGGTATTCCAATCGTAACCAAGAGGGTTACTCCCTACGTAAGAATGTTATGAATGCCTCAAGTTACCTTTATGTCTTATGATTTCTATGATTTATTCATGATTTTATGAGGTATGTTAAAGTGCCTATGATTTATGGGTAAAGTATGATTTCATTCTTATGTATATATGAACTCATGTTTCCTTTCAATGTTTTTTTTATAACCCATACTGAGTTTTTATGCTCATCCCATGTTTTTGAAATGTTTTTCACAGGTCAAGGGAAAGGTACATGATAAGATGATAGAGTCAAGAATGTGTCAAGAAATAATCCATGTTTTATTTTAAATGTGTTTCCATTGATGGGAATGAAGAATACTATCTTTCTGTAACCACTTTGCTTATATGTGGAATGTAATGCAAGTTTTACGATCTAATTCTCT
This sequence comes from Viscum album, assembly GCA_963277665.1. NCBI lineage: Eukaryota > Viridiplantae > Streptophyta > Magnoliopsida > Santalales > Viscaceae > Viscum > Viscum album. Next base: position 2,099,534,413 of record OY728130.1, on the reverse strand, counting down.
AAAACTCTAAACCCGAAAAGATCCTCAATGTGAAATCTTGTAATAATTCAAGATTAAGTAAGGTTTAAGGCTGGGGCCTTATAGTTGGTATCAGAGGCCGGTTTAGATAACTTTAGGAGTTAGAATTCTATTAAATGATTATCCAAAAATATTTTTTTTTCGAAATGATATAGCATTTAAAGATTACCATGTTGCTTCATCTAAGACATGTTTTTCAGAATGGTTTTCCGCAGAGGAAACAGGGAAGCAGTACTAGGAAGGCATACAGAAGGAAATAACCTTCCAAATCAGCATCCAGAAATGGTCGGAATTGGAACTGAACAGTTTGTTGCAGTAATGGTGCAGTTGACTCAAGCGATAAATGGCGGTGGTATCCATGCACGAGATCAGCCAGACCAACCCCAGAGGAACTTGTCAGTGGTGGAACATTTCATGAGGCAACATCCACCATCATTCAGAGGATCATCTGACCCTGTGCTAGCTGAAGGGTGGATTAAAGCACTGGGGAAGATTTTTGATGTCATGGGGTGTTCAGACAATCAAAAGGTTAGTCTTTCTATTTACCGTTTGGAGGGTGAAGAAGATCAGTGGCGGTCTATGGTTAAAAGTATCAGGGACGCTGATGAGATTGATTCTCTTGACTGGGATGAATTCAAAGGTATGTTTCTTGAGAAGTATTTTCCTAAGGCTGTTCGACTTAGGATGGAAAAGCAATTCTTGGAATTGAGGCAAGAGGAAGACTCAGTGGCTGCCTATGAAGAAAGGTTCACTCGATTGGCAAGGTATGCTCCAAATTTTATCCGGGACCTTGATAGTAAAATCAATCGTTTCTACTTAGGATTAAAGCCAAAGTATCGAAGGGCATTAGCTTCTCATGAGTTTAAAAGTTATGAAAAGCTTGTTCGATGTGCTGAGAAGGTAGAAATGGAGTTTGCCGATGACCAAGTTTTCTATAACAACCAGCAAAAGAAGAGACCGAGGTGGCAGGAGAAAGGTAAGAATTCTTCAAAAGAGTCTGATGGTAAGAGAACTAAGTTTCCAGTTTGTGATAAATGTGGCAAAAGGCATGCTGGGGAATGTCTTCTGAATTCTGGGAAGTGCTACCGATGTGGTAAGATGGGACATAAGGCTCGTGATTGCACTGAAAAGGATCAAGGTGAAGGTAAGAACAAATTTGATTTACAGTTAGTGAAATGTTATAAGTGCAATGAGATGGGTCACTATGCAAACGAGTGTCCGACAAGGAGCTTGAGTGATGGTAAGCAGTTAGACTACAAGCAGAAAGGGGTGGTGAAATCCTTTGCAACTACTTCAGCAGATGTTGGGCCAGCAAATGAAGTTGTATCAGCTACTTTGTTTGTTTTTTCAGATTATGCCAGTGTGTTGTTTGATTCGGGGTCTACACATTCTTTCATCTCTGAAACCTTTTCTAGTAAAATGGGAATACCATCTCAAGAAATGACTCCTGAACTTTTGGTAAAAACACCTGGGGGGAATGTTGAGGCAAAAAGAATTTATAAGAATCTTCTTATCCTTATCTGTGGAAAGAACCTACTTGCAAACCTTATTGTTCTACCTCTAGTAGATTTTGATGTTATCCTGGGTATGGATTGGCTCTCTATTTACCATGCTAAGATTGACTGTAGAGCTAAAGAAGTTTCTTTTCAGAAAGACTTTCAGTTTGTTTACAAGAATGAACCCTTACTTTTGAAAACATATCAAGAGGCCGAGAAACTTGTAAAAGATGGAAATGAATGTTACCTTGCACACGTCGTTGAAAATAAAGGAACTGTTCAGATTAATGATGTGCCAGTGGTAAATGAGTATCTTGATGTTTTTCCTGATGAGTTGCCTGAAATAATACCATATCGGGAAGTTGAGTTTACTGTTGACTTAGTTCCTGATTCTAAGCCAATTTCAAAACCCCCTTATCGAATGGCACAAATTGAACTTTTAGAGTTGAAGGAGCAATTGAAAGATTTATTAGAGGAAGGTTTCATTAGACCTAGCACATCACCATGGGGTGCTCCTGTTTTATTTGTTAAAAAGAAAGATGGTTCTATGAGACTTTTCATTGATTATAGAGCCTTGAATAATATCACTGTTAAGAACAAATATCCTTTGCCTCATATCGATAATTTGTTTGATCAGCTCCAGGGAGCTCAGTTTTTTTCAAAGATTGACTTGAGATCGGGGTACCATCAGCTGAAGGTAAAGGAGGCAGATATTCCAAAGACCGCGTTCCGTACGAGATATGGCCATTATGAATTTGTAGTAATGCCTTTTGGGCTAACCAATGCACCTGCTGTATTCATGGACTTAATGAATAGAATTTTCCATGAGTTCTTGGATAAGTTTGTGGTGGTTTTCATTGATGATATATTGGTGTTTTCTAAAAGTAAAGAGGAGCATGAAAAACATTTAAGGGTTATCTTGCAAACCTTAAAAGAAAAGAAATTGTATGGGAAATTCAGCAAGTGTGAGTTTTGGTTGCAACAAATTTATTTCCTTGGTCACATTGTTTCTAAAGATGGAATAACTATTGATCCCGCAAAAACAAAAGTTGTAGAAGAATGGCCAAGACCCACAAATGTAACCGAGATTCGTAGATTCCTTGGTTTGGCGGGCTATTACCGAAGGTTTGTTAGAAATTTTTCACAGTTATCTAGTCCAATGACTAAGCTAACTCGGAAGGGTTTTAAGTTTATCTGGACAAAAGAATGTGATGATTGTTTTCAGGAATTGAAAAGAAGATTGGTGAATGCTCCAGTTTTGGCACTACCCTCAGGAATGGTGAGTTTGTTATATAAAGTGATGCTTCATTGAAAGGACTTGGTTGCGTCCTAATGCAGAATGATCAGGTAATTGCTTATGCTTCACGATAGTTGAAAACTCATGAGGTAAATTACCCTACACATGATTTGGAATTAGCTGCTGTTGTTTTTACTTTAAAAGTTTGGAGGCATCATTTGTATGGAGTAAAGTGTGAAATATATACCGATCACAAAAGTTTAAAGTATATATTCACTCAGAAAGAGTTAAACATGAGACAAAGGAGATGGCTGGAATTAATCAAGGATTATGATTGTACATTTCATTACCATCCGAGAAAAGCAAATAAAGTGGCTGATACTTTGAGTCGAAAAATTAATGCTTCATTAACAATGTTGCGGTTGGAACGTGATTCTTTGGTTTACGATTTGATGAAATTTGGCATAGAAGTTGTTGGTGCAGAAAGTCCTTCTGTTTTGTTTCAGGTATCAGTGAGATCATCTCTATCAGATAGAATCAAGCAAGCACAGAAGCAAGACAGTGAGTTGCAGAAAAGGGTAGAGCTGGTTCAAAAAGGTAAGTTACCTGAATTCAACATTGATAATGATTGCGTTTTGAGATTTGGGAAGAGATTGTGTGTGCCTTGTGATTCACAGTTGAAGAGAGAGTTGTTATGTGAAGCTCATCGTTCTCCGTTTTCAGTTCATCCGGGCAGTACTAAGATGTATAGAGATCTGCGGGAGTATTACTGGTGGGATGGAATGAAAAGAGATATTTCTGATTTTACTGTGAAGTGTTTGACTTGTCTGCGGGTTAAAGCAGAGCGGCATTTAACGAAAGGGATGCTTCAGCCATTACCAGTTCCAGAGTGGAAATGGGAGAATATATCCATGGACTTTGTTGTTGGATTACCGAAGACATCTCGAGGTAATAATGCAATCTGAGTTATTGTTGATCGCTTGACCAAATCTGCTCATTTCCTTGCTATACGAGATACTTTCTCTCTTGATCAACTTTCCCGTTTGTATCTTAAAGAGATAGTCAGGTTACATGGAGTTCCTCTCTCCATTGTATCGGATCGTGATCCCAGGTTTACTTCTAACTTTTGGAAAGGCCTTCAGAAGTCGTTGGGTACTGAATTAAATTTGAGTACAGCTTTTCATCCTCAATCAGATGGGCAGTCAGAACGAACAATTTAGACATTGGAGGATATGCTACGAGCTTATTCTATGGATTATCAGGGAAGTTGGGACCAACATCTTTCTTTGGTTGAGTTTTCATATAATAACAGTTTTCATTCCAGTATACAGATGGCACCATTTCAGGCATTATATGGGAAGCGGTGTCGAACTCTAGCTTTCTGGGTGAAGTGGGTGAAAGAAAGTTGATGGGACCAGAATTGGTAGAAGAGATGGCAGAAAAAGTTCAGCTGATTCAGAAACACATGAGAACAGCTCAGAGCAGGCAGAAGAGTTATGCGGATAACCGGAGGAAGGATCTATCTTTCGAGGTAGGTGATCATGTTTTTCTCAAGGTTTCTCCTTGGAAAAGTGTGATGAGATTTGGTAAGAAAGGAAAGTTAAGTCCAATGTTTATTGGACCATACGAAATTCTGGAGAGAGTTGGATCAGTTTCATACCGAGTGGCTTTACCTCCGAGTTTATCTCAGGTACACAATGTTTTTCACGTTTCGATGTTGAGAAAGTATATGCCAGATCCATCTCATGTTTTGAGTCCAGAGGTAGTTCAGCTGGAAGAGAACCTATCTTATGAGGAACAACCGGTCCAGATTCTTGACCACAGGGAGCAAGTGTTACGGAATAAGGTGATTCATCAGGTAAAGGTTTTGTGGAAAAACCACATGATTGAAGAGGCAACATGGGAATCTGAAAATGCAATGAGGGATAAGTACCCCCATTTATTCGATAAGTAAATAAATTGCGGGGACGCAATTTTCTAAAGGGGGGAAGGATGTAACATCCCAAGTAAGTAATTAATAATAGATATTTTTATCTATGTCTATTAATGATTTAGATAGTGTTATAGAGGCTTAAAATGAAAATAAATACAATCTTATGCATGGAATACACTAATATTCTTATAAGATTGTTTTACTGCCTTTTGATGGCAAACCATTTTTGAATCTATATTTTGACAGTTTTATAAACTATGTTTTTCAAAATAAACTTATTCTTTATGATTGGGACATCAAAATTTACCTTGTGTTAATTTTTGGTATTTTTCTGACAATGTTCATTTTTTAATGAATAGTGAAAAATACTGCATTTTACATCAAAACTTCTTTTTAATCTAAATTATTTATATGATTAGATTATGTTTTGAATTAGATTTGAAGTGAAATTAGAATATATTTTTACCATTTTATCCAATGGTGGTCATTGGAATCAAATTCACTTTGAAATTAGACTTAAACTGGTGTCAATCTTTTGATACTTATTGTTTTGTAAGAACACGCAATTTGCTCTGGCAACGGGAATTAATTATTAAATTAATTAATGTGACTTATATGATTTGAATTTTGTAAAATAGACTTCATTTTTGAATTCGGAATATCAAATATATCTTAGGGTGAATTTTTGGTAATTTTCTGAAAAACTTCAATTTTTGATGAATAGTGAAACCACTAAGTGGTAATCAAGCAAACTGATTTTTCAGTTAAATGAAAGTTTACCACTAATGTGTATTGAATTTTGAAAATCCGACATACATGGTTGTCATTAATAAGTAAAATGTGGTTCAATGAGATTAAAATAATTTTTTGGTGAATAGTAACTTATTAAGTTTTTAATCGCGATTAATGGTAATTAGTGTAGTTTAAGGTATAAATAATGCTTTAATAATATGAAATGACCTAGACACATGTCCCAACCTTATTGGTTGTGTCATGTCCGACCAATAAAAGCCATGGGTCAACTTGGGGACCCCATGGAGACATTTTGGTTGGGAAATGACATAAATAACTTTTTATTTAATGTAAAAGTAAAAATGACACAAACATAATATGTTTTACAAAAACAATTTTTACATGGGGTTATAAAGATCATATTTTTTTATTATAAATAGTCATTGGAAAGCTAAAAAGATTTACTACATCATAGTAGTTTTTTTTTATAATTTTTAGACATGATATAAATTAATTTATTTATGACATAATAATGATGCAGTGATGACATCATTATTTGACGATTTAAATAAAATAGAAAGATAATGAAAAATCTAAAACCTACACATGGCCAAAACCAATTGGATGAGTGGATTTCGAACCCTTATCACCTTATCCACGAATTATATCAATGTGAGACCTTTTTAAACCGAAACACATTTTCAAATAAAGTAATATTTCTTTACTTTCCATAAGTGCCCCTCCTCTCCTCTTATAAATGGCCCCCACCTCTACCTCATTTCACACACTCCTAAAGCCTTTGGCTCGGCCAAACCCTTCCCATTTACTCTCTCCACATCCCTCTCCTCATCCTAGAGGATTCCCTTTGGGCATAATCCTTTCAAAGGAAGCCTTTATGCTCAAATCAAAAGGAGTTACACTTTTAAAGGTAATTCATTCTCTCATGTTCATTTGTTTTATTTTGCTTCTCCAACCCCCTAAACTCTTTTTATTTACTTATTTTGTAACAACACCAGTATCTTCAATATACAAGGATGTTGTTATAATATTTATTTGAGCTACACTCTCACACAACTACATCAAATGGTTAAAGAACATACGGTTTCCGTGGATGGCGAAATTCTGCCTCCCGAAACGATGATTGTTCAACACTCATTTAACACCTTCAAAGGTGGCCATTATGATGTAACTATTTTTATATATGATATATAATATGTTTATGTTTTCCTTAAGCTTCTGTTTTTTCATTTTGGGCATACCTTTATGGTTTCCATTATGGGTAAACACAATATCTTCATTTTAAGAAGTGCGGACTACCGCCCCCTGAAAGTGATTTGATTCGTTAATACCATATGTGGGATGTGTAAAGGATAAAGTTAATGATATTATATATGTTATTATACTGTAATTATAATATAATCTTATATCATTATTATTCCATTCCAGAAAATATGAAATAGAAATGGAAGTAGCGTTCATGCGTACGTACGGCTTACCGTCTCCATGAACGGTGCATTTCATTTCTTACCTCTAAATGTGATGTAATATTATAAATACATGTATATGATGAATATATATGATATATATGTTATCCAAATCATTAATATCATTCTGGATATAACGAACCCATGACCAAATTAACAACATGTAAGTGTAAGAAGTCTATTTTTGACTAAAGAACCAAATACCGACAAAATGATCATTATTAACTTAAATGATTACATGATGTTCATAACATGGTATAAAAGGAATAATGAACTTGAAAAAGATTCATAAGCAAGTAGAGATTAACTCAAGTTTATTATTCAGGAGATTAAAGAACGATCGGGTCAAGTCGGATACGAGGTATGGGACTTCGTCTCAATCTCCTTTCGTTGAGGCATATTTTATTTTATACACAACTTTCTTTTATACGGTGTATAAACCCCTTTGACTTTTACGTTTATTCAAAAGGAATATTTTTTATACGAAGCGTTTACTAAATGACAAAAGGGAATGTTTTTGTCGTACGTATGCGGCGACAACGACTTCTCCGTCGTCGTGACCGTTATTTGAGTTTCGGCTTCCTCTACAAGCCATACCTTCTTTTTAAAAGAAAAATAAATACCATGTTTTAATTTTCTTTTATTTTGGTATTGAAAATGGTTTTCATAATGTTTTTATATCAATGTGTTGTATTGATATCTCGTGATTGAAATATGGAAATTTTATGTTTCCTTTATGCATGTTTTATGTGATATGATTATGTTATGGTTCTTGTGAATTATTATGAAGACGGGTGGTTCCGTGATAAACTAAGGGCGGGTGTGCCCGTTATAGCTCTCTAATGCATTGGGTAACGCGAAGGAGTGAAACGTTAAGGTTTCTCCGAAGAGATTTTAGGGAATATACTGTGATGGGTATTCCAAACGTAACCAAGAGGGTTACTACCTACGTAAGAATGTTATGAATGCCTCAAGTTACCTTTATGTCTTATGATTTCTATGATTTATTCATGATTTTATGAGGTATGTTAAAGTGCCTATGATTTATGGGTAAAGTATGATTTCATTCTTATGTATATATGAACTCATGTTTCCTTTCCACGTTTTTTTTATAACCCATACTGAGTTTTTATGCTCATCCCAAGTTTTTGAAATGTTTTTCACAGGTCAAGGAAAAGGTACATGATAAGATGATAGAGTCAAGGATGTGTCAAGAAATAATCCATGTTTTATTTTAAATGTGTTTCCATTGATGGGAATGAAGAATACTCTCTTTCTGTAACCACTTTGCTTATATGTGGAATGTAATGCAAGTTTTATGATCTAATTCTCTAAAACTCTAAACCCGAAAAGATCCTCAATGTGAAATCTTGTAATAACTCAAGATTAAGTAAGGTTTAAGGCTGGGGCCTTATAGTTGGTATCAGAGGTCGGTTTAGATAACTTTAGGAGTTATAATTCTATTAAATGATTATCCAAAAATATTTTTTTTCGAAATTATATAGCATTTAAAGATTACCATGTTTCTTCATCTAAGACATGTTTTTCAGAATGGTTTTCCGCAGAGGAAACAGGGAAGCAGTGCTAGGAAGGAATACAGAAGGAAATAACCTTCCAAATCAGCATCCAGAAATGGTCGGAATTGGAACTGAACAGTTTGTTGCAGTAATGGCGCAGTTGACTCAAGCGATAAATGGCGGTGGTATCCATGCACGAGATCAGCCAGACCAACCGCAGAGGAACATGTCAGTGGTGGAACATTTCATGAGGCAACATCCACCATCATTCAGAGGATCATCTGACCCTGTGCTAGCTGAAGGGTGGATTAAAGAACTGGGGAAGATTTTTGATGTCATGGGGTGTTCAGACAATCAAAAGGTTAGTCTTTCTATTTACCGTTTGGAGGGTGAAGCAGATCAGTGGCGGTCTATGGTTAAAAGTATCAGGGACGCCGATGAGATTGATTCTCTTGACTGGGATGAATTCAAAGGTATGTTTCTTGAGAAGTATTTTCCTAAGGCTATTCGACTTAGGATGGAAAAGCATTTCTTGGAATTGAGGCAAGAGGAAGACTCAGTGGCTGCCTATGAAGAAAGGTTCACTCGATTGGCAAGGTATGCTCCAAATTTTATCCGGGACCTTGATAGTAAAATCAATCGTTTCTACTCAGGATTAAAGCCAAAGTATCGAAGGGAATTAGCTTATCATGAGTTTAAAAGTTATGAAAAGCTTGTTCGATGTGCTGAGAAGGTGGAAATGGAGTTTGCCGATGACCAAGTTTTCTATAACAACCAGCAGAAGAAGAGACCGAGGTGGCAGGAGAAAGGTAAGAATTCTTCAAAAGAGTCTGATGGTAAGAGAAATAAGTTTCCAGTTTGTGATAAATGTGGCAAAAGGCATGCTGGGGAATGTCTTCTGAATTCTGGGAAGTGCTACCGATGTGGTAAGATGGGACATAAGGCTCGTGATTCCACTGAAAAGGATCAAGGTGAAGGTAAGAACAAATTTGATTTACAGTTAGTGAAATGTTATAAGTGCAATGAGATGGGTCACTATGCAAACGAGTGTCCGACAAGGAGCTTGAGTGATGGGAAGCAGTTAGACTATAAGCAGAAAGGGGTGGTGAAATCCTTTACAACTACTTCAGCAGATGTCGGGCCATCAAATGAAGTTGTATCAGGTACTTTGTTTGTTTTTTCAGATTATGCCAGTGTGTTGTTTGATTCGGGGTCTACACATTCTTTCATCTCTGAAGCCTTTTCTAGTATAATGGGAATACCATCTCAAGAAATGACTCCTGAACTTTTGGTAAAAACACCTGGGGGGAATGTTGAGGCAAAAAGAATTTATAAGAATCTTCCTATCCTTATATGTGGAAAGAACCTACTTGCAAACCTTATTGTTCTACCTCTAGTAGATTTTGATGTTATCATGGGTATGGATTGGCTCTCTATTTACCATGCTAAGATTGACTGTAGAGCTAAAGAAGTTTCTTTTCAGAAAGACTTTCAGTTTGTTTACAAGAATAAACCCTTACTTTTGATAACATATCAAGAGGCCGAGAAACTTGTAAAAGATGGAAATGAATGTTACCTTGCACACGTCGTTGAAAATAAAGGAACTGTTCAGATTAATGATGTGCCAGTGGTAAATGAGTATCTTGATGTTTTTCCTGATGAGTTGCCTGGAATAATACCAGATCGGGAAGTTGAGTTTACTGTTGACTTAGTTCCTGATTCTAAGCCAATTTCAAAACCCCCTTATCGAATGGAACAAATTGAACTTTTAGAGTTGAAGGAGCAATTGCAAGATTTATTAGAGGAAGGTTTCATTAGACCTAGCACATCACCATGGGGTGCTCCTATTTTATTTGTTAAAAAGAAAGATGGTTCTATGAGACTTTTCATTGATTATAGAGCCTTGAATAATATCACTGTTAAGAACAAATATCCTTTGCCTCATATCGATGATTTGTTTGATCAGATCCAGGGAGCTCAGTTTTTTTCAAAGATTGACTTGAGATCGGGGTACCATCAGCTGAAGGTAAAGGAGGCAGATATTCCGAAGACCGCGTTCCGTACGAGATATGGCCATTATGAATTTGTAGTAATGCCTTTTGGGCTAACCAATGCACCTGCTGTATTCATGGACTTAATGAATAGAATTTTCCATGAGTTCTTGGATAAGTTTTTGGTGGTTTTCATTGATGATATTTTGGTGTTTTCTAAAAGTAAATAGGAGCATGAAAAACATTTAAGGGTTATCTTGCAAACCTTAAAAGAAAAGAAATTGTATGGGAAATTCAGCAAGTGTGAGTTTTGGTTGCAACAAATTTCTTTCCTTGGTCACATTGTTTCTAAAGATGGAATAACTATTGATCCCACAAAAACAAAAGTTGTAGAAGAATGGCCAAGACCCACAAATGTAACCGAGATTCATAGCTTCCATGGTTTGGCTGGCTATTACCGAAGGTTTGTTAGAAATTTTTCACGGTAATCTAGTCCAATGACTAAGCTAACTCGGAAGGGTTTTAAGTTTATCTGGACAAAAGAATGGGATGATTGTTTTCAGGAATTGAAAAGAAGATTGGTGAATGCTCCAGTTTTGGCACTACCTTCCAGGAATGGTGAGTTTGTTATATATAGTGATGCCTCATTGAAAGGACTTGGTTGCGTCCTAATGCAGAATGATCAGGTAATTGCTTATGCTTCACGACAGTTGAAAACTCATGAGGTAAATTACCCTACACATGATTTGGAATTAGCTGCTGTTGTTTTTGCTTTAAAAGTTTAGAGGCATCATTTTTATGGAGTAAAGTGTGAAATATATACCGATCACAAAAGTTTAAAGTATATATTCACTCAGAAAGAGTTAAACATGAGACAAAGGAGATGGCTGGAATTAATCAAGGATTATGATTGTACAATTCATTACCATCCGGGAAAAGCAAATAAAGTGGCTGATGCTTTGAGTCGATAAAGTAATGCTTCATTAACAATGTTGCGGTTTGAACGTGATTCTTTGGTTAACGATTTGATGAACTTTGGCATAGAAGTTGTTGGTGCAGGAAGTCCTTCTGTTTTGATTCAGGTATCAGTGAGATCATCTCTATCAGATAGAATCAAGCAAGCACAGAAGCAAGACAGTGAGTTGCAGAAAAGGGTAGAGCTGGTTCAGAAAGGTAAGTTACCTGAATTCAACATTGATAATGATTGCGTTTTGAGATTTGGGAAGAGATTGTGTGTGCCTTGTGATTCACAGTTGAAGAGAGAGTTGTTATGTGAAGCTCATAGTTCTCCGTTTTCAGTTCATCCGGGCAGTACTAAGATGTATAGAGATCTGCGGGAGTATTACTGGTGGGATGGAATGAAAAGAGATATTGCTGATTTTACTGTGAAGTGTTTGACTTGTCAGCAGGTTAAAGCAGAGCGGCATTTACCGAAAGGGATGCTTCAGCCATTACCAGTGCCAGAGTGGAAATGGGAGAATATATCCATGGACTTTGTTGTAGGATTACCGAAGACATCTCGAGGTAATAATGCAATCTGGGTTATTGTTGATCGCTTGAACAAATCTGTTCATTTCCTTGCTATACGAGATACTTTCTATCTTGATCAACTTTCCCGTTTGTATCTTAAAGAGATAGTCAGGTTACATGGAGTTCCTCTCTCCATTGTATCGGATCGTGATCCCAGGTTTACTTCTAACTTTTGGAAAGGCCTTCAGAAGTCGTTGGGTACTGAATTAAATTTGAGTACAGCTTTTCATCCTCAATCAGATGGGCAGTCAGAACGAACAATTCAGACATTGGAGGATATGCTACGAGCTTGTTCTATGGATTATCAGGGAAGTTGGGACCAACATCTTTCTTTGGTTGAGTTTTCATATAATAATAGTTTTCATTCCAGTATACAGATGGCACCATTTCAGGCATTATATGGGAAGCGGTGTCGAACTCCAGCTTTTTGGGATGAAGTGGGTGAAAGAAAGTTGATGGGACCAGAATTGGTAGAAGAGATGGCAGAAAACGTTAATCTGATTCAGAAACACATGAGAATAGCTCAGAGCATGCAGAAGAGTTATGCGGATAACCGGAGGAAGGATCTATCTTTCGAGGTAGGTGATCATGTTTTTCTCAAGGTTTCTCCTTGGAAAAGTGTGATGAGATTTGGTAAGAAAGGAAAGTTAAGTCCAAGGTTTATTGGACCATACGAAATTCTGGAGAGAGTTGGATCAGTTGCATACCGAGTAGCTTTACCTCCGAGTTTATCTCAGGTACACAATGTTTTTCACGTTTCGATGTTGAGAAAGTATATGCCAGATCCATCTCATGTTTTGAGTCCAGAGGTAGTTCAGCTGGAAGAGAACCTATCTTATGAGGAACAACCAGTCCAGATTCTTGACCACAGGGAGCAAGTGTTACGTAATAAGGTGATTCATCAGGTAAAGGTTTTGTGGAAAAACCACATGATTGAAGAGGCAACATGGGAATCTGAAAATGCAATGAGGGATAAGTATCCCCATTTATTCGATATGTAAAAAAATTGCGGGGACGCAATTTTCTAAAGGGGGGAAGGATGTAACATCCCACGTAAGTAATGAATAATAGATATTTTTATCTATGTCTATTAATGATTTAGATAGTGTTATAGAGGCTTAAAATGAAAATAAATACAATCTTATGCATGGAATACACTAATATTTTTAAAAGATTGTTTTACTGCCTTTTGATGGCAAACCATTTTTGAATCTATATTTTGACAATTTTATAAACTATGTTTTTAAAAATAAACTTATTCTTTATGATTGGGACATCAAAATTTACCTTGTGTGAATTTTTGGTATTTTTCTGACAATGTTCATTTTTTTAATGAATAGTGAAAAATACTGCATTTTACATCAAAACTGCTTTTTAATCTAATTTATTTATATGATTAGATTATGTTTTGAATTGGATTTGAAGTGAAATTAGAATATGTTTTTACCATTTTATCCAATGGTGGTCATTGGAATCAATTTCACTTTGAAATTAGACTTAAACTGGTGTTAATCTTTGGATACTTATTGTTTTGTAAGAACACGCTATTTGCTCTGGCAGCGGGAATTAATTATTAAATTAATTAATGTGACTTATATGATTTGAATTTTGTAAAATAGACTTCATTTTTGAATTCGGAATATCAAATATATCTTAGGGTGAATTTTTGGTAATTTTCTGAAAAACTTCAATTTTTGATGAATAGTGAAACCACTAAGTGGTAATCAAGCAAACTGATTTTTCAGTTAAATGAAATTTTACCACTAATGTGTATTGAATTTTGAAAATCCGACATACATGGTTGTCATTAAGAAGTAAAATGTGGTTCAATGAGATTAAAATAATTTTTTTGGTGAATAGTAACTTATTAAGTTTTTAATCGCGATTAATGGTAATTAGTGTAGTTTAAGGTATAAATAATGCATTAATAATATTAAATGACCTAGACACATGTCCCAACCTTATTGGTTGTGTCATGGCCGACCAAGACAAGCCATGGGTCAACTTGGGGACCCCATGGAGACATTTTGGTTGGGAAATGACATAAATAACTTTTTATTTAATGTAAAAGTAAAAATGACACAGACATAATATGTTTTACAAAAACAATTTTTACATGGGGTTATAAAGATCAGATTTTTGATTATAAATAGTCATTGGAAATCTAAAAAGATTTACTACATCATAGTATTTTTTTTATTATAATTTTTAGACATGATATAAATTAATTTATTTATGACATAATAACGATGCAGTGATGACATCATTATTTGACGATTTAAATAAAATGGAAAGATAATGAAACATATAAAACCTACACATGGCCAAAACCAATTGGATGAGTGGATTTCGAACCCTTATCACCTTATCCACGAATTATATCAATGTGGGACCTTTTGAAACCGAAACACATTTTCAAATAAAGTAATATTTCTTTACTTTCCAAAAGTGCCCCTCCTCTCCTCTTATAAAATGCCCCCACCTCTACCTCATTTCACACACTCCACAAGCCTTTGGCTCGGCCAAACCCTACCCATTTACTCTCTCCACATACCTCTCCTCATCCTAGAGGATTCCATCTGGGCAGAATCCTTTCAAAGGAAGCCTTTAGGCTCAAATCAAAAGGAGTTACACTTTTAAAGGTAATTCATTCTCTCATGTTCATTTGTTTTATTTTGCTTCTCCAACCCCCTAAACTCTTTTTATTTACTTATTTTGTAACAACACCATTATCTTAAATATACACGGATTTTGTTATAATATTTATTTGAGCTACACTCTCACAGAACTACATCAAATGGTTAAAGAACATACGGTTTCCGTGGATGGCGAAATTCTGCCTCCCAAAACGATGATTATTCAACACTCATTTAACACCTTCAAAGGTGGCCATTATGATGTCACTATTTTTATATATGATATATAATATGTTTATGTTTTCCTTAAGCTTCTGTTTTTTCATTTTGGGCATACCTTTATGGTTTCCATTATGGGTAAACACGATATCTTCATTTTAGGAAGTGCGGACTACCGCCCCCTGAAAGTGATTTGATTCGTTAATACCATATGTGGGATGTGTAAAGGATAAAGTTAATGATATTATATATGTTATTATAATGGAATTATAATATAATCTTATATCATTATTATTCCATTCCAGAAAATATGAAATAGAAATGGAAGTAGCGTTCATGCGTACGTACGGCTTACCGTCTCCATGAACGGTGCATTTCATTTCTTACCTCTAAATGTGATGTAATATTATAAATACATGTATATGATGAATATATATGATATATATGTTATCCAAATCATTAATATCATTCTGGATATAACGAACCCATGACCAAATTAACAACATGTAAGTGTAAGAAGTCTATTTTTGACTAAAGAACGAAATACCGACAAAATGAACATTATTAACTTAAATGATTACATGATGTTCATAACATGGTATAAAATGAATAATTAACTTGAAAAAGATTCATAAGCAAGTAGATATTAACTCACGTTTATTATTCAGGAGATTAAAGAACGGTCGGGTCAAGTCGGATACGAGGTATGGGACTTCGTCTCAATCTCCTTTCGTTGAGGCATATTTTATTTTATACACAACTTTCTTTTATACGGTGTATAAACCCCTTTGACTTTTACGTTTATTCAAAAGGAATATGTTTTATACGAAGCATTTACTAAACGACAAAAGGGAATGTTTTTGTCGTACGTATGCGGCGACAACGACTTCTCCGTCGTCGTGACCGTTATTTGAGTTTCATCTTCCTCTACAAGCCATACCTTCTTTTTAAAAGAAAAATAAATACCATGTTTTACTTTTATTTTATTTTGGTATTGAAAATGGTTTTCATAATGTTTTTATATCAATGTGTTGTATTGATATCTCGTGATTGAAATATGAAAATTTTATGTTTCCTTTATGCATGTTTTATGTGATATGATTATGTTATGGTTCTTGGGCATTATTATGAAGACGGGTGGTTCCGTGATAAACTAAGGGCGGGTGAGCCCGTTATAGCTCTCCAATGCATTGGGTAACGCGAAGGAGTGAAACGTTAAGGTTTCTCCGAAGATATTTTAGGGAATATACTGTGATGTGTATTCCAAACGTAACCAAGAGGGTTACTCCCTACGTAAGAATATTATGAATGCCTCAAGTTACCTTTATGTCTTATGATTTCTATGATTTATTCATGATTTTATGAGGTATGTTAAAGTGCCTATGATTTATGGGTAAAGTATGATTTCATTCTTATGTATATATGAACTCATGTTTCCTTTCCATGTTTTTGTTATAACCCAAACTGAGTTTTTATGCTCATCCCAAGTTTTTGATATGTCTTTCACAGGTCAAGGGAAAGGTACATGATAAGATGATAGAGTCAAGGATGTGTCAAGAAATAATACATGTTTTATTTTAAATGTGTTTCCATTGAAGGGAATGAAGAATACTATCTTTCTGTAACCACTTTGCTTATATGTGGAATGTAATGCAAGTTTTATGATCTAATTCTCTAAAACTCTAAACCCGAAAAGATCCTCAATGTGAAATCTTGTAATAACTCAAGATTAAGTAAGGTTTAAGGCTGGGGCCTTAAACCAAACACCCATAATACTTTTTATTAGACCAAGGGAGATATATTTTAATAAAAAATAGTAAAGGGAACCTCCAATTGACAAGAAAATTATTAAGGATAGAGTACAAATGATCTAGGACTTGGACCAAGGTTCCAAAATTTTGTTTGCTCAGGAAGGAGGGGAAGATCCTAAAAAAGAAGGTGATAAAGATCAAGAAAAATAGTTTCTCTAAAATAAACCAAGATCCTTACAAGGTAAAAATGATCATAAAGAAGAAGATAATAGGATTGGGAATATTTTTGGTTCTTTGACCTCATTGAGATGCAAAATTATGGAAAGGTGAAGTGTGTTGTTCTAAAACTGGAAGGCCTAAGTAGAAGGCAGTGGGATTCAATAGTTCTTGAATAAAATCATGAGGGATTGGAGTGTATTGACATAAAATATATATTTAACCAATTTTTATACCCATAGTATATGTCTTGGGTGAATTCTATAGAGCTTATCAACCTTCAAAAAGGTGGATGGAATGTGATATATTCTTCAAATCAATTTTCTAAGCTCACTTAGTTTTTAATTGACTTTGTGTCAACTGATAATTTCAATGATGAAAGGTTTTAAATATTTATTCATCTAGATATCCAACCATATGGTTTCATGCTAAAAATTTCCACCTATACTAGGAAGATGGTATAGGATATAATAGTAGATATTGACATGGATAGTAAGTCAGGACTAATCTGGATTTTCCCTAACCCTAGTGGTAGTTTTAGAAATTCTTATAATGGTAAAATAAATAAATGTGTGTCTCATGTTGGAAATAATTAGGGTTAACAAAAATTGAAATATTATTCCAGACCATCTTTAGTAACTTGTAAAGGACCTTTTAACTATTTTTAGTGAAGTTAGATAATGTAGTTAATACATTTCTACCAAAAAGAATTAATGATTTGAAGTTGTTTTGGTTTCTTTGGTCGCTTAAAAATATTTAGTCAGGTTTTTTCAACTCCTTGTAGTGGTACATGAACATCAACACATAGGGGGTATATAGTGTAGTGATATTGTTTCAAATCATTAGGTTTTCATCCAAAATATTATGTAGGCTAGGCCAACTTATCTTATGTGTAGATTTAAATAAATGAAGTCCCTCTATATAGTAGTAAATAACAAATATCATCTGTAAAGAAGCTGATTCAAACAGTGGAAAAATATCTAGAGGGGACTGAAGTGGGACCTACGATAGTGAGAGGTACTATTTTAATTACTTATTCATTAGCAGCTATAATATATGATTCACGTGCCTTATAATCCTTCATAGGTACATTCTCTATGAAAATTTTAAATCTATCTATTGAACTCAATCCTTATGTTATAGAGATAAAAAAACCTATTTAAATGAAGAATTAGTAGGGTCTCTTATGCCCCTCCTTTTCTTTTTCTTCATTAGAAGACGAACTCACCTGGGATTTTATAGTACTTGAAATGAATATATTTGATTTTATTTTTAAAATGGATTTATTGTCAACTCATAAATTATAGATCGATTAATATAATCAACGAGTGAATTTTACTTTCACTAATGGAATGATATATGTGTTTCATCATTAATGAGACCTGAGGTACATCTGAGTAGGGCCTCCTTTTATAGAGTTTGGTGGGATAATATCCTTATTTATAGTGGAACTAGAAAAATAATACATTCATAGTTAAATTTCTATAGGGTTTTATGAATTCTCAGAATATTTTCTATCTGATGTTTTTGGTATACCAATAGAGAGAGGGAAATATATTTATAAATCGATTTTATTTCAGGTAATCAGGTGATATCTATACCATCCCATTATATTGATGTCATAGATTTAAAATAGTTATTAATTTGTTTAGATGACTTGATATACAAAGGATTTTTTATACTAAGTGTTTTTCTTTGGGAAGACCCAGTTCTTTTTGACAAGAAGAACAATATGACCCTTAATTTATATATTTGTTACTAGAAACACAACTTGGTAACAATGAATAATAAATACCCATTACCTTGCATCGAAGGTTTTCTTGATCAATTTAATTGGGAAAATTGGTTTTCAATAATGTAGTTATGGTCTGGTTACCATCATATTAGAATCACGAAGTCTAACATTCCATAGACCACATTTAAAAGTAGGTATGACCATTTGGATTATCTTAAAATGCCATTAGTCTTGGCCAACACTAGAATGGTTTTTATGGCTTTGATGAACTAGATATTTCACTACTACCTTGATTATTGGGTCATGGTATTTTTAGATGAAATTATGATTTACTTGAGAACTAAGAAAGATCATGAATTTCACCTAAGAACAGTTTTTGGGATATTGAGAAGATATAAACTATATTCTAAATTATCAAAATAACTATTTTTGATTTAGTTAGTGAAACATTTTGGGCATTTGGTTTCAAAACATGGTATCTTAGTTGAACCTAAAAATGTAAAGAAAGTCATTTAATGTGAGGAACTGATTAATCTATATGAGATTCAAATATTTGTAGATTTTGTATGATATTATCGATGGGTTGTGAAGGACTTCTCAAAGCATTATTCTCTATTGAATACTCTTACCTGGAAAGGGGTGAAGTTCTTATGGAACTTAAAATGTAATATCTCCATTGATGGGTTGAATAATCCGTTGACCTCAACTCATATTATGGCTATTCTAGAGGCTGGACATGTATACATGGTTTATTTTATTTCTTCTTGTTTGAGGTTGGGATGTGTTCATATACATGGAGAGCAAATGGTGGAATATGGTTCACATCGGCTCCAAAATCATGAGAATAACTACCCCAATCATTATATAGAACTCATATATATTCTTTCAATTAATAGTTGGTATAATTCACTCTTTAGTGATAGGTTTATCATCTTTTATAAATAAAATACTTTGAGTTATATATTTTCATAGATAGATCTAAATTTCTCATATAGGTGATGGGTTAAGTATTTTAAATCATTTTATTTTTATATCTATAACACTCAAAGAAATGGATTTTTTTTTCTAATGCTCTATTAAGGATGTTACCCAGACAACATATTATATAATCATAGGATAATTATAATGTCATGGGGCTCATTGCTTGAATGAACTTGGGGGGTTAGTGAGAAGGATAATTGTGTTATTCTATTGTACATCTATTTGAAGTCCTCTCTACATGAAATGATCCTATGAAACAATAGAAATATGTCGAATTTTAGATTATCATATCTACATTATATGGTGGTGAGACCATTAGAGAGTGTATATTTATTTAGAGGGAATTTATTATTTTGGATGCTAGTATAACGTTCCCTTAACTACAAAAAAAGTCTATAATAAGTGATTATAATTATTATTAGTGGGGCATGCACCCAAGTGCTATAAAGATATTTATGGCATGAAACATCAGTTTTGGTATCTTGGAATGGAATAAGACATAAACAATTTTGTGTCTCATTACAATACCTGCTAAAAAATTAAGCCCGAGCTCTAAAATCATTATATTTTTCTTTAGTCTATTTTTATCCTGACATATAAATGGAATGAAATATCGATGGAATTTTTTCCATGAACTCCCCAATGGAAGAATTATATAAGGGTTTTCATTGAAAAATTTTCAAAATTGTATCATTTTAATCTAATACATAACAACATCAAGGTTATGGATTTTGGGAAGACATATATGCATAACATTTATTCATGGGGAACCATATGTGATTATCTCATATAATAATTCATATATTAATTCTCTATTCTAGATAGGCCTTCAGGTGGTATTAGTAACATATGTAAAGTTGATCATGTAATATCATATTCAGTTAGATATCCAAACAGAAATAATAATTCAGATTCTTGAGGTTATACTCTACGCCTTGGTTCAAGATATTATAGGTTCTTAGGTTGAATATATAGGATTGGATGAGTTTTCTCACATTAATAGTTTCCAATCATCAATCACAATGGAAAATTTTTAATCCTTTTATGCCTAACCCTTTAACTCTCCTCTTTGTTGGTTTGATCTTGATGAAGATTCTTTGATAGGACCAAGATTTGTTTAGGGAACAACAATGAAGATATAGATGAATCATTAATTTTCAGTAAAATCTAAATCCTAGTAAAAATAATATATATATTTTCATCATCATACATTAAAGTTTTTAATTACTGATTAGGTGCTCTAAAAAAGTTTCACCTCAGATGAATCATCAGTGTCTTGGGTAGAAAGGGAAATTGGCTTAGAGGTATGAAAGACTGTTTGAGATCATTTAGAAGTTTTGAAGGGTGACTTACTGATTGTAATTTTTAACATATATTAATTTAATACATATTTTTTTAATGTATTACAACTCTAGATGTATTATCTCTACCCATATCATATTCTGAATTGAGAAGATATTGAGTTTCAAACTGAAGTGCTAATGATCAACAAACTGATTACGATAATTGAATCCCATGTGAATGTTATTTGAATGATGCCTATTCTATTTTTTAGAGTTATTTGTAATAATAGGTCATAATCTCATAAAACATGTCCGTGGTAATTTTTTATAAGAGAATGATGACTGTATATTTTTTTGGGTCAATGATCACACTACTATTCAATTTTTATTTCACCTTTACATCGCTGTGTTAAACTAATTTTTTATTGTAAATTAAAATTATAATAAAAAAATTCATGTCATTTTTTATTCAATTTTTTTGTTAATTTATATTAAAAATAAAATTATACTTTGTATGATGATTTCATTGTAGGAGGAGGTGATTTGAAGAGCTGGGGATGATACAAAAGGAAAATGGGTCAAACTGCATGGAATCCCAAAGACACCTATATACTGTTGTAAATATATCAAATAAATAATATATTAAAATGGGGTGAATTTTTTTAGGGTAATACAAAATTAATTTTTCTACAAGTCATATCAAGAAATTGAAGCCCTATTCATCGATCTGGTGGTCCATTCAAACTAATATGTCCAGGGAACCAAATATGCATGAATTCAAAAGTTATGTTCAGTATTTTGACAATACCTCTCATTACAGATGTTTAATGGACACCAAATTTGATATTTTTATAATCAAGATTCTAGAACACAACTCTTATCTTTTTTCCAAGTCAAGATATTTCCATTTTTTAACCAAAAAATGAAAAACAATTGGAATGTAAAAAATTGGGTCTAAAAATAACTTCCCATTTTGGATATAAAAGGAAACCTTCATCACCTCATTTGTATGTTCAACCAAGGTGTGAATTTTTTCTATTTAGAATTTACATAGGATTCATATCCTCATCCTAGAAGTTATGTAGGACCCAATCCTTATAGGGGGTCAATTATGAAGAAGGAGATCCACCCAAGCTTCCTCCTCCTCTTAATGTCAAGCTAAATTGTGGACATTCATTATAATGGAGGTATACACGTGTCAAGGTATTTTAGATGCATATATTTTTTACTAGTTTAGAGTAATTTGGGTGTTAAAAAATTTTATTCCATTAATCTAACATTTATTTATATTAGAATTCTTGTTTTGATGCATTTGATTGATCTTCTCTTAATTTCTAACCGATTAGTGTGAGGTCTTGAGTGTGTGACTTGTGTTGTTCTGGTTAGACAACATAAGAATCCTTTTCATACACAAATTATTGAAATTGAAATATAATTTGTATTCTATTATTCTATTCATAATTGTTTTCCATGGCAATATGATTGTTATTACAAGGTTTGGTTCTTCAATCATTAAAATAAAAGCTTAGGAATTAGTCATGATTCCAATTAATTTCATCCAAAGAAAGACTCCAAAACTGAACGAGTTTATAAGAATAATGAGCTTGAAATTAATGTAGTAAAATAAAAATGACACCTTTATCTCATATTTTTACAAAATATTCTTCGGGTTTTAATTACTAAACTCTTTATATAATGTTATTTTCGTAAAACTATTTTAAAAACCACCCCCACATTTCATACTTTTTATTAAAAATACACACTATAACCTAATAAATTCTCATTTATATATCACCTAGGGTATTTACTAGACTATAAATAACCATTAAAAACATAATCAATTTGACATTTCATAATAAAACTTTCAAATTTTGGCACCATTTTCCGGGAGTACTTCAATTTTTAGTGAATGTTTTTTATAGGATTTTGTGTAAATTGTGTGAATATTTAGTTTTTTTATCTTCTACCATTACATATATTTTTGTGTTATGATTTATTTTTTTTGTAGGTTCAATGCATGATGTGTTCTACTCAAGTAGAGTTTTTTCCTTTCGAACCTGAACAAGAGAGGATCTTATGTTTATGACACTGAGACACACAAGACAACCCTTTGAAGGAGGACACACCACATCTTGATACATTTCTAAACCCCTCATAATCTAGAAAAAACTAGAAACTGAACAAAACATGTACTATATGGATGAAAATAATAGATAAATAAAATAACTAACCCCAACTCCTATTTATATCCACCCCAATTAAATTCAAATGAAAGGAAAAGCACCAAACATTGAACTAAAATCCAATCTAATTCAATTATTTCCATGATTTCATGGACTTTCTGGAGAGAAATCGCATAAAAATTTAAAATAACTTCATAAAGTTTGTTATACATTAAAAATAACTAATGTGGAAGCATAAAAAGTAAATCTCATTGAATTACCATTTTCATTAAAAGACACTACAAAATGTAGGTTGTATTATGTTAATTCTCTAATAAGCAACTGGGTAGACATGAACCAATTTTTTTCTGGAGAAATATTTTCTAGCCTCTCAATTTGTAACAATAAGGACAAAAATTTGTGGTATAAGACAATCACAAGGGTTAACACTTCACTAATACTAGGAAACATTGAAAATGGTTTTCCAAGATTCCCACA
The DNA here is from genome assembly GCA_963277665.1 of Viscum album. Classification (NCBI taxonomy): domain Eukaryota; kingdom Viridiplantae; phylum Streptophyta; class Magnoliopsida; order Santalales; family Viscaceae; genus Viscum; species Viscum album. The sequence goes on along the minus strand of OY728130.1, from coordinate 2,099,510,994 downwards.
CCTCTAAATAAGTGATAAAATTTTCATATATTATTTTTATGAAGGTTTAATTCCTATTGATCAAATCATGATTGATGCTGATGTAGGTGGTGCACTTGTTGAGATATCCCTAATCACTATAAGGATACTCATTGAGAACATCGCACAAAACACTCAACAATTTGTTTTAAGTTCCAGTGTACCCATTGGAGGTGTCCATGAGGTGAAAATTTTAGAGTATAAGAAGATTGTGAACCAATGTTTGGGAAGTAAGTAACCTTTTATAACAACTTTTTCATTCCTATGGGAAATCCCAATCTCCTCCTCTCATCCATTGTGGTATATATTCTGCCGAAACCCACTATTCTGATAAATTACCTTAACTGAGTGAAACATCTAAGAGTTGTGGGGAAATATTTCTAGTTCAACCCTATAACAAACCAATTTGGAAAGAACCATAATATCCATCTATCTCTAGGTGTAAATGCAACCAAACCTATAGGCATGGGGATATTCAAACCAACCTCAAAAATCTTAGAACCACTTGAGTTAGAGTAGTCATCCACCATCAACACCTAGAAATCCTCAAGCACCATAACTAAATTTAAAAAAAACATCCAAAACATAATCCTAGAATAGAATAAATGATTAAAAAATATCTACAAATAATCTAAAATTCCAAAAAACCACCCATGATGCCATACAAGACCTAAAAACCCAATTTGTTTAACTATTAAGCTAGGTGGGGGATCTCCAATGTCATAGGCTAGGTAAACTACCCTCTTAACCACTAGCCAAACATAGGTATATGTAATGTATTAGTTCCATAACCCTTAGAAGTGGAATGAAACTTAAAAGACAAATGGAACCTCTAATATAGTCATCCCCTCATGAGGAAACCCCCATTACAGTCTTCTCAAATGACCTAAAAAAGAAAAATCATTATCCTCTAAAAAATCCCACTAAAGGAAAGAGTGTGTTTATTGATGATTCACCTCACCCAACAATTTCTCATCTATTTCCCAAAAGTTCAACCCAACATTGAAAACAAAAAGAAACTTAACATGATAAATAAATCTTGGAAGCCTTTAAAAATGTACATGTTTACATCTCCTTTATTGATATCGTAAATAAAATTCTCTGATAAGATAAGTTTATGGAGGAGGTGTATATGCATAGAAGAAAAACTTGAGGAGATGAGAAAGTGATCCTGGGTTGGATGCCTTAGTATTTTTAGAGCAATCAATTCCCACCAAATTCAATGATCCTAGAATATTATCGATTCCATGCACCATATAGAAGTATTCATTTTCCAATTATATGCTTGATTTGGATGCATCTATAATTGTGGTACCTCATTTTATTTACTCTTAATTGTAGGTTAGATAATTGAAACCCACTAGAATAGTTGTTCAACTGAAAAAATATAGTATTGAACACCCTACTGGTGTGTTAGAGGATGTTCTTATGTGGGTGAAAATTTTAATTTTTCTTACTGACTTTTATGTGCTCAAAATGGGAGATGATCGGATGAATGGAAATTTACCAATTATATTGGGAATAACATTTATGAAAACCACCAAAACATAATTAATTTCCATAATGGTACATTGTCTATGGATTTTAGTAGTGACATTGTCCACTTAATCATCTTTTATTCCATAAATCACCCATCAGATGTACATTCCTCACCTTCAGTTAATCTTGTTGATGTTCTCCCTTCCCCATAAAAAACTTATACTCATTACCAGGAACTCATTTCTAAGATTTCATAATTGATTGAAATCCTAGTAAATGAATCATGAACATAATTTTGTACCTTTCTAGAAAAATTTCATACATGTTAGTTAATTGATTATTTATTTAACACTGAGTATCCCATGACCATCAATGATATTTCTAATCTTTTAAAATATAATTCCTCATTTGAGTATGTAACCATTGAGCAGTTATATTAGTTCATTGACTAGAAACATTCACATTCACTCATATATATCCAAAATCCACCTAAATTGGAACTTAAACAACTACCCAAATATTTAAAATATTCTTATCTTGAGAATGGAAATAAGACACCTGTCATCAATTCTAGTTCACTCCCTCTAGAGCATTAATTGTGACTGCTTGAACTTTTGAGGGAGTATAAAAAAACATTGGGATGGAAAATTGCTAGCATTCATGGTATTATCCCATCAATTTCACGCATCATATATTGTTAAATGAAGAGGATAAACCAATTAGGCGACTGAACGAAAACCTTATTGATGTTGTTATAAAGAAGGCTACAAAATTATTGGGGCTGGAATCATTTTCCCCATCTCAAATAGCCAATGGGTCAGTCCAGTGCAAGTAATTCTCAAAAAAAATTGTTCTAACAGTTATAAAAAAAAGAAAACAATGACTTGGTTCCAAATCATGTGAAAAATAGTTGGCATGATGGTATAGAATAATTTCGATTAAACCAACACACTAGGAAAGACCATTTCCCATTGTTTTTCATTGACCAGATTATAGAGAGGCTGGTGGGGAAGTCCCAATAATAATTATTTGATGAGTATTCTAGATACTTTCAGATCCATATTTCTTATGAGGATTAGGAAATGAAAAAATCCACTTTCCCCTTTGGCACAATTTTCTATAGGAGGATTCCACTAGGTCTATGCAATGCTTTAAGTACTTTCCAGTGATACATAGTTAGTATTTTTTTAGATTACCAAGAGAATTACATAGAAATATTCATGAAGGATTTAAATATTTATGGATCCACTTTTGATGAATTTTTGAGTAGCCATGGTTCTATCCAACATCACTGTATTGAAAATAATATTGTATTAAAATATGATAAATTCCACTTCATAGTGTGAAAAGGTATAGTATTTGGGAATTTCATTTCTAGGGATAGTATTTAAGTAGATAAATAAAATGTGTATATCATTTCTTCCCTACCATTCCCCAAAAATGTTTAGTATATGTTGTCTTTCTTAGTCCATGATAGATTTTACTATCATTTCATTTTTGAGTTTATTAGGATTTAATTACCCATCACCTGATTACTCAAAAAAGAAAATGAAAATTTTATTGATAAATAATGTGAGGAAGATTTTAATAAATTTAAATAGAGTCTCAGATCACCACTAATAATCCAACCACCTCGGTGGGATTTAATATTTTTTCTTATGTGTGATGCCTCTAACTATTAAGATGATATTGTCTTATCACAATGGGTTGATTAAGCTGCACATGTCATTTCCCATGCCTCACGTGCAATGGATGCTACCCAATAAAAATACACCATAACAGAAAAGTAATTCCTTTCCATTGTGTTTTTATTAGATAAATTTAGGTCATACCTTTTAGGCTCCAAATTCATTTAGTTCTCTGATCATGCATCCCTCATATATCTCCTAAAAAACCAAAAACCAAGCCTCATCTCAGTCATTGGATTCTCGTAATTCAAGAATTTAATCTAGAAATTAGAGATAAAAATTATTAAAGAATGTGGTGGTTGACCATATCAGTGGGATCCTCCCATCCTCATAAATTTTTTCATCCCCCTATATTCCCATAAATGACAAGTTTTCGGATGAGAAATTGTACCGTGTGAATGATTCTATTACAAGGTGTGCTGAAATTGTAAATTATTTTATCACATCTTTCATTATTTTTGATTTACCCAAAAATTAGGATGATTGGCTAAAACAAGATCCCCATTTATATATTTGGGATGAAACTAACCTTTGCTATATATGTAGTGATCAGTTAATCCATCATTGTATTCCTGATTGTGAGATTCAGTCTATCCTTAGGTTCTTCCACACTATTGCTTGTGGGGGCCACATTGGACACCAATAGACTACTCACAAGGTCCTCTATTATAGTCTCTTATGGAGAAAATTATTTAATAATGCCTATGATTTCTTTAAATGTTTTCCTCATTGTCAAATAAGGGAAAATTTCTATAAATGAAATGAAATTCCATAAAAAACTTTCTCTTCCATGGCATTTTTTATGTTTGTGGCATTGACTTTATGGGGCCATTTCCCAATTACTTTGGTAATTTTTACATTGTTTTGGTAGTTTATTATGTTTCATAATGGGTAGAGACATGAGATATGTGGAAATATGATTAAAATAAATTTGTGAAATTTTTTAAAACACAAATTTTCTATAGGTTTTGATTACCTAGGTTCATTATCAGTGACCAAGGTTCTCATTTCTACAACTGAAAAGTGAAATCAATTTTGTGTTGGAACAGGGTCAGGCATTGAGTGTCTAATTCATATCACCCAAACACTAATGGTTATGCTGAGGTGTCAAATAGAAAGGGAACAAATCATGAAAGAATGGTTCATCCTAATAAAAAATATGGGAGTCTTAGACTCAATGATTCATTATAGTCTTACCGTACTACCTTCAAAAATCCAATTGAATTGTCACCATACTAGCTTGTTTTTATAAAGATTTTTCACCTCACAGTTTAGATAGAGCATTGAGGTGACTAGACCCTTAAACAATGAAACTATAATCTTTATGGTGCATGTTCTCAAAACAAGAAGCTTATTTATTAGTTGGAGGAAAATGTGTAGAGATTCATATAAGAGATGCCATATCTATAAAGAGAGAACCAAGGCTTCCCAAGACTATCTAATCCTTAATATCTAATTCCAAATTATACATAAGGCCCTTCTTTACACTGTATGGATGAAGTTTAATTTAGGTAAGATTCATTCCTACTAGTTTGGACAATATAATGTAACAAATTTTTATCAATTTTGTGTTATTCAGGTTCAAAATTAAGAAGAAAAAAACCTTTACTATCTATGGTAAGGGGGTAAAGAAATTTGGAGTCCCCAATGAAGAAAATAAATGTTCAAGAATAAACCTACGAATGAACCCCACAATATTTTATACTTCCTTCCCAAATTCAATTTTATTAATGTTAAGAAATTTCTAAATCTATGTGTGGGGGAATGGGTACATTCCCAGGTTAGTTATAAATTTTCATAATATTTTTTTTTCCTGTTGAATATTATTATTTCCTTCCCCTCCCCTTGTTTTCCCCCTCAATTTTGTGCTAGAATATTAATTTTGGATTCTCACTTAATCATGGAAAATTATATCTAACAAATCATGGATGTTATTAAAAGTGAATGAGGAATTTACCTATTTTAATATGTTTTAACAAAAAATCACTAATAGTAAGTGTGTTTTAGTATGAATTTAACATTGAGATGTGAATTTTTATTTAAAAATAGTAATATAGAGATGATATAAATGGTCGCATATCATTGAATCCTTTGAGAAGAATGGTAACCTTTGTGTGAGTAGTTTATAAGAAAATTGTGTCACATAATTTCTCCACACAAATTTGCACCAGACCATGAAGTGTCATTTTTTCTTACCCAATATAAGGTAAATATAATTTTGGTTGATATTTATAATCTTTCAAAAATTATTGTTCCATATATTCATTCCTTATCTGATCTTTTTCATTACTGTACCGAATTGAACTATGTATGTGTACATGTTATCCAACTGTTTTACACCCTAAAAAAATAGAAATTAAAAACAAAAATAACAAAAAAAGGTTTTAGGTTGGTCATGTTAAAAAAACCTTCCCCAACCTTTGATATAATTGTTGTCGTGTCAAGATCAAACATGGTTTGGTCGATGAGTGTGATATTTTTTCCAAGTTTAGCTTTTGAAAAAAAAATAAACAACAAAAACAATAATAATAATTGGGTGGATTGATTAAATGTAAAACATATATGGATATCTAGGTTAAGAGCTTACGTTTTTACTTCATGCAGTGCTTAAGTGACTGGGTCTTGAAATTTTATTGTAAATGAGGTTGGGCAGTTTCATTGGAAAAAATCATTTAAGGAGGAAAATTCAAAATAACCTATATTTATTAGATATGAAGTGGATAGAATAAAATGAAATGGTGGTAAAAAAACATGTGTAGAATTAGTTACATGGTTAAGTTCTGAATTATTTTATTAAATTTGTATCATGAATCACTTATAATTTCATTCCGATACAATTTATGAGACATCTTTTTCCCTTATCACTGAGAATAACTCCTTGGTGTGATTTTTTATTTGATCACATTTCTATAATGGATAAAATAATTATTTATTGTTAAATATTCATGATCTTTATAATATATTCATGAATAATATTTGAAAATTTTACTTTCCCTATAAATTCAAATGTTTTGGTGTGGGGATGTGATCACATTGTGATTCACTGTTTTATTTCACCCTTACATCACTGTGTTAAAAATATTTTTTTATTGTAAATTAAAATTATAAAAAAATTCAATTTATGTTAGATTAAATTATTTTGTGTTAGTTACTATTAAAAGTTAAATTATACTTTTTATGATGATTTCATTGTATAGGGAGTTAATTTTGAGGGCTGGATATGATGAAGAAGTAAAATGGTTCAAACTGCATGAAATCCCAAGGACACCAATCTATTATTGTGCATATTATGAGAAATTCGTTCACTGAAATGGGATGAAATTTTTTTTTCTAATCCATAATTTAGTTTTGTACAACCCATATCAATAAACCCAATCCCAATTCTTCTATATGGTGGCCCATCCAAACTGATCTGACCAGGGAACCAAATCTACACGAATTCAAAAGTTAGGTTTGGTATTTTGAAAATATATCCTTTTAAAGAAGTCTCATGGTATCAATATTTTACATGGATATATTAAAGATTATGGAAAACAACTCTTACCTTTTTTCTAGGTGGAGATAATTCCATTTATGAACTCAAAACCGAATCATAAGTGGTATCTCAAAAAATGGGTGCACAAAACCACTTCCCAATTTGGCTATAAAAGGGAACCATGGGAACCTCATTTTAAATCTCAACCAAGGAGTGAAGTGCTACCACTTTGAAGTTTAATAGGAGTTTTATACTCATCTGAGCAGTTTTGGAGGACCCTATCCTCATAGAGGGGTCAAGGATGAAGAAAGAGTTTCACCGGAGATTCCTCATCCCCTCATTATCGGGCTAAAAGGTGGACATTCGTTGTGATGGAGCCAAACTAATGACAATGGAGTTCAAATAAATATATTAGCTAATAGTTTGGATTAATTTGGATGTTAAAACATTTCATTCCATTTATATTACATTATTTCGTATTTTAATTCTTGTTTTTAGGAATGTTTTTTTATCTAATCTTATTTTCTAACTGATTTTTGTGAGGTTTTGAGTGCCTGACATGTGTTGTTATGATTGGGAAACACAAGAACACTTTTCATACCAACTTTATTGATATTTAAGTCCTATTTGGATGTTCTTATTCAATTCCTTAGTTATAAAACTTTTCAATACAATTGGTATGTCATGTTTTGGTTCTTCAAGCATTGAAATAAAATCTGGGGAATTAATTGGGATTCTAATTAATTTCAACTAATGAATTACTACAAACCTGAATGAATATATAAGAAAAATGAACTTGAAATGTGTGTAGTGAAATTAAAATGACCCCTTTATCTATTTTTTTAAATCTATTTGGTTTTTCAATTATTCATCCCTTTATATTAAGTTTTTTTCTTAAAAATTATTAAAAAACAACCACTGCTTTTAGTACTTTTTATTAAAAATACACACAATAATACTATAAATAATATTTCAGAGATGACCTAGGGTATTCTATAGACTATAAATAAACTTTAAAATCATAATAAATTTGATTTTTAATGAAAAGTAATTTAGTCAGCCTTCATTGACTCGACTTTCTTGGTAAGGAAGTAATATAGTGGGGAGAATTGTCACCCCTTGTGTTTCTTTCATATATGGACACTCTTCATTTTTTTCCCTCCATTTTCCCTTATCAATATTAATTTATTCATTTTTTTTAGGTTTTTTGGGTAGGCTTGAATTCTTGTTTCATGTGAGGACCTAAACCTATAGCCAAAAAAGCCACTAGAGGGCCGCTGGCTAGCCAATAGGAAGTACTGGCCAACTGGTGTATACACTCTTTATTAAATGAGGTTCATTAGACAGATGGCGACTGACCATCAACCTACTAGTGGAAATATAATAATATAATAATTAATAATATAACTAATGGCCAACTAGTGAAGCCACCAACCAGTCATTGGAAGTAAGTGGCTTGTCAGTAGCACCATTGGGGTCATGTATAGTAATTTTTATTTCATAATTTTGATCTGAAACACTCATTGTATTTTTTATTCCTCCTCTATTGACCTAAACATGATCAGTATGAATTTATTGGATATAAAGGGTTGAATTTTACTTCCTTTTTCTCATCCTTGGTGGATTAATGTGGTGATTGAAGTCAATATTCCATTTTGGTATGTCTAGCTTTATTTTGGTTATGGATTCTATTTTTATTCAACTTTCTCTTTCCAGAGGGATATGTTAGCCTAGGGAGTTTGTTATATTTGGTTTTTTGAAATAATAATTATGGTGTTAGGATCTTCCCCTGATTCGTATTTCTTCCTCATGTTTTTGATATGTAGACATGTTCCGGTTATTGATAATCTATGTTTTGAGGTGGGAGGTTTCATAAGTTATCCATATGAATATAAACCCTTGTAACTTTCATGTATTGGAATTTTTTTATGTTTATGAAACATGATTTATGATTACATGGATAATGGGTTTAAAATAGATTAATTAATGATGGAAAATTAATTTAAAATGTTTTTTGAAACAAAGTGAATGACTTTTGAATAAAAATTATTCTCAATTAAAGAGATTCTTTTTAAAGAACATTCACTAACATTGGTTCTTTAATTAAAATGAAATGAAATGTTAGGATCATGTAATTGTGGAAAATGTGTGATATGTGTAAAATTTGATTTGAGGTGAATGATTGGTCCATAGTTTGATTTTTAAATGACTCCCATGGGAGAATGGGTATTTAGGTGGGTGTTACAGGGTGGGAATGAGATTCTTGCATAGCTTAACCCGAAAATAGATATAATCATTAAAATAATAGCTAAATATTGACGTGGAAGGTAGTCACATTTAGGGGTTGAATCCTACCCCTTAACCCTGTTTTCCTATAGTAATGTTTATGTCAGTATCCATGAATCACTTAGAGATTGATGATTCTTAAACCTTGACCTAGCTTCCCATGAACTCGTTTATCATAGTTCTTATTGTTAAATTTATTTATTTTCTCTAATTTTATAAAATGCATTATTCATGATTTATTTTATATAATTCATATGTTATTATTTATAATCATATTTTATTATGAACTATGCAAACTTTCTTCAGGTCCTGATTTTAGTTAAATTTATAATATTAGTTTATTTGATATGGATTATTTATAAAAACATATTGGATAACAATTGAGTTTATTTGACACTCCAATTACACATTACATTGGCAATAGAAAATCGTTTTTTCTCATAGTATAGGTAATCTAAAGGAACCAATCAGGGGAGGTGGGTTCTCATGATGACGGGGGTGAGGGTTTTTGGTAGGGACATTTGTGGTGTGTGATCTATGTGTTACATAGGGATGGGTTGTCATTGGTTTCATTATATTATTTATCTTTTCCATTGGGATTATGATCAATCTTATGAATTTTTTACTCTGGTTACATATTTTTTTGTTATGGTGATCTACATATCATGTGGAATTGTTGAATTTTAAATAATATGATGTGGTGAAACCATTCACCAAGGTTTTTGATGAAGGCCACGTGTTTATCACAATACCTTTTACATCAATAATGCCCTTAAAGCCATTTTTTGGCTACCTTAGTTTCCTTTAATAATAGGTGATATAGTTAGGTATGTGATAGAGACACTAAAATTAATAATATCACCCTTTAAGGCACTATTATTTTACTATGACTTAGATATCCCCAAACTTGTAGAGACATTGAAAATTGCCTCAGAGCCTTTCCATCATGGCCAATCCTTCCATGCATAAAATTATTTTCTCCTCAAAATGATAAATTATTGAATATTATTCTCATAACATTACATCAGAACTTGGGGAAAGTGGTGTGGCCACCCTTAAAATGAAATAAATAATAAATCCCACCCAACACATCCCACAACACAACCTATGGTCCTACTTTGTGGTTTCTATCATGCTGGAAGATTTCATTTTAGATTATTCTTGATCACATTTATCCATCTTCACGATATTGGATTTTACATTGGGAATCTTTCAATCATCATTCACAAGAAAGTTAAAAACAGAAACAATAACCACAAAAGATATTTATTCTAAAAATATCCCCCTTTGGGTTTATTGAAAACTCTAAAATAGATTCACCATTTATTTTCATAGAAAACATCAATACTATTAATATCCAACCTATACCATCATCTGAATCCATTTCCTTCAAGTAGTGAAACAATTATTTTCTAACCACAATCTTAAACTACATGTGAGTTAATATAGGTGTGAGAAAAAAGAGTTAAATAAATGAATTTTCATGAAAACACTTCATTTAAATTCATGATTTTCAATTTCACTAAATCAAAACTATTTTCCCTTAATTAAGAAATTCATGTTCTATCCCTCATTATACGTGATTAAGGATACTCTTTTATCAATATGATGGAACACTACCTGGAAATCTTTATCTCACCATATACATATAAACACCTTCCCCCCCCCTTTTTAAATAAACAAAAACACCACATAACTGAAAGATCACCATATAGAGTAAGATATTTAAATAGTTTATAGAAGATAGGGGTACAAAAAAAAGTCTATTGAAGAAATAACTTGGAGAATTGGGGGTATATTATCAAACCTTTCTAGTTTTTTTTTGGATTTTAATGGACTATGATAGATAATTAATTACATTAAAAATATTCCTTGGGTTGCGCCTTAGTCATGATATCGATAATTTTATTTTGGTTTGGCATATACTCGAATTTTATTTTCCCTTGATCATATTTATCCTTAAAGAAGTGATACTTTATATTCACTACAAGAAAACTAACCTATACCAACGGTTTGGAACCGTTGGTATAGGCCTCCAAACCGTTGGTATAGCCTATACCAACGGTTTGGAGAACTGTTGCCAAGTAAGCCATTGGGATAAGTCTATACCAACGGTTTTGGGAAAACTGTTGGTATAGACCTATACCAACGGTTTTGAAAACTGTTGGTATAAGTAATATAAAAATATATACCAACGGTTCTATAAAACCGTTGGTATATGTATTTAAAAAAAACATTCGCTGGGATTTGATCCTAGGACCCCTAGCTTATCATTGAACGACCTAACTACTAACCTAACATGACTTTTGTGAACATAATTTGATAAATATATATATGTATTCTCATAATTATTTTAAATTTTTATTTATATAATGTTCTTGTTAAGAAGATCTAATAAAAAATCAAAGGACCTATACCAACGACTGTCAAAATCGTTGGTATAGGCCTATACCAACGATTTTGACAACTGTTGGTATAGTCCTTTGATTATGGGAGTGACATAGGTATATTGGGGACCTATCCCAATGGTTTTTCCAAACTTTTGGGATAAGTACCCACTCTTTCCCAACGGTTTGGCCAAACCGTTGGGAAAAGTGGCCACAAAGTAGCCATACCCTTTCCAAATGGTTTTGGAAAACCGTTGGAAAATGTGGCCACAAAGTTGAATTTTCCCAACGGTTTGGCCAAACCATTGGGAAAGCCACACCCTTTCCCAATGGTTTTGGAAAACCATTGGGAAAAGTGACCTCAATGTGGGATTTCCCAATAGTTTTGCCAAACCGTTGGGAAAGGGGACCTATACCAACGGTTCTTACAAACTGTTGGCATAGAAGCGTTGGGAAAGGTCAGATTTCCAATAGTGATTGATGTGATTTGTTTTTGAATTATTGATAAGTTTTTCACTATGGTTTATAGAACTTGAGTTATCGCACATTAAAAAAATTAGAGTTTTAACATCCACTCTAATGTCTTAAAGATATTGGTGCATCCATAATCTATGATTTAACAATTGAGTGATGACTATGTATTTACCCTACGTAGTGATTAATTAAATGTATTCAATAATTTTTAATTAGTTATAAAATTAAATAACTTATAATATAAAAATCACCATTGGATTCTATCTTCTATTCTTCTAATGAATCTTTTTAATCCACAATCATTTATCTCAATAACGTATACTATAATGTGTTGTGATAAAATTACTCACAATACACTATAATATTGATATATTGAAGTATATATTTCACATAAAGAATACGAATATCTTAGGGATAGATTTTTTTTTGAGTATTATTGTATGTTGAAACAATGATATCTGTTTATGTGGCCATGACATATACCAAAATTATTATAATCTATCAATAAACTTTCACATTAATCTCCATTCCAATCCTATACTTTGAAAATTTCATTAGGGAATCCATGAGTGTATCAATTGGATTAAATCCTCCATTTATATCCCATGTTATAAATTAATTGGCATATTTTGTTGGATAAAAAAAATGTTCCACCTATTCTTTGGATAACCTAAAAACTCTAGAAAAATGGAAATCCTCCAATCAGAGGCATAATGAATTATCACCGTATAAATTCTAAAAAAATACATTATGTGTCATCTGAGCCTCTAGAAATTATGTCTTTTACATAGTCAAGAACCAAAATCTTTTGACCATGTTTCTTTTTTATATAAACGTTATGATAAACATCTCCTCTTTGATATAAAATCTTTTTAAAATATTGGTCTAACATAGAATACAATGATCATGATGATTTTTTCACTCTATATAATGATTTATTTAACTAGAAAATATTAATTTCATCTTGATAAAAAATAAATCAATTTGAGTATTCAATGCATAAATCCTCCATGACTGATCCTTTGGGAAGCTCTGATTTAGAATCCATTTTATATTCATTGAAATTTATTTACAATACAATATCCAGAAACTATTTTATAGATTCAAATTAAGCCATGAGTGGAAATGACCCATTCAAATATATAACATCAATTTAGGGATACCCCTTTCCCAGTAGTGGTGAATTTTTATTTTTTATATTTCCATCTTTATTGATCTTATTTTGGAATACCAGTTTAATTCAAAAAACACTCTATTTATCAGTACTAGAACAACTTCACATTTTTGGTTGTTATCAATTTGATCACGCTCTTCATGCATGGCCTTGAATCAATTCTCACATTTATCACCCTATAAAAAAATTTAATATCTAAATAATAAAAAAGAGTGTTTTGTTGGTGATGATTTTTATTTCTTGTTTGAACTGATCCTATCTAATCACTAATAATATTTTCATCAAAGATTTTAGCCTGGTGTCTCACCAAATTTTTAGTATCTAAAACATTATTTTCCTCATTATCAGTGCCTTATTCTAATACTTATATATCCTTTTATGTTTCTAATGATCTTTAAACATCATCATCAATTTATTTATAGAAATTTTCACTATAATTATGTGAAATCTACTCACTTGTATTCAAATTATTCTTATTTTCAAGGAAACTTAAATCTTGACTTTATATGATTTTCCTAATCCTCTTATTATAGAACTTTTTTCCCTTGATTTTCGATTAATATCCAATGAAAATACCTTCATCCTCACAAGCCTGAAACTTTCTATACTTATTATTATTGAGAATAAATATTTTTCTCCTAAATAGTAAAAATTATTTTTGTGTCATCCTCTTCCAATTCCACTTTTTATAGGGTGTTTTTATTCATTATAATATAGTTCACCCAAATGATGATATAAACAGATGTATGTAATGCTTCTCTTCAATATGTCTCGAATATATTTTTCTCAATAATAATTTTATGGGCCATGTAATTAGTGATTTAGTTCCCCCTCTCATTGAATCTATTTTGTTAAGGGATCCTTACTACTAAAAAATGATAACTAATTCAATGTTTTTTTAGATATTTCAACAGAGTAGTTTTTTATATTATATAACATTATATGTGAATATATTTTGAATTTTTAAAGAAATTTTTTATATCTTTCCTTTGGTATAAAAAAATATACTTGAAAACATCATATTTATAGGTAACCACCATAATCTATTATATCGTTCTAATATATTTAATAAATAAGAAAAATAATATTATTTTACATGCAAGGATTTATGTGTCATTGACCCATAGACATCCTCATGCACTAACTTGAGAATTAATTATGTTTCCCCCATATTTTTCTTATATGTATTTTGCACAATATTAATTTTTAACAAGTATCAATCTTGTGAGTGTGATCAGGTGTGAGCCTGGGGATGTCTTAATCTCCTTCATTTCTCACCATGTTTAACAAATATATTTTTTCTCAAATGACTAAGATGTTTATTCCATTGAATCTTATCATATTCCTTAGATAACATAACCTTATCCTCTATCCCATCAATGAGATAGAGGTTTCCCTTGGTTCCTATTCCATAAATTAAAATAGATCCATATTTTCCTTTTATAGAGAAATTTTGATATTGAAATTAACTTCAAGACCTGAATCACATAATTGACTCACATTGAGAATGTTTTGAATGATACATTAAAATAAAAAGATTTTCATACGCCTTAGGTATTTCACACCATTATGTAGTTTCCATAGAAAAAAACATAAAACCTCTCTTTTTTTTTCTGAATTGGAAAACTCCATCCTTATCATATTTGATGCTAGAGACAAGGTATTTATTTCCCATCATGTGGTAAGTAAAAATAATTTCCAAAGCATATGTTGCATCTCTATCAATTTCTCTTGGTGAAATTTCAATAATGATGACCTTCTCAACATTTGTTTCTTGGCTCATGCCATATACATTAATTATTTTGGTGGAAGATTACCTTTATTCACTTCTATCTCCATCACTTGTTCCACATCCTGTAATGTTATCAATCAGTTATTTATTTTTATCTTTCTTGATAATTTCTTTAGGTATAATGTTTTGTTCTTACATGTTTTATATTGTATATTTCTTTATACCCTTGATTATAAATCCACATCATTATGACCATAACCTTCACACTATAGACAATAAACATTAAAAGAATATTGGGTATAAGAAAATAGATCTGCATACCTTTTCTATTCATTCTCTTTAAAATATATTTCTTCAATGGAACACACATATTGGGTATTACGCATCTTCTCACAACAATAGAACAATATTCATGGTGTATTATCTACTGTCTTCACTATTCCAATAATGGCATCTTTATTTTTATAATTGTAATAAAAATCAACCATATTTTGGGGGAGGGGGTTCTTGTGGAATTATACTAACAAACACTAATTTTTTATTATGTTAAAGATCCAAAATTTATTTTCCCATATCCTTGAATAATTTTACTTTTTAAAATGAGTAATATTTCTAGAGATTTATATGTAAACGTCCATATCTTCTTAGTGATCGGTGTACTCAAAATTCTCATTATAATGTTGGAAATAAGAAGACTATCTAGATCATCAAAATTTCTTTGCATCATCATGAAATCACCTTCATGTATCTCTATTATCTTTACCTATTATTTCAATAAGTTGGTGATTCCATCAACTATTTGGGCCCATTATTAATTCTTGAGATGAAACTTGAATACCTTCTTCATGTTTTGAAAAAATTTAGTTTTATGTTGTTTAATATCTTAATTTTATGTTTAATTATCCACTTTGTATTTTAACATGTAGAGTTTTAAGTATGAAAAAACACCATCGTTATTATTTATTTTGACCCTCCAAGAATAAATTTATTCTATAGAGGCTTCGAGTTCAGCATTAAGGTCAATTGTCCCCTCGAATGCACCGCCTTTATCATTAGTCATGTCTTCTTGTGTCCTATCTAAAATTCCCCCCTCACTTCTTCCTAAAAGTAAATATAAAATTATACCTTCTCTATTTCAGTCTCTTCTGATAGTTTTTCATTCGTGAGATAAATTTTTTCTCTTAAATAATTTCCACTATAATTTCCCCTACATTTTCCACCATTGAAAGGTTTCATTTCAGGTTCTTCTTCATCCTCATCGTCTTTGGAATTAATAGGAAACCTAACAATATTATTTCCTTTTCTACCTTAATATAAGACGTCACAAAGAATATTCACTTTTAATTTTACTTATATCCTCTTAAGATTTTTGGAAAGTAAGGTTATTACCTATTTAAATTATCCTTCATTGACATATACTTTCATCGAATGTTTCTTTATTACATTGATAGATTTCTTTTTGAGAACTATAATTTAACATATATTTATTATATTTGTTCCACATCTTATAAGAATTAAATTTAATATACCAATATTTTTTAATTATAAATACTATGTTCAATAACATACAAGATATTCCACAACATGCTTAAACAAACACCTAATTATTATCATTTAAACACAATTGATATAACCTAGATATTAAATTGGAAGGACTGAATAGTATTTATCACATTATGAAATATATAATTTTTACAATAATTAATTAATTAAATTTTATTAGTCAATAATTTTTAGTAAAGTTTTTCCTTTATTTAAAAATATGTTTTCATCAAAAACGGGGTTTTATTATTTTTATGAGGGAATATTATATTTATTTATTTTTGGAAATTTTGGAAAATTTATTTTATTTTTAAATTCATAATGTAAAAATTATCTTAGGATGTGTTTTTTTAGAATTTATGAAAGAATTTATTTTTCAATTAAAAGTTTGAAATACATATTTTTAATTGAAACTTATATTTTATTTTATAGTATTTCTAATGTTATTATATATTAATGGAATATTTTTAAAATTTAATTCATTTATTTTAATTTTAAATGATCTAATTATGGTTTTAAATGAATTTATACTTTAATTTAATATAAAGACATTTTATATCTAAAAATTACATTTTTTGAAAAATTGTTTCTCATTGCATCATGCCGGTTAAATTTTAAATTAAATTCTATGAATTATGTATTTTGAATTTTGAAAAATAAATTCCATATTTTGAATTAGTTGGTAAATTTTTTTAAATAATTTTCCTTCATTTTTATTCATTATGGATACTAACCTTAGTAATTTGTTTTACCACGGTAAATGGTAAACCAGGTAATTAAAATTAAAAATAAAATGATAAGACTATATAAAGACCCTAAAACATTACTTAATTTTATTTTATGATTCTATTTCAACCATACCCATCTAATATTACATTATATGACATTTATTTAACCATTTTTACTTGATTATGAATTTTATAATATTTCATTTAAAGAGAACTACAAAACTTCACCCTCTTGTTTTTAATAAGTAGAATAATTTGAACATGAGGAAAAAAATATTATATGTTAATTTATTAATAATATTTTAAAATATAAAATATTTATATTAATAATGGTAATTTATTTTTTAATTTTTATTGAATAAATATTTACATTAAATATTTACTCAATGATGACGTGGAAATTGTCCAGTTAATGGAAAAATTAAATAAATGAGATTAAAAGTACTAAAAGAAATATAACATGATATTATTAATCTGATAAAGAAAATTTATATATTAAAATTACATGTTAAGGATATAATATTATTTTTTTAGTTTTCTCATCTTCTTGATGTTATTAGAATCAAAGTAAATGACAGTTTTAAAAATTTACATTAATACTATTTTAGAATAAAAAAAATTTATTAAATGGTATAATTTTTTTGAAAATATTTTATTTCAAAAATTTATTAGGATGTGTCTTAAAATATCGACCATGGTACATTTATGAGATGTTTTTCTATTTATAGTAACTATCTAGACCCGTAGGGAGTAAAAACCTCATTGTCATAGTAAGTTTTAACTATGTTAATGAGGGGTTAAAACCAAAAGATATAGGTAAAAAATACAATTAAAATTTATCCAAAAATTAATGTTTGAGATGATTTCTAACCATACTTATACTATCTTCAAAATAAGTCATTTTGGTGCCATTTGGAATTGAAAATTAATTTTATTAATATAATATTTTTAGAATTCCAAAAACGCCCCTTCATTCTCTTATAAAAGGGAACAATTTCTTCTAATTTATTCAAAAATAAAAACCCATTTGGTTCTTATAATAAATAACTAAATCCCATACTATAATATCTTACCATATTATATAGGTCTTATTTTAGACAGAATATGAACCATTGAGGGCATATGGTGTTAATCAAAGGACACTTTCCAAAGAAGAGGTACATTTTTTAATCACATGTTTTGGTTTTATTTTACATTCAACCTCCATAAAATATTATTTAATCATTAATATATAATAAAAAAATTTATATTACATACATATATATGTTTTTTTATGTTAATTTAATATCCTATATCAATCTCCTCTTCCATCAAATGGGAAATGAAACCATACTTCATGTTTACAGAGGAGTACTGCCTCACGAACCGGTGTAATTCATTTTCCATTTGCGCCTCTCATGGATGCATTATAGTGATAAAATTAACGTGTATATATATATGATATAAATGACATATTTATCATCATTAAATGATAATATATCATTTCAATTATTACCTTTCCATTCACGGAAAAATGATAACGTCGTTTGTGTGTACTAGTGGACCACCACCACCATGAAGTGATGCAATTCATTTTTTATCAACTTACCACATGGATAATATACATAAGAATATTTAATGATTTAATATGATAATTATGATTTTATGATTTTTTTTGTGGATAACATAATATTTACTTTCTTTCCATGATGATCATTGAAAAAATGGTAACGTTACACATGCATATGTACGGTCTACCTTTTCCATAATTGTAACGTAGTTCATTTTTTACAACCATATTTAATGGTTGGATTAAAAATTATAATTTATGTATAAAAATAATAATTTCTTCATGATCATTATTTAAGAGATTATTAACTATGAAATTTTTGACCGTAGTAAACCTACCGAAGTTATTTCTGATATAAGATCGGAATATTATCTTGACGCTCGATGAGTATTTAATTGATTGTGTAATGGTATATAACATGGTATTAAATTAAATTAAGAAATAATAAACTTGAAAAATAATCTTAAAAATGTATAAAAATAACATATTTTTGTTATTTAAGAAGATGAAGAACATGCTTGAGACTCAAGGTAAGGTGCTATATCTCAATTTCCTTTTGCTGGGGCATATTTTGATGTTATGAGCCTATATGATTTTATGAGTTGTTTATACCTCCCATTTAACATGTTATATAATGAATTTATCTAATCTAATGATTTTTATTTTTCTAATATTATTATTTCATGGGGATTATAATTCAAATGTTTCCAAAGTAGAAAGGGAATTTATTTTAGAAATAATTTTTTAAAGTTCCCCTTTCAACACTTTTTACAAAATTCAAAAGGAATGATTTTTTTATAAATATAGTATGAATGGAATTTCCCATCATTCTGATTCCTTGATTATTTGTGGTTTCTTTTATTGGAATACAATATTATTTTCAATAAAAATGGTTTCTTTATTATTTATGTTGGTTTTAGATTTTAATAAATTATTTTCATTTTATTCTTTCAATGGATTTCAAAAAATAATATTTTCTATAGAATGTTTGACTTTCTTTACAAAATAGAAAAAATAATATTATATTTTAACATAAATAGTTGTAATGAATTTTCTCATTTCCATAACCATTATTTTTCATTATATTATATTATAATATTTTATGTTTTTTTCAAAGAAAACCCCCTTTTCCCCTTTTATAGGTATTTCGGTGATGAAAATGAGGTTTTAGAAGAATCTGATATTTTGACATCTAAAAGAAATTTGTATATGGTTAAAGGTGTTTTCAAAGGGTTTTAATTAAAATATTCAAGAATAAAATGATTTATTAATTATATGGTACTTGAGAAATATATGAAAAATGGATGAGCCTGAAATAGGTTATACGAAGAGATGATCCTCATTATAGCTGATGGGTGAGCCTGATAAAGCTCATACAATGGGTAGGGTCCCATTATATTTCACTAGTGACACTGACATATATTATATAAAGGGTTAATCCCCATTATATCTCATGAATAATAGGTAATCCCGATATAGATTAAATGAAGGTTGAGACCCATTATTGTTATCCAATGCATTTGTTAATGATCATGTTCATCAGATAATTATATTAGAAGTTGGTTGTAAAGTTATTTCAATTGAAAGAGTTTTGAAAGAGTTTAACAAAAATGATTCTTTAATTTTCCAAAAAGTTTTTTTATTAGATTTTTCTGGGGTTTAAATGTCTTATTTGAGAAAAAAGTGTTTCCATTTTCCAAGTGGAAATTGTTTATTTAATATTCTCATTGAACTTTGAGGATAAACATATACATTACATAATTTTTCATATTATTCACTAGATTAACCTATTTATTCGTTTTTATTTCCTTTACTTATATTTTTTGTGCTCATCATAAATTTTAAATTTATTTAATTCGTTTTAAGGATGGGAAAAAACAAGGAATATGTCAAGTTGAAATTTATGAACATTTCTCAGGAAACAAATCATGTTTTATTTATAATGATTTAGATTGTGGAAAGAAGGATACTAAATATATGTATACACTTTATAATTTAAGGGTTTGTTATGTAAGATTTACAAACTAATTTTGTAAAAATCTAAACCAAAAAATATATTGGGGAATGAAAGTAAATGAATTCTAGTTCAAAGTCACTAGAATATGTAATATTTATATCTTTTTCCCTATTGTTGGTATCATGGAAGGGATTATAAAACATGGGAAATTATGTTGTTTTCATGAGAGGTTATTATAATAGTTATAGATAACATCATTGTTGTATACGTTGAAGGTTGAATATATATTCAAATGTGTTGACACCCCCTTTTTTAAAGTTTTATCTAATGAGATTTGAATGTTATTAATATGATTTTGGGGAGGTTTTATTGGGTTTAATTATTTAAAAATATTATTCTTAAAAAAATTATTATTTCAGAATAATCACATTAATTTTAAGGTATTTGAATAGATAAAATTTAAGGTTAAAATATTATTTAATGATGACGTTATTAAGGATATTTTTCATGGTTGAAATATTATAGAATTTATATGTGAATTTTCATTACAAGCACCATATTAATTTTAATATTAATTTATTATTTTAATAATATTTTTATCTATATATTGAAGATAATATATGAGGATGGAGGAAAAAATGATCTCACACAACCTTTTAATGCCTTCTATATGATTTAATCATCACTATTATGGAAAAATATTTTTTATATGAGCTTGAAATATTTTTGAGCATCTAAATATCATGCAGGAAACTATTTGATATATACAACAAATTTTCATTTCTGAAAAATTTATATGGATCATGGTATATCCCTTACTTTATTTCAAAATCTTTACTCATCTACTTCAATCGCCAAGATAAATACAACCATAGATTTTCATATTTCTTTTCTAGAGATATGAACTACATGATAGAAGATAAAGGGGACATTAATAGCATAACATAAGACCCTAATGTCAAGATTTAAGGATTGAACTATTTTCTTATAATCTATTTATTAATCATGATTGAGTGATATTGATTAATTATAAGGACATATTTTATACAAGTTAATATAAAGACAAATCAGGGTTGATGGTTTAATAATGGAGTTGAGTGATATTTTTTAAATGATTTACTGAAATTGAAAAATTTTATTGTAGATTTTGTTTTCAATATTTGGAAATATAATTAGAGGAAATAGATACCTTTGAAAAGTGGTGTAGAAAAAAGGTAATAATTTTTTAGACAATAATTTAAAGGCATATGATAAATGGATAAATAATACTTTGGGATATTATGTTCTTGATGATAGATTATTTTATTTTATTTTTGTAAAAAATAGTTGTACAGAAAACCATAGAGGTTAAATAGAGATATTATTAAGGGTGTTCATTATATTTTTGGGAATATTTGTTTTATTATAGAGATAGTCATGATATTGAGGAGTGATTTAGTGATTAGGAGATTAATTTTATTTTGGAAGATGTTTAATATTTTGGGAACCTTATATGATTAAGATTAAAACAACACTATCATATTTTAATTGAAAATTATGGGTTAAATTATCATTTAGAGGTAAATATGATTTTTATATGACTTCATGGTGACTTTGGTAATTTGTGGAAATATTTACCATATATTGAAGATTATATTATTAGATCATATAAATTTTTTTCATGAGAAATTAATAGTGTTTGATGTTATCTTGGAAGAAAATGTGATCAAAACATTTTAATACTTATTTTTTAATCTTATCCAGAAATATTTTGTTGCATTTTATAATTAGTTATTTATCAAATGATCTAAGATAATCTTTTTTTATTGATGAGTTTTTGCTGATTAATGTTGTATTTATTTTTATAAATGATTATTTCTTTGTAGTTACGCTACCATTTTCTAAAAAGTTTGGTTTTGGTAATGTATAATGATAGGATAAATAAAGTGTTATCAAATTTTAGGATTATGTGATACGATATAAGTTGATTCAAGTGTTTCAAAAATGAAAAATTAATCACGAATACAGTTTATTTGGAGAAAGAGAGTATATTTTGGTAGAAACTGATTAAAGGATGAAAATATAATTTTCAAGTAAGTATATTTCTATATTATTTTAGTATTGATGATAATGGAATTCCTTAACTCTAGGAAAAGGTTCTTGAAATAAACATGTTATTTATTTACTTCCCTTATAATAAAATCAGTGGTCTTTTAACCCATCATAGATTTATGGTTATTTATGGTTAACTTTACTGTGACCATGTTATCTCTTACTCTATATCAGTCCTTGGTAGGTAGTTTTTTCTTAAAAATCCTTATTTTCACTTAAAAAATCTGTTCTTCTCTCTAGAAATCTAGTTATGTGTAATTCTAGTTAACCTTTATAATTCCCTTTTCTCTCTTTTCAAGTGGATGTTTTAATAACCCTATTTATGATGTGGGATTTCAAAAAAATTATTTTCATAAGTCAAACTCATAGTCTAATATCCCAATTTTAATTTGTGAGTATGTAATTTATTGAGGGGGGGGGGGGTAGAATGTAATATGCCGAGATTTTAAAAAAATGAAAACTATGTTCTCTAGTATATAAGATATGCAACTCCAAGCTTAAACGAACAATGAATTACTGTTATTTAAATGTATCCACTATAACCTAAATGTTAAATATGAATTAATGAATAGTATTAATAAAATTTTGAAATATATAATGTTCATAATCTTTAATAAATTATTTTCAAATAATCACCCAGTTTTTAGTAGTCATTTAATTCTAAAAAATATGCTTGTTTTTCAAAAATGGATTTTTATGATATTTATGACTGAGTATGATATTTAATTCATGAAAATTTTCAAAATTTTATTTGAATAAATTAGTATAAATTTTTAATTATTCATTTTAAATTTATCTTATTTATAATTTTTGATAACTTTCTAAAAATATTGATTTTTCAATAAATAATGAAAAATACATATTTTTAATTGAACCCTATATTATATTTCAAAGTATTTATAAAGTAAAATTCTACATAGGATTATTTTTAAAATTAAATTTAGTTAATTTTTAATTAAAATGATCATAATATGGTTTTTAATTTATTTTTATAGTTGAATTTAGTATAAATATTTTTATATTTTATAAGGACGATTTTCTGAAAAAACTATTTTTGTTGTGTCTTCCCGATTTAATTTTAAATTAAATTATACAACTCATGTGATTAAAATTTGGAAAAATTGATTTCATATATGGAAAAGGGGGTATTGTGTTTTAAATATAACACTTTTTTTTCAAAATCAATAGTAACCATAATAATTACTTTTACCATGATAAACTGTAAATCAGGTAATTATTGTTAAAAATAAAATGATAATGATTATAAAATGACCCTAACACTTGGTTTAATTTTATTTGACGAGTTAATTTCTTATATAATCATACAATATTTGGTTATATAGATTTTGTTTTGATATTTGGTTTAGATTATGTCTTTTATAATATTTTAATTCAAGAAAGTAAAAAACATCACACACTTATTTATAATAACTAAAATATTTTGAAACATCAGGATAAAAAAAAGATATGTTTGGTTATAAATATTATTATAAAATAGAATAGGTTTATCTTAATCATGGTAATTTATTTTTAATTTATAGTGAATAAATAATTAACCTTAATATTTAAACAATGTTGACATAGTAATTATTCAATTACTTGAAGAATCAAATAATGATGTTAAAAATATTAAAATAAATAAAATTTGGCATAAATAATGTGATAAAAAAATTTCCAAGATGAAAATAACATGTTATGTATATAATAAAATATTTTTTATTAATTTTTTCTCTTTTTTTGATGTTATTAAAAACAATTTAATAATTTTTTCTAAATATTGAAAAAAATAATATTTTATTAAATTACATAAATTCCTAAAAATAATAAATTTATCCACCATATTAGGATATATTTTATAACATCATCTATGGTCTACTTATGGGATATTCTTTGATTTATAGTTATTATCTTTACCCTCAGTGAGTAAATAACCTTGTTGTCAATGTACATTTAAATAAGGTTAACTAGGGGTTAAAACAAAAAGAAAGAGGTAAAAAATTTCAAAACATATTAAAATTTTTTTTTAAAATTTTTTTTATACCCATAATCATCCTATATTATTTATAAATAATTTTTGATTCATTTTTAGTTGAAAATTAATTTGTATAAATTTCATATTTGTTTGAATTCCAAAAGTGACCCTCCCCTCTCTAAAAAAGGGAACCGCTTATTCTCATTTATTCACACTTGAAAACTAATTTTAATCAGCCATAACCAAAAAATAATTATCTAGGATACCTAAAATCATTCTAGACTTATTGGTTCAGTTATAATTCCAATCTTAAAGGGCTTAAGGTGTTAATCAAATGAGACTTTCTAAAGAATATGTATAGTTTTTAAGCACTTGTTTTACTTTTATTTCTTCTTCCACCTCATTAAATTCATCCTTAAACATAAATATATATTTTAAAAATTATCTATCATATAATTATCTATTTTAGATTAATTTAACCACCTATATCCATATAATATTCCATCAAATGGGAAACAAAACCATCATTCATGTGTACGGTAGACTACCGCCTCGCGAATCGATGTAATTCATTTTCCATCACCAAATCTCCGGGATGGATTATAATGATATAAATAATGATTATATATTAAATTAATTTCATATTTATCATTATTAAATAATAATATATCATTTACCTACTTACCTTTCCATTCACTGAAAAATGATAACATCATTTATTCGTATGTGGACTACCACCTCTATAAAGTGATGTGATTCTTTTTTTAGCACCACATCACATAGATGATATATATATTTTTATATTTATTCATATAATATTATAATTATGATATTACTATTATTATTTTTTAATAAAATAGTACTTACCCTCTTTCCATTATTATCATTGAAAAATGGAAAATTTAAATATGCGTACGTACGACCCACAATCTCCATGATTGTAACATAGTTCATTTTAAATAAACATATTTAATGGTTGGATTTAAAAGTATAGTTTATGTATAAAAAAATTTAATTATTTCATAATTATTTTTTTGGATATGATGTAATAATGACCACTTTGACTATAGTAAAACCATTGTAGTCATTTCTTAATATGAGATGAATATTATCAAAATGCCCAATGAGAATCTAATTGATTAAATAATCGTATATAAGATGGTACTAAATGAAATAATAAAATAATAAAATTAATAAATATATTAAACATGTATAAAATTAATGTAATATTTTTAATCAGGAAGATAAATAACGTAAATGAAGTTTCAGACTCAAGGTATAGGAACTTTGCCTCAATTTACATTAATTAAGGTGTATTTTGATGTTATACACATATATTCATTAACAAAGTGTTTACACAACCACTTTGACATGTTATATCATGAATCTATATATTCTACTAATATTTATTATTTTTAATTTTATTATCTCATAGAGCTTATGGTTCACATGGTTCTAAAGAATTATGGGGCCTTTTTTATAAATAACCCTTTAAAGTTACTCTTTCAAATATTATTACAAAAGTGAAAAGGAATGTATTACATTATATGTACAACATGAATGGAAGTTATTATATTTATTATGACTCATTTAATTGAATTTTACTTTATAATTTAAAAAGGTTACTATCATATAAAATGGTTTCTTTATTAGGTGCACAGTTTTTGGATTTAAATAAATGATTTTATTTAGTTTTATTTCATCGGTTTTTAAAAAATATATATTAATGGAACGTTTTAATTTCATTACAAAAAAAATAATGTTCTATTTTAACATATATGGTGATAATGAACTTTCTCATCACAATAAATGTTATTTGGTATTTGGATTATTTGATAATATTTCATTTTTTCTTCAAAGAAAAACTCTCTTTCCCCTTTTCTAGGTAATCTGGGTTTAAAAATGTTGTTTTTTTTGAAGAAAATGGTATTTCTATATCTGAAAGTGAATTTCAATTGTGTTGAAAGGTATTTTTAAAAGGGTTTTATGATCAAAAACTGAATGAATAAAATTTCTTATTCATTATATATTAATTGAGCATTATATAAAAAATTATTGACCTAGAAACAGTTTATACAGGGGTTGATACCCATTTTATATCATGGCTGAGAATTATATAGATTATATTAATTTTTGATCCCTATTATACCTAATTAGTGATGTAGATATAGCTTATATAAAGGATTGAACCCCATTATAACATATGAAATATGGTTGAGCCTGATACAACTTATACAAATGTTGAACCCCATTATTATTCTACAATTCAAGGTGTAATGATTCTGTTCTCCGAAGTATTGTATCATAAGTCATATATATAGTTATTGAAATTGCATGGTTTTTTAAATGGATTAATTAATATAATGTTGTATGATTATAAAAAGGTTTTTATTTTCTTACAATGAGTTTTAATGGTTTTATTTGATAAAAAGTGTGTTTATTTTTTAGGTGGAGTTTTTTTATTTCATATTCTCAAAGAACATTAAATATAGACATATAACTTATTTGAGTTCTCATTTTTTCACTCGAATAAATGATTTATTCTTTTTTATGTACCTTAATGATTTTTTTATCATCATCCCATGTTTGGAAATTTTTTCACAAGGTTTAAGGATTGGTCATTAAAAGGAAGAAAATAAGTTGAAAGTCATGAATATTTTTCATTATAAAAATCATGTTTTATCTTTATAGTTTCATATTATGGTAAAAATTGAAACTATATAGAAGTGTACACCTATTAATTTATAGGATTATATGTAATATTTATTACACAATTACCTAAAATTATAAACCTAAAAAGATATTTGGGAATTTAGTAAAGTTTATTATAGTTTATGATTTCTATAATATGTAATGTTTAAGGCTGAGTCCTTACATCAAGAGTGCTATGGAGAGTGTATAATGTAACATATTTTGGTTCTTCATTTTCAAGAATTAATACCATTGCATTGAAAAGTTAATGTAATTTTCTTAACACCCTCTTGAAAATTTTCACATCATTAAGATCTTATCCATGTCCATGGATGTATTCTATAGAAATATTTGTTCAATAAAAAATGCATCGACCATCTCATTCAGGATCACTCTTAGATACATTTAATTTTTCCAAAAAACACATGAAATTACTTATTCAAATTTTAAATCAAATTTAATAATATTTAATGTTTTTACCATATATTATGAGAGTTTTTGAAAGACATAAACATGATGTAAATATCATTTTTAAAAGATATTCCTAAAGTATTATGTTCCTTGTTTTCTATATCCATCTCCTTATGATCCTTATCTGATAGGTATCTACTCATTATACTATCTGATATTCTATTCAAGGATTATATCTACACAATCATACCTAATGATAAAAAATAGTGTTGCATCCAGTTTTTCAATACCTAAAAATTATTACATTCCAAAATTTGTATTCCATTTTGATTGATAACTATATCCTTCACTTGTTAGAGAGAGAATTTTTTTTGTTAACCTTGATCTTTTATACCACTTGTTTTCCACAAATATGGTAAATACGCTAAGAGGTGTGGGGGTGAGTCATGGTATTATATATTTATTTTTGGTACCCTAACCAAAAATCATGTTTCCATTTAATTTGAATGTCAGTATAATCCTATTAGTTAATAATAAATAAAATAATAAATAACGTCGACATGAAATTTTAATTATCTCACCCAAATGGGATAATCCAAGGAGTATGCATGACACTGTGATAAAATAAGAAAAACACTAAGGTAGAAAACTTGTTTCAATTATGTTGTGGTCGTAATAAAATTATTGTTTTATAAAGTTTATGAGATGATATATCTCTTAGCTCAAATGATTTGGAAATTCACTACTCTTCTAAGAGTCATTTTCTTTGATATTATAAAAGAGGGAAAAATAACACCAATGATGGTTTATCTCTAAAATCCTATTTTTTACACATAAATAAATATGTAAATAATATTTTGAGAATATCCCATGGATCACATCTTTATTCTCCTATAAATTTTTATCAATTTTCTATAATTCCTCCTATAGATCTCGGTTTGTTTGTCTTTGTTGTGTAAGTTATCTCTTCTGAAGCTACTATAAGTAGTTTTTATAATATCCTTTGCAATAAAACCTTACTATAATTATTATAACTAATTATACATATAATAATACATTAATATCATTCCATGTGTGTGTTACAATTTAATGTGGTAATTAATTTCTAATAAACTTGATCCAACTCAAAGAAATATGAGACATTTTATTAATTTCACAATCTTGCTGTAACTGGAGAAATCCTTGACCTAAAAACCAAACCCTTCCCCATGGTGTAGTGAGACTCAAATTTAAAAGTCATATTACATGGTATCCCTTTTGTGTTGTGGTGTCTACTCAAATATAAGATCCAAATAAACTACTGATTATCTTCTATTTTAATATTCCCATGTTCTCTAAATGTTTTTTTCAAATTGCCTCAATCACTAAACTGGATGTGAATTTTTTATTTCCTATATAATTAGATCAAATAATTGATAAAAATTATTTTTTCATGAAATTAAAGAGTTCAATTGACAACTCAAATTTTTTAGAGCCACTAAAATTCATTTAATCACTATATACGGTGTAATAGACACATCACGATGTAGGGGTCCTAGAATAGAAACCAAAAATTTCAATAGATCCTTTACAGTGTAGAAAATACATCCACATAGAATACTTATTGTAACTCCCCGACCCCAGTTACCCAGAGTCGGTGCATTATTACATAACATTGGCATGATCACAAGAAATATCAAATCTCGAAAGACTGATTGGTTTAGTAGCCTTTGAAACACTAGATATATTCATATAGTTTTACACTACATCATAAAGTGGAAAACTACTAAAAAAACATATTGTCTCCATAGTCCACACTATTATCCCCTCATAATATCCCTACAGGTCATTCATAATTTACTTCTTCATATCCTGGGAAAAATAAAACATAGAAAAGTGGTGAGCTCAAATGCCCAGTAAGGATAACAATATAGCGAAACTTTCATAAATAAGAATAAACATTTAAGGCAGTGTATAACTAAAACAAAAGCCTTTTAAACATGAACTTAAACATAGTATGGAAAAAATAAAATGAAATAATTTCATTTACTTATTCACATGGATATTCTACTAATCGAACAATAACATGCAATATCAATAACCACTTTCATAATGATGGAATGCATAATGGCAGACTATCATAACCACATAGCCAAGGCCTCGTGCCAAGACGACAAATAGGATTTTGTCAAGGCCTTGTGCCAAGACACTAGTTTTTCTCATGAGACCTACCGATGCATCTAGGACCTATAGCGGGCTCCACCCGTCACATATTAAGTCCAATTCATTCCAATATGAAAAGGTTTAAACATAAAATAAACATTCATATTAAAATTAGCATGTGAAATGTAAATACTTCATCCATAAACTATGAATGGTATAAAAATAACACATCCACATTCAAACATATCACAAAACCTTCAATACAATACAAAAGTTTTGTATCATAATAAATCAATTTCAAATAAGCTTAAAATCCATCAAAGGATGTTGACATAGATGAAATCAAAATATTTTTAGAGAAATATCTCTTTCTATTTTGAAATAATTTAAGATTCATATATTTATAAAATAAAACATTTTCTTTGAAAATATTCTTATAATATTATAAGGTAATCTTCGACGATTTTATAATGGCGGAAAATAGCCGCACCCGCCGTATAAGTTAAAAAACATTCTTACCTTAATTCTGTCGAAAAGGTTAAAAAGAACCTTGTTTGGAAAACGATGGAAAGATTCCTTTATAAAACTCTTATAAAAAGTAAAACAAGGGTATAAATTACATTAAACCATATTATTGTAAATAGTAAAAATGTTTTGAAATACATTTTTAAGAAACATGAATGTGGATGATAAAGAGATCCCAGTAGATTATTACGTATAAACAACCTCGGATAATGAAGAGATTGCAAAATAAACCCTTACCTTGTACTTTTCCTAGTTTGGGGGTAGGTTAACCTCATTTATAATGGTGAAATAATTGTTATTAAATTATACAAGAATCATATACATTAATATGATATCACATATGATCTTCTAACATTGATTTGTTAATAATATCCTAGTATTATCGTTGTTTCGGGTGTTAACTTACTCGTTTTCTTTTATATGTTTTGTTACATAAGACATGTTTATAATGGATAAGTTGTATCTTATTCATATCCATAATGATATCAAGTCCTTAAACATTATTTTTAAATCATCAAATGATAATTATACTTTAATGGGTACAATGGAGAATGAATCTCATCGCATTCGTGGAGACGGTAGTCCGTACGTACGCACGAGCGACAATATCATTCTTTTGATATTAAAATAATATATAATTGGATGATATATCATATATACAGAATTATTATCAAGTTATATTTATTATTTACATGAATTATAAATCATTATTATACCCATCCAAATAATAATTTATTGAATAACAATTACACCATGACATGGAGACGGTAAGCCGTACGTACGCACGTATGGTGACATGTTATTCAAAGGATGGATAGAATACTGAATATGGTTGTACCATATTTATAATAACATCACAGTATATATAATATACTGGAGTTATTATTTTATAATGGTAATAACAATGGAAGAAGAAGTGGAAGAAGAAAGGAACTTGGAAAAGGGTGGTGAAATCATTACCTCTTCTTCGGGTTCTTCCTTTTGATTTGATCAAAAGGGATCTTAGGCTGGCTTTCTGACTAAAGGAAGTCCACTAGGATGAATTGAGGGAAGTTGAGATAATATTTGGGCAGATTTTGGCCGAACCAAAAGGCTTTGAAGGTGTTAATTAAAGAGAAGGGGGAGTGCCCTTTTATAAAAGGGGTGAGGGGCACCTTTGGAAAAGCTATAAATATTATTTTATAATAAATTAATATTCGGTTTATAATATCTATAAAGTGGATTATTTAAAATTTAAGGTGGTTATAGGTATAATAACACTCAATAAATATAATTTATACAGGTTTGGGTCATTATACTAACCTTATCTTTAAGTATTAACTCTTAGTTAATTAGTTTCACTTTTACAATGTCTCTTTGTATTTTTATATTATATGGTTAATAAACATACTATATACATCCAAGAGACCCCGAAGTGGTATATTAATGATACACCTATCATGATATAAGTCTTTTGGCCGAACCTTAGACTTTTAGGAATTTAATATCAATTAATAATATAATATTTGTTTTAAAAACTCTTTTATGTTAATTTTGACACTATTCAATAATTGATTTTTCTAAAAATCATAACAGAATGATTACTTCTAAAAAAGTTTATTAAATCATTACTAACATGTCATATTAATCTATAAAATTAGTTTAATTTATAAAAAGTCTAAAATTATATTTTTTTGGGTATCTACAATATCAATCATTTTAATTTTTCACTATTATGGTAATTACTGCATCACCATTATGTCATAAATAAATTAAATTATTTAATGTCTAAAAATTATAAATAAAATACAATTATGTATGAAATCCTGTTAGCTTTCTAATGAATATTTATATTTGAAACGCCAACATATATAACCCTGTGTAAAAATTGTTTTTCTAAAAGATATATTCTTGTGTCATTTTTGTATTCATTTTAACTTAATTAAAATAAAGTGTCCCTATCACTTACAAGTGGCACCATGGGGTCCAAAAATCGACCCAAAGATGCCCATGGTCGGACATGTATCAACCAATAAGGTTAGGACACGTTTTAGGGTAATTTTTTATTATTATAATATTATTTTTTAACCCTTATTTACCGGATTTACCCTTTAACCATGGTAAATAAAATATTTACCGAAGTAATTATTCAAAATGTCTAAAAATAAAAGCTACCTATTTACACAATTTGAACATCATGATTCCAAATATGGAATCCCTTTTTCCAAATTCAAGACACAAAAGTGGCAGAAATTTATTTAAAATTAATTCCCGCTGTCAAAACAAAAAACGTGTTTTTAAGATATAATAACTATCAAAATATTGATACTTGTTTATGTTTGGTTTAATTGTAAAATTATTTCCAATGACCGACATTGTATTAAATTTTAAAAATATATTCTAAATATACTTTAAAACCACTCAAATTCATAATTTATCACTATTAATTATTCTGATTAAAAAATTTGTTTTTTATTAAAATTTAGTAATTTTCACTATTCATCAAAATATTAAAGTTATCCGAAAAGTACCAAAATTTCACCTTAGGCTAAATTCGATACTCCGAATCCAAAACTGAAGTCCATTTTGAGAGATAAAATTTATAAAATTTCAAAAAGTAGGTATTACTATTCATAACGGCTAGTTTGATTGGTTGTGGTGTGTTTGAACTCGATGTTGCGTACAACACACACTATCGCATTATTCAAAGAGAAACGTACCGTAGAATCTTGGGGTGTTACACTTATATTATCAAAAAAATGGAAAATTATACAATCTTAAAAAAATACCATCATGGTGAAAGCTGAGGATTGTTGGGTGGACACCCTCAAAATAGCATAGTGAATGACCTCCACCCTGTGCATCCCACAACACAACCAAAACATTGGTAATATAGTTTTAATCCTCCATACATATTTTTGTTTAGATAATTATTAATCTCCATCAACCATGTTTTTTAATTTGTAAGTACCTTTGAGCATCTTCCATGTATATTTTACATGAAATTTTTAACAAACACAACCCAAACAAATACACTGATGGGATTTATTCAAAAAAATTACTAACAGGTCCCGCCACCCATCCAATCATGATAAAATAAACTTTAGATCACTACCTCATGAATTTGAAAAGGCCTAATTATAGAGAAAATTAACCATTTGATATACATATTAAAACATGGTACTTTCACTCACCTTATATGGGAATCAGGATGTGGTTATCACAATGTGACATGTGTTGGAAATAATGAAATGACTTAAAATTTCATTATATGAGGGAGGTTAGTCCTATGTTTCATACCTCCAGGATATAAGGATAACCTAGATCCAATTATCATCCATTCATCATAAACATAATTTATTTGCCTATTATTTATGCTCTGATACAATATAACATAACCCTCCACCCCTCTAATCATAATATTATTCATTTAGTTCATTACATCAAAGCTTTGGAAAAAGCCCCTTGATATGGGAGAGTACCCATATGATGTATATAGTATAATACTATACTCCCCCTCTACCTATGTGGAAATAATGATATTTTCTTCATTACATGACACATTTTGATCATTGTGTGACGTCCTGAAGTGTTAGCATTGTAGGGCGGTTGGTCCCATGTCATGAACCCCATTGAGTTTTGGACCTCCCCAGATCCAACAAAGGTGATTAATAGTTGGTATTGACATTTAAGAATCCCTTGTAGAAATTTTTTTTTTCATATCCCTACCTAGATTTATATGAGATCATTAAAATTCTAATTAATGATAAAAAACATTCAAAAAGGATTTTATATAATCCATTTTGGAACCATTTATGGAGAATAATTAGTTTATCACACATTACTCTAAGGAAATTTTTAAATAACTCATCCCTAGTTTTGTTTCTAATTATTATTTATTAATTAAGTAAAAACCAAAAAATACAACATAGATTTTGAGGAAATATTTATTTCATAACATACCAAATGAGATTATCTTAAGAGTTTGTTTAATCAACTCATTATAATATACTATGTGAATGTTTATAGACACTATGGAAGCATCATTATAGTGGCCAAAATGGAATTTCATTTTTTTCAACAGATAATATATGAATAAATTAATGAAAGAAAACATAAAATCTTATATGATAATATCTTAAACATTTAATTTATAATAAATTTATATTAATACTTATAAAAAAATATGATTATTCCTTTTTATCAATTCTAATTCCACTCTTGTTATTTCATTTTTACATTTGAGAATCACAACATGGAATCCTCTAGTTATATTCATATATGCTCTATGATTTTATGAATAGTTCTCTTTGTATTCCTAGTGCCAGTATTGATTAAACAACTACATCATGTTTCTCCCCATCAATCTCAATGATAGGATATAATTACTCTCTCTTATTGTCAAGAGGGAGGGAAGAGGATGTTATTCTTGGTATTGATAAAATTTCTTTTGTCTCACCATTATTCAAAATAATTTATATCCTCTAAAATGATATAAATCAAAATAAATACCTAAGGATAACATTTAAAAACTATAATAAGGCCCTTTATCAAATATTCCCTGTAATATATTACTAATATCTAATAATAATCATAATATTATTATTATATCACTTGAAATGAAAATATTTTAATATAATTTTTGAAATAAAAAAATTAGTATTTATCTAAAAGATATTAAATATAATATATCATTTTCACAAGGCCCTTAGATCATCCCATTAATCCCATTTGATATTTATCAAACACTGGATAACAAATTATTTATCAAAAAACTAAAATTTTAAATAAATAAATAAATACTACATTCACTAAAATTGTGATTAAATATGTATTTAACAAAAATTAAATTTAATAAACAATTGAATAAAAATTTATTTTAGAATTTACATAACTAAATAAATATCTATATCAATCCATTAACTATACTCATGAAGAAATATTTGTTTATTTATAACTATGTGAATAGTGAAATAGATATAATATTCAACTGAAATGTTATAAACTTGAATATACTATGATTAAATCTATTAACTTAATGATATATGCATAATTATTTTTCTATTTGTTGAGAATAATATTTATTTTTTATTAATATTCAATAGTATTTTATGAGATTCTAGACACAAAGTGTGTAACCCTTTAAACCTCTTTCTCAGTGGCCTTAGGTGAACTTACCTAATGTCCAAGAACAAAATTTATAAGAACATGAAGTCACTAATTGATAAATATGTTAATGTCACAATGAAAACAAACTTTCTATAAATTCAACTTTGTAATATAATCCATTGGTCTCAATATCTCATCAACATAGACATATACATGTTTCATCATCCTATATACTTGATATATCTTTCATTGACTCCTTAAAGAGCTGTCATGACCACCAATTTAATTATATAAATCAATTTTATTAAAATAACTATATATATTTTAAACCATTAGCTCAGAAAGGAAAAATAATTTCTCAAATTATTCAATTAATGTCATATCACTTATAACGCACCCAACACATGAAACCTCACAACGAGGATATATATTCATGATTATCATCTATATATCAATGTATGTTATTCATTATATAAATTAATAATAATTTTAATTATATAGACTAATATACACATATATAGATAGGAATATCCAATGATACATATAACATGTGGAATTTCAACTGGCCGGTCTATCCTCATAATATACCATCTTGAGGATTACCAAGTGAAAAAATTAAATGAATTCATTAAACAAATAATATTAGAAAATCACATATATCATGTTGGGTAGATGTTATCTAGGCCATAAGGCATATGCTCAATAATATTTTCATAGAATAATTAGATTACCATTATAGTGGGTAATAGTTATGAACCTTTAATGTGATAAATATACTAACCATATTATAAAATTAATGTTACATTAATGAAAAATCATCAGGTGAAAATAAATATACTTATATTTTAATAATCAAAAGTATAAATTCAGTTAGTTATAGGGTACCAAATAAAATAGTATCCTAGATTCAGTAGACCCAAATGTTAGAAACCTTTAGTCCACTAGTGTTCATATGGTATTTATGCTTTTGTTGAGATAAGTCTTTAATCAATGGGTCCATCACATTCTCTTCAATATCTATGTTTCTTATTATGAACTAACCCCTTTTAGAGAAATTCCTTTAAGATATGATACTTATAATATATATTATTTATCCATTGACGTGGTCTAAGGTCCTTGAATAAAACCACTGATAAGATAATTTCACAATACATAGTGATAAGATATTTATGGTTAGGCACCACATCAATCTTCTGAAAGAAGTTTTATATCTGTGTTGTTTCTTTAGATACATAAAAATCCACTATATATTCAAATGCTATTGTAGAATTGAAAAACATTGGCTTCTTATAATTTTTACTTCTTATTGATCCTCTATTAAGGTAAAACAGATATCCTCTAAGATTTAATATCATTTTGATATTTTTAGAAAAATAACCTTTTTTGATCCCTTGAAAACTAGTTTCTCATCTCCTCCTTAGACTAAGAATATATACTCTGTATACCCCAAGTACATCCGGATAGACTTTATATCCAACCAATATAGATCTCTCGAGTCTATTATATTTCTACATACCATTCTCAAGGCATAGACAACATAAGTCCTTGTAAATAGAATTACATACATGACATATCCAATAATAGATATTTATGGTATTTTACTCTCTCTCTCACACACAAAAAACTCACCTTCTACATCTAAGGACACATTTTCTTTAATATATGTATACCTTGTGACATTATAAAAAATCATAGTTGAGATTATTCTACATCTAATCTCATTAATATTTTTTCAATTTATGTAACTTGAATTAGTGAAAGAAACCACTTATATCTATCATGATGAATAGTTTGTCCTATAATGTTGACCGATTCACCTATGACTTTTGAGGAGATGAATTTTTGAACCACATATTAATTGACCATAGGACTATTATCTTGTTTACCATAAATGTTGTATCATCAAAATTTAATATTGGGAAAACTACCACACTCCCACTAAACATATTATAGATAAAGATATTATATTCATTATTTATGAAACCAAATTTCACTCTAAATTTATCAAAATCATTGTTCAGTGATATTGATGCTTAGTTTAACCAATAAATTTATCTCCATAACATGCTCAACTTATTGATATCTTTTAGTGTCATGAAATCTTTTAGTTGGGTCATATATACATCTACTATAAAGATTCCACTAAGGAAACTATTTCTACATTCACTTACAAAATATCAAAATCTTGGTAAGTTACTATGGAAAATATATTTCTGGTGTATTTTATCATAATGAATAAGTGAAAATATCTTTTCACAGTCTATGCATTGAAATTGATTTACCCCTTCATCAATAATTCATAAATTATAGGTATTAACTTTACCATCCACATCCAATTTTTCTTGAATACCCTTTTCATCCATTTATTATATGGACAATGATTTTACTGTCAAAACAAAAATTTTACCTCTATGATTAAGCATATAAAAAATCCTTGCTCTTCCTACAATGTTATGACACATGGATATAAATCTTCTAAAATAAGAGAAATATATAAGGAATAAATAAAATTAAATCCATGTTTCAATATATAATTTTTCGATAAAATAGAGAATGTATATTGTTACATTACCTTTACATCTTTCGAAATGCTTTATTTGGTCCATATATAAGATAATAAAATAATAATAATTATCTGTGCACTTCACTACAATTGGTTAACTAGCTCTTTTCATAACACCTAACCTAAAATTCCTCCATAGGGTCCTTGTGATGCCCTCATCGCACACACGCTCGCCAGAATCGCCATTCAGCATTCACCTTCCCTTCTCTTCATGCATCCATTTACATAGTAAATGGATACAGGAAGAGAAGAAAAATTGAATTGTGAATGGACATGTTGGGGAGGGTGTGTGGGATGAGCGCATCGGAGGGATGTCGTGCAAGAAGTTCAGGGTAGATTCTATGTTAAGAGGTAGTTTGAAAACATTAGTGAAGTGCACAGAGAGTCCTTATTTTTTTATTAACTTTGTGAGCGATGCACAGTGAATCCATATTTTGGATTCATTAATAAATGAAGGAAAATAGATATCATTATTCTTACAACACACTACATTATTAGAGATAAAATAAGAAAAGAAAAAAAAAAATAAACCCACACACAAGGCACAAAGAGCAATTTCCACAAAAATAGACATCTCCAAACAAACATGATTGAAAGAGGGGAATTAATTAATGAAAGGATAACAGTTTAAAGGTTCAAATTTAAAAAACTATTTGAACTAAAAAAGGATAATTTAATCAAAATTTTATTATGAAATATGAAGTTATAACTAAAAAAATGAAATTATGAACGTCTTAACCCCAACATGGGAGACAACAACTGAGCCAATGTGTTTATGATTCTTTTATAACAACTCATCCAAAAATTCTTCCTCCACAAATGTATCAAAACAGAGAATCTTGGTGAAGATTACTCACTCCTTGATCTCCAGATGAAGACCCACAATGAAAATAAAATCTTTAAACTAATCCTGCGACACCACCTATAGACAATAGGAAACAAACTATTTTAAGTGTTAAAGATAATCCTTCACCTTCTACTGACCTTAAAGGAAACTCATGATCTCTTCTCATTTATTCATCTTCACCTCCTCAGGTATAAAACCTCAGATAAATAGATACTTAAAATATTCCCATATCATCCCAAATTTCATCATTGGTGGGTAAAATAACTCCCATTCTTCTAAAGATGGACCCCTCAAGAAGACCTAGAACAACACAAACTCTAACTGTTCTATGAGTTTTAAACACTCTAAATACAATTCCAAATTCCTCAAGCCACTTCAGTGCTTGTAACAAACCTCAATTTACACAAAACATGGAAATAACATAAGAGAAAAAGAAACATGGAGTGACCCACTAGATACATTGGGGACCTTTCTTGGTGACATATTCTGAATAACAAAAAAATCATAAAATCATTTTCAGAATCAATATGAAACAGAATTGAATGAAATATCTCTGGGCAAAAAACTGGCTTAGAAGCCAGGAAACAAATTTAATCTAGGGATTGGGAGTACATATGAGGCCACTAAACCAAAAAAATTATTCAAGTCATCAAAATCTAGTAACATCCAAATAATTTGTTTTTAAAATCTTGATTTTTGGTTTTATTTAATTTTATCTACATTCTTTGTTCATAATTCTGGTTTATGAGTTTTCTGTGAAAATCAAGAAAAATATTTATTATTAAGGTTAAATTTAAAATAATCTTTTTCTAAGATTGGTAATAGAGTTATTGTGTGACCTTATTGGAAAAATTTTCATTTCGATTAGTTAAAATTTACTAAAGTCTATTACTGAAACCTAGAAATAAATTAGGACACCTATAGAGAAATAATATAATGTCTCAATGACCACTAGCATATATGAAATATTAATATTAAATGAATTCCCTTTATAATTATATCACATAATGAATGTTTCATACTTTTGATATCAACTTATATTATTGATTTATCTTTATTTGAATTTCTAATATCAATTCATCAATGAAATATGGGGGTTATGGATTCAATCAGATGGTTAAATTTCAAAAAATAGGGTAGAGATATAATCTTCCATAACATTAAAGAAAAAATATTTTAGATTTTGTAAATTATTATCTTATAATATATGAAAAACCCAATATATCTTAAACCACTGTGAAAATATGTTTCTACTATTTACATGAAAATGTCAGTTTATGATGATTATAATATACATCATTAATAAAATCCTATATATATATTTAAATTCACACATATATAGTTAGAAATACCTAATGACACATATAATAATACTAGGCCATGAGGTTTACTATTATTAAAAAAGATCAACAACCCCTAGCAGTAATCAAAAATCAAAATTACCACTATATACCTAATACTAGGCTATAGGATTCATGGAATATAGTTAATATTCTCGATGATTTCCTGAAATGATCTTCAGACATTGAGCATGGTCCTCCTTCAACTAGGAATACATGATGATATGATTCAGAAATATGGATAAAAAACTATCTAAATAAGGATGGAAGTCATATGGGAAAACAATGTGTTGATATCTTGATGTTGGTATCAAAAGGAAACTAGAGGATGTCCAAAGATCACAAAATATACACAACTAGTTACCTAGGAGGATTCGGCGGTGGTGACAATGATGGAGAAGGAGGAGGAGGTAGCGACAACAGTGGTATAAGAGAAGGTGGAGGTGGATGATTATGAGGATGAGTAGGAAATGATAGTGATGAAGGAGGAGGTGGAGGAGTCAACTATGGAGAAGGAGGAGGAGGAAGTCATGGAGGAGGAGGAGGAGGAGGAAGATGATGAGGAGTTGGATGTAGAGGGGGAGGAGGTTGTAATGGAATAAAAGGAGTCATTGGTGGATGGGGAGGAGGCAGCAGTGGTAGAGGAGGAGGAGGAGGAAGGGGTATCAAATGCATGAAATAGGGGGAGGAGGAGTCAGTAGAGGCTTCTGCAAAAGCTTGCGTCATACGAGAAGAGGAGAGTCATAGGTTTTATTTGTAAAAGTAGACATTTTATTAGTGCTATAAAAAAGCGCTGATATAGGTATATTTTATCATAACTAAAAAGGTTAGCGCTGATATAGATACCTTTGATCAGTTATTTTTAGTAATGATAAACATAGGCCTTTATCAGTGCTAAAAAATAACTATTAAAAAGATTCATTATTAGTGCTAGTTTGAAGCAGTGATTAAGGATACCTTTTATCAGCGCTAAATAAAATGTGCTGATAAAGGGTATCCTTTA
This sequence comes from Viscum album, assembly GCA_963277665.1. Taxonomy (NCBI): domain Eukaryota; kingdom Viridiplantae; phylum Streptophyta; class Magnoliopsida; order Santalales; family Viscaceae; genus Viscum; species Viscum album. The sequence continues at coordinate 2,099,469,832 of OY728130.1, read as the reverse complement.
TCAATTCTTTTATTTAGTGATGATAAAGGCACCCTTTATCAGCACTTATTTTATCAATGATAGGTATGGAATTTTTCATTGCATTCTTCTAGCACTATAAAATGTCAGTGCTATTAAAAACCAGTATTGTAGTAGTGAATACATCATATTCTTTGGTAAATGGAAAACCATATCTCTTTTTTTCATTAACCACTCTAGTTATATTATGTTGTACTTTTTTCATAAGAATAAATTATATAAATATGACTTATGTAATTTTTTCTAGTGCCAAATCTTGTTCATACTAAGAATAAATTTAATCAAAATCTAACACTCTCCTAGTATCACTTTTTGAGATGTGATAGTATTCAAGAAAGGTGTATTTTCTATTGAAAATGAACTTTTATATAATGGATTATATAGATAATATATTTTATTTTCATTATGATATCTTATAAATATTCACCTTATAAATTTTTATTTTATTTTTTTCTTGGATTAGCCTTAATAATTTACTAACATCCCCATACAAAAATGTGTGACAAAAAATATTTCTTACAAAATGACAACTCGTGTTGAATTATAATTACTTATTTAGCTGGAACTCAATTATGTATGTATAATTCAATATATAATTTTTATCATAAAATGATATTGAAATAAATAAATAAATCATCATTGATCTTACCATGCTTAAAAAATAGGGGTTCCCCTTTTTAATAAAATCCTTTAATTGTGGTGTATAAGCAGAAGTGACTTGATATTCTTTCCCAAACTCTTTTTGATAATCGATGAACTCTTGGTTAGGATACTATCTCATTTGTCGCAGAAAATATTTTTTTATCATTTTATTAGTATAAATATCTTCTTCATTCTTATATTCTATAAATTTATCAATGTAATCAATTTTATACCACATTAACTTGACATATCCATATCTACTAATGTCATTGGTAAAAGTTATTAAGTAAGAGTATCCACTTATAGCTTCATGTGAAACAAATATCACATACATCTATGTGAAATAATGGTATAATCCCTTCAGATCATTCACCTTTTACATTAAATTGTTTTGTGGTTATTTTCCCTTAAAAACATGCATGAAATATATCCAAGTATTATAGTTCCAAAGAATTTAAATATCCTTCTTTATATAATTTTTTTAAATTCTTATCATTTATAAGATAAATCAGATTATGTAACAATTAGATGTGATATGAGTAATGATAATTTGATCCATTATCGACATCTATGAATTTATTATCATATTATAGTATGTAGAAATTGTTATTTAAATTCTCCACCCATAACAAATGTTATTTATATGAAAATAGTAACTCTTATTTCCATAAATGAAGATAAATCTATCCATATCTAAAGTAGACACAAATATTATGTTTTTGTTCATAATGGGTTCATAATAAATATTATTTTAAAATAATAATTCAATTTTTTATCATTGTGAGGTGGTATTATCTTATATCCAGTATATCTAATCTTTTTCCCTTGATAGCTTGAATGTCCATGTCACCTCAAGTAAACATTTTAAATCTACATGGTTCTTGTATTTGTAAAAAACGTGAGAACCAAAAGATATACCTAATACCTGATTTATTGAAATCGAATGATTTCACTCAGTAGTTAATTTACATAAAGTTTCCCTTTTATTATTCACAAGGGAAATTTTCATCCTTTAGTGGCCTTTCTTTATACAAGAAAAACATTCTACATCTTTCTCATTAGCCTCTATCTATATCCTTATCTTCTTTTATGTGTAGTGTAAAGTTTCCATAAACATGGAATTATTCTTATAAATTTTTACATTTCCTTTCCTCTTTTTAACCACAATTATTGATGGTTTATTTGTGTTACATGACAATATCTTCTTTGAGAATAATACTGAAGATATCTAGGAGCATCTTATCTAAATTTTTTCATATTCAAATTCATAAGAAACTAAGAGAAAGTGAGATTAGTTGGAGGTTTATGCCCAATTCGTTAGGCTTATTGAAACCTATATTTTAAAAACATTACATATAGCTAATAATCACAATAATATGAGGTCTATCTGGAATTACATTTCTAATATTTCATATGAAGAGTTTTTAGATATTTCATACCTCTGTTATATTTTTTTCTCCAAATAGAGATCATGGTGATGAGAAATCATTATGTCTGCATCAATGAATTCATTTATCTTTTTAATATCACTAGTCATGGATAATGACATGAGTTATTGGGAATATAATTAATCATCCACTTGTTTCTAGAAGACATTTTCACCTACCAAGTTTCCCCTATAGAGGGTTCTGTAGAAATCGATGACTCGAGTTTATGAAACATCCTCTCCTAAAGTAGTATGATGTGTAGGCCCCTGTACCACTTTTAGAAATTATCTATAGTTTGGATATTATATTTAATCTAAATAGATCATGGGGATAATTTCATGGTTTAATGACTTTCAATTTTTCTATAGGAAATAAAATATTATTTTTAGTACTTTATCTTGATTACCACTTATGATGAAATAAATTAATTTTTTAGTCTCCCAATATTTTATTAAATCCCAACTTCCCTTACATATGGATTTAGAATATCCCAAATGAGACATCCCCAAAAATTTATGTAATTAATAAATTAATTATATATTAAAAAATAGGTATACAATAAAACTATGTGATTTTATTTAACCAAAATGAAATTTTATTACTTTGATTTGTATTTTTTTAATCTCAATTTTTAAATACATGAAAATATATTAAAATAATATAAATTAATTATACTTTTATGAAATATAGTTTCTTGACATGATATTTTATGATAAATAAATAAAATAAAAGTTAATATTAAATGTATCATATTTTGTTTAAAAGAAATCTAATATTATATTCAATATAGTTATGTTTATGAATTGGATTTACAACTATAAATTATTTTTAGAGTGTTTTAAAATTAGAAAGATGAATTTGAGAAATCATTGTTTTTAAATACTTAAGTAAATATAATGTTTTAAATAAACAAATGAACTTATTTAAGACCAAATTATTTTTAAATTATTATATATAAATATATATTACAATTTATAATTCCTTATGTCAATATTTTTATAAATATAATTTTATTCAAGAAATTTAATTTAATTATGGATATTAATTTACTAAATGATCAATTTTGACATTATTTGAATTTTCTATATTGTTAATTTATATGATATTCTTTATGAAATATAATATGAGTATTATATATAACTAAAAATATTTATTAAAATATGAAATAATAATTATAAAAAAATATAATTTTTATTTTCAATATAATATAAATATATTTGAAATCTATGAGTTATTATTAAATTAACATGGAATTATAATTTAATCAAAAAATAATTTTTATATTATAAGGATATTATATAAATTACTATTCGATTGAATTAATAAAAAATGAATATAAAATGAGAATCATGATAGAGTTTCTGGCGAGGAAGCCCATTTATGAGGAGAACCCAATGGAAGTCAGAGTTTTGTGTACGTTGGGTTCATCTCTAGGAGGTGTCGAATCTGAGTGTACCGATGTTGTATTTTTTTAAGTTAGATCTAGATCTGGTTTCGAGTCTGAAGGATATTTCATTTCAGATCAGAGTTGTGAGGAGGAAGGGAGAGCATTTTGAAACCAGGAGATTAGGGCTTTGAGTATCGCCGACCAGATCTTGACCACAAGAGGTGATTCAAACTCGATTTTGTGGAAAATGATGTTTGGTTTTTGAGATATTCTTCACGCTGTCTAGTTATCAAATTATGTGTTGTTTATTAAACTTTTTGGTATCAAAATATGATATTTTTAGATTTTTTTCGGTGTATTAATTCACTATTTTATCCTTATAATGTGATTTGTTTTTCTTCAGATGTCAATATATTCTTATTACCTATATTTTCTGAGTTTTCATCATAGAAATTTATCTTCTTCCCTTATATTAAATTACATTTATGTCATGTCACCATCAATTTCAATCAATCTATCTTACTTTAATATTCCTTGGTGTGTAACATGTTTTTTCACATCCTCATATTATTTTTCATAGATTATAATCCTAGTAAAAGACAGATTTCATTTATTTTTAATGTTTATATACACAAAATATAGTTTTGAATGTTATTTTTCAAATAGTTTCATTGATAACTATTTATTCCTTGACCCAAACGAATGTTTTCAAACATTGATTTTTCATTATGCTAACTTCTCATATCTTAGCATTCTCAAAAAGCGTAGGATTTAAACTGTACATTTTTCCTTGAGTTAGTTTATAAAGAAATATTTTTATAGTTTTGAGATGGCTATAAGAAGGATCATATTCCCTTTCTATTGTTGCACACATAAGTGAGAGACATGATAGTCTAGTGAGATAAATCTTTTTGAGAAAGGAAGAGGGAAAAGTTATGTTCTATTTATTTTCAATTAACATGAGGAGCCATGGTTGGGTTCCACTAAGAAGAAATCTTAAGGTTTCCTCCATTCATGCTATGGTAAGGGAAATTTATATCTGCTTGTTTATTTATTATTGATGGTAATTAATTAACTATGTTTTTATAAGGTAAGTATTATTTATTTATTTAATTTAGGTTATAATCTCTATTTTCTGTTTTTTCTTAAGGGAAATTATTTTGCGAGTGTTTTATTATTTGTTTCTTGAAATCAAAATCAAACATGTTTTGAACTTTCAAAATTTTTGATAATTTTTTAATAAAAGGCTATTTTGAATCTTTCAAATAGTCTTTTAATTAATTTTATCATTCAAAACAAATTTTAGAAGTATTGTATTATTACATGTGAGTGGTATATATATATATTTATCAAATTTTATGTTTTAATTTTATTTATTATTAATATTACCAAGGAATATATCTATTTATTTTCGTTTCATATAAACATGAATTTATTCTATTATTATGTGATATATGTATATATACTTGTATAATTTCCTTGTATATAACTATTTTAAATAAATTATGATTAAGAAAATATTATACAAAGTATGAATTTATTAAAGTAAGAATATCATAATTTTTTCATATAAAAGCATATATATATATATATATATATACGAACATTGAATAAACATTAAAAATTGGATTTTTGTGGGAATTGGGTGAAATTTTTATAAACATGTTATAATATTATCCACATGTTTCTAAAAAACTCACATGACATGTCATCGTGATATATTAAAATTAGGGACATCACATTTTTATATAAACATGTCCATGCATTTATGTATTACATAAACATTTGTTTCGTTTATAATAAGTTCATGTTTTAATTTAAATTTTAAGGTTAGTTCCAAAATTAATAGGTACAAGGGTATTAATGAAAGTGTTTTTATTTTAAATGTTTTCTTTAAATTTTATGTGTGGAAATAAATTGATTATTGTAATTATTTTGAAGAAGATAAAACGACTCATATGATCAACAAAGGTGTTTCGGGAAAGGAAGGAGGAATACATGGATATTCCATGAAAAGTCTAAGTGGTAGAAGTAATGGTTGTAAATAAACATGGAATAATGAAATGGAAGTTCATATAATTTTATACTTACTTATATATATATATAAGTATGAATGTGTAATTCAATACATTGACATGTTTTAAAATAAAAACTCTATTAGAAAACACATATTTATGTAATGCAAGCTTAAAATGTTTTCGAAAAAACCGATGCTTGTTTGTTGTAAAAATATAATGTCATTAGGGGGTAAAACCATCCTTTTCTATGTGGGTAGGACCAAGATAGCCTTCAATGATTCTAGGGGGCTTATAATTGTGTTTTGATTTCAGGATCTTACTAAATATTTTCCTAAGAAAATTACAAGATTTGTTTTAAAGCATTTTCCAAGTATATTTATTCTCAAAGAATTATAATATTTTGTAAATATATTTTATAAAGGTGTTTATAATTGTATTTATTTCCAATAAGTATTTATCAAAGGTTTTAAAACTGCTTACCGGCCATATGAATGCTCAAAAAAAAAATTTAAAACAAATTTTTAGAAGTAACTTAGAAGATTAAATGTTCATGTAATCACTTTTGAAGTCAACACACAAGAAAGTGTAGTAGGTGTTTGTTTCTTCATTTTTCAACTCTTATAAATGTAAGGTATTGCCTAATCCTCCAAAACCATGACCGGTAAAATATCCTCGATTTTAATAAGTGTTGTGTAATTTTTTAGTTAATTTTATAAAAACAATTACATAGCATTTTCTAGCATTGAGTCCGGAAGAGCATGCCCAAGATGTTATAATTGGTATCAAAGGAATGGTCCAAAAAAATTTAGATATTATATGATGTGTTTTGAGGGAAAAAATCTACATGATAAAATTTTCTTTATAAAGTTAAGTCCCCTTTATAAATTTTTTAATTTTGAAGATGGAAATTCATAATTTTTCTTAAATCCGACATACAAATTGTGAGATCCCAATTCATTTAAAGGGGGAAAATGTGATATCCTAGAAATTTTAAGTAATTAATTAATTAATTATATATTAAAAAATAATTACATGAAATAAAACTATGTGATTTCATTTAATCAAAATGAAATTTTATTAATTTGATTTGTATTATTTTTCAAAATGTTAGTTTTTAAATACATGATGACTTATTAAAGTAATATAAATTAATTATACTTCAATGAAATAAAGTATATTGAGTTTATATTTTCTGATATAAAAAGATACTCAAATTTAATATTAAATGTAACATCTTTTTTTAAGCGAAACATAATATTATTTTTAATATAGTATATATTTAAGAATTGGTTTTATAACTATAAATTATGTTTAGAATGTTTTTAAACTAAAATGATTTATTTGATAAATCATTTTTTTTAAATATGTAAGTAAATCTAATGTTTTAAAAAAATGAACTTATTTAAGACCAATTTATTTGGATGTTATTGTATATACATATATATATATATATATTAAAATTTATGATTCATTAGGGTAGTATTTATATAAATACAATTTTATTAATGAAATTTCATTTAATTAATGATATTAATTTACTAAATAAAGTATAATGATATTATATTAATTTTTAATATTATTAATTAATATGAAATTCTGTATGAAATTTAATATAACTAATATATAGAATTAAAAATATATATTAAAATATGAAATAATAATTATAAGAAAATTATTATTATATATATATATATATATATTTGAAATTTTAAGAGTTATAATTAAACAAACTTGAAATTATACTTATAATCAAATAATACTTTTTATACTATAATGATATTATATATATTAATATCTGATTGAATTAATAAAAAAATGAAGCTCAGATGAGAATTGGGACAGGTTTTCCACTAGGGAAGCCCATACAAGAGACAAATCCAGGGGAAGTAGGGGTTTCGTTTTTTTTTTGAGCTCAACTCTGGGAGGTTTCAAATTTGAGCATAACATTGCTAGATTTTTCAAAGCCAGATCTAGATCTGGTTTCGAGTCTGAAAGAAATCACACATCAGATCAGAGTTGCGAGGTGGAAGGCCGAGCATTGTGAAATCAGGAATATAGGGCTTTGAGCATCATCAAATGGATCTTGACCAAAAAATGTGATTCAAACTTGATTTTGGGTAAAATGATGTTTGGTTTTCGAGAACTTCTTCGTGATGTCCCGTTATGAAAGTATGTGTTGTTTATTCAAATTTTTAGTATCAAAAAATATTCTTTTTAGATTCATTTTTGGCATATTATCTTACTATTTCATCGTTATCCATTAGGTTTTCTTCTCTAGTTGTCAATAGATTACTATTACTAGTATTTTTATGGATTTTCTTCATAGTAATTTATCTTCCATACTTCTCTTGAATTATATTTTGGTCATATTTATTTTAATTTTAATCAATATTTCTTAATTTAATCTACCTTAGTGCTTACCGAGTTTGTTCACATTCTCACATTATTTTTCGTGGATTAGAATCCTTTTAAAAGACAAATTTCATTTATTGTTCATGTTTACATTCACAGAATTCAGCTTTATATATCATTTTCCAAAATTTTCATGGGTAACAATTTTCCCTGTGACTCAAATGTTTTTATTCAAACATTGATTATTCATTAAAATAACTTTTGATATCTCAAATTTCTCAAAAATCATAGGATTTAAACCCCACAATTTTTCACAGTATAGTTTATAAAAAAAAATTGGTATAGCTTTGATATGGCTATATAATGTCTCATATTTCTATTCTTTTACTGCACACATTAGTGACAGAGATGAAAGGCTTGTGGGAGAAATCTTTTCGGGTTAGGAAGTGGGTGAATCCCATTTCAATTTCTTTTTTGTGAGCATGATGAGCCGTATTTGGGTTCTTCCAAGTAGAAATCTTAGGGTTTCCCTTGCTCATGTTTTTGGTAAGTGAAATTTATATCTACTTGTTAATTTATTATTGATTTAAATTGATTAATTATGATTTTGTAAGGAAGGTTTTATTTATTTATTTAATTCAGATATATAATCTCAATTATCTGGTTTTTCTTAAGGGGAAATTATTTTTGGAAGAATTTGATTGTTGGTTTCTTGAAATGAAAATCAAACATGTTTTGAAGTTTCGAAAATTTTGATAAGTCTTTTATAAGAAGCTATTTATAATCTTTTAGACAGTATTTTTAATATTTTAATAATTCAAAACATATTTCAGAAGGATCATATTATTACATGTGATAGGTATATATATATATATATATATATATATATATCAAATTTTATGTTTTAATTTGATTTCATGTTAATGCTGCCACAGAATATTTCTGTTTATCGATGTCTCATATAATCATGAATTTATTTTGTTATTATGTGATATATATATATACACAAAACACACATATACATACATGTATAATTTCCAAGTATATAAATTTTTTAAATAAATTATTATTAAAAAATATTATTCAATGTATGAATTTAGAAAAGTAAGAATATAATATTGTTTTCATATACAAGCATATATATGTGTGTATATATATATATAAATGAACATTGAATAAACTTTACAAAAAATGATTTTTTTTGGGAATTAGATGAAATATTTATAGACATGTTATATTTTGTCGCCATGTTTCTAAAAAAACAAACATGACATGTCATTTTAATATATTAAAATTAGGTATGTCTCATCTGCATATAAATCTGACTATGTGTTTATGAATTACATAGACATCCATTCATTTATAATAAGTTTAGGTTTTAATTTAAATTTCAAGGTTCATTCCAAAATTAATAGGTACATGGGTATTATTGAATTTTTTTTCTAAAATTTTCCATTAAAATTTTATGTGTGTAACTAAATTACTTATTATGATTAATTTAAGAAGATCAAACCACTCATATGAGTGAAAAAGGTGACTCATGAAATGATGGATGAATACATGGATGATCCATGCAAAGTTTATGTGGTTGAAGTAATGGTTGTAACCAAACATGAAATGATGAAATAAAAGTTTATATATTTATACACCTACTTATATATATATATAAGTATAGATGCATAATTTAATACATTGATATGTTTTAAAATAAAAAACTCTAGTGGAAAATGCATATATATATATAAATCAAGTTTACAATATTTTTGAAAAACCTGGTGCTTATTCGTTGTAAAAATAGACGGTCATTAGGGAGTGAACCCATACTTTTCTATGTGGGTAGGCCAAAGATAGCCTTCAATGATTCATGTGGTCTTAGAATAGTGTTTTGTTTTCAAGAGATTGCTTAATATTTTTCAAAGAAAATCGCTGTTTTGGTTTTATAGCATTTTGAAAGTATATTTATTCTCAAAGAATTATAATATTTTGTAATGATATTTTACACATGTATTTTTAATTTTATTTATAGTTTGAAAATTATTTATCAAAGGTTTCAAATACAATTACTAGGAAAATGAATTCTTACACCTTTGGTTTAAAATTATTTTTCCCAGGTACCTTAGAAGATTAAATAGTGATGTCATCACTTTTGAAGTTAGCACGCACAAAAGCATAGTAGGCATTTAATTCTTTAATTTTCAACTCTAATAAATACAAGGTGTTGTTTAATCCTTAAAAAACTAGCCTGGTAAAATAACCTCAATTTTTATAAGTGTTGTCTAATTTTTTAGTTTCTTTTATATAAAAAATTACACATCATTTTCATGCACTGAGTCTAGAAGAGTGGGATCATGTTGTAATACCAAATAATTTATATTCTAGTGTATAAGTTACATATTCCACTTGTAATTACCTTATATTTTTATATAAAAATTAATTGATGAATTTTAACTAGGATTTACATTCTAGCTGTATTAACTCCTAATTCCAAGATCTATTGAGTGGACCCCAAGACATGAAATCATGAAATTTGATTTATCCTATATATTCCTCCAAATTATATTAAGTATACATTTTCTGTTAAACTTAAATACAATTTGGTTAATTCCACCTATTATCTTTGTTAATAATTTCCAACAATTGAAAAATTTACCTAACCTATCTAACAAAAAAATGGTCATATATTAACTCAAAATATGGAAGATGAATTTTATCTTAACATTTGGTTTGATTTATTTTTTTATTGTGCATAAATAGTCTTTATTTTATTTTTCACATTCTTATTAATATTATGTGGATGTTATATAATTATTTGTTCACAACTAAAAAAATAATTGACACGTAGTAATTTTTTTATTTCATCTTTGGATGGATTTTATTTTATTTTATTCATATGATCATCATTAATCATTAAATAACTCATGAATTAAATAATTAAAATAATAATAATGAAATGTACAAATAAAATAAATATGTGGTATGATTATAATATTTTAATATACTGGTTGGTTTATCAAGTGAAGATAAATGAACCTTGACCCTATATGAAGTAACGCCTTGAGTCCACACCTTGGCTCATGTTGTAGTATTCCACTATTTACCTATGTATTTACATGGGTTCTTTTACCTTAGTTTTGGTCTTAAACTGCATCCTCTCACTAGGAGCTGCATCCTTTATATTTTCCTACTCACTCATAGTCAAGGGGGTACGAGAGAGTTAATGGTTACATTTAATAAAACTCATACAGGAATGGCCATATATAATAAATAAATAAGGGATGATACAATTATAATCATATTTAATTTATTAATAAATTTGTCCAAAAATATATTAAATAAATAATTAAATTAAACGAACCCAACACACACACGCAATTTAGTCAAACACAAGAACAGTCACAATATATAATGATTACATATTTAAACTTACGAGAATTAATTTTAATTTATTCAAATTATTCATATCAATATTCAAAATTTTATAAATTAATCAAATAATTAAAAGATTAATTCTTTAGTGTAATAATATATCCAAATATTTCATTATATTCACAGCCTATATTATTTTAACTAAACTATTTTTTTTATTTTTATTTAAAAGTATTTAGTACATTATGTGTACTGATGGGGCCACATGGCATGTTCCCTCAGGTCCTATTTAAATCCATTTCTACAATTTTACATATACAATACATATACTTGAGGAAAAAAGATCTCTACCCTTACACATCAGATTAAATAAATTTCTAGCATTCAATTATTACATGATTTGTTCTGTAACTTAACATAACATGTGGATTAAGCGGTATATAGTCAATGTGCAATGTTAATATGCATAACATGTACACCAAATAAAAATTCATGATATAAATGACTTATATTTTTTAAGGTCATGTTGTGCGGTCTATGTGGTGTGTATAAGCAAAAAATGCTATAAAAAATCATGATTTTTAATTTTGGAAATTCAATTAAATTTCATTATGTGAAATATTTTTTCAAATAAATTTATTATTTTCTATATTTATTTTTACAACAAAAATCGATTTTATCTTTCATTACATGAAAATATGAGTTTGGATTTTGATACATGAAACATCGAGTTTAGCTTACGTAAAATGAAACACAATGTTTAAACAAAAAATGACATATAATTAAAATTTTATAATTTAATATGATAGTTATAACCAAGATATTGGAATGGTTGGTATTAATTAGATTAACTAAATCATGAAAATATGTTATTTAAAAATTTATATAAAATAAATTCTTTGGTGGATAATTAATTATAAATTAAAATAAGAACCATTTGATAATAAGTGAAATTTTTTCAGAAATGTTATTTTAATACACACAAATGTGTTTTAAATAAATAAATTGGTAAACTAAATTTCTTAAAATTATAGTAATTATATTTATATATTATATATTTGATATAATATTTAACATTCATCTATGGTGTTTACTGGTATGTGATAAAGTAAATATAATTTTATGCTTAAAACTGTACTTTTTTAAAAACACTTTTTTTTCATTTTACACTCTTATTTTTAAAAATTAATGTTTGATTACTTTCGAAAAATATTTGGGAAAATAAAATTTTTTTAAAAAATAATTTTTAATATTATCTTGGAGTTTTCTTCTTGGAATATTTTTGAGAAGGCAAATTTTTTAGTGAATAGTGAAAAATATTGGGTTTTATTAAAATATTGTCTTTTCATTCAAGACATTTACAAGATAAATTTTATTTTATGATTGTTTTAAATGTATAATTAGTTTAAATATATATCTATTAATCTAATTTTGGTCATTTTAATCTATTTAACATTTATTTATTATATAAATATTATTTATAATTTTGAACATTTTCACTTTGAAAAACCACTTTCTCGCTGTGTTTGTATGTTTAATTTTAAATTAAATATTGACACTTATATAAATAGAATTTATATAAATGAATAAAATATTTGTAAAAATCATAATTTATATTTTATAATAATTTAAGATAATTTTTTGACCATTATGAATATTAAATTAACTAAAAATTAATTACTATGCCTAAGGTAAAAATGGGTTCATCAGGGGTTAAACAAAAAAAGATAAGAGTTAAAAATGAAACAAAAAATTTACAACACCAATTTATTGGATTTATTTTGACTATATATCTTCTCTTTATTATAATTCACTATTCTTTGGCCTTTTTTCAAGAGAAAAATGTATATACACCTTTTTCTTTTAAAAAATTACAAGTATACCACTCACCTCACTTATAAAAGGTCATCCCATGTCCCCTCCTATTCACACACCCAAACCCATTTGATTCCAAAAATACCTACCTAAATCACTTACATACTTCCCTATTATAATACTATAATTTTTATTTTTTCACCAAGTCTACCTATGATGTATTTTTTGGAAAACCAATTGATGTTTCCCAAAGAAGAGGTTGAGTCCCTAACCAAGTGTTTTATTTTATTTCTTCCTCCACCTCCCTAAATTATTATTAAACTATGATGATATTATAAAAAAAGGTTATTAAATATAATTATCTTTTTTATGTTCATTTGAAATAACCATCTCCACTTCTATCAAATAGTACACAAAATCATCATTCATGTGTATGGGGGACTAGTGCCTCATGAACTGATATTATTTGTATTCAACCTGCACCTCTCACATATTGATATAATGATGGATTTAATGTTTTAAAATGATATTTATTATAATATTAAACTTTTTTATTTATAATAAAACATAAAAGTTTTTAACTCTTAACCCTTTGTAAAATAATAACGTCGTTCATGTGTACGAAGGACTACCGCCTCGCAAACCGATGTGAGGGTTTTTTATTTCTATTTTAATCAAATGGTAATAATGATAGATTAAATTGATATACATTATATTTGTAATATAATTATACTTATGTAAATTTGATACCACATATACCTTATTACTTTCAATTCAATGAGGTATAGGATAACATCATTCATGTGTATGTCGGACTACTACCTCACGAAGAAATGTGATTCGCTCTTCACTAACACTTTGCATGGAAGGTAATTATTGTATATTTAATGAATATATATGATATATATGGAATTAAAATGATTATTTAATGTTTAAATTGTATTTACCCTTCTTTAATTTCAATCTATGATAAAATATAAATATTTTTCATGTGTATGAATGACCTACCATATCTATAAATGGTGTATTTTTATTTTTATATCTCAAAGTTTTATGGATTACTAAAAATAAATATTGTAATAATCCCAAACCTAGTATCCTAGAGTTATGGACATATTTTTATAGTTTTATAAATATACGAAGGGTAAAATCCCTAAGGATATATCATTTTAGCAGTTTTAGAGAATTAGATACATATGTGATACCAATTTTACAAAGGGGTATAAAATAAAATGAATAGAAAAGGGAAAGACTTGGAATCCGTGAACTCAATACGGGAATTATTATTTATATCCTAAGGAAAGGAAAAAAACAAGGGTGATATCAATTAATCAGTAAGGGTTCAGTGTAAGAGAATATATCATGAGTAGATAAAGCACACTCAATAGGGCAAGGTAAATAACTAAGAACAGATTCCATTTAATCAATAAACATCGAATAAAATGCCTCCAAAGATAATATCATTGATAAAATATCATGGATAACAATAAAAACTTCAATATAAATGAAGGAAATACTTAATTATTATAAATAATTTCTAATAAACATGATAAATTTACCATCAATACATTTCACAAGTTGGTTTAAAAATACAAGGTTCAAAATCATCTACTTTAGCCAACTGGTTTAAAACTACTAGCTATAAACTCATTTGGTTTTTCGAATTGATATATCTAAGAAAACTATATATGTATAGCGGTTCTATCTATATCCAATCCCCGTATATAACTACATTTCAAAATAATTCCTTATATTTTGAATAATCAATTTAATTCACCAATATTATGACTTATCAACAATTCAATTTCAATAAAAAACAACGATTTTTCTATATTTCCTTGGTTAATAAAATAAATTTCAATGTAAACACCATAATTAATAATGGAATATCATTTAAAAAATAAAAATATACATCAAGAAATAATTTTTATATTAAAGAGAAAATTAATTTCTAATGATTTTTTTTACGAGAAAGTAACTTATTCAAGGGAAATCTTATTATCACAAAGTAAAGTGAGATTGAACAATAAATTTTACCCCTTGGTAATTTTCATGTCAAATACCATTGGATGAAATAATTGAAAGTAAAACTAAAAATACCATTAATTATGAATTATTCATGATAATAGATTTCAAAGGGGTAGAATATACACTATAGAAAAGTGAATTGGTGCATAATAAAAAAAATAAGTCTTAATTGAATATAATTTTAGATAAAAACCATTACCCAATGATTCCTTTTGGATGAACATGAGTTAACCCCCTTTATAGTAGTTTTAAACATATAATTAACTTATAACAGAACTATATTAATATTTATAATATCATATATTATTATTTTATAACATTTTATCTCTCATTGGTTAATTGTCATTCATTATTTTAATTGTTTAGGGTTTCAATAACCTTTTTTTCTAATTCGTTACTTGTCCAGAAAGTTTTGGTTCTTATGAATACTATATATTTTCATCATATAAAGAATAATAAGCATGATATAATTATTATATTTATATATAAATTTTAATTTTAATTATGATAAAGAAATATTGTTTTAAGAATTGATGTATGTTAAGTTCATGGAAATAGTAGGCTATACACACACTTGAGTAACATTTCCATTTTTCGATTATCATCAAGGGAAATAGGTAAGTACTATTTCATATTTTCATGGTGATAATAAAATCATAAATACCATATTTATATTTCAATATACCAATATATATCATCCATGCAGCATGGTGATGAAAGTAGAGTCATATCACATCATGAAGGCGGTAATCCGCACGCACATGAACGATGTTATCATATTTTAGTGAGTGAAAATGTAAAAATAAAACATTATGTATTATATTTTTAGAATTATAAATTTGTATTTAATATTATAAAAATTTTATGTATATTACATAAATCAATTTAATTTATCCTTATCAATTTTCATGTAAAGCATTCGTGAAAAAAAATAACATCGCTTCGCATGGCAATAGTTCACCGTATACACGAGTGAAGTTTTCATATCTTCTACATAATGTAAAGTAAAAAAATTAATATACGATATAATGACTTCATATAAATATTTATTTTATAAATATCATATATATAGTTTATATCGATCATCCTACCTAGCAATGTAATGTGGTATTAGAAAAACGAATGACGTCTGTTCGAGAGATGCTATTCTTCTATACCCATGAATGATCATTTTGTAACCAATTTAATAGACATGAAGATGGTTGTATTTCATGACCTAAATATAAAAACATTTTATTATATAGAAATCACTAATTCTATTACATTTTCATGGTTTAATAATAATTTAAGGAGGTATGGGAGGAAATAAAATAGAAACACTCATTGAAGAATATTACCACTTCTTTAGGTAACCTCCATAGGTCTGAACCAAATCCCTTATTAGTATAAATTTATGACCAAAATAATTCTTCTAGGATGAGGCAATGGAATTCTGGAAGTTATTTGGGTAATAATTTCCAAAAAAAAGGTCTTAATGTGTGAATAATAGTGGAGAGGGGTTGGCCGTTTATAAGTGTGGTTAGTGGCGCACTTGTAATTTTTTGAAATATAAAGGTGTATCCATGTTTTCTACATACCAAAAGAGTAAAAAATAGTTTATTTACGAGACTTATATATTATAGGGTTGAAATATGGCAATACAACATATTTAGAAAAGTTTTTATGCCTTTTTAACAATTTTTCTTTTTAGTTTAACCCCAAGCAAGTCCATTTTTACCTTAACCGTGGTAAATATTTTTTATTGTTTAGACTATTAAGTTTATTTAAAAATTAATTTGACCTTATTAGATAATATAAATTAGTCAGATTCCAAATATTTAATCCATTTCTTAAAATTTCATTAACAAAAGTGGAAAAAGTTACTTTCAAATTAATCAGACAAATTCGATGAGAAAATAAGTTATAAAAGAGAAAATGTTGAAAAAATTTCAATTTTTCAAACCAAAATTATAAATGAAAATGATTCTAATGAAATAAATTTTATGAATTATAATTTAATATAAAAAATATTACTTTAAAACCAATCTATAATATAATTTAACATTATGAATAACTTAAATAAAAAGGGAATTTTCAATTAAAAGACTATATTTTTTCCTGGTCACTAAATAGTTATGTTTTCAAAAAATTATAAAAAAAACCAAAGTTAATTTTGAAATATAAATTTTATAAATTAATTTTATTTATTAAAATAAATTTTCTAGATTTGGAAAAAAATAATCTTAAATTATTGGTACAATGCACATCTAATCCGACATTCAGGGAAATACATTTTTTAGAAAACATTTTTTTCTCAATAAAATGGTTATTATTTTATTTTAATCAATATATTACAATTTAATTAATTTTAAAAATGTGTGAAACATAATTTTTTAATAATTAAGTTATTGATATTCATAATCACCATCTTAACGCCTATGATATAATAGTCATGTTTAAATAATAATAGTTCAATAGAGTATTGTGTTTGGTTCAAACTTGATGTTGTGTGCATTGTAAGCTATTAAAGTGGTTGGATTTATTTATAGATAAATATATCATAAAGTATTGGGATTTAATATTATCTTATATTATTGGTGTTTCATGACATACATGATATCGAACATGATGTTTCTCTTTTAAAATATCAGGGTGTTACATTATACCCCCTAAAATAAATTACATCCTCATAATTTAATATTTTTTGGTTAATATAGTGTTTGAAATTTGAAAATAACTTTTTTGAAAACCCATATCATAAAAATAATAAAACATCATCTTCATAAGGGAGGAAGACAAGTATGAAGGTCATAAATAATAACAGAAACTAGGATTCTAAATAGAAAAAAATTAATGGGAGGTGAAAACATTGATAAATAAGAGAAAAATAACACCCAAATACTAATAGAGAGTGATAGAGAACATGGTTAAGATAATTTAAATACCAAAAATAAATAAAATTTATGTGGGAAAAATGATATTTATATCATCAAAAAATATAATAATGAGATAATTTTTCTCTTTTAAGAACCTTTTTTTATATTTATTAAATATTTTCACTCTCTATGAATATATGGAAATATACTTGAAATATTTTTATTTCATCAAAAAAATTACATCCTTTGGTTTTGATTCATTCAATTTCTACTTCATCTATTTCTCCAAGAAATTAATATCAAAAAATCATTTTTACACATGCTGGATTGAAATTAGATTTTAACGGATGGTTAGATCTATAAAATAGTAATAATTTATTCCTTATGTATTTACTAAAATAAAAATGGTTATAATAATTTTTCCAATAACACCGAAACATAAAATTAATCCCTTCCATAAATAGTTGACCTTAATGACTATCCAAAATATATTTGACCATATTTAGAAAGAAGTTCACTAAGTTAGTAGTATATTCCCCATACAATATGATGTGGATATTCATATCACATTCTGAATGTGTGAATACCTTGATCACTATAAAAATATAATAAAAACATGAATGCTTCAAAACCAAATCTCAGGTTGTTGAATATATTCCATAAATCCAAACATGTAGTAAACTGAAAAAAAGATTACATAAACCATCAAATCACTGACCAATTTTCTAGTCACTGATACTATCATATAAACATATCATTTTCATTATTATCTCATCATAGAGAAAATATTAAGGGTTATATACACTTAATCATGTGTTTTAAAAAAAGTTAAACTTTCCACTGAATCACTTTTCTTGGTACCATTCTACATATGCTTTCGAATCCTTTGTTAAATAGTACTATAGTAAAATCTTTATAGGTTTCATGTTTTTGATAATTATAATATCATAAAAAATACATTAAAAATATATTTCATGGATCCAAACAAACAATAAAATTAATAATTCCACTTTGGATATGTCAATATAATAATATTTAGCTTTATCCCTTAGCTTTTCCAGAGGTATATTAGTGCCCCATCTCATTGAAGTGGAATCATTTCACATTTAAAATTTACTTCATTCACTTGAAACCACGAGCATAGTTTCACTTATCTCTAAATTTTTATCAAAATCCAATTTTCATCAAGAAGGTTCCAGGTTGTTGTTTTTCCACAATTATTACATATCGAAATATACTCCTTTCTCTCTTTCCCTTTGTCTATTTCTTTATTTCCATCCTCTTCTTTTGTTGCTTCATTTTTAAGCCATAAGTATTGTATAATTATTTATCTATCTTGATAGAACATAAAACAATTTCATTATATGATTAAAAATTTTGAGATAACAGAACCCTTCATAGACTTGTCTAAATCCAATAAGAAAGATCAATCTTTCACTCTATGTTATGTAAGTAATATTTAGAATACATATCTAACCTTGTAATGGTATATTCATACTTTAGAACAGTTCATTATTTATTTTTGTCTTTGAAAATTAAGTTTCTATCCAACTGTCACAACCCGCCCTCATCAAAAGGAGGGAAGTGTCTGCAAATTCTAGATCCTTCCTTCTTTAAGTTGAAGGAGGGATAATGACCCCCGAAACCTTCCTTCAATAGGTCCCAGAGTGGCGACTAGCTCCAAGGGTATATAATCCCACACAAAATGGAAGGCATTTCCCTTTTTTTATAGAATCGAGAGATAAGATATCAACCCCAAAAATATCAAAGCTGAAAGTAAAGGTAAAGACAAAATTAAACCATTCCCATATGCATGTGCAAAAGTAAAAGATACAAGCCACAAAAAGTCCAAAGGTAAAGTACCAACAAAAAGGAAAACAACAATAGAAATTGACCCAAGGTCCAAGCTAGTATGGTCCCGCATGATCCCTAAAGTCCTCCTAGAAACTTGAAAGCATTTTTATATACGTAGGGTGAGCTTACGAGTACACTCAGTAGGGAAAACTGAAGACTATCATGAAAAAGTGGAGAGGCATTCTAATACCCTGTGAGAAAAGAAAAACCAAGGCACCTAGAAAGTAAAAACTATCCACCCAAGTCTCACCAAGGCACACTCCCCAAATAATGCAAGGAATGTATAGTATAGTAATAGCACATCGATATTTGGGTACCACCCACCACTTTCCCACTGGTTATTGAAGACATCTTACACATTGAACCAATCCCGTCATTATCACCACAGTCCCACTTCCAAACCCCATCCGCACACACCTGGGCCACAACCTCACCATAGTCCCACTTCCAAACCCAACCCGCACACACCTGGGCCATAACCTCACTGCATAACCACACCCGCAAACACCTGGGTCAGAATAACTACCACCACGCCCAAAGACACCTGGGCCTCATCCCGAATACACTTGGGAAACAACCTGCCCATAGACACCTGGGCCAACCACCACAACTACCCTACCCAATGATTCTTGGGCTAATAATGGACCTCAGGCCATCACAGCCTGCTCGAAGAGTCCTGGGCTATTCGAGAAAGGGAGTAGAAAAGGAGCTAATAACCAGCCACTCATATGAGTGTTGGGAAAAAAACACCCTCCCTGTGAAATGGGGAGTTCGGAACTAAGTGCTCAACTTGGGTGGGGAGAAAATAAGAAACATAAGAAATATAGTATATTTATAGGTAACAGGCACTCATCCCAACCTAGGGGCTCCAAAACCTAAGCACAAACACCCTTGATACTATTCATTCAAAAAGACTCCACGGCACTCACGGCCATGTCACAACTCACTCCCAACTCAAATCCCATTCAACCATTCTTGTTTTCATGTTCACATGATCCCATTAGGGTGAATTATGCACTACCAAGAAACTAATAGGCATAACACAAGCCAGGAAAAAAAGAGAGCCAAATTGCAATTTAAGCATTCACACCCAGTTCTCTTGTAAGGTCACAATGACAAGGGATAAGTGAGATCCATCAAGGTATAAGAACCAAATAAAACCTCAAAAAAATGATAAGTGAGATCCTAAGAAGTGATGGAGACAAAGAAAACCCCAAGACACAGCCCCATGTCCCCAAAACTAGGAACCAACGATTTCTCAACGATAGAGGATTCCACCCGAGTTCATGTCACAGCAGAGCAACCACACAGCTTCAAATTCACAACCAACAACCATGCCACAACAGAGGATCCCATCCCTATTCACATCGTCCCATAAGCACCAAGAAGAAAAACACACCCACCACCAAACAGAGTGGAAAACTTCCAGGTTCAAGCATATTATTCATTAGGTTCTTCTTTTTGTTGTTAACCAGGGTGGTCACATAGAGATTCTTGTTTTACTGAACATCCATTTAATCCAACTGAGTTTGCATGATTAACAAATTTCTATGTTTAATCTATTTAATCATCATAGGAGACAATAGTTTATCAGTGCATAGAGAAATACCACCAACGGCTATGATTTTCAGTAGGTAAAAATTCATACAGTTCACAGCATATAGCAAGTAAAAAGAGTACAACAGAACATCGATCACACCCCCTTTGTTCTTAAAAGGTTCATTCATTATCTTTATTAAGTTTTGATTCATCAATTCCCACAGAGACAAAACGTACCCACCCCGCATGATACACAGAAAGGAGAGGCAAAGGAAAACCCTAATTGATTGATCAAAGATCGAAGTTCTTCTCCACGCGCCAAGAGTCAGGGAAAAGTGCGACTCGCAGGGGAGGGATGTTGGGAACTCCAGACATACTAAGAAGAAAGTAATCTAGCCAAGAGGAAGAAAAAGGAAGAATAAATTCCAATACGATATATAGATAAGATCCCATTGTTACGGGATATGGGGAATTGAACACCTTTAAATTCGGATCGTGGTTCCCCACGTGGTTGGGTGGTTACACATGATGGAATTAATTTTTATTTAATTCTAAATTAAGGAGGTCCCTTTAGATTTATTGGGTATTAATTATGGGATTTTAAATAGCTTTTAACCACTTGAAAAAAAGTTGAAAATTCCAAAAAAGGCGTTACGGGAAAAACTGTAGAAGAGAAACCCAACAAGGCCAGGTGACACCGATCGATCGCGCCGATCAGTTACCTCGATCGATCGCGCCGTTCGGTCGCCCCCATCGGTCGCGCTGATCGGTCGCACCGATCAGTCGCCCCGATTGGTCACGTCGATCGGTCACCCTGATCGGTCGTGCCGACCGGTCGCCTCGATCGGTCGCATGCCGAAATGACGTTCTACCACCGATACGTCACCCCTAGGATCAGGAATTTGGAAAAGGGATGGACCGCGAGGGTCTGGGTAATCACACCAACAAAGAGTGGTGCTCAAAAGGAAAATTTTAATTGAATAATGTATCCTTAAAAGTTTTTTATTCTATGAGCTCTATTTACTGTTCCTATATAGTATTTTAGATCAATTACCACCAATAATAAACATCACCATTGAGACAATACAATGAAATTGTATAATTTTCATTTTCAGTACATCCCAATGCTATAAATTTCTTTTCCAGATACATAATCCATTGTTTTTCTAATATTAGATTAGTTTTCCCACTAAATAATGGTGTCTTCATCCGCGTAAAGATATAAAACATATGACAATCTCTATTTAGAATAGGTTTCTCTAATTGGGAAATGTTATTTATCATAACTTGATTACTTTTTCCTAATATAGCCACAATTTATTTCCAATACTCACTATTTTAGCTTCCTTGGTAGGGAAATATATACATTGGACACCAGTATTGATACACTTCTTCCTTCCATATGGAATTTAAAAACCATGGAATATACTAGATTAACTTATAAAATTAATAATTTTAAAACATAATTTAAAATTATAAATATAGTTCAATACTTAGAATATATTACAAAATTTATTCATTATAAACATGGTTTCTTATGGGATATCTTTATTTTTTAATTCTTAAAAATTATTTGTAAGGAAAATTTGAATTTTCCTAAGAATATACGCCATGTGTTTCATTCCAAGTGCATAGTAAGGCTCATTTTCATATTATGTGGTCTATATCCTATGTTGTGCAAAAATAAAAAAGACTTCTCAGTCCACAAGTGACCCTTATTTAATCCTGAAGAGAAGGTAATAAAGATGAATACTTCCTCGCTTCACGGGATGACAATGTAAACCAAAACATGTTATTCTTTAATCTAGGATCACTTCCTATTGAATATGGTAGCCTTGTTAGATTATACTCTTTGGGTCTTCATTACTTTAGCACCCCTTAAATTTGTCTTCATTTGGGCTTTTCCCATCATGAAATAAAAAATTTAACATTGTATGGATAGAGAGTTATTAACCATAGGAACCTCTTTTTCAGAAACACATCCACTTGTATTATCTAGATATGGATGTATTGATAAGAATAAAAAAATAATATCTTTCTTAAAATAACATTAAAATGTTCTTATATACATATCCCCAAATCCTATAATAGGATTATGATCCCTAATCTAAATCTAGTTTCCAAGGTTTCTACTAAACATCACTTGATACAAACTCTAATGACCCCAAAACTAGTATCCTAGAGTCAATGTCTAATTTATTACACTAGAATAGATACAATGGGTCAAATACCAAAGGGAAAATATTTTTAACAGTTTTTGAGAACCTGAGAGATACATAAAACCCATTTTACATAGGCATATAAAATACAAATCATCGAAATGGAAAACACATAGAATCTTTATGCTCATCCCAAGAATAATTATTTATATACTGGGGAAAGAAAATTAAATAATGGTGAGATCTAATGCTCAGTAAGGATTATGTACAGTGCAATCTATCATGAGTAGACAAAACATAATCTATAAGGTATGTTAAATAATGGATAACACGTTCTATATAATCAATAAACTAATAATTAAATGCATCAAAAAATAAAATCATTATGAAAATCACATGGATAATAATAATAACTGAATTATAGATGATTGAAATAGTTAATTATTTAACATCATGTATCATGAACATGATACATTTTTCTTTAAGACCATTCACAAGATGGCTTAAGACTATTGGGTATTAACTCATCTGGTTTGGCCAATTGATTTAAAACTATTAGTACAAACTCATCTAGTTTGGCCAACTCATTTGTCTCATGATGCCTATCGATGCATCATGAAGATAATATAACTAGTGTCAACCTATATTATCATGTCCAAATAATTCCTTTCATATAGAATAATCAATTAAATTAATGAATAATATGCTTTATCAAAAAATATTTTCATTGATTAAAGAATGAAGATTTAAAAATATTTCCCCAGTCAAACAAATAACATCAAAAGTAAACACTGTATGTAAAAATGGTATGTGGTTTAGGAAATTTAATCATCCATCATTAAATAATATGGATATTTAAGAAAAATTTAATTTCCAAAGAAAATTTTTTACAAGAAAGTGATTGTTTCAAGATGCAATTAACAATAACAAAATAAAGTGAAATTGCACAATAACTTTGACAACTTAGTAATTTTAAAGTTAAATCCACTTATATTAAATGATTAAAATTCGAACATAATATGTCATTAATTATGAATGAATCATGATATTAAATGTAAAATTTATAATTTATACACCACATAAAAGTGATTTTTTAATGATAAAAAATATGTCTCAATGGAATATAAATTCAGACGAAATCCCATACCTCACACATAATTATGGATATACATGATTTAATGTAAGATCCCAACCCTAATATGAAGTATTCCCTAGATTTAATTTTTTGTTTTTATAATGTTTTCAAGGATGAAGACAAGCCTCATAGTTTCATGTCATTAAAACGTAGGAAAAGAGGCCAATCTATGTTGAGAGCACGGTTGGCCCATGGTTTGTTGTAACGATGTTCCATAATCGTGTGTCCAGTAGAAGGGGTGTGAATGGTTAAGGAATTTGTGTATGGTTAAGTAGGAGAAAATTAATCATGATCCTCCCTTATAAATTGGTGAATTCATAGCCACCACATAGTTTTTTTAATTGGGTAGTTGGCCAAGAAAACTATATGGCTTGATTTCCTCTGGGACAACGAGAACCGCACAGTTTAGCCAACTGTACGACCAAACTATGTGCCTCATTAAAAGATTGGGTTTTACTATTCCCCACTATTATTTTTTATTTTTCCCCTAATTTTATCCTTTATTTGATCTTCATACCTACAGGAAGAACTGTTATCCTTCTCCACATTAATGGGTGTTTCTCCTTCGATTCATAGGCATTTTAAGTGTTTTTTGGTGAAAATCAATGTTTTGGGTATCCCTTTGAATATATTTCATTCTATTTTATGGAAGATTATTGGTGTGATATTTTACCTTTTTTTGAATCCCCAAATCCACTTTATTAGTAGATTCTATTTTTGGATGATAAATGTAGTTCTTCTAGAATCAAGGGCCAATGCAGGACAAGTGGTTTTCTATGATTAAGAGGTATATGGTATATCAAATTTTTTCCAACAGTCTTGGTGGTTAATATGTGTATATAGTTGTTCCATGCTATTTTCATTCTACGTTTTTATGTCATTAGATAAGGAAAAGAATTTTGGCATTAATATGAGGTGAAAGACCCTTCACGAA
Source organism: Viscum album (assembly GCA_963277665.1). NCBI lineage: Eukaryota > Viridiplantae > Streptophyta > Magnoliopsida > Santalales > Viscaceae > Viscum > Viscum album. The sequence continues at coordinate 2,099,444,303 of OY728130.1, read as the reverse complement.
CCCCATTGGGTTCATTGATGATTTGAAACTGGAACTAGGGCTTCCCATGGGGTATGTGAAACCCTTGTTAATGGAGAAATACTAGGGTAAACATTGAGATAGGGTAATTATATTTGGTAATTGGTGGGGAATTTTAATTTGGATGTATTCATGGTTAATGGAATATGTGAAATGTTTATTTGTATGCTTTTGTGATATGCTTAAGAGTATTTTAAAATAGTTAAAATGATGTTTTTGGGATTTTGATCTTTCAATGGATTTAAATAAAGAAAAATAAAGTTTCAAAATTGAGTAATGTTTAATAATGGAGTTTTTGATCTCAACATGTTTAAAAAAGGGGTCTTATTATATTAAAAATAGGGTTTGAATTGTTTTTATGGTTTATACTTGTGTAAATACCTTTGTTGTTTCTTTTAAATATTGAATGGGAATGGGTAGGATTGGATCTGGTATGATGTTAAAGAGAAAGAACCTTGTTTATGGTTAGTTTCAAAATGTTTTAAGTGGTTTCATGAAATTGTTAAAAGGGTTTTGGTATTAATATGACGTGTTGGGTTTTAATGGTCTATCAGCATCATGGTAATTGAATATTGATTAATGATATTGAAATTTGATAAATGACATGATTAATATTGAATGAGTAATAATGGAATTTTTGGGTATTGCCAGACATGATGTGTCAAATCCTAATGGAATTCATGTACGAATTATCTAGGTTTTCTAACCTATCACTAATGGTTTTGGATTACTAACTAATGCCCCCCCCCCATTTTTGGGTGGCCTAGACTGATGCTCTTGGAAGCTTAGTGAACCATATTTTTTCTAGGAAAGAACAGATTCTCTTGAACACATTGGAATGGACATTGGGTTCGAAATCAAGGTTTTTATGGTTAAACATGATGTCCCAAGTCCTATATGGATTCATGGTTTGATGTTTATGTTTACTGACTTGTGACCTAAAGGTTGGGATGGTTAGACATAGATTTCTGAGTCCTGGTTAAATTCATGGTGTGATGTTATGTGTTTTACAACTTGTGACCTAGTTGTTGTGATGACCACACAAGACATAAAAGATACAAATTGGATTCTTGGACTGATGTTCCTTGATTTCCAACCTATGGCCCTTTGTTATATGGCATGGGTACCAAGACATATTCTTTGTGGTAGATAGGATTAATGAGATGGATTAATGATTATTTTTGTGACATAAAATGGTAGATTATAATGGTGATTATATGATAAAAATAGATATGTAAATGGATAATTGATAAATGGTATTTTTAAAACATGACCCCTTTCTACATATTTATTTACTAAACATATTATTATCTACAAAAAACTATTGTATAAATTTATTAATACATAGACACTATTGAAACTTGACTAACGAGTTGTGTTTACAGCCTGCTCGAGACATTATGGAACTTGGATACCTAATTAGATACTATTTGTATTTTGGTACATGTTTAGGACTGTGACCTGGTGGTTTTTCTATACATGGGATGATCTGTTAGAGCATGGGATGTTATGACCGGGTTAGGACTAGGGTCATGTGGCAGCCCAAATCAAGGCACCAATTTTAGTGGCACTAGGCCAGGAGTTACAATGTGGTATTATAAGTAATTTATTTTTCCTTACTATTTTTGAATGGTAGAAGAGATACTTTGATCTTATTGGGACTGGGTAATGATCTTTTCTTAGGCACCTGCAGCCCCAAAAATAAGGGAAATCCAATGTTTTTAGGGATGGGAAATGATGTTCCGTTTTGTATTTTTATGTTGGACTGATATTTCAACCTTGAGTGGGGGACTTTGTTCTGATGATATTGATTTATGATTTCTTATCTCTTGGAAAATTTAGAGATGAAGGGAGTGTGTGTTTATTCATCAGGCTAGGAACATAGTTTTGATAGTTCATATTTATGTTTTCTATCACAAAATTTTCATTAGGATTCATATGTTGTAGAGTAATTTTTTGAATCTTGGTTTATTTCTATTGATCTTCTTTGGGATGTTGTAATTTAAATATTTTTTTAAATGTGAATTTTTATAAAATAGGGATTCGGGAATTGTTGGGTAAAAAATGCATTGGAATGTGTAAATCCTTGGGTTAATAAAATGGATGTTTTTTGAAATGTGAATTATTAGGTTTTTAAAATAGTAAAGATGATTAAAGAAGAGTGGCTAGTGATGTTACTTTTAGGGATATCAATTTTTATATCCTAAGTGTTGTGATGGGACCCTATGTATGGGTGGTTTGTGATTTATAGTGACCTAGATTGAGACATTTGTTATGGTTGGGGATTTTCAATGTCTTGATGTGTGGTTAAAGTAATTTTCTTGTTGTGCCTTCGATGGGGCAGTGACCATGGTGTTATGAGATGTTGTCTATTAAGGTGTATGTGGTATAACTTATGGGTTGTTATTTTTTGGGTTATGTTGGGCCTTAAAAATAGGTGTTTTGGTTTTGATTGCATTCATAGTGGTTCTATTTCATTGGTCATGGAACCTTGAGTGATTTGTGGGTTTTTGTGTGTTAGGTATCATGGGCTTGAAACAAGGGTAGGTTTTTTGGCCATGAGTAGTGAGAAGTTGAGGTTTGATGTGTATGTCTTGGAGGGATAGATAGAGGACTTTAATTATAATTACACTAGTTTAAGGAGTTAGATTCTTCTGACCTTTGAGGATCACTGTGAGAGGTTCCAGCCGGTTTCTAGTGCTTTTTGTTATGTATGGAACAAGTGGTGGTTTTGAGCATTCGATAGTTATGCACATGTAGTGTTTTCTATTTTGGGTTTGACTTAGTGGTATATATCGTAAATTGAATGGTTTTGGTGTGGCAAATTGATTCATGGTTATGCATCGATGGTTTTTAGAAATCAAGGGTAATCTCAAAAAACATGAACCTAGTGTTGTAGGTTCCTTGGGGTGAGAATCATAGGTGGTTTCTTTGGAGGATGAATAAATGCATGTTGGGTTCCATAAAATATAGTTAAAGTTTATGGTTATACCATGATTTATTCATAAGGGAAGCAGCATAGTGTTTTTGGTAGGTTATAAGTATGGATTCAAAAGATGGAGGGTTATTTGGGTGTCCCACTTGTCTATTATGACGTTGATTAATGAAGGACACAACAATGATTTTGGGTGAAAAAGACACAGGTTACCAAATCATGGAAGGATTCTTTGTTATGGATGTTAAAAATGAGGTGATGGGTGGTCACGTGTTTGATCATGGTTGTGTGAAGGGTTTGGATTATGGATAAAGAACATTGTGAATTCCTTGATCCTGATGAGGTAAAAAAATTAGATTGCCGCATTTGTTGTGAAATCATAAGCTTAGGTCTTACTCTATTGATGTATTCCTTGTGGGATCTTGATTCGAGTTCAGTGAATGACCACATGAAATTGCATGACCATGATGGTTTTAATGGGGATCACTTTTTTACACACATTCTAGAGATAAACGATGCCTTTGGGATATGTAAACATGTGGCTTAGAGGTAATCACTCATCAATGATATTAGTTATCGATCATTAGTAGTTGTAAACCTCAACAACATCTTGGTGTACTTCTAAACTCAAGATGTTCATGTCCTATATCTTGAAATCATTCAGCATACACCAAGAGATATTTGGTTATACACCAAGCTACTTAAATTTTTTTCATTTGGTCTAATGGAGAACCTCCTAGAGGTTTAACTTGTGGAACAATGTTAGTGGAGCTGTGTGGTTAGATGTGCACCACTAGATATATCTATATGTGTTTTTTCTATTGGGTTTCATGTTGGTGAATGCTAAAGGTGTCGTTCTTAGAATCCAAGTACATGTGATGGTTAATGTTTTGTTCTTTCAGTTGAGTGAGAGAAAGATGTCCATGTAAACATCTCATGATCTACAGTGATTGAGGCATGGGCCTTGTTGGTTGAAATTTAATGAGAAAAATGGTGGTGATGAAACTCTAATAGTGGATAGTGACTTGTTAGTTGTGTGAGTATGAAAATCATGTTGTTGGGAATGAAGTTGTTTGGGGTAGGATGTGAGTTGGATATAGAAGCATCAAAATGAAAACGAGCAACCTATGAGGTAGACATTTGGGAAATCTAGGGAAGGATAGGTGGGCCTTAGATATAGTGGTTGATCACTAAAATCATGGTCTTTGGGCTCGGGGTGGTTCTCAAGGAAATATGGGGTGTTTGTGTTAAATAAGTTTCTGTAGGTGATATGAAGCATGATGTGTGTTTGGGGAGAATTGGACACCCTGATGGTGGAGTTTTAATTTGAAATGTGTTTTGAGGAATAACTATGTTTTATTTAGTTCATATATGGTTGGAAGATTACCTTCAATTATGGGAGTTTTTGAGGAAATGTATGATGCTAATTTTGGTGGACGCTCTTGTGTATATTTTTTCATAGTGAGTTAGGAAACACATCGGGGTTCCATACAACTTGACTTGTGGTTCTAATGGTATTTCTTGATGGTGGAGGTTCCAAACATTATAAGATTGTGGTTGTGAGATAATTCATATGGTGGGGGGACCATAAAAGGAAATTGGTTGGTTTATGATGTGATTAGATTTAATGTTTTGTTGGGTTTAGAAGAAGGCCCTTTCGTTTTTTGGTTCTGTCAAGGGGCATCGGATCGGGTATTTTCTGGTCAAATGATTGAGGTGGGTTTTGTGATTTCATTGTGTTTAAAATGTTTGGATATAAAATTTTGTTTTTGAGCCTTGATTTATGGACTGACATAGGTTGGGGAATGTGTTTTCTTACTCATTTGTTTTGTTGGGTGATGCGATGTTTGGTTCATCTTCAGTTTTGGAATGTAGGATAGGTTGGCAATTTGTTATTCCATTTTGTTTTCTCTTGTGGGGGTAATTAGGTCAGTGGGGTACTGATTTTATCTCCCAGGGTGGTATTCCTAGTTTTTATTCCCTTTTTTTCTATGGTTTCAGTGGTAGTGCCCATAATTTTCTCTTTTGTGATGGCATTGTAATGTTGAGTTGATATTGAGGCATCCTTTAAGGAGCATCAGGTGCATGATGTAGATCACAATGGGGAATTCATTGGGGGAATGATTGTTATTTGATCTATGTATTGCGACATCATGGATTTTTTTAGGAGGAGTCTTGGAAATATAAGATAATAAGTGCTCCTAGTGGGTAAATTGTTTGTCTTGGAGGCTAGGTGGTGCTTAGAGATGCATGTTGAGGATGAGCTATTATAAGGTGGGGAGGTTTTAGGGACCAGAACATAAGATTATGTATGTCGAAGATTTATATTTTGGTTTATGGAATTTTTCCTAGGAGTAGGACATTCTTTGGGGGTGTCACAGGGGTTTAGGGAATAGAATGGTTGGAAAGGAGTCCAATTTTTGTAGAGATCATAGTGGGCACAAAGTAGGTAGTAAATTTGAACCATAATCATGTAGCTTGTAGAAAGGGGTGTGCATGGTAAGGGAAACTATGTTGGGTGGACCAGGAGACCACGTGACATGATATATCATCAGATATTGGTAAACACATAACCACCACATGGTTTGTTAAACCATTCTATTTTCTAGGAAAACCATATGTCTTGGTTTTCTCTTGGATAGAGGTAACCACATAGTTAGTGCATAGTTTGGCCAACCATGCGGCCAAACTATTCCCTTTAGTAAAATTTGTATTTTTATCATTTCCCACTAAATATTATTTCTTTATCGCCATATTTTCTCCCCCATTCGATCCCTTATGGCTAGGTTAATGAACTAGCAGCCTCCTCCTCCGCCATGGGTGTTTCTCCTTAGATTGTTAGGAATTTAGAACTTCATATGGTGTGATTTAATGTTCCAGGTAAGAATATGACTCCATTTTTATCCATTTTCTGGAAGAGGATTTTTATGATGTGTTTGATTATTCTAAATCCCTAAAATACACATTTTTTGTAGATTTTATTTTTGGATGATAAAGGTGTTTTGGTTGTAATAAAGGGACAAGGTGGGATGAGTGGTGGTCTATAAGAATGAGGTAGGTAGTTTATAAGATTTCTTCTATATTCATGTTGTTTAATATGTGTATATATTTGTTCCAAGTATTTTATTTACTGAGGTTTTATGTATCTATATAAGGAAATTAATATGGGAATTAATGTGAGGTGCGATACGCTTCACGGACCTCATTGGGTCCATTGATGATTCACACCGAACCAAGGGATACCCATGGGGTATGCCCAACCCTTATGAATGGTGAAATACTTTGGTAAAATTTGAGATAGGGTAATTATGATAGGGAATGGGCTTTGAATTGTGATTTGTATGTAGAAATGGTTAATGGAATAAGTGAAATGTTTATTTTTAGATTTTTTGAAATGAATAAGAGAATTTTGGATTGGTTTTAGTGATGTTTTTGTATTTTGATCTAGCCATGGTTTTCAATAAAAGAAAAAATGTGTTTTGAAATTGGGTAATGTTTAATAAAGGAGGTGTTAAAGTAAAAGTGTTTGAAAAAGTGTAATTATTAGATTTTAAATGGTGTTAGAATTATGTGTCTGGGTTATAATTATTAATATTCCATGGTGATTTGTTTAGGTATTGGAAAGGAATGGCTGGTCTTGTCCATGTTTTAATGTAAAGGGAATGACCCTTATTGAAGTGTAGTTTCAAAATGTTTCAAGTGGAGTTAAAAAAATTGCGGAAAGGGGTTGAGGATTCTTGTGACATGATTCGTTTTAAAGTTCTATTGGGTTCTCGGTAATTGAAAAATGATTAATGATATTGAAATTCGATAAATTATGTGATAAAGATGGAAATGGTTTATAATTGAATGGTTGGGTATGGTCGAACATGACATGAATAACATTTCCATTTTTCAATTATCATTAATGAAAAAAGGTAAGTAATATTTTAAAATTTCATAACAAAAATAATATCATAAATACTACATTATTTATTTAAATATACTTATATATATAATCCATGTGGCTTGTTGATAAAAAGAGAGGCATGAAACTTTGTGACGGTGGTATTCCACACATACACGAATGATGTTATCATCTTTACGTGAGTGAAAAGGTAAAAATAAAAAATGATGTATTATGGTTTTAAAATGATTAATATTCCATTAATATCATAATTATTCCATTCATATCATATATATTTATTAACTTTGTCCTTATCACCTTCCAAGTAAAGCGTTAGTGAAAAATAAATGGCATCACTTCGTGAGGCGATAGTTCGTCGTACACACGAGTGAAATTATTGTATCCCATACATAATAGAAATTAAAAAGGTTTATATATGGTATAATTAATGAAAGGGTATAATTATGTTATAAATATAATATACATACTTTAGATCCATTATCGTACAGAATCATGAATGGTGGTAATGAAAAAATGAATAACCTCTGTTTATAATGCGGTAGTCCGCTACACAGATGAATGATTATTTTTTAACCCATTTGATGGAAGTGGGGATTATTTTAGGTAATGAAAAAAACATATAATTATGTTTAATATACTGAATTTATTCTATCATCATGGTTCAATAAGAATTAATTTAGGTGTAGGAAGAGATGGAATAAAAAACATTCATTGAAGAACATTACCTCTTCTTTGGGTAACCTATTTAGGATCGCAAAAAAATTCTTCATAGGTTTAATTTTTTTAAAAAAATGATTATAGGATTATGGGATAGTTATTTTTAATTTATTTTGTCTGATATTTTCCAAAAAAAGGGTTTTACAGTGTGAAGTAGAGTGGAGAGTGGGTGGCCTTTTATAAGTGAAGTGAGTGGCACACAAGTATTTTTTGGAAAGAAAAAGGTGTACCCATGTTTTATAAATTAAAAAAGGTAAAAAATCGAGTATTCTATAAAATTATAAATTATATGGTCAAAATATTTCTAAAAAATTGGTTTTAAAAATGTTTTTATGTCATTTTAACCCTTATCTTTTTAGTTTAATCCATGGTAAATCCATTTTTACCTTAACCATGGTAAATAAGTTTTACTATTTTAACTAGTATTATATTAAAAATTATGTTTAAATTATTATAGAATATGAATAATTAATATTAAATATATTAAATATATTTTTAAAAATTCCATTCACAGAAGTTCCGCATTTTAATTTAAATTTAATAGCACAGATGCAATGAGAAAACATGTTTTCAAAGAGAAAATGTTCATAAGTGTACAATGTTTTTATATAACAAATCTTTACAAAAAGGATTAAAATGACATAAATTGGATTAAATGATTTATAATGGATATAATTTTACTTTAAAACCAATTTAAAATAGTGTTTATGTATATATATAATTTAAATGAATATGTAGTTTTCAATTAAAAGTCAGTATATTTCATTATTCACTGAAAAAATTGTATTTTATGAAAATTATCAAAAAATCACCAACAGATAATTTTTAAATGTAGTGTTTAGAAATGAATTATCTTTTCAAAAAAAATTCTAATGTTGGGAAAAATGAATTTTAATTTATTTGCACAATCCATGACTAATCTTCCATTCATAAAAATATTGTTTTTCAGAAAACATTTCTTTCTCTTCCAATTGTTCTTATTTTAAATATAATAAATAGATAACCAATGAATTTATTTTGTACCCATGAAATACATAATATTATCATAATTTAGTTATTACTATTCACACCATCTATCTTAATAGCTAGGATATAATGGTCATGTTCAAATAATAATATTTTAATAGAGTATTGTTCTTCATTCATACCTGGTGTAGTGCGAATTGAAAGCTATCAAAAAGATTGAATTTATTTAAAAATAAATATATTGTATAGTCTTGGAGTGTAATATTCTATTCTAATCTTGGTGTTGGGTTTCATACAAACTATCAATCATGATGTTCATATTTTAAAATATCTGGGAGTTACATTCTACCCCCTTTAAATCAATTTCTTCCTCACAATTTAATATTGATTTTATTAGTTAAGGGCTTAAAATTAGGAAATAATTTTTTGTAAACCTGCATCATAATAAGATTTAACAAAAAATACTCTTAATAATAGATAAATTTAAGTACAAGTTTATATGAAATTACACATACTATGTCTCCAAATAAGATAATATTGGTGGGAAGTAAAATCATAGAAATATAGAATAAAAATAGCACCCAAATAATGATGAAGAGTGATAGATAACATGGTAATCAAGAATTAATGACCACAAAGACACAAACTAGAGGTGTGAAGAAGGTCATTGATATCATAAAAATAATGATAATAGGATATGTTTTTTTCTATATCCTTTTCCTAGAGTTGATAAATTATTTCACTCTCTAAGAATATAAGGAAACATATTTATTTGATATATTTTTACTTCATAAGGAAATTTTCATTATTTGGATGTGATATGATCAATTCCGAATTCATCAATTACTCCAAGAAATAGATATCCAAAAATGTATTTTTTATTCTTATAGAACTAAAATTAACTTTTCACTGATTGTAATATCCATAAAAAAGTAACAACATGTTCCTCCTATCTTTACTAAAACTAAAATAGTTAGAAAAAGTTATATAATAACACCCAATGTTCAACTTAATACCTTCTATAAATATTTGACCTTAAGGATCATCCAAAATATTTTTGGATAAATTTATAAGGAAGGTCACTAAATCCACATTACATTCCCCATTCTAAATTTAGTGGATATTAATGTTGTATTAAAAATATGTGAATACCATGTTCACCATAAAACCATATTGAAAACATAATTTTATCTAAAAATATCAGGTTTTGAAATATATTACATAGATAGAAACATGTAGTAAACTCTAGTGAAGATAACATAAAACATAAAATTATTTACCAATTTCATGGTCATAGATATTATCTCATTAAAGTATCATTTTAATTTTTATCTCAATGTCGAGAATATACTAAATTTTATATCCCCTTAATAATGTGTTTTCCAAAAAGATCAATATTCCACTAAATCCCTTTTCGTGGTACCATTATACACATGATTTCAAATCCTTTAATAAATAGTACTATTTTACAATTATTATAATTTTTTGGGATTATTATAATAATAATATCATTAGAATTTTAATTTAGAACATATTTTGTGGATCCAAATATGCAATAACATTAAAAATTACGCTTCAGTTGTATTAATAGCATAAGATCGATCTTGATCAATTAACTTCTTCTTAGGTATATTCCCTTGATGCTTGGTTCAATAACTATTGTAATGCCCCATATCTTTAATGTGGAGGCATTACACATTGGAAATTTATTTCTATCCCTTGAAATCATTATTATAGTGAAATTTCTCTCCACACTTATATAAAAATTCAATTCCCTTCAAGCATTTACGGGGGTGTTTCTTTCCACTATTATCACATGTTAGAAAATTCTTCTTTTCCTTCTTTCATTTATCTGTTTTCTTCTCTTACATCCTATTATTATCTTAATTATCTTCAAATTCATAGGAATTGTAGAATTCATTCTCGGTCTTTATAGCACATAAAACTATTAATTTATGTGAAGAAATTATTTTAGATAGTATAAACCTTCAAAGACATGGCTTATGACCTTTAAATAAATGTTCAATAATGAACTCGGTGTTGCGTATGTATGACATAGAATTCATAGATTACCTTGTAGAGGTATATTCATACTCTGTAGAACATTCTTCTTTATTTTTATTTATGATAAGGAGCATTCTCTTCATCTCATCTTGTTCTCCTGAGGAAAATATTTTTCAAAGAATATCTCCTTAAAATATTTCTATTCCATGTGTTCTATTTCCTATTCCTACTTATTATTATAGATCAACAACAACCATTGATCAAATAACCTTTGATATAATAAACTAGAAGTTTCACCTTTTCTTATTCACAAAATCCCCAGGCAATAAGTATCTTTTTTCAGATATTTGTTCTATTGTTTTTCTTCCATTAGATTACCAGTCCCACAAAATGAAATGGGTTTATATCACATTAAGGAATACAAAATATGAAAACATTTCTTTAGAATAGGTCTCTTCATATGGGAAATTTTAATTGTCATTAGTTGACTAATATACCCCAAAATTTCTATTATTTTCTCAATTCTTATTCTTGTTGTATTTTCTTTCTCAGTATGAAAATATCTATATTGTCTATGAGTATTGATTCCCTTATTCCTTTGATATTTCATATCTAGATAGTGTAATCTATAAGATTAGTGAAAAAAATTATGGATTTTCAATCATAATGTATAATTATAAATATGGTGCAGCGCTTAGCATAAATTATAAAATTTATACATCATAAACATGGTTTCTTTTGGGATATGTTTATTTTCATATACTTTATAATGGTTTGTAAGAAATATGTGAATTATCCTAAGAAAATCAACCAATATTGTAAAAAATGTTGCCCAATAAGACCCTATATCATGCACCAGCTACTGATCGAGTCAAGCCTAATGATCCCTTTTGGGAGTAATTATCCCAAGGCACCTCTATGTCAGAACCACTTCCACTTATAATATCTAAAAAGGGGTGTATTACTAGGGAAAATCACATAATCTCATTCCTACCAAAACATTCGGAGGTTCTTATACACTTTTCTTCAAATTATTCCATAGGTTTATGATCCATAATATATGTTTTACTAAAACTAATTGACATGTTTTATACTATACTTTCTCTAATACCAACTATAACAACACTGGACGCATTTTCTTGGTGTTGGTGTTTGCTTTATTACATTTGAATATACAAAGGATCTAATCCTAAAGCACTAATAAATTTAGATATTTTCAATAACAATATACACACATGATACCAATTTTATATAGGGATATAAAATAAAAATCATAGAAATAGTAAACACTTTACATTCTTGAAGTCATTCCTATAATTTTTCTTCATATCATGGGGAATGGAACTAAAATAAGGGTGAGATCTAATGCTCAATAATGGTGAAGTAAAATGGAATAAATCATGTGTAGGAAAAACTTAAACAATATGTAAAGGTTAATAACTAAGAATATATTCCATTTAATCAATAAACTATGAATGAAATGCATCCAAAGATGTTATCATTCTGAAAATATCATGGATAATAATAAGAACTAAAATCTAAATGAAAGAAATTCTTAATTATTAGTGTCATGCCTAAGTCACATGATACTTATACTTTCATGAAATATCATATTTTTTTAAACTACTAGCTATAAACTCGTCTAGTTTTTCAAAAGGATTTAAAACAACTGGGTACACACTCATCTGGTTTGGCCAACTGATGTGTCTCATTAGACATGTCTATGCATCAATGGTCCATATATAACTGAGCACCACCAATAACTAAATTTCAAAATAATTCTTAGTATATCATATAATTCATTTAATTCATGAATAAAACGCCTCCTCTTTCCACTGTAGCACATCTCCACCTCCGTTCGTGGCCACCATAGCTGTGCCGTCAGATTATTCTACGGACCACCAGATGCACTCTGGTGGTTTGTCCTTCATGTCGCATGTGCCTATGCTCTCTGGGGAACTTCCTCTTCACCAAAAAGGTCCCAAAATTATCTTGGCACCACTTTGAGGGTGTATTCACAAATAAATCACACAACAGAGGTGCTCACCCATTGTTTGTGTCGGCCCACTATATCCGCGTTAGAGGTTTTATGTAGGGAATACTTTGGGGGTTTTTAGATTAATCAAGACAAGTGATGTGTGAATCTAAAATATAGAAATCCCAAATAAATTTACCCTCTCGCTAGAATGCATGATCCACAGATTAACTTGTTCATTGGTCAATCTGTGTTCATCGTTTGTAATATGAACATGGATTCTTTAAAATCCAATAACCTCTACCTCTTTGACTTTAGTTTCTACAATGTTACATCCTTGAGCTTTCAAGACATCGATGACATTCATCACTTTTGACTATTTTCTTTGAGGTGTGTCGAAGATGTTTTATATTCATCGGCGTTTTTTTGTTCTTCGTTGGATAGGAATTTTGTCAGAGGTTTTTCAGAGAATCCTTATAGTTTATTTCCCCATTCCACCATTGCGTCAACCAAAATAAAAGGAAAACATGTCTCAAAGTTTCTATTACATTGTTACATTGTGTTGTTAATCTTTCACAATTATCCATTATGGGGATTCCTTAATTTCACCTCGTGGTCGCCTCGTTGTCTCACTACAGTGTAACTGTTTGCTGCTCAATGGTGCGAAAGAAAAATAAAATTACTTTTTTAGATTTATTTTATTGTTTTTCCGGAAAATTCCCAGAAAATTATTTTTTCATCTGACCCTTTCTGGTCGATGTTAGTCCCATTATAAGAAAATATAGGTGTTCCAAGTTTAATGGTTCCCTTAGATTTTTTTCCGAGCATTGGTTAAAATGTTATAAAATCTCTCTCACATGTTTACTTGATGTACCTCAAAAAAGTTCAAAAACCCATTCCGGGCTCACCAGGCCTCGAAATCACATGCTATCAAAGTATGTGGTCTTTAAATAATTACATATAATTAAAAAAATTACACATAAATTTGAATACATTACATTCTCCACACCTTAGGGATTTACGACCCCAGAATCCAAAATAAGGGGTAGTCAAACAGTGGGGGTACTGATCACGAATCTGATCCTCTCGCTACCATGTTCTCTCATAGAGGCTCCTCTGTGGCCACCAAAAGTGCCCAACAGGAATCAACTATCCACAAAGAACTCACTCCTATCAATCCTATATCTCCATCGGGAACTCCACAAACATCACCCCATCATCTATATCCTGCTCGCCTCAGTCAATGATATGTGATGGATCATGCACATACCTCCTCAGTTACAACATTTGGAAAATATCATACACCCAGTGAATATGGGGGGAAGAGCTAGGTGATACGCCACCTCACCAACTCTAATCAAGATCTGAAAATTTCTGATGAATCTCAGTGATAGCTTGGTGCCCCAGCCAAATCTTTGTAATCCGCATCAGGGTGTGACCTGAAGGAATACATGATCGTCCTACTCAAACTCCAAGGGTATGAATCTTCTATCATAATAAGAATTTTATATACTATGTTCAGTCCTCATCCACTCCTGGATGATATGCACCTTCTAAGTGGTAGCCCATACCAACTCCAAACCCATGAGTGCCAAATCCCCTGTGTCTGTCCAGCATAGGGGTGATCTGTAAGGCCGCCCGTACAAGGCCTCAAACGGTGCCATGCCCACGGTGGAGTGATAGCTATTGTTGTATGAAATATCCACCAGTGGAAAGTTTTCTTCCCAAATGTGACCAAAATCTTAGATACAAGCACGAATCATGTTCTCCAGGGTCTGTATGGTCCACTCTATCTGATCATCTGTTTGGTTGTGAAAATTTGTGCTCAAGCGCAGCTGAGTCCCGAACTGTAACGACCCAATATTTCATTAATGAAAATTCATATTGATCTAATTAAATATCTTATTATGGTTATATAAAATGTGAACTTAATTGGTTTTATGTTTCTGAATTTTAAAATACCATTATGAATTGTGACTGTTGCTAATATACCCATTGAATAGTGATCACATGATTAATATAAATATAGGACTTTAACAAACTCAATTTAATCAGAGAAAGGAATTGATGGAATCATCCAGTAGACTTTCCCCATATGAAGACCATTCGTTATAGCTCAGAATGGAGGTGGAGTCATTGGGCTTCTCTCTTGACCAAGCCCAAACCGAGCTTGAACACGTTAAGCTTGAGCTGAACCGCCTATGGGAGAAGTGGAATTTGATAGAGATTACCACTCGAGCAATGTTATCTGAGCCACCCCAAGAGTATGTCACCATCGCACACCTTACCCTTCGGTCTTATACGGGTGTTATAAGGGATTATGTAACAAGAACCTATCACAATGACTATGTACATTATTTTTTTATAAATAATGTGCATTAATTTTATTATTGTTACTTTGTAAATATTTTTTAAAGCACAAATAGTATTTTTAGTTAATATTCAACTAAGAAATCTATTTTGATGAATTAATGGATTTTTTAAATAAATAATATTTTAATAAAATATTATTATTAAATTAATTTTTATTAAATATAAGTGATCATATAATTTTATGAATGCAATTGTAATTTTTATCAAGGCTTAAAAACCGTTTTTGTCAAAACCATGAATTTTAGGTAAACGTCAGATATTATTTTAAAAGTAAAAATTAACATATTTATAAAATTATTTAGATAAAATGAATATTGTTTTTTGTAATCAGGATGTCGAAATTATCCAACGGTGAATTTTTTATAATTTTCTGAGACAGTCGAATATTTGGGTAAAAATTAAATACCATTTAAATATATAATGTGTTTTATGACATCATAATGACCCAATAGTGAGGTAATAAAATACTATAAACATTATATTCGGAAAATATATGTTTTACCATTAAAATAATTTGATTTTATATTTGTTTGATTTATTTTACAAAGCTTTTGTGGACCCTCCAAGTCTTATAAAACATTTTGTCTTTTTAAATTGTTTTCCTTGAGAGTGTGACTCACCTCCACATAAGCAATACTATTATTTTAAGAGTTTTGGCCACTTCCCTTATAAAATATTCTTTTTCTCTCCCCTTTTGAAAAAACCATGGGCAAAAAAATTGTACTGGTTTGTGGTATTGATTAGTTTAATGTGAGGTGTCCCAAACCTAAATAATAAAAAATTTCCTCTCCTTTCTTATATAAACCCTCCTAAGATCCCACTTACTCTTCACTCAAAGTATTTGGAGTTCGACCAACCCCTTCCCCCTATCTCTAAAATCTTCCCAAGGTTCCCTAAGCTCCCAAGAATCCTCTCTCAGGCCTCTCCCAAGCCTTTGGGTTCCCACTTCCAAGTAAGTGATTTCTTCCTTTCTTATCTTGTCTAATTTTCTTTAAGTTGTTATTCCCTTTTTTTCAATTAAAAATATTGGGGTATGATTTCTAACCTCCCCCATACTATACTCTTTATTTTTGGATGATGGGAGACCACTTTCTCTCTCATTAAATTCTCTCATGTACAACCGTTACCGTGCCGAAATTCCGTAAGGGATTTCTCTCTCCTCTTTTACATCCATGTAATTCTTTTGTATTATGAATCTAAATTCCATTACGTTTGCTGGGACATGTATCCATATGAACCCCTTAATTTACATTTCATATACATATTATGAGAAACCCTTTTCTATCTCATCAACTATTTTCATGAATCCTTATGTCACATCGTTATGCTGCCAAAATTGCACCACATTTTTCTAAGACAAGATCATTGTGTAGTGAATACCATACCCATGTCTCTATCAAAGGTATTCACCTTTATGCACATATACCTATTGAATGGTATTTTCATATATTTATTCCATATTAATTAATCATGGAATAACTTATGATGTTGATTGATTCCATGTTATATGATCCATGTGGCACACTTATGCCTGAAATAAAATGTGTAAGAAGGGTGTGCCCTGATAGCCCTCCAATGAATTGGGTAATGTATTGTATCATGATACGTAATGTGCCATGGTTGTTGACTCGTGATTATTCAAGGTCAACGAGGTTTTACTCGTGCTTCATGTTCAATGAGGGTTTTCTCACGGTCCATGTGCAATGATCCTTGGATCATGCTAATTCCATGTTAAGTGTTGTTGTCACATTTCTATGTTATGATTATCATGATTTATCATGACTTTATGTTCATGTTTCTCTTGTGATCCATTGATATGCCTATTGTCGAAGATTTATTATATTCCTCATGTTATTCCATGTTTATTCCCTTACTGGGATTTATAGATCACCCTTTTCTTATGCATGTCCTTAGGTTATCCCATGAAATTCTAAGTACGACAGAATGTAGTGGTCATGTAAAGGATGTTTTCAATAAAGATTTTGTGTGTTTTATGTTCTAAGATGTTATGTAATGTTCCTATTCCCAAAATACACTAGACCTCTCGATCTTCTATGTTGTATCAAGTGATGATTTTATGTAATATATCAGGTTTCAGTGTGTAATAAAAAGCAGGGTTATTATAGTTGGTATTAGAGGATAGGTTTAGTTATTTTTGGGATTAGGATTAGAAAACCCTAGTGAGGACTTGGAGATAAGAATAAATATAAAAAATATCCCGAAGTATTGGTGAGTATTTATTAAGTGGTTTATCAAGAAAATACATCCCTGTATGGATAAGAGCAGGTAGAGGCGGTTGTAGCACAGATGTATCCTAGGGGTAAAACCTGAAAACACAGCTTTAAGCTAGACTCGAATGGGAACTGGTGCACTACAACAGGCCTTGCTACACTCTTGGTTACGACACTCCTGGGGGATATTCTTTATTAAAGTCATAAGCTTATTATGAACCCTTATTAATGGAATTAAAAAAATGCCTCTAAGAATATATGTTAGAAGGTAGATCATGGATAGCATAGGTTGAAACCTATGGATTCATAAGTTAAAGAAATAAAAGTTATTTATAAGTCATCAGTTTTGTACTTGGAATAACCTTTATGTGTTACCCCTAACTAACCTTTTATTCCATCCAATTTTCGGTAATAGGAGGACTCGAGCTAACAACCGATGTGAAGATCAATGTGATGACTGTGGAAATGAGATTCCCAATCCGATGGGAGCGGGAATTATGAACTTTGTCACAGTTCTCTCTCATTTAACTCAATATTTTAATAGAAACAGGGGTCAAGAATAACGTTCACCCCCCCCCCCCCAAGAAATAAAAAGTCACTATAGAGAGATTCATGAGACAAAGGCCTCCAACTTTTAATGGATCGTTTGTTCCCCCAATCGCCGAACTACGGATCAACTCCATTGAAAAGATCTTTTCCATCCTTCAATATTCCAAACTAGAGAAGTTTCTTCTAGATAGTTATCGTATGGAAGGTGAATCCAATAAATGTATTACATTGATCAAAAATACGAAGCCTAAGGAAGATATCATGGTGTTCGAATGGAAGGATTTTTGGAAGATTTTTTTCGATAAATATTTTCCGTGCACCCTCTGACTAAATATGGAAAGGGACTTATTTGACCTCAAGAAAAAAAAGACGAAGAATATGTTGGAGCATACAAGTAAAACTTCACAAGGCTTTCAAGATAACCCTCCAGATTGGTCATTACCCATGAATACAATGTTGACCACTTCTTTTATGGGCTGAAACCGAGCCTACGGAATGCACTGGTGATCTGTGACTTCAACAGCTATGAGAAAATTATCTGATGTTCCCTCAAGGTCGAAATAGAGATCGAAGAATCTTAGGGGTATAATGGGGATAAGAAGAGTAAGGTGGACTTCAATGCTGGTGGTCCGATGGATAAATCCAACAGTTCTAAGATGATCCAACACACCACTTGCCAAAGGTGCAGAAAGAATCACCCCTGAAATTGTCTGAAGGGGGAGAGTAAATGATTTAGGTGTGGAAGAGAAGGGCACATAGCTGTTAACTGCTGACAAGAAAAACATGCGGCTTCAACAGAGGAGAGGAACATTCCATTCAAACCTCAATGTGTTTTTCATTGCTACAACTGCATAGAACCATGGCATCTTGAAAATCAGTGCCCTAAGCCAAGGGTTTTAGGTGGAAACCAACAACCTATAAGGAACCAAGGGAGATCTTTTTCCATCACTACAGCCAAAGTGATCCCTGACAACAAAGTGGTGATATATACACTAGTTATTCATTCAAGAATAGAGAAAGAAGTTTTTGATTCAGTTTATACGTATTCTTTTATATCCAAAAAGTTTAGTAAAATAATCCCAACACCAAAAAAATCATGGAAGTAAAGATTTCAGTGAGTTTGAAAAATGGGGAAATCATTGCATCCCTTGAATATAACTCCTCCACTATCATAATATTTTGATTTAATTTTCTGGCGAACCTCGTCATACTCCCTCTGGTGGAATTTGATGCAATTCTTGGCATGGATTGGCTTTCCTAATATAGAGCCAAAATAAATTGCTGTGAGGGGGAAATCACTTTCCATGTAGAGAATCAACCCCCAATTATATACAAGTGCAAGGAGAAAGATGAATCCTTTTTAGCTCCATCATCTCACATGTGGATATTACTTCCCCATGAGTACTCGTATCTAGCTCAGATGATTGAGTCTAAAGATGAAACAAACCCTGAAGACATGCCTATTATGAGGGAATTTTCTAAAGTGTTTCTCGAAGAATTGACTGGTCTTTCTCCTAGAAGAGATGTTTAATTCTCAATTGATTTTATACCTAGGGAATTTTCAATATCCAAGACTCCATATATAATGGTTGTTGTGGAGCTTGAGGAGTTGAAGAAACAACTATAAGAGAATCTAGATAAAGGGTTTATACGCCAAAGTGCTTCACCATGGGGTGCACCAGTCCTCTTCGTCAAGAAGAAGGATGGGTCAATGTGACTTTGCATCTATTATCATGAGCTCAACAAAATCATGATAAAGAACAAGTATCCTCTCCCATGAAGTTATGACTTCTTCAATTAGTTGTGTGGATCATAATACTTGTCCATGGGGGATTTACGATCTGGATATTATCAAGGGTGAATAAGGAAGATATCCACAAAACTGCTTTTTTTACATGATATGAGCACTATAAATTCTTAGTAATGCATTTTGGACTCACTAATTATCTATAAATCTTCATGGAATTGATGTATAGAGTTATTAGGGATTACCTCGACCAATTTTTTGTAGTCTTTATCGATGATATTTTGATAAACTCTAAAACCAAGGATGATCATGAGAAGCATATAAGAACTTTACTAGACACCTTGCAGAAGGAGAATCTCTATGAAATGTACAGAAAAATGTGAGTTCTAGTTAAAGGAGGTCTCATTATTAGGTCATACCATCAAAAGAAATGGGATATCTATGGATCCCTCCAAAATAGATGAAATTTAGGGATTGTCGAGGCCAACATCGGTAATGGATATCCATAGCTTCTTAGGGTTAGCTTGATATTGTCAACTATTTGTGAGAAATTCCTCACAATTGTACAACCCTTTAACCAAGATAACATTTAAGGGAGTAAAGTTTCTTGGAGTGATGAATGCAAAGAAATCTTCAAGGAGTTAAAATAGAGTCTTATCACTGCGCCCATTCTCACATTACCCACAAGTGGAGAACTTTTTTGGTGTTTAGTGATGCTTCAAAGAAGGGCCTAGGATGTGTGTTGATGAAAAATGAAAAATTCATTGCCTATGCATCAATGAAATTGAATTTTCATGAGAATAATTATCCAACACATGATTTGGAGTTGGGTGTGCTGATATTCACTTTAAAAATTTGACGGCATTATCTCTTTGGGGAGAAGTGTGAAATATATACGAACCACAAAAGCCTCAAGTATATATTCACACATAAAGAGTTGAACATGCACCAAAGAAGATGGTTAGAGTTGATAAAATACTATGACTACTTAATCCATTACCACCCTAGGAAAGAGAACAAGGTGGAAGATGCTCTAAGTAGAAAGGACGCAACAATTCTGTCATTGATGAGAATTGAGAAGGACCCAATCTTCTTAGATTTGATGAAGATGGACATTGAAATCATAAATAAGGGAACATAATCAATTTTTTCACAAGTTATTATTCAACCGTATCTTTTGGAAGGGTTAAAGGATTCTCAAAAGGATGATGTGGGTATTCAGAAGAGAGTGGAAGCTATCAAAAAATGGAAATCCTTGGGGTTCAATGTTAATGAAGAAGGAATTGTGATATTTGGGAAAAGACTATGTGTTCCATCAAGTCCGGAGCTGAAGAAGTAACTTTTGGATGATGTGCATAGTTTAAATTTATCTATTCACTCAGGAAACACAATGATGTATCAATATCTCCAAGAGCATTATTGGTCTGATAATATGAAGAAGGAGATCGCTGAGTATACATCAAAGTTCCTGGTGTGTTGTTAAGTGAAGGCATAAAGGCAGAAGACTAAGGGGATGATGCAATCATTTCCCATACCAGCATGGAAATAGGAGAACAACACCATGGAATTTGTCACTGGACTTCCAAAGACATCCAAAGGAAATAATTCAATCTGGGTTGTTGTGGATCATCTTAAAAAGTCTTCACACTTCTTTTCATTTCAAGATAATTTCTTATTGGATCAGCTGGCACAGATATATATCAGGGAAGTGGTAAGGTTTCATGGAGTACCGCTATCTATTTTATCTGATTGAGATCCATGATTCACCTCTAAGTTTTGGAATTGTCTTCAACATTCTCTAGATACTGAGCTGAACTTCAGTATGAATTATCACCCTCAAACTAATGGCCAATCTGAGTGGACCATCCAAAAACATGAGGACATATTGAGAGCATGTTATATGGACTTCAAAGTAGGGTCGGACCAACATCTTCCACTACTTGAATTATCCTATAATAATATTTTACCCTCGAGCATTCGAATGAAACCTTATGAAGACATGTATGGGAAGAGGTGTAGAAAACTAGCATATTGGGATTAAGTCGGTGAGCGTAAGGTGCTAGGACCATAAATGGTCGAATAAATGGTGGAGAAGGTGAAAACCATTCAACGGCATATCATGGAATCCCAAAGTTGACAAAAGAGTTATGCTGATAACTGTCAATGAGACCTTGAGTTTAAAGTTGGATACATGGTATTCTACACATATCTCCCTGGAAAAAGGTTGTGAGGTTTTTTTAAAAAGGGAGGTTAAGTCCTAGGTACATCATCCCCTTCAAGATTCTTGATCGTGTCGAGGGTTGTGGCTAATAGACTAGCACTTCCACCTACCATTGAAAAAGTACATGATGTCTTTCATGTATCCCTCTTAAATAAGTAAATACCAAATCCTTCACATGTACTCTTTTAAGAGGTAGTACAGCTAGAGAATGATCTTTCTTATGAGGAGCAACCAGTTAAGATCTTAGATTGTAGAGAAAAAGTTCTAAAAAATAAGACAACGCCCCTCATCAAGGTGTTGTGGAGAAACCACAACTTTGAAGAAGAGATAAGGGAATCAGAGGAAATGA
The DNA here is from genome assembly GCA_963277665.1 of Viscum album. NCBI lineage: Eukaryota > Viridiplantae > Streptophyta > Magnoliopsida > Santalales > Viscaceae > Viscum > Viscum album. Next base: position 2,099,422,311 of record OY728130.1, on the reverse strand, counting down.
TGAAGCAAAGTCACCCACATCTGTTTTAGTGTGGGAAAACGAAATTTTGAGGGAAAAATTTCTTAAGGGGGGAATATTGTAACGACCCAAACATTCATTAATGAAAATTCCTCTTGATCTAATTAAATGTATTATTATGGTTATATAAAATTTAAACTTCATTGTTTTTATGTTTATGGATTTTAAAATACTGTTATGAATTGTGACCGTTTCTAATATAGTTGTTGAACAATGATCACATGATTTGTATAAATATAAATCTTTAACAAACTCAATTTACTCAGAAAAAGGATGTGATGGCCTCATCCAGTAGACTTTCCCCGTAAAAATCCCATTTTTTGGAGCATGAAAAGGAGGTGGTGTCATAGGGATTCTCTCTTGACCAATCCCAAGCCAAGCATGAACACATTAATCTTGAGTGAAACCGCCTGCAGGAGAAATGAAAGTTGATAGAGATTACCACTCGAGCAATGTTATCCGAGACACTCCAAGAGTCTGTCACCATCGCACACCTTACCCTTATGTCATATGCAGGTGTTATAAGGGGTTATGTAACAAGACCCTATCATTGTGACTATGTACATTATTTTTTTATAAATAATGTGCATTCATTTTATTATTGTTACTTTGTAAATAGTTTTTAAAGAAAAAATATTATTTTCAGTTAATATTCAACTAAGAAATATATTTTGATGAATTAATGGATTTTTGAATTAAATAATATTTTAATATAATATTATTATTAAATTAATTTTTATTAAATATAAATGATCATATAATTTTATGAATGCAATATTAATTTTTATTAAGGTTTGAAAACTGTTTTTGAAAAAACCTGTGAATTTTCTGTAAATGTCAGTTTTTATTCTAAATGTAAAAATTCACATATTTATAAAATTATTTAGATAAAATGAATATTATTTTTTGAATCAGGACATCGAAATTATCTAGTGGTGAAATTTTCAAAATTTTCTAAGACAGTCGAATTTTTGGGTAAAAATTAGATACCGTTTAAATATATAATATGATTTATGACATCATAATGTACCAATACTGAGGTAATAAAATAATATTAACATTATGTTCGGCCGATATATGTTTTTTAATTAAAATTATGTGATTTTAATTTTTATTTATTTATTTTACAACGCTTTTGGGGACCCTCCAAGACTTATAAAACATTTTGTCTTTTTAAATTGTTTTCCTTGAGAGTGTGAATCACCCCCACATAATAAACCCTATTATTATAAGAAGTTTTTCCATTGGCCTTATAAAATATGTTTTTACACTACTCTTTCTAAAAAACCATGGGCACAAAACTTGGGCTGGTATGTTGTATTGATTAGTTTAATGTGAGATGTACCAAACCTAAATAATAAAGAATTTCCTCTCCTTTCTTATATAAATCCACCCAAGATCCCACTTCCTCTTCACTCAAAGAATTTTGAGTTCAACCAAACCCTAACCTCATCTCCATATAATCCTCCCAAGGTTCCACAATCTCCCAAGAAGCCTCTCTCAAGCCTCTCCCAAGCCTTTTGGGATCCCACTTCCAAGTAAAGGATTTCTTCCTTTCTAATTTATGTCTAATATTGTTTAAGTTGTTATGCCCTTTTTTCAATTAAAAATGTTGGGGTATAATTTATAACCTCCCCTATATTGTCCTATTTATGATTTTATTATGGGAGACCCATTTATCTCTCATTAAATCCTCCCATTTACATCTGTTACGATGCCGAAATTCCTTAATGGATTTCTCTCTCCTCTTTTACATCCATGTAATTATTTTGTATTATGTATCTAAATTACATTAAGTATTTTGGGACATGTATCCTTGTGACCCCTTTATTATAAATTTCATGTAAATATTATGAGATACCCTTTTTTATCTCATCAACTATTTTCATGAATCCTTATGTGACGTCCTTATGCGGCCGAAATTGCACCACGTTTTTTCCAAGCCAATATCGTTGTGTAGTGAATACCATACCCATGTCTCTATCAAGGGTATTAACCTTTATGAACATATACCTATTTAATGGTACTTTAAATTATTTATTACACATTACTTAATCATGTAATAACTTATGATGTTGATCGATTCCATGTTATATGATCCATGTGGCACACTTATGCGTGAAATGAAATGTTTAAGAAGGGTGTGCCATGATAGCACTCCAATGCATTGGGTAAAGTATAGTATCATGATATGTCATGTGAAATGGGTGTTGAGTCATTATAATTCATGTGAAACAAGGTTTTACTCATGTTTCATGTGCAATGAGGCTTTACTCATGCTCTCTGTGCAATGAGCCTTGGCTCATGCTAATTACATGATAAGTGTTGTTGCCACATTTCTATGTTATGATTATCATGCTTTATCATTCCTTTATGTTCATATATCTCTTGTGCTCCATTGATATTCCTATTTTATAACTTGTATTGTATTGTTCATGTTATTCCAGGTTTATTCCCTTACTGGGCTTTATAGCTCACCCTTTTCTTATGCATGTCCTTAGGTTATCCCATGCAATGCTAAGTACGAGGGAATGTAGTGGTCATGTAAAGGAAGTTTTCAATAAAGATGTTGTGTGTTTTATGTTCTAAGATGTTATGTAATATTCCTAAGCCTCAAAGACAATAGACATCTCTATCTTATATGTTGTATCAAGTGGATATTTTATATAATAAATCAGGTTTAAGTGTGTAATAAAAAGAAGGGTTGTAATACGAACGCCTCCTGCAACCCCTTCCACAACAGGGATGTAAAGAATGAATAACAGCCTGAGACGTTCGTCAATGGTTCCACATGAAGTTGTGCTATCTCTTGGAAATATATACATCCTAATCCCACTACTGATCCTTGCTCCCGGATGGGTAGGAAGTGAGCAGACTTTGTGAGTCGGTCAATGATCACCCAGATAGAATTGTGGCCCCTGGACGTGCATGGTAATGTTGTCACGAAGTCTATGGATATACCATCCCACTTCCAAACTGGTACCTCAAGGGGTTGTGTCAAGCCTTATGGTCCTTGAGGCTTGGCCTTCACTTGCTAACAAGTGATTAATCGAGAAACAAACTCTTCCACCGCTTTCTTTATCCCTGGCCACCAAAACTGATGTCAGAGGTCATAGTACATCTTTTCCATACGAGGATGTACCTCTAAATGATAAGTATGGAACTCTCTAAACACCTTATCCTACAATGTCATAGGTACATAGGTGCGTCCTCTGAAAATTATGATGTGCTCCCTACCTATCAAAAATTAATCAGAAGCATGTCCTCAGGATATCTAAGCACGTCTGGCCTCACAGTCAATAACCATAAGACATGCCTTTCTAACACGCTGTAAGATTGCGGGAGTGACAATCATAGAATGGAGGTATGATTCTCCATCACTATCCACGAATGATATCTTCATAGGGCTAGCTTATTCATCACCTCACTCAACGGATATAAACCATACCTCCTACTGAGTGTTTCTACTGTCACGTTCCCCTTCCTAGGATTATAGGCTATCTCAAATTCATAGTCCTAGAAGAACTCCAACCATTTCTACTATCTCAAGTTCAGGTACTTTTGTGAGAAGATATGCCTAATACTCTTGTGCTTAGAGTAGGTGGTAAATAGTTCACCCATCAAGTAGTGTTGTCTCATCTTCAAGGAAAATACCACTGCTACTAACTCCAAGTCATGGGTTGCGTAGTTCTGCTCAAGATGCATCAACTGTTGTGAGCCATATTCGATCACTTCTCACTCCAGCATTAGAACACAACCCAGTCTGGTCCCTAATGCACTAGAGTAGACTACATACCCAATTCCCTATTCTGGTAGTCTTAAGATGGGGGCACTCTTCAGTCTCTGCCTCAGCTCCTAGAGAAATTGTTGGCGCCTCTCCATCCACATGAAGGGTTTTACCTTATATTTCAAAGATGACAAGGTTATTGCTACTTTGGAAAAGTTGGGAATGAACCTCCGGTAGTACCCAGTAACCCTAAGAAACTCCACACATTGGTCATGCTCCTGGTTGGCTCCCAAGCAAGCACTACCTCTTTTTTCACCCGGATCCACTGCAACTCCAGCCTCCAAGATGATGTGCCATAGAAAGTGGACCTCTCGAATCTAGAACAAACACTTATAGAGCTTACCATAAAACTGGTTCTATCGAAGTGCATCTAGGTCTATCCTTGGGTTTATAGCGTGATCCTCCTATGACATTGAGTACACCAAGATGTCATCATTGAAAACTACCATGAAACAATTGAGGTAAGGCTAGATGATCTTTTTCATGAGTCCCATTAACACTACTGGGGCATTGGTCACGCCGAAAGGACTCACTAATAACTCATAGTGTCCATACCACTATCTAAAGGTTGTCTTTGGTATGTCTTCATCCCATAACCAAAGATGATGATATCCTAATCTGAGTTCGATCTTTGAGAACCACATCGCTCCATTCAACTGATCAAAAGGTTCACTAATCTTCAATAGTGGATACTTTTTCTTCACGGTCACCTGGTTCAGGTTCCAGAAGTCTTCGCATAGCCTCAAGCTCCTGTCTGTGTTCTTGGGAAACAACACCGGAGCTACCCATGTAGAATCCTGGGGCCCTAAAAACCACTTATACTACAAGTCCTCCATTTGTACCCTCAAATTAAAAAGCTCCACGGGTACCATCCAATATTCAGGTGTAGATATCAGTGTCGTCCTTAGGCACAAGTCAATTCATAATTCTACCTCTCTTATAAGAGGTAGTTCTGGGACATCTTCGGGAAATACATCCTCATAATCATCCACCACTATAGAAAAGTGCGGACTCCCCTCATCCATTGTACCAAGGGTGAGGCTAGCCAAATGATGAGTGATCGGATGCACCCTCTTCTGAGAAAGTCCATCATGTGCTGCAAAGGTTCCCTTATCACTGGTGAAGGAAAACCTCGTCCCATCCCCATAGACACACCTCACTTTGCGCCTAAAATAGTCGATCTGAGTACAAATTGTGGATAACCATTCCATACTCAAGATGATGTCTAAAGGCCTCGACACTACTACTAGGAGATCCTATCCAATTCTCCTTCCTCCTAGAGTAAGATCAAACCACCAGAACCATTGTGTAATAGTCAGATCCCCTCCTGTAGGAGTCTCTAATCATACGGATTGAGCCAAAGACTCCACCAGAATCTTTGAGCCTCAAATGAGGTTTGTGGAAAAGAAAGTATGACAGACACCTATGTCCATCAGAACTACAACTAAGGTGGAGTAGACATAGATCAAGCCTCTAATCATATCTAGAGAGATATGGTCATAGGACTCCATTTCCTGAAGCTGGTCTTGCCCAAGTCCACCTACTCCTAGAGCTCGTGGTGGAACTCCTGGGGGTGGTGGTGGTAGTACCTCGAACTGTCGTCCATCACATACTATTCGGCCTGCTTCTCTACCACATCTGCCACCCTACAGACCTCCTCGCTCAAACCTCGGTCATTGTCTCGTTTGTCCATCGACCACCTGTTGGTCATCCATGTGGGTATTCATATAGTCACGAGCCATGTTCCCCTACCCGCCTAAAGATTAAAATACTCTAGGCCTTAGATGAACTCTTATACCTCACGAGCTCTGCAGCTCTGAACATGCATCCTGGGGTCATCCTCTGGAAGTCCTAGACCAATTGGGCCTCTGCGTCGTCTTCCTGTTACAGATGACTCAGCCACCTATCGACTGGTGGTGGCTCTCACCATCAGTGTCTTCTCGGATAGGAAGCTCTTCACCAGTAGATCTCACTCTAGCACTCTATCCTACTTCAGGATACTGAGTGAAAAAATAGAAGCTCTAATATCCCATCGGAGCCCCTGATCCAAGGTCTGGGCCCTAGAGAAAGGGTATCGTACCATGTCGGTGGAGTAGTGGGATAGGTTGGTAAACCTTTCTAAGTATTGTTCCATAGTCAGGTTGTGCTACTGTAGATGTAGTAACTTTTGAATATGCACTGGGCGTATTGTCACTCGTAAGAACTCTGCCCTGAAGAGGCTCTCAAAGTCCAACCAGACAAGGGTCGCATCCTCATGTGTCTCGTACATCAAGATCGACAATATCCTTACTGTTCCCTAAAAAGGATAGCATCTAGAACCACTATATGGTATGTATGTGTCTCCACCAGGAAAAAAATCCAAGTAACTACCTCCAGGAAATCCTCAACTTCCTGACCATCTATCTCTCTTCAAAACCTTAGAGGCCACTATCTATAGAACTCATGAAACATACTGAGTCGGCGTACACTATCCGCTGGTGGGGCTAGTATCAAATTCTTCTCTCTGGGTGGTGGTTCTGTTGGTACACCACCCGAAGGTGATATCCCTGTTAATGGTCCCACACCGACGCCCCATCGCTTGGTGGACCATGTTTGTGATCTCTAACTATAATCCTAGATGTCTATCTTTTTGGAGGCATATTATAGAAAAACATATGTGTGATGGTCAATAGGTTATACCAGGTGAGCTGACTCTAAATATATCTAGATAAAAACATTACCAAAACACATGCTACTAGTGTAATCGTGTACCGAGTCAGAAAACATAATCCAGGGTCTTGGTGTATGGATATATCGACTGCCACACCAACACTTGACTCCTTAGACTAAAAGCCAAACTCAAGATAATTAAAACTATTTCCCCCATTGAAAATATTGACTCATAGTTATTCTGGAAGAACCGAACACCCTATGATACCACTTTTTCATTACCCATTTCCTAGGGGTCAGGCTGTGACTACCCCTAGCCCACCTTCCATAGTCCAGGGGCTGGTGACTAGCACTACAAAATAATATCCAAAAATGGGAACGCATTGCCTTTAAAAATGTACCCACATAGAGAGGGAGAAATGCACAAAGCTAACCATGAAGGATAAAAAAGTAATACAACATCGAAAAAGTTCCACCACCGAGAGTAAAGTGTTTAAACTGAATGTAAAGGGCCTAGAATACACTCCAAACTTAAAATAAAGTACAAAAAAAAGAAGTACACACTTTGGAGGTTTTTCGCCAAGGATCCTACATGAAGGGTAGGTACAACTCTTCGTCAGATGTCACTGTTGTACACCACATTTATCGATCCACCTCTAACCACCGTTTAGTCCTGGTACCCCAAAGTCCCAGTCAAAGATGTTTTTCATATGAAAAAAGACACAATTAGTGTGGGAGAATCCCTGAATAGGTGAGTATAACAATACTCAGTAGGCACCCCGAGACCCCTGAAGGTCTCTCAGTAATCCACGGAAGAAAACACCAAAATGGAAATACCATAGAGGTAATACCACCAAAAAAGATCTCCAACACATTAAACAAAGTAAAATATGTAGCACACACCAGGTATAACTTAAGTACATAAGTAAATATGATAAGTTGTAAAGCTAGATCATCTTATTCTATTGAGAGGCTCTACTGCGGATCAACACAAGTTCGCTAGGTGCTGACCCACACATGGTTGTTAGGTGGTGACCCACATAGGTTCACTAGGTGTTAACCCACACATGATAGCTATCTGATAACCCATATAGGATCGCTACATGCTGACCCACACAGGATTGCTTTGTACTGACACACACATGATCGCTATTCATTCATCACGTCATAGCCAGCCATTGGATTTCCACACTTAGCAGGCTTGAAACAATTAGGATCCACTCCTCAAGACATCATTCATCCCACAAAAACCACAAATTACCGCATAGAGTAACCCCAAAAAACTTTCTTGTCATAAGGGTACCAATGCAATAGACGACGTGTCGAACGGACGCCTGGTTTGTAAGGTATGGGCATTTTTTGTAAAAAAAATGCATGGTTGGATTCGAGTCCAATCCAACCTATCCATACTAAAACTTCAAAAAAAACTCAAGTAGAGTATATCAAAATGGACACCTCATTTAAAGGGTCCCAACGGCACTTACTGCGCATCAATCAGACACTCGGTTTGAGACATACATACATTTTAGTGAAACGTGGGCCCATTGGGTTTGGGCCCGGTCCAACCTGGTCTGACCGACCCGAACAACCCAGCCTAGGGGGTCCTACATACCCCAGTTTAATTTGACCGACTTGACCTCACCCAGTACGGGTCCGGGTTGTGTGGTCCGGCCAGGCCAATGGGTCAGGCCCATTGGGCCTCGCGGGACCTTGCTCAGTTTGGCTGAGGGTCCAGTCCGCCAGGTCACCCGGTGACTCAGAATAGTCCATCCCGACACGAACAACGCAGGTCGGACTTGATAGTGTGGGTTCAGACCACTGGTTGGGGGTAACATCCTTCTAGCCCAAATCCTAGCCACATGGCTCACCGGTGGTTTGTTTTCCGGCTCAGACGTGGTCGAGTGCCGCATTCGGCCTCAGCTGCCGCATAGACGCAAGGGGCTCTCCTACCGCAGTCAAGGGACCACGGCTCGCCAGCTACTCGAACTGCCTGGATGCAGGAAGTCGCTCCCCATGGTTCCAGGATGCTATCATGCTTCCCTCCTACCACCGTTTCTTGTCGGCCATGACTTGCTATCAGCATGGTGCGCTGCCACCTCCGCCCACAGCCGCCACCGACATATTGTTTGGCAGACCACCGGAAGTGTTCTGGTGGTCTATTCTTCGTGCTGCCTGCGCCTGTGCTCTCTGGGGAATTTTATCTTCATTGAAAAGTTCTAGAAATCATCTTACCACCATTTTGAGGGTGCGAGCACAATGAATTCACAAGACAGAAGTTCTCGCGCTTTGTTCGTGTCAGCCCGCTCCATCCGCGTTAGAGGTTTTTAGCAGGGAAATGACTGAGGGGTTTTAGTTCAATCACGACTATTTAAGATTGAATATCAGATAGTGAAATACCAAATAAAGTTACCCTCCTGATAGAATTCATGATCCATGGATTACCCTTTTTCTTAGGTTAATCTGCATTTGTCTTTTGGAATAAGAATGGGGAGACCATAAAAAAATTAACCCCTACCTCTTTAACGTTCGTTGCCGCATCATTACATCCTCGAGGTTTCAAGACACCAACATCATTCATCTCTTATGACTCCATTCATTGAGGTACATAGAAGATGTTTAACGTTCATTGGTGTTTTTCGTTATTTGTGGGAGCGGAAATTCGTTGGAAGTTCGTCAGATAATCCCCACAGTTTAATTACCCATTCCACCAGCGCATCAACTAAAATAAAAGGAAAACATGTCACAATGTTTCTGTTATGCTATGACATTGTGTAGAGATTACACTTTCACAAAGAGACATTAAGGGTATTCTTTTTTTGAACCTCGTCGTCACCTCATCGCTGCACCACAACGTCACCATCTACCACTCAATGGTGCGAAGGTAAAATAAAATAGTTTTTTAAAGTTTTTTTCCTGAAAAGTCCCAAAAATTAATATTTACCTATGATCCTTGACTGTCAAAGTTATTTCCTTTCTAGGTGAATCCCGAAATTCAAATTTCAATGTTTCCCTCAGATTTTTTATTCGAGCACTAGTTCAAAAGTTAGAAAATCATGCTCACACATTTACTGAACGTATCTTAAAAAAATGTTCAAAAATCCATTCCGGGATCTCTGGGCCTCAGAATCATGTGCCATCAAAGCGTGTAGTCTCGAAATAATTCTATATAATTAAAAAATAAATGGAAATTCCAAGTCATTTCATTAATTACATTAACATAACAACATATAAATATATTTAATATTTTGAGTTTATTATATCATAATTTTTTCATAATAATTTTAGGTTGTCGAGGAAGAAATAAATTAAAAACACTCATTGATGAACACTGTATCTTCATTAGGTAACCTTATTAGGTTTGGACCAAACGTTTTCTCAGGATGACTTTCCACAAAAATTAATTCCTCTAGAATGAGGTGATGGAATTTTGGAAGTGATTTTGGAAGGACATGTTTTAAACAAAATGGTTTAAATATGTGCTGAAAAGTGGATATGGGGTGGCCTTTTATAAGTTAGGTGAGTGACACACTTGTATTTTTTGGAAATAAAAATGTGTACAAATATTTTTCACATGTAAATGGGATAAAAATGGATTTTTATTGAGTAATAATCATTATAGGTTCTAGATATAGACATAAAATATATGTCAGACAAGTTTTTAGGTCATTTTAAGTCTTATCATTTTAGTTTAACCCCTGGTAAATCCATTTTTACCTTATCCACGGTAAAGATTTTTTACTATTTTTCCCTATTAATTTTGGTCAAAAAATAATTTGACATTTTAAGAAAAGATAAAATATTATGATTCCTAATATTGAATCCATTTTTTCAAAATTCCATTCGTATAGGACGAATATTTTTATTTAAAATAAAGCCCACATACGCGATAAAAATGATGGTTTTTAAAGAGAGAACTTTTAATAGGTTAAAAATATATATATGGAAATTGAATATTAAAATTATTACAATGGACTAAATCTGATTTATTGATATATATTTGAACTAATTTTACTTTAAAACAAATTTAAAATATAATTTATCTTTATAACTAATTTAAATAAAAATCGAGTTTAAAATTAAAATTCAGTACTTTTCATTATTCACTAAAAATTATCTTTTCAAAAAATTCTCAAAATTCCATTTAAAGAAAAAATATACACATATATATATAAAATAAAATTTATTTTTACAAATAAATTTTATAAAAGTGGTGAAAATTAATTTTAAATTATGAAAAAAATGCACATCTAATCCACCATTTAAAAAAATACATTTTTTAAGAAAACCATTATTTCTCCTTAAAATAGTTCTTATTTTATCTATAATAAATATATAAACATTTAATTTATTTTATACAAGTGTAAGACATAAAATGATCATACTTTAGTTATTACTATTCATACCCTCCATCTTAATGACTAGGATATGATGGTCACATTTAAAAAATAATATTTTAATAGTGGACTGTGTTCCATTAAAACCCATTGTTGTGTGAATTGAAAGATGGTAAAGAGATTGAATTTATTTTATAATGAATATAACATAATTTCTTTGGGTGTAATATATTTTTTTCTAGGCTTGGTTTTTTTGTGTCACACATGCTACCAAATAAGATATTTCTCTTTTAAAATATCAAGGTGTTACAAATGTATACTAAATATATAAGAAATATATATCATGGTTATAATTATATATATGATTAAACCGTGATCAAATTTGGTGAGCTTAAAATTAAAAACCAAAGAAAAACATAGTGGTTATTTCCCGAAACATGATCGTAACAAGGAATTGTTAATAAACTGCTAAAAAGGCATAAGTTAATCAAATATGGTGTGATATATATAATTACTATTATTAAATATATGTATAATAATAATATATTTTTTTACAAGAGGATCTAACATGTACGAATGAAGTCGTTAGTTAAGGTCAGAAATTTCTATATCAGTTTTTACTTCTATGAAACACATGCCATATTCACCACCTATTTCATTTATGTGGTGTATATAATTCCCATTAATGTATTTTATAGTGGTTCTATGGAAAATTATTAGTATTTACATATCTATTTTAGTATCTATCCTTCATGGGGTTTATGATTCAAAAGTTACCAAAGCTGTAAGGTATTTTTGTCTCAATTTTCCTTTTTTGAGACATATTTCATGTTATGAACCTATTATCTTTTATAAGGTGAATATAATACCCCTTTGACATTTTTTTATTATGATTATACTTATATTGACGATCTATAAGGTTTCAATAATTGTTATTCTTTAATGTGGATTATAATTCAAAATTTACCAAAGTGGTAAGGGTTTGATGTTATAATCTTATTAATTTTCAGAATTGTTTATGATTATTATTTTAATGATGAAATATTTTGATCTGTTTCTCATTAGCTTCTTGAATTTCCTTATCCTATAGTTATTACTTTAGAATACATGTTTCAATTCATTTTCCACTCTATATAAGCAAGGATAGAGAATAATATTTTATGGAAAATCAATGTTATTTCTCTCTTAGGTTGGAAATAATTTTTATTCCATATCCTAGCTTTCTAAAAATTATTTCAAACAAGTTTTTAATTATCCTTTATTATTTTCCACGAAAATTTTACCCTTTTTTGATCTTTTAGAAAATTTTAAAAAGGAATCTTCATGTAATTTTTACAACAAGGCTCATTTGGATTTTACCAAAAATGTGAAAGGAATATTTTTTTTAATGTGTACATAATGAACGGAATTTCATTCCATCCTAAGAATAATTTTAATTTATTAATACCTTATATTTAATAAATTCTATACTCAAATAAAATAATTTCAAAAATGTTTTATCTGTTAAAATTCTGTTTTTAATGTGGAAATTATATTTTCCTAAAAAATGTTTTAAATTATTTTTAAACATTCATTTATAAGATTCCAAGTTTATTTTCAATGAAAATGATTATGAAAATTTTTTATGTCTTAAAAATTGTTTTTAAATTTAGAATGTTATTTTACTCAAGAAATGTTCCATGTGATGTTGCCAAATAATTTTCCATCTAAGATGAAATCCTTTGTTGTTATTTATACTTTACTGGGGATATGATCTGAGGATACTATTATTATTATTTCTATTAATGGTTCATTGTTATGATGACATAATGTTTATGAAACTTGTTTCTCTTCCATAGGTTATACCATGATAAAATTCTTATTAAACCTGCTTCATTTTCAATGGGTTATGATATGATGTAATGATGAAACGATTAAGAAATGTATTTCTTTTCCATAGGTTATGAAATGATGAAATGTTTATATAACCCATTTATTTTCATGGGTTCTGATATAATGATTTTTTATGATCTTGAAGAACATGTATGTATGATTTCATTATGTGTATATCGTTACCTAATAACCAAGAAAACTAGTCATGTTATAACCATGTATGGGTTGGACCTTTATCTCCCTCCAACGCATTAGATAAATATGGATAAATCATGAGTAAATATGATGTATGTTCACTTGATTACATGCCTACAATGTTTTTCATGAACTGATTACATGTTCATAGTGTTATATGTACACCAAGATTTCACGTATATAAGGTTATGTGTGGACCCGATTTCATATCTGTAAGTTTATGTGAGGCCTTGATTTCATGTTTTTAAATTAATGAGTAAAACTATTTCTTGTTATACATGTCCAAAATTCTATAATATTATATAGATTAAACAAAAATATTTTTTTATTACAATGTCATTTTCTTATGGCTCATATTATTTGATTCCATTATGATTCATGTCTTTCGAAATTCCAATATTTATTTCGTGACTCAATTTTATGATCTATGATATGAAGTATATAGTTTTCAAATGTAATTACCACATTATCATACCCTTATTCTCATGATATGTTGGTATCTACCTTCTTTACCCTTACTGAGCATTTGATCTTGCCCATTATTAAGATTCCTTTCCCAAGTTATAAAGAATTTTATTTTGTTGGGTATGTTTGAAGTGTTAAAAAGGGGAAGATCATTATTGGATATATAGAAGATATTTCACTAAATAAAAATATTATGCACATAGCCTCCAAAGTCACTAAACTATTTTCATTCATGGGTATGCATTTTTTAATTGTAATGTATATTCATTTGTAAAATTTCATATCTTTTTATTATAGGTTTGCAGTATCTACACTTAGTATTACGGAAAAGTATTAATTAAACTTTGTAAACTAGGATGAGAAAAATTTAGAGGTATCCCTAGGGATATTTCTAAGGATATGTCTAGGTATATGTGTAAGGATAATTCTAAGTAAGATTCAATTTATAAGAAAATTTCCAATAATTTTTTGTAACAGATTGAGCATGTGGTTTCCATGAAATTACATCCCTCTCAAGAAACTACAAGTTGACGTGGATCTAGCACAGAGGTACCTAGTGGTGATAAATCCAAAAGGGTGAATTTATCCAGAATCGATCATCACCTCGTGCACAAAAATGGGCATTTATGTACACCTTATTTGACAGTTGTGTCAGATATTTTTTCTGAATTCACAAAATCTTTATCAAACATCATGAAGTATTTGAATAATGACCACAAATGACCTAGGTTAAGAATATGGTGTAATAGATTGATAAGTCGGTGTGATTATCTAGACACCCCATAAGTGATTTCTCAGGATTATGTGTTTTTCCAATATGAATATTTTTAAACATACTATGCATTTTGGTTTTATTAAATAGAGGGAACCATAAAAAATGTATTAATGTTGAATGTGATAGACATTGTGTTGATGAGAAACCAAATTTTGTGATGAATGGAGTGAAGGATATTATTATTATGTTTAATTATATATCACAATATATTATTTATAAATTAAATCATAAACAACTCTCATAATCACAAATGATGATAAGGATAGAGTAAATTGAGAGTTTGGGTGGTGAATTTTGGAATGAATATTCAATTTCCTCTATGTCAAGAGTGTGTGAAAAATAAATCAATGTAACGTATCAAATGGATGAGAAGATGTTTTATGTGTGGAGAAGGTAATATAGAAAGTAATTTATAAGGAAAAATGAAAATGTTTAGTTAATGAAATATATGGGAATATTGGTCTCCCTAAGGTATTATTAACATATGAGTGTTTTAACAATGAAAATTATGAGAATAATGAAAATTTATTTCCTGATGTGGAAGCACAAAAATAGGATCAATAATATAGTGAAATTAAAGGTTTTTTTATTAATGATGAAGATACTACAATATAAATATTAAAGTAAGTTGGTATTAAGTAAAAAGACGATGAAGCCTAGTTAATTATTTAACAATGAAGTAGACTGATTTCAGTGTTTATGTATGAGAATTAAATAATTATGAAATATATATGGATTTTATATTATATTTTTTAAGTATTTGAATTAATATATTTAATAATGATGATGACCTAGAAAAGTGAATAAATGTCATGGTGTCATTTTATAGAAAACATATGATTAAGGTAAGACAACTCTTAATATCTTCCAAATATTGAGATAATGATATTGAGATAAAGAGATGATGATTATGAATAAGTAAATTGGATATTATTGATGAAATTTGAAATGATTAATGATTTTTGGACAAATTGGTTCATGTTATCATTTATGATGTTTATAACATCGTTTTTTGTAGAATATATTTAGTAATATGTAGTCTTATTCAATTAATAAGGATATATGTCTATTTTAAATATAGGCATAATATAATTCTAGTTATTACCATGTTTAAAAAAAAAATTATCCTTGTTTTAACATATTTGATATATGAAATTAATACATACTTCGCGTTTTTGGGGGATTAATGATAATTTGATTTTGGAAATTTAGTGACATTTCAAAATTTTTGGATTTCATTTTTGGTCAGACATGGATGAAACTTTAGGTTAAATATTCTTGAAATGGATTAAGTTGAACTTTATATGCTATTGTATAACTTATGATAACCATTTTGTTTTCTTATAATATTTTTAGATAGAAAGAATGACTAATCGTTATTTTATAGATATTATTATCTGTTAGTGCTTCAGGAAAGAAAAATTAATCTCCTAGAGCAAAGAGATAAAGTGGAAATTGATTTAATAATAACAAGAGTATGAGAATGTTCTTATGAAATGGAATTAAATCAAGTGAGTGCATCATCACATTCAAATTACCTAGAATTAAGAAAATGATCGTGAAATAATATTTTAAACATTTACCTTCATTTATGATGAATTAATGGGTTTTCACCTATCATGTATTTATGGATTTTTGGTTATTAAAATTATCCTAACTATGTTATATATCACTCACCATCAGTATTTGGGTTTTAGTTTTCTCTTATATGACAATGTTTTCAATTCCCACCGATGATCTCCAATTTAGAAATCGATTATTTGTTATTCCAGATGAGATTTACACATCTATTTATCCATTTTCAAGAGAATGTTTTATTTACAATTTTCATGATTCAGTCTTCCCACAAATAAATTTTCAAATTTTAAAACCGTTTTTAATGATCATAAGTTAAAATTTTGAGAAAGAAATTTATTTAACATGGGTAGAATGTAACATAGTGAGATTTTGTGAAATACTTTTTTAAAATTAATACAATATTTTCAATATTTTTTGGTACACACAACACCGATTTTATATTTATTTACATGAAACAATGAGTTTTTATTTTGTTACATGAAAAATTAATTTGGCTTACATTATATGAAACATTGATTTTAGGTTTCTTTACACGCAACATCGAATTTAAAATAAAATGATACACTATTAAAATATTATTATTTAATATGGTAGTTATCACCTATCCATTAGAATGGAATTTATGAATAATATTAACTATATTATAAAAATATAACCTTTAAAATTCTATATAAAATGAATTATTTGGTGACCAATTAATTATAAATTAAAATAATAATCATTTTCAAATAAATGAAATCATTTTCTAAAAAATTAGTTTTATGTACACAAAAGTGTTTTAAATAAATTAATTAATCTAATATTATTTCATGAATAAAAATATTTAAATGTATATAATATATATTTAATATAATATTTAACATTTATCTTTTGAGTTTTCTACGAATGAGATTAAAAAAAATATGCTTAAAATTTATATTGTTCTAAAAAGTAGTTTTGTCGCATTTTCCAAAAAAACATAAAATTATTTTCTACACTTTTAAAAAAAATATTTGAAAAAATAAAATTAATTTTTTAAATAATAATTTCATAATTATGTTTTAGTGATTTTTTTATAATTTCCTAAAATGTTAAATTTTTCAGAAAATAGTGAAACATATCATTATTTAAAGAAGTACCTTTTCATTCAAGGCATTTACAAGCTAAATTTAATTTTAATATGGTTTTAAAAGCATAATTAGTTAAATTATATATCTATTAATTATATTTAGGTCAATTTAGAAAAGTTAATACTTACTTTTTATATAAATATTTTCTAATTTTTAGAGTATTTTATCTTTGGAAAACTGCTTTGTCATCGCATAAGTGGGTTTAATTTTAAATTAAAATTTTCCGCTTATTTGAATAGAATTTGAAAAAATAAATCAAATATTTATAATAAAAATAAATTATATTTTATTATAATTCCAACTTATAATTATACCAATTATATTAGTAAAATCATTAAATAGTAATTACCATGGTTAAGGTAAAAATGGGTTTACCTGGTGGTTAAACTAAAAAAAGATAAGGGTTAAAGATGGCCTAAAACATTTCCAAAACCCATTGGATGGAATTTTTTGTAAATTATATCTTATTGGTTTTATAATTACCTATTTTGGATCCTTTTTCATGTGAAAAATCTCAATACACCATTTTAATTTCAGAAATTACAATTGTGGCACTCGCCTCACTTATAAAAGGTCTCTCCATCTCTCCTCCTCTTCACACTTAGAAAACTAGTTTTTCCTAAACATATCATACCAAATGAATTTCTCAATTCCCTAAAATAATCATATAATACTTATTATTTTCATAAATCCATCATAGGAATGCTTTTGGTCGAAACAAAAAGAAGTTTCCCGAAGAAGAGGTAGTGTCCCTAACCAAGCTTTTTATTTAATTTATTTCTCCACATTATTCGGTTATTTTTAAAAAAATATTAAATGATAAATTTATTATATTTAATATACTTATATTTTTTTATGTTATGTTAATTACCAACAACCATCACCGCTTCCATCGAATGAGATACAAAATCATCATTCGTGTGTACGACGGACTACTGCATTTTGTACTGATGTTATTCTTTTTACATCACCACCTATCACAGCTAAATATAATGACTTGTTTAATAATTTTATATTATAAATATGATATTATTATAACTATTTAATTAAAATACCACATTTACCTTCTTACCTCTCAACCCATTAGAAAACAATAACATCGCTCATGTTTATGACATACTACCACCTCAGGAATCGATGTGGTGTGTTTTTCATTTATTTTTAACTAGGATGGTAATAAGGATGGATTAGATGAACATATATTATATTTTAAACATAATTATACTTTTTTAAATATTATATCACATGTAACTTCTTACTTTTTATTTTTTGGGTGATACAATAACGTCATTCATGTGTACGTCAGACTCCCACCTCACAAAGTGATGGGATTCATTCTTCACTAACTCTTTTCATGAAAGGTAAATATGGTAAATATAATAAATACATGTGATATATATGATAAAAAATTGACTTTATAATGGTAATATATTATATAAATTTCTTTCATTTCATTTTTTAATAAAATTGAAACAGTGTTCATGCATACACAAGACCTTCCATCTCTATGAATGGTATATTTCATTTTCTATATCTAAATTTTATGGGTCACTATAAATAAATATATACTAAATATATTTGATATATATATATATATCATGTTTATAATTATATAGATTATGTATCTATGATCAAAGTATGTTGACCAAAAATAAAATATCATAACATATTTGAAAAATAAAGTGGTCATTACCCAAAAGATGATTTTAACCTGGAATTATTAGTAAAAGGGTAATAAGAAGTCCATAATTAAATAATATATGGTAAGATACATACAATTATAATTCTGAAATATGTTTAATAAAATAGAATATTTATTACACAAGAGGTCCAAACATGTATGATGGGAGTTAAGACTAAACTTAATGGATTTTCATCTCACTTTTTTACTTCTATGAGACACATGCCATATTCACTACCAATTACATTTATTTAGTTTATAAAATTTCCATTAAATTATTTTATTTTAATTACCCTGATAATTATTTGGATTTATATATCCATTTTATGCTCTCTCTTTCATGGGTTTTATGGTTCACAAGTTACAAAAGCGGTAAGATATTTTTATCTCAATTTTCCATCATTGAGACATTTGTTAGGTTATGGACCTATATTATTTTATGAGGTTTATATAATACCCCTTTTACATGTAATATCAGTAATATAATTTGATTCATGATATATAATGTTTCATTTTAATCTATTCTTTAGTGGGGATTATGATTCAAAATTTTCCAAAGTGTTATGGGTTTGATGTTATAATGACATTATTGGTTAGGGTCGTTTCTAATTATGATTTTGATTATGAAATATTATGATTTATTTCTAAAAAAAATCATTGAATTTAATTTAAATCGGTTATTCATTTATAAAATATGTTTTCTTTTCATTTTCTTATCTTTAAGTACACAAGGATCAAAAATAATGTTTTGACAAAAAAATTGACATTATTTCTCTCTTCGTTCAAAAATGATTTTTCTTACTTATACATTTTTTCATAAAATGTTTTCAAACATCTTTTAATGTTACACTATTAATTTCCAATGACATTTTGGACCCTTTTTGTATTTATAAAAAATTAAAATGAATAATCTTGTATTTTTCAAAAATAAGGCTTATTTCAATTTTAATTAATATGTGAATGGGATATTTGTTTTAACGAGTACAAAATATAAAGAATTTCCAAATTTCATAAACATTAATTTATTTGAAGATTAGTTTATAAATTTTCAAGGTTATTTTCAAACAATGGGATTTTTAAAATAGTTTATTTAAATTTTTTTTAATTGGAAAGGATATTTTTCTAAAGAAACATGTTTTGATTGATTTTTAAATATTTCTATATAAATTCAAAATATTATTTTGAAAGAAAAATATTTTGAAAATGTTTCATGTTTTAAAAAGAGGGTATTAATGTTGGAAGGATATTTTCCTCAAGAAATGTTCCATGTGATCTTTCAAAATAATTTTTCAACTATGATGAAATCCTTTGATGTAAATTATGCATTACTGAGGATATGGTCCATGGATAACATTATTATTATCCATATGAATGGTTTATGTTTATGATGCAACGATGTTTAGAAAAACATGTTCTCTTCTATGGGTTATAACATGCTAAAATTCATATGAAACTAGCTTATTGTTCCATGGGTTATGCTATGATGAAATGATGAAAAGATTACGAAACCAGTTTCTTTTCCACAGGTTATAAATTTTTGAATTGTTTAAAAAACACATTTATTTTAATCGGTTATGATATGATGAATGTTTTATGATATTAAAACACTATTAAGAATGATTTTCATTTTTTTATGTTGAATAAATTATAAAAAAGGATGGTGGTCATGTTATAACTAAGGATGGTTGGGACCTGTATCTCCCTCAAATGAATTGGATAAAGATGGATAAATCATGAGTAAATATGATATGTGTGAACCTCATTACATGTTCAAAATATTATTCATGAACCTAATTACATGTTCATAATGTTATGTGTGGTCCTATCATTCATGTCCATATTTTTTTGTGTATACTTGGGTGCATGTTCCTAAATATATGTGAGAGCCAGATTTCATGTACTTTACATTAATGAGATCACCTTATTATAATTATATATGCTCGCAATGTTATAACATTATATATAAGCCAAAAATATGTGACTTATTAAAATTTGATATTCTCATGGACCATATTATTTGATTCCATTATGATTCAGGTATTACGACCTATTATGATTTTTGAAATGACTCAATTTTATGATCTATGATTAACAATGTATTCTTTGAAAATGTTTTTCTCTTGTTATCATACCATTATGCTCGTAATAAGTTGATATATACCATGTTTACCCTTACTAAGAATATAAGATCACCCTTTCTTATGTTTCATTTAAGAGGTTAAGAACAATGGTTTTAAGTAGGGTATGTTTTTAAGTGTGGAAATTGGGATGATCTTTATGGGATATATTGACGATATTTCACTAAATAGAAAGATTATGTACCCATTCTTAAAAGAAATAAATCCATTACATTCATAGGGTGTGTAATTGTGAAATGTAATTAATATTCATCTATTAAGATTTTATATATATGTTTGAGAAATTTGGGGTCTCTATAGTTACATGTGATGTAGTTATATAATTTACATGAATAAAATTTAAGAAGAATTTATTTCCACATGACCATTCAAAAATTCCAAGAAATGAAATTGGTGTGAAAAAACATATTAAATTATGATTACACTATTTAGTTTGGTCTCACATTAATTATCAACATATTTATACACATGAAATTACTTTCTTAGTGTATACCTTTTGTGAGTTGGCATGTGTTATAGGGAATTTATAACCATCTATACGTCATGTAATCTATTATTTTCCCTTGAAAAAAACAACATAAATCTAAATGTGTGTCTCACAAATGTATTTATATTTTACATGATATGTAAAAATTACTACATTATGTTCACTTTATTTTGGCATCATATTTCAACTGGAAGTCATAACATGGGGTGTAATAGAAACATGTTCTTTGATTACATGAATTCCCTTGATTTACACAGAGTTTGTATCATATGAGGTTACATTAAATACACGCCAACTGCACATCATGAAAACCTTTTTAAGAAAACCACTATATTAGAGTTATATAATTGATATATAATGACAACATGTACCGATCCTAATATCATTCTATGATTGATGTTGCATGATAATTTTGTAGTTGATTGAGGATAAACACTATATAATTTACCATTACATTCCTTGTATCCATTTCAACTAGCTAAAAACTACGACACCTATGAATGGAACCTTTGAGTGTTGTTCATTTGTTCCGGGCTTGTTCTTGTTCATATGAACTCAAAATAATGTAATGTCTTGAATTTAAGATTAAAAACATATTTTAAAAAATGAAAAGAAAATAGTTTTTTTCTGAAATTGGTCAAAATAATAATAAAAAATATTAATTATAATATAACCTATTTGATATTAAAAAGAGGTTACATGGCATAATGGATGTGTCAGGCTAGTTCCCAAAAAAAATTCATTGGTTTCATTGGATAAT
Source organism: Viscum album (assembly GCA_963277665.1). Taxonomy (NCBI): domain Eukaryota; kingdom Viridiplantae; phylum Streptophyta; class Magnoliopsida; order Santalales; family Viscaceae; genus Viscum; species Viscum album. The sequence goes on along the minus strand of OY728130.1, from coordinate 2,099,400,463 downwards.
ACTTTACGAATGTGAAGAATATTACTCTATAATCTTGTAAGAGTGAATCTTTCACATTTAATTTATAATTAAACTAAAATTTGAATTACTTGGAATGTGATAATTCCTTATGATCAATATTGATCCCACTCTTTTCATATTTTCATTACTATTTTGAATCCAAAATATATTCCTCTAGTTGTGTACACACATTCTCCATGAATATCTAAAAAAATCTCTGTGTATTCTGGGTTCCAGTTTGGAGGAACCAAGGGCTTCAAACTTTTTACCAATGATTGCAACCATTGGTTTATCTGATTTTCTATTGTTCTTGAGAGGGATGTAGGAAAACTTTCTCTTTATGACCTATGATAATTTCATGAGTCTCACCATTTTTCACAACTATGCATATCCTCTAAAATGATATAAATTTGAATATGTACCTAGGTTTAATATTTGATAATTGAGATAAGAAACTTTAACATATATTCCCTCTAATATATTCCTCATGTCTAATAATTATAATAATATAATTATTATATAACTTTTCATGAATATATTGAAATATATTTTGCTAAATAAATAAAAAAAATGAGTTTTTTAATTAATATTGAATATAATATATCATTTTCACCTGGACCTTAACTAAGTTAATCAACCCCCTTGATATTTATAAAACCTTGAATAATCAAATATTTAATCGAATATATACATTATTTATTCAATAAATAAATAAATACTTTTTTCACTAAACTCATAAATAAATATTTATTTAATTAATATCATATTCTCTAAACTCATGAATAAATATTTATTATCATATCTATGTAACTATATAAATATTTATATCAATATATTCCATAAATTGGAAAATAGATAAATATTTATTTATTTCAATATGAATAATTAATTAGGGATAATATTAAATTAATATATTCCAATGTTGACTATGTGGTGATTTAATTTACTTAATTAAAATATTATTTTTTATTACAAAAAATTGAAGATGGAAAAAATTAATCTCCAAGGAGGTCAAAAATGAAAAAGGCCACGAGCTCCCCCACAAAAATCTTTATTTTACAAAGTTAGCGAACCAACATTCATGCAAGTGAGTAGAGACTTAACCAGGGTACCTCTAGAGTCTAGGAAATCTATCACACAATTATCCTCATTCCATGTATGTATAATCAAAAGTCCTTGGTGAATCATGCTTATATAAGTCCTATTGATGTAAAATTTTCTCTAGTGAATGGGAGTGTATCCCTTTAACAATTTCATAATTAAATTTTAATCCAATTTTATCTCTAAAATGGATATAATTTTCATATTGAAAATATCTAATCTATATAATTAAATCATTTATACTGAATATAAGTGACTTTCCTTCACCATAGAAAGAACAGAAAATAATGATGGAAAAACCCAACTAATTTTGAATAATACCTCCATCGTGCATGATTCTTTGAAGTTAGGATTCATATGAGTTGAGTTTGAATACCTGGAGAGGGTATCTCTACTTCACACAATTACCATAGTTCTCCTTGTGTGTAGGTACCCTCCGCTAAGTAAAATTAGATACTCCATTACAAAGGCCACTTAAAAGGTCAATATTTTTGTAGATTAGATACAATAAGATTTATAGGGAAATGAAATTTTCTTGAATATATGTTACATTAGGTCTCAAACCCTAGTTAAAATAATAGTTTCATAGTTCCCATATAACCTAATAGTAAATTATGAAAAAAAAATGGTGCACATGGGAAACTGAAGACCCGTCTAAATTGATATGGAAACAAGTATTTATAAAATTATCAGTAGGAGTGAAATTGATATTCTCCATAAGAAAAAATATAATAATGAACCATATTATTCATTCCCTCTCTTAATTATTAAACATGAATAAAATTGACTCCATCCTGTCATTCTAACAGTAATAATATTTTGAGGTGAGAAGAATTCAAATCTTTTACATCTCAACATTCATAATAAGGTGTTAATTTTAGACACACCTCACTATGAAATTGAATTTCATTCTGATGTATTTGAACCAAATTTTACGTTCCATATCAATAATATTGTAACACCCCGAGATTTTATGAAAAATATTATTTTTAATTTCATTAATGTCTTGTGTTGTACGCTACACCAAAATGAGCTTGCACAACACGTATCCTTGACTTGCCATTCATTAAACGCAATCGCGACCTTCCTTGATAGCGTGTGTAGTACGCAATACCGAGTTTCACTAAACAACGATATGCTATTAAAATATTATTAAAACTAGCTGTTATGAATAGTAATAACCACTTTTTGAAACTTTTTAAATTTTATTTTTCAAAATGGACTTCATTTTTGGATTCGGAATATCAAAATTAGCTTAGGGTGAAATTTTGGTAATTTTCGGATAACTTTAATATTTTGATGAATAGTGAAAATTACTAAATTTTAATTAAAATCAACATTTTCAATCGAAATAATTAATAGTGATAAATTATTAATTTGAGTGGTTTTAAAGTATATTTAGAATATTATTTACAATTTAATACAATGTTGGTCATTGGATGTAATTTCACATTTAAACCAGACATAAACAAGTGTCAATCTTTTGATAGTTATTATCTCTTAAGAACACGCTATTTGTTTTGACGACAGGAATTAATTTTTAAATTAATTAATGAAACTGATATGTTTTGAATTTGGTAAAATAGAAATAATTTTTGAGTTCATAATATCAAATATAGCTTAGGCCTAATTTTTGGTATTTTTCTGAAAACTTTCAATTTTTGATGAATAGTGAAACCACTAAGTGGTAGTTAAAAAAACTGAATTTTTCATAAAACATAATTTTACCGCTTCTTTGAGTGGAATTTCAAAAATCCGAGAGACACGGTTGATGTCAGTAAGTAAAATGTGGTTCAATGAGATGAAAATAATTTTTGGTGAATAGTAACTTTTTACTTTTATTTACCACGGTTAAAAGTAAATAGGGTAATTAAGGGTAAAAATGATATTATTATTACCCTAACACATGTCCTAATTCTATTTTATAAGTTTAATTCGACCAAAAACAAACTTAGGAATAAAATATGACCATTTAGGCCCACTTAAATTAGATTAGTACATTTATTATTATTTAATTAAAAGAAGAGTTAAAAGAGTTAAAATCCAAGTTTATTTAATGAAACATTTTTAATATAGGGTTATACATAAGATAAATTCGACTATAAATATTCATTAGAAATCTAAAACGATTTCCTACATAATGGTATTTTATTTGTAATTTTTAGACATTAAATAATTTAATTTATTTATGACACAACGATGATGCAGTAATTATCTTATTAATGAAATATTGACATAATTGATGTTATCAATACCCAAATAAATATAATTTGAGATTTTTTATGAATTACACTAATTTTATAGGATAATATGACATGTTAGTATTGATTTAATTAACTTTTTTTGAACTTATAATTCTGTTATGATTTTCACAAAAATCAATTACTAAATAGTGTCAAAATTGACATAAAATAGTTTTTAAAACAAATATTATATTATTAATTTTTATTTTATTCCTAAAAATATAAGGTTCGGCCAAATGACTTATATAATGTTATATATATTAATAATAAACAATTTGGGGTTCGTTTAGCTTCTTATAGTAATTTTATTAACCTTATAGTGTAAGAACACAAGAAGACACGGTAAAAGTAAAATTATTTAACTTAATGTTAAATCTAAATGATAAGGTTAAAATAGGAACCTAAACTTGTCTAAATTCTATTGGATGAGAGTATTTCGACCCATACCCACCTTAGCATCGAAATAAATCAATTTGGAGCTATTTAAAACCGAACTTGACTTTATAATAAAATAATATTTTTAGTTTTTCCAAAGGAGCCCCTCTCCTCCCTTATAAAAGGGCACCTCCTCCCTCTCTTCCTCACACAACTTTTAGCCTTCAAGCTCGGCCAAACCCTGACAAATTATCTTCTCCACTTCCCTAGAAACATCCTAGAGGTTCTGGTCTTCCTAAAAGACCAATTTTAGTGCCCTAAGAGGAGGTCTCAAAGTGGTGCTTCAAAGAAGAGGTAATTTCCGTTACCGATTCTTTCACCTTTATTTCTTCTTCCACTTATTCTTCTTAGGTTGTTTCATTATGAAGTAATAACATCAGTATCACTCATATACTGATATGTTATTATAAGTATGAAACAATCCTATTTCACCATCTATCCATCCTACGGAAAATGAAATCACCACGCGTGCGTACGCACGGAATACCGTCTCCACGCCATGGTGTAAACTATTTTCCGCCACCACCTTAATTGGATGGGTATAATGGTGTAATGAGTAACTATATATGATTATTATAAAGTAATATTGATACTGGAATAGTATACATACAATTCAACACATGTTCACGATCATGAGAACGATATCATCGCTCATGCGTACGTACGGAATACCGTCTCCACGACGCTTTGAGATTCATTCTCCACACTAACCATTCATGAATGATTATAAAGTATATATAATGAATAATAATGAAATATATGACATGTTAAATCTACTGGATTTATGTATATATATATATATATATATATGTATGTATGTCATCTACTTACTTCCATTCAAGACAATAAGGAAAGGAAAACAGCGTTCATGCGTACGTACGGACTACCGTCTCCATGAACGGTGTGTTTCATTTCATTTATCTATCTATTATATATATATATATACTGAATATATATGATATATAAATCATTTTTTATATTCTGTAAGTAATTAAATCATGATATAAGTAATAATAATGTCAAGAACAACAAGTCCAAACACCTACGACAAATGAATCGATTTTACCCAAAACACTCTTTAACATGGAATTTACAAAAGAACGGGTAAAATAAAGTCATAAGTGAACCATATATGATATAATAACAATGTGTATGATTCTGAAATAAGTCAATTACATTATTTAAATCATTATAAAAGAGGTTCGGACACTTACGAAGCAAATCGGACCTAAGGTAAGGGAAATATCACAATCTCATTTTTATCCGAGATTGTTTATACTTTGGTATTTACTGGGGTGTATTTTATCATCCATATCCATTTTTACTCAATATGTAATATTATTTCCATCCACCTACAATTTTTTAAATCCAATTTTACCCTTCGGTGAGTTTTTAGTAAAAGATATAAAAGGAATCTTTTGTTGTTTTTCGTACGAGGTACTTTTTCACTTTTTTGACAAAAGTACGAAGAATGTTTTTTTTAACTTATACAGCACAAACGGATTTTTATAGTTTTATAAAGCCTTATTTTAATGAAGATTACTCCAAAATATTTCATGACTATTTTCAATAAAATCTCTTTCTTTTAAAATTGCATGACGTTTTGTGAAAAGAAATTGATTTTGAAGAAGGAAGGATATTTTCCTCAAGAATTCATTTCAAGTGTTTTATCGAAATTATTTTCCATATAAGATAACATAGGGTTCTGTTTCTATCCCTATTATTACATTGATTTCGTTATGTTTTGATGGAATTATTTTTATGAATTCCTTTATCTTATATGAATTGTTTTATGATTTCACGATGTTTACGAATCCCATTTGTACTACATGGGTTATGAAATGATGTATGATTTATGATTTTGTGGCACACATAATAATGGTATAATTATTAGATGTGTGGGACCTATATCTCCCTCCAATGCATTGGGTAAAGATTTTATATCTCATGAGATAGACATGGCTGGAATGGTAGGTTATACCGGTTTAGTGAAACAGGACTGAAACGAGGGTGACTCGGTTCAGAAAGGGACTTTGTCCACTACGATAGTCTTGGCAATGAGTCTTGACTAACAAGAAATGATTCTCTATGATTATGTGTGTATGCCACAAAGTTTAATGTTTTAAGTTATGATTATTGTGATTACATTTCACTGCCATGAGTTATTCTAGGTTATGAAATTATGATCTCTTTTACAGATTAAGATTTCTAAAAGTTATGTGCTTATGTATATGATGTGATTGATATTTCTTTTTTTACCCTTACTGAGCATTTGAGCTCACCCTTTCATGTTTTCTTTTCCTCAGGATATAAGGAAAGGTTTTTGGTATAAAAAAAGGAAGATCTTTATGGGAGATGTTGAAGATCTTTCACCCGGATTAGAAGATTATATTCCGAGTTTCCAAAGACACTAAACTATTATGATCCTTGTGTGTGTGTTTTTGTTATGTACTAAGTATTCCGTAAATGTAATGTAATGTCAATGTACGTCAAGCTTCGGGTCTCTAAAGTTGGTATCAGAGGAAAGGTTTAGTCCACATTTGGAAACTAGGATGCGAAAATGTTAGTGAGATCCCTAGAGATATTTCTAAGGTATGCCTAGGGATGTCCCTAAGGATAAGTATACGTATAGGATATAGTCCTAGAACTATGGTAACGATATTAGATTAAACCAAAGATTTTAGATATTGAAGTTACTCCCCCTTTATTATGATTTTTTCCTCCCACACTATTCTTTTTGGGTTTTAGAAAATGGCTGGAAACAAGATGATTCACGATAATAGAGGATATGATGGACAATGGAATAATATTATTCATGAGAAACCAAATGAAATGGGATTTGGAAGTCCAAACATCATTATTATGTCGAATCAGCAGTCTCATAATATGATCAATAAAGTAAAATTTGGTATGTTTCCTGACTCAGCTAATAAGATAAAGATGGAGTTTCATGATGATCATAGGGGAAAGAAAGTTCAATTTCCCCTATGTAAATCATGTGGGAAGAGGCATCAAGGAGAATGTTTCAAAGGAACTAGAATATGCTTTGGGTTTGGAAAAGAAGGACACAAAGCCAGTAAGTGCAAAGAAAAAGGTTCAATTAACACCAGGGATGAGGATAATGGTATTGCTACGACATCAACAATGGTTAAATGTTTTAAATGTGGAATGTACGGGCATTATGCAAACCAATGTCCTAAGGGAAGGTCTAATGAAGAGAATCAGTATGGTCGTATGGGTAGTATTTATGTGGATGATGATGAAGAGACTATAAATGATATGTGAGATGAAAGAATTGTTGAAGCTCGGTCAATGGTTTAAGAATGTAGTGGAATGATTACATGTTTATCTTGTGTAATGTTGTATAAGTAATCTCATGGTACTGTGGAATAAAGAGACATATAAGGATTGTTACACTGTTGTCTTTCCTTGAGTTTTGAAAGTATATGATTAATGGTACCAGTATCCATGAAAGGTTATTCAGATATTTTTGGAATGTAGATGATATGCACATAATGAAGGGATAAGACGATAATGAGATGTTTGATTGTATTCATGAGCTCATGATTGATATAAGTACTAAGTGATATAATGGTTTGAGAATAAATAATTTTGAGGATTTTGGTTTATGGAAAGTGTTAACTTTTAACTGCATTCATGTTTTCACTAAGGTTCAATGGCTATTCAAGAGAATATATGATTAAGGCCTTTGAATGTTTGGAATGTGACCAACAAGACATATCTTATGATATATGGGGATCAACGATGGTATTAAATCTCTAGTAATCATTTTCACTATATTATGAGAGTGGACTACAGTATTATGGATAAGCCTAAAGATTGGAATGGATTATGTTGGACATAAGTTAGTATTGTTTAAGGATAGAAGTTTTTTCGATATTATTAATGGGATGTTATATTAATATAGTTTTAGAAAAAGGACAACCTGCAGGAAGGGTGACATCCCATCGTGTCGGACAAGGCTATAGGAATCGAACCCACAACCGAAGTGCGACTGGCCTTTATCGCCTACCACTGGCCTACAGGAAGTCCCTGTTTAGTAGAAACTAGTTTTATTATATTAAGCAGTATGATATATGAAGTATAAGTTCTTTTTAGGAACCATATATGATTAATCTCACTATAGAATGACTTATGTATATTTAATAACTTTTGCTAACCTTTTGTTTGAGACAGATGGAATGACCCGTCATTCTATCACATGATCTGCTAACACTTCACGAATAAAAAATTCAACTTCATTTATTTAAGAGATGAAGTGTAAATTGTTCGATGCACGAACAACAGTGAGATTGTACCAAAATAAAGTAAGTATTTAATTCTAATTCAAATTCTTTAACTTTAGGGAAACGATCTTGAAAACCAAAAATGTTGTCCTAGTGCTCTTATATATGATTAATCAGATGGTACCTTAGATCGTCACAAATTTATGGATTTGTGATTGTTCTTTTTTCCATAGCCATGTTCTCTACCACTCTCCATCAGAACATGATGGTTAGATTTTTCTTCCATATCCATATTTTCACCTATGTGGAAAACCAGTGATTAGTTTATTTGGGTAACCGTTACGTTTCATACTTCTATTTTTAAAGATTGGTTTTGTTATTCCTTTTTATGATGTGGGTTTTGATTAAAGAAACTTTCGAATAGTAAACCATTTATAATCTCGATTAATTTCGAGGGCGAAATTCATTTTAAGGGGGGTAGAATGTAACACCCCGAGATTTTATGAAAAATATTCTTTTTAATTTCATTAATGTCTTGTGTTGTACGCTACACCAAAAGGAGCTTGCACAACATGTATCCTTGACTTGCCTTTCATTACACGCAATCGTGACCTTCCTTGATAGCATGTGTAGTACGCAATACCGAGTTTCACTAAACAACGACATGCTATTAAAATATTTTTAAAACTAGCCATTATGAATAGTAATAACCACTTTTTGAAATTTTGTAAATTTTATTTTTCAAAATGGACCTCATTTTTGGATTCAGAATATCAAAATTAGCTTAGGGTGAAATTTTGGTAATTTTCGGATAACTTTCATATTTTGATGAATAGTGAAAATTACTAAATTTTAATTAAAAACAACTTTTTCAATCAAAATAATTAATAGTGATAAATTATTAATTTGAGTGGTTTTAAAGTATATTTAGAATATATTTTTACAATTTAATACAATGTTGGTCATTGGATGTAATTTCACATTTAAACCAGACATAAACAAGTGTCAATCTTTTGATAGTTATTATCTCTTAAGAACATGCTATTTATTTTGACGATGAGAATTAATTTTTAAATTAATTAATGCAACTGATATGTTTTGAATTTTGTAAAATAGAAATCATTTTTGAGTTCATAATATCAAATATATCTTAGGCCTAATTTTTGGTATTTTTCTGAAAACTTTCAATTTTTGAGGAATAGTGAAACCACTAAGTGGTAGTTAAAAAAACTGAATTTTTCATAAAACTTAATTTTACCACTTCTGTGAGTGGAATTTCAAAAATCCGAGAGACACAGTTGATGTCATTAAGTAAAATGTGGTTCAATGAGATGAAAATAATTTTTGGTAAATAGTAACTTTTTACTTTTATTTACCACGGTTAAAAGTAAATTGGGTAATTAAGGGTAAAAATGATATTATTATTACCCTAACACATGTCCTAATTCTATTGGATAAGTGTAATTCGACCAAAAACAAACTTAGGAATAAAATATGACCATTTAGGCACACTTGAATTAGATTAGGACATTTATTATTATTTAATTCAAAGAAGAGTTAAAAGAGTTAAAATCAAAGTTTATTTAATAAAACATTTTTAATATATGGTTATACATAAGATAAATTCGACTATAAATATTCATTCGAAATATAAAAATATTTCCTACATAATTGTATTTTATTTGTAATTTTTAGACATTAAATAACTTAATTTATTTATGACACAACGATGATGCAGTAATTATCTTATTAATGAAATATTGACATAATTGATGTTATAAATACCCAAATAAATATAATTTGAGACTTTTTATGAATTCCACTAATTTTATAGGTTAATATGACATGTTAGTATTGATTTAATTAACTTTTTTAGAACTTATCATTCTGTTATGATTTTTACAAAAATCAATTACTAAATAGTGTCAAAATTGACATAAAATAGTTTTTAAAATAAATATTATATTATTAATTGTTATTTTATTCCTAAAAATCTAACGTTAGGCTAAATGACTTAGATAAGGTTATATATATTAATAATAAACAATTTGGGGTTCCTTTGGCTTCTTATAGTAAGTTTATTAACCTTATAGTTTAAGAACACAAGAAGACACGGTAAAAGTAAAATTATTTAACTTAATGTTAAATCTAAATTATAAGGTTAAAATAGGAACCTAAAATTGTATAAATTCTATTTGATGATAGTATTTCGACCCATCCCCACCTTTTCCTTGAAAAAAATCAATTTGGAGCTATTTAAAACCGAACTTGACTTTATAATAAAATAATATTTTTAGTTTTTCCAAAGGAGCCCCTCTCCTCCCTTATAAAAGGGCACCTCCTCCCTCTCTTTCTCACACAACTTTGAGCCTTCAAGATCGTCCAAACCCTGCCAAATTCTCTTCTCCACTTCCCTAGCAACATCTTAGAGGTTCTGGTCTTCCTAAAAGACCAATTGTAGTGCCCTAAGAGGAGGTCTCAAAGAGGCTCTTCAAAGAAGAGGTAATTTCCGTTACCGATTCTTTCACCTTTATTTCTTCTTCCACTTCTTCTTCTTAGGTTGTTTCATTATGAACTAATAACATCAGTATCACTAATATACTGATATGTTATTATAAGTATGAAACAATCCTATTTCACCATCTATCCATCCTACGGAAAACGGAATCACCGCGCGTGTGTACGTACGGAATACCATATCCACGCCGTCGTGTAATCTATTTTCCGCCACCACCTTAATTGGATGGGTATAATGGTGTAATGAGTAACTATATATGATTATTATAAATTGATATTGATACTGGAATAGTATACATACACTTCAACACAAGATCACGATCATGAGAACGATATCATCGATCGTGCGTACGTACGGAATACCATCTCCACGACGCGATGAGATTCATTCTCCACATTAACCATTCATGAAGGATTATAAAGTATATATAATGAATAATAATGAAATATATGACATGTTAAATCTACTGGATTTATGTATATATATATATATGTATGTATTTAATCTACTTACTTCCATTCAAGCCAATAAGGAAAGGAAAACAGCGTTCATGCGTACGTACGGACTACCGTCTCCATGAACGGTGTGTTTCATTTCATTTATCTATCTATTATATATATATATACTGAATATATATGATATATAAATCATGTTTTATATTCTGTAAGTAAGTAAATCATGATATAAGTAATAATAATGTCAAGAACAAAAAGTCCAAACACCTACGACAAATGAATCGATTTAACCCAAAACACTCTTTAACATGGAATTTACAAAAGAACGGGTAAAATAAAGTCATAAGTGAACCATATATGATATAATAACAATGTGTATGATTCTGAAATAAGTCAATTACATTATTTAAATCATTATACAGGAGGTTCGGACACTTACGAAGCAAATCGGACCTAAGGTAAGGGAAATGTCACAATCTCATTTTTATCCGAGATTGTTTATACTTTGGTATTTACTGGGGTGTATTTTATCATCCATATCCATGTTTACTCAATATGTAATATTATTTCCATCCACCTAAAATTGTTTATATCCAATTTTACCCTTCGGTTAGTTTTTAGTAAAAGATATAAAAGGAATCTTTTGTTGTTTTTCGTACGAGGTACTTTTTGACTTTTTCGACAAAAGTACGAAGAATGTTTTTTTTAAATTATACGGCACGAATGGATTTTTACGGTTTTATAAAGCCTTATTTTCATGAAGATTCCTCCAAAATATTTCATGACTATTTTCAATAAAATATCTTTCTTTTAAAATTGCATGACGTTTTGTGAAATGAAATTGATTTTGAGGAAGAAAGGATATTTTCCTCAAGAATTCATTTCAAGTGTTTTATCGAAATTATTTTCCATCTAAGATAACATAGGGTTATGTTTCTATCCCTATTATTACATTTATTTGGTTATATTGTGATGGAATTATTTTTATGAATTCCTTTATCTTATATGAATTGTTTTATGATGTCACGATGTTTACGAATCCCATTTTTACTACATGGGTTATGAAATGATGTATGATTTATGATTTTATGGCACACATAAGAATGGTATCATTATGAGATGGGTGGGACCTATATCTCCCTCCAATGAATTGGGTAAATATTTTTTATCTCATGAGATAGACATGGATGGAATGGTAGGTTATACCGGTTCAGTGAAACAGGACTGAAACAAGGGTGACTCGGTTCAGAAAGGGACTTTGTCCACTAAGATAGTCTTGGCAATGAGTCTTGAATAACAAGAAATGATTATCTATGATTATGTGTGTATGCCACAATGTTTAATGTTTTAAGTTATGATTATTGTGATTACATTTCCCTGCTATGAGTTATTCCAGGTTATGAAATTATGATCTCTTTTACAGGTTATGATTTCCAAAAGTTATGTGCTTATGTATATGATGTGATTGATATTTCTTTTGTTTACCCTTACTAAGCATTTGAGCTCACCCTTTCTTGTTTTCTTTTCCCCACGATATAAGGAAATGTTTTAGGTATAAAAAAAGGAAGATCTTTATGGGAGATGTTGAAGATCTTTCACCAGGATTAGAAGATTATATTCCGAGTTTCCAAAGACACTAAACTATTACGATCCTTGTGTGTGTGTTTTTGTTTTGTACTAAGTATTCCGCAAATGTAATGTAATGTGAATGTACATCAATCTTCGGGTCTCTACAAATATTTTTTCAAATGTGAAAATATTTTGAACCTCATACGTGAAAAAAATACCTGAAGGGGAAGGCATGAAAACAAAAATGTCAGGATCCTTAACCTAATGGATAGAGAAATTAAAGTACTTCCAGTCACCATTAAAATTTGATTCATGTAAGTTTATAGGGTCACATTCTTCTCTATAATATATGTTAGGGACCAGATGCCCAAGAAAAAATTATACTCACTAGACATTTGTCTCTCCAGAATGTTATGTCTCTATAATCAATAATAATATATGAGTGGCCAATGATCTTGAGGATGGTATCCAATAGGTCACACCAATTATGAGAGACCAATACCCTTAAATTTATTCATATTGAATAAAATATTCCATATTTTGTCCTGATGTGTTTATCTAAAAGGAATTTACCAAAGACTATGTCCCATGTGATTTTGTAAAGGATTCGTTGAATTTTATCATCAAATATCTTAAGGATGAAACCTCCAACTGCAAAGGGAATCACTAATATACACCAAATACCCCAATTTTTTCCTTAATTTGGATTATAAACTCAAATAAAATAATTGAAATCATTTTTATTTATTCTAAAAACTCCCTTGGGAGCCTGAATGATAGAGAGAATTTGTATTAGAATAGACATCATCGCAGTTTTGGCCAGGTTGATCCATCCACCAAATGAGAGTATACGACCCTAATAATTTTTCATTTTAACCATTATTCTATTAATAATTCAATCAAAATAATGTGTAGCAATTATTTTTCTCATTATAGTATCACCCATATAATCTAAAGGGAGTTTCTTCCTTAATTTTTTTTTGACAATCCTTAATTAGAATAACATTATTTCAAAATAATTTTATAAAAATATATACACTACATATATAAGTATTGCTGCATTGACCACTCTTGATGATTAATTTTTTTAATATAACTTTTAACTATTGAATAATGGTTCTTCTACCATTAAGGAAAAATAACTTGTCATTGAAAAATAAAATGTGATAGATGACAAAGAACCCATGCCTGTCATTGAATGGAGGTACCATGATTCTATAAATCCCAATAATAAGGTTCCTACTAATAATTCCTTCAGTCTACACAAATAATTTTGGGGATAATGGACCCCCTTGACAAAGGATGCTAACTAATTTAAAGAATCATATCTTTTTACACGTGAGAAAGATCATTGATAGGTGATTAAATTTACTGATTCGATGATTCTTAAATATTTATTATCTAAAATACAATAATAATATTTATTTTTATTTTTTAGAAATAAATAAATTTATGAGATTTTGGATATAATTAATGTGGGACTCTCTAGGCCTATTTTTTAATGGAATTAATCATACATAATTGATGTCCATGATTAGTGTTTAGAAACACATCATAAGGCCCATTGAAAAGGAAGTTAATGTCAAAATAATAAAAACCATAAAATTAATTATACAATGTAATAAAATCCCTTTGAATTAATATATCCTCAATTATGATTTATACTAGTTTTATTATCCAATAGTATTTATTTATCTTTAATTTAATCTCTAAAATTAATTAATAAATGAACTTCCATGGGTATAAATTTTATTATACAATTCAATTTATATTAAATGGATAATGATATATTCTTCTTTTAACTCAAAATTGATAAATTTTTTCTCATATTATTCAATTAAAGTAATATCACTTATGATACAACTAATGTATTTTAATTGTTAGTGAGCATTTATTTGAATGGTTTCATCCATACAAGATATACATTAATAATAATCCTAATTCAAAGGAACAAAACACATTTATGATTACAAGAATATCCGATGAAACCTATAACATGTGAAATTTCTTTAGATATGACTTTCATCATAACCTCTCTTCGATAATATTACGAAGTGAAAAATTTATTCGAAGAAGTCTGATTGTCTTATCATATTCTATCACCTAATCGTCAAACTTCATCCATGAACTATTAGATACAAGTTTTCTGGACCATAATACATATGTGTTAGAGTTTTTCATTACATCTATAGGTTCTCATTATTACTAGTAACTACTATGACCTTTTGATGAAGTAAGTACTCCAATAATATTATCCAAATGATGTTAGGTTTAAGAAAAATCCGCATGTGACAAGATATTAATTAATATTATGGTAATTGAAAGTACAAAGTTCTTTCCAGGGAACCAACACCAAGACTATGATCATAATACATTCCGAATAGTGTAGGAAGAATTTAAAATTTTAATATATAATTTCTAATAAATTAAATAGGATTATAGATAAAAATTCATGATATATGAAACTAAGTATATTGGGTACTAGTGGAAGAAATCGCATCAATACTTCAAGAAGTGTTTATACAAAATAAATAAGAGTAATAACCAATAGAAGAAGCACCAAAAAAAGAACCTCTCATTTTCATAACAACTAAATAAGAGGAAAATATGGAAAAAGAAAACCCACTACGTACCTCAAGAATTTGATAAATAAATGATTTTTATGATAAATAATAAAAAAATTAGAAATTAGAGGTAGTATACATGATTTAATATTTATTTATTATTATTATTATCAAACTAAAACACAAAATAACTCAATTATTTTGAAAATATAATCTCTTTTGAATGGTTATAGATACTATAAAATAAATATGAAGAAGAAAAAATCCACCTTTGTGGATAATATGGTGATAAATGTTAAGGAATTTTATTTCCCATCAACCTTTCATAATTAGACAAAATTATAATCTAAAAAATAATTGAGGAGAATATCAATTTGATTCATATTGAATTATTTAACTCAAATTATGGTGTTTGAGAACTCTAAATATGATATGATTATTGATTAAAACCTATTGAAAATGTACCAGGATTCATGTGATAGTATGGTCATAGAAGAAGCAGTAAAAAAGGGTGGAGGAAATAATTTTATTTTCCACTAACATGTATGATAGAGAAGGTGCAGATCCACTAGAACTAGTATAACTAGTTTCTCAATACCAAGATGGAAAGACACTACTTAGGATAATTAGAGATAATTTAGTATATTTCATAGATCCTCATGATGTCAAAATGGAATACCCTTATGGCATTCTTCAGCTCCAATAATCCAAGTTATTTTTCAGTACTAAGACAGTTTACATAAATCACTCAATCAAATGTATTTTCATGTTTAGTTCATATCTATGAGAACTAGAAGAAGTAAAATATGGTGGTTCTTACCATAAAAACATAGTCCTTCGAATTTTATATGGAACCAAAAATTTCTGGATATAGGTAGGAAACATAGAGATCCACTTAGGTAATATCCCAACAATCACTTACCATGTATTTAAATTTTTACATTTACATTTAATAAAATCTGGATTTAACTACTTTTCTATGTAAGTTTTTTCCCGGAGGAAATATTCCTGGTATTAACTAATGATTTTATTGAGTTATTTATAAAAATATAATAATAAATTTTGATATCTATTTTATCCTTGTTTACAATCCATATATTTCATTCACATATCCATATCATAATAATGGATAATTAAATTTCATTGTTGTGGGAAGTGTAGAATGTTGGTAGACTAAACATTTTATTGTTTTTATTTATTTTTGTTATTTTGAATTGATATTTATTGAGTATTATTTCAACTCTGGAATTTTGAGTTAATTATGGTTATATTGTTGAATTTAAAACCTAAAAATCATAAGAATCCTGATATGATTTATTTATTTCCCAATATTTTTTAGCATTTAGTGAATTTTGAATTCATTTGAGAATTATATATATATGAAATATTTTCCAATAAAAATATTTCCCAACATGAGAGGTTTAAAAACCTATTAAAATCTTCATATATTTCTCTACTATTGAAATCTTGAGACAAGATTTATAAGCTTGAACTTAATTTGGTACTTATTTATAATTCTATGTTTTTTTTCATTTTTTTTAATTATAATGTTTTTGAAATTTCTTGACCCTTGGTTTCACTATTATTAGTACTAATTTACATTTGAACTTCCTTTTGATGATATTTAAGGACCATGAATTAATTTATAAGAGATATAACATAATTTTAATCCCTTACCACTCATTTATTATTATTTGAATTCATGATTTACAATTTATGAATAGTATGATAGTATTTTTTCATGGAAATCAATTTTAATGGAGATTCATGTTTGAGATAATGTGATAGAGTTATGATAGGGTTGTGATTGAAACATTTAATACAAGTAGTTTTAATTTAATATTAAACTATTTTGGAATTAAAATAGATTATTCATGAACCTATATTTATTTTTTTAATTAATTTTTGGCATGTGAAATTTTAATTCGTTTTTTTGGAATAAGATGAAGATATGATATGGAACAGCTAAAGAGAATTCATGTTGTGGAATGATGTAGTATAGAATAACACCCTAAGAATAAAGTGGGTCAAAATAAAAGAAACTCAGAAACGAATCTCATTTTTTGAAACTCTTATTCAATGCATAAATGAATAATTTAAGAATAAAAAAAAATATAGGAAAACATGAAAGTTTCTTGTGTGAATCCTCTTTTTACACAGTGAAACCGAGCCAATAATAAATTTAACATTTTCTTTCTCAAAATATTTAATGGATTTAAATTTGGATTGATTGAGGACTCCCATGATTGAATTAGATGAATTCATAGGCCAATTATGGGAGAATCGAAGATAACCCTTAGCAAATATTTTCCTTTAAATACACGAGTTGTCAATTTCTTTGAAGGATAAAAACCCTGGAGTTGATACCTACACTGGGGTAGAAGTTCTTCTATAAAGATACTACTGATGTGGTATTACGTTTTTTCTTCTTTTATTTCCACATACCATAAGTACTAGAATAAGGGGGTAAGTTTATATTATTAAAAGATATATAAGTAAGTGGTATTGTGTTGTTGAAGTTTTATCTATATTTAATTCCCATGATAAGTTATATAATAAAATTTAAATCTATATCACTTTTATCTTTCTTATCTCATGACCGTTGAACTTGAATCCATAATGTGATTTTAAATTCATGTCTAGTTTATTTTATTTAATGTATAATTTTTTCATAATTTTGGGTGATTATGTTTAAATAATGAATATATACACTTAAACTACTAGTTAACTCCATTAATTCACCATTTAAAGGGGAGATTTTGTATATTAGTAGGGATTTACAAGACCAATAGTTTACCTATTTCTGACTTTCAAAATAATTTTTCCAAATAAATTATCACTACATTCCTCTAAAATATAAAAATAGAATTAAAAATATTCATTCATATACTCTCATTAATTTTAAATATCAATTTTCATTCTCAATAACACTCTTTCCACATTATTTTCATAAAATAAATATAAACCATCTCATGAGTTCAACATCAAACTCACCACTTTATAAATTGAGTAATAAATTAGTGATAGATTGAGTTTAGATACAGATTTATATATTTTATTTTCTTTATAATAACTAACAATAACTTATAGATGGTCAAATGTATGGAATTTTTACCATGTATGGCTTCCAAGTAGTTTATATATTTTTTGATGTTTTAATTTTACTTTACATTTTTTATTATATTTTACACTTTTGGTACTTGTTTTATGATTCTACGATCAATCATATATGCATGCTCACTCCATAGATGAAAAAGGAAAAGTGATAAAACAAAGTTTTACCCTTAATTAGAGAAAACTGTGAGGAAGGAAAAGAAAGAAGTTGTTGAGACCATGGCTAGTGAAGAACAACAAAACTAGGCTATCAAAGGTGTGGAAATTAAATATCCAAGGCAATAAATGAGCATGGACTCTATAAGTCTATCAAACACATGATTATAACCAAGGATTATCATACCACTAGTAGTAAACAAACTCCTTTGAATAAAACAGGTAATTATCCGAATGTTTAAAATTATATTCAATTTTTTGAGCTATCACACTAGGACTTAAACAAAAATAAGGGGAGTTACATTGAACTCTATAATGCCTTTAAATTTCTAAATGTGTTTATTTATGAAGTTAAATTATGATTATTTAAATTCTCATTAAGGGAAAAAGATTTAGAATGGATATTTAGAATTCTAACACATTCCATTAACACATGGGTTAATTTTGAAATAATATTCTTGACTCACCTCACCCACTTATCAAAATTAATGGATATCCATATAAAAAAATTATATTTCAATAAATATATTGAATAATCAATTTATAATGCAAGGGAATGTTTTAAAGACTTAATTAGAAAATCCATGCATCTTGAAATTGAAATTTGGTTAACAATTGAAACATTTTATAATGGTTTATCATATTAAATTAGAAAAAATATTTATTTTCAAGTGGGTGAATTATTGAGGAAGAAGTTGTTGGAGGAATTATACACCCCACTAGATGAGATGGAATTTAATAACTTTTTGTGGGAATTTAATGGTATAAAAATTAATGGTATCCATAGGACCAAGAACATCAATAATATGATGCCCAAGATAGATTACCTTACAAGAAAAAAGGATACCATGATGGACTAAAAACAACCCCAAGGTAAATACACTAAAGAGGTTAATTAATATGACCAAAATCATCAAAATCAATTTCATGGTTATCGACCACAATAAAAAAAAGGTAGGGGGTATCAACAAAGAGAACAAGGATATAAAGAACCACAAGAGATCATTAGTGTTTATGACTTTAAATATAAGATACCAGGAAAGAAGTTGAGTGTGTTTTTAAATTTTTCATTTTCTATTACTCCACTAGGTTTCTTCTTAAGAGTTTGTAATTGTAAAATTTCATGCCCAATACATGGATTTTTTTAGATCAAAGAGAAAAATATTTCTTAGTTTAATCACTATGAAATGTTATAAATTTAATTAATGATATGATTATATGTGTAAAATTAGGATTTAGTTTTTAAAGATAAACATGGAAAATGGAATAAACATTTATGATATAAGAAGACTGTTTAATTTATTAAAATTAAATTATTTTATGATTTAATATGCTTTGAATTTAAAAAATTTGAATTAATTTTTTAATTAATGTGTATGAAAAGAGTGATTGACTATATTCATATATTAATATTCCCAATATAATTATAATCATAATATTTCAATTCTCTTCATTAGTATATTTATTGAGAGACTCATGCATGATTTCTTCGAGAGCTTTCTAAGCATATTTTAGAAGAAATTATTAAAAATATTCACTTTCTAAATTATTGAAACATATTTTTTTATTCCTATTATATTATTACTTACCACAACATCTATTATACTTTTATACTTTATAATCCACTAATAGACTTTGTTAGGGAAGAGTCGCATTACAATATAATTTTATCCTTTTCTACACTAGTCATTTATTTTTTAGGATATTCTTTCATTCAAGTATGGGGTTGTGGTTGTATGTAGTGGAAGGATGATTCAAATTATAGATAAGATATTGGTTTCATTCATAGGATTTTATGGTAAAGTTTAATTATTTTATCATTCATAGTATTTGATTTTAGACCGCTCTTGAAGAAAAGTTAGGTTATATCTTAGGAGGGTAAGAAATTACCATTACATAACCAATTATCTTAATCATATAATGTTTTGTGGTAGATTTGAGACTTATCCTAAGCTAAAATTTAAAATAAATTATAATAGGATGTATTATTCATTATAATTAATTAATTCATGATCCTACTTTTAGTTTTGGGAAAAGGGTGATGTCACTTTGATTGGAGTATCCCTATTGTGTTGTTTATGATTATCATGAAAAATTCCTTAGTGTTACCCTAATTTTAAGATTTAATTGATTTTAAACCATTAAATTCATATCGTAATGCCTCAGAGACATTTGAACATTATGTTAAACCCCTCATGGATTTTTTTTGATTGTTTTCTTTATGGGGTAGATATTTGATATGCATTACAAGTTTATGGTTATGAGCATGACTTAAAGTATGAGTAATACACCATATAACTTTTTTACATTGTGTTATGTGTTAATATAAATCAATATAAGGAAAATTTAAATTTAAATGAGAATTTATAATAAATTTACAACTACGAATTGAATAATGTACATGCCATGCCACTTCAAAAGGGAAAAAGTAAAACACATTATTGGACTGTTTATTTAAAAAGTGATAAGTTAAAAAAAATGTATTCATGTGATTCATGAATTTTTAATTAAAAATTTAAAATCATTTAAATATGTTGAATTTAAAATTCAAATATTGGTAGGTATGGTTTACGTTGGGATAAATATTGAGATTTATTTCCCGAGGACAAGTATTTATAAAATTATTGGGGAATTTAACGGAAAAATTTCATAAATTATTTTTTTATATAAAATTACTTGAATTTGGAATTAAAAGTAATTATTCATTGTAATTTTTGTATATATTTATTCTATTTATTTTAAGAGACATTTGAATTTAATTTGGAGGAAAATAAACAAGAATAAAAGAAATTGAGGTGTTACAGAGTATTCACACTATAAGATAAAGTAGCATAGAAAAAAATATAAATAATGAAGGAGGATAGAATAAAATAATCATGAATTATAAATTCATTCAGTGAAACTCAAATTTGTGGTGTGAATGGAAAATTAAAGATTAAAATAAATACAAGAGGGAAAAATAAAAAAAGATACAGTGTGACACCTATTGTCATGCTATTAAAATGAGTCAACAATAAATTAAATATCTATTTTTTCACAAATATTTGGGTTCAATTTGGTTTGATTTTGAACTCCCAAGATTGAATTGGTTGAATTAATAGGCTAGTGTTTACGGAATTTAATCAAATCCATTGAAAAACTACGCATTTAAATACATAAGTTGGACAATGATTTAAAGGATTAAATACTTGGATTTTACACCTGCACTGGGTGATAATGTCTTCCACAAAGATGACATTTCTTCAATCTTAGGTTTTTTTAAATATATTTTCACATCCAATCTTGACTATCATAATGGGGTAAGTTTCTATTATAGTAATATATATAGGGATAAGGAATTTTGTTTGTGAATTTTTATTTTTATTTTATGGACCATGTTGGCATGTGAAATCACCAATAAATCTAAATATCTTCACTATTTCTTACCCCATCACCATTGAACCTGAATTAAGAATGTGATATTAATTTAATGACTAATTGAATTAAAATAATTCATGTCTTTTTCATTATTTATTGTGATAGTGTTTAATGAATGTATTAGGACACCTAACCAACTAATGAGACTAAGTAATTAACATTATGAAATAGAGAGTTCATAGTTTTAAAGGGAAGTTCTAGGATCAGTGGACTGTGTTGTCCTAACTCTAACTACAATATGAACAAAAAAATAATCACTATATTCCACTAACACATGATCCCAATGTTAATTAACATGTAGTGTCTTCTCTCATTGATTTCAAACATCCATGTTCATTATAAATCACATTATTTCCACTAAATTTTCTTAAAATATAGTTAACCCGTCAAATTTGTATGACTTTGAACTCACCAATTCATCTTCTTATTCAGTAGTAATTGTTTATGATTAATTTTATATTTATAAATTTGATTATACCTGTCATAACTAACATAGATTCATGGTTGTTTAAGGTTTTTTCATTTTTCAAAGTGTAATAGAGGTCACAATATTAATGGAATTCATTTGTACCAAATTTTTATCAAAAAATTTTTTAAAAATAACAAAAAAAATTAAAAAGTAAAAGGATTAAAAAAGAGATAGATTAAAATGATTCATCATGCAACTATGAATAATCCTTGACCCTTAATATAAATAAATGGGTATGAATTTTCATTCAATATTCATTACATACACTCATCATCACATTCTCTAAGAAAATAATATGATACAAGAGAATGAACCAATCATTTTTCTTATTGTTAATATGTTACTTACCACTGAAAGAGGATAAAAATATTGTATTTTGTGATGAGTTTGAGGGTGAAAATGGTGGATTACATTTTCATATAATTTTCTTATAATTTCAAGAATGAAGAATTGATAGATCAAAATTATCATTAAATCTTTTTTATTTTAACATCAAATTACCAACTGTAGGATCTAACACAATGAATTAAAAATTACATTTTATTATGAACTTTTTTTATCTTTGAATAGATTTTTAGTCATATAGAAATAATATAAATAAAATTCACAATCCAATAAAGAGGAAATTTTTTCAAAATATATTTATTTTGGGTGAGAGATGAATTTAGAGGTGAGGTATTTATGCATGAGAATCTATGGATAAAAGGGATTGAATGAAATTTCAAAAGCATAAATAAAATAGAGTTAAAAATAATAAATGAATAAAGATGAGAATATAATGGATGAGAAGAGTTCCCTACCACTTTTTATTTAATTGGTTTTATATTTACTTAAGTATGGATATTTATATTATGTGAAAAGTTTATTTGTGTGGGTGTAGAAGCTTAATCAATTATTGCACATTTTTTGATATGTGACTTACCATTTAAAGTGGTTAAAATATTTCATTTGATGATGCATTTTATGGATTGAAATGTGTAGTAAATTTTCATTTTCATTTTTTTATAATTTAGTGCATTAAGATTTAAAAGATAAAACCCCTCTTGGAATCCGTTTTTTGTATATCAAACCACCATACATAATCCTCAACATAGCCAATGAAAACTTAATTTTTATTAAATAAATACTTTCATGTTGAGAATGAATTTAGTAATATTACAATTATATGTAATGTATTGATGATACGAAGAAGAGTAAAACATTGAAAAATACATCTCTTGAGATTTTGAGATGAATTTGTAGGTGAGTTAGGATTATATCTTCATCGATGGTTCAATGGTATTGAATAAAATTTATTGAGAATAATGAATATGGAGTGAAAATTAATAAAGGAATAAAGATGATAATTTGATGGACAAGAATATTTTTCTTCCAAATTTTATTTAATTGGTTTTATATGGTTTAAGTGTATTTATTTCCCAATAATGAAAATATTATGAGTAGGGGAGTGATAAAACACAAATTTCAAACATTTTTTTCAAAGAAATTATTTCATGAAATACCCACCATTTTAAATTAAATAGAAAATAAAAAAATTTAATTATTTTAATATTTATTTTGGGTTTATTTAAAAATTCTCCTAACATATGTTTTGGTGTTTATATTATTATTCTATTTTTTATTATGTCATCTAAAATTTTTAAATGTTAATTTTTATGATTTTTAGTAAAAGGAGTTAATTGTAAGCCTGAGTGTAGGTTTACATATTAATTTATTATGGTTATATTTTTTTCTAAGAATAATATATAAATTTCTAAATCATATTTAATTCTAACTTAGAATTGGGGGATTACAAAAGAGTAATAAAAAATACCTGGGTTTCATAAGAATAAAAGTTGCATGTGGAAAAACTAATTGGTCCAACATAATATTAAATTAAAAATATGTAATAAATTTTTCATGGAAACAATCAAACCATGATTCAAACAACTATGATATCATAGGATATAATTGATATATATTATAAACAATTACTGGTTGGTTTTTCCAAAAAAATCATATATCATAAAAATGATATATTTAATAATACAAGCTTTAAGAACCCATCATGAACACCAGAAAATTATATATCCAAGTGAGTATCTGCATAAAACCAGTGAAAATATTGAGTGAATTCAAGAATAGTATTTAATGTCTAAAAGGTATAATTTTGTTTTGTTAATATACCTATAAAAATCAAGAAATACATCTGCACACATGTCACAAGACATTCATCAACTGAAACAACATCTCGAGTATCAAGGTGTGATTTTTGAAACAATATGAAGTAGATATATCATGGAATAAGGGATCTTGATCTCTCATAGGACACATGTAAGTATCACATGAAGAACCCATAACTTCTAAGTGATGATCCTATTCAACCAATATTGATTATGAAGCTATAAATTAAAGAATATGGGATAAATAATAACTATTCTAAGAAGTATATACTTTATTACATTTTATGTATAATCAATATTTATCTTTATTCCCTCCCCAGTAAGATCTCTATATCCTTGTTCAAGGGGTGATATCCCTTTCTTGGGTGGAATGAATAGGTGGAATTAATTTAGTGTAGTTGATTCTAATTAAGATTTATTTTTTCTTATTTATAATTTCATGTTGCGTTGTGGGGGTAATTTATTTCAATGTACAAATCTATGGTAATAATTATTAATCTGTTATTTAATATTACCTTTATTATTTCAAAGTATAAATTTCAATATTTCTCTTTATTGATCTATCCTTTATATGGGGAAATTTGTTAGCTTAGTGAATATTGGTATGGGAATTATAATCCATGAATAGTATGTAACTTCTTCATAGTATGGACTGATGAGATGATTTTATTGGTATTCTTACTCTTGGTTGAGGTATGTTGTCTAAAATTTGTGATATGAAAACACATGGGGAGATTTATTTTTTTTATTAAATTTACTCCTTATAATTAGGAATAACGAGATATGGTTAGATGATTAGTATTGGGTTCAAACATTAGGTAATGTTAAATAAGAGAGTAAAGTATTTTTATAAGAGAAGAAAGTCTCACTACAAGTAAGTCACTAAAGAATAATCATTATTCTTACTAGCATCAACTCTTTTAAAAATAATATAATACACACAAAATCCCATCTCATTTTCCTATTTTCATCTAGAACAGTATAAAAATAATTAACAATGTGAATAGGATTGGTTAGTGATATTAGTGGTCTCCTTGGAGACAAACATGTGGTTATCTCTCTAGTTATATCCATAGACGATATTTCAAATTCCAATTGATGATCAAAACCCCAAGATAAGTATTTCTCTCATTAACTACCTTATAATTTGACTCATACCAGTATTATTCATATCCAACTAATCCTAGGATCACACACTAAATCTTTTAAAAATGAATCTTAATCATATCAATCATGTCTTCACATGAAGCATTACCCTCTTCAATATCCATAAAACTTAAGGAACCACTCGTATGTAAATTAATACACTATCACACATCATTTATATGTCATTTAAATCATATGAACAATCCATAAATTATTTATATATAAAAGTAATCCATATAATTGGGCTATCCCCAAATTATTTAACTTAAGATACCTTCATATATCATAACCCATACTGGGTATAAATAAGAAAACCCCCCCACTATATAGTTAATACCAAACTCACAAAAATACTGAGGGTAAAATCATCAAAACTAGGATCTTTAAAATGTTATATAGACTTGATACTAGACAGGTCACATCCTCATTTAGTAGATTCCCTACATTACCTCAAAAAATAAAGGAAACGCATCTTCTCTTTCCCCATTCCAGGTCCTTATCAATATCAAATATCCTATACCCATGCCATCCACGCACTCAATGGTACAAATCCTCACTAGTTACACACACCATATGATACCACCTAGAGGATCTATACCCCAATGATAAAAATATCTATGATGTTACATCCATGAAACACATCCCATAATATCATTATAAAACAATAACATGGTAGTAATATGACATTCAACCTGATACACTATACACACTCTATAAAATTACAGTTTCATTTCAATTGGCCACAAATCTATCCCAACATATCCACTCTAAGGGATTGGGCTAATGAAATATATGATTCATATAACAACCCCCAAAATATGGAAACAATATAACCAAAATTAAAAACCTATTTAATTTGAATTATATGTTCTAGATAAAATGGAAAACAATATATAGGTTTCTATAAACATTTTTAATAAACAAACCCCGTATCACAATCTGAGTGATTAACCATAATAAAGTAAATGAATTTCATATTATTCGTACATGAAAAATATGATGCATTGATAAAGTCATATTTCCACCACATGTATAAAGTAAAACCATAATCCATAAATCAAACATCATATTTATTATAAATCACAAGTCATAATATCTAAAAATCCAATAAAAAATCTCATCCCTAGTAACATGGAATTTCACTATGCTCAGGTAAGATACTCCCAGGGACAAGGTCTATCCCAATTCTTGATATTATCTTTTCTCCAACTACCATTCCCAAAATTTAATAAATTGAAAAAACTCCATGTTACAAATTTTTAACATCTTAGACTTAATTCACTTCCATTATGACCAAACTAGAGCACCATATACTTCAAGGTGTGAAAAATAAATCTCACTAGGGTATAACTATGTTCCCCCAATTTACACCAATATATACATGTGTATATACAAATAAAAAATAAATTCTATAAAAGCATGTATGCCAATTCTTCATGTAAAAACATGTCCTCTAAAAAACCCAACCTTATTTAGATCATACAATGCTGGGAGAAAAGGTCAATTTATTCCACAATCTTGACCCAAACCATATAACTTATGAAAAAGTTCCATCTAAATCATGACCTATACCATATCACTCAAGGATGGGTCCCAAAATCATATCCTATACCAATAATCTACCACACGGGGTTGTCATTTCCAGTACCCTCCCACTTAGGGCGAGGCCTGACACCTAAATCTTATACAAATAACCTCTAACTCATGAAAATCCATGCCAACATGATCTCACTGAGGTTTTCTCAAAAACAATTATTTATGTTATACATTAGATCAATTAATCCAATATCACTCAGGCTGGGTCTGATTAGGAAATCTTGGCCCAAAACAACTTACTCAAGGTAGTGTATGTGCAAACTCTCTCCCTTAGGGTGAGGCCTAAAATCATATCTTATACAAATAAACTCTTCTTGTTCAGAATGGAATCTCAAGAGGGGGTTAATTGAGTTCCTACTTAAAATTCTTGTTTAAAACTTGTTTTATAAAGACCCCCCATTTTTTAAATGGCCTAGTTAATTAAGGCAGTAGATATGTAAATTTCTAGTTGGTCAACATGATTTTCAATGGGTGATTAGTCCTCTGTTGAACTGGTGTAAAACACTTCTTCAAATTTTGAAACAAGTTTACTGAATTAAACATATACACACCCTAACCAAAACTAACTATCAAAGTGAATGAAAAACAGTTTTATGTTTAGAAATTATAAGTAGCAGAAAATAGATAAAACATGGTATAACAAAATATAGTTCACAGTAAAGTAAAACAATAGGTTAAATATCAAGACAAGACTAAATCCTATCCACTTGGTGATCACCTACCACCAATCAGTTTATATTAACAATAAAATATGATACACAGCCTGTATCAGGCTTTACAACAGTTTTCAAAAATTGTCCAGGGTTCACACCCTCTACAACAATTCTTCGTGTAAAAAACAAACAATACTAACCACACACTGTCTCTTCCACAGTTATACGTGGGAAATAGAATGTAGGTAAAGTTTGATGTGAGGATTTTCAGTTTCCTCCAGTTCAATCATAGGAGAGTGTGTGTGTAATAGATAGACACACACACTTCTCAGAAATTTAAAATGAAAGAACACAATAGATCTAAGTTTATAATCTTGAGTTTAGAAATCTCTATATGTTTGTAGTTCAGCGCTTGACTCCTTAGAGTGAATAATTTTATATTTGTGTCATTATCTAGAAGTTGTCTCCAAAATAGAGTGTCGCAACTCGAGGTTCTAGCTTTGAGTGTTCTATCTCTGGTGTTGATCAAGAGTTAATGAAGCACAGAAGGCAGCTTTGAAATTATTATCCCAAAGTGATCTTCTTAAGCTTCTTGGATTCTCAGTGTAATCCTCTAATGGATCTTCTTTGATGTTTCAAGTAATCTCTTTTCATGTACAGACTCACTTCACCTCTACTCATCACTTCACCCACATATATCCTTATCTTTCTTAGTCTTCCCTTTAATGTTGGAGGTCTGACAATAGGAATGAGTAGATCATGTGTGGTCTTTCTCATACCTCGAAATGTCCCTAGGTACGGTCTCCTGATATGTCTATAATCAATATTAATTAATGTACGAAGAATTAAATTTACCAAATATGATCGTTAGAATAATATTAAGAATTTGTCAAAGTATGGAATAGAAGAGAATCGGTAGACTGGTAACAATAACCTTCAAAATGGTAGGCTTTAATAGCAGGTGCACATCAACAAACTCCAACTGTAACCTTCCATTGATACCTTTCATCGTAACCTTTCGTGGTAACCTTCAATAGTAGGCTTGCATTGGTGACCTTGCATCGGTGACCTTTGCATCGGTAACCGCTGCATCGGTAACCTTTTCATCAGTGACCTTTGCATCGGTGAACTTTTGATCAGTGAACTTTGCATCGGTGACCTTTGAATCAGTGACCTTTGCATCGGTGACTTTTTTCATTGGTGACCTTTGCATCGGTGACCTTTGCATCTGTGACCTTTGCATCTGTGAACTTTGCATCAGTAATTGTGTATCGGTGACCATGTACTTAGATAAATTTTCCACTGTAAGCTTAAACCAACAAGTAGTTAAATTAAAAGTAAGTAGATATTACGTGATAGAAACAGAGAAAATTAATGAAACATTATTAACATAGAATGAAAACATTTGTATCAAATAAATGAAACATGATTTGGGATTATCAAAACAGGTGAGTCCAACAATCTCCCACTTTTTGATAATCAAAAATTATTTCATTGAATTTTTAGGTTTAAGTAGTGTAGAATCAAGGTTAAAAACATCTTCTAATTTCATCATTGATGTTAGCATACACATAATATTATATCATTAAAACTAAATTGAATTCGGAACATTTATAATTTGATGATAGACAACTGAAACAATAAAAACTTCTCCCCCTTTGTGATTAGCAAAAAACATACAAAACAAAAAGAGATAAAATAGAGTGTTTGTATTAATAAAACAGTATACAAAAAATATTACACTGCTCCCCATCACCATAGATAGTCCACACTCAATCCACATCAGATATGTCCATTGGAGCTTTGTCTTTGGAAGCTGAGGATGCAGGTTCTGAAGGTGGAGGGATTGGTCGAGGGATGGCTGTTAACAGTGTAGGAGGAGCATCCATCGAGGAGTCAATAGACCTATAATGTGTAGATTCTTGAAGAATAATTGGGGTCAAACTTCTAATGTCCTGTGAAGGAGTCATCAAAGGAGCAGTACTAGTGGAACCTGAAATAGCGGAGGAAGTAGGAAAAGCAGAAGGAACAATGATGGGTGTGTAGTCAACATGGAGGAAGGGTAATAGAAGATTTATAAAATCCATAATGATGTTTCCCCTTCTTTCCATATCTGATATGAAATCATCTTTATTCTATATAAATTTTTCTAAGGGAGGTGTCAACTCCCTGAGCCTACTAACATGATCCTTAAAGGCCTGAGTGACAGGTGGAATCCTCAAGTTCTTCAATAACAACATGAAGTGAGCATCCATTTGATGCTTAGTATAGACCTTCTTGTAGTATAAATCTACTTGCTCTTTGATGGCCTTATAATCTTGAGCTTCTTCCCTTAGATAATTTCCCATGAGGTTATTAATTTCCATAGTAATCGAAATGACTTGAGTAACTGATTGAGGGTTCTGGGTATTGGAACTAGAGAATCTTTCTACTTCTTCTCTAACAACAGATATGAAAGCCTCTATATCAACTAGAGGAGAGTTTGAAGTGGAAGAAGATTCACCAAGAGGTTCCAGAGAGAAAGCCACCATCTCCTTAAATGATTTGGTTAGCCCATTGATCATCCTTTTCACATCATCATCTTAGCCTTTCACATGTGTTTCCATGGACTTCATAAAATCCTCAAACACTATGACCATTTGAGGAACCACACTTTTAACATATCTAAGATCTTTTCCCACCTAATCCATTGAATCCATACATACATATAAGCTAGCAATAGACTGCTTCACTGATTCCATAGAATCTGCCAATGCTATTACCTAATTATGACATTCATTGACCTCATGAAACACAGCTGAGTGAGAGGTAGAAACTATCCATTCCATTATAGATGTGACAAATTCTGGATTTAGAGTCATATCCCTCTCTAAACCAACCAATCTCACATCAATGTGGCTCCTCGGATCTGACTTTATTGATTCCAAATCTTTCATCTTCACATAGTCTCGAGGTAAAAGAACCACTAGATACATAAAGGTAGTTTCTGAAATAGTAGGAATTGGAGGACTTATGATAGGCTGGCCATCTTCAGAATCTCTATAATCTATTCCTAAGACCACAAACCTAGGATCTTCTATCCAGTCCTCTATTCCCTGAGAAACAACAACTGATCATGTAGCAATAGGTTCCACCTCCTCACTTGGAGCATTTTCCTGATCAACCGCCTCTATTTTTACCAAACCTCCTTGATCAACTTCATCAACAGGAGGATCTACTGCCCCTTATTCTATTGAATCCTCAACTACTGTCATTTCAACTCCATCTTCAACTGAATCAGCAACTTCTTCATCTTTTATTTATACCCTTTATGTATTCCCTATCAAGGGACGTAGACTAATAAATTCATCTTCATTCTCATCAGTAGCTATCTCAAAGTCAACATGACTAGATTTAGAGTCCTCATCCTCATCTGAGGTATCACTAATGTCTCTTAAGACATTTTCAGCCCCTTCTTCATCACTAGTTTCCTCATCACTTCCCCTTAAGATAGTATCACTTCTAGGTAGTCTCTTTGGTGGACTGAGCACACCAAAGGATACAGTACTAGAATGACTATTAGAGGGAGGGTTAAGAACACTCCTATCATCTATAGGAGAATCCTCCCTTTCTTGCACAACAACAGCTTCTTCTTCATCTGAATATGTAGGCTCTTCATCAGTAGGCTTCAGGCCATGATCTCTTTTATCCTTGGGCCTAGTAGGATGTGTAATTGTGTGGAATTCCTCATATAGATTCGCCTCATCATTTACCCATATTATTTTCCATGGGTTCCAGCTGATCTTCATAAACTTTCATATTGTCTTGGTAATACAGAAATTGTCTCTCATAATAACCATTTCCTCACTATTTCCAGCAATGCCCTTTACTTTCAAAATTAAGGATATCAATCTAGCATGAAATAAGACATTAAACATGGAACTAGGTTTTGTCATATCTTCTAACAAAATCATTAGCATCCTGCACAAACTTATCTTCTTTCCATATTTCAGCAGATATAAAATGAATACTTCCTGGTATTTTAAGGTAGAAAGGTCATCTCTCCTGGGACTCAAGAAATGCTGAACAAATTTGAACAACAACCTATCTTCTCCTTCCATTTCAATAGAAATCACTTTCATAGGGATCTCACTCCCTGTCAGTTCAGCCAGAGCTTCTTCATATTAGAATAACTCAGTAGTGGGAGGCACCAATTTTGAGTAATAGTCAAAAATCCATTCATGTGGAACCTTCATGCAGTCAGCCCACTCAGTAGAAAAGAAACTCACATTTACTCTATTTACTCTAGATTTCATCCGGTTCTTATTTTTAAACTGCTCAAATCTTAGATATTCATAAAATTCCATCACTAAATTCATGAAATAGGGTCTATTGTTGTTTGAAAAACACTCAACCCAGTCCCGAGCTTCAAGTGCCTTCAGTACTAAAGACCAACTCAACAGCAGCCCCTTCGAACATAACTCCTTCTAAACCACTATTTCCCTCTTCGATAAATGCAGTTTAAGCACATTTTAAACTGTCTGTCTTCAACTACTAGACCCAGATCTAGGTCTCTTAGGATCTGGTGCGTCTCCTTCATCTGAAACCAACGGACTATTAACTCTTGTCATCGATCTGGAGTGGTTCGAGGTTTTAGTTGAGGTTTAGGTGTAGGATTAGGGAAAAGGGGTTCAGGAGAGGGTTTGAAGTGGATCAAAATGTGGTCTGTGTTTTATTTTTATCATTTAGATATCGAGAAAAAAAATCGAGAGAGAAAAGAAAAGGAAAAAGAAAAAAATGAATAAAACTAAAAACGTTTCACATTCCAGCACAACAAAAAAAACAAAAAGTCCCAGACTCAATTCAACCATCAACAAGGAATCATCGATAAGGTCATAACAGTGAGGTCCTGTCGGTAAGGCTATATCGGTATGGTCCTATTGGTAAGTTCCAACGATGTGGTCCTATCAGTGAGGTCCTATTAGTAATGTCCAATGGTGAGGTCCTATCGGTAAGGTCCAACTATGAGGTCCTATCAGTAAGGTCCTATTAGTAAGGTCCAACAGTGAGGTCCAACGGTGAGGTCCAATGGTGAGGTCCAACAGTGAGGTCCAACGGTGATGTCACTAACTCAACAGTTTATCATACCTAACTCATGTTTGATGTAATTTAACCTCTTATAATTCAAATTCTCTGTGAATATATAATCCAATTGGTGTTCAGTGTTGATGAATTCAAGAGTGATATCACCTCTTTGATAATGATCTCTCAAGAAGTGATGTATCACATCATTGTGCTTTGTCCTAGCATGAGATACTGAATTTTTAGAGATATTAATAGAACTTGTGTCGTCATAGTTTATAGAGACATGTTTGAATTGATATCTATAGTCTAGTAAAGTGTGTTGCACCCACAGAATTTGAGCACAACAACTACCAGAAGCTATATATTCAACTTCAACAGTAGATAATGGGACAAAATTCTATTTCTTACTACACCATAATACTTGTGACTTTCCTAACAAGTGACATGTTCCAGAGGTGCTTTTTCTATCTAACTTTAAACCAGTAAAGTCAGCATCTGAATAACTTATTAAATCAAATGGTTGTCATCTTGGATAAAATTGTCCTAAATTTATAGTATACTTGAGATATTTAAAAATACTTCTAATAGATGTTAAATGAGACTCTTTGGTATTGTCTTGAAAATGATCACACATGCATACACTGAACATAATATTTGGTCTACTAGCAGTAAGATAGAGTAGACTCCCAATCATACCTCTGTAATTGGTTTGATCCACTGGTTTACCAGTTTCATCAAAATTGAACTTACAAGTGGTACTCATAGGTGTATCACAACATTTATTACTATCTAAACTAAAAAGTTTCAAAACATCCTTAGTATATTTACTTTGATTTAAAATAATACCATTTTTATTTTGAAAATTTTGAAATCCAAGAAAAATTTTTAATTCCCCGCTAAACTCATTTAAAATTCATATTGCATAATTTTTGAAAAATTGGTACATAAGGAGTATTTAGAGGATCCAAAAATTATATCATCTTTATAAATTTGTACTATTAAAACATCTTTGGAAATCCTTGTAATAAACAAAGTAGGATCTGTTATCCCTTTAGCAAAACCTTTTGAGGTAAGAAAGGAACTAAGTCTATCATACCAAGCTCTTGGAGCTTGTTTTAGACCATATAAGGTTTTAGACAGTTTAGAAACATGATTTGGTTAATGGGGATTTATAAAACCAGGGGGTTGTTCAACAAATACATCCTCAACTATGAACCCATTTAAAATTTCACTTTTGACATCCATTTGTTAATGTTTGAAATTCAGATGAACTGTATATGTAAGTAGTATCCTAATGGCTTCTAGTCTATCTACAGGTGAAAAGGTTTCATCATAGTCTATTCCTTCTTCTTGACTATATCCTTGTGCAACTAGTCTATCCTTGTTTCTAACTAAGTTTCCAGATTCATAAACTTTATTTCTAAACACCTATTTAGTGTGTACGGTCAAAGTGTCTTTAGGTCTGTCTACTAATTCCCAAACGTTGTTTCTTTCAAACTGATTCAATTATTCTTTTATATCTATAAACCAAAATTCATCACTGATTGCATCATTAATATTTTTGGGTTCAAGCTGTGAAAAAAATCTTGATGTTCAACCTGGTTTTTCAGAGAAGCTCTAGTTTGTGTCCCTATATTTAGATCACCTACTACAAAATCTAAAGTATGATTTTTGGGAGTTCTTATACCTCTTTAAAGAGTGTCACTAGACTCCTCATGGTTGTCTATAGGTTCAGATTCACAAGGCTTAGATTCTGGAAATTTTCCAGAACTGGTTGTTTTCACAGGGATATTACTATCTTTATCAATAAGATCCATAATTGACATATCTTCCCCAAGATTTTCAAGAGTGGTTTTGGGTTCATATGGATCAGTCTCATAAAATTTTACATGAACTGATTCTTCCACACACTTGGTTCTCTTATTAAATACTCTATAGACTTTACTAGATATTGAGTAACCTGAGAAAATTCCATTATCACTTTTTGAAGAAAATTTTCCAAGATTATCTTTAGTGTTAAGGATAAAGACTTTGCAACCAAAAACTCTAAAGTAATTAACCTTAGGAATCCTATTATTCCAAAGATCATATGGGGTTTTCTTAAGAACTGGTCTAATTAAGACTCAATTGATAATGTAAAAATATGTGTTAACATCCTTAGCCTAAAAATAGATAGGTAGATTATACTCATTCAGCATAGTCTGGGTGATCTCTTGAAGTGTCCTATTTCTTCATTCGACAACTCTATTTGTTAAGGTGTTCTAAGAGTAGAGAAATTGTGATTATAACCATTTTGTGAGAAGAAAAGATTCAAAGTCATGATTTTCAAACTCACGGTCGTGATCACTTCTCAAGGTCTTAATTCTACGTCCACGAAGATTTTCTACAGACATGGAATATTTAATGAAGTAATATCATGCTTCACTTTTGTGAGATAGAAAGTATAAACAGGTATATCTATATAAATCATCTAGAAGAACATAAACATAGTGCTTCCCATTTAAAATTGAGACTCTAGATGGTCCAAACAAGTCCATGTGAACCAAATCAAGTGGTTGAGAGGTTGAAACTTCTTTCTTTGGTTTGAAAGAAACTTTGTTTTGTTTTCTATTTTGATAAGGATTACACACATTGTTAAAAGGGAATTCAAATTTAGTTAAGTCTCTAACCAAACCTTTCTTAGTAAGTTTCCTAAGTGAGTTCACATTTTAGTGTCCTAATCTTATGTTCCACAACCAAGATTCCCAAAGAAACACATTTAAATAAGAAACATTTTTCTTAGTTAAAGAATCTAAATCAACAACATATACATTATCATTTCTAGGAGCAGTAAATATTAAATTATTTCTAGAATTATAAACATTTCATGCATCATTATCAAATTTAGCATTGAATCCATCATCACACAACTGAGAGATACATAGAAGATTGTATTTTAACCCATCAACAAAAGGTACTTTTAAAATTAATAAAGCATTAGGGTTACTAATTTGGCCTAATCCAATGATCTTCCCTTTTTCATTATCACTAAATGTGACATGTCCACCATAAACTTTAATTAGGCTCTTAAATCATGAGTAGTATCTTGTCATATGTCTTGAATATCCACTATCCAAGTGCCATAGATTCTTACAGGGGCTCTTTAAATAGTTTTTTTGCATAACAGATTAAGTGTAGTGTAACTTTTCTACCCATATTTTCTTTTGTCTAGACAGGTTAGCAAGTAAAACTTTAGAACCCCATACTTTCCATGCATGTTTCCTATAATCAACAAATATATTCTGAGACATGAACACTTTTTTAGGTCCTTTAGAGAATTTTTTTTCAAAATATGGTCTAGAACTTGAACTAGCATAGAAGTATCTAGATTTTGGAACAAATTTAGTTTTAATAATTATTCTCTATCCTGTTAAATGTTCTATAATAGTTGTGTATATTGGAGCAATTTGTATTCCTAGAAACTGAGTCAAGGTATCCCTACCAGTAGTAAACTTCTCAATATCCCTTTCTTAATTTCTCATTTGATAATTTAAGTTTAGTATTTTCTTTTAACAACTAAGCACATTTATCTTTCTTAATATCCAAATCAGATTTGTAATTAGAATTTAAAGCATGTTGTCTTTTCAATAGTTTATATTTATCCATGAGTTCATTAAAATTATCCTCAAGCATTCCACAATATTCAAATAGTTCATCCTTAGTCATATTTTCATCATTTTTTGATTCAGTTTCATTCCTAGAATAATAAGCATTGGATATAGGGGAGTTGGATGTTACCTCGAATGTTTATGTCATGAAACACAGATTCTCATGTTTGTTCTTGTCACTATCATAAGGGTCAGATCCACTATAGCCATATTCTGAGGCACTCCAAGTATCTTTCATAGCCTTTTTATGTCCCTTTCCCATGTCTTCATACTTATTCTTAAATTTATGCTTGGGTAAATCAGCCTTCACATGGCCTTTTCATTTACACTCATAACAGACTATATCAGTTGTGTTATCATACCATTTTCTGTCCTTTTTACACCATCTTTTATTATCATACCTTCCTTTGTAGTTTTATTTTCTAAATAACTTTTTATTTTGGTAGAAATTCTTTAATCTCCTTGCAAGATGAGCCATCTCATCATCACTGTCAGAGTCTGAGTCTTCACTTGTGGAACTGTCTACAAGAGCAAAAACTTTTTATTTTTATCTGTTCTTTCTGATAGTCATCTTGAAAGCTACAGATTTCTTCCTTAGTTCTTCATCTACTTCTTGATTCACTTTAATTTCTTCTTCATACATCATAATATTTCTAATTAGTTCCTTCACTAGTAGTTTTCCTATGTCACAAGATTCTTGGATAGAAACAGAATTTCATCTTCATCTGTTAGGTAGGCATCGAAGCAATATCATAATATGGTCCTTGTTGTCCACTGGATTCCCGAGAAGACTCATTGTATTCACTATTTAATTGAACTAGAGATACATTTCAGAAATAAGTTCATCATGCTTCATCTTAAAATTATCATAATTAATAGTATAAGTATTTAATCTCATTTCTTTGACATTAGTTGTTCCCTAATGAGAAACAGCTATAGTATCCCAAATTTCATATGCAGTTTTACAAGTAGATATTCTATTGAATTCTTTATCACCTAGATAATAGTACAAAGCATCCATTTCTTTACAATTATTGTTTTATTTAGCTTAAGTCAATTGAGACCATGTGTCCCTAGTAGTAGCAGGCAATACATGTTGTTCGTCAATTGTGTCCCAGATTTTAGGTACCATGATTTCTAGATACAATTTCATTTATAATTTCCATGAGCATAGTTATGTACATTAAATAAATGTGGCATGTTAGTAGAAACACCCTCAACATTGTTATCCATATTTAATTAGAGTTTTAAGAACAAAAAATTTAGATATGATAGAAATTTTATGATCTTTTAGATACAACTAAAAATCACAGCTGAAAAGAATTTGAAAACATTAAAATAATTTAAACATTGATAACAAATATTGGTCGAAGTGGAATCTCAAGAGGGGGGTGAATTGAGTCGCTACATAAAATTTCGGTTTAAAACTTTTTTTATAAAGATCCCCCAATTTTAAAATAGCCCAGTTAATTATGACAGTAGAGATGTAAATGTCTAGTTGCTCAACATGTTTATCAAAGGTTGATTATCCCTCAGTTGAACTAGTGTAATAAACTTCTTCAACTTTTGAAACAAGTTTATTAAATTAAACATATACACACACTAACCAAAACTAACTATCAAAGTGAATGCAAAACAGTTTTATGTTTAGAAATTATAAGCAGTGGAAAATAGATAAAACAAGTTATAACAAAATATAATGCACAGTAAAGAAAAACAAGAGGCTCAATATCAAGCTGAGACTTAATCCTCTCCACTTGGTGATCACCTGCCACCAAGCAGTTTATATGAATAGTAAACTTCGATACACAGCCTATATTGGGATTTACAATCGTTTTCAAAAACTCTCCAGGGTTCACAACCTCTACCACAGTTCTTTGTGGAAAAGACAAACAATACATACCACACATGGTCTCTTCCACAGTTATACGTGGGAAATAGAATGTAGGTAAAGATTGATGTGAGGATTTTCAGTATCCTCCAGTTCAAGCATAGGAGAGAGTGTTGGTAATAGACACACACACACACACACACTTCTCAGGGATGTAAAATAAAATAACACAATGGCTCTAAGTTTATAAGCCTGATTTTATAATTCTCTATGTGTTTGCAGTTTAGCTCTTGACTCCTTGGAGTGAATAATTTGATATTTGAGTCTTTATTTGGAATTTGTCTCTAAAACAGAGTGTCGCAACTCCAAGTTCTAGCTTTGAGTGTTATGCCTCTGGTGTTGATCAAGATTTGATGAAGCACAAAAGACAGCTTTGAAATTATTCTCCCAAAATAATCTTATTAAGCTTCTTGGATTCTAAGTGTAAGCCTTTAATGGTTCTTCTTTGATGTATCAAGTAATATCTTTTCACGTACAAACCCACTTCACCTCTACTCATCACTTCACCCACGTATATCCTTATCTCTCTTAGTCTTCCCTTTTATGCTTGAGGTCCGAAAATAAGAATGAGTAGATCATGTGTGGTCTTTCTCGCACCTTGTATTGTCCCATGATACGGTCTCCTAATATGTATACAACCAGAATTAATTAATTTTAAAAGCATTAAATTTACCAATTATGATAGGTAGAATAATATTGAGAATTTTAAAAAGTATGGAATAAAAGATAATCGGTAGACTGGTAATGGTAGCCTTCTAAATGGTAGGATTCAATAGCGGGTGAAAATTGGCAACCTCCAAATGTAACCATCCATCAGTAACTTTGATCGGCAACCTTCAGTGGTAACCTTCAACAGTAGGCTAGCATTGGTGACCTTGCATCAGTGACCTTTGCATCGGTGACCTTTGCATCGGTGACCTTTGCATCGGTGACCTTTGCATCGGTGACCTTTGCATCGGTGACCTTTGCATCGGTGACCTTTTCATCGGTGACCTTTGCATCGGTGACCTTTGCGTCACTGACCTTTGCATCGGTGACCTTTGCTTCAGTG
This sequence comes from Viscum album, assembly GCA_963277665.1. Classification (NCBI taxonomy): domain Eukaryota; kingdom Viridiplantae; phylum Streptophyta; class Magnoliopsida; order Santalales; family Viscaceae; genus Viscum; species Viscum album. Next base: position 2,099,360,965 of record OY728130.1, on the reverse strand, counting down.
ACCTTTGCATCGGTGACCTTTTCATCAGTGACCATGTACATAGATAAATTCTGCACTATATGATTAAACCAACATGCTGTGAAATTAATATTATATGAATATTACTTGATAGAAACAAGGAAAATTAATGAAACATGATTAACATAGAATGAAAACATGACTGTCACATAAATGAAACATGATTTGGGATTATAAAAACAGGCGAGTCCAACACCTCTCACTGAAGGCGTTTTATGCTAAATATATCTCACATAGGGTGAGGCCTAACATCCATTCATTATTGTCAATCACAATAACACATCATATATATACACAAAATAAAAATCTTGGAAACATATCTCATCACAAACAAACACTACTAGAACACATGGGGAATCCTTTTCCCAAAACCAACCATTCTTACAATCTATAAATCATATGGCCAGCTCATAACCCAATACTAGACACTCTTTAACAAGATAAATTTCTCAAAGAACATCTCATCACACACCAAACCTGACATTATAAATATAAAAAATAAACTCAAACATTTGATCTTGAAAAACCAATCCCATGGAAATTCTTATATTTCTTGTAAATATTCTTGTTAGGTTTCTCAAACCCAACATTGTATCTACCTATCGATGCCCACCTAAACTCAACACTCCACGGTGACCTTGCAGTAATCATACCCTGTTTGACATTGGCCTTAACGGGTATGTCCAATTCCATTTCCAATACCACCCTCACAGTATTTTGGCACTAACCATGTTTCATACATAGAGAAATCACACTAAACAGCTTTTTAACCTAATTCAAATCCATCAAGAAAATTCTGATAATCATCACTTGGTCCCCATCTCATATCTTTTGGATGAGAGATCTCAAGACCAAATTTCAGAGGAAACATTACTTGGCACATTGTATCTATCCATGAAAGACTTATCCCACTCATAGAACACCCAGAACTCTAAACAACCCTTTAAAAGGATACTCTAAACTATTCATGACAAGAACAACCATAACCCTTATCATACCTAGGAGTACAAATCATGAATATTCTACTAGAATTTGTAGGTGAAACATTGGATACTAAAAACTCATATTGGATCTGAGACATACCAATAACCCCCATAAATTCAAACATAATATTTCTATCCTTGAATATATAATTTTCTAGGTGATTTAATTGTCTCAATTCTCACCAATGGATTTCCTACAAACCTAGGAGGATCAATAAAACCTAATTCTATCACATTTGGTGATTTTATCCCCTATTTTTTTTTTACCCAACCCAAAATTCTCTTATAAGGACGCACTATCATACATTAAAGTGCACAGATTTTTGTATTATAGGGGCCAAATACATCATAAATAGAGTAAACCCATCAAGTTAATATCTTATAATCCTCTCTTATTCCTGAGACAAAACCCATCAATGCCCAAGCCCTCATATCATAAACAATAAACACAAATTAATTTGAAAAAAAATTATAATTAAATATATATTTTAATCTAGTGTGTAATAATCACCAATAACTCACTCGGACATCCTGTATCACCAAAAACCTAACCAGACACACATGGAAGGTCCATGTTGCACCCATGAAACCTCTGTAAAAAAATCTTCATCAATAAATACTCATATAATCACCAATTTAATGTAATTAAATTGAATTTACTAAATAAATTCACTAAATAAAATAACTTGATTGAAATGGTGAAAGTAAGTGTGTGTTTGTCATCCCAATACATCATCTATCTAGTACACACAAGTTTTACAATATTCAGGATGATTACACCGTGCTCTATTGGAATCATCACTCGAACCCTAACCCAAATTAAAATATGACCAGGGAGGTAAATATTATGACTAATAGAGGGATAATAGGGAATCTATAACACAAAAACACTATGGAAAATCCATCCAAAACACCCTTCACCAAGGGGGATAGAAGGGAGGATGAAAGGGTGGAGGATTCATAAAAATAGACTTTCTTATTCCCCTTATCCATCTAAATAATTAGAGGGGAAAACTTGTAAATGATATACCTACCCTTACTAAAAAAACTAGCCTAGAGTCCCATTGTGAGATAACATAAGGGGGCTCGAGGAAACAGTCGTTGTCTAGGGTTTCACTACAGCTTAACCCACTAGCTTGAGTTGTAAGTTCTACCCTCAACCATATTTTATAACATATCCCAATGATCTACATTATGAACTACCACATGAATTACCCTAAAAGTACTAATTATTAATAACTAACTATAGTTAATCTCATATACTATGGTGTGATACTTACCCTAGGAAAAACACTCATAATTTTTCCCCTTAGGCTATGGAGTGATCATTGCCTTATGATCACCCCTTGTGGCTCAATCTCTAACATTGTAGCGTGATATCTTGAAATTCCAGAAAATTAATTATACACAGAGGGTTCATGATGTGTTCCACTTCTCTTAGGGAACAACCTGATCCCTTACATAAAAAATAAATCTCATGAAACACATTCCACCCTAATGTATCCATTTATTGTGGTGTGATCTGTCACATGTAGAATTACTTATAAAGAAGGTCCACCCAAACCCTACTTAGATGCACACTCAATCCCTAGAGACCAAACTAAAATATCCAAAAATATTTCTTAGATTTTTTATAACTCTCATGATTTTGATCTGAAAACAAATTCATTATTCACCCTTACTCCATGACTCAATAATTTAAATTCCCTAAAAATTTAACAACTCATAACAATGTACATTTTTAAAAGTGTCAATTTTTTTAAATATATTGACGGGATTACTTGTCGCGAGGATGGTGAAATTTACATTTATAGAGACCCAATATATAGCGCAGTGTCTAACCTCGGGGTCGCTCTCAAGGAAGCATTGTCGAGAGCCTAAGTGGTCATTCCAAAAAATCTTTTTGTATTTTTAAATACTTCGAAAACATAAAAACACAACTCCTTCAAAATCACTAAATAGTGTTCAGAGCACAGTGGAGAGGGAAACAGTGATGAAAAAGTGAAGAACACATAAACAAAGAACAAAAACCTGGACAAACAAATGACACAAGTCATATAAGAAGAATGTCATTGAGAACTAGGCTAGACCCAGGTTAATCCACCCCCTACTCGCCTTCCTAGATCAACCTAAGAAATTGATCAAAAATTCTCAAATTCACGCAGTGTATGATCGATGTCTCGGATCACATGCCAGTCTCACATATAAATTGAACACTCAAGCATCGAAGTTATTCAATACTCAAGCATTCCTCTGAATTGCAAGGTGACTCACCCAAAAAAGTCATTCTGGAAAGAATTTCTCACAATCCAGAATGATTTCACTAAGATCATCACATCGCACAACCAATCTTGATTCTCAGTTCGAGAAATCAAGATACGAATGGGAGAAGAAATTAAACAATAAAGTGGCAAATATTCCTACACAAGATCTTGTTCTCGCTTAATCTAACTTGCAGATGTGATTTACCAAGGTGAATAGAAAGAATGTGATCGTATTAATGTGTGGATCTATAGATCGTGTTGGGTTTCATAAACTGGATCCAACCCCGCAAGTTAGATCTCCATTTCTGGAGATTCGAGATCGCAACACGAGATGAGAAAGAATGAATGACACAAACAATTTAACATAACTAACATGACAATTCAATTAACTAAACATGAAACACTACGAGAGAATTTACAGACTCAACATAGAACACCGAAAACAGAGCAGCAGGAGGATGGATGAAATGGAGGAGCAGGAACCCCTCTCCAGGTTGAAGACGAGTTCTTGTCCGGTGAAAATGGTATGGATTTGTGTGTGAACAGTGGTGGAGTCTCCTCCACCACTGCTGAATGATGCCCCCCCGGGTACTCTGGTCTCTGCTTGAGAGGAGTCAAGGGTCCTCTTATTCGAAGATGAAAACAAAAAAATGCAATAAACTACCTAACAGATAGAAGATCCATGTGGAGAACCTTCATGTGCACATCACCATATTTTAATGTGAACTCCTTATGAGTGCAAACAATTCCCCTGCAACGAACTCACGAATCCTCTCGTGCCTTTCCGACGAACAGATTCTTCTTTTTTTATCCCTGCTTCTACCAGTAGCTCCCCTTGCACAATGAAATGCACGTGAGTCAAATAAAATGAAACTATTATATATATATACTATATATTAATATTAATACTTAAAAAAATTATTAATATATATATATATATATATTATAATACCTAAATTATTAGTAATATATTTTTAATAACTATTTTATTTAATTAATCCATATATTATTATGATATATAAAAACTTATATACTATTTATTATTACACCTATTATTATTATTATTGTATAGTACATGATATATATATATATTATGATATGTTATTTTTATATTATATGTTATTATAAAAACGAAAAGAAAAATAAAATAAAAAAATGAAAAGAGAGGGGGTGCGGGTCAGTTCAATTTGGAGAGAATGGAGGCAGGGGGTTCAGCGCGGGGTAGGGCAGGTGGCGGCACGGGCTTGGTAGTGCGCAGCGGCGAGGTGAGGAGAACTGGTGTGGTGAGGAAGCTGGTGCGGTCCGAGGTGGCATTGACGTTCAGGCCGCGGCGAGGGTTAGCAATTGCGGTGAAGCAGAACTAGCGGCTGGGTTAGGGTTTGTGATGGTTCGCCGGTGATGCGGAGCAGAGGGCAACGGTTTAGGGTAACGTCAGCGGTGAAGGGTGGAGAAGGTGGTTTTGTGGGCTTCGGGTGGTTCGGAGTGGACAGAAAATAGCCAGGGGGTGTGCGGCGGGATGAGCCAGCGGCTACGGTGAAGCTTGGTGAAGTGGTGTGGCTCGGAGAGACAGGGGTTTCAGTGGTGGGTAGTTCACGGTGAGGCGGTTGGGTCCGGCGGCAAGGGTGAAAGAATGATATAGATGCTGATTCGGGAAGAGGGTAAGGTGCGAGGGTTTTGATTTAATGTTCTTCAACAATGCCATTTTTCTTGTGCGAATTCCTTCCAAAAATGCTGAAATTGTGATTATTTGCTGCTGTGATTTTGGTTTTCGATTCTGAAATCTGCTGTGTATTCTTCTGCTTGGTTGATTGGTTGTTGTGGTGGTGCTGCATATTTTGATGTTGTGTGAAGGCGCGTATGAGGATGGAGCAGAGGATTATAATGGTGAGGTAAGGTAACGGTAGCTGTGGAGTGGATCAGTGAGGGTTTGAATAACCGCAGATCACTGGTATACAGTAGATAACAGTGAGGAAAGAACTGGTAGCAAGGCTACTGATAGAAGTGGGTGAAATGGTGAGGTTGGATGCAAATAAGTAATAGTGAGGAAAGAATATAATAAAAAATCTAACGGTGAGGCAGCATGGAATTGGTAACGGTGAGGTAGAGATAACAGTGGACTTAGCCTGAAACAGTGAGAAAAAATCGAAACGATGAGGCAGTCACCGGTATCTGTGTTGAGAAGGCTAACAGTGAGGAAGTAACAGTGAGAAAGTCATCGTTACCAATGGGTTGTAACGGTGAGGGACAGAAAAGAATCATGGAGTGGAGAAATGATTAATGGTGAGGAATGAAATAGAGGTTTACCAGTGTGGAAGAGAAAAATAGGAAACAGTGAGGAGGTCACCAGTAGAAAATAAAATAAAGGGGAGAACCGATAACTGAATTATCAGTGAGACAGTCACCGATTAGGAACAAGACCATGCGACCACAACACCTGCAAACAATCATAACAAAGAAAATTAAATAAAATAATTTAATGAAACTAAAAAAAATAAATCAACTTATAAATTAAATTAAATAGAATGGAATTAAAAACTAAAAAACAAATAAGTTAAATAATAAAATTAATTATGTTTTATTTAAAAGAATGAAATTATTTATATTTAATAAAATAATTTAAAACAAATTAAAATAAAAACTGTTACTTGATTAAATTATTTAACCAATTAATAACAGAATTAATTAAATTGAAGAATAAAATATATTAAACGAATAAAACTAAATTGTTAAAACTAATTAAATTATTAAAAGGCTATAAACCAAAAAGATTTATTTATTTACAATTTAAAGAATAATTAATTAAAATGAATAATTAATTAAAATCAAATTAAAATAAAATTCAAAAAAATTATGTAAATTAAAGAATTATTTAAAAGAATTAAGTAAATTAAAGAATTATTTAAAAATACAATAATGAATGTAAAAAAAAATTGATTTAAACTAAAATTGATTATTTTACACAGCAAGTACAAAAACACAACAATTATCCAATATTTACTAAAAACAATCATTTTGGTATAAAAATTTCAATAAAAATATAAAAAGGATGTGGCAAAGAGTGTGAAAACACTGCCACATCAAACTCCCCCACACTTAAAACCTTATTTGTCCTCAGAAAAATACATGCCACAGAAATTAAAATAGAAATATGATTTGTGAGTTTCAGTTTAAAAGGTGCATGATTAAACTTTAATAACCAGAGGAGCAGGACCAAACAATAGGTCAAGCTTTTCAAAGGTGTTCAAAAATGATGTCCTGTCTAGCTTCAATGACTCACTGGAAATCGAAAGCCTCACAAACTCATACACTGTCAAGTATGTCATGCCTCTTATGTGTGCTGATTAACTGTCCTACTTCACCATCAAATTCAAGTTCTAATTCAAGAAGTGTTGACAGGTTAGATGAAGTGGAATTAAAAACTTAACTAGGTGCACCTTCCATTCTCATCACCCCTTAGGTTCCAGAAATTAAAGTTCATTAAATTGATCACTTTATTGATTCAACCCAAATGAAAATTAACCAAGTCAATTTCTCCCTTCTTCATCTGGGTTCAAAATTCCCCTCACCTTAATGAGTTCGTTTTTGATAAGGGCGCTTTATTTTACTTTTTCCCAGCCATATTCCATGTGCAGAGCATTGTGCATAGAACTTATTAAAATTAAAATTGGCTTTATTTATTCATAGAAATGCACCCAGGGCACCTTGTCTCAGATACTCATCGTGGGATCCCATTTTCCCATTTTACTCTAGTTACAAAGGACTAAATTAATAATCATTCGAATTAAATTCCTAAAGTGATTGAATATTATTTTATAAAAATGTGAGTCCCCTAGGTTATAGTGAGAACTTCTATTTACTCCAAGTCATGATCCTTATTCCACAAAACCTATCCTATCACAATCCCATCCTCTGTTCCTAAACAGACAGATCCATAGAGATAGTAAACAATTGTACTCAGAAATAATTCATACTTTATAGTTTCTGACTAAGTGCCACTCTCAACATCCAGCAACAGTTATCCAATAAACAAGACAAGAATGAAGAACCATTGAACATCCAATGACCATAAATTGATGAAAGAATTTGAAAAAATTTAAAGGAATTTTGAACCTTTTGTTTTGAAAAAAAAAATGAAAAAATGACCATTTTTTAACAAACACAAACTCAGGTTCAAGAAGGGGGAATTAAACATGACACTAGAATGACCCCTCTCTCCCACACTTAAAACCTAACATTGTCCCCAATGTTGTATCTCAAGGTGGGAGACATTTGAAGTTCGGGATTTATGGACAGTTCAGCTTAAATAGGATATGGAACGGTAGTAATGAGGTTCAAAAAATTTATTTGTCACACAAAAAGAGAAAAGAAAATAAAAACAAAAACAAAATAACCCAACCCAACCAACCATAACCAACAACCATGTGAATTTCTATTCCTAAAATGTTAATTCTTTTAATGTTTAAAACCCAGAAAAAGGATTTAATCAATTTACTTTAGATAGTAGCATCATTAACAGTGATGTGAAGCAGCAGTATAATGAAAAGAAAAACAATGGGTGAAGCACGTTTTAAAATGCATCTCAAAATAAATTTTCAAAAAAGTAGATATTATCAAGCTAACGCCCCAGCATAAAACAGAGTCCAAGAGTTTCAAAAATCAGTGGAGAGACCCCCACACTTAATTCATAGCAGCATGCAATAAAAATTTGAAGAGTAAAACATTGCAACATAAAACAATACTCCCCTGAATGTGAAGCTTCTCAAATTTAAAAATTTCTTCCTTTGATTTCCATGTGCATGAACTCTGGATACTCCAGTTTTTCACCTACATGATGAAACAACTTAACATTAGTGTTCAATATTTAAAGCCCAAATAAAAATCAATCGCAGTGTATGAGTTAGGGAGTTTTATCCATTAATCGAGTGAGCTGGCCCTCTGAGACTTGAATGATAGCCACGTGGAATCTACTGCCTATTTATTGTCCTAAGAAAACAACACTCAAATTAAAAAAACCTGAAAAAAGACACTAAAGTAGGAAATTAAAGAGGATAATCCCAGGATAACCCCCTAAGGGAGCTGTAGTTTGACTGTCCACAATGGGACAGTCCTCGGATCAACCTCAGTCCAATGGGGGATTTAACTTCTTACTTAAGAACCACCAGGTATGATTCCTTCCAACTTTAGTCACCTTCCATATTTGAAATACCCCATGTGCAACTTCACACAAATTCCCCTCATGGGAATTGATGTACTTCATGTTGAATGATGGAGGGGAATACACAAGGTAGGGGTACTGCCCCTCTTCTTCTACATGAGGTTGAGAGTGTACAAGTAGTAATGTTGGTAAACTTTGATGTGTCTTGTATTTTGGTTCATTCCAATAAATTATTTTATCTTGGAAAGTAATTAATGTGTCATCATCCACCTCTATTTTAGTGAAAAACTCCAAAAATTCTTCTTAAAAAATAAATCCCAAACTGGAAGTGTCATCCAGATTTGGAAGTTCCATAAACTCTTCAGCAGATTCAACCTCAACTTCCTCACTCTCCAAGAAATAACAAAAGTGAGATGCATCTTCAAAACCTACACAGGGAGCAACACAATTAAAATCAGCTTCAATGTAATACAAGTTGAATAAAAATTCAGCTTCTTCTATAAAATTGCCAACTCCCTTTATCAGTGATGCTTGTTCCTCCTCGTGATGGAATAGTGATCCAGGGAGAGGGTCCAGGGTAAGATAAAGGTAGTCAAACTCCTTTAACCTCTCTTCAAAATACACCAACTCACTTGTTGAATCATCTAAGGAGAGTAATAGGATGTCGTGTGATGGCTCCACCTATTGAATCATTGAGAAATCATTAAAACAGTTATTGCAAGAAAAAACATTAGAATGGAAAACAGGGGAAAATGATCATTAAAGAAATGCCCAACATCAGGAGTCTTTGCAAGTTCCATCTCCTGCCAGCCCTTGAAAACATCTTCGGAAATTGGTTCTGGAATTTCCAGCTTTGACTACAGGGGAAAATCTATATCAAAGTTGGGAAACTCCAACTTTTTATTACTTCTGTTTCTTTTCTCTTTCTATCTCAACTGTTTTACAGAATGTTGGGATTAAATGGGAGGTGGTGGTACTATTCTATCTTCTTGGTATCCCTTGACCTTATCCATGTCTTATTTCATGAACTGCATGATCTCATGAGAATAAATTGTCTCCTTATCAGTAAGGTCTCAATGCTGTCTTTCATGCATCCAACATTGAAAATTAGCAACAGCCTCCTCAATCTCTTGAACCGGGTCAAACAGTGACACTATACCAGTTTCATTTGTGTTCATCATTTTGTGTGTGTGTGTGTGTTTTTTTTGTTTTTTTATATGTTCTTTTTATGTTTTTTTTAATAAAATATAAATTGGAAACACCACTGAGACACTTGTTGCTTCCCTGGAAATGGTGCCAAAATTTGACGGGAATCCTTGTCGTGAGGACGATCAAGTTTACATTTATAAAGACCCAAGATATAGCACAGTGTCTAACCTCAGGGTCGCTCTCAAAGAAGCAGTGTCGAGAGCCTAAGTGGTCGTTCCGAAAAATATTTTTGTATTTTTTAATACTTTGAAAACATAAAAACGCAACTCCTACAAAATCACTAAACAATTATTAGAGCACAGTGGAGAGGGAAACAGTGATGAAAAAGTGAAGAACATAGAAACACAGAACAAAAACTAGGAAAAAAATGACATAAAACACAGAAGAAGAAAGTCAGTGAGAACTAGGTAGGACCCAGGTTAATCCACCCCCTTCTCTCCTTCCTAGATCAACCTAAGAAATTGTTCAACAATTCTCAAATTCGCATAGTGCGTGATCGATGTCTCAGATCACACACCAGTCTCTCTTATAAATAGAACACTCAAGCATAGAAGTTCTTCAATACTCAAGTATTCCTCCGAACTGTAAGGTGACTCACCCAGTAATGTCATTCTGGAAAGAATTTCTCACAATCCAGAATGATTCCACTAAGATCGTCACATCGCACAACCAATCTTGAGTCTCAGTTAAAGAAATAAATATAGTAAGGGGAGAATAAATTAAACAAGAATGTGTCAAATCTTCCTATGAAATATATTTCTCTTGCTTAATCTAACTCGCAGACGTGATTTAACAAGGTGAATAGAAAGAATGCAATCGCATTAATGTGCGGATCTCCAGATCGTGTCGGGTTTCATAAACCGGATCCAACCACGCAAGTTAGATCTCCATTACTGGAGATTCGAGATCACAACGCGTGATGAGAAAGAATGAATGACACAAAAAATTTAACATAACTAACATCACAATTCAATTAACTAAACATCCAACACTGCGAGAGAATTTACAGACTCAACATAGAACACCAAAAACAGAGCAGCGGGAGGATGGATGAAATGGAGGAGTGGGAACCCTTCTCCAGGTTGAAGACGAGTTCTAGTCCGGTGAAAATGGTATTAATTGGTGTGTGAATGGTGGTGGAGTATCCTCCACCACTGCTGAATGATGCCCCCCACCCTCGGGTACTCTGCTCTCCACTTGAGAGGAGTCGAGGGTCCTCTTATTCATAGATGAAAACAAAAAAATGCAATAAATGACCTAACAGATAGCAGATCCAAGTGGCATGCCTTCATGTGCACGTCACCATCTTTTAATGTGAACTCACTGTGAGTTCAAACAATTCCCCTACAACGAACTCGTGAATCTTCTCACGCCTTTCCCGCGAACAGCTTCTTCTTTTTTTATCCCCGTTTCTACCAGTAGCTCCCCCTACACAAAGAAATGCACGTGAGTCAAATAAAATGAAACTATTATATATATAATATATATTAATATTAATACTTAAAAAACTTTTTAATATATATATATATATATTATAATACCTAAATTATTAGTAATATATATTTAATAACTATTTTATTTAATTAATCCATATATTATTATGATATATAAAAACTTATATACTATTTATTATCACACATATTATTATTATTGTATAGTATATTATATATATATTATGATATATTATATTTTATTATAAAAACTAAAAGAAAAAGAAAATAAAAAAATGAAAAGAGAGGGGGGTGAGGGTCTGTTCGACGTGGGGAGAAGGGAGGAAGGGGTTCAACGCGGGGTAGGGCAAGTGGCGGCACGGGCTTGGCAGTGCGCAGCGGCGAGGTGAGGAGAACCGGTGTGGTGAGGAAGGTGGTGAAGTCCAAGGTGGAATGGCGGTTCAAGCCGCGGTGAGGGGTAGAAATTGCGGTGAAGAAGAACTGGCAGCTCGGTTAGGGTTTGTGATGGTTCTCCGGTGATGCAGAGCATAGGGAGACGGTTCAGGGTAAGGTCAGCTGTGAAGGGTGGAGCAGGTGTTGTTGCGGTCTTTGGGTGGTTCGGCGTGGACAGAAAAGATCCACGGGTGTGCGGCGGGATGAGCCAGCCTCTGCGGTGATGCTTGGTGAAGTGGTGCAGCTCGGAGAGAAAGGGGTTTCAGTGGTGGGTAGTTCACGGTGAGGCGGCTGGGTCCGACGGCTAGGGTGAATGCACGATATAGATTCTGATTCGGGAAGAGGGTAAGGTTCGAGGGTTTTGATTTCATATTCTTCAACAATTCCATTTTTATTGTGCGAATTCCTTCCAAAAATGGTGAAATTTTGATTATTCGCTACTGTGATTTTGGTTTTCAATTCTGAAATCTACTGTGTATTCTTCTGCTTGGTTGATTGGTTGTTGTGGTGGTGCTGCATATTGTGATGTTGTGTGAAGGCGCGTATGAGGATGGAGTAAATGATTGGAATGGTGAGGTAAGAAAACAGTAGTTGTGGAGTGGATCTGTGAGGGTTTGAATAGCAGCAGATCACTGGTATACAGCAGGTAAAGGTGAGGAAAGAACCAGTAGAAAGGCTACTGATAGAAGGGGGTAAAACAGTGAGTTTGGAAGAAAATAAGTAACGGTGAGGAAAGAATATAATAAAAAATCTAACGGTGAGGCAGCATAGAATTGGTAACGGTGAGGTAGAGATAATAGTGGACTTAGCTTGAAATAGTGAGAAAGAATGGAAACGGTGAGGTAGTCACTGGTATCTGTGTTCAGAAGTCTAAATGTGAGGAAGTAATAATGAGACAATCACCGTTACCAATGGGATGTAATGGTGAGGGAAATAAAAGTAGTGTGGAGTGGAGAAATGAGTAACGGTGAGGAATGAAATGGAGGTCAACCGATGTGGAAGAGAAAAATAGGAAACTGTGAGGAGGTCACCAGCCGAAAATAAAATAAATTGGAGAACCATTAGCTAAATTATCGGTGAGACTGTCACCGCTTAGGATCAAGACCGTGCGACCGCAACACCTGCAAACAATCATAACAAAGAAAAATAATAAAATAATTTAATGAAACTAAAAAAATAAATCAATTAATAAATTAAATTAAATAGAATGGAATTAAAAACTAAAAACAACAAAGTTAAATAATAAAATTAATTATGTTTTATTTAAAAGAAATAATTTATTTCGATTTAATAAAATAATTTCAAACAAATTAAAATAAAAATTGTTACTTGCTTAAATTATTTAACCAATTAATTACAGAATTAATTAAATTGAAGAATAAAAAATATTAAACGAATAAAACTAAATTTTTAAAACTAATTAAATTATTAGAAGACTAAAAACCAAAAAGAGTTATTTATTTAAAATTTAAAGAATAATTAAATAAAATGAAAAATTAATTAAAATCAAATTAAAATAAAAATCAAAAGAATTTAGCAAATTAAAGAGTTATTTAAAATAATTTAGTAAATTAAATAATTATTTAAAAATACAGTAATGAATTTTAAAAGCTATTAATTTAAACTAAAATTGATTATTTTACACAGCAAGTACAAAAACACAACAATTATCAAATATTTATTAAAAACAATCATTTTGGTATAAAAAGTCAATAAAAATATAAAAAGGATGTGGAAAAGAGTGTGAAAACACTGCCACATCATATATCCCAAATATATTTATCTTAATAAAAAATTATACTCACATTTTTTATTTTCATGCATCCTGAGAAGTAAGAGAGTTCATCTTTTAAACATCATATTCTAATTTCTTCCTATTACCACTAAGTATTATATCCTTAACATTGATGAGTATCTTAAAATTTCTTACTAAATATTTTCATATAAATGTTAGGATCCATTATACAACCTATTAAATTTTATTTCTTCAAATATAAATATGAAACTATATAAAAATGTTATGGTTATAATTTTAAAGCTATTAAAATATTTTATTTAATGAAATACCTTTTCTCTATCATGAGAAATTTCAAATCTCACCAGTTTTTAAATATTGAATTATTAATTATGTGATCCATTCAAAAGCTACATAATCACATCCATTTTTATATCTTACATACTTTTTGGATTTAAAATGAAAAAAAATAATCACATGTATTCAATCCTAGACACAAATGGAAACATCTCTTCAAAAAAATTCCTCAATTCATGCATAAAATGCCATATTTTTTAATGTTATTGGTCTTACTCTCATGATAATTATGTTTATTTTAATGAAAATTTAGTTCTAATTACATTTTAATATCTTGGACCCTTCACTAACACAAAATTATTATTTTTACTTATTTGATAAATATCTCCATTTGTGGATTTAAGCAATAACATAACCTTTTAATTTTTTTTTGAAAAGTGTTGGTTCCATATAAAATAATAAAATGGTTTTCTTGACACAACTCAATTTTTGAATTTTCATTAGAGTATTGTTTCTACTAATTATATGATAATAATTATTTTGATATCTCTTATTCCCCATTTTAGTTTTTATTGAATAATTTTATTACCTATTTATTGTTTTGATTTACCTTCTAAGTCATCCGGATGTGATGTACATTAAAGTTCCCAAAAATATGTGATACACTCACCCTCTTCCCGATAAATTTATTACATGTTTTAATGTCATTATTCCTTTATATAATTATCCTAAATATGTTTCACATCCATTATATCAATAATCATATTGATCCTCATATTGAAAGATTTATAGGCTTTACTCATAGTATAATAACAAGTGGATACACCTTTATCCACTGCATGACTATATTTTAATCACATTCCCTCTCTTTTATAAATATATAACATGATTAAAAATACATTAAAAAGTTTTTGAGTTGGATAACCGTCATTCCACATATCTGATGATGTCATCTTACTTCCAAGACTTAAAAAAATTCATATTTTGTACATATAAGGCAACATTCACAACCACTTTAAAGTAGTTCCCTAAGATTCCACTCCCAATAAATACAGTCTTTTTCAAATTTGTTTTCCATTAAATTTCACCGTTCAATAATCCCATTCCACTATGGTGTTATATTGAATAAAACAATATTTTTTATTCCATGTTTATATAAAAAGTTCTTAACTTTAACAGAAGTATACTCTATGCCATTTTCTATCTGTTGGATTTTAGTTATCCTTTCAGTTTCATTTTTAGGTATCCTCAAGTTTATTTTTTTTACACTCCATCACCTATTTATTTATATTTTTGAATATAATGGATTTAATCCTACTATAATCATCTATAAATAAAAATAAACACCTTAATCTTATTAGTCTAAATGTTTTTGTGGAAATAGAGACATCAGTTTGAACCAAATCAAAAAAGATAATATCTATTATTTTTTAACTTGTAGTTAATTAAAACTATATTTCAAATGATTTGTGAATTTAATATATATTTTCTATCACTCATCAGTTTACAAATTTCATTTTTTTCTTTTAGAATTAAAATATTATCCATTAATTATTGGTGTATTTTTCCACTTCATCATTTTTTATAATTTTTTTTATCATCCACCATAAGAATTAATGATTTAACACTACTAAAAACATGATAATAGTTACCATTTGTTCTCTATCCATTCATTATTTCATCACTATTTAATATGAAGTGACATGTGGCCTAGTTTAATTAATCATATAAAATATCATAGTTCATATTTTTTTATATCATTGATTAAAAATTGGTTCTTCGAAAATGGTATTATTTTTGAATTATTGGGAAGTGTATATTTATTTATGATGGATAATAAAAATATGAAATGAATTAATTTTATATATTATTTTTTATTGTAAATTTTTGTTACTAAATGGAGTGTAGTAAATTATTTTAATTTGTGGTAATGAAATAATTAGTCAATAATTATATTGTTGTGATATGTTTAGAATATGTTGTTTATATGTGATAAATATATGTATATTATCATTATTTGATATAATGGGCGTGAATTTTAATTTCATTGGTGGGATGTAGTTATTTTCACCCATTAAATTTAGTAGTCACTAAGAATGATATACTGTAAAGACCCGTAAAATTCAAGGAAATTTTTTTCTTAATTTTCTTTCGAATTTTACAAGAACGCGGTTTCTGACGGCACCTGATTCCGAGGCCCGGAGTGCCCGGAATTAATTTCTGAAGTTTGGCTCGGGTACGTTCAGTGAACGAACGAGCGGGAATTCCTAACTTTTGATCCGGTGCTCGGAATTGAAATCCGGGGGCACCGATGAACTCGCAGCGCCGATATTCGCTTAAAGAGACCTTTTCGGGAGTTGCGTTTGTTGCGGGTTGAAAGTTAGTTTTGGGGATTAAAAGATAAGTAAAATAAAATTTTGTTTGAATTTTATTTTATTCGTGGTGGTTAGACTCTCTCATGGGAAGTTGTTGGTGGGGCCCACAACCACCCAACATCCCATGTGTGATTATGAGGGAGGTGGGGCCCACACGAGCCCCCACCTTTTCAAATTCCCTAACCCCTCTAAACCCCCTCTTAAATTTTGTGACACTCCCCTACTTTAATTCTTGCCAACTTAACTCTTCATTTAATTTTTGACAACTCTAGATTTTAATTAATGTGTTGAATTCAACTTTTGAATTTTGAAAAGTTGGGAAAGTGAAAATAAAATAAGGTGTAGCTTATTTTATTTTGGGGAGTTGCTGTGTTGTGTGGAGATTTGAGAGAAGAAGAGTTCTACACTTTGAAGAACTTCATCTTCCTCCTTGAAGAACGCGAAGAACACCGATACGCAGTTCTATCTTCTCTCCACGTCAAAGAAAGGGAGACACCGCTTCCTCCTCGGTTTTCCTTCGTCGACTTGAGAAGTTTCGCCAACGACGTATCGCATCGGACGCATCCCTTCGTCAACGGATTTGACGAACGACGACCGCGACGCCCGACCTCCGCGACGTCGTCTTCCACGGAACGTAGACAAATCTTCGAACCTTATACCCGAGGTAGGGGTTGTTGTTTTTCTTTTTGGTTTAACTATTTTATTCTTGATCGTGAATTTTAGCAAGTCTAACGTGTGGCTTTGAATTATTTTTAAAGTTGCGTTATTATTTTAACGTGAGGGGGCCGGACCGCACGAACACGGCCGAACCCCCCTCCATCGTTCTTGTTTATTCTTGCGGGTGGAAGCAAAGTGGCGTGGTGCTGTCGCACCACGCGGATAATCGTGCAATTATTTTACGCGGCGCCGTCGCGCCACGCCGAGGA
Source organism: Viscum album (assembly GCA_963277665.1). NCBI lineage: Eukaryota > Viridiplantae > Streptophyta > Magnoliopsida > Santalales > Viscaceae > Viscum > Viscum album. Next base: position 2,099,344,120 of record OY728130.1, on the reverse strand, counting down.
AGAATCTTCAAGAATGTGACGTCGTCGCGCCGCGTTGAAAGGAATGAAGGCACGGCGAAAGGGGCGCGGTGCCGTCGCACCGCGCCGGACGACGAACACCGCGGCCGGTTCCGGGCCGCGGCGGGACGAGGAGACCGCGACCGGTTCCGGGCCGCGGCGGAAGAGAAGACCGGCGGCCGGGCCGCCGGCATCGGAAGCCGAAGGGGGGACCGTAATTTCCGGTCCCGTTAGAGAAAACCGGCCGGCTAGCTGGCCGGCCGGATACCATTAAACCGGGGGAATTAATCCCCCGGCCAACTCATAAAAACCCCCCCTCTTTATGAGGGGGGCGGTTCTTTGAAGGGAGGGGGGCAGCCGGCCCCCCCCCCGGTTCCGCACCAGCAGGCCCCCCACGTGGGGGGGCGCTTTTAAAAAAAACGGCGCGGCATAGCCGCGCCGCCACTTGAAAGGCGGGTGAATTAATCCCCCCGTGCGGCCTCCTTGCGGCGACAAGCCGCCGCGGCCCCCGCGCCGCCGCGCCGCCGTGACCCCCGCGCCGCCGCGCCGCCGGCCGCCGCGCCGCCGCCGTGCCGCCGCATCGCCGGCCGGCCGTCCGGCCGGGCCGCCCCAGGGGGGGGTCGGGCCGGGTCGGCCCGGACCCGGACCCCCCCCCCCCCCCGTTTCGAACCAGAATCGGTTTTTGGCCCATATCTTGAGCCTCGGACCTCCGAATGACGAACCGTCTGCGGAAATGCGATCCTTGGATCGAGACGGTCGTTTCGGTATATCGCACTTAAGGTTTCGGATTACTTTCAGTTCGGCCGGGTTGGTTCGTTCACGAAACCAACCGGGCCTTCGGAGCGGAAACACTCATATCTTGAGCTACGAACGTCCGATTGACACGCCGTCAGTCGCGTTGTGTTCCTCTTAGTGAGACAGATCTTTTGGCATACTCCGCCCGAGTTTTGGACGCAGGTGGAGTACGGTCGGGTTGGTTTTGCCTTAAAAACCAACCGGGCCCCGGAGACGAAAATGCCAATAACTCACAGACCGGGCGTCCGATCGACGCGTCGTCTGTTGCGTTGAGTTCCTATTGACGATACGGAACTTTTGGATACATCAACTCTGGTCTTCGTGACAGTTGATGTATCAGCCTCTCGGCTCGTGGAGCGGACCCTCCGAACGAGCATGCTGCGTGCGGGAACCCTAGTGTTGGCTGCGACTGTTACTGTGACTACTACTGCTACTACTGCTACTGTGACTGCGACGACGACAGTACAGAAATCCGGTGTGGATTCGACGATGACGACTACATCACTCAGCGATCCTACGTGGAACAGTGCTTCCGAACCTGTGTGAGCTGAATCTTCTGTTTACCTTGGGCGGTGGAGCGCTTGGTTGTAGCAGCATATCCTTGGCAGTGGAGCGCTCGGTTGTAGCGGCAGACCTGCGATACTGGAGACGAGCGTACAGAGTACGGAGACCGTGAAACCGGCTGAGACCTGAAGACTGCTCGACCGACTCAACTTGGAGTGAGTCGACTAGCCCAGTGGACGGAGCGCCCGGTATTCGGCGGCGGACCCACGGCGGACGGAGCGCCTGGTAGTTGGCAGCAGACCCGCGGTACTCGACTGGAGGAGTACCTCTGTAGGCTATCTGGGTGAGCGCCCGGTATTTGGCAGCAGACCCTCAGCGGACGGAGCGCCCGGTAGTTGGCAGCAGACCCGCGGTACTCGACAGGAGGAGTACTTCAGCAGTCTTAGGTTAGTGAGCAGTACCTCGGAGTCGTGACAGGACCACTGTACACTTCAGAGATGGGACTCTTCAACAGTTACGGTTTCGTTAATGAAAATCCTGGTTGAGTTGAAACCTGATGTTTTCCTGTGTGGATTGTGTTGTGCTATCCTGTGTGGATTATGTTTTGCTTTCCTGTGTGGAATACGTTTACTTTCCTGTGTGGACTGAGTTGTACTTGGGCTCGGAGGTTGGAGCGTATTTGAATTTGATGACTTAGGTATATGTATGAGCATATACCTAAGCAGTGACGGTTGTTACTTCGTGATTGTACCTTTCTTCGTGATTTATCCATTGTGGATTTGAGAGACCTTCAGGGGTCTCGGGGTCCCTACTGAGTAGCTTATACTCACCCCTGCACGGGCTTTGCCCGCACTACGTTGTGTTGGTTGCAGACGACGGACAGCGTTGACCTTAGCTGAGGCTTGCAGAGCGGGACGGTACCCGGAGGTGGACCACTGGGCGGGACGTGCTCGGAGTAGACGACGAGACCCGTGGAGCAGAGGAGCTATCTGTACCCACCCTACAGGTGGGATTTCCAGTGGACAGCTCGGAGTAGCGGCTTTTACTTTTCAGTTTCTGTTTTCCCTTTCGAGTTGTACTTTACTTTTAGTTTGGGTTTGTATTCTGGCCCATTTACTTTTCCGCACTTTCAGTTGTACTCTGCTTTGTTTAGTGTTTACTTTCCGCTTGCTTACTCTGTGGTGTTTGTTACTTTTCAAAGGCAATGCCTTCCCTTTTTACCGGGATTTACGCCTTGGTGCTAGTCGCCAGCCCCTGGCCTATGGAAGGCGGGCTTGGGGTAGTCACGACACGGACCCCGAGGGCGGGTCGTGACAAATTGGTATCAGAGGAGTTCGGTTCTACCGCGAACTCTGATCTTTTCTATGTGAAGCAATAATGTTTAGCGTATTGAGTGTGGTTATCAGTCCAGGGAGTCCAGTGTTGGTGCGGCGGCCGACGTATCCGTACACCAGGACCCTAACTTCTGATTTCCGACTTAATGCACGAAAACATTGTTTGCGTGTGTGTTTCAAAGTTTTCTTTGTGATTACTTATATCAGCTCACCAGGTATACTGTTCTAACCGTGGCGCACCTGTTTCCTTTTCAGGATGGCCCCACGACGACAGCCAGCTAGGGTTCCGAGAGTCGAGCGAGACGACAGCCCACCGAGCGACGAGGCCTCGGTGCAGGGCCCTTTTCCAGTAGTGCCACCGGCGGTAGCTTTACCCGCCGATCCCCCGATGCTTCCAGCAGCAGCCGCTGACGATGCACGTCGCCTCAGCGCACTGTATGAGTTTCAGCGCCAGCGACCGCCCAGGTTTCGCGGGGAGACGGATCCCCAGGCAGCAGAGGACTGGCTGGAGGCAGTGGTTCGAGTGTTTAGGCTAGTGAGGACACCAGCAGACCTCATGGTGATCCTCGCTGCGAGCCTACTACACGCAGCAGTAGGACGATGGTGGAGCCTGATGCTCCAGGTGCACGATGAGGCATCTCTACTTTGGACGGACTTTGAGAGCCTCTTCCGCTCGGAGTTCGTCCCAGCCACCCTTCGTGCGGTGCGTATCCAGGAGCTTCTTCAGCTGCGGCAGGGCAGCATGACGGTCGCTCAGTACTCGGCGAGATTTACCGATCTCTCGCGCTACTCGACCGACATGGTACGGGACCCATTCTTCCGGGCCCGGACCTTCGAGCAGGGTTTGAGACACGAGATCAGGGCATCACTGATCTCCCTCAGCATACCGACTCAGACAGGAGTACTGGAGCGGGCCCTTCTGATCGAGAGCTTCCTGGCTGAGTCTACACCAGCACAGCGACCCACCGTAGGGCGGCACGTGGCAGAGTCATCTGCAGCAGATAGCCGACGGATGACTCAGGGTTCCAGGCAGACCAGACCTACCAGTGGACGACTGCACGACTCAGGCTCAGTTGTGCGGGGAAGCCGGGGTGGAGTCAGAGTCAGGCGTGCCGAGAGTGGGCAGTGTTACTCCTGTGGCGGGATTGGTCACATGGCTCGTGACTGTCCGACCCGCCATGCTGATGATCAGCAGTTAAGTGAAGAACCTCCCAGGCAGAGGCAGAGGTTCGACCGTGGCGGTCCGCAGGGAGGAGGCGGACGAGGCAGAGGAGCTGGCCGAGCAGCAGGTGGTGGACGACGCTTTGAGGTTCTACCACCACCACCACCAGGAGGTCCACCCCGACCACAGGGGAGAGCTCAGCTTCAGGAAGCCGAGGCCTTAGATCATGGAGCTCTGGGAGCCGATGGACAGGAGCAGAACTAGTAGATACATCCTTTGTACTTCTGGTTTCTCGTTGCTTCTGTGTAGTGTCTTGTATTATTAGCTGCAATAATAAAAGATGCATACCTTTGTGATATTTTCGTTCCTGTCCTCTTTCGTGATGTTTCTAAGAGGTTCCAGTTTTGGCTGTTGACTTGACCCTCACTTGTGAGACATCTACTGGAGGAGACCCAGTTACCACACACTAATGCCGATAGTGTGACTCAACCCTTGGAGGCGAGAGTAACGGTTGGATCTCTTAGTAGTAGTGTCGAGGCCTTACGACGTCATCCTTGGTATGGATTAGTATCATCCATGTTAGGATTGACTGTTTTAGGCAAATAATGTGGTTCATCCAGGGGATGAGACCAGATTTCTCTTATCGGCAAAGAAGAAATCTTGCAGCTCTGATGGGACCGGAGATGGTCCAGGCCACGACAGAGAAGGTCCAGGTCATCCAGGGGAAGATGAGTACAGCTCAGAGCCGGCAGAAGCCTTATGCTGACAGGAGGCGGAGGCCACTGGAGTTCGAGGGTGGTGACCACGTCTTCTTGCGGGTCTCACCTCGACGTGGTATTCGGAGATTTGGCCAAGGCGGCAAGCTATCTCCGCGCTTCATCGGACCCTTCCAGGTCCTCAGCAGGATTGGCGAGGTGGCTTATCGCCTGGCTCTACCACCTCAGTTGCACCGGGTGCACAACGTCTTCCACGTATCCCAGCTGAGGAGATACGTGCACGACCCGACGCACATCTTTGACCATGGGGAGCTTGACGTTGACGATGGGGCGAATTTTACGGAGGTCCCGGTGGAGATAGAGGTTCGACAGGAGCGGGTCCTGCGTGGGTGATCGATTCCTCTTGTGCGCATCAGATGGCAGCACGGGAATCTCCAGGAGAGCACATGGGAACGAGAGGCTCAGATGCGTGCTCAGTACCCTCTTTTGTTTCCCTAGTTTTTGATGTATCTTTACAGGGATGTAAAGCCCTGAGGTGGGAGTAATGTAAAGACCCGTAAAATTCAAGGGAAATTTTTTCTTAATTTTCTTTCAAATTTTACAAGAGCGCGGTTTCTGACAGCACCTGATTCCGAGGCCCGAAGTGCCCGGAATTAATTTCTGAAGTTTGGCTCGGGTACGTTCAGTGAACGAACGAGCGGGAATTCCTAACTTTTGATCCGGTGCTCGGAATTGAAATCCGGGGGCACCGATGAACTCGCAGCGCTGATATTCGCTTAAAGAGACCTTTTCGGGAGTTGCGTTTGTTGCGGGTTGAAAGTTAGTTTTGGGGATTAAAAGATAAGTAAAATAAAATTTTGTTTGAATTTTATTTTATTCGTGGTGGTTAGACTCTCTCATGGGAAGTTGTTGGTGGGGCCCACAACCACCCAACTTCCCATGTGTGGTTATGAGGGAGGTGGGGCCCACACGAGCCCCCACCTTTTCAAATTCCCTAACCCCTCTAAACCCCCTCTTAAATTTTGTGACACTCCCCTACTTTAATTCTTGCCAACTTAACTCTTCATTTAATTTTTGACAACTCTAGATTTTAATTAATGTGTTGAATTCAACTTTTGAATTTTGAAAAGTTGGCAAAGTGAAAATAAAATAAGGTGTAGCTTATTTTATTTTGGGGAGTTGCTGTGTTGTGTGGAGATTTGAGAGAAGAAGAGTTCTACACTTTCAAGAACTTCATCTTCCTCCTTGAAGAACGCGAAGAACACCGACACGCCGTTCTATCTTCTCTCCACGTCAAAGAAAGGGAGACACCGCTTCCTCCTCGGTTTTCCTTCGTCGACTTGAGAAGTTTCGCCAACGACGTATCGCATCGGACGCATCCCTTCGTCAACGGATTTGACGAACGACGACCGCGAAGCCCGACCTCCGCGACGTCGTCTTCCACGGAACGTAGACAAATCTTTGAACCTTATACCCGAGGTAGGGGTTGTTGTTTTTCTTTTTGGTTTAACTATTTTATTCTTGATCGTGAATTTTAGCAAGTCTAACGTGTGGCTTTGAATTATTTTTAAAGTTGTGTTATTATTTTAACGTGAGGGGGCCGGACCGCACGAACACGGCCGAACCCCCCTCCATCGTTCTTGTTTATTCTTGCGGGTGGAAGCAAAGTGGCGTGGTGCCGTCGCACAACGCGGATAATCGTGCAATTATTTTACGCGGCGCCATCGCGCCACGCCGAGGAAGAATCTTCAAGAACGCGGCGCCGTCGCGCCGCGTTGAAAGGAATCAAGGCACGGCGAAAGGGGCGCGGTGCCGTCGCACCGCGCCGGACGACGAACACCGCGGCCGGTTCCGGGCCACGGCGGAAGAGAAGACCGGCGGCCGGGCCGCCGGCGTCGGAAGCCGAAGGGGGGACCGGAATTTCCGGTCCCGTTAGAGAAAACCGGCCGGCCAGCTGGCCAGCCGGATACCATTAAACCGGGGGAATTAATCCCCCGGCCAACTCATAAAACCCCCATCTTTATGAGGGGGGCGGTTCTTTGAAGGGAGGGGGGCAGCCGGGCCCCCCCGGTTCCGCACCAGCAGGCCCCCCACGTGGGGGGGGGGGGGCGCTTTTAAAAAAAAACGGCGCGGCATAGCCGCACCGCCACTTGAAAGGCGGGGGAATTAATCCCCCCGCGCGGCCTCCTTGCGGCGACAAGCCGCCGCGGCCCCCGCGCCGCCGCACCGCCGGCCGGCCGTCCGGCCGGGTCGGCCCGGACCCGGACCCCCCCGTTTCGAACCAGAATCGGTTTTTGGCCCATATCTTGAGCCTCGGACCTCCGAATGACGAACCGTCTGCGGAAACGCGATCCTTGGATCGAGACGGTCGTTTCGGTATATCGCACTCAAGGTTTCGGATTACTTTGAGTTCGGCCGGGTTGGTTCGTTCACGAAACCAACCGGGCCTTCGGAGCGGAAACACTCATATCTTGAGCTACGAACGTCCGATTGACGCGCCGTCAGTCGCGTTGTGTTCCTATTAGTGAGACAGATCTTTTGGCATACTCCGCCCGAGGTTTGGACGCAGGTGGAGTACGGTCGGGTTGGTTTTGCCTTAAAAACCAACCGGGCCCCGGAGACGAAAATGCCAATAACTCACAGACCGGGCGTCCGATCGACGCGTCGTCTGTTGCGTTGAGTTCCTGTTGACGATACGGAACTTTTGGATACATCAACTCTGGTCTTCGTGACAGTTGATGTATCAGCCTCTCGGCTCGTGGAGCAGACCCTCCGAACGAGCTTGCTGCGTGCGGGAACCCTAGTGTTGGCTGCGACTGTTACTGTGACTACTACTGCTACTACTGCTACTGTGACTGCGACGACGACAGTACAGAAATCCGGTGTGGATTCGACGATGACGACTACATCACTCAGCGATCCTACGTGGAACAGTGCTTCTGAACCTGTGTGAGCTGAATCTTCTGTTTACCTTGGGCGGTGGAGCGCTTGGTTGTAGCAGCATATCCTTGGCAGTGGAGCGCTCGGTTGTAGCGGCAGACCTGCGATACTGGAGACGAGCGTACAGAGTACGGAGACCGTGAAACCGACTGAGACCTGAAGACTGCTCGACCGACTCAACTTGGAGTGAGTAGACTAGCCCAGTGGACGGAGTGCCCGGTATTCGGCGGCAGACCCACGGTGGACGGAGCGCCTGGTAGTTGGCAGCAGACCCGCGGTACTCGACTGGAGGAGTACCTCTGTAGGCTATCTGGGTGAGCGCCCGGTATTTGGCAGCAGACCCTCAGCGGACGGAGCGCCCGGTAGTTGGCAGCAGACCCGCGGTACTCGACAGGAGGAGTACTTCAGCAGTCTTAGGTTAGTGAGCAGTACCTCGGAGTCGTGACAGGACCACTGTACACTTCAGAGATGGGACTCTTCAACAGTTACTGTTTCGTTAATGAAAATCCTGGTTGAGCTGAAACCTGATGTTTTCCTGTGTGGATTGTGTTGTGCTATCCTGTGTGGATTATGTTTTGCTTTCCTTTGTGGAATACGTTTACTTTCCTGTGTGGACTGAGTTGTACTTGGGCTCGGAGGTTGGAGCGTATTTGAATTTGATGACTTAGGTATATGTATGAGCATATACCTAAGCAGTAACGGTTGTTACTTCGTGATTGTACCTTTCTTCGTGATTTATCCATTGTGGATTTGAGAGACCTTCAGGGGTCTCGGGGTCCCTACTGAGTAGCTTATACTCACCCCTGCACGGGCTTTGCCCGCACTACGTTGTGTTGGTTGCAGACGACGGACAGCGTTGACCTTAGCTGAGGCTTGCAGAGCGGGACGGTACCCGGAGGTGGACCACTGGGCGGGACGTGCTCGGAGCAGACGGCGAGACCCGTGGAGCAGAGGAACTATCTGTACCCACCCTACAGGTGGGATTTCCAGTGGACAGCTCGGAGTAGCGGCTTTTACTTTTCAGTTGCTGTTTTCCCTTTCGAGTTGTACTTTACTTTTAGTTTGGGTTTGTATTCTGGCCCATTTACTTTTCCGCACTTTCAGTTGTACTCTGCTTTGTTTAGTGTTTACTTTCCGCTTGCTTACTCTGTGGTGTTTGTTACTTTTCAAAGGCAATGCCTTCCCTTTTTACCGGGATTTACGCCTTGGTGCTAGTCGCCAGCCCCTGGCCTATGGAAGGCGGGCTTGGGGTAGTCACGGCACGGACCCCGAGGGCGGGTCGTGACATATACAAAGTAATTTATGGGGATGGTCACATTCATATGATGTACTTTGGAACCTTGTACATCAATTGGGGATGATCATATGGGAAGATTAATTTGTGGTAGGGCCCACACATTCCATCTATGAATGGAGAGATATTCACATTAGAAAAAACTCTTGTAGACATGGATTCTATCTTCAAAAAATAAAATATATTATTATATATATATAATATGTAATAAATAGAGATATTAGATATGACCCATAAAAATATATGTTAGTATGTATACATGTAATGTTTTTTGATGTTTTTTCTATTATTATTATTATGATTATTACAAATATTATTATTACATTCTAATGTTAAGAAGAGGGTGGGGAATGAATTAAAACAAAGAGAGTGAAGAATGAAATCAACCACTCTTGTGGGTTTCCAATATGGCATGAAACAATAAAGGGAGGAGGTGTTTATTGGGATCCCCTATCCTCATTTCTACCATTTCTTCATATGATATAATTTTATCTCAAACATCTAAATATTTTTTGAATCACCATCACAAGGTATACCTTGCATAATCTTCCTATTCTTTAATTTCTTTTGGTTAAATTTGGGATTTTAGATGATATTACACTAAAGTTTAGTGGAATCATTAAAATACTCTAAATCATTCTTTTTTTATATCTAAATGAAGATAAAGTTTGTATGTTTATGAATTAAAATCATTTCCATGAAGGATATTACTTTTTATTTGGGATTCCATAGGAATATATTTAGGTCTAGTAAAAATTGGAGGGTTTTCCATGTTGTTTAAATTAACATTTTTATTTTTTTGAATTTTTATGTATATTGAAGAGACTTGACCGTAAAATGGAAGCATTTTACAAAAATTTGAAAACATTAAACATTAATTCTCATAGTTAAATAAATATTTTAGAACATAATGTTCATGTGTATTTATAATTTTTCTATATTTTCATCATATTCTATAAGACATCATAAAATTATTTTAGTAAATACTCCTAAAATTGTTACGTTCTAGATGTATCACTAAATAATATGTCATTGGGAAATGGAAAAAATACTTTAAATGAGTGAGATTAAACATTCAAAATGGGTGAATCAATACTAATAAGTAATAAAGTATTTATCAATATATCATAAACATGTGAGCAATATTAATATGATAGAAATGACCTAATAAATTGAATAATATCATCCATTCAAATTAATTTTTTTAATTTTCAAATATCTTACTTTTTTATTTATTGGGAACTAACAAATAACACTTAATAAAACTCCATAAAAGAAAATCAACATAATAAAACACATCTTTCCCCCCCTAAATTCTAGATTTCCCACTAGAGCGACATGATTACCTATAAAAATTTAAATTTAAAACTTAAAATAAATCCAATTGGTGTACATAACAAAGTAGGTGGGTGGCATGAGTATAAACCATGATCCTTTCACTACAGGTGATACCCAAGGAAGTGCTACTCACTATCATATAATCATCACCACCATCACTCAACACTAATGACTTCATCATCACAAGAATTATAAGAAGTTTTCAAGAGGCTTGTTATCATAATCATGAATAAAGTCACAATATATGTAAAATGTCGGTCCCCAAACCATAACTTATACCATGGAATAAGAATATTGAGTCATAAAACAATACTTGTGAACCATGGTAACATAAATCAGGAATATGGGAGTGAATAGAACAATATAATGTGTCACATACATAATAATATTATATCATAATCATTTATCATAACTAACAAAAAATACAATCAAAAATTTGTAGATAAAGATATCTACATCATCCACATGAATTACATAGAGGAGTCAATATCACTATACAGGTCACATGCTATAGTGGATTGAGTATCACTTAAAATATCCCATAATAGAGTATACTAGGTATCACTACCCATGTTACAAAAATGGATTAGGAATCGTTACCCACATACCAAAATAATCTCCTGAGATAAAAAGATTTTCCTAATTAATTATAGTGTTATATTGTTTTTGGATCACCCATGAAATAATTATATAACCCTAAACATGCGTGTCAAATGAAATAAATAAACCATTAAAATCGTATATTTATTTTCCAATGGAAAAGACTTGAGTTTCATATCATTTTTGTGTTATCGTATATGAAGTTATGAGAAATTTGATCATATGGTACACCAAATTAAATCACATAAAAGAACAATATCATAATAGAATTTAGTGGGTAATACATGAATTATATGAAATATTCATAGATTATATATCTACTAGGCAAGGAAGGAAAAATGTTGGATAACTCGTGAAATGATTTTTATTTACAATTTATCGATGTTTTCATATAAACAATGTTATAAGACAGTACTAAAATTATTTTAAAAAAGAAAAAATTTGACATATTAAATTAATAATAATTTTCCAATAATAAAACTTAGAAATGAAAAATTTAAACTATTAGAAACATTCATAGAACAATATAAAATTGAATGAAAAATGAAATAATTTTTTTATGATTTTTGTAATGTGTGAGAATAACCTAGATTTATGGAATAGATATAAAATTGTTTTTTGAATATAATTAAATACAAGTAGGAGTGGTATATAATAGCATTCAAATTTGACATTCAAAACAATAAACAATAATATTGTTTTTATTGAAGAACATATATGTGGAAGATAAATTCCATAAACAGAGGGTGTAAATTATCCTTTACAACACCATAAATTATCCTTTACAACACCATAATAAACATATATTGTTTTTTTTAGAATAAAATGTAAACTCCAAAGAAATAAGAGGTAAAATAAAATGAGAAAAATAAAATTATATAATATAAAAATTTTCTATGCATTTTTAAAAATAACCAATAGTATTCCTTAACGAAATGGTGTAGATTCAAGAAAACTATTTTCAACGTTCATAATGTGTAAAATATGATATAATGCAATGATGATTAATGTAGATAGTTTTAAATAAAAAATTTCAAAATGAAAATGAAATAGTATATTTTAAATAGATATCTCAAAAAACTTCTTTAAACAAATATATGAAATTCAAAATGTTGAATTGAATAAGGGATCGTGTAAAAACCATAAAGAATAATAGATGGATATACTTGATTTAAACATTGTATCCAATAAAATATAGGATAGTGAAATGAATTTATATATATATAATAAAATATAAAAATATACATCCAAATGATCAAATTTTTTATTCATCAAATAATATAGAAAATTAAAAATACATCTCAATCACTAGGGAAATGATTGAAAAATTTAACCTTTAACTTAACTCCAAACATGAATATACTCACTTTTAATCCCTGTATATTAAACATTGTTATTATAAGTATATATTTTTAAAAATATTTTTTTATTTTAATCTTTTATATTAATAAATTGCATTAAATTAGGAAAATATAATATTTTTTCGATGTTTATTTTTATTATCAATTGCTAGTAGTTTCAACCGTTCAATGATCATTTTCGGATGATGCTATCAGTCATCATTAGTTGTTGATTATTTTGTTAAATATAAAATATAAAATGTTCTAGTATTATAAATCTATGATTATTTATAATGTTTTATGTTCATTCCAAGGATGTTTTGGGTATATTTCAAAAATATGTAATCCATAGTGTTCTTGTTTCTTTAATTTTAGAAAATATTAGGCACTATTTTGGTAAAGAATAAATCATTATATATTAGCATAAAAATTATTAATAAGAAATTAATTCATTATTTACAACATATATTACAACTAATTAAGTTTTATTATTTATTCATGATGATACATTTATTGTATTGTTTTTAAAGTTGGTTAAAATATCAAAAATAAGAACGTGTTACAACCAATTAATGAGTAAGGTTATGATGACATCTTATTATAATATCACCTATAAAGAATAATAGTGATTTTAACTAAATTTTAGTAAATTTGTAATTAAAATTTCTTAAAGTGGTACTAAAATATTATAATATAAGTGATTAACGAAAGGATAATACTTACATTGATGAATGAAATCTTCCCATATGTCAAATTTTTGTTTAGAAGTCATTTGGAATTTGTCTTGTGAAAAAAGTGTAGAAAACATGTGAGAGATTTCTATGAGAAGTAATTTTTTATGATTAATGCTAGATAATGAGAAAATAGTCATATCATAGAAAATTTTATGCATGGGTCCTTTTATAAGTGAGAATGAGTGGAGTTCTTTAAAAACACAATTTTTAATGTGAAACTAATGTAATTTTATAAGTAAGGTTGATCAAAAAATGGATAAATGATGAAGAGAGGTCGGGAATTTACTTATACACATAATAGAGTGATAAGGTTTAGAGTTATTTTATGAATTACCCCTTATTCTAAAATTTTAAGGTTGTTTTATCCTTTACTATGTTAATTCAATTCTTACCTAGGTAACTTGTTTCATTTCCAATAAATGAAATTGAATACATTACCTAATATTTACATAATGATTCAAAAAATTAAATGTTAGCCTGTTATCTTGTAGATAACCCTGAGAGAATGGGGTGAATCAATATATAAATGATTTAAACCTAAAACCCTTGGAAAGGATCTTGTTCTCTCAAAGTGAGGAACACCTCTTTCTCTCCCTTAAATTTTCATTAAATGGGATGAATGAAATAAATATTTCTGAGATTTTTTACATGGTTCCCCATAACTGAGCTAGACCATGGATCATGAAAATGTGTAACACCCGGATGTTTTTATGAAATATTTTCTTCAAATAATGTTTATACTTCTGTAGATTTATTTGCATGTAATAATGAGTTTAAACGAACCATGATATGGACTTATTATAAAATTACTATTATATCCTAGCCATTAGGCTAGCAGGAATAAGTATAACTAACTTATGAAAATGCATTTTGAATTCATTGGCTATCAATTATTTATGAAAAATATAAATCAATTAGATATTTTTATTTTTGAGTGAATTACATTTATTAACAAAATTAATGTGATATATATGTATTATATACTTAAGAAAATATTTTTTATATTCATTCAATAGATATTTTATCCATAGGGTAAGAATAAAACCCTATTTTATGTATAGAAACCTATTTTTTAAGTTTAATTTTACACCTTTGAATGGAAAACCCCTTTTAAATTAATATTTAGACACATTAATAATTTTTATATGAAAAGATAAAAATTTTATTTTGATTCAAGATATAAAAATTTAATTTGGATGAATTTCTGATATTTTTCTGATAACCTTCATCTTTTGATGAATAAAAACAATATGCTAAATTTTAATTGAAACTAAATTTTTTCATTGAAATAGTTTATATGGTTAAACTATATATTTTTATGGTTTCAAATTATAAATAAAATATATTTTTACCATTTAATATAATTTGGGTTATTATAATTAATTTTACATTAAATTTAGACGTAAAAACATTTCGATCTTTTGCAATATTTTATATTTTAAACCCCGTTTTCTCATTTTGACAATGAGATTAATTTTCAATTAATTACTGAAACTTATGTGTTTTGAATTTTAAAAAATCAATTCCATATTTTGAATTGGTAGGTCCAAATAATGTAAATAGGATACTTTTATTTTCAGGCTTTATGAATAGTAACTTTGGTAATTGTTTTTTTACCATTGTTAAAGGTAAATCCGGTAATTAAAGGTAAAATTAATATTATAAAATTATCTTATCACCTATAAAACACCTATTGGATGAACAAATTTGACCCTTATCATTTATTTTTTGAAATATAATAACCTAATGGCCACATACCTATGAATATGACATGAATATAATAAAAAGTAATGAATGTGACAAAATTTAACAATCTCATTTTATATAAGTATATTAATTTTAATATATGGATAAATATGAGATAATATCAACTATTTGGAGTCTCTATAAAGATAAAATAATTACCTACATCATATAAATTTATTTATAATTTTTAGAGATTAAATAATTACCAAGAATGATGGCACAATAGTGATGTAGAAATTTTTTTATTAATAAAAATATCAAAAAAAGGTTTAAAAATATTAAAAGAAATATCTGTATCACTATAAATATGAAACAATACTGTTTTTTAATATTACCCAATGGTGAAATTATAAAATGACATAGGAAAAATGATATATTATTAGACATGAATTGTAAGGGTATATGAGTGATATTGATAGGATAGAAATTTTACCAATTTGTCATAATCTTTTACCAATTGGTGAAATTACAAATAAATATCAGTATCACTAATTACATAATATTATTTCAATTCTTCTAAATTTATTTAACCATTTGTGAATTTTTATTAAATGGTATGAAAGGAATATTTTTTCATTAATGGATTTGAAGTACTTTTTTTACTTTTCCAGCAAAAGTACGAGGCTACTGTTTTTTTAACTTATACGACATGAATGGATTTTTTTCGTTTCATGAAAGATTATTTCTATAAAGCTTCCTCTACAATATTTTATGATTATTTTTAACTACATTATTTTCTTTTAAAATTATGTGACATTTAGAGAAAATTAAACATTTTTTAAAAAGTAAGGATATTTTCTTTAAGAATTAAGTTCAAGTATTTTATCAAAATTATTTTCCATCTAAGATGACATAGGGTTATGTTTCCATCCATATTGTTATAATTATTTGATTCTATTTATGAGGGAATTATTTTTATGAAACTCAATTATTTTAAATTTATTATAATGGAATGATGTTTAATAAACCCATTTTATTTCATGGGTTTTTCTATGAAAAATGATTTATGTTTTTGTGGCACATATAATAATGGTTTCATTATGTTATGGTTGGGACCAATATCTCCCTCTAATTCATTGGGTAAATATTTATATCTCATGATATAAAAATGAATTGAATGACAAGTAAATTAGTTTCGTAAAACATGGATGTAATGAGGAGTGAACTCGGTTCAGTAATGGACTTTGTCTCCTATGATGGTCTTGGAAATGAGCCTTGAATAATATGAAATAATTTCATATGATTATGTGTGTATGCCACGAAATTTCATATCTTATGTTATGAATATTGGAATTAAATTTCACATTTATGATTTATCCCATGAAATGATATTCTAATCTTTTATATGCAGGATAATATTTTCAAATGTTATATTCTTATAATATGATTTATATTTTCCAGGTTTAGAATTACGGATCATTTGAGCTCACCCATTCATATGTTTCTTTTCACCAGGTCATGAAAAAGGTTATTAAGTAACATATGTCAAAAAAGAGTCTAGTTTTGAAGAAATAAATGGGAGACAATGTAAATCTTTTATGAACCAGTTTTTTATATTTCTCAATTTCTAAAGACACTAAACCTATACGGTCTTGGTGTGGTCTTTTTTATGTTATGTAATAAACATTCTTTTATGTTCAAGTAATATCTACATGTAAATTATGGGCTATTATAGTTGGAATCCGAGAAAAGGTATAGCTAAACTTTGTAAACTTAGGTGAGAGAACCTTAGTAATAATAATAAGGACATGTCTAAGTATAGGTTAGAATCCTATCCTACTGTTTTAATGTTGTTCATGAATAATCTAGGATAAAACCTAAAGTGTCCTAAATAGAAATTTTATTCTTGAATTATGTGGTTTTCCCTATTATGATTAGTGTTTCTCACACTATGATTCTTGGTCATAGTAAATGGCTGGAACCCAAAGGAACCACATTAATGCTAAATGCGGCAGGCAATGAAATGATTATCCACCCTAAGAAACCAAATGTTATTGGAGTTGGAATTAAAAATATTGTAGCCATGCTCAAAAAACTTTTTCATTCTATGAATCATTCCGGACATCCAAATGATCAATGGAGGGAGAAAAATTTTGTTGAATCCTTCATGAGGCAGCGTCTACCTTCATTTGGAGGGTCTTCTGATCCATTAGTGGCTGAACAATGGACCAGTACCAATGAAAAGATATTTCCAGTTCTACAATGTACTGAACAAGATAAATTCATCTTAGCAGTATATAATTTGGAAGGTGAAGCTGATCAATGGTGGAATTTTATCAATAATATGAGGAAAAGAGATGAAATTGAGTCTATGGAATAGGAGGAGTTCACGTACTTATTTTTCAATAATTTCTTTACTCGTATTATTTGAACAAAGATGGAGAAGGAGTTACTCAAACATAATCAGTAGGATGATGAATCTATTGGTACCTATGAAGAAAAGTTTACCAGACTTTCAAGGTATGCTTCTAGAATTATTATCCAACCTTAGAGTAAAATTGATTGATTATTTAGTGTCTTAAAACCAAGTATCTAGAGGGAATTAACCATAAGGGACTTCAATGGATATAAGGAAATTATTTGATGTGATCTCAAGGTTGAGATAGAGATTGGAGTAACCCATTAGTAATATGGGTTTGATAATAAGAGAAAAATGGAATTCAATGGAAAATCTAAATACCAAACTGAAAATAAGATGAGTTTTTCCTTATTCTCAATGTGTTGAAAGAAACAAGGAATGAATTGTCTTAGTGGGACTATTAAATGTTTTCAGTGTAGAAAATTAGGTCATTGGGACATTGAATGCCGAAGTGATGGGAAAAGATTTCTAATGATGCGAACAAAGAAAAGGCAACACAAAATGAACCTCCTACACTTAAATGCTACAAGTGTAAGTAAATGGGCCATTATGACAATAAATTCCCTAATATGAGGGTTATTGATGATTATAGATGTCAACAAACTCTCAAGGCCAAAGGAAAAGGAAAGTAACATGAAATCACTATCGGCGATGTGGAGTATGATAATGAAGTGGTGAAAGTTACACTTACCATAAACTCTAAAGTAGAAACTATTTTATTTGAACATGGATCCACCCACTCTTTTATTTATAAATAATTTTCTATGGGTATCACCTTATTAACTCAACAATTAGATGTTGATTTAGCTGTGACAACTTCTAATGGCACAACGGTCAAATCAAAATTTTATAATTCTTCTTCGGTTGAAGTTTGTGGTAAAATGATTCCTGCAAATCTTGTGATGCTTCCTATAGTGGAATCTGATGTGATTCTTAACATTTATTGGATTTCTCTATATATATAACATGTCAAATTTCGAGGAATGGAAGTCACATTTCATATTCTAGATCAATCTATGATCAACTATTTATGAAAAGATAAATATAATCTTCCAGTAAAAATTTCATCCATATTATGAGTCTTGATTCCTATAAATGAAGGTAATTTATCTCAAATGGTTTGGGAGAAACTCTCGATTAAGAATACACCATTTTATGGGAGTTTTATGATATCTTTCTAGAGCAATTTCTAGGTCTTCCACAAAATCGGGATGTTGAGTTTTCTACAGAACCCATTCCATGTGTTATGCCTATTTCATAAACACCTTATAGAATATAACTAATTGAGTTTTTGGAATTGAAGAAGAAACTTCAAGAGAATCTTGATAAGGGATTCATACACCATAGTGCATCACCTTGGAAGCACCTGTAATGCCCAGACCCTAGTTACCCAGCGTCGGTGCATTATTACATAATATTGGCATGATCACAAAAGATCAAGTCTCGAAAGACCGATTAGTTTAGTAGCCTTGGAACCACTAGATACATTCATAAAGATTAGATTACATCATAAAATGAAAACTACAACAACATAGTCTCAACAGTAAAAACTCATATCCCCTCATACTATCCCTGCAGGTCATTCATAAAATACTTCATCACATCCTGGGAAATTATAAAACATAGAAAGGGGTGAGCTCAGATGCCTAGTAAGGATAACAATATAGCGGAAACTTTCATAAATAAGAATAAACATTTAAGGCAATGTATAACTAATACAAAAGACTCTTAAAGTTGAACTTCAGTATAATATGGAAAAGATAAAATGAAATAATTCCATTTAGTTATTCACATGGATATTCTACTAGTCGAATAATCACATGCAATATCAGTAACCACTTTCATAATGATGGAATGCATAATGCCAGACTATCATAACCACATAGTCAAGGCCTTGTGCCAAGACTACAAATAATATTTTGTCAAGGCCTTGTGCCAAGACACTAGTTCGTCTCATGATACCTACCGATGCATCGAGGAGCTATAGCGGGCTCCACCCATAACTTATTATGTCTAATGCATTCCTCATATGAACAGGTTTAAACATAACATAAACACTCGTATTAAAACTATCATACGAAATATCAATACTTTCTCCATAAACCATGAATGGTATAAAAATAACACATCCACATTAAAACATATCAAAAAACCTTCAATACAATATATAAGTTTTGTATCATAATAAATCAACTTCAAATAAGCTTAAAATCTATCAAAGGATGTTGACATAGATGAAATCAAAACTATTTGAGAGAAATATCTTTTTTTAAAATCATTTAAAAGTCACATAATTATAAAATAAAACATTTAATTTGAAAATATTCTTATAATATTGTAAGGGAAGCTTTGATGACTTTATAATGGCGGAAAATAGCCACACTCACCGTATATGTTAAAAAGACATTCTTACCTTAATTCTGTCGAAAAGGTTAAAAAGGACCTTGTTTGAAAAACGACAGAAATATTCCTTTATAAACTACTTATAAAAAGTCAATAAGGGTATAAATGACTTTAACCCATAGTCTATAAAATAGTAAGAATGATTTGAAATACATTTTTAAGAAACATGGATGTGGATGATAAAGAGGTCTTGTAGATAATTACGTATAAACAACTTTAGTATTATCATCGTTCCAGGTGTTAACTGATTCGTTTTCCTTTATATGATTTGTTACGTAAGCCGTGTTTGTTATGGATAGGTTATATCTTATTCATATACAGAATGATATCAAGTCCTTAAACTTTACTTTTAATCATCAAATGAGAATTAGTCTTGAATGGATATTGTAACGCCCCGACCCCAGTTACCCAGAGTCAGTGCATTATTGTGTAACATTGGCATGATCACAAAAGATCAAGTCTCGAAAGATCGATTAGTTTAGTAGCCTTGGAAACAATAGATACATTCATTATTCTTACATTACATCATAAAGTAAAAAAAACTACAACAACATCTTGTCTTCATATCCCCTCATACTATCCCTGCAGGTCATTCATAATATACTTCTCCACATCCTGGAAAAATTTTAACATTGAAAGGGGTGATCTTAGATGCTCAGTAAGGATAACAATATAGAAGAAGCTTTCATAAATAAACATTAACATTTAAGGAAATGTATAACTAAAACAAAATCCTTTTAAACTTGAACTTCAGCATAATATGGAAAAATAAAATGAAATAATGCGATTTACTTATTCACATGGATATTTTACTAGTTGAATAATCACATGCAATATCAATAACCACTTTCATAATGATGTAATGCATAATTCCAGACTATCATAACCACATAGACAAGGCCTCGTGCCAAGGCTACAAATAAGATTTTTTCAAGGCCTCGTGCCAAGACACTATTTTCTCTCAGGAGACCTGTCGATGCATTGAGGAGCTATAGCGGGCTCCACCCATCACTTATTAAGTCCAATGCATTCTTTATATGAAAAGGTTCAAACATATCATAAACCATAACATAATCGTATCACATAAAACATGCATAGAGGAAAAATAATATTTCCACATTTCAATAAAAAGATATCTCTACAACACATTGATATAATAAAAAAACTTTCAAAACCATTTTCAATACCAAAATAAAAGAATAGTAAAACATGGTATTTATTTTTCATTTAAAAAAACTATGGCTTGTAGAGGAAGCCAAAAATCAAATAATGGTCACTGTGGCAGAGAATTAGTTGTCGCTCCATATGTATGACAAAAAAACATTCTCTTTCATCGTTTAGTAAAACGCTTCGTATAAAAAAGATTCCTTTTGAATAAAAGTAAAAGTCAAAGGGGTTTATACACCGTATAAAAGAAATTTGTGTATAAAACAAAATATGCCTCAATGAAAGGAGATTGAGATGAAGTCCCTTAAAAAGATCATTTTTTAAATAAAATAGATCTATTATATGTATTCACTATAAGTACACATAAAGAAAGTACAAATACAAGATATGACATAATAATATCATGACATAATTTGAAAGTAGGAGATTAACCCAAAGAACGGAAATTGGGTTAAGAAGTTCCCTTACAAAGATAATTTTTTAAATAAAATAGATCTATTATGTGTATTCGCTATAAGTACACATAAAGAAAGTAAAAATACAAGATATGACATAATAATATCATGACATAATTTGAAAGAAGGAGACTAACCCAAAGAATGGAAATTGGGTTAAGAAGTTCCCTTACCTCATGTCCGACTTGACTCGACCGTTATTTAACCTCCAGGATAATAAACTAGAGTTAATTTATACTTGATTAAGAACCTTTTTCAAGTTCATTATTCCTCTTATATCACTTATTACCATGTTATGAACATTATGTAATTATTTAAGTTAATAACGGTCGTTTTGTCGATCTTTGGTACTTGAGTCAAAAATAAACTTCTTATAATTACAAGTTGTTCATGTGGTAAAATATCCATTACATCCAGAATTATATTCATGATGTAGATATCATATATATCATATATATCCAGTATATACTTTCCTTTATTATATTACATAACATTTAGAGGTAAGAAATGAAATGCACCGTTCATGGAGACGGTAAGCCGTACGTACGCATGAACGCTACTTTCATTTCAATTTCATATTTTAATGGAATGATACATAATGACATATAGTTATATTATAATTCCAGTATAATATCATATATAATATCACTTACTCCATCCTTTATACGTCCCACATATGGCATTAATGATTCAAATCACTTTGAGGGGGCAGTAGTCCGCACTTCCTCAAATGAAATTATCGCATTTGCACAACATGCAAAGCATAAAGATATGTTTTAAATGTAAAATAAAGAATAATAGAGAGGAAATAAATATAGTTCCATCATAATGTCCACCATGAGAGGTGGTAGTAGAAGATAGAACAATCATCGTTTCGTGAGGCAGTAATTTTCCATCCATGGAAACAATATGTTCTTTAACCATTAGATGGAGGTGTGTGTATGTTTAGCTCGAATACTTATCATAACAACATCCTAGTATATTGAAGATACTAGTTTTGTTACATAATAAAGGAATAAAAAGAGTTTAGGTGGTTGGAGAAGCAAAATAAAACAAAAGAACATAAAAGAAGACATTACCTTAAAATCAGGTAACTCTTTTTGATTTGAGCCAAAGGCTTCTGTGGGAATACTTCTACCCAAATTGAGGCTTCTAGGAGTAATAGAGGGAAGTTGATAGATTATTTGGTCCGAGGTTGGCCGATCCAAATGTCTTGGAAGGTGTGAATAAGGTGGTAGTGGTGGGGGCCTTTTATAAGAGGAGAGGAGGGGCACTCTTGGAAAGTCATGAAATGTTACTTTATTATATAATGTGTTTCAGATTTTAAATCTCCCAAACTTATATATTTAGAGGATAAGGTGATAAGGGTTCTAAATACACTCATCCAACAGGTTTTGGACACGTTTAAGTCTTGTATTTTACATTATCTTTTCATTTTATTTAAATCGTTAATTAATGAGGTAATCGCTGCATCATCATGGTGTCATAAAAAATTCAATTTATTTAATGTCTAAAAATTATAAAAAAAATATAATGTAGGAAATATTTTTATATTTCCAATGAATATTTATAGTCTAAAAGTTAACTTATATAACCCCATGTAATAATTATTTTAGTAAAACAACACATGTTTGTGACAATTTTATTTTTACTTTAAACAAAAAGCTATTAATGTCATTTTCTTACCCAAGTGGCTCCATGGGGTCCCCAAGTTGACCCATGGATTGTATTGGTCGTCCATGACTCATCCAATAATGTTAGGACAATTTTAAAGATATTTTCATATTTTTATAATATCATTTTTACCTTAAATTTCACTAATTACCTTTAATCGCGATTAATAGAACTTAAAAGTTACTATTCACCAAAAATTATTTTAATCCCATTAAACCAAATTTTACTTCCTAATGACAAAAATTTATGTAGTATTTTTGAAAATAAAATCACAGAAGTGGTAATGTTTCATTTAAACGAAAAATCAGTTTTTTAACTACCACTTAGTGGTTTCACTATTCATCAAAAATTGATGTTTTTCAGAACAACGCCAAAATTTCACCCTAATCTATAATTGATATTCCGAATTAAAAAATGATGTCTATTTTACAAAATTCCAGACATATAATTTTCATTAAATAATTTTATAATTAATTTCCGATGTCACAACAAATATCGTGTTTTTAAGAAACAATATATATCAAAAGATTGACAATTGTTTATGTCCAATTTCAAAGTGAAATTAATTCTAATGACCACCATTGGATAAAATTGTAAAAATATATTCTAATTATAATTTAAACCCACTCAATAGTATAATTTATCACTATAAATTATTTTTATTAAAAAAGTTGTTTTTAAGTATTTTTCACTATTCATAAAAAATTGGAAGTTCTCAGAAAAATACCAAAAATTCAACATAGGTTAATTTCGATATTCCAAATCCAAAAATGAAGTCCATTTTGAAATATAAAATATATATAATTTCAAAAAGTTGGTATTACTATTCATAATGGCTATTTTGATTGGTCGCGGTGTGTTAGAATCTCAAACTTACATACAATGCAAGCTATTGCATTATTGAAAGAGAAGCGTATCGTGGAGGCTCGGGGTGTTACATTCTCCCCTCCTTCAATAAATTGCGTCCTTGCAATTTGAAATTCTTATTTTAAAATAAAAGGTTGAAAATAGAAAATACCTTTGTGGAAAACCCACTTCGGAAATAAGGTTAATAAAATTTAGACTTAATAAGAGGGAAAGGGAAATGAAAAAGTCACCACCAAATTATGATTTCGATAAGGAGAACATTGGTGGAAATTAGAGACATATAATTGTAGGGAAAATGTAAATATTTGTAGAGAGTGATTGAGGTCATCAATCACAAACAAGTGTAAAATTGAGGGCCTCAAAGCCTTCAATCTATGTTGATTTAAAATATTATCAGTTCAACAGGACATAAGGTATTAGGATAAAACATTTTTTGTTTTAATATCCCTTTACTAAAGTTTAAGAATAAATTTATTCATAGATAGGTATATATATATTTATTCTTGACAAGTAGAGTTTCAACCTTCAACTAATTTCTACCACAAACTCATCTTTCACTCAAAAAGATAATAGAACTCAAAAATATTATATTTATCCTAATCGTACAAGGTTCAAAATATTAACACATACCATTTATATTAGGAAAACTATTTTGTAACAACTAGGGACTTCCTGTAGGCTAGTGGTAGTTAATAAAGGCATGTCGCACTATGGTTGTGGGTTTGATTCCTACAGCTTTGTCTGACGCGACGGGTTATCCCCCGACCTACAGGTTGTCCTTTTCCTGAAACTATAGTATTATAATATTCGAAAAATAATATTCCGAAATGTTTTAACCTTAAAAAATACTATCCAAGGTTCAACGTAATCCATTCCAACCTTTATAGTTATCCAAAATACTTTTGTCCAACTCACAGTCCAAATTTTATAAGGAAGGTAAATATAATGAAGATCCTTTTTTTCCACGTAACAACATGTGAACACCTTCATCATTATTCTTTTAAAACACTGCAACATCCTGAATTACCATAAATCCTTATTGATTACATTCATGATCCCTTGTTCCTTATAGTTTACTAGATATACTCCTTCTATCCAAAAATGTATACAAATCATTAATCAGTTTCAAGGAAGTTAAGAATATCCAATATAATTTATCCAAATCAATCATGTATTATTCCAAAATCACTATCTCAGTATCAGAACCATATTGTAGTTTATCTTTCTCTCAACCATATATTTTCCAAAAATTTAACCTACTATGGAGTCACTTTTCTTGGTTTCACATAATCTCAAGTCCTTGATGAAATAGTACTGCAGTACAATCCTTATATATTCTATAATTATTATAACCAGTACATCATTGAAACAACACTCAAATGAAAAAATTCTTTAATAACAACATAAGAACTCTAATCATTCCTCCTCATTTGTGGTAGTATCATAACTTGATTATTATCTAATAACATCATTTGGGGCATACTCTAATGATTTGGACGTTAGTTTGCGTAGTGTCCCCAATCCTTGCAGATGAAGCATTGTACATTTGAAACCTTTTTCTTACCCTTGCAGTCACGCACTTGGTGTCCTTATTCTCCACACTTATAACAAACTCACATTCCCTTCAGGCAAGTTCCAAGGTGTTTCTTACCACAATTATCACATATTGGAAAATTCTTCTTTTCCCTCATCCCTTTATCCATCATTCTCTCTTCCATCCTTTTCCTCTCTTTCTTCCCTTCAAAGCCATAAGACTCATAGAATTCTTTACTTATCTTATTAACACATGATACTATTTCTTTATATGTTGAGAACACAAGGGAGACTATTTCCCTTCTAAATTTTGGCTTAATACCATGAAAGATATGATCCTTCTTACTCTTTGGATCATACATATTGATGGAGTCCACATTCCTTCTATTGGGTGCCATTTCTATATAATGGAATAAACTAGGATAGTTTATGAATTGAAATGAATAATTCCAAACTTGTAAAATACTTAATTTAAATTGAACGGTTTATAGATATAATCCATAATAATAATAAAAAATTCATTGAGGAAGTATATACTCATAAACCCTTCATAATGGTTTGTAAAAAAAAGAGAATTGTCCTAAGCATATCACCCGGGAGAGTTGTAACCAAGAGTGCAGCAAGGCTCGTTGTCATGTACCAGTTCTCGTTCGAGTCTAGCTCAAAGTGGTGTTTTTGGGTTTTACCTCTTGGTATATCTATGCCGGAGCCGCCTCTACCTGCTCGTATCCAGACAGGGATGTATTGCTCAGAAAACTCACAAAATCTCTATAACACAAAAATTCTAGGAAGTTCTTCTATACTAATCCTCAAAGTCCATCTTTGGGATATGTGCTCTAATCAGAGTTTCTCTAAATCTAGCTTCCAAGGTTATTACTAAACTGCCTCTGATACCAACTGTAACGCCCCAGCCCCAGTTACCTAGATTCGGTGCATTATTGCGTAACATTGGCATGATCAAAAAATATCAAGTCTTGAAAGACCGATTAGTTTAGTAGCCTTGGAAACACTAGATACATTCATAAGTCTTACATTACATCATTATGTAAAACAAAACTACAACAACATCTTGCCTTTATATCCCCTCATATTATCCCTACAATTCATTCATAATATACTTCTTCACATCCTGGAAAAATTAAAACATTGAAAGGGATGAGCTCAGATGCTCAGTAGGGATAACAATATAGCAGAAGCTTTCATAAATAAACATTAATATTTAAGGCAATGTATAACTAAAACAAACGACTTTTAAACTTGAACTTCAGCATAATATGGAAAAATAAAATGAAATAATTCCATTTACTTATTCACACAGATATTCTACTAGTCGAATAATCACATGCAATATCAATAACCACTTTCATAATGACGGAATGCATAATGCCAGAATATCATAACCACGTAGCCAAGGCCTCGTGCCAAGACTACAAATAAGATTTTTTCAAGGCCTCATGCCAAGATACTAATTTGTCTCATGAGACCTGTCGATGCATCGAGGAGCTATAACAGGCTCCACCAGTCACTTATTAAGTCCAATGCATTCCTTATATGAAAAGGTTCAAACATATCATAAACCATAACATAATCGTATCACATAAAACATGCATATATGAAACATAACAATTAAACATTTCAATCACAAGATATCAATACAACACATTGATATAATAAAAACACTTTCAAAACCATTTTAAATACCAAAATAAAATAATAGTAAAACATGGTATTTATTTTTCATTTAAAAAAACTATGGCTTGTAGAGGAAGCCAAAACTCAAATAATGGTCACGGCGGTGGAGAAGTCGTTGTCGCCGCATATGTATGACAAAAAAACATTATCTTTTTTCATTTAGTAAAACGCTTCGTATAAAAAAGATTCCTTTTGAATAAAAGTCAAAGTCAAAGGGCTTTGTACACCGTACAAAAGAAAGTTGTGTATAAAACAAAATATGCCTCAATGAAAGGAGATTGAGATGAAGACCCTTACAAAGATCATTTTTTAAATAAAATAGATCTATTATGTGTATTCACTATAAGTACACATAAAGAAAGTACAAATACAAGATATGACATAATAATATCATGACATAATTTGAAAGTAGGAGATTAACCCAGAGAACGGAAATTGGGTTAAGAAGTTCCCTTACAAAGATCATTTTTTAAATAAAATAGATCTATTATGTGTATTCACTATAAGTACACATAAATAATTTACAAATAAAAGATATGACATAATAATATCATGACATAATTTGAAAGTAAGAGATTAACCCAAGGAACAGAAATTGGGTTAAAAAGTTCCCTTACCTCGTGTCTGACTTGACTCGATCATTCTTTAACCTCCTAGATAATAAACTAGAGTTAATTTATACTTTCTTAAGACCCTTTTTCAAGTTCATTATTCCTATTATATCACTTATTACCATGTTATGAACATTATGTAATTATTTAAGTTAATAACGGTCGTTTTGTTGATCTTTGGTACTTGAGTCAAAAATAAACTTCTTATAAATACAAGTTGTTCATGTGGTAAAATATCCATTACATCCAGAATTATATTCATGATGTAGATATCATATATATCATATATATCTAGTATATACTTTCCTTTATAATATTACAAAACATTTAGAGGTAAGAAATGAAATGCACCGTTCATGGAGACCGTAAGCCGTACGTACGCATGAACGCTACTTTCATTTATATTTCGTATTTTAATGGAATGAAACATAATGATATAAAGCTATATTATAATTCCAGTATAATATCATATATAATATCACTTACTATATCCTTTATACGTCCCACATATGGCATTAACGATTCAACTCACTTTGAGGGGACGGTAGTCCGATCTTCCTCAAATGAAATTATCGCATTTTCACAACATGCAAAGCATAAAGATAAGTATTAAATGTAAAATAAAGAAGCATAGAGAAAAAATAAATATAATATATATCATAAATAAATATAGTTTCATCATAATGGCCACCATGAGAGGTGGTAGGAGAAGATAGAACAATCATCGTTTCGTGAGGCAGTAATTCGCCATCCACGGAAACAGTATGTTCTTTAACCATTAGACAGAGGTGTGTGTAACACCCCAAGATTTCATAGTGTGTTATTTCTTCAAAATAATTAAATAACTTTCACTACATGGAACACCGAGTTCAAGCGCACCATGACTTACCAAACAAGTCGTTCAAAAGAGGTTATGAATAGTATTAACTAAATTTTAGGCTTTATATAATCCTTATAATTTTAGAATCCATATTATGAGTTTCTAAGACATAATGTAAGAACAAATTCCTTTTTTTCAGATAAAATACGTATTTTTCAAAAATGCATTTTTACCAACTTTAATAGTGAACCCTTTTTAAATCCAATATTTTAAACTTTTATATATTCAGTTTGAATAAATAAATTTATTCTTTAGAATGGGGAAATAAAAAAATTTACAATGTAACACCCCAAGCTTCCACGGTACGCTTCTTTTTGAATAATACAATAGCGTGTGTTGTACGCAACTTCGAGTTCTAACACACACTACAACCAATCAAACTTGCCGTAATGAATAGTAATACCTACTTTTTAAAATTTTATAAATTTTATCACTCAAAATGGACTTCATTTTTGGATTTGAAATATCGAATTTAGCCTAGGTTGAAATTTTGGTACTTTTTGGATAACTTTTATATTTTGATGAATAGTGAAAATTACATAATTTTAATTAAAAACAAAATTTTTAATCCAAATAATTAGTAGTGGTAAATTATGAATTTGAGTGGTTTTAAAGTATATTTAGAATATATTTTTACCATTTAATACAATTTTGGTCATTGGAAAAAAATTCACAATTAAACCGGACATAAACAAGTGTCAATCTTTTGATAGTTATTATCTCTTAAAAACACATTTTTTGTTTTAACAACGAGAATTAATTTTAAATTAATTTCTGCCACTTCTGTGTTTTGAATTTGGAAAAATGGATTCCATATTTGGAATCAGGATGTTAAAATTGTATAAATAGGTAACTTTTATTTTTAGACATTTTGAATAATTACTTCGGTAAATATTTTATTTACCATGGTTAAAGGGTAAATCCGAGAAATAAGGGTTAAAAAATATAATTATAATAATAAACAATTACCCTAAAACGTGTCCTAACCTTATTGGTTGATACATGTTCGACCATTGGAATCTTTGGGTCGATTTTGGGACCCCATGGAGCCACTTGTAAGTGATAGGGACACTTTATTTTAATTAAGTTAAAATGAATACAAAAATGAAACAAGCATATATCTTTTAGAAAAATAATTTTTACATATGGTTATATATGTTTTATTTTCGACTATAATTATTCATTAGAAAGATAAAACGATTTCCTACATAATGGTATTTTATTTATAATTTTTAGACATTAAATAATTTAATTTATTTATGACACAATGGTGATACAGTAATTACCATAATAGTGAAAAATTAGAATAATTGATATTATAAATACCCAAATAAATTTAATATGAGACTTTTTATAAATAAAAATAAATTTATAGGTTAATATGGAATGTTATTATTTATTTAATTAACATTTTTTAAGTAATCATTCTGTTGTGAGTTTTAAAAAAATCAATTATTGAATAGTGTCAAAATTGACATAAAAGTGTTTTAAAAACAAATATTATATTATTAATTGATATTAAATTCCTAAAAATATAAGGTTCGGCCAAGAGACTTATATCATGAAAGGTGTATAATTAATGGACCACTTGGTGGTATCTTGGATGTATATAGTATGTTTATTAACCATATAATATAAAAATACAAAGAGACATTCTAAAAGTGAAACTAATTAACTAAGAGTTAATACTTAAAGATAAGGTTAATATAGTGACCCAAACCTGTCTAAATTCTATTGGTTGAGTTATTTTCGACCCATCCCCACCTTAAACTTTAAATAATCCCCTTTGGATCCATTAGAAACCGAATATGAATTTATTATAAAATAATATTTCTAGGTTTTCCAAAGGTGCCTCTCACCCCTCTTATAAAAGGGCACTCCCCCTTCTCACTAATTCACACATTCAAAGCCTTTTGGTTCGAACAAACCCTGCCCAAATACTCTCTAAACTTCCCTAAATTAATCCTAGAGGCCTTAATTTATTAATAAATCCAACTTAAGGAGCCCTTTTGATCAAATCAAAAGGAAGAACCCGAAGAAGAGGTAATGATTTCCCCACCCTTTTTCAAGTTCCTTTCTTCTTCCACTTCTTCTGTCTTTGTTATTACCATTCTAAAATAATAACTCTAGTATATTATATATATACTTTTATGTTATTATAAACATGTTAAAACCATATTTCAGTATTCTATCCATCCTTTTAATGACATGTCACCATACGTGCGTATGTACGGCTTACCGTCTCCACGTCGTGGTGTAATTGTTATTCAAAACATTATTATTTGGATGGGTATAATAATGATGTGTAATTCATGTAAATAATAAATATAACATGATAATTATTCTTTATATATGATATAACATCCAATTATATATTATTTTAATGTCAAAAGAATGATATTGTCACTCGTGCGTACGTACGGACTACCGTCTCCACGAACGCGATGAGATTCATTCTCTATAGTATCCATTCAAGTATAATTATCATTTGATGATTTAAAAATAATTTTTAAGGACTTGATATCATTATGGATATTAATAATATACAACCTATCCATGACAACCATGGATTACGTAACAAAACATATAAAATAAAACGAGTAAGTTAACACCCGAAACGACGATAATACAAAGATATTATTAACAAAGCAATGTTAAAAGATTATATATGATATCATATTAATGTATATGATTCTTGTATAATTTAATAACAATTATTTCACCATTATACCAGAGTTTAACCTACCCCCAACCAAGAAAAATTACAAGGTAAGGATTTATTTCACAATCTCTTCATTATCCGAGGTTGTTTATACGTAATAATCTACTGGGATTTCTTTATCATCCACATCCATGTTTCTTCGAAATTTATTGCCAAACATTTTTTCTATTTACAAAGATTATGGGTTAAAGTCATTTATACCCTTGTTTGACTTTTTATAAGAGGTTTATAAAGGATTATTTCCGTCGTTTTCCAAACAAGGTGCTTTTAACATTTTCGACAAAATTAAGGTAAGAATGTTTTTTTAACTTATACGGTGGGTGCGGCTATTCTCCGCCGTTATAAAATCGTTGAAGCTTCCCTTACAAGCATATAAAAATATTTCCAAAGTAAATGTTTTATTTTATAATTATGTGACTTTAAATGATTTCAAAATGAATATTTTAAGAATTTGGGAAAGGTACTCTTTATCAATATCATAATTTTAAATGTTTTAAAGATTTATCTTTCTAAATCTTTTTAATTAATGTCCATGTTTTCAAAATGATTTTAAGGATTTATTTATATGGACATGAATGTTTTGAAATGATATTTCTTTTCAAAAGTTTCAAAGTGGTATGGGATACTTTGATTCAAAAATCTCTTTTAAATTACTTCCTTTATAAATGTGTGACTTTTCAATGATTTTGAGAAAAGAGATATTTCTCTCAAATAGTTTTGATTTCATCTATGTCAACATCCTTTGATGGATTTTAAGCTTATTTGAAGTTGATTTATTATGATACAAAACTTTTGTATTGTATTGAAGGTTTTGTGATATGTTTTACTGTGGATGTGTTATTTTTATACCATTCATGGTTTATGGGGAAAGTATTGACATTTTGTATGCTAATTTTAATACGAATGATTATGTTATGTTTAAACCTTTTCATATGGGAATTCATTGGACTTAGTAAGTGATGGGTGGATCCCGCTATAGCTCCTCGATGAATCGGTAGGTCTCATGAGACAAACTAGTGTCTTGGCACAAGGCCTTGACAAAATCATATTTTTAGTCTTGGCACGAGACCTTGGATATGTGGTTATGATAGTCTGGTATTATGCATTCCATCATTATAAAAGTGGTTACTGATATTGCATGTGATTATTCGATTAGTAGAATATCCATGTGAATAAGTAAATGGCATTATTTCATTTTATTTTTGCCATACTATGTTGAAGTTCATGTTTAAAAGGCTTTTGTTTTAGTTATACATTGACTTAAATGTTTATTCTTATTTATGAAAGTTTCTGCTATATTGTTATCCTTACTGGGCATTTGAGCTCACCCATTTCAATGTTTTATTTTTTCCAGGATGTGAAGAAGTAATTTATGAATGACCTTTAGGGATAGTATGTGGGGATATGAGTGTAGACTATGAAGAAAATATGTTGTTGTAGTTTTTATTTTTATGATGTAATGTAAAACTTTATGAATATATCTATTGTTTCCAAGGATACTAAACTAATCGGTCTTTCGAGATTTGATCTTTCTTGTGATCATGCCAATGTTATGTAATAATGCACTGACTCTAGGTAACTGGGGTCGGGGCGTTACAGTTGGTATTAGAGGAAGTTTAGTACAAACCTTCGAAACTAGATTTAGATAAACTCTGATTAGAGAACATAGATTTAATATGGATTTTGAGGATTAGTATAGAATAACTTCCTAGAATTTTTGTATTGTAGAGATTTTGGGAGTTTTCCGAGAAATACATCCCTATCTGGATACGAGCAGGTAGAGGTGGCTCTGGCACAGATGTACCTAGGGGTAAAACCTGAAAACACCGCTTTGAGCTAGACTCGAACGGGAAGTGGTGCACGCCAACAGGCCTTATTGCACTCTTGGTTACGACACTCCCGGGGGACATGCTTAGGATAATTCTCATTTTATTTACAAACCATTATGAAGGGCTCATGAGTATATACTTACACAAAGAAAACATTTTTTATGATTATGGATAATATCCATAAACTGTTCAATTTGCGTTAGGAATTATTTATTGCAATTCATAAACTGACCTAGTTTATGCTATTGTATAGAAATGGTGCCCAGTAGAAGGAATGTGAACTCCAGTAATATGTATGATCCAAAGAGTAAGAAGGATCATATCTTTCATGGTATTAAGACATCATTTAGAAGGGAAACAGTCTCCCACGTATTATCATCATATGAAGAAATAGTATCATGTGTGGATAAGATAACTAAAGAGTTTACTGAGCCCTATGGCTTTGAAGGGAAGCAAGAGAAGAAAAGGATGGAAGAGAGAAATATTGATAAAGGGAAGAGGGAAAAGAAGAATTTCCCTATATGTGATAACTGTGGGAAGAAACACCCTGAAACTTGCCTGAAAAGAATGGGAGTTTGTTATAAGTGTGGAGGAAAAGGGAACAAAGTACGTGACTGCAAGGGTAAGAAAATGGTTTCAAATGTACAATGCTTCATTTACAAGGAGTTTGGACACTACGCGAACCTATGTACAATTCATCAGACTATGCCGCAAATGATGATATTGGATAATAATCAAGTTATTATACTACCACAAATGAAGAGGAATGATTAGAGTTCTTATGTTGTATCAACAATGTACTTGTTATAATAATTATGGAGTATATAAGGATTGTACTATAGTACTATTTCATTAAGGACTTGAGATTGTGTGGAACAAAGAAAAGTGACTCAATATCAGGATAAATTTTTGGAAAATATATGGTTGAGAGAATGATAAACAATAATATAGCTCTGATACCGAGGTAGTGATTTTAGAATAATAATGATTGATTTGGATAAATTATATTGGATATTCTTGACTACTTTGAAACTGATTAATGATTTGTATATTCCATCATTGTTGGGGTTTACAACATTTTTGGATTGAAGGAGTATATCCATTATTATTTAAGGAATAAGGGATCATGAATGTAATCAATAAGGTTTTATGGTAATTCAGGATGTTGTAGTGCTTTAAAAGAATACATGATGAAGGTGTTCACATGTTATTACACAACAAAAAGGATCTTCATTTTTGGACTAAAGAATTTTGGATAGTTCTAGTTTGGATTATTTTTGTATTTCCATACAAGGACAACCCGGAGGTTGGGCGGCAACCCGTCGCGTCCGGCAAGGCTGCGAGACTTGAACCCACAACCGAAGGGCGACAAGGGTGTATCACCTACCACTGGCCCACGTAATATCCGGGATTAAATAATGTAGTTTTTTTTAAAAGATCTGGTAGATGAATTATAAATTCTTTTTTTTTGGAACCCTATATGAATAGGATAAATAGAATATATTTTTTTACGTTCTATTATCTTTTAGAGTGAAAGATGAGTTTGTGGTAGAAATTAGTTAAAGGATGGAACTCTACTTGTCAAGAATATATTTTTCTTCTTCTCTTATTCTATGAAGAAATTAATTCTTATACTTTATTTAAGGAATCCTAAAACCAAAAATGTGTTATCCTAATACCCTATGTTTTTTTGAACTGATGGTATTTCAAATCATCATAGATTGTTGAATTTAAGGACCTAAATTTTACACTTGTTTGTGATTGATGACCTCAATCACTACCTATAAATATTTATGTTTTTTCTCCAATTATATGTCTCTAATTTCCACCAATGTTTTCCTAATCGATGTCATAATTTGTTGGTGACCCTTTCATTTCTCTTTTCCTCATATTAAGACTAAATTTTAGTAACCCAATTTCCGATGTGGGTTTTCCCACAAAGATATTTTCTATTTTCAACCTTTTATTTTCAAAGACCAATTTCAAATTGCGAGGATGCAATTTATTGAAGGAGGGGAGAATGTAACACCCCAAGATTTCATAGTGTGTTGTTTCTTCAAAATAATTCAATAACTTGCACTACACGCAACACCGAGTTTAAGCGCACCATGACTTACCAAACAAGTCGTTCAAAAGAGTTTATGAATAGTATTAACTAAATTTTAAAATTTATATAATCCTTATAATTTTAGAATACATATTATGAGTTTCTTAGACATAATGTAAGAACAAATTCCTTTTTTTCAGATAAAATAAGTATTTTTCAAAAATGCACTTTTACCAACTTTAATAGTGAACCCTTTTTAAATCCAATATTTTAAACTTTTATATATTCAATTTGACTAAATAAATTTATTATTTAGAATGGGTACATAGACAAATTTACAATGTAATGCCCCAATCTTCCACGGTACGCTTCTCTTTGAATAATACAGTAGCGTGTGTTGTACGCAACTTCGAGTTCTAACACACACTACAACCAATCAAACTAGCCGTAATGAATAGTAATACCTACTTTTTAAAATTTTATAAATTTTATCTCTAAAAATAGACTTCATTTTTGGATTTCAAATATTTAATTTAGCCTAGGGTGAAATTTTGGTACTTTTTGGATAACTTTTATATTTTGATGAATAGTGAAAATTACAAAATTTTAATTAAAAACAACTTTTTTAATCAAAATAATTAGTAGTGATAAATTATGAATTTTAGTGGTTTAAAATTATATTTAGAATATATTTTTACCATTTAATACAATGTTGGTCATTGGACAAAATTTCACAATTAAACCGGACATAAACTAGTGTCAATCTTTTGATAGTTATTATCTCTTAAAAACACGTTTTT
Organism: Viscum album; assembly: GCA_963277665.1. NCBI lineage: Eukaryota > Viridiplantae > Streptophyta > Magnoliopsida > Santalales > Viscaceae > Viscum > Viscum album. The sequence goes on along the minus strand of OY728130.1, from coordinate 2,099,308,581 downwards.
TGTTTTAACAACAGGAATTAATTTTAAATTAATTATTGCCACTTATGTGTTTTGAATTTGAAAAAATGGACTCCATATTTGGAATCAGGATGTTAAAATTTTCTAAATAGGTAACTTTTATTTTTAGACATTTTTAATAATTACTTCGGTAAATATTTTATTTACCATGGTTAAATGGTAAATCCAGTAAATAAGGGTTAAAAAATAATATTATAATAATAACAAATTATCCTAAAACGTGTCCTAAACTTATTGGTTGATACATGTTCAACCATGGTCATCTTTGGGTCGATTTTGGGACCCCATGGAGCCACTTGTAAGTGATAGGGACACTTTATTTTAATTAAGTTAATATGAATACAAAAATGACACAAACATATATCTTTTAGAGAAACAATTTTTACATAGGGTTATATATGTTTTATATTCGACTATAAATATTCATTAGAAAGATAAAACGATTTCCTAAATAATGGTATTTTATTTATAATTTTTAGACATTAAATAATTTAATTTATTTATGACACAATGGTGATGCAGTAATTACCATAATAGTGAAAAATTAGAATAATTGATATTATAAATACCCAAATAAAATTAATTTGAGACTTTTTATAAATATAAATAAATTTATAGGTTAATATGTAATGTTAGGATTGATTTAATTAACTTTTTTCGAAGTAATAATTTTGTTATGAGTTTTAAAAAATCAATTATTGAATAGTGTCAAAATTGACATAAAAGAGTTTTTAAAACAAATATTATATTATTAATTGATATTAAATTCCTAAAAATCTAAGGTTAGGCCAATAGACTTATATCATTGATAGGTGTATTATTAATGGACCACTTGGTGGTCTCTTGGATGTATATAGTATGTTTATTGACCATATAATATAAAAATACAAAGAGACATTGTAAAAGTGAAACTAATTAACTAAGAGTTAATACTTAAAGATAAGGTTAATATAGTGACCCAAACCTGTCTAAATTCTTTTGGTTGAGTGATTTTTGACCCATACCCACCTTAAACTTTAAATAATCTACTTAAGAGCCATTATAAACTGAATATGAATTTATTATAAAATAATATTTCTAGATTTTCCAAAGGTGCCCCTCACCCCTCTTATAAAAGGGCACTCCCCCTTCTCCCTAATTCACACATTCAAAGCCTTTTGGTTCGGCCAAACCCTAACAAAATACTCTCTAAACTTCCCTAACTTCATCCTAGAGGCCTTTATTTAGTAAGAAATCCAACCTAAGGATCCCTTTTGATCAAATCAAAAGGAAGAACCCGAAGAAGAGGTAATGATTTCACCACCCTTTTACAAGTTCCTTTCTTCTTCCACTTCTTCTTTCTTTGTTATTACCATTCTAAAATAATAAATCCAGTATATTATATATACTTTTATTTTATTATAAACATGTTACAACCATATTTCAGTATTATATCCATCCTTTTAATGACATGTCACCACACGTGCGTACGTACGGCTTACCGTCTCCACGTCGTGGTGTAATTGTTATTCAAAACTTTATTATTTGGATGGGTATAATAATGATGTGTAATTCATGTAAATAATAAATATAACATGATAATTATTCTGTATATATGATATACCATCCAATTATATATTATTTTAATATCAAAAGAATGATATTGTCCTTGTGCGTACGTACGGACTACCGTCTCCACGAACGCGATGAGATTCATTCTCTACCGTATCCATTCAAGTATAATTATCATTTGATGATTTAAAAATAATGTTTAAGGACTTGATATCATTCTGGATATGAATAAGATACAACCTATCCATTACAACCATGGCTTACGTAACAAAACATATAAAAGAAAATGAGCAAGTTAACACCCGAAACGACGATAATACTAAGATATTATTAACAAAGCAATGTTAAAAGATAATATATGATATAATATTAATGTATATGATTCTTGTATAATTTAATAACAATTATTTAACCATTATACAAGAGTTTAACCTACCCCCAACCAAGGAAAACTACAAGGTAAGGGTTTATTTCACAATCTCTTCATTATCTAAGGTTGTTTATACGTAATAATCTACTGAGATTTCTTTATCATCCACATCCATGTTTCTTCGAAATGTATTTCAAAACATTTTTACTATTTAAAAAGAATATGGGTTAATGTAATTTATACCCTTGTTTGACTTTTTATAAGTGGTTTATAAAGTATTCTTTCTGTTGTTTTCCAAACAAAGTGCTTTTATCCTTTTCGACAAAATTACGGTAAGAATTTTTTTTAACTTATACGGCGGGTGCGGCTATTCTCCACCATTATAAAATCGTTGAAGCTTCCCTTACAAACATATAAGGAATATTTTCAAAGTAAATGTTTTATTTTATAATTATGTGACTTTAAATTATTTCAAAATGAATATTTTAATAATTTGGGAAAGTTACTCTTTATCAAGATCATAATTTTAAATGTTTTAAAGATTTATCTTTCTAAATATTTTTAATTAATGTCTAGGTTTTCAAAATAATTTTAAGGATTTATTTATATGGACATGAATGTTTTGAAATGATATTTATTTTCAAAAGTTTCTAAGTAGTATGGGAAACTTTGATTCAAAAATATCTTTTAAATTACTTCTTTTATAAATGTGTGACTTTTCAATGATTTCGAGAAAAGAGATATTTCTGTCAAACAGTTTTGATTTAATCTACGTCAACATCCTTTGATGGATTTTAAGCTTATTCGAAGTTGATTTATTTTGATAAAAAACTTTTTTATTGTATTGAAGGTTTTGTGATATGTTTTACTGTGGATGTGTTATTTTTATACCATTCATGTTTTATGGAGAAAGTATTGACATTTCGTATGCTAGTTTTAATAAGAATGATTATGTTATGTTTAAAACTTTTCATATGGGAATTCATTGGAATTAGTAAGTGACAGGTGGAGCCCGCTATAGCTCCTTGATGCATTGGTAGGTCTCATGACACAAACTAGTGTCTTGGCACAAGGCCTTGACAAAATCTTATTTGTAGTCTTGGCACGAGGCCTTGGCTATGTGGTTATGATAGTCTGGAATTATGCATTCCATCATTATGAAAGTGGTTATTGATATTTCATGTGATTATTCGATAAGTAGAATATCCATGTGAATAAGTAAATGGAATTATTTCATTTTATTTTTGTCATACTAGGTTAAAGTTCAAGTTTAAAAGTCTTTTGTTTTAGTTATACATTGCCTTAAATGTTTATTCTTACTTATGAAAGTTTCCGCTATATTGTTATCCTTACTGGGCATTTGAGGTCACCCCTTTCAATGTTTTATTTTTCCCAGGATGTGAAAAACTGATTTATGAATGACCTGCAGGGATAGTATGTGGTGATATGAGTGTGGACTATGAAAAAAATATGTTTTGTAGTTTTCATTTTTATGATGTAATTTAAAACTTTGTGAATATATCTAGTGTTTCTAAGGCTACTAAACTAATCGGTCTTTCGAGATTTGATCTTTCTTGTGATCATGACAATGTTATGTAATAATGCACCGACTCTAGGTAACTGGGGTCGGGGCGTTATAGTGTGTGTAAGTGTAGCTCGAATACATATCATAACAAAATCCTAGTATATTGAAGATACTGGTGTTTTTACAAAATAAAGGAATAAAAAGAGTTTAGGGGGGTAGAGAAGCAAAATAAAACAAAAGAACATAAAGGAAGACATTACCTTAAAATCAGGTAACTCTTTTTGATTTGAGCCAAAGGCTTCCTTGGGAAGACTTCTGCCCAAATTGAGGCTTCTAGGAGTAATAGAGGGAAGTGTAGAGAGTATTTGGGCAGAGGTTGGCCGAGCCAAATGGCTTGGAAGGTGTGAATAAGGTGGTAGTGGTCGGGGGCCTTTTATAAGAGGAGAGGAGGGGCACTCTTGGAAAGTCATGAAATGTTACATTATTATATAATGATTTTCGGATTTTAAAGGTCTCACACTTATATATTTCGAGGCTAAGGTGATAAGGGTTCTAAATATACTCATCCAATAGGTTTTTGACAAGTTTAAGTCTTAGATTTTACATTATCTTTTCATTTTATTTAAATCGTTAATTAATGAGGTAATCGTTGCATCATCATGGTGTCATAAAAAAATTAATTTATTTAATGTCTAAAAATTATAAAAAAAATATCATGATGTAGGAAATATTTTTATCTTTCCAATGAATATGTATAGTCGAAATGTTAACTTATATAACCCCATGTAATAATTGTTTTAGTAAAACAACACATGTTTGTGACAATTTTATTTTTACTTTAAAAAAAAGTTATTAATGTCATTTTCTTACCCCAAGTGGCTCCATGGGGTCCCCAAGATGACCCATGGATTTTCTTGGTCGGACATGACTCATAAAATAAGGGTAGGACAAGTGTGTAGATATTTTCATATTTTTATAATATCATTTTTACCTTAAATTTCACTAATTACCTTTAATCGCGATTAATAGAACTTAAAAGTTACTATTCACCAAAAATTATTTTAATCCCATTGAACCACATTTTACTTCCTAATGAAAACCATGTATGTCGGATTTTTGAAAATAAAATCACAGAAATGGTGATGTTTCATTTAAACGAAAAATTAGTTTTTTAACTACCACTTAGTGGTTTCACTATTCATCAAAAATTGATGTTTTTCAGAACAATGCCAAAATTTCACCCTAAGCTATAATTGATATTCCAAATTCAAAAATGATGTATATTTTACAAATTTCCAAACATATAAGTTTCATTAATTAATTTTATAATTAATTCCCGCTGTCACAACAAATAGCGTGTTTTTAAGAAACAATATCTATCAAAAGATTGACAATTGTTTATGTCCAATTTTAAAGTAAAATTAATTTTAACGACCACCATTGGATAAAATGGTAAAAATATATTCTAATTATAATTTAAAACCACACAATAGTATAATTTATCACTATAAATTATTTTGATTAAAAAAGTTGTTTTTAAGTATTTTTCACTATTCATAAAAAATTGGAAGTTCTCAGAAAAATACCAAAAATTCAACATAGGCTAATTTCGATATTCCGAATCCAAAAATGAAGCCCATTTTGAAATATAAAATATATATAATTTCAAAAGGTGGGTATTACTATTCATAATTGCTATTTTGATTGGTCGCGGTGTGTTAGAATCTTGAACTTGCGTACAATGAAAGCTATTGTATTATGGAAAGAGAAGCGTATCGTGGAAGCTCGAGGTGTTAAAGATATGTTGGGGAAATGAATATCATCGCATTCATGGAGATGGTAATCCGTACGTATGCACGAACACTACTTTGATTTCATTTTTCATTTTAAATAGAATCAAAACCAAATGATACATAGGTATATTATTATTCCAGTATAATATAATATCTTATATATGTTACTTAAGTTCATTAACACCATACTTTATACATTCCATGTATGGTATGAACGAGTCATATCACTTTTAGGGGGCGGTAGTCCGCACATCCTCAAATGAAATTATCGTGTATATATATACAACATGAAACAAATAATGGTATGATATAAAATGGAATTACATAAGCTTATATATAAAATAAATATCATAAATATCATATTTAATTACATTTTCATCATAAAGGCCATCATGAGAGGTGGTAGGAGATAATTGAACAATCATCGTTTCGTGAGGCGTTTGGTTGCCATCCACAGGAACATTATGTTCTTCACCCATTAGACGGAGGTGTGTGTAAGTGTAGTTCGAATACTTCTCATAACAATATCCTAGAATATTGAGTATACTGGTTTTGTTACAAAAGAAAAGAATAATAAGATTTTATGGGTTGGAGAAGTAAAATAAAATAAAAGAAGCTAAGAGAAATTGTTACCTTTAATTTGGGTAACTCCCTTTAGTTTGAACCAAAAAGGACTCTTGAAGTGACTTCTGCCTAAGGTAAGGTTTCTAGGAGGAGGATATGGATGTAGAGAGCTTAATTGGGTAGAGTTTGGATGAGCCAAAAGGCTTGAGAAGTTTGAGGAATTAGTTAAAAGTGGTGTCCTTTTATAGGGGGGAGGAGGGGCTCTTTAGGAAGGATTGAAAATATTATTTTATTATATAATGATATTCGGTTTATAAAGGTCCAAAACTCATTAAAGATTAAGATAAGATAAATCGTGATAGAAATGAAATAATCCAATAATTATTGGACAGGTTTTAGGTATTATTTTATTCTTTGTAATCTTATATATTTAAATCATTTATTAATGAGGTAAACACTACATCATTACCGAATTTACCCTTTAACCATGGTAAATAAAATATTTACCGAAGTAATTATTCAAAATATCTAAAAATAAAAGTTACCTATTTACACAATTTATACCTCCTGATTCTAAATATGGAATCCATTTTTCTAAATTCAAAACACAGAAGTGGCAGAAATTAATTTAAAATTAATTCCCGTTGTCAAAACAAAAACCGTGTTTTTAAGAAATAATAACAATCAAAAGATTGACACTAGTTCATGTCTGGTTTAAATGTGAAATTTTGTCCAATGACCAAAATTATATTAAATGGTAAAAATATATTCTAAATATAATTTAAAACCACTCAAATTCAAAATTTATGACTATTAATTATTTCGATTAAAAAAGTTGTTTTTAATTAAAATTTAGTAATTTTCACTATTCATCAAAATATGAATGTTTTCAGAAAAATACCAAAATTTCACCCTAGGATAATTTTGATATTCTGAATCCAAAAATGAAGACCATTTTGAATGATAAAATTTAAAAAAATTCAAAAAGTGGGTATTACTATTCATAACAGCTAGTTTGATTGGTTGTGGTCTGTGTTAGAACTTGAAGTTGCGTACAACACACGCTACTGTATTATTCAAAGAGAAGTGTACCGTGGAAGCTTGGGGTGTTACAACACCTTTTATTTTTGTTAATAAGAAATATGGATCAATGAGACTCTGCATTGATTATCGAGAACTTAACAATATCACTATCAAGAAAACATATCCTCTTCCCCACTTAGATGACTTATTTGACAAACTACGTGGAGCTCAATACAATTCCTAGATTGATCTTCATTTAGGATATCATTAATTGAGGGTCAAAAAGGAGAATATACAAAATATGGCATTCCTTACTAGGCATGTACAGTATGAATTTATAGTGATGCCTTTTGGTCTTACTAATGCCCCCTCTATCTTCATGGATCAAATGAATAGAGTCTTTAGAGACTATCATGATCATTTTATTGTAGTATTTATAGACGATATTATTGTATATTCAAAGAGAAAGGAAGAACATGAAGATCACTACAAAATTGTACAAAAGACCATGAGAAAAGAGAACCTTTATGCCAAATTTACCATGTGTAAATTTTGGCTTTAAAAGGTTTTATTTTTGGGTCACATAATCTCAAGGGAGGGGAAATCTATGGATCCACCAAAAAAAGAGGTTATTGAAAGATGGTCGAGACCAACAATGATAACTGAGATCCAATGTTTTTTTAGTTTGAATGGATATTATTGATGTTTTGTGAAATATTTTTTACAATTAACAAATCCACTCACCTAGTTCACTCAGAAAAGAGTTAAGTTCTTTTGGATGGAGGAATGTGAATAGGATTTCAAAGAACTAAAAAGAAGGTTCGCCTATTCACCTGTGATCACACTGCCTTGTAGTAGATAAAGGTTTGTGATATAAAAAGATTCATCAAAGAAGGGGTTGGGATGTTTTCTCGGGACAAAAGATATGTTGATAGATTATGCCTCACGACAGTTGAAAATCCATGAGAAAAATTATCCGACTTGTGATTTGGAGTTAGTTGTGGGAATCATTGCATTGAAGATATAAAGGCACCATCTGAAGACCATGCTAGCCTATCCATGATGAGGATAAAAATTATCAATATTTATGGATTTTCAAAGGAAGGATATTAAATGTTTAAAGTAAGGGGAAAATATTATCTTTATCAGATGAATGTCCAACCATCAATACAATTGAAGATATATGAGGTAAAAAATAAAGATGTAGAGATACAAAAGAAGGTAAGAAATGTTCCTGAATTCAACCTTGATTGTGATGAAATAATAATGTTCTGTAACTGGTTTTATATTCCTCCCATACCAGAATTAAAAAAGGAGATATTGGATGAGGCTCATAGTTATTCATCCTCTATTAACCCTAGAAGCACAAAGATGTACAGGGACCTGAAAGAGTAATTCTGGTAGGATGGAATGAAAAGAGATGTCATCGAATATGTCTCTCGATTCTTGGTTTGTCATTATGTTAAGGATGAGAGACCAAAGTCCAAGGGGATGTTACAACCATTACCCATATCGGAATGGAAATGGGAAAACATCACTATGGAATTTTTCATCGAACATTCCAAAACATCCAAAGGAAATAATGTTATCTGGGTTATAGTTAATCACCTTGCAAAGTCAGTACACTTCATTTATATTAGAGAGTATTTCACTCTTGATCATTTTGACAAGATATATGTAACGAAAGTGGTAATATTGCATGGAGTACCACTTTCCATTATATCTGATCAGGATCAGATGTTTACCTTGATGTTATGGAAATGTCTTCCGCAAGCTCTAGATATAAAGTTATGTTTCAATGCTACTTATCATCCTCTGACAGACATTCAGTTTGAGAGGAAAATTCAAACTCTAGAAGACATGTTGAGAGAATTCTATATATATTTAAATGGTGGTTGGGATAAGCACCTACCCTTGGTATAACTTTCTTACAAAAATAGCTTTCACTCCAGTATTTAGATGGCTCCATCTGAATCCCTCTATGGAAAAAAGTGAATAACTCCAACTTGTTGGGATGAAGTGGGGGAAAGAAATCTATTAGGACATGATTTTGATGATGAAATGGTAGAAAAGGACAGATTTATCAACAATGCATAAGAGCATCTCAGAATAGACAAACAAAGTTATACGTATAACTGAAGAAAATATCTAGAGTTTGAAGTGGGTGATAAGGTGTTCTTACAAATATCTCCTTGGAAGAGAGTAATGAGATTTTTAAGGAAGGGAAAGTTGAGCCCTTGGTATATCGGTCCTTTTGGAATTCTGGATCGTGTTGGGAAGGAAACATACCAATTGGAGCTTCCAATGAATCTCTCTCAAGTTCATGATGTAGGACCCCGGGACACCCTGAGAGGGGAGGGGTAAATCAGGGTGTCAACTTTTTCTTCTTAAAGTTGTGGATCTTGTTCCCACATTGGTAGGAACTACTTAAACCCCTATTATGGATATAATCAGCAATGAAACATTCACATGCAAAGAGATAACACAAAAATTTTACTTGGTTCACCACTAAGGGCTACATCCAAGGAGCATACGCCGAAAACTTGTCGGTCGTACCAAATTCCACTAATCTTCACTAGTTGTGGATTACAATGGTTCGGGAACAATCACTCTGTCCCAGGCTCACTACCTTTACAGAAGGTTCAGGGATAGCTCACTGCGTCCCTTGGGTCACTCCCGTTGACTCCCCCTGGCTCACTGCCATTGGTGAAGTCTCACTCAGTTTATAGACGTGAAGGTCTCTTCAATATATGTGCATTGAAGTTCTTTGTCTCCTGTTTAGCATGAGACTTTTCTTGCATCAGGGTTCAGAGTTGATGCCCTTTTTAGTTCAATCCTTCTTCTTTAGTGCAATGACTGAATGCACTAGATCTTTTTCTTCTCTTCCTTTGATTCTCACTACTAACACCTGAGTGTATTGATATATTCCCCTGTTTCTGTGCAGATCTGAGTTTAGTTGCATGGTCCGTTCTTCTTCTCTTCGCAAAGCACAATGAGGATGTTAAACACCAGTCATGTGTGTGTGGTACCACTTCTCTTCATAAAACCAAATCATTTACTGTTCTTCCGTCTTCGCAAAGCAGATTTGATAGTGCTAAGCACCTGTCAAAGGCCTGCGGGACCCCAAAATTTTCTCACTCCCTTCCCAGTGCCTTGCGCATAAAATTTAAACCTTGCGCGTAAAAATAACTTTTGGCGCATAAAAGGCTTTTTGCGCAACTCTTCTTTTTCGCGCAAATCTTCCCTTTTTCGCGCAACACCTTCTTTTTCGCGCAACCCTTCTTCTTTTCGCGCACCACTATATACCTTAGTTTTTCTGCGCATCAGAGCTCGAGATTTGTCTAAGTTTCGAGCCTCTCTGAATGAGAGGGTTTCACCTCATATTTATAGGCATTTTTGATCCTGTGCGTAAAACCCCTTCCTGCGCGCAAATTTGTCTCTCAGTTCTTTGAATTATGCGCACCTGTTTGATTTTCCGCGCACATGGCACGAACATCCCCAAATTTTCACATGCCTCTTTCCTTTGCGGATTTTATGTATTTCTGATTCGATACACTGCTTGCGTGAAAAATTCACCCAGCAATTCTGCGCACAACATTTTTCCGTGCACATTCCCATTTTTTCGAGCACTGCTCTGGCATTTCGCACAGCCCATGCCTTTACCATTTTTCAACGCTCTGATTCTGAAACACTATTTACGTGAAAAAATTCGCTCCAATAATTTCGCGCACCATGCTGTTTTTTGCACCCAACTCAAGAATTTCGCGCACATCCCTTATTTTCCGTGCAGCCCATGCCTTTGCCATTTTTCACCAATCTGATTTCGAAACACTATTTTCGCGAAAAACCGCGATCCACTATTTCGCCCATCCCACTGTTTTCCGCGCCCAACTTAAGTATTTTGTCCACAGTCCTTATTTTCTGTGCACCACTTCCTCATTGTGCACACCTCCTTTTTCAGACAATTCATGTCTTAATTTTCTGATTTTGAGGCCCAAAAATTTGGCAAATACTGGAAAACGGCGCCACCTTGTGTCTGCTCATTTGGCACCGCCTCCAGATCATCCATTCCTTTGTCGACGTTCTTGAATCAAACATAGATCATTGACCACAGCTCTAGAAGTCGACATGCCACTATGAAATCTCTTTTTTCAACAGATTTGTATGACATTGTATGCTTTGTCAACAAGAACAATCACCTTTGTGATTTTCCTTCTACAACAACTCTTCTTCTTTCATCACAAACTCCACTATCATGATATGTATCCTTTGATAGATCAGCTTTAGCATCATAATAGTTTGATACAATGTGAAGTTCATGGCCATCGCAGAATTCCAATGCCTTTCACATTATCTTCTTCTTCAACTGTCATTCCTATACTTCATGAAAATCATACGATTATATTCTTCAAGAAGTCTCTTGCATGGTTCTCATGAAATCATGAATAATTTCATGGTCTTCATCAACCATCATGTCTTCTTCTTCATCAACAGATGGATTATGCCTTACTATTCTTCACTGTTGTAAACAATGTGTCACCTTTGACACATGTTCTTTGAACTTATGATCAGTACAACAATCATCTGAATTTCTATTCCTTCATTTCATTGGAGTACTTCTTGATTACTTCTTGATCTCCTTCATTTTGATCTTCATTGAAAACTATTGACAACAAATACAACCTTATTCACAAAGTGGTTCCAACACATGATGTGTTCCTTATATATCTTCTGAGAAGGTATATACCCAATACTTCACATTTACTAAGCTCAAATGTTGTACCACTAGATCATGATATTTCTTATGAAGAACAACAGATAGAGATCATAGATTGTAGCTGAAATGTTCTAAAAAAAATACCACTCACTTGGTTAAATTTTAATAGAGGAACAAAAAATTTGAAGAAGATACATGGGAACTTGAGGATATTATGAGGGAGATATATCCCCATCTGTTTGTTTCCAAGTGACAAATTTTGAGGGAGAAATTCATTTTAAGGTGTGTCGAATGTAACACCTGAATGTTTTTATGAAATATTTTATTTAAATAATATATATTCTTCAGTAGATTTATTTACACACAATCATGAGTTTAAAAAAACCATGAGACAAAATTAATATAAAATTACCATTATATACTCACAGTTAGGTTAGTTGGAATAATTATAACTAACATACAAAAATGCATTGTGAATTATTAGGCTATCAATTGTTTATGGAAAATATAAATCAATTAAATATTTTTATTTTTGAGTGAATTACATTTGGTAATGAAATTAATGTGATATAAATGTGTTATATAAATAATAATATAGTTTTGATATTCATCCAATTGATATTTTAGTCATAAGGAATTAATAAAACCCTATTTGATCTATAAAAACATATTTTCTTTAAAAAAGTTTAATTTTACACATTTGAATGGTGAAACCCTTTTAAATTAATATTTTTACACCTTAATTATTTTTGTATGACAACATATTCTATTTATTTTGAAGTGGGATATAAAAATTTACATTGGATGAATTTTTGATATTTTTTCTGATAACTTTTATATTTTGGTGAATAACAATAATACACTAAATTATAATTAAAAATAACTGTTTTCCATTGAAATAATTTATATGATTAAATTATATTAGTGAATTTTTTAAAAGTATAAATATAATATATTTTTACTATTTAATATCATGTAGGTGTTTGGAATTAATTTTACATAAAATTCAGATGTAAAAACACTTCAATGTTTTGCAATATTTTAACTTTTAGAACTCATTTTCTCATTTCAATAATAGGATTAATTTTAAATTAATTACCACAAATTTTGTGTTCTGAATTAGAAAAAATGGATTCCATATTTGGAATCAATAGGTCCAAATTATGTTAATAGTCTAGTTTATTTTTTAGGCATTATGAATAGTATCTTTGGTATTTATTTTTATTATAATGGTTAAAGGTAAATAAAGTAATTAAGGGTAAATATAATACTATAAAATTACATTAACACCTGTAAAAATTCTATTGGATGACCCAATTTTATCCTTATCATTTATTTTTGGAATTGGAATAACTTAATGGCCACTTAACTATGAATATGACATGAATATAATAAAAACTAACGAATGTGACAAAATATCACAATCTCATTTTATATAAGTATATTAATTTTATTATATTGATTACTAACAGATAATATATACTATATATAGTATCTAGAAAGATAAAATAATTACCTACATCATAGAAATTTATTTATAATTTTTAGAGATTAAATAATTACTATTAATGATGAAAAAATAGTGATGTTGAAATTATTTTATTAATAGAAATCTCCAAAAAATGGTTTTAAAAATATAAAAATAAATTCCATATGAACTAATTAAGGTGATACACTAATTTAATAGGTTAATATTAATTTTTATGATTGTATTAAGTATTTTGGTTCAAATTTATCTTATGGGTATATTTTATTTGAACTCAAATAAATTAATAGTGTTAAACTTGACAAATTATATATTTAATAAAAAATGACATTTTATTAAATTATTTAAAAATCATAAAAATATTTAAAAATTACAAAGTGAAAATTTTAAGGATTAAAATCTCATTAAACATCCATTTATGGTCAATTAACACAATATAAGTAAATATTTGTAACCATTAAATACTTAGAATGTTTTTACCACAATTAATGTTAAATAAAATGACTAAGTGTCAATTAAAAAGATATGATTTAAATTGACAAAATAAATTCTACAAAAAATATTGTTTGATTAAATTACAAAAATTTATCATCTAATCATTTAAATTCTGGAATTAAAGAGGTTTTTGGGTAGGTTTTGTTTTTATTAAAAATTATTATTAATGGAGTTTCCAAAAGTGCCCCTCACCTCAACTATAAAAGGGAACCTCCTCCCTAACCTCTTCACTTCATTTTGATCCTTCAAGCTCTGAAATCCCCTGAATTATTTTATTATAAAATTCAATATTTTTATTATATATGTTCTGGTCATCATCAAAGACTCATTCTAGTGCTCTAAGAAGAGATTTAGAGGAAGCACGTCGAGGAGGAGGTAATCTCTTCTACAGATTATTCAAAAACAATCCTTCTTATACTTTGTCTTCATTAGTTGTTTTATTTTAAATTAATAACAACAATATCAATCATATAATTACATGTTTTTATAAATATTAAACAACCATATTTCACCTTCTATACATCCTATGAAAAATGAAATCATCGTGCGTGCGTACATATGGCTTACCATCTCCACACTGTGGTGTAATCTGTTTTTCACCACAACCATACATGTATGGGTATAATTATGGAAATAATAAGTATATATTATTATTATAACATGTTAATAATACTGAAATGTTATACACCATCCACTTCAATATCATTCAACAATTTTGGGAATGATATCATCGCTCGTGCGTACGTACGACCTACCATCTCCATGATGTGATGTGATTAATTCTACACGATCTTCATTAAACCATGATTATATACATGAATTGAATGAATAAATATGATATATATTATACTAATATCATTATTTAAACGATTTAACTATAACCTAATAAGTAAAATATGAACTTATATGACAAATCTTTCATAAGAACATAAATCAATTAATATATGAATAACGAGTGACAATGAAATGATAATAACAAACCAAAGATAATATAATAATATTAATTATCATAAAAATGATTAATATTCTATAATAATTCAATAACATTATTTAAATCATTATATATGAGTTTTAGATACATATGAATGATATCAGACTTAATTTAAGGGATAATTTTACAATCGTATTCTTATCTTGGATTGTTTATATGTAAGTATTTACTGGGGTATATATATCATCCAAATCCATGTTTCCTAATTATGTATTATTGTTTATATTATTATAAACCTTTTTTTACCCATTGGTTAATTTTTATTAAATGGTATGAAAGTAATCTTTTGTGCTTAATCAATTTGAGGTACTTTTTGACTTCTTTGGTAAATGTATGAGGACAATGTTTTTTTTACTTATATGGAATGAATGTAATTTTATGGTTTCATGACAACTTATTTCCAAAAAGGTTACTATAAATTATTTCAATATTATTTTCAACTAAATTATTTTCTTTTAAAATTCCATTGAATTTTATTAAAAGAAATCATTTTTGAAAAATAAAATAGATTTTCTTCAGGAATTAAGTTCAAGTGTTTTATAAAAAATATTTTCCATATAAGATGACATAGGGTTATGTTTCCATCCCTATTATTAAATTTATTTTATTGTGTTTATAATAGAATTATTTTTATGAAATCTATATATTTTAAATGGATTATAATAGAATTATGTTTAAGAAGCCCATTTTATTTCATGGGTCATGCTATGATAAATGATTTATGTTTTTGTGAAACACGTTAGAATTGTTTCATTATGATATGGGTGGGACCTATACCTCCCTCAAATTAATTGGTTAAAGATTTATATCTCATGAAATTGACATGACTAGAATGGGAAGTATATCTGGTTTAGTGATACAAGACTGGAACAAGGAGTGAACTCAGTTCAATAATGGACTTTGTCTGCTCTGATGGTCTTGGAAAAGAGCCTTGACTAATATGAAATTATTTCCTATGCTTATGTGTGTATGACTTGAAATTTTATATCATATGTTATTAATATTGGTATTACATTTCACATTAACGATTTATCCCATGACAGGGTATTCTAATCTTTTATTTGCACGATAGGATTTTCAAATGTTATGTTCTTATAATATGATTGATATTTCCCTTGATTACCGTTACTAAGAATTTGAGGTCACCCATTCATAGGTTTCTTTTAAATAGGTAATGAATAAGTTTATTAAGTAAGGTACATAAATAAGGAGTTTAAATTTTAAGAAATAAACAGAAGAAAATGTAGATGTTTTATGAACCAGTTGTTTATGTTTCTCAGTTTCTAAAGACACTAAACCTATAAACTCATGGCGTGGTCTTTGTTATGTTATGTAATAAATATTTTTCATTTTTTAAGTAACATCTACATGTAAATATGGTCCTTTATAAATGGTGACACACCTATGAACTTTTACAACTATAGAACGCTACTTATATTTGTTTTACATAATAGAGTGGTTCCATTAACCCTCTAAACTCACTACTCACCTAGATAGGTAAAATTTCATCATGTATTTTCACATGGGAAACTCACTACTACTTCCAAGATAATATTCATATTCCAAAAAATCTGTGCGAAACTAAACCTAGTTTGGTGTGTCTCTTTCACTCAACTTGATTAATTTCTAATGAGATAATGTTAATTATATATCCTCTTTCTTTTTCACCTTATATTTTCCAATAATCCTAGAAGTTTTCCCTCAAAAAAATCTCTATAAAAATCTATATTTCTTTGGTTAAATGATATCATCTATATATTTATGGAACAATAGTATGAAATTTTATACAATTTAACTACATTGGAATGATCCAAGGGATAGAAACCAGTTATTCTGCCTCTTATTTACTAGGATCAATCCATTTTTTATGCATACATAAAAGTAGTGAATAATGATGATTTAATTATCATTAAAGACCTTAAATCTTGATCATGACTCCTATGTAGAAATTTTAGGCTATTAATTTATTTTCCAAGTTGTTATTTGTCCACAAATACTTTAGCATAACCTCATCCTTTTAAACTTTCACCACAGTCTATCCTCTTTCACTATGGTGTAGAAGAGGACTTCAATCAAATTATATGGTCATGGTCTACTACTCTTTAGTTAAACATCATATGAATGGGTCTATTTTTATAATGTAAAAAGATCCTCTATAAACTACCCATGATCACATCATGACCTTCTCAACTTATATAGAATACTTAATGCCCAATGACGTGATATCATTTTGTTATGGAATGGATAGATACTTGTAATTCTAAATTAACGCCCTCCCTGATGTAAGGGAAACATCATAGGGGGATTCTTAGTCTCAATATAATTATGGAATAGTTATTTCTTAATGATTTAAGAATCCCAAAAACATTAGAGTTACTAAAAATCAGCTTGTCACCCCATTATATCTTCTCACATTGTGTTGTAAACTAATGTAACATAGACATTGGAGGTTATAAAAAATAATGAAAATTCTTCTTTTCGAGATACACACCTTCCATGATGTAGTGAGATCTTGTGGAATGGAAATCTATTTTCCAATATGGCTATGGAGAAATCAACTCTACATAGTATTGTAACCCTTGAAACTCTCATTTCATTGATATTCTAGCGAACACTTCCTGTGATGTGATATTTTTATCTATTATATAATATGTCATATATAGATTTATTTTTTTCTCCTACAACAACAAAAATCCTACAATAATTAAATATTCTCCAAATCAATCTTCAACTTTGAAATCCTGATGTAATTTTCAATAAAAAACAAATGAAAAACTCTAAATTATTTTATGCCAATAATCTCCACATTTGGATCTGATGAAAATTCTATGAGAATTACACCTTCACTCAATATATTTTTCTATTGATTCATCAATGATAAATTCTATGCTAATGTGAGACTAGATTTATGGGAGAAGAAAGAGTTATATGAGAGAATACTCATGAAAACAACTCTTATTGAACATCAGTCATTGAATCTACTTTGTTTCAAAATCTACACCCTAAAAACATTTATAAACAATATCTACATTTGTTAATAGGGAAAATAAAAAACTAGTTTTTTCCTCCAACTATCTAGAATTTTCCCCAGCATGAGTATTTTATACCCCTTTATAACCAAGCTCATAGATCAATTCCTTAAAGGCTAAAAAATAGTGTTAGTAACACATTAAATAAAATAATAAAAGTGATCATAACTTTATTAATAAGAAATTTATAATAGATTAGGGGTATTTATCCACAAAGTCATCTAAAGTGTTATGTTTGGATAGAATCCAAGATCCATCCTATGAAATTAAAAAACCACTTTAGGTAGTTCCTTAGTCATAATATCGTCAAATTGTTTTTTATTTAGAATATAATCAAACTTCACATCCTTCCACTCAAAGTTCTCCATAAGTAAATGGAATTTTATCTCAATATTATTTGCTCGTGAGTGAGAAAAAAATTTATAATATTTTTATCACTTGAGTTTTCACACTTAATCATAATTTGAGAAACCACGTGAATTTTGATGTCTTCAAGATGCTGTCACAACCACATCAATTGAGTAAAATATTAATGTAATACAATGAACTCTTCATCTATAGTGATTAATGATATAAAGACTTTATTTATTTTTCTTTTCTAAGAAATTCATGAGCTACCAAGAAAAAACGCCTCTAGAAGAAGATTTACAATCATCAACCAAACCAGTCCAACATGCATCTGTATAGCCCCTCAGTTCCTATTGTGATGTTATATAATAATACAGTCTAAAGTAATTAATATAATTTCCTTTTCAAAATACCTATATAGGAAACTTAACAAGTGAAAAACATAATTACCATTTGATTGGTTGTAAGGAAGCATAAACTATGAAAAAATTATCAGTAGATAGTTACATAAACTTCCTGACTTACACTATTTTTGAAAGTTTAATCATAGTTTCAGCAAAAGTATTCATTGTTATGAAATAATCCATCGAAAATTCTTTTAGGACCTCATTTTCATATTTACCTTGGTAGAAAAATTTCTCATCCTTTCTTGGAATTATCAACAATTAAATGAAATATGATAGTTCACAAATTAAGGAAATTTAAAATTCATATTAGATATGATTTGAAAATTTCTTGCATTAAGTGTAATATGATCCCTTAATGATGATGTTGTTAGTATATACACACACCACTATTAACTTCACTTTATCTTTCTTGATGTAGTGGTTGTGATTAACCACTCTTCTTTGATAATTAACCATTATTAGGTATTGATGTGGACATGAGTACCGAGATCTTGGTTCTTGATTTAATATATATATTTATTTCATAAACTAACATACTTTTACATCAACAAAAATTATGAAAAATCCAATTTCTCAACATATAATTACACATTATGTAATTTATTGAAATAAACTGATTGGATACTGATTTAATACACTCTAAACTGCTTTTGGACACCATATCCAAGGATAATAAAATCAATTCTAAACATGCTATAGGAGAAAAAATGTCATCTATTTTGATAAATTAGATATCTGAACACCCCTTTCACACTAGACATGATTTATTAATATTAAATTTGGTATTTTCATTGAGTTTTTTTACTAAAAACAAAAATATTTTCTGATGAAATTCATATTTTTTAGCTATATAAGAATATCGAAAATATTATTTTCTCAATCTCGTCATGCTTCCCATGAATCACCTTGAACTAACATTCATATATGACAACTTAATAAAAATAATTTGGGTTCACCTATGATAATAATGATTTATGATAATATGTATTCATTATTTTGGTTCACTTGAGTTCAATGAGACAGAAACTATATTTCCAAAGGTTATTTATGATCTAACAGATCATCTATTTTATTTATTTCTATCTCTATTATGATTTTTAAAAATTAGAGATATCATCAGAATTCATCAAAGTGTTATTAACTCTTTTATCACTTAAAAAACATCATTACTTTTATCTTCAAAAATTATTTTCTTCTTTATGAATTTTTATCATTTTTAGATAAAATCTACAAACGTATATTCAAATTTTTCACACATTCACCTGTAGAAACATCATGAATTTAAAAACATTTACCCATAAATTTATTAAAGCATATATATTCCTTTATTTTGGATGAATATAAAATAATTTCCCCTCAATTTCAATATGATTAAATATTTATGTTCCTTTTTTTGTTATGAATATAACCCTTGTTTCCAAACACCCTGAAATATAAAACTATTGGCTTCTTTCCATGCCATAATTCACTAGGAGTTTTTCTTCATTTGGATTTAAAAATTCCTAATTGGAGATATAAACAACTGTTATAACTACTTATTTCATATACTTCCTTGATATCGAAATTCTAGAAAGAATAATCCTAGAAATGTTCTTGATAATTCATTTATCTCTAAATAACTACATTCTATTGAATATTTATCACAACCAAAACTTGATATTGAATTCCCTTATTTCCAAATATTCTTCCACTTGGTTATTTTAAAATTATATTCCATTTTCATTAAAAAAATATTGAATTTTAATAACAAGAATCTTTTTAGCTTCTCTTTTGTATCAAGTGATAAATTAAATACCATTATTTTTTAGAAACTAAAATCAAAATATCTATCATAATGAAATTATAAATTAAAAATATAATACCTCTTGCATCAACTGATTTAGGATTGATTGGTAATAATACATCCACATGAAAAATCTCCAACACTCTAGATGGTTTTACATTCTTCAGATTCTATATCTTAGGATTAGTCTTCCCTTTTTGACATGATCCATATGTCTGAGTATTTTCATTTGAGAGATTAGGAAAATGACATGCTCTATAATTATTCACCATATTTTTGAACTATTTTTTGCTTAAATTCCTGATCCTCTTATGGATTATCCTTTTTTTATAATCACTCAACATCATGCACCAATTATTTCAACAATGTGGTCATGATTTCTCTTATTTATTCTTATAAGTATAAAAATTAAACCATCTATGGATTTAATAGTGTACCCATTTTTTTCAAAATTCCACAGCATGTCCTAAATCACATAAATGAGTTAAAATTATTTGATTGATGACTAGTATTACCCCTAAAGGAACATCCTTTTTATGAGATCCTTTTAACTAACTATGGATTTTCTAGAGGCAGCAACTTTGATTCCTTTAACATTGAAGAATATAAACACTCCACTTTTTTCAAATATTATTCATGTGATAAGATTATCATTTCTAGAAACGTCTACATTACATCATTTATCTAGAACCCATAAGAAATATATGTCTATTTCTATTAAAGAAATATAAGTAATTTTTTTCTCATATATTCTTTTATTTATACATGATAATTTATGATCTTATCTTGATGATTGATATTCCTGCTACTCCCCTGGTATAATAATTTCCTCTAAATCATGATGAACTATGAATTATTTTTCAATTTTCAAAATTTTAATTATTTATTTCATATACTAATTTCTACCATTAACATTCTCCTAAGATACTTATTATTGAACCCTGGATGCACAAGTTTCTACTTTGGGCTCAAATATTTCACAAAAAAAGTAACAATATTTAAATTCATAGGAAAATGATATAAAATTTCTTGACTATTTTTGAATTTTTTTTCTCTAATAAAAAACTCCTTGAAATCAATAAATCATACTAAATGAATACCAATTATCAATATTAATAACACCTAATTTTATGTGTAATTCTTTTATCTATTTTTACTTGACTGATAGCCTTTCAAGATGCTCCCAAATCCACTTTAAATTGGGGATTTCATTCTTGAGGTCCATAATTCGGAACAAATATATCCTCTTTATGATAATTATTCAGAAAATAATTCACATTGTTTTTAAATCACTGTACTTCTAGGATAATAATATTCCATTCAAGAGTAACTCTAAGCACCAAACTAAACCGAGTATTTAGGGTTGGTTTACTAAACCTCCAATATTTTTTTTAATATAATTTAACGGAGGTTTTTTATAAACCTCCACTAAAAAGTTAAACATTTTTAAAATGATGACACTTCCCCCCCCCCCACCCTAACACCCCGACCCCCACCCCCCACCCCGCCGACTCCCCAAAGCTCTAGCCTCGGCACCACCCATTGTTGCCTATCACTGTCTGTTGTCGCCCATCACCGCCACTCTCCATCCCTTGTCGTGCCTCAACTCACTATTCTTCACCATGCCTCGCCTCACTATTCATCATCGTGCCTCACCTCACCTTCCCTCGTCGCACCTTGCCTCATCGTCCCTTGCCGCACCTCACATCACCATCCATCGTCGCACAACCAGTCGCCACCCATGATTAGTATGAATGCATTTAGAACATGATATTGTGGTTTATTGCCTGATATAAAAGAGAAATGTGACATTTAATTGATTATATGTTTATATGGCCTGATATGATTTTGGGTTTTATGATTCTGTGTTTAACTTTATTTAAACTAAAAAATTCCATGTTAATCATTTACCATAATGCAGTGATTTTGAAAGAGGGTTACACTTGTTCAGAATATAAGGTACTTTTACCTTATAGAATGATTATGGAAAAAGGGTACCCTAGCACTATATGAGATTTAAATTACTCTTCTTTCCTAAATATGAAATTATGTTTCTTTAATTTACTCATTTTTTATTTTCTCTCCTTGGTGGACTTTGAGAAAAGGATACCTTATAATATTTTATTTGGTCTATACGATTAACCTAGGAGTGACCCGATGCATGTAAGTATGAGTTATATGGTTTCTAGTAATAATGTTGATGCATTATAGTTGTTTTAAACATATTTTTTGCATTACCATGTAAGAAATTGATAGTTTTTTTCTATCATTACATATTAAGAAGGGTATGAAACACTACACGACACATACATATGCATATATTATTGTACCACTAAATATTTTCAGGATAGATAAGTGGGAATAATTTGAGTATTTTATACCCACACCCAACATTTTAACATTACTTGTCTGTGTAAACATTATATATCATTATTCATAGAAATTAAATGTCTAAATGATGAATGGTGGATGTTGAAGAATGTTTAGAAGAAGAGTGTGAAGAAAAAAATCAGAGTTGACACTGAGTACTATTTTAATGGCTTTAGTATCTGTTTATTTACTATTTTTTGGAACCTATTTCTATATATTATTAACCTAATGTGATATATTTAACAATTTAAACATATGAATCATCTCATATATTACTTATATATCTTTTTTGGATGTGTTTCCATATGATTGTAGTTTCTTTTAAATTTTCTCTATACATGGGGAATGGTTTTTATTATTTTTTATTTATTCATTTACGATTACCTCATTTTATGTGTCTTATTGAAATTATGCAATAAAATATACAAGATTTTATAAGGGTCCCTAGTTGGTCTGTATTTTATGTTTACCTCTTTCTTCTGTCACTTTATTCTTTCCTAAGTAATGTGAGTGACCTGACAGGGGTATTCTAACTCTGAATTACGATTCCATTATGGTTTTTTGACCTCAAAAACATTTTTTCCTATTAATTTTGTAGTTTATAGTCATATTAGTTAGAAAAAGAAGTTGAAAATAGTTTACGGTCATCATAAATAGACCACAGGGTTGCATATTGTCTAAGGTCATAATGTTCGAAATATGAATCCTAGTGTATGGTCATAGACCATGGACTATAGTGCTACAAATAGTTTAGGTAATAATTCATTGACCTAAATTGATCCCCCCAACTGTGGTATTTATGGCATTGGAGGGTTTAAAACCAATTGAAATGGTCTTCCTAGAAGGACCTACCCCAATCAAAATAATATAGGGTTATGACATAAATAAATTGAAATTATAACTTTATAAACCTATGAATAAAGGTGCTAATGATGGTGGACTAATAAGGATGAAAACTTTTACTCATAAAAAATATTACTCTATTAGTTGGTCATGATGACCCGTATGAATAATAAACATTTACTCATAAAAAATCGTACTCTATTACTTGGGAATCAACATTTATAGTATTCTGAAACTACTGAAACTCGGGTCAACATCTTAAAACAAAACACTTTCATTATGACATAGAGAAACCTGAATTTATATTTCTACTAAATATCATAGTACTATCCTATATAGTTTTACATCCATCATGAAATGTGAAAAATATAGTTTCAATACATCCCCTTATATATGAAATTCATTTATTCATTTCACATCTTAGTCCAACCACATAAAAATATGGAGTATGAAATATTGTATTCATTATTATCTCATGGTGAACCCCAGTTCTATTTCTATGTTACCTACAACACCACCTCTCACTAATTATAAACTATATATCCCAGCTAACTGTTTGGCCTTAAAAGTTCCTCACACCATGGGAATAGTCCTTCTGGATTTGACCATTTTTTATGATACTACACCTATCAAACATGTTATCATTTACCATGGGTGTTAGATCTTTTTTAGTCTTTTTCAACTATATATCAACTTGATGAACCAAAACATCTTTGATGCTTCATTTTAGACCTAGAAAACATTTTATGTCATTTATGGATATTTTATAAATACAACAAACATTTGGATGGCATCCTCAAGAGAAGTCTATAAAACATGTTATAGTAAGAATGTAATAAAAAATCTTAATTAAAATGCTTAATTATTTATCATTGTTATGTATATTGTGTTTTCTAGTACTATTCATATGTTATCATTTCTATTTTTTCATGTTTTTTTTGAATTATATGTTCTCAATTTAATTTTATTTTATTAAATGATAGAAATGACAAAGGGGAAGCATTATACTCTCCCATCGACAACACTGAGATATGAGGAACCATTTTTCTCCCTCCCTACATTATCTAAGACACCATTTGTTTTTCCCCTAAAGCATCTATCACACCCTCTGTGAGCATCTCATCATTAGCTCAGATGAATCATTCCCATTCAACATCATCAGTAGTGAGGGTTCCGGGATCCACTCCTAGTTCCTTGCAGGGATATTGGAGGGTTAATATTATAGGTACAATTTATAATATGAATAAATTTAATTCACATTTTTATACTAAATGTTTGTTCATAAAATATGGGAACAATGAAGCTATGGAAAAAAAATATGAAACGTTCAAAGGTATTGAATAAGACCAGACTAAAGATAGTTGTCTCATTTGATTCCTATGGGATCTCTAAGGATGACGCCAAAAGATTACTTGGCCAGATTCTAGGCCAATGGCCATGGATCCGGTTTCCCTTTTGATTATGTATGGTGATTGGAGGCATAAGACTTCATCTTGGTAAAATGTTGTTTTTGATTCAAAAATAAAGGTAATTTTAATATATTATGGTGTAATTGAATTTCATTTTGTTATTAAATTATAATATTTTTTAAATTAATTTTGGTGTACAAATGTTTTTTCACATTACGGTTTCTGATGTGCTATCATGAAAGTGGACATTGAAAAATATTGGCATGATATTGAAATACATTAAATGGAGATTATGGAGAAATTTTAATAATACTTCATTGAGCGCCCAATAGATGTATGACAAGGTACCCAATGGGGTACTTAGAGAGCAATGTAATGTTTCTATTGATAAACATTTTTATGATAAGAACATGGTATTTAAATATATATTTTTATATTAATCTCATTTTACATTTATAAATGTATATGAAAAGGATATGACATTTCACAAATTACTATTAAATTACATTTAATTTATTATAGTTTATTTTATGGAATAAATCATGGAATGGGATAAGTAAATATACCCTTAGAGTACGGGGTCAAAGAGTTTTTCTAGAAGCTAATTAGATCTGGTAATATTTTCATTAGTTTAAATATTTATAAGATAATATTATCTGTTTAATATATTAAATTATTGATTTTTCTTTGTTTAATGTAGTCATAGAGTTTAGGGCACTAAGAATCCCAAAAAAAGTGTGGTTGGATGTTCATAAAAAATAGTAAGGGAGTTTTGTTAATGAGACTACTAAAGAAGTTGGGGGTATGAATTCATTTTTCATTATAATAACTTATTATCTGTTGTCACTCTGTAAATATATATTGATTATAATATGACTGATATTTTATTTATAGGTAAAAATAAAATAACTATGTGATGCCAATCTTGCACAGTCTTACTCAGTCTCCTAGGATGACCCAGTTGGTAAAGATCTTGGGAAAGATCATCCTGGTTGAGTGTGTGGGATGGGTTTGGTACCCTTACCATATGAGGTCATTAGAAGGGAATCGGGGATTGAAGTTGCATCTACTGTTGGTTTTAGTCGAGATACTCGTGTAGATTCTATTTCTATGAAAAACACAATTCCGGAATAGCGGGCTTAGATGTCCATTTTTTCTAAAAGTTTTGGTTGATTTATATCAGATGATGATTGGATTTGTCCCTGGTGATATTGTATTGATGATGGGTGATGAGCAGGTAAATCACATAACTTAAAAATCATTTTGTTTGAAATCATTTATTGGTTTTAAGTTTCAATATAAATATAAAATATTATTTAATTTTCAATATAATTATCTTATAGGTGTCGTTAGTAGGAAGTATATATGGAGGTGGAGAGGGTGTCAAGTAGTTTTCATCATCAGGCAGTGATTAGTGGTCTTGTTGATATGTTGCACAAATATGCAATTAGAGGGTTTCTTCACATAACATGTGTGGAACAGAGTAGTCAACTAACATTTTAATGACCTAACATTTTCATGATTTCCCATATTTGATACAAGAATTGTAATTTTATATGGCTTGATGATTTAGTACGGCAGTGAGTCAAGAATTGGAGGATTATGAAGTTGGTGGAGTATAAAGTAATCTATGTTCCATATAGAAGATGGAGATATTTCATATTTTTATTTGAGTTATGTTAGGATGTGTTATTAGTATTTTGAAATAACGGTTATGTCATTTATTTGATTCATTTTTTCATTTTGGAGACACAATCCCCAAAGTCATGTCATTCAAGGATGGGCCCCCCAAATGTTGGGTCGACCATTAACCACATTCGAATCATGTGAATGATCAATTATCACAAGAGATCATTTGTGGTGTTAGCCCTAGATGTTAGGAGAGCCTATTTTGGCCATGTTCCATCAATAAAGGTGAGAATAATACCTAGAGGATGATGGGGATCCAAATTGAGGGAGACCTAAATTGTGGAGGTGAACATTATGTGATTTTTGGGTAGATTTCAACGCTTTGGGAGGTATGCCACTATGTGCATGAGCACATTGAGTGAGACAATATAAAATAAAAATTCTACACCATTATCAAGGGGAAAGCCTGCAGTTAGTCATTGTTTGATATGGGACTAAGATATGAGATTTTGGCATCTCTTTGTATACCATGAATCTCAGAATCCAACCATATGTAGTTTTGAAAATCAGTGTGGTGGATGACCATCATTAAAATAGAATGTCATGTTAGGAAAGGGATAGAATATCATACTTGTTACATAAAAGTCCAAGATGTTCAATGTTAGGCTAGTTAGATTAATGTCTTATAGATAATAAGTTTTCTAAATGTAGTTTGAAGGCTTACAGCTCAGATGTTGGATCTATATAGTTTAAAGTCTTAGATTTAGATATATGAAACATTGTTAGATGTTTTAGAAGCTATGGTTTAGAGTATTCTATTATATGTTCTCTGTATATGGTTTTTTATGAAACATTGTTATATTGTTGACTACTAATAATTACTAGAAAATTTAGATTATTATGTTATATATTCTCTATACACAGTTCTTTCAGAGTTCTGGTGTTGGGGCTACAGAATCTATAACATTTATTTATTTGTAAATCTACATTTAGCGGTGGTTTAAAACACAGATATAGGTTTATATTTTATTATCGGCGACAATTTAAACCACTACTAAATAAATTAACCTTATTATTTATTAGAGGTTTTGGTGGTTTTAGTGGATGGTTTAATGTAAAAAAATGGAAAAAAATTAGCAGTGGTTAAAAGAGCCGCAAAATACATTGTTTTTTTCACATGAAACCTCTGCTAAAACCACCAAAACCACCACTAAATATATTTACTATAACACTTTACAAAAACCAATGCTAAATAAGATAAATATTTTCACGTTGGATGGGGACACCTGATTTAGCATAAGGTTTTCTGAAACTGCTGTAGAAGCATATGGCGGCGGTTTAAACTGCTGTTGTGTAGTGATTTTCTTGTAGTGAAGGGATTCTTTTGCTTTCGTTGGGACTGGTTTCATGGAGAATGTAAAAACATGGGGGGTATAAGTGTAACAATCTTGGTAGTGATAAAATAATTTTTTTCAAATTTATTATTATTCTTGAATTAAATATTTATATTCATTATAAATATATTAAGTAATTATTAAAATAAAAAAGGAAAGAGTTTTATTAAACTCATTTATTATAAGGTTATATTTAAAAGATCAATTTTCAAATTATAGAATATTAATTATAAAAAATGAATTTAAATTTTGAAATTCATCATGTGAAAATTATAATAGAATTATTATTTTTTATTTTAAGAAAATATTGATTTTTCAATTAATAGTGAAAATATTGAATTTTACTGAAAATTGGATTGTATTTTAGTTTATTTTCATGGTCAAATTATATGTTGGATTAGTTTTAAAATTTTAATTAGAAAATTTTGATATTAAATAATCTAATGATTTTTTTAAAATTTATTTGATACTTTAACTTATTATGAAAGCATTATATATTTAAAAGGTCATTTTTCATAAACACTATTTTACACTTCATTTTTTCTCTTTAATTTTAAGTTAAATTCTAAAAAAAATTATTTAAATTTTGAATTTGTTTTCCCATATATGAAATATATGTGTCCAAATTTATTAAATGGGTAGCTCTTATTTTTATTCAATCTGAATTGTAGACATATTTTTTTGTTACCATTGTAAAGGGTAAATTAGGTAATTAAGGGCTAAAAAAATATGAGCACTATAAATTACATTAATACTTGATTAAATTTTATTGTATGATTATATATCATCCATAATCTTCCAAAGGTATAATATAAGACATTTTTTCTACTTGGATGAGATTATGACCTTTATAATATTTTATTTAAAGAAAAGTCAAACATTTTTCCCTCTTATTTTTAATAATTAAACTATTTTTAACATGGGGTTATCTAGAAGATATGTTCAACTATAAATAATATCTTAAAAGATAAAATATTTATATTCATTATGGAATTATATTTATAATTTCTATTTTAGAAATAATAACATTAAATTCTTATGCAATGTTGATTCTGTAATTAATTAATTAATGGTATAATCGAATAAAATATATTAAAAATATTAAAATAAATATAATTTGAGATAAATAAGACGATAAATGAATTTTCAAGATTACCATTCATTTTGGGGATATAATCAAATATTTTTGTTCATATTTGAGATGTTTTTTTGATATTATTAAGGTAAATATAATGAATAGTTCTAAAAATTGACATTATGGATATCTGAAAGTAAATAATAATTTATTAAATGATATAAAATTACCAAAAATATTAAATTTGGACAATTTATTATGATAAGGTTTAAAGTATAAACTATGGTCTAATTATGGGTCAGTTTGCATTTTATTGTAACTATATTAACCCTTAGAGTACAAAATGATGTTTTCATGGTAAGAGTTAAATAGATTAAATAGGGATTAAACCAAATGATACGGGTAGAAATATGGTAAAAAATTACCTAATTTTTAATTTAATAGTGTATTTAGACCCAATATCATATTATATTAGAAACAACTTTGGATCCATTTAGATTTCAAAAAATAATTTATATTAATTTAATATTTTAAGATATTCCAGGAGTGCCCTTCCCATCACTTATAAAACCGAACACATTATTATCAATTTCTTTACACTTCAAAACCCATTTAGTTAATATAATATCTTCCCAAGTACCTTCCTTAAATCCTTTATCTCACACTAGAGGAGTTTTAGGTAGATTAACCATCTTAATGGTTATAATGTTTCAATAAAAAGAGGATTTTCAAGGACGAGGAACATAAAGAATATATGTGACAAGTTGGAC
The DNA here is from genome assembly GCA_963277665.1 of Viscum album. Lineage (NCBI taxonomy): Eukaryota > Viridiplantae > Streptophyta > Magnoliopsida > Santalales > Viscaceae > Viscum > Viscum album. The sequence goes on along the minus strand of OY728130.1, from coordinate 2,099,278,991 downwards.
TCAATGTAAGAGAATTTTTTTTTAAAATTTATTTTTTAAAATATTCCCTTACAAATAACTTATTCATAAATATCTATATTTTCTAAAAAGTATTTATAAATATTTTTTTACTGTTTTCCTATGATTTATTAAAGTCAGGATTACCTATGTTTGAATTATTACAAAATGTTTGGAAATGAATATTTTTGTTGTTTTCAAAATGAGGTACTTTGTGACTTTTACAAAAAAAATGAGGAAGGATTTTTTTAAATAAATTTACAACATGGTAATATTTTCTTACCTTTATAACTACTATTTTCTTTGAAGATTCCTTTATTGGCATACAATGTTATTTTTATATAAAATATTGTGTGTGCATAATTATTATTCTAAATAAGTTATTTTACTCATGGAATGTTTTTATGATGAAAAAATTCCTATTTTATGATTATGTTATAGTTATCTAGAATTTTTTATTATGATGGGTGGTTCCATTGTAAAATAGATGTGGTTGGGTTTGTGATAGCCCTTAAATACATTCAGTATATCGGTAGTTTACTGTTATGGTTATTTATAGTGTAACTGTAATGGTTACTCCAAATATAACAATGAGGGTTATTTCAAGTAGAACTATGAGGTTTATTTCATGTTTATTCAGGAATGATACTACATAATTATGTTTTATAAAAAAATTATTCCTTAAGTTACCTATATTATTTATTTATTATTGATATATTTATATATATATATCATGTCTTCACAAGGTATATTATCGAGTTTATGTTCAATGGAAATTAAATTTAACACCTTAAGGATAGAAACTTTAGGTTTGTGAAATTATTTTTAATGAGTTTATCATGTTTTAAAAGAATCCTATATAGATTTCATTTTTCATTTAAAATTTTTATGAAATTTTTTATAAAATAATTTGGGTAGAAAAGGTGATTTTTTGAGTAATAAAATATTTATTTTGAATCCAAATATTAGTTTAAAAAAGGAATATTTTTATACTTATATTTGTACTAATAGTTTCATTATTTCTTTTTTATATCTCTTTCTTTGAATTTTTTTATCATCACTTTTTTTAAGAAACTCAAAGAGCTTAAGGATGGATAAAAGAAAATAATAAGTCACGATTAAAGTTAATAAGATTGTTCATGAAAATAAGTCATGTTTTGTTTTAAGCGTTTCATATTGTGAAAAATAAATATTGATTAGAAGTGTCTACTTTGTAAAATATGAGTTATTATATATTATTTGTGAACTAATTATATAAAAATATAAATAAAAAATATCCATAGGATTGTAAGAATTTGAATTCTTTTTCAAAGATACAAGAATGTTTAATGTTTATGGCTGGGTCCTTACGGTCGGTATCAAAGTAAAGTTTAGATTACTTTAGAGTTTATAATAATGTTAATAAAATACCATTAAAAGATTTTACTTTATTATTAAGTTGAAATTAAATAGAATTTGAATATTTCAATGTTTCTTCATCTAAACTATATATGTTCAGAATGGTTTTCCTTGGAAGAAATATGGAAAATGAAGTTAAAAGGCATTGAGATGAAGATATCCTTCCAAATCAGTAACATAAAATTTTTGGATTTGGAATTGAGCAGTTTTTGGTAGTAATGACTCAATTTAGACATGATATAAATAGCAATGGAATCCATGTAAAAAATAATCTAGATCTACCAAAATGAAACATTATAATAGTGGATCATTTTAAGAGGAAACTCCTTCCTTTATTTAGTGGATCATCTGACCCAATGGTATTCTTGGGGTGGATTAATTCCATTCAAAAGTTATTTGATGTCCATGGGTTTTTAGATCATCAAATTTTTTGTAATATAATTTATTTATTTGATTGTGAAGCTGACCTGAAGTGGTCAATGGTCAAGAATATGGGGGAAAGATATGAGTTTGATTCCTTGGAATGCGATGAATTTAATAATATTTTCATTTAGAAATATTTTCCTAATACGGATTGACTTAAGATGGGAAATAAATTGATTGAATTGAAACAAAATGTGGAAAATTCAGTGGTTATGTATGAGTCAAATTTCACTCATTTGGAAAGGTACTCTATTAATTTTATCTTGCTATTGATAGTAAAATAAATAATTTCTACTCAAAATTTATGCCAATATATCTAAGGGCAACAGATTCCCATGAATTCAAAAGTTTTTAGAAACTAGTTTGATATACTGAGATATTAGAAATGGAGTTCTATTATGATCATTTATTAAATAAAATTATAAAGAAGGAAAGGTCCATGTGGAAGGAAATGGTTAAGCATAAATCAATGAAATGTCAAGGATATAAAACAAAGTTTCTTGTTAGTGGAAAGTTTGGTAAAAGGAAAGTTGTCAAATGTGTTATAAAATTTGAAAAGTGATTCTATTGTGGAATGTGTGGACATATGTCCCATGATTACAATGAATAATATTCTGGTATTTGTATATTCAATTTTGATAAATAGATGGTCAAGTGTTTTAAATATGGTGAGATGGGGAATTATGAATATACTTACCCAAAGGAGGATCCAAATGATAGGAATCCACTAGAATATAAGTATAAATGTGTGGTGAAATCCTTTATAACTAATTCAGTAGATGTTGGTACTTCTAATGAAGTGATATGAGGTTTATTGTTTTTATTTAGATTAGGATAATGTCTTGTTTGATTTAGGGTCTACATATTAATACTTTTCTAAAAATTTTCTGTTACATTTGAAATTTAACTGAATGAAATGGAACCAAAACATATTTTATAAACTTCAAGGGGAAGTATTAAGTAATAAATTAAATTATAAGACTACACTTTTTATTTTCTATAGAAATAATTTAATTGAAAAAAATTCTTTCCCCTAGTATAGTTTAATGTCATTTTTTGGAATGGATTGGAATTATATTTACCATGTTGAGATTGACTGTAGTGAAAAAGAATTGTTTTTTCATAAAAGGTTTTAGTTTTTTTTATAAAATTGAACCCATGCCTTTGATAGCATTTCTACAAGCTATGAAACTCATCAAAATTGGAAATGAATGTTATCTTACACATATTACTGAAAGAAATGGATCTATTTGGATTTATGATGTGATGGTTGTAAATGAGAGCCTATAGGTTTTTCTTGGTGAGTTTCTTAGTGTTATACCTGATAGGGGAGTTGAATTTAATTTTTAATTTTTTCTTAATGCTCTGATAATTTCAAAACCCCATATTAAATGGCTCATGTAGAACCTATAGAATTGAAAATGTTGTTATAGGAGTTTCTTGATAAGGGTTCCATTTATCATTACAATTAACCATGGGTTGATCCTATTTTATTTGTTAAAAATAAATACAATTATTTGATTCATTCCATTGATTATAGGGCATTGAATAGAATTACTTTTAATAATAAATATCAGTTGCCTCATATCAATGACGTGTTTGATCATCTCTTGAAAGCTTAGTATTTTTTGAAGGTTGAATTGAGATATTGTTTCCATTAGCTAAAGGAGAAGTAGGAAGGATTTCCAAAGATATAATTCTGAACTAGATATAAGGATTATGAGTTTTTATTTATTCCCTTTGGATGAACAAATTCACCCTCTATATTTATGGATCTTTTGAATATATTTTTCCTTGAATATTAGGGTGTGTTTTTGGTTACTTTTTTGATGATATTTTTGGTTTATTCAAAATTTTATTAGGATGATGAAAAACATCTAATTATTTATCTGAGGAACCACAAAAAATATATTATATGGAAAATTTAGAAATGGTGAATTTTTGTAAAGAAAAATTTATTTCCTTGGGAACATTGTACAAAAATATGGAATAAAATATGATACTACCATAACAAAAAAATTTATAAATGGAAGATACCAACAAATGTTACTAAGATTCAAATTTTTCTTAGATTAGAAGGCTATTACCAATGGTTTTTTAAAAACATTAAACATCTATATATCCCAGTAATTAAGTTAACCTGAAAAGTAGATAAATTTATTTGGGAAAATGAATGTGTTGATTTTTTTCCAGAATTAAAAAAATATTGGTGAATGCTCCAATTTTGGCCCTTATCTCTAGAAATAGTGAGTTTTTTATCTATATAGATACATTATTAAATGTAATTGGTTGTGTTCTGATACATAATGACCAAGGAAATTTTTATGATTCAAGGAAACTGGAACCTCGTGAGTTTAATTATCTAACACATGATTTGGATTTATTGTTTATGGTATTTTCTTTCAAAATTTGGATGAATAATTTATATGGATCCAAGTGTGAAATATATAATAATCATATAAAATTAAATTTTATGTTTACTTAGAAGTTTTTGAACACGAGGTAGATAAGGTGGTTGGAACTGAAAAAGGATTATGATTACATGATTCATTATCATTGTGGAAAAGAAAATAAAATCACTGATTCATTGAGCTGAAATAATAATTTTAAATTAACCTTGTTGTGTTTATAATATGACCCTTTGGTTAATGATTTGATGAATTTTTTCCTAGATGTTTTGGATTTAGGAACATCCTCTATTTTTTATTGGTGTGAGTGAAATCATATCTATCAAAAAGAATCTTGTAATATTATAAGGAAGATTGTCTGTTGTCAAAAAAGGTATAATTGGTTAAGAAGGGTATGTTTTCTAAATTTAATGTTGATAAAGAATGTGTTTTGATATTTAGAAAGATATTTTATGTGCCTTGTTATTTCCAATTAAAGATTGAGATGTTAAATGAATCTCATAGATCCCAATTTTCCATTAATACCAGTAACACTAATATGTATATGGAACATTAGTAGTATTACTGGTGAGATATAATGAAAGGATATATTTCTGAATTTACAATGAAATGTTTTATTTTTTAATAGGTTGAATTAAAATTACAATTATTGACCAGGATGCTTCAACCTTTTCCAGTTCCAAAGTGGAAATGGGAATATATATCCATGGATTTCATGGTGGGAATAAAAAATAATTCTCTAGGTAATAATGTTGTTTGGTTTATTATTGATCGATAGACTAAATATGCACATTTCCATCCCATTAGAGAAATCTATCTTTAGATCAACTATCTCGACTGTATCGTAAGGAGATAGCATGGTTACATGGAGTTCCTCTCTCCATTATATATGAGTGTGATATCATGATCACTTATAATTTTTTGAAAAGAATTCAGAGGTTGTTGGGAACTGAACTAAATTTCATCACAACCTTTCATCCTCATCCAAATGAAAAATTCGAACAAACAATTCATCCCTTGGAAGGCATGATTTGTTCTTGTTAAATGGATTACCAGGGAATTTGTGATAAAAAAACATTATTTATTTCAATTTTCATATAATAGAATTTTCATTCTAGTTTATAGATGTCACCTTTAATTGAATTCTATTGAAAGTTTAATTGAACTCTATAATTTTGGGATGATTTAGGTTAAAGAATTCGGATGGGACCAGAACTGAAATAGGAAGGGGCTGATAATGTGAAAATGATTTAGTAATATAAGAGGACAACTCAGAGTAGGTATAAAATTTATGTGGATAATATGTATAAAGGCCTTTTTCTCAAGGTATATGATCATTTTTTCTTAAAATATCTTTTAGGAAAAGTGTTGTTAATTTTGGTAAGAAGGGAATGTCAAGTCCACAGTTCATTGCACCATATGAAATCCTAGAGAATGTTCGATCAGTTTCCTAACAAGTGGCTCTACCTTAGAGTTTATCCTAGGTACACAATGTTTTTCATCTTTTGATATTAATAGAATATGGGCCTAATTCATCTTTTGTTTTGATTATAGAGGTAGTTTAGTTGGAATATAATGATTATTATATAGAAAATCTAGTTTAGATTTATGAACATGGAGGGAAATTATTGTGGGAGAAAGTATTTAATGAGGATAAGGTTTTGTGAAGAAAACATGTGGTTGAAGAAGAGACATGAGTATATGAAAATTCTATGTGGGAAAGTGTCAAAACCCCCTCCCACCAAGGATACCCCTCTTGGGATGGAAAAGAAGAAAAAGAGATAATGACCACCGAGTCTCACCTCTAGTTGGCCCCAGGTTGACGATTATCACCAAGGGTGTACAAATATCACAATATAGGAGGCATTACCCTTTATAAGGAATCAAAATCAGGTGATAAGATGGATCAACCAAAACCAACTCCAAGAAATATATATAAGAAAACCCATAAACCATCCCATAATGAATGTGTAAATAGAACTGATATAAATAAAATTCCCCAAATGATGTACAAAAAAACAAAATTAGAGAAGTTGTACAACAACTGTCCCAAGGTTTGTGTTAGTAACATCCAGCACATTCCACATAATCCTCATAGAAACCTGAAAATAGTTTTATATAAGTAGGGTGAGCATATAGGTATACTCAGTAAGAGAACTAAAGTTTCTCTTGAACAATTTTAAGGATCATATTAATTCACCCGTGATAAAATAGTAGAACTAAACATCACCTAATAATTAGACTAACCATAACCACAACCTCAACAAGGTAGACCCGGAAAATAATGCAAGCCAGGTAACATAATATTATATAAATCACATCAATGATAGGGTACCCCAGACCACTTACCACTGATTTTTCTCACTCATACTTCAATGGTAGACATCTTAGAACTCCCAACTCATCAACAATATTCCACATCACATCCAGCCCACAAACACATGGGACACACACTAGAGCACATCCAACCCACCCACACCTAGGTCACACACCAAAACATATCCCACATGTACACACCTAGGCCATACTCTATAGTACATCACATCACATCATATCATATCTCATCTCTAAGAAACCTAGAAAATCACATCACAACTATCCCGTAGACACATGGTACACCAAATCAAAACTAATCTGATGGAAACTTGGGATATGATGCCACAACTCGCCCAAATAAGCTTGGTCCATCTTTTCAAAGAAGAGGGAGCAAGGAAGGGTGGATGTCCATCCATCTATCCTCCCACTAGGATATTGGGAAAGACACCCCCATGTGACTATGTGGTAATTATGCACATAGTTTTCAATGTGGGTTGGGTGTGTATATAAATCAAAAGTAAAATACAAGAATATATATAGTATTAATCACTCAAGACCAAAATATGGGTTCCTAGACAAAAAAAACCAACTCACAACACTATCACCATTATTTCCACCTCTAAATTCATTTATTAATATCTAAAACAGTAATTTCAGAAGTTTAAGATCCCTAATAATCTAATGTTTCATCACATTTCTTCCATGTTTAACACCCATTCATTTCATTATTTCTCAGAAACCAATTTAATCAAACAACCCATCTTTAAAATTTCTCATTGATAAATTTTCAACCCACTGAACAAACCAACCCATGCCATTTCAAACATTATTAAACATTCATTTAATCCATCACTACCTAGAAATCTAAAAGAATGAAACCATCTAACATAAGCAACCTGTCCTCACCAAAAATCTCAACATTCCACCACAAAAACGTGGCCAAACAACCAAATTTCACCCACACCACATTACAATCACACGTCATTATCCCACAAGCATGCCCACACATCAAAAAACATCAAAATTCTTTTAGAGATTTACAAATGGGATTTTATCACAATGCACTATATTTTAGGGATGTTATCACACAAATCATATTCACATGGCAACAAAATTATTATCCAAATATAAGTGGTTTGAAAATTTATATTTTTATGGTTACATCACAACACATATATCCAACACAAACAAATCCCACAAAGGCCAAAAAATTTAGCAGATCATTAGGTCCATATAATCCACAATATCACAGTAATATCAAAGCTGTAAAATCATGCGAAACAAACCTCTTTACCTTTAAATTTTAATTAAACCAATTATTTATATTTAATTATGAAAACACCAGTATAACCAATAGGTAAACAAAAAAAGCCTCCCACATGATACATAATAAAGTGAAATAAGGGAAATCATATCTCAAAGAAGCTTTGTTGACCCGCTGTGCACCGCAGGGTGAAGACGAATGCCCAAAAACCATAACCACACCATGAGGAACCACAAATAAATCTACACCACACCCAATGACCATCAAAACACAACCTAAAACACACCCTAAACCAAAAAAAATCACCATGGAGAATCCACAAGATAGAAACATAACAAAATGACAAATAAAAATAGGATAACTCACCATATATCAAAGATATGAATCCAAGAATCAATCCTCTTTGAAAGGAATCTCAAACGCTTGTGGAAGGCATTGACAGAACATATGAAATAAGAGCAAATCCACTATTCCTAGGATTGGAATAAAACCTGAGTGATTGAAACCTTCAAAACTGTACAACATCAGGGAATTACATGATGTCGTTCCCTTTCAAATGGTGTACTTTTAGGATTTTGTCAAAAAATGAATCACCGTTTTATTATTTAACCTTGACTAATTACACATTAGGAACTAGCCTTGTTTAAGCCATGAAACCAACATTCACATTCTGTAATACACTTACATGATGTGTATTTCCTCTAGTAGTTCTACTGAACCTCCATATTCTAACAAAAACTCCCAAAATCTCCCCCAAACACCTCCAACAACCAAAATTGGAAATGTAACGGACCATGGGGGAACATACCATTACATAATATACCTGTCAAAATATTATAACCCTCTATAATTTAAAACCAACCTGGAAGAAATGAGAGGAAGAATCTAAACAACCATCCCTTGTGTTGACACTCAAGGATATTATGACACCTGAAGCACCACAAAACCAAATGACCACAAGCATCTTGCATAACCCCAAACCCATGAAAACACAACTAAAAACCGCATCCTCATACAGAACCATTAGAAAAAAAATAGACCAAACCACCCCGAACATATGAATCAAGGAATTACATACCCCATTATAATATATTATCTTATCTAGGAATCCCTAACTCACTCGGATGGGTTTAATCGCATGACATTTAATGCATCTTGATTAGAAGTTAGGTCCTCCCATTTTCATATGTTGGGAATTTATTACACATCACACCACCCACACAACATCAAGGGAAAAATAATTATATCTCCTAAAAAAGGATCCAAATATCATATCACAAGGAAAACGGAAAGATGGGGTAAAACTCAAAACATATCTGGGTATTGGGCTTACATCTACATCTCATGCTCCTATGTACTCTCTTCTAAGCCACTATGACTCCATAGGACCTGAACCAAGGGAATGGTTCATCATCACAGAAACAAATCTCAAGGGTATTAGGTCTATAATGGATTCTCCTTAAAGGTTATGTCATCCTCAATATCCATCTCTCCCCAGTCAATGATCTGAGAGTTATCATGAAGATATCGATGGAGCTGAGAGACATGGAAGACATCCTGGACACGGTCCATTAGAGGAGGATATTCCAACCAGTATGCTCCCTCTACAACTCGATGCAACACCAGAAAGGGCCAAATAATCCAGGGATAATGATTACACCCTCTTCCAAACCTCATCTTCCCTTGATTATGTGAAACATTCAAAAAAAAATGGTCCACAACCTCAAACTCTAATGGCCTCCTTCTGTGATATAAATAATACTTCTACCGGTCTTGCACTACTTTCATCCTCACATGAAGAATCTAAAATTTCTCTATTGTTATTTGGACCAAATTTGGACCAAAAATGGATGTCTCCCAAATATCAGTCCAACATAATAGAGAATGAAATATTTATTCATACAAACCTACAAATGGGGGCATTCCAATGTATGAGTGATAACTATCATTAGAGTGAAACTCAAACAAGGTAATATTTTGTGCCCATGATCTTCTGAAGTCCAAGACACATGACCTCAATATATCCTCCGACATTTGGGTAGTACATTCCATATACCCATATTTCTGGGGGTGGAAAGTAATATTGAGGTGTAACTGAGTGCCAAAAGCATACTGCAATACCATCCAAAATTTTGAAGTAAAATGCGTGTCTGGATTTGAGATAATGGGCCATGGAGCTCCATGAAATTGTACCAAATCATCCACATGCCTCTTATCCAAGTAATTCACTATTCCTGACTCCTTGATAATTAAGAATTGGATAGATTTTGTCAACTAATCCATGATCACCTATATAGCATAACAACTGACTTGTGTTCTAGGTAAACCTATGACAAAATCCATCAATATGCCATCCCATTTCCACTCAAGAACATCCAATGGATGCTAAAAACCTCCCAGAACATTATTCTCTACCTTTACGTGATGGAAAACTAGATACAAAGCCATAAAAATTACCAATTTCTATTTTATTCTAAACCATGGAAAATGTTCCCTCAATCCATGGTACATTTTGGAAACGCTGGGGTGTACCTCCAAATTTGAGCTATGAAACACCAGAATAACTCCCTTGCACATTACCACTATAAAAAATATCCTTACTTGAAATAACATTTGGTTTTGACTATCCTCCGACCATCCCCCTCATTCATCACCATAGCCAACACGATCACACATCACCTCTACTTTTGAGTCTCTCTAATGAGACTCCTCCACCTACTGCATTATAGAAGACTATATCATCATCTGAAAAAAAAACATTATCTACCACTATCCACACATACATCTAAGTATATGGATTCCAAATCATCCATCACTATCCATGCATCCGCATATTCCCAAAAAACATCATTTTGTGACTTGATGCTCAAAGAATCAGCCAAATCATTCACATTTCCTAATGTGTGGAAGATTTCAAAATCATAGTCCAAAAGGAAATCCATCCACCTCATATTTTGTATATTTAGGTCATGTTTGGAAAAGATATACCTCAAACTCTTATGATATGTGAAGACCATAAAGTGCTCTCCAATGAGGTAACGTCTTCACAACTTCAGCGTAAACAAATTATCATCTAGCTCTAGATCATGGGAGGAATAGTTACATTCATATGGGAGTAACTACCTAGACCCCTAAGAGATCACCACCTTCAACATAATCCAGAAGAATCCTAGGATCAGGTGATACATGTCACAAAAAAACTCCAACAACACACCCTCCTTTGGAAGCTGAAGCCCGGGAGCACTGTCCAACTTCTCTTTCAAGAAACTGAATGTTACCTTTCATTATTCAGTCCACAAAAAAGATTTATCCTTCTTGGTAAAATATATAAATGGGGCTATAAATTTATATAAATCAAGAACAAATGTCTGATAATAGCCTGTGAGAACAAGAAATCTCTGAACATCTACCACATCCATGGGTTCTTCCCAAGAAACAACTACATCGATCTTCATTGGGTCAACAAAAAAACCCATCTAAGACACCATATGTACAAGAATATGGAGCTATCATGTGAAAAACTTCCACCTGGACAATTTTCCATAGAGCTAGTGGCACGAAAGAACCTCCAAGATAGTTCAGAGATTACTCAACATGCACCTCTTTGGAATATGAGTAGATCGAGATATCATTGATGATTAAGATGATGAACTAATTTAGGGACACATGAAACACGATATTCATGAGGCCAAATAACATAGATGGTGCCTTCATAACACCAAATTACATGACTAAAGACTTTAAGTTCCCATACTTGCATATGAAGGCAGTATTCTAGACATCACCCTCATTCACCCATAACTTGTGATATCTAGAATGCATGGAAATCTTATAAAACCAAATCACCCCTATTAGATGGTTGAAAATATCATCAATCCTCGAAAGTGGGTAATGGTTCTAAATTATCACTAGATTAAACCTCTGATAGTCTGCGGACAACCTTTGACTAACATCCACCTTCTTGGAGAACAACACTAGAGTTCCCCATGGTGACACACTCATCCAGATGCATCATTTCTCCTTCAGATCATAATTCTAAATCCTCAAATACCAAAACTCAAAGTTTTTCATCCGATAATGAGCCATCAAAATCAGAGAAGCATCAGGATGGAATTCTATAACAAACTCAGTGTCACGTTGAGGGGTAGTGTCACAGCCACCTCAGGGAAAACATCCATGAACTCCCCAATGATCCTCGGAACTTCTACCATCCTAGTGTCCACTAATTAAACTGATAACTCAACCATTAAAAAAATAATGTGATACATATAGAAACTACTCACTAGATAACTCCTCTCACCAATGAAAACCACGTGCAGGAAATCTATAAGGCCCCGGAATTAAGCATTACTTAATATTGAATTAAATGAATAATTCCCATTGAGTATATTTTCAGGTTTATAGTTTTAGAGAATTAGATCATAACTATTACATCTCAAAAGATTACAAAGTAGACACTTCTACTAAGTTTCCATAAAATAAAAACTCTTAAAAAGAAACATGTCTAGTTCCATGTTTTAGATAGCATGACTTTCCCTTGATCCCATCCTTGACCCTATTCCACATTAAGTCCTGTGAAAAAAATTTCAAAAAAACTTGGGTTGAGCATAAAAAGCTCAGTAAGGGATACACAAATAATGAAAACTGTTAGTTTTTCAAACAACAAGTAAACCATGTATACTTTATCAAAGTAATACCTTCACCTTTATGAAGTAGTAAAAACTCTTCACTAAATAAAAGATCATTACCTACCCTTTTGTAACCAAAATATTACCATAAAATCCATATAAATAACACATAACATATAAAGGTAACTTGGGACATAATCATACTTAAATGGAATAACCATACGGTCGACTTCCACACATATCACTTAATGGAATAGCCACACGGCTGACTTCCATACCCAATGAATTGGAGGTTATAACGTAACCACCCGTCCTGGTATTCAAGGCACCACCCGTCATATGGTTTATCACGTAACCACTCGTCAAATGTCCAAGTACCATTATAAAATCATAAGACATAAAACAAATATAATGGAAAGAAAACATTTCAACGCTTTGATCACAATATATCACATACATATATTGACATAACAAATCCATTATAAAAACCATTTTCAATACCAAAATACATAAAAGAGTATATGGTATTTATTTCATTTTAAAAACATTACGGCTTGTTGAGTAAGCCAAAGACCAAATAATACACGCGGCGGCGGAAAAGGTCGTTGTCACTGCGTACGTTAAAAGAAACATTCCTTTTTGTCGTTTATTAAAACGATTCATAGAAAAATATTCCTTTTGTATAAAAGTAAAATTCAAAGGGGTTTATACACTGTATAAAAGAAAGTTGTGTATAAAATGAAATATGCCTCAATGAAAGGAGATTGAGACGAAGTCCCTTACCTCAGGTCCGACTTGACTCGATCGTTCTTTAATGTCCTGAATAATAAACTTGAGTTAATTTCTACTTGCTTAAGAACCATTTTAAAGTTCATTATTACTTTTATATCACTTATTACCATGTTATAAACATTATGTAATAATTTAAGTTAATAATGTTTTTTTTATCGATATTTGGTTCTTATGTCGAAAGTGGACTTCTTACAATTACATGTTGTTTGTGTGGTCAAAGGTTCATTATATCCATAATGATATTCATGATTTGGATAGAATATATATCATATATATCCATCATATACATGTATTTATAATATTACATAATCATTTAGAGATAAGAAATGAAATGCACCATTCATAGTGACGGTAAGCCGTATGTACGCATGAACGCTAGTTTCATTTCTATGTCATATTAATGGAATTAAAACTAAAATTGAGGTATTTATATTTTAATTCCAGAATTATATTCATCATTTATATGTAACATACATCATATATATCCATTATATATATGTACTTATAATAGTACATTACATTTGGGGATAAGAAATGAAATGCACCGTTCATGGAGACAGTAAGTCGTACGTACGCATGAATGCTACTTTCATTTCTATCTCATACTTTAATGGAATGAAATAATAATGATATAAAGGTATATTATAATTCCAGTATAACATCATATATAATAACTTTAAATCCATCCTTTATACGTCCCACATATGGCATTAACGAATCAAATCACTTTGAGGGGGCGGTAGTCCGCACTTCCTAAAATGAAGATATCGCGTATACCCATAATGGAAGTCATAAAGGTATGAAATAAATGAAAAATACAGAAGCTTAAGGAAAACATAAACATATATCATATATAAATATAGTGACATCTTAATGGACACCTTTTAAGGTGTCATATGAGTGTTGAACAATCATCATTTCGTGAGGCAGAAATTCGTCATCCACAGAAACAGTATGTTCATTAACAATTAGATGAAGGTGTGTGTAAGTGTAGATCTAATAATTCTTAGAACAACATACTAGTATATTAGGGATACTGGTGTTGTTTCAAAAGAAACTAATAAAAAGAGTTTAGGGGGTTGGAGAAGAAAAATAAAACATAAGAACACAAGAGAAGACACTACCTTTAAAACGGGTAACTCTTTTTGATTTGAGCTCAAAGGCTTCCTTGGGAATACTTCTGCCCAAAGTGAGGCTTCTAGGAGCAATATAGGGATGTTTAGAGACAAAAAGTGAAGATCTTGGCCGAACCAAAGGCTTGAGAGGTGTGGGTAAGGAGGTAGAGGTGGGGGGCTTTTATAAGAGGAGAGGAGGGGAACTCTTGGAAAGTTAAGAAAAGATACTTTATTATAAAATGATTTTCAGATAAAAAGGGTCCCAATATTATATATTTAGAGGATAATGTGATAAGGGTTCTAAATCCACCCATACAATAGGTTTTTGACAAGTGTAGGTCTTAGATTTTACATTATATTTTCATTTTATTTAAATCGTTAAATAATGAGGTAATTGTTGCATCATCATAGTGTCATAAATAATTTAATTTATTTAATGTCTAAAAATTATAAAAAAAATATCATGATGTAGTAAATATTTATAGATTTATAATTAATATTTATAGTCAAAAATATGACTTGTATAACCCCACTTAAAAATTGTTTTAGTAAAACAACTCATGTTTGTGACATTTTTACATTAACATTAAATACAAAGATATTAATGTCATTTTCCTTCAAAAGTGGATCCATGGGGTCCCCAAGTTGACCCATGGATTTTCATGGTCTTCCATGAAACATCTAATAAGGGTAGGACATGTTTCAAGTTCATTTCATATTATTAAAACGTTATTTTTACCTTAAACTACACTAATTACCTCTAATCGCGATTAAAAACTTAAAAGTTACTATTCACCAAAAAAATATTTTAATCCCATTGAACCACATTTTAATTCTTAATTACAACCATTTATATAGGATTTTTGAAATTCAAAACACAGAGGTGTTAAAATATCATTTAAACGAAAAATCAGTTTTTTTAAGTATCACTTAGTGGTTTCACTATTAATCAAAAATGGAAGTTTTTCAGAAAAATACCAAAACTTCACCCTAAGCTATATTTGATATTTAGAATTCAAAATTGATGTATATTTTACAAAATTAAAAAAATATAATTTTCATTAATTAATTTAATAATTAATTCCCGCTGTCAGAGCAAATAGAGTGTTTTTATGAAACAATAAGTATCAAAAGATTGACACTAGTTTAAGTCCAATTTCAAAGTGAAATTGATTCCAACAACCACAATTCGATTAAATGGTAAAAATATATTCTAATTAAACTCTAAAACCAATTCAAAAGATAATCTAATCATATAAATAAATTATATTAAAAAGAGATTTTGAATTAAAATACAACATTTGTCACTATTCATTAAAAAAATGAACTTTAGCAGAAAAATACCAAAAATTTACACAAAGTAAATTTTGATGTCTCGATTCTAAAGAAGAGTTTTATTTGATCCAATAGAATGTATAAAAGTGACCAAAACTATATTTAATGACGGTTCGCCATCCAAAGGCGATAAGTGAACCTTTAGTGAAAATTAGGGTATATATGCCTAAAATTGAATTCTTTCCGTATTTTAAGCCTTTATATTTTATTGGATAAATGTAAAAACATTTAAAAAACATATATAATCATATTTTAGTTATTTGTATCCATTCCCACCAATACAACGGCTATGTGTTAACTACCATTTAAAATAATATTATTTTATTACTAGTGTGCAACGTAAGATTTCAATGAAACTCTTTGTTGCGTATCTGGTACGCTATAGAAAATAGAAACCCCTTTAAAGTAAAATTAATATTTAATTTGTAAATATTAATAAATATGAAAATGATTTATTCTTTATTTACCTTGGATGTTACATCCTTCCCCCCTTTTGGGAATTGCGTCCTCACAATTTTATTCACTTATCAAAATAAGTGGGGGTATTTATCCCTTATAGCATTTTCAGATTCCCACGTTGCCTCTTCAACTATATGGTTTTTTCACAAAACCTTTACCTGGTAAATTAACTTATTTTGCAACACCTACACTCTTCGGTCAAGAATCTGGACTGGTTGTTCTTCATAAGAGATATTCTCTTCCAACTGAACTACCTCTGGGCTCAAAACATGAGATGAATCTGGGATATACTTTCTCAACATCAAAACATGAAAAACATTGTGTACCGAAGATAAACTCGGAGGTAAAGCCACTCGTTAAGCAACTGATCCAACTTTCTCCAGAATTTCATATGGTCCAATGAACCTTGGACTCAGCTTTCCTTTCTTACCAAATCGCATCACACTTTTCCATGGTGAAACTTTGAGAAAAACATGATCACCTACCTCGAAAGATAGATCCTTCCTCCGGTTATCCGCATAACTTTTCTGTCTGCTCTGAGCTGTTCTCATGTGTTTCTGAATCAGCTGAACCTTTTCTGCCATCTCTTCTACCAATTCTGGTCCCATCAACTTCCTTTCACCTACTTCATCCCAAAAAGCTGGAGTTAGACACCGCTTCCCATATAATGCCTCAAACGGTGTCATATGTATACTAGAATGAAAACTGTTATTATATGAAAACTCAACCAAAGAAAGACGTTGGTCCCAACTTCCCTGATAATCCCTAGAACAAGATCGTAGCATATCCTCCAAGGTCTGAATTATTCGTTCTGACTGCCCATCTGATTGCGGATGAAAAGCTGTACTAAAATTTAATTTAGTACCCAACGAATTCTGAAGGCCTTTCTAAAAGTTAGAAGTAAACCTCGAGATGTCCTTGGTAATCCCAAAACAAAGTCCATGGATATATTTTCTCATTTCCACTCTGGCACTGGTAATGGATGAAGCATCCATTTCGTTAAATGTCGCTCTGCTTTAACCTGCTGTCAAGTCAAACACTTCACAGTAAAATCAGCAATATCTCTTTTCATTCCATCCCACCAGTAATACTCCCGCAGATCTCTGTACATCTTAGTACTGCCAGGATGAATAGAAAACGTGGAACTATGATCCTCACATAACAACTCATTCTTCAACTGTGAATCACCAGGCACGCATAATCTCTTCCCAAACCTCAAAACACAATCATTATCAATATTGAATTCAGGTAACTTACCCTTCTGAAATATCTCTACCTTTTTATGCAACTCACTATCTTCCTTATGTGCTTGCTTAATTATTTCTGATAGGGATGATCTCACTGATACCTGAAACAAAATAGGAGAACTTCTTGCACCAACAACTTCTATGCCAAAGTTCATTAAATCAAAAACCAAAGGATCTCATTCCAAACGTAGCATGGTTAATGAAGCATAACTTTTTCGAATCAAAGCATTAGCCACTTTATTTTCTTTTATCGAATGGTAATTAATTTTACAATCATAATCCTTGATTAATTCCAGCCATCTCCTCTATCTCATGTTCAATTCTTTCTGAGTGAATATATAATTTAAACTTTTGTGATCAATATATATTTCACACTTTACTCCATACAAATGATGCCTCCAAATTTTTAGAGCAAAAACAATAGCAGCTAATTCCAAATCATGTGTAGGGTAATTTACCTCATGAGTTTTCAACTGACGTGAAGCATATTCAATTACCTGATCATTCTGAATTAATACTCAACCAAGTCCTTTCATTGAAGCATCACTGTCGATAACAAACTCACCATTCCTCAAAGGAAGTGCCAAAACTAGAACCTTCACCAATCTTCTTCTCAACTCCTGAAAACAATCATCACATTCTTTTGTCCAGATAAACTTAACACCCTTCTGAGTTATCTTAGTCATTGGACTAGATAACCGTGAAAATTTTTCAAAAAACCTTCTGTAGTAACCTGCCAAACCAAGAAAACTAGAGATCTCGGCTATATTTGTGGGTCTTGGCCATTCTTCAACAACTTTGGTTTTAGCAGGATCAACAGTTATGCCATTTTTTTGAAACAATGTGACCAAGGAAAGAAGTTTCTTGTAACCAAAACTCACACTTACTGAATTTTCCATACAGTTTATTTTCTTTTAAGGTTTGAAAGATAACCATTAAATGACTTTCATGATCCTTTTTACTTTTAGAAAACACCAAAATATCATCAATAAACACAACCAAAAACTTATCACCTGAGTCAACTGAGCCATCACTACAGCAAACTCTTCAATTCTGATTCTGACCATCTCAAGTTGCTGATTTAGAAGGTCATTTCCCTCTGTATGACTTCCTAACATAGCTGACATGTTTCCTCTGTGTAAACCCATTCTTAACATATAAATATCTTAGGCAAAGCAACATGGTAATATTCAAATGCTATATCATTTCAATTTGACCATAAAAAAATATATTTTTGGATAATCATTTAATAGAATTCTAACTCCTAAAGTTATCCAAACCAACCTCTAATACCAACTATAAGGCCCCAGCCTTAAACATTACTTAATATTGAATAAAATGAATAATTCCCATTGAGGATCTTTTCAGGTTTAGAGTTTTAGAGAATTTGATCATAACTATTACATCTCAAAAGATTACAAAGTATACACTTCTACTAAGTTTCCATAAAATAAAAACTCTTAAAAAGAAACATGACTAGTTCCATTTTTTAGATAGCATGAATTTCCCTTGATCCCATCCTTGACCCTATTCCACATTAAGTCCTGTGAAAAACATTTCAAAAAAACTTGGGGTGAGCATAAAAAGCTCAGTAAGGGATACACAAAGAATGAAAACTGTTTGTTTTTCAAACAACAAGTATACCATGTATACTTTATCAAAGTAATACCTTCAACTTTATAAAGTAGTAAAAACTCTTCACTGAATAAAAGATCATTACTTACCCTTTTGTAACCAAAATATTACCATAAAAACCATATAAAGAACACATAACATATAAAGGTAACTTGGGACATAAACATACTTAAATGGAATAACCATACGGTCTACTTCCACACATATCACTTAATGGAATAGCCATACGGCCGACTTCCATACCCAATGCATTGGAGGTTATAACGTAACCACCCGTCCTGGTATTCATGAAACCACCTGTCATATGGTTTATCACATAACCAACCGTCAAATGTCCAAATACCATTATAAAATCATAAGACATAAAACAAATATGATGGAAAGAAAACATTTCAACACTTTGATCGCAATATATCACATACATATATTGACATAACAAATCCATTATAAAAACAATTTTCAATACCAAAATACATAAAATATTATATGGTATTTATTTCATTTTAAAAACATTACGGCTTGTTGAGGAAGCCAAAGACCAAATAATACTCGTGGCGGCAGAAAATGTCGTTGTCACCGCGTACGTTAAAAGAAACATTCCTTTTTGTCGTTTAGTAAAATGCTTCATAGAAAAAGATTCCTTTTTTATAAAAGAAAAAAGTCAAAGGGGTTTATACAGTGTATAAAATAAAGTTGTGTATAAAACGAAATATGCCTCAATGAAAGGAGATTGAGACGAAGTCCCTTACCTCGGGTCCAACTTGACTCGATCGTTCTTTAACGTCCTGAATAATAAACTTGAGTTAATTTCTAATTGCTTAAGAACCTTTTTAAAGTTCATTATTACTTTTATATCACTTATTAACATGTTATAAACATTATGTAATCATTTAAGTTAATAATGTTTGTTTTTTCGATATTTGGTTCTTATGTTGAAAGTGGACTTCTTACAATTACATGTTGTTTGTGTGGTCAAAGGTTCATTATATCCATAATTATATTCATGATTTGGATATCATATATATCATATATATCCATCATATACATGTATTTATAATATTACATAATCATTTAGAGGTAAGAAATGAAATGCACCGTTTATGGAGACGGTAATCCGTACGTACGCATGAACGCTACTTTCATTTCTATGTCATATTAATGGAATTAAAACTAAATGAGAGGTATTTATATTTTAATTCCAGAATCATATTCATAATTTATATGTAACATACATCATATATATCCATTATATATATGTACTTATAATAGTACATTACATTTGGGGATATGAAATGAAATGCATCGTTCATGGAGACGGTAAGCCGTATGTATGCATGAGCGCTACTTTCATTTCTATCTCATAATTTAATGGAATTAAATAATAATTATATAAAGGTATATTATAATTCCAGTATAACATCATATATAATAACTTTAAATCCATCCTTTATACGTTCCACATATGGCATTAACGAATCAAATCACATTGAGGGGGCGGTAGTCCGCACTTCCTAAAATGAAGATATCGCGTATACCCATAATGGAAGTCATAAAGGTATTACATAAATGAAAAATACATAATCTTAAGGAAAACATAAACATATATCATATATAAATATAGTTACATCTTAATGGCCACCTTTGACGGTGTTATATGAGTGTTGAACAATCATCGTTTCGTGAGGCAGAAATTCGCCATCCACAGAAACAGTATGTTCTTTAACCATTAGATGAAGGTGTGTGTAAGTGTAGCTCGAATAATTATTATAACAACATCCTAGTATATTGAGGATACTGGTTTTGTTACAAAATAAATGAATAAAAAGAGTTTAGGGGGATGGAGAAGCAAAATAAAACATAAGACCACAAGAGAAGACACTACCTTTAAAACGGGTAACTCTTTTTGATTTGAGCTCAAAGGCTTCCTTGGAAAGACTTATGCCCAAAGTGAGGCTTCTAGGAGTAAGAGAGGGATTTTTAAATACAAAACTAGCAGAGATTTTCCGAACCAAAGGCTTGAGAGGTGGGGGTAAGGAGGTATAGGTGGGGGCCTTTTATAAGAGGAGAGGAGGGGCACTCTTGGAAAGTTAAGAAATGATACTTTATTATAAAATGATTTTCGGATAAAAAGGGTCCCACAATTATATATTTAGAGTATAATGTGATAAGGGTTCTAAATACACCCATAAAATAGGTTTTTGACAAGTGTAGGTATTATATTTTACATTATCTTTTCATTTTATTAAAATCGTTAAATAATGAGGTAATCGCTGCATCATCATAGTGTCATATATAATTTAATTTATTTAATGTCTAAAAATTATAAAAAAAATATCATGATGTAGGAAATATTTTTATATTTCTAATGAATATTTATAGTCAAAAATATGACTTTTATCACCCCACTTAAAAATTGTTTTAGTAAAACAACTCATGTTTGTGACATTTTTACTTTAACATTAAAAAAAAGATATTAATGTCATTTTCCTTCCAAAGTGGCTCCATGGGGTCCCCAAGTTGGCCCGTGGATTTTCTTGGTCGGCCATGACACATCCAATAAGGGTAGGACATGTGTAAAGTTCATTTCATATTATTAAAATTTTATTTTACCTTAAACTACATTAATTACCTCTAATCACGATTAAAAACTTAAAAGTTACTATTCACCAAAAAATTATTTTAATCTCATTGAACCACATTTTACTTCTTAATGACAACCATGTATGTCGTATTTTTTAAATTCAAAACACAGAGGTGGTAAAATTTCATTTAAATGAAAAATCAGTTTTTTTAAGTACCACTTAGTGGTTTCACTATTCATCAAAAATGGAAGTTTTTCAGAAAAATACCAAAACTTCACCCTAAGATATATTTGATATTCTGAATTCAAAATTGATTTCTATATTAAAAAATTCAAAACATATAAGTTGCATTAATTAATTTAATAATTAATTCCCGCTGTCAGAGAAAATAGCGTGTTTTTATGAAACAATAAGTATCAAAAGATTGACACTAGTTTAAGTCCAATTTCAAAGTGAAATTAATTACAATGACCAATATTGGATTAAATGGTAAAAATATATTCTATTTCAACTCTAAAACCAATTCAAAATTTAATCTAATCATATAAATAAATTATATTAGAAAGAGGTTTTGAATTAAAATACAAAATTTTTCACTATTCATTAAAAAAATGAACTTTATCGGAAAAATACCAAAAATTTACACAAAGTAAATTTTGATGTCCCGATTCTAAAGAAGAGTTTTATTTGGTCCAATAGAATGTATAAAAGTGACCAAAACTATATTTAATGAATGGTTCGCCATCAAAAGCCGATAAGTGAACCTTTAGTGAAAATTAGGGTATATATGCCTAAAATTGAATTCTTTCCGTATTTTAAGCCTTTATCTTTTACTGGATAAATGTAAAAACATTTAAAAAACATATATAATCATATTTTAGTTATTTCTATCCATTCCCGCCAATACAACGACTATGTGTTAACTACCATTTAAAATAATATTATTTTATTACTAGTGTGCAACGTAAGATTTCAATGAACCTCTTTGTTGCGTATCAGGTACGCTATCGAACATAGCAACCCCTTTAAAGTAAAATTAATATTTAATTCGTAAATATTAATAAATATGAAAATTATTTATTATTTATTTACCTTGGATGTTACACAATCCACACCCTAAAACACAATTCTCCTCTAAAATCGCTTGATAAAAACATACACAGAATACCACCATTCAATTCCAAGGATGACATTGTATGGTTACATTTGAATCAATAAAACATCCCCATGGGACTAATTCATCACCATCCTAATTAAACACCCCTGGAACACATCAAACAAGTTGGTCTATCCTCTTATTGGAATAATAAAAACCAAGGGTATGAGAAGCCTCTCTAGGAAGAGTCCCAAATAGAGAATTATAGAGGGTGAAAAAGGAGTGAAAATTTCTTAAAGGATGGGGTTTCTAATCAAGACACCTCTCTTGGGACTCCTCCTTTGAAAAAATATTTGAGGCAAATCATTGAATGTCCTTGAACATGATCCCATGATCCCAGACATACATACTACCCTACTGAATGGAGGGTATCACCTACCTCTTCTCAACCTTCATTATTGATGGAAGGAACTCTACCTAAAACACTTTTTAGAGGTAAACCCAGTAAATATATGTCTCCTTACTCTTAGTAAGATACAAATTCCACCATTGGTGTGCAGATCCTCATGTCTGAAAAACCACTAAAGGAACCTTGTAGTATATTGGGGCTTGGATCAATCCTAAAATTCTCTCCATATCCACTAGAAAACTCTTGGTTTCTGTATCAGAAATGATACCCTCATATTTTTAAAAACCCTTCTGCTAAAAATATCACAACGTCCTCTTCCACTGATCATCATCCTCAGATATATTGACCCTCCTTTGATCAACCAGGTCAGCCTATTGAACCTCAACTGCATGAGCCACATGCAAACGATGATCAGGTGGAATAGCTAAAATAGAAACAAGTATTTATTAATCCCAATAGTAATGATTTTTATTATGATATATTTTAATTAACTGTAATCCATTTAATTCTTTTTTTTTATTTTGAATTTCCCCAAACAACCCAATTTAAAAAATAACACAAGTCATCAGGATGCATGTACCTCTCCTAGGTCACTACCGTACAAGTAGTCTCATCTCACTTGGTCACTAACTAAGATCAGAGTCCATGAACTATATCATATGGGGGGCCTAAAATCCCATATCCTAACTAGTCTCCCTAGCCTAGGTCACACACCAAGGTCAATTAGAACTATTTCCTTACCAACCCATGTATTCCTCATTGTTCCAAACTCTAAAATCCACCATATATCTCAACCATCATCTTTGATACCACTCTATCGTGATCCCCTCCCTCCAAGGTTACCCCTCTTGGGATGGAAATAAAGGAAGGGATATAGTTACCCCCCCCTGATTTCTTCCTCTAGTAGGCCTCGGGTTGGAGGCCAGAACCAAGGGTGTACAAATATCACAATATGGGAGGCATTATCCATTATAAGGAAACAAGTTCGGGAGATAGGATGTATCAACAAAAACCAAATACATGACATATATAAAATAAAAACCAAAAACCATCCTATAATTCATGTGTAAAGTGAACTGATACAAATTTTAGTATCCAAATTAAGTACTCAAAAAAAACTAGAGGAGAAACACAACAACTATCCAAGGGTTTGAGCTAGTAACATCCATCACATTCTATGTAATCCTCCTGGAAACCTAGAAAAGAAAAATTATATATGTAGGGTGAGGATATAGGTATAATCAGTAGGAAAACCAAATTATCTCTTCCATAAGTGGATGGATCATACTAATGCACCCATGAGAAAATAGTAGAACCAAACAACACCTAACACGTAGAATAACTGTAACGACTCAAAGTTTTTCAATGAAAATTTCCATTCTTATAAATATGTCATAAAATCACATGAAAACACAACATAATGAACTACTAAGTTCTAAGTTTCCTCTAAACAAAGTTTGTCACTTCTGTATTGGTAATTTTGAAAATATGACATACTCGGTTGTGTTTAAGATGATTTTTAAAGTCTAATAAATCAAAAATAATTTTTTGTGAATAGTAACCTACCCTTTTGAATAGTAACATACCCTTATAAATAGTAATATGACCCTTATGAATAGTAAATCATCCAAAATAAGAGTAACCTTAACCATGATTAATTAAATAAAATTTAGACATCTTAGAAAGTGACAATTTGACCTTAGTAAACGTTTTGGTATTTTATAAGTCATAAATAATTAATTATAATTAATTAATTAATTTAAAAGAAAATTTATTTTCTTAAAATGTGTTATTTAATTATAAAATCAATTTCTTATAGTTTTTAGATAATTTTATAAGACCCTACGTATTTTTTGAAAGCACTATACAATCAGTTTTAATTTTAAAAACTGTTTTTAAGTAAATTATGATTTTAATTAAATATTAAATTAATAATATTTAGAAAATTATTTTTGGAAAAATGGAATTAATTTTTTGATTCTACACGTTGAAAAATTGTTGGGGTAAATTTTTGGGATTTTTCTGAAATACTTGAATTTTTTATGAATAGTGAAATACTGTAATTTACAAAAATAAGCTAAATAAGCTAATTATAGAGTCATGTGTGATTTTATACTGATTTAATCCCACTTGGTTTTGTATAACATGATAAAATTACCATTCTTTGTCATTCAAGACTCACTATTCCTTGTCTTGGGGGAAATTAATAAACTAATGAATTTTATATTAAGGAATCCCCTCTCCCCTCCACTATAAAAAACCACCCTTCACACCCTCATTTAATCACACCTCCCAAGCTACAAGACTTATCTAAACTCTTCCCAAACATCCTACCTTGCCCCTATCCCACGTTCAAGAGCTTCTGGTCCCATAAAAAGACCAAGCTTATCTTCTTTAAGGAGGATCTCAAGAGGAAGATTTAAGAGGTAATCTCTCTCCCTCTTCTCCTTTAATTTTCCTTTCAAGTTCAAGTTCATTTCTTGATCTCTCCCCATATATCTTCATAAAAATGGCATTTTAACTCCACAATTATACATTTACTAGAATTATATGATGAAAATGGTATATTATATCATCCAACCCCCTTTACCTCTTCCTTTTATTTTATTAAAGAGAATGTTGTTCGTGAGGTGTTAATTTATCACCTTCAAGAATGACAAGTTTTCTTCTTCCATTTATACCTTCATATCTGGTCATGAAACCATTTTTTATGGTTTAACCAGAATATTTTATATGTATTATCCCCTATTTAAAGTTCTAGAACTAACTTATGACCATATTTCTAGTGATAAAATAAAACATGTTCATTATGATCGAAAAATCGCTCAAATTAACCCAAACAATCATCATCTAATTATTATCTAATGATTAATCCACATGGATATAATATGATTCATTATAATATCATTAAATATCCTTTATTATCATTAATAACATTTAATATCAGTTCTGGATGTTTTCCCATGTTCTACCCAAATTTAAATTTATGAATACAAGTGAACCACTCAAGAAAACCATAAAAGCAAACATTCCCGAATAATGTTTTTAAACTCTATAACTCATAAAAAGGAACATAAAATCACTTAATGAAACCATAATGAACCATATTAAATTAAAAAAGGTTTTTTATTTATAATTAATGAATAAAATGTCATTATACAGGACATTAAAGAGAAAGAAGCATTCAGATACAAGGTAAGGGGAAATTCACGAACCCAACTTTCATCATTAGGGTTCTCCCTCTTTCACTCCATTTTTTGTGATATGGTTACTCCTTAAAGATCATTTATTCATCATTGTATTTCCTTTTATGGGATATACATGTTTGTCACTGTTTTTTAAGTCAAAAAAATGTTTTCCAAAAGAACTCTTCTTTTAAGAACACGCCTTTTACTTCTCACTCAAAGTGGATGGTTCTTTTAACATGTATGTTATTCCTTATTTCTTTTGGGAACCCAAAGTTTATGAATTTGTTCTTATGAGATGAAACCCATTCCTTTCCATGGGTTATTTAGGTACATTTTTGATATGTTTTCTATGTGTCAATCATGATAATGATAATGTTATGATGTGATGGGTGCGCCCGGAATTATATAGCGCAATATGAATGTTTCAATGTGATGGCTGCACCCAGAATTATATAGCACTCCAATTCATTGGGTAAAGTTATGAATCCCATGAGTAAATGTGAAATGATGTGTGAACAAGATTATATCTTGTTTCACAAGTATGTGTGGTATTTAACCACTAAGACATGATGTTTCATTTTTTATGCATTACCACATTTTGAGTCTTATATTTATGATTCCTCTCATGTTCATGATCTTTTTACCATGTTATGATTATGCTCATACCATGCTATATTGTTCTTATTTATCCTCTTACTGGGCTTCTATCTCACCCCTTTTGATGTATATCCTCATTTGGCTACATTTACTAAGGAGAGGACAAGTGCAAATAAGAATCTAGAGAAAAAGAAATTAAATAAATGTTTATGCTTGATGTTGTAATTGTTATGTATAGTCTTAGTTTGCCCAAGACACTAACCCTTTGGATCCTCTAAATTTAATACTATTATTTTTTTTATCTTTAAAATTATGTAATAGTAATGTAAGAAAAGGTAGGGTTGCTATAGTTGGTATCAGAGGAATGGTTTAGTTAATTTGGGAACTAGGATTAGTGAACCATAGAGAAAAACTATAGCATGAGACTAAGTAAAAATATGTACAAAAGAGTATTTAAATAGGGATCCCATATGTTATGTTTTTGGTATAAATTTTTTAAATGAATAAGTTATTCATGACTTTTTTACTTATGTTTTGTTCTAACCTTTTCTATTTTAGAAAATGGTGGGAACTAGGAGAAATCAGGCCAACAACTCTTACAAGGGACAACAGAACGATTGCCCGAACGACATCCCCAATGATTTGGGAGGTGGAGTTCAGAACTTCATGGTGATTCTTACCCAATTATCTTAGGTTATGAACAATAACCATAATAATGGATAACATCCTCCTTCACCAAAGTGGGAGCAACTGGCTATCAAATGTTTTATGTGGCAACGACCACCGACGTTTAGCGGATCTTCTGATCCACTAGTTGCAGAACAGTGGGTCAACTCCATGGAGAAGATCTTTTCTATTCTTCACTATTCTGATATGGAGAAGGTGACTCTAGTCATTTATCGTCTAGATGGAGAAGTCGATCAATGGTGGGCTTTGATTAAAAACACCAAGCCAAGGGAGGAAATTGAAGAGATGGAATGGGAAGACTTTAAGACAATGTTTCTTAATAAGTTTTTCCCACGAACTCTTCACACGATGATGGAGAGAAAATTCATAGAGCTCAAGAAAAAAGAAGGATAATATATCACAATCTATGAAGCGAATTTCACAAGGATTTCAAGGTACTCTTCAGGTTTTGTTATCAACAATGATAGAAAAATTGATAGATTCTTTAGTGGATTAAAACCACACCTTCGAAAGGCTCTTGCAATTAGAGACTTTGGGATTTATGAAGAAGTTGTTCGATGTGACCTCAAAGTGGATATGGAGTTTTGAGAATGGTCCCATGACTAAGGGGATAAGAAATGAAAGATGGAGTTTCAAGATGGATGATCTAATGACAAAAGTGGGAAGAAAAATCAACGACCCACATGCCAAAAATGTGGAAAGTTGCACCATGGTAACTACCTCAAAGGGATGGGGAAATGCTTCAAGTGTGGGAAAGAAGGAAACCATGCTTAAAAGTGTCGAAAAGACATGAAAAATAAGAATAATGTAGTCGATGAAAGGAGAGAACCACTCATGGTTCAATGCTACAACTATAGGGAGCAAGGGCACTATTAAAACCAGTGCACTAAACCTCAAGTTCTCGAGGGTAATCAGCATCAGCAGCCACCAAATCCAAAGGTACAAGGGAAGGCTTATGCCATCACTACTGCAAAGGTGGATCATGATAATGAAGTCGTACAAGGTACACTTCCTATTCACTCAATAATGGAAAAAAAGACTTATTTGATTATAGTTCTACGCTTTCCTTTATATCTTGTAAGCTTTCTAGAACTATAGAATCAAATCCCCAAATCCTTGAAGTAGATATATTTGTAAAAATACCAAGTGGTGCAATCATTTCAACCCAAGTGTTTAACTCCTCTCTTATCGGAATATGTGGGAAGATTCTTCCAGTGAATCTTGTAATACTTCCTTTGGTGGAATTCGATTCTATAATGGGATTGGATTGGCTCTCTTTATATAGAACACATATCAACTATCCAGAAAAGGAAATATCTTTTCGTATTATGAACCATCCCATGCTCCTCTACAATTTCAAGGAAGATCATGAATCTCCTTTGAAAAATCCTTCAATGGTGTGGGTGTTGATTCTCTATGAAGAAGCATACCTCGCCCAAATGGTTGAGTCGAAGGAAAGTGTCAACCTTGAGGAAATGCCCATCATAAGGGAATATAGTGATGTATTTCCCAAATAGTTACCTGGAATTCCCCCGGATCGTGAGGTAGAGTTCTCAATTGAACTCATTCCTTGATCTACTCCTATCTCGAAGTGTCCCTATAGGATGGTGCATATCGAACTGGAGGAGTTAAAGAAGAAGCTGCAAGAGCATCTGGACAAAGGGTTCATACGCCCTAGTGCATCACCTTGGGGTGCACCAGTGCTCTTTGTGAAGAAGAAGGATGGAACAATGCGTCTATGTATCGATTATCTGGAACTCAAAAAGATCACCATAAACAAAAAGTATCATCTCCCAAGGATTGATGACTTGTTTGACCAGTTAAGAGGAGATCAATACTACTCGAGGGTGGATCTTCGTTCTGGATATCATCAGGTAAAGGTGAAGAAGGAATATATTCAGAAGAATGACTTTCGTACAAGGTATGGGCACTATGAGTTTTTGTTGATTCTTTTTAGACTTACTAATGCCCCTGAAATCTTCATGGATTTGATGAATAGAGTCTTTAGACTTTACCTCGACAAATTTGTGGTAGTGTTTATTGATGATATTATCATCTACTCCAAGAGAAAGGGGGAACATGAAGAACATCTAAGACTTGTGTTGGCGACTTTGAGAAAGGAGAATTTGTATGCCAAGTTCAGCAAGTGTGACTTTTGGTTGAAACAAGTCACATTCTTGGGACATGTGATCACAAGTGAGGGAATTTCTGTGGATCCATAAAAAAAAGGTGATTGAGGAATGGACCAGGCCCTCTAGTGTCACCTAAATCTATAGTTTTCTTGGATTAGATGAGTACTACTGACATTTTGTTAAAAACTTCTGACAATTGGCAATCCCGCTAACTAAGTTAACAAGGAAAGGGGTAACGTATGTTTGGACGGAAGAATGTGAGGGAAGCTTCAAGGAGTTAAAGAGAAGGCTGATCACTGCACCTGTGCTCACACTACCAAAAAGGGGAGAAATTTTTTTGATATACATTGATGCTTCAAAGAAAGGCTTGAATTGTGTACTCATGAAAAATGATAATGTGATAACCTATGTCTCATGATAGTTGAAGATCCATGAGCAGAACTACCCGACGCATGATCTAGAGCTGGCAGCTGTGGTTTTTCCCTTGAAAATATAGTGGCACTACCTTTATGGCGAGAAGTGTGACATATACACTAACCACAAGAGCCTAAAGTATATATTCACACAAAAGGAGCTCAAAATGTGCCAAAGGAGATGGTTAGATCTAATCAAGGATTACGATTTCTCTATTCACTATCATCCTGGAAAGGTGAACAAGGTAACTGATTCTCTAATCAGAAAAGAACATGCTACTCTATCCCTACTGCAGATTGAGAAAGACCCTATCTTCTTGGATATACAAAGAATGGATTTGGAAATCATAAGGGCATGGGATACATCCTACCTTGCCCACATGATTGGGAAACCATCCATCTAGAAGAAGATTAGGGAAGCACAAAGAGAAGATGTGGAGATACAAAAGAGGGTGAATGCAGTAAAGGAAGGCAAGCTGCAGAAGTTCCCTATTGATGATGATGGTGTGATTCAGTTTGGAATGCGGATTTGTGTACCTTCATCACCCGGGATAAAGAAGGATCTATTGGACAATGCACATAGCTCAAAATTCTCTATCCATACTGGGAGTACCAAGATGTACCGTGATCTCTGAGAACACTTCAAGTGGGATAACATGAAGAAAAAGATTGTGGAATATATATCAAGGTGCTTGGTATGTCAGTAAGTTAAAACTTAGTGACAAAAGTCCAAAGGTATGATGCAGCCATTGCCTATACCCATGTGGAAATGGGAAAATGTTACTATGGACTTTGTCATGGGTCTCCCGAAGACGTCGAAGGGAAATAATGCAATATGGGTTTTGGTTGACTGAATCCCCAAGACTTCCCATTTTATCACTATTCAGGAAGATATATCGCTTGAACAACATTCAAATATATATGTGAAGGAATTGGGGAGACTGGACAGTGTTCCACTCTCAATTGTCTCTGACCATGATCCAAGGTTCACATCTAAATTGTGGAGGATCCATCAACATGCTTTGAGTACTGAATTAAATTCCAGCACGGCCTATCACCCCCAAACTGATAGCCAGTCTGAAAGGAATTTTCAGACGCTTGAAGATATGCTAAGAGCCTGCTCTCTTGAATTCAAAGGTGGATGGGATCATCATCTCCCATTGGTTGAGTTCTCATACAACAATAGCTTCCACTCGATTATTCAGATGGATCCATATGAAGCTCTGTATGGAAATTGATGTAGAACTCCAACCTATTGGGATGAAGTTGGAGAAGGAAAGCTACTTGGACCTGATCTTGTTCAAGATATGACAGAGAAGGTTCAAGTCATCCAGAAACACATCAAAGCTACTCAAAGTTGGCAAAAGAGTTATGCTGACAACCGTCGAAGGTACATGTAGTTCGACATTGGAGATAAATTCTTCCTTCGAATATCTCCATGGAAGAGAGTCATATGATTTGGGAATAAAGGGAAGTTAAGCCCAAGGTACATTGGCCCCTTTGAGATCCTTGACCACATAGGATATGTGGCCTATCATCTTTCACTTCCACCGAATAAGGCTCAAGTTCATGATGTGTTTCATATATCACTACTAAGTAAGTACATACCAGACCCCTCACATGTACTAAACTCAGAGGTGGTGCAGCTAGAAGATGATCCCTCCTATGAGAAGCATCCAGTAAAAATTATGGATCGGAGAGATATGGTTCTACGCAACAAGAAAACTAATCTTTTTAAAGTGTTTTGGAGGAAACATAAGTTTCAGGAAGCAAATTGGGAACCGGAAGAGGAAATGAAGGAGAAGTACCCTCACCTGTTTGTGTAAAGTGAAATTTTGGGGGCAAAATTTCTTAAGGGTGGGAGAATGTAATGACCCAATGTTTTTCAATGAAACTTTCCCTTCTTATAAATATGTCATAAAATCACATGAAAACACAACATAATGAACTACTAAGTGCTAAGTGACCTCTAAACATAAGTTTGTCACTTCTTTATTGGGAATTTTGAAAATCTAACATACTCAGTTGTGTTCCAGATAATTTTTGGAGTCTAATAAAAAAAATAATTTTTGGTGAATAGTAACCTACCCTTATGAATAGTAACATACCCTTATGAATACTAATATGACCCTTATGAATAGTAAATCATCCAACATAAGAGTAACCTTTTCCTTGATTAATTAAAAAAAATTATACATCTTAGAAAGTGACAATTTGACCTTAGTAAACGTTTTGGTATTTTATAAGTCATAAATAATTATTTATAATTAATTAATAAATTAATTTAAAAGAAAATTTGTTTTCTTAAAAAAATTTCATTAATTATCAAATAAATTTATTATAGTTTTTAGATAAATTTATAAGACCCTGCGTAACTTTTGAAAGCACTATAAAATCAGTTTTAATTTTAAAAACTGTTTTTTAAGTAAATTATGATTTTAATTAAATATTAAATTAATAATATTTATAAAATTATTTTTAAAAAATGGAATTAATTTTTGGATTCTACACATTAAAAAATGGTTGGGGTAAAGTTTTGGGATTTTTCTGAAATACTTTAAGTTTTTATGAATAATGAAATAACGTAATTTACAAAAATAAGCTAAATAAGATAATTATAGAGTCATGTGTGATGTTATGGTGATGTAAGCCCACTTAGTTCGGTATCACATGATAAAATTACTATTCTTGGTCATTCAAGACTCACTATTCCTTTTCTTAGGGGAAATTAATAAACTAATGAATTTTATATTAAGGAAACCCCTCTCCCCTCCACTATAAAAACCACCCTTCACATCATCATTTCTTCAAACCTCTCAAGATCCAAGACTTATCTAAACACTGCCCTGACATCCTCCCTAGCCCCTCTCCCACGTTAAATATCTTCTGGTCTCATCAAAAGGCCAATCCTAGCTTCTTTAAGGAGGATCTCACGAGGAAGATTTAAGAGGAAATTTCTCTCCCTCTTCTCCTTTAATTTTCCTTTCAAGTTCAAGTTCATTTCTTGATCTCTCCCCATCTATATTCATCCAAATGGTATTTTAACTCTAGTATTATACATTTACTATAATGTTATGATTCAAATGGGATAGTATATCATCCAAACCCCTTTCCCTCTTCCTTTTATTTTATTAAAGAGAACGTTGTCCATGAGGTGTTAATTTATCACCTTTAAGAATGACAAGTTTTCTTCTTCCTTTTCTACCTTCAGATCTGGTCATGAAACCATTTTTTAGGGTTGAACCAGAATATGTTATATTTATTATCTCCTATTTAAATTTATGGAACTAACTTATGACCATATTGCTAGTGATAAAATAAAAAAAGTTCATTATGATCGAAAAATCACTCAAATTAACCCAAACAATCATCATTTAATTCTTATCTAATGATTAATCCACATGGATATAATATGATTCATTATAATATCATTCAATATCCGTTAATATCATTAGTAACATGTAATATCAGTTCTGGATGTTTACCCATGTTCTACCCAAACTTAAATTTATGAATACAAGTGAACCACTCAAGAAAAACATAAAAGCAAACATTCCCGAATAATGTTTTTAAACTCTATAACTCATACAAAGGCACATAATATCACTTAATGAAACCATAATGAACCATATTAATGTACACAAGGTTCTGGATTTCTAATTAATGAATATAATGTCATTATACAGGACATTAAAGAGAAGTAATCATTCAGATACAAGGTAAGGGGAAATTCTCGAACCCAACTTTCATCCTTCGAGTTCTCCCTCTTTCACACCATTTTTTTGATATGTTTACTCCTTAAAGATCATTTTTTCATCATTGTCTTTCCTTTTCTGGGATATACATGTTTTCACTGGTTTTTATGTCAAAAAAAATGTTTTCCAAAAGAACTCTTCTTTTCAGAACACGCCTTTTACTTCTCACTCAAAGTAGACATTTCTTGTAACATGTATGTTATTCCCTATTTCTTTTAGGAACCCAATGTTTATGAATTTTTTCTTATGAGATGAAACCCATTCCTTTCCATGGTATAGTTATGTACATTTTTTATACATGTTCTATGTGTAAATCATGATAATGATAATGTTATGATGTGAGGGGTGCGCCTGGAATTATATAGCGCAATATGAATGTTTCAATGTGACGGGTGCACCCAAAATTATACAGTGCTCCAATGCATTGGGTAAAGTGATGAATCTCATAAGTAAATGTAAAACTATGTGTGAAAAATATGCTATCTTGGTTCACAAGTATGTGTGGTATTTAACAACTAAGACATGCTGTTTCATTTTTTATGCATTGAAACATTTCAAGTCTTATATTTATGCTTCCTCTCATGATCATGGTCTTTTCCCCATGTTATGATTATGATCACTCCATGCTATATTTTTCTTATATATCCTCATATTGGGCTTCTATCTCACCCATTTTGATGTATATCCTTAGGTGGCTACATGTACTAAGGAGAGGACAAGTGCCAATAAGAATCTAAAGAAGAATAAATTAAATAAATGTTTATGCTTGGTGTTGTAATTGTTATGTATGCTCCTAGTTTTCCCAAGACACTAAACCTTTGTATCCTCTACGTGTAATACTATTATGTTGTTTATCTTTAAAATGATGTAATAGTAATGTAAGTAAAGTCAGGGTCGGTATACTGACCATAACCCCATCCTTAACAAGGAACCATCATTAAAAAATGAAACCCAATTAATATAATATAATATAAATAACGTTGATGATAGGGTACCCTACATCACATTACCATAGATTAGCTACTCTCACACCCCAACTACAGACGTCTTAGTGCTCCCACCTCTTCTGAATATTCCACATCACATCCCACCTGCACACACCTGGTCCACATAACACAACACATCTCACTTTTATACACATGTTCCACACACCAAAACACATCACATAATATCACATCTCAAATCATAATGAATACACCTCTAAAAGAACATCACAATTGATCTTGAAGACACATAGGACACCACATACAAACTCATCCTCAAGGAACATGGGAAACCTGTAATGTCTTGTATTTCTCCGTATTTTATTTTATTATTATATGGGAATTCATTCGAGACTAGGCTCTGAGATGACGTGCAGTTCCGAGGCCCGGTGAGCCTAGAACAAATGTTTGAATTTAATTAAATAATTAAATAACACGCGCATGTGGTTTTCCTAAAAAAGTGTAATAACTCCTAAACAGGTACTCGGATCGAAAATCTAAGGGCACTGTTGCATCCAGAATAGCGGGTTTACCCTAGGAGAGACCTAACATTTGCTGGCATAGGTTGGTCGTGAAATCCAGCTTTTGGATGTAACTGTAAAAAAATATTTAGTTAAAATATTTTATTAAATCTTGTGGTGGCGATTATCTTTTTATCCCTTTTAAATAAAGGCTTGATCAGGGGTCCAGGGTTATAGACCTCATAACCCAGAAACCCCTGGAGGCTCTGGAAAATCTCTGGAGGAAACCCCCAACGCGGTGACGACATTCTTGACGAATTTCACTAGCGACGACAACGCGGTGACCGGATCTTCGCCAACGAACATCGCGAATCTAGGTAGGATGTTTGATTTTGGTTTCCTTTCCTCGTTCTTGATTCCTAAGAATAATGCAGACTAATCAATGAATGGATTAGCCCATGGATCGATCATGTTTTTGGGATGGGCTTTTGCGAGGATTTTGGGGATTTGATTCTTGAATTTATTTTTGTTTCGTTCAACCTTCTAATGGCGATGAACCAAGATAGACATGAATATCAATCGAGGTTCATCCCTCTCAACTGTGTATGCCTTTCTTCCCCGGTTTCTCACATTCTTCATGAACGTTCTACGCGTTCTTGGAGGAAATCGATTGTTACACATTTGTTTGTTAGCGCAATGATCCAAGATTATATATCCAACCTCGAAAGGATGGTCCGGAGCTGCGACGACGGTTTCGGTGGATGATTCGGAGCGGATTGAGATATATTAGATTTTGGGCATTTTTCTTTGAATGGATCATTGGAGGTTTATGAACCGATCGAAGGACAGAAAACACCCAATTCGGTGTTCGTATGATGGGGCGAACCAAGACCTGATGTATCGGGACGAACAGACGAGAGATCGCGGATCCGGAAATCGGCTGAGGCACAAGGAGGAAGATGACGTTTCTGGAAATTTCCCAACTACATGGCATGTAGTATGGGCTACACGGAGTGTGTTCGTCGGTGGGCCGCTTGGTGTGCACTCCAGATGTACACGGACACGGGTTGGGTACACGGCTAAGGACACGGCGTGTATACCCTTCCCCAGCCAGACCCGTCCAGATACACGAGAAACCCCGTTTACTAGTACATGGGTAGGCGACACGGAAGGACACCATGAAAGGGAATACAGTCAGGGTACACGGGTGTTTCCCAGTTAATAGGACACGACATGTGCTTCGACTTACACGTCGTGTATATGCTTTCCTATACGACTTTGATTTCAGACACGGGCCGTTTATACGGGCAGTACTCAGAGTCAGGGAACATGGCGTGTGATCCTTCTACACGCCGTGTAGTTGAGTTTTACACAGCTTGGACGGGTGACACGGGCTGTTTACACAGGCAGTACCTGGAGTCAAGGAACACGGCGTGTAATCCTACTACACGCCGTGTAACATGTTTTACATGGCTTGAGTCATCTGACTTCTATGACTTGGACTAGTTTCCTTAGGTTTCGTCCCCTTGGACTTTCTTCTGAAAGTTTCCGGTATCATTTCCTACTTCTAGGAGTATGATCCCTTCATCAAGACTTCCAGAATATAGTTTTTGGAATCCCCTCTGTGAGACTTAGAGTCGGATCCTCTATTCCTTTTTGGTACCCTAGGTAGAGTTTCTTGGTATCGACATGACCTACTTTACCCCGGTGTCGATCCTATACTTAGCAGGTTAGTTCAGACTGGGTTTTTGGAATCACCCCATGGCTATTGGTTGTGATCCTTATCTGAGCATCATGTTCTCAAGTACTTATGGAGTGTGTTCTATCAGAACGAGTAATTTTCATCTCTCTCTTTAGACCTAGGAGTGTGTTCTCCTTGTTACGTGCTTAGTGGAATCTTTGAGCTGGATCATAGTGGTGGTTTTGCGATGTTCAATCGTGTATGAAGTATATCTGGATATTCTTGTTATATATTCTATAAACATATACTGTGTAGAGATGACTGTATCTTTATTTTGTGGTATTTCCCTTGTTGTATTTCCTTTGTGGTTTCGGGGTGTCCTACTGGGTATTATTATACTCACCCCTGCATGGGCTTTACATGCACTTGTCGTGTCTTGTGCAGACGAGCAAACCTTTGACAGGATTCTAGGCGGACCAGGACCAGACGATGCTTAGTGAGATAAGACAGGCCGAGGTGTGTTCCTATGGCGACGGATTGTAGTCCAAGTACCTTTCTATACAGGTTGGACTTTCTTAGATACTCTCTTTTGGTGGGATTGTACTTTTGGCCTAGGGTTTTACATTACTATACTTTACTTTCCTGTCGTACTCTGTTGGTTGGGATTTTAGGGTATGCATGCATTTCCATTTTTAGTATTTTTTACTTTTCATCTTTGTGGGCTTGGAGATGTGTTTGCATGTGTATAGTTTATAGTAAATGCCTCCCATGTTAGTATCATGCCTACTCGCTACTAGTCACTAGCCCCTGGCCTATTGGAGGCGAGCTTGGGGAGTTGTAGCTCAGGCCCCACTGGGACGGGTTGTGACAGAGTGGTATCAGAGGTGGTCGGTTCTACCTTAGGACCAAGAGTCTATGAGTTGGTTTGGGGCAATAGTGTTAAGTGTTTCGAGTTTGGATTTAAGACTAGGGACCCCAGTGCTGGTGTGGGCGGCCGATGTATCCATACACCAGGACTCTGATAACTTGATTTTTGACTCGGAACATCAGAACACTAGTTGAAGGGGAAAATAATGGTACATGCATCATATAGGAATGAGTTATGGTTTCCATGTATTTCTTGAGTCAGCTCTCCAGATATACTCACTGGATGAGATACATCTTGTTTCCTTACAGGATGCTTCCACGACGCGCACCTGCTAGGATCCAGCAGCTCGATCATGGGGATGACCCCCTCAGTGATGAAGCTTCGATACAGGGACTAGGTCCCCCAGTTTTACCTTCGGTTGGTGTGCCAGTTATCCCACCACCTGTGGAGAAGTGTTTAGTGCCTGTTGTACCATTGGAGGAGGAGCGCAGGCTAAGCGCACTGCACAAGTTTCAGAGATAGAGACCCCTTAGATTCCGAGGTGAGCCAGACCCTCAGGCAGTAGACGACTAGCTTAAGGCAGTGACTAGAGTCTTCTATTTGGTTAGGAAACTAGCAGATTAGATGGTGATCATGGCAGAGAGCCTTTTTCAGGGCTTGGCAGGATGATGGTGGAGTTTGGTTATCCAGAATCACGATGAGTCGACTCTTGCGTGGTCAGAGTTTGAGCATCTCTTCAGAGAGGAGTTTTCACCAGTTACCCGGAGAGCAGTACGTATACAAGGGCTTCTTCATCTCCAGTAGGGAACCATGATGGTGGATGACTATTCATCAAGGTTTACTGACCTCTCACGGTACTCGATGGATATGGTCAGGGATCAGTACTTTAGAGCTCATACTTTTGAGTGGGGCTTGCGTAGAGACATTCGAGCTAGAATCATCCCTATGAGAATTCCTACTTATGCTGGGGTTCTCAAGTGGGCTTTGGTGGTCGAGAGATTCTTGGAAGAGCAGAGACAGCCGGAAGTTGTCAATAGTGAGTGAGCTGGAGCAGAGACCTCGATAGTAGGGAGTCGATGTCAGGGACCTAGGCGTGGAAGACATTTTTAGAGGAGATCCCGGGATAGAGGATCTGTCGTACAGGGTTCACAGGGTGCATCTAGCCAGCCTCGAGAGGAGTGATTCTACTCTTGTGATGGAATGGGACATCTCGCTCGAAATTTTCCGACCCGCCGTACAACTGACATGGGAGCGGTGGATGGACCACCGAGGTAGAGGCAACATGTGGAGTAGACAGATCCGCGGGGTGACGAACGTTGTCAAGGAGCTGGGAGAGCAGCTGGAGGTGGTCAGTGTTTTGACCTTTTACCACCACTACCCCCAGGAGGTCCACCCCAGGCTCAGGGAGCTGGTGGACAGAGGCAGGGATAGCTACAGGCAGTGGAGGCTTATGACCCAGGTACTCCTGGAATGATTAGAGTTAAAATCTGTGTCTTTTCTACTTTTCCTGCCGTACTGATAAACATAGGTGCTAGTCATTCTTTTCTGGCTTCTTATCTTGTTTGAGACCATGATATTCTAGTTGAGTCGTTGACTCGACCCTTATTCTTAGAAACACCGACTGGAGAAGATTCAGGGATCACACATCTTTGAAGACAGTGTGACCTGACCCTTGGAGGTGAGAGTTTCTGTTGGAACCTCTTAGTGGTAGCATTGAGGCCTTATGATGTCATTCTTTGTATGGATTGAATATCCATAGTTCATGCCCAGATTGACTATTTTAGGCGAAAGGTGTGGTGTGTTCGCAGTGATGGAACGAGTTTCTTCTTCTTCGGTGAAAAGGAGACCCAGGTAGTGCAGGATGGACTTGTGTATGAAGGTACAATCGATTTCACATCATTTGGATAGCCTAGACCTTAGTGAAGAAGATCTTACGAGTTTCCAGTTTCCATCAGTAGTGACTGAGTACGAGGAAGTATTTCCAGAGGATGTCCCTGGACTACCTCCCCTTCGGGAAATAGATTTATGCCTTGAGTTGCAACCCGGGACGACCCCAATATCAGCATCAGCATATCGGATGGCTCCTGCAGAGCTTCATGAGCTGAGAGTGCAGCTGGAAGACTTATTGAGGAAGGGATTCATGAGACCCAGTGTTTCACCTTGGGCGGCCCCAGTGTTGTTTTCCGAGAAAAAAGATTGGATCTTGAAGCTGTGTGTGGATTACTGACGCTTGAATCAGGTGACCGTGAAGAACTAGTATCCACTATCAAGGATCAATGACCTCTTCGGCCAGTTAAGAGGGGCACGATGGTTCTCGAAGGTTGATCTATGATTAGGCTATCACCAGTTGCGAGTACGGGATGAGGATATACTGAAGATTGCTTTCAGATGTCGCTACGGTCACTATGAGTACTTGGTGATGCCCTTCATCGTAACGAACGCCCCAGTAGTGTTCATGGGACTCATGAACCAGATCTTTCAGCCCTACCTAAATCGGTTCGTAGTGGTCTTCATCGATGATATCCTTGTGTACTCTACGTCCGAGGAGGATCACGCGAGGCACCTAAGGATGGTTCTGGACACACTCCGAGAGCACCAGTTGTACGGGAAACTCTCGAAGTGTTAGTTCTGGATATATGAGGTCCGCTTTCTGGGGCACATTATCTCAGCAGATGGGGTAGTAGTGGACCCAACCAAGGTATAGGCAGTGTTAGCATGGTAGCCACCCCGGAACGTGATGGTGGTATGAAGTTTCCTTGGGTTGGAGGGCTACTATCGGAGATTAATTTCTAATTTCTCCAGGATTTCATCACCCATGACAGCTTTGACCTAAAAGGGGCAGCCTTTCGCATGGACCGAGAGATGCCAGTAGGCTTTTCAGCAGTTAGGACAGAGTCTGACGAGTTCCCCGATCTTGAGACTACCAAAAGAGGGTGTCAAGTATGTAGTGTTTTGTGACGCATCAGGAACCAGGATTGGTTGTGTCCTGATGCAGAGGAAAGTGGTGATTGCCAATGGCTCACATCAATTGACTCCACATGAGTAGAACTATGCAACCCATGATCTTGAGTTGGTAGTGGTAGTCTTTGCATTGAAGATGTGGCAACACTACCTGATGGGCCAGTGGTTTATCATCTACTCTGATCACAAGAGTCTCATATATATCTTTTCTCAGAAGGATCTAAATTTGAGATAGAGGCGGTGGCTTGAGTTCCTCAATAATTATGACTTTGAAATAATTTATAATCCTGGGAAGGGGAACGTTTTGGAAGATACTCTCAGTAGGAAATCCAGTTCGCATTTTCTGGATGAGGTGACGAGGTAGTTGGCCTCTTTGTAGTTATCCTTCGTGGATAGAGATGAGAGAGCTTACCTTCGGTCGATGGTTGTTACCCCTCCACTCTAACAGTGAGTCAAATAAACACAGCATGAGGATTCTTGCTGTGATACTCTTCATGCTTAGATATCTGTAGGTGATGTTGCTGACAGATATTCAAGAGGTGGGGAGCACGTTGTTCTTTTAAGAGGGCACACAGTAGTACCAGTGACTTTGTGGGATGAGGTTCTGAGGTAGTTCAATACAACTCCTTTGGTGGTGCATCCATGTGTGGAAACAATGTACCAGGACCTCCGACATCAGTTCTGGTGGCTAGGAATGAAGAAGAGTGTGGCGGAGTTTGTTCCTCGGCGCTTTACTTGTTAGCAAGTGAAGTCTGAGCACCAGGTTCTAGCAGGTTTGACTCAAACCCTTGAGGTTCCAGAGTGGAAGTGGGATGGTATATCCATGGACTTCGTGATGGGTTTACCACGTACGTCCAGGGGACACGATTCCATCTGGGTGATCGTTGACTGACTCACCATGTCGGCCCACTTCCTAGCCATACGAGAGAAGAGTTCAGTAGAGAGCTTGGGACGCCTCTACATGCAAGTGATAGTTCGACTTCATGGAGTGCCATTCATGATCATCTCAAATCATAATGCTAGTTTCACATCCCATTTTTGGAAGGGATTATAGGAAGATTTTGGGATTCAGTTACGCTTGATCACAGCGTTTCATCTTTAGACCGATGGCCAGACAGAGTGGACCATCCAGTTTCTGGAGGATATGCTACGAGCTTGCA
Source organism: Viscum album (assembly GCA_963277665.1). Lineage (NCBI taxonomy): Eukaryota > Viridiplantae > Streptophyta > Magnoliopsida > Santalales > Viscaceae > Viscum > Viscum album. The sequence continues at coordinate 2,099,237,001 of OY728130.1, read as the reverse complement.
TACTTGACTTCGGTCATAGCTGGGAGGATCACCTACCACTGGAGGAATTTTCTTATAATAATAGTTATCATTCCACTATTGGTATGGCACCATTTGAGGCTTTCTACGGGCGACCTTGCAGGTCACCACTTTGTTGGACTGACCTAGGAGAGTCAGCACTCATGGGCCCAGAGATAGTGTGAGCTACTATGGAGAAGGTGCAGGTCATCCCGCAGCGGATGAAGGATGCATAGAGTTTGTAGATGTCTTATTCCGATAGGAGACAGTGGAACATGGAGTTCGAGGAGGGAGACCATGTGTTCTTTTGTGTCACACCTCAACGGGGATTGTGGAGATTTGGTCGAGGCGGCAAGCTATCTCCAAGGTTCATCATCCCTTTTCAGATTATGAGTAGAGTTGGCGAGGTGGCATACCTCTTGGATCTACCTCCTCAGATGGATTGGGTACACAACGTCTTCCATGTGTCGCAACTGCGGAGGTACATGCATGATCCATCGCATGTTATCTACTGGGGAGATCTGGACATCGATGATGGAGAGACCTTTGCTGAGTACCCAGTGGAGATTGAGGATCGGCAGGAGAAGATCCTTCGTGGTCGAGCTATTCCCTTGGTGTGTGTCTGGTGGAAGCAAGGGAATCTTCAAGAGAGCACGTTGTAGTGGGAGGCTCAGATTTGTGTGCAGTACCCACATCATTTTGAGTATCCTTTGTTTTGGATTTTTGAGGATGTAAAGCCCTAAGGTGGGTGTGATGTAATGTCTCAGATTTCACCGTATTTTATTTATTATTATATGGGAATTCTTTTGAGACCAGGCTCTGAGACGGCGTGTAGTTCTGAGGCCCAGTGACCCAGAAAAAATGTTTGAATTTAATTAAATAATTAAATAACACGCACGTGTGGTTTTCCTGAAAAAGTGTAATAACTCCTGAATGGGTTCTCGGATCGGAAATATGAGGGTACTATTGCATCCAGAGTAGCAGTTTTACCCTAGGAGAGACCTAACATCGGATAGCACAGGTCGGTGGTGGAATCCAGCTTTTGGACGTAACCATAATAAAATATTTAATGAAAATATTTTATTAAATCTTGGGGCAGTAATTATATTTTTATCTTTTTTAAATAAAGGATTGCGCAGTGGTCCAGGGTTACAAACCTCATAACCCTGAAACCTATGGAGGCTCTGGGAAAGCTTTGGAGGAAACCCATAATGCAGTGATAATCTTCTTGACGAATTTTGCCGGCAATGATGACACGACGACCAGATCTTCTCTAACAAACGCCGCAGATCCAGGTTGGACATTTGATTTTGGTTTCCTTTCCCTGTTCTTGATTCCTAAGACGAATTCGGCCTAATCCATGAACAGATTATCCGACGGATTGATTGTGTTTGCGGGATGGGCTTTTGAGGGGATTTTTGGGATTCGATTCTGGAAGTTATTTTGGTTTCGTCCAACCCTCTAATGGTGATGAACCAAGATCAACACGAACATCGATCAAGGTTCATCCCTCTCGATTTGTTGTGCCTTTCTTCCCCAGTTTCTCATGTTCTTCGTGCACGTTCTATGCGTTCTTCGAGGAAATTGATCGTTGCGCATTCTTTTGTGGGCGCAATGATCCGAGATTGTAGATTCAACCTCGAAAGGATGGTCCGGAGCTACGACGATGGTTTCGGCAGACGATTCGGAGTGGATCGAGAGATATGAGTTTTTGGTCATTTTTTTCAGTGGATCGTTGGAGGTTTATTACCCGATCGAAGGACCGAAAACAACCAATTTGGTGTTCGTATGATGGGGCGAACCAAGACCTGAAGTATCAGGATGAACGGATGAGAGATCGCGGATCTGGAAATCGGCTGAGGCGCGAGGAGGAAGATGACGTTCTTGGAAATTTACCGACTACACGGCGTGTAGTATGGGCTACACAGCGTGTGTTCATTGGCGGGCCACCTAGCGTGTAATCTGGAAGTACACGGACACGAGTTGGGTACACGGCCATAGACACGGCGTGTATACCCTTCCCCGGCCAGATACACTGGATACCCCATGTACTGGTACACAGGCAGGTGACACGAACGGACACTGTGTACGGGCATACGGCCAGGGTACACGGGTGTTTCCCACTTGATAGGACACTGTGTGTACTTCGACTTACACGCTGTGTGTATGCTTTCCTACATGACTTTGATTTCAGACACGGGCCGTTTACACGGGCAGTACCTGGAGTCAGGGAACACGACGTTTGATCCTTCTACATGCTGTGTAGTTGAGTTTTACACAGCTTGGACGGGTGAAACGGGTTGTTTACATGGGAAGTACCCGGAGTTAAGGAACACGCCGTGTAATCCTACTACACGACGTGTATCCTATTTTACATGGCTTGAGCCAGCTGCCTTCTGTGACTTGGACTAGTTTCCTTAGTTTTTGTCCCCTTGGCCTTTCTCTTGAAGGTTTCCGGTATCATTTCCTACTTGTAGGAGTATGATCCCTTCAATAGGACTTTCAGAATCGAGTTGTTGGAATCCCCTCTGTGAGACTTAGAGCCGGATCCTCTAATCCTTCATGGTTCCCTAGGTAGAGTTTCTTGGTATCGACGTGACCTACTTTACCCGGGCGTTGATCCTCTACTTAGCAGGTTAGTTCAGACTGAGTTGTTGGAATCACTCCATGGCTATTGGTTGTAATCCTCATCTAAGAATCATGTTCTCAAGTACTTGTGGAGTGTGTTCTCCTGGAACGAGTACTTTGTATCTCTCTCTTCAGACCTAGGAGTGTGCTATCCTTGTTATGTGCTTAGTGGAATCTTCGAGATGGATCTTAGTGGTGGTTTCGTGATGGTCGATCGTGTATTAAGTATATCTGAATATTATTGTTATATGTTCTGTAAACATATACTATGTAGAGTAGACTGTATCTTTACTTTGTGGTATTTCCCTTGTTTTATTTTCTTTGTGGTTTTGGGGTGTCCTACTGGGTATTGTTATACTCACCCCTGCACGGGCTTTGCCCGCACGTGTCGTGTCTTGTGCAGACGAGTGAGCCCTTGACAGGATTCTAGGTGGACCAGGACCAGATGGTGTTCAATGAGATTAGACAGGCCAATGTGTGTTCCTACGGCTATGTATTGCAGTCCCAGTACCTTTCTTTACATGTTGGAATTTGTTACAGACTCTCTTTTGGTGGGCTTGTACTTTTGGCCCAGGGATTTACATTACTATACTTTACTTTCCTGTCGTACTCTATTGTTTGGGATTTTAGGGTATGCATGAATTTCCATTTTTAGTAGTTTTTACTTTTCAGCTTTGTGAGCTTGGAGATGTGTGTGCGTGTGTACAGATTTATAGGCAATGCCTCCCATGTTAGTAGCATGGCTACTCAGTGCTAGTCACCAGCCCCTAGCCTATTGGAGGCGGGCTAGGGGAGTTGTGGCTCGGGCCCCACTGGGACGGGTCGTGACAACACCACATCACAACTCATCTAAAAAATCTTCATCAATCTTCACCTGGAAGAGGGAGAGGGGAAGAGTGGGTGGCCATCCATTCATCCTCCCATAGGGATGTTTGGAAATACACCCCTCACATGACTATGTGGGTGTTTGGCATTTAGTGATCAACATGGGTAGGGTGTGTATAGAAATCACAAGGAAAATACAATTATACATATATATATATATAATATCAAACACTCAAGCCCAACCTATGGGTTCTCAGATAAACAACCAACTCACAACATTATCACCTTTTCTTTCACCTTTAAATGCATTTATTAGTACCTGCAATAGTTATTTCATAAGGTGAATATCCATGATAATATAATGCGGATTCACCTTTTCTCCATGTTTAACACCAATTCCTATCATTATTTAGAATCAACCACATTTAATCACACAACCCATAATTTTAATTTTCCATTGAAAATTTTCCATCCCATTGACCAAGCCAACCAATTCAATTTCAAACATTATTAAACATTCATTTATTCCATCACTACCCAAGCATCTAGCAAAAACTAACCATATATCACAATCAATCTATCATCCCTAACAATGCACCTCGCTACCCCAAAAATATGGCCAAACAACCAAATTTCACCCCACACCCATTTACAGTCACACGTCACCATCCCACAATCATAAACACACATCACAACACATTGAAATTCTTTTACAGATTTACAAATTTGTTTTTATAATGTTCCACTATATTTTAGGGTTGTTACCACACAAATCATAATCTTTGAAAATATAATTTATCAACCAAATATATGTGGTTAGAAAATTTCCATTTTAAGGGTGATACAACAACTGTCCCAAGAAATCCCCAATTACAAAAAATATCTCCAGCACAATCAAAGCCCCCAACCAACATAATTTTAAGTGGCGTATCATGCTCGTACGATCTAAAATATAACAACAATATCAAAGTTATAAAATCATGTGAAACAAACCCCTTTACCCTTAAATTTCAATTCAACCAATTATTTTTTTAATTATGGTAGCTCCACCATTACCCATAAGTAAACAAAAAAACCTCTACCGCATGATACAAAATAAAGATAAATGAGAGAAAACCTACATCAATGATGGTTTTTCGAATCACTATACACCATAAATCAAAGAAGAACACCCAAAAACCACTACTACACCACGAGGAACCATAGATCAACCAACATTGTACCCAAAGATCAACAAAAATCCACCCAATACACACCTAAATCATAAATAACATCGATGCAATGAACCCCATGAGAAGAAAAAAAATAAAATAGATGAGAACAATAGGAGAACTAATCATAGTTTGAATATGGGATGCCAAGAATCAATCCCCATCTAAAGTAATCTCAAAATCCCAAGATGGGTGTCACTAGATTGTCTAGAAAGATAGAAAATCAGATGGTCGTAGGGTTTAGAGAAAAACCAAGCTGATGAAACCTTTAAATCTTTACAACATTGGGGAATTACATGATGTGTAATTCCATTTCACATCATATAATTCTGTGATTCTCGATTCAACCAAAAATTGCATCACCTTTTTATTATTTAACCTTGATTGATTACAAATCATGAACTATCCCTAGACAGTCCATGAAACCCACTCTCACGTCGTGTAATACACTTGCATGATGCGTATTTCCTATAGTAGTTCTTCTACACCTCTAGCTTCCACCCAAAACTTCTAAAACCTCCCCCCGAGCACCAACAACAACCAAAAATGGAAAAGTAACAAACCACGGGGCACATACCATTATAGAAAGTTATTCTTAATTTTTTAAAAAGTCAATAAAATTTTGAGGATTCAATTTCCCAGGGGTAATTTAATAAATAGGTACTAATAGAATAAATTGCATTTTTATATATTAATATTCTTTAATTAAATATTTATATTCATTTTTAAAATATTATGTAACTATTAAAATCAAAAATAAAATTGTTTAATTAAGCACATCTCTTATAAGGTTATAATAAAAAGATTAATTTTTAAATTATTGAATTATAATTTGGAAAATAAATTTTATTTCTTAATTTATCATGTCAGGATAATATTAGAATAATTTTTTTAAAATTTTAAGAAAATGTTTATTTTATAATGAATAATGACAAATAATATTTTTTTTAAAAAAATGTATTTTATTTTAGTGTATTTTCAAGGTCAAATTTTGTTTTGGATTACTTTTAAAATTTTCATTACTTCATTTTTATTTAAAATAATACAATTACATTTTTTCAAATGGATTTTATACTTGATTCTATTATAAAGATATTTTAAATTTAAATGTCCATTTTTTCTGAAAAACTAATTTTCATTGATTATTTCTTGTTTAATTTTAAAATTAATTATGCCAAACTTGTGTTTTGAATTATAAAAATTTTATTCTATATTTGTAATCAATGGGTCAATTTTTTTTAAATATGTATCTTTTATTTTTGGACAATATGAATAGTAAACTTATATATTTTTGCTACTAGGGTAAGGGGTATATCATATAATTATTGGCTCAAAATAATATGATAAGGACCATAAAATTACCTTAACACTTGATTAAACTTTATTAGATGATTATATCTCATCCTTAAAAATAATAAGGCTGAATATATGAACTTTTATGCCTCTGGGATGAGATTATGACCTTTTAATATTTTATTTTAAGAAAATTCAAACATTTCACCCTCTTGTTTTTAATAACTAATTTTTTTAACATGGGGTTATCTAGAGGATATGATATAATATAAAGTATCATTTTGAAATAAAAAGGATTTATCTTCATCATGTATGTTTTTCTTAATTTCTTGTTAATTAATAATTACATTAAATTCTTACATAATGCCAATGGAGTAATTAATTAATTAATGGAAAAATAAAATAAAATATATTTAAAATATTAAAATAAAAAAATAGATAATTAATCTGATCAATTAATTTTCTAGATTACTATGAAATTTTAAGGATATAACAACATATTTTTTTTAAATTTTATATGTTGTTTTTATATTATTTGGGTTAATGTAATTAATAGTTCTAAAATTAAAATTATGGATATTTTATAGTAAAGAGTATTTTATTACATGATATAAAATTATAAAAAAAAAAATTTTGAAAAGTGATTATTATAATGTATAAACTATCATCCATGGTATAATTATCTCATGTTTTTTATTTTATAGTAACTATATTATCCCTCAAAGTGTAAAAACCCATGTTCTCATAGTAAAAGTTAAAGGGGTGAAATATGGGATAAAACCAAAAGAAAAGGGTATAAATAGAGTCAAAAGTTGTCCATGATTTATTGGATGTGGGTATTTGGACCCATTATCATCTGATATTCAAAATAAATAAATAAAATTCCACTTGAAATTAAAAAAATAATATTTATTAATTTAATATTTTGAGATGATCCAAGATTTCTCCTCCCATCCCTTATGAAAGAGAACCTATTCTTATAGTTTTCCTCACACTTATGAACCAATTTGGTTTAATAAATCATTTACCAAATACCTTCCTATAATCCCTCCTTTCATAATATAGATTTTGATTTAGTTTGAATACTTATCTTAGTGATCATAAATTGTTTGGAAAAAGAGGTTTTCCTAGGAATAGGAAGATAAAGAACGTACATGATGAGTCAAACTCAAGGTAAGTGACTTAATTTTTAAAAATTATCTTTTACTGTTTCCCTTAATACTCTATTTTTATTCCATATCCCTATTTTCAAAAAAAATTAAAATGATTTTTACTTTTATATTATGATTTTTTAATTTTATTTTTACCTATGTTTGAATTTTTACAAAATGGATCGAAATGAATATTTTTGTTTTTTTCCAATCAAGGCACTTTGTGAAATTTCTAATAAAATATTGAATTAAATATTTTTAACTTATAATGAATGAGATTATTTTCCCACACTCTTGACTAACATTTTCTTTTAATCTTCTTTTATAAGAATAAATGTTTATTTTGAAAGTATCTTATTTCCATTATATGAACGCATTTTTGTTTTCAAATATGTGATTTTCCAAAAGGAATATATTTGCGATGCAAGCATTAATGTTTTATGATTATGTTATGGTTATTTTGAATTGATTATGATGAAGTATTATTCCATTATAAACCAAATATGGGTGGGTAATTGATATCCCTCTATTGCATTGGGAATGGTGGAAGTTAACCATGAGGGTTTTTCCAAGTGTAACAGCGATGGTTACTCCATGTATAACCATGGGGGTTATTTAAAGTATAACTGTGAGTGTTATTTCATGTGTATCCATGAGGGTTACTCCAAAAATATGTATGATGAGAAAATTATTCTCCAAGTCACATATTTTATTTATTTATGGTTGCCATGTTTTTATAGAAATCTCATCTTCTAACAAGGTTGGATATCAAGTTTATGTTCAAAGTAAAGTATATGTTAGTTCATAAGGACAAAAAATATATCTTCATGAAAAAACATTCCTAAGTTTTTCTTGTTTACAAAAAAACCTATATGCATTTTAATTTTACTATATGATTTCTGATGAAATGTTTCATTGCTAGATTTAGGCATAAAAGGTGATCTCTTGGGAAATAATTTTTTTTATTTCAAGCCAAAAATTTATTTAGAAATAGAAAATGTTTTATAATAATTTATGGATAATTTTTTCTTTATTTAATTTGTATTTACCCTACTGATGTTTTTTTTCTCATCACATTTTTAAAAAAATCATAGGGTTTTTGGATTGGTAAATGAAAATAAGAAGTCTAGTTTAATGTTTTGAATATTTTTCATGAAAGGAAATCGTCTTTTGTTTTAAAAGATTTATATTGTGAAAATAATGGATATTGAGAAGAAGTGTGTACTTGGTAATATATAAGTTGTTATGTATGATTAATAATTTAATTATATAAAACTATAAATAAAAAAATCCTCAATATTTTTGGAATGTGAATTCTAATTGAAGAAAACAAGAATATTTATTGTTTAAAGTAAGCTCGTTACAGTTTGTATCAAAGGAAGGTTTAGCTAACATTAGAGGTGAAGAAATTGTTAATAGAATACCCCAAAAATATTTTATTTTTGGTTTAAGTTTAAATAATATAGGATATGAATATTATCATGTTTCTTTATCTAAAATATGTCTATTTAGAATGGTTTTCCACATAGGAAATAGGGAAGATGAAGTTGGAAGGAATGGAGAGGTTGATATCCTTCCAAATAAACAACATGAAATGGTTGGAATCGGAACTTAATTGTATATAGAAGTAATGAATTAGTTTTAATAGTGTATAAATTGTAGTGTTATCCATGAAATAGATCGTATATATATACCACAAAGGAACATGATGATAGTGGAACATTTTATGAGGAAACAACCTCCTACATTTAGTGGATCTTATGACCAAGTAGTATAGGACGGTTGGATTAAATCCCTGGAAAATATGTTTCATGCCATGGAGTGTTCATATCATCAAAAGGATAAACTTTCAATTTATCCTTTTTGAGGGGAACACGAACAGTGGTTCTCAATGGTTAATAATATTAGGAAAGGAGAAGAGATTGATTACTTGTAATAGGATGAATCTAAGAATCGTTTCCTTGATAAATATTTTTCTAAGGTGGTTCGACTTAGGATGGAAACCAAATTCATAGAATTGAAACAAAAGGAGGTAGATTCAATGGCTTCTTGTAGAGGAAAAATCACTTTTTTTTAAGGTATGCTCCAAATTATATTCAGGATCTTAATTGTAAAATCAGTCATTTTTTTACTTATTATTGAAGCCAATATATTGAAGGTCATTGGATTCCTATTAACTCAAAATTAATGAGAATAATTTTTGATATATTGAGAGGGTAGAAATGGTGTTTTAAAATGATCATATATTTCATGAAAATGTGAAGATGTATTGGTCTATATGGAAGGAAATGGGTAACAAACAATCAATGAAATTTGAATTCCAGAAAATAAATTTTTTAGTTTAGGGAATGTGTAGTAAAAAGAACCCTTGGTAATGCTTCATCAAATATTGGAAGTTCTTATACCGTGGTACATCTATACATTGAGCCATTGATTCCAATGAAGAAGATCTATGTTGTGGTAAGTTTAATTTTTATATGTAGATTGTAAAATGTTTTAAATTTAGTGTGATGGAGAATTATGCATATACATTCTCAAAGAGGGATATAAATGATGGGAAAAAGTCATACTATAAGTATAAATGCATGGTTAAATCCTTTACAACTTGTTTAGAAGATGTTGGTCTATCCAATGGAGTGGAATCATGTATATATTTTATTTATTCAGATTATGCTAGTGTATTGTTTGATTTGGGGTCTACAAATTCTTTTATTTCTGTGAAATTTTCAATTAAATTAGAAATTTAACATTAATAAATGTCTCTAAAATTTATGGAAAAAACACTAGGTGTAATTATTATGGAAAAAATAAATTATAATAACCTTTCATTTATTTTATATGGAAAGACCTTACCTAAAAACCTTGTTTCCATTACCTTAGTAGAGTTTGATGTTATTTTGGATATAGATATTGGTTTCTATTTACCATTGTAAGATAGATTGTACAGATAAATAAATTTTCTTTCCAAAAGAGTTTTATTTTTGATATAATAATGATCCCATACATTTGATAACATATGGGAAGTTGAGAAACTTTTAAAAGATAGAAATTGAAGCTTTCATGCATATATTTTTTTAAAATGTGCACTTTTATGGTTATTGATGTGCCTATTTTAAATTAGTACCTAGATATATTTCTGGATGAGTTTCCAAATATTATACTTGATCAAGAAGTTTAATTTACTATTAACTTTTTTCCAGATGCTAATCGAATTTAAAGACCCCCATATCGAATATATCAGGTATATGTTTTATAACTGAAAAATTAGTTACATAAGTTTCTTGATAAGGGTTTCATCCGTCCAAGAACATAACCATGGGGTGATCTCTTTTTATCTATTAAAATTAAATATGGTTTCATGAGGATTTTCAATGATTATAGATATTTCAATAACATTACTATTAAGAATATGTATATGTTTCCTCACATTTATGATTTTTTTATCAGCTCTAGGGATCTCAGTATTTTTCGTTGAATTAATTGAGATCTAGGTACCATCAGCATAGGTGAAAGAGGATAAAATAATAAAAAATAGAATTTTAGAATATATATATATATCTTCATATTGAGATATCCCTCATTGTATTTATGGATATTATGAATAGGTTTTTTTCAAGAAATTTGGATTATTTTTTAGTTATTTTTATTGATGATATATTTAGTTTTATAAAAAAGATAGTAGGATCAAGAAAAGAATATAAGGATTATTATATATACCCTCAAATAAATGATTTTATATGGAAAATTTATAAATTTTGATTTTTTATTACAAAATATTTCATTCCTATGAAACATTGTAAATAGAGATGGAATAATAGTTGATCCCATAGAAATAATGTTTGATTAATGAAAAAAACTACAATTGTTACTGAGATTTGAAGTATTCTTGGATAATCAAGATATTATAATAATTTTAATGAATGTTTTTCTCAGTTATCTAGGCCAATAACAAAGTTAACATGAATATGTGTTTAATTTATCATGATAAAATAATGTGATGGTTTTTTTATGGATTAAAAATAAGATTGGTGAATGCTCCAGTTTTTTTTCTACCCTAAAAAAATGGAAACTTTTTTATCTATAGTTATCCTTCATTAAAGGGAATTTTTTGTGTTCCAATACAGAATGATAAGTTACATTCTTATACTTCATGGAAATTAAAACCTCATGAGTTAAATTATCTTCACATGATTTGGAATTAACTAACGTGGTATTACATTATAAATTTTTATGAATCATTTCTACTGATCCAAGTGTAAAATATATACGCATCACAAAAGATTATACTATATATTTACTTAAAATGATTTGAACATGTTAAAGATAAAATAGATGGAACTGATTGAGGATTATAATTACATGATTCGTTACTATTATATAAATTAAAATAATTTTTTTGATGCTTTGAGAAGAAAAAATAATATTACATTAACCATGTTATGTTTGGGACATGACCCTTTTGTTATTGGTTAGTTGAATTCTGACCTAGAAGTTGGGGATGCAATAAATCCCACTATAATGTTTTAGGTTTAGGTGCAGTCATCCCTATCAAAAAAATCAATAAATCTTATAAGTAATACCATTAGTTATATAAAAAGGATTAGTTGGTCAATAAGGATAAGTTTTTAAAATTTAAAGTTGATAAAGAATGTGTCTTTATATTTAGAATGATATTTTTTGTGACTTGTGATTCACTTTTGAAGAGGGAGTTTTTAAATGATTCTCACAGTTCCCTATTGTTTTTTCATCATATAAGAACTAATACATAAAGATATATTCGGGTGTATTATTGGTGGGATGGAATGAAAAGAGATATTTTTTAATTTACATTTAAATAATTTATTTTTATACTTGTTAAAGTAGACTTCAAATTACCAATGGAGATGTTTCAACATTTTCCAATTCAAGAGTAAAAATGAGAATATATAACCATAGATTTCATGGTGGGACTACCAACAACATCTCAAGGTAATAATTCAATTCAGGTTATTATTGACTGACTGAATAAATATGTACATTTCTTTACCATTTGAGATGTTATACTTTAGATAAAATTTCTATACTATATCTTAAGAAGATAGTCAGGTTATATTAAGTTCCCCTCTCTATTGTATCTGACTGCAATCCCATGTCTACTTCTGCTTTTGTGGAAAGGCCATCAAAAGCTTTTGGGCACTGAATTAAATTTTAGCACAACCATTATTCCTTAGTATAATATAAATTTAGAATAAACCATTCAAATCATTGAAGAAATGCTTCATTAATATTAAATGGATCACCAGGGAATTTGGGATCATCATTTTTATTTAGTTGAGTTTTCTTTTAATAAATATTTTAAATCTAGTATACAAATGAATACTTTTTAGGAATTATAAAATGTGGTGTCCAACTACAAACCTTTGGGCTGATGTAGATTAAATAAAGTTGATGAGAGCATAATTATAATAGGAAGTGGATGAGAAGGTGGAAATGATTTAGAGACATATGAGTATAACTTAGCGTAGGAAGAAATTTTATATGGATAATAAGAGGAAAGGAATTTCATTTGAGGTAGGTGGTCATGTTTTTATTAAAATATTTCTATGGAAAAGTGTTATGAGTTTTGGTAAGAATGGAAATTTAAGTCCATGGTTCACTGAACCATATGAAATTCTAGATAATTTTGGATCAGTTTTCTATACAGTGGTCTTTCTTTCGTGTTTATCCCCAGAACACAACGTTTTTCATGTTTTGGTGTTGTGGAAATATGTGTAAATTCATATCATGTTTTGATCCATGAGGTAGTTAAGTTGGAAGATAACCTTCATTATGAGGAAAATAAAGTTCATATTCTTAATCAAAGAGTGAAAAAATATTTGTACAAGGTAATTCATCGGGTTAAGTTTTTATAGAGAAACCATATGGATGAAGAAGAAAAATGAGAATCTGAAATTGCTATGAGGGAAATACATCCCTACTTGTTGAATATGTGAATAACATTAGGAGGACATAATTTCGAGGGGGAGAATTTAATAAACCTTTTATGGATACAATAAATTATTTTAATATTTATTATTATTCTTGAATTAAATATTTATCTTCATTGTAATATATTAAGTTATTTTTTAAAATAAGAAAGGAAATAATTTTAAGAAACTCAACTCATATAAGGTTATGGTTAAAAGATCAATTTTTAAAAATATAGAATTTTAATTTAAAAAAATGAATTTTATTTTTAAATTTACCATGTCAAAATAGTCATTAAATAATATTTTTATAGTTTTTTAAAAAATTGATTTGTCAATGAATATTAAAAAATAATATTTTTTATTAAATATTGTTTCTTATTTTTGTTTATATTGATTGTAAAATTATTTTTTGGATTAGTTTAAAATTTTTCATTAGTTCATTTTTATTTAAAATAATAATTTTAAAAAAATGTATTTTATGCTTTAATTTAGTATTAAATCATTTTATTTTTTAAAATGGCATTTTCCCCAAAAAATGTTTTTTGTTGTGTTTTTTCCATATTAATTTTTAGTTAAATTAATCCACTTTTATATTTTTAAATTTTGAAAAATGGATTCTATATTTGAGATTAGTGGGTAAAAATATAGTAAACTATATCATTTTATTTTTGGTAAATAGGAATATAACAATCTTTGTAAGTTTTTTTACAATGGTAAAAAGTAAATTGGGTAATTAATGGTTAAAAATAAAATGATAAGGACTATAAAATTACCAAAACACAGGATTATATTTTTTTTTTGAATGATTATATGTCATACATAACAATCCAATTGTCTAATTTATAACCTTTTTATGCCACATGGATGAGATTATGACCCTTATAATATTATATTTAATGATAAGCCAAACATGTTACCATCTTGTTTTTAATAACTAAAATATTTTTATCAATGGGTTATCTAGAGGATATTCTTGACTATAAATATTATTTTAAAATATAATGAATTTATATTCATCATGGTAATTTATTTTAATTTTTTAGTTAATAAATAATTACCTTAAATTCTTATACAAATTTGATGTAGTAATTAAATAATTAATTGAAGAATAAAATAAAATAAATTCAAAATATTAAAATAAATAAAATTTGAGGTAAAAAATGTGATAATTTTTTTATAAATTGCCAAAACATGTTATATTTATAAAAAAAATATTTTTTCTTGATTTTAGATGTTTTTCTGACATTAATAAATTAAATGTAATGAAAAGCTCAAAAAATTGCAACTATAGATGTTTTATTGTAAATAATATATTATTAAATGATATAAAATTCTTAAAAATTTTATATTTGGACAAGTGACTATTATAACATTGAATATGTCACCCATGGCCCAATTATGGATTGTTTTACATTTTCTACTAACTATATTAACTGTCAAAGAGTAATAATCCATGTTGTCATGATACGAGTTAACAACGTTAAAACTAATAAAATAAGGGTAGAAATATAGTCAAAACTTGTCTATTTTTTATTGTATAGGGTAATTTAAACCCATAATCATATTATATTTCAATAAATAAATTTTTATCCATTTGGGATAGATAAAAATAATTAATAATAATTATATATATTGAGATATACCAAGAGTCACCCTCTTCTCTCTTATAAAATGGAACATCTTCTTATCATTTTCCTCACACTTCAAAACCCATTTGGTTCGATGAATACCTATCAAAATACCTTACCAAAATCCATAATCACATTATAGAGGTCATGGTTTAGCTATAATACCCATGTTAATAGTCATAAAGTTTTAAGAAAAAGAGGTTTTCCATCGAAGAGGAAGATACAAAATGTTTATCACGGGTCAGAATCAAGGTAAGGGACATTCTTTTAAAAACCATCTTTTAAAGTTTCTATTTAAACTAAATTTTTATTCCATATCCACATTTTCTAAAAATTATTTTTTATTTTTTTACCGTTATCCTATGATTTATTAAATTTATTTCTACCTATGTTTGAATTTTTACAAAATGGTTTGAAAGGAATATTTTTATTATTTCCCAAACAAGGTACTTTCCTAAATTTGTGAAAAAAATATAGAAGGTATTATTTATTAACTTATATGAAATGATTTTATTTTCCTTATTTAAATACTACTCTTTTCATTAAATATTCTTTTACAATATTACTAGGTTATTTTAAAATAAAAAGTTTTCCATTGTATCTGTGCAGTTTTATTTTTTAAATAAGTTATTTTCCACATGGAATGTTTTTATGTCGAAATCATTCATGTTATATTATTATGTTATGGTTATTATTATTGTTTATGATAATAGGTGGTTCCATTATAAACCAAATATGGGTGGGTCCATGATATCTCTCAAATGCATTGGGTATGTTGGAAGTTGTCCATGATGGTTAATCCAAGTGTAACTACGATGGTTACTCTATGTATAACTGTGAGGGTTATTTAAAGAATAATCATGATGTTTAGTTCATGTATATCTATAAAGGTTACCCCAAAAGTATTAATGATATAATATTATTCCCTAACTGATTTATATTATTTATTTATTATTTTTATGATTTTGAAGAATTCTCATGTTTTCACAAGTTAATTTATTGATTTGATGTTCAAAAGAAAGTATATGTTACTTCATAATGTTTAAAAATACATCTTTTTTAAAATGTTTTCATGTGTTTATCTGGATTTCCAATAAATTTTTATGGATTTTATATCACTATTAATATTTTGTATGAATTGTTTTATTGAAGGATTTGTTAAGAAAAGGTAATTTATTATGTATTAAATGTTTATTTTTATCCCAATATTTATTATTAAAAGGATGTTTTTTATATTTATTTATCGAATAATGGGTTAACTATTTCTTTTTATATCCCTTACTAAGAGTTTTGTGACCATCCCAAGGGATTAGGTATGGGTAAGTGAAAATAAGAATTCAAGTTTAAATTTGAAAAGATTATTCATAAAAAGAAATCATGTTTTGTTTTAAAAGTTTCAAATTGTGAAAAAAAATCTATTGAGTTAATGTACCAATATTTTAATATATTAGTTTTTATTTATGAGTTATGAAAAATTTCCGAAGACTCTAAACCTTAAAGCTCATGGGGATTCAAATAATGTGATTTATAGTTCAAATACACAATAATATGAAATGTTTATGGCTGGGTCATTATAGTAAAGACACATTCTAATCCGTGTGACATTATTTTTCAAACCATGTCTTATTTATTTGAGATATTCAATTATTTTAACACTTTATTTCATTTTATTTTTCATTACTTCATTGTTTTGATGCTATTCTTTTTTACTCAAATCATGAGGTCCATTTACTTTATAGGTTATCAGAAATTCCAAATTTCAGTTTGTCAAATTTTTAGTTTATTTTTTACTTTTATTCCTCCAGATTATGGTATCTTAGCCTGATTTCTACTCAAACAGTGATCTGACCTAGTTTTTTCAATAGGGCCTTAGGAATGCCTCCCCATATGCCAAAGTCTTCCAACTACTAGTGAGGGTATGATGTGTTGATAGTGGGGAGACTATGACCTTAGGTGGGGATAATAATAATGGTCTATAAATATATAACACAGGGGAAGAAGAACCATAAATTAGTTGAAGAAAGAGAAGAAACATAGAATAATCATAATAAATAGCAGAAGTAATAATAAGCCTTAATTCATAATACGATTTGTTGTTCTGATAATAAGTTAGGTTATACATAAAGATATACTAGAAAGTTCTCCCATAGAGGACCATATAAGTACATTTATATATAAAACCTTAATAAAAAGGTCCATCCTGATGCATAGTAACTACTTGGTCCACTACCATCTATCCCATTTATAATTTACAATGATGATAACTAAGTACTAGATCCAAATACTATATCAACACATGAACTCAAAACTATAAAGTCTACATAGGTCCGAAGGGGCCCATATGGAGTTTGAGTAAGAACTTAGTTGGACCCCACCAATGTGTTCATTCTATACATCCATAATTATATAGGCATATGAAAAGTATAATAAAAAGGAAACACATACATGTTTAATAATTTAACCCACTTCCTGTGTGTTCAAAAGACAAAATAAATAATTTACATGTTTCAGCCAATGATGATGTATGTTTGAATACATTTCTTCAAATATATATATGGAATTCAGTACATGTACACATATATATATTTTCAGTGACATGGACCCATGGATTAATTCCCAAGACATCCCTTTAAGAAAATAATAACTGGATAACACTTGAGAACCTCCCATAAATTCAAAACTGGCACCCCATGCTACCATTCAAGCATTTGTATTCCTAATGGAATGCCTAATCAATAAATCCTAGGTCCATAAAACCTCCACTTAGAAAGTCCCCATCAGCTCAACAACCCTATATCCTGAGGAATAGTGATACCCATCCTTTAATAAGTAAATCATTGTAGGCTTAATATCCTGTTGTCTCGAGGAATGGCAATACACATCCCCTCGTAATCTTAGTCCATCAACCTTAAGTGTAATGGCATGCCTCAACCCCAATAGATAGTCTCAAAACCTAATAGATGGTCTCAACACCATCACCAAATGGTCTATAACTATCCATTTTGGATTTCTATAATTATCTTATCCAACATAATATATGGTCAACACCACCCCCTAATCCAAAATATATATGGAGGCCTCCACCCACAACGAGTGGTCAACACCACATAAACAGAGTCCTATTTATGTGAACATGACTCTAAAAGTGTGTCATCCAACAACGATGAGAGTAAATAAACAAAAAAACCTAAGACACGTCATTCATTCAAAATCTCCTCCTTTTATGACCATATCACTAAATCCCTTTAGTCAACACCATCCTAGGTCACATGGGACATTCCCCCATCCTGGAGACCTCATCACCTCAAATCCCAATGAGCATACAACCTCAACCTAGTGATCATCATCACCTTGTGTGTATCAACCCAAGGCCAACCTTATAAACCTTGTCCCCTCAGTCCTAGAGATCAATATCACCTCAATTATCTAGGTCAATCCCCATCACATTCTCATGTAACCAATTGTATCATATAACAATTCGGTTAATTAAATTGAGTCTACCGACCTAAAATTTCAAAAATGGTCATAATACCATTACCCAACATATCATGATTCATATTAGTAGGGTATACCCAATGTAATACCATGACATAAATTTACCAAATTAAAAGAAATAATTAAGTAATTAGTGGTATAATTTAGAAAACCCCACATATTCATTTCGGTACACACCCAAAAAAACCCATAACATTAATGATAAAGATAGGAACCAACAAAATTTTACTTATAGGTTCTCACTTGTATCATATATTCATATAACTTGAGAAGAAATGAGAGAAATATGGTTTTAGAAAAATACCAAGAAAATTTGGAAAAAGCGATTACATGTATTTAACATTCCATATCTCAAGATAAACTATAAAGAGAAGAAAGGGGATTGAAGGACTAATCAATATTATTCCAATAAGATAGAAAATATTCAATCCTGAGCTCATATGAAATAAAATACCAAATCCTTGGGAGGAGAATAAATTTGAGAGGCCCCCAATTTTTGAGAGTGAAATGGAATATAAAGGAGGAGAAAAAACTAATAATAATGGTGGGTAGGTTTCATCATTTACCCCTTTTAAATGACCAGTAAAATTTGGCCACGTGGTTTGGATAACCATGCACCAATTTTGTGATGCACACATCACAAACACCTCACCTTTCATGGATAGGTTCACGCTTTGGAAAAGTCTGCACAGCCAGTGTATATCCCTACTATCAAAAACTGAATACATGCGAAACATATGCATGCCCCTAACCAAAAATATAGAAAAACTAGTTTTTTTAAAATATGTGGGCATCATGGATTCTCTTTAGTGGCCACAATATTTTATCATGTCATGCGCGATTGAATGAGTTTCCTTAAACTAAGTTTCTAGGGCCCAAAATGCCCAAAACGCATCTAAAATGATGACTAACATACCAAGACTTAAACCCCATCTGAAGTTAAGCCTTCATGTGAATTAAACTCTCATAATTAGTTTCTAAAGACCAAAAGAAAAGTTTCCTTGACCACTAACTGAAAAAATCAAAAATGGTAGGAATTTCGACCTGCTAAAAAAAGATGTTATAGTCTCCCCATATCAAAATAGATCATCCCTGAGATATCAAGATTTACCTGGAGATGGTACCAAACACTCCCATATTGTTTGGATCAACCTGGTCTACCCATGTTATTAGTCATGTTCAATTCCTCTTGTTGCTCTCCCCACTATAGGAATTATCTACCCAGTCACTTCACGACCAAAACATTTTGAATATATAATTATTCCATTTACAATACATGGACTCAAATGTCCTCTCATGACATACAATCAATCCTATACCCATCAAGTGATCAATTATGCATCTGTTATATGAGACACCCATTAAGTATTTCATGTAATTAGATTCCCATGTCATACATGGTCTATACACGACCCTCATCCATACTCACATATCATCAGATGCCCAAAGATCATGAATCTCAAAATATGCCCAAAATAATCCTACATAATATATATATATATATATATATATATATATATATATATATATTCATTCCTATTATAATATGGATTCCAACACACCTAAGACATATCATGCACCACACTGATTCCAACAATAAATCTCAGGGTCTATGCACCTAATATATATATATATATATATATATATATATATGAAATTTCATAAATGATTTAAATATACTAACCAATACTTAGTTAGTCTAAAAACAACACACGTGCACCGTATTAGATTCTCGTGTCGTTCCTATGCCATACACAACACTTAACCAGAACCGCATCTCATCAGATTCCCAAAGATCATGCATCTAAACATATTCCCAAAATAATCCCACATAATATATATATATATATATATATATATGAATTTTCTTTATCATCTTGATCCCTACACACCTCATACATATCACACACCACCCTGATTCCCATAATAAATCTCAGTGCCTACACACACAATATATATATATATATATCTAAATATATATCACATGTCATAACTGATCCCAAAATACTAACCAATTCCTTATTAGTCCAAAAAACAACACACACACACCTCGTTAGATTCCCATGTTAGACCAGTTCCATACACAACACTCGTCTAGACCCACATCTCATCAAATACCCAAATATCATTCATCCCAACATATGCCCAAAATAATACCACATAATATGTGTGTGTGTGTGTGTGTAAATATATATATGTATATATATATATATATGCATTCCCACTATCATCTCGATGCCCACACACCTCATATATATCTTGCACCACACTAATTCCCATAAGAAATACTAGTGTCTAAGAACCTTATATATATATATATATATATATATATATATCACACGTCAAAATGGATTCCAATATACTAATCAATGCCAAGTTGGTCCATAAACAACACACACACCTCAATAGATTCCCACATCATACCTGTTCCATACATGACACTAATCCAGACCTGCATCTCATCAGATGCCCAAAGACCATGAATCTCAACATATTCCCAAAATAATCCCACATAATGTCGATATATATGCATTCCCATTATCATCTTGATACTTACACACCTTATACATATCACAGACCACATTGATTCCTATAATAAATCTTGGTGCCTATGCATCTTATATATATATATCATGAGTCTTAAATGATTCTAGCATACTAAAAAATGTCTAGTTAGTTCCAAAAAAAATAGCACACATACACCTCATTTGATTCCCATGTCATACATGTTCCATACATGACACTCATATAGACCTGCATCTCTTCAAATGACCAAAGATCATGCATCTCAACATATGACCCAAATAATCCCACATAATATATATATATATATATATATATATATATATATTTGCATTCCCATTATCATTTTGATGCCTACACACCTCATATATATCATGCACGACACTGATTCCCACAATAAATTGTGGTGCCCACGCACCGTATATATATATATATCACAAATCATAACTAATCCCAACATATTAATCAATTCGGGGTTAGTCCAAAAACAATATACGTGCATCTCATTAGATTACCATGTCATACCTATTCCATACACAACACTCATCTAGACCTGTATCTCATCAGATACCAAAAGATCATATATTTCAACATATTACCAAATAATCCCACCTAATATATATATTCCCATTATCATCTCAATTCTTACACACATCATATATATCACACACCACACTGATTCCTACAATAAATCCTGGTACATATGCACCTTATATATATATATATATATATATATATATATATATATGACGCATCATAACTGACTCCAACATAATAAACAATGCCTAGTTAGTCCAAAAAAACAAAAGTTAAACTCATGAACCAAAAATGGATATGCCAAAAATAAAACAGAACGTTGCACCATGATTAAGGCACGCCTCTTACTATCGTCCGCTCATGAGCGTGCTTTGAAATTAGAAGATCAATTGTATGAACCCAGACTGAAGAAAAATGTAATGAACTGATTTTCAAAAAGATACAGATGATTGTTTTTCATATTTATATTCTTTCTTTATCCTAGTGGGTGTTTCTTATGATCACAAGAAGGTCTCAGGAGCATTTTTGGACTATTCAGAGCCTGGGGCTCTGGAATTTGGAGAGACAGACTGAGCCACATAGTAAGTGACTCAACCATACATGGAACTCAGTGCACAATAGGAGGATACATGGTTTTCCTTAACCATGTTATCCAAGACGTACGACCATGAAAAAACTATATAATTTTTAACAAATACATTGTTCACAGCTTGCAATCAGTTAGGCAAACCATGTGTTTAGCCCATGTGAGTGGGATTCTTAAACAGTGGTTAACATACAGTTTGGTCCTCTATGTGGCCAAACCATGAAACCCATTAAAGAATGGGTGAATTACTCTTTTTCTACCTAATTTTTTTAACCTCTTTCCCCTTTTTTCCTTTTTCTATAGCATTCATCCACCATTTCTCTCTCATGAGAGCACTTCCTCCTCCTTTATATGTTTTTTGATAACTCTTGGATATGAAAAACAATTCTGCCACCATATATCACAACCAATCTATAAAGTTAAGCTCTCTAATCTTCATAATTATACTCTTCATTCATCTAAGTATATCATGTGGAATTTTGGTGAGATTTCATATGCCCTATTTTCAGAATTTTGGTCTATTCTTCCTATTTCTTATGTTCTTCTTTGAATCAAAGGTTGATACTGGATGAGTGGTCATATATAGGCCTAAAGTATGTATTCTAACAATATTACCTAAAAGTTTATATGTTTTTATAGCCTCCTCGTTGTGTTGCTCATAAGAAATTTCGATGAAAGGCCTTGAATTGTAAAATCCATTCTTAAATAAATTTATCCATGTTAAGGTACTCCCTTAGGCCTCTATTTAATTTTTAAAGGTTTCCTACCATTTTTATACCACCCCTTTGGGAGTGTTGAATGAACTTAACCCCTTTATTTATATATTTAGTTGACCCAATCACTATCTAAATGTTATTTCTTGACCTTGAAATGGATTAGACTTTCTTTATCAATTAAATGGATTAACTTAACTGAAGGGAAGTGTGTGGAAAGGCCACACCACATTTTTCATAATTATAAACAAGAATTATATGTACTATTACACCCATGGTTAAATTTGGTTAATGATTATAAATGTTTTAAATGTAATACCTCTTTCTTCTTATTATTAATCCAGGGATAATAGTCATTGAATAGTGGTTAATGGAATTTTTGAGCATGTAAATTCAAACTTCATTATATTGGGTGATGGGACTAGAGAATCACACTATTTTTCTCTATTTGGATGATGATAATAATGTTCCAAATTTCCTTACATTAGGTGTTGGGTGTGAAGACTCACCCCACCATCTAGAGTGATGGGAATGATGTCTCACATTTAGCTGATATTATGGGATTTTACCCTTTGATATTATGCACACTTCTTACTATATACAATGACTGGATTAATCTAGACACTACTAGTTGTGGCCTACTGATTTTATCTCACACCCTACTCAAGCCTCTTTTGGTACTCGAGTAGAATTTACGACATCATGTGTGGATAAGGGAAAACTACATGTCACCATTTTTTTTAAATTATATCTTTGATCATGGGAGTAGAGAGATGAACGTATGCTCGTGATTCTAATGGGGTTGTCTTTTTATCTTTTTGTATTTTTTTTGTAAAATGTTGTATACATTTGTTCCTTGTATCACTTCTTTACACTTTTTTGTATGTAATTATGCCATCACAAAAAAATTTTATATGACTCATCCTAGGGATTTGGATTATTATTTCAGTTGTCTAGATTCTTACACTTCTACTACTCATTTACAGTATCTTTTTCCACTATGCTGTCGATTATATCAATCTTCCGCTCATTATTATCTTTTTTTATATCCACTATGCCACTCTGTTATGATATTATATTTTCCCCATCGTACCACATTGGACCCTCACTACTATTAGTCAGTCTCTAGTATGTGGAGAGGCATTCTTGAGGCCATGTGAACCACTGGCTTAGGGTGTCGTTTTAGTGGATCCCAGTTTGGGACATTACAATGTGGTATCAGATATTCTTTTACCTTTTTTATTACTATTTGGGTATTAGATAAGAGACTATGATGTAATGGAATTTTTAATGAGCCTATTATTGGGAGTATATTACCCACATTTAGAGGAAACCCTAATTACCTAGGATGGTTTATTTCTCTTCTAATTTGTGCCTATTACTATTTCACTAATTTCACTTTTGGGTGATGCATGTATTTTGAGATGTTATTAATATTTATATTATTTCTATTATGGGATTCCTTTTTTCCTTGGACTATTAAGGTAAGGATTTATCATCTCATGCGTCATCATAAGAACTTTTGGACTTATATGCCATTAATTTTTTCTTATAACATTTAATTTTTTCATGCATTTCCTACTACACATAGTATGTTCCTGGATTATTATATGAAATTTTTTTGATGTTTCTTAGAGGGGTAGATAAGAAGATTAATTAAAGTTTCTTCATCAATCTAATCTTTTTTCCCATATTGATTGATGATGGAACCTTGATTGGTCAATTATACCACGATGTGGGTTCCAGACCTATTGGTTCCATTGACTGACCTAGTGTTATTTGATTTGATTATGTGAATTCCAATTAAAATTTATAAAGAAATTAATTATATAAATTTGGAATAGTTATTCATTTAATTAAATCATTTTACAAGACCTTTTACATCCTAATATTAGATGTGAAACACTAGTTAGAGTTTTTTGATGTTTCAATTTCAATTTTTAAGGAGCATGAGTTTTATAAATTGGGATTGGGGAAGCATATAACTGGACTATGATATATATATATATGTGAGTAAAAAATTAAATGAATTAAAACTTTTAAATGAAATGGTTACCACTAAATAGGGCTTCTAATTGCAATATAAATGGTGTTTTCCTCAATACGATTCCATTAAAACTCCATATATCAGGACCTCTACAGTGCCATATGAGAACTTGACCCTAAACTATCCTTAGTAGTGGGTAGTTAAGAGTGTTTCATACATTTATTCTAGCCTGTTATGGTCTTCTATTATCACCTAAACCTATCTTTTGGAGTCGATAAAGAGGTGTTATTATTTCTATTATAATGTTATATACCTATCATATTGGGTATCTATAATCTTTTTAACTATTGGTTTTTCTTTTGAGGCATGAATTTGGAATTATTGAATCATTCCACCATGACTTCCTTGAGTGGTATTCTAGGAGGGTGGTAATGACCATGCTTCATAGGAGGTGGAACCTAAGCCTCTAGTGTTACCACATATAGTTCCACCCATGGAAAAACCTTCTATTCATGAGTTGGACATTGATGCCCAGTTTCAAGAGGGATTCCTTCATTTGATAAAGTCTCTGAAAGGATTTATGTAACCTACCCAAACTATGGTAGAGTTAACAATGAGTTTCAGTAAAATCATCATCTCACCTTATCATGGGATAGATGACCTTAGTGTAAGAACCTGGATCTTCATTTTCAGGTATGTTTTCTTTTTCTGGCCATTTTTGAGAAAAAGAGGAAAATCTGGAAATTTTGTATGTACACACCGTGTACTTTACAAGTACACGCCGTGTACTTTTCTCCTGAGCTAAGCCATGTGTTGGCTGTCTCCGGGCCACACACACGGTGTGTAGGGATGAAGTGAAGGCTGCTTAAAGTGGAGTAAGGAAAAATAGAGTACACGCCGTGTATTTTCTTTTTTTTCATTAAACGGACCGGGGTCGCGTCTCATCGACAGAACGCTCTTCTTCTTCAGCTTCGTTGTTCGAGAGAAATCGTACAGCCGTGGATCTTTGACGAGCCCCAATTTCTCCATCTGTTCTCCGATTCAATCGCCGTTAATTGCGTTGGAACCACAGCAGTGAGTCCTCCCTTCTCCTAGAGCATTGTTTTCCAATTCCCCTTCTTTCTCAAGTTATCGTCGGTTGAATGTTTTGGAAGTTTTCTCATATCTTCAATGTTCTAAGGAGAATAAATCTTTGTGGATCAAGTATATTGATATCCTAGCATCCAGGTAGGTGGTTTGTGCCTTACCATTCGCTTTATTTAAGTTTTATGGGAAAATTCCACCAATACCCATGAACGGGCTATTGCATGTTTACCGTTTTGCCCTTATGGTTATTCCTACCTTTATTGCATGTATGTGTAGAGATAAATTGATCATGTTTGTGGATAATTGTTATTCTTGGATTTTTTCCATGCTTTGTTCTGTTCACGACCTTTGGTTCTATGTTATCCTTGTCCATTTTGCCTGTTTCCATGCCTAGTGACCGTATGATGGAGTAATGATGATAACATGCTTGTTTTCTGTAGAATATTTAGCCAAGTATCTTTATAGGTGTACTTTGGTTATCCAAGTAGCTCTATAGGTGTAATTTGTCTTTATAGCATTATTATGAACAGACTGGCACGAGGCTGTGAGAACCTGGTCCTATAGACTATAAGGGATAGACTGAGTGAGCTTCTTAGAGAGTCTTTGACATTATATTCTACAGGGGATAGACCGAGTGAGCTTCCCAGAGTGCCTTTAGACATTATAGGCTACATGGGATAGATAGAGTGAGCTTCCCAAAGTGCCTTGGATCTTATAGACTACAAGAGGGTAGACCGAGTGAGCTTCCTCAGAGAGTCTTTACTTGTTGAATTGCTTTAAAACATTTTCCAGGCTAGAGAAGGAATTGACTGAGTGAGCTTCCATAGAGAGTCTGTGATAGACCTGAAACTATAGGAGGAATAGACCGAGTGAGCTTCCTCAGAGAGTTTCTAGACCTTGGGGCCACGAGGGTTAGACCATGTGATCTTCCTCAGAGATTCCCTGACTACCCTAGACTATAAGGGTAATTGACCGAGTGAGCTTCCCCAGAGAGTCTTATAAATTCATATGACCAAACCAGAGGGGTTAGGCTAAGTGCACTGCCCAGAGGGTTGTGGTACTTCTCGGTTAGGACCAGAGGGGATGGTTGCGAGTACTTCCCAGATGATTTCCTGTTGTGGTTAGCTGTTTTCTTACTGCTGGTTGTTGTTGTTCTGTGGATTGATTACTATTGTGCATAATCATGTTTACTACTTACTGATTACTGCATGTTGTTGCTACTACTGTTTCTACTACTGTTTACCGCTTACTATACTTTTACCTGCCATATACTCACTGACTGTTAGGAACAGATCTTCAGGTGGTTGCCTACTGGGATTTAGTCTCTCATCCTATTTGGTCCATGCTTTTGGGCCCAAGCAGACTTTGTTGTTGTAGGTATAGACAAGGTAAAGCGCCCTCCAACTTCTGGTACTTGATTTCTTGGAGTAGGGGAGCATGTGACCAAGCTTTGGCTTGCGATGCTGAGGAGCTGTTTACTTTCTTTTGTACTTGTTTTGGTACTATGGTGTTTTCCATCATTGTGACTTGTTTTGATGCTTTCCTAGATATGTAACATGAATCATTTCATATATACATATGTGCTCCAGTTTGTTGATTTAGTCTTCCTATGTTTACTACTGTTGGTTATTTACTGCTTCCGCTATTTCTTGTTTATTTACTTCCATTGTGTACTCTTACAATGAGGTCATAGTTTCCCCGCTATCATACCCAAGGCCCTCGCTGCTAGTCAGCAGCCTCTAGCGTTTGGGGAAATGTGCTTGATTCTATGTGGCCAACCGGATACGGGGCGCCTTTGGGTGGATTCTGGAACCGGGACATTACAAAGTGGTATCAGAGGAGTCCTTTTCTCTTGATTTACTATTTGGAGCCTTTAGCTAGGGATAGAATGGATTCAGTACTTGGTAATAAGCTGTTCTTGGGAGTAGCTAACCCATGTACAGGGAAAAGCCATAGTACCTCGTTTATTGCGGTTTTCTGGTTTTGAGATTTACGGTTGATATGATTTCACCTATAGTGATTCACATGACTTGTGTTGTTATTATTGTTTCTATTATGGTTCTATTTCTGTCACAACCCGGTGAGATGAGGGTATGCCATCTCATGCATCATATAGGCACCTGTTAGAAATCACATGACATGAATTCTTTCCATACCATCTAGGGTGCATTAGTGATTGCATGTTGTTGTGATAGACTTTGTGTAGATTATGCATGCTGTTATGATAGATGCTTGGTAGAATCTCTGTTGTTTGTTAGAGGAAGGTTTGTATTGTACTTGCTTCGATGAACACCAAATTTTGGTTCTTGAGTTGTTATGGTCCCTCTTGAATCAGAAATTAGTGGATCATTGACCTTTTTTTCCTTATATATGACTGTATTGGATGCCAAGCTTTGATTTTCGGGGAGTATGCGCCCTCACGGATCAGAATTTTTCCTTGTTTCTGTGCTTTCTGGACTTCGGTGCAGTTTTTGAGATACTGCCCAGAAAAACCCAGAATACACAGTGTGTACTTTATATATACACACCATGTAGTTTTAAACCGTGTCACTGACTATGTGAGAAAAAACACAGGTTGTGGAAAATATTCAAGAACACGCCGTGTATGGTAGGTACACGCCGTGTAGTGGCAATCCGTGTACCCAGCTGTGTCACTAACAACACGAGCCGGGGAAGCTTGAGTAGAACATGCCATGTAGTTTTGTTCCAGGTACCCGGTCGTGTCACGAACAACACGGGTCGGTGTTATCTTTTCATATACACACCGCGTTTGTTCGGAACATGTCGTGTAAGGGTTAGTCATGTAGCCGGCTATGTAACTAACAACACAGGTTGCCGAAACCTTCTTTAGTACACGTCGTGTCCATGGGAAACACGCCATGTAGTCTATGTTTAAGTGGACCATGTGGGTTATCCATGTAAGGAGACTCGGGTATGGGAGTAAAGTTCAAGTACATGCCGTGTGTGGGGATAACACGCTGTGTAGTTTGGGTTGTTACACGACCAGTGTGGAAGGAATACATGCCCATGTGAATGGCTTAAGAGAACATGCAGTGTAGTTTTTATACACGCTGGGTAGTCATTTTTTTTAAAACTTGAATGTTTCCTTCTCCTGTTCCCATTTTTTACTCTTGTGTTCTCAGTATTTGATAATCCTGATCCAAGGTGTGCTTTTGATCTTTCAGATTTATGCCTCTGAGACGTCCTCCAGTTGTACGTCAGTTTCCAGATGGTGATCAGACACCAGATATGGCCGATCAGGATCCTCCTACAGATCCTCTTGTTGTGCCAGCCTTGGCACCAGTAGTTATACCCATTGCGGGAGCCGATACGCAGTTCAGGGAGGACTTCCTAAGGATGATGCAGACTTTTCAGGGAGCACCGCCTCCTTCCCCATCGATGGATGAATTGACGCGGGTCTTTCAGCAGCATCATCCTTCTATTTTCTCAGGGGATGGAGGACCCTAGGCTGCCGAGTCATGGTTAGAGGCCATACTGACTATCTTAGAGCATCTCGAGATACCCCCAGAGACGAGGGTAAACCTGGCCACCTATATGCTCCGAGACACCGCCAAGAGGTGGTGGGAGGTGATCTCACAATCAGGGCGCCAACAGAGTATGTCTCTGGATGAGTTTCGATGCACCTTCTATGACTACTTCTATCTGGAGACCCTAAGGGCCGATCGAGCCTGGGAGTTTATGAGTCTACATCAGGGTACTCTTTCCGTTATGGAGTACTCATCTCGCTTTACTGATCTTCATCATTTCACACTGATCCCAGTAGGTGATGATTGTTCCTTTCTAGGAAGTTTGAGGACAGTCTCAGGGAGGAGATCAATTCCCAAGTGAATATCTTCAGGTTGAATTCGATATCCTCTATTTTCAACCAGGCGCTTATCACTGAGTGAAATCTGAGGGATTCTGGAGCAGTGATCCAGGGCGGTTCGACATCCAGAGCTGGTGTTCCTCCTACGGATAGTAGGAAGCGTCGCAGAGAGTCTTCTCGAGGAGATCAGGGCAGGTGGGGTATGTCTTCTGGCAGCCAGGTTGTATGCTACCAGTGTGGTAGGAGTGGTCATACTAGGCCTAAGTTCCAAAGAGATCTGATGGAGTGCTGATCTTACGGTAAGATGGGCCATCTACAGTGGTTTTTCAGATCTTTTCACATTCAGCTGGTAATAGGGGTTCTTCTATGACACCACATTCTGGAGATTCTTTGCCAGTTTCTCACTAGTCTGGGAACTGGAGTTCTTCCAGCCATTCGGGCTGAGGTGGAGGTCGCGACCGTGGTGGTCAGTCACCCGATCATCAGCGAAAACAGAGTGGATCAGCTTAGAGTGGTCAGGCAGGATCATAGGGTCGTGGGGCAGGCCAGACTTTTTCTGTGGAGTAGACCAATCAGGAGAAGGATCCCGGACCTTCTATAGTTCGAGGTACGATCTTAGTAGCCTCAGTTTTATCTTCAGCTCTTTTCGATACTGGTGCTTCGCATAGTTTTATCTTTGTTTCTGTTGTGGAGAGCCTTGGGCTCTGTATCTTTTCGTTTGCCGACATGTTGACTCTTAACACGCCATTGGGAGAAATGAATTCTAGCATACATCAGTCCAGAGAGTGCCCTCTCGAGGTCGCAGGGTATCGTTTCTTATGGGATCTCTATGTCTTAGAGATGACAGGTTATGATGTCATTCTCGGGATAGACTGGTTGGTTCCCTTACAGGAGGTCATCGACTTTTATCGCCTCATGGTGAGTTTTGTATCACCAGAGGGTGAATCCTTTCTTCAGAGAGTTGAGTGGGATGTTCAGGTGAGTCGAGCGGGACTCGAGCATCATGGGCTAGGAGGAGTTACAACCCAGATTGCTAGTCTTTATCTGGATGACCAGGGGACTTCATAGTTGGACTTTCCTCCAGTGGTGGATCGTTTCAGAGACGTCTTTCCAGAGGAATTTTCATGTTTACCTTCAAAGAGAGAGGTAGACTTCTTGATTGAGCTCATGCCTGGAGCGGCACCGGTGTCCATTCCTCCCTATAGGATGGCTACACCTTAGTTGTAGGAGCTCAAGAAGCAGTTGGAGGAGTTGCAAGCAAATGGTTTCATCCAACCCAGTAATTCTCCTTGGGGTTTCCCTGTCCTTTTTGCAAAGAAGGTTGATGGAACCCTTAGGCTTTTCGTGGATTATCGGAAGTTGAACCAGTTGATGGTCAAGAACTGATATCCGTTGTCGAGGATTGATGATCTCTTCAATCAGCTTCGAGGATCCAGAGTGTTCTCGAAGATTGACTTGAGATCCGGTTATCATCAGTTGTGCATTAGACCATCAGATATGCCTCTTACAGCCTTCAGGAGCAGGTATGGTCTATACGAGTATACATTTATTCCGTTTGGTCTCACGAATGTGCCAGCAGTTTTCATGGCACTGATGAACCGAGTGTTCCATCCTTACTTGGATTCCTTCGTCGTGGTCTTCGTGGACGATATCTTGGTGTACTCTCACACTCGACACGACCATGCTACCCATCTTGAGATTGTTTTGAGTACACTGAGAGAGCATCAGCTTTATGCTAAACACTCGAAGTGCCACTTTTGGATGGATCAGATTCACTTCTTAGGCCACGTCATCTTGGAGAAGGGAGTTTTAGTGGACCCATAGAAAGTGAGAGTTGTAGTTTTTTGGGAGCAGTCGAAGAACATATTTGAGGTGCAGAGTTTCCTAGGGCTGGATGGATACTACAGGCGCTTCATACAGGACTTTTCGCACCTATCAGCACCGTTGACAGGTCTGACCAAGAAGGGGGTGAAGTTCTTATGGTCAGATTCTTGTGAGTCATCCTTTTAGGGGCTGAAGGGAAGGTTGACGTCAGCACCAATACTAGTCTTGAAAGATCCAGGAAAGAGCTATACTATTTTTTGTGATGCTTCTGGTATAAGGCTGGGAGATGTGCTTATGCAGGGAGATGAAGTCATTGCATACGGGTCTTAGCAGTTGAGGCCACATGAGAGGAACTACCCGACGCACGACCTGGAGTTGGCAGCTATTGTTCATGCCTTACGCTATTGGATGCATTACCTTCTGGGAGATCACATTGTGGTTTTCACCAACCACAAGAGTCTCAAATACATCTTCACTCAACGTGATCTGAATCTGAGGCAGCGCAGGTAGGTTGAGTATCTTCAGTCCTTCATCTTTGAGCTTGCCTATATGCCGGTAAAGGGAAACGCAGTTGCTGATGCATTGAGAAGGAGAACTAAGATTCATGCAGTTCAAGAGGCCAGCAGTGAGTGGCATCTTATGGATCTGTTCTCTGAGATGCACTTGGAGGTGCATGACAGATAGGGACAGACTTTTCTATCTTCTGTATCTGTTACCTCTACTCTTCTTGATCAGGTACGGATGAGGCAGCTATCAGAATCAGAAGGCTTAGTCCTGTGGAAGATTGTGTCAGGAGAGGACCCTATTCCTAGATGGACGGTGGGTGAGGATGAGATCTTGCATTTACAGGGATTCTTATGGGTGCCATCAGAAATACACGAGGATCTGTTGTGGTATTTTCATTACTCTATTTGGGCAGTTCATCCTGGCGTCACCAAGATGTATCGTGATATTCATCGCCAGTACTGGTGGCCAGGTATGAAGAGAGATGTTGCTGGTTTTGTCTTGAGATGTTCTACTTGTTAGCGGGTGAAGGCAGAGCATTAGCGACCAGTAGGTCTTTTACAGCAGTTACCCATTCTCGAGTGGAAGTGGAACGATGTTGCGATGGACTTTGTGACAGGGTTGCCGAGGTCACCCCGAGGAAGTGATGTTGTTTGGGTTGTTGTCGACAGGCTTTGGAAGGTTTCTCACTTCTTACCGATTAAGGAGAAATTCAGTGTTGATGAGTTGGGGCGGTTGTACATCCGAGAGATTGTACGTCTACATGGAGTTCCACACTCCATTGTTTCAGATAGGGATGCATGCTTTACTTATCAGTGTTGGCAGGGACTTCAGAAGGCCTTGGGTACACAGGTGCTTTTCAGTACAACATACCATCCCCAGAATGATGGCCAGTCCGAGCGCACGATCCAGGTGCTTGAGGATATGCTCCAAGATTTCATTCTAGACTTTGGCATCTCTTGTTAAAATCATATTCCTCTTGTTCAGTTCACCTACAACAATAGTTTTCAGGCGACTATTCAGATGGAACCTTTTGAGGCTTTGTACGGTAGGCCATACTAATCACCCTTATGCTGGCTGGAGGTAGGAGAGGTAGCTTTGTTGGGACCTTGTCTTGTTTAGGAGACCTCTGAGAAGATAGAGTTGATTCGGAAGAGGATGTCTACAACACAGTCTCAGCAGAAGTCTTATGCTGATCAGTAGAGACGACCTCTGGAGTTTGAGGTCGGGGATCAGGTTTTCCTGCGTGTCGCGCCGAGGTTGAGACACAAGAGGATTTGGAGAGAGGGTAATCTTTAACTGCGGTACGTCAGACCGTTTGAGTTGTTGGAGAGAGTTGGGCCGATATCCTATCGGTTGTAGTTACCTCAGAGGTACCAGGCTATGCACGACGTCTTCCACGTTTCTCAGCTCCGATGTTACTTTTCAGACCCATCTCATGTCTTCCAACCTGAGGAGGTTTAGCTCGAAGCGGATGCATCATTTGAGGAGAATCCTATCCGGATTGTCGATCATAGTATGAATGTTCTCTGAGGTCAGTATGTTCCTCTGGTACGGGTGCTATGGCAGCACAGGCAAGTATAGGACTAGACTTGGGAGAGGGAGGCCGAGGTAAGATCGTAGTGGCTGGAGCTATTCGGTGTTTCTTCTTCTATGCCTCGCTAGGGAAATTCAGGGACAAATTTCTTTAAGGGGGGAAGTTTTTAAGAACCTAGATCTTCGTTTTCAGGTATGTTTTCTTTTTCTGGCCGTTTTTGAGAAAAAGAGGAAAATCTAGAAATTTTGTAGGTATGCGTCGTGTAATTTTCTCCCGAGCTAAGCCATGTGTTGGTAGTGTCCGGGCCACACACATGGTGTGTAGGGATGAAGTGGAGGCCGCTTAAAGTGCATTACAGAAAAATAGAGAACACGCCGTGTACTCAAGATGTACACACCGTGTATTTTTTTCATTAAATGGACCGGGGTCACGTCTCATCGACAGAACTCTCTTCTTCTCCAGCTTCTTCATCCGAGAGAAACCATACGGCCACAGATCTTTTATGATCCCCCGTTTCTCCATATGTTCTCTGATTTGATCTCCGTTTATTGCGTTAGAACCGCATCGGTGATTCCTCCCTTCTCCTAGAGCTTTGTCTTCCAATTCCTCTTCTTTCTCAAGTTATCTTCGGTTGAATGTTTTAGACATTTTCTCAGATCTTCACCATTCTAAGGAGAATCAATCTTTTTGGATCAAGTATATTGATCTCCTAGGATCCTGGTAGGTGTTTTGTGCCTTACCGTTCGATTTCTTTTAGTTTTATGTGAAAATTCCACCAATACACGTGAACGGCGTATTGAGTGTTTACCTTTTTTACCTTGTGGTTATTCCTGCCTTGATTTCATGCTTGTGTATAGGTAAATTGATCATGTTTGTGGATAATTTTTGTACTTGGATGTTTTTCCATGCTTTGTTCTATTCACTACCTTTGGGTCTTTGTTAGCCTTGGTCATTTTTCTTGTTTCCATGCTTAGTTACCGTAGGATGGATTAATAATTATAACATGCTTGTTTGTTGTAGATTGTTTAGCCAATTAGCTCTATAGGTGTACTTTGGTTAGCCAAGTATCTCTATAGGTGTACTTTGTCCTTATAGCATTATTATGCACTGACTGGCACGGGGCTGTGAGAACTTGGTGCTATAGACTATAAGGGATAGACCGAGCGAGCTTCCCAAAGAGTCTTTTCCATTATAGGCTACAGGGGATAGACCGAGTGAGCTTCCCAAAGTGCCTTTGGACATTATAGGATACAGGGGATAGACCGAGTGAGCTTCCCAAAGTGACTTGGATCTTATAGACTACAGGAGGGTAGACCGAGTGAGCTTCTTCAGAGAGTCTTTAATTGTTGAATTACTTTAAAACCTTATCCAGGCTAGAGAAGGAATTGACTGAGTGAGATTCCTTATAGATTTTGTGATAGACCTGAAACTATAGGAGGAATAGACCGAGTGAGCTTCCTCAGAGAGTTTATAGACCTTGGGGCCACGAGGGTTAGACAACATGATCTTCCTCAGAGAGTCCCCGACTAACCTAGACTATAAGGGGAATTAACGGAGTGAGCTTCCCTAGAGAGTCTTATAAATTCATAAGACCAAGCCATAGGGGTTAGGCTAAGTGCACTGCCTAGAGGGTTGTGGTACTTCTCGGTTAGGACCAGAGGGGATGGATGTGAGTACTTCCCAGAGGGTTTCCTATTGTGGTTAGCTGTTTGCTTACTGCTGGTTGTTGTTGTTCTGTGGATTGATTACTGTTGTGCATCATCCATTCGGGTGGTTTCCTACTGGGATTTAGTCTCGCACCCTGTTTGGGAAATTCTTTTGGGCCCAAACATACTTTGTTGTTGCAGGTATAGACAAGGGAAAGCGCCCTTCGACTTCTGGTGATTTATTTCTTGGAGCAGGAGATCATAGGACCAAGCTTTGGCTTGTGATGCTGAGGAGCTGTTTACTTTATTTTGTACTTGTTTTAGTACTGTGGTGTTTTCCAGCATTGTGACTTGTTTGGATGCTTTCCTAGATATGTAACTAGCATCATTTCATATATACATTTGTTCTCCAGTTTGTTGATTTAGTCTTCTGTTGTTTACTACTATTGGTTATTTAATGCTTCTGTTATTGCATGTTTATTTACTTCCACTGTGTACTCTGCCAATGAGGGCATAGTTTCCACACTATCACACCCAAGGCCCTCTCTGCTAGTCGGTAGCCTTCGGCGTTTGGGGAAATGCGCTTGAGTCCATGTTACCAACTGGGTACAGGGCACCTTTGGGTGGCTTCCGGAACTAGGACGTTACACTTAGGTTGTTGGATTATGGATGGAGGTCATGATTTCTATTTGTGATAATCTAGAGACTCCTCCAAATTGGATATCCAAGATCTCTTCTTATATGTTACATGGTTCTATCAAGTGATTTTGGGATGTAACTACCCAGAAAGATAGACATCAGGACATGATATAGAAGATTTTCCAAATGATTCTCAAGGATTAATTCTTTCCCCAAACCATGAGGTCTGACCAAGTTGGAGAGTTCATGAATTTGTAGAATGGATCTATGATAGTGATTGAGTATTATTCTTATTTTACTTATTTTCATTCATTGACATCGACCCTTTATGGATATGATATCATTAGTGTGATAAAATTTGAGGATGGGTTGTTATACACCATCCTATCATAAGTTAATGTATTACGGTTCACCACTATTTTTTCTTTTATTAACCAGGACCTCATTACATAGCATAATTTGAGGGAATCTGACGGTCCAAGCTAGAGAGGTTCATCACCTAGACCTGATAGTGGTTCTTCTAGAAGATGGAAGTGTCGCTTTGAAGTTTCTCATTGACACAACAGTATTCAGAAACCTCATACTAACTGCTTCATCATATTCCATAAATTCTTAAAATGGGGTCACATAAAACCCTAGTGTATGTGATACCTAGTAGAGTGGAGAGGCTATAGAAGGGTAGGTCATATCATGTTTTTCTGCATGAATTTAACACCTTTTTCAAGAAATATGGGATATTTACCTACTCCACGCTTTGGATTAGGGGTTGATTAGTCACTAAAAGTTGCTAATATTCATTTTTAATATCTTTATATTCATTTTTACAAAGTCCATAAACATTGTTTTTAGTGAATTTCATAAATAGAACTTCATTTCTCATCTTAAATGCATTTAATGTTTAAAATGAAAATTTGTGCCCAATCATTTATCTATTTGTGGATTGCATTATATTAATTTTATGAATTTGTTATATTGGGATATGATTTATCACTTTATTTGGATCATTTTATTTTTTAGGTCTAATGGATGAATCCCAAGGTAAGAGGGATATTTTTTCTCCAGAATGCATAAATTTG
Source organism: Viscum album (assembly GCA_963277665.1). Taxonomy (NCBI): domain Eukaryota; kingdom Viridiplantae; phylum Streptophyta; class Magnoliopsida; order Santalales; family Viscaceae; genus Viscum; species Viscum album. The sequence continues at coordinate 2,099,200,341 of OY728130.1, read as the reverse complement.
CTGGAAAAGGCATAATGGGCCTAAGGCCCGTCAAACAAATGTGGGGTCCACAATCCAAGCCCAATGAAGCTCATATTTTTACAGTAGAAAGAGAAAACTATGAGGATCATTTTATTAAACTGTGGCCAGAGCTAATTCTGAAGTTTTTATGATGATAAAGGGATCTGAAGATGCAATTTAAATGGTGGGGCCGACATTAATGCACATAAAGTCGTCCCAGCATTTCGACCTTAACTTCTAAACGGCTACTCAAAATTTCCTAAAATTTTTACAGATCATATATGATATAAGGAATAGAATATTTCTATTCTATGACCCCTCCGGATTTGGCCTTCATAAATTAAATATTCACGCATCAAAATGGTGGAATAATCTGGATGAATTTCCGGGTCAACTTCGAAACGTCAAATTCCCTTGATTTTCTCACTCTCCTTTTAACTCTCCCAATTCATGGAGATGTAATTTATTTTTTCGGGGTGTATCTAAGTCTCCAAATATTCCTATATAAGGATCATATGATAAATGGAATAGAGAAGGAATTTTTTTGTTTGGAATGGAAGTTTTTATTTTCTTTCAATTGTAATTTCCTATTTTCGTTTTGTAATCGCATCGTCAATTTCCCTAATGTAAGTTTTTTTTCATGTTAAATACCATAATAAAAGTTGTTCTTATTCTTTAATTTTTATTTTCATTTTCTTAACACGTTGATACCGTTGAATCAAGGTTTGAATTTATTCACACTAACACTTGTGAATTTCTCACACAACGGTGGAGTGTTCATTTTTATTAATGTTTTTCTTCTTCAATCCCACTTCTTTAAGTTGACTTCTCGCTTACATTGATATAATAGCATCGATGGCGGGATAAAAATTTATGGTTTGGTCCTAGAGAGTTTCATGAGATGGATTGGATGTTATTTCATGTACTTTAATTTTTAAATCTTTTTGTTATTTTAAGATTTCCATTCGATGAGTTATGTTCTTCTTCATCTTTGGCAAGTTTGACAACGACAAATTTCGAGTTCTAGTACAATACAATTCCTTGAAGTGATCTTGAATTTGTAATATAAGTACATTTGTGATTAGCCTTGTAATTATGTAAGAACTAAATTGGTGAATGAGTTTGTGGAATTATCTCATTTTGTGGATTCATCTTGAATTATTGAACTCAAATATTCTAGAAAACAAATGCATCCAATCCACCAAAAGCAACAACCTAGGATCAACCCATATTAATTAATTTTTTTAGATCAAGTAAATTTGTTTTTTTAATTGTTATTTAAATTAAATAATTAGTTATCCAATCAATTGAAACCCAAGTTGGCTACATCACAGCCCATCCTCCAACAAATCATAGTGTCTCAAGGTTACTTCTTTGGTCCCTGTGGATTCGATCCCTACTTGTACTTCAACGACCGATTTTACCGGTAGGGTAAATTTGGGCACAACCAAATTTTGGCGTCGTTGTTGGGGACCAAGTAAGTTTACTTAGAACATATTTCTACTCTCCCTCATTTCTCTTTTCTCATCCTAATTTCTCTTCTCTTTTCCCCTTTCTGTTTCTGTGTGCCCAAAAAAATCCCAAAAACAATTTTCAATCAACTCCAATGGATTATCCTCCAAAATACCCCTTCATAAAGCAATGTTGTAATCAAGTAGGAAATCAATTTTGGGAAACACCTCACATAGGGAATTTCATTGACCAAACCTTAATTGAATACACCACAGTAGATGAGATGTACAATCAGTGGGATTATGATTGTTTAAAAGATCAATTTCCATACCTCTCAAGGATGATTGAAGAGATAAAACTTAATGAAGTTCATGATGTCCAAACATCTATAAATACTAATTCTGAAAAAATTTGTGAACATTTGTGAAAAAAAATGGTTAAAATGATTTCATAAGTTTCATCACTGATATTAGAAAAACAAAGCATTGAGACTTATGAAGAACCCATTCCCACTCAGGATGTCCTTTCCACATCACTAATAGAAGAATCTTGTTACACACATAACTCATTTGAATTTAGTAAATAACCCACTTTAAAATATTGGAAAACAGAGTTGGATAATGAAGAGAATTGGTCAGGTGATGTTGAAAGTCAAGCTAAAGAACATGAGGGAATTGTTAATGAGTGTTTAAATCATGATGAAATTGATTTCATGAATTCACAAGAAGGAAATTTTTCTTCATGGATTGAATGTCTGGAATATTTCTCCAATGATAATTTTTTAGAAACACCAATCACTAAACCATTAGGATAAATCACAAACATCAAATCCATACCCATTCATGAAACTCGTCTAAAAAATTTTGAGTTTGAATCTTCAATTCAAAGGGAACCAATTGTGTTGGGAAATTTTGAAAATGAAATTGATTTTGATTCTAATTCCTTATCTATGTTTGAATGTCCTATCCAAACTGAACTCAAAATCAATGTCCTTACTTCCCCACTGAGGCATCCCATTATAGGTGATAACCATGACCTTGTATTAGTCATTCATTCATATCATGAAACACACAAAGGGGGGTTAACCCTTTAAATCTTAGGAAAGACTGTAGAAGAAACTAGATCAACCATTACTAAAATTCCTTGGATTTTCACACTCCTTGTTGAACATGGGTTTTTAAATGACAAAAAATCAAAGAAAACAATTAATCTCAATCTTATGGAAGTGGAGAAAAATGGGGTCCTAAAATTTTGTAAGGTTGGAATTGGATAAGTTGTGGGGTCTAAGTCAAGCTAACGAATTTAAATTAAGCGTTGCATGGGAGGTAACCCATGGCTTTTCATGTCTCCAATAAAGTGAATCATTTTTTTATTTTTCATTTAAAAAAAATTACCATAGACTGTTGACCTGTTCTTCTTTTATGAGTAAGGATGGGTATGAAAGGGGAGCACCATATTCATCCATGTCACGCGGTGTGATCCCTGAGTAATACCTTACCCCAAAAATATAAAGAAGACAATGTATCATCAGTTTGATTTTTAAAATTAAGAAAAAATAAAAAACATGGAAAACCATAAAAATTATTATACATGGTTTCAAAAAAATTGTTGTGTTGTTTGTTTTGTCTCATTTGTTCTTCTTTGTATGGTTCAGGAACTATTTGGGTGATACATATTTGATCAAGGAGGTGACTACATCCCCCAAGAGATCAAAGGAGTAATCTAGAGCATCATGAACTTCAACTTCAAAAACCAGGTGAATTTGTTCCATTTTTATAATTTTCAATTTCCTCTTTGAACTCCTCTCCTACCCCACTTCTAACTTTTCTTTTCTTTAAACATTGGGGACAGTGTTATTCTATGTTGGGGGGAGATGGAAAAAATGATTTTTTTTTAATAAGAACATGCATGGAAAGAAAAATTCCATTAACCTTGATCATGATAACACACGTTGAAAACTCTGAAATTTGATATCAAATAATTTTTCATGCCTTGATTCTGATTTTAAAGCAAGTTTAAGTTCATGAGCATAGTTTTTGGAAAGTACGGTTGTTCGATGTGATTTTTCAAATTTAAATTTTCATCCACTTAATAAAAATGCCACAATTCATGTCTACTAATTCGTGGGTGTAAATTTGAGTTCTTGGGTCCCTTTCATTATAGCATAGGGTTCTGGGGTCACTTTTAGTTTAATTTGAGTGTTCAGAAAAAACAAAAAAAAATTGAAAAAAATAATGACCACATAGAGCAATGTTTTGTCCAAATGTGTGGCGTCCGGCACTTGGGGATCATGACTCTATAGTTTTCTTGCTCATAGTTAGGCTTTATATCTCTATTATAGAGCTTGGAATTGACAATATGTGTGGCATCCGGAACTTGGGGATCGCGACTCCATAGTTGTCTTGCCCAGAGTTTGTCTTTTCATATCTATTGTGGTTAAAAAAAATTAAAAAAAATTAAAAAATTAAAAAAAAAAAATTGGATACTCATCTTAACGTTTAATGTGATTCCCACCTAGCGCTTCCATTTTTTTCCCCTTGAACAATAAAATGGGCCCCATATCGTTTGTGATGCACAACACTTTATCATACTTAATTGAAATTGGATGAAATATGGCGATGAATTTGAAAAAAGGAATGGGCTTGGGCTTGGTATATTCTTATGGACCTAGCTTGTTTTAAATGATTTTGATGGGTTTCATAATTTTTTTCTTGGTATGTGGCCTTTGGGTGATCAATGTGTATTAAAATGTTTTTGGAAAAGGGGATTCGAATTTCATATTTGTAATATATTTTCCTCAGGATGAGAAAAAATCAAGTCAGGGGGTGTGATTAGTCACTGAAATTGGCTAATATTCATTTTTAATATCTTTATATTCATTGTTCCAAATTCCATAAACATTTTTTTAGTGCATTCCATAAATAGAACTTCATTTCTCATCTTAAATGCAATTAATGTTTAAAATGAAAATTTGTGCCCAATCATTTATCTGTTTGTGAATTGCATTATATTCATTTTATAAATTTGATATTTTGGGATATGATTTATCACTTTATTTGGAAAATTTTATTTTTTAGGTCCGATGGATGAATCCCAAGGTAAGAAGGAGATTTTTTCTCCAGAATGCATAAATTTTCTGGAAAATGCATAATGGGCCTAAGGCCCATCAAACAAATGTGGGGCCCATAAACCAAGACCAATGAAGCTAAAATTGTTACATTAGAAATAGAAAAATATGATAATCATTTCATTCAACTGTGGCCAGAGCTAATTCTGAAGTTTTCATGATGATAAAGGGATCTGAAGTTGAGATTTAAATGGTGGCCCCGACATTAATGCACATAAAGTCGTCGCACCATTTCGACCATAACTTCTAAACGGCTGCTCCAAATTTCCTGAAAGTTTTACAACTTATATAGTACAGAAGGATGAGAATATTTCTATTCTACGACCCCTCCATATTTGGCCTCCATAAATTTAAGATTCACACGTAAAAACGGTGGATGAATCTGGATGAATTTCCGGGTCAACTTCGAAACGTCAAATTCCCTTGATTTTCTAACTCTCCTTTTTACTCTCCTAATTAATGGAGATGTAATTTATTTTTGGGGGTTGTATATAAGTCTCAAAATATTCCTATATAAGGAGCTTATGCTGAAGGGAAAGGGGAAGAATTTTTTTTTGTTTGGAATGGAAGTTTTTATTTTCTTTCAATTGTAATTTCCTACTTTCGTTTTGTAATCACATCGTCAATTTCCCTAATGTAAGTTTTTCTTTCACATTAAATACCTTAATAAAAGTTGTTTTTTTTCTTAAATTTTTATTTTCTTTTTCTTAACACGTTGATACCATTGAATCAAGGTGTGAATTTATTCACACCAACACTTGTGAATTTCTCACACAACGGGTGAGTGTTTGTTTTTATTAATGTTTTTCTTCTTCAATCCCACTTATTTAAGTCGACTTCTTGCTTCCATTGATAGAATAGCATCGATGGAGGGCTAAACATTTATGGTTTGGTCCTATAGAGTTTCATGAGATGGATTGGATGTTATTTCATGTACTTTAATTTTTAAATATTTTTGTTATTTTAAGATTTCCATTCGATGAGTTATGTTCTTCTTCATATTTTCCAAGTTTAACGACGACACATTCCAAGTGCTAGTACGATCCAATTACTTGAAGTGATCATGAATTGGCCCTATAAGTTCATTGGTGATTATCCTTGTAATTGTGTATGAACTAAATTGGTGAATGAGGTTGTGGAATTATCTCATTTTGTGGATTCATCTAGAATTAGTGAACTCAAATCTTCTAGAAAACAAATGCATCCAGTCCAACAAAAGCAACAACCTAGTAACAACCCATATTAATTAATTATTTTAGATCAAGTAAATTTGTTTTTTTAAATTTTTCTGTAAATTAAATAATTAGTTATCCAGTCAATTCAAACCCAAGTTGGCTACATCACAGCCCATCCTCCCAAAAAACATAGTGTCTCAAGGTTACTTCTTTGGTCCCTGGGGATTCGACCCCTACTAGTACTTCAAAAACCGCTTTTACCAGTAGGTTAAATTTGCTCACAACCAGGGGTGATGGTACATCTCCATGTAGGAAACTAAAATACCACTAGACACTCAGACAAAGGTGGTGGTCATTGATGAGGGAATTAGACATAGGACTCTCATCATTAGTAGAGTGGGCCTTCTCTAGGAATTTAGGCTATCAATCCAGGTTGAATTACAGTCAAGTTACATATAGTGAAACCTATTTCATAGGTATGGAATGAAAAACCTTCTACTATCTATGGTATTATTATAGAGCATCATCTTTTGTGTCTCCCATTATTTGACACTGGTTCATCCAAATATTTTATATCTATAAAAATTATTGATATTATGGGCCTCGATGTTGAGTACTTATATAGTGTGATGAAAATAGATACCCCATTGGGTATATGATCGAAGAGTTGTTTCCAATGTAATGAATGTCACATTGAGATAGTCAGTTATCTTTTATGTGTAATATTTTCATTGTTAAAATGTAAGAGTTTTATGGAATTATCAGGATGGATTGGAAACTTCCTTATCGATATCTTATCAATTTTTGTCACTAGAGGGTTTCATTTCCATCACCAGAGGGTAGTATACATCTTCATAATGTATAATGGGATGCCCATGTGTCTGAAGACATTTATGAGCATCCAGGGCTACATAGAGTAACCACCTAGATCACTATTATTTTCTTGTATGGTCGGGGATATGACATGTGGTTTTGGTTCATATAGAGGTTCATTTCAAGGAAGTCTTCCCTGATGACTTTTCTAGGATACATATTATGGGAGATGTAGAGTTCACTATTAGGAATGTTGTATGAGGGGCAGCGATGTCCATTACTCATTATAGGATGAAACCTATAGAGCTTCAATAGATAATGAAGTAGTTCTAATACCTATAGGAAAAAGGTTTTATCTGACCTAATACCTCTCCATTGGGTTCACCGATCCTTTTTTACCAAAAGGTGGATGGAACCCTTAGGTTCTGCATGGATTAGTGAAGATTGAACCAACTTATGGTTAAGAATTTGTATCCATAGACTCTAATATATGACTTATTTTATCTTCTATGAGGATTGAGGGTGTTTTCAAAGATAGATTTGAGGGATGTCTATCATCAGGTGCATGGAATATCATTATACATACCCCATATAACTTTTTGAAGTAGGTATAGTCTTTAGGAGTACCCGGTAATGTTTTTCGGTCTCATAAACACCCCAGTTATTTTCATGGATTTTATGAATTGGGGTTTCCATCAATTCCTTGATTTGTTCGTGGTGATATTTGTGGATGATATATTTATGTACTGTCTCACTCACCATGAACATTCCCAACATCTTGAGATCTTTCTTAATAATTTGAGAGAGCACTTACTTTACAAAAAGATTACCAAATGATACTTTTTAATAAAAAAATTCAACTTCCCACATCACATCTTCTCGGAGTCAAGAGTATCAGTAGACCTAGAGAGGTTAAAACTATAGTTTTCTAAGATAATACCAAGAATGTTTTTATATATGGATTTTATTAGTGATAGAAGGGTATTAAATCTATTTCATCCAAAATTTCACACACATAGATGAACCTCTTATAGTCTTGACCAATAGTGGTATTAAATTCATGTGGTTAGAATCAGGTGAAAGATCCTTTAAAGAGTAGAAAGTCTATATGAATTCAGAGTTGATATTGATTCTTCCAAATCCTAGCAAGGGATACACCATTTATTGTGATGCATTAGGTATCGAGATGGAAGAGGTTACATTGTAGGATGAGAGTTTCATGGAATATGAGTCTCGTTAGTTGAGGTATCATGAGAAGAATTACCCAATGCACAACATCGACATATAATCTGTAGTTCATGATTTAGAATGTTGGAGAAATTATTTACTTGGGGATAATTTTTTGGTATTTATTGAACGCAATATCCCCATGTTTATCTATATTTAATGTTATTTGAATATCATGAATCATATATGTGTTGGATACCTATATTGGATTGGTTTTAAACTTTCCTATATTCTTATGAAATTCCATGCAGTAGTCGATTCTATGAGCATGAAGACTCTGACATAGGTTGTTTAGGAGGCCAGTGGTGAGTGGAATCTTACATTGTTGTTTTTAGATATGCATGTTAAGGCTCAAGAGGATCATGGTAGGATGATCCTAAAATATTTGGTAGTGACCTTTACCCTTCTGAAATATGTAAAGAAGGGGAATATATCTAATCCCAAAGTCCTAGTCCCAAGGGAAAGTAACTCAGATTAGTTTTCATTACCAAGGTGGACCATGGATGAGGATGAGATCTTACGCATACATAAGTGTTTATGGGTCCAATAAGATATCTAAGAGGAGATGATGTGGGAATATTATGCCTCAGTTTGGGTGGTGCATCTTAGGATTATCAAGATTTATTGAGACTTACTTCACCAATATTAGTGGACTAATATGAATAGTGATATATCCAACTTTATTACTCAGTGTTCAACGTTTTTACTGGTTAATGAGGAACATCAGTGATCTATAGGAATATAAAAACCATTTTCCATTCTCCAGTGGATATGGGATGATGTCACAATGTAATTCATGAAAGGTTTTTCAATATTGACTCAATAAAAATATATAGTTTGGTAGTTTTTGATTGGTTAATGAAGGTCCCACACTTCATACCTATTCAATAGACTTTCTAGGTAGATTAGTTAGGGATGATATACATCAAGGAGGTCATAAATCTTCATGAATATCCACATTCTATCATATATGATAGGGATTATCTTTCACAATTTGGTTTTGGAAGAGTTTGTAGAAGGTTTGGGTACACAGTTTCCCCAATTCATGGCCTAACACCCTCAAATCAACAGATAAACAAACTGCATGATTCACATTTTATTGGACATGATATGTGCATTAGTCATTGAAATTGGGGTTTTTTATTGGAGAAATACAAACCCCTAGTTATGTTCTCTTACAATAACAAATTTCAGGATACCGTCTAGATGTCTCCTTATGAGGCATTATATTGTAGTCCATTCCAATAACATTTGTGTTGGTCAGAGGTAGGGTAGGCATATTTTCTTAGACCATGTCTTGTTCAGGTGAATTGAGAGGATATACACCTTATTAGGAAGTAAATTTTGATAGACCAGCCTATTGAGAAGTCTTATTCGAATTGACACCAACAACCTCTAGAGTTTGTGGTCGGAGATCATGTTTTCTTACATGTTTCGCCTAGGTTGGTCTAACGACTAATTTAGAAGTAGGGTATGATTTCAGCTTTATTTTTTGACCCATTTAAGTTCATAGAGAGAATCATCATAGTGTATTATTATATATCACCTCCTTAGTGATACAAGTATATACATGACATCTTTCATGTATATCATCTTTTTCTATATTATCTATACCTGAAACATGTTTTATGACCTGAGGAGGTTGAGTGAGATGTGTATTCTTCTTTTGAGTGTTATCTTTTTCTTATCGTTGATCAGAGCACGAAGGATCTATGAGGAATGTTAGTTCCTCTAGTATTGGTGCTATGGGAACATATCCAAGTAAAGAATGAGATCCGGGAGTAAGAAGTCGACGTATGTTCCCAATGGCTTGAGCTTTTCTTAGATGATTCTTATTTACCCTCAAAAAACCAACTTGGGGGGGGTTGATTTATGGAAGGGGGGTTGTCATGAAAAAAAATTTCATGATGTTATGGGTCAACATTTTATAATTTAAATTCTTACTTCATCTTAATGAGTTTCCATATGGTCTCAAGAGGGAACTAGGAACATCTGGGGCTTGTTTGGTGATCAAAGATTAGAAATTTGGAGAGACTGGCTGAGTCGCATGGTTAGTGCTAACCATACCCCTCAAACATGTGAGGGAAACTCAATTCATAGTAGGAGGATGCACTATTTTTCTTAACCATGAAATATAGGCCAAATGACCATCAAAAACTTGAATACTTTTTAATTGAGTCATTTCACATGGCTTACACATGGTTAGACCAAACACGTTCGTAGCCCATGTGAGTGGGGTTCTTGGATTGTGGCTAGAACACGACTATCACAAAATTTGGAAAACCATGTAGAAAAACCATGAGAACCCTTAAATAAGGGGTAAATTACTCTATTTTATCAATTTGTTATAAACCCCTTTATCCTATTTTCCTTCTTATCTATTAGACTTCCACCATTTCTCTCAAATGAGAGTTGTTCCTCCTCCATTCTTGGTTTATTAATAACTCCCAAATCCAGATCCTAATTCCATCACAACTACACATGTGGAATACTCAATTGTAAGCTCCCTAATCATATTGATTCCTCTCTTTGTTTATCTTTCTATCTCTTAAACTATTTTGGTTTGAGATCATATGCCCTATTTTTTGGGTGTTGGTCCATTTTTTCAATTTCATCCAGTATTCTTTGAATCAAAGGATGACACTTGATGATTGGACTTCCACAGACATATGGTGTGTGGTCTAGAAATTTTACCTAAAAGTTTAGGTGTTTTTATAGCCTCTTTATTATGCATTCTGTTGGAAATTTCAGAGTGATTCCTTAAAATGTCAATTAACTTCTTAAATAAATTGAAACATGTGTAGGAATTCACATAGGTCCATATTTAATTGTTATAGGTTTCCTAAATTTTGGATACCACCCCATTGGTTGTGTTGAATGAATTCCCCTCATTGATTTATATTTTTAATTGACCCAACCACCATATAAGGGGTCTGACTTGACCATTAAATGGATTAGCCTTGATTTATAAATGAAATGGATTAATTTAATTTAATGGACTTGGGTGGAAAGGCCATGAAACATGATGAATATTATAAACAATAATTATATGTACTATGACCCAAATGTTAAATTAGGTTAAATTATTTTAATTGTTTTAGAGGTAATCCCTCATGGTTATTATTATTAGAACATGGATAATGGTCATAGAACAATGGTTAAGGGACTTGTTGAGCATGTTATTTCATGATCCATTTGTTGGGTGATGGGTATGACATCTTAAACCATTATCCTCTATTTGGGCGATGGGAATGATGTTCTGTGTTCCCTTGCATCAGGTTTTGGGTATGATGAAGCACCCCACCAAATCAATTTATGGTCAGATGTATCACATTCATCTAAGATTCAGCAATTTTACCCTTTGATAGAGCCTATTGCACATTAGATGGTTATGGATGCATGAGTTATGCCTCAGTTCCATCTAGCACCTAGTATCCATGTATATTCCTATAACTTTTCTCACGTATATATTTTATATACATGTATACATATTATGTATATATATGATTACTTATATATGTACATGTGATCAGACTAATTATGTCCTATTTTGAATCTGGTGAAGTCAACCTGGTGTCCCATGGGAACCTGAGCTTACTAGTATCTATTTCCCAACATTGTTTGTTATTCATTATACCTACATAATGCTTTCTATATACACTGACTAGATTATTCTAAACACCATTGGTGGTGGTATAAATTTTTTATCTCACACTCTACTCAAGCTACCTTTGATACATGAGTAGACTTCATGATTACATGTGTGGATAAGGGCTAATTCCCTATCATTGATTCTTGATTTGTTTTCTTCTACCTTAGAGCATGGGAGGAGGGGATCTAGTATATGATCTTGATTCTAGTGTAGAAATATTTTGGACTATTTTTAATTTTGTATAGAATATTGTATATTACTATTACCTACATACCTTGTTTCCATTTTTTATATCTTAAATTCTTGAATACAATTTTTATATGACTCATCCTATGGATTTTGATTATTATCCCAGTTTTCTGGGTGTTTACACTTCTATTTCTCATTTATGGTATTTTTTTCCAATTTTCTTTCTATTATTCCCTGATTCCATTATTTATTATCTTTTTTTATATTTGATCTACCCCTCCAATATGAGGGGATAGTCTCCCCACCATTCCACCTTGGACCCACACTAATACTTAGAAGCCTCTGGCATACATGGAGGCATTCTTGAGAACATGTGATCCACCAGATTGGGGAACCATTTTAGTGGATCCCAGATTGGGATGTTACACTCAACTACCCAAATCCCTAAATCCATATAGGGATACACCAACTACATCCATTGTACCCAATTCTAGGTCTCTCTATATCTCCCATGACTTTCATGTGTAATTGAATCCCTACTACCAACTCCTGGTCCAACCCCAGATACCTAAGCCTGACCTAGTCATTGGATCCTAGATTCTAAGAAGGATTCCTATAAAACCTATCAAGATCATCATTTATCCACATGATTGGAGATCCTTCAGATTCCTCTCACACTAATTATTAAAATGGATCAAATACCGGAACATGAAACATCGCATTGAAGAACCACTCTCAATGGTCTACACAAGTCTCTAGGATGACTACCGAGCTGAGACTCCTCACAGCATCAGTTATGGTTCCCATATGAATCACTAATAAGACCACCTAACAACATCACATGGCTCCAAAAAGAGTGTACCCTCAAGTTTTCATCAGCTATTATTGTCTAATTGACTACCATTAAGAATGAAATCAACCAAAATATATTTACCTGAACCTTTATGGTGTGCCACAAGCCATCCTCGAAACACCTATCCCTAGAGATGTCTCCACCTACCATAGTAGGTGAAAAATGGGATTGGTCTATGAAAATTTATATATAATACATGATAGATGTATCTCTCTACTGGTGGTCCATGAAAACATGGGATTGGTTTTCCCTCAATGTCTCGAGAATGAAGTACTCAAAGAACCTAAAACTAAAATCCTTCTAAGGTAGTCTCTCACGTCTTCTAGCCTGAGCCTGCATGTCCCAACATTGATTTTCCATTCCTCTAAGCATGTATGTTTCCATATTCACCCAATTAACTATGCATGTCTCATCATGCGGTCCACTCTCCCCTTGAAATAATGGTTGGTGGTGAGATAGGGACACAAGAGTTTGGTATACCATATATAACCCAGCTCCCTGAGCTCCCCTATCAATATCTTGTATAAAACAAACCAAGATTTCCATGATCTTCAAGTCTAACTTTGTCCCAATGTTTTCCTTCTACTATGCATAACCCACCTATACTAGAGCCTGTACCTATGGCTCATAATCCTCCTGACCCTCAGGGCCCTCATCCCAACCCTCATGGGCCTCATACCATGCATACTAATGAAGCACCATATCACCACCCCCTGATGCTTCACTAGAATATGTCTAGTCAAAATCATGATAAATAGAAAATACCATGATCAAAAATACATAATAGTAATATGTATCACATATAGGGAAATCTGTAAGAGGAAGCACATCTTACCAACATTAAACTCTCATACCGTAACTACGTCACATGAAATCCTACCTCATGACCATTTTCCCACCCATATCAGAGTCAGGTATCATATAAAATCCAACCTCATGGACCCTCTCCAACCTGTACTAGAGCCATGCATCATGCATCATCTGCATCAGATATCATTAATTTGGGGTAGCTTATTAGAATTCCACCAAAAAGGTTAAGTATGAAAAAACTCTTTAGATTCATTTTTGACACTTTAAATAAATCGACCCATTTTTATCATCCCTACCCACCCTTATCAAAGTCATAACCATATAAGAAAATCATATGACTGGAAAATAGTTTTTTTATTTTGAAAAAACTTTTTAGGCTAAATCGATAACCCTTGTAAGTACAAAATATAGACAATAATACCCCAGGAAAAATGGATGAACCATTAAAAACTAATCTGAGATTATTTGACATGTGGTCCTTAAATAATTTCCATTGAAGATTTATTCCTATATAATCTGGTCATCTCTGATAAGATCATTGAACCAATATTCCTTCTTTTCCCACATTTGAAGGTTCTCCCCAATTTTTAATTTCCCTACATTGAAACCTCTTACAAAAATAAGGTCATACTTATTAATCCACTCTGTATACTCCTTATAAGTTTACAAAAATAAAATTCGATCAATCATATTATTTGCATAATATTCAAAGTCATTATTAATAAGTGATTCCTCCATTATTTTTTCCACATAGTGGAAAATCAGTTTCAAAAGGTTGAAACTATTTAGAACCTCTTGGAAATACTCCATATGCTGGTCGTTGGGCACACCCTTAACGAAATTAACTCGGTTAGTGATATTCTCGACCACCAACACCAAGGGTTCTTAAATAAAATTGTTTTCTCCCATTGAACCTCTATCTTCTTGATAAAACCTATCCGTCAATTGGTTCTCACCTTGAACCATCGCACTCACCTTTCAATCCTCCACCATGTCATGACTTCTGAGGTAAGTATCTTTAGGTGTCAAATTCTTGGCATACCATGTATCCATAGATTTAGGTAGGTATGACTAGTCCTTGCATCATTTAAGTTTTTTTTATTTGAGAAGAATTTAGTTTCATACATCTTTACTTTCCTTCCACCCCTTCTTCCTTCTCAGATATGGAGCCCTTTCCATGGTGACCCTCTTCACTGTCATCTAAGAAGTAATTAAAGAACCCATAACTAAACACAACCCCAAGGATGCATCGACCTTCATTAGAACACTCAACTTAGATTTGGGCTAGTTGATCCTTATAAAATTCATTCAATGGAAAATCATTCAAATTAGTTTCCTAGCTGAATCGATGGCCTGATCTTTGGACAAGACCATTTATCATTAGAAACAACACTCCATGTGGCCTACAAACTCAAAATTAGGTAATCATTTGCAAAATTTCTAATTTTTGGCTTGATAACCGCATCTAGGAAAGTCCCTTGTATTCCATCCTTGTGAGAGGTACCACAAATAGATCTCAAGGCCTTCACATAAGAGGCTACATTGGCTGAGGTAGGAAAACCAAAAGAATATGGTCTCTATACACCCTTGAATTAGACAAATCTTGTATTCCTGAATTAGACATATCATGATTCAATCTCTTAACTGCATCTACAATTTTTGGATTTCCCTCACCCAAAAGAGCCACCTTCCGGGTGGGAAACATTTTTCTGCTTCACCAACACCACGCAGACTCGCTGCCTTGCTAGAGGAAGAGGACTTAGGTGCCTGTTGGGTCCCCACAAATAATCCAATCCTCTCTTTGAATGTCGACTAAACATGGTTCTTCACCTAAGCTATTTACAGATCTCTAACAATATTCATATATATACCACCATAGGTAAATTCACACAGGAAATAAGAATCCAAATACCATAGGCACTCACACATCTTGCAATAATACACCCAGGATTCAAAGATCATCGATTCTTTACACTATAATTATTCTCTAATAGTAACCCACACCCACTCCACTGATGGATTGGATATATTGACCTACACACATATCTGTGGGTTAATCAGATGGATAATAGAATGGGTTCTCTTATCAGAGAATATAAA
The DNA here is from genome assembly GCA_963277665.1 of Viscum album. Taxonomy (NCBI): domain Eukaryota; kingdom Viridiplantae; phylum Streptophyta; class Magnoliopsida; order Santalales; family Viscaceae; genus Viscum; species Viscum album. The sequence continues at coordinate 2,099,184,943 of OY728130.1, read as the reverse complement.
TAGACCTTCCATATTTACTAGAATTTTAAGGATTGAAGGGTTTTTGAATGATAATGGAATTTTTGGGATACTAATCCATATCAAAACTGAGGAATAATCCCACTTCATATGAAAATTATAAGACTTGGAAAAGTGAAAGAACATCTATCCAAGGAAATTATGTGGAGTACTAGACCACGCTAAACTAGATCTTCCTTTGAGCCAAAAATAATCATAATATGATGATTTTCGAGAATACGAACAATTTTATGCTCTTTTAACCCCCAATATCCAAAGCATAACTGGTCAAAATGATCAACGGAGGGTCTTAAATGATATAAATGGGCCACAGGGGTCAAATACAAGAGGATTCAATCTTATGTGAACTTTAAATTTGATAGAATAAGTTGATTGAAACCATCAAGAAGATTATAAACCTCCATGATTAATGATATAGATGGAAACATAGTGAGGGAAGCAGGGTTTGAGAAAATAAGGAAGGAATGAGGCATCAAAGCTGATAGGGTGAGATCCCCCTGCCCCCCTTCTGATGATGGGAAGGAGGAGGTAGAAGCCGACTCCAACTATTCTATGGAATTTCTACCAAGAGCAAAGATCTGAGATCCTACATTATTTTATGACATGCATATAGAATAACAAATCAGTCTCACTGACAACCACATACTTGGGATGGATAAGTGGATTGCGATTAAAAATTCTCACAAAAAAACTGTTAAGCTTCTTTGTTGGAATATTAAACAGCCCAATCCCTCATAAAATATTCCATGTTTCCAAAAAACTATTTACAGGCACATACATATATCTTTTCACCCTTTATGCCAAAAATAATGTATAAATAATCGTCCCCTATCATACTAGGAAAAGAGCCAAAACCATATAATCTAATAACATCACCCCAAGTCCTAAATATAAGGTGGAATTCAATCAAATCTATTTGAACCAAAATCATAAATTCAATTTCCCACCCTTAGATACATGGTCTTCCCCCCATGCATAGGGATGTAGGCACCCAAACATGATCTCATTACTCATTTTCGACTACATCCTAGTCTGTAGGCTACCATATCCCAACTAGTAAAATCAAAAATGAAACAAAACTCCTATAATACCATTTATATAATTCAAACATAAGTTCAACTTAGACAACGCTCTAGGACAATTTTCCACTAGGCATTAGGCACATCTCCCAATAAACCAAAGGATTTTGACTTGCAATGAGGGTTGGATAAGGTGGAAATGGGGAGAATATACCATCATCTAATGATATTAATAATGTTCCATATGTATATAAAATATAATAAGAAGGACCAAAACTAACTTGAATAAAAAAAATAAACATAACAGAAGCATAATAAATAGAAACAGTAATTATATTCACAATGGAATAATACCATTTGTATGTGAATAGACAACAAGTAAGGGCATACAAGAGGATAGACAAGAAAAGATGCATGTGGATGACCATATAATAACATTAATATAGTAAAACTAAAAATAAAGGTCCAACCATATCTAGAGGATCCACACTATCCACTGAAATCAATCCCATGATAAAGTTACATCGATGGTTACTAAGTTCTATCTCTTAATCCTCAATCCTTACCTGATCTCAAAACCATAAATTCTACGCACATCTCGAGGGGATTGTGTTGGTTGTTTAAATGAACTGACTAGTCTACAACCAATGTGTTCTTTCCTAAAATCTATAATTATACAGGTGTATGCAAAATATAATAAAAAAGAAACGCACGCATGTTAATTAATTTAACCCTCTTACCTTGTTATCAAAGATACAGGGAAGTATTTACCTACTTCTGAAAACACCAATATATGTATGAATATGTTCCCCTAAATTTATAGATGTTATATAGTTTATATATATATATTCATGGTTTAGGAATGATGTAATAATTCAAAAGTCTTGTCCATAAGAAAATCATAACAAGAGAGCCCTTAGAAACCTCCTATAAATACATCATTGGTAACCCATTGCACTAATCAAAAATCTAGCATCCAAATAGAATACACAATGAATAAGTACTAGATCCATCAAACCAATTCTTCAAAAGTCCCTATCAGATAAAAAAAAATTTCCCAAGGCATGATGATATTCATCCTCTAATAAATAAATGATTGTCAGCTCAACAGACTGATGACCTAAGGCACAACAATAACCATCATCAGATTACCCCATCTCATCATCCTCAAGTGTAATACCCTGAGTCAGCCCAAAAAATGGTCTCGAAACCATTACTCAATATTCCATCACCAACCCCCATGGGCTTATATAGTGATAACCTATAACATAACCGATGGTCTACACCATCCCCTATCACGAAAAATATACAGATACCTCCACCCATAAATAGTGGTCAAAACCACCTCAGTTGAGTCCTATCTGTGTGCATGTGACTCTAATTACATTTCAACCAATAATATTGAGAGGGAATTACCAGTGTATACTTAATACACATCATCAAAAACCTTGTGCCTGTATGGATATATCACTAAATCCTGATGGTCAACAGCCTCCCAAGTCACACCATCCATAACCTTATCCCATGCCACCTCAACATGGTTATCATCATCGCCCAATGTGTCTATGGTTTATCCAAACCTAAAGAACATTTTCACCTTAGTCCTGGTGATCAACATCAACTTGATTACCTTGGGGAATACCTATATCATTCCCATAAAACCAATCATAGAATATAAAATTTCAATTAATTTAATTTATTTCACTCACCTAAACTTCCCAAATGGTTATAACATGGTTACTTTATTTAGAATGATTTATATAATAAAGTCACACCATGTTGAATCCCATGAAAACTATTTACCAAAATAATATAAATCATTAATTAATTATGTGTCTCACTTAGACAACCCAATGTCCTCATATCATTACGCATCCCAAAACACATCTAAAATTATGGATAAATATAGGCACCACCTACCTTATACTCGTAGGTACATAGTCATCTGATATTAGCCTCTAACTTGAGACAAAATTGAAAAATAATTATTTTAGAAAAACTACATAAACATATGGAATAAGATATCATATATATTTATAATTCCATATGGAAAGATAAATTATAAAGAGAATAAAGTTAATTGAAGGACTTACTGATATGCTTCCCATGATACCGATGATGTTCAATTTGGAGCTCGGACGGGAGAGTTTGACCAAAGGCAAGGGAGGAGAAGAAATGAGAGAATCCACCTATGCATGCGAGTGAAATAGAGGAGGAAGGAGGAGAAAAACTAAGAAAGGACAGAGGGTTAGTTTCATCATTTCAACCCATTAAATGACCCAAACAGTTTGACCACACGGTTTGGCTAACCATGTGCTAACCATTTAGTGCTCACTACCCAAGAACCTCAACTCGCATTGATAGACAAAAAATTTTCCAAACCATGAACATACTATAAAATTTTCCACTATTTAAAGCTATATTATTTTTTCATAGCCATGCGATCCTACCCACATGGTTATAAAAATCGAGTCTGGGGCAATAGGTGGGCTGCATGGTTATCCCTGGGAGGCCTTGTGATTTGATCAAACCAGGAACCTATGCCAATGATTTCCTAAAACTATGTTTCTAGGGTCTAATATTTTTAAAACACATCCAAAACATCAAGGATCTTTTAGTACCTTAAAAATTATTTGAAAAACATAAACATGGTTCAATCATACTCTTTTAATTATGTTTCAAAGACTAAAACAAAAACTTTATCATCCACCATCTGAAAATACAAAAAATTTTGGAATTTAGAACAACTCCAAAAACCCATAAATGTTGAAATCTATTTTATATAATGTTTGGAATCACTAAAAAAATACTTTTTATTATTATTTTAGCCCTCGTTTTTTGAAGATCATAAAGAGATTTATCAAGTTCAACCGGGAGTTCAACCCTACCCTCAAGTATATCTTTTTTTGTATCACTTGGATTAGTTTCTATTTTCTCAGCAACAACTAATAAAGTATCCAAAATAAGTTTTATTCAATTATCAACCAACTCCCCTTCAAATAATTTGGTATTTCGTCTATATGAAATAACAGTTTATCCATTTTGAATAATTTCTGAGATCACATTGTCCTTTATTTTTCTTCATTGAAGGTTTTATTCCTAGTTTCTTCATCCTTGTAATATTAATTTTTTTAAAGAACATAGTATTGATATATCCTACCTTACTACATCTTCAGCAATAAAGTGTAATATTTACATTTAATATACCTTTCCCCTATTAATATTAAATAAAAGGGTGGGAATTAAATTTTTAATCACATATTCATTTAGATATTCTTTATCAAAGGTTTATTCATTACTATGAACATAATATCATATGATTTATCCTTTAACCTAGATTTATTATTTACATTTCATATTTTATATCTGAAAATTATACTATGAAGGCCATTTATAAACAATTATTTTAGATCATTGTCCTCAAGCATGGATACCAATGAATTTAAATTCCTAGGAATTCATTTCTTAATTAATTTCAAAATTTTGACATCTTTAGTATTTTCTCAAGGCCTCAAATGTCTTCTAGAAAATTATTTAGTTAATGAAAAAAGGATTTAATAGTTTCATCCAGGATCATCCTCAATGTAACACCTTGATATTTTATAAAATATATATTTTTTCAAATAGATTTTATCTTTAAATTACATGAAACAATGAGTTTTTATTGCATCACACATAACCCCAGTTTTATCTTATATAAAATGAAATAATAAATTTTTCTTATATTATATGCAACACTGAGTTTGAATGAACCGTGAAAAAAAATGATTATTATTATCTAAAAAATACCGCCATTACCTAACTGTTAAATTGGCCTCATAAATGTAAATAACTTAATTTTAAATATTATGTATATTTTTATATACAAATAAAACATATTTATAAAAAAATTACATAATTGTTCAATAAAGTCTTTATATGTTTTGCTAATACTATTTTCTCAAAAACTGTTCTATTTATTAATTTTTAGAATAATAATAAATTTAATTTTTTTAAATTTTATAAAATTAATTTGATAGAATAAAAATCATTTTTGGAATCATAATATTAATTTTATATTAGGGTGAATTGTTTTTTATTTTTCTGAAAAGATTCATTTTTTATGAATAGTGACATTAGTATGAAATTAATTTTAAAACCACCTTTACATTTTATTTTTTTATAAAGTAAAATTATATATCCAATGGGTTTGGACGTAATATGAGTTCAACTATACATACATTAATCCAATTTAGTTAATATAATCAATTTCAAATCAAATTTCGATAAAAAACATTGTAAACATGTGAACATTTTCTCTTTAAAACCTTACTTTCTCACATATTCTACCATATTAATATTATATTAAAATTTTTGAATAATGATAGTGAATTTAGACAAATGGATTCCATATATGGAATCATAAAAATTTATATTATCTAATAAATTTAACTTAATTTGTTACACAAATGAATAGTAAAAATAGTAAAAACTATTTACCACGGTTAACAAAAATATAGGTTTACTAAGGGGTTAAACAAAAAAGATAAGCTTTAAAACTGACCCAAACCTTTTAAAAATAATATTTTATGACCTTATTTTGAGCTTATTATTTATAGGATCTAGAAAAATTTATTTGGGATCATTTTTTCATGAGAAAAACATGGGTACACCATTTTATTTTCAAAACAATTATAAGTGTGCCACTCACCTCACCTGTGAAAGGCTACCCATTATCTTCACCTATTAACACCTTAAAACTCATTTGGTTTAGAAAATACATGAACAAATAACTTCCAAAATTACCTCATATAGTTCTAAAATACTTATTTTGGATAGAAATCCAATGTAAGAAGGATTTTTGTGCACACCTAAGGAGGATACTCGAAGAATAGTTAACATTCATCACTGAGTATTTCTGTTCAAATTTTCCTCCAACTATTAAAATTATTATTATAACATGATGATATAATAAACTCACTATATTAAATATAATTATTTTTTGTTACATTAATATCATTCCCTATATCCATCGCTGCTTCTATCAAATGGGTTACGAAATCATCGGTCGTGTGTACGGTAGAGTACCGCCTGGAAGATCGATATCATTAATTTTTCCATTTCAACCTATCATGATTGAACATAATGAGTGATTTAGTTTTTATATATAATATTTATGATATTATTTTTCTTATATAATTAATATATCATACCTAAATTCATGATTTTCATTTTTTTGAAATATAATAATGTTGCTCGTGTGTATGGAGAACAACCATCTTATAGAGGGATGCGATTCATTCATGCTTTATATGGAAGGTATTAATGATTATTTTATTGAAAATATTTTATATATATAATAAAAAATCATTCAATAATTATAATATATCATTTAACATTATTTCTTATTAGGTTGATAATGTGGAAACATCGTTCATGCGCACGTACGACCTACCATCTCAATGAAAATATATTTCATTTTCAATCACTATATTTTATAAATTACTATAAATAAATATATAATGAATAAATATGATATTTATATCATATTAAATATTACTTAGATGATGGAAACATGAACAATTTAAGATAACCATATATAAATAATCATAACTTAAACAAAAAACAAAGCAGTAATTTCCAGAAACGTGACATTAACAATGAATTATTAAAAAACAAGAAATACAAGGTCATAAGTATATTTTATAAGGTATTATATATATATATATTAATTTTTATGTAATATATTTATAATAAAATTATAATTATTATATATTAGGTTTTAATGTGCACAAAGGATTTAAATACTAAATGTAAGAGATTTTCTTCTCACTTATTTTTCTGGGAGAAACAAGACATATTCACCGTGAGTTTTATTTATGTAGTGTATATATTTCACATAAATATATTTTATAAAACTTTTAATTAAAATTGTTGGTATTTACATATACATTTTAGGGTCTCTCTTTCATGGGGATTACGGTTTAAAAGTTACCAAATCGGTAAGGGATTTATAGTATCTCTTTTATTTTTGGGATACATATAAAAATTCACCACTAGTTTCTTTTGTGTGGTGTATATACTGCACATTTGACATGTTATATCTTAAAACCTATAAATTTCATGATATTTATTGTTTTTTTATGTTATTCATTATTTTGGATTAGGATTCAAAACATTACTTAAGCGGTAATGGATTTGTGTCTCAATTTTCATTCATTGGGGCATAAGTTATGTTATTCACCTATCTTCTTCTATGAGGTTTACATACATCTCATTTGAAATGTTATAACATGAATATATTTAATTTTATTATATTATAATATAAATTTATGGTTCTTAAAATTCAATGTTACAAAGGTGGTAAACATTTTATGTTACAATCTCATTATTTATCAGGATTGTTTATGATTATGTTTCCATTGCCAAAATATTATGATCCATTTCTTATGAAACATATTACTTTTATTATAATCCAGTTATTTCATGAGAATACATTTTTTCCATTAACATTTCTCTCTTTATGTACTCAATATTTCAAAATAATTTTTTATGTAAAATTTTTTTTTCGTTTGAAAAGCATTTTTCTTCCAAACCCATTTATTAGAAAATGTTTTTAACATTTTTTAAAATGAAATATTGAAAAAAAAAATTACCCATGCATTTATTTTTAAAAAATTATCTAAAATAAATCATAATTTCATTTTAAAAAACAATTCCCATTTGGATTTTACCAAAAAAATGGGAAAGGAATCATTGTAAACAACATGACTGGAATCTACAACTGTTATGACCACTTTTTTAAATGAATATTACATTATAATTTTTTAATTTTATTTTTAGATTAAATTATTGTCAAAAAAACATTATCTTTCAATATTTTTTCCCAATTTGGAAAATATATTTTCCTCATAAAAATTTATAAATTAATTTCAATGATTATTTTAAAAGTTTTCTTGTTTATTTAAAAAAGGATTTAAAAAATGTTTTATTTTTTAAAAATTGATTTGAAAAAACTGTTATGTTACTCAAGAAAAGATCCAAGTGATTTATCTTTAAATATCATTTTAATTCTAAGATGACATACCTTGATATAAATTATGTTTTACTGGGGATAATAATAAGGGGTTCCACTCTTTTTCATTCTATGAATGTTGTATAAAGATATGATGTTTATGACACACAATTATCTTACACGGTATATACCATGAATAAATGGCTATGTTGACCATTTCTTTTTATAAGGGTTATGATTTGATGATGCGATTAAATTATTAAAAAATCTATATATTTTTCATAGGTATTTATATGATTAAATATGTATAAAACCCATATCTATTCCATGGGAAATGTTATGATGAAATAATGAAGTTATTATGAAATCCATTTCCTTTACATGGGCCATGCTAGGAATAAATGTTTTGTGAAACCCATTTCTTTTCATGGGTTTTGAAAAGTGTTTCTTAATAAAAAAGTAAATTTTTAGTCAGTCTACCATCTTATAGGGTACATGGGTGGTTATCCCAAGCCCTAAAAGGAGGTTACATGTGTGGTTAACCCAAGCCTGAAAGAGGGTGTACATGAGGTCATACTAAGCCTAAATTAGTTACATAGGTGTTTAACCCAAGACTAACAAGTTATTAATGTATTACTAGGTAGTCATGGCATAATATATTCTTTGATTATGTGTATTCCACAATTCTATGTCTTATGGCAATGTTGTTCCTTCATGAATCATGTTCAATGATTTATTAATGATTCATACTGTATGAACTATAAATAATTATGTCATGGATCAAAATTATGATCTTTGATATAAAAGGGTATGGCTTTAAAATGTAATGCTCAAGTTCTTATTAACATGTTATTATTATGTATCTTCCTTTTTAAGACTTATTAATAATATTTTGTCACCTTTTCTTTTGTTTCATTCCCCAGGATATGATAGAAGTTTTTATGTAGAGTATGTTTATAAATAATAATAAAGGGGGATATATTAATGGGAGATTCAAGATCATTCATGAATTAAGAAGATTTAGTTCCATGCTTTCAAAGACACTAAACTATTATGTTCCCCATACATGTTTTTGTGTAACGTATTTAATATTAATCTAATAAGATATAATATCTATTTTATGAAAATCCATGGTTTTTATAATTGTTATCAGTGGATAGTTTATCTGAACCTATGGAAAATATGATGATAAATATTTAGTGATATTACTGTGGATATTTATAAGTATATGTCTAGGAATATATCTAAGGATAGTTATAAGCATGATTCAAAGTATAATAAAATGTACTGGAATTCGGTAAAGGGTAGAGAAAGTGGGTTCCATTAAATTACATTCCCATATAGATACAACAAGTGGATGTGGATATAGAACAAAGGTACCTAGTAGTAATAACATTGAAAAGGGTGAGTTGATGTGGACTCCATATTCACATGGTACACAATAACGAGCCTTGATGCACACCTGGTTTGACATTCCTAGGGGATATGCTTTAGAATTTCACAAAATCATTATGAACTGTCATGAAGGACATAAATTGATGATGGATATGTATGAATTTGTATAGACATAATGAATCATATTTTCAAAATAAATTTTCATGACTTAGTCATCCTATAAATGTTTTTTCATGATTATGTGGTTTCCCACTCTGATTCGTTTTTCTCACACTATGATTTTTGGTTTTATTATATGGATAGAACCCAAAGGAACTGTGTTAATGATGAGTTTGATGGAAAATGAAATGATTGTACTCCAAATTAACCAAACGTTATATGATCTAGAATGAAGTTTTTTCCTATGGTCACATGACATTATCTATTTATTAATAATGTTCTACGTACGAATTAGAATAGGATGCAAAAACATTCTGTAGAGTCTCCAATGAGGAAATTTTCACCTTCTTTTAGTGGGTCTTATGATCCACTAGTTTCTAAGAAATGGATTTGCACCACTAAAAAGATACTTTCCATCCTCTAGTGTTTAGAGCAAGAGAAATTAAATTTGGTTGTCTACCATTTGGGAGGTGAATCATATCAATGGTGGAATCTTATCCAGAATAAAATTAAATATGAAGATATTGAATACATGGATTTGGATGAGTTCAATAACTTTTTATTCAATAAGTAATTTCATCGTATTCTACATATAAATATTGATAAATAGTTTCTTGAGCTAATGAAAAAGGTTGATAAATACATTGGTATCTATAGAGAAACTTTAACAAATTTTTCGATGTACAATTTCGGTATTATCATATAACTTGAAAGTAAGGTTGATTATTTATTTAGATGATTAAAACCATGTCTCTGAAGGGATTTATCTATAATAAACTTTAGTGGATTTGAAGATATTTTTTTATGTGACATCAATGTCGAAATAGAGGTTGGTGTTGAGTATAAATCTTATGGTTTAGATAAGAATAGGAAAATGGAATTCAAAATAAAATCAAAGAACCATAGAGAGAAGAATATGGGATTTCATTTATTATTAATGTGTGGGAAGAATCATGGAGTAAATTGTATTAAGGTGAGTAATAAATGTTTTATGTGTGTAAATTATGTTCATCAAGTGGTAGAATGCTGAAGTGATGGGAAGAAGTTATCTAATGATATGAATAATGATAAATCTTTGAAAAATTAACCTCCCACACTTTAGTGATTCAATTTCAAGGATTTTGGGAATTAGGCTGATATATACCCAAATTTGAGGGTTAATAACAATGAACAAAAACAAAAACCTTTAAAGGAAAAGGAAAAAAGGAAATATTTTGCAATCACAATGGTTGAAGTGAATCATGATAATTAGGGAACACTAATCTTCCCCTCCATGGTTGGGAATTTAATGTATGGTTTTGTATGAATTAGCTCTATGTAAATATTATTGTTAATACTTTAGTAAAATTTTATACTATTATCTCCCTCTATATGAATTCTGAAATAATATATTTACATTTGATATTCTGTCAGTACAATATTGAATCTAATATTACAATAGAAATGAATTTGTATATGATAAGACCTTATATAAGTAATAAATGGTGTATTTACTTGTGGAAGTTTATATGTCTCTATATAATAGTAACTTAAGCATTATGGATCAAATCATGGGCTTATGAGTTTATGGTTGATCATAAGTCATTGACACCCCTATTAAGTCTTACGAGTTGTGAGTTTATCAAGATTATATATTTTTCAAGTGAAAATTATAGACATTTCATTTTATATATGTTTCAGTGAAAATGTTATTTAAGGAGGAATATATTTAAACTTTATGGGAATTTGATTAAAGGTATTAGTAACATTTTGGGTTTATCTTGTCTTTGATTTTGAGTTAATAAATATACAAATTTTCACACTTCATTGCTATAAGAGAATATTTTTCTATGGATCCTCTTGTAGGAATATAAGTTAAAGAAGTGGTAATGTTTCACGGATTACCACATTCAATTTCATCTGATCATGATATGAATTATACCTTGATGTTTTGGAAAATACTTCATGAACTCTTAATATACAGTTGAGTTTCATTAATGTGAGAATAATTCAAACCCTATAAAATAAGAAAATATCATGTTCAATAGATTTCAAAGGTGGTTGGGATCAACATGGTTCTCAACTTTAGAATTATTAAAGTAATATATTTCACTTAATAATTAATTTGGCTCCTTATGAAGACCTTTATGAGAAAAAAATTTATAACTACAACATACTAAAATGAAAATGAAAAAAGAAAGATATTTGGACTTTCAAAAACTGATGAGATGACAGAGATGGTTAGATCCATTCAGAAACATGTAAGGATAAAACAAAATTTATAGAAATGTTTTGATGATATTTAATGATGTGATATATAATTTAATGTTGGTGAGAAGGTGTTTCTATGAATTTATCCATAGAAAAAATAAGAGAAAACATAATTTTAGGTATATCAGTCCCATTGAAATAAATGATCATATCAAGATAGTATCTTATCATTTAGATCTTCCAAAAAACCAAAATCAGGTTTAATATTTTTTTTATGTATCACTCTTAATTAATTACATAAATGATCCATCACATGTAATAAACTCATGGGTTTTACCACTAGAGAATGATAATTATTATGAGGAACAAATAGTTGGGATTCTCGATTAAATAGATAATGTTATAATAAAAAATACCACTCATTTGTAAAGTATTTGGTGAAAAAACCAGTATCTTAAAGAAGCTAAATGAGAACGAGATGATGTAATGAGGAAGAAGTATCCGAAATTTTTGGCACCAATGTGATGAATTTTGGTGGAAAAATTCATTTCAATGGTGGTAGAATGTAACACCCTCCGATTTTTTAAAATATATTTTTTAAAACAAATTTATTCTTTTCTATATTTTTCATTACATGAAATATTTATTTTAGCTTTCATTAATTAAAAAACTAAATTTGGATTGCATTATAGGCAGCACCAGGTTTAGATTGCATTACACACAACACCAGGTTTGTCTTGTGTTATATGCAACACCAGGTTTTAAAGAACCACGATAAAAAATTGAAATTATTATTCAAAAAACCATTTCTTGCAAGTTACTAAATTGGTATAATAAATAAATTAAAAAAAATTATGTATAATAGTTTTATATAAAGAAAAAATATTGATAAAAAATGCACTTAACTTTTCAATAAAGTATTTATATTCTTAAAAAGATATTATTTTCTCAAAAAACGGTTCTATTTATTTATTTTTGTGAACAATAAAAAAATTATTTTTTTCAATTTTAGAAGAAAAATTTTATAAAAATAAAATTCATTTTTTAAATCATCATATCAAAATTTTCTTAGTTTTAATTTTTGATATTTTTCTGAAATGTTTCATTTATTGATGATTAGTGAAAAATAATGAATATTAATTGATAACTGCATTTTCATTTAATTTATTTATCAAGTTCAATTATATTTTGAATCGGTTTTAAAGTAAAATTAGTTATATTATAAATCCATTAATATAATTTTGGACATTGGAATCAATTTCATTTTAAATTTCAATATAAAAACATTGTAATCTTTTGAGCAATTTCTCTTCAAAAATCATCTTTCTCGCCACCTATACGAGTTCAATTATAAATTAAAATTTTCACCTTATGTGATTTAAATTTATAAAAATTTATTACATATTATAAATATTCATAATTTATATTAAATAATATGGTTGCCTTATTTTTTTATACTAAAACTAATAGTAAAAATTGAAAAAAAAATTATTTAGCATGGTTATGTAAAATGGGTTTTCCTGGGAGTTAAACAAAAAACGATAAAGGTAAAAAGTGGCCCAAAACATTTAAAACACCAATTTTATTTCTATATTTATACCTTATCCTTTATATTATCTATAATAATCCATTTTTATTCTTTTTTTTATGATAAAAATGTTGGTACACCTTTTTTATTTTCAAAACGTTACAAGTGTGCCACTCACCTCACTTAAAAAATGTCATCAATTATCATATCCTCTTCACACCTTAAAACCCTTTTTTATAATAAAATAACAAAACAAATATCTTCCAAACTTACCTCATATAATCGTATAATCATTATTTTTAAAATAAATATGGTCTAGAAAAGACGTTGGTTCAATCATAATGAGGATACCCTAAAAAGATGCAACATTCATCAATGAGAGACTATTTTGCTTCTTCTTTCACCTCCTCCAATTGTTTTTATATGATGATGAAATAATAAATTCAGTATATTATATATTATTAGATGTTATTATTTTATAATCATGACCATAAATATTTCCACTTCTATTAAATGGTTCACAAAATCATCATTCAAGTGTATGGCAGACTACCACATCACAAACTGATGGATTTAATTTTTATATATGTTATTTATGATATTATTATTCTTTTTTAATTATTACATCACACATAGGTGAATGCTATGGGATCCGGCCTCTAAGCGGCGTCTCCCACCCCCAATCCTGCGCATCTTGGGTTTCTTCGAGGTTCTCCTCCCCTTCCCCCTCCAGAGCATCTGGTTGGCTTGGAATTATTGCACAGGATCTTGGATAGGCATCGTAGTGTTCTGCAGCTAGGTTCAACACTGGCATGGTTAGGATCTTGATGTAGTGGCCTATCATGTTTCGGAGCTCAGCGTCGGTTTCTGTCGGGTGGTTTTCAGCTCGATGTCGTGCGGAGATCTTTTCAGATTCAGGGTATTTCTTGGCTTCGGTGCAATTCAGCATGGCTTGACGATGGCTTTTGGACTCCGTATCTGGTCTCGATTGACCTTTGGATTCAATTAAGTTCTGGTGTGCCTCTGCAACTTCTCTAACGCGATTCAGAGGGGGGAGGTATGGTGTTGCTTTGTTTGTTTTGATTTTGGTTCACTGGTGGTGTTCTTGTGGTGGCGTCACCGGAGGGTCCCTATCTCCCTCTCTGGTCCCTTCTGCCTCATGTGGCTCTTTCTTTATGGAAGTTGGTGGGGGTTCCTCCGCGGTTTGGTTCTGTTCGGCTCCAGCCCAGAGTGACGTTGTCTGCTCATGCCTACTCGGATCCCCTCATCGGTGATATTCCATTGATGTGTTATTAGATCTTCCAGTCGTAGGTGATGAATATTTGTCTTCATATCTCTGGTTTTTTCTCTTTTTGGGTTTCTTTGGATGTTTTCAAAGGGTACATTTTGGTCGAGATGAGGTTCTTCTGGTTACGGTTCCAACGGTGATTGATGTGGGAGAGTCCGACTTGGCTATACCCTTTGGTTTGCCTTTTGGTTTCTTCTGGTGGTTTGGATAGGGGTGATTTCTGGATCTCATCCTTGATGGCCTCTTTGATTTATATGTTTGGTGGAAGATTTTTGTTTGATTTTTAAGGTGGAAAGTTAGTGCAGCTGGACTCGATCACTTGGAACAGGCCCAAAGGAGGATTTAGAGATGGCATTTCATCATTGCAGTGATTTTCATGTTTGGTTGTTTCAGAGGGTATGTTTTTTTCCATAATATCGGGCATGTGCTTTGACACAGGACAATTTCTTTCCAATTTGTATCGCAATACTGGAGTGCTTCAACATCTTATTATGCTGGGAATGGACTGCTCTAGTTTTCCTATTTGGTTTTCACTTTTTTTTCCTTCAGGAGTGATTGTCCTAAGTCTATGAAATCCTTTGGTTTCTCCCCTCTTTATCCCATAAAATGGGGCTTTATCAATAAATAAAAATATTTGATGGCCTTCGGGCTGTTGGATGGATATCACACATAACTTCACTCTTTCAATTTTTTCGGAATACGATAATGTCGCTTGTGTCACAGCGGACTACCACATTACATATTGATGTGGTTTGTTCATGATATACATGGAAGTTAATAAATATGGGTTTAATAAAAATATTTGATATATATGAAATAAAAGTTATTCTTTAATTATAATCTATTATTTAACTTTTATTCTTTAAATACGTTATGAAAATGGAAAAAAAATTCTTGAGTATGTATGGCCTACCGTCTCCATAAATGGTAAATTTCATTTTATATATCCATATTTTTTATATTACTATGAATAAATATTTAATTAATATACATGATATTTATATCTTTATTAACATTATATCGATTATAGAAACATGGTAAAAGTAAGAGGAACAAAAATAAAAAATAAAACATACATGAAAAAGAAAGCAGTTATTGATGTCATAAGTAAATTAAATATGGTATGATATATATATCTATATATATATATATATATATCGATGGTTCTATGATATATTTATAATAAAATTATATGTAACAACCCAATATTCCATGGTATGTTTCCCTTTGAATAATGTAATAGCTTGCATTGTACGCAACTTCGAGATTCTAACACATCGCGACCAATCAAACTAACCGTTATGAATAGTAATACCCACGTTTTAAAATTTTATCAATTTTATCTTTCAAAATGGAATAAATTTTTGGGTTTGGAATATTGAAATTACCTTAGGGTGAATTTTTGGTATTTTTCTGAAAACATTTAGTTTTTGACGAATAGTGAAAAATACTATATTTTAATTAAAAACAACTTTTTTAATCAAAATAATTTATAGTGATAAATTATACTATTGAGTGGTTTTTAAGTATAATTAGATTATATTTTTAACATTTAATTCAATTTTGGTCATTTTACATAATTTCACATTTAAATAGGACATAAGCAAGTGTCAATCTTTTGATAGTTATTATTTCTTAAAAACACGCTTTTTGTTTTGACAACAGGAATTAATTTTAAATTAATTTCTGCCACTTCTGTGTTTTGAATTTAGAAAAATAGATTCCATATTTATAATCATAAGGCCCAAATTATGTAAATAGGTAACTTTTATTTTTATACATTTTGAATAATTACTTCAGTAAATATTTTATTTACCATGGTTAAAGGGTAAATCCGGTAAATAAGGGTAAAAAAATATTATATTAATATTAAATTACCCTGACATGTGTTCTAACCCTATTGGATGATACATGTCCAACCATGTTCATCCTTGGGTCGATTTTGGGACTCCATAGAGCCACTTGTAAGTGACAATGACACTATATTAATTAAGATAAAGTAAATACAAAAATGGCATAAGCATATATCTTTTAGTAAAACAATTTTTATATAGATTTATATATTTTATCTATTTGAATATAAATATTAATTAAAAATATAAAAATATTTCCTAAATAATGGTATTTTATTTATAATTTTTAGACATTGAATAATTAAATTTATTTATGACACAATGATCATGAAGATTTTCCTTAATAATGAAAGAATCAAATAAATGGTATTATAGATGTTAAAATAAATATAATTTGAATGTTTTTATACCATCCAAGAATTTTAAAGGTTAATTTTAAATATTAGGATTTATTAAATGAATTTTTTTTCAAAATAATAATTCTTTTAGGAATTTAACGAAAACAAAATAGGAAATAGTGTCAAAATTGACATAAAAGAGTTTTTAAAACAAATATTATATTATTAATTTATATTATATTCTTAAAAATATAAGGTTCAGCCAAAGGTATTAAATAATATTATATATTTCATTAATGAACCACATGAGGTTATATTGGAAGTTTATATTAAGTTTATTAACCATATAACATAAAAATAAAAAGAGAAATGGAAAATGTCAAACTAATTAACTAAGAGTTAAATCTAGAAGATAAGGTTAATATAGTGACCCAAACCTGTCTAAAACCCATTGTTTGAGTTTTTTTCGACCCATACCCACCTTATCCTCTAAATAAATCATTTTGGAGCCATTAGAAACAAAACATTATTTTATTATAAAATAATATTTCAATCTTTTCCTAAAGTGCCCCTCACCCCTCTTATAAAAGGTCACTTCCCCTTATCTCAAATTCACACCTTAAAATCCATTTGTATCATCCAAAACCTAACCAAATATCCTATAAACTATCCTACCTTCATCTTATAGGACTTATTTTAGTCAGAAATCCAACCTATGGAGCCCTTTTGATCAAATCAATAGGAAGAACCCGAAGAATAGGTAAATATTTCATCACCTCTTTCAGGTTCCTTTATTCTTCCACTTCCTCTTTATTTTTTGTTTCCATTATAAAATAAAAAATACAGTATCTTCTATATACTATGATGTTATTATAAATATGTTACATCCATATTCATTATTCTATCCATCCTTTGAATGACATGTCACCATACGTGTGTACGTACGACTTACCATCTCCACGTCGTGGTGTAGTTGTTATTCAATACATTATTATTTGGATGGGTTTAATAATGATGTATAATTGATGTAAATAATAAATATAACATGATAATTATTCTGTATTTATGATATAACTTCCAATTATATATTATTTTAATATCAAAAGAATGATATTGTCGCTCGTGTGTACGTACGGATTATCGTCTCCACAAACGCGATGAGATTCATTCCCCATCGTATCTATTCAAGAATAATTTTAATTTGATGATTAAAAATAATGTTTAAAGACTTAATATCATTCTAAATATGAATAAGATACATCATATCCACAATAAACATTACTTAAGTAACAAATAATATAATGGAAAACGAAACAGTTAACACCCGAAATGGTGATACTGCTAAAATATCATTAACAAAGCAATATTAGAAGATAATATATGATATCATATTAATGTATATGGTTCTTGTATAATTTAAAAACATTTATTTCACCATTATATAGGAGTTCAACCTACCCTCGAACAAGGAAAATAAAAAGGTAAGGGTTAATTTTACAGTCTCTTCATTACCCGAGGTTGTTTATACGTAATTATCTACTGGGATCTCTTTATCATCCTCATCCATGTTTCTTAAAAAAGTATTTCAAAAAAAATTTAATATTTTCTAAAAAATGGGGTAAAGTAATTTACACCCTTATTTGACCTTCTATGTTTTTTAAAGGAATGTTTTCGTCATTTTCCAAACAAGTTACTTTATAACCTTTTAGACAAAATTAAGGTAAGAATACTTTTTTAACTTATACGGCTGGTGTGGCTATTTTCCACCGTTATAACATTTTCGAAGCTTCCCCTATAATTTTATAAGAATATTTTCAAAAATAAATGTTTTCTTTTATAATTACATGACTATTAACTGATTTTAAAATAGAAAGAAGTATTTCTCTAAAAAAAATTTGATTTCACCTATGTCAACATCCTTTGATGGATTTTAATCTTATTTGAAGTTAATTTATTATGATACAAAACATCCATATTGTATTAAAGGTTTTTTGATATGTTTGATTGTGGATGTGTTATTTTATACCATTCATGGTTTATGGATAAATTATTGACATTTTGTATGCTAGTTTTAATACGAATGTTTATGTTATTTTTAGACCTTTTCATATGAGGAATGCATTGGACTTAGTAAGTGACATGTGGAGCCCGCTATAGCTCCTCGATGCATCGGTAAGTCTCATGAGACAAACTAGTGTATTGGCACAAGGCCTTGAAAAAATATTATTTTTATTCTTGGCACAAGGGCATGACTATGTGGTTATGAAGTCTGGAATTATGCATTCCATCATTATGAAAATGGCTATTGATATTTCATGTGATTATTCGACGAGTAGAATATCCATGTGAATATGTAAATGGAATTATTTGAATTTATCTTTTCCATATTATTCTGAAGTTAAATTTTAAATGGATTTTGTTTTAGTATTATACATTTCCTTAAATGTTTATGCTTATTTTTGAAAGTTTATGCTATATTGTTATCCTTACTGAGCATCTCAGCTCACCCCTTTCTATGTTTTATTTTTCCCAGGATGTGAAAAAGTATTTTATGACTGGCCTATAGGGATAGTCTGAGGGGATATGAGTGTGGTCTATGGAAACAATGTTGATGTGGTTTTTCATTTTATAATGTAATTTAAAACTTATGAATGTATCTAATATTTCTAAGGCTACTAAACTGATCAATATTTTGGGAAATGATTTCCTTGTATCATGCCAATGTTATGTAATAATGCACCAACTCTGGGTAACTAGGGTTGGGGCGTTATATTTGGTATCAAAGGAAGTTTAGTAAAAACCATGTAATCTAGATTTAGATAAAATCTGATTACAACACACTACCCTAAGATATACTTTGAGGATTAGTATAAAAGAACTTCCTAAAATTTTGGTATTGTAGAGATTTTGTGAGTTTTACAAGAAATACATCCCTTTCTGGATACGAGCAGGTAGAGGTGGTTGTAGCACAGATGTACCTAAGGGTAAAACCTGAAAACACCGCTTTGAGCTAGACTCGAACGGGAACTGGTGCACGACAACAGGCCTTGCTGCACTCTTGGTTACGAAACTCCCGGGGGATAGGCTTAGGAAAATTATCATTTTCTTTAAAAATAATTATAAAGGGTTTATGAGTATATACTTCCTCAAAGAAAACATTTTTATGATTATGGATTATATCCATCAACTGTTCAGTTTTTGTTAAGTGTTTTTCAAGTTTGGAATTATGTATTTTGTTTCATAAACTAATATAGTTTATGCCATTGTTTAGAAATAGTGCCTAGTGTAAGGAATGGAAACCGTATCAATGCACATAATCCATGTAGGGATTTCTCTCCTAATCAAGATAATTATAGTGGAGGTGGTGAAGCAACTACTACTAATCATCTTATCACCATACTGAGACAACTCACTCAGGTTATGAATAATAACCTTACTCGTATGGAGCACCCTGATCCACAGTGCGGAGGATCAATGTTATATCACTTCATGATGCAACAACCACCAATATTAAATGGGAGTACAAATCCATTAGTGGATGATCAAGGGATAAATTCCTTAGAGAAAATATTTCATGCCTTGGGGAGTAGTGAAAGGGAAAAAGTTGTCATGGCAGTTTACCGCCTCACTGGAGATGCTGATCAGTGGTGGTCATTGATTCAAAAAAAAGGAAGATTATGAAGTAACAAATATTGAATGGATGAAGTTTAAAGAGATTTTATTATAATAATACTTTCCTCATAACCATCGAGCAGATATGGAAAGACAATTTTTGAGTCTGAGGAAAAAAGAGGATGATAATTTTGCAATGTATGAAGCTAACCTTACAAGATTAGCAAGGCATGTAGTAGATTATATACATAACCCAAGAAGTAAGATTGTTTATTTCTTTGATGGGTTGAAACCATTTCTCCATCAAGAATTAGTCACACAATCCTTCTCGTTGTACGAAGATATTGTCTCGTGTACTATCAAGACAGAAAATTAATTCTCTAATTCTTATGACATTAAAGCACAGCAAGAGAAGAAGAGATATGTTGAACACTCTGGAAATGGAAATAAGGGGAAGAAGGGAAAAATTGAATATCCATCCTACAGTAATTGTGGGAAGAAACACCCCAGTACTTTTCTAAAGCGAATGAGAGTCTGTTATAAGTGTGGTGAAAAAGGCCATCAAGCTCGTGATTGTAAGGTGAAGAAAGATCCTTTCAATGTTGAATGCTATAATTGTAGAGAAAAGGGGAATTATGCAAATTAATGTCCTAAGCGCCCAGGAAAGATACCTTAGAAAATGCCAAGGGATCAAGGGAAAGATTATGTTATCACTACTAGTGAGGTTAAAGCTCCGAAAGATGTGGTGGTAGGTAATTTAATGGTTTTCTCAAGTTTATAATATGCTTTATTTGATTCTGGATCATCTCATTCTTTCATATCTTCCTATTTTTCTAAAAAAATTAGATATTTCCAATTTGATTTAACAAGGAAGTTTTCAGTCAAAACTTCTAAGGGAAGTATCATTGCAATAAAGTTTTGTGAATCATTCCCCATTAGGGCATATAAATGTTCTTTATCTGCTGATCTCATCTTCATACCCATGATTGTATTTGATATAATCCTTATTATGGATTGTCTTTCATACCATGATGCAAAATTTATTGTAAGAAGAAAGAGGTTACTATTTTTTATGACGATGATAAAGAATACCTTATCTTTAGAGCAGAATCATCACCACCTGATTCTTATCTAGATCCACCCCTAGTAGCTCAACTAAATTCAATTATTGGGGAGGAAGAGAATGAAATAACTCTGGGTGATTAAAAGAATGTTCAAATAGAATATGTAACTATTTTGAAAGAATATGTGGATGTGTTTTCATAAGATTTACCTAGACATCCTCTAGAATGAGAAATTGAGTTTTCCATTGATTTAATTCCTGGTTCAAGGCCCATATCGAGGACCCCTTATAGAATGGCCACTGTGGAATTAGGGGAACTAAAGAAACAACTAGAGTAATTGAGTAATAAGGGATTTATTTTCCCTAGTTTTTCTCCATGGGGAGCCCCTATCCTTTTTGTTAAGAAGAAAGATGGATCTATGAGGTTGTGAATTTACTACAGGGAGATCAATGTTATAACAATAAACACCAAGTATTCCCTACCACACATTGATGATTTATTTGACCAAACTCATGGAGATCAATATTTTTCTATGATTGACCGTCGATCTGGATACCATCAGTTATGTGTGAAGAAGAAGACATTCTGAACACAGCATTTCGAACCAGGTACGCGCATTACGAGTTTACAGTAATGCCTTTTGGATTGACTAATTCACCCTCTATCTTCATATATCTAATGAATATGGTTTTCAAGGAATATCTTGATGACTTTGTAGTTTTATTTATTGATGATATCTTGGCATACTTCAAAAGCTACGAAGATCATGAAAATCACTTGGGAATTATCCTGAAGACTCTTAGTATAAATGAATTATATGGGAAGTTTAGTAAGTGTGAATTATGTCTTCAAGAGACTTATTTTCTTGGACATATTGTCTCTAAGGATGGAATATATTTTTATCCTTCAAAGACCAAGGCAATCCAATAATGTCCAGCACCGACGAGTATAAATGAGGTACACAGTTTTATTGGTTTATCAGGTTATTAATGGTGTTTCATCTAGAATGTTTCCCGATTGGCTAAACCATTAACCAAGCTTACACATAAAGGGGTTAAATTTGTTTGGACAAAAGAGTGTGAAGTATGTTTTGAATAACTGAAGATAAGATTATTCAATGCTCCTATATTGACTCTACCATCGGGGAATGATGGGTTTGTTATTTATAGTGATGCTTCAAAGAAAGGACTTGGTTGTGTCCTTATGTAGAATGATAGGGTTATTGCCTATACATCACGACATCTAAAAATTCATGAGAAAAACTATCCTAGTAATGATCTTGAGTTAGCAGCTGTAATATTTTCTTTGAATATAAATATATATTATCTCTATGGTGAAAAATGTGAGATTTATTCTAATCACAAGAGTTTGAAGTATATTTTCTCACAAAAAGAACTCAACATGAGGCAAAGGTGATGTCTTAAACTACTCAAGGATTGTGATTTCACTATAAACTACAACTCGGGGAAGGAAAATAAGGTGGAAGATGCTTTGAGTAGAAAGGATCATGGAGTTTTGAACAAGATGGGAGTTGAAAGGGATCATATTTTCATGGATCTAGTGAAAATGGATATGGGAATAACCATGGAAGTTGAAACATCAATGCTTTTTCAAATGGTTGCCAACCCATATTTACTAGAAAGGACAAAAATTTCTCAAGCTGATGATGTGGAATTTCAAAAGAATATTAAAGCTGTGAATAACAGGAGATTGAATGAGTTCATATATGAAGATGGAATTTTGAAAATTGGGAAGAGACTTTGTGTTACTGATATACTTGATCTAAAAATAGAATTGTTGGATGATGCTCATAGCTTTAATTTCTCTATACACCATGGGAGAACTAAAATGTATAGATATTTGAAGGAACATTTTTTGTGGGACAACATGAAGAGGGAGATCGCTGATTTTCTGTCAAGATGTATGGTTTTTCAACAAGTGAAAGCTGGAAGGAAACATCCTAGAGGATTCATGCAACCTCTTCCCATACCTTAGTGGAAATGGGATAATATTATGATGGACTTTTTCATGGGACTACTAAAGACTCTTATAAGGAACGATGCAATATGGGTCATTATTGATCGTCTTACCAAGTCAGCACATTTTATTGCTATAAGAGAAGATTTACCACTTGAACGTTTAGCAAGACTGTAAATTAATGAAGTTTTAAGACTTCATGGAGCACCGCTATCTATTGTTTCTGATCGTGATCCTTGTTTTACATCAAGATTCTGGAAAAATATTCAGAAAACCATGAATACTGAACTTCATTTGAGCACTGCCTACCACCCTCAAATTGATGGACAATCAGAACAGATTATTCAAACCTTAGAAAACATGTTGAGATCTTTCTCACTTGACTTTAAAGGTATGTGGGATCAATATTTACCTCTATTATAATTTTCCTATAACAATAGCTTCCATTCAAGTATTCAGATGGCACCATATGAAGCATTATACGGAAATAGATGTCATACACCAACTTGTTGGGATGATGTTGGTGAAAGAAAACTCGTAGTCCCAGAACTTGTTGAGGAAGCGATAGAAAAGGTGAAGGTAATCTAAAACCACATCAAAATAGCTCAAAGTAGGCAGAATAGCTATATTGATAACTGAAAAAAGGATTTGGAATTTCAGGTAGGAGATCATGTTTTCTTGAGGCTATCTCCATGGAAGGGAAATATATGATTCATTAAGAAGGGTAAATTGTTTCCTTGGTACATCAGACCTTTCAAAATTCTAGAATGAATTGGGGTTGTAGCTTAGTGTTTGGAAATGCCGCCAAGTCTCTCCAAAGTTCCTGATGTGTTCCACGTATCACTGTTGAGAAAATACAAGCCTGACCCAATGCATGTACTTACCTATAAGGAATTAAAACTGGAACCTGATCCATCTTATTGCGAAGATCCTTTAAAGGTTCTTGATATTAGAGAACAAGTGTTGAGAAATTGGATGACTAGTCTGGTAAAAGTTCTATGGAGAAACAATAAGATGAAAGAGGCATCGTGGGAACCCAAGGAACATATGATGAAGAACCACCCAAATCATTTTATGCAGTAATATTCTAGAAATTTGGAAGATGAAATTATTTGAAGGATGGGAGAATGTCAAACCCCAAGTTTCCACAGTACGTTTCCCTTCGAATAATGCAATAGTTTTCGTTGTACGCAACATCGAGATTCTAACACATCGCGACCAATCAAACTAGCTGTTATG
This sequence comes from Viscum album, assembly GCA_963277665.1. Taxonomy (NCBI): domain Eukaryota; kingdom Viridiplantae; phylum Streptophyta; class Magnoliopsida; order Santalales; family Viscaceae; genus Viscum; species Viscum album. Next base: position 2,099,160,269 of record OY728130.1, on the reverse strand, counting down.
AATATTAATACCCACTTTTTGAAATTTTATCAATTTTATCTTTAAAAATGGAATTTATGTTTGGGTTTGGAATATCAAAATTAGTTTAGGGTGAATTTTGGGTATTTTTTGGAAAACATTCAGTTTTTGATGAATAGTGAAAAATACTAAATTTTTATTAAATACAACTTTTTTAATAAAAATAATTTATAGTGTTAAATTATAATATTTAGTGGTTTTTATTTATAATTAGATTATATTTTTACCATTTAATCCAATTTTGGTCATTGGACGTAATTTCACATTTAAACTGGATATAAGAAGGTGTCAATCTTTTGATAGTTATTATTTCTTAAAAACACTCTTTGTTTTGACAACAAGAATTAATTTTAAATTAATTTCTTCCAATCCTGTGCTTTGAATTTAGAAAAATAGATTCTATATTTAGAATCAGGATCCCCAAATTGTTTAAATAGGTAACTTTTATTTTTAGACATTTTGTATAATTACTTCGGTAAATATTTTATTTACCATGGTTAAAGGGTAAATCCTGTAAATAAGGGTAAAAAAAATAATATTATAAAAACATTAAATTACCCTAACACATGTTCTAACCCTATTTGATGATACATGTCCGAACATGGGCATACTTGGGTCGATTTTGGGACCCCATGGAGCCATTTTTAAGTGATAATGACACATTATATTAATTAATTTAAAGTAAATACAAAAATGACATAAGCATATATCTTTTAGTAAAAAAAATTTTACATAGGGTTATATATGTTATATATTCAACTATAAATATTCATTAGAAATATAAAAATATTTTCTACATAATGGTATTTTATTTATAATTTTTATACATTGAATAATTAAATTTACTTATGACACAATGATGATGTAGTATTTTCTTTATTAATGAAAGAATCAAATAAATAGTATTATAAATGTTAAAATAAATATAATTTGAAAGTATTGATACCATCCATGAATTATATAGGTTAATGTGACATGTTATTATTGATTAAATTAATTTTGTTCAAAGTAATAATGTTTTTAGGAATTTAACCAAAACAAAATAGCAAATACTGTCAAAATTGACATAAAAGAGTTTTGAAAACAAATATTATATTATTAGTTGATATTCTATTCCTAAAAACCTAAGGTTTGTCTAAAGGTCTTAAATAATATTATATATTTCATTAATTAACCACTTGAGGTTCTCTTGTATGTTTATAGTAAGATTATTAACCACATAATATAAAAATACAAAGAGACATGGTAAATGTCAAACTAATTAACAAAGAGTTAAATCTAGAAGATAAGGTTAATATAGTGACCCAAACCTGTCTAAAAACGATTGGTTGAGTGTTTTTCAACCCATAACTACCTTAGTCTCTAAATAAATCATTTTTGAGGCATTATAAACGTAAATTTATTTTATTATAAAATAATATTTCAATCTTTTCCTAAGGTTCCCCTCACCCCTCTTATAAAAGGGCAGTTCAACTTCTCTCAAATTCACACATTCAATGCCTTTTGGCTCGGAAAAACCCTGAAAAAATATCCTATAAACTATCTTCCCTTCATTCTAGAGGCATTACTTTAGTCAGAAATCCATCCTAAGGATCCCTTTTGATCAAATCAAAAGAAAGAACCTGAAGAAGAGGTAACTATTTCATCACCTCTTTCAAGTTCCTTTCTTCTTCCACTTACTCTTTCTTTGTTGTTTCTATTATAAAATAATAAATCCATTATCTTATATATACTATGAAATTATTATAAATATGGTACAACCATATAAATTATTCTATCCATCCTTTGAATGACATGTCACCATATGTGTGTATGTACGGCTAACCGTCTCCACGTCGTGGTGTAGTTGTTATTCAATACATTATTATTTGGATGGGTATAATAATGATGTATAATTAATATAAATAAAAAATATAACATGATAATGATTCTGTATATATGATATACCATCCAATTATAAATTATTTTAATATAAAAAAAATGATATTGTCTCTCCTGCGTACGTACAGATTACCATCTCCACGAACGCGGTGAGATTCATTCCCCATCATATCCATTCAAGACTAATTTTCATTTGATGATTAAAAATAATGTTTAAATACATAATATAATTCTAAATATTAATACGATACATCATATCCACAATATACATTACTTATATAACAAATCATATAAAGGAAAACAAATCAGTTAACACCCGAAATGATGATACTACTGAAATATCATTATCAAAGCAATATTTGAAGATCGTATATGATATCATATTAATGTCTATGGTTCTTGTATAATTTAATAACAATTATTTCAACATTATAAAATATTTTAAACTACCCTCGAACAAGGAAAAGAACAAGGTAAGGGTTAATTTCACAATCTCTTCATTAGCCGAGGTTGTTTATACGTAATTATCTACTTGGATCTCTTTATCATCTACATCCATGTTTCATAGAAATGTATTTAAAAACATTTTTACTATTTACTAAACAATTGGGTAAAGTCATTTATACCCTTATTTGACCTTATATGTCTTTAAAAGGAATCTTTCCATCGTTTTCCAAACAAGGTACTTTATGACCCTTTCGAAAAAATTAAGGTAAGAATGGTTTTTTTTAACTTATACGGTGGGTGTGGCTATTTTCCGCCGTTATAACATTGTCGAAGCTTCCCTTACAAGCTTATAAGAATATTTTCTAAAATAAATGTTTTCTTTTATAATTACATGACTATTAAATGATTTAAAAATATAAAGAGGTATTTCTCTAAAAACGTTTTGATTTCATCTATGTCAACATCCTTTGATGAATTTTAAGCTTGTTTGAAGTTAATTTATTATGATACAAAACTTCTATATTGTATTGAAGGTTTTGTGATATGTTTTACTGTGGATGTTTTATTTTATACTATTTGTGGTTTATGGATAAATTATTGATATTTTGTATGCTGGTTTTAATACGGATGTTTATGTTTGTTTAAATCTTTTCATATGAGGAATGCATTGGACTTAGTAAGTGACGGGCGGAGCCTGCTATGTCTCCTCAATGAATCGGTATGTCTCATGATACAAACTAGTGTCTTGGCATAAGTCCTTGACAAAATTTTATTTGTAGTCTTGGAACAGGGCCTTAACTATGTGGTTATGAAGTCTGGCATTATGCATTCCATCATTCTGAAAGTGGCTATTGATATTGCATGTGATTATTTGACTAGTAGAATATCCATGTGAATAAGTAAATGGCATTATTTTATTTTATCTTTTCCATATTATGATTAAGTTCAAGTTTAAAATTCTTTTGTTTTAGTCTTATACATTGCCTTAAATTTTTATTCTCATTTATGAAAGTTTCCACTATATTTTTATCCTTAATGAGCATCTGAGCTCACCCCTTTCTATGTTTTATTTTTCCCAGGATGTGAAAAAGTATTTTATGACTAACTTGAAGGGACAATCTGAGGGGATATTATTGTGTTCTATTGAAACAATGTTGTTTTTAATTTTTAATTTTATAATGTAATGTAAAACTTATGAATGTATCTAGTATTTACAAGGCTACTAAACTGATCGGTCTTTCGGGACATGATTTCCTTGTATCATGCCAATGTTATGTAATAATGCACCGACTCTGGGTAAATGGGGTTGAGGAGTTACCCTATATTTATTATATATGATGTTTTAATATGTATTAAGGAATTCAAGACTTAAGTTATGAGATTTCTAACTCACTTTTATATTTCAGTGAGACACATGACATATTCAGCATGTATATATTTTATGTGGTGTATATATTTCCCATAAATGTATTTTATGATTTTTTAATAAAAAATATTATTATTTACATATCTATTTTATGATGTCTTTATCATTGGGTTTAATTTTCAAATGTAATGAAATCCTTAAGGGATTTCTAGTTTGTCTTTTATTTCTTGTAGACATATGAAAATTTACCAATTGTTTCTTTTGTTTAGTATATATTAGACCATTGGATAAGTTATATCATAAAAACTATTATTTAAATTATATTTAGGGTTTTATTTTATTTTATTCTTTATTGGGGATTATAATGTAAAATATTATGAAAATGGTTAGATATTTGTATATCAATTTACCTTATTTGGGATATAAGTTATATAATGCACAAATCTTCTTACATGAGTCGCATATACTACCACTTTAACAAGTTATATCATGAGTCTAATTATTTTCATGATATTATAAAATAAATTTAATTTTATTCATTCATCGGGATTATAATTCAATGTTACCTAGGTGGTAAAGGTTTTATTTTACAATATCATCATTTATACTGATTTTTAATGAGTTTGTCCAGATAATGAAGTATTATTATTAATTTTTCAATAATCATATTACATTTATTATCCTCTATTTATTTTATTAGAATAATTTTTTTTTACTTCATTTTCATATTTTTATGTATTTAATATTTCAAAAGAATATTTTTAAGAAATATTTACTTTTTAGTTGAAATATTGTTTTTCTTCCAAAAACATGTTTTCTAAAAATGTTTTCCAAAAATGTTTTCAAATTTTTTAAAAATGATTTTTTAAATAACTTTTATCTCAAGTTTTAAGGTTTAAAAGGAACATTCATTTATTTTAAAAAATTAATTCCCATTTGGCTTTTATAGAAAATTTGAAACGATTATTTTTATAATACATGAACTGAGTTTCCAACAGTCATGACCATTATTTTATTTGAAACATAATTTAAAAAAAATTAATTTTATTTTCAAAGGAAATTATTTTCAAAATGTTTTATGTTTTGAAAAGTGCTCTCAAATTAGAAAGGATATATTTCTCATGAAATGTTTTAAATGATTTATAATGCTTCCTTTATAATATTCCAAGATTATTTTCAATGAAAAAGATTTCAAAAATGTTTTATGATTTAAAAAGTGACTTTTAAAGAAAATTTATCTTCCTCATGAAACATTACAATTTATTTATCATTCAAAATCACTTTCCATCTATTATTAAATCCTTTTATGTAATTTATTTTTTACTAAGGATATGAACTAATAATACCATTCTTATTCTTTCTCTAAATTTTTTATATTGAAAATATGCTTAAGAAACCCATTTCTCATCCATGGGTTATACCATGAAAAAAATGCATATGAATCCCATTTCTTTTTCCATCGGTCCAGCATTTATGATATGATGAAATGATTATGAAACCTGAAACTTTTCCATAGTTTATGATATAATGAAATTTTTACAAAACCCATATATTTTTTATGGGTTATGTTATGAATAAATGATGAAATCATTATGAAAATAATTTATTTTCCACAGGTTATGTTATGATGAAATGATTTATGAAACCAATTTTTTCATGTGGTTTAATATGAAAAATGTTCTATGATCTTGTGAAATAGAAATGTATTGATTTTATGATAGGTGGGACCTATATCTCTCTACTATGAATTGGTTAATGATAATTATTCTACCATCTTAGAGGGTATATGGTTGGTTAGCCTGATCCTGAAAAGAAGGGTACACAAGTGGTTAATGCTATCCTAAAAGAGAGAACAAGAGAGTTCATTCTAAGCTCGAAGTTGGTACATGGGCGGTTATCCCATGACTAAAATGTTATGAACATCTTGGTGGGTATACATGACAACATATTTTCTATGCTAACATGTATACTACAATTCCTTGACTTATAGAATTGTTTTACCCTAATGGATTATCTTCTTTGATTTCCTTATGATTCATGACTTGTGAACTACGAATAGTTGTTCCATGACTCAATATTATGATCATTATTATGTAAGGCTTGGTTTCCAAATGTTATTCTCAGGTTCACATACCCTCATTATCATGTTATGCTTATGTATGTCCATTTTTTACCCTTACTGAGCAAATGATTTCACCCTTTTTTATGTGTACTTACCCATGTTTTGAGGAAATATTTTATATAGGGTATGTTTGTGAAGTGTACTAAAAGGTGATATCTTTATAAGATACATTGATGATATTTCATGAATTAATAATATTGTGTTCCATGTTTCTGAAGACACTAAACTATTACGGTTCTCAGGCATGTGTTTTTGTAATTCATTGAATATTCATCTAAAAAGATGTAATGCCAATGTATGAAAACTCTATGTCTCTATACTCATGTTTTAATATTTATTCCAGAAAATTTTATTATTTTATTATCAAACACTAGAATCACCATTGAAAATATTAAAGAGTTTTCCCATGTAGCTTGAGAGGATTTACTTGAAATTACATAAATATAGTTTGGGTTGGAAAATTCTCCCACAAATACATTGATTTATTTCATATTCATATCCAATTACTTGTGGTCTATTTTGATAAATCCTTACCTCCCATGATCGATAATATACCTTGAATGTATATAATATAATACTACATACCTAATGACATAATGTTTTTCTATAACCAATTATTATATAATAAAAACTTTCTACCTTCAATAATGGGTATGCATTTATGATTAAGAACCCCTACTGTTGTTATACTTCTAACCGAGAGAGAGAAAAAAACTCACCCATAAATATATCTAGTACTAATTTTTAGTCCCATATAAAAGAGATTACTATTAGAGGGTAGGTGAGGGGTGAATAAGTGTATAAAAAATTTAAACCCAAACATCATAAAATTGATCTTTTTATCTCAATGGGAGGAACACCTCTTCCTCTCCCCTAATTTCTCTATTAGAGTGACAAAATAAATAAAGTACACACATATTTTTTTACTTAGTTTACCCTATATAGGAATGTCCATGGAAAATAGAAATGAAATGTGTCTATGAACTTAAAACACTACAACATGCTACTTTTATTTGGTTAACAAAATAAATTGGTCACACTGACCCTTTGATCTTACTATTCACACAAATTAGAAAATCTCACTACCTCTCATCGCATGAGTAACTAACTACTACTTATATGGAAATATTATTCTCTATAATATATTTGTATAAAAATAAAATATATTTTTTGTGTATCTTTAGAACAGCCTATATATGTTCATGGGAGATGAAGTTCAATGAATATCATCCTTCTTTATCACCTTCAATGTTTCTGCAATCCCACATCTAGACTCCCCAAAACTTCTCCATGATCCTCTATAGATTCTCGTTATAATTACATATTCTATGAACTTATTGAAATGATTTATATATTTGAATACTATTAAACTACTTTGGTCAAATACATGCAATATAAGTAAGTAATTCTATCCCTTTCTTCTTAGGATCATGCCATGCGTCATTCTCACACAAATGTTATGATTAAAGACCATTTAATTTTCATTAAAGGTCTTAAATTCGGAGAATTAATCTTCTATATTAACTCTGGGTTTTGACTATAACTGATATACTATTGTATGATCTAACATAATATGAAATTGGATCCTACTTATAGACATTCACCATGGTTTATACTCCCTCAATATGGAATAGAATATAAATTCAATCAGTTTTTTATCCATGTTCCACTGATATGTGATATTACTTCCTTTGACCAGGATAATTTTCCTCATACATAATGCTCGTACATGAACTTCTCATGATCATTCCATGATTTCCTATACATCATTTCAATACCAAATAACATACAATGTAATCCCATTTTTATATGTCATGTAATCCTATAGGAATAGAAGTGATAAAATCACCCAAAATGCCAAACTCATCCCTCTACGGTGTAATAACCAACTACATCATGGGAATATCCTTTTCAACAAAACTATGGAATAAAATATTCTCCATGGCATAGATATTATCAAAACTCTAAAGATACTAAAAATCAACGGTTCATCCCAATATAGCTCCTCATGTCACAACCCGACCTGTTATGGTGTAGACTCCTCAAGACATTAAATGTCACCAAAACAACCACTCTTAGAGATCCCTACCATACACAACATATTGAGATCCAACTATATGAACATTGTTTTTTCGATAGGGCTACAATGAAATCTCCACTCCACAATGTAGGAAGCCTTTTTTTCATTAGTGACATTAATGTTCTTTTGAACACTACCTAATGTGTGGTCTTATTTTTATGGAATAGTAAAGGTATCTATAAAATTTATCCTTTTTCCACACCAGTAAGGAAAATCCTACATAGATAACCTCTTCTAAAAAACCTTCTTCAACATTAAAACATATATATAATTTTCAATAAAAACAACCAATAAAACCACGAAATGCATTTTTTTCCAACATTAAATCTGTTTTATTAACTCTATTTTTAAAATTAAAAAAATTAAGAATCATGACTTCAAAAAATATTCATTCTAATAAATATATATTTCAGAATTAAATTATTTTATTCAAATTTAGTACAAATTAATAATCATTTTTTTAATGTTAGTTTGTTTATTTTTATATAAAAAATAAATTACTCTAAAATTATTTTCTTATAACCAATCGATTCTTTTTTTTAAATAATTTATAAAATTCACATTTTTAGAATATAATATATTTTCACCAATGATTTTTTATCCTCATATTTTATTCAATATTAATTTATAATATTTTAATCATATTTTAGTATATTATTTATAATTTAAATATACAAGATTTAAAAATTAAATATTTATATTCATAATAAATCTTTTTTATCATTACAAATATACTATACATTTTCATATATAACACCCAGTGCTTATACATAAAACTACCATATATCCATTAGAAATAAATCTAATGAAGATAAAAAAATAATATTATGATTTTATATTTCTATGCTTAACTATAAAATATTTTAAAAAATCATTCATCTTATTCTCTCAATTTTTCTCAAGACATTTATTCTATTTCTAATGTTGTTCATTCTTGTTCAATTATAATCAGCCTTATAATCTTTATGGGAATTCGTGGGGATGAATACTTCAATCATATGGTATTTTAATTTAATTTTATTTCTAATAATATTGTAATGTTTCTAATTTAATTTCATTTAGATTTATTTTAATATAGTAATGTTTATTTGATTTAATGTTAGATTATTCCATCATAAGGAAATAAAATATTTTTCATTTTAAATTTTTTTAAACTTAAAAAAAACTATCTAATTTAAAAACACTTTTCCTTTATAAAAGGATCATTTATAATAAAATTTGGGGGTCACATCCCACATTAAATAAATTGAATCACTATAATTTCAAATTATGTTAACTAAATATATATGTTTGTATTTACACCATCAAAATAAAGGCCATCAAGTAGTCCAGTTATATTTTGTCTAGGTAAAACTATATAAAATTTCCCAACTTATTTTGAAACTCTATATCATCCTTATATTCCTCTATTATTTTCACTTGGATATATTCCATATCAATTATGAGGGTACAAGATTATTTTTTCCCACCCATTATGATATTTATGTCAATAATTTTCATTGAATTATAATAAAGTAAAAATAAGAAGCTTTTCTAGAAGTAATTTCACAAAAATATAAATTAGGGAAATGTTATATAACTGGGATGTAATCATCTTACCACATATTTTGGTACTGAAAACTCAATATCCAATCATTTAGTTCCATATTAGTTCACACTATTGATGTAAATCACATTCAAAATTATAGAACACTGTGATTAATTATTCATTGTTAAATCCTGAAAAAATATATTTTCTGTCACGTTGATCCTTTTCTTAGTCATTAGTGTATAATAGGATCCACTAAGGGATATTTATATTTATCATATAAAGAAATTAATAATAAAATTATATACCTTTAGTTTATTTAGATGTTTGACATTTTTAGGTTATTATTCATAACCTAAGATAACATGGTAAGTATGGGAATTAAATTTTTCAAACCCCTACCATTTTTGGGTTATTAATTGGGAAAACCATAAATTTTTTCATTTTATTCATTATTAACTAAATTTAACCAAGTTATAACCAATGACTAAAAAAATTTATTATGAGAATAAAATTCCCAATTAAACTAGTGGTATATGTTATATGAATTAAAAAGATCAATCATAATATATCTTATTATTTGACACGATTATCTCAATAACTCATTAAGAGGTAAATAAATATAAATATGTCATATAATATTTATCATTAAATCATTAAAATATGAGAAAATTGATCATGAGATAAATTACATAATTAATCAAGTAAGATCATGGAATTATAAGAAGTGACCATGAGTCATGATAACATAATTATGAATCAAGGTGTAAAATACAAAAAAATAACATCCTAAAATCATATCATATACCATGGATCAATAATATGGAATCATGAAATAATAATAATTTTCCAAAGTGACATAGATTTGGAATGATTCATGCTATGAAACATATGAATAAATAAAATCAAAATAATTGTATGGAATGAATTTTTTTCAAGGCTAACCGCCAAGACAATCATAATATTGTGTGAAAATATAGCCACTACTAATACTAGATAATATGTATTAAAATAATATAAGTGGTGGGAGGGTGGATTACTCTTGATGTGAGGTACGCTGTCTATTTATGCGCTTTCTTTTATGATTGGATTCATGGTATAGTTGAACTAGAAGTGTTTGGAGTAGAAAAATAAAAGCAACCTAAACCTGGATATAGTGAATTCTCCAAGATAAATTCACGTCGTGGATGATGATTTCATAATGTGAATTATCCAATATTGAATCCATGAGTTTATTTCATAGTTTTAATGGTTTCATTAGATTCATTAAAGACATGAAATCCATTCATGATGTGAAATTTGTTTCTCCAAAAAATAAAACAGAGCTGATGAAAATATCTACATAAGTAGCCTCTCAAGGAATTTATGATGTGAGTTACCAATTCATATCATGACTCTGTCAGGCCCAACGAGTTTTATAAATCATGTAGTTATAATTTTTTCATATTAGTTCAAATTTATCCCACTTGATTTTTATGGATACCCTATGTAATTTTTGAAATACATCAACACCCTAGCTCCATTAGAAATGAATATTCGATCATTTTTTTTGACATAAATAGTTAGGTTATCATCATTATTTATCATATTTAATATACTATGGTCATCACATATAGATCCATAGATCAATTCTTATGTCTTTATATATGGGTTTGGACTTATATTGATTAGTTATTTTTTGGTTTTATTAAGTTAATGAGAAGAATATGTTGATCTAAAAAATTATTTAATATCCATTATGAAAACATAATCATGGTTAGTGGATTATGTCCCAATATAATATTTTCGAACTATTATATTAAATGATGAAAAATTGTTCCTATTCTTATATAGTAAATATATTGAGTAGTTTATGTGGAAAACCATTATTTTTATGTGATTTCAAAATGGGTAGTTTTGAATGATGCTCATGAGATGTTTTAATTAAATACTTAAAAAAGATTTTGTTTTCAAATTAAATTTTCTTATAGAAAAAAATTTAATATGTATGATTGTCTTAGAATATATGGTTATGTGTGTTCATATTGATTTATATAAGTAATTTTTAAATATAATTGGTGCTCAATTCTGACTAAAAAGGCATTAAGGGATATTACCTAGTGAAGAATTGGGGAAAAAATTATTTCCACTCATGAGTGTTGGGATTATCATTTGGAATTCATGTTTGTCTGTGTATAAAAAATTAAATGAGAAATACAAGTATAAGGTTAATGGGTAATGATAAGTAATGATTCTATTCAATTTATTACTTTTCCTTTTTACTTTGGAATTTTTTTAATATTCTATGTATTTGTTTTATATTAAATGTGATAAATTGTTCTTCTCCTTGTAGAGTGTGTGGGATGTTTTTGGGGAAAAAATACAGAGTGTTATAATCACCCCCTTCTTGGGTACCACGGTAAATTTTCATATTTCATCTACTGAGATGCAGTTAAAGGTAATGTTTCAAACTTCTCTAGTGGGGTTCCTAGACATAATGGTTTCGTTGCTGAAGCTGGAGTTAGGGGGTGTCTGCATCATGGATTGGGATGGTGGCACTTTAGTGACAATGCCTTCTTATTTGGATTCTGAGCCTTTATCTCTTATTTTTTCCACTATACACTAATATAGTTCTTGTATTTTTATTTCATTCAGTTATGTGATATAAAATTCATTCATTTTTTAGTATTGTTTTATTTTATTATTTATTTTTTGTAGGTTGGGTGTCTTTTAGGTAAAATAATCCTCAAACGGTTTAATAATACCTTGGAATTTATTGGAAGCCTTTGAAACTACATATATGTATTTATTAGTAATGAAATTGGAAAAAACTGATTAATAAGGGAATCAAACTCTTTCTAAAATAGTGCATTAATACTGGATGATTTTCCAAACAATTTCTTTGGGTTACCGCTCGAAAGAGAAATTTAATTTTCTATCGACCTACTCCTCGAAACAAGCCCCATTTCACTTCAATATTATAAATTGGATTTTAATGAGTTGAAAGAATTAATGTTTCTGAAATAATATTTTGAAATTAAGGGATTTATCAAACCTAGTAAATTTCCTTGGGCTACACCCATTCTATTCATAAAGAAGGTAGGTGATACTCCCTTCTTGTGTGTTTAATATCACTTGTTTCATCAAGTAACAATTAAAAATTGATCTCTCATTACCTTAATATATGATATGATTGATCAAATTAATGTGTAATTCCATGATATTTTAAAATAAGAAAATTTTATTTGACATCGAATGTGATACGCAACACTATGTTTAAACAACCTGTGAAATATATTTCTTTAAATTTAATCGCTTCAATAGATTACAGAACACGCAACCCCAAGCTTAAATAAACCAAAATATAGTATACTATTATAACCTAATATTTAAACTAGGGGGTATGAATATCACTATCTAAATTATAAAAACTATGGTTATCTATTTATTAAAAACTAAATAATAATAATTTTAAAAAAATGGTTTCTAAAAAACTATATTTGTCTAAAAATGGTCCAGTCCTGATTTTGAACATTATTTAAAATTATTTATTACCACTTTTAAAAAATATATTTTAACAAATTAATAAAAAAAATTAAATCATCATTTCAAAATTAACATATGGTTAATTCATTGGATTTTTTTTGAAAAGATTCATTTTCTGATGAATAAAGAAAAATACTGATTTTAACTGAAAACATAATTTTCATTTAAATAATATACAAGTATAAGTTACAAATTAAATTTGTTTTAAATAAAAATTTGTTAAATTATATTAATATTTAACGAATTTATTTCATTGGAATCAATTCCATATTAAATTTTGACATTAAAATATTCTATAATTATGAGTATTTTCTCTTTGGAAACCTATTTTTTCATTACATCTATGGGTATAATTTTAAATTTAATTATTCCACTTCTATGAATTGATTTTGGAAAATTGGATATAACTTTTTTAATAATAATAATAATATATATTATCTAATAAGATAAATTTCTTTTTTGACTATTATGAATAGTAAAAGCAATAAAAATTAATTACCACAGTTAAGGTAAAAACTGATTTACAGAGGTGTTAAACTAAAATGATAAGGGTTAAAATGACATAAACCTATAAACACCCCTTTTAATTCCATATTTAGAAATTATAATCTATAAGAGTTTATAATTCCCCATTTGATACTTTTTCCATGATAAAAACTTTGGTGTTAGTGATTTTTTTTAAAAAAAATCATGTGTGTCCTCTCCCATGCTTGGAAAAAGGCCACCCCTTCTCATCCACTCTTCATACATTAAAATTCATTTTTTTCGTCCAATACATTAAAAAATAAATTACTTAATCCTCTAAAAACATATTAGAGACAATTTTTTGATCATAAATTAAACATAGGAATGCTTTTTTTGAAAACATGAAGAAGTTGTCCGAAGAAGAGGTAACATTATTAAATGAGTGTTTTTGTATTGTTTCATTTACCACCTCCTTAAAATATTATTAAAAATTATTATATAATTAAATTAATAGCTTAAATGTACTAATATTTTATTATTTTATTTTCATTAACATTTTCAAATCTTGTTTTCTAAAATGGGAAACAAAATCATTGATCATGTTATGACAAAATACCACCTCGCGAACCGAAGTAACTTGTTTTCCATTACCACCTTTCAATTCTGGATATAACGGAGTATTTAACTCATTTATATGATATTTATGATATTATTATAATTATTTAATAATAATATAACATATATATTCTTAATTTCCATTCTATTTATATTATGATAATGTTACTCCTATGTACGACATACAACCACCTCATAGAGTGATGTAATTTGTTTTTCCCTTACGCTTTACATGGAATGTAAAAATGATAAATTTAATGAATATATGATATATATATATATATATTATTTATTATGTAATATAAATAAATCACCCACATCCTTATCCCTTAATTCATTAATGTAATATTATCATCTCTCATACGTACTTACGACCAACTGTCTCCACGAATCAATTTGATTAATTTTACATGTCCAATCTTAAATAATAATTATAAAAATGTTTATAATGTTTCAATGTGATATTTATAAAATTATTATAATTATTTATGTTATAGATCTATATCCTAGACCCATGAACCAGAACATTCATTATAAAACATGCTTGAGAAAACAAGGCAGTTAAAGACTCAAAACAATAGTAATAATGAAAGATTATTAACCAACGAGTGTTAAGATGTTATAAAAGGATAAAATGTGATATTATAAATATGAATATGGTTATCATATAAATTAATAACATGATTAAAACCATTATATATTATATTATGGAATTTTCAACCAAAAAGAATCATGAGGTAAGGGACTTTACATCAATTTAACTTCATTGGGGAATATTGTAATGTTATGAATGTAATTTATTTTTTATGGTGTATATACTACCGATTTAATAATAAATATCACATTTAGTTAATAATTAATGTTATTTTATATTTCAATTTTAATTATTTCATCCAAGGGGGTTTTAATTTAAAGTTACAAAGTGGTAAATAATTTCTTAACTCAATTTATTTTTACTAGGTTTTATTACTTCTTCATTGTCTTTGATATTCAATGATTATGAAGGTAATTAGTTTTTACCAAATTAGGTTTTATATAAACTTGTCTTATATGGATTTACATTTTATACACATAATTGATTCATTCGTTAATTCTCATATCACCATTTAGATCTTTGTAAGACTTTACTTCATAATATCATTTTAATCGGGACTTATTAATCTTGAATTTCCATTAAAGGAAATTATTGGATTATTGGGTTATAAACCCCATTCATTTTCATCTCCTCCAGTTATTAATTACCTATTCATGTAATATTAACATTTCTTGACTAATTGGCCTTTAATTTTGTTGAGGAAATATTTTTTAAAAAATATGACTTTATTTCTCTCTTCAGTTAAAAATAATTTTTCTTATCAAAATAAATTTTTTCGAAAAAAAAATAAAAAATTGTTTCTAAACCTTTTACAAATGATTTACTAGAGAATTTTTTATCATTTTTAATTTTTTTTTGAAAGGAATATTAATGTTTTTTTCAAAATAAGGACCATTTTTCTTTTACTGAAAAAGTAAAAGGAGTCTTAGTTTTAACATGTATCATATGATAACAATTTATAGCCATTAGGAACACTTAGTTTTTAAATCATATTTTATAAATTTAGAAGGTTATTTTTAAAAAATCAAATTATTTGGTTAACTGTATGTTTTAAAATAATATTTTCAAAGTGATATGATTATTTCCCTCAAGAATGTTTTTAATTATATTTTTGAGTAATTTCTATTCACCTATTATAACAACCCTTATTATACTTATATTAATATTGGTATATATTTTATTGATAACATAATTAATCATACCATGGTTGGTTTATGATCAATTTGTCCAAGGAAAGTATTGAAATTCCCTTTCATGATTCATTTTTGTAGTTATTAACTTTACCTAAAATATTCACTTTCTCATGATCATAGGATAATAAATTTCCCCTAAATATCCATATTATTTATCATAGATATTTTTATTCCTTAAACCATATATCATTTTTACTTATGGTGTTCTATATTAAATGTTATTTATTTATATAGGGAAATATTGATAAATCTATATTCTTTACTCAATACAAATATTTTATTACATGACACATTGTTCATGAATGAAATAGATTATTTGATATATTAGGAATGATTTGGACATCCAGTGATGGTTGGGGCCCAAAATTATATATCCTTTCAAAGCATCAGTATTCCCACGAGTTTAATTAGTAATAAAGAAATAAATGGGTTTGTACCTATAGATTGAAACATTCTTATGAAAGGTATTGATGGTAAATATATTACAATGCTTGAGATCATGATGTCTAATAATTAATAATTTTATTTCATTAATAATTCAATTATTATTATACATGAGATTTTCACAATGATATTATCTATAGATTCATTTCATTCTCAGATATTGATTAAATAGTATGTATTTTTAATTATTTAACTTTACATATGAATTATCCCTTATATATTCATGATAGTCAATTTAATTAAATTTAAATTATGTTTGTTTATTTACCTTGACATATTTATTATTCATTATATAATCATGATAATGATGTTATTGAGTAAATGAAATCTATGTTTATATATTTACATTTACTTATTGATTATTCCATATTTATTATTCTTCATTTACTCATGGTATTTTACACTTTACATAACTATTATTTACAATTTGACTTCAACCTTATTTTTTTTCTTTTCCTAGAAATTCATGAAGTATACTATGATGATATGGAAGTATAAGAAAAAAGGAATAGTGATATTGTTGAAAAAATAGCTTGTAATTTTTTTATTGAAATGTAATATGGGAATCAGGTATGTATATTATTTATCATGACTAATAAACTTTTTGGAACTTCATGATGTGATCCCTTATATCGTATGAAAATGTAATAAAGTAAACAACAACTCTAGGTTACTAGAGTCTTTGTTATTGCATTTGGTATCAGAGGATGTTTAGTAGAAACCTAGGGAACTAAATTTTTGAAAACATAAATTAGGGATTATAACCTTATTATATAATTTAAAGATAATTATAATATCCTAATGTTTTGTTAAGGTAGATATTTTTTTTGTTTTTCCCAGTAATACATCCCTGTATGGATATTTCAAGTGGACATATTTCTATCATAGATATACCTAGGGGTATTAACTCTAAAAATATTTCATTTTACTTGACTGAAGCATTACCTAGTAAATGAAAATGTTCCTTACTATGCACCATGTTTTACACTTCTGGGGGATATTCTTTGGATAATTCACATTTTATTTACATATCACTATGATGGATTTCAATTTATGATTAGAATGAATGAACTTTTTTTAACCTAAGGTTTATTATATTGAAAATAAGGTGTCATTATTTACGCACACTCTAAATTGTTATAAGGTTTTTACACTATGATTATTGTTGCTCCCACTATGAATTTTGGTATTATTCAATGGTTGTAACCCAAAGGAATCAGGTTAACATTGAATATGAAGAGAAATGTGGTGAATATGAGAAAGAAAATGGGATAATTATTGTATTGAAATATATCGTGATTATTCCAAATCATTTATATTGAAATTTCATTAACAACTTATACCTTGACCAACATTTAGACTTGCCAAAGAATAGAATGATGGAGTTCCCTAAGAGATTGAGTGATGAAGATGACTAAGGAAAGAGACATTTTTTTCATGTCAGAATATTGAAAGAGACACCTAAGAATGTGTTTCAACGGAATGTAAAATTTTTTACGTGTGGAGAATAAGGGTATTAATAAATTAATTTACAATGGAAATAAATACTATGATAGAAGTAAATAAATTTCATCGTAGGAACCCAATTATAGTTCCTTGTATTAAATGTTTGGAACCTAGGAATTATCCTTACAAATCACCTCACCTAAAGTTTAAACACTAGAAAAAGTAAGGACCCATGTTTAAATAAAAAACATGATTTATTGATGTGTTTGGATTCCAAAATTATGTTATAGAAGTATTTTTACCAATGGTATGTTTGTTATAAGAATCATGAAACAACTAAGGATTGTGTTAAATTTTAGAAGCATATATGTCTTCATTAACTTAAGACTTATGAATACCACTATGGGAATAAGAGTTTAAGAGTGGTCATGAATTCAAATTCTAAAACACACCTTTTTTATGTTTTATGAAATGAGATTATACTGTGATTAAGGATATTTTGGGATATATTATGTAAATACCACAGATTGGATTAGTATATATTTTAGTTAACATGTTATTGATGGAAAAATAACCTTATATATTGGGTTAGATTTGAAAGGTATTTGTAACTTTTATGGATTATTTTATCTTTGATGTTGAGGTAATTATGGGTTATTACACTTTGGTAATGTTATTGGAATTATATTAATATGGTTTTTAAAAAAGGAAAACATGTATACTCAGTGATAACCTGATGCATCTGACAAAGTCATGGGGCTTAAACCCTAACAAAAGGGTGATAAGGTTTTAACGCCCTCCATTAGCTTATGTGATGTTATGGTGAATATTTCATTTCCTTTAATTTAAAAATTTTGGGAATAAATATTAATGATGGACTAGTGGTGTTACTATTTAGGTTTAAAGATTAATGTATCATATTGGATAACTTGTGTTAACCATATTGGTTTTGGAAAATAGTTAGAGAAATATAGAGAGACTCTTAACTTTTTTATGGATCTTATGATCCATTAAAAGTGAATTTTATTACTTCAATAATAAAAAATTTATTTTTTAGATATTCATTTTTTGGAGTAAACAATGGATCGGAAATTGATCAAGGCATAACTAAAGGATGAAATTGTTCTTTTGAAATAGAAATATATCAAGTAAGTATATTTCCTTATATTTTTATAGATAAAATATTTCATCAACATTAAGAAAATGATCACAAAAAATTATCATTTTAATATAATATCTGATTAATCAAATAATATTTTAAATCATCAATGATTAATGGTTTTTAGGTCCTTAACTTTCCATTGATCATTAAATTTCTTGTGATAAATGACCTCTATCACTCTTTAAAATTATTTATTCTTTTATTCCATGTCTATATCCTCACCATCCACTAATGTTATCCTAGAAAGAAACCTTGTTATTTTTTATTTTATATGACCTTTTTATTTACCTTTCATTCTTATCAAGTGGATGTTTTATTAACCATTTTGCAATGTGGGTTTTTCAAAAATGGTATTCCCAAATGTAAAATGATTGATTACTGAGATCGAGATTAAACTGGAAGGAAAATATTTATTGAAGGTGGAGAGAATTTAACACCCTTATATTTTAACATATGAAAACTATATTTTATAAAGTACATGACACACAACATTGATCTTAAACAACCCATGAAATATATTTCTTTAAATTTAAACTCTCTGATACCTTGGGGAACACACAACTCTGAACCAAAATGAACTATAATATAGTGTGCCCTTATAACCTAGCTAATAAACTGGCATGTATGAATATTAATAACTAAATTATGAGTATTATTATTATATATTTAATAAAAATAATATAAGAATCATTGAAAAGAATATGAAATGTTTTCTTAGAAATTCTTTAATTGCGCTTTGTGCACAAAATTTGAAATTATTTTTTCCAACTATTATAATTTTTGTTAAAAAAAATTATTTCATTTCTGAAATCATCATATAAAAATTATCTTAGAGTGATTTTTGGGTATTTATCTAAAGATTTCCATTTTTTATGAATAGTGAAAATTAAAAAAATTTGTTGAAAATAGCCTTTTTATTTAAACTAAACACAATGTTAAGTTATATATTAAAATTTTTTTAAAGTAAAATAATTTAAATTATATTATTATTTAACTAAATTCAGTCATCATAATCAGTTTCATATTAAATTTTGATATTAATACCTTCTATAATATTAGAATTTTCTTTTTGGAAATCCACTTTTTTGTCGCCTCTATGGGTATAATTTTAAATTAGATTTTGTCACTTCGGTTAATTGAATTTGGAAAAAATATATTCAATATTTAGAATCAGAAAAATTTCAATTATATAATATATTCAAGTTAATTTTTGACCCTTCTGAAAATTAAGTGAAATAAATATTAATTATTGTTGTTAAGGTAAAAATGATTTACCAGGGGGTTAATGTAAATATATTAAGGTTAAAATGGCAAAAAAACTAGTTCAAACCCCATTTTAGTGACATATTTCAACCTTTTAACCTCTATTTTTCTATAATAAATCATTTTTGAGGCTTGTATCATGATTAAAACGTGGGTGTAATTGATTATTTTCAAAAAACATCTATGTGTGTCCTCTCCCTATCTTTAAAAAGGGCACCACCTATCATCCCACTTCACACATTCAAAGAAAATTTGTTGGAAAATTACTATGAAAATAACTTAATTACTACCATACCAACACCCTAGAGACATGTTTTTTATTAGAACTCCATACTTTGAAAGTATTTGTTGCAAACCAAAAGAAGTTGTCCAAATAATAGGTAACATTCATAAATGGGAATTTATATTTTATTTCCTGTCCAAACTCCCCCAAATCATATTAAATAAATCTTTTATTATAATATATATATTAAATATACTAAAATAATATTATTTTATGTTCATAACCTATATTCATCCCCCATTCAATCAAATGGGAAACTAAATTATCGATCGTCTTTACGGGGGACTACCGCCTCTGGAACCATTGTAAATCATTTTCCATCACCACATTTCATGGATAGATATAATAATGGATTTAAATCATTTATATAATATTTATGATATTATGAAATTTATTTAATTATAATATCACATATAAATTCTTACATTCTATGTCGTGTAATTTATAATAATGTCACTCATGTGTATGGAATACTACTATCTCACGAAGCGATGGGATTCATTTTTCATGTACGCATCACATGGAAAGTAATAAGGATTTATTTAATGAATATATGTGATATATATAAAATGATATTTATTCTGGTATATTAATATTTCACCCACTTCCTTATCCTTTCACTCTTTAGAGGAATAATATTTTCACTCATCCATACGTACGACCTACCATCTCCATGAAGAAATTTGATTCATTTTCGATGTCCAACTGTCATGAATGACTTTAAAAATGTATATAATGGGAAATTATGATATTTTTAGCATTAATTTAATTATTTATATTATTTATCTATATCCTATACCCAAGAACCAGAATATTCATGACAAAACGTGGATGATAAAGCATAGAAGTTAACACCCAAAACAATTGCAATAGTTCAAAATTATTAATGAACATGTGATAATTTGTTATAAAATAATCATATTTGATATTATAAATATTAATATGTTTATGTTATAAATTAATAACACTCTTAAAATAATTATACATGATTGTAAATCACATTCAACCAAAATGAATCATGAGGTAAGGGGTTTCATCTTTATTTCCTTTCATTTAGTCATATTGTAATGTTATGCACCATATTTATTTTGTAGGGAATATATACATCCGATTTGACATGAAATATCATGATAAATTAATAATTCATGACATTTTATATTTATATTTTAGTTATTTCATCCAAGCGGATTTTTCTTAAAATTTACCAAGTAGTAAAAAAATTTATAATTGAATTTCTTTTCATTGAGTTATATTACTTATTAATTGACTTAGATATTTTATGATTATTTTTTTATTTAATTTGAACTATATTATGTGGTAATTAAAATTTATTTATTTTAATTTAAATATAATTCCCAAAATCTATTCATTGGTTATTTTTGACTTCAACATTATGATCATAGTATGGGTTTACATCACAGTATTATTTTAATCTAGATTGTTTATTCTTGAATTTACATTGCAGTAAATTATTTGATAATTGTCTAATAAAACACATTAATTATAAGGCCCCGGCCTTATACCTTACTTAATATTTAATTAAATGAATAATTCACGTTGAGGATCTTTTTAGGTTTAGAGTTTTAGAGAATTAGAACATAACTATTACATCTCAAAAGATTACAAAGTAGACACTTCTACTAAGTATCCATAATAAAAAAACTCTTAAAAAGAAACGTGTCTAGTTCCATGTTTTATATAGGATGACATTCCCTTGATCCCATCCTTGACCTTATTCCACATTAAGTCCTGTGAAAACATTTCAAAAAACTTGGGGTGAGCATAAAAAGCTCAGTAAGGGATACAGAAAGAATGAAAACTGTTAGTTTTTCAAACATCAAGTAAACCATATATACTCTATCAAAGTAATACCTTCACCTTCATGAAGTAGTAAAAACTCTTCACTGAATAAAGTATCATTACTTACCTTTTTGTAACCAAAGGATTACCATAAAACCCAAAAAAATAACACATAACACATATAAAGGTAACTTGGGACATAAACATACTTAAGTGGAATAACCATACGGTCTACTTCCACACATATCACTTAATGGAATAGCTATACGGCCAATTTCCATACATACTTAATGGAATAGCCATACGTACGACTTCCATACCCAATGCATTGGAGGTTATAACGTAACCACCTGTCCTGGTATTCACGGCACCACCCTTCGTATGGTTTATAACGTAACCACCCGTTAAAATGTCCAAGTACCAATATAAAATCATAAAACAGAAAACCAATATAAAGGAATGATAACATTTCCACATTTCAATCACAATATATCATAAATATATTGACATAATAAATCCTTTATCAAAACCATTTTCAATACCAAAATACATAAAAGAGTATATGGTATTTATTTTATTTTAAAAACATTATGGCTTGTTGAGGAAGCCAAAGACCAAATAATACTCGCGGCGGCGGAAAAGGTTGTTGTCTCCGCGTACGTTAAAAGAAACATTCCTTTTTGTTGTTTTGTAAAACGCTTCGTAGAAAAAGATTCCTTTTGTATAAAATTAAAAGTAAAAGGGTTTTATACACCGTATAAAAGAAAGTTGTGTATAAAACGAAATATGCCTCAATGAAAGGAGATTGAGATGAAGTCCCTTACCTCGGATCTGACTTGACTCGATCGTTCTTTAACATCCTGAATAATAAACTTGAGTTAATTTATACTTGATTAAGAACCTTTTTAAAGTTCATTATTCCTTTTATATCACTTATTGCCTTGTTATAAACATTATGTAACCATTTAAGTTAATAATTTTTGTTTTGTCAATATTTGGTTCTTAAGTCGAAAGTGGACTTCTTACAATTACATGTTGTTCGTGTGGTCAAAGGTTCTTTATATCCAGAATGACATTCCTGATTTGGATATCATATATATCATATATATCCAGCATATACATGTATTTATAATATTACATAATCATTTAGAGGTAAGAAATGAAATGCACCGTTCATGGAGACGGTAAGCCGTACGTACGCATGAACGCTGCTTTCATTTCTATTTCGTATTTTATAGAATGGAATCATAATGATATAAGAGTATATTATAATTCCAGTATAATAACATATATAATATCATTAACTTTACCCTTTACACATCCCACAAATGGTATTAACGAATCAAATCACTTTCAGGGGGCGGTAGTCCGCACTTCCTAAAATGAAGATATTGTGTTTACCCATAATGGAAACAATAAGGGTATGCCATAAATGAAAAATACAGAAGCTTAAGGAAATAATAAGAATATTATATATCATATATAAAAATAGTGACATCATAATGGCCACCTTTGAAGGTGTTAAATGAGTATTGAACAATCATTGTTTCGGGAGGCAGAATTTCGCCATCCACGGAAACCGTATGTTCTTTAACCATTTGATGTAGTTGTGTGAGAGTGTAGCTCGAATAAATCTTATAACAAAATCCTATTATATTGAAGATACTGGTTTTGTTACAAAATAAGTAAATAAAAAGACTTTAGGGGTTTGGAGAAGCAAAATAAAACAAATGAACAAGAGAGAATGAATTACCTTTAAAAGTGTAACTCCTTTTGATTTGAGCCTAAAGGCTTCCTTTGAAAGGATTCTGCCCAAAGGGAATCCTCTAGGATGAGGATAGGGATTTTTAGAGAGTAAATGGTCAGGGTATTGCCGAGCCAAAGGCTTGAGGAGTGTGTGAAATGAGGTAGAGGTGGGGGCCTTTTATAAGAGGAGAGGAGGGGCACTTTTGGAAAGTAAAGAAATATTACTTTATTTGAAAATGTGTTTTGGTTTTAAAAGTTCCAACATTGATATAATTCATGTATAAGGTGATAAGGCTTCGAAATATTCCCATCCAATAGGTTTTGGACATGTTTAGGTTTTAGATATTACATTATCTTTCCATTTTATTTAAATCGTTAAATAATGAAGTCATCACTACATCATAATGATGTCATAAATAATTTAATTTATCTAATGTCTAAAAATTATAAAAAAACTACTATGATGTAGGAAATCTTTTTAGCTTTCCAATGAATATTTATAATCAAAAATATGATCTTTATTACCCCATGTAAAAATTGTTTTCGTAAAACATATTATGTTTGTGTTATTTTTACTTTTACATTAAATAAAAAGTTATTTAAGTCATTTCCCAACCAAAGTGGCTCCATGGGGTCCCCAAGTTGACCTATGGATTTTCGTGGTCGTCCATGACACATACAATGAGGGTAGGACATGTGTCAAGCTCATCTCATATTATTAAAACATTATTTTTACCTTAAACTACACTAATTACCACTAATCGCGATTAAAACCTAATAAGTTACTATTCACCAAAAAATTATTTTAATCTCATTGAACCACATTTTACTTCTTAATGACAACCATGTATGTCGGATTTTTGAAAATCAAAACACAATGATGGAAAAATTTCATTTAAACGAAAAATCAGTTTCTTTAACTACCACTTAGTGATTTCACTATTCATCAAAAATTGAAGTTTTTCAGAAAATTCCCAAAAATTCACCCTAAGCTATATTTGATATTACGAATTCAAAAATTAAGTCTATTTTACAAAATTCAAAACATATAAGTCACATTAATTAATTTAATAATTAATTCCCACTGTCAGAGCAAATAGCGTGTTTTTATGAAACAATAAGTATCAAAAGATTGACACTAGTTTAAGTTCGATTTCAAAGTGAAATTAATTCCAACGACCACTATTGGATTTAATGGTAAAAATATTTTCTAATTTCACTTTAAAACCAATTCAAAAGATGATCTAATCATATAAATAAATTAGATTAAAAAGAGGTCTTGAATTAAAATACAACATTTTACACTATTCATTAAAAAAATGAACTTTATCGGAAAGGTACCAAAAATTTACACAAAGTAAATTTTGATGTCCCAATTCTAAAGAAGAGTTATTTTTGGTCCAATAGAATTTATAAGATTGATCAAAACTATATTTAATGACGGTTCTCCGTCAAAAGGTGGTAAGTGAACCCTTAGTGAAAATTAGGGTATAAAAGCCTAAAATTGAACTCTTTCCGTATTTTAAGCATTTATCTTTTATTGGGTAATGTAAAAACATTTAAAAACATATATAATCATATTTTAGTTATTTCTATCCATTCCCACCAGTACAACGGCTACTTGTTAACTAACATTTAAAATAATAGTATTTTATTACTTGTGTGCAACGTAAGTTTTCAAAGAAACTCATCGTTGAGTATCGAGTACACTATCGAACGTAGAAACCCCTTTTAATTAAAATTAATATTTAATTCGTAAATATTAATAAATATGAAAATTATTTATTCTTTAATTACCTGGGAGGTTACATCCTTCCCCCCTTTTGGGAATTGCGTCCTCGCAATTTTATTCACTTATCAAAATAAGTGGGGGTATTTATCCCTCATAGAATTTTTCAGATTCCCACATTGCCTCTTCAATCACATGGTTTTTCCACAAAATCTTTACCTGATGAATCACCTTATTCCGTAACACCTGCTCCCTGTGGTCAAGAATCTGGACTGGTTGTTCTTCATAAGATAGGTTCTCCTCCAGCTGAACTACCTCTGGACTCAAAACATGAGATGGATCTGGCATATACTTCCTCATCATTGAAACATGAAAAACATTGTGTACCTGAGATAAACTCGGAGGTAAAGCCACTCAGTAAGCAACTGGTCCAACTTTCTCTAGAATTTCATATGGTCCAATAAACCTTGGACTCAACTTTCCTTTCTTACCAAATCTCATCACACTTTTCCAATGAGAAACCTTGAGAAAAACTTGATCACCTACCTCGAAAGATAGATCCTTCCTCTGGTTATCCGCATAACTCTTCTGCCTGCTCTGAGCTGTTCTCATGTGCTTCTGAATCAACTGAACTTTTTCTGCCATCTCTTCTACCAATTCTGGTCCCATCAGCTTCCTTTCACCCACTTCATCCCAAAATGATGGAGTTCGACACCTCTTCCCATATAATGCCTCAAATGGTGCCATCTGTATACTGGAATGAAAGCTGTTATTATAAGAAAACTCAACCAAAGAAAGATGTTGGTCCCAACTTCCTTGATAATCCATCGAACAAGCTCGTAGAATATCCTCCAAGGTCTGAATTGTTCGTTCTGACTGCCCATCTGATTGAGGATGAAAAGTTGTACTAAAATTTAATTTAGTACCCAACGACTTCTGAAGGCCTTTCCAAAAGTTAGATGTGAACCTGGGATCACGATCAGATACAATGGAGAGGGGAACTCCATGTAACCTGACTATCTCTTTAAGATACAAACGGGAAAGTTGATCTAGGGAAAAAGTATCTCGTATAGCAAGGAAATGAGAATATTTAGTCAAGCGATCAACAATAACCCAAATTGCATTATTACCTTGAGATTTCCTCAGTAATCCCACAAAAAAGTCCATGGATATGTTTTCCCATTTCCACTCTGGCACTGGTAAAGGCTGAAGCATCCCTTTTGGTAACTACCGCTCTGCTTTAACCTGCTAACAAGTCAGACACTTCACAGTAAAATCAACAATATCTCTTTTCATTCCATCCCACCAGTAATACTCCCGCAGATCTCTGTACATCTTAGTACTGCCAGGATGAACTGAAAATGGGGAACTATGAGCCTCACATAACAACTCATTCTTCAACTGTGAATCACAAGGCACACATAATCTCTTCCCAAACCTCAAAACAAAATCATTATCAATGTTGAATTCAGGTAACTTACCTTTCTGAACCAGCTCTACCTTTTTCTGCAACTCACTATCTTGCTTCTGTGCTTGCTTGATTCTGTCTGATAGAGAAGATTTCACTGATACCTGAAACAAAACAGAAGAACTTTCTGCACCAAAAACTTCTATGCCAAATTTCATCAAATCTTTAACCAAAGGATCACGTTCCAAACGCAACATTACTAATGAATCATTACTT
Organism: Viscum album; assembly: GCA_963277665.1. Lineage (NCBI taxonomy): Eukaryota > Viridiplantae > Streptophyta > Magnoliopsida > Santalales > Viscaceae > Viscum > Viscum album. Next base: position 2,099,132,877 of record OY728130.1, on the reverse strand, counting down.
TTTTGACTCAAAGCATCATCCACTTTATTTTCTTTTCCCGGATGGTAATGAATTGTACAATCATAATCCTTGATTAATTCTAGCCATCTCCTTTGTCTCATGTTCAATTCTTTCTGAGTGAATATATACTTTAAACTTTTGTGATCAGTATATATTTCACACTTTACACCATACAAATGATGCCTCCAAATTTTTAAAGCAAAGACAACAGAAGCTAATTCCAAATCATGTGTAGGGTAATTTACCTCATGAGTTTTCAACTGTCATGAAGCATAAGCAATTACCTAATCATTCTGCATAAGGACACAACCAAGTCCCTTCAATGAAGCATCACTATATATAACAAACTCACCATTCCTGGAAGGTGGTGCCAAAACTGGAGCATTAACCAATCTTCTTTTCAATTCCTAAAAACAATCATCACATTATTTTGTCCAGATAAACTTAACACCCTTCCGAGTTAGCTTAGTCATTGGACTAGATAACCGTGAAAAATTTATAACAAACCTTCGGTAATAACCTGCCAAACCAAGAAAACTACGGATCTCGGTTACATTTTTGGGTCTTTTCCATTCTTCAACAACTTTTGTTTTAGTAGGATCAACAGTTATGCCATCTTTTGAAACAATGTGACCCAGGAAAGAAATTTGTTGTAACCAAAACTCACACTTGCTGAATTTTCCATATAGTTTCTTTTCTTTTAAGGTTTGAAAGATAACCCTTAAATGACTTTCATGCTCCTCTTTACTTTTAGAAAACACCAAAATATCATCGATGAAAACAACCACAAACTTATCCAAGAACTCATGGAAAATTCTATTCATAAGGTCCATGAATACAGCAGGTGCATTGGTTAACCCAAAAGGCATAACTACAAATTCATAATGGCCATATATAGTACGGAACGCAGTCTTCGGAACGTCTGCTTATTTTACTTTCAACTGATGGTACCCCGACCTCAAGTCAATCTTCGAAAAATATTGAGCTCCCTAGAGCTGATCAAACAAATCATCGATATGAGGCAAAGGATACTTGTTCTTAAAAGTAATATTTTTCAAGGCGCTATAATCAATGCAAAGTCTCATTGATCCATCTTTCTTTTTAACAAACAAGACAGGAGAACCTCATGGTGATGTGCTAGGTCGAATGAAACTTTTATCTAATAACTCCTGCAATTGTTTCTTTAACTCTAAAAGTTCAGCTTGAGCCATTCGATAAGGGGGTTTTGAAATTGGCTTCGAATCAGGAACTAAGTCAACAGTAAATTCAACTTCCCGATCATGAATAATACCAGGCAACTCATCAGGAAAAACATCAAGATACTCATTTACCACTAGCACATCATTAATCTGAACAGTTCCTTTATTTTCAACAATATGTGCAAGGTAACATTCATTTCCATCTTTTACTAGTTTCTCAACTTCCTGATATGTTATCAAAATCAAGGGTTCATTATTGTACACAAACTGAAAATCTTTCTGAAAGGAAACCATTTTAGATCTACAGTCAATCTTAGCATGATAAACAGAAAGTCAATCCATGCCCAAAATAACATCAAACTCTACTAGAGGAAAAACAATAAGGTTTGCTGGTAGATTCTTTCCACACACAAGGATATGAAGGTTATTATAATTCCTTTTTGTCTCAATGTTCCCTCCGGGTGTTTTTACCATAAGTTCAAGATTCATATCTTGATATGGAATTTCCAATTTACTAGAAAACTTCTCAGAAATGAAAGAGTGTGTAGACCCTGAATCAAACAACACATTGGCATAATCTGAACAAACAAACAGTGTACCTGATACCACTTCATTCGATGGCCCAACATCTGCTGAAGTTGTTGCAAAGGATTTCACCACCCCTTTCTGCTTGTAGTCTGGCTGCATTCCCCCAGTTGAGTTCTTCGTTGGACACTCATTTTCATAATGACCCATTTCATTACACTTAAAACATCTTACCGTTGGCTTTTCATTTCCTACTTGATCATCTTCCTTACAGTTACGAGCAATATGACCAGACTTACCACACCGAAAGCACTTACCAGACTTGGATAAACATTCTCCATGATGCATTTTACCGCACTTATCACAGGATGGATATTTGGTTTTCTTACCTCCTTGCTTATTTGATGAATTCTTCCCCTTTTCCTGCCAACTAGACCTCTTATTATGTTGTTTGTCATAGAACACCTGATCATCGGCAAACTCCATTTCCACCTTCTCCGCACATTGAACAAGTTTTTCATAACTTTTGAACTCACGAGAAGCTAAATCCCTTCGATACTTTGGCTTTAACCCTGAGTAAAAATGGTTTATTTTACTATCAAGATCTCGTATGAAGTTTGGATCATACCTTGCCAATCGAGTGAACTTTGCTTCATAAGCAGCCACTGAATCATCCTCCTGCCTCAATTCTAGGAACTTTTTTCCATCCTAAGACGAACCACCTTAGGAAAATATTTCTCAAGAAACATACCTTTGAATTCGTCCCAGTGAAGATCCTCAATCTCATCACTATCCCTGATATTTTTCACCATCAACCACCACTGATCAGCTTCACCTTCAAAACGGTAAACAACAAGACTAACCTTTTGATGTTCTGAACACCCCATGACATCAAAAATCTTCTCCAGTGCTTTAATCCACCCTTCAGCTTGCACAGGGTCAGATGATCCTCTGAATGATGGGGGATGTTGCCTCATGAAATGTTCCACCACTGACATGTTCCTCTGCGGTTGATCTGGCTGATCTCGTGCATGGATACCACCACCATTTATAGCCTGAGTCAATTGTGCCATCACTGCAACAAACTGTTCAGTTCTGATTCCGACCATCTCAGGTTGCTGATTTGGAAGGTTGTCTTCCTCCTAATGTCGTCCCAACATAGCTGCTTTGTTTCCTCTGCGGAAAACCATTCTGAACACAGAACTATCTTAGGTGAAGCAACATGGTAATCCGTAAATGCTATATCATTTCAATCATATTATAATTTAACACTTTTCTAACTCCTAAAGTTGTCTAAACCGACCTCTGATACCAACTATAAGGCCCCGGCCTTATACCTTACTTAATATTGAATTAAATGAATAATTCACGTTGAGGATCTTTTCGGGTTTAGAGTTTTAGAGAATTAGAACATAACTATTACATCTCAAAAGATTACAAAGTATACACTTCTACTAAGTATCCATAATAAAAAAACTCTTAAAAAGAAACGTGTCTAGTTCCATGTTTTATATAGGATGACATTCCCTTGATCCCATCCTTGACCTTATTCCACATTAAGTCCTGTGAAAACATTTCAAAAAACTTGGGGTGAGAATAAAAAGCTCAGTAAGGGATACAGAAAGAATTAAAACTGTTAGTTTTTCAAACATCAAGTAAACCATATATACTCTATCAAAGTAATACCTTCACCTTCATGAAGTAGTAAAAACTCTTCACTGAATAAAGTATCATTACTTACCTTTTTGTAACCAAAATATTACCATAAAACCCATAAAAAGAACACATAACATATATAAAGGTAACTTGGGACATAAACATACTTAAGTGGAATAACCATACGGTCGACTTCCACACATATCACTTAATGGAATAGCCATACGGCCAATTTCCATACATACTTAATGGAATAGCCATACGGCCGACTTCCATACCCAATGCATTGGAGGTTATAACGTAACCACCCGTCCTGGTATTCACGGCACCACCCGTCATATGGTTTATAACGTAACCACCCATTAAAATGTCCAAGTACCAATATAAAATCATAAAACATAAAACCAATATAAAGGAATGATAACATTTCCACATTTCAATCACAATATATCATAAATATATTGACATAATAAAATCCTTTATCAAAACCATTTTCAATACCAAAATACATAAAAGAGTATATGGTATTTATTTTATTTTAAAAACATTATGGCTTGTTGAGGAAGCCAAAGACCAAATAATACTCGCGGCGGCGGAAAAGGTCGTTGTCGCCGCGTACGTTAAAAGAAACATTATTTTTTGTCGTTTTGTAAAACACTTCGTAGAAAAAGATTCCTTTTGTATAAAATTAAAAGTAAAAGGGGTTTATACACCGTATAAAAGAAAGTTGTGTATAAAACGAAATATGCCTCAATGAAAGGAGATTGAGACGAAGTCCCTTACCTAGGGTCTGACTTGACTCGATCGTTCTTTAACGTCCTGAATAATAAACTTGAGTTAATTTATACTTGATAAAGAACCTTTTTAAAGTTCATTATTCCTTTTATATAACTTATTTCCATGTTATAAACATTCTGTAACCATTTAAGTTAATAATGTTTGTTTTGTCAATATTTGGTTCTTAAGTCGAAAGTGGACTTCTTACAATTACATGTTATTCGTGTGGTCAAAGGTTCTTTATATCCAGAATGACATTCCTGATTTGGATATCATATATATCCAGCATATACATGTATTTATAATATTACATAATCATTTAGAGGTAAGAAATGAAATGCACCGTTCATGGAGACGGTAAGCCATACGTACGCATGTACGTTACTTTCATTTCTATTTCGTATTTTATAGAATGGAATCATAATGATATAAGAGTATATTATAATTCCAGTATAATAACATATATAATATCATTAACTTTATCCTTTACACATCCCACATATGGTATTAACGAATCAAATCACTTTCAGGGGGCGGTAGTCCGCACTTCCTAAAATGAAGATATCGTGTTTACCCATAATGGAAACAATAATGGTATGCCATAAATGAAAAATACAGAAGCTTAAAGAAAGAATAAACATATTATATATCATATATAAAAATAGTGACATCATAATGGCCACCTTTGAAGGTGTTAAATGAGTATTGAACAATCATCGTTTCGGGAGGCAGAATTTCGCCATCCATGGAAACCGTATGTTCTTTAACCATTTGATGTAGTTGTGTGAGAGTGTAGCTCGAATAAATCTTATAACAACATCCTAGTATATTGAAGATACTGGTGTTGTTACAAAATAAGTAAATAAAAAGAGTTTAGGGGGTTGGAGAAGCAAAATAAAACAAATGAACAAGAGAGAATGAATTACCTTTAAAAGTGTAACTCCTTTTGATTTGAGCCTAAAGGCTTCCTTTGAAAGGATTCTGCCCAAAGGGAATCCTATAGTATGAGGAGAGGGATTTGGAGAGAGTAAATGGGCAGGGTATGTCAGATCCAAAGGCTTGAGGAGTGTGTAAAATGAGGTAGAGGTGGGGGCCTTTTATAAGAGGAGAGGAGGGGCACTTTTGGAAAGTAAAGAAATATTACTTTATTTGAAAATGTGTTTCGGTTTTAAAAGGTCCCACATTGATATAATTAGTGGATAAGGTGATAAGGCTTCGAAATATTCCCATCCAATAGGTTTTGGACATGTGTAGGTTTTAGATATTACATTATCTTTCCATTTTATTTAAATCGTTAAATAATGAAGTCATCGTTGCATCATCATGATGTCATAAATAATTTAATTTATTTAATGTCTCAAAATTATAAAAAAAATACTATGATGTAGGAAATCTTTTTATCTTTCCAATTACTATTTATAATCAAAAATCTAATCTTTATAACCCCATGTAAAAATTGTTTTCATAAAACATATTATGTTTGTGTCATTTTTACTTTTACATTAAATAAAAAGTTATTTATGTCATTTCCCAACCAAAGTGGCTCCATGGGGTCCCCAAGTTGACCCATGGCTTGTCTTGATCGGCCATGACACATCCAATGAGGGTATGACATGTGTCAATCTCATCTCATATTATTAAAACTTTATTTTTACCTTAAACTACAATAATTACCACTAATCACGATTAAAACCTAATAAGTTACTATTCACCAAAAAATTATTTTAATCTCATTGAACAACATTTTACTTCTTAATGACAACCATGTATGTCGGATTTTTGAAAATCAAAACACAATGATGGCAAAATTTCATTTAAACGAAAAATCAGTTTCTTTAACTACCACTTAGTGATTTCACTATTCATCAAAAATTGAAGTTTTTCAGAAAATTACCAAAAATTCACCCTAAGCTATATTTGATATTACGAATTCAAAATTGAAGTCTATTTTAAAAAATTCAAAACATATAAGTCACATTAATTAATTTAATAATTAATTCTCGCTGTCAGAGCAAATAGCGTGTTTTTATGAAACAATAAGTATCAAAAGATTGACACTAGTTTAAGTTCGATTTCAAAGTGAAATTAATTCCAACGACCACTATTGGATTTAATGGTAAAAATATTTTCTAATTTCACTTCAAAACCAATTCAAAAGATGATCTAATCATATAAATAAATTAGATTAAAAAGAGGTTTTGAATTAAAATACAATATTTTACACTATCCATTAAAAAAATGATCTTTATCGGAAAGGTACCAAAAATTTACACAAAGTAAATTTTGATGTCCCGATTCTAAAGAAGAGTTATTTTTGGTCCAATAGAATTTATAAGATTGATCAAAACTATATTTAATGACGGTTCTCCGTCAAAAGGTGGTAAGTGAACCCTTAGTGAAAATTAGGGTATAAAAGCCTAAAATTGAACTCTTTCCGTATTTTAAGCCTTTATCTTTTATTGGGTAAGGTAAAAACATTTAAAAACATATATAATCATATTTTAGTTATTTCTATCCATTCCCGCCAGTACAACGGCTACTTGTTAACTAACATTTAAAATAATAGTATTTTATTACTTGTGTGCAACGTAAGTTTTCAAAGAAACTCATCGTTGCGTATCGAGTACGCTATCGAACGTAGAAACCCCTTTTAATTAAAATTAATATTTAATTCGTAAATATTAATAAATATGAAAATTCTTTATTCTTTAATTACCTGGGATGATACATTAATGTTATTATACTTTATTTATTTATGAATTTTTCAATAAATATTATCATTTACCCACTCATTGGCACATAAAATTGTTTAGGAAATGTTTATAAGAACATCCGACTTTATTTCTCTCTTCTGTCGAAAATCTTTTTTCATCAAAATCCATGTTTTCTAAAAAAAATCAATCATGTTTTTAACCCATTTCTAAATTACCTATTAATGAAATTTTTACCAATTTTAAATTTTCACAAAAGAAAATTGAGAGTAATATTATTGGATTTTCTAAAATAAGTCTTCTTTGGCTTTTACCAAATAATTTAATGGAATCCTTGTTTCAATGTGTATGAAATGAAAATAATTTATTTTTTTTCAGACCAATATATTTTTAAAATATTATTTTGTATGTTTAAAATGTTATTTTCAAATAAAAATATTTTAAAAAGGTTTTTTTTACTTTTAGTTAAAATAGTTTATTTTTATAGTATAAAGGTTATTTTACTAAATAATGTTTTAAATGTTCTTTTCATGGAATTTATATTCATCAAAAAGATAAAAATTATTTTAATTATGATTCACTAGGGTAATATTTTATTATATAAGACCTTTAAATACAAAAAAATGTATGTTCTTACTTTGGTTTTTGGTAAACTCCGCCTTTTTTGGATAATGAAATGGCTATTAGGTGTATGAAGAGTCTCAGTGGTGTCTTGGGTGTTCAGGGCATGAAAAAAAGGAAATAAGGGTCTTCTAGTGAATGATTCATGATAGATCAAAATTAGTAATAATTTTAAGTCATAACCATGTGGTGATAAGAGATAGGTGGACTGGTGAGAAACCATACAAGGGGGGATCCTAAATCCAAGAGGGGTGGATACAGCCACCCGGTAAGACTACCACACGATTTGTATAGCCATGTTGGTTTCCAATGAGACCATGGGACCTAGACCCCCTTGGGAAGAAGGAGCCTCATGGGATGCACATAGTTTGGCCAACCATGTATCTATTTAGTGAACCCTTTTAATAAGGTGTAAAATTCTCATTTCCCCCATTCGGATTTAAATTTTCTAACATGATTTTTACCATCATTTCACCCTACAGTGTCTTAGAGATGAACTTATTTCTTCCAAGCTTCCAAAGGGTATTTATCTTTCGATTCATGAATGTTTGGAGTGTGGTTGGGTGAAAATTGTAGATCCATGTGAGTTTAAAAATCAACATTCTATTTTTTTTTGAAAAAGGCCTTGTTTAATTATTACTCTCTTTCTAAAGACCTAAAAACATATTTTTATTATATATTTTAAGTTTGGGATTTGAAGGTTGTTTGAGTTCAAATAAAGGGATAAGTTAAGTGATAGTTCTATTACGGACATGAGGTAGGTGGTCTACACATATATAACATAGTCTTGATGCCATAAATTATGTGTTTGTGGTTGTTTTGTGGTAACGTTTTTATTTACATTTGATTTCCTTGGTAGGGAATGATAACTGGGTTAATTTAATGATGAATTGAACCCCTCATGATCCCTATAGGATCCTTTAAGGATAAGTAACCTGATTATATGGACACAAATGGGGTGTTCCATTCAATGAACTTAGATTTGAGTTGATAAATGTTAAATTTAAGTGTCATGAGAAAGAACCAATATTATTTGTGATTATATTGATAAAAATGATTAAAATGGTATTTCGCCTAACTTGGAAATGTTAAATGATTTTTGTAACATTAATAGTAAATTTGTTAAATGATTAAAGAATCTTGTTGATGTGGTAAATGGTATGAGTGGGGTGTTAGACTAAGTTTTTACTCCCACATGTTGGGATAGACTGATTCTCTAAGACACGATAATTTATTTGAAGGTGTATGGTGTTAGACTATAGCTTTATGCCCCTAACGAATGCACATGATGTGAATTACTAAACCAAGGTTATGGGTTAGGTTGATATAAGTATTGATTGATGTGAAATATATTTCTTGGTGATATAGGTAACTTGAATCCCCTTGTATAATATTTTAATTACTGGAATATTTCAAAGTATGATTGATGAATATGGGTAACACATGGAACTGGTGATGAATGTGGATAATGTAAAACCTATTAATTAATAGAAACTAGTTTATGTTGTGGTTATCTTATTGTTTACCATACTTATGAATACATATTTTAGGCAAGATATTTTTCAAATACCATTGGTGGTGGCCTAATGAGTTGTACTCACACCTTTCTTGGGTCTCCATTGGGTACCTGTGTAGATTTCATGGTTGTAGGGAAGGAGAAGGCAAATTGACCTATGCTAGGGGGTTGATTTGGGGATCAGGTATGTGTATGGTTGAGGGAACCAAACATGGTATAGGGACACATTTGGGGATTTTAATATTGCCTTTATTTTTGTGTTTTTCCATTACACTTGGTACTACAGAACATGACATGAAATATTACTGTTTGGTTGAGGGTATGAACCATGTTTTTGGAAATAGATTTGTAATACATGTTTATTGGTTGTACTATTTCCTTTATTTATTTATTTTATATATATTGGATTACATTGATAGAGTGGTTATAGTCTCCCCACACATATTATTAGACCCTCGCTTGCATTCAATATCCTCTGGTATATGGGGAGGAATACATGAGGTCCTATAGAGAACCAGCTCGGGGCACTGGTTTAGTGGGTCCCAGGATGGGGTGTTAAAAATTTGTATTAGAGAAGTTTATTTTATATTATTTATTTTATTTTAAAAAGTTTTACAATATATTATGATGTGTAGGGCCTTGGAAATGAGCTCGTTCATTGGATTAGTTGACCCATGTATGGGGGAAAACCAAAGTACCTATGGTGGGATTGTTTTTATGTACATTCATTGTTAGAGTTTAATGTTACTTCAAATTGGGTGATAAACATGATGTGTGATGTTATTATTTTGTTTTATGTTTCTTGTGGTATGAAATGGAAGGATATTTGTATATGAATGAATCATTCTTGTCACCTAGGGATATATGTGATAAGAAATATGTTAGGAACACATAGGAAAATGTGTTATGGTTGGGTATGGTGATTGGAAATATATTTTTATTTTAAGGAAAGGTTCCTAAAAACTGTGTTATAATTGTATATATAATTTAAAGACAATATTGAATGGTTAAAAAATAATTCTTAATGAGAAATTTGTAACTAATAAATTAATTGAATGATGTTAAATGGAGGGTATTAGTATGGTTTTTAATGTGAGTTATATTTGAAGGTATGGTTTCCCTATGTTAGTGATGACCTATTGTAGGGTTAGATTAGGGTAATGATAGAGATGTGATCATTTCTATTGGGATAGTGTATACGAAGTATACTATTAATGGATGGTAGTGATCCTCATTTTGTGTAAAATGTGGAAACATTATGTTATGTGTTTTGAGATGAATGTTTAGAATTATAGAGAAATGCCACAATGAAAATGCATACTGGCTGGGAGACATGAGGCCATCATTGAGAATTTTCCTCTAGTAGTTGGGAAAAAACCCCCAATAGTTTTGGGTAATAGAGGGGAATATTTTTTCTATGATTAATTTTATTATTTTATAAAGATGTTGGAATGAAACCTAGGGAGTTTTATACTGAGTATGTTTGAAATGACTAGAGAGTTTCAATTGAATAAACATATAATTTTTATAGGAGAGGGTGGAATTTAAGTTGAGATGTTTGGGATTGAGTCCAGCCAATTGATTCTGGATCACATAGATACATCTTCTAAGAAGCGAGTCATGTTTATGGATTATATATTTTTGAGGATAGGTAATGTTTTGGTAGGAAATTTGTGTCCAAAATGAGTACGTAGATGGCATGTAGTTGAACTATTTTAAGGAAAAGATTATAGATCACTTCTATTAGGATACTTAGATACAGGATAATGTTGCAGATTTTATAAGTTTGAATTAGGGTTCTGTGTATATGATGAATTATGTTGTCCACTTCACTGAATTTCAATGCTTTATTCTAGAGTTGGTAGGGCATGAATCTTATCCCATGATATTTTTTCAGGATGAACTTAGATATGAGATCAAGTCCTAGGTAAATATCTTCCATTTAAAGATGTTTTCTAGGGTGGTGGATTTAGATCTCATTTAAAAAGGGAACTGAAATGAGTATTCTCATGGTGGAAATGTTCTTCAAGTTTATTAGTCTAGTTATATGGTTCCCCATAGTAAGAAGCGTCTTTTTAAGGTTTTCAACCAAGGAATTGGTAGACAGAGTATCCATGTGAGGGGATTGATCTCTCAGGGTGGTGAATCAAGGTTTTGTTATTAGTGAGTCAGTTTGGGAAACATGTGTGGTTAGTGTCCCTGGCCATCGGTGGAGTGTCGAGTGCACTATAGGATGGGGTATGTATAGAGGTTCTGTAGGAACCCATTGTAGGAGGGTAGTGATGGTGGGTCAAGAACCATGTAGAGTGCAGAATGAGTGTTTGATTCCCTGTGCTAGGAAGGAATTTAGTGTCCCATTGACCATACTAGTCGGGTTGCCGAATGTTGTACTCTATAACAAGAACATCTATATTACTAAGGTAGTGAAACCCATGTAACTCAGACCAGATCCCATAGTAGAGGGCCATTTCATCTTCATGAATATCGGCCTACACCGGGTGATGGTGACGATAGACCTTCAACAATTAGAGGTATAATTATTGTAGATTTCACACTTTTTAGTGATTTATTTGATACATGAGACTTGAATTCTTCTATATATACCATGTTTGTGAATCTTTTTAGTCTAGCAGTGAAATGTATGTGGGGGGTTATATCAATTGAAAAATCGTTAGGAATAAGATCATAAAATATAAACCAATTAAAGGAGTGTTCTCTCGAGTTATGTGGGTTTAACCTAATTTTCGAATTGTCTATACTAAAGATTTCACATTTGGACCATATATTAGAGGTGGATTTGTAGTTGTTTTATCCATGCCATATCAACTGTTACCTCTAAATTTTAATGTTCATATCCATTGAGGGTGACACTTATGTTCACTGTGGGGAATGAGACATTTAGGTAGTTCGTACAGTTCCAATTCAATAGTAGTTATATGACCTCAAAACCCAAGGGTCATTTCTTATGCTTGACCATGGGGGTGGTAGAGTAGGATATCTTTCCACTTATGGTGGATCAGTTCCAGGAATTGTTTCCTGAGTAATTATCAGGTTTTCCACCTGATAGAGAGGTTGAGTTCAAAATTGAGCTAATTCCTAGTGCAGAGCCCATTTCTATTCCTCTGTATAAAATATAATGAGGAGAACATAAGGTAACTAATCTAAGTTAGATAAATTAAAGAATAATGGATTTATTCATCCTATTACGTCACCATGGGAAATCTTGTTTTGTTTTCTAAGAAGGTTGATAGGACATTATAATTGTGTTTTGATTACCAGATGTTAAATTAGATGATAGTTAAGAACTGACATATTATCCCACATATCGATGATTTTTTTGACCATATGAAAGGTGAATCTATATTTTTCAAAATTGGTTTTGAGGTCATTTTATCATCATATGAGGTTGAGACCTTCTGATATACCACATACTACCTTCAAAAATAGGTATGGATTGTTTGAGTTTGTTGTGATTCCTTTCAAGATAAAAAATTCTTCTGCTATATTTATTTTCTACCTTAATGAAATTAATATAAAAATCATACCTATATCATTTTGTGGTTGTTTTTGTAGATGACATCATGGTGTACTCCCAAACTCATTATGACCAGTCCAAACCCCTTGAAATAATCCCGAGTACAATAAAAGAGCATATGATATGTGATAATCTATCAAAATATCAGTTATTCATCACTAGGATACATTTCTTGGGAAAAATATTCTCATAGGAAGGTGCATCGATGGGCCTAGATAAGGGAAACGCAATGGTATCTTGGGAGCATCATGAATTTTTTTTGATATTAGATGTTTTTTGGGTTTAGTAGGATATTACCGAAGGTTCAAAAAGAAATTTTCTCACATAGAAACAAAACTTTTAGTATTAACTAATAAGGGTATCGGGATTGAGTGTTATGAATAATGTGAGAATGTTTTTTAGGAGTTAAAGAAGAATTTTACTACTGGACTGATTTTAATCCTACACGAGTCGGGTAAAGAGTATACCATGTTTTGTGATGCATCTGGAATTGGGCATGGGGAAGTTTTGATTAAGTGAGATCATGTTGTGGAATTTGGGTCATGATAGTTGAGGTTACCTGAACAAAATTACCCTATGACCAATATTGAATTGGTTAGAGTGTTTTATGATCTAAAGTTTTGGTGAAATTACCTATTGGGTGAAATTTTTATTATTTATACACACCATAAAATCTAGAAGTAAATCTTTTCTCAGTGGGAATTGAACCTCCGACAGCAAAAATGGGTCATGTATATTCTATATATTGATTTTGAGTTCCCTATACACTAGGAAAAGGTAATAATGTTCCAGATTATCTAAGATGAAATAAATAGTCTCAGGTAGTCCAAGTGTCTAGTTCTGAGTGGAAGATGATTCTCTTGTTCCTTGTGATGAAAAATAGGTTTCAATGGGTTAGGGGAAGATGAACCTCTTGTCATTGTCATTTGATTCTACACTTCTGAGATGGTTTAGGAAGAGGTAGTATGATGATTTTGAGTGTTTGGACATGAGGGAAATCCTTGAAGGTGGGGATTCAACTTGGTAATACTATCGGTGATGATGAGATCATTTAAACTGGTGGCCGTGTTTTTGTTCCTTTGAGTATGAAAGAGGAGATGATACACGAGTTCCATTCATTAAACTAGGAAGTTCACATAGGTTTTGGCCAAAATGTATCTTGATCTTCGTAAATAGTATGGGGGCCCGAAACAAAGAAATAGGTTTTAGGTTTCATGACGTAGTGCTATATCTGTTAATTGCTAAAGGACGAGCATCATGGAATGGGTATTTTTCTACAGTCATTGCTCATTCTGGAATGGAAGTGGGATGATGTCATCATGGATTTTGTGGTATTAATCCCAATGTAACATCAAAATAATGATGTGATATGGTTAATTATGAACTAATTGACCATGTTATCATATCTCTTAATGATTCAAGAGACTTTTACTATAGATCATTTGGGTGATGTTTATGATTAAGAGTTAGTATGTTTTCAGGGGGTACCTTTGATTAATATTCCAAATTATAATCCATGATTTACTTCACACTTCTAGTAATGGTTATAGAATTCATTTGGTACCTAGGTGTTTTAGAGTACAACTATTCACCCGCAGACAGATGGGATGTTGAAACATACTTTATAGGTGCTAGGGGACATGTTGTGGGATTGTTTCCTAAACTTTGGTGGATCTTTAGAGAAATAATAAGATCTCGGGGAGTTTTCCTATAAAAATAGTTATGATATGACTATTCACATTACACCATACGAGGTGCTCTATAGCAGGCTGCTGGATCTCTGTTATGTTCAATATAGGATAGGGAATCATAGTATTTGGTGTCGAGTCTCAAGTAAGAGACATTGGAGTAGGTTCAATTGATTTGGAATCTTATGTGTATGAACCAGAGTACGCAGAAGTTGTATGATGATCGACGTCATCAACCTATTGAGTTTCTAGAGGGGGTTCATGTGTTCCTTCTAGTGTTTCCAAGGTTATTTCACTATTAGATTCAAAAATATAGAAAGTCGGCACCCATATATGTGGGTATATTTGATATTATAGATAGGATCAGACTAGTGGCATGAAAATTAGATCTTCCGCAGTGCTATAGTGGCATGAAAGATGTTTCTAATGTGTCATAACTTTAGAAGTATCACTTTGACCCTTTTTATATGATCACTGTATATTATGTTGTGATTGAGGCTAATGTGTCCTTTGAGGAGAATCTAGTTCATATTATGGATCACTGTGAGAAAGTTTTACGTTGTAAGGTTGTATCATTAGTCTAAGTGTAGTGGTAGCGTGGTGGTGTTCAAGATGAATTTTTGGAGAGTTAGTCAGATACGTGGGACCAATGGCCTAATCCTTTTAATTTGGAGACTCAGTAAAATTTGGGAGTGTGGATTGAGGATGATCCATTATATGGTGGGGGGGTTGTCAGACCCAGAACTTCTACTAAGATGTGTTCTTTTTTATGTTCTTTCAAACTCTATTTTTATTAATGAAATGGGTATCGGAATTATGAGGAGTCTTAGGGGTTTCTTGATGGTTCGGGGAACAAAAATAGAGGAATGGATATATGGTGTACATTTCACTTTTGTATCTTGATTAGTAATAACTATGTGTCGTAACCATGTGTTCTTGAGAGGAAGGTACAACATTAAGAAACCATGCAAAGGAGGAACATGAAATAATGAGATCTTGGATAGATCCATATCATACATCCACCACATGGTTTTTAAAACCGTTCAGGTTTCCAAAGAGACCATGCGACCTGAACCCTCATAGATAGAGGGAGCCACATGGTTGGCACATGGTTTGGCCAACCTTGCAGCCAAACCATGCATCCTTTTAAATAGAGGAAAAATCAAGTTTTTACCAAATGATATTTAATGTTTCTTACTTTATTTTCACCCTCATTTTACCTTACAATAGCTTTGTGATTAACTTATTTCTCCCAAGGGTCTTTATCCTTTGATTTTTGATAGTTTACAGTGTGGTTGGTGTGAATCAATAATCTGGGTGAGTCTTACAATCATTTTTCCTCTATTTTTTGGAAAAGTATTTGATTAATTTTTCTTATCCTTCTAAATGACTAAACCCCTATATTTCTAGCAGATTCTATTTTGGGAATTTTATGGATGTTTAAGTTCAAATCAAGGGATATGGTTATGAGAACATTCATTTATGAAGTTCAGGTAGGTGGGGTACTAGTATATCCAATATTTTTAATTCCCTAATTAATGTGTATGTGGTTGTGTTGTGGTACCTTCCAGAATACCATTTGGTTACATTTGTAAGGAATTATAATTGGGTCAATTGAATGATGAATCAAACCCCTCATGATCCATGAGGGATATGTTGAGGATCAGTATACTTGTTCTAAATACACCCATGGGGTGTGGATCTTCCTTAAACATATATTTTATTTTCTAAATGATAAATTGAATATTATATGAGAAAAATCCAATGATAATAGTGTTTACCTTGATAACATGACATATAGTGGCATTTGGTGTAATTTGGATTTTTTAAATTTGTTATGGAATGAAAATGGTAAATATGTTAAATAGTTAAATAAGAATCCTTATGTGGTAAATGGTATGAATAGGGTGTTATAATGAGTATTTACTCCCATAGGATGGGATAGAATAATTCTATAGGACCCACAAATGTATTTCATAGGTTAGGGTGTCATAATAACGTTCTATGCCCCTAACAAATGCACATGATGTGATTTACTAGAATCTGGCTCAGGTTAAAGTTGATATATGTATTGTTTTGTGTGAAATAATTGTCCTTGTGATGTAATGAACCTGAACCCCCTAGTATGTTGTTTATTTGACCTATAAAGGTCAATGTATGACTATTGAATATGAGAAACACATAGAAATAATGATCAAATTGGATAATTTAAGATCTATTAATGAATGAATCATGGTTTATCTTTTGGTTATCTTGTTGTTTACCATAATTTTTCATACACTATTTATATTGGATATTTTTTAGACACCATTGGTTGTGGATTACTATTTTTTACTAACACCCTTATCAGGATTCCATTAGGTACTTGATCAAATTTCATGGTTGTAGGCCCAAACATGGGAAAGGTCCCTATGATATAGCTTTTATTTAGGGATCATGGATGTTCATGGACAAGGGAACCAAAATTATTGACTTGATCCATTTTAAGGATTTTATAGCTTGTTGTAATTTTGGGTCTTTCCATAACACTTGGCACTATAATAAATGAAATGGAATATCACTATTTTGTTATGGGTGTCTACCAAGTTTTGGAAAATATATTTGGGATTCATATTTATTGGTTGTACTATTTTTTTAATTTCATATTCTATCTAATGTGGACTACTTTTATAATGAGGGTATAGTCTCACCATATATATCATTAGTCCATTACTGATATTTGGTAGCCTATGCATACGAGGAGGCATACATGAGGTCTTGTGGCACATCGGATCCTGGAACACATTTAGTGCCTCTTAGGTTAGGGTGTTGCAAAGTGGTATCATAGGAGTTCTTTCCATTATATATTTTATTTTGGTAAGGTAGATAAAGTATTAGGATGTATTGGGCCTTGTAAATAATCTCGTTTATGGGAGTAGAAAACCCATGTACTAGGGAAATCCCAAGTACCCAAGGTGGGATTATTTTCAAGGAAATTAGTTTTTAAAGTTAAATGTTACTTTACATTTGACGATGCACTTGATGTATGATGTTATTTCTTTTTGGGATTTTTATTATGGGATAAAATGGAATGATATTTGTATATTAATGAATTAATCTAGGAATAGAGGGATATACATGACATGGATCATATTAGGAATAGGCAGGAAAACATGTTATGGTTGGGTATGGGAATTATAAATTCATTTTGATTGTATTTTAATTTTAAGGAATGGTTCCTAATAAATATGATATAACTATATGAATAATTGAAATACATTGTTAAATGGTTAAAAATATTTTAATTTGATAAATTTCTAACCATTTAAAGAATTAATGGATGTTAAGTGGAATGGATTAGTATGGTTTTTAACATGAATTGGGTTTGAACAGTTTTTCCCCTATGTTAGCCTTGGACCAATAGAGGGATGGATGATGGCAGTGATAGAGATTTGATCATTTCCATTGACATAGTGTATGAAAAGTTAGTTGTTTCTAGATGGTTGTGATACTTCTTTTTTATAAACTATGGAAACCTTATGTTATATATTTTGAGATGTGTTTTTGTAATTTTAGAGAGATTCCACCATGATGACACATACTATTTGGGTGACATGAGGAAATCACTGAGAATTCTCCTCTAGTTGGGGAAACAATCCCTAATGGTTCTAGGTAATAGAGGGGAAGGGATGTTCCATGAGAAAATTTCTTTTTTATACTGATGATGGAATGAGAACCATGTTGGGCTATGGTGAGTATGTTTGACTTGACTAGAATGTTTTTGTTATAGAACCCTCCAATGTTTGCAGGATTGGGTGTACCTGAGGAATACAAGTTCTAGATAGAGTCCATCAATATGATTATGGGTAACATAGAGTCTCATCTAGAGAAGAGAGTCAAGTTGGATTATAATATAGTGAGAGGACCCAACAATTGTTTGTGGGTAAACTTGTATTATATTGAGCAAGAAGATGTTATGCAATGGAATGATTACCAGGATTTTTTTTGGAACACTTCTATCAAAATTTTATGGGATAGAATAAAGACACATAGTATATGAGGTTGAATCAGGGGACTATGTCTCTATTGGATTCCAATATTCACTTCATTGGGAGTCGATGCTTTGTTCTATCATTGGTTGGAGATGATTTAGATATCATGAGATTTTTTCATGATTGACTTATATATGAGATCAAGCCCCCATTAAATGTCTTCCATTTAATGTGGTTTACTAATGTGGTAGATCAGGCTCCCATTTTAAAAGGGAGACTACAAAAGGCTTCTTGTAATGGACATTTTTTTCTGTTGGGAATTCTTGATATATGGATTCTGATAGTTGAAAGCACCATTTTGAGGGTTTTCACTAGGGAAGTGGTAGGTTGAGAAGCCAAGGAAGATGATTGATCACTCAGGGTGGAGTCCCGGTGTTATGTTATCAGTGCAGTAGGTTGGGGAACCTGCGAGGTCAGTTTCCCTGAAAACCAGTGGAATGTCGGGAATGTGGTATGATGGGGATTTTAAATAGGTTTTATAAGATTCATTGGTAGGTGGATTATGATTGGGGGTTAATAGAAATGTATAGTTTTGGAAGGGGGTATGCTACCATATACTAGGAATTCATTTGGAGTTCTACTAGTCGTATCGTCTAGGGTGAAAGACATGTTACTCCATGACAAGAGCATCTATATAATTAAGATATCAAAGAATAAGGAACTAAGAATGAAACCTAATGTATATGGGTGAGTCATCTTCATGAATTTTAGCATGGACTATTTGATGGTGAGGATAGACTATCGACGGTTCGAGTTACAATTCTTGTAGCTTCTATTATTTTCAATGCTTTATTTGATATAAGGGATCACATTATTTTATATCTTCCAATTTTTGGATAGTGTTGGGTCTAATAATGACATTTATGTATGGGGATATGTCAATTAACACACCGTTAGAAGTATAGGAAGAAAATGTCCTCCATGTATGTTATATTCTCTCAAGGTTTGTGGGTGACACTTCCTTTGGGACCTATTTATGATCGAGAAGTCAGGATTTAACCTAATATTGGGCATGGATGGGATGAGTTTTATCAATCCCATATTGACTATTACCAATGAATGGTAAAATTTTCATCCCTTGATGGAAATACTTATGTTTATTTTGGGGAAACAGATATCTGGGCTGGAAATGTAGGGATAGTTCATTAGTAGTTAGGTGAGCCTACAAACTAGGTGGCATGTCCTATGTTTGATGATGGGGGACTGAAGCATGACTTCTTTCCAACTATGGTGGATCAGTTCCATAATGTGTTTCTAAGGACATGTCAGGATTTCCTTATGAGAGAGATGTTGAGTTCATAATTGAGAAAATTCTTGGAGCAGTGACCATTTATATTCCTCTATATAGAATGGAATCAAACGAACATACAGGTCTTAAGACTCAGTTGAAGAAATCTGAAAATAATGGTTTTATTCATCCGAGTTAGTCACCATGGGTATCTCTAGTTTTGGTTTTTATGAAGGTGGATGAAATGTTTTGTTTTTATTTACATTACAAAAATTCTAATGATATTATAGGTAGAATTATTATCTTCTTCTCCATATTGATGATCTCTTTGAAAATCTAAAACATGAATCTTTGTTTCCCAATATTGATTTAAGGTTAGAGTATCACAATGTAAAGGCGATATCTTCTGATATAATGTGTATTTCCTTCAATATAATGTATTCTTTGTATGAGTCATTATAATGCCTTTTGGGTTGAAAACACTCTTAATTTGTTTATGTATTTAATGAATAGAATCTTCAATAGGTACCTAAATCCGTTTATGGTTGTTTTTAGATGACATCTTGAGGTACTCCCAAACTCAAGATGATCTTGTGAAACACCTTCACATTTTCCTATATACACTAAGATATAACATTCTATATGTTAATATATCTTAGTGTCAGTTCTAGATAAAAAATAAATTTCATAGGTAACATCATCTCATAGGAAGGTGTATTAGTGGACCAACATAAGGTTCAAGAAATGGTATATTGGGAGAAGACCAAGAATTATTTCAATATCAGTAGATTTTTGGGTTTAGGTGGATATTAAAAAAGTTTTATAAAGTACTTATGTCACTTTTAAGTACCACTTTTGTGCTTAACCAAGATGGGTTTCATGTTCGAGTGGATTGGAGCATGTGAGAATTATTTTTATGAGTTAATGAATCATTTCACTATTGCACTGATTT
This sequence comes from Viscum album, assembly GCA_963277665.1. NCBI lineage: Eukaryota > Viridiplantae > Streptophyta > Magnoliopsida > Santalales > Viscaceae > Viscum > Viscum album. Next base: position 2,099,112,438 of record OY728130.1, on the reverse strand, counting down.
TCATCCTACCTGAGTCGGGTAAAGAGTATACCTTGTTTTCTGAGTCATATGGTATTGTACTTGGGGAAGTCCTATTGTAGGGTGATCTAGTTGTGGCATATGGGTCATGACAATTGAGGCCTCATGAAAATAATTACCCTATAGATGATGTCAAATTGGCCATGGTGGTTTATGATCTAAAGTTTGGGTGACATTACTTGTTGGGTGAAATGATGATGTTGTATATTGACTATAAAATATTGAAGAACATATTTTTCTGAATGATTTTTGAACCAATGATAATGAATGTGGGTCAATTATATGAAATATTTTGATATTCAGTTTTCCTATATGCCAGAAAAATGGAAGAGTGTTACAGATTCTCTAATCTGACAGTTATAATCTCGGGAAGTCCAGGAGCCTAGTTATTAGTGGAAGATTATGTACTTGTTTTTTTAGATGAATATAGAGGTTTTGGAGGTCTAGGGATAGATTACCCACATATCATTGATTGTTTATTGTACACTTCGGAGTCGAATCATGCAGAGGGGGTATGAGGATCCATAATGTTTGGCTTTGAGGGAAAGCCTTGATGTTTTGGAGACAACTTCTAACTGGACTATTGGTGTAGATGAGATCGTTTATGTTCATTCCATGGTGTTGTTCCTATATTTATGTGAGAGGATATGATGCATGAGTTCCATACCTAAAATTTGTATGTTCATCTAGGTTTGACAAAAATGTATTGTGATCCTCTTAGACAGTATTGGTGGTTAGGGATGAAGAAAGAAGTTGCAGGTTTTGTGATGTGGTGCTAGACCTTTCAGTTGATAAAGGCCAAGAATCAGTGACTAGGTGGTTTTATATTGCAAATATCCATTCCAAAATGAAAGTTCGGTGATATATCCATGTAATTTATGGTAGGAATCCTAAGGATTCATTAGAATAATGATGTGATATGGATAATTTGGGACCGACTAACCAAGGAATAACATTTCATACGGATTTGATAGACTTTTCCCATGGACCAGTTGGGCGACATTTAAGTTTGATTGATAATACGTCAGCATGGGGTACCTCAGTGTATTGTTTCAGATCATGATCTTAATTTTACTTCATGATTATAATAATGGTTTCTTAAGACACTTGGTAAATAGGTGTTTCTGTGTACCAATTTTGACCCACAAACATACGGGCAGTCAGAACATACTATACAAGTGCTGGAGGACATTTTGAGGGAATGTATCCTAGAATTTAGAGGGTCTTGGGAGAAATTTTTTTCTCTCATGGTGTTAACCTATAACAATAGTTATCATAAGAATATTCAAATAGAATCATATTATGATCGTAATGTTTGAACATGTAGATCTTAATTATGTTTTATGGAGGTAAATAAATCAGAGTTTTTGGGTCCAAGTCTCATGTAGGAGATATTAGAGATGGTTCAGTTGATTCAGAAGCATATTCATATGGCCCAATATAGGTGGAAGTCATATGATGATCAATGTCCTCAACCTATTGATTTTATAGTGGGTGATCGCATGTACCTTAGGGTCTCACAAGGTTTGGTTACTATCAGATTCAAAAACAAGTCCAGATGTCACATGGGTATCTAGGCCCATTTGATATTATGGAAAGGATCAAATAGATGGTGTATTGATTGGATCTCCCATAGTAATATAGTGTAATGCATGATGTTTTTAATGTGTCGCATCTTTGACTATATCACCCCATCCCTTATCATGTCATTTTTATAGATGATTTTGAGCTTGAGGCTGATGAATCCATTGAAGAGCATTGGGTTTATATTGTGGATCACGATGAGAATGTATTATGAGGTAAGTTTGTGTCGTTAGTATGAGTGTTATGGAATAATGATAATATTTAGGACGAAACATGGGAGAGGGAGGCAGATATGTGGGCCCAATATCCCAATATTTTCACCATAGAGACTTAGTAATGTTTGGCAATGCATATTGAGGATGATCCATTATAATTTGGGGAGGTTGTAAGACCCCACACTTCTACTAAGGTATGTTATTGTTTAGTTTTTTCATTAAAACTCATTTTTTGTTAATTAAATGTTTATTTGGTGTATGTGGAGTCTCGAGGGTGTTCTGGGGGTTTGGGGATTGAAATGGATGAAATAAGGTCCATCCAATTCATGTTGCATGGTCACTTAAGGTATATCAATAACCATGTGTCATAACATTGCGGCCCTAGGAGGTTGGTGCACAATTGAGAAATTGTGAATAGGGGAGGATAAAACTATGTGGGCTTAGACCGAGCCACCCTGCATGACCACCACACTATTTTTTATACCATGTGAGATTCTAAGGAGACTGTGCGACCTTTCCCCTATTGTATAAAGGGAACCGCCTGGTTGGAACACGATTTTTCCAACCGTATGGCCAAACCTTGGATCCTTTTAGAAAGGGAAATATTCTAGTTTTCTCCCATGGGAATTAATGTTTTTAAACTAATTTTGAACATAATTTTAACAGCAAATTTCTAGGTGATGGACTTATTTCTTCCAAGATTCCCAAGGGTCCTTCTCCTTCGGTTCTAGACTATTTGGAGTGTGGTCGGGTGTGAATTGAATATATATGTGATTCTAACACTCTTATTTCCTATATTTTCTTCAAGAGGTCTTGTGTAATTGTTCTTCTCCTAATGAATCCCTAGACCACTCTTCTTCCAACTAATTCTAATTTTGGAATTTTAAGGGTTATTGGGTTCGAATCAAGGGCTAAGGTTAAGATGGTATTCATCAAAAAAATCTATGGTATGTGATCTATAAGTATATCATAAAGTCTTTATTACCTAATTTATGTATAAGTTTTATGGTGACTTAAATTTATCCATTTGATTTCCTTGGTAGGAAATTATAATTGGGTTAATTTAATGATGAATTGACCCCTCATGATCCCCATGGGATCTGTTAAGATGATTAGACCCAGTCTATATACACCGATGGGGGTGTGCCTTTTTATTGAACATTGATTTGAGTTTCTAAATGTTAAATTAAAGGGTTCGTGAGAAAGAACCCATGATAATTGTGTTTATCTTGATAGCATGGAATATGGTGTTTCTTGGGCTAACATGGATGTGTTAAATGATTTGTGTCTTGTAAAGGGTAAATATGTAACATGACTAAAGAATCATGCTTAGGAGGAAAAAAGAATGAGTGGGGTGTTTTTATAAGGCTCTTTTCCCTTAGGATGGGGTAGATTAATTCTCTAGGCCCCAACGAGTTATTTAAGGGATTAGGGTGTCAAAGTAAGGCTTTATGCCCCTAACGAATGAACATAATGTGAATGATGGGACTAAGGATCTGGTGAAAGATGATATATGTATTTTTGTGTGTGAAATAAATTTCATTGTTATGTAGGAAAATTAAATCCCCTTTTATTTTATTTAGTTGACTGTAATAGTTTTAAGTAAGTTTAGTGAATATGGGTAGCACATGGAATAGATTATTGAAGTGGTTAATTTAAAACCTATTAATTAATGGAACCTATTTGTGTTTTGGTTATCTTTTTGTTTACTAGACTTCTTCATAAGCTTTTTTGACTTTATATTTTGTTGAAACTGTTGGTGGTGGACTATTAATTTGTACTCACACCTTGCACGGGAAACCATTGGCTACCCAGGTAGATTTCATTCCTATAGGTCTGGATAATGGAAATGGACCTATTCTAGATAGTTGATTTGTGAATCAAGGATGTTCATTGATGAGGGAACTAGACTTGGTGTCAGGACCCATTCTGGGGATTTTTTTTCTTGCCTTTATTTTGGGTTTATTTTTTACAGTTGGCACTATAAGATATGACATCGAATATTATTGTTTGTTTTTGGGTATATAACCTATTTTGGGAAACTAATTTGTGGTGTATGTGTATTGGTTATACTATTTTATTTATTTATTATTCTATATAATGTGGATCACTCTGATAAATAGGGTATAGTCTCCACATACATCTCATTAGACCCTCACTTCTAGTCAGAAGCCTTTGGCATATACAGAGGCATGCCTGAGGTCATGTGGTGAACTTGTTCATGGCATCAGTTTACTATCTCCTGAGTTAGGGTGTTACATATTTATACTATATTTATTTATTCTATAGATATTTTATGGTCATTTTGAGAAGTAAAATATTTAATTTAGCTTTATTGATTCATTTTTGTAGTCATTAACATGCCCTAGAAATATTCACATTCTTATTATCATTGAAAATTAAATTTCCACTAAATTTACGTATTATTTACCATGGATATGTTTATTTCTTAAACTATATATCATTTTTACATATGTTATTCTAAATTGAACTTTTTTTTTTATCCAGGTGAATATTTATAAACCCATATTTTTAATCAATATGGATACTTTATAGTAAGTAAAATTATTCATGAACTAAATTTATTATTATATATATTAGGAATGGTTTTTACATTTATTAACGGATAGGGATTATAATTGTATATCCCCTTCAGGCATTAATAGTCTCATGAGGTGAAACAAAAAGATATCATAAAATGAGTTTCTACCTGTATTTTTTAGTTGTCTTGTGAAAGTTATTGGCGGTAGAGTTTTCATGATTCTAGAGATCATGACATATAATAATTAAGAACTTCATTCACTAGGAATTAAGTTATTATTTTCCTTGAGATTTTTATAATGATATTATCTCTGAATGAATTCCATTCTCAGTTATTGATTAAATGATATGTATTTCTAGTTAATTATCATTCCAAATTTATAATTCTTTATCTATACATGATATTCATGTTATTTAAGTGGAATACATGTTCAATTATTTACCTTTCCATATTTATTATTTGTTATCTATTCATGATACTCATGTTAATGATTAAATGAAATTTTTTATATATTTACTTTCCATACTGATTATGTCATATTGATTATTCTTAATTTACTCAAGATAACTTCAACTTTACTTAACACTTCCAAAGGGTTTGATCAAAAAAAATTTATTTCATATGATTCTTTTAAGTATACTATAAATGATATTCAAGAATATCCTTGAGGTAATAATGATATTATTGAAAAAAATTATTTTGTAATATTTTTATTCAAATGTAATATGGGAATCATGTATTTATTTAGTTTAAAAATACTACAAATATCTTCTGTACTTTGAAATGTGATTACTAATATTTTTTTCCAATTTAAAAAACAAGATGTAAACTTTGGATGACTAGAGTTGGGATCATTGCATTAGGGATCCAAGTGGTTCTCAAAAATATATCTATGCTTAGCATATCTTTAGATTTAAGTTAGAAGAGAGAATAACCTGAAAATAAAATTTATGAGTTGCTATAGCCATTAGAAATATATCATCATTGTTTTTGGTATGATGGATGCAATCACAATTTTTATGACTTTGATGAAACATATCTTCCATAGGTATCCCTAATTATTTTTGGTTGTATTTTTTTATGATATTCTCATTTAATCTTGAAATAGGAATGAACACAAGGGTCACATATAAATTTTTCTGAGTGAAATGTGATAACATCATTTGTATGTTAAGTTTTCTGATTAGGACTTTTGGTTTCAAGATGTATGTTTACTTGGACATGTCGTTTCTGAAGATAGAATATCAGTTGAACCTATAAAGATATAAGTAATAGTCTCTAAGAATACAAAAAATAATGTTTTTTAGGTACATGGTTTTTTTTGGAATAACGGGACATTATCACTTATTTGTTTGATATTTCTAAAGACTTGAATCTCCCATTACTACTGTGAAAAGTAAAAATGTTCCATTTTTATGGAATTAAGAATGTCAAAAAAAAATTATAACTTAAAAAAATATCACCTCACAACCCATCCTAATCATTCTAGAACTAGGTAACAACTGTGTGGTATATTTTGATGCTTTTAGATTAGGCATAATTTGTGTTATCATGTAGGGAAACCATGTTGTATCTTATGGTTCAAGGAAGTTGTGTTTGTATGAGAAGATCTATCATATTCATGATCTGAAATTATCAACGTCTATCCATTCCTTAAATACTTGTAGGAATTATAGAATTAAAGAATATTTTATAGTTTTCACTGACCACAAGAGTTTGAAATACATATTTTCTTAGAGACACTTGAAATTGAGGAAATCAATATGGATGGAGTACCTCCAAATTTTTAATTTATACTAAGTATACAGTTATAATAAAGAGAATTCTATAAAAGATTCATTGATTTATAAATCATATAATAAAATGGTCCAAGAAGCTCGTGAATAATGAAATTTGACTACAATGATTATTGATATTCATTTAGATTATACTTCCTAGGTTTATAATGAATTTATATTTCTAATTATTAATATTTAATATATAATAATGTTTATAAAATAATCATAGCAATTAGATTCTGATTGTTTCACCAATAGGTTAAACATAAATGGAGGGTGAATTTAGAGGACTAGAAAAATAAATTCACATTGTTATGATTTTTTAATTGAATTATAGTTCCAAATCATTGTCAAAAATAGTTTCATTCAGTGTATCACCATTTAAAATTAGTAGTTCATCTAGGTTTTTAGAAAATTTACAAGGTGATGAAAGCACATTTCTAGTGGGAAGGTATTAAATAAAAGATTTTATACTGTGTGATGAAATGTCTAACATGTCAGTTAGTAAAGACTAAACATCAAAGTGGATAATATTTATACCTATCATATAATCCAACATAGTATAGGACTTGGAAAAATTATACATATGGGAAGTGACCAGGTTACATGGAGTTCCAACTTCAATTGTATCTGACAGAGACCCCATTTTACTTCTCAATTTTTGAATTCCATAAAATTATCTCTCAGTAGTAAATTGATAATTAGCACAACACATTATCCACATATATATGGATAGTTTAAATTCACTATTAAAACATTGGAATATATGATTAAAGCATGTGTCTAGGGATTTTTTGATTCATGTGAGGAACATTTTCTTTTAGTCGAATTCTCTTATAAAAAATTATATCAAGAGAAAATATAGATACCACCATTTGAGGATTTTTATTTCATTCCTTTTCATTCTCCTTTATATTGGTTTAAAAGGAAGCGTCATATTTTATTAGACCAATAGTTTTCCATTAGACTATAAAAAAAGATTAAATGATCCAAATGTGGATGGATGAGACACAAAGAAGATATAATTCATACATATATAATCATCACTAATATTTATCTTTTGATGTTAGTGACCATGTTTTATCGAAAGTGTAACCAAAACTTCAACATCGATTCTTTGATAAATAAAGTAAAATAATGTGAGGATATGTGGGACCATTCAGGGTTATAAAAAGGATTATAATAGATGCATATTGATTAGTGTTACCTATGAGACTTAGTGATATTCATACTATCTACAATGTTCTTGAACTGAAGAAGTGTCATCCAAATCCATGACATATGATCAGTATGGATCATGTTACACTTGATCCAAACGAAACTTTTATCCATGAACCTATATAATCTTTGGATAGAATGGAAAAGAACTTCAATGTCGATATATTTACTTTGTGAAGTTTCTATAACTACATGTTAAATATTAAGAGGAAAACTTGGGAAAGGTAAATGATTATGCATGAGAAATGGATTTCTATGTTCAAGGGAAATGTTAATATCCAACATCCTAAGGATAAAAAGACCAATGGTGGGTAGATTATAACACCCACGGTTTGAGGAACACCATATATTTATTCACATTATTTTATGATTGGTTTCATGGAATAGTTTAATTGGATGTTTTTGGAGGATTAAAAGAAATTAAACATGAATATGCCTGCATGAATTTCTACCATACATATTCACATCATGAGTGAGGATTTTAAAACATGAATTATTAGGGATATATTCTATGTTTTTATTTCATAGCGTTAATGGTTTATTTGGGTTCATTCATAATTTGAAATCCATTAAATATGTGAAAGGGGTTTATCTAGATAATAAAATAGAGGAAATATGAATATTTATGTAAGTGGACTCTTGAATAATTCACAATATGAGTTTATAATTAACATCATTAATCTATCAGGACCAAGAAGTTTTACCTAGACTGTGGTTTTAATTTATTTAATACCAGTTCCTACTACTACCTCTTGATTCCCATGGCTACCCTAGGTGATTTTCAATGAACATATACATTCAAACTCCATTGTGAATGAATATTTGGACATTTGTTTTTGAAATCAATGGTTAGGGTCTGTTTATTATTTATAGACATGGTTCTCCTTGGGTTTCCTCTTGTGAAACCATATATCGTTATGTAATATTAAATTTAAGGAATTGTATTTCTATTTATGAGATCATTGCTAGTATTTTTAAGGGAATGAGATAAAGAGTTTTATCTAAGGAATCTGTTAAGATCCTTGGAGAAAACAGAATATAGGTCAGTGGATTCTCACCCACTCTATTATTCTAGAAATTTTTAACATGAATGTCGGTAAACTATTCATATTCTTGGATTGGAAATATACTAATTAGTTTATGTGAAAAAACCCTTTTTTATATGATTTCAAAAAGTGTATACTTGAATGATTCTTCAAATATTTTTTAATTTAATGTTTTCAATGTATTTGGTTTTCAAAATAAATGTTTTATATGGAGAACTATTTTATATGGATGATAGTATTGGAATATATCATGGTGCATGTTTATATTAAATTATATGAGGCCTTGTTGAAATATATTCGGTGCTTAGTGTTAAATGGGAAGGTATAAGGGGATATCAGATATTTAGGACTTGGTAAAAGAGTATTTCTACTTGTGATTATTAGGATTGACATTCAACATGAATGTGTTTGTTAGTATAGAACATGGAATGAGTATTCAAAGTAGAATTTTAAAGGGAAAGTGGATTTAATGACTTTATCAAACTTTTTTCTTTAATTTTTCACTTTGAAAAATGATTTTATTATTTCGACCCTCTATTTTATATGAAATTTTCTAACTTGTTTTTACCCTAGTGGAATGTGTGGGATGTTTTTTTTAAAAACTCTTATTATGTGTTATACTCACCGCCTTCTTGGGAACCATACTAAATTTGAAGACGTCATATTCCGAGATATAGGGAAGGGTAATATTTTTTTACATCTATAACATTGATCCTTAGTGTTATAGTTTTTTCCCAGATGCTGGAGTATTGGGGTGTCTACATCTTGGTCTAGGATGGTGCCACTTTAGTGCCAATGTAATTTTATTTGGAGTCTGATACTTTCTCTACAATTTTTTTTCTGTTGTAATTTGATATTATGATTTTATTTTTATTTTAGTTATTTATATAGTTGACTATTAAAGAATCATGTAGTTTGGTTTTATTTTATTCTATCTTTTAATATGCCATGTGTTCTTCAGGGAAAATCATCCACCTATAGTTTACTAATATCTGGACATTTATTTCCCACCTTTTTTGTCATGGGGATGTCACCTAAGGTCAGTAGAACCTCTGAAACTTCCCAGTCTAATGGGTGAGGGGAAGTATGTTCCAAAAGGGATTCAATTGTAGTAAAAAAAGACTCATAATCTTGTTTTCACTCAATATTCATATTTATTTGATGTGAAGATATTTTATCAATATTAGATTAACAATTTTTGTAACATAGTAAAAATTAATTTTATCATAAATTAGAAAATTTATTATTGTTTTGTCAGGTTTTATGGCATGGAATGGGGTTTTCTTTTCAACTTACCATTTTCTCTTTTATTAGAAACTCCCAATGGATCTACTATTATAGTTAGGTATAGACCTAATTTCCATTGTCTGATGGTCATCTGGGTTTTTAGACCTGGTGACTCTTGGGGACTCACATTAGTCAAGAGGATGGGATGGTCGGGCTCATCACACCCTATGGGGGGGGGGAATTTTTCCTATATCATGACTCTCTTATGTATTTAATATATGTTTGTGAATCTCTTCCTAACCCCGACACAATACTGGTTACCCTAACAAAGTGATTATGGGTTAAATATCATTTATGTACAAAATATTTGGATCTCGTTAGAGAATAAATATGTATATATCCAACATTCTCCATCATTTTATGGTAATGGGTTTCCTCTTATATGTTGAATAAATATACCCATGTGCTTCATAACATGCTACCGTATAAGGAGGATGTTAATATTCTGAGGAGGGTATTGAGCCATTATGAGGTGTCATACGTATCCTAGTTATTGTAGGAATAAAAACCCTATAGTTCATTCAACTCATGAAGTTTAATATCACGAGGAGAGGACATATGTGTGGGTAATGGGATACTAAATATTCCAAATTGGGTCTCAAGGATAGGTCCTATGTATCCTAATTATGGAATGAATCAGAGTAATTATAGTTTGATTCATATCGGGGCATACACACCATGGCTTTCATATATCGTTGAAGCAGTTTATATTACAGATGGCATGATCGCGGAAATTAACTATGCACACATGATCCATGATCATTATGAGAAACAAGTGTTATCAAATGATCAATTCCATTTCTTCATATAAGGGTCTTAGATGATATTATTTACCTGGAAGATCAATAAAAGATCTCAATCCTTGGGGATAGGTAGCCTATGTATCCTAAATAAGGTATAAGTTGGAGTCTATGTAGTTACCTTTATGTTGGGGTTTACACATTTAGGATTCCATTTGGGTGGTTAATATTGAACATGGGCCTCAGAGAGGTGTACTGTGTATCCTAATTAAGGTAGGAATCAGAGTCCTCATAGTTCCCTTTATGTATGGGCTTACACTCGGAAGTTTTTCTATTGAGCAGGGATTATACTCCAAGTAAAGACTATGTTGTCATGTCCTGGGATAACCTTTTGGCCTGGAATACTTATCTATAGGGTTTTTCATGGCCCAGTTGACTAGTCTGGGGGACATCAAAATATCCAGATGGTTCCCTTCGGAGGCCATAAAATGTCCTGGTTTACATGTCTATAGGGCATCACGAGTCTTGAATGACTTTCCCAAAGGGTGTTTCAAGAACTTGGTTTTCATGCCCAGAAGCATCCATGAGACTTTACTGATATGAGTGAATGATGTTATATGAGTCAGTAGGCATATCTGAAGGATTCCATAAGTCTCGTATGATATACTCGAAATGCTTCATGATACCAAAGTGGTATCTATGGGTGAACTATGTGGCTTTCTCTGACATTACTAGAGGATTTTCCATGTACCGGATTGAATGTTGGTGGGGTGTCATGAGATCTAGTCAATATGTAATGGTGTTTTTCATGTCATTGGGTGACTTGTGAAGAGATAATGAGGGCCAGCAAGCATGTCTTTCACTTAAGTCTTAAACTTTTAATGTTGCTTCTAATCCTTTTGTTGTGAAGAACTTAGGTTTTTTCACTAATAGTTTTTTTGTGTCTCACGTGGTCTGGAATACATGAAGTATGTTCTTTACAATTCATGAAATAAGTGCTTCACGTGATCTATGAATGACCGTGCGAAGAAACTTATGTGTGGTGCATGATTACTCTAGTTGTCTGTCGGTGAGTTTCCTGATGAAAAGTTTATGGTCGTGTGATCGGTCGCTCCGCGAAAACCATATATGTCGAGCATCAAATTTTCTAGAGTCCAAGGTTCTATTGTAAAGACTAGGGATTTCCATTTTCTTAAATATATAGGAATTTTACGAGTCTGTGAAAATTGACAGCGCGTGATTCTGAGGCACGGAGTGTCCGGAATGAATTTCTGAACTTTTTTTGGGTACGTTCAGTAAACGTGCGAGCGAGTTTTTCTAACTTTTCAACCAGTGATCGGAATTTAAATCAAAGGGCACCGTTGAACTACCAGTGCCGGTATTAGCTTAAGGATACTTTCACTTCGATGGTAGATGGTCGAGGGTAAGAGTTAAATTTTGGGTTTTTCGTGTAAGAATAAAATAAAAATAAAACTTTATGACATTTTTATTTTTATTTGCAACACCCATGTGGGTGTTAGGAGGTCGGGTACACCAGAACTAAACCTCCTCTTCATTTTTAATTGTGGTGGGTACCACTCGAGTATTCAATAACTTCCCAAATTTAATTTAGGGGCAGGGACCACCCGAACCGTATTTATAGGGGGAGAAGAAACCACTCAACCACCCCTCTTTAATGTGTAGGAGCCTCTTGAGCTTCCTCCACATTAATTATGCCAACCCACCTTAATTAAATGTGCCAACCTAGGTGTTTAATTTGGCTATTTTGAATTTGTGTCAATGATTAAAGTTGGGGGAAACACGTCAGTTGGCCATTTTCTTTTTGGTGGAGCCTTGGGAGAAAATCTCTCCAACGAAGAACTTTTTATTCAAATGAAGAACGCGTTATTCCAAAAAGTAATTACAATGAAGAATTTTGACCCCGAATTCGACCTTCTTCCTCGACACTTCCTCTAATATAGGATTTCTTCGACTATGACGAACCGATGCACAAACTGACGATTGAGGAAAACACCAACGACACTAATGCCCGTCTTTTTCCCAACGATTCGTCTTCCTCCTCATGACTCTGTCTACTTATCTACCTGAGGTAGAGATTTAATGTTTTTTGTTTATCACTTTCCAGGTAATCCCTTCTTCTCTTATGCGGGATTGGGAATGATTAAATTATGAAAGATCATGGTTGACGTTCTTTGCTTCGTCCTTGTGAATCGTATGCAACCAATCTAAATGCGGAGGGTGTGGGCCAAACTAACCTGGTCCGAACCACATCTATCGTTCTTCTTTGTGGTGTTATTCGGAATGAAGGTTGGGAAAAAATGCAACAAAGGAAATGGTGTTTCCACCCGTGGCCAGCGCGACCCGTGCCACCCCCACGACACTCCGACCGAACTGGCCCTGTGCCCGCTAGTCGCACCCCCCCCCCCCCCGGCCGCGCCGCCGGCCCGCTACGGAACCTGCCGAACAAGCCTCCCGCCGGCCACGCCCCCCGCATGTCGCGCCACCCCGGTCGCGCCCCCTTCCGGCTGCGCCACCCCGGCCGTGCCCCCTGCCGGCCGCGCCCCCCGCCGGTCGCGCCGCCCGGGCCGTATCGTCCTCCAGTCAAGCCGCCCCAGCTCGCGCCACCCGCCAGCCTCCCAAAACAGCTCATGTTCCTCACGGCACCCTAGTCGCACTGGCCCACGCCTCTCACGGCACCCCAGCCAAACCGACTTCGTGCCCTAGCGGCACCCCCGTGGCTGAGCTGCCTCGTGGCACCCGCGGGCTCCGTAACCCCTCACGTCCCTCGCAGCCTGCTGGACCTCCCAGTGGATCAGGCCGCATTACGGGCCAGGCCCAACCCTACGGGTCAGGCTGGGTCGAGCCATGCCAGGTCCGGCCTGGTCGGTCTGACTGGGTCGGACTGGACCTGGGCCCACTACGACCCGTATACTTCTTTTGGCCATAACTTTGGCACTGGACGTCCAATTGACGTGTTGTCTGTTACGTTGAGACCCCTATGACATGGAGGAAATTTTTTATACTTCTTCGTGGGACTTAGTGATAGTTGGGGTATCGACCAGTAGCTTGTGGAATGAATCCTCCTAGAGACAAGCGAGCATAGTGCGGGGACCTAGTAGCTAGCTGAGACTTGACGACTGCTAACCATTGTGACTTGGAGTGACTCTACTAGCCCAGTGGGGAGCGCCTTGGTGTCGCAACTGACCCACAGCGGGGAGAGCCATGGTGTTGCGGCAGACTCGCAGTACTCGACAGGAGGAGTACCTCAGCATGCTGCAAGGGGGAGCGCACTTGGTGATGCGGTATACCCATGGTAGGGAGCGCACTTGGTGACACAGAAGATCCATGGTACTCGATAGGAGGATTACCTCAGTAGTCCAAGGTTAGTGGGAAGCACGCTTGGTGTTGTGACAGGCCCATTGTACTCAATAGAGGAGGAGTTCTCCAGCAGCTGAGGTTTCGACAATGTGACTGGGGATGTTACTTGATACTACCCCCAAAATAAAATCCTGGTTGATCTGTGTCATTTTTCCTGTGTTTTCCTCATGATTGAGATGGATCACATGATAACTTAGGTATATGTATGGGCATATAACTAAGTAAGGTTATCTATTGATTTCGTACTTTTTGGTTTATCCTTGTTGGATTTTGTGAGACCTTGAGGGTCTCGGGTTCCCTACTGAGTATTGTTATACTCACCCCTACATGGGATATGTCCGCACCTTACTATTTTGGTTGCAGACAACAGACAGCGCTGACTGAGGCTGAGTGTACCAGGACCGGACAGTGCCCAGAGGTGGACCATATGGTGTGGGTGAGACGAACGGATGCAGAGTACTAAGGAGGAAATTTGTAACTACCCTTCAGGTAGGAACCTCGAAGGATGATCCATTAGTTGTCTTTTCTCTTTCATCACTTTTATTGTACTTTTAGTTTCTTTTACTTTACTGTTGGGCTTGTATTCCGGACCCTTTTACTTTCAACACTCTTTTGCTATACAGTTTACTTGGTGTTTCTTATCTTGTTGTGTGCTTTCTTGTGTGTATTTTTACAAGATATAAAGTCAATTCCTTCCCAGTTTTAGGGAATTATGCCTTTGGTGATATTCGCCAGCCCCTGACCTATGGAAGTCAGGCTTGGGGTAGTCACGGAAAGGGCCCCGGGGGACGAGTCGTGACAAATTGGCATCAAAGGAGTTGGTTCTACCATAGAACATAGGACTCTGCCCTTTTCTATTAAGAAGTAGTGTTATGTGTAGTGAGTGTGGTTTTCAATTCAGGGAGTCCATTGTTGGTGCGATGGTCGACATATCCATACACCAGGACCCAGAATTCTGATTTCCAACTCAGTGCATGAAAACACTGATTGTGTGTGTGTTTTTAAAAGTTTTCTTTAAGTTATCTCACTAGGTCTTCTCGCCAGTTATAAATTTTAATCATAGTGAACCTTTTTGTTTTCAGTATGCCACCATGCAGATAGTTGGCTATAGTTCCGAGAGTTGTATGTATTGATATCCCACCTAGTGATGATGCTTCGGTGTAGGGCCCTTTTCCAGTAGAGGCACCAGTGGAGTCACCAACGGTACCATTACCTGTTGGGCCACCGATGCCACCAGCCCTAGCAGCGAGAGTGCACACCACTTGAGTGCATTTCATGGGTTCCAGTGCCAGAGGCCACCCAAGTTTAGGGGAGATGTGGACCCGCAGGTGGCTGAGGATTGGCTGGAGGCTGTGGTGAGAGTTTTCCAACTGGTAGGGACACCAGCTGATCTCATGGTGATTCTTGCTGCTAGCCTTTTACAGGAAGTAGTGGGAAGATGGTGGAGCTTGATTCTCCACGTTTAGGATAAGGTATTGATTCTCTGGGTAAACTTCGAGAACATGTTTCGGGAAGAGTTTTTTCCAGCAACTCTTCATGAAATGCACATTCAGGAGCTACTTCATCTGTAGTAGGGCAGCATGATTGTTGCTCTGTACTCAACAAGGTTTACAGACCTCTCACACTACTCCACCGATATGGTGCGGGACCGATTCTTCAGGGCCCAAACCTTTGAGCAGGGACTCAGGCGGGAGATTAGGTCTTCGGTGATCCAACTCAGCATCCCGATGCAGGTGGGGGTGTTAGAGAGAGACCTCCTAGTGGAGAAGTTCCTTGATGAGCAATCTCCAGCAGCAAGATCCACCACCAGTCGACACGTAGCAGAGTATTCTACATCTGGTAGAAAACAGATGTCGTAGAGGTCCAAGAGGACTAGAACTATAGGTGGACGACCGCATGACTCAGGATCGGTTGTGTGGGGTACCTAAAGTGGAGACAGACATGTCAGGAGTGGGAAGTGTTTCACATGTGGTGGGCAGGGTCACATGGCTCATGACTCTCCGACCCATCATTCAGATGATCAGCTGATGGTCGAAGGACCACCCAGGTAGAGACAGAGGTTCGGTCAAGGTGGTCTGCAGGGAATAGGCAGACGTGGCAGAGGAGCTAGTCATGCAGCTGGTGGTGGGAAATGATTCGAGATATTACTTCCTCCACCACCAGGAGGTCCACCCCGACCACAGGGAGCAGGTGGGTAGGGGAGAGCTCAAACTCCAGGCAGTCGAGGCTTACGACCACGACGCTCCGGAGATGATTCAAGGTATAATCTGTGTCTACTCTACCATAGTTTTAGTACTTATAGACACAGGTTCCAGTCATTCTTTTATTTCCACTTCCCTCGTTTGGAGCTTGAGAATTCCTATGGAGTCGTTGGTTCGATTCTTATGGCTAGAGACTCTTACCGGAGCAGATTCGATGATTACGCACTAGTGTCGGAAGTGTGAGATTACTCTAGGAGGCTAGATCTTCGGTCGGGGTCTCCTAGTAGCGGCGTAGAGGCCTTACGACTTCATCTTGGGTATGGACTGGTTATCTATAGTCTATGCTCAGATAGACTATATTAGGCACAAAGTGCGGTGTGTCCAGATGGATGGGACTAGTTTTACCTTCACCAGAGTGAAGGAAGCCTATGCAGCGCAGGATGGACTTACCCGGAGGAGAGTGTAGCTGATCACTCATCAGTTGGTTAGCCATACCCTTAGAACAGTTTATGTGGAGAGTCTGAGTTATCCTGTAGTGGTGGACCAGTATGTGGATGTCTTCCTAGATGATGTTCCGGGTCTACCTCCTCAAATAGAGTTGTACTTTTACATTAATTTTTACCCCGAGATGAAACTGATATCTCCACCATCATATAGGATGCCTCTCGCGGAGCTTTGGGAGTTGTGGGTATAGCTAGAGGACTTTCATGGGAAGGGGTTCATCTGTCCCAATGTTTCTCTCTGGGTAGCCCCGATTCGAATCCCTAAGAAGGCATATGGGATCTTGAGACTTTATGTCGACTATAGATGCCTGAATCAGGTGATCGAGAAGAACAATTAGCCACTCCCACGGATTGACGACCTCTTCGATTAGTTGAATGGAGCATGGTGGTTCTCGAAGATAGACCTCAAATCAGGCTACCACCAACTCAGAGTTCTAGATGAGGATGTGCAGGAGACGGCTTCCAGATGCCAATATGGACATTATGAGTTCTTTGTTATGCCATTTGGTGTAACCAATGCTCCATCAGTGTTTATGGGGCTCATGAACAGGATATTTCAGCCATACCTTGATCACTTTTTCGTAGTCTTCATCGATGACATTATGATCTACTCGACTACTGAGGAGGAGCATGCCTACCATTTGCAGGTAGTACTGGACACACTCTGAGGGCACCGAATTTATGGTAATCTCTAGAAGTTCCAGTTCTGGATCTGATAGGTTCACTTTCTGGGACATGTCACCTTGGAGGCTGGACTTGTAGTGGATATAGCAAAGATTCAGGCGGTACTTTCTTGGGAGCCACCCAATAGTGTGATAGAGGTAAGGAGTTTCCTGGGTTTGGATAGATACTAATAGAGGTTTGTTCCAGACTTCTCTATATTTGTATCACCAGTATCATCCTTGATGAAGAAGGGGAAACCCTTCGTTTGGTCGGAGAAATGTTAACAGAGCTTTCAAGAGCTGAAGAAGAGGCTGACTAGTGACCCCATTTTGAGGCTTCCAGAGGAAGGGGTAGGGTACGTAGTCTAGTGCGATGCATCAGGGACCAGTCTTGGATGTGTATTGATGCAAGAGCAAGCACTGATCGCATATGGTTCTTGAAATATGAGATAACATGAGTAGAACTACGCTTCCCATGATCTGAAGTCAGCAGTAGTGGTCTTTTCATTGAAGATGTGGTGACACTAACTGATGGGAGAGCGCTTTAAAGTGTACACTGATCACAAGAGTCTCAAGTATATCTTCTCCCTGAAAGACCTGAACCTGAGACAGTGACGTTGGCTTGAGTTCCTCCAGGACTATGACTTAGAGATAGTCTATACTCCTTGGAAGGGGAATGTTTTTGCAGATTCACTCATCAGGAGGTCCGGTATACAGCTGCTAGGTGAGGAGATAGAGCAGCTGGCCACTTTACAGTTATCCTTTGTGGATAGAGATGGAGAATACTTTCTATAGTCTCTTACAGTCACTCCCCCACTTCTTCAGTGAGTCAGGGAGGCGTAGTGTGGGGATGTTGAATACGAGACACGATGTCCTTAGATATCCATAGGACAAGCACCTTATGGATTTTATGAAGGTGGGTAGCACGTCATCCTCTTCAGAGGACGTACCATGGTACCAGTGTCACTTCAAGAGGAATTATTAAGATAATTCCACACATCCCCTCTATCAGTACATCTAGGAGTAGCAATGATGTACCAGGACCTCCGACGACAGTACTGGTGTCCGGGAATGAAGAAAGCAGTTGTATAGTTTGTCTCTTTATGCCTCACTTTTCAGCAAATGAAGGTGGAGTATCAAGTACCAGAAGGCTTGGTTCAGCCTTTAGAGGTCCCAGAGTGGAAGTGGGATGGGATATCCATGGACTTCGTGATGGTTCTTCCACGTATATCCTGGGGGGAAAACTATATTTGGGTGATTGTTGACTGAATCACCAAGTCGGCCAACTTCCTACTGATCAGAGAGCAGGGTTAAGTAGATTGCTTGGGATGCCTCTATGTGTAGGAGATTGTGTGGCTACATGGAGTACCCACAACGATTGTCTCCAATCGTGAAACATGTTTTACTTCTCGGCTATGGTAGGGGTTTTAGGAGGCTTTTGGGACGCATCTTCGTTTGAGCACCGCCTTCCATCCTCATACGGATGGCCAGACCAAGCAAACCATTCAGACCCTCGAGGACATGCTCTGCGCTTGTGTCATCGACTTCGATCGCAGTTGGGAGGATCACTTACCTTTGGTGGAGTTTGCATACAGCAACAACTATCACTCCACCATAGGTATGGAACCTTTTGAGGCATTGTATGGGTGACCTTACAAATCACCTTTGTGTTGGACTGACCCAAGGGAGTCAGCACTAGTGGGACCAGAGATGGTATGGGCTACCATAGAGAAGGTGCAGATCATCTAAGAGCAGATGAAGACTGCACAGAGCAGACAGAAGTTGTATTCTGACAGGAGACAGAGACCTCTGGAGTTCGAGAATGGCGACCACATATTTCTACGGGTCTCACCTTGACAAGGTTTGCAGAGATTTGGACGAGGCGGCAAGTTATCTCCAATGTTCATTAGACCCTTTCAGGTCCTCAGTAGAGTTGGAAAGGTGGAATACCGCTTAGCTCTTCCAACTAAGTTGAACTGGGTGCACGACGTCTTCCACGTATCCCAGCTGAGGAGATACATGCACAACCCTTCTCACATCATCGGCCATGGTGAGATGGATGTCGACGATGGGGAGAATTTTATGGAGGTTCCAGTAGATATTGAGGATCTATAGGAGCGGGTCCTTCAAGTATGGTCGATACCTCTGGTGCACGTTCACTGGCAGCACGGGAACCTCCAGAATAGCACATGGGAGTGAGAGGCTTAGATGCGTGCTCAGTACCCCCACTTATTTACCTAGTTGAGTTATAGATTAAGTGGACATAGAGCCCTGAGGTGGGTAGAATTTAAAGACCTAAGATTTCTATGTAATTATTTTTAAATATATGGGAATTTTACGAGTCCACGAAAATTGACAGTACGTGATTCCGAGGCCCGAATTTCCCAGAATAAATTTCTGAACTTTTTTTCAGGTACTTTCAGTAAACGTGCAAGCGGGTTTTTCTAACATTTGAACCAGTGATCAGAATTGAAATACAAGGGCACCATTGAACTCGTAGTGTCGGTCTTCTCTTAAGGAGACTTTCACATCGATGGTAGATGGTTGAGGGTAAAAATTAGTTTTTGGGTTTTTCGTGTAAGAATAAAATAAAAATAAAAGTGTGTGACATTTTTATTTTTATTTGAAACACCCATATGGGTGTTGAGAGGGGGTTTCCACCAGAACTAAACCTTCTCTTCATGTTTAATTATGGTGGGGACCACCCGATTTTTCAATATCCTCCCAAATTGAATTTAGGGGTGGGGACCACCCGACTTCTATTTATGGAGGGAGAAGAAACCACTCAACCCCCTATTTAATGTGGAGGAGCCTCTTGATATTCTTACACATTAATTACGCCAACCCACCTTAATTAAATGTTCCAACCTAGGTGTTTAACTAAGCTATTTTGAATTTGTGCCAATGTTTAAAGTTGGGGGGAAACACATCAGTTGGCCATTTTATTTTTGGTGGAGCCTTGGGAGAAAAGCTCTCCAACAAAGAACTTTTTATCTGAATGAAGAACGTGATCTTACAACGAAGAATGCCAACCCCGACATCAAACTTCTTATTTGAGACTTCCTCCAACGTAGGATGACTTCGACTACAATGAACCGACGCACAAACCGATGATCGAGGAAAACACTGACGACACCAACGTTCATCTTTTTCCCAACGATTCGTCTTCCTCCCCATGACTCTGTCAACGTATCAACCCAAGGTAGGGGTTTAAGGCTTTTTCTTTATCAGTTTCTAGGTACTCCCTTTTTCTCTTGTGCGGTATTGGGAATGATTAAATTACGGGAGATCATGGTTAACGTTCTTTGCTTCTTTCTTGTGAACCGTATGCTACCACTCTAAACGCTGTGGGTGCAGGCCAAACTAACATGGCCTGACCCCCCTCCTCCGTTCTTCTTTGTAGTGTTCTTCGGAATGAAGGAAGGTGATGAAGGCAACAGCGCTGCCACCCATGTCCACTACAACCCGTACCACCCCCGCGGTGCTCCTCCCTCCTGGCCGCACCGGCCTCGCGCCCACCAACAGCGGTGCCCCGGCCACACTGCCCGCTAGCCGCGCCCCCCGGCCATGTCGCTCGCCAGCCGCGTCCCCCACTAGCCATGCTTCCTTCCCCCCCCCCCCCCCCAGTCGCGCCAGCCACCGGCCGAGCCGCCCCGGCACACGCTTCCTGCCATCCTCCCAAAATGGCCCTCACCTCTTGAGGCGCCCCGGCCAAACCAGCCCCACTCACACGCGGAACCCCCACAACCAAGATGCCTTATGGCAGCAATGGGCTCCATGGCCCCTCTCTGACCTCGCGGCCTGCTGGACCTCTGAACAGACTGGACTGTATTACGGGCCAGGCCTGACCCTGCGGATTAGACCGGGTCGACCCATACCAGGTCGGTCCGGGTCGGACTGGACCCAGGCCCACTACGATTCGTATACTTATTTTGGCCATAACTTTGGAACTGAACATTCTATTGATGTTTCGTCTATTACCTTGAGACCCATCTGACATTACAGACCTTTGTGATACTTCTTCGTGGGACTTCGTGACAGCTGGGGTATAAACTAGTAGCTTTTGGAGATGATTCTCCCGGAGACGAGTGAACATAGTGTGGAGACCTAGTAGCTGGCTGAGACCTGAGGAATGCTGAGTGTTTTGACTCAGAGTGACTCTACTAGCCCAGTGGGGAGCACCTTGGTTTCACAGAAAACCCACAGTGGGGAGCACATTGGTGTCGCGGAAGACCCACAGTGGGGAGCACATTGGTGTCGCGGTAGACCCTCGGTACTCGAAAGGAGGAGTACCTCAGCAGGCTATGAGGGGGAGCGTTCTTGTTGATGCGGTATACCCATGGTGTGGAGCATTCTTGGTGACATGGTAGATCCACAGTACTCGACAAGAGGAGTACCTCAGTAGTCCAAGGTTAGTGGGAAGCACACTTGGTGTCACAACAGGCCCACTGTACTTGATAGAGGAGGAGTTCTCCAACAGTTGAGGTTTCGACAATGTGACTAGGGATGTTACTTGATACTACCCCTAGAATAAAATCCTGGTTGAGCAGAGTTAGTTTTCCTATATATACCTAAGTAAGGTTATCTACTGATTTCATACTTTTTGTTTTTTACTTGTTGGATTTTGTCCAACCTTGAGGGTATCAGGGTCTCTAATGAGTATCATTATACTCACCCCTATACGGGCTATGACCACACCTTGTTGTGTTGGTTTCAGATGACAGACGGCACTGACTATGGCTGAGAGTACCAGGACTGGACGATGCCCGGAGGTTGACCATACGGCGTGTCGGTACGTGGGGGGTACAGATGGACACAAAGTGCTGAGGAGGTGATATGTACCTACCCTTCAGGTAGGAACCTCAGAGGACGATCCATTAGTTTAATTTTCTCTTTCATTAGTTTTATTGTACTTTCATTTTCTTGTACTTTACTATTGGTCTTGTATTCCGGCCCATTTTACCTTCAGCACTCTTTTTTTATACAGTTTACTTGGTGTTTCATATCCAGCTATGTGCTTGATTATGTGTATGTTTATAGGATATAAAGGCAATGGATTACAAATTTTAAGGAATTACACCTTTGGTGTTAGTCGCCTGCCCCTGGCCTATGGAAGGCAGGCTTGGGGTAGTCACAACACAGGCCTCGGGGGACGGGTCGTGACATCTAGAGTCCCAAAATCCAAACCTTTATTCATGTCAGAGTGGGGGATTTATATGCATTGACAACACAATAGTATAGTGCTTTATGGGGAATATATATCATGAGTTTAGGCTAGAGTTGGTGAAGGTCCTAGAACCACACAGCCTCGTGAGTCTCTTTCATTGACTGATTTGAGGGAATTTCATGATTTCAAATTTTCACGAGTCCTTTTCATAAATGCTCCACTTATTGGAGTATATCCAATAAATGGGGAATCTTTTGGTCAGGGAGACATGTAAAGGGACTTTTTTATTGTCATATTGACATGTTTTAGGGGCCTTACAATATCCAAGTGCATGTTGCATGGTGTTCACGAGATGGTTGGTGACTTGTCTGGGGCTTTATGAAAAACGAGGAAGATTTGTCTGGGGTCTCTTAGGACTGCACCACAGACTTCTAAAGTGCATCACAAGTGTTTTACGACCGTGAGTACCTTCTGTATCCTCCCTCTTTTATTTTATTTGTTTTATTTTATAGTGGTTTAGAGAATGGAGAGATTTCATGAGTAATTTCATGGAAGATTACAATATTTTTTGGGGATGTGTTGTATTTCCAATATGGGTCATATTGGGGTGCATGATAATTTCATTGGAAAAATCCATTCATCCTTCCTTAAAGTGTCATGAAGTTTTCTGTACATACATTAGGACTTATTTGTGGCGAGGATAACAAGCCAAAGGTCTTTTACGAGGTGATTTAGACTTGTCACTAGGGACTCACTGTGTCTTTCTGATCATTTGGGGCCCGTCTCATATCCTACAATGACCATGAGTACCTATCACCTCCACCTTTTTCATCCCCTTTGTTTTATTTTAAAAAAGGTAATTGATTATACAAGTTTTTATGAGTAATGTCTAGTATTTTTACTTGATTTTTTATGATGCCTCGCATGACCTATATGTGTAATATGGGGAGTGTGAAAGCATGTCATGGAAAAATCTATCCATTTTTTCATAGAGAGCCCTGAATATTACAATCCATACCTGAGGACTTTTTTGTGGTGAGGCTAACAAGACAAAGGGATTTCACGAGGTGAGTTAGACATATCACTAGGGACTCACAGTGTCTTGTGGATCATCTACGGTGCATCACATTTACTTTATAAACTGAAAACACCTCTCACCTACCCCGCTTCATCTTCTCTATTTGATCCTACAATGGTCTGTGGGTCTCATGAGTTTATTAAAAATTATCAAGGAAATTAATACTTCTCATCAGTGATATGGTGCATGGGATTTATGACCACTGGGGATCTCTACTATTGGGTACCATCCCTCATTATTTTCAAAGGATTTTGGATGGTTTTTCAGGAACTTGCTAATGAAAAATCATAAGGTCCTAGGGCACAAATTTGGTTGTTATTGGGGACCTTGGTTTCTTAGAGGTCCTTCTGAAGAGTATGAAGGTTCATCAAAGGGTGATTTGTGGGACTTTATGTTGGTTATATTCTATGAGTGGAGACGTTGTGTGACCTTGAAATTTTCACATGACCGTGATTCCCTTAAAGGAAAATTTGATCCATCAGTCTCGTCTATCCTCTTCTTTCTTTTCTTCAATAGGGAATGTAATACCCATATTTAGGTGCTTATTACCTTATGATTTTTTCAATGATCATTTTGAGGGAATCAAAAATCCCCCCCCCCTAGGAGAGACATATGATTGAATTAGTACTTAGTTATGATGAATGAAAATTCCCATTAGATTCTTTTATGGTGTCATGAATTGGTTCTTGATCGCACCACAATTCACTATTTCATTTTGACCCTTACACCACTATGCTAAACTAGTTCTATGTTAAACATTATAAAAATAATAATTAATTTTACATCATGTTTGATTCAATTTTTTAAAAAAAATTAAAATGGAAATTTAATGTGTTTTGATAATTACATTGTAGGTGGAGGTGATTTGGGGGGCCCATGATGATGTCCAAAAAAATGGGCCAAACTGCGCATGATCCAAGCACATAATTGGACTAAACTGCCAGCATATACTAACCCATGCATCTAAATGGGATGACATTTTTTCAAATGGTCCAAAATTTACTGGGATTCATTTCATATGAAGGTACCTGAGCCCAATTCAGAAATTAAGTGTCCCACCTGACCTAACCTATCTAGAACATTGAATATGAATGATTTCAAAAGTGGTGTGTTGTTATATACCCATATCTTCAGCTGTAGGTTTAAAAATGAATCCAAACATTCAATGGAGATATTCAGGAGGTGTGTAAAAAGTTTTTTAGTTTTACCCAAAGCAATATAAGGCTTTATACACACTGAAAACAATGGACTAATTGGTTTTATGAAATCGGTGTTCCCAAAACCACCTTCCACTTTGACTATAAAATAGAACCAAGGTATCATCATTATGAAGTTCGAACCAAAGGATAGGATATGCCATTTTGGAGTCCTATAGGAGTCTCCTCTTCATTCTATATGTTCTAAAGGCCCCTATCCTCATAGGGGGGTCAAGAATGAAGAAGGATTTCCACCCAAGCTTCCTCCTCCTCTCAATGGAGGGATAAGTTGTGGGTGATCATTGTGAGAGAGATACACACTTGAATATAGAGTTCTAGAATATAATTATATAACGGTTTTTTTATATTGTGGTTTTAAAGTGTTATTTAATATTTATATTAACTTTTTTTATTCATTTAATTGAAACAATTTTTATTTCATAACTGATCGGTGTGAAATTTTAAGTGTGTGACTTATGTTGTTCTGATTGGACAACATAAGACTCTTATTATTTCCCAAACATTTGAGATTTCAGTGTTCCTTGGAAAACCTTAATTCATTATAATGTGATTGAACTTGAATATATGATTTTTATGTCATGGTTTAGTCCAATTTTCATTGTTTTAGGGGTTGTGGGTACCCAAAATCATAGTTAACCCTGAATCAAAATATTACACCAAAACCTAATAATAAATTAAGAAAAATGAAATTTTCAAGAATTTTATTAACTTATAAATGATCACATACTTATAATATATTTTTCAGAATCCACTTCTTTTTCATCTATTAATCACTTAAAATTATGTCATTACATTTTTAAAATTCTTTTTCCAAACAACCCCCTCTTGTAGTTCTTTTTTATTAAAAATACACACTCTAAACCTATCAATGCTCCTTGAGAGATTTCATAGGTTATTACCTATACTATAAATACCCTTTAAAATAATAATAAATTTGACAAATCATGAGAACATGGTCAAATTTTGTCATCGTTTACGGGGAGCACATTGGTTTTTAGTGCGCGTTTTTGAAATGTATTTTGTAAATTTTGTGAATATTTATTTGTTTTATCTTCTACCCTTGAATATATTTTTTTCTTTTTTTCTTGTGTAGGTTCTATGCATGATGAATTCTAATTTGGTATACTTAACACATTTTGAACCTGAACCAGAGAGGATTCCATGTCAGTGACACTGAGATGCACAAGACAACCCATTGAAGGATGACACACCGCCACTTGAGAATTTTCTAAACCCCACTTCTTCTAGAACAAAATTAGAACTTGAAATTAATGAGTATATCATGGCTGAAAAAAATAAAACACAAAATGAACCTACCTTTCTTGAAGTTGATATAAACCAAAAAAATATTCAAATGCACGGTGAGGCACCCAATTTTGAACTAAAATCTGGTCTAATTCACTTATTTACAAGATTTCATGGACTTTTTGGGGAAGATCCACTTAAGAACATACATTTTTTATATTTTCTGTTCAACCTTAAAAACTGATAATGTAGATGAAGAATAAGTTAAGCTTTGGGCATTCCCATTATCATTAGAAGACACTGAAAAGAATGGTTTTATTCTGTTAATTCACCAATTAGAGGTTTGGTGGACATGAAACTCTTTTTTCTTGAAACATACTTTCAATCCTTTAGAACCAAAAAAATAAGGAATGAAATATGTGGGATAAGAAAATCACAAGGGAAAAAATCATGAATATTGGAAGATATTTAAGATATTATGTTCAAGATTCCAACACCACCAAACAAGTGGTCATATTTTAATTCATTACTTTTATGAAGGTCTAATTCCTACCGATCAAAATATGGTTGATGTTGTAGTAGGTGGTGAAATAGTTGATAAAACCCTATTTGATGCAAGAAACCTGATTGAGAACAAGGCTCAAGACACTCAACAATTCAATTCATGGTATAGTGTACCCATTTGAGGTGTCCATGATGGTAAAATTATAGAATTCGAGAAGAAGGTGGACATGATGTTTGAAGAGGTAAGTACCCTTCCTCAACAACTTGCTCTTTCCAAAGTTAAATCATAATATTCTCCTCCCATCTACTATAGAATATGTTCTTATAACACCCATTATTCTAATAAATTACCCAAACTAGGAGAATATTCTGAGAGTTATGAAGAAATATTTCTAGGATACCCCTATAACTAACCCTTTAGGCAAGAACCTTACTATCCATCCAACTGGGGTGGAAAGAAAACCAAGATTATAGGAAAGGGGTATTCAAACCAACCTCAACAATAATGGAAACAAAAGGGGTAGAGTAGTCATCCACCACCACCACCCAGAAATACCCAACCACCCAAGATTCGTTTCCAACCCCACCCCCACAAAAACCCAAGCCTATCCTAGAATATATGATGAATCAAATGGATTCCAATAATCTCTAATTTAAAAAAACCACCTAATAATCCATACAAGACATAAAAACCTAATTATGAAAACTAGCCAAATATGTGGGGAGAATTTCAAAGTCATGGGCTGGGTAAACCACACTCTCAACCAATTGTTGACCCTAGGGATAAGGGGAATGTTTATTCCATCACCCTTAGGAGTGGAACTCAGCTTAAAATCCAAATTACCCCTCTAATATAGTCATCCTCTCATGAGAAAACCACCATCCCAACCACTGTAAATGGTCCAAATATGGTAAAAACTAGTCCTGAGGGAAGTCTTGCCAAAGGAAAGAGTGCGTATGTTGATGTTTCACCTATCACAACCATTACTCTTCCATTTCCCCAAAGGGACACCCAACCAAGAAAACAAAAGGAAACTGAACATGATTTGGAAATATTGGAAAAATTCAAAAATATTTAGGTTAAAACCTCCTTGATTGATGTCGTGATGCAAATTCTATGATATGCTATGATTCTAAAGTAATTGTGTACACACAAAATGCAACATTGAGGTGATGATAAGGTGAGATTTGGGAGGAATGTATCAGCATTTTTAGAGCCATCACTTCCCACTAAATGCAATGATCATATAACATTCTCAGTTCTGTTCACTATACAAGAGTATTCCTTTTCCAATGATATGCTTGGTTTGGGTGACTCTATAAATATGTTGCCTCACTCCATTTACTCTACATTATAGGTTGGAGAACAAAATTCAATAATGATTTTTGTTCAAAATTGAAAATTGAATTATATCACACCCATTGGTGTGTTAGAGGATGTTCTTGTGAGGGTGAAAATTTTAATTTTTCCTTCATATTTTATGTGCATAAAATGTGAGATGATAGGATGAATTGAAATACCCCTATTATATTGGGGATACATTTCATGAAAACTAGAAAACCCATAATTAATGTCCACAAGGGTACACTATCTATGGAGTATGGTGGTGAATTTTACCACTTCAACATCATTGATTCCATGAATAACTCCTTAGAAGAACATTCATTTCTCTCTATTAATTCAATTGATGTACTCCCCTACAGTAAAAAAAACATCTTTTCTTTATCCTGATCCCCTTTCAAAGTATTCATCATTGATTGAAATTCTGGGAAATGAATCATGTATAGAATGTTTTAGTGGTCTATAAAAATGTCATGCATGTTTTTTAGTTGATGATTTCATGAAAAATGAGGATCAAAAGACCATAAATGATATAGTTATGCTTCTAAAATCCCATTTCTCATCTTAGGATGATACCATTGAGCAGTTAGATGAGATTAGTGACCTCTAAATTTCACACATATTGCCTTCAATCCGAAATCCACCTGAATTGGTTCCAAAACAACTACCTCAAGATTAACAAAATTCCTATCGTGAGAATGGAAACAAGCTACCTAACATCATTGCTAGTTCACTCCCTCTTGAAAATTAATTAAGACTGATTGAACTTTTGAGGGAGTATAATCAAGAATTCGGATGGACACTTACTAACATGCCTAGAATTAGACAATTAATTTCAATAACTCATATATTTTTTAAATGATAAGGCTAAACACGTGAGGTAGTCACAACATCGACTGAACCCAAACCTCCTAGATGTTGTTAAAAATGAGGTAACAAAATTATTGGCTGCTGGAATCATTTACCCTATCTTTGATATCCAATGGGTCTTTCAAGTCCAATTAGTTCTTAAAAAAACTTGTCTAATAGTAATAAAAAAGGAAGATAACCAATTGGTTCCAACTCGTGTGAAGAATAGTTGGAATGTCTAAATATAATATCACTGATTAAACCGAGACACTAAGAAGGACCATTTCCCATTACCATTCATAGACCAAATGTGAGATATTCTAGAAGGGAAGTCTCATTATTGTTTCCCATATGGGTATTCTGGATACTTTCAGATCTTTATTTCCCCCAAGGATCAGAAAAAGACAACCCCCACTTTCCCCTTGGGAACATTTTTATGTAGAAGAATTCCATTTGTTCTATGCAATGCTCCAAGTACTTTCCAGTGATCCATGATTGGTATTTTTTTAGATTACCTATATAATTTCATGTAGGTATTCATGGATGACTTCACTATTTATATATCCTCTTTTAATGAATTTTTGAGTAGTATTGGTCTAGTCCTACATCACTATATTGAAAAGAATATCATATTAAATTATGTGAAATGAAATTTCATTCTGTGATAAGGTATGGTATTGAGACATGTCATTTTTGGGGATGGTATACAAGGGTATAAATCAAAATTGGATGTCATTTCTTCCCTATCATTCCCCAAAAAATTATGAGATGTGTGGTTATTCCTAGGTCATGCGGGATTTTATTGTCATTACATTCATGACTTTAGAAAAATTTCACTCCCCCTCTCCTGATTTCTCCAAAAAGAAAAAGGAACTTTTTTTGATAAAGAATTTGGGGAATCTTTTAATTAGTTAAAATGAAGTCTCACGTCACCATAATTAATCCAGCTACCTCCATGGGATTTACAATTTGAGATCATGTGTGATGCCTCTAACTATGATGTTCGGGTAGTATTATCCCAAATATTTGATAAGATCCACATGTAATGGCATATACCTCACATAAATTGGACCCTTCCTAAGGAAGCTACACAACAATAGAAAAATAATTCTTTTCCATTGTGTTTTCCTTGGATAAATTCAGGTCATACCTTTTTGGGTCCAAAGTCATTATGTTCTTAGACCATGAATCCCTCTAGTATCACCTTATGAAACCAGAAGCCAAACCACATCTCATTCACTATATTCTCCTACTTAAAGAATTCAATTTAATAATTACAGAAAAAGAAGCAAAGAATGTGGTGGCTGACTATATCAGTATGATCCACCCATCTGCACACATTGATTCATCCCCCTATATTAACATAAATTAAATGTTTCCAGATGATAAATTTTCCTTGAGTGCAATATTTTATTCCTTTGTATGAAGAAATTTTAAATTATTTGGTAGCATCTGGAATTCCTATGTATTTCAACAAAAACCTATCTGACCTTGTAAAACATGAGTCTCATTGGTTTATTTGGGATGACCTCTACATTTATCACACATGTAGTGATCAATTTCTCAATTTTTGTGTTCTCATTAGTGATTTTCATTATGCCCTTAGCTTCTGTCACATTCTTGCTTGTGGGGCCACTTGGTTCCCCCATAGACTACTCACAAGGTCATTGATTATGGTCTCTTTTTTCCAACACTTTTTCAGGATTCCCATGATTTTTTTAAATCTTTTCATCACTATTAAATAATGGGGAATGTATCTAGAAGAAATTAAATTCTACGACAACCCTTTATATTCCATGAAATTTTTTATGTTTGGGGCATTGAATTTATGGGACCATTCCCAAATTAATTTGGGAACCTTTACATTCTTCTTGTAGTGGATTATGTTTCAAAATTGGTGGAGGCACAAGATAAAAGTACTTATGATTATTTGGAGATTGTAGAATTTTTTAGAACCAAAATATTCAATATATTTGGATTACCTAGGTTCATCATCATAGACTAGGGTTCTCATTTCTTCAAATTAACAATGAAATCTCTTTTGCATCGGTATGGGGTCGGGTATCAAGTGTCTACCTCTCATCACCCAAAAACCAATGGTCAAGATGTGGTGTCAAATAGGGAGGTTAAACAAACTCATGAAAAAACAGTTCAACCAAATTGAAAATATTGGATTATTTGACTCGATGATTCATTATGGTCCTACCGTAATGATTTCAATACTCCCATTATAATGTCAATCAATCGGAATGTGTTTGGAAAGAGTTGTCACCTCCCTATTCAGATTGAGAATTGGGCCTATTGGGCCATCAAACAATGAAATTCTAATCTTTATGGTGAATTTTCTCAATGGAAGTTACAGATTCAACTGTTGGAGTCAACGAGAAGAGATTCATATGAGAACTTCCAAATTTATAAGGAGTGAACCAGTGATTCCCCGACTATCTCTTCCTTCATCGTCAATTCCATACTAGGCCAAAGGTCCTTCTCTACAATGAAAGGCTAAATTTTCATCTAGGTAAGCTTCATTCCTACTATTTTAGACCATAAATTATTATTAATTTCTCTCCATTTGGTGTTTTTCAAGTTCAAAATGAAGAAACCAAGAAAACCATCATTATCAATGGGAAATGGTTGAAGTACTTCCATGAATCCATTCTGGAGTCCCCTTTGGAGGAACACAAAGTTCAGGAAGAAACCTACCAATGAAACCCACTAGGGTTTATCCTTCCTTCCCACATCCTATTATAGTGAGGACACTATACACTCTAGGTGTGGTGGGATGGGTAAATTTCTAGGTTAGTTAGGAATTTTCATCATCTTCCCTTTTTTCTACTTTTTGGTTTGCTGGATTGTATTTTCACTTGCTTCCCCCATTTCCTCTCACTTTTTTCGGGAATTTTAATTTTTTATGCCCACTTTATCACGGAAAATAATTCTCTCTTAATCTTGGAAGTTATTGAAAATTTGAGAGTAACTTATCTGTTTCATGTTGTTTTAACATTCAAAAAAAATCTGATGAAATTTTTACTTCAACAAGAATTCAATAATGTGGTGTGACTTTCTATTGAAATATAGTTCTTTTTATATGATATAAATGGTTGTATCATTTTTAAAACATTGATAAGAATGGTACCCTTTGTGTGGGTAGTTTGAGGGAAAATTGTGTCACTTAATTTCTCGATACACCTTTTCACCCAACCATAAACTGTAAAAAATTTACTTAATTGAAGGTAAATATAAGTTAGGTTAATTTTTCATTACATGCCAAAATGATTTTTCCATAAGTTTGTTCCTTATACGATCTATTTCATTACTATACCATATTGACCAATTCATGTATGCCTATTATCAAACTGTTTTATACCCTCAAAAAATGGGTTGTGTCTTGGCCAGGTCTAAAACCACCCTTTCATGACTTTTGATCTTGTTATAACTATTACAATTAGGGTCATTAGGAGATTAAACAAGGGTTGAGAGAAGAGTGTGAGATTTGTTCCAAGTGAAACTTATGAAAAAATAGTAAATGAGTGGAATGATGAAATATACAATATATGGGGATATCTAGCTCAGGAACTTATGGTTTGACTTCTTAGGATGCTTATGTGAGTGGGTCTCAAAATTTGATTGCAAAGGATGTAGGTCATGTTCGGTGGAAAGGATCATGTAAGTAGAAATTTTTTAAAATAACTTATATTTACTCGATAAAAAGTGGAAATAATAACATGAAATTGTAGTCACACACACATGTGGGTAATTAGTGACATGATTAAATTTTGAATTATTTTTTCGATTGGTATCACGAATCTCTTGTAATTTCATTCTGATACAATTTTTGAGATGTCTTTTTCCATGATCAATGAGAATAACTCCTTGACGTGATTTTTGATTTGATCACATTTCTATTAAGATTTAAATTTTCATTGAATATTAAACCTTTATGAAGTTAGAGATATCTACATGTATAATTTTTTAAAATATGTCTTTTCCAAGGATTGCAACTATTTAGGTGTGGGGGTGTGATCGCACCACGATTCACTATTTCATTTTCACACTTACACCACTGTGCTAAACTAGTTTTGTAATAAAAATTATTAAAACAATAACAAATTTCATTTCATGTTTGATCAATTATTTTGTTTTTATAACTATGAAAAAGGGAAATGTAACTTGTTTTTATACAATTTCATTGTATGTGGAGGTAATTTGGAGGGTCCATGATTATGTCCAAGAAAAATGGGACAAACTGCATAGGATCCAAGCACACAAGTGGACTAAACTGCACATTGCTAATAAAAAAAGATTTTATAATGAACTAAAATGTTGTGATATGGTCCAAAATTTACAGGGATACATTTTATCTGAAGGAAACTAATCCTAATTCGACCATTATGAGGCCCAACTGACCTCATCTCTCTAGCACACCAAATCTGCACAATGTCAAAAGTGGCGTGTCATGATCTTTCCATAACTTGAGATGTATGAGTCCAAATGAATCTGAAATTTTGGTGGAGATATTCCAGAGTTGGGGGGAAAGAATTTTAGTTTTAGGAGAAGCACGATAAGGTATTCTATCCACCAAAAATAATGGTAAAAGTGGTTTCAAGAAATCTATGTGCCTAAAACCACCTTCTACTTTGGCTATAAAATGGAACCTTGGGATCCTCATTTTGATGTTCGAAATAGAGGCTAGTCTATTAAATTTTTGATTCATATATGAGTATCCTTTTCATTATAGAAGTTTTGGAGGCCCCTAACCTCATAGGGGGGTCAAGAATGAATAAAGAGTTACACTCGAGCTTCCTCCTCCTCTCAATGGCAGGCTA
This sequence comes from Viscum album, assembly GCA_963277665.1. Taxonomy (NCBI): domain Eukaryota; kingdom Viridiplantae; phylum Streptophyta; class Magnoliopsida; order Santalales; family Viscaceae; genus Viscum; species Viscum album. The sequence continues at coordinate 2,099,079,038 of OY728130.1, read as the reverse complement.
AATTGTGGGTGATCATTGTGAGAGAGCTACACACATGAAGAGGGAGTTCCATAACATAATTATATATTGATTTTTTGTAAATTATGGTTTATAATTTTTCTTTTATATGTCTCTTAATTTTTTAAGGTATTTAATTGAAACACCTTTTATTTCATAACCAATCATTGATTAATTTTAAGTGTGCGACTTGTGTTGTTTTAATTGGACAACATAAGACTCCAATTCATTCCCAAAAATTTGAGATTAAAGTATTCCTTAGCAAACCTTATTTCATGATCATGGGATGGAACTTGAATACATGATTTTTATGTCAATGTTTAGTCCTAGATGCATTCTTTTAGGGGTTGTGGGTACCTAAGATCTTGGTTAACCCTCAATCAAAGGATTACACCAAAACCTAATAATAAATTAAGAAAAAGGAACTTTTCAACTGGTGTAGTAAATTAGCAATGATCACACACTTATCATAAATATTTTAGAATCCACTTCTTGGTCAACTATTAAGGTATTTAAATTAATTCATTCTATATTATAAATTGTTTTCAAAACCACCACCTATTTTAGTATTCTTTATTAAAAATACCCACTCTAAACCTATCAACACTCCTTGATAGATAACCTAGGGTCAACCTTATACTATAAATACCCTTTCAAACAATAATCAATTTTAATTTTCATAATAATGTGGTCGGTGATTTAGGTGATGTTTGTCCTATCGAGCGACATTTGGTATTCAGCAAAATGCCCTATATACAGGGTGGAGAGTAATTCATTCCACCAACCAACCCTTCTATAGAGTATACTCACCATTGTTTTTGTCATAAGACTATGTTTTGAACCATGAAAGAGAGTACCATTAGTGAGTATTTTTATTGATTCTGTCCTAAGAGAACTCTTTATCCAGACTATTTCTTTCCAAGGTGCTTGTCCATCCCGGTTTCAAACTATAATTCAGTAAACTTTTGGACTTCATCCATGAGAGCTATGGTTTTCTTAAGAACTTCGGGGGATTTGGTAGATCGATCAATTAGCCTTTTGTGACTCACATGAACATGTTCAGGTCACATGATCACATGTATTCAGGGGATGTCATGTGGTTCATGTGATGTTCTATGAAGGATATACAATCTATGAGTCCTCCGGAGGTCAGGTGATCTATAGATTCATTACATATTTTGAAAATCCCTTCCTGAGTCACATGATGATCCAAATACTGCTGGAACTTTCATGTCTCTATTTTTTAACATGATTTTATGTTCTCTTTATCTGACATGTTCCACTTATTTATTTTTATATGGCTCCTAGCACTCATCATCCCACAGACAAGGCTTCGAAGAGGGAGGAAAATGCAGTAATTGCCAGCTGTGATACAATAGTGATGAGCATTGATGCCTATTTTTGTCATTTAGTTGGGTCATATCATCAGAGTCTATTGATTTTTATGGGATAAAAATTCTCAAACTATCCCATTTCTTACTTCTTTCCCCTTGACATTTTTTATCTCCCTGATAACATTTCCATCGCTCTATCGAAGTCATCGTTCATAACCTCTTCATAGATTCGGAGGTCCAAGAACACTTTCTGAGTGAAAATTTATATAGGGGGGGAACTTTAGCTCTTAATGGGATAGTGAGGATGGTCATCTATTGACATTTATTACAAAAAAAATTGGGGCTGATTTTATATCTAAAAAGGATGTCCATATGTATCGCTCAATAACGCGGATATTCGCCTCTGATAAATAATATTGATGGTCCTCTAGCTGAGAATTCTGATTGGGGGGAAGCTATAAATTGGACTGGGGATGGAACTTTTGGGTTTAATATATTATTTCTGAATTTCCCAGTGAGCTGAAAAAAAATTAGAATATATGAAGATGTCTGGACATCATAGAAATTGACCTTTTATAACAAGAATTTGACAGTGGAGCTGCTTAGTCATTGGTTCCTAGATATGAGCACTTTCAATATTATGCATGGGGAGGTTGGCATCATTCTTTTGGACATGGAATAAATTTTTAGTGTACTTATACTCAGTAGTATGTATGATTAATTCTTTCCTCCTTAATTCTCTTTGGATGATATGACCAAAACTCCTCCTTTAACCCAAGAGCTGATTAAGCTGGATGAGAAGACTAATCTAAAGGGGTTGCTTCTTAGGGTGTAAATAAATTTTAAAACATGTAATATTACTTCATTATGAACACTACATGCAAGGACGGGTTCAGAAAGAAGAATTCTTGGCTTATAAAGGATTCCTTTAGTGCACTGGGTGCTTATTGTCCCACAGTTGAAGGCAGAAAGTTTAGAGATTTGGGATCATAGGTTGTCCCTGGTGTTTATCAGTTGGTCCATATGACTAGTTTCCTTTCCATGTATCTTAGTGGGTACTTAAATACAATGAAATATAAAGGGTGATTTAGAGTCTCAAATTTTATGATGACAACTATATTGGTCAGGGAGGAGTACGCTGGACTAGTGATCCCTATGTTATCAAAGTTTTACCACCTCGTGTACTATGTTTATATGGGAGAATCCCATTAAAGTATCTTATGAACCTTCCATGTACTGTGGGGTTGTATGGGGCCTCATCTCAGTGGTTATGAGAACCTAAACATTCAAGAAATACCCAATATTGTCTTTGTACCATACCTACAATGCATTAACAGGGAAAGACCCAACAAATTAAATGATCGAGAAATCATGGATTTTATAAAACTTCATGAACATTTTTCCTTTAGGAATTATGGTCTTATTCTAATAGGAGGTTTTGTTTATATTCGTAAGGAAATCTTTGATGAACATGTTTATATGGTGTCCCTTCATGAGGGGGTTATTTCTACTTGAATCGATGGTGACCTCATTTGTGAGTGGTACACAGCATGCCGGTTTAGAAACCATTTTTTTCATCCAATCATGATGTCCTTTCTCTATACACATCAAATCTGAGGAAAATCCGATGGTAACTCCCCAATTTTGGCTGGTGCTTACCAGAGAAGAAACTTAAACAAAAATATTCTTTCCTCTTCATGATGTAGCAATAGGATTATCCCAAGGCTATATAAATGTTTGTATTCTCTTATATCATAATGGTAAATTATCCAATTTGGTAAGTGAGGCATGTCGACCCCTATTTTTTGAATATAATCCCACTCCTAGAAATCAATGGGTTTCTAAAAGGTTAGACGCTCTGATAGCACCTCACAAGGAAATCAAACGTTTACCATTTCCATCAGAGGCATCTATTGTCATTACTACATGGGATTTGTGTGACTTGATGTTTCATATCACATCTTAGAAATGGGAAATATAGAAGGTGATTCATTCGGAAGATGTCATAAATGGAATACTATAATTCTCAAAGGATCTTTTGGAGGGTTTTTCCTATATCTTTGTGCCTCATGACATTAGATTTGAAGAACATTCTAAGGAAGTGATGGATTTACTATGAGAAATTGATATAGTTTTGGAGGGTCCTTGAAGTCAGATATTTTATTCTTCATGAGTCCATGAAATGGTCATCCCTCCCATGCTTTAGATTACTATGGATTAACAGGGTTACCCTATTACTGAGCAAGTGGTGATTCTGGTTATATCGTGTCCCCTAAGATATCATAGTTCCTTTAAATCTATAGTTATATATTTTATATGTATGGATGCATGAGGAAGTTTTTGAAGATCATTAGGCCCTTACAACTCCTGAATATACTCCATGTGGTATGGTTATGGGAGAGGAATTTGGATATGACCAAGGATCTCATGATGAAGGGTCCCTAGATCAACAAGCTCAGATGTAGGTGGTGATTAATGCTTCTAGGTGATGAATCCAACCACAACCCCTTCTAGAGGCCCTTCATTAGAGAGGAAGAAGAAAAGGTAAAGGGCGAAATCTATATTATGAGATACTTCTATTACAGAAACTCTATGTAATAAGGGCATAAAATTCCACACTTTATCCTATGTCATCCTAGAATTGTATGCATGATTTTACAAAACATACAGGTCCCTTTCAGGCACGTTTAGAAGGGAACATTTTTATTTCTGAAGATACGGATGAGTGTTTGGTGGATCCAACATATCTTCCACAACAAGACCCAATCTACCAAGAAGTAGATATGACTGAGGGTCTTATTAAATTGTTTTTCTACCTACCAAAAATGTTTTATCTAGTGTACCATATGATCCTATTTGGATGGCTTAATTTTTTGAAGGTGTCATTACATGCAGCCATTCTTCCCCTATATTATCCAATGTGGAGGTGAGTTTTGAAGAAGGTAAATGCTTCTTCAAGTCTGGACCCTTTTACCTATTTCATACCTGAAAACATTATCTTCTATCTTTTCAATCATTAAAGGTGATAAATTAAGTAATTCTACATAAAAAATGGAAATAGGTACCATGAATTAATTCTTCACAACAATGAGTTTCATCTTCTACTGTGGATGGGGTTGAGGCAGTGGATACTCCCAGTGACATGACCGAAAAATGTATGTTTCTAATCTTAGTCACATCTGATGATATTTGGAATTATCACATAATTCATCCTATAAGTACCATTATCCTTCACCCCTTACTATAGCATCCTCACCCCAATGTTTAGAGGCCCTGGTGCCTGCTTGTTTGGGAGTTCCTCCGACTAGGTATACAAAAACAAAGGCAGGTTCTCTCCCCTCATCGTCAAATACAGTGGGAAAATCCCTATCTCTAAGTGATATTGTTTTGGAAAATGTTCCCATCCCTAAGGTAAATATGGACCAAGGCCTTGGGTATGCGTCACTTTATCAATAAATGCGATGAAAAATTTTGAGGGAGATCTGGATTTTAGTTTTAGAAAACCCATTAGACGATTTCAATGATCGATTGGGTCATCATAGATTCATGTTCCCCACCCTTGTCTATTAAGGTTTCGGCTATTCTTCCCATCATTCTTGGGTAATGGAGGTGATCTTTGTGCTAGAATAGAAATGGTCCCTTAAGTTGAGGTTAGTAGTTGCTGAGTATTTTTGTTCAACAAAGTAGGATTGGAGAAGAGCTGTAAATGAAGCTACTCAATGTGTGATTGAGGATGATACTCATCAAGATTCCATTAAAACTGGGAAGATTCAAAATGATCATATCTAGTATAAAATTTTTCACCTTCTATTGAAAATTGATCATATTTAAACATAACTATACTAGTTTCATTACACATTCCAGATATTGGGAAAGACCATGTTCGAGTAGCAAGGACTCCTAGAAATGGAATAGAATTCCAAACTAGATGTTGTTTCTAAAGAGGAGGATCTACGACATGTTACAGAGACAAATACTAAACCTATCGATCAACTACACCAATCTGTAGCCTTAGTATAGTGAAGACTTTCTAACCTTAAAGATTTATTTGAGAAGATACAATAATGATGAAAAAAATTTGAAATAGTGTTTTGGAATGCACATTTATAGGAGAGGATCCATCATTTTGATATCACTTATTCTATATAGTTTCAATGAATAGGCTTACATAACATTATTGGATATTATCTGGTTTAATTTTCCTCATGATGTGAACAACCCCTCATTGATCCGATATAATGTGACTCACCAACGATACACATACCTTGATTTATATTTAATGCCTCGAATTGAATTTTAAAATTATAACAGATTCCATTTTAGAGATGCTCATGAATGACCATCCACATGATATTCTATTTTGGTAGTATATTCCATCTATCCTGAGATCACATGATCTATTGAGGGGTTAATGACTAGAAGATTTATCCTAAATAGAGAGTGCTTCATTATTTCCCAAATATGATAGGATTTTTGAGTGCAGCTTGATTTTGCTAAGTCCATATATCAAAACATACAATCTCTTACAAACTGAATTGTTGTTGTTGTTCAGTTTAGGGTATTTTAGATTGGAAGTTTTATTTCTTTAGTTTACAATCATTTAGCTCAGACCATAAATTGATTTAGTTTTGGTTCTTTTAGCTCAGACCTTCTATTTCTTTAGTTTAGGAACTTTTAGCTTGGACCTTCATCTTCATTAGTTTATGGTATTTTATCTTGGACCTTCTATTCATTTATTTTAGGGTCTTTTATATTAAACCTTCTTTTGATTTAGTTTATTGTCTTTTAGCTCGAACCTTTTGTATGATCACGAGATATGGGGAAAAAAATCTAGGAATGACCTAAAACACTCTGAGCTGTTGGGTTCTGCAGTGATGTTGCTGAGGCTCATGAGGATCAGAATTCCCTTTTTATAGAGTGATGCATCTAGTTGACGGCTATAGGTGCATATGCATGAGCCATGGGCATGTATGCAGAGTTAAGAAAAAAGGACTCTATAGGATTGAAATATAAGATATATTTTTATCAATTAAAAGGGTGGGGGAATTATAGGTTTAAAACATTCATTTTTACCCTTAAGAAAATCTATATTTAATAAAGTTAAACAAGATAAATTCACAAGCCATCTTTAGTTCTTAGCAGAGAAAGTAACTTTCTTAGGATCCGATAAAATGAATCCAATAAAACATAATAATGTTTAATTTAGGAAAGATTATACATTAAAGCGTATATAATATTATCTATATCAGAGTATATAAGGATAAGAAAGTGTAAGAATGTTACACTTCCTATCAATAACAAAATATAGTGGAATTCAAACTTGTAACAAAACATGACAAGTATAAGAAATATTTTAACACAAATAGAAGGTTATCTAAAAACCATGGATAAAGGTCTCTTTATTTTTACTTTCAAGAAAGTCTATCTTACTCACAATAGGTTAAGTCGTAAATACAAAGATAGTTATCTATATTGTGATCAACACAATTCCTTAATTTAGTGGGTAATTTGAACCTCTTTCTTCCTATCCCCAGAAGCCCTTGGTTGATCAACAATAATTAGATTCACACTAGCTATGTTGAACAAGATTTTATCATCTTGAACAAGTTTTTCACTTCATTAACACAAGGTAGATTTGAGCAGAGCTCTCACAGATTATCACTTCATTCCAGATTTTAACTCTTCATGAACATTGTTTTTTCTATCATTGAAATGGCTGGGTATTTATTGGAAAAATCTCCAACAGTCAACTTCTACTCCAACGGTCATATTCTTCATTGAATTTCATAGGGTACTGTATATATAGCACTCAAGAAACGGTTAAGTTAAAATAAATGGGATGAAATTGTTTTCTATAACTAACTATGAGAATCATTACTATTCTTAAGAAACATTATCACATTTTGGATCTGATAGAATGAAATGTTACATTAAGGAAATATGATAAATGTAATAACATTATTTTATAAGATTATTAAGATAAGGAAAAATAGAGTCTAGAAATATTGAAAATCATATTTTAAAATAATAGAGAATTGGATTCTGATTTCTGAGGAAATTAGAGTTTGATATTGAAATAAATTGGAGTATGATTTCAGGAGAAATTGGTGTCTGATTTTAGGGGAAATCAGAGTCATTTTTCAAGAGAAATCAGAATCGGATTTTAGGATAAATCAGAGTCTGATTTTTGAAGAAATTATAGTCAAATTTCAAAAGAAATTAGAGTCTGATTTTAGGATAAATAGAATTCTAGTCTTAGGAGAAATCGAATTCTAATTTCAGGATAATTTGAAGTTTGATTTCATAAGAAATCAGAGACTTATTTTAGGAGAAATTGGAGTTTTATTTCAGAATAAATTGGAGTCTAATTTCATATGAAATTGGAGTATAATTTCAAGAGAAATCATATTCCCAATTCAGGGGAAATCAAATTCTAAGGAACGGTAAGGTTCTGATTTAGATAAGGATCCTATTTTTTGACCTAGTGAATTATTATTAGGTTTAGTTAATAATAAATTAGGTAAATTATTTAAGATCAAAATTAAATCCAAAAACTATTCTTAGAGAAATAAAATTTTCCATAATAAAATTTTTCTTAGAGAAAGAAAATTTTCCCTAATAAATTGTGTTTGTGATTTTAAAAACATAAAGGAATGAAAAATTCAAAAGGAAAATTTTTGAATCAACAATATCCACCATTTTTAAAAGAACCAAAAACTTTTAATGAAATAATATAAATAACTAAGGTTTTTATTTTTAATCTTAAAAGAAATTATTATCTCCCCCCTTTTTATGGATCATGGTGAATACGACTAACACCCCTTAGGTTATGAAATCCACAAGGATTTTATCCTAGTATTTACTAAAAAATAACACCTCATTTATTATGAATTTATTCATTATGTAATCCCCCCTTACTTGGTTTTTTTATTCCTTTAACTTTAAAATTCTCTTTGAACATTCTTTTCTCCCCTTTGTGATTTTCAAAAAGGAATGAAAGGAAAGATAAAAATTAATTGTATGTAAAATTTTAGAAAATATACAAAAAAAACGATGAAAAGATAAAAAATTTCATTAATATAACAAATTTTTTTACAAAAAAATATTGGATTTGAAAAGAACATTTTTCATCCTTCTTTTTATTCTCCTTTGGCATCAACATTTTCATAGTGGCCTTTAGCTTCTTCAATTCATTGTGGTCATATTGAAATTTCTTGAGCATCTATTTCTGATCCTAATTTTTTATTTCAAGGAAATTTATTATCTCTTACTGATAAATAACTATTTAACCTTGAAACTTAATGAAATATACCTAGACTATGAGTTTTGCAGCCATCTTTTCCCTAATTTCCCTTTCCCTTTTAGAGTAAGAGAAACAAGATTTAGTTTCCCATTCAGATCTTCATCTTCTTATTGACAACTAGCATTATCTTCCTTTAATTACTCTAAAAAACATGATGAGAAATTCTTGATCCTATCATCAGACTTATCAAAATCATCCAAGACTAAGTCAGTGAAACCATAAAAAATTGTAAGATCATCAGTGACTGACTTCAACTACTTTGGGATTTTATTTCAAGATCTTATATGAGCATCATAACTAATATGAAAAGTCTTGAACTCAGCTTTAATATTCATGAACTTTTCTATAATAATTCTTGTTGAATCAGACTTTTGATTGACTAATTCTTGAATCAGTTGACATCCTTAATCAATGGTTAGAAATAAAGGGATTGAGTTTACAATCTTTTCAAGGAATATACCACAAAATCATGTCCTAAGGAAGTGTAAGGCTCCAAAACGGATTCTTTTGTTAGTGAAGTTTCTTCTTTTTACTCATATTATTTCCTCTTAGATATACCAGTAACATCCATCTTCACTTTTTCAATAACATCCTTTTTAGGTGAATCAACAATAACTTTCTCCCCTTTCTCCTTCTTAGATATTTTCTTCTCATCTATCTAAGTTTCATGATCTCAATCAGAAACGTGGATTATTCTATCCTCATCATAAAAAACTTCTTTATCATCCCCTTTATCAGAAATAATATCATCTTTTTCATCAACATATTTATTATCATTATCATCAATATGTTTAACAAAATCATCATCACTACTTTCTTCATCTTAAGGGACTTTATTGGCCTCATATTATGCAACATCATCCTTCGGAATAGATTTTCCTTCTGAAATAATATTAGTGTAGGAATATTGGTAAGTTCTTATTGAAATATTGACAGAAGGATTCTCATTCTCTTGATATTCTTCCACCATTCTTATCACATCATCACTTTCCTCCTCCTCTTATTCTTCTTCTTCTTGATGAACTTCTTCTTCTTCATCAACTATTGGTTCCCGAATTGAAATATACTTATTTCTATTATCTGATACCAGAGTCTCAGTTGGTACTAGATCTTTCAAGAAATATTATGGTACCTAAACTTGTTCCAGTACCTTCTCGGTGTCTCTCTATAAATATTGGACAATCTCATATTCTGATATTTTCTTCTTCACCTTATTTTCTTTAGCTTTCTTATCAAGCTCTTTAGTTTCTTGGATTTTTAAGGCCTTAACTTCGGAAGGATCTAACCCAAAATTAGAATCAAGTTCTTTCTTCTTATTTTTTAACTCTCTCCCCATTTGGAAAAAATTTCATCATAAAATGTTTTTTCTTCTTCTTGAGATTGGGTGGAGAAGATACTAGTTCAGTGGCTAGTGCTTGTTTTTTTGGTTGAGGCTCTTTTTCTTTTCTCTTTTTAGGAGTTGTCTTGAAGATTTTTTGAACTTATACTTTCTTACTAGTAGCTTCTTCATCCTTATCAGAAAGTTAAAAGATTCCCCAAACTTGAAACTTAATCCAATATTCATTCTTCATAATGTATCATCACATAACAACATGATCTTGAAGGTTTTGGTCTTTGACTTGTATGGGATTTTAAATAAGTTATAGAATAAGAGAATGACCTTAGACAAGATCACATGTTATATCAATATTTTAGACTTTACAGTTCCATTAATGATCTTTCTGAGAGTTTAAATAATGTATTTAATGAGATTTAACATCCTTATATTCACCATGAAGTACATAATAAAGATATAATATATCATTAAAGAGTCCTTATATCCTTTCCTCAAAATCAAAAAGCCTTACATACAAAGAGCTACAAATATGTGGTTGGTTAAAAGATGTGCTATCTTTGGAATCTTCACTTCTTTAAGACCAAGGTACTCAATAGATGCAACTTTATCAAAATAACGTTCCTTATCAGGCAATTTGTGTGAGAAAAATATTACTTATCTTTTTAAGGGTATATCAATGATACTTACAGCCTTCTTGTAAGATAGAGAGTAAGTCCTTTAATAAATCTAGAAGGAAAATATTTGTTTTCTTCCTTGTTCATAAAACTGAACTATATCATAAAATTCTACAACCAAATCAGTATAGAATAGATCCTGATTATTTTCATTGGCTACATAGAGTCTTTCCCATCCATTATTCATTATGATTTTTGAAATCAGAGAGTCATACTTGGAAAAAATGTTATATCCCACAAACATTTCCATGAAGATTAAAAAATCTTTGAGTTCCTTGTTGGATGCCATTAGAGTCTTTGAGGAGACCACAAGATTCATTCCGAGATTAAGGAAAAAGGGGAAAATTGAATGGAAAATTTGAAGGGTGGAAAATATTTGGCGTAAAAACACCGAGAAAAATGATGTGGGATGCAAATAGGGGGTCCCTTTAAATTGTCTTCACAGAGATAGTTCATATTCCTAGTTCTATACAACGGTTGAGATTTACTATATCTGATCTGATGGTTGATATCATTGTTAGAGAAAGATTTATATATTCTGAGCTTTTGAGGTTTTAAGGAAAAATCAGATTTAAGGAAATTGAATCCGATAATGTTTTTTTAAAACAATATTTAAATACCTACAAACAAAAATGAATTTATAATTATATATGTAAGGAAATTTACCTTTCATATTATTCAGAAAAAAAATTTAGTACTGATAATATTCCTATTAGAAAACTTAGATTCCAAAAAGTTATATTAGGTAAAGAAAATTAATTATGTTTTGGAAAAAAAATTGGAAAAGGAAATATAAACGGATGTACTCTACTTACAAAAAATAAGTATCTTAAATTTAGGAGCTAGGTTTTAATAAAAATATAATACGGATGATTACCTTATATTAATCATTCCAAAATTTTGTTTAATGTATTCGAATCTATTAGAGGGTAAGGATTTTGTAAATATATCAGCCAGTTGATCTTGTGTTCTGATAAATTGATGTACGATATCTCTTTTAAGTGTGTGATCCCTAACAATGTGATGTATGATGTAAATGAGATTTTCATGAGATTTATGTGAAGGGTTTTTTCTTAGTGTAATGGTATAAGTATTATCTCACATTATTTTTGTTTTGGTAAAACTATAGTCAGTGAATGTGTGTTGCATCCACAACACTTGATCACAACAACTTCCAACTACAATATATTCTGCTTCAGCAGTGGAAGGTGCTACTGAGTGTTGTTTCTTTCATGAAAAAGAAATCAATGAATCTCCTATGAAATTAAAAGTTCCAGATGTAATTTTTTTATCCATTATACATCCACCAAAGACAACATTCAAAAATCTTTTTAAAACAAAATCATTTCTAGAAGAATAGAAAAGTCCTAAGTCCATGGTTCCCTTTAAATAGATAAAAATTATTTTCACTTCTTTTAAATGGGTTTCTATTAAATTAGATTGATATCTAGAACATAGGCATACTGAAAACATTATGTCTGGATGATGAGATGTTATGTATAATATAATTCTTATCATACCTCTAAAAGATGTTTGATCTTCTGGTTTCCCATCTTTATCAAGATCAAGAGTCATTGGGGTACCGATTGGAGTTCTTATACTCTTAGTGTTTTCATATCCATACTTATTAATAAGTTATTTAATATACTTAAGTTGGTATATAGAAGCTCCTTCTGGTTTTTGGAAATTTTGAAACCAGGAAAAATGATAACTCACCCATCGTACACATTTAAAACTTAGATTTCATAAGACTCACAAATGAATTAGTTAAGGACTGCTGAGTTGATATGAATATAATGTCATAAACATAAATTTGAATAATCAAAACATTTTTCTTATATGTCTTTATAAAAATGGTTGGATCAGTAGTTCCCTTAACATAATTGTTTTGTAAAAAAATCCTATTAGGTTGTCATACCAGGATCTAGGGGATTGTTTTAGTCCATATAAAGCATTGTTAAGTTTGTAAACATGTTAAGGATGTTTTGTTTCTTCAAAAATAGAAGGTTTTTCAACTTAAAATTATACTTGAACATATCAGTTAAGTAAATCAAACTTCACATCCATTTGAAAAAGTTTGAAATTGAAAAATGCTACAAAGGAAAGTAAAATACGAATAGATTCAAGTCTAGCTACTGGAGAACATATTTATTTATATTACATTCCTTATTATTAATTATATATTTTAGAAACTCATCTTTCTTTATTTCTTAAAATGATTCCATTTTCATCACATATGTTTTTGAAGACCCACTTCACTCCAATTACAAAGGTTTCTTTAGGTCTTTCAACCAAGCTCCAAAATTTGTTCCTTTAAAATTCATTTACTACATCTTTAATTACTTTAATACAATCATCATAACCTAAAGCTTCATCAAAAAATTTAGGTTCTAATTTTAAAATAAATTCAAGATTATCTACTCTATTCCTTAGAGAACTTCTAGTTCTTATAGGTTTATTTACATCACTGATGATACTATCACTAGGATGACTCTTAAGAAACAACTGATTTGGATTTTGTAAAACCTTTTCATCAACATAAGGTAAAAAATCTTCTAGGGTAAATACTTCAGGAACATTTTCTTGAGTAATTTTATGATTATAAGATTCTTACATAAAATTTTGATAATAAGTTTTTGAAAACAAATTTGAAGATTTAGGTTGGGGTTGTTTAAAAACAAAAGGTTCGGTTTCATCATATTTAACATGTATTGTTTCTTCAACAGTACAATAATTTTGGTTAAAAACTCTATAAGCCTTAGAAGTTGTGGAATATCCTAAGAAAATTCCTTTATTATATTTGGGTGAGAATTTGTGCAAGTTATCTTTAGTATTCAAGATGAATACATTGCATCCAAATACATTAATGTAATAAACTTTTGATTTTCTACTAGGCCAAAACTCGTAAGGTGATTTATTATGAAAATGTTTGATTAAAAAATGATTTATAGTATAATAAGTAGTACTTACAGCTTAATCCCAAAAGTTATTAGTAATAAATTGTTCACTAAACATGGTTCTTGTTAACTCTTGAAGAATATGATTTCTTTTATCAACAACACCATTTTGTTGAGGAGTTCTTGGTGCTGAGAATTTATGAGTAATTCCATTTTCACTACAAAAGGTTTCAAAATATGAATTTTGAAATTCTCCCCCATGATCAATGCAAATAGTTATCAATGGATGGTTTTTCTCATTTTTAACATTGGTTGAAAAATATTTAAAATAAGAAAATTCTTCATATTTCTTTACTAGAAAATAGACTCATGTAAATATAGTGTAATAATCAACTAAAACAAATACATAGTATTTTCCTCTAAAACTTCCAGTTTTTGATTGACCCAAAAGATTTATATGCACTAGCTATAATGCATCAGATGATGAGACTTAAATAATTTATTTAAATCTTGACTTATGTTTCTTGACATATTGAAAATCATCACAAACTTTTGAAGAATCAAATCTATGCTCTAGTAGATCCTTAACAAGTCTTTTCTCTGAGAGTTTATATAAGTTCTTAATGTTACAATGTCCTATTATTCTTTCCCATAACCAATATTAATCTTCTATTTCACTAAGGCAAGGTATGTATTGGCTCCTAAGGTCTTCTATGTTATGTGTGCAAACATTTTCATGCCTGTGGGAAGAAAGAATATACTCTTCCTGAGAATTTGTTACTAGGCATTTGTCATTCCTAAAATTCACAAGGTAACATTCATCACATAATTTTCTTATGCTTATAAGGCTTTGTTTAATACTTTTAATGAATAAAACATTTGAAATTAACACTTTTCCAAGAAGAAAAATATTACTTATACCAACAATTTATCCTTAAGAATTCTCTCCAAAATTTAATTTTTCACCTTTCATCTTAAAAACTCGTTCAAATAATTTTTTGTTACCATTCATTTCTAGGGAACATCCACTATCAATGTACCATGTATTGTTGTTGGAACTTCATTTTTTTTCTTGAAAATAAAATTGTTAATATTTTAGAATCCAAAATTTCTTGGATCTAGAAATGTTAAAATTAAAATCTTAGGTATCCATATTTTCTTAGAAAAATTGGCTTTATAAAAACCTAAGGATTGGGTTTTACTCAAAGAACAATTTTTCTCCCAATGTCCACCATATTTACACTTAGTGAAAAAAATATCACTTTGGGGAGAAAAATTGTTGTGACTAAAAACTGGTTTTGAATGAAAAAAACCGAATCTAGAACTATTCTATAGGGGAAGAAGTTTTGAATACATTTTATCAAAACCTTCCTTTACATGAGTAAATTTTGAAAAAAAAGTTTCTTAAATTAAAATATTTCATATTTTTTTCTAATAACTAAATTCTTATCCTCATAGTCATTATTCTTTGATTTTGAATTTATCTCTAAAAAATTTCTCTTGGAAATAATTTTTTCAAGAACCATAGAATGTTTACCCTTATTAGAATTTACTTCGTTAAGGTTTATGAAAACATTTTGAAAATAAAGGGTTTTCTGATCAAGATCTTACAAAAGATTTGATACTTATTTTTTTAAAATAGATATTCTATAATTTTCCTTATCACGTTTCTTATTGACCTTAATATTTTCATTCTCAAGTAACATGGAAAACCTAGATAATTATTCAAAATAAGGTAAAGTATTATATTCTGATGAGGAAGTTTCTTTGTCTGAAGTTTCATAATATTCTTCATTCGGATAATTAGCACATAAAGAAATATTGGTTAAAGATTCATCAGTATTTACCTCATCCATGAGAAATTTATTTTATGTGGGAATTTTGGCTATACGACCAATATTATTATGTCCATAACATTCAATATCATAAGATTAATCAGAATAATCACCACCACTATCACTCCAAGTGCCATTATCTGTCAGTACATTCTTAGACGTTGACTTTTAGTTCTTCTTCTAGTTTCATTATGAATTTCTATTGTTTATTTATTTAATTTTTTCCATAGGATAGTATGGTTTGATATGACCTACCCTCTTACATTCATAAAAATTCACTTCTTAATCTTTCCCATATTTTCTATATTTCTTTTTGTGTCTATATTAGAAATCATTCTTTCTCGAAATCTTGTTCATTCATCGAGCAAGATTGGAAAGTTCATTCTCAGAATGATAACTATCACTTGATTTAAATATAAAAGTAGCTTTATTATATTTAGATCTAGTAATTATTTCAAGAGTCATGTCTTTCATATGATTTGATGGAGTAGTAAAAGCAACACATTAATTACCATTATTTTTCTTATTGATCTTTGCAACTCTCTTCATTCTAGTTTAATGTTGTAGAAGAGTCTCAAATAACTCATAAAGAGTGATGCTTGAAACTATCATATTCTCATAAATAGCTATTATTTTGGATTCCCATCCATTTAGAATAATATCTATTATGTAATCCAGAAGAATATCATCATCAAGTCCTTTCTCACCCATAGACTAAAGGCTATTGACAATAGTCAAAAACCTTTGTTTAAATTTTCATACAGGTTGTCCACAAGGAAACATAAAACCATGGTATTAAGCTCTAACCATAGCTCTTCTTGTTTCAATAACCTTGGATGTGCCAAAATGTGTAACTTATATTTTCTTCCAGATGCTATTAACAGCTTCACAAGATAAAATCTAGCTATATATGTTCCTGATCATAGAACATAATAAAGTATTGTGTACCTTAACATTAAGCTGGTACTCTTGTTTTTATTTATTGGTGGATTTTTTGATTTCCTTTTCTGGAATTTTGTAGTCTCCAGTTAACATAAAAAAGTTATCCACACTAATATTGATAATAAAAGTCTTTATCCTATCTCTCTATAATTCATAGTCATTTCCATTAAAAATTAGTTGTCTGGTAAAATTTAAGTTGTATATTGATTCAATATTCATTCCTTCCATTCTATAAGAAAATACAAATGATATTTTCTACAAAATAGGTTAGTAAAAAAAGTTTATAAAAAATAGTTTATAAGTAGAATATTAAAGAAAATTTTGAACAGGTAATGTTAACTTAGAAAATATGATCACAAAAACATATATATAATTATATGTATTTTAGAGACCTCATATGATACCAATTATAGGATCGAAATATAATATGTAGATTTCTCAATTACAATAGGTGGGAGTGAATTATAGGTTTAAAAACATTGTTTTTTATCTTTAATAAAATCTATATTTAACAAAGAAAAACAAGATTAATTCACAAGACCTCTTTAATTATTAACTAAGAAACAAACATGCTTAGGATCCAATAAAATGAATACAATAAATAAACTTAAGACAAGTTTACTTAAGGATATATTCTACATTAAATCATATAGAATCTTATATATATATCAGAGTAAACAAGGATAAGAAAGTGTAAGAATGTTACACTTCCAAAAATTATGAAAATGTAATGAAATTAAAACTTGTAACAAAATAGGAAAAGTATATGAAATGTTTTATCCCAAAGATAAAGGTATACAATAACCTTGGATAAATTTCCCTTGATTTATACTTTCAAAAAATTATTTCTTACTCACACCAGGGTAAGCCCTCGATGCGATGATTGATAACAGTCTTTCTATTCTAGAATGAACTCAATTGAGTAGGTAATTTTCATATTTTTCTTCCTATCCCCAAAATCCCTCGATTGATCAACAACAATTAGATTCACACTAGGCAGGTTGAACAAGATGTTCTCTGCTTGAACAAGTTGTTCACAACATTAGCATTGAGTAGAGCTCTCACAGAGTATCACTTCATTCCAAAGTTCAACTCTTCATGAATGTTGTTTTTTAGATCGTTGAAATGGATTAGTATTTATAGGAAAAATATTCAATTGTTGACTTCTCCTCTAGCAGTCATATTTCTCCTTGAATTTTAGATGGACCTATACATGTGGCACTCGAGAATTTGGTTTGTTAAAATTGAATGGACAATATCATTTAATATAACTAACTATAGGAAACATTAATGTGCTTAAGAAAACTTATCACATTTAGGATCTGATAAAATGAAATGTTAAATTATTGAAATATGATAACTATAAGAAAATAATTTAATTTAATTTTTAAGATAATGAAAATTGGATTCTAAGAATATTGATAATCGGATTCTGAAATAATAGATTATTGGATTCTAATTTCTGAGGAAATCGGAGTCTAATTTTAAGAGAAATCAGAGTCTAATTTCAGTAGAAATCATATTATTATTTTAGGATAAATCAGAGTCTGATTTCCGGAGAAATCAGAGTCTCATTTTCAAAGAAATTAGTGTCTTATTTCAGTAGAAATAAGAGTCAAATTTTAAGAGAAATCATAGTATGGATTCAGAAGAAATTGGAGTCTGATTTAAGAATAAATTGGAGTCTGATTTCATGAGAAATGAGAGTCTGATTTCAGAAGAAATCGAAGTCTGGTGTCTAAAGAAATTGGAATCTGATTTCTGATGAAATTGGATTCACAATTCTGGGGAAATCCAATTCTATGGAACTATAAGGTTCTAAGATAGATAAGGATCTGGTTTTTTGACTTTGGGAAAGATGAATAGGTTTAGTTAGAAAAAAATTAGGTAAGGTATTGAAGATCATAAGTATATCCAAAAACTATTCTTAGAGAAAGAAAAGTTTGCTTAAGAAAATATTTCTTAGATAAATATAATTTTCCTTACGAAAATGTGTTTGTGATTTTCACAACATGAAGGAATAGAAACGTCATAAAGAAACTTATTTAATAAAAAATATCTTCAAGTCGGGTATTCTTTACAAGGGTGATGGATGATTTATGGGGGTAATATTGCTAAGAATGAAATAATAGTGATACCAGGCCTACTTGGGTAGTTTGAGTATGGATGATGTAAGTCATAACTTGATTGTTTTGAATTTGTGGATATGGGATGGTGAAAAAATGTTGGGTATTTCCCATGATATTATGAAATTCAAAGTTCCTCTAGGGTGTTGTTAATGCTGACAAGGGGTGAAGGCCCTTTCTAAAAAGGATTCGATGCCTTTAGATGTAAGGTTAAGGCCCTAATGTGTCGGTAGCATGTCATGTGAATGATGATCTTTAATTATTTCATAGGGATATGAAAGGTTTTTGAAGACTCAAAAATCTAGATGATGAATTTGGTTATTGAAAGGAGGATTTCTAGGAAGGGTTCTATCACTCTAGGGAAATTTATCTCCTAATATGAATCTTGATCCCTATGCTATGTGGCTTTGAATCACAAGGTGTGGGCTACCAAAGGTTAGAGAATGGAGGGTCGCATTCCATCCTTGAGAAAGGGTACAAAGCATGGTGACATAAAATTGATGATATAAAATCCTCTTGGATAGTTTGGAGTGGGGATTATAAATCAAGATCGGGAGTGCTTGAGTTAGGATAATGATTTGGGAATGTCATACAGGGAGTGATTTAGACACCCTGAGGTGTTGAGTGCTACTGTGATGATGTTAGGGCTCATGAGGATTAGAATTACCTTTTTTTAGAGTCACTCATTTTGTTGACGGCCATAGGTGCATATGTAGGAGCCATTGGCAAGTATGAATACTCAATAATATGGTCCTTGAAGTTATATATCCTTTCTATGGACCATGGAAGAATATGGTTATTCGAGACACACCAACTCATGAAGTGTGACTGGTGGAAGGTGTAAAATACAAGGAGGGTTTGAGTACCCTAAAATTTTTTCCACTAGATAATGAACATATTCTCATTAGGGGGAGATATGGAAGACATTTATCTAACATTTTCCTAAACCGGTGGGTTTAGCGAGCATAGTCTGTCTTTTATTAGAGATACAAAATAGAACCTATGAGCTTTGTGCCTTATATGTTTGGACCCAAATTTTTACCTAAAATTTAAGAATGGGGACTTTATCAAGAGGAGACTCTATTTTTATTGGGTCTCCCTTTATGGGCTTTTGTCCTGATGAGTTTTGTGTCATTTTTATTAGCTATTTAAGGTCTTGAAATTTGGACCATTATATGCTAGAGTTTGAGGTCATACTGCTTTGACCAAAGCATAGAAAGTGTAGGTTCATGACTCGCAAGGAACTAATACAGATGATGATACACAAGATCCTAATTATGATATCTAAGGTCAAGAGTGCTCCAACATCCTTCAGAGCGAGTGGTATAAATGTTTTAAATCACAACTCGAGTTCCCCAGATCACAAAAAAAATGAAATGGGAAAGTCCTATCGGGAGTAGTTCAAACACATTGAGGTGTTGAGTGCTACCATAGAAGTGTAAGGGATTATGAGAATTAGAATTTATTTTTTCATAGTGACACATTTGGTTGATGTTCATATAAGCATATGCAGGATCCATGAGCATCTATCCATGTTCAGAAAAAGGGCCCTTGAACTCAAATATTATTTCCAAGGACTATGGAAGTTTATGGAGACCTGATATTTTCAAGGAATGATGTTTGGTATAAGGATTTGAGGAACTATTGAAGGATAGTAAGATCACCACATAATTTGGTTGACCAAGGTAAGTATCTTGTGGTCCTTTCATAAAGAATGAAAAATGGGAGATGATCTGCACAGTTTGTTTTCATGTAGTGGGGACGTTCTTCTGTGCAGTTTAATGGCATGCGGTAAGGACATTTTCTATGCAGTTTATCATCATGCGGTAAGGATGTAATTATGTACAGTTTAATATCATGTGGAAATAATGTACTTCCTTGTAGTTTAACTTCATGTGATAATGATGTACTTCCATGCAATTTAACTTCATGCGGTATAGACTTATTTCCATGAAGTTTACCATCATGCAGTAAGGACAAACTTCTGTTCAGTTTAATGTCATGTGGTAAAAACATGATTCATGTATAGTTAAATGTCATGAGATAAGGATGAATATCTACGTAGTTTAATTTCATGGGGTAAGGATGTGGTAACCCATGTGAATATGTTGAAATGTTGTGGTTGGGCCGAAATATAGAGGCCAGGGAATCATTATTTATCATATAAGGATTATAATCCATACACAAGTAGTTCTTGAATGAGAAATAATCTATGCAGGTTTGAACTATACATAGAGGTGTGAATTATTTACACTGACTGTTGTGATTGGCCCCATTATTGGATATCCATGCGTTACTAGGTATCTTATGAGTATGAGAATAAATCCACATGTGGTTCCTGATGTTCCATTCATTTTAACATCATACACTGAGGATGAAGGTGGACCGATGTGGATTGGTGGGAACATTGTGGATGGACCCAAGAGTGGAAGTCTAGGTATCACAACATATCTCATGGGGTTGAGAATCAAAACACATGTAGTTCTTTGAGAACCATACAGTTTAATGTCATCTGGAAAAAAAATTGAACATGCAATTTAACATTATGCAGTGAGGAATCATGGTATGAATCTTATGGTCTTGAATTTCGGACTTTAATTGACCGGATGTGTACATTTATGTCTTTCTTGTGAGGGTAAGTACCTATCTCAATTTCTAAGATCACGTGAGCTATAATCGGTGTGATAAATAAGTAAAGACACAATTATCCCAATAATATAGAGGTATAAGTGGTACAACTAGAGTATTTTGTATCATGTAGTGGATGGACTAAGATATAGGATCGATGTGTCCCCATGTATCACATTGGAAATGAAAATCAAGCCATACGTATCTCTAGAAGGATCATGCAATATAAAGTCATGAGAAAGGATGTATGTGACTCAACATGGATGGACATAGACATCATGAATCTTGGAAATTTTATGTTAGGCGGTAAGGACATTAGGTCACCTGTTGTGAAGGGGGAACTCTAGATCCATGCGTTTTTACATCATGCAGTAAGGACATTAGATCTCCTGATGTGAAAAACATGATCCTATGGCTAGGACCAAGAATAAAAGTTCAGAAGTTATCATATATCCTATCATTATATGAATCAATCCATAATTAATCCATAAGATACCATTTATTTTAAAAAAAATGGTAAGGATGAGCTCCATAAAATTTAACATCATGAGGTCAGGATGAGATATGCCACACAGTTTAATATCCTACTAACAGGAAGAGATATTATATGTAGTTTAACATCATGTGAGGAGGACAAAATATGGGTCTTAAACCAATGTGGATGCTCTATTACTGACAGTTATGAAAAGTATTTCCTGATAAATATCACGTTGGTGGGTGTTGTTCCATGCTCCCCATCCATGGTGGCTAGTGAATGGGCTCCATTATGATAGAACTTAGGTATGATGAAAGGTCCATCTTAGTAGGGTTCCAATTTTGGGGGTTTCTTCCTCGGTATGATTGGGGTTCGGAGAGCCATCACTTGTTCTCCTTGAATGAATGAATGGGGGAAGGCCTTTTTATTAAAGGCATGTGCAATCTAATTCTAGTGAATTTCATGGTTTTTTAGTGTGCAAAACCTCTTCTCATCTAACTGTTCCAACTCCTCATGCCTCTTTTGTGATGGTTCATCATTGAAAAGATAATAAAAAATTGCTACTAGGAGTGAGGGTAGCTGGAATTATATTAGTAACACTACCTTAGTCCTATACACTAATGATTAAATAATTTCTTGTGTAACAGTAAGTATGGTAGTATGGAAGGCCCATAAAACATAGATGGGTTTTTCCAACCAATAATTATTATCCTTATTCACCATCTCATGGAATATATTCGATTGAGTCTTATTGATGGTCTATATATATCCATTTTCTACTGCATGATAGCAGTATGTGTGATTGGACTCGATG
This sequence comes from Viscum album, assembly GCA_963277665.1. Taxonomy (NCBI): domain Eukaryota; kingdom Viridiplantae; phylum Streptophyta; class Magnoliopsida; order Santalales; family Viscaceae; genus Viscum; species Viscum album. The sequence goes on along the minus strand of OY728130.1, from coordinate 2,099,056,677 downwards.
TTGTACACCTGGTAAAGCTTCTTCAACTTCATAGAACAAACGTTTGAGTCATTTTCTCTCAATATTATGTGAGTGACTCCAAACCTAGTGATGATATGGGACATTATAATTTTGATAACATTCTTCATCCTGACTTCCTTTAGGGGTATTGCCTTAGCCCATTTGGAAAATAATTCGGTAGCAGTAAGGATTTACTTGAACTACTTAATGGGGGTTGGGGGATATGTACCCAAAACATGCTTCCCCCAAATGAAAAATGGATAAGAATATATATTTTTCATGTAGTAATTCTGAGGGATGAAGGACGATGTTTTCATGAATTTGGAAGGCATGAAATTTCTTGGTGAATTCCACATAGTCATGTATAATTTTTTTCTAGTAATATCCCAACCTCATGATACGGTGGGAAATCATTGTTCTATATTGATGGACATCACAGGATCCTGGATGGACTTCTTCCATGATGGTGAGATTCTCTCCTTCTCTTATATACATGATGATAAGTCCATCAAATCATCTATTGTATGCAACTTTTTGATCATTTGGACCATCCTACAGAGTGAAGTTTTCTACCCTACGCCGAATCTGTTCCCTTTCGGCATGATATATGAGGAGAGTCCCATATCGGATATAGTTGATTATAAGCTCTATCTATCTAGGGGTGACTATTGGTGCATCATTCTCTAGGGATTTTTTGACCTGATTTATCTCTTCTATATCAAATATGATGATTGTTGAGACAATTATCCGATATATAATTTGGAATATTGCTTCTTCCTTAGCAGGGTCAACCAAGATGGTGGCTGCATTGGCTGATGCATCAGTGCGGGCATTCTATGATCAGGGAAAATGATGCAATGTGGGATAAAAAAATGAATTATTCTATTAGTCCCTTAACATATCATGTGATAGGGGACAATTATCCATTCCTAATAGTTTATTCTCCATTAACCTATTTATCACTAACTTTGAATCCCCTTTGATCTTTACATAGGATATTTGTAGTTGTAGGTCCAATTCCAAACCAACTACAAGGGCTTGGTATTCTGCCTCATTATTTTTGTAGCTATTGGATAGTGATATAGAGTACGGAAAAACTTCTTTGTTATGAGAGAAAAATACATTCCCCAAGCCAACCCGGCTGAGCTTTGGGTTTTCAATCCTTGTCCCGATAGGACATTGTGAGGCACCATCAAAATACATCTCCCATGTCCAGGTAGTGTCATGGGCATATAATACATCTTAATCTAGAATCTTAGTATCCTTTGGTATATTCTCTAAGGTGGAGTGCAATGTGAATAAATAAGCCAAGTCTTGTCCTTTAACTAACTTATAAGACATAATCTAAATGTCATATTGCTAAATAATTACCCCTCATCGGGCCAAGCACCCAGTCATCATCATATAACCAAGGATGTACTTGAATGAATTGATACAAGAGACCAATTGGACTTCGTGGTGTTGTATATAATGCCTCATCTTATTCACTATGAAGATGAGTTCAAGGTAGTTCTTCTCAACATTAGATTATGAGGTCTCAGTACATATCATAATCCGACTAAGCTAATAGATGCAATTCTCCCTCCTCATATCATTCTTTTATGTGAGGAGGGTTCCCGTTGAGCATTCCATTGAATCCACATATAATATGAGTGGCCACCCTTCCACCAGAGGCATCAAAACTAGTGGTTGCAGTAAGTACTTCTTGAGAATTTCAAATTCTTTTTGATAATCATTGTCCCATTGGTAGTAAACTCCCTTCTTCATTAGCCTTGTGAAGGGGAAAGATTTTCTGGTTAGGATGGCTATGAATTGATGGATGTATGTTAGGTACCCTTTGAGTCCCCTCAGTTATTTTAGATTTCTAGGATGTTATATTCTTATAATAACACTAACCTATTTTGGTTCAACCTCAATGTTACAGTGGCATACCAAAAATCCGAGGAACATTCCTGATGTTACCCCAAAAGAGCACTTTAGTAGATTCATCTTTAGGTTGTGATGTTGTAGCTTGTCAAATATTTCCTACATATTAGTGAAATGGTCACATCACTGTAGGGATTTAACATCCAAGTCATCTACATAACACTCAACTATCCATCCAAAAAATGGCATAAAGGTGCGATGCATGGAGAATAGATATGTGGATCCAATATTCTTTAATACAAATGACATGACCTGATATTAAAAGATCCCTTGAGTCACTCTGATAGAATTGGATTCTTCATCCTCATGGTCCATCTAAAACTGATTGTACCCCGAGTAACCATCCATAAAGAAAAGGGATTATAATCCAGCAGTGGCATCAATCAAGAGTTATGTGATCATAAATGAAAATTCTTCCTTCAATAAATGCCGATTAAGGTATTTTAATTCAATTTATACCATAATCTACCTGTTATTATTCTTGAAGGGGGTGATGTTGGAAATAATTCTATGGTATTTAACTTCTTAGGAAACATTTTCTTTGGTCAATTTTTCGTCATCCACCTATTCATTGGAGGATTGAGAGGGGTGCATCCTCCTAGATACCTACTTGAATCCTCGATTCTCATCAATAAGGTCATGATGGTGTGTATCCACATATGTATTTAGTTCAATTATTTATATATAGTTCTAGTAAAACACATATCAGTGTTGATCTAGAAATGTATTGTATTTCTCTTCGAGGGGAATGACAGCACCAATCAGTGTAGGCTGCGAGTATTCTTCTGTTCTCATATTTATCTACCTTAGCTCATCTACGGTGGTGGATACACCTTCCTCTAATATTGTATGGGTGTTCCTGATATAATCATAATCCCCTTACATTTCTGAGACTATGGAAACTTATTCAGGTAAAGATGGAAATTTGGGGGCCTCTCCGTCAGTATCAGGGTGAGGAAGGATATTATAATGGACATCACCATCCATTTCTATCTGATTCATTGTAGCTAAATTCTAGAGATAGTAATATTTTACATTTTCATTGGGTACAAGATGGAATTGGACCATTGGGATTAGATCTTCAAATTCGAACATGTTTACTGGGAGAACATAATCATTATCGAGAATGCTCTATGGATTCACAGGGGTAGTCCCTAATCCATTAGGAGTTGTAACATGTATATCATCACCCTCTATTTGTTTCTTTCCTCCCTTATTATAGAAATCATCTTTAGAATGTGTGTCTCTACAAGTCTTTAAGGGGTTATTGTTACCATGCAGTATGCCAACCATTCTATTGATGGGGTACTTCCGAAATTGATGGAATGTTGATGGTGTTTCCATGTGGATATGGAGCTAGTTCCTTACAAGTATGTCATTATAGTCGGTTTATTATAGGATGACCACGAACTCGACATAATATGTGTGTTTCCCAAATTAGACCTCAAGTCTGATAATCTCAAGGGGTCTTTCCTCATGCTTATCATATCCCAGAATGATCAGCTTTGTAGGGGATACATCCCCTTTATTATACCCCAAATTTCATAGAGTTTGAACTGGGATAAGATTGATCCTAGATTCGTTATCAATCAACACCCTTTATACATTGACATTATTGAGTCAGACTAATATGTATAAGGGCCCGATGTGCCCTTGGATGGCCTCTTCCTGATATTGATCAGTGAATGAGATGACGACATGACATCCTAAAGACATAGTCTCCATTCTAGATACCTCAGTGGTAGGTAATCTATCTCAAATTCTTGTGGGATTTAATGGGATTAAACTAGTTCCTCTATGAGTTCTTTTGAATGAAGGATCACATCAAATATTAAGAGGTTCATTTGAATTACAACTTTCTATTTCTGAACATCATTCTTTTGTGCCAGAGGTCAGCGCTTCCTGATATGGGGATACTCCAAGGAATTTGGTTCAAGATATGGAGCATCTGAGGTAGATGGACCAGGAGTTCATGCAAAGGTTGATGGAGTATCAGCTGCTAGTGAAGTGGATCATGCTGGACATCCCTAGTGCCTAGGTTTATTGGATTGAATCCCCACTAAGCCATCATACAAGTCAATTGAATGTAGGTGACAGCTGGAGGGATCTGAGAAACCTCTTTTCCTCCTTTGAGCCTACTGGAGAAATTTCCCATGATTCTCATCTACATATATATCTTCCATGAGGATATGAACAGAATATTTGGTTCAACCACATTTGTGTTGTCCTGTGTACCCTTATTTCTAGTACAGACGACCTCTCATTCACTGGTTATATGTGGGAAACCATATTTATGGTCATACGAATCATAATAGAAGGGGTTTGTTAACTGTGTTGCGTTGACTGAATAAAATATGAACTCTTCATCCAATGATGATTCCATTTGATGGGGTGGTTCTCATACTAAAGATGATCCAGGGAAGAAATATCCAAGAGTTAGGGATTGATTTGGAGTAGAATATGACTCAACCTTCTCTATCTTTTCTTGCTTATGGTGGTCACGCCCACCTATGGGAGGAACATATGATGTCTTCTTCATGGGTGGTGGAGCTATCATGAATTTCTGAAACTGTTATTTTAGAGATATTTGAGCTCGATAACATATTTTTTGAGGCATCCAATAGTCAAAATTTTACACTCACTTGGACAGAACTTTCTACCAACTGCCCTCTTCTTCAGACCAGACGTTGGTTATGGAAGGCACATACTCTGTGGAATTATCCAGAATCACCTATCTAGAGTCAACCATGAATTTAAGGACTTCCTTGAAGATAAACAAATTCTAGATATTATAACCCAGCCTTCTGTGGAATGGGAAATATTCAGGATAGTTAGTGAGGTTGCCTTCATGAGGCCTTCTAGGATATGGGGGTGTGAGGAGGTTATTATCCATGGATTCCAAGAAATTATTGAGGACTTGTTCATTTTTGAAGTAATATACTTTTTTCATCTATTCCTCAAACCACGGGCGACCCTAGTTTCTCTATAATTATGGTCGGGGGCAATTCAGTAGTTTTCGTCACTCGGTAGAAGATGCTAAGTGGTTCATAGATTGCCTAGGTGCTTGTATGGGCATTACTATGGGCCTGAGAGTGATAAATATAGCTTCTAATCTGCCTGAATTCTCCCCCTGTGATGAATGCACGAGTCAAGACTTGGATCGGGTTTGCTGAATAGCCTCTTCAAGACATCGTGCTATTTTAGTGAACTCTCAAACCCCGCCTGGATATTTCATGGGGATTAGCAGTGTCTGCGAGTCATCCCTGATATTTTTGGCAAAAATTTCCTACAGTTTCTCATGTGGGAGGAGGATGTTGAGTGAATAGTTTAACCCTTTCAACCAAGATATGAAATAATACACCCTCTCATCCTCACATTTCTTGTATTTTGTCAGGTCGATGATCGTTGTTTTCCTCGGTGTTGAACAGAACTATTAAAAGAACCAACAATGAAGGTATTCCCATATTTTAATATATTCTGTCGATAGAATATTATGACTAATAAAGGTTATCCCTTTTAGAGATTATATGAAACACCGCAGTTTTGTTTCCTCCAATTGTTCTAGAGGGCCCATCATCGGCCTACATCAGGATATGATGTGTGTGATATATTGTTCAGCGTCACCAGCACCATCAAAGTTAGAAAATGTGGGGTTGCTGACATTGGGTGTAGGTGGAGTATCATCCACCCATTTGGGATATAGATTCTTTTCAGGCTGTACAGGTGTTCATAAACTTCGAGGTCTTTAATTAGAGTATCTAGGGATTCAATGTCATTTAGTAACTCTGGGGGAACTGGTTCCTAATATACCTCCCATCCATAGTGAGAAAGTGGGGGCCAATGAGTTGGTCCCACTTTCACCACCCACTGATCCTTTATTCGTCGTACGACTAAATGATTTCCTTGGGGAGGAAGTAGATATCGCCACAATGGAGAGAAGTCCCAATCATTTTCTTCTTCCTTGTTTATATAGACTATCTTTATCAATATCTGACCAGATATTTAGATACCACTCTTGTTTGTGGATTAGTGGGAGGGAGGATATTCATCTCTAACTAGAGGCGATACCTGGTGGGAATGTTTCCCATGAGTATCTCCCCATTGGGTTTCCAGAGAGCTCATATTTAACTCTCACATTTTTCAAAAATATTCTTATATAGATGGAAACTGAGATATGTTTGTCTTCTTCCCTTTTACTTTTCTAGTATTCCATTGATGAGTCAGTATCTTGTTATTCGATGATGCCAAATTTTGAAGCGCTATTTGGTTCTGGGTACACATAACCTCATTTGGTGCATCCGAATCACCCTCCTTTTGGGGTAAATTTTTTATGTTGTTTCCTTCTGTGTTTGTGTCTTGATCAGTGTATTCCATGTTTATGGTGATGAAATTCACAAAGTAATATTATACAATGGTGGTTGTGGCATTTATTTCTTTGCAATAAGATGATTCTGCACAGCTTCCATCAGGGTCATTATTTGAACCCTTGGCCAGGTTGGGCCATTTTTTCTTGCAACCTTGGCGGAGTCCAATTGCCTTTTCCATATGATCTCCCCCATCTTGGCTTATAAATAGTGACTTTGAGGGAGTTTCCAGTCATGTTTTCCAAGTGATCCCCAACCAAAAATGGTTTTTTATTATGGTTGGAGGAGTAGGTGAGACATCGACTGTTGATTTCTCCCTCCTAACCTAGAGAAAGTTTATTCTCTCTATGGTGATGATGATGATGAAAATTCCCTCAGGCTTGTGGGGTTCGGGTCATTTGGGGTTTCCATTGGCATGGATTGATCCTATTTTTGATTATCTAATAACTCCAATCAGTGGCTTGATGATTATAAGGACATATATGAAAATATTAATGCCCCTCTCCAAGTAGGGTGGGGGTGATTTGGAACCATCGTTAATATCTCCAGGGTCCTCTTAGGGGATGATAAACCTAGTGATGAGTATTAAGATATAAATGACCCTAGCCTAATGGTATGGGGTTCACCTGCGGATGCTGAGGGTATTTCATGAATCCTATCAGGAATTGATAATCTGAGGGGTAGAGGTGGTGATAGATATTCTCCTAGACAAGGGGTGAGTCTTCTCTTGGATGAAATATGTGGAATCTTCTACTATGTCTCTCATGATGCTGCAATTCTATTATCGTGTGGAATATGGGTGCAATGATAGGACATGGTGAGAACCATTCCTTACGGTAAGTTGATTGGGTGATCATAACATTGATCTCCATGTTTGGAATGTGCTCCTATTATTTTCTGGTGTCCAGTTTGAATTATTTTTGGCTATCCTATCTCCCTACACAAGGTGTCTGGGCACCATTGAAGTAGGGGTATTCTAAAGTAGTGACTAGCTAGCCTATCCATTACCTGACCCCTTGATTTATATAAAGGCTATAACATTATTGGAAGTCAAATATTAGGGGTTATATTGTTCTAGGGGAGGGTCAAAGTGTAGTTATCCATACATTCGTCATCTTCGAATTTGGATTCATGACTTAGAATCAGAGATCAGATGTTGAAGTGTCATGATAAAATGGAAACAAGCATGTTGGATATTTACAATGTGCTTTTCTTGTTTTGAATCTTGAGACATGGAGATAACATCTTGGTTGAGCTGACAATATAGAATATTTATTGTATGAAAATTAAACTTGTATCCTAGATAAGGGAGATATCTATCCTTCAGTCTCTGATTAGTATCCCACATATTCTGGCATAGGTAAAGAATGTAATCCTTTTCTTTCTTTACTAAGATCTCATAGATGGAAGTAGCGAAGGGACAAAACATGATGGGGAGGTTGTTTCTGGCTAACTCTATATATATTTAAATGTTGTTCTCCTTCTCATTATACATACACACATCTATTCAGACATACCATAGAATATGGATCTGATTCTTTCCTACTGATGGGAGTGGACTGTTGATAGGGAATTATTTAATGTTGACCCAAGTGTTTTGAGAACCCCTCTAAAGGAAGATGCCAAAGTTGGTTTCACCTCCCTATTCATAGGTGTTTGAGAAATGGGAGTATTTCCTTTATCAGGGGATATATCTCTCTGAGGAGGTTTAACATGGTGGATGTTCATAGTAGTGTCCCTATGATCCATCTCTACACTACCACGAGGAGAAATATCATAGTAATGAACAACTTCTACATCCACTTTGATATAAGAGTATACGAACCCTTAAAAAATTGAGAATGTGTGTCAGATGAACCTAAGGATACTTCCATTCAGAATATTAGAAATATGGTCCATGTTATGCATTTTGGTCAGCATATGTAGACCTTCCTTTTGTTATTATGTAGGTATATGAGCCTACTATGTGAAGGTTACCAAAATATTTATATAACTGTCTGGTGCTGCAATAGTTTGAGCCCATTGCTGAGAAGTTGTTTAAATATTTCAATATTTTGTCTCATTATTGACAAGGATACGAGCCAATATTTATTCATGTTCCATTCTCACTTAGTGAGACCCAGTCAAGATGAGAGTATGAACATGATCTTTATCCTTCACGATATGCAGCAGGTCTTTCTTGGTAAAATTATGAGCCTACCCCAAGGAAATTTTTGATCTCTTCTAGTGAACCCTTGTTGGAACTCGAATATGATCCTAGTTCAAATATGCATTCCCCTATATAATATGTCAATAGACCTCCAGAATGGGGGAAGGAATATGATCCTCCACCTATATTTCATTGGAATGATGCTGGTGTAATCATTCATCAATAGAGGTAGAAATATGCACCTTGCTTCTGTGATTTTTTTGGAATATGCCAGGAAGATTCACTGATAGAAATATGATCTTATCCCATGTATTGTTCCATTATCACCTATCTATCCTTGGCTAGAATATGGATATATTTCTGATACTGGGCCTTTGGAGTATACTGTTGTATTTATTTGATATAAATATGAGCATATCCCAAGGCTTTTACCCCTGTCATGTGGTGATCCTCATCCCGAACAAGGATATGATACTGATCTCGGGCCTTTGGAATATGTTGCCAAAACATTTTCAACAAGCATATTTCCCTATCCAAATTCATGTGCTACTCTCACCTAGTGATCTCCACTTCAAAAAAGAGTATGATCCTGGTCCGATGCCTTTCCCTTTATTAGAATATTTCAATAACCCTCCCGTGCAGGAGCAAGAGTGTGTTCTTTCTCCCGTGCAACCACTTGTTCACAATGATCATAGTTTTGAGCTATCCTATCTATAGGGATAAGAGTATGAGATTATACCTTTATCTAAAATAGTTCCAAAATATGATGAATATGTTTTTCAGCTATTAGTAAAATATATTGTCATTTTAGGAAAGTGTGTTCTGGTATATAAGTATGAACATTTTCTATCTCAATTATCTATTGGAAGACATCTTATATTGATGCAGTGATATGCACCCTCATCTGTACTCCTTGTTACATCAGATTATACTGATGGGCTTTATGCACATGGGTAAGACTATGATCCTCCCCTATGATTGTTATGGGAATATGCTCGTAGACTTATTCTGAGCCAACAATTATATGATCCTTCTTGCTGGTTCCTTCCAGAATATGTCGGTAGGTACTGTCAGAAAGAGGGGGAATATGAGCCCTATCTTGGATATCCATCACCTTACTCCTCCAATTACTCTTACTTGTATCCCATGCATGGGCATTAGAGGTGGTTGTGGGTCAGATGGTACCCTCAGCAGGTGACTCATGGGTACTGACAGGATGGTGTTGGTGATGGCAGTTGCTAGGTTCCCCCCTTAGTAGCACATGAATCATAAGGGAGACATATTCAGATTTCTAGTCTACCTTCATCAGTTATAGAAGGTGGAAATTTTCATACTCCATGGATAATCTCCCAACGTGCTTGGTTGTAGCGACAAAGGATATTATCTTAGCATGAGCCTTTTTTGAGAAATGTGCACCCGCCTCATGTCTTTCTTGAATATTCTCATAGGTAGATTCCATGGTCAAGATTATACTGTGTCATTGGTACTTCTAAACCATTATATTCACCTCATGTCGTTGGAGCTATTGAGCATGCAAGGTCATTTTATAACCCACAAGGGTTGAAACAATAGATGATTTACTAGAGTGAATGTTGAATGATGAAGAAATTATCTTGAATCAGGATGTTGTCAACATCTACAGCCATGAAGACAACAAGGAAAAATGTTACAAATTAGTGAAATATCATTGGCACAATGTGATCAATCATATATTCATATTTAACAGAATTGTCATGATATTCCCTAATTCGGCCATTCTGCTCATTTGGACTTTTCAAAATGAGGATGGAACAATTTCATAAGAACCCTGGTTACCAAGTATCATCTATAATATCATTTTGGTCTTACTAATTTTTTTGTATAGGGTTTTAAAAACAAAGTTTCTTAAAGAATGGTTAACTGGTCATTCTATTATTAGAGAGATTAACATTGGGTTCACAATTTTTGTTTCATCTGGTTTTATGGCAAGGAATGGTTTTGTCTAGTTAGGCTATCTTTGTCACTTTTCCTATAAACTCCCAATGGTTCCCCCATCTATATATGGGTCCACACCTACTTTCCAAAGGCTGGAGGTCATCTATGTTTTCAGTCCCAATGACTCTTGGTGACTTGCATTGGTCCATATGATGGGAGGTAAGGATCATCGCACCCTATTGGGGGAAATTTTTCTTATTCTGGATCACTCTTATATTTTTAAGATATGTTTGTGAATCTCTTTCAAACCCTAATATAGGAATGATTACCCTAATAAAATGATTATGGGTTAGATATCTTTTTTATACAAAATAATGGAATCTCTTTTGAGAATCTATCTATATGTATCTAAGGTTCTCCATCATTTTCCAGTAATGGTCGGATACTTATATGCTAAATCTATATAACAAAGTGCTTTAGAATGTGATACTATATAGGGATTCAGTTAGTATTTTGAGGATAGGATTGTTATATAATGAGGTGTCCTATGTATCATGGTTATTATAGGAATCAAAACACTGGTAGTTAGTTCAACTCATGATGTTTAACATCATATAGAGAGGACATATGTGCGAGTATAGAGACACCAAATATATGAGCTCCGATCTCGATGATACTTCCTACATATTCTAGTTATAGAATTAATAGAATTAATCATAGTTTGGTTCATATCAGGGCTTACAAACTGAGGATTCCCTATACTATTATAGAGGTTTATAGTGCAGATGGCATGCTCAGTGCAATTCCCTTAGACCACATGAGCCAAAAACATTGTGAGAAATAAGGGATAGAAAATGAACAATTCCATTGCTTCAGATAAGTAACTTAGAAGCTAATACTTCCATGGATGATCAATATGGAGCTCTATCCTTGGGGAGAGGTAGCCTATCTATCATCAATATGGAATGAATCAAAGACAATATTGTTCCCTTTATGTCATTTCTTACACACTAAGGCTTCCCTTTTGGTGGTTAATATAGAGCAAGATCCTCAGAGAGGTGTCCTATGTATACTAGTTATTTAAGAAATTAGATTCCTCATAGTTCCCTTCATGTTGGGGCTTACAAACTATGGTTTCTCTATTTATCAGAACTCATACGTTGAGGACACACATTGTTATCAAGTCATGGGATACCCTTTTGACCTGGAAAAATTTTCTAGGGGGTGTCTCAAGACCAATTCAATTTTTATAGGGGATATCACAAGATCTAGATGGTTCCCTCAAGAGGCCATACCATGTATTGGATGACATGTTCAGAGGGAATCATGAGTCTTGAGTGACTTTCCCAGAGGATTTAATGAGAACTTGGTTGTCAATCCTAGATGAATCCATGAGACTTGAATGATTTGATTGAATTTCATTATATGAGTCAGGTGGTATATCCAAATGAAGTTGCAAGTCTCGGATGATAGACTCAGAGGGTTTTGTGAGAAAAAAGTGGTATTGACAGGAGGGTCGTGTGGCTTTCTCTAACATGTCGGGAAGATTTTTAATATCCCAGATAGCATTATGGAGGAGTGTCATGAGATCTAGGTGACATGTCATGGTGTTGTCTCTTGTATTTGGGTGACTCACGTGGAGCGCATGAGTGTCAGTGAGCTTAGACTTTTAATATCATTTATAACCCTTTCATTGTGAAGGCCTTAGGTTTATCCAATACCAATTCCTTTGATTCTATCTTGATCTATAATACATGTGGTATATTCTTCACAAGTCATGCTATAAGTCCATCACAAGATCTATGGATGTCTATGTGAAGCACTTTATGTGTTGTGCAATATTGCTCCAATTTTCCACCAGTGTAATACCTGACGAAAATTTTATGGTAATGTGATCAGTTGCTCTGAGAAATCCATAGAGGATGAGAGTTGAATCATCCAATGTCCAAGCCTCCATAGTCTCAAATAAAAACCCTTTATTCATGTTGGTGTGAGGAATTTATACGTATCACCACCCTAGTTTCCTAGTGCTTTATACAGCATATCTATCTTGAGTCTAGGATGGATTCAATAAAGGTTCTTGGAACCATATAGTTTCACGAGTCTCTACTGTGTACGGCTTTGAGGGAATTTCCACATTTTCTGCACTCACGAGTCCCTCTCATCAGTGCTCCCTTTATTGGATTGTGGCCAATTAATTGGGACCAGTTTGATCATGAGGACATTTCCAAGGACTTCCTTATTGTCATGTTGACATTTCAAAGGTCCTTTGAATGATCCAAGTGTTTTTTAAAATGCATCAACAAGATGATTTTTGACTTCTCGAGGGATTTTCGTGAGATGAGGATGATTTTTCTGAGTGTCTCATAGGACCACGCTGTGGACTTTATTAGAGTGTCTCAAGTGTTTTACAACCATGAGTTACATCCACCTCCAACCTCTATTATTTCCATTGTTTTATTTTAAAAATTTTGAGAGTCATGCAACATTTCATGAGTAATGTCAAGGAAAATTACTATTTTTTTTGTGATACGCCGCATTACCAATATGGGTCATATGGGGGTGCATTTTTATTTATTAGGAAAAATTAATTTTTTCATCCTTAGAGTTCTGTAGATTTTCTTAAACATACATGATGACTTTTGTGTGGTGAGGATGATAAGTTGAAGGGATTTCAAGAGGCGAGTTGGAAATTTCACTGGGGACTCACGGTGTCCTACGAATCATCAACAGTATATCGTTTGTCCTTCAGCGACCATGAGTACCTCTAGACTCCCCTTTTTGATTCACTTTGTTTTATTTTACAAAGTTTAGGGATTATGTGAGTTAGTATGAGTAATTTCTAGGATTATTATGAGATTTTTTTATGATGCCTCTCATGACCAATATGGGTCATATGGAGAGTGTTCAATCATGTTGTGGTCAAATCTATCCATTTTTCCTTAGAGTTCCATGGATTTTCCTTGACAAACTCAAGTAATTCAATGTGGTGAGGCTGAAAAGCTAATGGGATTTCATAATGTGAGTTGGACATGTCATCAGGGAATAATGGGGTCCTATGGATCATTGAGGGTGCATCACATGTCCTTCAGCGACTGCGAACACCTCTTGCCTCCTCCCCTTTATCTTCTTCGTTTGATCCTACAATAGTTTAAGGGTATCATGAGTTTTCCTGGATATTATCAAGGATATTTATCCTTCCCATCAGGGAAATGGTGAATGCGATTACGATCACTAGGGGTTTATACCTTTGGGTATCATCCCTCCTTATTTTCAAAGGATTTAGGATGGTTTGTCATGAACTTCCCAATTACAAACCCTGCGGCATGGGGTACTCATTTGGTTGTCACTGAAAACCTTGGTTACCTAAAGGGAATTCACAAGAGTAAGAAGGTTCGTCAAACGGAGCTCCATGAGACATTCCACAAGTTATACGCTACTCGTGTAGACATCACGTGGCCTTGAAATGATCATGTGATGTCGAGTCACTTAGAGGCTCATGCGATATGTGGGTCTCGACCATCCTCTTCTTCCTTTGCTTCGACGGGGAAGGTAATACCCATATTCAGGTGTTTCTTCCTTTGTGATTTTCCAATGCTCATTTGGCTGGCATCAATAATGACATAGAATATAATGATAAGATAATTTAAAAGATCATAACTGGATAATATGAAATATAAAATAATCACAAGTACGTACACCATAATTTATGAAACATAATAGGTATTGTGAATAATAAAAATAACTAAAATGGTATTATTATAATAAAAAATCTAGTAAAAGGACCCTTATATTTTACTCTAAAATAGGAGGTTGTTCTAAACCAGAATGAAGGTATCTATATTCACACCATAACTTCATCAATATTAATATTTCAAATTTTATCTATTTTCCTATCATTATAATGTGACTTCATGAGACATGTACACCTAGATACAGTACTGAAAAATATTATTTACATATTTTAATTGATACGAACTAAAATAAACCAAATATTACCATCCATAAATTAAATATAAATAAATAAAATTTAATATCTTACACAACCAATACCTTTTTAGGTATATGAACTTATATAATTATGAAAAACATTTACATTGAAAAACCCATTCATTTCCCATCCAATGGAAATGTTTCCAATTATGACAAGATATTATTATTGTATTACAAGTATTCGTCATCACCTACAAAATTCTACACACATGATACCCTTCAAGGAATATCTTACATAATATCATTCTCCATAACATGGGGAAATGAAATCATAATAAATGTGAGACCAAATTTCTAGTAATTTTAAACATAGGAATTACCAATAAAATATCATAAGTTGTCATATGATGATAATATAGGCATGATAAAATAATTAAAGTATATAAACATAACATAAGTGGTTAATCCCCAAAAAACAAAAGATCAAAAACCACGAGTCATAGGATCATGCTTCAGAATAATATAAGACATCAATAATAAGAGTGAAAAATCATTAATAGTAAATCATGTTATATGTGAGAATATAATATGAATAAAGAATAAGTTTGTAAAACCAAGGTGTAGAATAAACTTAAGAATATAATTTATATGTCATGTTTTCTCACCATTAAATTCATCACATAGTAGGTATAGGATAACCACTTTTTTACCTTTGTTAGTTATGGTCAAACCACCTATTTACCATCTTGGGATTGGGATAATAGACCATGTAACCTATTGGGATTAGAAAAACCACTCATGTAACCTTTTGATCTCATAAGATAAAAAAAAATTACCCAATTAATCAGAGGGATATATAATTCTAGTCTGACCTATCATATAATGAAAATGATACATATTTTTTCCATAAGATGATAATTATATTTACCATCGCATCCTATCTTAATTAACACCTGGGAAAGAAATAGGTTTCATGAAACCATATTTAATATAAAATCATCATAATACATCCATAGAAAGAAAGTAGATGATATCATATGATATTATCTCTGGTGAACCATAACAATCCTTAAAGGAATATGACATAGATGAAAATAATTTTATTAAATGATTTCAATGATGTTTTGAAAAAAAAATAAAAAATATCCTTTTCTATTTATAACTTTTAAAAAATAAAAAATTCTAAAAAAATTGAAGATGGAATTATTTTTAAAACTATAGAACCTTGTAAAGGAATTTAAATGATAATAAAATGAAATGACAATGTAAAAAAATTCATGCTATAAACATTTTAATTACATTCTTTTTACACTTTTATACATATTGTTAAAGATGAACCTTTTGGGAAACAACAACAAGATTAATTTAAAAGAAATTATAAAAAGTAAAATATAGTATAAAAATACCATTATAAATAATTTTAAAATATATAAGAAATTATATAGAACATTTGTTAAAAACCTGGATATGGAGGAAAAATATTCTCGATCAGAAAAGAGAAAAATGGGATTCTTTGATAATAAAAAACATTCTTTCTTCCTTATTGAGTACGAATGTGGTGGAAATTTAAAGTATACTTTTAGACCCTATAATTAACCATATAAATAAAATTATATATGGTTTTGGATAGGGAAAATATATAATTTCAAAAAATATAATTTTAAACATAAAACAATATTGATGTAAGGTGATATTGTAACATTAACCCATACATTTTTTATAACCATTTAATTAAAACCTCATGGAAGGGATAACCTTTAATGTATTAGTAATCCCCATTATTATCATTAAATTATCATAAAAATATTCATGGGTAGTATATAAAAAACATGAAATAAATAATATATTTAATTGAGAACATATATCAATGAAAAGAAATTGAGATAAGGAAAGTCTTAAAACATTGATATCTCTTGAATCAAAAGACCCTGAAAAATATAGATTGATATATATTTTTAAATAAATTAAATTTCATTAATTTGGGATAAAAAATACCTAGATTATTTATATATAAAAAATAATATTAAACTATTGGTGAATATGAAATATGTCTCAAAGAAAGAAAAGTGAGATGAGAAACCCTTACCTTAACTAAAACCTTCCATGAATTTTAATTAAACTCATATATAATAAACATGAATATATTAATTACTTATTTAATAACATTATTCATATCCATTAACTTTTAAATTCATTGTCACCAAAGAAAAATTATTTTGGTTTTCTCCCATGAAATAAGAATGAAATGATTCAATGATAATTGAGCTTATATTATTTCCGAACAGTCTCCAAAATGTTTTTTAGGGATATGGAAAAATCCAACAACTCTAAATTCCATTATGAATCATGGACCTAATTTCCAAAGGTAGGAATTTGTTGGGTAACTTGGCCAATTTCACTTAAGAACTCGCATTGGTTGAGAGGATGTGAATTCAGTATCATCAAACCCTTTTGGGAAAACTATTGCATATTTCAAGATTCTATTATATATTTAATATTTGTTTCTTGAATCATTTTTTCATTACCAATTATGATTAACATGAATCAACCTAATATCATGATCAATTACGAACATGCATGGGTTTAGAATCATTTGTATGTATCTGTGGTTCTCCATTGATAGGGATATTTTTATGTATCTGAGGTTCTCTATCAGTGGTACCCTTTTATAGACATATTAGATATTCATTGGCTATTCATTTGGATGATTATGGTTTTAAGACATGTGTTGAGGTGCCCTGGAGTTTTATGTCATTCCGAGAGACATAAATTAATTTGATGTTGGGATTAATTCCTTATAAAGGTCTTCCAATTTATCCTCATGAAAGGAATCAGAACCCACATAGTTCAGTTCCTCGTAACAGTACATGTAACATTTTTATGGTTGTTTGATGAGGATCAAACCATGGAGTTTAATTTCATGAGGCAATGATGTCTAGGAAAAATGTGCCTAGTCAAACTTTGGTGTTGGACTTATGTTGAGGTTGCTTGAGGGACCTGGAAGTGATCGGGCCTCCCAGGTGGATATGATTCTACCATTAATGGGGATTGGAGAACATTAAGGTGAATTTGGGAGTTGGGTTTGGACCTCAGGGTGGATTCTTATTTTTCCCAGTTAGTTGGGAATCAAATCACACATATTTCAGTTTGGTTTGGTTCTAACACAGTATAAAAGGCCCATTTAAGGTGACATTATTGTGGCTTATACCAAGTAGGAGGCCCAATTGAAAGGATATGGTTAGGGATAGTACTGAATAAGATGCCTAATGTAGGGTTGGGATCATGTGAATGTCATGATTTCCACTAACCTCTATGCCCACATGAGTCATGCTCGGTTTGAGAAGAAAGATTAAATAGTGGATATGAAGATCATATGATCCACTTATTCTGCCAGTGGACAAAATCAAGGCCCAATGGAAGATAGAACAAGCATTGAAGTTCCCAATATCTCAATTGTTTTGGTATATTGGGTAGGTGAAGAGGATAAAGTGTGATGCTTCTCACAACAATGACAAGTTTCTTACTTCTGAAGGGATGCATTGCTGGTTCCTATGGAGGAGAATAGTGTCCAGCACCAACCCTCATCGAAGGGTAAAATAAGTGGTTCCCTAAAATCCCTAAAATGGGGAGGTTTATATGAGAACCTCTGAAGAAATGGGAACTTCCAAGCCTGAGACTCTCATTACTATAGGAATGTGGAGTTCAAGAAATTATGAGGGTTATCCTTTTCACAAAGGCTTCCAACATAACTCCTCTTACCATGAGTATGTTGACTCGAGATGAAATGCTAATGTTTCTGATAATATGATCATACATGTTAGGTGTATTTAGAAGAGGCCTTGGTCTGATGTTGTTATTTTGGTTCATGGAGATGACTAAGTGGGGACTGATTATACAATAAAAAGAGTGATTGGATGTCGAGATTAGAACACCATATGATGCACCATTATTAATAGATTATTCTAATGTTGGGTGGGGTTCCATTCATGTAGCATGTTTATATGCATATAAAATAACTGTTCATATAGAATTGTGCAAGGTAAACTTGGGTTCTACTCATGTAGTGTGTTTCTATACATGAATTGGTTCCTCCTGTGTCGAATTTCTCTACATTGGTTCAAGGTTCTCCTATGTAGCATTTTTTCTATGGGGAGTAAGATTCTTCCCATACAGTTTTTTTCTTTACAGGGTGATGGAATGTAACGGGGCCATCTTTTTATTCCCCATGGAATGGTGTCCACAAAGGGGTTTTATGTTTGTGGATAGACAAATTATTTTTATTTCCTCCTTAATGTCATGTGTCGAGTTTAACTACTAGGAATCAAAGAAACTATCCTAGTTTTTCTATGAGCCTCCAATTTTTTTGTCCCCTTTTTTATCACTCATCCCTCTTTTTCTTTTTTTTTCTTCTATGGGTCTTTTATTGATGTACAGATGGACTAGATACCAGCATGGTCGGTCATCCATAGTGTCTAGTGGGACTTCTTTTATGCGAGCCCAAGGAGGATTCCCTAACTCACAAAAGATTTCTTTCAAGGGGTAAGAAATCACCATCCATCCCCAAAAATGACTTGGTTTCATTTTTGGGAGCTGGCGGTAAAGCCTCATCCATCGAACAATTTTGTTCATGTGTGACTGTTGTTTATGAGGGAAGAAATCCCCATACAGATCTTCAAATTACTTGGTTTCATTTTTAGGAGCCAGTGATTCTTCTATATCCCAGAAACAATTTCATTCTCATGGTGCTTCATGAAGTAGCGGAACACCATGCAAAGTGGTGGTCTACATAATAAATTTTACTAAGAAGACCCAAACCTTCCTTCACAGCATCAACCCTTTTGAACATTTTTCTTCAAATTCTTCTTCTAGTTTCCTTTCATCCCATTTTCATTTTCATGGAATTATCTTATTCTTGTATGAAAAAATTTTAGGTCTTAAAAAATTCCCCCATCAGAATTTTCTTCGATCTCGATGAAGAGGAGGTGATTATGATAAAGAAAGTGGTCCTTTTTTGAACTATTTTGAGGTATGTTTGTGGACCGGGAGAGGGGACCACTCTTATAAATAGTTTCCTAACTCATTTGATTTTTATAGGATTTCTTGGAGAACAAAACACTATGTGAACTCTCATCTACTTTTGGTACTTCCACAAAGCATTTTTACTTTGAGAATTCCCTTTTTTACAAACTCAACCTCATCACCTATGAATGTTAATTTTTTTAATCTCCTACATTGAAGCCATAATCTTTTCATATGGATAATCCCATGTACTGAACACCTCATGGGACAATGCTTCATTGGAAAACACTTTGTGGGATAGCACTTTGTGAGCCAACGCTTCTCAAATGGATTGTTCGCGGGCCAACGCTTCACAGAATGATGGTCCTTGAGCCAATTTCTTCTTGGACATAGAGTTCATGATGATTTATACATTTCCATTTTTTATGGAAAGTAACCCATTATACTCCCTAATTTTTCTGATGAAAAAGGATGGATTCCTCCCAGGATATTTCTACTATATGTGGTGGTATTTCTTCTACAAACAAGATAAGGAAATACATGGATGATTCTATCAAAGACAATGCAAAAATTTCCATTTTTCCATACCATCAATCCTTGGAGGGACTTCTGAGTGTAGGCTAAAAGGGACATCTTATCTCGGACAGACTACCTATTTATGGATTTAGGCATCCATTCAGTGTTTCAATTCCTATTCCATGCACAAAAAATCAACCAATGACCTGGATAATTAAGAATAGAAACATTCCTTGATCTAACATCTCAATGAAGGGGTAATTCATTAGGTAAAACCATGTTACCAGGTTTCTTTTGAACTACACACCTCTTTCATTGGATGAATCTATGTGGTTTATGGATGAAAAAATCCACTATTATCACAACATCGCGTGAAATGTCATAGTAAGTGGGTAGCTAGTGTGGTCATCGAATTGGGACCTCCACCCTGGAGGCTCATTTAGCATGGACTGGGGGTTTTCTTTCTAGTTCCACCATAGTTGTTAGGAATTAAAAGTTGATTTAAAGGTTGTGGGGATATATAAAGCTATTAGGGTGTCATAGACTTAATCCCACCAAAATAAAAAGGTTATCCCATGTCTACTTAGTATATGAAGCTCGAACACCAATACCTTCCACTTGGTGCATGAGGAATCCAACATTAGTCTATTGGATATCCAATTGATTTTGGGGGTTCCCATCATGGGTGGCATGTATGATGAATTTCTTCTCCCCCTTCAGCTTGGGAAGGCATGGTAAGTATTCCCTCATGATAATAATCTTATTAACAAGGTGAAGGATCTTTGGAAGATTGAACCTCATCTAAAGAAGGATGTCCCATTTTCAGATTGGATCAATGATTTTTCTACACTAATTGTCCAAGATCACTAAGCAAGGAGACAAAGGACATTCCCAAAATTTGAGACTGAAGGCGTATTGGTGCATAATGTCCCATTATTTAGGAGGGTCATTTTAACAAGTGGGGCTAGAATATCATCCCAAATTTTGACCAATTATTCTAAATAATAACCTTTATTGCCATGTTTTTTAGTAGATGGCTACTGTCGATGCATGATTTTTGTACTAGGGCCAGATCAACGACTTTCATAATGGTGGCTCAATTGGACACTTGTAGGTGTATTAAACTTGTATTCCCAACACTAGAAATGATTTAATATTTGTTTGGATGGATTGGGGAGGGGATCACACCATAACAAAAATGGGTCCCTTATAAATTATCAAGGGTTGGGTAGCATCCCACATGGGAGGAAACACACACACACACACACACACACACATATATATATATATATATATCAATACTCAACAGATCCCATAAGCTATCATCAAACCATATATTCAAAGCATAAGTGGGGTAATTCCATTAGAATGGACTGAAAAAGAAATGACGGGTCAACTAAAATATCACAATAATTTTACCCATACTCCTTATATTCCCCCATCTATTACATTAGTAAATGATGCATTTGAAGACCACACCGGGACAGTATGTATTATCTATTTGATAGAAGGCATCATAGTTTCTAGGATTGAAGGGTGTCTTATATGTGTTCGGTATGCACCTACAGATTTTTGTGTTAATTCATCAATTTTTAGATGAGGTTTCCTCCCACCATCAACATTTTATTCTATGAGAAACAACTAATGGTATCTTATAAGCTTTGGTTGATGTTTACTCAGGAGGACACATGATGCCAATTTGGGTTTCTTCATTCCATGGGTTTTAACCCAGAACTTACCAAATATTATGCTTAGTTCTATAACTGATCATACCATGAAGATTGACTGGAAAAACCAATTCCTTTTACCCCATGAAAAAATGTTTTTGAGTCTATAGGTAACCACTGGGAAATAGTAAGGCATTCTAGGACTAGTAAACAACTAAAAAAATCTAGGTTTTTTGATCTCACAAGGAAGATGTTGAAGGAATGGGGTTCTACCTCAAGGAATGTATCCCTACCTTTTTTTTCAATTTTCCATAATATTAGAGATAATGTGATTCCTTGAGGATATTCTTTTTTGTTCACACTCTATGAAACTATCTATATAAGAAGGGTGTTTCGTTGAGTAGATATGGATATGTTTTTGTGACCAAGCCTATTTCTTATACTGATAACCCTGAGATATTGGACACCTATCTTTGATACATTGATGACTGAGTACATTACCTATAGAACCTTCATTGATATTCTAGGTGAGTTCGTGTAATGGTAATGTATAAGGATAATGATGATGAAGAGGATGGTAATCTTGCCTCCAGGGGATTTGATGAAGTTAAACCTTCTAAAAAAACTGAGGTTAGATAAATTACTTATTCATATATGGGGTCTCATAAGTGTCCATCCACAGTGGGTTTCAGGGTGGCTGAGGTGCACATGAAGAAGGTGGGGCAGCCGAAACATGCCCCACATCCCAGGGTGAATCTCAAAGCATTATCCCTTCCAATCACTGTGGTATTTCCAAAGGCCTAGAGATCATGGTATACCTTGATAAAAATCACATCTTCTAAAGATATTTGGAAAACACTTTAAGCATAGACTCTTGACCTTGTAGGCTTTGGATTGATCACTATTCCAGTATAGATCTCTTCACTAGAAGATACTTGTGATGTGTTTTTATATCCTGATGAAATGGACCCCTATATCCCCTAATACATGGAAAAACATTAATTGTTACACTGAGTGAAGGATATGGTGGTCATCATGGTGGGGAGATGTTATGTTGATGAAGATGTAATATGGTTTTTTTAGCGACACTTCTTAATATTATTATCATTACCTCAAACCCCAACTCTAGTTACTTGTAGGATCTTAGAGAGATTACAGAAACTATTCCTTCCTCGGAGTACACACCAAGGAGAAATGTGGATGGAGAGGAAATCCCTTCAGATGTGGGAGTCACCAGAGAAGGATCTCCCGAGGTAATGGAGTATATGTAAGTGGTTCTTATGGACCCTACTAGATCATATCCACCCTAGAACCACCTATTGTTCTTTATAGGGGATCATCTTTATGGCACAACATGAAGCGTTTACAGGTTCAAAAACTTTTAATACATCTAGATTTAAGGATAAAAAGTGAATGTTTCATGTATTTACTTAGTTTACATGAAATGTGTTTCCATATGATGACTAATCACCTTGTGCATGGAGCGGTGCATATATGGAGAGTCATGAATCATCAATCATTCTTGGGCATGCAACCACTTATTCTTCAGAGTAAAACATGATATCATTGGCAGTTGTTCCTGGAATAGATAGGGAACCCATAAAAATTGAGGGAATTAGGGGGATCCCAATCCCCATAGGGAATTTTTTATGATCAAATGACCTCTATCCTAGTAGTGGGATAGCCTCCAGAGGTCATTGCCTAGGATGATTATATTGAACTTGTTTGTATGGAGAGCACCATTGTGGAAGAGTAAGAAACATGGATTCAAGAGTATTCAGACACAACTATTGCTACTCATTTCATGATTGATATCCATGAAAGCTCAGAATCAGTGGCTGAACTTCTAGAGATCACTTACCTGGTCGAGCATGATCCTACACCATGGGTGTCTCTAGATGAACCAAATGTCAACGTGAAAATGGAGTACACATCATCTTTTTTTCCTAGTGATGGAATGATGGTGGCCAAGAACGAAGTTGTTCTAGATAATTAAGGGGTGTGACCCATTCTTCCAATCCTTTATTTACCCATTTATATTTTGGTATTGACTATTTTAAAAATAGGGATTCAGTATTACTACCAAAATTTTCTCCATTTGCAACTGTTTCATTAACATGTCATCCTTCTAACATTGCAAAGGAGTCGTCTTCCACATGATCCAATTATTCCAAGGTTATTGAGTCAAAAAACTCCCTAGTGGAATATATTTCTTATTATATTCTTCTATGTGATAGTAATTCTAAAAAGTACTAGAATGACCTAAATTGCCTTCAATATTCCCATAGAAAAATATCGAAAGATATCAAGATGCTGATTTCTCAAACCCCCTCAAAAACATCATGATGAAACTACCAAAATTGCATCACCTCTTTTCATTTCATGGAATATGGGGGTTTGATTATCATTCCATTAATTAAATAATAAAATAGGATATTTTTCCTATTATAGGTCTAGTTTCCTCTATTATGACCTTTTAAACATATAGTCCATGGCCCATATTGCCATATCCCAACATATCCTTCTTGATGAAGATGCTAAGAATGATGGGATATCCACAAGGAAATAGGTTAAAGTTGTAGCAGAACCATGGAAGAGTGGATTCATCAAGATTTGGTGAAGTTTAGTCAGGAACATGAGCGGATTTAGAAAATATTATCTCATGTCAAGGTAGCTGCTGATGAAGGGAAATGATCTATTGAGGATGTTTAGAAGACATGATTGGATGCGGGTGAGAAGGCTGAGGAACATCAGTATGGTGATAATGATGAGACTGAAACCATTTCCAAGATCCATCGATCCATATAGGATTCAGATTAGGCACTGATTAAAAATTATAAATTTTTTTAGTGGGAATTTTAATCATAAAATCCTACTCACATAGAGAGGTTTCAAACTATGGATGTCCCTCCTTTGTCTCAATTATTTTGAAAACATGGTCCCTATTCAATTCCAATTCTTTATTCCATTTGTTTTTTGTTCCTATAAATCATAATTTGTATTTTATTTTGAATGGTAATCCATCATATGACTTGAGTGGTTTCTTTACTGGATAATCAATCTCAATTATAACCCAGGATAGTCAAGTTGACATGATCATGTAATGCTATAATTTTTTCCTCAATCAAGGGACTCAGTGATCATGGTTTGGACTATTTCTAGGGTTATATGGAAAACCCGACAAACTTTTTTTCTTTTCTATTACCACACATATTTTTCTCTAAGTCCTTTGTGGTATGGGCCCAGCAGATGTAACATGTATTTTTATTAGGCCACCCTTTGATAATTTCTGAACTTACAAGTTTTGTTCCATTTAAATTTTCTTTTGATTTCTCAATTTTTTCCAAAAACATGAAAAGGTATAGGTCTAGAGAGCTGGTAATCAACTTTTACTCAGGTTCCCTTTGTGCATTTTCCACCTTTTCAGTTTTGTGTATATTTTCATGGTATTTTTAATGTTTTGCAAGTCATACTAATACAAATGATGTTTTAGGTCGAATAACATTGACCATGAATTATGAGTCAAGGACCCTAATAGGGATAACTGGTTGAGAATGTCCCAATATTATTCAAACATGAATGAGGGATTTTTGGACACTTTCATTGTGATTTCTCAATCTAAGAGATGATATGGGGAGATTATGTGAGGAGTAACCATAAGAAAAGTTCCCAATAAGATTTTTTCGATGCATATGGAGGCAGGAAAGGCCTATCTTGAGGATAAATTTTCCTCTGGTTGGTAGTCCTTTTATGTGGGAAACTTATGAAGATATGATTGTGTCATATTATGTATGGTCAAATAGAGGTGTTATTAGGACACTTACCCTCCATTTCTAATTTTCAGGTAATTTATGAATATTAAGATTTCTCATTACCATCATTGTTATCTTGTCTAAGGACTGATGTATGAAAAATGGTGAGGGAATCTGTGTCGACACTGGACATGAATGAGAAACCATTCCTAAATGAATTTGGATTATGTAATGGAGGGATCAATCATGTTGAATTTTAATTTCATGCAACTAATACATGGACCATTAACTTGAATTTATTAAAACACGGATGTTTGAGGTCTAATATTTAAGGTCACTTGACTTTTACTAAGGGATAAACAATTTTACCTTTTCATTGTAATTTGTCCAGGACTATTCCATTGTCATCATGCATGAAGGGGAAAGGTTGTAAGCTATAATATGGGGGATTATGAATCCCATGAGTTATTTGGGACAAAAATAATAATTAGGGCATGTAGAGATAGAAAAAGCCTCTCATTGGGACATGTTTTATATTGGTTGACATGACTTTTTTGTGGGCGACTTATACAGATCCAACTGGAGAATATTATTCTTAGTCAAACAAAATTTTCCCCAAGACACTGATCCTCCATTCTTGATGGACAAGGAGGTTTATAAAGATTCATCCATCTCGAGAAATAGAGTTTGGTTTGAGGAAGAAGAGTGCCTGAACATGAATGGATCATTTCATGTTGAAATTTCTGGGGAATGAGAAGAAATTTTACCCTTACACAGGTCTATCCCATACATAGGATGTATTTTTTTCATTATTAATGGGACCAATATATAATTCCTAGGCATCACTACATATCTCATCAAAACAAGAATCAATAAATACATAGTTTTGGGATAGTTTCCTCACATATCGATCTAACTCTTGTGTGGGAAAGGGGAATTTCCATTGAATACGAGTTCACGAGTGAGGTGAGACACATATTGGACCCTCCTCTAAAGATATAGATCATGTAAAGGAGATCAGGGGATTTTTTTTGTGTAAGGACAATGATATATGATCTGAGTGTCTCTAAATATCTCATCAATGTGAGAATCAAGCCATATGTAGTCCTTATAGGGTTCCATATGCAGTGATGATCCATGAATAGGGAAAGGTAATTTTAAACTTTTTCTATGGATTGACACAGGATTGGATATTCGGGTGTCACCATGTATCCTTCACAAGTAGGAATCAAGAAACATGTTGTTATAAACATCATGCAGTTTTGTTTCATGTGAGTTGGACATAACCTGTGAAGTTTAATGTCATGCAGTGAGGATGGTATGGGGTCTTGTAGTTTTATGTCATGTAGCTAGGACCATTTTTAATTGAAACAATGAGTAACAGAAGGCTCATTATGCTGGTATATTCTGAAATTCCTTAGACATTATGGGGTGAAGAAAGTGTAATCCATGATTTCAAGGATTCTCGTATCATGAGAAATGATATGGGGAAAAATTCTATCAGGTCTTATAGAGATATAATATGCCTCTCTTGGGGATTAATTTTCCTTTGTTTGATATATCTTTTGTGTGTTCAACTTATGCCGAGCCAACTAGGTCATATTGCTCAAAGTAAGAAAAAGTTGTCCCCAGGACATTGACCCCCCATCTATGATAGAAAAAGGATGAAATTGGTAATCCTAAATTACCTAGTTCATAGATTATGATTAATGTAATGAATGTTTCTGGATATTTAATAAATATTCAGACCATGATTGGACATAGAGTATGAAATTCAGTACATAGATCTGACTCATATGCAGGAGGGAACATTCCTATTTCTTTGATGGATCCCTGAATGAGGAATCCCAAATTTGAGATCTACTGCATTGATATTTGTTTGTATATAGGAGATGTTTACATTTTTTTTCTTTACCCTTGGATGAGACTAGGAAATGAGGTCAACTAATCACTATATATCTTATAAAAATGAGAATCAAGACACATGTAGTTATTGAGGTACCATTCATTTTAATGTCAGGCAACAGGGAAATTCTCCAAACTATTTATTATCATATGATTATAAAATAGGTTCCCCCATGTGAAGAGGAAATATTGTTTTTAGACCCAATATTAAATACTCAAGTGTCTTTATGTATCATATGACAACATGAATTAATACATATGTAGTTCTCTAAATATATTTTTCAGTATAACTCATCATTGTGTAGTAATTACATATAATTCACTTTTTATGATCTCTTTACCATGATCATGAAAACCCTGATGTTGATTTATACATCGTGATTATGTGGGGAATCCATTGTCGAAACTCTTAATCCTGCATGAGTTGTATTTGGTGTGACAAACAATGGGTGGAAAATATTTATTCTTCCACACATAGGTGATAAAACCAAGGTTATGGGAATTTTCATTTGTGGTGGCTAGACTAGGATGAAAGACAAGGGTATTTATATATATATCTCTTCAAGATGAGAATTAAGACATGCGTATTTATAAAAGAACACCCTATGAAGATATGACCCATACACTAGGAGGAGGGAATTTTTATCCATCATTATAGTTCGACCTAGGATTAGAGATCTAGGATTCACTACGTATCTAGTGATGATAGGAATCAGGCCACACATTGTTCTGAATGGGAACTTTGTACACACATATGATTCGTATGTAGAGGGGAAATTTTTTATTTTATTTATTGATTATTGAAAAAGGACCAAGGATTGGATATTGAGGCATAACTATGTATCATGTTTGGAATGTAATCAAGGTACATATAGTTATAAAGTCACTTACCTACAATATCCGACTCATGAGAATGGATAGGGTGTTTTACTTGAAATGGACCTATAAATAGGGCCCCCTTTGGAGCCCCCTACATCGATTTAGTTTGCATTTAGGGGAGGAATAAATCACTATATTTCATGGCTCGGCCCAGGTCAGGAGGTCTAGATTTCACTATGCTTCATACAATTTTAGTATTCAAGGCATATATTGTTCTTGAAGAACCATGAAGTTTAATGTCCTCAATAAGGACATTGTCTATATAGTTTAGCATCAGGCAATATAGACATTTTTCACTTGACATAAAAGAAGTATCATCATATTTGGGCCCATGAATAGAGATATGGGCATCACTACATATCATGAAATGGTAGGAATCAATCCATATTTAGTTATTTATGGTATTCTCCCAATGTAGGTTTGAACCATACATAGGGAGGGAGGAATTTTTTTAAACTTTTGGGGTGGCTAGACTAGGATGTAAAATACAGGATTCACTACGTATCCTATGTGGACATGAATCAAGATGCACATAGTTCTTGAATATATCATGGTAGGTGATCGATATTGAGGGTGATGTCCTCCAGCTGAGAACATTATAGTGTTGTCCATTTTATCATCATATAGTGAGGACATCTGTTTCATGAATTTTATTTTCATGTAACCTAGAAAAAGATATTGTGTGTTTTAAGGATATACAGCAAAGATCGATTATACAGGTTTACATCAGGTGATTTGGATGATGGAACATGAAATTTAGCACCATGTGATTAGGATTATATTTTCATATAGTCATAGGAATGATGATTTTTTGGACTATTGATAAACATAATCCCGATGTCAAAAGACTCATTGAGTCCAAGGCTGGTAAGAAAATCATCTTATGAATGGAAGGAAATTTTTTGTCGGGCCTTACGCAAGAGGTATAGTCATCACTAGGTATCCTCTGATAACTTGAATAAATCCACAAGAAGTTCTTGATTATGTCCTTCCAGATGACTGATGTCGAGGGTGATTTCCTCTCAAGTGAAAAAATTATGGTGTTGATTATTTTAACGTTATACAATGAGGACATTGGTTTCATTTAGTTTATTCTCTTATGACCTAAAAAAATGTCATTATTTATATGGTTAGGCAATAAATATTGACTACACAGTTTAACATTGTGTCATAGGGATGATGTACCATGTAGTTTAACATCATGTGATCAGGATGGCATACGATGTAGTTTAATGCCATGCGATAAGGGTGATGTGTCTTTTGATTGAACAAAAAACTATTTCATAAACCTTATCTTGGTGGGGATTGTGGTATGTTACTTATCAATCAATATAAAAGAATATTATCATGAGAGAATATTTTTTGAATGTCATAGGGTCCCTCCCAATTTAGCTCAAACTTTAGATTTTTCATTCTGAGTATCATTGAACTGCTAATGAACAACATCATCTCTCCATCACAGAAATATTGAAGGTGACCTTTTTTGTTAAAGGATTGTGTAATCCAATTTTGGTGGACATTCAAATAAAGAAAGGTGCAGAATATATTCTCATCTAGTCACTACAATTCATCCATCTGTTTCTAGGAATTCTCATCCGTGGATAACTAATTTCTGATAGAAATGAAGAGTGAGGAAAATAGAGCCTTGATGGGTAGAAACACCTCCATATCATATACTAATGAGTATTGGGTTTCATGTGTGGTAGTACCTTTTATTGTACTATAATACCACAAGGCATTTAATTGATTTTATGACCAAGAATTTTTATCCTTATATACCATCTTTTGTAGTATATTTGATAGGGTATTACTGAATGCCTCTATTTATCCATTAGTTGTTGCATGGTAGTGGGATGAATGGTCAGACTTGATCTCATACACCTGATATATTTTTTCCAATTCAGAAGAATTGAAATTGGTTTTATCATCTATATTTATTTTATGAGGTACACCAAATATGGTGATGAATTTGGCACTCATGAAGGTAAAAATGTTACTTTCCCTAGCCTCTTTGAAGGGTATGAATTTGGTCCACTTTGGAGAAGAAGTTGGTTTCATTTATAATTTACCTGAAATTATTGGTTATTGAGGGAGGATATGTTACCACAAAGTTCATTCCCCATTTAATAAATGGCCAGGAGTATTTGGTTGTGTGAAGAAACTCCATGGGTTGGTTAATGAATTTAGCATGAACATTCCATGAATGGCACTTTTTGGTTAATTTATTAAAGTCCTATGTTATAGTGGTCCAATAGTACCCAAGACTTTGGATTTTATGAGAATGAATGGATCATGACTGGTAGGCATCACTTTCTCAAGTGTGCACTTATTTCATGATAGCAACAGTATTTTCTCCATAAATGAACTTGAGAAGGACCTCATAAAGGATACTCTTATATATTACCATTTGATGATTTGTTCCATCATATAGAACAATGTAAGTTGCTCATTTTTATATTTTCACTTCCCTGACATTATTTATAGGGATCTCTACCTTTTGATGGTAGTCTATAATGGGTTTCATTTAGCCAGTGTTAGGACTGTACAGTTCAGGGATGGGCTAATCACATTGATCTCTTCTATGTTTTCATGAATAAAAGGTGAGACCATCCAGTAATGCAAAACACTAATGACTATTTCATCCTAGTTTAGATTATCTTGGGTTGTGGCCTCACTTACAAATTCATCTTCTTAGGAAGTATTTGATCGTGGGATGTGATTCAATGTAGAATCCAAAGGTAATTCCTTCATTAGTCTGTGGACATGGTTTAGAAGAGGGATTAACTTTTCTTTTTTATGGATTAATCCTTTTTGATAAACTTGATGACTAGATCAAAATCTCCTTTTATCTTAATGTGATCAATTAGACCGGAAGTTCCAAATTTAGACTTGTAATGAGAACCTGCTATTCTGCTTCATTGTTTATGCACCCTTCTGAGAAAAATAAGGAGTAAGGGAGGACTTTCTTTACTGAGAAGATGACCATGACTCCCTACAGCACTTTGTTGATCATGGGTTCTTCCATCCTCTTACATATCAGACTTCTGGATGCACCATTGAAATAAATATTCCATATATAAGAGCCCTCTTGAATAGATAAAACCTCTTCATTGGGTAGTTATGTTTCCAATTAATTTATTTATACTAAGAGGTTCTATTCTATAAAATATTATAATGCATGGACCTTGAACTATTTTTGAGGAAATAACTAAATGTAAAATTGCTACAGGATAACTACCCACTTTGATAGAAGTCTGTCCCACATTAGAAGGTTGATAATGTATTTGAGTGGGTATTTCTGAGATACTAGACGGACCTCATGATTATTTAGGTACTTCCTTAGTTTCTAAACTGCAAAGAATAGCACTAGATATCCCTTCTCAATATCTAAATAACAAGTCTCACCATCGACCACGGTTTGAATGAGGTAGTAGAGGATAGTTTATCTTTCCAACATTATTATTTTGTGAGAGGAAGGCACTAAGGTATCTCTCTCAGGTATTCACATTGAAAATAAGTGTCCATCATTCGATAGGCGGAATCATCATTTGCGGGCTCAAGATATATTTTATGAGACTTTATATTGCCTCATGAAAATTTTCAGTCAATTGATATGTAGCCTCCTTTTTTGTCAACCTAGTGAAGGGATGACATTTTCCAATAGGGTTGGCTATAAGCATCATATGTAGGCCATGTGTCACTGGATTCCTCTCAATTCATTGAGATTTTGAGGATATGACATGATAAGGAAGGCCTTTATATTCAATTGTTCAAATTCTATGTAATGATGGAATACAATGAAGCTAATTAATTTCCTCGAGGTAACACTGAAAGAACGTTTCAAGGGGTTCATTGTCAGGCCATGTTGTCGAAGTTTGTTGAAGATGGTTTCAAGATCTTTCATGTGGTCAGAGCATTGTTGATATTTAAAAACCATTTCATTAATATAACATTAGAAAAGATTTCATAGTAAGGGATTGAAGATTTGATGCATGGAAAATTAGTGTGTTGCGCTAATATTCTTCATAAAATAGGTAATTACTTGATAGAAAATTACTCCATTGGGATCCCTAAAAGAGATAGATTATTCATCTTACTGGGTCATTCAAATTTTATTGTATCCTAAATAAAAATCTATGAAGGAGTGTTCTTGATATCTGTCTATTTCATTGATCAATCGTTTTGTGATCGATAATGGGAAATAATCCTTCAGTAAGTGCCTGTTGATATATCTTAAATCAATGAAAACTCTGATTTTTTCCACTATTTTTCTTGAAGGGGATGATATTGTCCATACATTTGGGATATTGGACCTCCTAAATGTAGTTCGAACTGATGACCATTTTAACGTCATCCTCAATTTTGGAAGCATGTTTCAGGTTAATCCTTCTGGTTGCCTATTTATAGCCCCAGTGGTCTTCTGGAAGGCCTGGGTGGTGAGTGTCCAACTTAGGATTGAGGCCTAACATTTCAATGTAATTCCAAGTGAACACATCTCGATACTACTTCTGGAATGAGTTATATATGTCTTGGTCATCA
This sequence comes from Viscum album, assembly GCA_963277665.1. Classification (NCBI taxonomy): domain Eukaryota; kingdom Viridiplantae; phylum Streptophyta; class Magnoliopsida; order Santalales; family Viscaceae; genus Viscum; species Viscum album. Next base: position 2,099,024,114 of record OY728130.1, on the reverse strand, counting down.
TAAGACATGACCACACTAATCAATGTTGTTCGCAGGTCTTCTTTTTTACCCAAATTTGTTTCTTTGAGTTTATCAATAGAGGTAAATATTCCCACATTATGTTCTAAAGGGGTGTCCCTAAGGTCCTCCTCTCTATCTTCTTCATCTTCTTAGTCTTCTTTCTGTTGTTCCATATGAGGAGAAATTAATGTGATATGTTCTACAGAGTTGGGGGAGGATCCAATATCCATGAATTCAATTGATGAATTAACATTCTCTGACTTAGTGGAAAATATAGTATTTCCTTAAAAGTCTAGAGAGGGTGGAGTGAGAGACTGAGAAGGAGTGTCTTTGTCCTATTTGTATGATGAGACAATATATTCCTCCTCTATTGGTGAGGCAGAGACTGCCTGGAGCACCAAGGATAGAATGGGGTCATTTTAATATGAGATTTCACCATTATCTAGGGATTTAGAAAACTTTTCAGCACTGCTGGACTCAATGGTCATGACCAAAACCCTAAAGATTACTGAATTTTCATTTGAGTTTTGGATTATATACTTTACCAACTTTATGAGAGATAAATATGCATTCCCATCTTCTTGAAGGGGTTTTCCAAGATCATTTTCAAACTATTAAAGGTAGTGACCCAAGATACATCATCAACCAGGGGTTTCTACCCATCCCTCTGATAGGATCTTGCACTGATATAGTCCAGCTCATTGGATTTGAACAGGGACTTATCAGCATGAAACTTCTCGATTGTTCCATTAATGAAGTATTTAATGAATTTACAATACAATGAGGGGATTATTATATATTGATGAAACTAGGGACTTCTTGGAAAGATGTTGAAGGTTCTATTTTTCCAAACAACCTAATATTATGAGTAAAAAATGAGGCAATAAAATGGTGCCTTGATCTTTATTTGTCCCAATAACTTATGCTCACTTTTTTCATATCCCTATAGTGTTATAGTAGAACATTCTAGGTCATCCACTTTTCATCCTAGATAGTGAAGTGTTCATATTTGAATGAGCTTAACACTATATCAATTTTCATAAAAACTTTTCAGACATCAACGCTAATTTTTTTACTGGACACATACAATGGTTTGATGCTTCCTTGTATAACAAAATCCTTATCTAAATCTATGGAAAAGATAACCATATAAAATTATATAGGATAAGTCTCTATTTGATATACCTCAGTAGTGGAAACCTCTTCATCAAAAATCTGATGGCTTAAAAAAGCCTTTACAAGTTCTTCCTTAAGGTATTTTGACAATCTTAGGGCATCGAGGATCGATAACATGGCCAAAACTAAGGCTAAATCTTTCAAGATGTAATACTTATAGTATATAAGCCTATGATTCTCTAGGTGGGGATTCTATTTCAAAATAACTTTAGGGTTTTGATTATTTGATGTAGATGGATCATCCCATGAAAGAGGAGTTAGAGGTTCTCTCGACCTTGGTGGGTTGGGTTGGACATGTCTGTCAACCCACTGACGATGATCTGATACACGTACCCCCTATGATTGATATTTCAGAGTGATGGGGTTAGGGTAGATTTTTTCCAATGTTGGGTGATTTTACTTCCCCTAATGAACTGACTGAAGGGATTTTTGTGAGTTTCTGCAACATTTATAGTCATGGTATGGACATGGAAATAATTATGGTTCCTATCATGACTGTGCCTTCCCCAAGATATGCAAATCCTATAAACAACTCCTCAGGATCCCCAATTGAATGTAGGGAACTCAGGTTCATATCAATACTCATCACTAGATTAGGTATCCATCGAGTGAAAGACATTAATGTAATAGAATATCAACTCCTTATCCAATGAGAAATTTTTCTGGAAGACCATTTTTGGTGGGGTTATTTGGAGGGGTGGTGCCCACTGTTTAAAATATAAGGTCATAAAGTCTGATATAGTCAAAGAAAACATTGTACTTGATATAGTTTCATTCTCCTGTAATTCCTTTATTCCATTCTGGTCAGTACACTTTTTAAAATGATGGATTTTTTAGGTTTGTGGGGAAAATGACATCGGATGTGTTGTAGTGGAAGCAACTCGAGGAATAGTTGGTTGTTTAAACTATGATTGGAGAATAACATGAGTTTGGTTGATTTTATTTTGATTCATCCAACCATAAAACCATTGTTCCATTCTTATAATGAATTTTTTCCAGTCAAATCCTTCATCAGGGGAAGTAGAGGAAACATGTGCTAGCTGTGATAGTGGCTTTCCCAACATTACCTACCCAGAATCTACTATTTTTTGTATGATTTCTTTGAAGAAGAAGCATTCTTGAAAGGTGTACCCCAACGTTCTAAAAAATTTAAAATAATATGGATGATCAACAAGACATACCTTTTTAGGCCTTTTAGGTTATGTTAGGTGGAGTAAATCATTCTTTATAGTGGGAACAAAATATCCTCAGACCTAATCATCTCAAAATGAGTATAATTTTTTAATTTTCTTCATGAATTCATTTCTAATTGGTCTCCGCTACTCATCCTAGAGGGGAGGGAGTTATTATTGAATCCCAAGGTGTAACACCATGAGATTTTATGAGATATATTCTTTTTAATTTCTTTGATTTCTTGTTTTTTACACTACAAAATATTAGCTTGCACTATACGCAACACTTTATTAGCTTGCAGCATACACAACACTATTCTTGGCTTGGGTAACACACACTTTTAAGTGCCTTTGATAGAATTCATTTCACGCAACACTGAGAATAGATTTTTTTCAATGTATAAAAAACTATTTTTGGATTATGTTATATGCAACACAAAAGTAATCTTCAACTAAATGTAACACTGACTTGCATGAAAGAGCGACCTTCCTCGATAGTTGGTGTTGTACGCAATTCCAAGTTTCACCAAACAATGATATATTATTAAAATATTAGTATGGGATATAAACTAGTCATTATTAATAGTATTACTGAAATTTTTAATTTTATATAACATTAACATTAATCTTATGTATTTTCTAGACATGATATAACAACAAATTCAATTTTTCAGATAAAAGATGTATTATTCAAAAAAATATTGTTTTCTACCTTTTGATAGTGCACCCATTATAATTCAATTTTTTGACACAATTTTATATTAATTTTGACAAAATAAACTTCTTATTTTTGTGCGGAATATAAAAGTTTACTTTGGTGGAATTTTTTGTATTTTTCTGATAAGTTTCATTTTTTATGAATAGTAAAAATACAGATTTTTTTATTTTGAAGACATTTAATAGAAAAATTATATTTTTTATTAGTTTTAAATTTTAATTAGTTAATTTTTAAACAATTATGTTTTTTGAAAATGATTTTATACTTGATTTTGTTATAAAAACATTTTCCATTTAAAAAGGTTCATTTTTCCAAATACTATTTTTCCTGACATTTTAACAATTTTATTTTAAAATTAATTGTGCAACTTATGTGTATTTAATTTTGAGAAATTAATGTCAAATTTGGATTCAAGAGGTCCAAATTTGGGAAGTATATCCCTTTTAGTTTTCACCAATATGAATAGTAACCATGGTAAATTTTATTACCACAGTAAATGGTAAATTAGGTAATTTAGGATAAAAATAAAATTATAATTACTATAAAATATCCATAACAAATGAAAAAAAAATTATTTGATGAATTTAATTATACCCTTAACACTTAAGTATCAAAATTATGTCATTTAATAAACACTAGTCCCTTAAATGACTTAAATAATATTTAAATCAAAGAAAGACACAAAGTGTCATTTTTTTGGTCTTTAATATCTATTATGTATCCACATATAGAAAAATGAGTTTTATCAACAAATATAAATTGTAATTTTTATCTTAATAAACATATTACACGGATAAAATTTTCTTTTGATGTTTTGGGGACATTTGAGATATATTATGGTATTTATAATATTTTATTTAATGAAAAATTAATGATGTCACATTCATGTTTTAGATAATATATCATTTTTAAAATAAGGTTATAAAAAGATAAATTTAACTATAAATACTTATTTAAAAGATAAAATGTTTCCATTTTTCATGGTAATTTATTTTAAATATTTAGAATAGAAATAATTACCTTAAAGTTGTATATATGGATGATGCATGAATTATTTAATGGGTGAGAAATCAATAAAAGTTTTTTATTAAAATGATAAAACCATTAAAGGAACAAAACACATTACCAAATTTTATTGGTCAAGTATATATCAACCATAACCATAAAATGTTCAAGTTATGGATCATTTGAATCCATAATTAATATATTAAGACAATTGTATCATTTTAATTAAAGTAACGTTAAAATTGTCACATTCATACTTTAATAAGTATAAAATTTTTAATGTTGGATTTTCAAGTAGATAAATTTGAATTAATATATTACTCTAAATTATAGTAAATTTATATTCATAACAGTATTTTATTTTTTAATTTTTATTCATCGAATAATTATATTAAATAATTACACAATAGTTATGTAGTAATTATTTTATTAAGGGGAATATCAAATAAATGTTATTAATAACATTAAAATAAATATAATTTGGGATAATTAATTTGTAAAATGAATTTTTAAAATTTCCTTGACCCAAATGGGATATGATAAAATATTTGTTTTAAGGATAACATCTTATCATGATATTTTTAAAAAACCATGAAATGAATAGTGTCAAAACTAACAAAATTGATATTTTTTCAAAATAATAATTTATTAAATTATTTAAAAATCATAAAACATTTTTAAAAATATATAATAATTATGATATGGTAGAAAATGTTCTAATTTAATTATTTATGGTCTAATTGATATCAAATAAATAAATATTTTACCCTTTTAATATTGAAATATTTGTTACCCTAGTAAAAATGAAATAGAATAATTAATGTTAAATTGAGAAGATATGGTTTGAATAGACAAAGAAACTTGTCTAAAATTTATTACTTGATGATATTAAAACCCTATATCATATAAAATTAGAAATTTTTTCATTTTTGAGGTTTTTATGTAGGTTTTTATTTTATTATAAATTAATATTTTTGAGGTTTCCAAAAGTGCCCCTCACCTCAATTATAACAGGAAATCTCCTCCCCCAATTCTCCACAAATAATTAAGCCTTCAATTTCATCCATACCCTGACCATTTCTATAATAAACATCCAAAATTATATTCTAGAGGTACTAGTCTTCTCAAAAGACCAAATCTAATTCCATTAAGAAGAGATCTAAAGAGTGAACGTCAAAGAAGAGGTAATCTCCTCTACCGATTCTTTCGTATTTCTTTCTACTTATAATTATACTAAATGAGTTGTTTCATTATAGAATAATTACTCCAGTATAAATTATATACTAATATGTTATTATAATTATGAATCAACCATATTCAACTTTCTATCCATCCTAAGAAAGATAAAATCACCATGTGTGCGTACGTACGGCTTATCGTCTCCACGCCATGGTGTAATATGTTTTTCACCACCACCTTACTTGGATAGGTATAAAAATGGTTGTAATAAATATATATGATTATTATCAAACGATTTTGATTTTAAAATATATTAAACCATTCAAATCAATACCATTCAACAATTTTGGTAATGATATCATCGCTCATACGTATGTACGGCCTACCGTCTCCATGATGCGATGTGATTTATTCTACATGATAACCACTAAAAAAAGATTATATAAATGTACTGAATGAATAAATATGTTATTTATTATGTTAATATCATTTTATAATGATATAAATACTACTTAATAATGAGAATCTGAACTTATTTGAGAAAACATGCATACGATCATAAAGCAGTTACAACCCAAATAACGAGTAACAATGAATTGTTACAAACAAAAAAAAGGATAATATGGACATATATGATGACCATGATTATGGAATAAGTTAATAACATTATATAAATCATTATACTAGAGGTTCAGAGACATAGGAATCACATTGGACCTATGGTAAGGGATAATTTTTCAATCTCATTTTTATCTGAGATTGTTTATACATAAGTATTTAATGGGGATATATTTATCATCCATGTCCATGTTTTCTAAAAATATTTTCATAAAATGTTTAATATTATTATATCTATGTTTAATGTCATTTTCCTATTTTTTGACTTTTACAACATGTTTGGGAAGGAATCTTTATTCTGTTTACCAAAGAAGGTACTTTTGACTTTTTTGGAAAAAGTACGAGGATAATGTTTTTTAACTTATACGACATGAACGGATTTTTACAGTTTCATGACGCCTTATTTATACGAAGATTCCTCTACACTATTTAAAGTTTATTTTCAACTAAAATATTTCTTTTAAAATTTCATGGCATTTTTAGAAAATAAAACCTTTTTTGAAGTAGAAAGGTTATCTTCCTCAGGAATTAAGTTCAAGTGTTTTATAAAAAATATTTTCCATCTAGGATGATGCTCTTTACATAGGGTTATGTTTCTATTTCTATTAAAACTATTATTTTATTGTGTTAATTATGGAATGATATTTTATATGTATTATGTTATGATAAAATGATGTTTAATAAACCCATTATATTTCTTGGGTTATGCATTGATGAATGATTTTTGTTTTTCTGACACATATAAGAATGATTTCCTTATGAGATGTGTGGGACATATATCTCCCTAAAATTCATTGGGAAAAGATTTATATCTCATGAGATAAATATGGATAGAATAAAAATTAAATACAGTTTATTCATATGGGGATAGAACAATAAGTAAATATGGTTCTGTAATACATGGATGGAATGTCAAGTAAACCCAGTTCAGTAAAATACTTTGTCCACTATGAAGGTCTTGGAAGAAATTCCTTGGATATCATATAAATCATATTATGAGTTTATTTTTTTTTTCAAAATTCCAGGTTTTATTACAATTATATTTCATCATGGTAAACTTTCCTTTATTATATATGCCTTATGAACTACCAAGATTTATTTCATGACACATGATTTTGATATTTAAACTTTATGTTCATGTTTTTAAATTATTATGTTCATGGTTTTTCTTATGTTATCAATGTTTACCCTTACTAAGAATTTTATCTCACCATTTTTATGTTTTCTTTTCCCTAATATATAAATAAATGATTTTGTTAAGAAAACGAAATGGGAATATCTTTAAGGGAGCTGGTGAAGATCTTTTACCAAGTTAGAAGATTATGTTCTACATTTTCAAAGACACCAAACTAATACAGTCTTTGGGCATCCATTTTTTGTAATGTATTAATTATTACTAAAAAGTTTTTTAATGTACATATACTTCATTCTTGGTTCATTAGAGTTGGTATCAGAGTGAAGTTTTAATCAACCTTTATAAAGTAGGATGCGAAAACTTTAGTGAGATACCTAGAGATATTTCTAATATATGTCTGGGGATGTCCCTATGGATAAGTATAACTATAGGTTATAGTCCTAGAATTATAGTAACAACCATGAATAACCTAGGATTAAACCTAACATGTTAGATATTGAAAGTACTACCCCTTTATTATGTTTTTTTCCTCATATGATTTTTTCCTCTCACACTATTCCTTTTGGATTTTAGACAATGGTTGGAACCCGAAGGAACTATGTTAATGATAAATGAACTGGGAAATGAAATGATATTCATCATGAATAACCAAATGTTATGAGATATGGAATGAAAAAACTTATTTTTATAGTTACAAAAGATATGAATCATTCCGGACATCCAAATGAGCAGAGAAGGGAACGATATTCTATTTATTCCTTTATGAGGAAACATCCTACTTATTTCAGTGGCTCTTCTGATCCACTTGTTTCTAAAAAATGGATCAGTACCATTGGAAAGATATTTTCCATCCTTCTCTATTTAGAACATGAAAAATTCATTTTGGATATTTATCATTTATAAGGTGAAGTAGACCAGTGGTGGACTATAATTAAGAATACAATGTAGCAATATGAAATTAAATCCATAGAATGGGATAAGTTCAAGGACATATTTTTCAATAAGTACTTCCCTCATATTCTTAGAAAAAAGATGTAAAAGTAGTTCCTTGAGCTTGAGCAAAAGGATGATGAATCCTTTAGTACCTACGAGGAAAATTTTAAAATCCTTGAAAGGTATGCTTCTGGTTTTATCATCCAACCTGAAAGTAAAGTTGATCGATTCTTTAGTGGCATAAAACCAAGTATTTAAAGGGAATTAACTATAAGAGACGTTAGAATCTATGATTAGATTGTGTGTTGTGAAATTATGGTATAAATGTAAGTTGGTGTTACATATCAATCTCATGGTTTTGATATGAAACAAAAGATGGAGTTTAAGGAAATATTTAAAAACAATGGTGAAAAGAAGGTAAAATTTTCCTTATTCTCAATGTGTGGAAAGAAGCATGGTGGATACAGTCTTAAAGGGACTATAAAATGTTTCAAGTGTGGAAAAGAAGGTCATCTATTAGTTGAGTGTCTAAGTAATGGGTAAAAGGTTTCTAATGATGTGAATAGAGAAAAGACTAAAGAGAACGCACCACCAACACTTCAATGATATAAGTGTAAAGAAATGGGGCATTATTATAACCAATTCCCTAATCCAAGGGTTAATGATGATCGACTTAAGTAACCTCGTAAGGAAAAAGACAAAAGGAAGCCACATGATATCACTATTGGTGCTATTGAGTATGACAATGAAATGGTGGAATGATTAAGTGTTTATGTAATGGGATTCCAAAATAGTGTTCTTGAATCTATTTTATAGTATTATGGAATATTGGAATATCTATGTATTGGTTCATTGTGGTTTTCCATATGTATATGGTATCGGTAACCATGAAAAGTGATTGAAATATTTTTGGGAAGCACATGATATGCACATAAAGAAGGGATAAGGAGATAATGTGATGTTTGATAGTATTAATGAGCTCATGACTGATAAAAGGACAAAGTGATATCATGGTTTGAGTATATAGAATTATTGGTGTTTTTGGTGTGTGTAAAGAGTTAATTTTAACAAAATTCATGTTTTCACTATGGTTCTATGGCAATTCATGTTATTATTATATTTCAAGAGAATACATGATTAAGGTATTCACATGTTTGGAATGTGACAACCAAGAACAGCTAAATGATATATGGGAGACAAATGTTAAGTGTATTTAGTTCACCACTTTCTAAAGGTTTATATTTTTAGTTATTGGAAGGATTTTAATGTTATCCATTTATGGATAGTATAAGTTATATTCCAGTTTAAGTTTCATAGATTAATGTATTATCTCACTATTGGTGGACTTATGCATATTTGGTAACATATTCTATCCTTTATGTTGAGATAGATGGAATGAACTATCATTCTATAACATGATCTTTTAACACATCAAGAATGAAAAATTCAACTTCATTTCTTTGAATAATAGATGAAGTGGAAATTTTTCAGGGAACGTCCAATGGTGAGATTGTATTAAAATCAAGTGAGTATTTCTCCTCATGTAAAAATTCATCAAATTTAGGAAAAGGATATTGAAACCAAAAATGTCATCCTAGTACCTTCTTATCTGATGAATCAGACGGTCCCTTAAATCATTGCAGATTTATGGCTTTCTGGTAGTTAAATTTCTCCAAACCTTATTCTTTGTCACTATCTATCAGAACATGATGGTTAGATTTCTCTTCCATATCCATGTTTTCACTTCCCATCTATCTTATCCTATATGGAAACCCAGTGATGAGTTACATTGGGTAACCTTTATATTTCTAACTTTACTTTTTTAAAATGATTTTTTAGTATCCCTTTTTATGATGTGGGTTTCCATGAATGAAACTTTCATGTAGTAAACCATTTATAACCTCGATGAATTTTAAAGGAGAAATTAATTTTAAAGGCGGTAGAATGTAACACCTTTAGATTTTATGAGATATATTCTTTTTAATGTCTTTAATGTCTTGTTTTTTATGCTACACCAAGATTAACTTTTCATATACACAACACTGTATTAGCTTGCAGCATACACAACACTATTCTTGGCTTGTGTTACACACAATTTAAAGTTCTTTTGATTGAATAAACTTCACACAAAACTGATTCTAGATTTTTTTTCAATGTATAAAGGAATTATGTTTGGATTATGTTATACACAACACTAAAAGAATCTTTCACTAAAAGTAACACTAACTTGTCTTGCATTACATGCAAGAGTGACCTTCCTCGATATCTTGCATTGTACGCAATACCGAGTGTCACTAAACAATGATATATTATTGAAAAATCATTATGGGATATAAAATAGTCATTAATTATATTATTATCCAAATTTTGAATTTATATAACATTAACATTAATCTTATGTATTTTCTAGATATGATATAACAACAAATTCAATTTTTCGGTTAAAATAAGTATTATACCCAAAATGTAGTTTTTTTACCTTTTGATAGCACAAACATTTTAAATCTAAATTATGATACTTTATAATATTCAATTTGACCAAAAAAACTTCTTATTTTAGTGTAGAATATAAAATTTTACTTGAGTTTAATGTTTTTTTATTTTTATGATAAGTTTCATCTTTTCATGCACAGTGAAAATACTAAATCTTTTTATTTTAAAGAAATTAAATAGAAAATTTATGTTATATATTAGTTTTAAATTTTAATTAGTTAATTTTTATCCAATTATGGATTTTGAAAATGATTTTATACCTGAATTCATTGTAAAAACATTTTTCATTTAAAAAGGGGCATTTTTTCAAAAACGGTTTTTCGTGACATTTTAACAGTTTTATTTTAAATTTAATTCTGAAACTTATGTGTATTTAATTTTGAAAAAATAATGTAAAATTTGTATTCAAGAGGTCCAAATTTTTTAAGTAGGTCCCTTTTAGTTTTGACCAATATGAATAGTAACCATGGTAAATTTTATTACCATGATAAAGGGTAAATTAAGTAATTTAGGTTGAAAATAAAATTATAATGACTATAAATTGACCAAAAAAATGAAACAATCTTATTTGATAAATTTAATTTTACCCTTTATACATAATGATCGATATTATTTTATTTAATGGATACTTGTCCCTGAAAATGACTTAAATGATATTTAAATCAAAGAAAAACACAAAGTGTCATTTTCTTTGTTGTTAATATCTATTATGTATCAACATATGGAAACCTGGGTGGTATCAACAAATATAAATTGTAATTTTTAACTTAATAAATATATTTCCCTGATATAAATGTAATTTTTTCTTTTTGGAGCCATTTGGGAAATATTATGGTATTTATAAAATTTTATTTATTAAAAATTTAAAGATGTCACATTCATGTTTTAGATAATATATCATTTTTACAGTATGGATATAAAGAAAAAAAACTAGACTATAAATAAATATTTTTACTTTAAGATTTTTATCTTTATCATGGAAATTTATTTTAAATTTTTTGGAAAGAAATAATTATTTTAATGGTTTATAGATGGATGATGCAGAAATTATTTAGTGGATAAAAAATTAATAAACTATTTTTTATTAAAATTATAATAATGATTAAATGGCCCAAAAAAATTAACAAATTTTATTATTCGAGTATATATCGACCATAATCATCCAATGGTAGAGTAATGGACCATTTGGAGCCATATGAAATAGATTAATACAATTATATTATTTTATTTTGGGTAATGTTAAAATTGTCCCTTTCATACTTTCATAAGTATAAACTTTTTAATGTTGAATTTAAAGATGATAAATTATAATAAATATATTATTATGAAAGATAGTAAATTTATATTCAAAATAGTATTTTTTTTATTTTTTATCCATCAAATAAGTATATTAAATAATTACACAATATTGATGTAGTAATTATTTTATTAAGGAAAATATCTAATAAATGTTATTTATAATATTAAAATAAATATAATTTTTGATAATTAATTTTTCCAATGAATTTTATAGTTTCACTTGACCCCTTAAGGATATGATAAAATATTTTTTTCAAGTATAACATCTTATCTTGATATTTTTAAAAATCCATGAAATGAATGGTGTCAAAATTGACACAATTGATATTTTTTCAAAAGAATGATTTATTAAAATATTTATTAAACATAAAACATTTTAAAAAATATATAATAATTATTATAAGGTCATAAATTTTCTTAATTATTTATTTATCACCTAATAAACATCAAATAAGTAAATAATTTACCCTTTTAATATTAGAATATTTGTTACCCTAGTTAAAATGAAATAGAATAACTGAGTGTTAAATTGAAAAAATAAGGCTTTAATAGACATATAAACTTGTCTAAAATTTATTGGTTGATGATATTACAACCCTATATCATCTCATATTATAAATAGGAACATTTTATATGTTTTTATTTAGGGTTCTATTTTATTATAAATTAATATTTTTGAGGTTTCCAAAAGTGCCCCTCCCCTCAATTATAAAAGGGAACCTCCTTCCCCATTTTTCCAAAACTCATTAATCCTTCAATATAATCCATCCCATGTCCATTTCTATTCTTAAATTCCCTAGTTACATTATAGAGGTTTTGTTCTTCTCAAAATACCAACTCTAGTTCCATTAAGAGGAGATCTAAAGAGAGCACGTCAAAGAATATGTAATCTCCGCTACCGATTCTTTCATATTTCTTTATACTTATACTTCTACTTCATGAGTTGTTTCATTATATAATAATAACTCCAGTAGTACCTATATACTGATATGTGATTATAATTATTAAAAACCCACATTCAACTTTCTATCCATCCTATGAAAGATGAAATCACCATGCGTGTGTGTGTACGACTTACCGTCTCCACGCCGTGATGTAATCTATTTTTCACCACCACCTTATCTATATGAGTATAAAAATGGATGTAATAACTATATATGATTGTTATAAAATTATATTGATTCTAATATAGAGTAAACTATTCAAATAAATACCATTAAACAATTATGGGAATGATATCATCGCTCATGTGTACATACGGCCTACCATCTCCACGATGCGATGTGATTCATTCTACATGATAACCAATCAATCATGATTATATAAATGTGATGAGTGAATAAATATGTTATTTATTTTTTTAATATAATTTTATAATGATATAAATATGACATATTGTGGATAACTAGAACTTATTCGACAAAACATGCATGTGATCATAAAGCAGTTAAAACTCGAATAACAAGTAACAATAAATTGGTACAAAAAAACAAAGGAGAATATGACCATATATGATGACCATGATTATGGAATAAGTTTATAAAATTATCTAAATAATTATACAAGGTTTTTGGACACATAATAAGCACATCATACATAAGGTAAGGGATAATTTTTTCAACTCATTTTTATCTGAGATTGTTTATACGTAAGTATTTAATGGTGATATATTTATCATTCATGTTCATGTTTTCAAAAAATATTTTTATATAATTTTTATTATTATTATATGTATGTTTAATGTTATTTTTACCCATTTTTACTTTTACCACATGGGATGGAAGGAGTATTGCCTTTTTTTCATACGAGGTACTTCTTGACTTTTCTGGAAAAAGTATGAGGATAATTTTTTTTAACTTATACGACATTAAGGGATTTTTACAATTTCATGATGCCTTATTTTTAGGAACCTACTTCTACAATATTTCATGTTAATTTTCAACTAAATTATTTTCTTTTAAAATTTCTTGGGATTTTGAGAAAAGAAAATGTTTTTTTGAAGAAGAAATAATATTTTTCTTGGGAACTAAGTTCAAGTGTTTTATCAAAATTATTTTCCATCAAGAATGACACACTTTAAATAGGGTTATGTTTATATCCCTATTAATAAAATTATTTTACTATGTTAAATATGGAATGATATTTTATATGGATTATGTTATGATAGAATGATGTTTATGAAACCCATTTTATTTCTTAGGATATGATATGATGAATGATTTATGTTTTTGTGGAACATGTAAGAATGATTTGATTATGAGATTAGTGGGACCTATATCTCCGTCCAATTCATTGGGTAAAGATATTTATCTCATGAGATAAACATGGCTAGAACAGAAAGTTATTTTGGTTCAGTAATACAGGACTGAAATGACAAGTAAATCAGGTTCAGCAATACATGGTTAGAATGACATGTAAACCCAGTTTAGTGAACGACTATGTCCACTATGATGGTCTTGGAATAAATTTCTTGGATACTATGGAAATAATATTATCATATTATTTGTCTGCCACAATTCCATGTTTTATACCAATTATATTTTATCATGGCTAACATTGATTTATTATCTATTCTATACAAACTTCCAAGATTTATTTCATGACTCATGATTTTGATATTTAAAAATTATGTTCATGTTTTTACATTCTTATGTTTATGGTTTGTTTTATGTTTTCAATGTTCTCCCTTATTGTGATTTTGAGATCACCATTTTTATGTTTTATTTTCCCCAGGATATAAAAAAGGTTTTATGTAGGAAAATAAAAGGGGAAGATCTTTATGGGAGATGTTGAAGATCTTTCACCAAGTTAGAAGATTATTTTCCATGTTTCCAAAGAAACTAAAGTAATACGGTATTTGGGTGTCTATTTTTTCATTTATTAAGTATTCCAAAAAATTTATGTAATGTCCATGTATGTAAATCTTGGTTCATTAGTCAAGGGGTGATGTATAGTATGATGTAGGTTTTAGAGCTGGTTCCAGCACGAAGGCTAGCTTAAGTGTGACAGATGCGGCCTCCTCCTTTCATATTCCTTTCCCCAAGACTAGTGGAGTTATCCAAGACTTGATCTAAGTCTGTTGTATAGAGTATTCCAATATTTTGGTAATGGATAAGAAATCATGAAACCCACATGTATATTTCAACGGGATGAGTGGTGTTCACAGCGCACCATGAAGGTTCTCAATGCATAGAGTGAGTAGGTATTCTTTGGATGTGGTAGGTTTAGGGAGCCGGTCATCCCTTTACATCTTGAAATTAAATCCCAAACTCTGTCATTTTGTCACTATTTGAAAATCTAGAGGTTACTAATTGTTGTCTATTGCATTATGGAGCTGAAATGGATGAGTAACTGCCAACAAATATTTTCCCATCCTATGATTGACTGAGCTGGAAAACTGGTGTAAGATATGATGGTCTTACCTTTTAGGGTTTACACAAATCATCATAGTTTCACTGATTCTTTTTGATCATGAGTTTCCATCATGGGATAATAATTGGATTCATGGTGTGTGAGATTTTGTTTTGGGTCACATGATACATTTAATATCAGATATGTTGGCCTCTTTAAGATTGGAGGTGGTGGGGTTTCGCTAACCAAGTCAGGGTAACATTTCTGTTCCAGAAGCATGGGTGCATGACACACCTACACAAATTCCAATCATGTTTCCAATGACTTTATTATGTCTATAATCAATTAATGGGTGTTTAGTTGAATAGTATCTTTAAAAGGTGCTGAAATTGGTAGGATCTAGAATGTCAGTTCTTCCATTATGTGAGGCTAATATCCTACAGGGGACATCATTGCAGGATTTTCCTGAACCAATTAACATTTTCTCGTTAATGGAGGGATATTTTTACTTCCATCCCTAATCAGGTTCAGTTAACTCGATGATCCACGCACCAAGCTGGGAAGATGTTCTGGCCTTTCTTCAATCGCTGGGATGAATCTTTCTTGTTGAGGCACACCTGCTAGAAGTTTACATTGAGGCTCTTCCAAAGGATCATTTTTTAGAATGCTACCTTAGATAAACCCATCATTGAGTAGCCTTAATTCTTTCATTTATTTCTCTTATTGAGTGAGTCTTTCTTTGAGTATAGAGAGATTATCCTCATCGAGAGGTGGTGGAAGATAGTATATGGCATTGCCTTTAGTCTTGTTAAATATTCACTATGTATGAAGTATGAGATTATAAATGGAGCACCTAATTTTTGGGGGATTATACAGTTTTGTGTACACACACCTTATTCGTCTATCTCAGTGTGGACCATGTTCCAAATGGATCAATCATCTCCTTACTCCTCTTTATTTTCATCATTTCTGGTTCTATCTGTAGGGTTGATGTCCATAAAGTTTAACAATGGGTTGTGAGATGGGGTTAATTGGTATAAATTACTTCATATTGTCCTCTTTAGAAGGGAAATGACCGATTTAGGTCTAAGGGGATGCAGTAGTAAAAATGTCGCTAGCCCTATGGGCTAGGGTTGCCCTATTCTCTTGTTGTTGTGAATCCTGTTGAGTTTTTTAGCTTTATGGGGAATTTTATGTTCAATATGACCCATTACCTATGGGAAGGGGTTGATACCATACTATGGAAGTTGTTGCTTCCTTCACCACAAATTTGATCTTCAAAATCTTTGTTCAAGCATAAGCTGGATTCTATGTTGAGTATGCACACAAACTTCTTGATTTTGAGGATATTAGAAGTGTTTTCTGATTGTCTTCCCTTAAGAGAGATTCCTACTAAATGTTCTCAGTTTCATATTTTAGGGGGGTTTTAATGGATTTCCCATGGGCCTGACGCTTTTTAGACTTAATATAGGTTGTTTCTTGTTGAGTGTGCATATTTTCATCAGCATAGGGTTTTCTTAAAAGTCACCATGGAGTAATGACATTATAGGATTTTATTTCCATTGTGTTCTACTGAATGAAGCATGAGATGAAATGAAAATATCAATGTTCCCCTCATACCCAGATATTAATATTAGGAGGGATATACATAATTGGATATCACAACTCATGAAACACATTGAGGCATGCTGATTGAACATCCTTTCATTATTTCTCTAATCATGGTCTCTGCAAAGAAAGAAGGTATTCAAAGTTGATTTGAAATAAAATATCTCCTAATGTTTTAACATGGTCTTCATACCCATTATAAGTCCTTAATTTTTATTTAATTTGGTAGAGAGTTTTCTAGAGATTTAGATAGATGTTTTGTATGAATGTTTTTTAATATGCCTTTAAAATGTCAAATTGATAACTCATGAGGGCCAAAAAATGATTGGTATGTTATTCCTAGAAAATTGTCTTCTCAAGAGAAATATATACTTTTGTTTTACAATGATAGAATCATCTACTTTATCAATCCAACATGAGAAATTCTTGATGGTTTTATCACAAGTAGTGGGGATAGTGGAGGTCTCATTGGCATGGGAATGGTCTGTGGGTGTCTCAGAGGATATGTGTTTCCCCAGACCATCTTATGGTGGAGAAAGGATGTAGATTATCATTAATAGGCTATCTAATATATCTGGCCCCATATTTCAAGTACCTCATAATATGAAGGATTTCTCGTTTTTAACTCAACATGGGGAGGTCCTTCTTGTAGACATGAAATATTACTATGAGGAGGACCTTCACAAAGGGTGATATGATGAAGAGAACTACCATCATAGCTCAATGTCTGATTTCAAGGAGAATTTTTATAGTGTATACCCTAGGGACAACCTTTAGGGTTTAAAATAAAAAGGGGATGACCTTCTTATTATTTTACCTTTTGGCCATGAGAAGGGATACTATGAAATTTATCAAGAGATAAGTTCTCCTGATCTATCAAATTGTGCCCACAAAGAAATCCTTCATTGTAAATTCTTTGGGGAGGACCTTTAGAGATTATATTAACAATGTTGCATGGAGGACATTCACAACTACTATATCCACTTCTATAATTTGGAAACAAATCATAAGGATCTTAATCCATCACTGATAGGTGTTTGATATCCTCAATAGTTACAACTTCCAACAGATAAGGGTTATGATTCTTCTCTTCATTTTCCAGTTTTCTTTGGCGCACTTTCTTTTTTGACGCTCTCTTGTGGGAGAATGGGGCCACTTGATGTGAGTGACAAACTTCATATATGGGTTCCTTTTCTAGTGGCTCCCATGTTGCTACCAGGATATGCTAGTAAGCTTCTAAAATTATAGAAGGGATATATGCCTGCCCTAGAGGGGCCACCAGTGAGAACCGGTATCCCCTAGTTGGAATGGGTATTTTTTCCTGATCCTATTGTCCATTTATCATGAAATATTTATAAAGAACCTCCAATATTTGAAAATTGATGCATATCTTCTCTTGAGTGACTTCCCCATTGATTGGATGAGTCACCCCACTTGAGGAGGCATTGTTGTGAGCCCAAATCCTAGCTATTGTTGCAGAAATGATTACATCTTTGAAAGTCAATAGTATATTTTCAAGGATTGATATTTAACCCTTGATCATTTTGAAGACTTTTTGAGTTATTTAATTTTCAAGAACAGAAATATATTCCCATTCTAATGTCAGAGAAGAAAAATGTACCTGATCTGGACCTCTATTTCTTACTAGTAAGTATTGATAGTCCTCCTGTGTAGGGGTAGAGGTATGAGTCCACCCCAAATTCCCAACTAGGATATTCCAGCTTCTTTCAAAAATTTCTACCATATTTTCATGATGGTATTAATATTAATCTATTAGAATTTAAACATTCTCATAATTGGTTTCCATTGTATTTACCGGGCAGGCTTGATGCACATTAGAAGGGATATGTGTCTTCTTGTAGTTTTCCACCATATTTACATGGATGTATTGATGGAAATGAGTAGGAATTTGTGTATAATTGTGGGTTTCCATCAAATGTTACTAACAATACTCTTGTGCGTTAGTAATAATATGAATCTTCCCTTAGTTTTCTGCAATATTTGACTGACAGACTTCATAAGAGTGAGACTGAATATGTGTCTGCTCATAGGTTCCCAGAGTATTTACTTTGTGGGATTCTTCAGTAGGGATAAGAATGATGGCTTGTTCCTGAGTTTCATATATTCACCCTTTGTGGGCCTCCCTAGGGACATGGGTACTTTCAACTTTGGATGGGGCCCATAGGGTGATATCTTCTTCATGATTAGGATGTTGGTCTGTACGATGTTAACAAAAACAACTACTAATATCGGTCTTCAGGTGGAACCCATATGCTTCTGAGATGAATTTTTTAGTGAAGACATCATCAACCTCCCTAAGGTAAGGGAGTAACTCATTAATACATTCCAAGTAAAATCTCTTGAAAGAGCTTGGGATAGCTATTAGTGTCATCTAGTTTAGGACCTCTGACCATTGCTGGTTAGACAAATGGAGAGGCTTCATAGACTAGAGGGCATTTAGATCCACCTACAGGGCTGGGAGAGTACCATTCTAGTTGTACTCTCATACCAACACATTTGGAACCCATCATTGAAGATGCAGGGCGGTAAATGGGTTCCACTATTTGGTTGTAGACCCAACCTATGTAGTGGATGATGCACATGTCTATGAATGATGGTGAGACACCATTGTATTAAATATAGTTATGGTGAAAATTATGTGCAATATACGTGACAAATAAAAACAAGAAAAAACCTCTTCAAAGAAGAATCTCAAGAAGCCCTAAGTAATTTATGGTCTTGTTTGTCCCTCTTCCATTTGGGATGATAAAGGGGACTAACATGGGGTAACAACACCACCTAGGTAAATGATTCATGTCAGGTTCACTATTTTGTTTCTAATGAAATATCATTTTGGTGTTTTCCCATTTGATAGGAATGAAATGATCTAATTAGAATTGGGCTTGAACTATTTTAGAATGATCACCAATGGTGTTTTTTTATAGAGTCAGAAATACAAAATTACTTTGATATCCATGATGACTCATGGAGATACTTTTTAAAGGAAAGCATTTATTGGGGGACTTTGCCAATAACACTTAAGAACTCACATTGTTTGATATGAGGGGAAGTTATTCTCATCACACCCATTTGGGGGGAATTGTTTCTTATTTTGTGAATCTCTTATAGATTTAAGATATGTTTGTGAATCCCTTATTTATTCCCATGTATATATAATGTGGATCGAAGTGAGATCATCACCAATTACAAATATTCATGGGTTCAGAATCATATATATATATATATATGAGGTTCTCCATTGATAGAGATATTTGTATGATTTAAAGTTTCTCCAATAATGGTACCCTTTAAGGAAATATTAGTGATTATTTTTTCATTCATTAAGATTATGATGGTTTTAATCCATGTCGTGGGGCATTCTAGAGTTTACTCTCATCCAGGGAGATGGAAATTTTTTCAAAGTTAGGATTGAATCAATATAATGGGGTTCTTACCTATCCACCTGAATAGAATCAAAACCCACATAGTTCGGTGGCTCTTAACAGGATATATCACATTTGAAGGTCGTGTGATGAGGACCAAACCATGAAGTTTAACGTCGTGTGGAAATGATGTCCAGGAGAAAGGTGCCCAGTCAAATTTTGGTGTGGGACTTACATTGAGCTAGCATGAGTGGATCATAAGAGATGTGGTATCCTAGGTGGATATGAACCTATCAAGAATGTGTCTTGGATGAAAATAGGGGGAATTTAGGTGTTAGTTTTAGACCTCATGGGGGATTCCAATGTATCCTTGTTAGTTGGGAATCAAATTCCACATAGTTAAGTAAGGGTTGGGGCTTACAACATTTAGGAGTCCCATTTGAGGTGACCTGATTGCAAATTATACAGAGTGGGAGTCCCACTGGAATGGATATGGTTGGGTCTCATACCAAATAGGATTCCTAATGGAGGTTTGGGATCATGAAGATGTCAGGATCACTATTGACCTATATGCCCACATGAGGCATGATCGGTGTGAGAAAAAAGAAGAAAAAGTGGATCAGAAGATCACACGATCCACTTCTCCCACTAGTTGAAGAACTCTAGGCCCATAGAGAGAGAAAGAATTGGAATTTGAGTTCACATCTACTCACTTGTTTTGGTAACCTGGGGAAGTGAACATGAGCTAGTATGACACCTATCACAAGAAATACTATGGGCTTAACCTAAGGGAGATACGCTTCTGGTTCCTTGGGGGGATATGAGTGTCTAGAACCAACCCTCATTGATGGGAAAATTTAGTGGTTCACCTCAATCCCTAGAATTATGAGGTTTATGTGACCACCTCCAAGGCCACATGCACTTTCATGTTCAATAACCTTATTACCACATGAATGTAGACTTGAAGACATTTCGAGTGTTTTCCTAATCATGAAGGATTACAACATGACTCTTCTTACTATGGGTATTTAGACTCAAGAGGACACACTGATGTTCACAATAATCTAATATTACAGGTCAGATGGATTTGGAAGAGATCTTGTCCAGATATCGTTAGACTGTTTCATAGAGGGGTCAAAGATTTGCCTTATTATACGACAGAGGGGAGTGTTGGGAAGTGGAGTGTTGAACTACCTAGGATGGCCCATTTTTCATAGAATGTTCTTATTCGGGATGTGGTTCCCTCCAATTAGCATGTTTCTATGTAAGTGAGGGTACTGTCTATGTACAAATATGCTATTAAAACCAAGGTTCTACCCCCATATTGTGTTGCTATGTGCGGCTAGGTTCCACATGAATAACTTTTTCTATGTAGGGTAAAGTTACTCCCATGTATAATTTTCCTAAATGGGATACAGTTCTGCCCATATAGAATTTTTCTATGTGGGGTGATAGTCTGAAAAGGGTTCATCTATTTATAACCCATGAAATGGTGTCTGCAAAGGGGTTCTATGTTTTCTGATGGCCGGATGATTTTTATTTCCTCTTTAATTCATTGTGGTGGGTTAATTTTATGGTAATCAATGGTTATCTCCCTATATGTCTCTATGACTCGGCTTTTTACATCTTCTTATTTTTTCTCATCCCCTTTTTCTTTTTGGGTTCCCCTCATGGTTCTTATATAGATGAACATAGGGACTAGATATTGTCATGAACGATCATCCACGGTGAGATGAAGGGATTTTTTTTTAGTATCCCAAGGAGGATGCCTTAGACGGTGACTGATTTCATTCACGGAGGAAGAAATCATTATCCTGGCCCACAAAATACTTGGTTTAATTTGTGGGAGTTGGCAGTACCACCTCGTCCCACGAATGATTTCCTTCGTGTGGGATGGCTATTTATAGGGGTGTAAATCACCATTTATCCCCATAAATGAATTTGTTTCATTTGTGAGATTCGGTGGTACTCCCTTGTCTGGTGAATAGTTTCATTCATGGGGTTCTTCATGAAACAGTGTAATTCCATGTGGAGTGACAGTCCACATAGCAATTTTTACATTTCGGAGCTGAACCCTCCTTTTGCGGCTTCATCCCCATCAAACATTTTTCTTCAAATTCTTTATTATGGTTTATTTATACCCTTGGACAAGTTCATGGAATTATCTTATTATTGTTTATAGAATTTTCAGGACCCCACACCTCTACCTTACATTGATGAATTATTCAATCAACTTCATAGATCATAATATTTTTCAATGATTGACTTTCATTTTGGGTATCATCAATTTCAAGTAAAGAATGAAGATATTCTTAATACATTATTTCATATGTGGTATAGACATTATGAGTTTATAGTTATTTTTTTGGATTGACTAATACACCATCTATTTTTATGGATCTATTTAATAGAATATTCAAGGAGTATCATGATTATTTCTTAGCGTTATTTTTTGGTGATAACTTGGTGTATTTTAAAATAAATAAGGACCATGTGAATAGCATGAGTATTATTCATGAAACCCTTATAAGAAAAGAGTCATATAGGAAATTTAGAGAGTTTGAATTCTATCTTCAGAATGTTTCTTTCCTTGTGCATATTAAATCCACATATATAATCTTATTTTATCCTATGAATAAATAAGAATTCAATGAATTTCCTACACTAATGAACACAACTGAGGTATGTAGTTTAATTGGGTTTTTAGGTCACTATCTATTATTTTTATGAAAAAATATTATGATTGGATGATGAGTAATCCATGATTACATGTAAAGGGGTTGTATTATTAAATACAAATTATTGTGAATAACATTTTGTATAATTGTATATGAGATTGGAAGATGCTCTAATTATGAATATACCATCAGGAAAAGATGTATTTGTGATATATAATGGTGCATCAAAGAAGTCACCTAGTTTTATCCTTATAAAAAATTATAATGTTATTCCTTATACATCAAGGCAGTTAAAGACTAATGAACAAAACTATTAGACTCATGGTATTGAGTTAGAAACCGTAATATTTTCTTTGAAGATATGAATACATTATCTCTATGGAGAAAGATATTATATATATATGGATCATAATAATCTGAAATAAAACATTCCATATAAACAATTGAACATGAGGAAAATCCAATAACTCAAACTACAAATGAAATATGATTTATAAATACACTACCACCCAGTTAAGGAAAATAAGGTAGTAGATGCATTAATTAGGAAAGATCTCCGAGTCCATATAAAAAATGGGGATCGATTAAGATCCTATAATCATGGATATAATAAAACTTTATATAATAATTATTAAGTAAGGGGAGACAAAACTTCTTATTCAAATGATTTTAAAAAAATGTTTATTTAAAAAGATAAAATGTTCTTAGACCGGTGACTAGAATTTTCAAAATAAAAATAATGTCATTAGTTATGGGAAATTGGAATAGTTCATATATGAAGATAGAATTTTGACATTTGAAAAGAGGTTATGTTTTCTATCTATACCTTAGTTAAGGAGAGAATTATTGGATAATGATCATAGATTTATTTTATCTATAATCCAAAGAAATATCAAGATATATAGGGATATAAAGGAATAGTTTTTTGTGGGGTAATATGAAGTAATAAATTGTTGACTATTTATCAAGATGATCAGTTTTTTAATAAGTGAAGGATAAGATACAAAATTCTATAGGAGTCCCGTAACCTCAACCTATTAGTATGTGGAAATGATATGACATTACTATGGACTTTGTCACTAGATTTCCAAATAAAACTAGAATTAATGATGTAATATGGGTTATTTTATATGGCCTTACAAAATATGTATATTTCCTCACTATAATAGAATATTTACCTCTCTATCACATTGAAAGACTCTTTATTATTGAAGTTATATGACTTAATGGGAAACATATTTAAATTATGTCTAATTGTGATACATTTTTTACATTGAAATTTTGGAAAATTATTCAAACAGATCTTCATACTGAGCATTATTTGAGAATCTCATAGCACCCTCAAACTAATAAAAATTATGAAAGGACTATTAAAACATTATAATACAATATGAGGATATAATAAAATGACTTTATAGGTATACGGGATCATTATTTACCTTCGGTAGAATTTTCCTATAATAATAGCTTTCATTCAAGTATTAAAATAGCATTGTATGAAGAATTTTATGGAAATAGATGTCATACTCCAAATTGATGGGATGGAGTTGGTAAAATGAATCTTGTAGGCCCAAAACATATTTTGGATACAATTAAAATTTTTAAAACTATTTAGACACATATTTAAGAATCTCAATTTTGGAAAAATAGTTATGTTGATAACCAGAGGAATTATTTTTTTAATTTCAAGTGGAGATCACATCTTCTTTAAAGTATCTCGATGGATGGGTTTTATAAGGTTTGGTAAAAAGGGAAAATTGATACCCTATTACATCAGGCATTCTGAAATTCTTGAATAAATTGGATTTATGGATCACCAATTATAAATGGAACCAATCCTCTTTAAAGTACATGATGTCTTCCATATATCATTTTTATAGAAGTACTTTCTAGGCCAAATGAATTTTGTCACCTCTAAAGAAATAGAATTCGAACATGATCTATCTTACTATGAAGATCCTATCCAGATTCTTGAAACTAGATATAAAGTATTGAGGTGTTGTATGAATCAACTAGTAATGACACTTTGTAGGAATCATAATGTGGTGGAAAAAAACATAGGAACTAGAGGATGTTATGAATAATAACAACCGTCATTTATTTAGAAAGTAATATCCATTAAGATTTTGAGTATTAAATTTTTGTAGGTGTGAAGAATGTAACAATTGAGTTTCAATTGTAGTAAGTTAACATTTTATTTTAACAAAATGATAATAAAATGAAAATTTTAAAATTTTATGGCACAAAAATTCTATTTTTATAGGTTTAAAATCTATTTTAAATATACTTGGTCAAAATAGTCCTAGAATGAGATTTTGAAATTTTCATTAGAAATAAGATTTTATGAATAATTAAAAATATATTAGTTAAATATTCATAATTTTATTTATTTTAATTTTTTATTATATGTATAATTAACCATTACATAACAATATTATTGAAATAAATAAAAGATCATTTGGGGATCAAAACTGATATTTTTCATAAAATTATATTTAATTGTATAATGTATTTCCATTTTAATTAATTAAAATTCTATTTAATAATGAATGATTTAAAAGAAATTTATATATTATGTATCCATTTATATGAATTTAAATCCATATAATTATTGTTATTAGACATATAGTTAATGTAAGGCAATCTAATGCTTAAAATGTTCATTTTTGAAAGACAGTTTTTGACATGATTTTTTGGGTTTATTTTGAAATTGAATACTATCACTTATTTAATTTAATTTGATAAATGGATTCCATATATGGAATTATTATTATTATTATTATCAGTTAATAATTCCAAAAAATATATCATAATGAATAGTTTAAAAGGTAAAAAATTAATATTGGGGTTATGGTTAAAATGAGTTTCCTGGGGGATTGTCCAAAAAATAGAAGATTTTAAATGACCAAAAATATTTCTAAAATCCATTTTTTAATTAGACCCTAAACATTTCATATTTTAATATTATCCATTATGGATCTATTTTTCCATGAAATTTACTTAAAATTATTTTAAAACATTGAAAAATTACAATTGTGACACTAGCTTGAACTATAGAATGGATCCTCCTCCCTTCACTCCTTCACACCCCTTAAGTCATTTATCTAGAATAAACCCTACCAAAATTTCTCGCTGACAACCTTATCCATTTTCAATATATAATGGTCTTCCACAAATACAAACCCTAGTGTTCTTAATTTGAGATCCAAAGGAGGTTTTTCTAAGGCATGGTAATCATCTTCACATAGCTATTTCTTTTCTACTTTTTATTTTACCACCATTAATTTTGTCATAATAATTACAATATTATAAAATAATATCTACCATATACATAGATATTATTGTTTTTATGTAATAGTGTTTATCAATCTCCTCTTTAATCAAAGGGGAAACAAAATCATCAATCGTGTTTACACCAGACTACGGCATCGTGAACTGAAGTAATTCGATTTCCATCACCGCATATACCAGATATATATAATGATGGTTTAAATGTATAAATATATCATATTTAATAAATAATTATAATTCTATAATTATAATACCACATCTACCCTTTTACCTTTCAATTTTTTGTAAAATGATAACATCGTGTGTGCATATATGTGGACTACCTCCTCAACGCAGTGATGCGATTATTTTTTCATTTTATATTGACATGGATAATAATAAGAATATATTAAATTAATATATATGATATATATGATATAATTATGAATCTTTTAAGGATAATTACTATTTACATTAATTTTTTTGCATCGGTTGAAAAATGAAAACAGCGTTCATGCGTACATAGGACATATAGTGACCATGAATGGTGTAATTAATTAGTTTATCTCAACCCTTAATGGATTAATATAAAGAAATATATAATTAATATATATTATATTTCTATAAATATTATCATTTTGTAGATTAGTAACCATGATCAAAGGATAATGACTGAATATACTGAACCAAAACATAAATGAAAAACCAAGATATTATTACCCGAAACAATGATTTTAACAAATAATTTATAATGGACCATACTTTACATACATATATATAACATAAAAATTGATGAATATTCATTACATAAGATATCAAAAAAAATCCATGATCATATTTCTTCAGTGTCTTTAGAAATAGGGAAACATAAAAAAACATATTCTAAAAACATCTTCATTGTCTCCCACTTATTTCATCATAACTAGACCTATTTTTTAAAAATATCTTACTTAATACCATTATTCATTACTAGGGAAAAAGAAAAATAATAAAGGGTGGGTGTAGATTTTAATTAAGTGTAAAAAAGGATATATAAATCATATCATAATCATAAGACATAACATTTTAAAATCTTATCATATATACAAAAGATCATGATATCATATCGTTGGATAAATCATAAAAGTTCATCAAGAATCAATGAACATAATCCAAAAAATCATAACATAATATATGAAATCTTGTTTCATACACATTAGAATTGAAAATAATTTCATATTAGTCAACTCTCATTTCCAAGACTATCATAGGGGATAAAGTCCATTATTGAACCGAGATCACTCCTCGTTCTAGCCTCATATTACTGAACCAAGATCATTTCCCTTTCCATCCATGTCTATCTCATGAGATATAAATATTTACCCAATGAATAGGAGGGATATATAGGTCCCAATAATCTCATAATTAAATCATTATTACATGTTCCACAAAAACATAAATCATTCATCAAGTCATAACTTATGGAATAAAATGGAATTATTAAACGTCATTCCATCATAACATAATCCATGAAAAACAAATGGATTTCATGAAAAACATTCCATCATGAAAAATATTAAAATATAGGAATGATAGGGATAGTATTATTGAAACATATCCTTATTAAATAATGTCATCTTAGATGGAAAATAATTTTGAAGAAACACTTGAAATTAATTCTTGTGGAAAATATCCTTTCTTCTTCAAAAAAATTTTCTTCTCTCAAATTGACACACAATTTTAATACAAAATAATTTATTTAAAATTAAACATTAAATCATGTAAAGTAATTTTCATGGAAATAAGTAATTAGGAAAATTTATAAATCTGTTTATGCCCTATTAGTTAAGGAAAACATTCTTCTCATACTTTTGTCGAAAAGTCAAAAAGCACCTCATATAGAGAACAAAAAAAATATTCCTTTTACACCATTTAATAAAAATTCACCAATTGGTAAAATTAAAATTAAAAAACTGCAGAATTATAGGAAGAATATTTTGGAATATATACTTAGGAAACAAGTACATTGATGATAAATATACCCAAGTAAAAACATATGTTTAAACAATCTCAGATAATAATCAGATTGAAAATTTATCCCTTAACTTAGGTCTAATATCCGTTGTATGTATCTGAACCACATATATAATGATTTAAATAATTTATTTAATTATTCCAGAATCATATTAATTTTTATGATATCGTATATGATCATATTATCATCCATTTGTTAGTAATATTTCATTATTACTTGTTATTCGAGTATTTATGGATTCGTTTTCTTATGCATATTTTGTTGAATAAGTCCCGTTCACCTTCTGAGGTCATAGTTAAATCATTATAAAATGATATTAACATAATATATACTATATTTATTCATTTTATACATTTATATAATCATGAAATAATGGATATCATGTATAATTAATCACATCACATCGTGGAGACTGGAGGCTGTACAAACGCATGAGTGACGATATCATTCCCATAATTATGAAATGGAATTGAAATGGATAGTATTTATTTTGTTCCATAGACAATGTAAAATAATAATTATAACATATAATTATTATTTCTATCATTATATCCATCCATGCAAGGTGGTGGTGAAAAACAAATGCCACCATGGTGTGGATACGGTAAGTCGTACGTATGCACGTGTGGTGATTTCTTTTTTTATAGGTTAGATAAAAGTTGTAAAATGATTGTTACATAATCATAATAACATATTAGTATATACTTGACACTTTAGTTATTACTTTATAACAAAACAAATCATTAAGTGAAACTATATGAAAAAATAATTTTTAAAGATTCGATAGAGGAGATTACATCTTCTTCAATGAGCTCCCTTTAAATCACCTCTTAAAGCACTAGGGTCGGTCTTTGGAGAAGAAAAGAACCTCTAGAATTTCACAAGGGAATTTGAGAAGGGAAATTTCAAGGGTATGGATGATATTTAATTATAAAATGAAGTGAATAAGTGAGGGAGGAGGTTCCCTTTTATAATTAAGGTGAGGGGCACTTATGGAATCTGAAAAATATTAATTTAAGATAAATTAATTATTAACTAAAAATGACTCAAAATTGTGTTATGTATAATATAATATATGGTTGGTTCTAAATAATCTAATATAATAATTTTTATACATGTATTTATTTTATTCTAAACCTTATCTTTTCATTTTACCTTTAATTAATCTATTTAATTTTAATTGTGGTAACAACATTTTAAATAATACGAGGTTATAAATTTTAATTATATGGGGTAAATTTCCAATTAATGGTTATTTTATGAAGTTTTATACCTTATAAAAGTAACTTGGTAATTTTTAATGTTTTTAATGTTTTTTAAATAATTTATTAAAATATTAATTTTATAAAATATCAATATAGTGAATTTTGGAACTATTAATTTCATTGAATTTAAATAAAATCATAACAGAGGGATAACTTCCAAAAAAAATTACTATACTTATAATATTTCATAGTCACATATAAAATTATTTTATTGCCCTAATTAATTAAAATTATATTTATTTTAATATTTTTCATTTCATTTATTTGATATTTCTATTAATAAAATAATTATGGTATCATTGTTGTGTTAGTATTTATAGTAATTATTTAATCTCTAGAAATTCTAAATAAATTCCATTGATGTAGATAATTTCATTATATTTATTTATTATCTTTATTATTTATTTTATATCATATTTATCACTATAGTAAAATTATTATACATATAATAAATAATGGAGTAACATTTTGTCACTTTCATGCCACTTTGATTTATTTTAATAATATCTATATAATTTTCATGAAAAATATTCCATTAAATAAGTCAATTACGATCCTCAACTGTTAAGGATCATTGTATACTCATCCAATAATATTTTGGAATGTGTTAGGGTAATTTTATTGTCTTTATCATATTATTTTTCTACCTAAATTACTTGATTTACCTTTAACCACATTAAATAAAATTTATTATAATTACTATTCATAATATAAAAAAAGGTAAAATATTAACATAATATAGACCCAATTATTCCAAATATAGAATCCAATTTTCAAAATTTAAAACCCATAAGTTTAAATTATTAAATTAAAATTAATCTTGTTGTTGTGATGAGAAAACCAGTGTTTTGAAAAGTAAAAACCATCAAAAGATTGTCAGGTGTGTATATAGAATTTCAATTTAAAATTTCTCCCAATGACCTAAATTGGATTAAATGTTAAAAAAATAATATAATTATACTTTAAAACTAATTAAAATTATTATTTTACAATATAAATAAATTATACAAAAAAATCATCTTTGAATTAAAATGCAGTATTTCACACTATTCATTAATATATGAAATGTATTGGAAAATTTCCAATAATTCAATCAAAATAAATTTTGATGTACCTATTGAAAATAAAAAGATTATTTTTTCATATAAAACTTATTATTTTGACATAAATTTTATTTAAAAATGGGTTCTCAATTAAAAGGCATTAAAATTACCCTTTAGAAAAATATAGGTTTTTACACATCAAATAGGGTTTATTCTTAACCAATGACTAAAATATCTATTGTATGAATATAAAAAATATTTTATTGAATATATAACATATTTATTTTATTAATTTAATTTTCTAATTGTAATTCAATTAATTTATTAACAAAAAATTAGAAATATATTGGTTATTTAGATTTTTCATAAATAAATGGTAGTCGGTGAATTTACCACACATTTTTATAGGTTAGTTATATTTATTCCCACTAACCAAATAAAATACGTTATAATGATCATTTTAAACTAATGGAATCTCACGGTTCATTTAAACCCATGATTTCATGCAATTTAGGCTATTGGATAATTAAAATTATTTAATTAAAATATTTTATAAAAACATACAGGTGTTACATTATACCCCCCTTAATCTAAATTTTTCCCTCAAAATTCATCAATTGGATACAAATAGATGAGGATAACACTATCTCATCACATCCTCAATTTAGCACATAGCTTCCTCAAATTAGTGGTTCTTCCATAAAACATTAACCAAGAGACATGTCTTGTTTTGTAGAACTTTTTCACTATGATCCAGAATCTCTATCAATTGTTCTTCATAAGAAATATTGTGTTCCAAAAATACGAATTTTGAGTTTATTACATGTGAAGGATCATATATTTACATTTTCAGAAGAGATACATGGAATACATAATGAACTTGAGAGAGATTTTGTAGAAGCTACAATCGGTAAGCTACCTTCCTAACACGATCTAGAATTTGAAAAGAACTGATATACCTAGGTCTTAGATTGACCTTATTTCCAAATATTATTACTCTATTTTAGAGAGATATTCATACAAAAACTTTTTCACCCACTTTGAACTCTAGGTCTTTTTGTTGGTTGTCATCAAAACTTTTTGGTTGAATTTGAGCTCGTTTTATGATTTGTTGAATAGATATAACCATCTCTTCCATTTCTTCAATAAGATCATGTCATGATTTCTTTTGTTTCCCTATATTCATCCCAGTAAGTTGAATTTCTATACTACTTTCTGTAGAGGTATTGATAAGGATCCATCTGAATACAGTAGTGAAAGCTATTGTTGTATGAAAATTCTACCAAAAATAGGTTTTTATCCCAACCACCTTTGAAATCTATACAGAAAGCTCTCAACATGTCTTATAGAGGTTTAATTTTCCTATTAGACTTATGGCATGTCTAACGAAAACATGAAGTGCTAAAAAATAACTCTGTATCTAGAGCTTGTTGAAGGATTTTCCAGAACTTCAAGGTAAACCTTAGGTCCAGATCAGATATAATAAAAACTCATACTCCAAAAAATCTTACCTCTTTTATTGTATATATCATGGAAAGTTGTTCAAGAGATAAATAATATCTAATAACAATTAAGTGTGCCAATTTCATAAGGTGATCACCTATAACTCATATAGCATTATGTCCTTTATATGTTTTTGGATGTCTGATGAAATAGTCCATAAGGATGTTTTCCCATTTCCATTTTGATATAGGTAATGGTTATAACATCCCCTTAGACTTCTGTCTCTCATCTTTAACTTGATGAAAAACCAAGAACCGAGAGACATATTTAGTAAATTCTATTTTAATTCAATCCCACTAGAAATAATCTTTTCGGTCCCTACACATCTACGTGCTTCCATGATGAATCGAGAATGAAGAACTACGAGCCTCATCCAAAAACTATTTTATTAACTACGGTATGGGAGGAATACAAACCTGATTCCTAAATCTCATAACTCCATAACAATCAAGGTTGAATTCTGGAACATTTCTCACCTTCTTTTGTAACATTACATCTTCCTTCTGCACCTCCTTAATCTTCACTTGTATATATGGTTGAACATTTAATTGAGAAAGATAAGATTTCTACCCTTCCTTTAAAATTTCAAGATCCATCCTTTGTAAATCCAGAAATATTGGATCTTTTTTTATCCACATCATAGATAGTATAGCATTTTCCTTTCGACTCAAAGCATCTTCTACCTTGTTTTCTTTCCTAGGGCAGTAATGTATGGAGCATTTGTAATCTTTAATCAACTCCAACACTCTTCTATGTCACATATTCAACTCCTTTGGTGTTAAAATATACATTTAAAATTTACGATCAGTATAAATATCACACATTTATCCAAAAATATAATGCCTCCATATCTTTAATGAAAATATTACCACTACTAACTCCAAATAATGGGTTGGGTATTTTTACTCTTGTATTTCCAATTATCTCAATTAATAATCTATCATAATATCATTTTTCTTAATAACACATCCCAACCCCTTATTAGATTTATCAGTATAGATCACAAACCTTTTTCCACTATAAGGTAGTGTGAGAATCGGTGAACATGTTAACTATATTTTTAGCTCATTGAAATTCTCTTCACATTACTCTGCCAATAAGAATGAAAATCTTTTCTGATTCAACTTTGTGAGTGGATAAGATAGTCATAATAAATATTTCACAAAATTTCATTAATATCTAGCCAAACTAAGAAAACTTTAAATCTCAGTTATCGTTGTTGGTCTAGGAAAATGTTCAATAACTTCCATTTTTTATCTACATATATTTATCTCTTGATATTATGAGACCCAAAAATGAAACTTTAGGAAGCCAAAATTCTAACATGGTAAATTTTGAATAAATCTTATCCTTTATCAGGGTCTTCAGTACCATTATCAAGTGATCTTAATGTTCTTAATTTCTCTTTGAATATACATGAATATCATTTATAAATACTACCAAAAAATAATTAATATAGTCTCTAAACACTCAATTCATTAGATCCATAAAGATAGCAAGTTCATTAGTAGGACCAAAAGGAATCACTATGAATTCATATTGTCTATATCTTGTATGGAATTTCATCTTTGGTATATCCTCCTTCTTGAATCTTAATTGATGATATCCTGAATGGAGATCAATCTTGGAAAAGTATTGAGCCCCAAAAATTTGGTCGAATAAGTCATCAATATATGGAGGAGGATATTGGTTCTTGATAGTGATCTTGTTAAGTTCTTAATAATTAATTCAAGGTCTCATTGATCCACCTTTCTTCTTAAAAATCAGAACAGGTGAACCTCAAGGTGATGAACTAGGGAACATGAATCCCTAATCAAGATTACCTTGGAGTTTCTTCCTCAATTCCTACAACTCAATTAGGGCCATTCTATAATATTTATTTGAAAAAGGTGTAGCACCTGATATGTTCTCTATTGAAAACCCCACTTCAAGATTATGTGGGAGACCTAGAAACTCTTCCCGAAAGACTTCAAAAAATTCACATACAGTAGGAGTATTCTTAATGGTGAGTTTCTCTGCATACATTTGAGATATATAACCTTTATTTATAAGAATCAAGACTGAAAAGATGGAATAAATTTCCAATGAAGGTCATACACATCCTAGAATTGGTTGGCGATCACAGATTGATCTGTAATATGAAATGTAACTTTACTGGGAAATTTATATTAGATCCATATAGATAAATTAAATTTATTCCAATAATCCCATAAAATTATACTAAATGAAGGAACATAATATTTATAGGAATAAAATTCACACAAACTTAAACTGGATAAGAATTATAAACTTTTGATGAAACCATTCTTCCATTAGGAGTTGTCACAGCTAACTCAAAATTTAATTATTGAGGTAATTTTATGATACCCTTAGAAAATTTCTCATAAATAAAAGATTTGGTGAATCCATGATCAAATAAAACATTTTATACTTTAGAGTGGATGGTAAGTATACCTTTAACCACTTCATTATCATAATCCACATCGCCTATAGTGATTGCATGTGATTCACCTTTTCCTTTAGCTTTAAGAGTTTGTTGATATCGATCATCATTGATAACCCTTGGATTATGGAATTGGTTAACATAATGACCTATTTACTTTTACTTATAACATTGATGTATAAGAGTTTAATTCATTTTATCCTTTCCTCTATTAGCATGATTAGACATTTTTTCCCATTACTTTGGCATTCAACTACCCGATGACCTTCTCTCCCACACTTAAAACGTTTTCTAGTACCTATATGAAAATTTCCTCCTTTTTTCTTTCCACATATTGAGAATAAGGGAAAAATCATCTTCGTTTTAGTGTGGTATTTATATTTTTCCTTGAATTCCATTTTTCTCTTATTATCAAACCCATAGGGCTGATGGGTTACTCTAATATTCATCTCAACCTTGAGATCACATTGAACAATTTCCTCACAGCTATTGAATCCCCTTATAGTTAATTCCCTTAAGAAACTTGGTCTTAAGCCACTAAAGAATCAATAAATTCTACTCTAAAGTTGGATAAAATTCCATAAGTGTACCTTGAAAGTCTAGTAAAATTTGATTCACATGTACCAATGTATTCATCACCCTTTTGGTTAATATCAAGGAGCTCCTTCTCTATATTTTCTTAAAGAATATGAGTAAAGTACTTATTAGAAAAAAATCTTGAACTCATATCAATCCATTAATTTAATTTCATCTCTTTGCCATATATTATTGATAAGGTTAAACCATTAATTATCTTCACCTTCCAAATGATAGACTGCCAAGATGACTTTATCATGTTTTGAACATTGGATAACCGAAAATATCTTTTCAATGGTACTCTTCCATTGTTCTTCTACTAGTTGATCAGAAGACCCCCTGAAAAAAGGTGGACACTACCTCATGAAGGACTCAACAGAATATTGTTCCCTTATTTTATGGTTTAGAAGTCCTACATGATTCATATATTGAGAAAAATTTATAAGAATAGCTACAATATTTTTTATTCCAACTCCCATAACATTCAGTTTATCAAGAGGACAGTCATTACATTTCCCCTCGTATTCAACATTAACATGGTTCCTACGGGTTCCAACCATTGACTGAAACCAAGAAGCATAGTTTGAGCAACACTAATAATAATGGGAAAACCACATAATCACGAATAAAATTTTAATTTAGGACACTTTAGATTTTATCCTATGTTATTCATGATCATTTCTAAGACACTTTCATTGTAACCTATAACAATAGGGTTCTTACTAAGGTTTTATCATCCTTGTATCAGATGGTTAACTATAACTTTTCTCTAATACCAAATATAATGGACCATAACATACATACATAAACATTACTTATAAATTGAAGAATATTCATTACAAAACATAACCAAAACATGCCAGGATCGTATGAGTTTATTTTCTTTAGAAATTGGGAAACATAAACAACTGATTCATAAGACATATACATTTTCTACCACTTATTTATCCATAACTAGAACCCATTTTGACATAACTCAGTTAATACCATTCTTCATTATCTAGGGAAAATATAAATAAGAAATTTTTATCTCAAATACTCAGTAATGGTAAGAAAAGGATATATCAATCATTTAATAACCATAAAACGTAACATTTAAAAATCATATCCTACATTTGAATGATCATGATATCATTCTTTGGGATATATCATAATAGTTCATAAATAATCAGTGAACGTTATCCCAAAATTCATAACATAAGACATGCGATTTTGTAAAATACACATTAGAAAAGAAAATCATTTCATATTAGTCAAGGTTTGTTTCCAAGACCATCATAGTGGACAAAGTCCACTACTGAATCTAGTTCACTCCTCATTCTGGCCCTGTATTTATAAACTGATAACATTTCCTATTGTATTCCTACTTATCTCATAATATATAAATCATTACTCAATTAATTGGAGGGAAATATAGGTCCCACCAATCTCATAATTAAATCATTCTTATGTGTGCCACAAAAACACAATTTTTTCATCATAGCATAACCCAAGGAATAATTTGGTTTTCTTAAACACCATTTCATCACAACCTAATCAATGAAAAACAAATAGATTTCATAAACAAAATTCCATAATAAAAACAGTCAAACATTATTAATAATAGTTATATTATACTTGGAATATATTCTTATTAAATAATTTAATATTATATGTAAAATAATTTTGATAAAACACTTGAAATAATTTTTTGATGAAAATATCATTTCTTATTCAAAAATGTTTTCTTTTCACAAATTTCCACGCAATTTTAATAGAAAATAATTTATCTTAAAATAAACATGAAATTGGGTAATGTAATATTCATGGAAATATGGTGTTATGAAAACATAAAAATTCTCTCATTCCATATAACATAAAACAAAACATTCTTCTTGTGCATTTTTTAGAAATTCAAAAAGTACCTCATATTCAAAACAAAAATGATTCTTTTTATACCATTTAATAAAATTTCACCTATGGGTAAAATTGAATTTAAAAAATTATAGAATGATATGAAGAATATTTTTTAATACACATTAAGGATACATGTACATGGATGGTAAATTTAACCCATTAAATACTTACGTATAAATAATCTATGATAATAATGAGATTGCAAAATTATCTGTTACCTTAGGTCTAATATCCTTTCTATGTATCAGAGTCTCTCGTATAATGATTTAAATAATTTCATTGACTTATTCCAAAATAATATCCCCTTATATCTTATAATATATAATCATATTATCACATGTTTGTTAGTAACATTTCATTATTACTTTTTATTTGGCTATTAATGGCTATGTTTTCTTATGCATGTTTTGATATATAAGTTCCATTTATCCTTATTATACCATATTTATATCATTCCAAAAGTATAATAACATAATATATAACATATTTATTCATTATATACATTTATATAATCATGATTTTATGGATACCATGTAGAATGAATCACATCGCATCGTGGAGACGGTATGCCATATGTATGCACAAGCGATGATATCATTCCAATAATTGTGAAATTAAACCTCTTTAGTTTTGACCTTTTCAGATTCTAGGAGACATCATTATTAGAAGATATATTTGAAAACGTGAAGACATTTTTGGTTAATCATATTTTTAAATAATAAGCTGGAAGTGAAAACTTTTAAAACGATTGCATGCTTATTTTAATTCTTAGGTATTTTAAAATGATTGCTGATATAATTTAAATTACAACTTGTAATCTTTGGATAATTACATCGATTAGAATAATTAATTTTTTTCAAGTCATGACCTGATTGTATCTTTATTTATTTTTCCCACTCCCAAGAGGTACTCTAAACCCCTTTGTCGTATTCTTTCTAATACCCTCTTTCTTGAGAGATTCTTAGAATATACATAACTACCAGAATTTTCAAGTTTTCTTTTCGAAACATGAGGAATTTTTGAATTACATTAAAATGATTGAGGCATAAGAATGTTTTAACCCCTTTTTCTAGAGTCTACCCTACATCTTATCATCATGAAGCCCATAGATACCATGAATAGTCTTTATAGAAAGCCTTATTACAAGCCTATTTCCCTTCCTACCCTAATTCTTTTATTATTTTGCAAGAATATTCATTTGAGATCACAAGAAGGGATTAGAAATACATGGTGTAAATTCATGAATTGTCAATAAATGAAGTATGGGGGCGTGCCTCTTGATCATTTGGGGAGAAAAGAGTTCCAAACCTCTATTTTGGAAATTCAGAAAGGTTCACTTTGTTTTTTTTAAATGGTACAAACAAAGGGGCCTTATACACATTTGTTGGTTTGTGACTCCTACTCAAATAAAGGAGATGGTGGTGATAATATCACTTGATAAAGCTTGTTGAATAAGTTTTTACATTGAGTTTAATTTTTAATATCATGAATTGTTATTTAAGAATTTAGCCTCCTTTTTTACTCCTCATAGTTATTTTTTATATCTTTACCTACCAACCTTTAGCCACAGAAACATCTGATCCTTATTGAAAAGTCCTCATGATTTTTGTAAGTCAATTTTTCTAAAGTGGAGAACTATATTTCTTGAAAACCTATGGATAGAGTGTATATATCTTTGATTGAGCATAACTTTGTTTAAACACATCTTGAGTGTTGAGCATATTTTTGGTGAGGTAAATCATCAAGTGGCTTACTTATTTTTGAAAGGACGAAACACGTGCTAAAAAAAGGATGAAAGTAGTTAATTGAATTATATATGATGCATGATTAGAATATATCCTGGATTGAAACTGCTTTGTATTATTTTTGAAATTTTCTCCTGTCACTTATTATTTACATTTATGATTAACTAAAGTTATTCCTTTTAAAATATAGATTCTTTTAATTATATGTTGATATTTTATTGAGGGCAAGAAAATGACTAAGTATGGGGGATTTTGATGCACCCAATTTGTGTATACATTTTCATATACTTTATTGAAAAATAAGAACAAGTTTTCAGTAATTACCTACGGATTAAAGAACAAATACTTTGATTTTGGTGATCTTGTTCATTTCTAGGAGGTTTATGGCCAAATACACAAACAGAAAAGAATAGAGAAAAAATTTACAACTACACGGTGTGTACTTATTTACACATCATGTACTTTCAAGCTCAGACACGGGTTGACAAGGACAAGTACATTCCCAAGTAACCAGAAGTCGTCACATTCCATGTTTATCCTTTACATGCTATTAAGCTAGTATATCGAAAGTGTGGGGTCGATCCATAGGGAACTTGGTGAGTGCGTGAATTAAATTGAGTTTAGAATTAATTTGGTGAATTATACTGAATTTAGAGTGGGATTTTCTTGGTTTTGGATTAAGGAACTTATTTTGATTATTTTAAAATAATGATTAATAATTAAGAAGAAAAAAACGATGGTTTTTAATGATATTGGCAGAAAAAGAGTGTTTTGGGGCTATGGTGATTATGGAGATTCATGCAGATTGCTTATTAGGTTTTATTTTTCATAATAATTCAACATTATGGATCTCAATTATGAAAATATTCCCTTGGTCCGGTTAATTTTTGTCTTTGAATCGATGAAATTGACTCCTTGGTCCGGTAGTCAAAGTTTCACAATTCTTTATTTTAGTTTAGTACTTTTACGAATCAACGAATACCTACAATTATCATAAAGTTTTTCTTAATTATTCTTCTTTTAGATCCCTGAGAATTCTGTCCTTGGTCCAGTTTAGAATTCCCAGTAGTAGTAAACAATGGTTTAAGAAGAATAAGAAGACTTTAAAAGAACAAACACAACCACTTAAATCATTACAACATACAATCCTTCATCATCCACATCCCCAACACAAGGGGTGTTTAGTTACACATATATGACATAATGAAAATAACACCTTCGATACCTGATGAGATCATCGAGTAAGACTCGAGGAGAGGTGTCGGATGGTGGAATGGTGGAGCAGTGGCACCACGGTGGCTCGGGAGGAATGGAAGTAAAACTTCCCCCTTATCTTCAAGTGTTCCACCCCCCAAATCTGGAGGCCAAGGCCTCTATTTATAGAAAAATAAATTGCATGGTGTGTATGAAAAGTGCATGCCATGTAGTCATGTCAACTGGTTTTTTCCACAGTTTTTCTTCGGTAGGTGGTCAGTCGCGCCGTCTTTGACACACACGGTGTTTACGGCTGCTTAGTGGAGGGTACACGGCATATAGCGCCGCCGCACATGGAGTGTAGTCTCTAGCAGGTTCCACCAACCGCATCTAGAAGTTTTTACATGGCGTGTAGAATTAGAACATGGCGTTTCATCTTTGGTCATCCACATGGGCGTGTAAAATCTTCTCGGCCACCAACCGCTTCTAGAATGGTACACACGGCGTGTAAAGGATAAACACGGTGTGTGCCAGCTTCTGGTTACTTGGGCATGTACTTGTCCTAGTCAACCAATTCTTGAGCTTGAAAGTACATGGCGTGTAAATAAGTACATGCTGTGTAGTTGTAAATTTATGCTCTGTTCGTTTTCGTTTGTGTATTTGGCCATAAACCTCCTGGAAATGAACAAGATCGCCAAAATCAAAGTATTTGTTCTTTAAGAAGTAGGTAATTTCTGAAAACTTGTTCTTATTTTTCAATAAATTATATGAAAATGTATACACCAATTGGGTGCATCATTCATCAGTGTATCCCTGACCATGAGTTCAACTCTGTTTTGAGATTCTTCCACACTTTTGGATTATGGGGGCCACTTTTGTTCTCAATATATAGCTCGAAAGGTCCTTGAATCGAGACTTTATTGGCCAATATTGTGTGTATATATATATATATATATATCCATCAGTTTTTTAATTTATACACATAATGTAAATTCATAGGGAATATATCCAAGATGAATGAAATTCCCCAATAACCCGTATTATTTTATGGGATCTTCTATGCATGGGAAATTGACTTAATGGGGCCTTTTCTAAATTTATTTGTATTTATTTAAATATTATTGGTTGTTGAAAATGTCTATAAATGGGTGGAATCAAAGGATACTAGGATTGATGAATCTCGAGTGGTTTTTGATTTTGTGAGATCTCAGATTTTTAGCAGCTACGATTTTCCAAGATTCATCATTAGTAATTAGGGTTAAAAATTTTGTTATCGAACCATGAAAAATTTTAAAAGTATGGGGTTGTTCATAAAGTATCAAATTCTTATCACCTCAAACTAATAGACAAAAGAAATCTTAAATCATAAATTTAAGTGAATCTTGGAAAAAACGGTACAACCTGATAGGAAATATTAGAGTTTTTACTTGGATGATACACTTTGGGAATACTATATAGATTTTAAAAACCCAATCGGAATTTAACCATATAGGATTGTGTTTGGAAGGTTTTTTCACCTCCCAATGAAGGTATATCACCATGCATATTGGGATGTTAAACAATGTAGTATGAATCTTTTATATGCAAGTGAGAATAATAAGTTGTGGATTCATGAGTTAGAAGAAATTTGGTGTGATACATATGAGAACCCCTGAATCTATAAAGAAAAGAAAAATTATATCCATGATAAGATGATTCATCGATGAAAACTTAAAATTAGTGATAAGTTCCTCATGTACAATTCCAGGGAGTTAATTAAAATTAGTGATAAGCCCCCACCTAGTTAAGCTTTATTCCCAATGGCTCAGTCCTTACACCATTACTAATGTTAACCCTTTTCATGTAATATAGGTTTTGTATTAGCATAGTGGCTGAAATATTACAATTAATGGGAAAAGACTTAAACACTTTTATAAGGATTTTACAAAGCATCTATTGGAGGGAATCCACCTTCAAGAAGTAACATATCAGTGAAACTTATTATGTTTTATCCTTCTTTCCCATATTATCTTTTATTATAGTTAGGACACAACACACTCTAGGTGTGGGAGGGTGGGTACATTCTTGGGATCATCATGAAATTTTTCATCTTTCTTCTTTCTTCTATTTTTCTCTTGATACATAGTATTTTTACTTTTCCCTACCTTGTTGAGTTCATTGGTATTTTCATCAACTTTCTTCTTTATTCACTTTTTCGCTTACTACATAGTATTATTACCCCCCCCCCCCCTCTTTTCTTTGTTTTTTCACCTTTTTTCTAGAATTATAACTTTTAATGCTCACCTAATCATGAAAATTAATGAAAAGTCATGTCAAAATTCCTAATTATATATTATTTTAACATTTAATAAAAATTTGTCTCAAATATGTAATATGAAGTTTAGTTTAAATTTAACATCGGGGTATGATTTTTAGTAAATTGATTGTTTTTTATGATATAAATGGTAGTGTATCTATGAAACTTTTGATATAATTTATACCCTTTGTTTAATTATTTTATTGTAAAATTGTGTCACTTAATGTCTCCAGACATCTTTTCACCCAACCATGAAGTGTGAATATTTCTTACTTAATAGAAGGTAAATATAAAGTATGGGGATATCAAGGTAGAGATATTAAGGTTTTAATTCTAGTAATTCTTAAGTGAGTGGTTCTTGAAATTTTATTGTAAAGGATATAGGTTAGGTTCGGTGGAAAGAATCAGGTTATCATAAAAATTTTAAGATAACCTATATTTACTGGATAGAAAGTAGAAAGAATATCATGAAATAGTTTTCACACACACTTGTGTAGAGTGAATGGAATGGTTTAATTTTGAGTTCCTTTCTCATATTGGTATCATACATCTCCTTGAATTTCATTCTAATATAATTTATGAGACATCTTTTTCCATGATCACTAGGAATAACTCCTTGCTGTAGTTTTTTCTTGGATCACATTGCTATAATGAATTAAAATTTCATTTAATGTTAAATATTCATGAAGTTGGGAATATCTCCATGCATCATTTTTTGAAATGTGACTTTTCTTAGGAGTGAAAATGTTTAGGTGTGGGGGTGTGATCGCGTAGAGATTCACTATTCATTTCCACCCTTATACTAAAGTGTTAAACTGAATTTGTATTGTAAATTAAAAACATAATAACAAATTACACTTAAATTTATGTTAAATTAATTAATTTTTATCACTGTTAAAAAGAGAAATTTTACTTTTTAAAGTATTTCATTGTAGTAGGAGGTGATTTGGAGATCCCACGATGGAATTCAAGAAAAACAGGCCAAACTGTGCAAGAGCACAGGCACACATGTGGACTTAAATATTTACTTTGGATAATTAGTGCATATAATTGGGATTAAAATGGGTGAATTAATACAAAAATGTGTGCTATATATTTATTTTCAATACCATGGAGCCCAATTCATCCATTTGGAAGCCTAAAAGAGGCCCAAAATTTGAAGAAATTCTGTGTGGGATAGATTTGACCACCCATGTGTATTTGGGCCATAACTTGGGACGAGGACCTCCAATTTGGATGATTCCACCTCCATTGGATATAACTCAAATTAACACATATAAAAAAATTAAGTGAATTAAAATCGTTTCAGTCAGTAAAAATTCTAGACAAAGTAGAGGTAAAAATCTGTCATGAATAGTTACCTAGTCCCTTAGGCACCTGACTTCTTTTGTGGAAATTTTGATGTATTTCCCCATAAAATCACTCCTCACCATAATTATATATTTTTTCTATACAATAGGGAAATACTGGAGGTTTGGGAAAGTTATTCTTCAATATATATGGCTTCCACCCCTTCAATGGAGTTCTAAACTTCTTATGATCACCCAGGGAGGGATGTGATGTAAATCCCGAGATTTGTGTTTCTATTATTTTAATGATATTTTAAATTATTGGTTTTTGTTTTTTATTCATCCTATATTATTATTTAATTTATTTATGTGTTTTTATTTCATTATCAAACCCATATGATCATGTTTGGTGGTACCCATTCATGTGATGTTTCATACACTGTTCACAACTTCTTCTTCCCTCTGTTATTTGCAGTGTTTGTGTGGTTCATATTGATAAATTTAACTCTCACAAACACTTACATAGAAAATTAAATTTATTTAATGGTATCACAATTAAATAACACACAAACCTAGAAAAAACATCAAGTTCTTTGTGTTTTTTCTTGGTGATTTTTGGTTATGAAGTCGAACACAAATCACCTAATCATCGATGATAACAGGTGAATCATTTTATGTTTCTGACTGAACCCTAGGAGGTATCCTAGTATAAAATCAATAAAATTATGGTTTTAGGTGTTACAAAATAGGTATTAAAATATCTAAACCCTATCTCTTGAAGTGATAAATTATTATCATTATGAGATTTACTCAGATTGATCATCCTTAATCAAACCTATTAATTTCTACTTTGTTTTATCACTTTCCTTTATTTGTTAGATTATTATATAAAAAAAGTTTTCTAAAATACCATTCCTATTTTATCGTAATAATAAAAACCTTATTTTAAAATTAATGATCTAATTCTATGTCGAGTGATGACTTAGGGTTCCTCCTATACTGTATAAATTCTAGTAAAAACAATTTCTAATTTGACACGCACGACAATGAAATAAATCTTCTTATACCATAACCATGGATTTAGTAAATGTAATACTATCCTAATAAA
Organism: Viscum album; assembly: GCA_963277665.1. Lineage (NCBI taxonomy): Eukaryota > Viridiplantae > Streptophyta > Magnoliopsida > Santalales > Viscaceae > Viscum > Viscum album. Next base: position 2,098,979,724 of record OY728130.1, on the reverse strand, counting down.
CTAGTACCAGGATATTGGTTACTTTCGAAAGCCACAAATTATATATAGATTATTCAATCAATTTCATACCACCAATGATGCACTCAATGTAAGCTTCTTCACCACGATATAAATATCACGGTTTTTTCCTTGAATAAAATTACATGATCAAATAGTATACACTGATAATAATCAAAATCCAGGAGACCATTACACTTTTTCATAGATAGGAACTACCAATGACACCCAAAACATGTGTTGTTCCTATTTTTAGGCCAGTCCTCGTGATCTCGTCTACTCAAGATCACCAATTGAAAACTTTATGAGAAGAACCCTCAGTAGCCTATTGAGACTCGAAAATATTTAAGTGATTAAACTTATTCTTTCCAAGATGGGAAAAATTAGTGTTGAAAGTTAAAAACATTTTTGTGTCTTGTTATGAAATTGATGATGTGTAAATATTGAGAAAGTAGCATGTTTTGTATATTGTAATTAGAATATGAAAGCATTTTATGTATCGATTGTAACACCCCAAGGTTTTGAAAATAAATATAGAATGTAATTTTATAATCTAACCATTAAACACAACTTTTCCTCTTCTATGTTTTGAATTTCAAAAAATGGTCATCTAGAGTTGTGTTTAGTAAGTCATTTGGAGTCTGATAGAACAAACTTGATTTTTAGTGAATAGTAACATACCCTTATGAATAGTAATATGAATAGTAATATGACCCTTATGAATACTAAATAATGATATTATTTTATTTTCATAAGGCAATATGATAATGGGATCTTAATTAATTTTTCAATGTCACATAAAACTAACTGCACTTCAAGATTGTTATTTTTTCGAATTAACTATGACCTTATTTAAAAATTAAATTAATAATATATAGAAAAATATTTTTGAAAAATGGATTTCACTTTTGAATTCTACTCATCAAAAAATGGTATGGGTAAATTTTTGTGATTTTTCTGAAAGTCTTGAATTTTTTATGAATAGTGAAATACGATAAAATACCGTATATACAAATTATCAGTTAAATACACTATTCATGACATCACAAGTGATGCAAGGCCACTTGGTTCGAAATAACATGCACATATTACTATTAAGGGTCACATGAAACAACACTATTGGTTGTCTTGAGGGAAATAATAAAATAATGAATTAAATATTCAAAATTTACCCCTCTCCTCCACTATAACCCCCCCCCCCCCACCACCACTACCTCTTCTCTTCACTCCTCTAAGCCTTGAAGCTCCTAAAAGTTCTGCCCAATTACCATTCCCTAGTAACTCCTCACGACCAGGAATCTCTTAGTCTTTCCAAAATACCAAAATCCCTTCCCTTAAGGAGATTCTCAAGGAGGTTATTTCAAGAGGTAAAAGCATCCTTCTTTTTCATTTGGTTTCATTTCAATTTATCTTCCTTTTCTATCCTCACCTCACCTCCTCTGTCCAAATGACCATGATAACTCCAGTAACATTTATATACTTTATTTATATCATTTTAATGGAAGAACCATCATAAATATGCTTACTCCCTCCCTTTTATTTTTATAAACGAAATCGACGTCCATGAGGTTCTGATTTATAACTTTCGTGGACGACGAAGTTTCATTCTTAAATTTATTCTTCATTACTGATCATTAAACCATATTCATGGCTGAACAAAACTATAATATATGTGTTATAACCTAATTTATATTCAGAAACCAGAATATGTACATATAATTAAGTTATATGACAAAACCAGTTCATAATATTCCAAATACCGTTGAATAATCGAAGTGGTTGTCATCTAATGATTCATCCTCATTACATGTAACCAAATGATATAAATGAACAATATCAATTATTTATGTTAATTAATAATATATAATTCCAATCCTAGGGATTAATAACCATTCCACATGAACTTCATTACTTAAAAACAAGTGAACCGAATATGAAAATAAAGGAAATGAACACTCCAGAACGACGAAATTCAATAAAATAACTTATCAATAAAGACATAAATGAACTAAACATAATTATGTTAAACTAAATAAATTTCTATTAGTTCTGAAATAAGTTATTAACAATTATAATTTCATATTCCATGAGCTTAATTACAAGATCGGAACACGTTTGGAGTTAAGGTAAGGGTTTTTCCACCCGAACTTCCACTTTCATTCAAGATACTTTCATTGTCTAATTACCTCAATGTAATTCTTATGTATTGTTATGTACTCATCATATTTTCTGTTTGAGTATCATATATATGTTTACAAACCATAATACTTCATTATTTTATGGATAGTTACACATTTTAAAAGGAACTTCTAAAATTGTTTCAAAAATACAGGCCCAAATCAAGGGAATTTCTCAAATTCTTACCTATTTTCAAGGGCACTCTATAATCTGTTTTTGGAAACCATTATCTCTATAAAATAAATCATTTAATTATGAAAATACTATCTTACTTAACTTTTGGTTTTATAAAAAGATTTTTCCAAAAGAACTCTTCTTTTCAAAATAAAAGAGTATTTATCTCCAGAATTGCTTAATGATTTTATAAGAGTGTTTTCATCTAATTCAACACTCTTGTTGATTCCATGGTATTATTGGGTTTAATAATTTATGAAGTCATCTACCATATTTTATTTAATGGTTTATGAAAAACTCTATTGTGGATGATCTATCCTAAAACCATTCACCATATTATTCTGAATGGTTAGTGTATTATGTTAAATGATTGAGGAAAGTTAGTTACATTTCATATGATAGTTTCAATATGAATTTATATGTTGTTTATATTGATCCCTGCTCATATGAGGAATGCATTGGACTTATTATGTGATGGGTGGGGCCTTCTATAGCCCTTCGATGCATCGTTAGGTCTCATGATATAAACTATGGTCTTGGCACGAGGCCTTGACAAAATGATTGTTTTATGGTCCTAGCACGAGGCTTGGACGATATGGTTATGATGTCCGACAAATGCACTTCCCTCATTATGAAGCTAGTAATTGAAAGTTCATTTGGTTATTCGACTAGTAAAATACCCATGATGGTGTTTTATTATGGAATTATTTACTCAGCTCATATTCCTGCCATAATGTGTTTCAAGTTTATTATTAAAGGCATGTGTTTTCAGTTATTCACCATGGATAATGTTAATATTATCTTCCACTGTATTGCTTACTCTTACTAAGTGTTTGAGCTCACCCCTTTTTTATGTTTCATTTTCTCTGGACATGAAGAAGTAATTTATGAATGACTTGCAAGCATAATCTAGGAGATGTGATATTTCTAGTGGAATAAAATAGTGTTTTGATTCCCTTCATGTTTTAATGTTAAACTTATGTATGTAAATCATTTCCAATAATACTAAACTACTTGGTCTTTCAGGATTCATATTCCTTGTATGTATTCCAATGTAATCAAATAAGGCATCGGCTCTAGGCAACTGGGTTCGGGTCCTTACAGTTGGTATCAGAGGAAGTTTAGTAGAATATTTGGAAACTAGATTTAGAAAACGTAGAATTAGGGAAGAGTCCCTAAGTTAGTATTTGAGGAAATACATACAATAACGTCCTGGTATTTTGGTAAGTAATTGATTATGTGGATCTTTCAAGTAATATATCCCTGTCTGGATACGAGCTGATAGAGGTAGCTCTGGCACAGATGTATATAGGGGTAAAACCCAAAAACACTGCTTTGAGCTAGACTTGAACGGGAACTGGTGCATGAAAACGGGCCTTACTGCACTCTTGGTTAAAACACTCCTGAGGGATATGCTTAGGATAATTCACATTTTCTTTACAAGCCATTATGAAGGATTGAAATGTAAAATATTCATTAAAGAAACCATATTTGTGAATATGGGATTATCCATTCATAAGATCTCAATTTTTTCTAAGTATTTTGTTAAGTTAAGATTATACATTTTGATTCATAACCAAATATAGTGTATGCCATTATCTAGATATAGTTCCTAGTGGACATAATGGAAATCGCACGAATTCATGTGTCCCCTGTAGGGATTTTCCTCCGATGCAATATAATGATGTTGGCTCTGGTGTTGTGACTGGTGCTGAGAAACTTATAACTATACTGGGACAACTTACTCAGGTTATGAATAATAACCTTACCTGTATGGAGCATCCGAATCCACCATGTGGAGGAGCCATTCTAGATCGCTTTATGCAACAACAACCTCCATCATTCAATGGGACTACAAACCCGTTTGTAGCAGAGTAGTGGATATGTTCCCTTGAGAAGATATTTCTCACTTTGGGATGTAATGAAAGAGAGAAGGTTGTCATGGAAGTATATCATCTATCGGGAGATTTGGATCAGTGGTGGTCATTAATCCAAAATAAAAAGGAGGAGGAAGAGATATAAGAGATGGAATGGAGGGATTTTAAGGAAATATTCTTAGAAAAATATTTCCCTTGTGAGCAGCGAGAAAATATGGAGAGACAATTCTTGAATCTAAGGCAGAAGGAAGATGAGAATGTTGCAAGGTATGAAGCTAACTTCACAATATTAGCACGACATTCTGTAGACTACATACAAAATCCAAGGAGAAAAATTGATCGATTCTTTGATGGCCTAAAGCCAATCCTCCGACAGGCACTGGTCTCCCAAATTTTTTCATCATATGAGGATATAGTTTCATGTTCTATCAAGATAGAAAAATAATTCTCTAAGTCTTGTGACTTTAAGGGAAATAAAGAAAAGAAGAGGGCTGCTGAAAACACTAGGAAAGGAAATAAGTAAATGGGGAAGAAGGGAAGAGTTGAATTTCCACCATGTGACAATTTTGGAAAGAAACACTCTGGTGCATGCTTAAAAGGAAAAGTATTATGCTACAAATGTGGTCAGAAAGGCCATATTTCTGGTGACTGTAAAGGAAAGAAGGAAGCCAATGATGTTCAATGCTATAGATGTCGGGATATGGGACACTATGATAATGATTGTCCAAAATGTCAAGGAAATATACAACAGAGAAGGCCAAGGGATCAAGGAAAAGCTTATGCAATCACAACTACAGAGGTTGGAGTTCCTAATGACATGGTGGCAGGTACTTTAATTGTTTCCTCAATTTTATCTAATGATTTATTTGATTCTGGATCATCGTATTGTTTCATATCTTCCTAGTTTTCTAATAAAATTAGATATTTCCAATTTAAATTATCAAGGGAGTTTTCCATCAAAACTCTTAAGGGAAGTATCATTGCTACAAAGTTATGTGAATTAGTTCCCATTAGGTCATATAAATGTTCTTTATTTGTTGATATCATCGTCATACCCATTATTTAATTTGATATAATCCTCGTAAGGGATTGGATTTCAGACCATGATGTAAAAAATTATTGTAAGAAGAAGAAGGTTATGATTTTTAATGATGATGATAAAGAACACATTATCTTTAGAGTAGAATCGTCATCACCTGATTCTTATCTAGATCTGTCCCCAGTAGCTCAACTAAATTCAATTATTGGGGAGGAAGATAATGAAATAACTGTGGGTGAGAAAAGGAATGTTCAAATATAGGATGTACCTATTGTGAGAGAATATGTTGATGTGTTTCCAGAAGATTTACCTGGACATCCTCCAGAATGAGAAATTGAGTTTTCCATTGATTTAATTCCTGGTTCAAGGCCCATATAGAAGACCCCTTATAGATTGGCCACTGTGGAAATATTGGAACTAAAGAAACAACTAGAGTAATTGAGTAATAAGGGATTTATTTTCCCTAGTTTTTCTCTATGGGGAGCCTCTGTCCTTTTTGTTAAGAAGAAAGATGGATCTTTGAGGTTATGTATCGACTAGAGGGAGATCAATGCTATAACAATAAATAACAAGTATACCCTACCTCGCATTGATGATTTATTTGACCAAATTCATGGAGCTCAATACTTTTAGAATATTGATCTTCGATCCAGATATCATCAGTTGCGTGTGAGGAAGGAAGATATTCCAAAGACAGCATTTTGGACCAGGTATGGGCATTACGAGTTTACAGTGATGCCATTTGGATTGACTAATGCACCCTCTGTATTCATGGATCTAATGAATAGAGTTTTAAAGAAATATCTAGATGATTTTTTAGTGGTATTTATTGATGATATCTTGGTATAATCCAAAAGCTGCTAAGATCATGAAAATCACTTGTGCATTTTTCTGAACACTCTTAGAAGACATGAATTATATGGAAGTTTAGTAAGTGTGAATTCTAGCTTCAGGATATTTCTTTTCTTTGACATATTGTCTCTAAGGATGGAATCCAAGTTGATCCTGGGAAGACTAAGGCAATTCAATATTGGCCCACGCCAACAAACATAACTGAGGTACGTAGTTTTATTGGCTTAGAAGGTTATTATCGGTGTTTCGTGCATAATTTTTCCTGACAGGCTAACCCGCTAACAAAGCTTACACGTAAAGGGGTTAAATTTTTTTGGACAAAAGATTGTGAAGAATGTTTCGATGAACTGAAGAGATGATTAGTCAATTCTCCTATATTGACTCTACCATCAGGGAATGACGGGTTTTTTATTTATAGTGATGCTTCAAAGAAAGGACTTGGTTGTGTCCTTATGCAAAATGATAGGGTTATTGATTATTCATCACGACAGCTAAAAATTCATGAGAAAAACTATCCTACTCATGATCTTGAGTTAGATGCTGTAATATTTGCTTTGAAGATATGGATACATTATCTCTATGGTGAAAAATGTGAGATTTATACTGATCACAAGAGTTTGAAGTATATTTTCTCACAGAAAGAAGTCAACATGAGGCAAAGGAGATGGCTTGAACTACTCAAGGATTGTGATTTCACGATACACTACCACCCGGGGAAATCAAATAAGGTGGCATATGCCTTGATCAGAAAGAATCATGGAGTTTTTAACAATATGAGAGTTGAAAGGGATCCTATTTTCATGGATCTAGTAAATATGGATATGGGAATAACCATGGAAGGTGAAACATCAATGATTTTTCAAATGGTTTCCAAACCATATTTACTATAAAGGATAAAAAGTTCTCAGGATGATGATGAAGAGTTTCAAAAGAAGATTAAATCTATGAATTATGGGAGATTGAGTGACTTCGTATATGAATATGGAATTTTGAAATTTGGGAAGAGACTTTGTGTTCCCGATATACCTGATCTAAAAAGGGAATTATTGGATGAAGCTCATAGTTATAATTTCTATATACACCCTGTTAGCACTAATATGTATAGAGATTTGAAGGAACATTTTTGGTGGGACAACATGAAGAGGGAGATTGTTGATTTTGTGTCAAGATGTATGGTTTGTCAACAAGTGAAAGCAGGAAGGCAACAGCCTGGAGAAGTATTGCAACCACTTCCCATACCTGAGTGGAAATGGGATAATATCACAATGGACTTTGTCATCAGACTACCAAAGACTCCTAGAAGGAACGATGCAATATGGGTCATTGTTAATCGTCTTACTAAGTCAACACATTTTCTTGTTATAAGAGAAGATCTACCACTTGAACATCTAGAAAGAATATATATTAATGAAGTTATGAGACTTCATGGAGTACCCCTATCGATTGTTTCTGATCATGATCCTAGTTTTACATCAAGATTCCAGAAAAGTCTTTAGAAGGCCCTCGATACTGATCTTCATTTGAGCACTGCCTACCACCCACAAAATGATGGACAATCAGAATGGACTATTCAAACATTGGAATACATGTTGAGGTCTTGTTCACTTGACTTTAAAGGCATGTTGGATCATTATTTACATCTCGTGTAATTTTCCTACAACAATAGCTTCCATTCAAGTATACAGATGGCACCCTATGAAGCATTATATGGGAGGCGATGTCGTACACCAACTTGCTGGGATGGTATTGGTGAAAGAAAGCTTGTGGGCCCAGAACTTGTTGAAGAAACAATGGAAAAGGTAAAGATTATCTAGAACCATATCAAAATAGCTCAAAGTAGGAAAAAGAGCTATGCTGATAACCGAAGGAAGGATTTGGAATTTCAAGAAGGTGATCATGTTTTCTTAAAGGTATCTCCATGGAAGGGTATTATATGATTCGGTAAGAAGGGAAAATTAAGTCTCAGGTACATCAGACCTTTTGAAATTCTGGACCGAATTGGAATCGTAGCTTATCATTTGTTAATGCCGCCAAGTCTCACCAAGGTTCACAATGTGTTCCACGTTTCAATGTTAAGAAAGTACATGTCAGATCCAACACATGTACTCACTTATGAAGAAGTGGAACTTGAGCCCGATCTATATTACTGTGAAGAGCCTATCAATATTCTTGATACTAGAGAACAAGTACTGAGAAATCAAACGACTCGTCTGGTGAAGGTTCTATGGAGGAACCATAAGATGGAGGAAGCAACATGGGAACCTGAGGAGCTTATGTTAAATACATACTCGAATCTTTTTAGGTAATATTCTATGAATTTCAAGGACGAATTTTTTGTAAGGAGGGGAGAATATAACACCCAAAGTTTTTGAAAATAAATATAGAATGTAATTTTATAATCTAACCATTAAACACAACTTTTCCTCTTCTATGTTTTGAATTTCGAAAAATGGTCATCTAGATTTGTGTTCAGTAATTCATTTGAAGTCTGATAAAACAAACTTGATTTTTTGTGAATAGTAACACACCCTTATGAATAGTAATATGAATAGTAATATGACCCTTATGAATAGTAAATAATGATATTATTTTATTTTCTTAAGGAAATATGATAATGGGGTCTTAATTAATTTTTCAATGTCACATAAAACTAACTGCACTTCAAGATTGTTATTTTTTCAAATTTACTATAACCTTAATTAAAAATTAAATTAATAATATTTAGAAAATTATTTTTGAAAAATGGATTTCACTTTTGAATTCTACACGTTGAAAAATGGTAGGGGTGAATTTTTGGTATTTTTCTGAAATTCTTGAATTTTTGATGAATAGTGAAATACGATAAAATACCGTATATACAAATTATCAGTTAAATACACTATTCATGACATCACAAGTGATTCAAGGCCACTTGGTTCGAACTCACATTCATATATTACTATTAGGGGTCACATGAAACAACACTATTGGTTGTCTTGAAGGAAATAATAAAATAATGAAGTAAATATTCAAAATTTACCCCTCTCCTCTACTATAAAAACCCCCCACCACTACCTCTTCTCTTCACTCCTCTAAGCCTTGAATATCCTCAAATTTATGACCAATTACCCTTCCCTAGTCACTCCCCACGACCAGGAAGCTCTTAGTCTTTCCAAAAGACCAAAACCCCTTCCCTTAAGGAGATTCTCAAGGTGGTTATTTCAAGAGGTAAGAGAATCCTTCTTTTTCATTGGGTTTCATTTCAATTTATCTTCCTTTTCTATCCTCGGCTCACATCCTCTGTCCAAATGAACATGATAACTCCAGTAACATGTATATACTGGATTTATATCATGTGAATGGAATAACAATCATAAATATGCTTACTCCCTCTCTTTTATTTTTATAAACGAAATCGACGTCCGTGAGGCTCTGATTTATAACCTTTGTGGACGACGAAGTTTTGTTCTTAAATTTCTTCTTCATTACTAGTCATGAAATCATATTCATGGTTTAACCAGACTATAATATATTTTTTATAACCTAATTAATATTCAGGAACCAGAATATGTACATATAATTAATTTATATGACAAAACTAGTTCATAATGTTCCAAATACCACCGAATAATCGAAGTGGTTGTCATCTAATGATTCATCCTCATTACATGTAAAAAAATGATATAAATTAACAATATCAATTATTTATGTTCATTAATAAGATATAATTCCAATCCTGGAGATTTATAACCATTCCACATGAACTTCATTACTTAAAAACAAGTGAACCGAATATGAAAATAAAGGAAACAAACACTCCGGAACGACGAAATTCAATAAAATAAATTATCAATAAAGACATAAATGAACAAAGAAGAATTATGGTAAAATAAATACATGTCTAGAATGTTATTAAATAAGTTATTAAAAAGTATAATTTCATATTCCATGTTCTTAATTACAAGAGTGGAACACGTTTGGAGTTAAGGTAAGGGTTTTTCCACCCGAACTTCCACTTTCATTCGGGATACTTTCATTGTCTAATTACCTCGATGTAATTATTATGTATTGTTATGTAATCATCATATGTTCTGTTTTAGTATCATATATATGTTTAAAAACCATAATCCTTTTTTATTTTATGGATAGTTACACGTTTTAAAAGGAACATCCAAAATTGTTTCAAAAATATAGGCCCAATTCAAGGGAATTTCTCAAATTCTTACCTATTTTCAAGGGCACTCTATAATATGTTTTTAGAAACCATTATCTTTATAAAATAACTCATTTTATTATGAAAATACTATATTACTTCACTTATGGTTTTATACAAATATTTTTCCAAAAGAACTCTTCTTTTCAAAATAAAAGAGTATTTATCTCCAGAATTGCTTAATGATTTTATAAGAGTGTTTTCATCTAATTCAACACTCTTGTTGATTCCATGGTATTATTGGGTTTAATCATTTATGAATTCATATACCATATTTTATTTAATGGTTTATGAATAAATCTATTTTTGATGATCTATCCTAAAACCATTCACCATATTATTCCGAATGGTTAGTGTATTATGTTAAATGATTGAGGAAAGTTAGTTACATTTCATATGATAGTTTCAATATGAATGTATATGTTTTTTATATTGATCCCCACTCATATGAGGAATGCATTGGACTTATTATGTGATTGTTTGGGCCCTCTATATCCCTTCGATGCATCGGTAGGTCTCATGAGACAAACTATGGTCTTGGCATGAGGCCTTGACAAAATGATTATTTTATGGTCCTAGCACGAGGCTTGGACGATATGGTTATTATGTCCGACATATGAACTTCCCTCATTATGAAGCTAGTAATTGAAATTTCATGTGGTTATTAAATTAGTAGAATACCCATGATGATGTTTTATTATGACATTATTTACTCAGCTCATATTCTTACCATAATGTGTTTCAAGTTTATTATTAAAGGCATGTGTTTTCAATTATTCACTGTGGCTAATGTTTATATTATCTTCTGTTGTATTGTTTACTCTTATTGAACATTTGATATCACCCCTTTTTTATGTTTCATTTTCTCAGGACATGAAGAAGTAATTTATGAATGACTTACAAGCATAATCTAGGATACGTGATGTTTCTAGTGGAATAAAATAGTGTTTTGATTCCCTTCATGTTTTAATGTTAAACTTATGTATGTAACTTGTTTCCAATAATACTAAATTACTCGGTCTTTCAGGATTCGTATTCCTTGTATTAATGCCAACGTAATCAAATAAGGCACCGGCTCTGGGCAACTGGGTTCGGGTCCTTACACCGATCATGTTTAATTTAAATATGGAAGTAAAATCATGTTACCCTTATTGTAGTATATAAGCATGTTTTCCTAAGCAATGAAATTTTTTAAGAATGTTTATTTTGAGTTTTTTAAGGTTACCAACTCATGTAAGGGTAAGATCTGAATTTTATAAGGGTAGTTCCCAAATTCTTAAGGATGTATAAGGGTAAGATGAATCTCTTATAAGATTATCTAAGCTTTTAAACATGCTATGTAAAGGTATCTTCGACCTGTTTAAGGTTCAGATGAGATTTCTGAAGCTCTCGTAAGGGTGGTCATTGACATAAGGGTAAAAGTATGTTATCCTTATGTGGTGCAAGCCTCCTATGTATCGGTAGAGTAAAATTTTTAAAACCCCAATTTTCCTTCCCAGAATCTCTCATAACTCATTTTCAACATAAATGAAGGAATTTAAAGATATAAATTAGTGGTTTTGAATCTGTTAAAAGTTTTAAATGAAATTGTTACCTTCCCATAATATTAATATATATTAAATGATTTTTGTGATGAAAATTAAATAGAAACCAATTTAATACGAATTAATGTGAAATAAAATATTGAAAGTTTGGTAGAGTATACAAGGAGGGATGTCTTTGGGTGTTAAAAATGAGTTTCTTTCTCTCATTTAAGTTCTTCCTAGTTTCTACTGAGTTTCAGGTGACCCAGAACTCTATATTTAAGTCGATGATCTTAGATAGTTAGCAAGAAGACTTCTTTTTCAATTTTTAGGCATGGAAAAATCATTCTCTCTCCTCTATCCCTAGTGTGTAGGGCATGTCTGGTACCACCACTAGGTAGGGGATCTGAGTTCTCTCTTTATTTTTTGTGCATGTGGGATATCATCATGATTTTTATTCCTTTTTTGTGGATGGTAAGAGTTATATTATTGAATATAATTAATTTTATGTAAATAAATCAATGGATAAGGGGATATATTTCATGTTATTTTCTAATTTCATGATTGTTTTCTCCCAAATTATGTGTCAGATGTTGTGGATTGTGAATTATATTTGTAGATGTGAATATGTTGTTGTTTGCTGAAATATAATTGTGGAATCACCTCACATGAAAATTATAACATCCCAAGAAATTTTTATATTAAAAATTTTATTCATTAGTTATATTTTATATATTCGTATTCATTATAAAAATATTGGATAATTTTTCAGTCTAAAGGAAAAAGGATTTATTTTTAACCAAATTGGATTTTTATGAATTATATGGTTTTATTTAAAATATTGATTTCTAAATTATATAATTTTAATTTAAAAAAATAGAATTAATTTCTGAATTCATTATTTCAAAATTATCTTAAGATGAATTTTTTAGAAATTTTTTAAAAGTCTGATTTTTCAATGAATAGTGAAAACTACTAATTTTTATTGAAAATCGTTCTTTATTTTAAAGTATTTATAAAGTCAAACTCTATTTTGATTTAATTTTAAAATGTAATTAGTTATTTTTAATTTAATATAATATAATTATGGTTTTTTAAATATATTTTATATTTTAATTTTGTATAAAAACATTTTATATTAAAAAATACATTTGTCTAAAAAAACTGTTTTTTGTTGCATTTTTTGTTTAATTTTAAATTAAATTATGTCAATTCAGTGATTTACATTCTGAAAAATAGATTTCATATTTGAAATTAGTGGTTACAAATTTGGTAAATATTCCCCTTTTTATTTTTGGTCAATATGAATAGTAACCTTAGTAATTTTTGTTATTACGGTAATGGGTAAATCAGGTAATTAAATTTAAAAATAAAATGATAAGGATTATAAAATGACCCTAAATCTAGAATTAATTTTATTTTATGATTCCATTTATTAAATAATAATCCAATATTTTTTTATATGGTCTTTTTTTACATTTGGATGAGATTATGACATTTATGATATTTTATTTAATGAAAAGTAAAAAATGTCACAATCTTTTTTTATTAACTCTAATATTTTTAACATAGAGATTACTAGAGTCTATTTTGAATTATAAATAGTATTTGAAATATAAAAACATTATATTCATAATGGTAATTTATTTTTAATTTTTAGTGAAGAAATAATTACCTTAAATGGTTACACAATGCTGAGGAAGTAATTATTCAATTAATGGAAAAACCAAATAAATGATATTGAAAATATTAAAAGTAATATAATTTGATATGAATAATGTGATCCACGAATTTAATATATTAAAATCAAATTTTAGTTATGTATTAAAATATTTGGTTAAATTTTACTTCTTTTCTTGATGTTATAAAAATCAAACTATTAAATAGTTCTAAAAATTTACATTAATGATATTTTATAATAAATAATATTTTATTAAATGATATAAAATTACTAAAAATATTAGATTTGTTAATGTGATTAGGATATTTTTTATAATATCAACCATATTCCATTTATGGTATTTTTTTCATTTATAGTAAATATAGTGACTCTCAAAGAGTAAAAATATTTGTTGTCATGGTAAGTGTGAAAGGGGTTAATAGAGGTTAAAACCAAAATATAAAGGTAAAAACATATTCAAAACTTGTATAATTTTTATCTAATGAGATTATTTGTACCTATACTCGTCCTATATTTTAAAAAAATAGTTTGGATCCATTTATAATTTAAAATTAATTTATATTAAATTTATATTTTGAGTAATTCCAAGAGTGCCCCTCCCCTCTCTTATAAAAGGTCATTTATTCTTATCATTACTTAACACTTAATAACACATTTGGTTCATCCAATACCTACCCAAATACCTTTATATAATCCCTCCCCTCATTTTTTAGGTCTTTTTTAGGAAAAATAGTAGCCTTAGAGTGCTTAAGGTGTTAATCAGAGGATACTTTCCAAAGAATAGGTATAGTTTTTTACCACATGTTTTAGTTTTATTTCTTATTAAACCTCCTTAAAATACTATTAAACCATGATAAAATATTAACAATAGTATCATTAATATAATTATATGATATTAGTTTAATGGTATAACCTATATCCATATACAACCTCCATCAAATGGGAGAGGAATTCATCATTCGTGTGTACGGCAGACTACCGCCTCGTGGACTAATGTAATTCGTTTTCCATCACTATCTCTCAATAAAAGTTCTAATAATATAATTAAAGTTTATATATGATATTAATGAAATATTTATCATTATTAAAAAATAATATATCATTTATCTTATTACCTTTTCATTCAATGAAAAATGATAGTGTCGTTCGTGCGTACACCTCCACGAAGCAATGTGATTCATTTTTCATCACTGCATCACATGGATTATGTATATAAGTATAATTAAAGAATTAATATGATATTATGTTCATTATTTAAAGTTAAAATGATAATTACCATATATCCATAATGATCATTGAAAAATTGAAATGTTACTCATGCGTATGTACGGTCCGGAGTATCCATGATTGTAACGTAGTTCATTTTTAAAAAACATATTTAATGGTTTAATTTAAAAATATAATTAATGTAGAAAATTTATAATTAATTCATGATTATTATTATAGATATGATTTATCTTTTTCTTTTTTTACCATATTCGACTTACTGAATCCATTTCAGACTTTTAAAAAAAATATCATCAAAACATCCGATGTGAATTTAATTAATTAAATAATTAAATATAGTAGGGTAAGATATAAAATAAAAGGAATAATAAATATGAAAATTTTTCTTAATCAAGTAAATAATTAACCTAATTTTTTTATTCATAAAGATAAATAATGTATGTGATGAGTCAGGCTCAAGATAAGGGACATTATTTTAAAAATTATCTTTTAAAGGTTCCCTTAAAAATCTCTTTTTATTCTATATGCATATTTTATAAAATTGTTTTAAAAAAGGGTTTTATAATTATCCTATGATTTTTTAAAGCATTTTTATCCATGTTTTACTTTTTACAAAATTGTTTGAAAGGAATTTTTTGTCATTTTGCAAATGAAGTACTTTGTGACTTTTCTGAAAAAAATATGCAAGAGATGTTTTATTAAATTATATAACATGAGTGGATTTTATTACCCTCATGAATAATATTTTCTTTTAATATTAATTAATAATATTACATGTTTATTTTTAGATAAATTTTTTTTCTTTTTATGTGTGCAGTTTTCTTTTTAAATAAGTGATTTCAAAATGAAAACGATATTTTCCTCAATGAATGTTTTTATAATGAAATCATTCATGTTTTATGATTATGTTATGGTTCATGGGAATTTTTTATGATGATTGTTTGTTCCATTGTAAAAAAAATATGGGTGGTTTTTTGTGAGAGCTCTAATTCATTAGGTATGTTTATGTTGGAAGTTGATGTGATGGTTATTCTAAGTGTACTATAATGGTTACTTCATGTATAACTGGGAGGGTTATTCCATGTGTAACCATGGGGGTTACTCCATTCATTTCCATGATGGTTACTCCATGTGTAATTATTATTAGAAAATGATTCCTCAAGTTACCTTCATGATTTATCTATTATTTTTATGGGTTTTTAGGGAAATATTATGATTTCACAAGGTAAAGGAAAGTATATTCTACTTTATAATGTTGAAAAGTATAACTTTTTGAGAAAGTTATTATGATTTGTTTATGATTTCAAAGAAACCTTATGAGTTTTATTTTGCCTTTAAAATTTCTTATGAAAAATTTTATGAAAATATTTGGGTGGATAAAATGATTACTTAAGTAAGAAAATGTTTATTTTGAGCCCAAAAATTATTTTGAAAATGTCACATTGTAACATACCATTACTGATCTAATAGGTGTGCCTTTAAAATTGTCATGAATTTTCCATTTCGATGACTAGGTGGGGTTGAGAATGAATTGGGAGGATACTTATAATGGTGAATTCATAGATTTTTTGGACACTTAGCTTTAACCAGCCTTTTCTACAGACTGTCAGAGGGTTACACACCATGTAACTGGGTTACACAACGTGTAATGGTTTTTGGAGGAAAGTCATTAAAGGCTTCACACTGTGAAGAGAACATGACGTGAAAATACTTTACACATCGTGGATGAATTAAATATTGGTTTTTAACTTGGAGTATTAGTTTTTAATTCAAGGTGACGTATTTTTCCGTAGTTACATAAATTAACTATTTCACAGTGTGTAGTGGGATTACACATCATGTAATACCCCGACTGCTGTTTTTAAATAGGCATTTTAGCTGAGATTATCTTTTCTCCTCTACTCCAGTTTCTTCTCCCTTAACCTAAGTCCTTCTCTAGGTGATCTTGGATCTTTCCAACCCTTTTGGATCCTCTCGTTTGGCATTCGATTGTCATTGTTCTTGCGGTGTGATTCTCGGGTAATCTTTCTCCCTCATCCTTCATCTTTATCTCTTTATTCTCATTTATTATCACAATAGATCATCATGAAATTGATGGATCTATTATTTTTTATATTGGGTCTTGTATATAGGTTTTTGTTTGAGGTCTTCTATGCATTTTTTCTCATTGATGGGTGTTGTTGTGAGTGTTGAGTTTTGGGAAAAAGGTGGGCGATTCCATCCTTTTTAGCCAAATTGGTTAACTTTGAATTTTCTTGATTTATTTTAACTATTTATTTAAATTAAAATGACCAAACTTTCTTTCAATTGATTCAATAATAAAAATCCAACTCTAATGAATTGGGAGATTTGAAATGGTTTTGGCATGAGAATTGGGAAAACCCCCAATTCCATTAAATTGAGGTGTGTTTATGGAAATTGGTTAATTTAAATTGTTTAATTTAAATTGGAGTTTTGATGGAAAATAATTTAAATAAATTTTTGAATTTAATTGTGTAAATTAATTGTGAGATCGATGGAATAGGTTTTGAATGTATTTCAAACTTATGAAAATGGCTTAAAAAGTTTTGATAGAAACCCTCTGGTTTTATCTTGATAAAGAGGCATGTTTTTTATTAAAACCCATTTTTTGTTTTAAATGGAAAATTGGAATTGAAATGGAATAATGGGATTAAATTGGATTTTAAGAAGTCTTAAAATAAATTTCTCATCATTGATTGTGTAAGAAAACATGAAAGCCTTAGGTATTTGTTGAGTTATTTGGACACACTCAACGTTATTATAATGTTATAAAACATAT
Source organism: Viscum album (assembly GCA_963277665.1). Classification (NCBI taxonomy): domain Eukaryota; kingdom Viridiplantae; phylum Streptophyta; class Magnoliopsida; order Santalales; family Viscaceae; genus Viscum; species Viscum album. The sequence goes on along the minus strand of OY728130.1, from coordinate 2,098,962,184 downwards.
ATGCAGTAGGTCACATCGCTGATGGGATGGTGATGAGTTTTCTTTGGCTAGTGTTAGGGGGATGTGTGTATACACATATTTCTAAGATCACTTAGAGAGTGTAGATTCCTATAGCCTTAAAATTTCATACCTTTTTATCATATGACCATGTTGCTTGCTTGTTTTATATTTGATATATAAATATATGCCAATGTTATTAAACTACTTTACATGACTTCTGAATTTATATAAACTATTTTATATAAATGTTTTATTTAATCCATAGTTTTATAAATATTTTATCACTTGTAAAGTAAAGCATATGCTTAAAGTATTTTCCATTATCTAAACTCTATAGAATGATTTGTTTAAATATGCTTTAAAATTCTAAACTTGTTTATTTTAAAATTTAAATCATTCATATAGTTAATATATTTTTAGAATCTATTATGGAATCCTTGGTGAGACCCTACTGGTCTTTTTAGCTCATGCACTACTTGTGCCTTTAGGTATTTGTAGATTATCTTCTTCCATGTTTGAGTAATGGGAAAGGATATCTTGGAGGTGGATCTAGTTTTTGAACCTAGGACATGGTAAGTTGTGTCTTTAGGGGCTTGGGTTGTTTCTCCCTATTTTGGTACTTGGGTTGTAGTACTTTGGGATTATCTATGCCCTATTGTTTTCTGGTACTTTACTTCTAGTGGATTTTATTTTTTTATCCATATTGACTTATTTCTTTTTACTTCCACAATGCTTGTGGCAAAACCATTACCAATTTAAATTGTATGATGCTAGGTGATAGTCTTCGACCCATGGGGATCGGGAACACCCTTCAGACAATGTTAGGGCCGGATTAGTTATCATATTATCAAGGTACTTGGGTTGATTCATGAAAAAATGGTATCAAATGTGGTTGTTAAGATTTGTTTTAAAGTCAGTATGCAGTTGAAACCTTGTCAAGACTTAGGAGGTAGTTGTGATTGAGTGCTTGTCCAGATCTCACCACAAAGAACCTTAAGTCGTAATGTGTGGTTAGGGAAGGATGTCTTGTAGATTATTTGTAGTATTTTCCCTATTTTTATTTGGATGGAGTGAAATCCAAATCTCATTGTTCCATATTTTGGAAATAATTTTCCTTGTTGCTTAGTTTGAGTGTTAGTGTGATGTATTCCTTGTTGTCTATTGATGTTATGTATCATCATAACTCCGATAAGACATGAAAATTAGATCTAGGAGGAAGTTTCTTCTGAACTACAGCAAGAAAATCCTCCAGCGGACAAAAATCTAGTTGAGGTGATTGTGTGCATTTTCCATGCTCTGAGATAAGAACCACCTCCAGTTCCCATTCAGGCTCCAGCTATGGATCCTCAAGGGGATGTTCTGAAAAATCATTCTCAAGAGTTCCTTCACTAGAAGCCACCAGCTTTGAAAGGCTTCACTGATCCCCAACATGTGGAGGAATGGTTGGGAAAGATAGAACGTTTTTTTGAGTTCTTGGATACACCGGATGATATCAAGGTAAAATGTGCCACCTTCATGCTAGAAAGACCGAGCAGGAGATGGTGGGACATAATGGTGATGGAAAATAAATGTGAGGGATTAGAGTGGAAATAATTCAATGTTATCTTTATTGACCCATTCTATCCAAAGTCCATGGTGTTGGTCAAGGCTGTTGAGTTTTTCAAGCTTGAGCAGGCCAACAGAACCGTGACTGGGTATTCAAATCGCTTTACTGAACTCGTGTAGTTTTCACCTGAGATTGTATATAATTAGAGAATGAAGGCTCAATGGTTTGAGTTTGGAATTTGATCAGATATTTGTTCTCAGGTTTTCTTTCTAAAGCTTCCCACTTATATTGATGTACCGGATAGGGTGATGATGATTGAGACAGACCTGGCTGGCAATTTAGGGTTATCAGGAGTTTCTTTCTCTCCTAGTGGTAGTGTGATTTCCTTTAAGGGAAAAAAGGATTTTGATGACTCTCATAGTGGTTATTGACATCAAGTTCGTTTTTGACCTCCTATAGTGCCTGGAATAAGAAATTTTATATGATACAAGTGTGGTTAGCTAGGGCATTAAAAGAGGTTCTTCACTAAGGCACCCAATAACTATGGCTCCTGTGGAAATTTAGGGCACTTTTAGAAGTTTTTACACAACGTTTTTATACTACGTAGTCAAACAGAATCATCATAACCTCCAAAAACTATGGTGCAATCAAATGCTTCACATACAAAAGGGTTCCAACCACAAACATCTGAAAAGAATCTTCTTCACGCAGTGGAAGAGTCTCCAGAAGAAGCTGATATGGGTCCAACAATTGTGAGAGGTACCATTACTATATATTTATCATTAGTGACTGCTCTATTTGATATTGTTGCATCTCAATCATTTATTTCAACTCATATTGTTAATCTGCTTAATCTTCCTATGGATATTTTATCTTGTGCATTGGATATTACTACACCCTTAGTACAAAGAGAGAAAGGGGTATCTTTAGTTCTACTTGTGTATTATCTCTATCTGATTTCAAGCTGGCTTAGAGTTTTCTAGTCCTCAACATGAAATATCTTGACTTCATATTCGTGATGGATTGGCTCACTCCCAATAAATCCATAATTGATTGTTATCTATGATAGTTCTACCTTAATACACCCAGTGGTGTGTCTCTTGTATTTCAAGGAGAATGGGACCCATGTTCGAGCAGTGCTATACCTTATTATCCAAAGTTGGGAAGGAACTTTTTGTACTTTCTTTTGATCTAGGGCGGGAATCTTTGAGTGGTGATCTCTCTCCAGTTTTCATTGAGTTTACCAATGTGTTTCCTTCTGATTTATCTGGTTTTACATCAGTAAGGGAAGTTTATTTTTTTCATTGACTTAATTTATGGAACTCATCCAGTTTCTATTCCCCCTTACAGTATGGCTCCAGCTAAAATGAAAGTGATGAAGTCCCAGTTGGATGATCTTCTTGAGAAAGGCTTAACACACCCGAGTGTGTCACCTTGGACAGTGCCTATTATCTTCACTAATAAATTTGATGGTTCTATTCACTTGTGTATTATCTACTGAAAGATCAATCGAGTTATGATAAAGAAAAATTATTTATTTCCATGGATTGATGATCTGTTTGATCAATTAAAAGGGGTGAAGTGGTTTTTAAAGATCTAACTTTGATATGGTTACTATCAGTTGAGGATAAAAGAATCTAATATTCATAAAACTACCTTTCGGAGCAATTGAGACCATTATGAGTACCTTATTATTCCCTTTGGTCTAAAAAATTCTCCTTTAGTTCTAATGGATTTAATGAATAGGATTTTCCACAAGTATTTGGATACCTTTGTGGAAGTCTTTGTGGATGAAATCCTTGTTTACTTTAAATTTGAGGAGGATCTTGTGCATCATCTAAGAACAGTTTTGATTCTGCTGAGAAATCACTGACTTTATTCCAAGCTTTCGGAGTGTGATTTCTAGATTTGGGAAGTGAAATTCTTGGGACATGTGGTATCAGAAAAAGTAATATCAATTGATCCTAATAATTTGAAATCTGTTATGACTTGGGATCAACCACATAATGTCTTTGATATTCAGAGATTTTTTGGTCTTAAAAGGACATTATCCTTAGTTCATGAAGGACTTCTCAAAGTTTGATTCTCTTATGACTACTCTAACTCAAAAGGAGGTGAAGTTTTCTTGGAATTATAAATGTAAGAGTTATTTTGTTAATCTAAAAATTCTTTTGACTACTACACCAGTGTTCACTCTTCCAGAGGTCGAGAAGAACTATATGGTATTCTATGATGCATCGATTTTAGGCTTGGGTTGAGTTCTTATGCAAGGTGATCACATAGTAGCTTATGGATCTTGTTATCTTAGGTCACACGAGAATAATTACCCTACCCATGACCTTGAACTTGCAACTGTGATGCATGCGCTTAAGTTTTGGTGACACAACCTTTTCAAAGAAAGGTTTACTATGTATTCAGACCACAAAATCTTGAGTTATATATTCTCTCAAATATATTTTATTCTCTGCCAGAGGCATTGGTTGGAGTACCTGTAATATTTTTATTTTACATAAACTACACCTTGAGGAAGGGAATGTCATTTTAGATGTGTTGAGCAGGAAAATTTCAACCCAAGAAGTGAAAGAATCTTTGGAAGAGTAGAGTTTGATGGCTATTTTTTCACAGTTGCATATTGGAGTCCAGGAGAAAGGGATAAAGTTTCTTTATCCAGCATTCAGTTGACATATTCTCTTCTCGATATGATTTTTTGGGAACAGTAGCTTGATAATTAATTTTGTAACATTAGAGACTCTATTTATGGTAGGCAAACCAATGCCCAGTGGTCGTTCTCCAAAGAGGGTTTTTTGTGTTATCAAAACCACTATGTTGTGTTGTTAGCGGAAAGGAAGGCTATGATCGTGGATTTCCATAATTCCCAGTGGGTTGTGTACCCCATAACCACTAAGATGTTATATGACATGAGGCGGCAGCTATGGTTGCCAGGTATGATATGACGCATTTCTAAGTTTTTTTCCCATTTCTATACATACCAACAAGTGAAAGTTGATCACCAAAAACCTTCAAGTTTTCTTCAACCAATTCTAGTCCCTAATTGGAAATAGGATGAAATCTCTATGGACTTTTTGGTTGGGTTGCCTTATACCCAAAGAAGGAATAATGCGATATGGGTTGTGATTGATAGGCTAACCAAGTCATCTCACTTCATACCCATTCACAATACAGCCAAAGTTGAGGAGTCGGTAAGTCTCTATGGGAAAGAGATTGTTCATTTACATGGAGTTCCATCTTCTATAGTCTTTGATAGGGATCTTCAGTTTACTTATCTCTTTTTTAGAGGCCTTCCAGAGGCACTGGGATTTTAGGTCCTTTTGATCATGGCCTACCATCCGTAGTTGGATGACCGAACGGAGAGAACTATATAGATCCTTGAGGATATGCTTCGCACTTGTGTTCTCGACTTTGGTGGGGCTTGGGATGATCATTTGGGACTGGTTGGGTTTTCTTATAATAATAGTTATCAGTTCATGATCAGAAAGGAACCTTTTGATTCCTTGTGTGGTTGACCTTGTAAATTTATGTTGTGTTGGTCAAAGATTGGTGAAAGTTCCTTGATTGGACCAAGCTTGGTGCAAGAGACATCAACGAAGTTTCAGATGATTCATCAGATAATGTTGATAGTGCATAGATGATATAACTCTTATGTTGATCATCACCATAAACCTTTTTAATTCTCAGTTGGTGATCGTGTGTTCTTGAAAGTTTCCCCTCAGTTGGGTCATTGGCGGCTTGGGTGGCAAGGGAATCCTACTCCTCGTTTTGTAGGACCTTTCAAGGTTGTTGAGAAGGTGGGTAAAGTTTCTTACCATTTAGCACTTCCACCATAGCTAATTTCAATACATAATGTATAAGTCCCCAGCCTTAAACATTACATAATCTTGAGATAAGTTGATAATTTGACTCGAATTCACTTTGAGGATCTTTTTAGGTTTATAAATTTAGATAATTAGTCCATAAATCATATAAAACAACATAAATATTACAAGTAGACACTTCTACTCACTATCTATTTATTCATAAAACAAAAACTCTTTAAAAATAAACATGGTATCATTTTATGTTTTAATACCATAACTTTTCCTCGATCATATCCTTGACTCTATTCTTTAATTCCTCCTTTCTTTTACCCTTCCTTATACCCTGTGAAAAACATTTCAAAACATGAGATGAGCGTAAAAATCTCAGTAAGGGATACACAAAGAAGGAAAGCTGTTAGTCTTGGGATAACATGAAAACCATGAATAATTTATCATAAAGTAGTACTTTTCACCTTTAAGAAGTAGTAAATATACTTCACTAAATATAAGCTCATTGCTTACCCTTTTTTAACCAAAATATTACCATAAACCCATAGAAATCAACATATAACATATAAAGGTAACTTGGGACATAAACATATTTAAATGGAATAACCATGTGGTTGACTTCCACACATATCACTAAATGGAATATCCATATGGCTGACTTCCATACCCAATCTAGTGGAGGTTATAACATAACCACTCGTCCTTAGTTCATCACGGAACCACCCATCATTTGGTTTATCACATAACCACCCATCTTGGTTTATCACGTAACCACCTGTCAAATATCCAAGTACTATTTAATAATCATAACACATAAAATAATAATAAAGGAAAAATAACATTTCTACACTAAAACCACAAGAGATCATTTTAAGATATAGAAATATTCAACTTATTTCTAAAACCATTTAAAAAATTTAATAAAGATAATTTTTAATCAAAGTGTCCCATAACACTTTAAAACATTTAAAATAAATTATCATTTTAAAAAATTCATTTCTATATAAATAAATTCTTAAAAACCATTTTGAAAACATGGACATGAAATATAAGGTCTTAAATGAATAAATCTTTAAAACATTTAAAATTATGTTTTAGTTTAAGAGTCCCTTACCACTTGAGAAATACTTGAATAAAAATAATTAAGGAATAAAATTAAATATAACTTTAAATATCATGGTAATATACTAATTCATGGTATAAAGAGTCAAAATGGTTGTATATACACATTATAGGATAATAAATGTGCATAACAACAATATATGCCTCAATGAAAAGATATTGAGATGAAATCCTTTACAAAGATTGTATCCTTAGATTGAGGAAAAATAAAAGACATAATTATGTGTGAAAAATATAAATACACCAAATATAAGTTCATATTTAGTGTAAAACAATAAAAGGTCATTCACACATATGCTTGTAAAAACAAAACCAATGACATGGATATTTAACTCAACGAATGGAGATTGAGTTAAGATTTCCCTTACAAAGTTCGCATAAATGATGTAAGAATTTATCAATGGGTTGATTATGTGTAGAAAATGTATATCCTCACAAATTGAAGTGGAAATTACAAAATAAATAAATAAATAGTGATTCCACACATAATATTGGTATAATATAATCAATAAAGTATGCATAAAACCTAATGAGTGGGAATTGAGTTTATAAATTCTCTTACCTTGAGTCTGACTTGTTACGTACAATTGTTATGTTCTTAAATAATAATCATAGGTTAATTTATACTTTATTGATAAAAATTTTCAATATTATTATTCCTTTTATATCACATATTACCATGTTATAAAAATTACATAATTATTTAAGTTTATATCAGATTTTTTCTAAATATTCGGTACTTGAGTCAAAAATGAACTTGTTTTGATGTAAATTGTTCATGTACTCAAAAGTACATCATATATAGAATATTATTCACAATTTAAATATCATATATATCTAGTATATATGTATTTATAATATCCATAATATTTAGAGATAATAAATGAAATGCACCATTCATGGAGACGGTAGGTCGTACGTACGCATGAACGTTACTTTCATTTCTTTGTCATATTAAAAGAATAATAATCAAATGATATAAAAGTATATTATAATACCAGTATTATATTAATTTCATATATGTCTCATAGTTTTAATAAAACTATCCTTTATTCATTCCATGTATATCATGAATGAGTCATGTGACTTTGAGGGTGTGGTAGTCCACACTTCCTCAAATGAAATTATCATATTTACACAACATGAAAATCATAAAGGTATTTTCTAAATAAAAAATAAATAATTATAGAGACAATATAAATATAATATATATAATATATAAATACATTTCCATCATATTTTCCACCATTATAAGTGGTAGGATAAAATTGAACATTCATCGTTTCGTGAGGCAGTAGTTCACCGTACACAGAAACAGTATGTTCAAATCCATTAGATGGAGGTGTGTAAGTGTAGTTAGAATAATTATCATAAAAACATTATAGTATATAGATTATAATGGTGTTTTTATGTAATAATATAATAATAAGAGCATATGGATTAGATAATGAAAATAAAGGAAATGAGTTTGAGAGAAGACGCTACCTCTAAATCGGGAAACTCTTTTTGATTTGAGCCAAAAGGATTTCTTGAATTGTCTTATGCCCAAGTTAAGGATTCTATAAGTAAGGTAGGGAATTGGGGATCTTATTTGAGCATAAGTTGGATGATACAAGGGGCTTGAGAGGTTTTAGTAAGTGGGTATAGGTGGTGGCCTTTTATAAGAGGGAGGAGGGGCACTTTAGGAAAGTCTTGAAATATTATTTTATTATAAATTTATTTTCAAATTATAATAGTTAAAAAGTGATAAATTTCAAGGATAATATGATTTTGGGTAGAAATAATCTCAAAAAATAGGTTTTAGAAAAGTTTAGGTCACAAAATTTACATTATATTTTTTCTTTAACCCTTAGTTACAAACATTAACTCTTACCATGTCTTCTTGTATTTTCATAATATATGGTTACTATAGTTACTATAAAATGCCAATAGAACCAAAAGTGGATAATTAATGAAATTTGTAACATTTTATAAGTTATTTTTCTGAATCTTAGATTTTTAGGACTATTATATCATTTAATAAAATGGTACTTTTTTTAAAAAATCATTTATGTCAATTTTGACACTATTTAGAAATTGATTTTTGTTAAAGTCATAAAAACTTGAATCCTTAAAAAAAGGAATTAACTCATAAATAACATGTCAATTTCATCCAAAAAATTATTGTATGGCATAAAAAATTTTCAAATCACATTTATTTTAATATTTATAATATCATTAATTTGAATCTTTCATTAATAAGGTAATCACTACATCATCATTGTTTCATAAATATATTTATTTATTTAATGTATAGAAATTATAAATAAAATAAAATTATGTAGGAAATATTTTTATCTTTCTAATAACTATTTATAGTCTAATATATCATTTATATAAACCAAATTAAAATTGTTTTAGTTAAGAGATACATGTTTATGTTATATTTCCCTTTTTCTTTAAAATAAATATTATAAAAGGCCATTATCACACCCAAGTGGATCCATGGGGTCCTAAAATCAACCCCAGGAAGCCCATGGTTGGCCATATCTCATAAAATAGGATTAATACACATGTTATGGTAGTTTTATATTATTATAATATTATTTTTTACCCTTATTTACCTTATTTACCCTTTAACCATGGTAAATAAAAATAATTACTGAAGTTACTATTCATAATGTCCAAAAATAAAAGGTATATATTTAAACAATTTGGACCTTCTAATTACAAATATGGAATCCATTTTTTCAAATTAAAAACACATAATTTTCAATAATTAATTTAAAATTAATTTCCTTTGTCAAAACCAGAAAGTGGATTTTTAAGAAGTAAAAACTATCAAAAGATTGACATGTATTTATTACCAGTTTAAATGTGAAATTACTTAAAATGACCATAATTATATTAAATTATAAAAACTTTATCTAATTAAACTTTAAAACCAATTAAAATTACAATCTAACTATATAAATAAATTAGACGAAAAGGTCGTTTTGAATTAAAATGCAGTATTTTTCACTATTAATTAAAAATATGGATTTTATTAGAAAAATACCAAAATTTCAACCGAAGTAAATTTTTATGTCCTTATTCTAAATAAAAAGTTTATTTTATCAAATATAATATATAAAAGTGACAAAAACTATTTTTAAAAAGGGTTCTCCATCAAAAGGTGGTAAAATGACCTTTTAAAAATATTTGAATATTTTATACTTAAAATTGGATTCATTATCATTTTAAGACTCTAAAATTCATTGGATAAATGTAAAAACATTTAACAAATATGTAAAATCATAATATAGTTAATTATGTTCATTCTCACCAATAAAACAGTTATGCGTTAACTTCCATTTAAAATAATAATATTATTATCGTATTATTTTTCAGTATAACTCAGTATTGTGTACAATGTAAGATTTCAGAGAAAGTCATTATTTTGTGATGGGTACACTATCATATATAGTGTCCCCTTTAAACTAAAATTAATATTAAATTCAAAAATATTAATAGATGTGAAAATTTATTATTCTATAAATACTTGTAATGTTACATAACGTATTCCATGTATCGTAGCTGAGAAAGTGTTTATCTGATCCATCTCATGTTTTGAGCTGGAGTGATCTTGAGATTGAACCTGATTTATCTTTAAATGAGCGTTCAGTCAGGATAGTTAATTATGAGACCAAGGTACTTCATGGGATGATGATACCTTTGGTTCATATGCTATGGAAGCATGGTTCTGATAGTTATGAGATGTGGGAATATGAGGCACTAATGAGAGATCAATGACCTCATCTTTTTTGTATAGAAACTTCTTCATAGGCTTTCTGGGGACAGAAATTTTTTATGGTGAAGAGGTTGTAACATCCCATTACTGATCTAACAAGTATGCCTTTAACCTTGTCATGGATTTTCCTTTTTGATGATTGGGTGGGGTTGAGAATGAATTGGAAGGATACCTATAATAGTTAATTCATAGATTTTTTGGACACTCATATTTGACATCCATTGTCTGCATGCTTATGGAGGGTTACACACCGTGTAACTGGGTTACACGATGTGTAATGGAAACTGGAGGAATGTCATGAAAGGATTCATGTTGTGAAGGGTACATGAAATGAATATCATTTACAAGTTATTAATGAATTAAATATCAGTTTTTAACTCGAACCATATATTTTTAATTCAAGGTGACACATTTTTCTGCAGTTATAGAAATTAATTATTTCACGACGTGTAGTGGGATTACACGGTGTATAATACCCCAACTGCAGTTTTTAAACAGGTAGTGCAGCTGAGATTATATTTCCGCATCCACTCTAGTTTCTTATCCCCCGACCTAAGTCCTTCCCTAGGTTATCTTAGAGCTTTCCAACCCTTACGTATCCTCTCTTTTAGTGTTCGATCATCGTTGCACTTGAGGTATGATTCCCATGTAAGCTTTCTCCATTTTCCTTAATCTTTCTCTCTTTATATACCTTTTTTATTTCAATAGATCATCCTAAAATTAATGGATCTATGCTCCATGATGTTAGATCTCATCTCTAGGTTTTTCTTTGAGGTCTTATATTCCTTTATTCTCATTGAAGGGTGTCGTTGAGAGTGTTGAGTTTCAAGAAAAAGGTAGGTGATTCCGTCTTATTTAGCCAAATTTATTAACTTTGAATTTTCTTGATTTATTTAAACTGTTTATTTAAATTCAATTGATCAAAATTTATTTCAATTGATTCAATAATAAAAATTCAATTACAGTGAATTGGGATATTTGAAATGGTTTTGGCATGTGAATTGGGAAACCCCCAATTCCATTAATTGGGGTGTGTTTATGGAAATCGATTGATTTAAATTGGAGTTTTGATGGAAAAGAATTTAATTAAATTTTTTAATTTAATTGTGTAAAATAATTATGAGATCGATGGAATTGCTTTTGAATGGATTTCAAACTTGTGAAAATGGATTAAAAAGTTTTGATAGAAACTTAGTAGTTTTATCTTGTAAAAGAGGCGTGTTTTTATTAAAATATTTTTTGGTTTTAAATGGAAAATTGGAATTGAAATGGAATAATGGGATTTAATTTTATTTTAAGCATTCTTAAAATAAATTTTACATCATTTATTGTGTAATAGTACATGAAAGCCTTAGGTATTTAGTGAGTTATTTGGACACACTCTATGCTATTATAACATTCTAAAAAATACATGCAGTGGGTCACATCCCCAATGGGATTGTGATAAGTTTCCTTTGGCCAATGTCATGGGTATGTGTGTATACACATATTTCTGAGATCACTTAGAGAGTGTGGAGTCCTATAGCCAAAAAATTTCATACCTATTTGGCAGATGACCATGTTGCTTGCTTGTTTTATATTTGAGATATAAATATATGCCAATGTTATTGAACTGATTTCCATTCCTTCTACATTTATATAAACTATTTTATAAAAAAAATATTTAATCCATACTTTTAGAAATATTAAATCACTTGTAAAGTAAATCATGTTCTTAAATTATTTACCATCATCTAAATTGTATAGAATAATTTGTTTAAATATTCTTTAAAATGTAAAACTTGTTTATTTTAAAACTGAAATCATTCATATGCTTAATCAATTTTTAGAATCTGTTATGGAATACTTGGTGATACCCTACTGGGATTTTTATCTCACACCCTACTTGTGCCTTTAGGTGTTTATAGATTATCTTCTTCCAGGTTCGACCAAGGGGAAAGAATCTCTTGGAGGTGGATCCAGTTGTTGAACCTATAACATGGTGAGTTGTGTCCTTAGGGACTTGGATTGTTTCTCTCTATTTTGGTACTTGGGTTATAGTACTTTGGGATTGTCTATTCCTTATTATTTTCTCGTACTTTACTTCCAATGAAGTTTATTTTTTATGCATACTAACTTGTCTCTTTCTACTTCTGCAATGATTGTGTAAAAACCATTCCCAATTTCAATTGTATGATGCTAGGTGATAGTCGTCAACCCATGGGGATCGGGAATTCACTTTACGGTATTTTTGGGCTGGCTCGGTTATCAAATTACTAGGGTACCTAGGCTGGTTTATGATACACGTTTTTTAAAGTATTCATGGACTAACGGTTTCTTTATTTATTTTTACATCCCTAACTAAGATTTGTGTACTCATACCACATTTTAAAATGTTTTTCATAGAGATTAAGGATGGTTAAGAGAAACATATAATTATTGTTGGAATTTGTGAAGATTTATCATGAAAAGAAATCATGTTTTAATTTAAAAAAATTATATTGAATAAAAATGGATACTAAATAGAAGTGTCCACTTTGTAATGTATGGGGTTATTATGTAAGAGTTATGAACTAACTCTATAAAACTCTAAACCTAAAAGATATTTATAAAATAAAGAAAATTAAATCTATTCTAAAAACACTAGATTGAGTAATATTTAAGACCGATTATTTATAGTTGGTGTCATAGAAAAGGTTTAGATAACTTTAGAGGTTAGGATAATGTTAATAAAATACCCTTAAAAATATTTTACTTTATAGTTAAATTAAAATTGTATAGAATTTAACGATTACCATGTTGCTTCATCTAAACTATGTCTATTCGGAATTTTTTTCCATATAGGAAATAGGGAAGATGAAGTATGAAGGTACCAAGGGGACAATATCCTTCCAAATCAGCAACATAGAATGGTTGGAATTGGAATAGAGCTGTTTGTTTTTGTGATGTCATGATTGACATAGGTTGTAGTATTCATGTCAAAGATTATCCAGATCAACCACAAACGAACATGTTCATAGTGGAACATTTTATCAGGAAACACCCTCATGCATTCAGTATATTTTCTGACCCAGTGGTAGTTGAAGGATGGATTAAATACCTAGAAAATATATTTGATTTTATGGGATGTCCAGGTTATCAAAAGGTAAGTCTTGATATTTATCGTTATAAAGATGAATATTACTAGTGGTGTTCAATGGTCAATAATATCAGGTAAAGTGAAGATATTAATCCTTGGAATGGAATTAATTTAATAATATTTTTCTTGAGAAATATTTTTCTAAGGTAGTTCAAATCAAGATAGAAAATAAATTCATGGAATTCAAATAAAAATATAAATATTCAGTGTCTACGCATGAATAAAACTTCACCCGATTGTCAGGGTACACTCCAAATTTTATTTGAGATATTCAGAGTAAAATTTATTGTTTTAACTCAAGATTAAATCCAAGATATCAAATGAAATTAGCATCCTATGAATTCAAAAGTTATGAGAAACTTTATCAATGTGATGAGATGGTAGAAATGGAGTTTTCTGATGATCATATATTTCATGAAAAAAAGCATAAGAAAAGGTCCATATGGTAGCAAATGGGTAATCATCAATCAAATAAATATGAAAGTAAGAAAATTAGGTTTCAAATTTGTTGAAAGTGTGGTAAACACACCCTGGGTAATGCCTTATCAAATCTGGGAAGTGCTTCTGATGTGGTAAGTTTGGGCATATGGAATGTGATAACAATGAAAAATGTCTTGGTAGTGGTAAGGATAATTTCAATAAGCAAATAGAAAAGTGTTTTAAATGTTGTGAGATGGGAAACTGTGAATATACTTGCTCGAAGAAGGACCCAAATAATGGGAAGGAGCCAAACTATAAGTAAAAAGGTGTGGTGAAAACCTTTGCAACTACTTCAGTGGATCTTGGGCCATCTAGAGAAGTGGTACCGGGTACATTTCTTATTTATTCAGATTATACTAATGTCTTGTTTGATTCGAGGTCTGTAATTTCTTTCATTTTTGATAAATTTTTTAGTAAATTGGAAATTCCATCTCAAGAAATGGATCTAGAACATATGGTAAAAACACTTGAGGGAGGTATTAATGTAATAAATAAATTATAATAATATTCTAGTCATTTTATATGGAAATACATTACCTTTAAACCTTGTTGTCTTGCCCATAGTAGAGTTTGATGTATTTTTTGGTATGAATTGGATTTTTTTTTACCATGATAAGATATATTATAGATCTAAAGAAGTTGTTCTTTAGGAAGAATTTAATCCTGTATATAAGAATGAACTCATACCTTTGATAACATATCAAGAATCTGAGAATATTTTAAAATATATAAATGAAATTTATCTAGCACATATTATTGAGAATAAGGGAATTGTAAATATTAATGATGTGACGGTAGTAAAAGAACACCTGGATGTTTTTTAGATGATTTTTATGGTGTTATACTTGATTAAGAAGTTAAATTTACTATTTAATTAGTTCCTAATGCTTAGAAACTTTTAAAACCCCCTTATCTAATGGATCAAGTAGAATATATGGAATTGAAAAAGTAGTTGCAGGATTTTCTTGATTAAGGTTTCATTCATCCTAGAACTTCACCATAGGGTGCTCCTGTTTTATTTGAAAACTTAAATCTTGAAGGAGATTCAAGGACATTAAAAAGAAAAGGAATTTCATGTGCTTCATGATGAAAACTTCATCAAGGATGACTTCCTCATACCTCCTTGCTTTAAAAAAATAGATGATGGTGGTTTATCAGTCATCACTAATCCGAAATCCCTTCAACAAAGCCTTGATCTATAAAAATTATCAATTCTTGGAAATATTATTACTCTGAGTGAGAAAAACCATGGTCCAATAAAGATCTCAAATCTAAGATTTTTCATTATTGGGGAGGAAGCAATTGGAAGATAATTCTGATTGGAAGAGGTTTCTTCCATATCCTTATGAAAAGTAAAGATCGACTTGAATCAGTGCGAAAGATTCGTAATATTAATATGATTCTTAAAAACTTAGGATTTTTTATTTGAATATTTATTTTAATCCTTTAAATCAAAGGAATTCAATGGATCAAATTTGGGTTGGATTACATGGCATGAACTAGGTGTATTGGCATCCTAAAATCTTGAATGATCTTGCTTCTTGAATTGGATTCCTCTGAAGATGGATCACTTCACTCTTCATGGAGAGATATGATTATATGCTAAAATCTTGGTTGATTCTCATTTTGATAAAAATATTATAGATTCTATTAACTTTATTTCTAATGATCATAATATTGAAGTAATTGTTGAGTATGAATATGTTCCCCTTTTTGTGATTTATAAAGAATTGTAGGGCACAATATCTCTAACTATAGAGTTATAAAAAATCAAGTGAAGACTTCTTATAATGATAATACATGGAAATAGGTTAACAAGAGGAAGAAGGGAAAATCTAATACCCTAGAAAAAAATGATCCGCTAAGAAAATATGAACCTGGGAAATGGGTGAAAAAAATCAAGTGATTATAATGTTAAAAAAATTAGTGGAAAATATTGGGACTCTCTTATTTCTGAATAGGAAAGGGAATCTGATATATCTCAGCCATCCAAAAATCTGATTTTACCTAGTCCTTTTGGTGGTAGTGTGGTTCATTATTGATTTATAATAAATTGGGATGATGAAATGTTTCTTGAAATTTCCCATTATATTGTGATCCTTGTATATTATCATCAACATGATCATTATAACGAATCCTATGTTAGGCCTGATGAAGTTTCAACCTCACAACATGGAAATAATAATGAATTTGTTGTTTTATAGGATGTTATAGGTGGTTTTGAAGGTTTTAGAATTATTTACAAGGAAGATGAATCCATCTATATTGAAATTTCTCAAGAAATTAAGACTCTTATTGAATCTTTGGAGGATGAACACTTTAGTAGTATCTTTTCCATGTAAGAACCTATTTTAATCTCCCAAAATGATACTTATTAGATTGTTTTATCTATATAGGATGATATAAATAAACTTTACAAGGATAATGGGGAATCTGATGGCCCATCCATGGACTTTGTAGGTATTAATGTTGTCTCCAAGCCTGGCCAAGCTCCTTTAACTACTGATATTTTGAAAGAGAGGTATCCAATGAATTCCACTAAAATAATAAAAAAATCCAATGTAATATATCATGGGAGCTATATAAAACATGAGTTTAGGCCTGATTCTTCTCAATCTCAAAAGGATCCAAACCTGATGACATTTTAAGGCAAAGGTCTGCTTCTGATGTCAATCCTAACATCAATTTTGGACTTTCAATTCTGGATAAAGTTAATTCATGTAGCATCGATCAGGTTAATACTAGTTTGGGTTCCACTTCTGAGTGAATTCCAATAACCTTTTCACTATTGTTTCAAATCAAGGAAATTATTTGGGATGTCCCAATATAGAAACTTTATGCATGGAAAATTGTGTCACAAGTATGGATAAGAAGCGAGTTGTTGCATTAAAGAGATAAACCAGGAACAAACACTATGGTGGTAAGAAGAAAGGAATATCTTGCTCCAAATCTAAATTTAAATGAGGATTATATTATGTAATTTTCAAGGATTGTCCAAATCTAAAATAGTTATCTCTCTTAGGATTTTTGTTAACAAGAACAAGCCTGATCTTCTTAGTCTTTCTGAGCCCAAGAGGATTTTCTTTGAGAAATTTTATGCTCTTGACAATATGGGATACCAACTGGTTGGAAATAATTATTCCAGTAATGACATAAAAATTCTTTTGGTTTTTTCCCATTTTTAACTTTATGGAGTCTCTCTTAGAAGTTCTATAGAGCATATGGTTACTCTTGGCTATAATTGTTTGTAAATGACACAATTCTACTCCTTCATATTTTCTTACAATGGTTATCAAGAAATAAGAACTATATGGATGAATAATCTTGATTTAATCATCATAAAGAAGGATTATTGGATTCTTATTGGTGATTTAAATTATATTCTCAATCCGGATGAAAAATTAGGCATGGTTAGCACTTTTACTTCTACCAGCAACTTCAGGACATGTATAGAGGATAGAAATCTATGTGAGGTCAATCTTTTTGGTGTTAAATATACTTGGTATAAGAAGAACTTAAAAAAAGTGTTTTCTAGTAAATTGGATAGGGATTTTGTTAATGAGGTGTCCCTTGATGCTTGGGTCTCCATTTTATACTCTATTCTTGCAAGAATTAACTCAGTCCATCATCATATTTTGGAAAATCTTATCACTAGAGAGGTTATACCACATTTCCCATTTAGATTTAATAATACCTTTACATTGCATCCTTAATGAAAAAAAGTGGTTAAAGACACATAGAACTCCTTAAATTACAATCATGATGCATTATCTTGTTTTATTAAGCTCAAATTCATTAATAAAATATTGAAAATTTGGATTCATGATCGCTTTATCCACCTGGAGAAAAATATCAATCAGATTAAATCCTTTATTTATATCATTCAAGAGAGTGATACTAGTAATGATTTTTCAATAGGTCTTGAGTAGAAGAACAATATTATACATGATCTAAATAATCTCTTAAATCTCAAAGAATTCATGAAAAGAGAGTATTTTAAAGTTAAATAGATCAAGGAGGGTGATTTAAACACTAAATTTTTTAACTATATTTAAAGAGTTAGGAAGATCAATAGACCCCTATATATTCTCAATGATAATGGGATATTTCTTGATAAAAGAGAGTATGTGGATTCTCATGATGTTTCTTTCTAAAAGAATATTTTTGATTGGCCTATTCCAAGTATTAATCTTATGGAAGGTATTATTCCCATACCTTTTAATGATGAGGAAAATTAAAACCTTTTTTATCTTTCCCTTGAATTTGAGATTAAGGATATTGTTTTTAGATTAAAATCCAGAATCTCTCCAGGGTCATATGGGTTTGCAAATTCATTTTTTCAATCTTATTGGGAGATTATTCATTATGATGTTTTCAGGATTGTCAGTCATTTTTTCCAAGGTGGTTAGTTAACATAGGGAATTAATGCTCAATTTTTGGAACTCATTCCTAAAGTAGTCAATGTGAATGAGATTCACCTTTTAATATCTATGGATCTTGTTAACACTATTTATAAAATCATTGATAAAATTATTTCTAGCAGGCTATCCATTATTGCCAATATAATTGTGTCTCTAAACCATTTTGGTTTCATCAAAGGTAGAACTATTCAGGATTACCTTAGTAATTCTTATGAATGCATCAATATTTTCAAGAAATCCTCTAAAGGGTGTAACATTTATCTCAAGCTTGATGTTAAAAAATCCTTTGATACATTAGACTAGGGTTTCATTTGTAAGGTTTTAAGAAATTTTGGCTTGGATGACATCTTTATTAATTGGGATTGAAGTCTCCTAGGCTCAGCGCATATCTCAATTCTTATAAATAGTTCCCTTGAGGTCTATTTTACATGTACCATAGGTGTTAGGAAAGGTGTCCCTCTCTCATCCATTATCTTCTCCATTGTTGAAGATTACTTAAGTAGGATATTTATCAATATGGAAAGTGACAATAAACTCAAGTCCATCAGATCTGTAAAAGGCCTTGTTTCCCTCATGCTATTTTATTCTAATGAAATCATTATTTTTACTCAAGGTGACAAAAGAAACATTAAGAACATCAAATATTATCTCCTTCATTATGAAAAAGTATCAGGGTGGGAGATAATTTGGAATAATTATTTCTTATAATTTGGAAAAAATATTACTTTAGCTATAAAAGTTGAAATTATTGGTGAGCTTTGAATTAGAGAAGGTGTGTTTCATTTCATTTATCTTGGTGTCCCTATGTTTTGGTGAAAACCACATGTCGTACATTTTTCTCAAATTTTTATCCAGGTCAGAAATCAGCTAGCTTCCTAGAAGGTAAAGACTCTCTTGATAATTGGGAGAGTTAGTCGTGTCATGGTTGTGATCATCTCAAAAAAATTACTCTTTTATGGTTTATAAATGGTTGGTGAGTCTTATTAATAGTATCGATATCTCCATCAAAAAAAATTCTAAAGTGGAATCATTATTCAAAGAAAACTTGTGATTGATCCTTGGAATCAATGTTGCAAACCAATTGATAAGGGTGGGATTGGAATTAGAAATCTCTACAAATTCAATGAATATTTGTAGGATAATTTCATATGAATACTTATTAATGAGATGTAAAAGTCTCTTTTTTTTAGATCCAAATTTTTAAATAGACTTAAAGCTGAGAACTTAAATTATTTAGACTCTTATATTTTTTCTACTCTCAATAATTATTTCTCCATAATCTCTATTAATTCCCACTGGTTATCCAGTATTAATTTACCCTTGATTTTTTTGTTAGATAACTAGATAGGTACAGCTCTTCTCAACTATATTAACTCACATGATACTTCTTTTGACATAAATGTGTCAATCAAATAGCAATTTGAAATTTCCTAGGATTTTTTTCCTTTTGAAATCAAGGAGTTGTTTTTGAACTATGACTTCATGAAAGGTGACGATACTCCTATTTGGAAACTTGCCTCTAATGGGATAATTTCATAAAAATATTTTTATTGTGATGTTGTGAAAGGGCATGTCAAAAATTGGGCTAAGGCTTTGAGTAGAAGTTTTATTCGTCCATCTATATTTGATTTTGTCTGGAGACACATATACTAAAAACTACCTACTGATGATTTTTTATAGGGTGTTGGTATTATTCTTTACTCTATATGTTCACTATGTCATCATTATAGAGAGAAAATTGATCATCTTTTCTTAGATGTGATACTACCTCTGTGTTATGGATTGCAGTAGTGAACTATTTTGAAATCAGAATTCCCAGCACAATTAAAATCTAAGATCATCTACTTGTCTGTATTTTTTTTCCTCTTTCATAGCAGATGTATGGCCTCTTTCTAGTTTCAATTTAGAGTTTATTCATTATATATGTAATAGTAAGAATAAAATGATTAATGGGGATGATTCCTTCAATGTTTAGTCATCTTTGGACCATATTTTATATGATTTTAAATATGAAAATGATGGCCAAAATGGATATTTTGATAACTCAATTCACAATTTTTCTATGCTTAAGAATTTTGGAATTACAAGTAACTATCATCCCTTTTCTAGTACTATGGAAATCATGTGGATTCCTCCATTTCTGGGCTGTATCAAATGCAACATATATGGTGCATCAATAGGAAATCTAGGTCCTTATAGTTATGGGGTGATTTTCAGAAATCATTGTGGTGAAGTGGTGGGATGATTTTATGGTCTTCGTAGTATCAACACATCCCTTGATGCTGAAAAGCTCGGTATTATCAATGTATTGTTGATTTCAAAGCAATGAGTATATCTCAACTTGTGTCTTGAGTGTGACTCCACTACTGTTGTTCAAGCTATCAGGAACGTTATTATTCATCTATCATGGAAATTGACTACAAGATGGAGCAACTACATAGATGTGCTTTCATCCATTAAATATATCATAATTCATACATATCATGAGGTAAACTATTTGGATGATGGTCTTACTAATAAAGGGGTTACAACTCCTGAGTTGATATAGTGTAACAATGTTCTTGATGATCTTTTTTCTTTTTGGAAAAATTATTATTGTAAAAAATATTCATTCAGAATTTTATAACCTAGTTTTTATTCAAAAAAGGAGACTTTTAATTTTGGGAAAGTTCTCATTATACCAAAAAAACATTACTATAATTAATAAGTATATATTTCCTCATATCAATGACATGTTTGATTAGATCTAGGGAGATTGGTATTTTTTTAAGGTTCGTATGAGATTTGGGTACCATCAACTGAAGGTGAAGGAGGATGGCATTCTAAAAATAACATTTTGTACTAGATATGGGAATTGTGAGTTTGTATTTATTCCCTTTGGATTGAAAAATACCCCCACTGTATTTATAGATCTTATGAATAGATTATTCTATGAATATTTGGATAAGTTTTTGTTTGTTTTTATTGATGATATGTTGGTTTATTCAAAAAGTTAAGAGGGTCATGAAAATAATCTAAGTATTATTCTAAAACCCTAAAATAAAATAATTTATACATAAAATATAGAAAATTTTATTTCTGGTTACAGTATATTTATTTCCTTGGGTGAATTGTAAAAAATATGGCATAACAGTTGATCCCACCAAAACAAAAGTGGTTGATGAATGTTCAAGACCTACAAATGTTACTCAAATTCAAATTTTTATTTAGTAAGCAAGATATTATTAGAGTTTTGTAGAAAACTTTGCATGACTAAGCTAGCCCAATGACTAAGTTAACTTGAAAAGGATTTAAATTCATTTGGACAAAAAAATGTGATGACTGTTTTTTAGGAATTAAAAAGAAGATTGGTGAATGTTATAGTTTTGAATTTTCCCTCAAGGAATAGTGATTTTTTTATCTATAGTTATTCTCCATTAAAGGGACTTGGTTATGTCCTAATGCAGAATGATCAGTTAATTTCTTATGCTTCACAGAAACTGAAACCTCATGAGTTAAATTATCCTACACAAGATCTAGAATTATCTATTGTGGTTTTTAATTTAAAAATTTAGAGACATCATTTATATGAATCCAAGTGTGAAATATATACTAACCATAAATTTTTAAAGTATATATTCACTCATAAATATTTGAACATAAGAAATAGAAGATGTCTATAATTAATAAAATATTATTATTGAACAATTTATTACCATCCTGAAAAATAAAACAAAGTAGTTGATGCTTTGAGTCATAAAAATAATTCTTCATTAACCATGTTATGTTTAGAACATTTCCCTTTGGTTAATAATTTAAAGAATTTTGGCCTAGAAATTGTGGATACCAGTAAAGAGGCCAAATGATTTGTTGAGGTTGAAATTGTTTTCAATTAAGTAAAAATATGAAAAGGTAAATGAGTGTTAGATGTGATGATTGCAGAGATGGTCTTTAAGTTCAAAAGACATGTGTCATTGGTCTAATTGAGTTGACACATTTTTTATAATAATTATTCGAATAATAAATTGAATATTCCATGAAAAAATGATTTATTTTTCATGAGGATTTGATAAGTTAGTTTTGGAATTTATTTGAAGAGAGGACACTATATTTTATATTTTTAATTTTTCTAAGTATATGATCCTTACTTAAAAAATTAATCCAACACCACACATCCATATAGTAGAGTAGAACACCACTTTGAGAAGTTGATATTGACCCCAATCTATCCTATATGATTAGGTCGTAGTGTAAGGGGCATGCCTACATGAGGCAGAGTAGTGGTGGGGTGCCATCGTGCGATGTAGTGTGGCGGTGGAGGTGGGCGCAGGAGTGCGCCCGTAAGAACCGGTATGGTGAGATAATGGATGAGGGAGAGAATAATTCTAACAATGGTTTATCATGATTTGTATTATAAGGGAATAGAAAAACTTGGGCAGATTTGATGTGTGATAGCCTTGAACAATCTAGGTTCGTCTGATCGCTTGATCATTTTATCTAGGCCATTAATCTATTCATCCATTTTAAAACACACAGATAGAACTGTGACTGCCCGATCTATTAATTTAAACATTCCTAGATATTCAATCTATCGGTGATCTCTTAGAAACATTGGATTCTATTCCAGCTCGTCTCCTACCTCAAGATGGTTCGAGAAAATTCTTCTCGTCAAATATTCATGGCCACTCTACCAAAGCTCCATCTAAGGTATCTCTTTGTCATTTCATTGTTCTGATAATCTAGATATTATCACATTGAGATGAAACTTCATTTACATCATGTTATAAATATCGAACCAAGGTTCTGTAATGAGTCTAATAGGTGATGTTTTCCGAAGACCGTTAGTTCATGATTCTTGAAGATTCTCAAATGTTATGTGATGATGGTCAATGCCTATAAATATGGGATGCTAAGTTAATTTTCTATATTCATTTATCTCACATATGAGCATTTTTTTAGAGAGAAATTTTTCTGCGAATCACTCTGGTTCATGAATTGAAGATCTCACGCACTTATTCTTGTGCAAAGAAGACTTGAAGGTCAAGACTGTTCGACATATGCTTTTCATACTCAAATAGATTCATGATGAACTAGTTCCACGAAGCAATAAGGATATCGTGATACCCATACAAATTTATCTTCTTCTATTTTCATGAACATATTTTAAGAACCACGTAATAATGTATGCTTACACTACATTATGTGAAGAAAATCTTGCAAGAAAGTGTCAGTGAGTGTCATGCATGTTTTACCTACAAGTGGTTTGTAAGAAGAGTGTTCAAATTAAACAGTGGAATGCACGCAAGTTTGAAGAAGGTAGTTTTCATTTTATTAGTGAAATGAAGAAGAAATATTTAAGGAGTGTAAAATTTCATGATGTATGCGCATCTGAATTGTGCAGATAGTTTATGTGTTGTGCAGAAGAATTAAAAGAGTAGTATAATATTTTTTTATTTTCATGCATGAGGGTAGTAAGGTTTTTGTGCATATTTCAATATATATTATGGTATATTCATTGTGTAATAATTGTGGACAAATTTCATGAAGAAGTGGTAAGTTTGAGATTGACAATGTTCATGTTAATGAAAAAAAGTGTGCAAGTATTCGATGTGAGTAAAAGGTGTGTGCACAAGGAGATAAAGTATGTGTGAATTATAAGTGAATAAAATGGACAGTGTGTGTGATTAAAGATACATAAGAAAAACACTTACATGCATTAAATCATATTCACATGCATGTGTGAGAAATAAAAAGATAAGGTCATGTGGTGTTGCATATACATGCATGAAGTTTGAAGAAGTGCACATGCAATTTATTTTGAATATTCAGCATGTAGTGTTTTGAGACTGAAGCCGGATAATTTTGACTATCAGTGATTCAAAAGTATTTTTGTATCTGAGTTTTTAATAGTTAGTGAGGTCGGGTCTTCAGCAGAAGAAGGAATATCTCAAGCAGTGTTGTACTGCGGTAACTAACCATCTACAGGTGATCATAATTTATTATTAAATACCAGCACTAGTGAAAAGGTTCTTGAATTGTACACAGGAAAGTTTGACCCATCAAGATCATGGAAAAATATTATAATATCATCCTATCAGTGGATCAAATATTGTGTGAATCAAGATTATGAAGTCTTCAGTGGGACTCTGAAGTAGTGTAAGTCTCCTGTGGGACTCTGGAGTAGGCCGGTGGGATGCTAGTAACACTGTGGGATGCAGTATAAATATCCTCCTGTAGGACTCAGGAGTCACTAGTGTAGGTGGTAATTTGTAAACTCTAGTGTGATTCTAGAGTGGAACACTATGGGACCCAGTATTTATGGGAATGGTACTTTCCCTGGTTGTAACCATCTATATTTAGTGAAAAATCTATAACTAGGGGTGATTACTGGTTGTAACAAGGACATAGGTCTTAGAACCAAACCTTGTAAAAATATCATGTGATGTATTTAATTTACATTATACATTGCATACAGAATCCACTCATCCTAACATGTAATAGAGGTTTTAATGGGTTTAAGAAAAGAAAAAAAATTAATAAAAAATCACACATGATTCACCTCCCCCCCCCCCCTCTCAGTGTGACTGCACGATCCTTATAAACTTCAATAGAAACTTCCTTTTTTTTGTTTTAGGTGTCAGTATAATCATCTCTATCATAAAAAATTAATAAAACTCAAAAGGAAGATCATGAGTTATGGGAAAAGGTATAATTGGTTAAGAAGAAAATTTTGGATGAATTTAACATTGATAAAGATTATTCTTTGAAATTTATAAAGAGATTATATGTGATTTATGATTCCTAGTTAAAGAGAGATTAATTGAATGAATCTCATAGTTCACCATTTTTTTCATCCTAGTAGCGCTCAGATGTATAGAGACCTTTGAGAGTATTTCTAATGGGATAAATTGAAAATATATATTTTTTATTTTACCATGAAATGTTATAATTTTCATCTTGTTAAAGTAGAATGATAATTTTTGAAGGGAATGCTTCATCCTTTTCTTATGTCAAAATGGAAATGGTAAAATACATCCATGGATTTCATAGTGGTATTTCCAAAAACATCTCGAGGTAATAATGCGATTTGAGTTATAGTTGATCAATTAAATAAATCTTCACATTTCCTTCCCATTTGAGATACTTTGTCTTTATATCATCTTTATCAATTGTATCTTAAGGATATAATTAGGTAACATCGAGTTCCTCTCTCCAATGCATCTTACTATGATCCTAGTTTTACTTCAATTTTTTTTGAAATGACTTCATAATTCATTGGGTACTGAATTAAATTTCAGTACGAATTTTTATCCTAAATATTATGGAAAATTTGATTGAAAATTTTAGACCTTGGAAGACATGCTTCATGCTTGTTCAATGGATTACTAGGGAATTTTGTATTAGCATATTTCTTTAGTTTATTTTTCTTATAATAACAGTTTTCATTCCAATATATAGATGGCATATTTTGAGGTATTATATGAAAATCGATGTAGGAATCAAAATTTTTGAGATGAATCAAGTGAAAGGAAGTTTATGGGACCAGAAATAGTAGAGGAAATGAATGATAAGTTGATGATAATTTAGTAACAAATGAAGATAGATCAGAGCAGTTATAAAAGTTATGTGGATAATTAGAGTAAATTTCTATCTTTTGAGGTATCCAGTCATGTTTTTCTTAAATTGTATCCATGGGAAAATGTGATACATTTTGGTAAAAAAGGGAAACTGAGTCCATATTTCATTGAACCATATGAAATTCTAGAGAAAGTTGGATCAGTTTCTTACCAAATGGCCTTACCTCTGAGTTTATCCTAGGTACACAATATTTTTCATGTTTCAATGTTAAGAAATTATGTGCTGGATTCATATCATGTGTTTATCCCTGAGATTGTTCAATTGGAAGAGAACATTTCTTATTAGGAATAGCCTATTAAAATTCTTGATTGTAGAGATAAATTATTTCAGAATAAGTTAATTCACAAGGTTAAGGTTTTGTGAAAAACCATATGGTTGAAGAAGCAACATGGGAGTCTAAAAATTCTAGAAGGGAAAGGTATCCCCACTTATTTAATAAGTGAATAAAATTGTGAGGACATAACTTCCAAAAGATGATAAGAATGTAATAGATCAGTTAATTTTTAAATAAAACATTTTCATATATTCATTAGTTATATTTTATAGATTTATATTCATTAAAAAAAATTTATACAATCTTTCGATTAAAAGGAAAAAACTTTATTTCTAACCAAATTGGATTTTTATTTATTATATGGTTTTATTTAAAATATTGATTTTCAAATTATATAATTATTATTTAAAAAAATTAACTTCATTTCTAAATTCATCATGTTAAAATTATCTTAAGAATAATTTTTGATAATTTTTTGGAAAGTTTGATTTTTCAATGAATAGTGAAAAATATTAATTTTTATTAAAAGCTATATTTTTTTTAAAGTATTTATAAAGTAAAATTCTATTTTTATTTAATTTTAAAATTTTATTAGTTCATTTTAATTTAAAATAATCCAATTATAGTTTCTGAAATTAATTTTATACAGGAATTTAGTATAAAAACATTTTATATTTAAAAGGACATTTTTCTGAAAAACTTGTTTTTCATTGTGTTTTACCGGTTTAATTTTAAATTAGATTCTACCACTTATGTGTTTTGAATTTTAAAAATTTTATTTTATATTTGAAATCAGTGGGACCAAATTTGGTAAATAGAACCCTTTTATTTTTGGTCAATATGAATACTCACCTTAGAATGTTTTTTAACCACAGTGAAGGGTAAATCGGGTAATTGAAATTAAAAATAAAATGATATAGACTATAAAATGACCCTAACAATTTCCTTAATTTTATTGTATTATTCCATTTCATCCATACTCATCCAAGACTAACATGGTAATTATTGAACTAATGAAAAAATCAAATAAATGATATTAAAAATATTAAAAATAATATAATTTGAGATGAATAATGCAATCCAATAATTTTCTACATGAGAATGACATGTTATGGATGTATTAAAATATTTTTTTCAAATTTTACTTCTTTTATTGATGTTATAAAAATCAATTTAATGAATATTTCTAAAAATTGACATTAATGATATTTTATAATAAATAATATTTTATTAAATAATATAAAATTCCTAAAAATATTATATTTGTCCAAGTGATTATGATATGGTTTATAATATAAACCATGGTCCATTTATGGATCATTTTTTCATTTATAGTAAATATAGTGACTCTCAAAGAGTTAAAATCCTTGTTGTCACGGTAAGTGTGAAAGGGGTTAATGAGGGATTAAAACCAAAAGTTAAGGGTAAAAATATATACAAAAATTGTCTAATTTTTATTGTATGAGATTATTTAGATCCATAATAATACTATATTCAAAATAAATCAGTTTTTCTCTATTTTTAATTGAAAATGAAATAATATTGATTTAATATTTTGAGGAATTCCAAGAGTGTATCTCCCCTCTCTTATAAAAGGACACATTTTCTTATCATTCCTTTACACTTCAAAACTCATTTGGTTTAGCCAATAAAAGCCCAAATACCTTCCTATAGTCCATCCTTTCATTATAGAGGTAATTTTTAGGTATAATACTAACATTATAGTGCTTAAGGTGTTAATAAAAGGAGACTTTCCAAAGAAGTGGTATAGTTTTTAACAGCATGTTTTAGTTTTGTTTCTTCTTCCACCTCCTTAAAATATTCTTTAACCATGATAAAATAGTAACAAAAGTATCCTAAATATACTAATATGTTATTATGTTAATGTAATAACCTATATCCATCTATAACCTCTATTAAATGGGAGAGGAATTAATCGTTAATGTGTACAGTGGACTACCTCCTCACGAACCGATGTAATTCGTTTTCCATAATCGTCTCTCAATACAATTTATAATGATGGAATTAATGTTTATATATGATTTTAATGACATATTTATCATTCTTAAAATATAATATATCATTTACCTTCTTATCTTTCAATTCATTAAAAATTATAACGTCGTTTGTGCGTACGTGTGGACTACCAGCTCCATGAAGCGATGTGATTTGGTTTTCATCACCACATCACATGTATTATATATATATAAGTATATTAAAATAATTAATATGATATTATTATCATTATATAAAGATAAAATTATAATTTAATTATTTCTATAATGATCATTGAAAAATGGAAACGTTACTCATGCGTACGTACAGTCTACCATCTCAATGATTGTAACATAGTTAATTATTCATAAACATATTTAATAGTTGAATTTAAAAGTATAATTTGTGTATAAAAATTATAATTATTTCAGGATTATTATTCTATATATTATGTAATGCTGACCTTTTTTACCATAGTTGACTTACCAAATCCATTTTGGACTTATGAAACAAATATTGTCAAAACATCTGATGTGGATTTAATTAATTAAATAATTAAATATAGCATGGTAAGAGATAAAATAAAAGGAATAATAAAATTTAAAAGGTTTATTAAGTAATTAAATAATTAACTTTATTTTATTATTCAAGAAGATAAAGAATGTACATGATGAGTCGGGTTTAAGGTAAGGGACATTCTTTTAAACTTTTAAAATTTCTCTTAAAAATCTATTTTTCGTACATATCTATATTTTATAAAAATGTTTTAAAGAAAGTTTTTATAATTATACAATGATTTTTTAAAGTCATTTTTACCCATATTTTAATTTTTACAAAAAATTTTGAAAGGAACCTTTTTTTTCATTTTCCAAATGAGATAATTTGTGAATTTTATGACAAAAGTATGGAAGGAATGTTTTTTTAACTTATACGGAATGAGTGGATTTTCCCACCCTCATCAAGAATATTTTATTTGAATATTCTTGTATAATAATACATGGTTATTTTCAAATAAAAAATTTTCCTTTGTATGTGTGAAGTTTTCTTTTTAAATAAGTGATTTCAAAATGGAAAAGTTATTTTCCTCAAGAAATTTCATTATGATGTAAGCATTCATGTTTTATGATTATGTTATGGTTCTTAAGAATTATTTATGATGATATTAAGTTCCATTATAAACCAAATAAGGGTGGTTCTATGATATCCCTCCAATTCATTAGATATTTTTATGTTGGAATTTAACTATGATGATTATTCTAAGTGTAACTATGATGGTCACTCCAGTTATAACCATGAGGATTATTCTATGTGTAATTGTGAGGGTTAATACATTTGTAGTTTTGATGGTTACTCCATGTGTAAATATTATTATAAAATTATTCCTCAAGTTACTTACATGATATATCTATACTTACTATGGGTTTTTATGGAAATATTATGGTTTCAAAATGTAAAGTAAAGTATCTGATACTTTTTAAGGTTGAAAAGTATAAATTTGTGTGAAAGTTATTATGAGTTTTTCATGATTTCAAAAAAAACCTTATGAGTTTTATTTTTCTTTGAATATTTATTATTAAATTTTTTATGAAAATATTTGGGCATAGAATATGATTTCTTAAGTAAAAAATGTTTATTTGGATCCCAAAGTTTATTTTAAAAAATGAAATTTTATATAAGTATTCATTGACTAACTGTTTATTTCTTTCTTTTTATGTATCTTTCTAATATTTTTGTGTCCATCCCATGTTTTAAAATGTTTTTCACAGGGATTAAGGATGGGTAATGGAAATTAAGATTTCTATTTGAAGGACATGAAGAGTTATCCTGAAAATAAAACATGTTTTACTTTTAAAGTTTTATAAAAATTGATACTGAGTAGAAGTGTCCTCTTTGTAATGTATGGGGTTATTATGTAAGATTTATGACCTAACTCTATAAAACTATAAAACTAAAATATATTTTGGAATGAAAGAAAATAAAATATATTCTAAAGATGCTAGATTAAGTAATTTTTAAGGCTGGGTATTTATAAAAATGGTAAGTCTCTTAAAGGTGGTAATTGAACCGACAGTGTATAAATAAGAATTTGTTGTGTTTACCCTTTTCTTATGAAGTTTATTGATGTGATAGTATGTGTAATGTATGTAATTATGGGTGTGTTTGTTTATATTGACTTGTGGGTTGTGGTGGTGATGTGTGGTGCAGAAATACCGAGTTGATATGGGAATGGTTGATGTCATTGTGTGTTAGCTTGGTAGTTTCTTGATAATTATGGAATTATTGAAAAGTTGTGAGTTCTAATTAAATGAACTTGGGTTGGGCTAAATGTTTTATGGATGGAAATAAATGAAATTTAAATGGTATAATGATTTTTCAATTGAATAAGGAAACATGTTTAATGAATGTGAAAATAGTTTGTATTTGATGTGATTAATTGAGAACAACGGAATTGATGTGTGGTAATTAGATTAAATGAATTGAAAGGTGTGAAAAGTGGTTGTGTTGTGTGGTTTTGATATGTGTTAGTTGTGATAGGAATTGGTTGTGATGTGAAATGGTGGTAATTTGGGGCTTATTATCATGATGAGGATGGGTTGTTATTTTATTGGGTGGTGTTATGGTAGTTTCCTAGTAATAATGGAATGATTTGATGATGATGAAATTGAACTATCATGGGTTGGAATGGGTAAATTCAATCTTGAATTAAAATTTTAAGTGTGGATAAAGTAGTTTTTTTAATATAAATTAATGGTTTGGATAAATTAAATTAGTTAGTAAAGGAAAAATTTGGAAATTTTATTAACTTTAAAAGAAAAGTGGAATGTGGATTCTGGCTTGTGACTTTATCATGTAGTGTTATGCATTTAGAAGTGTAAGTAAAAGTGGAATAGGTTGTTAGGCCTTTTGGAAATGTTGTGAGTTGGAATGGTTTTTTTTGTGAGCCCATAGTTTGGGCTTGTGTGTAAATACTATATATCATATTTTCATTGTAATTTCTATATGCACCCCACCCACATCGGGTACCATGTGTTGACACCCAAATGTTTTGGGAGTATTTTTTCCAACATCCAGAAGGTGAGGATGGATGGTTGGATACCCCTCTTCCCCACTCTCTCTTCCAAGAAAGTTTTATATGCACAAGATGTGTTTTACAAAATTCAAAAGTTCACTAGTGGTGATTTTTGATGGTATGGTGAGGTGGGTCATAGTGGGGTTCATGCATGGTAGGAGGGAATCATGTTGATATACCTCATGTTCATGATACCATACTACTCAGGTTACAGTTGTGGTTGAGATGTGATGTGATGGCCCAGGTGTCTTCAGTTGAGATGTGATGTGGTGTCCCAGGTGTCTTCGTGAGAAATATGATGTGATGGCCCAGGTGTCTTCAGTTGATATGTGATGTGATGACATAGGTGTCTTTGGAAATGATTATTATATGGAAGATATGGGGGCATCAGGACGTATGACGTTGAGGTGTGAGAGTGTCACACTAGTGGGAAAGTGGAATGGGTACCCTTTTATTGATATGCTTCATATTATGTTATTATAATTGAAGGTATTATTTGTGTAAGAACCCGGTTCTTATTTTTGAGGTAAGTATTTCTTCTTTTCACTTTTCCTTAAGTGTTTTTGAGAAAATAAGGAAAATGGGGGAAAATCCTAAATTTTGGAACTACACGTCGTGTACTTTCCACACGCCATGTACTTTTCCACATGCTGTGTACTTTTGGCCGTGTGGGATAAATACACAGGGTGTGTGGCCATGTCGGTGATGAAGGGTGTAGAAACCGACTACGCGCCGTGTAGTGTTCCTTTACATGCTGTGTAGTCAGTCGACAGACAAAATAGTAAGGTGGTGGAAGCAGCCACCAGCTGGGCGATAGTACACGCCGTGTAGTCAGGAATACACGTCGTGTCCTCATGTCGGCAGATGAACATTTTGGCGGTGCCACCAGAGGAACTGTTAAATGAAGGAATTACACACCATGTACTCAGAAGTACACGCCGTGTACTTTGTTTTTTTCACTTAAAATGGGTAGTAGCCTCCCCTGTTCATAGGGAAGGCTTCGAACCGGATGGGATCTCAGGAGGGGATGGCTGAATCTTCAAGGATCTCCAGATCGGGCATCAGGAATCCATTTCCGCCTCAGACGATCTCGTTGGAACCACACGGGTAAGCCCTCCACTCTCCTTATGTAGTTCTTGCCAATTATTCCTCTAATAGAAGTTATTTTCATTTAAGCGAGTTTTCTTTCACCTCAGATCTACCTCATTCTGGGACGATTTGTGGAGCTTCGTTCAATTATACTGATCAGGGGCGTTTAAGGTAGGTGGCTTGGTGTTAATTTTCTAACTGTTGTGCGTTTGTGTGAATTATTGTGCCACGAACCCATGTTGGGGTGTCGTGTGGCTGAGGTCGTATCTATTTAAATACCTAGAATCGTATAGGTAATTAAATGTGATATTAAAATGTTGTTTGGGATCGCTGCTTGGATCCAGGACCATCCCGAGGGGTGCGTTCCTCTGTTTAGCCATTTGGTCAGGATACCCGAGGGTATGCCATGTTTAATTATGCATTACATTTGTCTTGAGAGGAATTGTATTTAAATTACATGTTTATATGTTGGGAATGGCCCGGTTACTTATGCATGAGGGTGATGTTTTACTTATGCCTGAGGGTGGTGTTTTACTATAGCCCGAGGGCGTGACTGTATTAGCCTGAGGGCAACGTTCTATTTCACCTGAGGGCAACCTTTCGTGCCTGAGGGCTTGACTTCTATGCCTGAGGGTTACACTTCGTATGCCTGAGGGAAATTTTTGTTACGCCTGAGGGAAAAACCTGTGTGTTGGATTCTGATTACCTGAGGGTGAGGTTTTTCTTGTCTGAGGATGCTAACTGCTTAATTAGAAATTCATTTTGGTGTGTTATTATACTAAATGGATAAATTTAATATTAAAATGCAATATAATTGGTAAGTTAGTTAATTTTGAGTACTTCTTAGTTTATTGAATTTACTTTTTCACACTGTTGTTTCATGTTTACACATAGTTGAGAACGGGCCTTTGGTGGGTGCCTATTGAGATTATTTCTCACACCCTGTTTGGGTCCTACTTTTCGGCCCAAACATATTATGTTTCTGCAGGTGTGGATAAGGGAAAGGGTCCTTATATAGGTACTTGATTGTTGCTGAGGAGTATGGGAGCATGGGACTGGGCTTAGGCTCGCGATGCTACTGGATGTTTTGTTTTGCTTTGTTGTACTCTGTATTGTTGTACTGCTATGTAACATGATCTGGCTGTTTTCTTAGAACTTGATACATGTTGCATCATATCTATATAACTAATCAGTTATCTATTACTGCAATTTTTATATTAAATGTGTATGGTTTATTGCTTCCGCTATTGTCGTATGCTTTTTATTTTATTCTACTGCACTACACTTTGACAAATGAGGGCATAGTTTCCCCACTATCAGACCTGGGCCCTCGCTGCTAGTCGGCAGCCTTTGGCGTCTAGGGAAATGCGCTTGAGGTCACGTGGCGAACCGGGTTTGGGGCACCCGTTGAGTGGCACCCGAAACTAGGACATTACAAAGTGGTATCAGAGGAAGTTCTTTTCTTTGAATTACTATTTGGATCCTTAGTCGGGGATAGGAAGAGAACGGTAGTTGTTAATAAGTTGTGCCCGGGCGTAGCTAACCCGTGTACAGGGAAAATCCAATTTACCTCGTATTGCAATTTTACTAATTTTGAAAATTTACAGTTGATATGATTTCCCCATTGGGTGACGCACTTGTGATTGTGCTGTTTATATTTTATCATTGTGTTCTATTTAGTTGCAACCCGATGAGATGAGGGTATGTCATCTCATGCATCATTTAGGCACATACTAGAAATCACATGCCATGCATAGTTTCCATGCCATGTAGGTGCATTAGAAGGTGCATGTTGTTGTGATAGTTGTTGTGCTAGAAAAGCATGCTGTTGTGATAGCTTCTTGATAAATACCTTCTATGTGATAGGGTATTTTTTATGAGCTGGTTTAGAGAATGAACGCCAAATTTTGGTTTTTGGGGAGTATGGGCCCCCATTGACCGGAATTTGGTGGATCATTGACTGTTTATTATGTTATAACATAGATAATATGTCAAACTTTGATTCGTAGGGAGTATGGGCCCTCACGGATCAGAATTTGACACTTAGGTGTTGATTATCGGTATTTTCTGGGTTCTGAGGAAGTTTCTGAGGCATACTGTCTGGAAACCCAGTATACATGCCGTGTAGTACCTTCAACATGTCGTGTATGGTCTTCTGTTCAGGAAGAAAAGAAAACTTTTTGAGTACATGTTGTGTAGTCTCTTCTCATGTTATAGACCGTGTGGGTAGGGACACGGGGAAGGGAAATGCTCGGGGCGAACACACCGTGTACCAGATGTACACACCGTGTAGTGTTGACCCGGTGTCCGCCGTGTAACTAACAACACGGGCGGAGGAAACCTTAAGACATACATGTCGTGTCCACTATGGAACACACCGTGTAGTCCGACCTGGGATTCGGCCATGTAACTAAAAAACACGGGTCGGTATAATCCTTTCGTGTACACGCCATGTCCATCTAGAACACGCCGTGTAGTGTGAGCCGTGTGTCCGGCCGTGTAACTAACAACACGGGTTGGTGAAGCTCATCTAGAACACGTCGTGTACCTGTGGGACACATCGTGTAGTCTTGACCGAGGACAGACCGTGTGGACTTAGCCGTGTGGCTGGAAAACGGGGTGGTGTACACGCCGTGTACGGGTGTCACATGTCGTGTAGTATCAAGCCGAGTAGTTGACCGTGTCACAAACGACACGGGAAGTTGGAAATTACACCGTACATGCTGTGTAGATTATATACACGCCGTGTAGTTTTGTTCAACAGGAGCCGTGTGGCTTAGCCATGTAGAAGGACTCGGGCAGGGGAAGAGAGTTCAAGTACACGTCGTGTAGTCGGTATACACACCATGTAGTCTTGTTTTGAAAATTTTGAACGCCTTCTTCCTCCTGTTCCCTTTTGGGTTTCTTCATTTTCGGTCGTTGTTAATCTTGTTCTAAGGTGTGTGTTTGACCTTGTAGTGTCATGCCGCCAAGACGACCACCTGTTATTCACCAGGAGAGTGGCAACGAGTATACTTCAGAGATGGTGGGTCATGGGCTACCATTGGATTCTCCAGTAGAGCTAGATGCGGCGCCAGCTATTATACCGGACACAGTCGCGGAGGCGTAGTTCCGTGAAGGCTTTATTCGGTTCATGCAGACCTTTCAGAGAGCACTACAGGCTGCCACATCTATGGATGAGGTGACACGTATATTCCAGCAGCAACATCTGCCTACGTTTTCAGGGGATGGCGAACCACAGGCTGCGGATTCTTGGCTGGGGTCGATGCAGACTATTTTCGAGCATCTTGAGACGCCTCCAGGGTGGAGGGTCAAGCTCGTGACTTATATGCTGCGTGATTCTTCCAAGATGTGGTGGGATGTTACCACCCAGACAAAGCATCACAGAGACATGGCGTGGGAAGATTTTCAGGAAGTATTCTATGACTTATTCTTTCCAGAGACGCTGAGGGCAAATAGAGCTCGAGAGTTCATGAATCTGCAGTAGGGTGCTATATCGGTGATGGATTATTCTGCTCGTTTCACCGAACTTCAGTGGTTTGAACCCGTTCTGGTGGGTGATGAGACGCTGAGAGCCAGACGCTTCGAGGATGGTCTTCGGTATGACATCTGAGCGCTGGTAAATGTTTTTAGGTTGCCTTCAGTACATGCTATTGTGAATCAGGCGCTGATTATAGAGCGGAACCTGCGGTAAGCTAGTGGTGTGGTCCAGGGCGGTTTAGCACCGGTTTCTAGTACTATTTCTACTAGCAAGAGTAAGTGACAGACGGACTTCTCTCAGGGTGGCAGTACTAGCCAGAAAGTTTCTTCAGGTGGCCTGATTAGGTGCTACCAATGTGGTAGAGAGGGGAACAAGAGGCCACAGTGTCCACGAGACCCGGTGGAGTGTCGAGTTTGTGGCAAGATGGGTCATCTGCAGCACTTTTGTAGTGTGTTTTCACTGATGTCTAGTGAGAGGGGTTCTGTGCAAGCTCTGTGTGCGGGAGCAGGACCAGTAGCTTCTTACCAGTCCGGGAACTGGAATATGTCCGGGCGTGCAGGCAGAGATGGTGGTCGTGTCCGTGGTAGCCAGACACCAGGATCTCAGAGGTAGTAGGGCGGGACAGCTCAGGGTATCCAGGCTGTGTCGCAGGGCTGCGGCACTGGGCAGGCATATGCAGTGCAAAAGTCCCAGTAGGAGTAGGATCTCGTACCTTCTACAGTCAGAGGTACTATTCTAGTAGCTTCTGTTTTATCTTCAGTACTTTTCGATATGGGTTCTACACATAGTTTTATATATGTGCCCGTTGTGGAGAGTCTTGGGCTCTGTGTTTCTACTTCTTCTGATATCATGATGTTAGACACTCTGTTGGGGACTAGAACGGCTGGTGTTCATCAGTTCAAGGAGTGCCCCCTTGAGGTTGGTGGGTGTAACTTTCTTTAGGACCTCTATGTCTTGGAGATGACAGCTTATGACGTCATTATCATGATTGACTGGTTGGTCCCCTTTCGAGCCTTTGTAGACTGCTATCATCACAGGGTGAGTTTCACGTCACCAGAGGGCGGAGAGTTTCTATACAAGGGCGAATGGAATGTTCAGGCGAGTCGAGCTGGACCAGAGCATCATGGGCGTGGTCGTGTTACAGCCCAGATTGCGAGCTTATATCTGGATGATCAGGGGACTTGTCAGATGGATTTCCCTCTAGTGGTTGATCGTTTCAGGGATGTCTTCCTGGACAACTTTTCAGGTCTTCCTCCGGAACGTGAGGTGGATTTCTCTATTGAGCTTGTGTTAGGAGCAGCATCGGTGTCCATTCCTCCTTATAGGATGGCCACGCCTGAGTTGCTGGAGCTCAAGAGGCAGTTAGAGGAGTTACAGTCAAAGGGTTTTATCCGACCCAGTACTTCTCCTTGGTGTTCTCCGGTCCTCTTTGCGAAGAAGGCGGACGGTACCCTCAGACTCTGTGTGGATTATCGGAAGCTGAACCAGTTGACGGTTAAGAAACGATATCCCTTGCCAAGGATTGATGATCTTTTTGATCAACTTCGTGGAGCAGGAGTGTTCTTGAATATTGACTTGAGATCGGGATATCATCAGCTGCGCGTTAGACCATCTCATATACCTCTCATAGCTTTCAGGAGCAGGTATGGTCTATACGAGTATACGGTTATGCCGTTCGGACTCACGAACACGCCAGGAATTTTCATGGCTCTGATGAATCGTGTGTTCCATCCTTATCTGGACTCTTTTGTGGTAGTATTCGTTGATGACATCTTGGTTTACTCTCACACTCGACACGACCATGCCACCCATCTTAAGATCGTGTTGAGTACACTGAGAGAGCATCGACTATATGCTAAGCTCTCAAAGTGACACTTTTGGATGAACCAGATTCACTTCCTGGGTCATATCATCTCAGAAGCAGGAGTTGCAGTAGACCTAGAGAAGGTGATAGTGGTAGTTTCCTGGGAGCATCCTAAGAATGTGTTTGAGATACGGAGTTTCTTAGGGCTGGCTGGTTACTACAGGTGCTTCATCCAGGACTTCTCCCGCTTAGCAGCACCGTTGACGGGTTTGACTAAGAAGGGTGTGAAGTTATTTTGGTCGGAAGCTTGTGAGATAGCCTTTTAGGACCTAAAAGGAAGGTTGAAATCATCACCAGTACTGATACTTCCATAGTAGGGGAAGATCTATACAGTTTACTGTAATGCATCAGGTATTGGGCTAGGAGTTGTGTTGATGCATGGCGATTGAGTTGTTGCATACGGGTCTCGGTAGTTGAGGCCACATGAGAGGAATTACCCAACGCATGATCTTGAGTTGGCTGCAGTTGTGCATGTGTTGCGCTGTTGGAGACATTATCTATTGGCAGAACGTTTTGTGGTTTTCACTGACCACAAAAGTCTCAAGTATATCTTTACTCAGTGTAACTTGAATTTGAGGCAGTGAAGGTGGGTCGAATACCTATAGTCCTTTGATTTTGAGCTTGCCTACACACCTGGTATAGGTAATGCAGTAGCTGATGCACTGAGCAGGAAGACTCAGATACAGGCAGTACAAGAGGCCAGTGGTGAGTGGAAGCTTATGGATTTGTTCTCTAAGATGCATTTGGAGGTGCATGACAGTCAGGGGAAGGCCTATCTTTCATATTTAGTTGTGACTTCTACCCTCCTGGATAGAGTGAGGATGAGACACCTATCTGATCCAGAAGGCCTAGTTCTACGAGAGTCAGTGGCAAGTGAGTACCCTCCTCCTGGTTGGACAATAGGCGATGATGAAGTTCTGTGTTTCCATGGACGAGTATGGGTTCCAGGGGATATACGCGAGGAGCTGATGCGGGAGTTTCATGCTTCAGCTTGGACAGTTCATCTCGGGGTTACCAAGATGTACCGTGACTTGAGACGTCAGTACTGGTGGCCAGGTATGAAGAGAGATATAGCTGGTTTTTTTATGAGGTGTTCCACCTGTCAGCAGGTGAAGGCGGAGCATCAGAGGCCAGACGTACTGTTACAACAGTTATCCATCCCTGAGTGGAAATGGGATGATATCGCGATGGACTTAGTGACTAGGTTGTTGAGGTCACCTCGAGGCAATGATGTCGTGTGGGTTGTTGTGGACAGACTCACGAAGGTATCTCACTTTGTGCCGATCAAGGAGGCCTTCGGTGTTGACGAGATCGGGAAGTTGTATATCCGAGAGATCGTACATCTTCATGGGGTCCCTCGTTCTATCATTTCTGATAGGGATTCCCATTTTACGTCTCTTTTCTGGCAGATTTTTCATAGGGAACTGGGTACACAGGTGCTTCTGAGCACAGCTTACCATCCTCAGACCGATAGCCAGTCAGAGCGTATGATACAGGTGCTTGAGGACATGCTTCGTGCATGCATCCTAGACTTTGGGTGCTCTTGGGAGAAGTATATACCCTTGGTCGAGTTTTCCTATAATAATAGTTTTTAGGCAACTATCGAGATGGCACCTTACGAGGCTCTATACGGTAGGCCATGCCAATCACCTTTGTGCTGGTTAGAGGCAGGTGAGTCAGCTTTACTGGGACCACGTCTCATACAGGAGACTTCTGAGCAGGTCCAGTTGATTCAGAAGCGGATGGTTACGGCGCAGTCTCATCAGAAATCTTATACTGATTGCCGCAGAAGACCTTTGGAGTTCGTGGTCGGGGATCAGGTTTTCTTGCGTGTTTTGTCGATGTTGGGACACAGACAAATCATGAGATAGGGTAAACTTTCACCGAGGTATGTGGGGCCATTTGAGATTCTAGAGAGATTCGGGCCGGTAGCCTACCGGTTGCAGTTACCACAGAGGTATCGGGCCATGCACAACCTCTTCCATGTATCTCAGTTGCGCCACTATCATTCATACATGTCTCATGTCTTTCAGCCTGAGGATGTTGAGATCAAGGTAGATGTGTCCTTTTAGAAGCATCTGATTCATATCGTTGATAGGAGCACGAAGGTTCTCTGAGGCCGGTCAGTTCCTCTTGTACGGGTGTTATGGCAGCATGGCCGAGTGCAGGACGAAACCTGGGAGCGAGAGACCGACGTACATGCTCAGTGGACAGAGTTATTCTCAGCTTTATCTTCACCACCCTTAGGAGGGAAATTCGGGGATGAATTTCTTTAAGGGTGGAAGTTTGTAAGAACCCGGTTCTTATTTTTGAGGTACGTGTTTCTTCTTTTCGCTTTTCCTTAAGTGTTTTTGAGAAAATAAGGAAAATGGGTAAAAATCTTAAATTTTGGAACTACACGCCGTGTACTTTTCCACACGCCGTGTAGTTTTGGTCGTGTGGGATAAGTGCACAGGGCATGTGGCCATGTCGGAGATGAAGGGTGTAGAAACTGACTACATGCCGTGTAGTGTTCCTTTACACGCTGTATAGTCAGTCGGCAGACAAAATAGTAAGGCGGTGGAAGCAGCTGCCAGCTGGGCGACAGTACACGCCGTGTAGTCGGGAATACACGTCGTGTCCTCATGTCGGTAGATGAACAGTTTGGCGGTGCCGCCAGAGGAACAGTTAAATGAAGGAAGTACACGCCATGTACTCAGAAGTACACGCCGTGTACTTCCCTGTTGACAGGGAAGGCTTAGAACCGAACGGGAGCTCGGGAGTGGACAGCTGAATCTTCAAGGATCTCCAGATCAGGCATCGGGCATCGGGAATCCGTTTCTGCCTCAGACGATCTCGTTGGAACCGCACGGGCAAGCCCTCCACTCTCCTTGCGTAGTTCTTTCCAATTATTCCTCTAATATAAGTTATTTGCATTTAAGCGAGTTTTCTTTCACCTTAGATCTACCTCATTCTGGGACGATTCGTGGAACATCGTTCGAGTATACTGATCAGGGGCGTTTAAGGTAGGTGGCTTGGTGTTAATTTTCAAACTTTTGTGTGTTTGTGTGAATTATTATGCCACAAACCCATGTTGGGGTGTCGTGTGGCTGAGGTCGTAGCTGTTTAAATACCTATAATCGTATAGGTAATTAAATGTGATATTAAAATGTTGTTTGGGATCGCTGCTTGAATCCAGGACCATCCCGAGGGGTGCGTTCCTATGTTTAGTCGTTTGGCCAGGATACACGAGGGTATGCCATGTTTAATTATGCATTACATTTTCCTTGAGAGGAATTGTATTTAAATTGCGTGTTTATATGTTGGGAATGTCCCAGTTACTTATGCCTGAGGACGGTGTTTTATTATAGCCTGAGGGCGTGACTGTATTAGCCTGAGGGCAATGTTCTATTTTTCCTGAGGGAAACCTTTCGTGTCTGAGGGCTTGACTTTTGTGCCTGAGGGTGACACTTTGTACGCCTGAGGGCAATTTATATTATGCCTGATGGAAATACCTGCGGGTTGGATTATGATTACCTGAGGGTGAGGTTTTGCTTGTCTGAGGAAGCTGACTTCTTAATTAGAAATTCACTGTGGTGTTTTCTTATACTAAATGGATAAATTGAATATTAAAATGAAATATAATTAGTAAGTTAGTTACTTTTGAGTACTGCTTAGTTTATTGCATTTACTTTTGCACACTATTGTTTCATGTTTACACACAGTTGAGCACGGGCCTTTGGTAGGTACCTACTGAGATTATTTCTCACACCCTGTTTGGGTCCTGCTTTTCGGCCCAAAAAGATTACATTTCTGCAGGTGTGGATAAGGGAAATGGTCCTTATACAGGTACTTGATTGCTGTTGAGGAGGAGGGGAGCATGGGACCGAGCTTAGTCTCGCGATGCTACTGGCTGTTTTGTTTTGCTTTGTTGTACTCTATATTGTTGTACTGCTATGTAACATGATCTGGCTATTTTCTTAGAACTTGAGACATGTTGAATCAAATCTATATAACTAATAGGTTATCTTTTACTTTAGTTGTTATATTAAATGTGTATGGTTTATTGCTTCCGTTGTTGTCGTATGCTTTTTATTTTATTCTTTTGCACTACACTTTGACAAATGAGGGCATAGTTTCCCCACTATCAGACATGGGCCCTCGCTGCTAGTCGGCAGCCTCTGGAATTTAGGGAAATGCGCTTGTGGTCACATGGCGAACTGGGTTCGGGGCACCCGTTGAGTGGCACCCAGAACCAGGACATTACAATTTGGAGAGAAATCCTTAGTGAGGTTGAGAAATAGTTGACCTAATAGGTGTGTCACAACCCCCTCCTCCTAAAGATACCACAATGAGGGAGAGAGATAATGACCCCCGAGTCCCGCTTCTAGTGGACCCCAGGTTAGTGACTAGCATCGAGGTATAAAAATCTCAAAATATGGGAGGCATTACCCTATATAAATTAAATAGGATTGAGATATATTATAAAAAATTACCAAACCCCAATAGAAAATATAAATGTAAACCAAAAACCATCCCACGTGAATGAATAAAGTAAAACTGATACATATAGAAGTCTCCAACAATATACCAAAAATAAAAATCTATGAAAATGACTCAACAGCAGCTCTAACCCAAATAGTAATATCCAATTTAGTCCCCAAAGTTCTCCTGGAAACCTAAAAAAAGTTTATATACATAGGGTGAGCATAATAGTAATACGCAGTAGGGAAATATCCAACGCCTCAAATTCGCATGTGAAAAGAGCATGCTAATGCACCAATTAACAAACAGTAGAACCAACAATCACCTATACGGGTCATCTAACCAAACCCAACCTCACCATAGATTTCTCACCAAATCATGCATCCAATATAACAGTACATCATTGAGATCATAAAAAATTAATCAGACCCGCTACCACTTCCCCATTGATTTTCCACTCTCACTCCCCAATTTCGAACTTCCTATGCTCCCATCCCTTCCACACATACCACATCACATCACATCCTTCCCGTAGACACCTCGGCCACATGTCACGTCACATCATGATCGCATACACTTGGGCCAAACATCACATTACATCACATTCCACCCACAAAAACCTAGGCCACACATCACATCACATCACATCTAGAACTATAGTGGTAGGGTATCATGAATGCGAAGGATACCAACATCATTCCCTCCTCCTACCATGCATGACCCCCACCACATACCACATCATGCCACATCACATCTTGCCTGTAGACACCTGGGATAACACAACACATTACACCACATCTCACCCGCAAACACTTAGGCCACACATCATATCACATCACATCCCATCCGTAGACAACTGGGCCACACATCACCGTAGGGTAATCTCCAACACTAACCCATATCACTACTATTGAAGGAAGAGTGGGGGGAGGGGTAGCCATCCATCTGTATCACTACCATTTTGGATTTTTGGGAGAACACTCGGAACTCAGTACCTCTGAGCATTGGTAAGGTCATCCAACTTGGGTGGGGTGCATATAAAATAACATAAACAAACATAATATATATATATCACACAATACCCAACCTATGGGTTCATATCAATTTCACTAGGTCACACCACATCACCACCATTGTATCATACACTAACCATCACAACTGCTTCCACCACTATATGCAACACCACGCAACCACTACACAATCCACACGATATTTTCCACTTTTAGTTACACATTTCACCACATTTTTTCATTATCCATTTCATTTCACATTACACTACTCATTAATTTATTCAATTCAGTTATCCAATTACCACACATTCTTTTCCAATCCATATCATTTATCTACCAGCCTATTTTTTTGTTTATCATTAAGTCCATCCCATGGATAACCGAGCAACTATCTCAACTACGCCACACTATAACTGGTCTAACTCACACGACC
Organism: Viscum album; assembly: GCA_963277665.1. Taxonomy (NCBI): domain Eukaryota; kingdom Viridiplantae; phylum Streptophyta; class Magnoliopsida; order Santalales; family Viscaceae; genus Viscum; species Viscum album. The sequence continues at coordinate 2,098,918,607 of OY728130.1, read as the reverse complement.
ACCACCACAGCACCACACATCCACCAGCACTGTCGCGTCACATCACCCAAGACATCTCACCATGAAAACCTCACATCACACATCCCAACCACATCTCACAACACAACCTCTGTATAATTTTATCACCACATATCACAACAACATCCATTGTGCTACATCCACTACCCACATCACATCCATACCATTCAACCACCACGTCTCTGCCCCACGTACTATATAGCCCAGCCAGTCACTACCACCACCTCACAACATCCTACACCACGTAGGGAAATATAACAAGAATAATCATACACAATAGTATCACAAAACAGCTTCCACAATTATTCAAGGGCTTTATCACATTCAATATTTATTTAACATGGGTATTATCACACAAACCATAATCTAGGTGCACCCAGTTTATTATCCAAATATATGTTCTTTATCCATTTTATTTAGGGTGCGATCACACAACAACATGGAAATTTTCATCACAAAAAAAACTTCAGTGAAAATAAGGCTCCCAATAGTTTTCATTTTTAAAAATGCAACAACATGGCATAAACTCATCAGCAACATATATGAAAGCATCAAAACATGTGATAAATCCCTATTCCCATCAATTATTTTAACATTAAAATTAATTATATTATTATGTTGATCCTTACTATAGACCCAAAGGAAATAAAATCCATGAAGATCTCACACATAGCACATAAACAGGTGAGAATGAGGATTCCATGCCTCAAAGAATCTTTCCAATCTCATTTCACACCATAGAGAAAAGAAGAAACTACCTGCAAACCAAAATCATACCACAAGATCATGGATCAACATACACTATATCAAGGGGTTGTCAAAACACAACCCATAATCTCCCCAAACCAAAAAAAATCATTGTAGTAATACCCCAAATGAATAATGAGGAGAAACTAAGGGGTAAATAGAGGAACTTACCATGGATCACCAAAACTCAACCACCAAAACTCATGAATTGAGACGAGGGAAGGGGGTTGGAAGATCCCTCAAAATCACCTAGGGATCTGCCAAAAATAAGAGGAAGGGTGGGTGGGTGAATAAATAAAAACCAACATAAAAAAGGATTTAAAAACCTATAACCCACCCCTTTTATGTTGTGTAACCCTTTTACAACATGTAATCCATGGGTTTTCCAAAATTCTAACTTCCTAATAAATCCATGTCTCCTCAACCTGATTTAATTACACATCATGAATTAAACTTTCATGAAATGAATCCATTTTATAGAATATCTACTTTCCCACATACAAGTCATGAAACGGGTCAGCTATACAATCCCTAAACTTCCAACTCATGACATGAATCTAGTTCACGTCATGAGCCACCACCTATAGTACTCCTACAACTCCAGCTCCACCAAGCCTTATAGACCTTCTCTAAATGCTTCCAACTACCCAAATGGAAAAGTAACGGGCCGAGAAGGTTTAGACTGTTACATTATATACCTCTCAAATTATTCTCTTCCTTGATAATCAAAACCAAACCCAAAGAAAAGAAGGGCTAAAAACAACCACCCTGCAAGATACCTCTTAAGGATCTCTTCATACTACAAATTCTACCACCATCCAACCACATCATCACCTCTCCTCGGGCACAACACCAAACACCCAGTACTAGACACCAACCAACACTGACACAACCAACACACAATACCGCGTCAAGCACATAAATCATGGAATTCCATCATGTTAAGATTCTATCTGCTCTGGGCGTCACTGACTCACCCGCACAATTTTAGTAGCATCATAGTATAATGTGTCTCGATTTGGAATCAAGTCTTCCATTTTCTTGTGTCAGAAACTTTATCATACATCAAGGAAAAAACACATCTCTTAATATAGAAATACCCAAACATCGCATCATCCAAAACAAAGAAGAACAACACAAGGCTCAAAATAACCTGGGGTACTGGACATGCATCTGCATCTCTGACTCCCAAGTACTATCCTCTAGGACACCATGCCTCCACAACATGTGAACCAAGGGAAGGTTCTAGCCATGCAACACCTTCTCTCGATGATCCTAGATCTCTATTGGTTGCTCCACGAACATTGCATCATCCTTAATGTCCAACTCTCCCCATTCAATAATGTAGGATTCATCATGAAGATACTAATGAAACTGAGACACATGAAAGATTTTGTGGATCCTCTCCAATCATGATGGAAATTACAACCAATGCACCACATCACCAATATTCCCCTAAACCTCAAAGGTCCCAAAAAACCTGGGATAAAGCTTTCTACCTCTGTTAAACCTCTACTGCCCATGTCGAGGGGAGACTCTTAAGAACACATGGTCTCCAGCCTTAAACTTCAGGGGCCTCCACCTATGATCAACATGGGCCTTCTGATAGTCATGTGTCGCCCTCAACCTCTCATGAACCAATTGGATCTTCTCAGTCATTCTCTACACCACATTAGAACCAATAACTACCAACTCCTCATCCATCACAACAGAGAAAGACATGGTTTCTCATACAGTGCATCAAATGGAGCCACGTTGATGGATGAGTGATAGTTTTTTTTGTACACAAACTTGACCAAAGGTAAGTGTCATACCCAAGATCCACCAAATTCTAAGATACATGCTCGCAATATATCATCCAGCATCTAGATGGTTTTCTCTTTTTTCCCATCTGTATGAGGGTGGAAAGAAGTGATAAGGTGAAATTAAGATCCAAAAGAATGATACAATACCCTATAGAAATTTGAGTTAAAACAGGGATCATGATTATAGATGATGGTCTTTGGTACCCTATGAAGTCTAACCACGTTGTCCATGAACCACCTTGCCAAAATATCCACGACACTCGACTCACGAATCACCAGGAAGGGAGATGATTTCGTCAATTGGTCTATTATCACCCAAACCACATCACATCCTCATCGAGCTCAGGGAAACCCTATGAATAAATCCATTGAGATTTCCTCCCATTTCCACTCAGGTACATCCAAGGACTACAAAAAATCTCCCAAAACATGGTGCTCTTCTTTCACCTGTGGAAAAACCAGACACTTTTCCACAAACTCTGTCATTGACCATTTCATCCATGACCACCAAAGTTGTCTCCTCAAGACGAGATTCATATTTTTTAAAATAGGATATTCCGTTAAAGGTGATCCATGAAACTCATGGATAAATCCCTTACGCATCACTTGTAGGAAAAAAACCTCCCCTAGAACAACACCCTGACTCAGGTTGTCCTCTAACCATCCCTAAAGAGCAACACCATGGCCAACACGATCATACATCACCTCTAACTCTGAGTCTCCCCACTATGAATCCTCCACAAGTTATATCAAATACAACTCCACGTTCATATAATTAAGACAATCTCAGCCACTACCCTCCCCAACATCAAGATGCATCACAGTAAGCTCCCACATTCCTTTCCAAATATTCATAGACTCCCAAGCCACGTCCTCTTGGGAATTCCTACACAACGCATCAGAAACTACATTACCCTTTCTTGGGGTGTAAGAAATATAAAAATCATAATCCAAAAGAAAATAAATCCACCTCCATTTGTGTATATTCATATATTTTTGAGAGAAAACATATATCAAGATATTGTGGTCTGTGAAAACCACAAAATTCTCATTGATGAGGTAATTCCGCCACAACTTTAGCATAAACACAACTGCCACCAACACTAGATCATGAGTAGAATAGTTAAAATCATGGGAAAAATAACTTCCTAGACCCATAAGAGATCACCTCTCTCTACTAAATCAACATGAAACTCAATCCTAGATGAGACGTATCACAAAAAACCTCAAACAGCACACCCTCTTCAAGAAACTAAAGCATCGAAGCACTAACCAACTTCTTCAGGTAACCAAATGTTTCCTGACACTGATCTATCCATAAAAAATCCTAGTTATTCCTGGTCAATACTATTATTGGGGCTACAAATTGAGAGAAATCAATCATGAACCTATGATAACAGCCCATGAGGCCATGGAAATTGATAACCTCTACCACATTCTTAGGTTTCATCCAAGAAAAACTACCTCAACCTTCAACAGGTCCACTGGCACACCCTGTCGTCTCACCACATGTCCAAGGAAATGCACCTCCATGTCCAGAACTCACACTTGGAAAACTTCCCATAAAAATGATGGTGTTGAATGACGTTCAAAATAACACTGATATTGTAACACCCCGACCCCTCTAGACTAGATCTGGTGCATTACTTGTGATATTGGCATGGTTAATAAATGAAAAACTAATGCCATTAATGAACTAAGAATGAAACTGCATCCATAGATTTTGTCATAGTGAAAACCTAATGGATAATAATAATAACTAATAATGAATAAAGAGAATTATTATTAATTGTACGTCATGTATCTGGAACATGAAACCATAATACCATAAAAAAGGTTTAATTCTATGGGTAGAAACCCGTCTGATTTTTTGAAACAAATTCGAAGGGTTTGTCGCCAACTGATTTATCTCATGAGACCTACCGATGAATCGAGGGGCTATAGTAGGTCCCACCCTCCACTGCATGTCCAAATCATTCTTTATACATTGATTCAATACAATATCAATATGCCTTTTCAATATCTGAATATAGTAGAGTATACAGATTCATCAATTTATCCACAATTAAAACAACTTTCCAAATAAACACTGTATGTAAAATGGTACACAGTTTAGACAACAAACATATCCATGATATGAGAGTATGGATATTTAATATAAATATAAATTCAAATGAAAATTGATCTCAAATGGGTAGTAGGTACACCACATAAGAATTATTAAGTGCACAATACAAAGCTAGTCACAACAAAATAGTAGTTGAGACAAGGTCTCTTACCACAATGCAATAGGTCGAATCATATGAACAGAACTTAATAACCCTCAAATGAATCATTGAATAACATGAATATAAATGGAATCATGTTATTATATATCAAATGGAAGTACACATATACCACATACAAGAAATAAGTGGCGAACAATGAAAATATCACAGAAATGAAAGTGAGATGAGAAACCTTGTACAAACATTTTGGCATGGTAACGAGTGTTATTGTGAGGGATTAATGAAACATAAATGGGTATTCCATTATCTATATGTCAAAAGGGAAGAATGGGGGAGGTGAGAAAACATACCCCATCATTAGGAATTAAAAATAAAAGAGCACAACATAGGGGAGATTCTTGAACAAAAGTGAGAGAGGGGATCCCTTACCTTATTCTTGAAGGTGCTCTTAAATTGTTATTTAAGACCTGAATAAACAAATTAGGCTTATTAATTCATAATTCTAGAACCTCTTATATATTTAAATGATTTATTATAACTCTTTTTAGTTCATTAAAGGCCTTTTTGATTAGTTATAAGGTTCAATTTCATTGTTTGGGCTCGTTTGTTTACTTGGTTTTAAATGATCAGTTCACTTATATTCAAGTTAGGATAAATATATAAGATGGATGTGGTTGTCCAGAAATGAAGTTATATTATATTAGTGAACATCCTGAAGATTACATAGTTTTAAATTTAATTTGGTTACTTAGATTGAAGTCGAATTATTATATGTATAACATTAGTGACAACCGTTTTGGCTAAACGGTGGGTTTGATTTCAACGAACATGTTTTACTTTATAACTTAATACCATTTGTACTAAAGGATTACAGAACTAAAAATAATATTTTTAACATATATAATAATTTGGTTCAACCATAATACAAATGTTTTCAAGACCATAATTAAAGATTATAATAGAAATTGATAAACCATTGTCCTTTAATGTGCTAAATTAGCATATCTCAAACGGTGCTTTCATTTCTTTCAAATAAATGGTGGGGAAAGGAGAGAAGGTAATGAAATATACCATTAGCATGAAAACATTCCAGTACATGTATGTGACCTGATTTATCAGACTATTATGGTGAGGAAAGAAACAAAAAAGAAAAGAACTTAAAAGAATTGAAGGAATTGGAAAGAGGAATTTACCTCTTGAGACTTCCTCCTTTGAGAACCTCTTAAGGGGAGAGGTTTTAGTATTTTGAAGAGGCTAGGAGCTTTCGGACGTGGGGGAGGATCTTGGGGAGAGACTTGGGAAGAATATTGTAAAGGAACAAGGCTTGAGTGGTGTGATAGGAAGAGGGGGTGAGGGGTGCTTGATATAGTGGAGGGGAGATGAGTTTTCTTAATATTATAATCATTAATTTATTATTTCCTCTCAAGAAAATCAATAGTGAGTATTCCATGACCGAGAATAGTAATATATGCATGTGACTTCGAACCAAATGGGCTTACATCATCATATCATCATCAATGACTCAATTAATCCATTATTTAGCATTTATTGTGAATTATCAGATTTTACTATTCATCAAAAATTTAAGTATTTCAGAAAAATCTCAAAAATTCACCCTAACCATTTTTCAATGTTTAGAATCTAGAAATCAAGTCCATTTTTCAAAAATAATTTTATAATTATGATTAATTAAATATATAATTAAAAAAATTATTTAATCGAAAAATATAAACACTTAAAATATTCATCTTCATTTTTAAGGTGCCTAAATTCATTTATACATTCAAGGGAACAGATATCATTCATAAGATTAATATTACTATTCATAAGGGTAAGTTACTAAGGTTATGTTACTATTCATAAGGGTAGGTTACTATTTATAGAAAATTAAGTTAATTCTATCAGACTCTAATTATCATCTTGATCACAACCGTGTATGTTAGATTTTTAAAATTCAAATCACAGAGCAGACAAATTTAATTTTATGGCTAGATTGTGGCTATCTCCTATAAGTAACCATGTTTTGTTCCATAGAGGCTTAGTGATTCTTGAAATATAGGCTATAACTAAAATTTATTTAAGAGAAACATACCATAAAATGTTTGTGGTGCTACATTATTCCCTCCTTCGGAAATTTCGTCCTCGAAATTTTACGTATGAAACTCACCAAAAAGATGTGGGTGGTTATTTTTCATGAAATCCTCTGGTTCCCATGTTGCTTCCTCCATATTCAGGTTCCTCCAAAAAACCTTTACAAGACGAGTTGTTCGATTTCTCAATACTTTCTCCCTTGTGTAAAGAATCCCAATAGGATTTTCACAGTATGACAAATCAGGTTCCAGTTCAATTTATTCATAGGTGAGTACATGCGTTGGGTCTGGCATATATTTCTTTAACAATGACACATGGAACACATCATGGACTTTGAAGAGATTTGGTGGCATTGCTAAACGGTAATCTACTGCTCCGATTCTTTCTAGAATTTCAAATGGTCCGATATACCTGGGGCTCAGTTTCCCTTTCTTACTGAACCTTAAGACACCCTTACATGGAGATAATTTCAGAAATACATGATCTCCCACTTGAAATTCCAAGTCCTTTCTCCAGTTGTCAGCATAACTCTTCTGCCTACTTTGGGCTGCTTTAATATGGGCTTGTATCTTCTTCACCTTTTTCATGGTCTCTTCAATAAGTTTTGGGCCAATAAGTTTCCTCTCTCAAACTTTGTCCCAACAAGTTGGAGTTCGACATCTCTTTCCATACAATGCTTCATATAGATCTATTTGAATACTAGAATGGAAACTATTGTTGTAGAAAAATTCCACCAAAGGCAAGTATTGATCTCACATACCTTAAAAGTTAAGAGAGCATGACCTCAGCATGTCTTCTAGAGTTTGAATATTCCTTTCAGACTGTCCATCATTTTTGGGGTGATAAGTAGTACTCATAAAAAGCTCAGTATTCAAAGCCTTCTGGAGACTTTTCCTGAATTTTGATGTAAACTGGGGATCTTGATCAGACACAATCGATAGAGGTGCAGCATGAAGTCTTACAACTTTATTAATATAAAATCTTGCCAAGCGCTCAAGTAGAAAATCCTCTCTTATAGGAAGAAAATGTGCTGATTTTGTAAGCCGATCAACAATTACCCATATTGCATCGTTCCTTCTAGGTGTCTTTGGTAGTCTGGTGACAAAATCCATCGTAATGTTATCCCACTTCCACATAGTAATAGGTAGAGGTTTCATCACTCCTTTGGGATTTTGTCTCTCTGCCTTCACTTGTTGATAAACTAGACATCTTGACACGTAGTCATCTATTTCCTGCTTCATATTATCCCACCAAAAATATTCTTTCAGATATCTATACATCTTGGTGATACCCGGGTGTATAAATAAATTTGAGCTATGAGAATCATCTAATAGTTCCCTTCTTAGCTCAGGTACTGATGGAATGCAAAACCTCTTCCCAAATTTCAGAAATCCTTCTTCATACACGAAGTCAGCCAGTCTCCCATCCTTAACTGCATTAATTTTCTTGTGCAGATTCTCATCATCAGATTGAGAGCTTTTTATCTTCTCTAGTAAAGATGGTTTAGCAATCATTTGAAAAAGGAGTGATGTTTCCCCTTCCTTAACAATTCCCATATCCATCTTCAGTAGATCCATGAATATAGGATCTCTTTCCATCCTCATTTGAGTCAGAAGGTCATGATCTTTCCTGCTTAATGCATCTTCCACCTTATTCGCCTTTCCTAGGTGGTAGTGTATTGAAAAATCACAATCTTTGAGTAACTTGAGTCATCTTCTTTGCCTCATGTTGAGTTCTTTTTGTGTGAAAATGTATTTCAAACTCTTGTGGTCCATATAAATCTCACATCTCTCTCCGTAGAGATAATGTCTCCATATTTTCATAGCAAAGATTACAGCTTCTAACTCAAGATCATGAGTTGGATAATTTTTATCATGTGTCTTCAACTATCTTGATGCATAAGAAATAACTTTATCATTTTTCATAAGGACACAACCCATTCCATTCTTTGATGTATCGCTGTATATTACAAATCCACCACTTCTAGATGGAAGAGTCAAAATTGGAGCATTAACCAATATTCTTTTCAATTCTTCGAAGAATTCTGTACATTCTTTTGTCCACACAAACTTAACTCCTTTACGTGTGATCTTGGTTAGCGGGTTATCCAGTCGAGCAAAATTCTAAACGAAATGCCAATAGTAACCTTCTAAGACAATAAAACTGTGTACCGCAGTTATGTTTGTTGGTGTGCGCCAATCTTGGATTGCCTTTGTCTTCGCAGGATCAAATAGGATTCCATCCTTAGAGACAATATAGCCTATAAAAGAAACTGATTGAAGCCAGAATTTGCATTTTCTAAACTTCTCATATAATTTATTACTTCTAAGAGTTTGCAGAATGACCTGAAAGTGATTCTCATGGTCTTCATAGCTTTTTGAGTATATGAGGATATCATTGATGAATACCACAAAAAAGTTATCAAGATATTCCTTGAAAACACTATTCATTAAATCCATGAAAACAAAGGGTGCATTTTTTAGTCCAAAAGGCATTACTGTAAACTCGTATTGCCCATACCTGGTCCGAAATCCTGTCTTAGGAATATCTTCCTTCCTTACATGCAACTAATGATATCCGGATCGAAGTTAAATCTTAAAAATTTATTGAGCTCCATGAAGTTGATCAAATAAATCATCAATCCGGGGTAGAGGATACTTATTCTTTATTGTAATAGCATTGATTTCCCTGTAATCAATGCAAAGCCTCATGGATCCATCTTTCTTCTTGACAAAGAGGACAGGGGATCCCCATGGAGAAACAATAGGTCGAATAAATCCTTTTTCACTCAAATCCTCTTGTTGTTTATTTAGCTATACTAATTCCACAGTAGCCATTCTATAGGGAGTTTTTGATATAGGTCTTGCATCAGGAATTAAATCAATAGAGAACTCAACTTCCCACTCTAGAGGATGTCCAGGTAAATCCTCTAGAAATACATCAATGTATTCTTGCACTATGTGCACATCTTAAATTTGAATATTTCTTTCCTCACCCATAGATATTGGTTTATCTTCCTCTCCAAGTATTGCATTCAGTAGAGCTACTAGGGGTGGTTCTAGATAAGAATCAGGTGGTGAAGTTTCTGCCCTAAAGACAAGGGATTCTACACCATTTTCAAAAATTGTAACTTCCTTATTCTTACAATAAATATTCGCATCATAATTTGATAGACAATCCATACCAATAATTATATCAAATTCATTCATTGGTATGATGATAATGTTAGAAAATAAAGAACGTTTTTGTGTCTGGAGGGGGACTAGTCGACATGCCTTTGTTGCAATGATACATCCCCTGGGAGTTTTGACTGACAACTCCTTTATTACATCAAATTGGACATATCTAATTTTCTTGGAAAACTGGGAAGATATAAATGAATGCGATTATCCAGAATCAAATAAAGTGTTGGATAAGTTTGAGGAAATAATTAAAGTACCCGCCACCACTTCATTAGGAACTTCAACCTCTGTGGTTGTAATCGCATAGGCTCTCCCTTGTTCTCTTGGCTTTTTCTGAGGCATGTTTCCTTGGCGCTTAGGACACTCATTTGAATAGTGTCCCATCTCTCTGCAATTGTAGAATTGAATATCATTGAATTGTTTCTTCCCCTTTCATTCATCAGATTGATGAACCTTTTCTCCGTAGTTATAGCAGACTCCCATGCCTTTCAAGCATTTACCGAGATGATTTTTTCCACAATTCTCACATAATGGGAATAGCTGTGTTCCCTTGCTCTTATTTGGTGTTTCTCATGTTCCTTTGTTATTAGAGTACATCTTCTTATCTTAGTTTCCTTTGAAAATATTTGATCTAGAAAATTCCCACTCTATTTTGATGGAACTTGATACAATTACATCATATAATGAAAATGATTGAGAAGCCAGTGTCCTTCGAAGACTTGGATTAAGACCTTCAAATAAATGATCAATCTTGTTTGTTGAGTCACGTACATAATCTACGGCATACCTGGATAGCCTTGTGAAAGTAGCCTCATACTCTGCAACACTGTCTTCTTCCCTTTGTTTTAAACTAAGGAATTTCCTCTTCATTTCAGTTCGTTGCTCATGAGGGAAATATTTTTCGAAGAATATTTCCTTAAAAGTCCTCCATTTCATATCTTCTATTTCTTCTTCCTCTGTGGTATTCTGAATTAAGGACCACCATTGATCAGCGTCGCCCTTGAGACAATATACTGCCAGTACTACCTTTTCATTTTCATTGCATCTTAATGTCATGAATATCTTTTCAAGGGACTTGATCCATTGCTCAGCAACCACTGGGTTAGTAGTCCCACTAAAAGATAGGGGCTTCTATCGTATGAAACAATCCAACACAGGTGTGGAATGGTTATTCATTACAAACTGATTAATTTGTTCTAATATGGTCATGATCTGATCTACTCCAACATTAACCGTGTTGACTTTCTCAGTAGGGAGGTCCCTACCTTTCCCATGATCATTGATTCCCCTTCTTCTGTTAGATGTCATTTCTAAATAATGGGATACCCTAGATTAGTTTATGAATCTCAAATTGAAAATCACTCAACATAGATTAAAATTCTATGCATAGCTAATCTTATAAACATGGTTGCTCTGAGGAAAAATTTACATTAAACTCCTTCATAATGGCTTATAAAGAAAATTTGAATTATCCTAATAATATCCCATGGGAGTGTCGTAACCAAGAGTGAAACAAGGCCCGTTGTCGTGCACTAGTTCCCATTCGAGTCTAGCTCAAAGCGGTGTTTTTGGGTTTTACCCCTAGATACATCTGTTATAGATCCGTCTCTACCTGCTCATATCTAGACAGGGACATATTGATTAAAATGTCCACATAATCTATTCCTTGCCAAAATACCAGGACATTCTTGTGTGTTTATCCTCAAATACTACCATAGGGATTTGTTCCCCACTATACATTTCCTACCCTAGTTTCCAAGTTTTCTAATAATCTTACTTTGATACCAACTGTAACACCTTGAACCCTCTAGACTACAGCCGGTTCATTACTTGTGATATTGGCATGGTGAATAAATGAAAAACTAATGCCATTAATGAACTGAGAATGAAACTGCATCCATAGATTTTGTCATAGTGAAAACCTCATGGATAATAATAATAACTGATAATGAATGAAGAGAATTCTTATTAATTGGAAGTCATTTATCTGGAACATGAAACCATAATACTGTAAAAAACGGTTTAATTCTATTGGTAGAAACCCATCTGATTTTTGGAAACAAACCCTAAGGGTTTGTCGCCAACTGATTTGTCTCATGAGACCTATCGATGCATTGAGGGCTATAGTGGGCCCCACCCACCACTGGATGTCCAAAGCATTCGTTATACATTGATTCAATACAAGAGAAATATGCCTTTTCAATATCCGTATATAGTAGAGTATATGGATTCATCAATTTATCCAAAATTAAAACAACTTTCCAAATAAACACCGTATGTAAAATGGTATACAGTTTAGACAACAAACATATCCATGATATGAGATTATGGATATTTAATATAAATATAAATTAAAATTAAAAGTGATCTCAAATGGGAATTAGGTACACCACATAAGGATTATTAAGTGCACAATACAAAGTTAGTCACAACAAAATAGTAGTTAATACAAGGTCTCTTACCACAATGCAATAGGTCGAATCATATGACCAGAACTTAATAACCCTAAAATGAATCATTTAATAACATGAATATAAATATAATCATGTTATTATATATCAAATGTTAGTACACATATACCACATACAAGAAATAAGTGGCAAACAATTAAAATCTCACAGAAATGAAAGTGAGATGAGAAACCTCTTACAAAAATTTTGGCATGGTAACGAGTGTTATTGTGAGGGATTAATTAGAGGTAAAGGGGTATTACATTATCTATATGTCACAAGGGTAGTATGGGGGAGGTGTGAAAACATACCCCATCATTATGAATTAAAAATAAAAGAGCACAACATAGGGGAGATTCTTGAACAAAAGTGAGAGAGAGGATCCCTTACCTTATGCTTGAAGGTGTTCTTGACTTGTTATTTAAGACATGAATAAACAAATTAGGCTTATTAATTCATAATTCCAAAACCTATTCTATATGTAAATGATTTATTATAACCCTTTTTAATTAATTTAAGTCCTTTTTGATTAGTTATAAGGTTCAATTTCATTGTTCGGGCTCGTTTGTTTACTTGGTTTTAAATGATCGGTTCACTTATATTCAAGTTTGGATAAATATATAAAATGGATGTGGTTGTCAAAAAATGAAGTTATATTATATTAGTGAACATCCAGAAGATTACATGGTTTTAGATTTAATTTGGTTACTTAGACTGAAGTCGAATTATTATATAAATAACCTTAGTGACAACCGTTTTGGCTAAACGGTGGGTTTGATTTCAATGAACATGTTTTACTTTATAAATTAATACCATTTGTACTAAATGATTACATAACTAAAAATAGGATATATTACATATATAATAATCTGGTTCAACCAAAACACAAATGGTTTCATGACCATAATTAATGATTATAATAGAAATTGATAAATTGTTGTCCTTGAATGTGCTAAATTAGCATATCTCAAATGGTGCTTTCATTTCTTTCAAATAAATGGTCAGGAAAGGAGAGAAGGTAATGAAATATACCATTATCATGAAAACATTTCATTACATGTATGTTGATGGATTTATCATACTATTATGGTGAGGAAAGAAACAAAAAAGAAAAGAACTTAAAAGAATTGAAGGAATTGGAAAGAGGAATTTACCTCTTGAGACTTCCTCCTTTGAGAACCTCTTAAGGGGAGAGGTTTTGGTATTTTGAAGAGGCTAGGAGCTTTTGGACCTGGGGGAGGATCTTGGGGAGAGACTTGGGCAGAATATTGGCAAGGCACAAGGCTTGAGTGGTGTGAGAGGAAGAGGGGTGAGGGGTGTTTTATATAGTGGAGGGGAGAAGAGTTTTCTTAATATTATAATCATTAATTTATTATTTCCTCTCAAGACAACCAATAGTGAGTATTCCATGACCAAGAACAGTAATATATGCATGTGAATTCAAACCGAATGGGCTTACATCATCATATCATCATCAATGACTCAATTAATCCATTATTTAGCATTTATTGTGAATTATCGGATTTTACTATTCATCAAAAATTTAAGTATTTCAGAAAAATCCCAAAAATTAACCCTAACCATTTTTCAATGTATAGAATCCAAAAATGAAGTCCATTTTTCAAAAATAATTTTATAAATATGATTAATTAAATATTTAATTAAAATAATTATTTAATTGAAAAATATAAACACTTAAAATATTCAACTTCATTTTTAAGGTGCCTAAATTCATTTATACATTCAAGGGCACGGATACCATTCATAAGAGGCATATTACTATTTATAAGGGTAAGTTACTATTCATAAGGGTAGGTTACTATTCATAAGGGTAGGTTACTATTCACCAAAAATTAAGTTAATTCTATCAGACTCTAATTATCATCTTGATCACAATCGTGTATGTTAGATTTTTAAAATTCAAATCATAGAGCTAACAAATTTAAGTTTTATGGCTAGGTTATGGTTATATCCTATAAGTAACCATGTTTTGTTCCATAGAGCCTCAGTGATTCTTGAAATATAGGCTATAACTAAAATGTATTTAAGAGAAACATACCATAAAATGTTTGGGGTGCTACAGAGATGCCCAGCATTATCCTCCTATAACTTTGAGTAGACCATGATATCTTTAATGAATACTATGACGAATCAGTCCAGGAACTCACAGAACATGGAGTTCATAAGCCCCATGAACATGGATGGTGTATTCTTATCACCAAATTTCATGACTATAAACTCGAAGTACTCATACCTACATCTTAAGGAAGTCTTATGAACATCATTATCTTTCATACTCAATTAGTGATATCCAGACCGCAGATCAATCTTAGAGAACCATCTAGCTCCTCTCAACAGGTTGAAAAAATCATCGATCCTTGGAAGAGGGTAACGGTTCTTGACTGTCACATGATTCAACCTTTGGTAGTCTATACACAACCTCATACTACTTTTCACCTTCTTGGATAAAAACACTAGATCAACCCACAAGGACAAACTGGGTCAGATGAAACCAATTTTCATCAGATTATCCACCTACAGCCTCAAATCATGCAACTGCATGGGCACTATCCAAAAGGGATTCATTGAAAATAGAGACACATATGGCTGCAACTCTATCCCAAAATCAATGTCACGTTGAGTAGGTAGTTCCATAAACTCCTCTGGGAAGAAATCTAGGAACTCCTCCACAACTTGGGAAACACCCCCAACCTAAACTTATATTGACATATTTTCCAGGTGCAATAAAAGAGGCTCCAATTTCCTACCACCCAACCGATAACCTCGCTCTCTAATGAACGCCACTCAATGTCCCTCCATATAGAAAAATGTAACTCTTCTCTAAAAGTAATCAATGATTGAATGCATAGAATACAACCAATCCATAATAAGGATAATATCATATGGATGTATCTGCAACAACAAGAAGTTCCCCACTAACTAGTGATTCCCCATCATCAGTCTACATCCCTAGAACACATCAAACAAAGAAAATTGACCTCTAACCGATATAGATAACACCGGGGGAACTGGAAGCCTCTCTATGTCAATTCCCAACATATGGACCAAATAAGGAGAAAAAAATGAGTACAAGGATCCTAAATAAAACAAAGAACACACAAGGGTAGACAAAAAACTAATCATACCTCAAACTACTCCTAGCTCTGCTAGCGCTACTACCTCTAATGTGTGCATCTAACCATGACCATATCCTATGCCTTTATGATGCTTGCCTCTATGTCCATGATTTAGCCGAGGTCCCTATGGATGGGAACCATCATGAGGCTACCCTCTTCCAACTCCACCTTCTCTTAGCTACTAAACAAAAACTTGTAGTCCCTTCCACTGAAACTTCCTTAGAGGCAACTGCAATTGTTGAAAAGGGGCTTGACCACCCATCTGAAACTGACCTCCTTGATCGGTTGGACATTGATCCAAGAAGTTCCTATATCCCACACATATATATCATGAAAATGGAAAACCCCCAGTAGGCCCTCTGAAACAGCCTATCCCTGATGGATGAGGAAGAAACTCTCGTGGTTAATTCCACACTGAATGGAACCCTGACTGCCTAAACACCTATAGTCGACTTCCTAAAGCTCTTCTCTTTGAAATTCCCTATTGACCACTCTCTTGAAGCACAACTCCTAAGGAAATCATTATCTCAATAACCTCATCCTTTTTCTATACCTCTAGATATTTCAGGAGTGTAAACGGTGTGACTGTGTACCTAATCATTGGGTGTAAAGACACCTTTATCTAGACTCCTCATCTGGAAAAATATCAGGGGAAAGGTGTAAGAGGTATGTGAACCTAATCCCAATCTCCCGCACACTCAAGATCCCCTGATGAAGAGAGAGAATATCCTGCCTCTTGGATTCCCTAATTGTTGATGATAGAAACTCCACCTGGAACTCCCTTTGAAATTCAAGCCACAACACATCTACCACCTTTCATTCACCTATAAATAGCGTCTACCATTGGCATATGGCTCCCTATATCTGACTAACTACTAGTGGAACCCATAACTCCAATCATGCTTGGATCAGACCAAAATCAATATTGGACTCCTCCAACTGGCGCTTTGTCTCTAGATCAGAGATACTCCCCTCATACTTACCCAAACCCTGCCACTTAAAGGAACACAAAGCCCGCTGCCATGCCTCATCCTCCTCTATCAGTTAAACCCTCCAGCAATCAACCAGATCATTCTGATGAACTTCAATTGCCTCAGCTACACGCAGACGATGAACATGAGCCATTCTTGAAAATAAAGAGAACACCCTAATCCCAATATCATGTAATTTTATCAAAAATTATTTAATTTATTCATTTTATTTCCCACAACAACCCATTTCATACACAAACACAAACAATCATGATGAATGTACCTCTCCAAAGTATCTACCCTACAAACAAGTTCATCTCGCTTGGTCGTTAAATAAGCTCAAAGTTCATGCACTGGATCATAGGGGGGCCTAAAATCCCATGTCCTAGTTAGTTTCCCTTACCTATGCCAGGTGCCAAGATCAACTGGAATCATTTCCATACCAACCCATGAAAACCTCACGGTTCCAAACTTCGAACTCCTTATTATCTATCAACCAAACCCTTAACACCACTCTATAACAACCCCTTCCATCCAAAGATATTGTAATGATGGGAGAAAGATGATGGCCCTTGAGTCCCACCACCAGTAAGCCCCGGGTTGGTGACTACCACTGAGGGTACAAAAATATCACTGTATGGGAGGAAGTACCCA
Organism: Viscum album; assembly: GCA_963277665.1. NCBI lineage: Eukaryota > Viridiplantae > Streptophyta > Magnoliopsida > Santalales > Viscaceae > Viscum > Viscum album. The sequence continues at coordinate 2,098,901,324 of OY728130.1, read as the reverse complement.
CTATAAATGAAGAAGGATCAGAAGATAGGATCAACAATCACAAGATAACTCTAGTAGATAATATAAAGGTAAACCAAAAACCATCCCACAATGCATGAATAAAGTAAAACTAATACATATAAAAGTCTCCAACAATATACCAAAAAGAAAAGACTGTGGTAGTGACTCAATAGTAGCCCCAATACAAATAGTAATGTCAAGATCAGTCCCCAAATTCCTCATAGAAACCTGAAAATAGCTTATATATGGGGTGATCATAACAAATATACTCAGCAGGGACATATCCATGGCCTAAAGTGCATATATTAAAAGAGAATGCAAATGTGCCAGTGAACAAACAGCAAAACCAACAAGCACCTATACAGGTCATCTAACCAAACTCAACCTCACCATGGCTCACTCACCAAATCACACATCCAATATAATAATATAGTATCAAGATCATAAAAAATCAAGGAACCCATTGATTCTTCCCCACTAATTTTTCTCTCTCATTCCCCAACACCAAATATCCTATGCTCTCATACATTCCACACATACCACATCACATCAAATTCCACCCATAGAAACCTAATCCACACATCACATCACATCACTTCCTACCTGTAGACACCTAGGCCACACATCACATCATGTCACATCTCACCCACAGACAGCTAGGACACACATCATATCTAGAATCGTAGAAGTAAGGTATCATGATTGTGAAGGGAATCAACCTCATTCCCTCCACTAACCACGCATGACCCCCATCACATATCACATCACACCAAATCACACCACATCATGTCTTGCCCATATACACCAGGGCCAATACATAACTTCACACCACATCTTGCCAGTAAACACCTGGGTCACACATCATATCACATCCCACCCACAGATACCAGGGCCACACATCGCCGCTAGGTAATCTCCAACACCAACCTGTATCGCTACTGCTGAAGGAAGGGAGAGGGGGTATCCAGCCTTCCATATCACTACCATCGTTGATGTTGGAGAAAACACCTAAAACTCAACACTGATGCATTGTTAAGGTTATCTAACTTGGGTAGGGCATGTAAAAAATAACATAAACATACATGATATATAGAAAGAACATAATACCCAACCTATCAACTACACTCACCACAACATAAATTGCCTTTAGCGACGGTTTTATTGCGGTGGTTTTGTAAACCACCGCTAAACCTTTTTTAAAAAGGGTTTAGCGGCAGTTTATTAAAAACCACCGCCAAACCCCATTTTTTCAGTGGCGACACTTCCCCCCGATCCCAACCCCCCTTCTCCCTCAGACACCCATGACTCTACCTTCTTCCCCTGATCCCCACGATCCCTGAACCCCAGCTCGCCTCCCCGCCGTCGGTGACATTTCTTGTCGGCCATCAGTGCCACTTCCCCCCAACACCCAACCTCGAACCCTCTTCTCCCCCTGATCCCCGCGACCCCACCTTCTTCCCCCAACCCCCGCAAGACCCGAACCCTATCTCACCTCCCTGCTGACGGTGATAGTTCTTGCCGCCCATCAGTGCGCCTCACCGCCCATTGTTGCCATTGACTACCTTTGTCGCCCCTCCATGCAGGTCTGTATACCATTATAGTGCGGTTGTGGTATGATTTTGTGAGAGTGATAGGCTAAATGTTTTCTTCAGTATTTTCATGAGTGGTGTTCCATGTGTTCGGCCTTAAATTAACATTCATGTAGTTTCGTGAACCGGGTTTAGATCCATGCCATTACATGTTGAGGAACATGCATATAAGGGTGTTTATTTTATTTCATGGAGTGCCTTTTCTTAGTGATAGGGTCTAATGAAGTATAAATTTTTCTCTAGGATGTGTTCTATTTTATTGATTTAATGTGGTTTTCATGGTTAGTGGAATAGTGTCACTTTGGTGATGATTTTCCTCTTGGGTCTTCCTATCTAATGTTTCACCATTATAGATAAATTATAAATGGTTGGGATACCCATGATCAGTCTCTGTGTGTTTTCTTCCCATTATTGTGGGGTGATTATTTTGGATTCCTTTGGTTGGGATGTGCTATAGTTTGGCTATAGTGACCTTAGTTAATCTAGAGTTAGTTTTTATGTTTTTTCATTTGGTTTAGTTTTGAATTCATGAGGCTCTTAGGAGTAGTATTGTAAATTTTTATATTCCTAATTTCAAATAATATCATTGGAGTGGCTATCCCAACAACATATTTTTTGTATCTTCAATTTCATTCAGTGAGGCACCTTGTAACGCCCCGACCCCAGTTACCCAGAGTCGGTGCATTACTTCATAACATTGGCATGATCACAAAAGATCAAGTCTCAAAAGACCGATTAGTTTAATAGCCTTGGAAACACTAGATACTTTCATAAATGTTACATTACATCATAAAGTGAAAAACTATAATAACAAAGTCTCCATAGTCCACACTCATATCCTCTTCTAACTATCCATGCAGGTCATTCATACAATACTTCTTCACATCCTGGAAAATATTAAAACATTGAAAGGGGTGAGCTCAGATACTCAGTAAGGATAACAATATTGCGGAAGCTTTCATAAATAAACATTAACATTTAAGGCAATGTATAACTAAAACAAAAGCCTTTTTAAACTTTAACTTCAGCATAATATGGCAAAACCGAAATGAAATAATGTCATTTACTTATTCACATGGATATTCTACTGGTCGAATAACCACATGCAATATCAATAACCACTTTCATAATGATGGAATGCATAATGTCAGACTATCATAACCATGTAGCCAAGGCCTCGTGTCAAGACCACAAACAAGATTTTGTCAAGGTCTCGTTCCAAGACACTAGTTTGTCTCATGAGACCTGCCGATGCATCGAGAAGCTATAGTGGGCTCCACCCGTCACTTATTAAGTCCAATGCATTCCTCATATGAACAGGTTTAAACATATCATAAACCATAACATAAACGTATCACATAAAACATGTATAAAGGAAACATAACATTTCCACATTTCAATCACAAGATATCAATACAAAACATTGATATAATAAAAACACTTTCAAAACCATTTTCAATACCAAAATAAAAGAAAGTTAAAACTTTGTATTTATTTTTCATTAAAAAAATGTTATGGCTTGTAGAGGAAGCTGAAACCCAAATAATGGCCAAGGTGGCGGAGAAGTCGTTGTCGCCGTATACGTATGACAAGAAAAACATTCCTTTTTGTCGTTTATTAAAACACTTCGTATAAAAAGATTCCTTTTGAATAAACATAAAATTCAAAGGGGTTTATACACCTTATAAAGGAAAGTTGTGTATAAAACCAAATATGCCTCAATGAAAGGAGATTGAGACGAAGTCCCTCACAAAGATCATTTTTTTTAAATAAAATAGATCCATTATGTGTATTCACTATAAGTACCCATAAAGAAATTAAAAATACAAGATAGGACATAATAATATCATGACATAATTTTAAAGTAGGAGATTAACCCAAAGAATGGAAATTGGGTTAAAAAGTTCTCTTACCTTGTGTCTGACTTGACTCGACCGTTATTTAACCTCCTGAATAATAAACTAGAGTTAATTTCTATTTTCTTAAGAACATTTTTCATGTTCATTATTCCTTTTATATCACTTATTGCCATGTTATAAACATTATGTAATTATTTAAGTTAATAACGGCCGTTTTGTCGATCTTTGGTACTTGAGTCAAAAATAAACTTCTTATAATTACAAGTTGTTCATGTGGTGAAATATCCATTATATCCAGAATTATATTCATGATATAGATATCTTATATCTCATATATATCTAGTATATACATGCATTTATAATATTCCATAACGTTTAGAGGTAAGAAATGAAATGCACCGTTCATGGAGACGGTAAGCCGTACGTACGCATGAACGCTACTTTCATTTATATTTCGTATTTAATGAAATCATAATGATATAAAGGTATATTATAATTACAATATAATATCATATATAATATCATTTACTCCATCCTTTATACATCCCACATATGGCATTAACGATTCAAATCACTTTGAGGGGGCGGTAGTCCGCACTTCCTAAAATGAAAATATCGTGTTTACCCATAATGGAAACAATAAAGGTATGCCATAAATGAAAAATACAGAACCTTAAGTAAAACATAAACATATTATATATCATGTATAAATATATTGACATCTTAATGGCCACCTTTTAAGGTGTTATATGAGTGTTGAACAATCATCGTTTCGTGAGGCAGAAATTCGTCATCCACAGAAACAGTATGTTCTTTAACCATTAGATGTAGGTGTGTGTAAGTGTATCTCGAATAATTCTTATAACAACATCCTAGTATATTTAGGATACTTTTTTTGTTACAAAAGAAATGAATAAAAAGATTTTAGGGGGTTGGATAAGCAAAATAAAACAAAATAACATAAGCGAAGACATTACCTTAAAATCGGGTAACTCTTTTGATTTGAGTCAAAGGCTTCCTTGGGAAGAATTCTGCCCAAAGTGAGGCTTCTAGGAGTAAGGGAGAGAAGTTGGGAGAGTATTTTGGCAGAGGTTGGCCGATCCAAAAGGCTTTGAAAGTGTGAGTAAGGTGGTAGTGGTGGGGGCCTTTTATAAGTGGAGAGGAGGGGCACTCTTGGAAAGTAATGAAATGTTACTTTATTATACAATGCTTTTCGGATTCTAAAGGTCCCACACTTATATAATTCGAGGCTAAGGTGATAAGGGTTCGAAATAGTCTCATCCAATAGTCTTTGGACAAGTGTAATGCTTAGATTTTACATTATCCTTCCATTTTATTAAAATCGTTAATTAATGAGGTAATCGTTGCATCACCATGGTGTCATAAATAATTTAATCTATTTAATGTCTAAAAATTATAAAAAAAAAATATGATTATGTAGAAAATCTTTTTATATTTCTAATGAATATTTATAGTCAAAAATATGACTTTTATAACCCCATTTAAAAATTGTTTTAGTAAAACAACTTATGTTTGTGACATTTTTATTTTAACTTTAAATAAAAAGTTATTTATGTCATTTTCCTACCAAAGTGGTTCCATGGGGTCCCCAAGTTGACTCATGTATTGTCTTGGTCGTCCATGACTTATCCAATAGGTTTAGGACAAGTGTCAAGGTCATTTCATATTTTTATAATATCATTTTTACCTTAAATTTCACTAATTACCTTTAATCGCGATTAATTAAACTTAAAAGTTACTATTCACCAAAAAATTATTTTAATCCCATTGAACCACATTTTACTTCATAATTACAACCATGTATGTCGGATTTTTAAAAATCAAATCACAGAAGTGGTAATATTTCATTTAAACGAAAAATCAGTTATTTAACTACCACTTAGTGGTTTCACTATTCATCAAAAATTGAAGTTTTTCAGAATAATGCCAAAATTTCAACCTAAGCTATAATTGATATTCCAAATTCAAAAATGATGTCTATTTTACAAAATTCCAAACATATAGGTTGTATTAATTAATTTTATAATTAATTCCCGCTGTCACAACAAATAGCGTGTTTTTAAGAAACAATATATATCAAAAGATTGACAATTGTTTATGTCTAATTTCAAAGTGAAATTAATTATAATAAACACCATTGGATAAAATGGTAAAAATATATTCTAATTATACTTTAAAACCACTCAATAGTATAATTTATCACTATAAATTATTTTGATTAAAAAAGTTGTTTTTAAGTATTCTTCACTATTCATAAAAAATGGAAGTTCTCAGAAAATTACAAAAAATTCAACTTAGGATAATTTCGATATTACGAATACAAAAATGAAGTCCATTTTGAAATATAAAATTTCTATAATTTTAAAAAGTGGGTATTACTATTCATAATGGCTACTTTGATTAGTCGCGGTGTGTTAGAACTCGAAGTTGCGTACAATGCAAGCTATTGCATTATTGAATGAGAAGCGTATCATGGAAACTCGGGGTGTTATATTCTCCCCTCCTTCAATAAATTGCGTCCTCGCAATTTGAAATTTTTTTTTGAAAATAAAAGGTTGAAAATATAAAATACCTTTGTGGAAAACCCACATCGGAAATAAGGTTAATAAAAATATAACATTAAAAGAAATAAAGAGAAGTACAAAGGTCACCCGAGATAGCCCATACTAGGATTCTATGAAAATATGGATATGGAAGAAAAACAAACCATCAAGGTCTGATGGAGAGTTGTAGAACACTGGATTAGGAGAAAGTTAACCATAAGAAAATCACAAACTTGTGATTGGTTAAACAGTCATTGAATCCCTAGTTGGAAAAGTGAATCGGCAACGTTTTTGTTTTAAGTTACCTTTCATAAAGTTGAGGAATTTATTTAAGAGATTTACTAAGAACGTAAGGAAATATACTTACTTGTCATGTAGGCTTTCATTCTTTAATAAATTTTTACCACGAACCCATCTTTCACTCCAAATGGTAACAGAACTCAAAAATATTCTATTTATCCTAATTTTATAAGGTTCCAAATATTAACACATACCATTTAGATTAGTAAAACTATTTTGTAATAACCAGGGACTTCCTGTAGGCTAGTGGTAGGTAATAAAGGCTTGTCGCACTATGGTTGTGGGTTCGATTCCTGCAGCTTTGTCCGACGCGACGGGTTATGCCCCACCCTGCAGGTTGTCATTTTCCTAAAACTATAGTATTATAATATTCCAAAAATAATCTTCATAAATGTTTTAACCTTAAACAATACTATCAAAAGTTAAACTTAATCCATTCCAACCTTTATAGTTATCCAAAATACCTCCGTCCAGACTTTCTCTAAAAGGTCTCTAAATTCCAAAATCAATTGTATCATCAGATTCCTCAAACAAGGTAAAGTTTCTCTTATTGTCACATACAAAAATATGATTACCTTCATCATATTAAAACCTTAATGAAATCAACAAGTACTGCAGTACAATCCTTATATATATATATATCACATTATTCTAATAACCATAATATAATCCATGAGTCCAAAAGCATCAATACATTAATTATTCTGCTTCAACTGTAGTAACAGCATAAGATTGTCCTTGATCCCTTGGCCTTTTCTGAGGTAAGTTTCTCTGACGCTTAGGACATTCATTTTCATAATGACTCATTTCCCTACAATTGTAGCATTCAACATTGATAGCCTCTTTCTTTCCCTTACAATCACGAGCCTAGTGACCTTTTTCTCCACATTTGTAACAAACTCTCATTCCTTTTAGGAAAGTACCAGGGTAATTCTTCCCACAATTATCACATAATGGAAAATCTTTCTTTCCCTTTTTCCCTTTATCTGTCTCTTGTTCCACCGTTCTCTTCTTCTCTTGTTTTACTTTGTTGTCATAAGACTTAGAGAATTCCTTTTCTGTCTTGATAGCACACGAGACTATATCCTCGTATGTTGAGAAAGATTGTGATACTAAAGCTCGAAGGAGAAATGGTTTTAACCCATCAAATAAACGATCAATATTACTTCTTGGGTTACATATATAATCTGCAGCATGCCTTGCTAACCTTGTAAATTTAGCCTCATACTTTGTGATATTCTCATCCTCCTTCTGCCTCAGACTCAGAAATTGTCTTTCCATATCTGCTCGATGGTCATGTGGAAAGTATTTTTCTAAGAAAATTTCCTTAAACTCCCTCCATTACATACTTGATACTTCTTCATCTTCCTTTGTGTTTTGAATCAGCGACCACCATTGATCGGCATCTCCAGTGAGGCGGTAGACTGCCATGACAACCTTCTCTCTTTCGCTACTCCCCAAGGCGTGGAATATTTTCTCTAAGGAGTTTATCCATTGCTCAGCTACTAATGGATTTGTACCCCCATTAAATGTTGGCGGTTGTTGCCTCATGAAGCGGTCTAACATTGATGCTCCACGTTGCGGATCAGGGTGCTCCATACGAGTAAGGTTATTATTCATAACCTGAGTGAGTTGTCCCAGTATGGTAATAAGTTGATCATCACCAGTTGTATCTCCAGATCCACAATAATTATCTTGAGTAGGAGGGCAATCCCTACACGGAGTGCGTGCATTGATACGGTTTCCATTCCTTCCACTATGCGTCATTTCTAAACAATGGCATAAACTAGATTAGTTTATGAATCAAAATACATAATTCAATACTTGTAAAACACTTAACACTAATTGAACTATTTATGGATATAATCCATAATCATAAAAAAAAGTTTTCTTTGAGGAAGTATATACTCATAACCCTTCATAGTGGTTTGTAAAGAAAATGAGAATTATCCTAAGCATATCCCCCGGGAGTGTCATAACCAAGAGTGCAGCAAGGCCCGTTGTCGTGCACTAGTTCCAGTTCAAGTCTAGCTCAAAGCGGTGTTTTCGGGTTTTACCCCTAGGTACATCTGTGCCAGATCCACCTCTACCTGCTCGTATCCAGACAGGGATGTATTTCTCGGAAAACTCACAAAATCTCTATAATACCAAAATTCTAGGAAGTTTTTCTATACTAATCCTCAAAGTCTATCTTTGGGCTATGTTCTCTAATCAGAGTTTATCTAAATCTAGCTTCAAAGGTTAGTACTAAACTGCCTCTGATACCAACTGTAACGCCCCGACCCCAGTTACCCAGAGTCGGTGCATTACTTCATAACATTGGCATGATCACAAAAGATCAAGTCTCGAAAGACCGATTAGTTTAGTAGCCTTGGAAATACTAGATACTTTCATAAATGTTACATTACATCATAAAGTGAAAAACTATAATAACAAAGTCTCCATAGTCCACACTCATATCCTCTTCTGACTATCCCTGCAGGTCATTCATACAATACTTCTTCACATCCTGGAAAATATTAAAACATTGAAAGGGGTGAGCTCAGATGCTCAGTAAGGATAACAATATTGCGGAAGCTTTCATAAATAAACATTAACATTTAAGGCAATGTATAACTAAAACAAAAGTCTTTGTAAACTTGAACTTCAGCATAATATGGCAAAACCAAAATGAAATAATGCAATTTACTTATTCACATGGATATTATACCGGTCGAATAACCACATGCAATATCAATAACCACTTTCATAATGATGGAATGCATAATGTCAGACTATCATAACCACGTAGCCAAGGCCTCGTGCCAAGACCACAAATAAGATTTTGTCAAGGCATCTTTCCAAGACACTAGTTTGTTTCATGAGACCTGCCGATGCATCAAGGAGCTATAGCGGGCTCCACCCGTCACTTATTAAGTCCAATGCATTCCTCATATGAACAGGTTTAAACATATCATAAACCATAACATAAACGTATCACATAAAACATCCATAAATGAAACATAACATTTCCACATTTCAATCACAAGATATCAATACAAAACATTGATATAATAAAAACACTTTTAAAACCATTTTCAATACCAAAATAAAAGAAAGTTAAAACTTTGTATTTATTTTTCATTAAAAAAATGTTATGGTCTGTAGAGGAAGCCGAAATTCAAATAATGGCCAAGGCGGCGGCGAAGTCGTTGTCGCCGCATACGTACGACAAGAAAAACATTCCTTTTTTTCTTTTAGTAAAACACTTCATATAAAAAGATTCCTTTTGAATAAATGTAAAAGTCAAATGGGTTTATACACCGTATAAAGGAAAGTTGTGTATAAAACCAAATATGACTCAACGAAAGGAGATTGAGACGAAGTCCCTCACAAAGATCATTTTTTTTAAATAAAATAGATCTATTATGTGTATTCACTATAAGTACACATAAAGAAAGTAAAAATACAATATAGGACATAATAATATCATGACATAATTTGAAAGTAGGAGATTAACCCAAAGAATGGAAATTAGGTTAAGAAGTTCCATTACCTTGTGTCCGACTTGACTCGACCGTTCTTTAACCTCCTGAATAATAAACTAGAGTTAATTTCTATTTGCTTAAGAACCTTTTTCATGTTCATTATTCCTTTTATATCACTTATTATCATGTTATAAACATTATGTAATTATTTAAGTTAATAACGGTCGTTTTGTCGATCTTTGGTACTTGAGTCAAAAATAAACTTCTTATAATTACAAGTTGTTCATGTGGTGAAATATCCATTATATCCAGAATTATATTCATGATATAGATATCGTATATCTCATATATATCCAGTATATACATGCATTTATAATATTCCATAACGTTTAGAGGTAAGAAATGAAATGCACCGTTCATGGAGACGGTAAGCCGTACGTACGCATGAACGCTACTTTCATTTCAATTTAGTATTTAATGAAATCATAATGATATAAAGGTATATTATAATTCTATTATAATATCATATATAATATCATTTAATCCATCCTTTATACATCTCACATATGGCATTAACGATTCAAATCACTTTGAGGGGGCAGTAGTCCGCACTTCCTAAAATGAAAATATCGCGTTTACCCATAATGGAAACAATAAAGGTATGCCATAAATGAAAAATACAAAACCTTAAGTAAAACATAAACATATTATATATCATGTATAAATAGAGTTACATCTTAATTTCCACCTTTGAAGGTGTTATATGAGTGTTGAAAAATCATCATTTCGTGAGGCATAAATTCGTCGTCCACAGAAACAGTATGTTCTTTAACCATTAGATGTAGGTGTGTGTAAGTTTAGCTCAAATACTTCTTATAACAACATCCTAGTATATTGAGGATACTGGTGTTGTTACAAAATAAATGAATAAAAAGATTTTAGGGGGTTGGATAAGAAAAATAAAACAAAATAACATAAGCGAAGACATTACCTTAAAATCGGGTAACTCTTTTGATTTGAGCCAAAGGCTTCCTTGGGAAGAATTCTGCCCAAATTGAGGCTTCTAGGAGTACGGGAGGGAAGTTGGGAGAGTATTTGGGCAGAGGTTGGCTGAGCCAAAAGGCTTTGAAAGTGTGAGTAAGGTGGTAGTGGTGGGGGCCTTTTATAAGTGGAGAGGAGGGGCACTCTTGGAAAGTAATGAAATGTTACTTTATTATACAATGCTTTTCAGATTCTAAAGGTCCCACACTTATATAATTCGAGGCTAAGGTGATAAGGGTTCGAAATATTCTCATCCAATAGTCTTTGGACAAGTGTAATGCTTAGATTTTACATTATCCTTCCATTTTATTAAAATCGTTAATTAATGAGGTAATCGTTGCATCACCATGGTGTCATAAATAATTTAATATATTTAATGTCCAAAAATTATAAAAAAAATATCATGATGTAGTAAATCTTTTTATCTTTCTAATGAATATTTATAGTTAAAAGTATGACTTGTATAACTTGATTTAAAAATTATATTAGTAAAACAACTTATGTTTGTGACATTTTTATTTTAACTTTAAATAAAAAGTTATTTATGTCATTTTCATACCAAAGTGGCTCCATGGGGTCCCCAAGTTGACTCATGTATTGTCTTGGTCGGCCATGACTCATCCAATATGTTTAGGACAAGTGTCAAGGTCATTTCATATTTTTATAATATCATTTTTACCTTAAATTTCACTAATTACCTTTAATCGCGATTAATTAAACTTAAAAGTTACTATTCACCAAAAAATTATTTTAATCTCATTGAACCACATTTTACTTTCTAATGACAACCATGTATATAGAATTTTTGAAAATAAAATCACAGAAGTGGTAATATTTCATTTAAACAAAAAATCAGTTATTTAACTACCACTTAGTGGTTTCACTATTCATCAAAAATTGAAGTTTTTCAGAACAATGCCAAAATTTCACCCTAAGATATAATTGATATTCCAAATTCAAAAATGATGTCTATTTTAAAAAATTCCAAACATATAAGTTGCATTAATTAATTTTATAATTAATTCCCGTTGTCACAACAAATAGCGTTTTTTTAAGAAACAATATATATCAAAAGATTGACAATTGTTTATGTCTAATTTCTAAGTGAAATTAATTATAATGAACACCATTGGATAAAATGGAAAAAATATATTCTAATTATACTTTAAAACCACTCAATAGTATAATTTATCACTATAAATTATTTTGATTAAAAAATTTGTTTTTAAGTATTCTTCACTATTCATAAAAAAATGGAAGTTCTCAGAAAATTACAAAAAATTCAACTTAGGATAATTTCGATATTACGAGTACAAAAATGAAGTTCATTTTGAAATATAAAATTTCTATAATTTTAAAAAGTGGGTATTACTATTCATAACGGCTACTTTGATTAGTCGCGGTGTGTTAAAACTCGAAGTTGCGTACAATGCAAGCTATTGCATTATTGAATGAGAAGCGTATCATGGAAGCTCAGGGTGTTACACACCTACTTCTTAAGAATCCTAGTGAATTTTTTCAGATAATTATTATTTTTTCAGAATTTTTTATCTCAAGGAATGGTTTTATTATGCCATGTGTCCTTTGTTTTTGAGTTTTTGAAAGTTGGTTAGTGGTTGATCCCTCGTTAGAGGGAAGGTAGCCTTAGCATTCCTACTTATCCTATGTTCTTCTAAACTTTCTCGGGGAGGAAAGTGGCATGGTGGGGAGTTTTTTACACCATAAGATTTCACTTTCTTACTCTTGATCATTTGGTTGTTTCCTCCACTGGGATTGAGGTGTCTTAGGGTTATTAATTTGAGTTTTGGAGGTTTTTATAGGGGTATATGGTTAGGCATACAATTTGGGAAATTGTGCAGTCAAAACATTAATCCCTATGTGATAATAGAAATAAGGGATCATATGATCTCTTCATGGTTATGGAAACCATGTGAGGCAACCATTCCGCTTATGGGGGATGAGGCGATGTCAAATACATATTCGATACATGGTTTGGTAAACCATGACAGACAACCATGTGGACTACTCAAGTATATATATATATATATATATATATATATATATATATATTCTTTTCTCCTCATTTTTAATTGGGGCTTCCACACTAAGACACCCCCTTATACCCTCACATCGTCAATGCTTATCCATGGGTTCTCTTTCCTTATCTAAGGTCCTCTAAGTGGATTTGAAGTGATTTTTTGGTGGTTCACCATTCAGATTAAGAGGTATGATCTTACCCTCTCTCCCACTCTTGTTTTATCTCTTTTTACCCTTTCTTCTCTAACCCTAATGGCCATGGATGGCAGATTTTCTTTGTTATGGTAGTTTTAGATTGGGGTTTTTGGTCTCCAAAAGTTTTGATTCATTTATTGTGGCCTAAACTAGTGTTTTTCTTTGAAGGTGACATCATTTCACCACATGAGGTCAGTGTTTCCATTTTATTGAATTTTATTTAAGAGATTTACGTGTGCTTGGATTTATAAATTAATTTCTAATCCATATAATGAGGGTGTGGGTTATCTAGGTTTGGTTTATAATGGTTTTATATAACTTAACTTGGTTTTCATGTGGTTTAAAGGTTTTAATTTCATGTTTAAATGAAAATTTTATGTAAATTTGTATTTCATACATTCGACATGTTTGATAAAATTAAAATAATGGTTTTATATAAGAAAAACACATGGTCATTCGATTTTAAGGGAAATTGGTTTTTCAAAGTGGGTTACCCTTTGGGGGTTAAATGGTTTCCATGTTTCAAAGGGACATGTTGTTTTATGAAATGGAATTGTGATTCATTTGGGTTATGTTGGTTGTGTTTTAGAAATGATTATGATTTCCCTTATATTGGTGTTTGGATTCCAAAACATTTTAAAAAGGGATTTATAAATGTATATATTATATGTGATAATTGAAAGTCTTGGATGGAACTTTGTGATGTGATATTTGAGTTGATTGGTTCATTTTTCCCTTGTTGAGCCCATTTTCATTTATTTATGATTTCATGTGTATCCATGTGATGGTTGTTTGTAATGTGATTCATGGTTTTCTTATGGGTGGGGCTCATTATAAGCTAAATGTGGGATGTGGGAAGGATTTCATTATTATTCTATCCTTTGGATATTATTATTTTCATTGTGTGACATTCACTTTAAAAGTGTATCACCTCCTTTATTTATTTTATAGGGAACCCTAGGATACTAAGTGGGAAGTCATGGGATGTTTCTAGGCACATTGAGATTACACACTTTCTAGTTACAACTAGTTGTACAAAATACCAAGCTAGTGGGGTGTCACGGATGAGATTGGGTTTAGAGTGATTTGTTTTATGGATGTGTGACTGTTAACCTGATGGAATTAGCTCCAAATTTTCATGTATTATACTTGTCCCATTAGTTCCTAATGTGTTTCCTCATGATATTTATCATGTGTTATGCCTTTAATTATTTATTAGCTTGTGTATTGCTTTTTTACTTGGATGGAATTTCATTGAAGCATTGATCCTCCAATGATTTAGTACTAATATTGATTAGTGTTGTTCCGCTTGTTTATTGGCATACTTTACGACTTTTTATAGGGAATTTTTCTTTATAGTTATCCTTGTTTCCTTACTTACTTTGAGTTTTTTGTGATAAAGCTTTAAAGTGGGGAATTTTTTTAAATTTTCTAGCCATTATTAGAAATTCCTTTGATATTTTTTTAAACCATGTAAGGGTTTTTTTATAAAAGGGGTGATGTTTTAAGGATAGATGAATGAGTTTTTAATTGGAATTGTTTCAGGAAAAATATCTTTATACCATATTTTATAAATGTTGTGCATTGATAAAGTGCATGTTTTATATTTTATTTATTTATATATCATGTTAATGGAAAAAACCTATTTTTCTATATTATTCTCAAACTAGAAATTATAGTTCCTCTTATAAAAGGAATAAAATTCAATGACTTACACTGAATATAATTAATAACTTTGCATGAAATTCGGTTCAGTATACTCTCATGAATTGTAGAAGATAATACTTCCAATTCAACTAACTGCTATATCAGAATGATCAACTTGAAAATATCCCAATGCTATCCAAGTTGACTTCTAATATAATACTTCATCTTAACTCTTAACTTTTTACTAATTTTGAACTTGCTCAAATATATCTGAAAATACTCACTATATTCTTAAAATGTATATTGACTAAGAAAATATTCACTATCTTCTTGTTTCTTCAAGTTATTTTGTAATCACATGTGTATAAGCATACACATGCATGCACATATGTACTTTGGTTTTCTAGTGGGTGATTTACCATATGTATTTATATAGAAAAACCTTATGTAACATATTTATATATTTTTTCAACTAGTATATATGAATCTCTTTCCCTATTTAGTAGTAACTATGTGTTTTAATTTTTTTTAATATTGTGTAGGAACATTTTAATATACATGGATAAAAGCTGGATCACATTACCGAGGAACACACCTCAATATGTTAAGGGTTTGAAGGAGTTTTTAGATTTTGTAATTTCCAATCGATCTGTTGAAGGGAGAATAAGATGTCTATGTCCTAAATAAATAACCACCCAATCATGTTCATAAAGGACTGTAGGAGAGTTTAAATTTATCGACACATTAGAAATATAAATAGTTACTATATATATAGTTTATATATATTTCATCCACCTATATTTCCAAGGTATGTGAAGATGTATGTAGCCATATACTTATAATAATACAGATGAATAAACCATTGCATAACTCAGACATCCCTAACCAGTCTAACGAGCCTATGTGCTCATGTAATTGGGTACATGCCCTATATCTCAATAGAGTGAGAGACGCCATGAAACAACACATGAGATGTTGAGTTCACCATCAGGTCAAAATTCTAGTCATGGAATGTGGTGAGTAAATCACAATACTTATATAGTAACTTTTGTGTGATACACCATGCTCAACACCAAATGTAAGGAATTGTGATATCTCCTTACTCAACAATATCATACCATCATAGCACAACCTCTATAAAGGAATACATTAAATATAACTAGCGAGGGGAATTACCTCACATCCATCTCTTTTATCTACACCATATACATAATAAATTCATAATCATTTTTTTCATAATAGATAAGTAATAACCTCGTATTCATGTCTTTATCCATGTTCAATTCCCATTTAAAATATTACAATTCGTATGAAGCATTTTATAAAGAATAAATCAAGAGCATGACATTACAATTACTTGGGGTCATTCCATTTAAAACCAATTGATTTGTTTTAAGAAAGGAAACCCATCATTAATTATCCATTTCACATTATCAGTTACATTTAAGTCATTCAATTCATTAAAACATGGGAAACCCATATATAATCTCAATGGAGTCACTTAGATGGTGACATGTTAATCTAGGAAATTTCCCACTTTAGAAATTCTGACTATAAGTGGTCCAAACACCTAAGGGATGCCTTGGGTTCTATCAAATAATCATATATAAATGGATATTACATTCTTGAACAATTCCAGAGATATGTGGGAGTACCAAAATTTGAAAAAAAAATCATATTGTCCCATTTCACCTAGATCGCCCAATGAGTGACCATATAAGTTGTACACAACATGTGAACATCCAATCAAGGATCAACTAGTATATATGAGTCTACAATGGTCAATTTTAAATACATAAATCACTTAAATAGAGATTCTTGACCAAATATGGTGTGCAACACTATAACAACCCAAACTTTCATTAATGAAAATTCCTCTTGATCTAATTAAATGTCTTATTACAGTTATATGTGATGTGAACTTCTTTTGTTTTATGTTTCTAGATTTTAAAATACCATTATGAATTGTGACCATTGTTAATATAGTCGTTGAACAGTGATCACATGATTAGTATAAATATAGGGTTTTAACAAATCCAATTTTACTCAGGAAAAGAAAGCGATGGCCACATCCAATAAACTTGCCTCGTACGAAGCCCATTTGTCGGAGCTCAAAAAGGAGGTAGCTTCATTGGTCTTTTCTCTTGATCAATCCCAAGTAAATCTTAAACACATTAAGCTTGAGCAGAACCGACTACGGGAGAAGTGGAAGTTAATAGAGATTATCATCCGAACGATGTTATCTGAGCCACCCCAAGAGTCTGTGACAATCGCACACCTTACCCTTCGGTTTTATGCAGGTGTTATAAGTGATTATGTAAAAATACCCTAGCACTATGACTATGTACATTTTTTTGTATAAATAATGTGCATTCATTTTATTATTGTTACTTTGTAAATAGTTTTTAAAGCACAGATAGTACTTTTAGTTAATATTCAACTAAGAAATATATTTTGATGAATTAATGGATATTTGAATTAAATAATATTTTAATGAAATATTATTATTATTAAATTACTTTTTATTAAATATAAATGATCATATAATTTTATGAATGCAATTGCAATTTTTATTAAGGTTTGAAAGTTGTTTTTGTCAAAACCCATGAATTTTTGGTAAATGTCGATTTTTATTTTAAAAGTAAAAATTCACATATTTATAAAATTATTTAGATAAAATGAATATTATTTTTGGAATCAGGATGTCAAAATTATCCAACTTTGAATTTTTCATAATTTTCTGAGACAGTCGAATTTTTGGGTAAAAATTAAATACCATTTAAATATATAATGTGTTTTATGACATTATAATGACCCAATAGTGATGTAATAAAATAATATAAACATTATTTTCAGACAATATATGTTTTATCATTAAAACAATGTGATTTTAGAATTTTTTGATTTAGTTTACAAAGCTTTTGTGGACCCTCCAAGACTTATAAAACATTTTCTATTTTTAAATTGTTTTCCTTGAGAGTGTGACTCACCTCCACATAAGAAACCCTATTATTTTAAGAAATTTGTCCATTGTATTTATAAAATATTGTTTTACACTACCCTTTGTAAAAAACCATGGGATGGTTTGTCGTTTTGATTAGTTTAATGTAAGCTGTCTCAAACCTAAATAATAAAGAATTCTCTCTCCTTTCCTATATAAACCCACCCAAGATCCCACTTCCTCTTCACTCAAATCCTTTGTAGTTCAACCAACATCTGCCCTCCTCTCTCTAGAATCCTCCCAAGGTTCCCCAAGCTCCCAATAAGCCTTTCTCAAGCCTCTCCCAAGCCTTTGGGATCACACTTATAAGTACGGGATCTCTTATTTTCCCATTTTGTCCAATTTTCTTTAAGTTGGTATGCCCTTTTCTTTTCAATTACAAATGTTGGGGTGTGATTTCACACCTCCCTCATACTTCCCTCTTTATGCATGGATTATGGGAGACCCCTTTCTCTCTCATTAATGTCTCCCATGTACACCCGTTACCATGCCGAAATTCCAAGAGGGATTTCTCTCTCCTCTTTTACATCCAAGTAATTCTTTTGTATTATGCATCTAAATTCCATTAAGTTTTTTGGGACATGTAACCATATGACCTCCTTACTGTCCATTTCATGTAAATATTATGAGACACCCCTTTCTCTCTCATAAACCATTTTTTATGAGTTCTTATTTCACGTTGTTATGCTGCCAAAATTGCACTACGATTTTCCAAGCCAATGTCATTGTGTAGTGAATACCATGCTCATTTCTCTATAAAGGGTATTCACCTTTATGCACATTTACTTATTGATTATAAAGCTTCATGTATATATTCCACATCCCTTTATCATGGAATAAATGATGATGATTGATTCCATGTTGTATGATCTATGTGGCACACTTATGCATGAAATGAAATGATTAAGAAGGGTGCGCCCTAATAGTGCT
The DNA here is from genome assembly GCA_963277665.1 of Viscum album. Lineage (NCBI taxonomy): Eukaryota > Viridiplantae > Streptophyta > Magnoliopsida > Santalales > Viscaceae > Viscum > Viscum album. The sequence goes on along the minus strand of OY728130.1, from coordinate 2,098,882,694 downwards.
CCAATGCATTGGGTAAAGTATAGTATCATGATACGTTATGTGAAATGGGTGTTGAATTATGCTAATTCAATTGAAATTATGTTTTACTCGTGCTTCATGTGTAATGAGGGTTTACTCATACTCCATGTGCAATGAGCCTTGGCTCATGCTAATTCCATGTTAAGTGTTGTTGCCACATTTTCATGTTATGATTATCATGATTTATCAAGAATTTATGTTCTTGATTATCTTGTGTTCCATTTATATGCCTATTGTCTAACATGTATTTTATTCCTCATGTTATTCCATGTTTATTCCCTTACTGGGCTTTATAGATCATCATTTTCTTATGCATGTCCTCAGGTTATCCCATGCAATGCTAAGTACGAGGGAATGTAGTGGTCATGTAAAGAAAGTTTTCAATAAAGATGTTGTGTTTCATGTTTTAAGTTGTTATGTAATGATCCTAATCCCCAAATACACTAGACCTATCGATCTTCTATGTTTTATCAAGTGAATTTTATGTAATAAATCATGTTTAAGTTTGTAATAAAAGCAGGGTTGTTATAGTTGGTATCAGAGGATAGGTTTAGTTATTTTTGGGATTAGGATTAGAAAACTCTAGTAAAGACTTAGAGACAAGAATAAACATAATAAAAACATTCATGTGTATTAGTGGGTATTGAGTAAGTGGTTTATCAAGAAAATACATCCCTATCTAGATACGAGCAGGTATAGGTGGCTCTGGCACAGATGTATCCTAGGGGTAAAACTCAAAAACACCGCTTTGAGCTAAATTCGAACAGGAACTGGGGCACGACAATGGGCCTTGCTACACTCTTGGTTACGACACTGTCGGGGGATATGATTTGTTAAATTCGCAAACTTAGTATGAACCCTTATTAATGGAATTAAAAAATTCCCCTAAGAACATATGTTTGAAAGTAGATCATGAATAGCATAGATTGAAGCCTATGGATTCATAATTTAAGGAAATAAAAGTTATTTATAAGTCATAAATTTTTTCCTTGGATTTCCCTTTATGTGTTACCCCTAACTTTCCTTTTATTCCATCCAATGGTCAGTAATAGGAGGACTCGGGCTAACAACCAATGTGAATATCAATGTGATGATTGTGCAAATGAGATGCCCAATCCGATGGGAGTGTGAATCACGAACTTTATTATGCTTCTCTCTTAGTTAACTCAAGATTTGAATAGAAACATGGGTCAAGAGGAACGTTCAACCCCCCTAATAAAGAACAAGTCGCTATCGAGAGCTTCATGATACAAAGGCCTCCTACTTTTAATGGATCATCTGATCCCCCAATCGCTGAACAATGGATCAACTCCATTGAAAAGATCTTCTCCATCTTTCAATGTTTTGAATAAGAGAAGGTTCTCCTGGCTGTTTATCGTATGAAGGGTGAAGCTGATCAATGGTGGAAGTTGATCAAAAATATGAAGCCTAAGGAGGAGATCGAGGCGTTAGAATGGAAGGATTTCCGGAAGATATTTTTCGATAAATATTTTCCGCGCACCCTCCGACTTAAGATGGAAAGGGACTTCCTTGCCCTCAAGCAAAAAAGACGATGAATATGTCGGAGCGTATGAGGAAAATATCACAAGGCTTGCATGATACACCTATGGATTTGTTGTTACCCCTGAATGAAAGGTTGACCGCTTCTTTGGTGGGATGAAACCTAGCCTACAGAAAGTGCTGGAAATCCGTGACTTCGACAGCTATGAGGAAATTGTGTGATGTGACCTCAAGGTCGAAATAGAGATCAAAACATCTCAGGGGTATCATAGGGATAAGAATCGTAAGGTGGATGTAACATCACATTACGTTTTTAGGTACTTTTTGATGTCTCTAAGTGCCTCTATTTTAGAGTAGTGACTTGGGGGTGCGTTTGGGTGAAATTTTAAATGAAGTAAAAAGGAAATGGATTGTGCACAGTTTTCGCACGGTTTGATAAACCGTGCAAGCAAACCGTGCCAACCTAGAAGCACTGGACATTGGGGTACGCACGGTGTGCACACGGTTTGGTAAACCGTGCAACTAAACCGTGCAGACCAGCAACCCTGAACAATGAGATCTGCACGGTGTGCACACGGTTTGATAAACCGTGCGGACAAACTGTGCGGTCACTTAAAACTAGATCCTTAAATTGTAGATCTCGGACATTTTGCCTCTAAATGCTTCGTTTTTCCTCCTCAGTGGCCCTAACTCGGGATTTTTCTTCTCCTGGGGTCAGATAGGGTTCTTCCTTTGTTCCGGAGGCGATCCAAAGGCTCCTCTTGGTGAATTGAAGCAGGATTCTCAAGGTATGTGATCATTCTTCTTCTTTCTTGATCGGTTTCTTAGATCTACTTCTTCTCTTCCCTTGGTTTCTTAGATCTACGCCCGTTATGGGTAGATCTAAGTGTGTAGATGCCAAAATGATGAGTTTTGGTCTTGATCTTGTTAGGAGAAGGGATCTAGGACGGGTTTTTGGAGAATCAACTGGGATTCTTGAGTTTTCTTCGTCCGTTGTGGTTTTGGTCCAAACCCTTGAGGTAGGTGGTTCCATCCCGATTTTCCAAAATTGATTAACATTGTATTTTTTTGATTTATTTCAATTGTTGATTTAAATTCAATTGCTCAAGTTTTCTTTCAATTAAATTGATAAAAAACCCGATTCCAATGAATCGAGGTATTTGAAATGGTTTTGGCATGGGAACTTGGAAAAAACCCAAATTCCATTGAATTGGGTTTGTTTATGGAAATTGATCGATTTGAATTTTTGGATTTAAATTGTGGATTTGATGGAAAGCATTTCAATGAAATTGTTGAATTTGATTGTGGAAATGAATTGTGTAATGATGGAAATGGTTTTTAATGGATTTCAAACTTATGAAAATGGCTTAAAATGATTTGATATAAACCCATTGGTTTTATCTTGTGAAAAGGCATGTTTTGAATAAAACCTATTTTGGTTTTAAATAGAATGAAATTGGCACTTTTGAAATGGAAGAATGGGATTGATCGTATTTTAATAATTCTTAAAATAGTTTTCTCATCATGTAAGAGCGCATGCAAGACTTAGGTAGTTAGTGAGTATTTAGATACACTATACTCTAAGACAACGTTCTAAAACATACTTGCGGCGGGTCACATCCCCGACGGGTTGGTGACGAGTCTCCTTTGGACATTGTCATAGGGACGTGTGTATACACATCTTACTGAGTTCACATAGAGAGTGTGGAATCCTATAACTGGTTAATACTATCGTATCTTTTGGCATATGACCATGTTGCTCGCCTAAATATTTATATGTGATGTATAAATGTATGCCAATGTTTTTGAACTGCCTCACATGCCTGCTGAATTTATATAAACTATTTTATATAAATTTTTTACTTAAGCCATTGTTTTAGAAATATTCCATCATTGTAAATCCTTGCTTGATGAATTTTCCATCATTTGAAAGTGTATAGAATGATTTGTTAAAATATGCTTTTGAATTGCCAAACCTGTTTATTTGAAAAATTGAAAGTTTTTCTTTGTATAATATATATTTGGAATTTGTTATGAAATCTTTGGTGATATCCTACTGGGCTTAGGCTCACACCCTACTTTTGACTTCGGGTGTTTGTAGACTTTCTTCTTCCATGATCGAGCAAAGGGAAGTGACCTCTTGGAGGTGGATCCAGCTGTTGAGTTGTCAACTTGGTGAGTTGTGTCCTTTGGGACTTGGGATTGTTTTCCCTTTTTTTGTACTTGGTTTATAGTACTTTGGGCTTTATGCCTCTTTGTTTTCTGGTACAATACTCCCGGTGGAGTTTCTTTTGTTATGCATACTATTTTGTTTTACTCTTACTTCCGCATTCTTATGACAAAAATCACTCCCACTAGTATGTTTTACGATTTCAGGTGCTAGTCTCCGACCCGTGGGGATCGAGAACTCCCTTCGGGTTATGTCAGGGCCGGCTCGGTTATCGGGTTACCAGGGTACCCGGGCTGGTTCGTGACAGTGGACTTCAGTGTTGGTGGTCCGATGGATAAATCCAACGGTGCTAAGAAGATCCAGCACCCCACTTGTCAAAGATAAGGAAAGAATCACCCCGAAAATTTCCTGAAGGGGAAGAGGAAATACTTTAGGTGTGGAAGAGAAGGGCACCTAGCTGTTAACTATAGACAAGAAAAACCCGCGGCTGAAACAAAGGAAAGGAATGCTCTGTTCGAACCTCAACGCGTTGTTCATTGCTACAACTTCAAAGAATCAGGGCATCTTGCAAATCAGTGTCATAATCCAATGGTTTTCGTAGGCAACCAACAACCTCCAAGGCAGCAAGGGAGAGCTTTTTCCATCACTACTTCCGAAGTGAACCCCGACAATGAAGTGGTGACAGGTACGCTAGTTATTCATTCAAGAATAGTGAACATACTTTTTTATCCAGGTTCTACACATTATTTTATATCCCAAAAGTTTAGTAGAACAATCCCAGCACCACCAAAAATCTTAGAAGTAAAGATGTCGGTGAGTACGGAAAATGGGGCAATCATTGCATCCCATGAATATAAATCCTTCCCTTTCATAGTATGTGGATTGAATTTTCCAGCGAACCTCTTCATACTCTCTCTGGCGGAATTTGATGCAATTATTGGCATGGATTGTCTTTCCTTATATAGATCCAGCATAAATTTCCGTGAGAGGGAAATCACTCTCCATGTGGAGAATCGACCCCCGATTCTATACAAGTGTAAGGAGGAAGATGAATCTTCTTTATCTCCATCATCTCAAGCGTGGATATTACTGCCCTATGAGCATGCGTATCTGGCTCAGATTATTGAGTCTAGGGAGGCAGTCATCCTTGAAGACATGCCTATTGTGAGGGAATTCGCTTAAGTGTTTCCCGAGTAATTGTCTGGTCTTCCTCCTAGAATAGATGTTGAATTCTTAATTGATCATATATCTGGGGCGTTACCAATATCCAACACTCCGTATAGAATGTTTGTTGTGGAGCTTGAGGAGCTGAAGAAACAACTACAGGAGAATCTGGATAAAGGGTTTATATGCCCAAATGCTTCATCATGGGGTGCACAAGTCCTATTCTTCAAGAAGAAATATGGGTCAATGCGCATTTGCATCAATTATCATGAGCTTAAAAAATCACGATAAAGAACAAGTATCATATCCCACGAATTGATGACTTATTTGATCAGCTATGTGGAGCACAATACTTCTCCAAGGTGGATTTGTGGTCGGTATATTATCAAGTAAGGGTGAAGAAAGAAGATATCCCCAAGACTGCTTTTTATACAAGATACGGGCACTATGAATTCATAGTAATTCCTTTCAGACTCACTAATTCTCGAACAATCTTTATGGACTTGATGAAAATATTCTTTAGGGATTACCTCAACAAATTTTTGGTAGTCTTTATAGATGATATTCTGATATACTCCAAAACCAAGGAGGATCATGAGGAGCATCTAAGAACTGTACTAGAGACCTTGCGGAAGGAGAAGCTCTATAAAAAGTACAGCAAGTGTGAGTTTTGGTTAAAGGAGGTCTCATTCTTGGGCCATATCATCACAAGTGATGGGATATTTGTGGATCCCTCTAAAACAGATGCAATTGAGGGATGGTCGAGGCCAACATCGATAACGGATATTCGTAGCTTCTTGGGGTTAGCTGTATATTATCGACGATTTGTGAGAAATTTCTCATGATTGTCCAACCCTCTTACCAAGCTAACTCAGAAGGGAGTAAAGTTTGTTTGGAGTGATGAATGCGAAGAAAGCTTCAAGGAGTTAAAAAATGAGTATTATCACTGTGCTCATGCTCACTTTACCCACAAGTGGAGAACTTTTTGTGGTATTCAGTGATGCTTCGAAGAAGTGTCTGGGTTGTGTGTTAATTCAAAATGATAAATTCATTGCCTATGCTTCAAGGAAATTGAAAGTTCATGAGCAGAATTATCCAACACATGATTTGGAGTTGGTTGTGGTGATCTTCGCTTTAAAAATTTGGCGGCATTATCTCTTTGGGGGGAAGTGTGAAATATATACGGAGCACAAAATCCTCAAGTATATATTCACACAGAAAGAGTTGAACATGCACTAACGAAGATGGTTAGAGCTAATCAAAGACTATGACTACTCAATCCATTACCACCCTGAGAAAGCGAACAAGGTGGAAGATGCTCTAAGTAGAAAGGACCCAACAATTCTATCATTGATGAGAATTGAGAAGGACCCAATATTCTTAGATTTGATGAAGATGGACATGGGAATCATAAAGAAGGGAACATTATCAATCCTTTTACAAATGATTGCTCAACCGTCTCTTTTGGAATGGTTAAAAGACGCTCAAAAGGGTGATGTGGGAATCCAGAAGAAAGTGGAAGCTATTAGAAAAGGGAAATCCTCAGAGTTCAATGTTAATGAATAAGGAATTGTGAGATTTGGGAAAAGACTATGTGTTTTGTTGGTCGGAGTGGACACTCAAGAGGGGGGTGAATTGAGTTCCAATTAAAATTTCTGCTAAAAACAATTTTTATTAAAATCCCCCAATTTCAAAAACAGATTAAACTGTAGTGAATTTATATAGATTATAAAGGTTCAATTAGTTTCTCAAAGATTGATTAGTTCTCAGTTAACTTAATCTAATGATTAATTTAACTTTTGAAACTAACTTACTGGTTTACAATAAATATAAACACTTGCGAGTTTAACTATCAAAGTAGCTTTGAAGATAAATTATATTTCAAAGTAATAGCAGCGGAATATGAAATAAAAGTATTTTATGGATATAAACTTTAACTAAAAACACAGAGGAGTTAACCAAGAGGTTCAGTCTCAAGCCGAGACTTAGTCCTCTCAAAAGTTTTATATAAGGATGATCCACTCCCTGGATCGGGGTTCAACAGTTTACAACTGCCAGGTCCAAGACCTCTACCACTGTTAGTCATGGGAAACAAAACAACAGCAACCAGCTGTCCAGGTCACACACGACCTCTACCACTATCCATAGTGGGAAAAGGAATGAAAAGATAATGAGTGAGGATTTACAAATCCTCCAGTTAAGGTTCAGGAGACAGTGTGTGTGTAAAATACAACAGATAACACACACTGCTCGTAATGTAAAAAGTAAATCACAGAGATAAAGATTTAGATATTAGAAATGGCTCTAGTGATCTTCGTGCAGCTCTTGACTCCTCTTGTTGATTAGAATTCCTTCTGAGTCTTCTTCTGGTTTTCGTCTGGAAAACAGAGTACCATCTTCTTCCTTGACTTCGAAGTTCAGCTTGCTTATCGGCTCAAAAGAATGATGAGTTTTGTGAGGTTCTTCTTTAACATAGATTGCTCGATGTATGCTCTATGTTCTGGAGGCTGGTAGTAGTAGTCTCGTGAGTGCAAGTTCTCCAGTTGATCTTGGCACGTTTTGAGCTTGATCGCCAATGTGTTCTGTGTGCTCGATCTCTTTTTTGTCTCTTGTCTCACGCACACGCACACGTACACATACACATCTTTTTTATACATACACGATTTCCTCTTTATACCCTTTTTCTGTTTTTTCTGAGAAGAAGGAATGATTATACTTTTTGATCGTACTTGGTACGGTTTCAGTTCATTATAGGTAGCCGTTTGTTTGTAGACGTGTACAGTTGACTCGGTGTAGGAATCTTCCATCGGTAGCTCTTCAAATCGGTAGCTCTGTGTGCATCGGTAGCTCTGTGTGCATCGGTAGCTCTGTGTGCATCGGTAGCTCTGTGCATCGGTAGATCTGTGTGCATCGGTAGCTCTGTGTGTATCGGTAGCTCTGTGTGCATCGGTAGCTCTGTGCATCGGTAGCTCTGTGTGCATCGGTAGCTCTGTGCATCGGTAGCTCTGTGTATCGGTAGCTCTGGCTGTCGGTATCTCTAGCTGTCGGTAGCTCTGGCTATCGGTATCTCTGGCTATCGGTAGCTCTGGCTATCGGTAGATCTGGCTATCGGTAGCTCTTATGCAAACCACATCTAATTGACTTAGAATTGTTTCAAAGCTAAACAGGAATAATCTAGATTAACATAAATCAGAGATTATTATTAACTTGATCACTGATTTGAAAGAATTAAAATGTAGATCATCAGTAATTGAGAGTAGCATAATATATGAACACATAATTGGGATTATCAAAACATATAAATGCACTATTGGGATTATCAAACCAGGTGAGGTCAACAATATCCCCCTTTTTAATAATCACAACTTATGATATGACATAAAACAAAATGAGAATATAGTATAAGAGAATATAGCATTTATATTCGAATTTATCAAGGAAAGCAGTATCAGAGAAAATAGAGGAAATAGTAATAGATCAAATATTATCATAGTTAGTATGAAATACAATAGTATCAGAGATGAGCTTTGAAAGAATTGGTACCAAGGAAGGAAATATAAGAAATAGTATCAAAAGCTCAAATATCTCCCCCTCTTTATATATTCTCCCCCTTTATATGTATTTTTCTCCCCCTTTGTGATAATCAAAAAGTGGGAAGGCAGACAGAGAAAACAGATAAGTAGTTGTATTAGAGCAGACAAAAACTTACATAAACAGAATAGAAGAGAAAGAAGAAAAAACAAAAATTCCTATCAAACAGCCTGGCCACTTCAGCAATCCGGATCTTCAACAGGAGATTTTCCCTTTGGATCAGAAGAGGAGGCAGGAGGTGAGGATGTGAGTGAGGGCTTTGGAATTCCAGAAATGATCACAGGAGGCTGAGCCACTGATACAGTTCCTGGCCTGTATGGGGAAGTTTGGTGAGTGATCATAGGTGTGAGGCTTCGGATGGCCTGAGCAGGAGTCATCTGGAGTGGAGACTCAGTAGAGGCAGAGGCAGGCAAGGCAGGAGGGACAATAACTGGTCTGGCATCAACATGCAAAAAGGGCAGCAACAGATTCCTGAAATCCATAATGATTCCTCCTCCTCTTTCCATAGTAGATATAAAATCATCTTTGTTCTCCATAAATTTTTCTAAGGCAGGAGTCAGCTCTCTTAGCTTGCTCACTTGTTCTCGGAAGGCTTGATTTACAGGGGGTAACTTCATGTTTTCCAACATCATCTTGAAATGGTGGGTGAGTTGTTTCTTGGTAAAAATCCTTTGGAAATAATAATCTACCTTGTTCTTGATTTCCTCCTGAGAGGCAGAGGCCTCTTTCATAGTGTCATGGACAATTTTCATTATTTCCCTTACTGAATCTCTTGTAGAAAGCACTACCCGTCTTAGATCTGATGAGTCCCCAGAGCCACTGGTTGAAATAGAACCAAGCTCCTCCTTCATCATAGCTCGTATTTGATTCAAATCAAGTGCAGGTTTTGAAGCTAGAGGACCAACCGAGAAGGATACAGTTTCTTTGAAACTTTTGGTCAAGCCACTAATCAGAGTTTGCAGTTGAGAGTCCTGATTTTTAACATGATCCTTTATAGAAGATTTGAAATCTTCAAATACTGAGACCATTTGGCTTACAACACTTTTCACATAGGCTAAATCCTTATCAGCTTGAGGCTTTGAGCTCATGTAAGAATCTAAATCAGTAACAGACTTCTGTAAGGCTTCAAGATCTGCTTCTATTCGAGAAGATTGGGTCTGGCACTCTTTAATTGCTTCCATCAGCTCACCCATAAAAGTTGACAGATTGAAACCAAGATAAAGCTCAAGAGATTGTTCCAACAACTTCATTTCTTCACGAAAACAGTGCTTCATCTCAGTAACTGAGGCAGTGAAGGATTCTTTCAGCTCATGCTTCAGGGATTCAAGATCAGACTTTGTAACAAAATCAGTAGGTGCAACTGTAGTAGATACTCATGTAGAAGCTAAGCTGACTACTGAATCATTCATGACTGATTGAATCGAGGAAACTAAAAAAGATTCCATTGTCTTTACTTCTTCTACAAAACTGACTTTGAGATTTTCTTTCAGCACATCTAAATCATGTACTCGGACCACATCATCAGGCAATAACTCAGAATTGATGTCATAGCTGATCTTTGGTCTATTCAAGGATACTTCATTATCCGAATCAGGATAATCCAAACCACAGACTATGAAACCTGGGTCTTCTAACCAGTCTTCAATCTCAACAGCCACTGTAACATTTCCAAGATTGGAATGATGCTCCCCCTCAATGGGTTCATTCCTATGTACAACAACTACATTTTCTGCGGGTCTTTCTTCATCAGAGTCTTCCACAACAGCTTCTATCTCAGCAGCAGTAAGGAGATTTTCTGAAACAGGTACAGCTTCTTATCTTTCTTTTTCGACTTCATCAGTAGGCACAACTGAGTTTTCAATCAATGGACTCAGACTCAACCTAGCATAATCAGATGATTCAGATACATTCTCTTTTCCTCCTTCTTGCTGAGGAACTGGCTGGTCTTCCTCATGAGTAGATAACACTTCCTCTACCTTTCCTTTTCTTGAGTATACAAACTCAGTAACAGGACTTGGGGGCAAGTCTGGATCTCCTCCAATATCCATAGGAGTTTCTTCCTCTTCTTCTTCTTCTTCTTCTTCTTCTGACTCATCACTGTACTCGGGTTCCTCTTCATCAGATCCTAAACCTGGATCTCTTTTATCCTTTGGCCTTGAAGGATAATCCACAGGATTAAACTTATCATACACCCTCTGGTCATCACTGACCCATTCTCCTTTCCATGGGTTCCAATTGATTTTCATGTACTTACAAACTGTAGTAGTGATACAGAAGTTATTCTTAACTACAACTGTCTCATCCTGAGACTCAGCTATCCCTTTCACTTTTATCATCACAGAGATCATTTTGGCAAAGAATAAAGCATTAGTCTTTGATTTTGGCCTAATCATATCTTCCATTTGATTCAACAGCAGTCTGCACAGATTAACTTTCACACCATGTCTTAACAGATGTAGAAGATAAATATCTTGATATCTCAGATTAGAAAAGTCTCCTCTCCTCGGTATCAAAACATGTTGAACAAATTTGAAAAGCAGTCTGTTCTCTCCATCCAATTCAGTAGCAACCACTTGCCTTTGACTTCCATTACCCGTTAGCTCTTTTAAAGCGGTCTCATAGTCAAAGATGTTACTGGTAGGTGGAATTGCTCTTGAGACATACCCGGATACACCTTTATGTGGGACTTTGAGACATTCTTCCCACTCTACTGAAGAAAACGACATTTCTTTTCCATTTAAAAAAGAACTTACCCGATTCTCATTTTCAAACTTCTCGAAGCTTACGGATTCGTAGAACTGTTTCACTAACTTCGGGTAGTAGGGACCATTGTTATTTGAAAAACACTCTACCCATCTCTGATCTTCCAGAATTGCAAGCACCAACGACTTGCTTGGTAGCATCCAATCTACGCATAGTTCCTTTTCAATCACAATATCTCTATTCTGCAAGTGAGGGTTTACTGGTCTCTTTCCCGACCTAGTTCTGACATTACTTCCACGAGCTTCTTGCTGCACTTTCTACTTCTTTGTTTTAGGCTCTACACTGTCATCTCTGCTGGCAGGAATCTTGGTTTTTTCCATCGCGGATTTAGGGTTCTCAGTCGATTAGGGAGCTAGGATTCAAAGGTGAAAGGTTTTGGGTCCGGTGGAGTGAGAAGCGGTTTAGGCTTAGTTTTATCATGTAGGAATTATAAATAAACAAATAAAGTAAAATAACAAAAAAAACGATTCATATTCTTGGCGGCAGACAGAAGTTTTTAAAAAAAAACATCGGTGAGAAATTCAACATCGGTGAGAATTTCAACATCGGTGAGAATTTTACATCGGTGAGAATTTCAACATCAGTGAGAATTTCAACATCGGTGAGAATTTCAACATCAGTGAGAATTTTACATCGGTGAGAATTTCAACATCGGTGAGAATTGATCATCGGTGAGAATTTCAACATCAGTGAGAATTGATCATCGGTGAGAATTGATCATCGGTGAGAATTTCAACATCGGTGAGAATTTCAACATCGGTGAGAATTGATCATCGGTGAGAATTTCAACATCGGTGAGAATTGATCATCGGTGAGAATTGATCATCGGTGAGAATTGATCATCGGTGAGAATTTCAACATCGGTGAGAATTGATCATCGGTGAGAATTGATCATCGGTGAGAATTTCAACATCGGTGAGAATTGATCATCGGTGAGAATTGATCATCGGTGAGAATTTCAACATCGGTGAGAATTGATCATCGGTGAGAATTTCAACATCGGTGAGAATTGATCATCGGTGAGAATTGATCATCGGTGAGAATTTCAACATCGGTGAGAATTTCAACATCGGTGAGAATTTTACATCGGTGAGAATTTCAACATCGGTGAGAATTGATCATCCCCAGCTCGTGCCTAATGTAACTTAACCTATCAGAACTTAAAGTTTTAGTGAAAATATCGGCCAATTGATGTTCAGTGCCAATAAATTCAAGAGTAATATCACCTTTTTGATAATGATCTCTCAGAAAATGATGTCTTACATCTATGTGTTTGGTTCTAGAGTGAGATACAGGGTTCTTAGATATGTTTATTTCACTAGTGTTGTCACAGTTGATTGAAACATGTTTAAACTCAAATCCATAGTCCAATAAAGTGTGTTTCATCCACAGAATTTGTGCACAGCAACTACCAGCAGTTATATACTCTGCTTCGGCAGTAGACAATGCAACTGAGTTCTGTTTCTTACTACACCATGACACTAGGGATTTACCAAGTAAATGACATGTTCCAGATGTGCTCTTCCGTTCTAACTTACATCCAGCAAAGTCAGCATCTGAATAGCTAGTTAGGTCAAATGATTGTCCTTTTGGATAAAATAAACCTAAGTTTACAGTATGCTTAAGATATTTAAAAATCCTTTTAACAGCCAGTAAGTGTGATTCTTTAGGATTAGCTTGAAATCTAGCACACATACATAAACTGAACATAATGTCTGGTCGACTAGCAGTAAGATAAAGTAAACTACCAATCATACCTCTGTAATTGGTTTGATCCACTGGTTTCCCAGTTTCATCTGTATCCAATTTACAGATTGTACTCATAGGAGTTTCACTTTCCTTAATACTGTCCAAACCAAAACATTTTAGAAGATCTTTGGTATATTTACTTTGATTTAAAATAATTCCATCTCTAGTTTGAAAAATTTGAAAACCAAGAAAATACTTAAGCTCTCCCATTAAGCTCATTTCAAATTCATTTTGCATACTTTTTGAAAAATCAGTACATAGAGAGTGTTTAGAAGATCCAAATATAATATCATCAACATAGATTTGTACAACTAAAACATCTTTAGAAATTCTTTTAATAAAAAGAGTTGGATCAGCGATCCCTTTAGTAAAACCTTTTGAAATAAGAAAATTGCTGAGTCTATCATACCAAGCTCTTGGAGCTTGTTTTAAACCATATAAAGCTTTAGAAAGTTTAAAAACTTGATTTGGAAAATGAGGGTTTGTAAATCCAGGTGGTTGTTCCACAAAAACATCTTCAATTATAAAACCATTTAGAAATTCACTTTTGACATCCATTTGATATAACTTGAAATTCAAATGTGATGCATATGCAAGTAAGATCATAATAGCTTCTATTCGAGCCACAGGTGCAAAAGTTTCTCCATAGTCTATACCCTCTTCTTGACTATATCCCTGTGCAACTAGTCTAGCTTTGTTTCTAACTATGTTTCCTGATTCATCAACTTTATTTCTAAAAACCCATTTTGTGCCTATTGTCAAGGTGTCCTTGGGTCTGTCAACTAATTCCCAGACTTTTTTTCTTTCAAATTGATTCAACTCTTCTTGCATGGCTATTACCCAGAATTCATCATTGATAGCATCATTGATATTTTTGGGTTCTAGCTGTGACAGAAAAGCTTGATGTTCAACCTGATTCCTTAGAGAAGCTCTAGTTTGTGTTCCTCTATCAAAATTACCAACAACAGCATCTAAAGGATGATTCTTTAGAATCTTAGTCGATTTGGTAAAGGTTGGACTAGAAACTTCAGGTTCATCTATAGGTTCGGGTTCAACAGAAGCAGATTCTGGAGAAAGTCCAGAACTGGATGTTTTTATAACAGGTTCTTTAGATTTATCATTAAGGTCCAGAATAGACAAATCATCTTCAAGATTCTCAAGAGAGGTTTTAGGCTCATGTGGATCAGTTTCATCGAATTTGATGTGAACAGATTCTTCCACACATTTGGTTCTCTTATTGAAAACTCTATAAGCTTTACTTGAAATAGAATAGCCCAGAAAAATTCCTTCATCGCTTTTGGGAGCAAACTTATCCAGATTATCTTTGGTATTAAGTACAAAGACTTTGCAACCAAAAACTCTGAAGTACTTAACCTTAGGCTTTCTATTGTTCCATAATTCATATGGGGTTTTCTTAAGAATAGGTCTGAACAAGACTCTATTAATAACATAGCAAGCTGTATTAACAGCTTCAGCCCAAAAGTAAATAAGCAGTTCATATTCATTGAGCATAGTTCTAGCTATTTCTTGAAGGGTTCAGTTTCTCCTTTCTACTACACCATTTTTTTGGGGTGTCCTAGGGGCAGAGAAATTGTGACTATAGCCATTGTGTGAGCAATAAGATTCAAACTCATGATTTTCAAACTCACGACCATGATCACTTCTCAGGGTCTTAATCTTAAGTCCACTAAGGTTCTCTACAGACTTGGAATATTTAATAAAGTAAGAACAAGCTTCACTTTTGTGAGCTAGAAAGTATACCCAAGTATATCTAGAAAAGTCGTCTACAAGAACATAGAAATAGTGCTTCCCATTTAAACTAGAAACTCTTGATGGTCCAAACAAATCCATGTGAACCAACTCAAGTGATTGAGAAGTTGAGACTTCTTTCTTTGATTTAAAAGAAACTTTGTGTTGTTTTCCCTTTTGACAGGGATTACACACTTTGTCATTTGGGAATTCTAACTTTGGTAAGTCTCTAACTAAGTTCTTCCTAGAAAGTTTTCTAAGTGAGTGAATGTTGCAGTGTCCTAATCTTCTGTGCCATAGCCAAGACTCTTTATGAAAAGCAGTTAAACAAGAAATATTTTGTTTAGCTAAAGAGTTTAAATCAACAGCATAAACATTTTCATTCCTTAGAGCAGAAAATACTAAAGAATTTTTAGAGTTAAAAACATCACACGAGTCATTTTCAAACTTGACATTGAAACCATCGTCACATAATTGAGATATACTAAGCAAGTTATATTTAAGTCCATCAACAAATAAAACTTTAGAAATCAATACTGATTCAGTGTTACCAATATGTCCTAGGCCGATGATTTTTCCTTTAGAGTTGTCGCCAAAGGTGACATGACCTCCATCAACCTTTATTAATCTCTTGAAGCAAGAATAATCTCCAGTCATGTGTCTTGAGCACCCACTGTCTAAATACCATATCTTCTTGTGACAGCTCTTCAAGCAGGTCTCCTATAAAATAGATTTAAACAGGAAATGACTTTGGTACCCAGATTTTCTTAGGTCCAGATAGGTTAGCAATCAGGGCCTTAGGTACCCAAATTTTTTTTATGGGTCCCATACAATTAACAGAAACAACAGATTTTGAAAGATAAACTTTATTTGGTCTATAAGCATGTGAACAACCTGTTGAGGCATATGAATTTCCAAAACTGGAACTAGCATAATTTTTTCCAGACTTAGGAATAAATCGGGTTCTAGTGAACTGTCTCTATCCAGGTTGGTATCCCAAACCAGTAGCATATCTAGGTGCAACTTGCTTTCCTAGCATTTGAGTTAACGCATCCTTTCCATTTGTGAATTTTTCTAAGTCCTTTCTAAGTTGGTCATTTGACAGTTTTAGTTCTGTATTTTCCTTTAGTAGTTGAGCATTCTTTTCCTTTTCTATATCAAGATCAGATTTATGCTTAACACTTAAAGCATACTGTTTCTTTAAACCTTTGTATTTGTCTTTAAGCTCATTACAGGTTTCTTCCAACATATCACAGTACTCAAATAGTTCAGATTTTGACATGTTTTCTGAATCAGAATCATCTCCAGAATAATATGAATTTAAAACAGGAGTGTTAGATGTTACCTCAGAAGTATTTGTCATGAAACACATGTTGGCTCGATTCCTTTCAGAGTCCGAAGATTCTGCTTCACTAGTGCTGTCTTCTGAAGCACTCCAGGTAGCCTTCATGGCTTTCTTGTACTTCTTGTCTTTGTAATCATATTTATTTTTGAATTTTAACTTTGGACAGTCTACTTTGATATGTCCTTTTCGCTTGCATTCATAGCAGACAACTTCATCAGTCCTGTCAGCCTTCTTCCAATCCTTTTTCCATTTGCCTTGTTGATCATACTTTCCCTTGTAATTTGTTTTCCTAAATAATTTCTTTTTCCTATAAAACTTTTTGAATCTCCTGGCTATTTGAGCCATTTCTTCATCACTGTCAGAATCTGAATCTTCACTAGACGAGCTTTCAGTAGGCACATGTACTTTCTCCTTGTCTTTACTCTTTGATGCAGTAGTCTTAAATGCCACGGATTTCTTCTTGGGTTCATCATCTTCTTCTTTGTTCACCTTCAATTCTTCTTCATACATCATTAGTTTACCAATTAACTCCTTGACAGGCAGTGTTCCAATGTCACAGGATTCTCTGATTGAGACAGACGTGCCTCTCCATCTATCTGGCAAACATCTCAGTATTCTCATGATTTGTTCTTTTGCAGGAACAATATTTCCGAGTGAGCTCATTGTGTTTACTATCTCATTGAACCTGAGATACATGTCAGAAATAGGTTCATCAGGCTTCATTTTGAAATTATCATATTTAATAGTATAAGTGTTTAATCTCATTTCTTTAACATTGGTTGTTCCTTCGTGAGAAACAGCCAAGGTATCCCAAATTTCAAAAGCAGTTTTACATGCAGAAATTCTATTAAATTCTTCATCTCCTAGAGCACAGTACAGAGCATTCATAGCTTTACAATTATTATTGTAAGCAGTCTTTGTAGGTTCATCCCAAGTAGATCTATCAGTAGTGGGAACTTTATATTCAGATTCAATAGCAGTCCAAATATCAAAACTCATGCTTTCTAGATGAATTTTCATTTTAAGTTTCCACTGAGCATAGTTATTTTCATTAAATAAAGGTGGCCAATTAGTAGCAGCACCCTCAAGTCTATTATCCATTCTAAACAAAATTTAAAGAGATAAAAATTTAGAAATTACAGAAATTTTAAGAACTTTAAAATACAACTAAAATCACAGTTGAAAACAGAGTAATTTAGAAGGTATTAATAAACCCTCTGATACCAAATGTTGGTCGGAGTGGACACTCAAGAGGGGGGTGAATTGAGTTCCAATTAAAATTTCTGCTAAAAACAATTTTTATTAAAATCCCCCAATTTCAAAAACAGATTAAACTGTAGTGAATTTATATAGATTATAAAGGTTCAATTAGTTTCTCAAAGATTGATTAGTTCTCAGTTAACTTAATCTAATGATTAATTTAACTTTTTAAACTAACTTACTGGTTTACAATAAATATAAACACTTGCGAGTTTAACTATCAAAGTAGCTTTGAAGATAAATTATATTTCAAAGTAATAGCAGCGGAATATGAAATAAAAGTATTGTATGGATATAAACTTTAACTAAAAACACAGAGGAGTTAACCAAGAGGTTCAGTCTCAAGCCGAGACTTAGTCCTCTCAAAAGTTTTATATAAGGATGATCCACTCCCTAGATCGGGGTTCAACAGTTTACAACTTTCCAGGTCCAAGACCTCTACCACTGTTAGTCGTGGGAAAAAAAACAACAGCAACCAGCTGTCCAGGTCACACACGACCTCTACCACTATCCACAGTGGGAAAAGGAATGAAAAGATAATGAGTGAGGATTTACAAATCCTCCAGTTAAGGTTCAGGAGACAGTGTGTGTGTAAAATACAACAGATAACACACACTGCTCGTAATGTAAAAAGTAAATCACAGAGATAAAGATTTAGAGATTAGAAATGGCTCTAGTGATCTTCGTGCAACTCTTGACTCCTCTTGTTGATTAGAATTCCTTCTGAGTCTTCTTCTGGTTTTCGTCTGGAAAACAGAGTACCATCTGCTTCCTTGACTTCGAAGTTCATCTTGCTTATCGGCTCAAAAGAATGATGAGTTTTGTGAGGTTCTTCTTTAACATAGATTACTCGATGTATGCTCTATGTTCTGGAGGCTGGTAGTAGTAGTCTCATGAGTGCAAGTTCTCCAGTTGATCTTGGCACATTTTGAGCTTGATCGCCAATGTGTTCTGTGTGCTCGATCTCTTTTTTGTCTCTTGTCTCACGCACACGCACACGTACACATACACATCTTTTTTATACATACACGATGTCCTCTTTATACCCTTTTTCTGTTTTTTCTGAGAAGAAGGAATGATTATACTTTTTGATCGTACTCGGTACGGTTTTAGTTCATTATAGGTAGCCGTTTGTTTTTAGACGTGTACAGTTGACTCGGTGTAGGAATCTTCCATCGGTAGATCTTCAAATCGGTAGCTCTGTGTGCATCGGTAGCTCTGTGTGCATCAGTAGCTCTGTGTGCATCGGTAGCTCTGTGCATCGGTAGCTCTGTGTGCATCGGTAGCTCTGTGTGCATCGGTAGCTCTGTGTGCATCGGTAGCTCTGTGAATCGGTAGCTCTGTGTGCATCGGTAGCTCTGTGCATCGGTAGCTCTGTGTCTCGGTAGCTCTGGCTGTCGGTAGCTCTGGCTGTCGGTAGCTCTGGCTGTCGGTAGCTCTGGCTATCGGTAGCTCTGGCTATCGGTAGCTCTGGCTATCGGTAGCTCTGGCTATCGGTAGCTCTGGCTATCGGTAGCTCTTATGAAAACCACATCTAATTGACTTAGAATTGTTTCAAAGCTAAACAGGAATAATCTAGATTAACATAAATCAGAGATTATTATTAACTTGATCACTGATTTGAAAGAATTAAAATGTAGATCATCAGTAATTGAGAGTAGCATAATATATGAACACATAATTGGGATTATCAAAACATATAAATGCACTATTGGGATTATCAAACCAGGTGAGGTCAACATGTTTCATCAAGTCCAGAGCTGAAGAAGGAACTTTTAGATGATTCATATAGTTCAAATTTCTCTATTCACCAAGGAAACACAAAGATGTATTGAGATCTCCGAGAGCATTATTGGTGGGATAATATGAAGAAGGAGGTCATTGAGTATACATCAAAGTGCCTAGTGTGTCAGCAAGTGAAGGCAGAGATGCGGAAGTCTAAGGGGATGATGCAACCATTGCCCATACCAGCATGAAAATGGGAGAACATCACCATAGACTTTGTCACTGGACTTCTGAGGACATCTAAAGGCAACAATGTTATCTGGGTTGTTGTTGATCATCTTACAAAGTCTGCACACTTCATTGAAATTCAGGAGGATTTCTCATTGGATTAGCTGGCATGGATATATATCAGGGAAGTGGTAAGGCTAGATGGAGTACCACTATCTATTGTATCCGATCGATATCCAAGATTCACCTATAAGTTTTGGAAGAGTATTCAACATGCTCTGGATACTGAATTGAACTTCAGTATGGCCTATCATCCACAAACAGATGTCCAATCTGAGTAAAATATTCAGACACTGGAGGATATGTTAAGATCATGTTCTATGGACTTCAAAGGAGGGTGGGACCAACATATTCCACTGGTTGAATTCTCCTACAATAACAGTTTCCACTCGAGCATCTGAATGGAACCTTTTGAATCCCTGTATGGGAAGAGGTGCAGAACACTGGAATGTTGGGATGAAGTCAGTGAGTGTAAGCTGCTAGGACAAGAAATGGTCAAAGAAATGGTGGAGAAGGTGAAAACTATTCAGCAGCATATCAAGGCAGCCCAGAGTCAACATAAGATTTATGCAGATAACCATCGACGAGACCTTGAGTTTAAAGTTGGAGACATGGTATTTCTATGCATATCTTCATGGAAGAAGTTCATGAGGTTGGGAATGAAAGGGAAGTTAAGTCATAGGTACATTGGCCCCTTCGAGATTCATGATCGTGTTGAGGCTGTGGCCTATCGACCAGCACTTCCACCTACCATAGACAAAGTACATGATGTCTTTCATATATCCCTCTTAAGGAAGTACATACCATACCCTTCACATGTACTCTCTTCATAGATAGTACATCTAGAGGATGATCTTGCTTATGAGGAGCAACCAGTGAAGATCTTAGATCGTAGAGAAAAAGTTCTGCGAAATAAGACAATGCCCCTCATCAAGGTGTTGTGGAAAACCACAAGTTTGAAGAAGCGACATGGGGATCGGAGGAAGTGATGAAGAAAAGTTACCCACATTTGTTTTAGAGTGAGAAAAGGAAATTTCGAGGGTGAAATTTCTTAAGGGGGAAAGATTGTAATGACCCAAACTTTTATTAATGAAAATTTCTCTTGATCTAATTAAATGTATTATTATGGTTATATATAATGTTAACTTCTTTGGTTTTATGTTTCTATATTTTAAAATAATGTTATGAATTGGGACTGTTGCTAATATAGTCGTTGAATAGTGATCACATGATTAGTATAAATATAGGGCTTTAACAAATCCAATTTACTCAGACAAAGGAAGCGATGGCCTCATCCAGTAAACTTGCCTCGTACGAAACCCATTTGTCGGAGCTTGAAAAGAAGGTGGTCTCATTGGGATTCTCTCTTGACCAATCTCAAGCCAAGCTTGAACACTTTAATCTTGAGCAGAACTGACTACGGGAGAAGTGGAAGTTAATAGAGATTACCACACGAGCGATGTTATCCGAGCCACCCTAAGAGTCGGTCACAATCGCACACCTTACCCTTCGGTCTTATGCGGGTGTTATAAGTGGTTATGTGTAAAAAGACCCTAGCAATATGACTATGTACATTTTTTTGTATAAATAATGTGCATTCATTTTATTATTGTTACTTTGTAAATAGTTTTTAAAGCACAAATAGTATTTTTAGTTAATATTCAACTAAGAAATCTATTTTGATGAATTAATGGATTTTTGAATTAAATAATATTTTAATAAAATATTATTATTATTAAATTAATTTTTATTAAATATAAATGATCATATAATTTTATGAATGCAATTGTAATTTTTATTAAGGTTTGAATGTTGTTTTTGTCAAAACCCATGAATTTTCAGTAAATGTCGGTTTTTATTTTAAAAGTAAAAATTCACATATTTATAAAATTATTTAGATAAAATGAATATTATTTTTTGGAATTAGGATGTTGAAATTATCCAACAGTAAATTTTTCATAATTTTCTGAGATAGTCGAATTTTTGGGTAAAAATTAAATATCGTTTAAATATATAATGTGTTTTATGACATCATAATGACCCAATAGTGATGTAATAAAATACTATAAACATTATGTTTGTCCAATATATGTTTTATCATTAAAATAATGTGATTTTAGATTTTATTTATTTATTTTACAAAGCTTTTGTGGACCCTCCAAGACTTATAAAACATTTTTCCTTTTTAAATTGTTTTCTTTGAGAGTGTGACTCACCTCCACATAAGAAACCCTATTATTTTAAGAAGTTTGGTCATTAGCCTTATAAAATATTGTTTTACACACCCCTTTGGAAAAACCCATGGGAAAAACCCATGGGTTGGTTTGTGGTTTTGATTAGTTTAATGTGAGGTGTCCCAAACCTAAATAATAAATAATTCTCTCTCCTTTCCTATAAAAACCCACCCAATATCCCACTTCATCTTCACTCAAAGCCTTTGGAGTTCTACCAACTCATTCTATCCTCTCTCTAGAATCCTCCCAAGGTTCCCCAAGCTCCCAAGAAGCCTCTCACAAGCCTTTGGGATCACACTTCCAAGTAATGGATTTATTCCTTTCCCATTTTGTCCAATTTTCTTTAAGTTTTTGTTCCCTTTTGTTTTCAATTAAAAATGTTGGGGTATGATTTCACACCTCCCCCATACTGCTTTCTTTATGTATGGATGATGGGAGACCCATTTCTCTCTCATTAATGCCTCCTATGTACACATGTTACCTTGCCGAAATTCCATGAGGGATTTCTCTCTCCTCTTTTACATCCAAGTAATACTTTTGTATTATGCATCTAAATTCCATTACGTTTGTTGGGAAATGTATCCATATGACCTCATTACTGTCCATTTCATGTAAATATGATGATACACCTCTTTCTCTCACATAAACCATTTTTTATGAGTTCTTATTTCACGTCGTTATGCTGCCGAAATTTCACTACGGTTTTCCAAGCCAATGTCATTATGTAGTAAATACTATGCCCATTTCTCTATCAAGGGTATTCACCTTTATGCACATTTACTTATTGATTATAAAGCTTTATGTATTTATTCAACATCCCTTTATCATGGAATAAATGGTGATAATTGATTTCATGTTGTATGATCTATGTGGCACCCTTATGCATGAAATGAAATGATTAAAAAGGATGTGCTCTGATAGTGCTCCAATGCATTGGGTAAAGTATAGTATCATGATATGTTATGTGCAATGGGTGTTGACTCATGCTAATTCAAGTTCAACGAGGTTTTACTCGTGATTCATGTGCAATGAGGTTTTACTCATGCTCCATGTGCAATGAGTCTTGGCTCATGCTAATTCCATGTTAAGTGTTGTTTCCACATTTCCATGTTATGATTATCATGCTTTATCAAGCATTTATGTTCATGTTTATCTTGTGCTCCATTGATATGCCTATTGACTAACATGTATTGTATTACTCATTTTATTCCATGTTTATTCCCTTACTAGGCTTTATAGCTCACCCTTTTCTTATGCATGTTCTCAGGTTATCCCATGCAATGCTAAGTACAAGGGAATGTAGTGGTCATGTAAAGAAAGTTTTCAATAAAGATGTTGTATTTCATGTTTTAAGTTGTTATGTAATGATCCTAATCCCCAAAGACACTAGACCTCTTGATCTTCTATGTTGTATCAAGTGAAGTTTATGTAATAAATCATGTTTAAGTTTGTAATAAAAGCAGGGTTATTATAGACACAGTGGCTTAATTACGAAACATTGAACCCCAAAGGGAAAACAATCTTACTACCAACCTAAAGGTCATAGATGACGCCTCTCCCGATATCAGCTTCATATTTCAAGATTTTTGGGATAAATATGAGAAATGGTTCAGTTCCATGATAGTATGGAAAACGTGCCTATGCCTATACAGCGTAAAGGATCCAATGGGAAACTAAAATAGGATGTATGAGTGGGGTTTGCCTTACGTTGAGCTATCCAATGCTTCCTTCAGATCTTGAATTGGGTGTCTAATGATAGAGATATGGATGAACCTATGTTAAAAAAAATTGAGTTATACAAGAGGTTAAAGAATTCAAAATAACTGGAAGACGAAATAGAAAACAGAAAGTGGTATAATAATAGGAGAGGGGTAAACTTGTAAATTCACTACTACATTTTATTGGATACTAGGATTATGTCATGTGATATATTTATCTGCATTCCTTTACTCATTGAACGATGCATTTGGTTGTGATTAGTTAAGCATCTCTTTTCATATTGACTGTAGTATGTATTTTGTTAGTGTTTTGGTATCTTGGAATGGTTTTTTTTTTGGGGCACTGGTACAGGGGCTCCAGAAACTGGTTCTTTTTTTTTCTAAATCTGCTTTTTAGCGGCAGTTTTAACCACTGCTAACTATAACAGGTACATTTAGCGGCGATTTTAACTACCACTAAATGTCGATATTTTTCTATTAGTGGCAGTTTTAACCACCGCTGCAGTCTTAAATTTAGCGGCGATTCTAACCGCCGCTATAGTGGCCCATATTCCGCGCTTTTTTCGCAGCGGTTATATTGTTTTTTCCGGCGGTTTTCCGGGCATGGGATTACTTTTTTTAGCGGTGGTTTTAACCACCGCTAAAAAAAGTAATCCCATGCCCGGAAAACCGTCGCGAAAATGCGCCAACTATGACGGTTCTCATAAACCTCCGCTTTAACCGCCGCAAATAGTTTCCCGACGCGCAATTTAGCGGCGGTTTAAACCGCCGCCATATCCAAAAATAACCACCGTGAAATTGCAATTTTCCTGTAGTGACTAGAGCACACCACATCCCACCACCATACTGCACACTAACTGTCACAACTGCTTTCACTACTATATGCAACACCATGAAATCCCCACACAAGCCACACATTTCCCACTTTTAGTTACATGTTTCACTACATTTTCTTTTATCCATTTCGTTTCACATTACACTACTCATTAATTTATTTAAATCAGTTATCTAATTACCACACATTTGTTTCCAATATATCTCATTTATTTACCAGCCTATTTTGTTTTATTTATCATCACAATCCATCCCATGGATAATCGGGAAACTATCTCAACCATGCCATGCTACAACTGGCCCAACTCACACAACCACCACCACAGCACCACACATCCATTATCATTATCATTTCACATATCCCAATCCATCTCACCATGACAACCTCACATCACACATCCCAATCATAACTCACAACACAACTACAGTATAATGTTGTCACCACATATCACAACAATAGTCACTTTTCAATATCCATTTCCCACATCGCATCCATGCCATCAAACCACCACATCTCTACCCCATGTACTATACAAACCATCTGGTCACTACCACCACCTCACAAAATCTCACACCATGTAGGGAAACATAGCAAGCACAAGCATACACAATAGCATCAAAAAATAGGATTCCACAATTATTCAAGGTCTTTATCACATTAAATATTTATTTAGTATGTGTATTATCACACAAACCATAATCTAGGGGCAACCAGTTTAATAGCCAAATATAAATTCTTTAGACTTTTTATTTAGGGTGTGATCACACAACAACATGACATGGGTCATCACAATACAACAATTGCAGTGCAAACAAGGCTCCCAAAAACCTTCATATTCAACATGGCATAAACTCATCAGTGACATATATCAAAGCATCAAAACATGCGATAACTCCCCATTCCCATCAATTATTTTGACATTCCAATTAATTATCTTATTACGCCAACCCTTACTATCCATCCAAAGAAAATAAAAACCATGCAGATATCACACATAGCACATAAAAAGTTGAGAATGAGGATTTTCTACCTCAAATATTCTTTCTAATATCATTTTTCACCATAGGGAGAATAAGAAATTGCCTACAAACTACAACCATGCCACGAGATAATGGATCAACCAACACTGCATCAAGGGCTTTTCAAAATACAACCCATACTCTCCCAAAACTAAAACAACATCACCACAGTGATACCCCAAAGGAATAACTAGGAGAAACCAAGGGGTAAAGAGAAGAACTTACCATGGATCATCAAAACTCAACCATTAGAACCCACAGATCGAGATGAGGGAGGGAGTGATGGAAGATCCCTCAAAATCCCCTAGGGATCTTCTAAAACTGATAGGATGAAAGGGTAGATAAATAAATAAAAATTGGATGAGAAAAATGATTTAAAAGCTTGAAACTCACCCCTTTCATGATGTGTAACTCTTTCACGGTGTGTAATCCACAATTTTTCCAAAATTCAAACTTTCTCTGAAATCCACATTACCTCATCCTGATTTAATTACATATCATGAATTCACCTTTCAAGACGTGAATCCATTTCACATACTCCCCCCTTTCCCACATACAATCCATGAAACCAGCTGACTATACAAGTTGTGAACCACCAACTCACGAATGGTTACCTCGTTTGAATTTATGGTGCATTCATCAACAGCCCTTCACCAATGACCATTGCTAGAAGGATCTAAGGTAGAATCCCTCTAGATCATCCACACACACTTCAAGAGACTACAAAAATTCCAATCATCTGAATATAGAAGCTAGAACAGAGTTCTGATGATGTCTTTGACGTCTCAACAATCACCATATCCTATTCCTTAGATCCATGAAGAATATTAAAGATCGAAATATTGGAATGAGGACTTCTCTCTCTATGATGTAGGAAGAATGATAGAGGATCTCTTAAATTTGAGTGAATGAATAGTCCCTCAGAAATAATCTCCCCCTTTCTTATATAATGGTGGTTAAATACCCAGAAAGGGTTCCCAACCCCTGTATAAATAACACCCACTAAATAGGTCATAACTAACACGTTATGACCAATTAACTATGTTATAAACATCATTTATATTTTATCACCTGCTTTTAAAATATAATAAATATATTATGTGATAAAAGAAGGTATTTAACTCAACTTGTAGTTCCCTTAAATATTAAATGAACCTTGAATATTAAAATAATATTCGTTTGTATAATATTTTTCCATAAATTCACTTAGTACCTTGTGAATACATTTAATAAATAATTTCAGATTCAATTATTCTATACTTAATAATAATGAATTCATTTATTTGTTGGAGATTTTTTATTCTCAGACATGTCTCAAACCCTGTGGTGGGTCCCACCATGTCTTATACTCCTATTCATCAGAATAGGGCAGACTTTTGAATACGCTAAGTGTTTGACCCTCTAAGACCTTATCTAAATAACATTTAATATCATTCACAGACTAAAAGTGAAGTCTATCAACCCATGAAGGCCCCTAAGGAGATAAGGAAAAGTTATAGAAATGATAACCTTTCCTGTGAACACATGTCATATAATATAATCTCTTTGTTGTATGATATCTCATAAAATGGGATGCACACCTTATGTCATCATCTATACATGATTTATTATTCCTTGAACTAACTGGATGGACTTATCTTCTTATACCATGGCCATGGATTTAGTAAATGTACTACCATCCTTATCAATTAGGCCTGAGATATCACTTCCTTTTAGAAGCAAAAAATTCCATCTTGATTATTTAATCAATGACATGCCACCAATGATGCACCCAACACAAACTGCCTTTATAGGATATAAATGTCTTGTTTTTTCCTTATATCAAATTACATGATCAAATAGTATACACTGATAATATTCTCAAGTCAAGAGACCATTACACGTGTTCGTGGATAGGAACTACCAATGACACCTAAAACATGTGTTGTTCTCATTGGTGGGCTAGTCCTCATGATCTCGTCTACTCAAGATTACAAAGTGTGAACTTCATTATAAGAAGTCTCAATGCTTATGATCCCCCAGCACCTGATGGTCACACATCATTTGTGTCCTATCTAAATGATGTATATGTACCATGGGACAAAACTTAAAGATTATTTTCTTGGTATCTCTAGGTTCTCATTATAGCTTGGGAACTACTATGACATTTTGATAAGACATATAATCTAAGGATATTACCATAAATATAGTGTATGTATAAGTATCAACACTATAATGATAAGGTAAAAACATATATATATATATATATATATATCAAACTATATACATGTAATGGTAATAAAAGTATATACATGATTTGGGTTCAGGTAACCTACTTACAACACTCCCACTTGCACTATAGCCAACTTCTAATAAGTTTCAACCCACTATCTCTCACATGATAATCATGCTTCTGTTGAGATATGGATTTGATTATGGGGTCCACCATATAATCCTTTGTGGCTACTCTGCTAATTGCAAATTCACCTCTCTGAGTAAAATCCCTCAAGAGATGAAACTTCTAAACTATATGCTTTGTCCTCTGGTGTGATCTGGGCTCCTTGGAAAGCATCACTGCTACAGTGTTGTCACAATAAATTAGAAGAATGACTTCACTATTAGGAACAACACTAATGTTTGAGACAAATCTATGTATCCAAACTACCTCCTTAGCTATATTGGAAGTCGTGGTATACTCAGATTCCATTGTAGAGTCAGTGACCATAGGTTGCTTTAAACTTCTCTAGCTCAATGCACCACCATTCAGACAAAAGATATATCCTAGCTATAATTTCATATTATTATGATCTGTATGGAAACTATCACCAGTGTATCCTCTCACTAATAGTTCTTCATCTCCTCCATGCACCAGGAACATATCCTTTGTATGTCTCAAGTACTTCAGGATCGTTTTTATAGTTTCCCAATGCAACTCTCCTAGATTAGCTTGATATATTCTCACCATTATTAAAGAAAATACAATACCAAACCTTTTACATAGCATGTCATACAAGATAGATCTCACTACTAAAGAATATGGTATTCTACTCATTCTTTAAATCTCCTACGGTGTTTTTTGACACATTTTATTGGAGAGATTTATACCATGTGACATTGGAAATAACCCTCTCTTGAATTGTTCCATAATGTACCTTTGAGTACATTGTCAATATATGTACTTTGACTTATCCAAAGCAGCCTATGAGATCTATCTCAATAGATATTTATCCCTAGGATGTAGGCTATTTCACCAAAGTATTTTATAGAGAAGCATTAATTTAACCAAGTCACTAGTGCAGAAAACATTTTTTACGTCGGTTATTTTTCATTATTTACGTCGGTTTTTAGGCGACGTTAATACGGACGACGTTATAAATAACGTTTTTTACGTCGGTTATTTAAAACCCGACGTAACATCCCTAACATCACGGTGTTTATCACGTCGGTTATGACATAACCGACGTGATTAACCCTTCCCCGGGCCTATTATCACGTCGGTTTCTTAAATAACTGACGTGATAAAAAGGCCTGGGAAACGTTTTAGCACGTCGGTTATATTAAGAACCGACGTGATAAAAGGCCCGGGAACGGTTTATCACGTCGGTTCTCGAAAAAACCGACGTGATAAACCCCTACCGATTTATTTACCACGTCGGTTATAAAATAACCGACGTGAAAGCGGTATTTTTTTTTTAAATAATTGCACTGCTCTCACCAAAAAGCAACCAGAAACCAAACAACAAAAATAACCATGCCAGCCCTCCCCCAAGCCCCAACTGAACCCCACCCTCATCTAGACCCACCTAACAACCTGGCCAGCCCTCCCCCACCACATTGGAGCCCCACCACAACCCTTGGACACCCCCCACCCCTTGGACAGCCCCCCCCCCCCCCCCACACCCTCATTTACACCCCCACGACCCCTAGTACAGCCTCAAACACCCATTGGACACCCCTCCCATATCCCTTGGACACCCCCCACCCCTTGGACACCCCCCACCCCTTGGACAGCCCCCCCCCCCCCCACCCTCATTTACACCCCCAAGACCCCTAGTACAGCCTCAAACACCCATTGGACACCCCCCCACACCTTGACAGCCCTCCCAGACCCCTTGGACACCCCCCCCCCCCGACCCCTGGACACCCCCCCGAGCCCTTGGACAGCCCCAAACACCCCTTGGACACCCCTCCCATATCCCTTGGACACCCCCCCCCCCCCACCCCTTGGACACCCCCCACCCCTTGGACAGCCCCCCCACCCTCATTTACACCCAACCGGCCCCTTGGACAGAACTCCCAGACACCTTGGACACCACTCCCATATCCCTTGGACACCCCCCCCCACCCCTTGGACACCCCCCCACCCCTTCGACAGCCCCCCCACCCTCATTTACACCCCCCGAACACTAGGACAGCCCCAAACACCCCTTGGACACCCCTCCCATATCCCTTGGACACCCCCCCACCCCTTGGACACCCCCCACCCCTTGGACAGCCCCCCCACCCTCATTTACACCCAACCGGCCCCTTGGACACCACTCCCATATCCCTTGGACACCCCCCCACCCCTTGGACACCCCCCCACCCCTTCGACAGCCCCCCCACCCTCATTTACACCCCCCGAACACTAGGACAGCCCCAAACACCCCTTGGACACCCCTCCCATATCCCTTGGACACCCCCCCACCCCTTGGACACCCCCCACCCCTTGGACAGCCCCCCCACCCTCATTTACACCCAACCGGCCCCTTGGACAGAACTCCCAGACACCTTGGACACCCCTCCCATATCCCTTGGACACCCCCCCACCCCTTGGACACCCCCCACCCCTTGGACACCCCCCCCCCCCACCCTCATTTACACCCCCCCCCCCCCCGACCCCTAGGACAACCCCAAACACACCTTGGACACCCCTCCCATATCCCTTGGACACCCCCCAAACACCCACCCACCCCCTTGGAACCTCTCCCCCCATACCAAAATCCAGACCAGAAAAACCATCAACAGTAGACCAAAACAAGAAGTAGAGAAAAATTAAACATTCACTTATATAACATTCAAAACTTACACTGTCAACTTCAAAAAAAACTAAATCCAACCTAAATGACTACTAAATACACAATTACATTGACAATATTCAAAATTACATTTTACATTACAAACAACTAAAATTCAATCAAACCTGTAAAATAATTTGACCACTCCACTTGTAAGTGTTTGATATCTTCAGCAGTAGGGTTGAGGGTCATCAAAAAGCTACAAAGGAAAAGGATAGTAGTCAACGTGTATAATGAATAAATCAAATTGAAATATTATGAGAAAGAGGAAATCTTACCAGGTCAAAACTCAGAACTGTCCCAGTTGTTATTATTTCATACATAAATCTTAACATGTAATATCCACATTCGATGATGCCTTGTTGCTCATGACATTTCTGTTTGAATGAGTGTAAATTCAATATATTATTTTTATGTAATAAATCAAAATGTACAAATTATAAATGGATATTTACCTTCGCATGTACATATTTGATCTTGAAATTCCTTTTCTTTGCGCTTTTTCGAAAGTGGACCCATGCCCTGTTAGAAAATAATACGAATGGGGTAAATTTAAAATTCATTATAATATATAAAACTATTGTGAAATTGAAACTTACGTTTCCAATATATTCTTAAAACTTTCTCGCACATCATCATGGAGAGAGAATATCCAATAAAGTGCTTTCTCCCTAGGGCAAAAAACCCCTAACATCCAATGATCCCTGATAAAAGGAAATTTAACGTTAGTGGTTTTTTATGTTAAAAGATAATTAACTCTTTGAGAGGGATGTGTTTCATACCTCTCACAAAAAGGCATCATCCAACACTGTGTGATTACATTCTTTTCAAATCTATCAGCAATATAAATCATTCTTTGTTCCTCATCCAATGCACATGCTTCAGGGGAAATCAATTGTGGGTCCACGAATCCATATACATCTGTCAGCTCATTCCTCTCACAAATTTTATACAGATACCTAATACAAAGCAGACATAAGTATACATTTTTAATAAATATAACGCAAGGAAAAGGTGTTAAGACTTACATGATAAAAATGTGCACCACGTTGATGCCCAACTTATCTCCAGTGACAAACTCCATGATATCAGTTTTCATAATCCCCACACTTAGTTCACGTCCACAGACATGAGCTTCCATTGTAAAGTCATAATGATCCGCCAACAAATTTGAATATCTTGACAATTTGTCAAGACTGCTAGTATCTGCATCTGATGTCATAGCTATCTGTCTTTGTTGTTGTCTATACAGTATTTCTTTACCTTTGAAGTATTCCTATAAAAATAAATTGAAAAATATATTAGTTTTCAAATGATAAAACATTAATAAAAATATAAAATAAAAGATATAACATTCATACCTCTATGGTAATGAGTCGAAGAAGTCTGGATGGCCAAAGTAAAAAATGGCCGATACTATGTCCAACTGTCGTCACCTCATCTGTAGGTAATGGTATCCGAGCTGATCTATCTATAATATCCTGTACAGTGACCCTCTGATTCTCTACCTCTAACTGTTGATGATGAACTGTATCTCCTATACAATATACCATCCCATATGCAACTATATGATGTTGAGGATCATCAACATACAACTCACAGTAAGTAGGTAGCTGCGGCGGAGAAGGAGGATCAAAAATGGGGTCCGCAGGCTGAGGTGGGGGAGTGGGAGCTACTGGGAGAGGTGGAGTGGGAGCTGCACCCTGAAATTGTCTTTGCAAGTCTGCAAACATAAACTGCACCGATGCTCTAATCTTGTCCTCCATTGTCGCATTAATATTATGGACTTCAGCCTCCAAGGATTCTATTTTTTTTTATAAACTCCCTCAACGTTAGAAGTTGAGGAACGTGGCAACACTTTTCTTACCGATACACCTGCCGGATATCCTCTTACACGGCCAGGATGTTCGGGCTTTCCCAATGCCACAGATAAAATATCTTCCCTCCCAGATGGTGTAAATGTCCCCTGTGAACTCTGCTCCTCAAGAGAGTCCTGTAATAATTAATTGAACATTTCTATAATGATTGGAAATATATGACGAAAATAGTAAACTTAAATAAATAAAATAGATATCTTACAATCCTCTCAACTACGAGTCTCGATTCTTCCGAAAGATATTGTCCTTTTTTGCCCTTCCGAGCTCTTTTCCATTTCTCATGTCTAGATGGAGGGGATGGAGGGGCCACCTCTCCAGAGCTTGAAGACTCAGCTCTTAGTTGTTGAAATTTTTCTGCCATCATTTGTTCTTCCAATAATGCATACTCTCCCCGAGATAAACTATGAGGGTATACATTTTTAGATTGGATCTCTTGATGATCTTTCCTTGTTTGCTGTAAATTAAGAATAAGTAATCATTAACAAAACAATAATAAGATAATTTATATAAGAAAGCTTATAAAAGTTTACATTGCCCTTACCAAAAATGATTCTTTTCTTCTACTTTCAAAAAATTGTCTCCATGTGTCTTCATCTATAAAAGGATATATACGACATGGATTCTCACGACTCCTATGACCATAAATGAAATCAGATGAGAGGGTTGATTTGAAATCCCTCCATCTCCTAGCAGCCAACGATAAGCATTTCTTCCTTACTCCTCCAGTGTCAGGAATATCAAATGTCATCTGATAAAAAAGAGGTTAAAAATATTATATATACTAGAAACATTTAAAGAACAGTCAAACAATAGCAAAAGATCTTACCAAAATGGTCTCCCACAGCTGAGAAATTATCGCCTTATCCACACTTCTCCAATCATCATAGAGAATGCTTACTTTGCTCTTAGCCTGAGTTGCTACAAAACCCTTAAAATCTTTAGCATTTGGACCTCTAGGAAGATCATCATCATCAAACTCCACGACTATCCTCTCCTCCTTCGTATGGGCAAGTGATAATTTCGGTAAACGTGTGCACCCACGCTTACCAACCTTTGAACTCTTTTTCGTAATAGGAGCATGTGAATGTTCCTCCCCAGATGTATGACCAATATGCTCATCTCCAGAATCATGTGGCTGATCAACTGATTGATCTGTCATTTTCCTTCAAATCAAAAAAACAAACATTAGTTCACAAATATACAAATTCAAATATTGTAATACTACTTAATCAGAAAATAGAAAAGTGTACTAAATTACATAATAGTAAACATTGGTAATATGGTAAGCATGTTAAACAATGATAAACATGGTAAACACAGTCTGTTGTACCCCTCTCTCTTGGATTTTAATGATCACAATCACTCTTATTATGTTCTAACTTGTTTTCAAGTGTTTTTGTTGATAGGCAAAAGGTTGCCAAGGAGTTGGCCCAAGAAAGCTGAAAAGTGGACTCACTGAGTCCACCGGTCAACCGGTGTGAGCTCACCGGCCAGCCGGAGGACCCAGGCAGTAGACTTGCCCACTGCCTGGTGTCACCGGCCGGCCGGTGGACCAGACAGAGAGCCTTCCTCTCTGTCTGGACCACCGGTCGGCCGCTGGATCACCACCGGCCGGCCGGTGGACCAGACAGAGAGCCTTCCTCTCTGTCTGGACCACCGGCCGGCTGCTGGCTCATCACCGGCCCGCCGGTGCGCCCAGGACTTCTCCTCTTTACGGTTTTTATTGTTTTATCATTTTGGTTTGATACATGTTTTAATAAGTAAAAAATTTACAATATCTAACATTATATGAAAAAACTAAATGTAAACAAGAAATAAACATGTGTTACCTGTAATTTTAGGAATGTACAGTTGGATTGTTTTCCCAAATTCCTTCGTCGTGATCGTTCCTTATGGCAAAAACCATGTCTTCAACATACTCATCATTATGTTTTGTTAATCTTTCCATGGAAGTAGGGATCTCACATAAATCAGCATCTTCATCAAATTCATCCTCACCAACATATTGTTTTTTCCCTTGTAAAACAACAGCCCACTGCATATCTGATTGATCTACTACATAGAAAATTTGTTTGGCATGTGTTGTCATTATAAAAGAATCAGCTGTGTCTTCCAATCTATTCAGATTAACAAGTGTCATTCCAAATTCATCGTGTC
The DNA here is from genome assembly GCA_963277665.1 of Viscum album. Taxonomy (NCBI): domain Eukaryota; kingdom Viridiplantae; phylum Streptophyta; class Magnoliopsida; order Santalales; family Viscaceae; genus Viscum; species Viscum album. The sequence goes on along the minus strand of OY728130.1, from coordinate 2,098,848,496 downwards.
TGACACTATTGTTACCGATAAACCATTTACAGTTAAAAACAGGAACTTTAATTTTAAAGTAATCAGCCTCCCATATGTCTTCAATCACTCCATAATATGCACTTGATGCCGAAATTGGGTTTCTGTCCTTAGCACTCGAAAAATGTATTGCTTCTGCAAACACCAATACACCACTATTCTGAACTGCACTTCTGTTGTCCTGAGCTTTCGTATGAAATGTATAGCCATTAATGTCATAAGCGGACCATGTTATCACATTTAAAGATGGACCACCCACTATCCATTTTAATGTCTCTGATACATCTGATCTACCAAGCAAGGTCTTTTTAAACCATGGCAAAAAAGTTTTGTTGTGCTCATTCAAAATCCACATTTCTTTCTTCTTTGGATGACATTGTTTCAACTCATTAATATGCAATGTGATATACGGTTGAACATCAGCTATGTTATTCAAAATGTATGATTCTAACTTCTTCATTTGTTCAGCTGACAGTGATTTGACTTTCAAGCCACGAATCCCCTTTCCCTCATTATTAACCCGTTCATGGCGAGATGGAGGCAAACCTATGTGTTGCGCCATAGCCAAGTAGCTCGTACAAAACTCTGCTACCTCCTCAGAAATATACTTTTCAATAATGGAGGCTTCAGGTCGATATGGATTTTTAACATATCCCTTTAATATTTTCATATACCTTTCAAAAGGATACATCCAACGAAGATATACAGGTCCACAAAGCTTTATTTCTCGAACCAGATGAATCATTAAATGCACCATCATATCAAAAAAAGTTGGAGGAAAATACATTTCCAAATGACAAAGTATAAAAATTGCATCCTTTTCCAAAATGTTCAAAGCATTCACATCAATCGCCTTGTTACAAATTGAATTGAAAAAATAACACAACCTCATTATAGTCTTTCTGACACAGATGGGCAATATTCCACGCAGTGAAACTGGTAGAATTTGTTGCATCATGACATGACAATCATGTGATTTCATACCTATCAACTTCAAGTCTTTCAGTGAGACAAAATTTTTTACATTTGAAGAATAACCTTGAGGCACTTTGATATCATGAAGACACTGACAGAAGCTACTTTTCTCCCTCTTCGATAATGTATGACAAGCCGGGGGAAGAAATGTTCGTCTTCCTTTAGGAGTGGGAGCTAACTCCAAACGTATTCCCATTGATAGTAGGTCTAACCTTGCATTCAACTCATCTTTTGTCTTTCCTTTAATATCTAGCAATGTTCCGATCAAAGAATCACAGATATTCTTCTCCACGTGCATGATATCAATATTATGTTTGACTTCATGATACCTCCAATATGGTAGCTCAAAAAATATTGACCCTTTCTTCCAAATATGTCTATCATTACCAGATTTCTGTGTCTTTCCCAATGTCACATCAAGGTTTTTCACCCTCTCAAAATACAAATCTGGGGATAAAGGTTTTGGAGCAGTATCAAATTCTTGTGAGCCATTGAATGCCTTTTTTAGTCTTCTATAAGGGTGATCCATAGGCAAAAACTTTCGATGACCCATGTACACTGTTTTCCTCCCATGATGCAATTGACAATATGACGTTTGTTGTTCGCAAATTGGACATGCTTTATGCCCTTTAACACTGTATCCAGACAAATTTCCATATGCTGGGAAGTCATTTATAGTGAATAGAAGCACTGCATGCAGTTGAAAATATTCCATTTTATAAGAATCATACACCCTAATACCATCAGCCCATAACAGTTTCAAATCATCAATCAGCGGTGACAAGTATACATCAATATCATTGCCGGGTTGCTTTGGACCAGAGATCATGATACTCAACATGAAATATTTGTGCTTCATACAAACTTCAGGAGAGAGGTTGTAAATTACCAATAAAACAGGCCATGAACTATGTGTGCTACTGAGGGTTCGGTATGGATTCATTCCATCTGTGCACAAGCCTAGTCTCAGATTTCTAATTTCATTTCCAAATGTAGGGTACTGGGAATCAATTTTCTTCCATTGTGGACAATCAGCTGGATGACGTATTTTTCCATCACATACCCGCTCATCAGCATGCCATCTTAACCTTTTTGCATCATGTGAATTAGCAAATAAACGTTTGAAACGAGGAATTATAGAAAGATACCAAAATACCTTTGAAGGGAGCTTTGTAATCTCTATATCAGCTTGTGATTTTTCTTTCACCTTATACCGTGATGTCCCACATTTAGGACACTCTTTCAGAAATTCATATTCCTTCCTATATATAATGCAGTCATTCGGACAGGCATGTATTTTCCTGTATCCCAATCCCATCGGGCATAATATTTTTTTGGCCTTATAATGTGAATCTGGAAGATCGTTATCTTTTGGAAGAATGTATTTCATCAATTGTAGCAGCTCTGTAAAACTTCTGTCACTCCATCCATGTTTCGCCTTCAGGTTAATCAATCTTAACACCGCCGACAAAACCATAAAATCTATACAACCAGGATATAATGGTTTTTCGGCATCACCATATAGACGTGCAACTGTCGGTTCTATCTCAATTTGTTCTGCTACAATATCGTGAATCATTTCTTCAATTCCATCGGAGTTACCATCTTGCGATTCATTATCATCAGTGACATTCTGTCCAGTTTCGCCATGCCAAATCCAAGGGTTGTAACTCGGATTGAAACCATGACAAATCAGATGATCTTTTATCTCTCTACTTTTCAACTTCTTCATATTCAGACATTTCAGGCATGGACAGAAAAAAATGTCACTACTTGGAACATTTCGTTTAGCAAATTCCAAAAAGGCATCAACACCTTCCTCATATTCATTGCTCATTCGATGTGCTGTAATCCAACTTCGACTCATTATTACCTATAACAAATAGCAAAAATATATATATTTTTTAGATAAGACAAATATATGTTTATATGAAAAAAATCATAATTTGAATGTAAACAATTTTGAAATATAAAACAAATCGATGTTTATTTAAAAAAATATGCTTGAATATTATTTTTTAAACAAAATATAGTAAGATATAACACCCCCCCCTGGACACCCCCCGACCCCTCTGGACAGCCCCCCGCCCCTCCTGGACACCACCCCCCACCCCCTACCCCCTTGGACACCCCCCTGGACATCCCCCAACCCTCTGGGCAGCCCCCCCACCCACCCGGACAACCCCAAATACCCTCTGGAGAGGCCGCCACCCACTTGGACAGCCCCCCACACCCATCCACCCCCTTGGACACCCCCCTGGACACCCCACCGACCCTCTGGACAGCCCCCGACCCCTCTAGAAAGCACCCCCACCCCTCCTGGACACAACCCCCCACCCCCGACCTGCTTGGACACCCCCCTGGACACCCCCCAACCCTCTGGACATCCCCCCACCCCTCCTAAACAGCACCCCCACCCCCTACCCCCTTGGACACCCCCCCTGGACACCCCCCAACACCCACCCACACCCTTGGACAGCCCCCCACACCCACCCACCCCCTTGTAAACCCCCCTGGACACCCCCCGACCCCTCTGGACAGCCCTCCACCCCTCCTGGACACCACCCCCCACCCCCTACCCCCTTGGACACCCCCCTGGACATCCCCCAACCCTCTGGGCAGCCCCCCCCACCCACCCGGACAACCTCAAATACCCTCTGGAGAGGCCGCCACCCACTTGGACAGCCCCCCACACCCATCCACCCCCTTGGACACCCCCCTGGACACCCCACCGACCCCTCTGGACAGGCCGCCACCCCCTTGGACAGCCCCTCACACTCACCCATCCCCTTGGACACCACCCTGGACACCCCCCGACCCCTCTGGACAGCCCCCGACCCCTCTAGAAAGCACCCCCACCCCTCCTGGACACAACCCCCCACCCCCGACCTGCTTGGACACCCCCCTGGACACCCCCCCAACCCTCTGGACAGCCCCCCCACCCCTCCTAAACATCACCCCCACCCCCTACCCCCTTGGACACCCCCTGGACACCCCCCAACACCCACCCACACCCTTGGACAGCCCCCCACACCCACCCACCCCCTTGTAAACCCCCCTGGACACTCCCCGACCCCTCTGGACAGCCCCCACCCCTCCTGGACACCACCCCCCACCCCCTACCCCCTTGGACACCCCCCTGGACATCCCCCAACCCTCTGGACAGCCCCCCCACCCACCCGGACAACCCCAAATACCCTCTGGAGAGGCCGCCACCCACTTGGACAGCCCCCCACACCCATCCACCCCCTTGGACACCCCACCGACCCCTCTGGACAGGCCGCCACCCCCTTGGACAGCCCCCCACACTCACCCATCCCCTTGGACACCACCCTGGACACCCCCCGACCCCTCTGGACAGCCCCCGACCCCTCTAGAAAGCACCCCCACCCCTCCTGGACACAACCCCCCACCCCCGACCTGCTTGGACACCCCCCTGGACACCCCCCAACCCTCTGGACAGCCCCCCACCCCTCCTAAACACCACCCCCCACCCCCTACCCCCTTAGACACCCCCCAACACCCACCCACACCCTTGAACAGCCCCCCACACCCACCCACCCCCTTGTAAACCCCCCTGGACACCCCCCCCGACCCCTCTGGACAGCCCCCCGCCCCTCCTGGACACCACCCCCCACCCCCTACCCCCTTGGACACCCCCCTGGACATCCCCCAACCCTCTGGACAGCCCCCCCACCCACCCGGACAACCCCAAATACCCTCTGGAGAGGCCGCCACCCACTTGGACAGCCCCCCACACCCATCCAACCCCTTGGACACCCCCCTGGACACCCCACCGACCCCTCTGGACAGGCCGCCACCCCCTTGGACAGCCCCCCACACCCACCCATCCCCTTGGACACCACCCTGGACACCCCCCGACCCCTCTGGACAGCCCCCGACCCCTCTAGAAAGCACCCCCACCCCTCCTGGACACAACCCCCCACCCCCGACCTGCTTGGACACCCCCCTGGACACCCCCAACCCTCTGGACAGCCCCCCCCCCCCCCACCCCTCCTAAACACCACCCCCCACCCCCTACCCCCTTGGACACCCCCCTGGACACCCCCCAACACTCACCCACACCCTTGGACAGCCCCCCACACCCACCCACCCCCTTGTAAACCCCCTGGACACCCCCCGACCCCTCTGGACAGCCCCCCGCCCCTCCTGGACACCACCCCCCACACCCTACCCCCTTGGACACCCCCCTGGACACCCCCCAACCCTCTTGATAGCCCTCCCACCCCCCTGGAATCACTGAAAATTTACCATAACAAGAAGTTGGGTCATTCAAAGAATGTTTTTAGGTGTGGAGGAAGAACTGAGTTTCAATAGATAGAGAAGGAACTCGACATTAGGTTGTCTATTCCAGGTGTGGATTTGAAGGAGTTAATGTTTGTTCAGTGACCCAAGAGATTGAATCAGAAATTCAGATGTTGTGCCATTTTCTCATGATGAGGATGAATAATTGGTGGGGTTTGACTTTTAAATGGAGAGCTTAGCAGACCATCATATTTTCTATAGATCAGTAAAGGATGTTAGCATCGAACATAAGGCTTAAGGGATGCTTTCAGATCCAAATATGTATGTTGATGGATGCAATGGATCTAGTAGAGGTTCTAGAAAGAATGGTGGTTTTATTTGTTTAGGATAAGTAGTGAAGAAAAAACTAGTTAATTTTTTACTTGCTGAAAAGAGGGTATCTAAAATTTTTAACATGCCGAGGGGAAATCTGGCGAGTCCTCCTCGTGAAACTTTGTTTGCAGGGGGTGAAAATGGTGATGTGATCCCAAATCCATGCACCTATGCCATGGTTGTGTGTGAATAAAGTAGTAACAACTGTAAAAGGGCAACCCATCCAAATGGACACGCCCCAACCCTCTCGGGGATTTATAGAAAACGATGAAAAATTAGTGAAATCATAAAATTAGTCAATATTGCAATTCGAACTAATAGATCTAGGGATGATAAATAATATTATGGTGCCAAAACGAGTTAAAAGGGTTCGCAATCGAAGAATCTTAGCTAGTTTCAACAAAAAAATCACAACACATATATATATACTATCCGTGAAAAAAAATGAACGAGTGGGAGGATTACCTGAGTGCTGCGAGTTTAGATGATTGATCCGAGGAGATTAAATATGAGAAACGATGATCGCAAAACGAATCTAAACCAATGAAATGGACGAGCCGATTCGGGTTTACGCGCGAGAGAGACGAGTCGCGACTGTCGAAGGTAAACTCGCGAATGACAATCCACGGTTCTGGGTAAATTTTTAAATGAGTTATCACGTCGGTTATTGAATAACCGACGTTATAATTGTTTTAAAAACATTTATAACGTCGGTTATTCAATAACCGACGTAAAAACCTTCCTCCGATTCTTTTTTTACGTCGGTTATTTTATAACCGACGTTATAAAGGGCTCAAAATCCGCGTTTTTTTACGTCGGTTATTCCATAACCGACGTCAAAAACATCTGCGGATTCTTTTTTTACGTCGGTTATAAAATAACCGACGTAAAAAGGCCTTCAAAAACCACGTTTTTTACGTCGTTTATTGAATAACCGACGTAACAAACACCCCCCGCTTCTGTTTTTTACGGCGGTTAATATATAACCGACGTAAAAAACGAAGCCGCGCGATTAATAACGTCGGTTATAAAAATAACCGACGTTAAAGGTGTACTAAACACAGGTTTTTACGTCGGTTATTAAATAACCGACGTAAAAAACCTCGTTTTACATATTATGACGTCGGTTTTATATAACCGACGTAAAAAATGGTGACGTAAAAAACGTTTTCTGCACTAGTGAGTATTAACCAACTGTAAGACTAGCACTTCATTTCCCATAATTAATATGCCATCAACATATAATACAAATAAAACAATGGCATTCCCACTGACCTTATTTTAGAAACATGGTTCTCTTTCATTCTTAATAAAGAAAAACTCTCTTATGGACTCGTCAAAATGAAAACTCCATGATCGTGATGTCTTCTTCAACCCATAAATGGATCTCTATAGCTCACATACTTTATTGGCACTCTTTAACTTAATAAACCCTTCAAGTTGAGTCATATAGACATCTTTAACCAACTTCCCATTTAGAAAATAGGTTTTAACATCCATTTTCCAAATTTTATAATCATTGAAGGTTGCTATTGAAAGTAATATCCTAATAGATTTCAACATCACTACTAGTGAGAAGGTTTCATCATATTCTATGCCTTGACATTGTCTAAAACCCTTCAATACCAAATGTGCTTTAGAGATATTTACTTTACCATCCATATAACATCACAATATTTTATACAAATTAAGTGCAAGTGAAGAACACTTTCAGACATAAGGTAAGGGATTCTCCCCGAACCTCCATTTTTTCTTCAGGTTGTGATTTCTCTCTCTTTACCCCAATTTAATTCTTAATTATTCTTATGTACTCTTCCTACATTCTGTGTGTATATTCCAAATATATTTACCTAGCTCAATTCTTATTTATTTGATGGTAAATACATGTTTTATAAAGATTCCTTTTCAATTTTTCCTAAAAAGCAAGCTCAATTAAAGGGAACTTCCCAATTTCTTACCCATTTTAAAGTACCATCCATAATATATTTTAAGCTACCAGTATTTTTATAAAATCACTCATTTTATCATGAAAAAATATTTTTGTCATTTCTGGTTTTATGCAAACAATTATTCATTTTCCGTTTTAAAGACTCTTTAATATTTTCCTTAAACCGCACTAAACAGGCTCATTTCTAAAATTTCTTAAACACTCCTTTTACATGTTTTTTACTTTAGTTGGACATAATTTTTCATGATCTATGCCTATATTCCATTATAAATGTCTAAGTATTATTTAAATCCATTCTTTCATGGACTCCCTTATGATATTCCCTTTGTTTACGCCTTATTCTCCACTTATTCCTTGTGTGTGGTGTATGTATACTTCCCTTTCATTTGTGATCATCATTCATTGAATATTTCATTAAATATGTATATTTATTGTATCATGGATATTATTATTTCCTTATCCATGTTCCATTTTTACATATGGTGTTTTCTTTGAATGATGTTTTAATTGGCAAAATATTGATGAATCATTATCCTCTACTCAATACAGATATTTTGATAAGTCATATTGTTCATGAATTGAATATATATATGAAGAATGATTTGGACTTATAGTGATGAGTGGGTCCTGATTATAGATAGCCCCTTGATGCATTGACAGGTCTAATGAGACAAAATAGTTGGCGACAAACCCTTCATGTTTGTTTTCAAGCAGAATCAGATGGGTTTTTACCCACAGACTTAAACCATCTTAACAGTATAATGGTTCATGTTCCAGATACATGAAATCCAATGATTAAAAATTTTCTTCATTTAGTATTCAATTATTACTTTCCATGAGATTTTTACAATGAAAAAAAAAATCAATGGATGTATTTGCATTCTCATTTTATTGATGGAATGTGTTTTTCAATTATTTACCTTACCATTATGATTATTCCTTAATGAATTTTCTTCACTTATTATTGATTCATGTAACCCTTACTGAAAATTTAAGATCACCCCTTTCATTTGTTTTCCTTCCCCAAGTTATGAAGATGAAATCTTTAAATAAGTGTCATGGAAGTAATTTTATTTTATTTTGTTATGTTTTATGTTTAATTACCAATGTAATAAGGGAACCATGTATGTATCAAGTTCTTTAACACTTCTAAGCTGATTGATCCTTGGTGATGTGATCTATTGAATCTATGCCATTGTAATAAAATAACCACTTACTCTGGGATACTAAGGTTAGGGTTGTTACCGTTGGTATCATAGTAAGTTTAGTAGAAACCTTGGGAACTATATGTTAAGTAAACATGAAAATTATAAAGATCTCTTATAGTGAATTTTTTTATCAATACTCATGATGATTATGATATAACTCAGTGTGTGCCATTATTTAGTGATGAAACCTAATAGAAGGAAGGGAATAAATACCCATGGTTAATGTAGGAATTGCCCCATAGAGCAAGTCAACACAATTAGTGTTGGAGCTGAGAAAATCATAACCATATTAGGATAACTTTCTCAGGTTATGACGAATAACCATACTACACCTATGTTAGATCATTTCTGTAGAAAATCCCACATTTTTAGTGGGACTACTAATCCAACGGTAGCTGAGCAGTAGATCAAGTCCCTTGAAAAGATATTTCTGGCATTGGGATGCAATGAAAATGAAAAGGTAGTACTAGTGGTATATTGTATCAAGGGAGATGTTGATCAATGGTGGTCATTGATCTAGAATACTAAGTAGGAAGATAAAATATAAGACATGGAATAAAGAACTTTTAAAGAAACATTCTTTAACAAATATTTCCCTCGTGAGAAACAAAATGAAATGAAGATAAAATTCCTTAACTTAAAGAAAATGGAAGAAAATAGTGTTAAAGAGTATGAGGCTACCTTTACAAGACTGTCCAGGTATGCTATAGATTACATACGTGATTCGAAAGACAAGATTGGTCATTTATTTGAGGGTCTTAAGCCAGGTCTCTGAAGAGAACTGGATTCTCAAAAAATTTCATCATATGATGAAATAGTATTAAGTGCCATCAAAATAGAGAAAGAATTTTCTAGATCAAATATATTTAAGGAAAATCAAAAGAATAAGAGGTCTTATGATAGCCATAGAAAAGATGAAGCATCAAAGAAGAATAAGGAAATGAAGCAATTTCCATTATGTGGGAATTATGAAAAGAATCATCCTGGTAAATTCTTGAAAGGCATGGTAGTTTTCTATAAGTGCAGAGAAAATGGTCATAGAGAAAATGATTGCAAGGGGAAAAAACAAATCAATGATGTTCAATGATTAAACTATAATGAAATGGGGAATTATTTAAATAAATGTCCCAATAGTCAAAGGAATATACCACAGAAGAGGCCAAGGGGAGATGGGCAAGCTTATACGATTACTAAAACTAAAGTAAAAGTGATCAATGATGTGGTGGCAGGTACATTAATCCTATATTCAAATATAGACAATGCTTTATTTGATTCTGTATCATCACACTCTTTTATATCTACCCAGTTTTCTAAGAAAATAAGACATTTTCCTTTTGATTTAATGAAGTAATTATTAGTAAAAACTCATGAGGGAAGTCTCATTGTAACAAAAATATGTCATTTAGTCCCTTTTATGACACATAAACATGCTTTAGTTGCTGAACTTATCATAATAACCATGGTTTACTTTGATGTATTCCTAGGTATGGAATGGATTTCAAAATATTATGTGAAAATTTATTACAAGAAGAAGGAAATTACAATATGTAAGGAAGATGTAAAATCCCTTATCTTTAGAGCAAAAACCTCATCATTTGATTCTTATCTAAATCAACCTTCAGTAGCTCTACTGAATGAAATTCTTGTGGTGGAAGAGTAGACAACATCTAGGGATGAGGAAAGTAATCTTTGAATAGAGGATGTATCAATTGTGTAGGAATACATTAATGTATTTTCTAAGGAATTTCCTAGGCACCCCCCATAGTGTGAAGTTGAATTTATGATTAATCTAATCCCTAATAAAATACCAATATCAAAGACTCCTTATAGAATGTAAACTATAGAATTAGTGGAGATGAAGAAACAACTAGAAGATTTGAGTAATAAGGGATTTATTCTCCCTAGTGTTTCTCCATGGGAAACCCCAATTCTCTTTGTGAAGGATAAAGATGGATCCTTGAGGTTGCGTGTTGACTATAGAGAAATCAATGCTATTACAATAAAGAACAAGTACCCTCTTCCTCACATTGATGATTTATTTGATCAACTCCATGGAGCTCAATATTTTTTAAAGATCATCCTTTATTCTGGATATCATCAATTACATGTAAACAAGGAAGATATTCCAAAGGCATCATTTCAAACTAGATATGGACATTATTAGTTTACAGTAATTCCATTTAGACTGACTAATTCACCCTATGTTTTAATGGATCTAATGAATAGAGTATTCAAGGAATATCTTGATAATTTTGTGGTGGTATTTATTGATGGTATCTTGGTGTACTCCACAAGCTAGGAGGACCATGAGAACCACTTACAGATTGTTCTGAAGATTCTTAGAAGAAAATAGTTATATGGTAAGTTTATAAAGTGTGAATTCTGGCTTCAAATAGTTTCTTTTTTGGGCCATATCATCTCTAAGGATGGAATGTCAGTTGATCCTATGAATAAAAATTCAATCCAAGAATGGACTATGCCAACGAACATAACTGAGGTACATAGTTTCATTGGTTTAGTAGGTTATTATCAGAATTTTTTTCCAGAATTTTGCCTGATTGGTTAACTTGTTAACCAAACTCACATGCAAAGGGATTAAGTTCGTATGAACAAAATAATGTGCATAGTGTTTTGAAGAATTGAAGAGAATATTATTCAATGCTCCAATTTTAAATCTACCATTAGGAAATGATGGGTTTGTAATATATAGTAATGCATCGAAGAATGGATTGGGTTGCTTCCTTATGAAAAACAATAAAGTTATTACATATGCATCAAGGTAGTTGAAGACACGTGAAAAAAAATATTCAACTCATGATCTTGAGTTAGTATATGTGATCTTTGCTCTAAATATATGGATACACTATCTTTATAGTAAAATATGTGAGATATATACGGATCATAAGAGTTTGAAATACATATTTACACAGAAAGAATTCAACATGAGGTAAAGGTGATGGATCGAGTTACTCAAAGATTATGATTTCTCAATACACTACCATCTAGGAAAATAAAATAAGGTATCATATGCATTAATCATGAAATATCATGGACATATAATCTAAATAAGGATTGAGAAATATCATATGTTCATGGATTTAGTAAATATGGATATGGGAATTGTTAATTAAGAGGAAATTTAATTCCTTTTTCAAATGATTGTGAACCCATATTTACTGGAGAAGATAAAAATATCTCAATATAATGATGAGAATTTTCAAAAGAAAATTAAATTCATTAAGGAGGATTATTGGCAGACTTTGTGTATGAAGATGGGGTTCTGAAATTTGTAAAGAGGTTATGTGTCTCGTCAATACCAGAGCTAAAAATTGAACTATTAGATGATGCTCATAGCTCAAATTTCTCTATACACCTTGGTAGTACCAAGATGTATAAATATTTGAAGGAACATTTTTTCTGGAATAATATGATGCAGGAAATTACTAATTATGTGTCAAAGTGTCTAGTTTTTCAACAAGTGAATGCTGAGAGACAACATCCTAGAGGAGTCATAAAACCTATACATATTCCTATGTGGAAGTTGGATGAAATTTCGATGTACTTTGTCATAGGACTACCAAGGAAACCTAGAAGTAATGATACAATATGGGTTATTTTTTATCGTCTTACAAAATCGGCACATTTTCTTTCTATAAGAGAAGATTTAACTCATGATCACCTAGAAAGACTCTATATTAATGAAGTTGTAATACTTAATGGTGCACATCTATCGATTGTGTCTGGTCGAGATCTCCATTTTACATCAAAATTCTAGCAGAGTCTTAAGAAGGCTCTGGATACTGTGCTTCATTTGAGTACTGTTTATCACCCTCAAACCAATGGATAGTCTGAAAGGACTATTCAAACATGAGAAGACGTGTTCAGATCATGATCACTTGACTTTCAAGGTATGTGGGATCAGTATTTACCTTTGGTAGAATTTTCCTAGAATAATAATTTCCATTCTAGTATTTAAATGGTTTCATATGAAGTATTATATGGAAATAGATGTCATACTCCAACTTGTTGGGATGAAGTTGGTGAGAGGAAACTTATAGGACCAGAAATTATTGATGAGAAAATGACAAAGGTAAAGACTATTCAGTCTCATATCAAAGTGTCTCAAAGTAGGAAAAAGAGTTATGCTGACAATCAGATAAAGGATTTGGAATTTCAAGTGGGAGATCATGTATTTATGAAAGTATATCCATGTAAGGGTTTCATAAGATTCGGTAAGAAATGGAAACTGATCCCCAAGTACATCAGATCATTTGAAATTCTAGAAAGAATTAGAGTTGTAGCATACCGATTAGAAATGTCACCAAGTCCCTCTAAATTTCATGATGTGTTCAACATATCATCGTTAAAGAAGTTCATGTCAGACCCAACACATGTACTCACCTATGAAGAAGTATAATTAGAACCTAATTTTTCTTACTATGAAGAGCTTATCTAGATTCTTGACATAATAAAGAAAGTATTGAGAAATAGGATGACTCGATTGGTAAAGTTTCTTTGGAGAAACCATAAAATGGAAGAATCGATGTGGGAACCTGAGGATGTTATGAATAAGAATCACCCTCATCTATTTAGAAGGCAATATTCATGAAAAAATTCAAGGATGAAATTTTTTAAAGAAGGAAGAATATAACACCCCAATATTTTATGGACATTAAGTGTGATTGTAGAACACTTTTGGACATAAGGTAAGGGATTCTCCCTGAACCTCCCTTTTTTCTTCAGGTTACGCTTTCTCTCACTTTACCCCAATGTAATTCTTAATTCTTCTTATGTAATATTACAACATTATATGTGTATATTCCAAATATATTTACCTTGGTCAGTTATTCTTTATTTGATGGTAAATAAATGTTTTATAAGGATTCTTTTTTAATTCCTCCTAATAAGAAATCTCGATTAAAGGAAACTTCCCAATTTCTTACCCATTTTCAAGTACCATCCATAATCTATTTTAAGATTCCAATGTTTTCATTTTATACAAATATTTATTCATTCAATGTCCATATTATTCATTCAATGTTCTCACTTTACCCCAATGTTCATTCAAGTACCATCCATAATCTATTTATTCATTCAATGTTCTCACTTTACCCCAATGTTTTCATTTTATTCCAATGTTTTATAAGGATCCATTTTCATTTTATAAAAATATTTATTCATTTTATACAAATATTTATTCATTTTCCATTTTAAAAACTCTTTAATATTTTCCTTAAACGTACTAAAGAGGCTCATTTTTAAAGTTTCTTAAACACTCCTTTTACATGTTTTCAGTTCAATTGGACATTATTTATCATGATCTATGCCTATTTTCCATTATGAATGTCTAAGTATGATTTAAATCTATTCTTTCATGGACTCCATTATGATATTCCATTTGGTTATGCCTTATTCACCACTTATTCCTTGTGTGTGGTGTACATATACTTACCTTTTATTTGTGATTTTCATTCATTGAAGATTTCATTAAATGTCCATATTTCTTGTATCATGTATATTATTATTACCTTATCCATGTAACATTTTTACATATGGTGTTTTATTTGAATGATGTTTTAATTGGGAAAATATTGAAGAATCTGTATCTTCTACTCAATATAGATATTTTGATAAGTCATATTGTTCATGAATTGAATCTATGTACGAAGAATGATTTTGACTTGAAGTGATGGGTGGGGCCTGATTATAGGTAGCCCCTCGATGCATCGATAGGTCTAATGAGACAAAACAGTTGGCGACAAACCCATTGTGTTTGTTTCCAAGAATAATCATACGGTTTTTTACCTACAGACTTAAATCATCTTGATGGTATAATGGTTCATGTGCCAAATACATGACATCCAATGATTAAGCATTTTATTCATTCAATATTTAGTTATTACTTTCCATGATATTTTCACTATAACAAAATCTATGGATGAATTTACATTCTTAGTTTATTAATGGAATGTGTTTTTCAGTTATTTACCTTTCCATTATGATTATGTCTTATTGAATCTTATTCACTTATTATTGATTCATGTAACCCTTATTGAGCATTTGATCTCATCCCTTTCATTTTTTTTCTTCCCCAGGTTATGAAGATGAAATATTTGAGTAAGTGTCATGGAAGTAGTTTTATTTTCTTTTGTTATGTTCTATGTTTAATTACCAATCTAATAAGAGAAATGGGTATGTATCTAGTTCTTCAAGACTACTAAACTAATTGATCCTTGGTGATATTATCTCTTGTATTTATTCCATTGTAATAAAATAACCACCGAATCTGGGCTACTAGGGTCGGGGTTGTTACAATCCATGTCCAGTTTTTTCTTGAATACTCATTTTCACCCAATGGGTTTTACATCAGCTGGAGGGTCTGCAGAAATAAAAACTTGGTTTGGGTACATGGAACACATCTCAAAATTCATGGAATATTTCCATTTAGCAGTATCCCTACCTTCTACGTCTTCCTTATAGGTTATAGTTTCACCATTCTATAAGAGTAATGTGTCACATGACTCGGTGATAAGAGAGAAAATGACATGAATTGGTCACCCAATTCATTCCAAAAGAAATTTATTAAAAATCAAAAGTTTTACAATAGAACGAACAAGGTGTAATTCACTTACACCAGCATAAAATTATAGAAATTGCATAATGGAATGAATACCCTAACAAGAATCCTCTAACCTGCTTCACCTTTGCTCAAGGAGGCCGCATGAGACAGCCTCTTTCAGTGCTGTAAATTTAAGAAAGTATGTTGATAGTGGAGCCTCCAAGGTGAAGTTCTACAACCATCTGTTGGACAATACCATTGGGAAAAGATGGAACCAATTGGAAAAGTCTAGAGCATCAGAGCAAGAAAGAGAAGGTTCTGCATCTGCACAAGTAAGTCAATCTTCCTCTCACTATTTCCATTGAAAATGTGTTACTTTTCTAGAAATATAGAATTTCTTGCCATAATTAATTTGGTATTTGAAGTGTTATATAAGTAATATCATTTGGTTTATTTAGGATAACCTATAAAGATTCACTCCATGCTTCGTGATACTAATTTTTCACTAAGTATAGTCTTGAAAAAAGCTCAACATCCCTATAAATGTATGTTTGAAATATTAGGTTTCTTTCCATACCAAAACTCATATGGAATCCCATCTATTTCTTTATTTGGTACTTAGTTAAGGGTATATGTATTTTTATACAACATGTATCCCTAAAAGGATAATGGAAGAGTTTCATGGCTCATTATTGATCTAACTATGTCTAGTATGGTATGATTGCTCCTTTCACTAACATCATTCCACTAAGGTGTATAAGGAGGATTGAGTTGGGATACTATCACACACTCCTTTACGTGATCAATGAATGCTTGGTTGAGATACTCTCCACCTTTATCTAATCGAAGTGCCTTGATCTACTTAGCAAGATGGTTTTATACTTCATGCTGATATCCCTTAAAGATATTAAAGGAATAAAATGTATACATCATTAAGTAGATATAGTCATACATACTATAGTCATTGGTAAAATTAATCAAGTATGAAATCCCACTCTTTTCCTCTACTGGAAACAGACCACATACATTAGTATGAATCAATTACAGTAATTCAGTGGCTATTACTCATTTCCCAGAGAAGGGTTCTTTGGTCATTTTACCTTGTAAACAAGAGTGACATATATCTAGGGGTTTTAACTCAGTTGAGTCTAAAACCCTTTCTTGATGTAATTTATGTAAATGCATCTCATTTACATAACAAAGCCTAAAGTTCCATAGTTTGGTGTTATATGAGTCATTTTCACTAGTTTTGTTATTGGTTTCCATTATAGGGTTTTCAAGTTCAAGTATATACAAGAAATTTTTATCCTTATAAAAGAGACAACATTTACTTTCAAAATTGAAATAAAATCCCATGGTGTCCAAAATCGACACTAAGATTATGTTTTTAGTAACTAAAGAAACAGAATAGCAATTATTTAATACAATAACCAAAATAATATGAAAATTCAGATGATAATCTCCCACTTCTAAGGCTAGTATCCTCACACCATTTATAGCTCGGAGATCTATCTCATCCTTTGAAATATTATAGAATCTGCTTGGTTACGGTATATGAATACAAATTTGTGAGCCACATGTTGTATCCAATACCCAACTTGTAGATAAAGATATATTGAATTCAATAAAAAAATACCTGAAGTAGAAGTGTCTCCTTGCTTCTTTTTTCTAGCCTTGCAATTCTTCTTCCAGTGGACTTTCTTTCCACATGAAAATCAGATATCCTCCTGATGCATTTTTTATAGTTGAGTGGACATCAATGACAGCATGATACACTGTAAATCTAGTGCATCATTTACATGATTCTTATATTTTTCTTTATTTTCCTTACCTTCCCCCTAAGGGGGCTCAGCTGGAAATGAGGACTCCATCACATAAATTTTCATCTCTTGGTGTAGTATTATGCACAAGTGCTTGTACCACTCCTAGAAGTTATGATTGGTCAGGATATTTTCTTTATCCAAAACTGATAGTAGTGATAATGTACTAGTGGTAGTGATTACCATTTTATTTAGAAAAAATAAACTTAGAAATTAGTAATTTATTTTGTTTATCGATTTAGACATTACTGATTAATTAAATCATCAAATGTCTTCTACTATTTTATCAAACCCTAGTATCACTCACTACTAGATTCTGAATACCCAATCATTTGAGTATTCTAGTGGTAATGATCCTTTAAACATCTCCTCATATTCTAAGCTATGAAAACACCACTAATCAAAAAGTTTCAAGGTGGGCGCTAAAATGGCCAACCGCATTAACTCTCGGATCCTTGAACTGTTGAGTGAAGTCCTAGCTTCTCAGAATCGTAACCTTGATTCTCTTAATGTTTTGCCTCTAAAGTGGTAAAAAGATAGATATGGATACCGCTTTTATACTATATTTAGTTAAGTTGACTCATCACTCTTATAATAACTCTCCAATAGTAGGAGACACCCTCAACCAGGGATAACGAGCACCTCATACACCCGGTTTTGTTCAAATTTGAGCGACAGAAGGCATTACAACTTAATATTACTTTGAAGGGTTTTTTACTGTTTCTCAACGAATGTAATAATTTTCTATTAAATATGTTCATACAATATGATCATGCTCATAACTAAATAAAGAATTAATAGAAAACATTCATCACATCTTTATGCATTATTTGTTTATTATTTTATGTGTTCTCGCAAACATGCATATTCATAAAAAATAATAAACAATGCATAAATTAAATAAACTACCTGATTGATCTTGATCATTTAGTATTGGTTGATCCAATGGATCAATTGTGGCCCTAAGAGTAAAATACTCGAGTCGGGTCTTGATTCGTATCACAGCTCACACCCCAATCCAATGTTTCTACATTTTGTCTGCAATATTACCTCATCTTGGCATGGTCCACATCTTATAATGTCATTGTCAAAATACATAAATATTCACACATAGGCAAGGGGGTCTTGGGAAGTGAAAAATACATACATAATTATATTGATGGATGCATAATCCATTATACATATTAACCAAATAAAGATGATATGAAGACCATCAAAAATAAATTAAATATTATAATCATCATATGTAGTTGTAATAATCAATTAAATAAATATAAATCCAAAACCAAAATTGGTTGGTCGGTGCTCAAGACCAATCAGAAGATAAATTAAATGTGAAATAAAAATTAAAATGTGATGAATTCAAATAGAGGGAAATTAAATGAATTATTTTAATTTAAGTAATTTATTTTTTCCCCCGCAATTAATTGAATTTTCTTCCGGTTGGGGCCGCCTCTCGCCAACGGACGTGGCAGCCAGCCGCGTCCCTGCCTTCGGTTCCGCGCGGCCGCGAAACCGCACCCCGCCGCCGCCTCCGGCCGCCCGCGCCGCCGATGGAGTCCGCGGGCCACCGGAGTTGCTCCGGTGGTCCGATTTCATTTCTGTCTGCGTCGTAGCTCATCCCGGGTCCCGTTCTTCACTGCGGAATCAACAAATCATCTCTACGACCCGTTTTGTCGTCGTCCGACGTTCCGCACACCAAGAACAAAAGGGCGGTGGGTTTGGACTTGTTCGTTGGTCCGCACCCACCGCGTTAGCGGTTTGAATCAACACCATAATTCCCAGCAATTAATAAACCTCGACCCGCAATAATAATCCGCGGACCAACTTGTTAATTGGTTGGTCCGCGTTCTTGCCTTGGAGGAAAACAAACATGGGTATTATCATTTTCAAAATGACCCCTACCTCAACGTCGTCGTTGGACGCGAGTTCGTCGCGGAATTGACCGTCGCGGAAGAAAAGGATCGTCGCGTCGCGGAAGGGCGTCGTTGTCGCGCGGTACTCGACGTCGCGTAGACAAACTCCGAAGATCAAGAACATGCAGATTTAATTATAACAATTAAATCCATGTTGATGTTATAATCCACAAAGAATTAAAAGGACCGCAATCCCCTACCTCAAGATGCCGATCGAAGATTGTTGCGGGGAGAGAATCGTCGGTGTCACGTCGTCGATCTCCGGGGGTCTAGCGTTCTTTGTCTCCCTTTGTCGGAGGCCGGCGTTCTTCGCGCTCTTCGCGTTCTTCGCGAAGGAGGATGAAGGACTTAAAGTTTCTGTCAAAACCTCTCAACGAACAATCCTCAAGAAGACATGTGTTGGTCTTATTTCATTACATGCCAACAAATGAAAAAATTAAAGATAAGTAACGAACAAATTAATTCATAGAATTAATTGCAACGAACTAACTGCCCAATTAATAGGGGCGTTAAGAATTTAGAAAACGCGTCAGTTGTCTTTCATTAAAAAGGTTTTTTGCGGGAGCGTTACTTAGCGAAAAAGAAACGGGGGGCTCGTGCGGGCCCCACCTCACAAA
Source organism: Viscum album (assembly GCA_963277665.1). Classification (NCBI taxonomy): domain Eukaryota; kingdom Viridiplantae; phylum Streptophyta; class Magnoliopsida; order Santalales; family Viscaceae; genus Viscum; species Viscum album. The sequence continues at coordinate 2,098,828,797 of OY728130.1, read as the reverse complement.
TATTCTACCAAGAGGGTAGGATATTTTTGGGTTCCACCCTATCCGCTTCAACTCAGCTTAAGTGGCTTTTAAGTGGCTTTAAGTGGCTTTAAGTGAAATAAAATAAAGTTGTCGCACCACTTTATTTTATTTTCTTCACTTAACCCCAAAAATTAAAAACCACACCCGTGCAAACGTAACTCCGGAAGAGGCGTTTCTAAACAAGTACTAGCGCTGCGATTCCATCGGTGCCCTCGGAATTTGATTATGAGCACCGGTTCAAAAGTTAGAAAAACCCGCTCGTTCGTTCACTGAACGTACCCGAGCCAAACTTCGGAAAATGATTTCGGGCACACCGGGCCTCGGAATCACGTGCCGTCAGAAACTGCGTTCTTGTAAAATTCCAAAGAAAATTAAGAAAAAAAATTCCTTGAAATTTTACGGGTCTTTACATCACTCCCACCTCAGGGCTTTACGTCCCCGTAAAGATACATCATAAGTTAGGGAAACAAATGTGGGTACTGAGCACGCATTTGAGCCTCCCGCTCCCAAGTGCTCTCATGGAGGTTCTCGTGCTGCCATCTGATGCGCACTAGAGGAATCGATCGTCCACGTCGGACCCGCTCCTGTCGATCCTCGATCTCTACCGGAACCTCCACAAAAGTCGCCCCATCATCAATGTCTAACTCCCCATGGTCGATGATATGCATCGGGTCATGCACGTATCTCCTCAGCTGAGATACGTGGAAGACGTCGTGCACCCGGTGCAACTGAGGTGGTAGAGCCAGGCGATGAGCCACCTCGCCGATCCTGCTGAGGACCTGGAATGGTCCGATGAAGCGTGGAGACAACTTGCCGCCTCGGCCAAATCTCCGTAATCCACGTCGAGGTGAGACACGCAAGAAGACGTGGTCGCCATCCTCGAACTCTAGCGGCCTCCGCCTCCTGTCAGCATAAGATTTCTGCCGGCTCTGAGCTGTCCTCATCCGCTCCTGGATGACCTGGACCTTCTCTGTCGTGGCCCGGACCATCTCTGGTCCCACAAGTGCTGACTCCCCAGGGTCTGTCCAGCACAAAGGAGATCTGCAAGGTCTGTCGTACAACGCCTCGTATGGTGTCATCCCGATGGTGGAGTGGTAGCTGTTGTTGTACGCAAACTCCACCAAGGGCAGGTGGTCCTCCCAGCTGCGACCAAAGTCGAGGACACATGCGCGGAGCATGTTCTCGAGAGTCTGAATGGTCTTCTCCGTCTGACCATCCGTCTGAGGGTGAAAGGCGGTGCTCAGACGTAGCTGCGTCCCGAACGCCTCCTGCAACCCCTTCCAAAGCCGGGAAGTAAAGCGAGCATCTCGATCGGAGACGATATATGATGGCACACCGTGAAGCCGTACAATCTCTTGAACGTAGAGACGTCCCAAGCTCTCCACTGAGCCCTGCTCTCTGATGGGTAAGAAGTGAGCCGACTTGGTGAGTCGGTCGACAATCACCCAAATGGAGTCGTGACCTCTGGAAGTGTGTGGAAGTCCAGTCACGAAGTCCATAGATATGCCGTCCCACTTCCACTCCGGGACTTCCAAGGGTTGTACCAAGCCTGCTGGTACCTGATGTTCTGCCTTCACCTGCTGGCAGGTGAGGCATCGAGAAACGAACTCTGTCACAGCCTTCTTCATGGCCGGCCACCAGTGCTGTCGTATGAGGTCCTGGTACATCTTCGCCACTCCAGGATGTACCGCTAAAGGAGAAGTGTGAAACTCTCTCAGCACCTCCTCTCGTAAAGTGACTGGTACTAAGGTACGTCCTCTGAAAAGGATGTTGTGCTCTGCTCCAAAGGAGAAACCATCAGGTGCCTGTCCTGAGGATATCTGTGCACGTTGTGTCTCACAGTCAGCGTCCCCACGTTGTGCCTCTCTGACCCGCTGTAGTAGTGGAGGGGTGACTGTGAGAGACTGAAGGAAGGCTGCTCCATCTCTATCCACGAAGGATATCTGCAAAGCGGCTAGCTGCTCTGTCACCTCCTCAAGTAGCTGAATGCCCGTCCTCCTGTTGAGAGCATCGGCTACCACGTTCCCCTTCCCAGGAGTATAGACTATCTCAAAGTCATAGTCCTGGAGGAACTCGAGCCATCGCCGTTGTCTCAGGTTCAGGTCCTTCTGAGAGAAGATGTACCTGAGACTCTGATGGTCAGAAAAGACTGCAAAGCGCTCGCCCATCAGGTAGTGTCGCCATGTCTTCAAAGCGAAGACTACTGCTGCTAACTCCAGGTCGTGGATAGCATAGTTCTACTCATGCGGCCTCAACTGACGTGATCCATAGGCGATCACGGCCCGCTCCTGCATCAGGACACATCCGAGTCTGGTCCCTGATGCATCGTAGTAGACTATGTACCCCACTCCTTCCTCAGGCAACCTCAAGATAGGGGCGCTGGTCAATCTCTGTCTCAGCTCCTGGAAGCTCTGCTGACATCTGTCTGACCACACAAAGGGTTTCCCCTTCTTCGTCAAAGCTGATAGTGGTGCCGTAACTCTGGAGAAGTCTGGCACAAATCTCCGATAGTATCCAGCCAGTCCCAAGAAACTCTGCACCTCCGTCATGCTTTTGGGTGGCTCCCAAGCTAGCATTGTCTCGATCTTCGCAGGATCCACTGCAACTCCCGCCTCAGAAATGACGTGTCCCAAGAAGTGGACCTCACGTATCCAGAACTGACACTTCGAGAGTTTGTCATAAAGTTGGTGCTCTCGAAGCGTGTCTAGTACAACCCGTAAGTGGTAGGCGTGCTCCTCCTCAGTCGTCGAGTATATCAAAATGTCGTCGATGAAGACCACGACAAATCGATCGAGGTATGGCTGAAAGATCCTGTTCATGAGGCCCATGAACACTGTTGGAGCATTGGTTACGCCGAATGGCATAACCAAGAACCCATAGTGGCCATACTGACATCTGAAGGTCGTCTTCTGCACGTCCTCGTCCCGAACTCTGAGCTGATAATAGCATGACCTGAGGTCTATCTTCGAGAACCACCGTGCTCCCTTGTGCTGATCGAAGAGGTCATCAATCCTCGGTAGCGGATACTTGTTCCTCACCGTCACCTGGTTCAGGCGACGATAGTCGACACAAAGTCGCAAGCTCCCGTCCGCCTTCTTGGCGAACAAAATCGGGGAAGCCCAGGCTGAAACATTGGGTCGGATGAATCCCTTGCCCTACAAGTCCTCCAACTGTACCCGTAGATCTTGAAGCTCAGCGAGGGCCATCCGATATGCTGGAGTCGATATCGGGGTTGTCCCGGGGTACAGGTCAATATAAAAGTCTACCTCTCTGCGAGGAGGTAGCCCTAGAACGTCATCGGGAAAGACGTCTGCATACTGATCCACCACTGTAGGAAAACTAGGACTTCGCACGTCAACTGCTCCTAGGATGAGGCTAGTCAACTGATGAGTGATGGGTTATCCTCTCCTCTGCGGAAGTTCATCCTGTGCTGCGAAGGCTCCCTTCTCGCCGGTGAAGGTGAACCTGCTCCCGTCGGTGCGTACACATCGCACCTTGCGCCTAATACAGTCAATCTGTGCATGGACTGTAGATAACCAATCCATGCCCAAGATGATGTCGTAAGGCCTCGACGCCGCTACAAGAAGATCTCAACCGAAGCTCTCGCCTCCTAGAGTAAGGTCACACTGTCGGAACCAGTGCGTGATCGTCGAGTCCGCTCCCGTATGAGTCTCTAGCCGTAAGGATCGAGCCAACGGCTCTGTCGGAATCTCCGAGCTCTGAACAAGGGCAGCGGCTATGAAAGAGTGACTCGCTCCTGTGTCTATAAAAACTACAGCAAGGGTGGAATAGACACAGATAGTACCTCGAATCATCTCGGGCGCGCCGTGGTCGTAGGCCTCCGCTGCCTGGAGTTGTGCCTGTCTCTGCCCGCCAGCTCCCTGTGGTCGGGGTGGACCTCCTGGTGGTGGTGGTGGTAGAGCCTCAAAGCGTCGCCCACCACCTGCTGCTTGGCCAGCTCCTCTGCCTCGTCTGCCTCCTCCCTGCGGACCGCCACGGTCGACCCTCTGCCTCTGCCTGGGTGGCCCCTCAACCATCTGCTGCTCCTCGGCACGGTGGGCCGGGCAGTCACGAGCCATGTGGCCCTGCCCGCCGCATGTGTAGCACTGTCTGCCTCTCGAAAGAGTGGCTCCACGCTGTGTGCCCCGCACTGTTGAGCCAGTGTCCTGAGGTCGTCTGCGTGAGGGTCTGGTCTGCCTGGACCCCTGAGTCATCCGTCGACTGCCTGCTGCAGAAGACTCTGCTACATGCCACCCTGCGGTAGGTCTCGCTGCTGATGAAGGCTCAGCAAGGAAGCTCTCGATCAAAAGGGCTCGCTCCAGTACTCCTGCCTGAGTCGGAATGCTGAGGGAGATCAGCGATGCCCTGATCTCGTGTCTCAATCCCTGCTCAGAGGTCCGGGCCCGGAAGAATGGGTCCCGTACCATGTCGGTCGAGTAGCGAGAAAGATCGGTAAATCTCGCCGAGTACTGGGCGACCGTCAAGCTGCACTGCTGCAGCTGAAGAAGCTCCTGGATGCGCACCGCACGGAGGGTGGCTGGGACGAACTCCGAGCGGAAGAGGCTCTCAAAGTCCGTCCAGAGAAGAGATGTCTCATCGTGCACCTGGAGCATCAAGCTCCACCATCGGGCCGCTGCCGCGTGCAGTAGGCTCGCTGCGAGGATCACCATGAGGTCTGCTGGTGTCCTCACTAACCGGAAAACTCGTACCACTGCCTCCAGCCAGTCCTCGGCTGCCTGGGGGTCCGTCTCCCCGCGGAACCGGGGCGGTCGTTGGCGCTGGAACTCATGCAGTGCACTAAGGCGACGTGCATCGTCAGCGGCTGGGGCTGGAAGCATCGGTGGCTCGGCGGGTAGAGGTACCGTCGGTGCCTCTGCTGTCAAAGGGCCCTGCACCGAGGCCTCGTCGCTCGGCGGGCTGTCGTCTCGCTCAACTCTCGGAACCCTGGCTGGCCGCCGTCGTGGGGCCATCCTGAAAAGGAAACAGGTGCGCCACGGTCAGAACAGTATACCTAGTAAGCTGATACAAAGTAATCACAAAGAAAACTTGAAACACACATGCAATCAATGTTTTTGTGCATTAAGTCGGAAATCAGAAGTCAGGGTCCTGGTGTACGGATACGTCGACCGCCGCACCAACACTGGACTCCCTGGACTGATAACCACACCCAATACGCTAAACACTATTGCTTCACATAGAAAAAGATCAGAATCTGCGGTAGAACCGAACTCCTCTGATACCAATTTGTCACGACCCGTCCTCGGGGCCCGTGCCGTGACTACCCCAAGCCCGCCTTCCATAGGCCAGGGGCCGGCGACTAGCACCAAGGCGTAAATCCCGGTAAAAAGGGAAGGCATTGCCTTTGTAAAGTAAACCACAAACACCACAGAGCAAGCAGGCGGAAGTAAACACTAAGCAAAAACTGGTACAACAGTAAGTGTGGAAAAGTAAGTGGACCAGAATACAAACCCAAACTGAAAGTAAAGTACAACTGGAAAGGAAAAACAGCAACTGAAAAGTAAAGCCGCAACGTCGAGTTGTCCACTGGAAATCCCACCTGAAGGGTGGGTACAGATAGCCTCCACTGCTCCTCGGGTCCAGCCGACCGCTCCGAGTACGTCCCGCCCAGTGGTCCACCTCCAGGTACTATCCTGCTCCGCAAGGCTCAACCACGATCAGCGATGTCCGTCGTCTGCAACCAACACAACGTAGTGTGGGCATAGCCCGTGCAGGGGTGAGTATAAGCTACTCAGTAGGGACCCCGAGACCCCCGAAGGTCTCCCAGAATCCACAAAGGATAAACCACAAAGGAAAGATACAATCACGAAGTAACATCCGACACGGCTTAGGTATATGCCCATACATATACCTAAGTCATCAATTCTCGTTCGGCTCCAACATCCGAGCCCGAGTACAACCCAGTCCACACAGGAAAGCAAAACGTAAATCCACACAGGATAGCACAACACAATCCACATAGGAAAGCAAAACAAGATTCAGCTCACACAGGAATACTTCTTTGTATGACGATAAAGATGACCAGATATTGCCACTGATTCATCTAAGTCATCGGACCCACAAAGGATCGATAGGTACTAACCCCCGCAATGACCCACAAAGGATCTGACCCACACAGGATCGATAAGTAACTAACCCCCGCAAAGACCCAAACAGGATCGGACCCACACAGGATCTTTAGGCACTGGCCCACACAGGACCGCTGAGCGCTGACCCACACAAGATTGGACCCACACAGGATCGGTAGCACTGACCCACAAAGGATCGCTGAGTGCTGACCCACACAGGATCAGTAGCACTGACCCACAAAAGATCGTTGAGTGTTGTAGTCGTCGTCGTCGAATCCACTGAGGATCTCTGTACAGTCGTCATCGTCATCGTCACAGTAGTAGTCGCAGCCAGCTCTAGGGAGCACACAGCCAGCTCGTTCGGGAGGGTCTGCACCACGAGCCGAGAGGCTGATACATCAACTGACACATAGACCGGAGTTGATGTATCCAAAAGTTCCGTATCGTCAACAGGAACTCAACGTCGCAGACGGCGCGTCAATCGGACGCCCGGTCTGAGAGTTATTGGCTTTTTCGTCCCAGGGGCCCGGTTGGTTTTTAAGGAAAAACCAACCCGACTGTACTCCACCTGCGTCCAAACCTTGGGCGGAGTAAGCCAAAAGATCTGTCTCACTTAGAGTAAAACAACAAAGTCAACGGCACGTCAATCGGACGTCCGAAGCTCAAGATATGAGCGTTTCCGCTCCGAGGGCCCGGTTGGTTTCGTGTACGAACCAACCCGGCCGAACCCAAAGTATTCTGAAACCTTAGGTGTAGTATACCAAAACGACCGTCTCAATCCAAGGATCGCATCGCCGCTGACGGCGCGTCGCTCGGAGGCCCGTAGCTCAAGTTATGAGCAAAAGACCGAAAAGGTCCGAAAACGGGGGGTCTGGGCCCGGCCCAACCCCCCCCCCCCCCCCCCCCCCCCCGGGGTCGGCCCGAACCGGGTCTGGGTCCGACCGGTGGGGCGCGACCCGACCCGGCCCGGCCTGGGCGCGACCCGGCCCGGCGGGTCGGCTCGGCTCGGCCCGGCCGCGCGGCCGAGCGAGGGAAACCGCGAGCGGGGGCGCGCTGCCCCCGCGTGAAGGATCCGCGGCCCCGGTTGGGGCCGCCTCTCGCCAACGGACGCGGCAGCCGGCCGCGTCCCTGCCTTCGGTTCCGCGCGGCCGCGGAACCGCACCCCGCCGCCGCTTCCGGGCGCCGGCGCCGCCGCGCCGGCGACCCGCGCTGCCGGTGGAGTCTGCAGGCCACCAGAGTTGCTCCGGTGGTCCGATTTCATTTCCGTTTGCGCCGTAGCTCATCCCGGGTCCCGTTCTTCACTGCGGAATCAACAAATCGTCTCTACGACCCGTTTTGTCGTCGTCCGCTGTTCCGCACACCAAGAACAAAAGGGCGGTGGGTTCGGACTTGTTCGTTGGTCCACACCCACCGCGTTAGCGGTTTGAATCAACACCATAATTCCCAGCAATTAATAAACCTCGACCCGCAATAATAATCCGCGGACCAACTTGTTAATTGGTTGGTCCGCGTTCTTGCCTTGGAGGAAAACAAACATGGGTATTATCATTTTCAAAACGACCCCTACCTCAACGTCGTCGTTGGACGCGAGTTCGTCGCGGAATTGACCGTCACGGAAGAAAAGGATCGTCGCGTCGCGGAAGGGCGTCGCTGTCGCGCGGTACTCGGCGTCGCGTAGACAAACTCCGAGGATCAAGAACATACAGATTTAATTATAACAATTAAATCCATGTTGATGTTATAATCCACAAAGAATTAAAAGGACCGCAATCCTCTACCTCAAGATGTCGATCGAAGATTGTCGCGGGGAGAGAATCGCCGACGTCACGTCGTCGATCTCCGGGGGTCTGGCGTTCTTCGTCGCCCTTCGTCGGAGGTCGGCGTTCTTCGCGTTCTTCGCGAAGGAGGATGAAGGACTTAAAGTTTCTGTCAAAACCTCTCAACGAACAATCCTCAAGAAGACATGTGTTGGTCTTATTTCATTACATGCCAACAAACGAAAAAATTAAAGATAAGTAACGAACAAATTAATTCATAGAATTAATTGCAACGAACTAACCGCCCAATTAATAGGGGCGTTAAGAATTTAGAAAACGCGTCAGTTGACTTTCATTAAAAAGGGTTTTCGTGGGTGCGTTACTTAGCGAAAAAGAAACGGGGGACTCGTGTGGGCCCCACCTCACAAATATTCTACCAAGAGGGTATGATATTTTTGGGTTTCACCCTATCCGCTTCAACTCAACTTAAGTGGCTTTTAAGTGGCTTTAAGTGGCTTTAAGTGAAATAAAATAAAGTTGTCGCAGCACTTTATTTTATTTTCTTCACTTAACCCCAAAAATTAAAAACCACACCCGCACAAACCCAACTCCGGAAGAGGCGTTTCTAAGCAAGTATCGGCGCTGCGATTCCATCGGTGCCCTCGGAATTTGATTCCAAGCACCGGTTCAAAAGTTAGAAAAACTCGCTCGTTCGTTCACTGAACGTACGCGAGCCAAATTTCGGAAAATGATTCCGGACACACCGGGCCTCGGAATCACGTATCGTCGGAAACTGCGTTCTTGTAAATTCCAAAGAAAATTAAGAAAAAAATTCCCTTGAAATTTTACGGGTCTTTACACATGAGAACATCCAAAATATACAAGATTCTGGAGATTTCATTCCTCTTGGGTAAGAAGATGTGAATAAAGAATAAATAAAGAACTCAAAATAAAAGAATAATTTTGAAATTGTTTACAAAAATTCGGCAGCCTAACGGCTACGCAACATAGTTTTAGAAAATATTTAAAAAGAGATGGGACAATGGTCACCTATCCAGAAATGAATCATAATATAGAGTAGATCAAGAATAAGAAAAAAAATAAGAACATGGTATGGAAACTTGAAAGATATACCACATAAAAGAGATCTTGAAAGGAAAAAGAAAGAAATTGAGAATTTTCTTACATTGTAGAATAATCCTTAGAACTTGAAGGTTGGGACCTTGGGGGCTTGAGCAAACCTCGGGAAAACTAATATAGAGGTAAGGATGTCATAACTTCGTTGAGGGAGAATTGGGAATGAATTCAATGAAGAGAGATGTTGGTATTTATAGGAAAAGTGAGGGATTATTTTAATAATTTCCAAAGGACACCTCATGGGTGGTATTTGCAAAACCATGGACTTGCCCATGGTATTTGCACATGGTATTTGCCCATGGTTAAAGCCACTTGGGACACCTCACATCTTATTTAACTATACACAAGTCAACCAGATTTATGACATCATTATTACATCATTAATGATGTCATTACACACCGAAACTAAAAACTGTATTTTTTTACTATTCACTGAAAAATTAACTGTTTCAGAAAAATTTCCAAAATTCACCCTAACCATTTTTCGACGTGTAGAATTCAAAAGTGAAATCCATTTTTCAAAAATAATTTTCTAATTATTATTAATTTAATTTTTAAATAAGACCATAGTTAATTCGAAAAATAACAATCTTAAAGTGCAATTAGTTTTATTTCTCATTGAAAAACTAATTAAGATATAATTATTTTATTGTCTTAAGAAAAATAAAATAATATTATTATTTACTATTCATAAGGGTCATATTACTATTCATATTACTATTTATATGGGTATGTTACTATTCACCAAAAATCAAGTTTGTTCTATCAGACTCCAGATGACTTACTGAATACAACTCTAGATGACCATTTTCGAAATTCAAAACATAGAAGAGGCAAAGTTGTGTTTAATGGATAGATTATAAAATTGCATTCTATATTTATTTTCAAAACCTTGGGGTGTTACACGATCCATGAACGCCTTCGTGGATCGAAGGGATGAGATCGAGATGATCATCGCGATGTCAAAGTAATCGTCTTAGCTTCGCGCTAGTATTCGGAATTCGACGATTGGCATCCGCGCGGATTCTTGGAGCGTGTGTGGACCATCTAGAGGGGTTCGAGCTCGGATCCTTCGAGCAACGATCGCTGGTGACGAGCTACAGTAAAAATCGCTATCGAATTGAATGAGCTACTCGTTTATTTAATTTTTGTGCTTTGAAATATTCATGCGACATCGTCGAATCTTTACTGGGGCTCGAATCGCGAGAGACGACATAGTTTTGTTGCTCCGATGATGAAAAATTTTAAATTCTCAGCCCATCAGATTCTGTTGTGCACCCCAGTACCATCAATTGGTATCAGAATGATCATGTGAATTTTTAATTCAAGAAAAAATTAATTTTTTTAAAATTTAAGTAGAAAGATTCGTTTCGATCCCAATAAAAAACCATGTGTGGGTCCGATATTGGATGGTGAAGTTATGGTCATCTGAAAAAATTAATACGGATTGTTTGTGGTTTTGATGGGTATAATGGAAGAACTTATTTTATATATATGTTATTTTTACCTGATTTTAGGTTCTAGCGGCGTTTCCGACGTACCCCAATCTTTGGCCGGATTTACGGCAGCCGGAATAGTTATTTCCGACCATGTCTTTTTCCCTCCGGCCACGGAGGATGACACACTTTTGTGGAATTTTTTTAATTAAAATTTTCACAGCCTAAAGCTAATAGGTCGGATAACCCAGACGAGCGGGCACGTGGAAAACTCCAAAAAAAGTGCAAAACAGTTGAAAAGCCATATTCAACAGGAGAAACTTCCAGTAGAAGCTGCGGCCACGCCCACCCCTCCTCCTCCCCGGTGCGCCAACCTCCCCTCGCGAAGCTCCGATCCTCGCACCAGTGGCCCTCCTCGTCCAGCCCCTTCTGGACGCCACCTCGCTGCGCCGCCCGCGGCTTCCCCGTACCAGGTGAGCTCAACGCCGCTCGTGGGTCACCCAAATCCGGCCCCACCGGCCTTCACCAATACCGCGTCCACCCACCGGAGCTCCCACGCCTGAATCCAGTGGTCTCCGACCACACGGACCGCCGCCGCCTGGTCATGCTGCCATTGCCGCCTCAGACCACCGCGGACCTTGCCGCTCCTGGACGCCACCTCCGTTAGGACCGACTACGCGGACCCCGTCGCTGCGCGCACCTCCTCCCGCCGACCTCTTTTTGGTTGTCATCGCCCCCGTCGGTCGGCGCCTTGGCGGAAACCCGCACCCCATGTCATCCCCTTCGGCCTCCTCCGGCGAGCCCACAGCCCTCCAGGTCGGTGGCCTCGTCGCCATCCCAGCTCTCGCGTGCAGCCGCCCCGTTCGGGCTTCAACCATATATTGTGTGGGTTCAATCCGATACGCAACGGGCCTCGACAGGTTTTAGGTCCAGAAAAATATTCTAAATATCCAAAAACTATTTTATTAATATTTGGAATTTAAAATTTCGAAAAAATTAATTTAATTTGGGTCTAAATTAAATTATTTATTTAATTTAATTTTGAAATATAAATTAAATAAATAATTGGACCGTATTAAATAAAATTATTTGAATTCAAATAATTCATTTAATTTATTAAATGCCCTCGAATATAAATTTATTGCATTTTAATTTTATCGCGCTTTTAATTTACCCGTAGACTAGTCTTAAGCATCGTTCGTGCGTGTCTGGTTTTATTTAAATATTTATTACAACTGCATGCGGTGTTTGTAATATTTAATTAAATTTTTTGATGGTATATACATTGTCTTCTTCATTTAAATATGAATAAGGTATTGCACATCCATTAGTGCTTCTGTATGTATTTTGTGCTTCCCGAGATCCCCTCGTATGTGTGTGTGAGTACATTTGTATTTTGACGATGATGATGTAAGACGTGGATCGCGCCAAGGCGAGGCAGTATACCAAACGAGAAGTGAAAACACTGGATCGGGGGCGAGCTACATTGCAAGTCGAGATCGATTCAGGTATGATACCCCTAGGTCATGGTTGATCCATTGAGTTTAAATGGATCGACCAATATGAGATGTTCAAGACCAGTCGGGTAATTTATTTCCTTTATGCATTGTTTATTATTTTATGTATGTGCATGTTTGCTACGAGAACCACATAAAATAATAAATAGAAAAAAGCATAAAAATGCGATGAATGTTTTTCTATGAGTGCATGTTCAATTGTGAGCATGACAACATAGTATGAACATATTTAATAGAAATGGATTACATTCGTCAAGAAATATTAAAAATCCTTCAAAGAAATATTAAGTCGTGAACACATTTCTTCGCTCAATTTTGAATAAAACCGGGTGTACGGGGTGCTCGTCGGCTAAAGATAAGGGTGTCCCCTACTGCTGGGGAGTTCTTCTGAGAGTGATGAGTTAAATTAACTAAAGTTGGTAGAAAAGGAGTAGTCAAAACAAGTTTGTTGAAACTTTAGAGGCAAGCATTGAGTTAATCATGTTTATGGTTTTTAGAAGCTGAGACTTCACTCAACAGATCAAGGAGTCATGAGTCAACGTGGTTGGTCAGTCTAGTGCCTACCTTGAAACTCTCTGAGTAGTGGCGTAGCCAAAACTTGTAGACTGTGAGGGGAGGTTTCATGGATCATTGTCACTATAATACTCAAGAGACAAAGTATCCTGAGTCGAGTACTGAGGGATACTAGTGTTTGATAAAATGGTGGGAGACATTTAATGATTCGATTAATCGGTAATGTCTAATCAATAATCAAGATAAAAGTACTAATTTGCTAGATTTTGTTTTTCTAGAAAATGACAAGTAATACCACAAGTACACTATGATAATATTGGACAAAGAACATATCCAATCCGGCATGAATTTCCAAAGAGTAATACAAGTGCTTGCGCAAAGTACTACGATAGAGGAAATTCAAGGTGACAAAGTCCCCAATACTTGTTAATCCACGTCAGGAAACGATGGTGATAAAAAATGCTAACAGGAGACTCGTGTATGCCGTATATAATGGTTATGTCATAATGTTATCATCAATGTCTGATGTGAGTTGTGGATACAACATCAGGACATGGATGGTTCAACATTTTGATTCGTCTCTAAGAATCTTATGAGGAGAAAGAGAAGCAAGATATAAATAAAATGATGTTTACATTGGATATGTGTAAAATTGAAAGATGGTTCATGGTCTTTCCATACATCATATTCTTATATCTTTATCACTTACTTTCTCCAGATTCGTTTAAGATTACAAATTGAATAGGATAAAATATTTCATTACCTTTTGGGTAAGGTTCGCCAAGCAATAAGAACATTAAAGAAAGATTAGTCTTTCGTTCTTATGGTGAACAAGTTGAAAGACAAGGTGACAAGTCCAATGGAAAGTGTGATGTCAAAGGCACCTTTACAACATCCTTCAAAGAAAAGAGGTATTAAACAGGAGGTTATTCGCTTCGCATGTCATGAAATATGTCTATGAAAGTTTAAATGCAACAAACTGAATCGAAGAAGCAAGTAGTCGCTTCTTTTTCAGGTATATTTATCAATTGCAAGTAATGTTTTTATTATACTTCTTGAGTATTAAATACAATATGTCAATCACATATGTGTATTTGAATATGGTAACCAAGTAAGAAAAGAAACATCACAAGAAGTAAGGTGTGTTCTGTGGGATCGGTTAATCCCGGCCCATCGATATTGTCCGCTCTGGCCCAGTTTCTCCCCTGGGCCTCACGGCTTTAAAACGCGTCGATGAGGGGAAGGTAGGCACGGGATTTTAAACACCCACCAATCTCCTTCCACAACCGATGTGGGATTGGTTCAGTCGGGCAGCGGGCTAACAATCCTAGCCAGGGACCACAACAATCCCCCCCCAAGCCCACAGCGGTCCCGAAACCACCCTCTGATACCAATTGTGGGATCGGTTAATCCCGGCCCATCGATATTGTCCGCTCTGGCCCAGTTTCTCCCCTGGGCCTCACGGCTTTAAAACGCGTCGATGAGGGGAAGGTAGGCACGGGATTTTAAACACCCACCAATCTCCTTCCACAACCGATGTGGGATTGGTTCAGTCGGGCAGCGGGCTAACAATCCTAGCCAGGGACCACAACATGTTCTCTAAGTGGTTAAGAAAGGGTGGTTCCTAAGCCAGCGGTGAGAAGCACACAACTTCTAATTTCTAAATAAAAGGTTCTAGTTGAACTTTTGTTAAGTATTACCAAAACATTAATCTCACGTGTCTATTGGATAGAAGGAGACATTATTCCATTTTTGTAATGAATGTTGTTTGTGATGTTTAATAATTCTTGAATCATTGGCAATACCTGATAAATATAAAATGTAAGACTTACATGCCCAGTTATGGCAAGATAAAACTTTGTCAAGCAAAAATAAGTAGTTTTCAAGGATATACCCAATATGGTTTTAGACTCTTTGGAGTTAAAAACCTTATGTATTATCGATGCACTTATGTACTTAGTTTTGGGCAAAGAAACCTTTTGAAATAAAGGTAAGTCACAAAGCTTTCAGAATTAGTTCAGCTTGAGTGTGTGAACTATTTCAAGGTTAAGCTAGTGGAAAATATATACTTCATAAGATTCCTTTAAGTTTGTTTAAGGAATGCGAAAGTAAAGTATGGTATATGCATGGTCAGACGATATGAGTTGCTTCAGGCTCGTGTGCTAGAGAATATATTGACCAAGCATTCATCGATCAATATAGTGTAGCGTGGAGTAATCCCTCAATGCATATTTCCTTATTCACATCAGAGTTATGATGTTACTAAGGAGGATCGATGTTGAGTCTTACATGCTAACATTGATCAACAAAAATATAGCGTGGAGTAATTCTTAAACACACATTTCCTTATACAAATCAGAGTCATGATGTAAGTAAAAGGAGCGTCAATGATAAAACTAAAATGCATTGTAGATACTTCTATTATTTTCAAGACATGCTTCGCAAATAACGATGTTATCCCATAATAATATACCAACTTTTATAATAAATGGATATCATATGAGTTATAGTATGATGGAAATCAATTATGTCATAAGAAGAAGTGTTCAGATGCAAAGAGTTTGTTAGGTTATAAACAAACTTGCATCAAGAGAAACACAATGTGCATCTAAAGTTATCCTAAAGTTTTATAAGTATATTACTTAAATCCCTAAGATAGAAAAGAGATAGTCAAGTTATAGACTATATTTTTATAAGGATACATGTCTCTATTTGAGATAGAGGGAGAAAGATTGACTTGGGTTTAGTCAATGCCAGAGATGCACAAATAGTTGAAATGAGAACAAGTTTCTCAAGAGCATGTGGAAAAGAAATGTTCCAGAGACACATACTTTGTAAGATGGATAAAACCGTGATGATGGTTTTATATTCACCGCAGTCGGTGATACATTATTCTTTGAGAATAATTAATCCTAAAAGTAAGAAATATCTGGAAATAAGCTAAGATTGACAAGGTCAATTAAAATTTAATAATTGATTTCATGTATCAAATTGTAGGGGATTATTATTTTGAATATTGCGGTGGGTATTCAAGTGAAACTATACCTGGATGGTACAAGCGTGGTACTAATGAGGCTTGATTGGTAATACCAAGCTGTTAAGCCTACATCCATTAGAATTTTACTTATTATAGCTGCTTTTTATGATCATTTTACTAAACATTGGATGACAAGACCAATAATTGTGGAAGGTGTCTCTACGACGCAACCAAAAAGGGATGGTGACTGAGAGGACCAGTTTGGGATATACCTAACATTGAGGGGGTGAATCAATGTTGGGGACTTTTTAAACCAATTCCAACTTTTTATCCCTATACCTCTTGACCTGTTAGGATCTTGATTCTCTCATTCTCTTTTTCCTGTCGCATGCAATAATAGAAAGTAGTAAAAATATGCACACGATATTTTTACAAGGTTCGCCACTCAATAAGAGCAGTTACATCCTTTCCATGCATGAGAATGACCAGTGCATGGATTCTCCACTATAATGTAATATGTTGTTACAGTGGGTTGACTAGGAAAACAATCCACTAGTCAGTGTGGCTCCCTACACTTGGAGGAGGGAAGGAGATAATCGCTTCCTAGTGTGAGTCCCTACACTCTGAGGGGGAAGGGAAATAATCCTTCTTCTTGAACTGGTGATGACCTAGTCCAACTTACACCACCTTACTGGTTCTTTATACTGCCTCTAAAGACAGTATTCTCCCTGTTGATAAGGGTTTGCAACACCAATAGAGTCTTCCACCTCCTGAGACCTGTTGGATGTCACTGTGTTACTTTGTTATTCCTCTCTTCATTTGTTACTTGCCTATCAGCATGCAAGTAAACAACCACTTCTTTCTCTACAGCAAACCTGAAAGTTTCACACTCTTCTTATCATGCTTCTTTAGTACAAAACTAGTTGCACTGAAACCCACTCTTCTTCACAATTTCTTCTTTAGTGCTACACCAAGTGCACTGAGATCACTTCTCTTCTTCTTTTCCAGAATCACAAACCCCCTTTGTGATTATCAGATCAATGAAGTCCAACTCATCTTAGCATCATCACAGTTATTCTTCCCTGAGTAATACTCAGTCTCTAAGTGGGCACACTTGATTCTTCTTGGACACACAGTGATATGGAATAGTGTAGTGGTGTCTTCCCAAACAATGGTTCACCTAAACCAGGTATTCAAAACTGCTATTTGCAAAGCTCCTTCACGAAATTCCTTCGCAGATCTCCTTCGCAGAGCACACTGCTTCGTAGAGCTCACTGCTTCGCAATGCTCTGGCCTTCGCAGAGCACACACCTTCGCGGAGCTCTCTGCCTTCACATAGCTCACAACTTCCGCAAAGCGAATTGCTTTTGCGGGGCACTCTACCTTCGCAAAGCTTAAAGCCTTTGCGAAACCCACAACCGTCGCAAAGCAAACTGCCTTCGTAGAGCTCACAACTTCACAAAGCTCACTGAGCCTTTGCGGAACAACCTGTCGTCGCGAAGCACGTTGCCTTCACAGAACAACTTACTTAGCAAAGCTTCTTCGCAATTTGAGAGCTCTAAAATTCTCATTAAGTATCTCTACTGTTCTCGAGGGGGTAGGGGCCTATTTATAGTCGTTTTCCACCGACTCTAGAACCTTTCATCCACCATGTTGTGGTCCCTGGCTAGGATTGTTAGCCCGCTGCCCGACTGAACCAATCCCACATCGGTTGTGGAAGGAGATTGGTGGGTGTTTAAAATCCCGTGCCTACCTTCCCCTCATCGACGCGTTTTAAAGCCGTGAGGCCCAGGGGAGAAACTGGGCCAGAGCGGACAATATCGATGGGCCGGGATTAACCGATCCCACAATTGGTATCAGAGGGTGGTTGGTCTCGGGACCGCTGTGGGCTTGGGGGGGGGGGATTGTTGTGGTCCCTGGCTAGGATTGTTAGCCCGCTGCCCGACTGAACCAATCTCACATCGGTTGTGGAAGGAGATTGGTGGGTGTTTAAAATCTCGTGCCTACCTTCCCCTCATCGACGCGTTTTAAAGCCGTGAGGCCCAGGGGAGAAACTGGGCCAGAGCGGACAATATCGATGGGCCGGGATTAACCGATCCCACACACCACAGCGCCACATCATCACCAAATCACAAAGCTCTAAAATTTCTGCTGAAATTCACTCTGTTTCGCGAAGCGCCATGACTATTTTCTGGATTCGCAAAGCTCATCGTAATCGCAAAGCGTTTCTTCAAACCCTTTGTGCCGCCGCGATGCACCTTCTTCCTTTGCACCGCCGCAATGTTCTTCACCTTCACCGTCGCAAAGCTCACTCGCAATGCTCCTTCACTCGGCCGTTCGTGAAGCTCGTCGTAATCACAAAAAACACCGTCAACATTTTTCATGTCTTCGCGAAATCCACTTCATGAAAATCATCTTCACGAAATTCATTCATTTGCCACATTTTGATGAGATCTTCAAGGAAATCCATTTTTCGCAATGCTAGCCAAACTCCAAATTTTAGACCCCAAGAATTTGGTAAACACTGGAAAACTGTGCCACCTTAGACACCTGCTTTTGCAAGACCAACCATACTGATTGGTTGCATCTTTTCTCCCTCTTCCCTTCATAATGCTTGCACCATAAGTTCTCCAACCAACTTATGATCTTTGTGAAATACAGAGCAGCAAAGCATCGTCAGATTTACTGAGGAAAGTATTATAACTTCCCTATCTTCCAGCAGCATCTTTCTTTCCAATCTCAACTGAATGTGATTGACATCACCTTCACTCCAATCTCAAACATGGCCACTTAGAATGTCAAGTCCATGCATGGCCACTTCTTTCTGCTTCTTAAACCGTCATTATCTACTTCATGCAAACCATATGATTCTTTTCTTCAAGTAAGCTCTTGCATAGTTCTCATGCAATCGTGAAGCATTGCATGACCTTCTTCAAATGCACATTAACCGTTTTCTTTTGAAACTTGAATTCCAAAGAACGTCTCCTATCATCCTCAAATGGATGGTACTTCACCATTCGTCTCCAATAATTCTCAGATGGATGATACTTCACCATTCTTCACTGTTGTAAACAATGTGTCACCTTTGACGCAAGTTATTTGAACTATCAAGATCAGTGCATCAATCGTCTGATTTTTAACATGAAGAATTGCCCAAGCGTGGCATCCAATACTATGAATCCATTACAATTCTCTAGGCATCTTCATTTCAACCAATCTCCATTAACTTTGAAGTCATTCTTTATCTCCTTCTTCATTTTGACCAACATTGACGACTGTTGACAACAAATACAATCTCCATACACAAAGTGGTCCCAACAGTGACATCATAGAATGCTAATAAGTGGTGCAAGTTACTGAAAGCTAGTTTAGGATTAATGTAAGCAACTAGATCATAGAATATTCATTCAGAATGAATTTTTTCCATGTTTCTATCAGAGGTTAGTGGGAGCACCACTGTTTTCCAAGTGAAATATGTTTGATAACATATGAAAATTAATTATTGGTCTTACAGTTAGTTAAGACCATAATGAAAGTAATTCTCCAGAGATTGACTTAAAGTAGTAAGCTAAGTTCTATGGACCATGATCTACTGAGCTAGATCTGTAACACTTCAAGTTTCCACGGTACGCTTCTCTTTGAATAATGCAATAGCTTGCATTGTACGCAACTTCGAGTTCTAACACACACCACAACCAATCAAACTAGCTGTTATGAATAGTAATACTCACTTTTTGAAATTTTATACATTTTATCTTTCAAAATGGACTTCATTTTTGGATTCGGAATATCAAAATTAGCCTAGGGTGAAATTTTGGTATTTTTCTGAAAACTTTCAATTTTTGATGAATAGTGAAAAAACACTATGTTATAGTTTAAAACCGAATTTTTATTTAAATAATTATTTATTTTATTTAAATTTAATTAAGGTCAAAATAGATACATAATACCTTATAAGCTCAATGTAATTCATTGGAGTTCGTTTAGAATAATTTTAGATATATAAAAATTTTATTGAACTTTTCACCGTCTTTTACCCACCTCCTAAGAGAATTTGGAAATTCATATAAAACTTAATTTTACCGCTTCTGTGAGTGGAATTTTGAAAATCTGAGAGACACGGCTAATATCAAGGAGTAAAATGTGGTTCAATAAGATAAAAATAATTTTTGGTAAATAGTAACTTTTTACTTTTATTTACCACGGCTAAAAGTAAATAGGGTAATTAAGGGTAAAAATGATATTAATATTACCCTAACACGTGTCTTAATTCTATTGGACAAGTGTATCTCGACCAAAAACAACTTTAGGAATAAAATATTATCATTTAGGTCCACTTGGATTAGATTAGGACATTTATTATTATTTAATTCAAAGAAGAGTTAAAAGAGTTAAGAGTTAAAATCAAAGTTTATTAACTAAAATTTTTTTAATATAGGGTTATACATAAGATAAATTCGATTATAAATATTCATTAGAAAGCTAAAAAGATTTCCTACATAATGGTATTTTATTTATAATTTTTAGACATTAAATAATTTAATTTATTTATGACACAATGGTGATGCAGTAATTACCTAATTAATGAAATATTAAAATAACTGATAATATAAATACACAAATAAATGTAATTTAAGACTTTTTATGAATTCCACTAATTTTATAGGTTAATATGACATGTTAGTATTGATTCAATTATGTTTGTTCGAAGTAATCATGCTGTTATGATTTTCACAAAAATCAAATACCAAATAGTGTGAAAATTGACATAAAAGAGTTTTTAAAACAAATATTATATTATTCAATTCCTAAAAATCTAAGGTTCAGCCAAGAGACTTTTATAATGATAGGTGTATCATTAATGGACCACTTGGGGGTCACTTGGAAGTTTATAGTAAGTTTATTAACTATATAATATAAAAATACAAAGAGATGTGGTAAATGTGAAACTAATTAACTAAGAGTTAAAACAAAAAGATAAGGTTAATATAGTGACTCAAACCTGTCTAAAACCTATTGGTTGGGTGGTTTTCGACTCATCCACACCTTAACCTTTAAATAATCCACTTTGGAGCCATTAGAAACCGAATATGAATTTATTATAAAATAATATTTCTAGCTTTTCCAAAGGTGTAAATCACCCCTCTTATAAAAGGACACTCCCCCTTCTCTCTAATACACACCTTCAAAGTCTTTTGGCTCGGTCAACCTCTGCCCAAATATTCTCTCAACTTCCCTCACTTCTACCTAGAGGCCTTAGTTTGATCAGAAAGTCATCCCAAGGAGCCCTTTTGATCAAATCAAAAGGAAGAACCCGAAAAAGAGGTAATGTTTTCACCACCCTTTTTCAAGTTCCTTTCTTCTTCAACTTCTTCTTTCTTTGTTGTTTCCATTCTAAAATAATAACTCCAGTATCTTCTATATACTGTGATGTTATTATAAATATGGTACAACCATATTCAGTATTCTATCCATCCTTTGAATGACATGTCACCATACGTGCGTATGTACGGCCTATCGTCTCCACGTCGTGGTGTAATTGTTATTCAATACATTATTATTTGGATGGGTATAATAATGATGTGTAATTCATGTAAATAATAAATATAACATGATAATGATTCTGTATATATGATATATCATCCAATTATATGTTATTTTAATATCAAAAGAATGATATTGTCGCTCGTGTGTACGTACGGACTACCGTCTCCACGAACGCGATGAGATTCATTCCACATCGTATCCATTCAAGTCTAATTCTCATTTGATGATTAAAAATAATGTTTAAGGACTTGATATCATTCTGGATATAAATAATATACAACCTATCCATAACAAACACGGCTTATGTAACAAAACATATAAAAGAAAACAAGTAAGGTAACACCCGAAACGATGATAATACTAAGATATTATTAACAAAACAATGTTAAAAGATCATATATGATATCATATTAATGTATATGATTCTTGTATAATTTAATAACAATTATTTCACCATTATACAGGAGGTTAACCTACCCTCAACCAAGGAAAAGTACAAGGTAATGGTTTATTTCACAATCTCTTCATTATCCGAGTTTGTTTATACATAATTATCTACTGGGACCTCTTTATCATCCACATCAATGTTTCTTAAAAATGTATTTAAAAACATTCTTACTATTTTACAGAATATGAGTTAAAGTCATTTATACCCTTGTTTGACTTTTTATAAGATGTTTATAAAGGAATCTTTCCGTCGTTTTCCAAACAAGGTCCTTTTTAACCTTTTCGACAAAATTAAGGTAAGAATGTTTTTTTAACTTATACGGCGGGTGCAACTACTTTCTACCGTTATAAACTCATCGAAGCTTCCCTTAAAAGCTTATAAGAATATTTTCAAAGTAAATGTTTTATTTTATAATTATGTGACTCTTAAATGATTTCAAAATAGAAAGAGATATTTCTCTAAAAAGAGTTTTGATTTCATCTATGTCAACATCTTTTGATGGATCTTAAGTTTATTTGAAGTTGATTTATTATTATACAAAACTTCCATATTGTATTGAAGGTTTTGTGATATGTTTGACTGTGGATGTGCTATTTTTATATCATTCATGATTTATGGTTAAAGTATTGACATTTCGTATGCTGGTTTTAATACGAATGTTTATGATATGTTTAAACCTTTTCATATGAGGAATGTATTGGACTTAATAAGTGACGGGTGGAACCCGCTATAGCTCCTCGATGAATCGGTAGGTCTCATGAGACAACTAGATGTGGAATTGGCTGAGGCCCTTTCCCAATTTGATTTATGGTTTTGGCCGAGGCCTTAATCATTTTTAGACGTCTTGGCCGAGGCCTTGACAAAATGTTTCAGAATGTCCGGCATTATACATTCCTTCATTATGGAAATAATATTGATGGTTCATGTGGTTATTCGACTAGTAAAATTCACATGATTATGTTTTATTGTGACATTATTTACTCAGCTCGTATTCTTGCCATAAAAGTATTCATATTTATTATTGGTAAAGGCATGTGGTTTCAATTATCTACCATGCTTAATATTTATGTCATTTTCCGCTGTATTACTTACCCTTACCGAGCGTTTGAGTTCACCCCTTTCTTATGTTTCATTTTCTCAGGATATGAAGAAGTTAGTTATGAGTGACCAGCAGGCATAATCTAAGAGGCTTGGATGTTTCTAATGAAATATATTTGTGTTGTATTTCTCTTCAAGCTGTAAAGTTGAACTTATGTATGAATCTTGTTTCCAATAATTCTAAACTGATCGATCTTTCGAGACATGATTTCATTGTGATCATGTCAATGTTATGTAATAATGCACCGACTCTGGGTAACGAGGGTCAGAGCGTTACAGTTGGTATTAGAGGAAGTTTAGTACAAACCTTGGAAACTAGATTTAGATAAACTCTGATTAGAGCACATAGACCTAAGATGGACTTTGAGGATTAGTATAGAATAAATTTCTAGAATTTTGGTATTGTAGAGATTTTGTGAGTTTTCCGAGCAATAAATCATTGTCTGGATACGAGCAGGTAGAGGCGGCTCTGGCACAGATGTACCTAGGGGTAAAACCTGAAAACACTGCTTTGAGCTAGACTCGAACGGGAACTGGTGCACGACAACGGGTCTTGCTGCACTCTTGGTTACGACACTCTCAGGGGATATGCTTAGGATAATTCTTATTTTCTTTACAAACCATTATGAAGGGTTTATGAGTATATACTTCATCAAAGAAAACATTTTTATGATTATGGGTTATATCCATAAACTGTTCAATTTATGTTAAGTGTTTTACAAGTTTGGATTTATGTATTGTGATTCATAAAATAATCTAGTATATGCCATTGTTTAGAAATGGAACATAGTGGAAGAAATGGAAACTGTATCAATGCACGCACTCCATGTAGGGATTGCCCTCCTTCTCAAGATAATTATAGTGGAGCTGGTGATGCAAATGGTGCTGATAAGCTAATCATCATATTGGGACAACTCACTCAGGTTATGAATAATAACCTTACCGTATGGAGCACCCTGATCCACAGCGTGGAGGATCAATATTAGATCGCTTCATGAGGCAACAACCACCAACATTCAATGGGAGTACAAATCCCTTAGTAGCTGAGCAATGGATAAATTCTTTAGAGAAAATATTTCATGCCTTGATGAGTAGTGAAAGGGAAAAAGTTATCATGGCAGTTTACCGCCTCACTGAAGATGTTGATCAATAGTGGTCATTGATTCAAAACACGAAGGAAGATGATGAAGTATCAAATATGAAATGGAGGGAGTTCAAAGATCTATTTTTAGAAAAATACTTTCTTCGTGACCATCGAGCAGATATTGAAAGACAATTTCTGAATCTGAGGCAAAAGGAGGACGAGAATGTTGCAAAGTATGAGGCTAACTTTACAAGGTTAGCAAGGTATTCTTCAAATTATATACGTAACCCAAGAAGTAATATTGATCGTTTCTTTGATGGGTTAAAACCGTTTCTCCGTCGAGCATTGGTCTCGCAATCCTTCTCGTCATACGAAGATATTGTCTCGTGTGCTATCAAGACAGAAAAATAATTCTCTAAGTCTTATGACTTTAAATCAAAGCAAGAGAAGAAGAGATCTGCTGAACACTCTGGGAAAGGAAATAAGGAAACAGAGAAGAAGTGAAGAATTAAATTTCCACCTTGTGATAATTGCGGAAAGAAGCACCCTGGTGCCTGTCTAAAAGGAAAAGGAGTATGCTACAAGTGTGGACAGAAAGGCCATCTAGCTGGTGATTGTAAAGGAAAGAAAGACGCTACCAATGTTCAATGCTATAATTGCAGGGAGATGGGACATTATGCAAATGAATGTCCTAAGCGTCAGAGAAACTTACCTCAGAAAAGGCCTAGGGACCAAGGCCAAGCTTATGCAATCACTACTGTTGAGGTTGAAGCCCCGAAAGACGTGGTGGCGGGTAATTTAATGGTTTCCTCAAGTTTAGCAAATGCTTTATTTGATTCTGGATCATCGCATTGTTTCATATCTTCCCAGTATTCTAAAAAAATTAGATATTTCTAATTTGATTTAACAAGAGAGTTGTCAGTGAAAACTCCTAAGAGAAGTATCATTGCTACAAAATTATGTGGATCTGTTTCCATTAGGGCATATAAATGTTCTTTATCTGCTGATCTCATTGTCAAACCTATGATTGAATTTGATATAATCCTCCGTATGGATTGTATTTCGGACCATGATGCAAAAATTTATTGTAAGAAGAAGGAGGTTACTATTTTTGATGATGATGATAAGGAACACCTTATCTTTAGAGCGGAATCATCACCCCCTAATTCTTACCTAGATCCACCCCCAGTAGCTCAACTAAATTCAATTATCGGGGAGGAAGAGAATGAAATAACTGTGGGTGAGGAAAGGAATGTTCAAATAGAGGATGTACCTATTGTGAGAGAATATGTTGATGTGATTCCGGAAGATTTACCTGGACATCCTCCAAAACGAGAAATTGAGTTTTCCATTGATTTAATTCCTGGTTCAAGGCCTATATCGAAGACCCCATATAGAATGGCCACTGTGGAATTAGTTGAACTAAAGAAATAACTAGAGGAATTGAGTAATAAGGGATTTATTCGCCCTAGTGTTTCTCCATGGGGAGCCCCTGTCCTTTTTGTTAAGAAGAAAGATGGATCTCTAAGGTTATGTATTGACTATAGGGAAATCAATGCTATAACAATAAAGAACAAGTATGTCCTACCTCGCATTAATGATTTATTTGATCAACTGCATGGAGCTCAATACTTTTCAAAGATTGACCTTCGATCTGGATACCATCAGTTGTGTGTGAAGAAGGAAGACATTCCGAAGACAGTATTTCGAACCAGGTACGGGCATTACGAGTTTACAGTAATGCCTTTTGGATTGACTAATGCACCCTTTGTATTCATGGATCTAATGAATAGAGTTTTCAAGGAATATCTCGATGATTTTGTGGTGGTATTTATTGATGATATCTTGGTATACTCCAAAAGCTACGAGGATCATGAAAATCACTTGCGCATTATCCTGAAGACTCTTAGAAGACATTAATTATATGGGAAGTTTAGTAAGTGTGAATTCTGGATTCAGGAGATTTCTTTTCTTGGTCATATTGTCTATAAGGATGGAATCTCTGTTGATCCTTCTAAGACAAAAGCAATCCAAGAATGGCATGCACCGACGAGTATAACTGAGGTACGCAGTTTTATTGGTTTGGCAGGTTATTATCGACATTTCGTCCAGAACTTTGCCTGATTGGCTAACCCATTAACAAAGCTCACACGTAAAGGGGTTAAATTTGTTTGGACAAAAGAGTGTGAAGAATGTTTTGAAGAACTGAAGAGAAGATTAGTCAATGCTCCTATATTGACTATATCATCGGGGAATGATGGGTTCGTTATTTATAGTGATGCATCGAAGAAAGGACTTGGTTGTGTCCTTATGCAGAATGATAGAGTTGTTGTCTATACATCACGACAACTGAAAATTCATGAGCAAAACTATCCTACTCATGATCTTGAGTTAGCTGCTGTAATCTTTGCTTTGAAGATGTGGAGACATTATCTCTATGATAAAAAATGTGAGATTTATACTGATCACAAGAGTTTGAAGTATATTTTCTCACAAAAAGAACTCAACATGAGGCAAAGGAGATGGCTTGAACTACTCAAGGATTATGATTGTACGATACACTACCACCCGTGGAAGGCAAATAAAGTGGCAGATGCTTTGAGCAGAAAAGATCATGGAGTTTTGAACATGATGAGAATTGAAAGGGATCATATTTTCATGGATCTAGTGAAGATGGATATGGGAATTACCATGGAAGGTGAAACATCAATACTTTTTCAAATGGTTGTCAAACCATCTTTACTAGAAAAGATAAAGAGTTCTCAGACCAGTGACGAAGAGTTTCAAAAGAAGATTAAAGCTGTGAATGATGGGAGATTGAGAGACTTTGTGTATGAAGAAGAAATTTTGAAATTTGGGAAGAGACTTTGTGTTCCTGATATACATGATCTAAAAAGGGAATTGTTATATGATACTCACAGTTCCAATTTCTCCATACACACTGGGAGAACCAAAATGTATAGATATTTGAAGGAACATTTTTGGTGGGACAACATGAAGAGGGAAATTGCTGATTTTGTGTCAAGATGTATGGTTTGTCAACAAGTGAAAGTTAGAAGGCAACAACCCAGAGGAGTCATGCAACCTCTTCCCATACCTGAGTGGAAATGGGATAATATTGTTGGTAAAGGCATGTGGTTTCAATTATTTATCATGCTTAATATTTATGTCATTTTCCGCTGTATTACTTACCCTTACTGAGCGTTTGAGCTCAGCCCTTTCTTATGTTTCATTTTCCCAGGATATGAAGAAGTTAGTTATGAGTGACCAGCAAGCATAATCTATGAGGCTTGGATGTTTCTAATGAAATATATTTGTGTTGTATTTCTCTTCAAGTTGTAAAGTTGAACTTATGTATGAATCTTGTTTCCAATAATACTAAACTGATCGGTCTTTCGAGACATGATTTCCTTGTGATCATGTCAATGTTGTGTAATAATGCACCGACTCTGGGTAACTAGGGTCAGAGCATTACAAGATCTAACGGCTACTTAGACTTAGTCAATGATACATATACTGACAAGGTATTGAAAAATACAGGTTGGATCAATTTGAGAGAGAATTGTTACCAATGTCATATGGCATAAATCTCTCCAAGAAGACATGCAGGGGCATAGGAGGATATTAATGTGGTGAGTAGGATTCCATACGCTTTTACAATGGATCAATCACATATGCTATATTATGTACTAAATATTATATTTTTAACATAATCTTTATGATAGGAAAATATCGATTATATTCAGGAGAACTGCAAGGGGAGCAGTTGGAACTATCCAATTGTACTTGAGAAAGTACAAAGGATGTGTTCTTAGTATGTGGATAGGAAGGGATACTTGTTACAAGAGGACACAAACTAGTCTTCTTAGAGGTCAATATGATCTAATATCATAGTTAGGCTAAGGTAATAAGCAAGAAAAGATCATTCAATCCAATGGTATCTATAGAATGATAAAATAGGTGATACCCAAACCACTAAGGTGTACTCTCTAAAGGAGCCCTTGAGGTTCTTTTATAACAAATATTTAAGACCACACCAGACCTCAAGTCCGATATGGGATGCAGACTCCAATACTCTTCCTCAAGCTAGGTGAACCTAGCTTGGACACATAAAAAAACAAACCAAACCAATGAAGACAAAGCAATCAACAGACTGTAAACACTCCCTCTCAAGCTGGACATACCCATCTTGACGACAAAACAAGACAAAACAGTAAAAAAGATAAAGTTTCAAGGTTGTTACTCCCCCTCACGATCGAATCACCACCTCAAGATAATGGATGGATGAAGTTGTCGTGGGCGCAGCAGAGGAACCACACAAACCAGGCCGGTTGACGGAGCGCCAGGAAATCCGCACTAGTGGGACCGGTCGATGATACGTCGGGAAGTCCACACTAGCACTGGGAAAGTCGCACTTGCGGGGTCGGTGACGGGAGGTGGGGATTCCGCAGAAGTGTTGCGGGATTTGGCGACGCCAAAGGGTCCGGATCCAAGGCGGTTGAGGTGCTGCGCCACGGTAGAGGAAGTGCGAGGGCGTGCCGGCAGACAGGGAGGCGGCTGCCGGGAGTCGTCGAGAGATGCCGGAGATCCGAATCTGGAAGCAGGGCAGCTGCTGGGAGAGACGGGAGCCGACTGCCAGAAGAGGAGCGCAGAAGGAGGGGGGTTGTTGCAGGAAGAGGCCAGCATGGAAGGAGCTTCTCGGAAGGCACTGGCCCGCTGGAGATGGCCTGGAGGGAAGGGTCTGGTCGGCGAGGGATTAATGGGACGAGGCGCAGCCTCTGTTGCGCATGGAGCGAGCAGACGACGTCGGGTGGGAGCCGGAAGGCGCGAGTCGGGCGCTGGGAGAGCGAGTAGGCGGGATGGACGAGAGCCGCCAGGCGAGCACCTGAACGAGGCCGACAGGGAGCGGAGCGAAGAGGCGGGTCGTAGGGTGCCGGGAAGCCGTAATGTTGGGCAGTGTGTGGAGCCGCGAGATGCAGCAGACAGTAAGAGGGGCGCCGGGAGTCGGTGCAAGCCGTGTGCAGGAAGAGCCGAGAGGATGCCGGTTCGCCAGGAGGGAGCCGGTTCACCTGGACCGATTCGCCTGGAGGGAGTCGCGGTTGGAAAAAAAGAGTTTGTTGGGATGTATGCGCTGGGAGGGGTCGTCGCGATGGAGCGCGCTTGGACGACCGTCGTGCTGGGAAGCGATGCAGGGAGTCGTGAGTCGCTGGAGGGATGCAGGGAGGCGTCACGATGGAGGGGCGACGCTGGGTCGACGCCGGAGGGAGCGGCAGAAGGGAGCCATAGAGGATGGGAGCCGCCGGGTATGGGATCCGCCGAGGACAGAGCCGGAGTGAGGAGGGTGGCCACGTAGGGCAGACCCAAGAGGAGAAAAAAAAATCTAGAGGGAGGGTCTGAGATTATATTCCCTCTGATACTATCTAGAATGATAAAATAGGTGATACCTGAACCCCTAAGGCGTACTCTCTAAAGGAGCCCTTGAGGTTCTTTTATAACAAATAATTAATATCACACCGGACCTCAAGTTCGATGTGGGATACAAACTCCAACAGTATCCATACCTACAAATACTGAGTGCATTGCAGCTTCTCAGACAGCTAAAGAAGTAGTGTATAATGTGCAGTGATTTGTTTTAGTTTTTGGAATCACACCTAGTAAGTAAAGTTTTAACATAATATGTATTATGATAATTCTACTACTAGTACTAGCTAAGATGTCAAGTTTTAACAGTGAAAAAAAGGGATATATACTTGGGGTTTACATCTCTAGCGAAGTCTTACTCGAGAGGGGAGGTCGCATATAGTAGAATAACCATGTAATGATGACATGAAAGACCCATGACTAAAGCCATAACTCAGTAGAAGCATGATCTTATCATGTGAGAGCTAACAAGGATAGTTAGCAAGTTGGCTCTAGTGCAAGTGGGAGTGTTGTAATAGTGGGTACCCTAGACCAAACTTGAATAGTACTTTTAGATTACCATACCATGTGTACAGTGAGTTATGCATGATGTACACTTACCATTATAGTGTTGATATTTCTACATCCACTATTTAAATGGTAATATTCATAAATTATTTATCGTATCAAAAGGTTATAGTATTTCCAAGACTATAATGAGAAGCTTGAGATACTATGGAATTAATCTTAAACATATTTCTTATTGTTTAGACACATCATACTAACTGGATATAGTTGATGTTCGATTATCAGGTGTTGGGGGCTCATAAGCATTGAGACTTCTTCTCATGAAGTTCGCACTTGGTGATCTCTAGTGGGTGAGATCATGAGGATAGACTCACTAATAGGAACACCACATGTTTTAGGTGTCATTGGTTGTTCCTATCTATGAACATTTTGACTTGAGATCATTATCAATGTGTATCATTTGATTGCGTACTTTGATGTAAGGAAAAAGCCATAACATTGAAGTCGTGGAGAGGTAGCTTGTGTTGGGTGTGTCAATAGTAGTATGACATTGGTTGAATGATCAAGATAGAATTTTTCACTTCTGAGTTGAGGAAGTGATATTTTGGTCCTAGTTGATCAGGATGGTAGTGCATTCATAAATCATTGATCAAGGTAGTTGAAGGTAAGTCTGTATAGTTAGATCAAAAGATAATAAATCAAGAATGAATGATGACACAAGTTGTGCATCCTTCTTTATGAGATATCATGAGACAAAGAGATTATATTACACAGTGTGTGTTCATGGGATGGTTGTCGTTATTATGACTATTCCTAATCCATTTAGAGGCCTTGATGGGTTGTTAGACTCCGCTTTTGGTCTGTGAATGATATTCACTGCTATTCAGATAAGGGCCAAGAAGGTCACACACAATAACATATTCAAGAGTCCGCCCAAATCTGGTGAATAGGTATATAGGGCATGGTGGGCCCCACCATAAGGTACGAGAGTTATCCAAGTTTTATCGATAACCGAAGAATAAATAAATTCATTATTATTCGAGTATAGAATAATTTGGTTTAATTTATTTATTAAAAGTATTCACAAGTTATTAAGTGAATGCACAGAAAATATTATACGAACAAATATTATTTTAATATTCAAGATTCATTTAATATTAGTAGTAATTACGAGTCGAGTTAATGAATCAGGTTTCATATAATATATTTATTATATATAACAAGTATATGATAAAATATAAATGAAAATATGACGCAGTTAGTTCATCATCATGTGTCATTTACTACTTATTTAGTGTGCGTTTTATTTTCAGGGGTCGGGGAACCCTTTTCGGGTATTTGAACCGCCCACTAAATAAGTAGAAGAGAGACTCAATTTAGATTATTCATTCCAATAGGATGAGAGGCTCTCTCTTCTCCCACTTCCTAAAGAGAGAAAGTCGTCATCCGAGTGTTAGATCCAAGAACACCTTCGTGGATCGAAGGGATAGGATCAAGGTAATCATCGCGACATCGAAGGAATCATCAGAGTTCCGCACTAGCACTCGGAATTCGACGATCATCGTCTGCACGGATTCTCAGAGCGTGTGTGGACGATCTAAAGGGGTTCGAGCTCAGATCTTTCGAGCAACGATCGTCGATGGTGAGATGCAATCGAACGCACTATCTAATCGAATGAGGTACTCGTTTATTTAATTGTTGTGCTTTGAAATATTCTTGTGAAATCCTCAGACCTCTATCGGGGCTCAGATAGCTGGAGACGATGTAGTTTCATTGTTCCGGTGATGAAAAATTTTAAATCTCTAGTCCACCAACTTTCGTTGTGCGCCCCGATACCAGCGGGTATGAGGAGGGCACAAGGTTGGTGTTCTTCATGTTCATGAGACCCAACTACTCTGGTTACAGTTGTGGTGGAGATGTGATGTGATAGCCCAAGTATCTTCGGGCGAGATGTGATGTGATGGCCCAAGTATCTTCGGGCGAGATGTGATGTGATGACCCAAGTGTCTTTGGATAGAATTATTATACCTAAGAGATGAGAGTGCCAAGACGTACAACATTGGGGTGTGAGGGCGTCACACATGTGGGAAAGTTGGGCATAGTACCATTTTATCGATATGCTTCATATTATGTTACTATACTTGGATGTGTTATTTGGTGAGTGATCCTTGGTGAGGTCTGGAATTAGTTGACATGATAGGTGTCTGTTGATTCTATTGTTTTTTCATTGGGGCATTAGTATGCTCTTCTCACATTTTCACGAGAGTCCTTGGGCATGATCCTACTGAGTATATATGTTATTCTCACCCTACGTATACATAAACTGTTTTTCAGGTTTCTAGGAGGACTTCGGGGACTAAGTTGGACATTACTAGTTTGGGTGTTGGAGATATTGTTAAGTTGTTGTTGTGGGATTGTCTTTGATGTTTTACTTGGAGACTTTTGTTGTATTCGTCTGACATTACATGCATGATGAGATATTATGGATTTTACCAATTTCTTATGTTATGTAGTTGTTTGGTGTTTGATATCCTATCTCTCAATCCTACTTTTCTTTCTATTGTGGTTAATATGTCCCATATGTTTGACTTTCTTTATACCCTCGATGTTAATCGCCAACTCATGGCCTATTAGAGGCGGGACTCAGGGGCGTCATTATCTCCCTCTCTTCTTTGTCGACCCAAGAGAGGTACCTTTGAAGGGAGGGGTCATGACAAAAATAACTATGAAGGTTTGGTAGGGTATGACATGAGTCTAAAATATGTATTTCTCATAGATAGTGTCACGAACCGTCCCCCTGGGCCCGTGTCGTGACTACTCCAAGTCCGTCTTCCATAGGCCAAGGGCTGCCGACTAGCACCGAATAAGCATATCTCAAAAAAGGGAAGACATTGCCTTTAAACCTTTACACACGCACAAAGCTCAAACTACGGAAAGTAAACACAAAGTAAACCACAACTGTCACTGAGACAACTACTGAGAGTACGATACAAAATGAAAGTACAAAGGGGCCAGAATACAAGCCCAAAACCACAAAGGAAAGTACAACTGTCACAGTCCGTCCGCTCGAGACCCTACCTGAAGGGCAGGTGAAGGGTAGTTGTCTATAGCTGTAGAAGCACGCATGTATGTCTTGTCTCACTGAGCACCATCAGGTCACAGACCACCAAGGCCTTCGTCGAAGCGTCAATCACTTGCATGAGAAACGACGTGTACGGGCGAAACCCGTGTAGGGGTGAATAACACAATACTTAGTAGGGACCTCAAACCACAAAGAAAAAAACCACAAAGCAAGAACACAAGCAAGACCACAAAGCAAAGACAGCTCACACCAGGTATAACTCAAAGTATAGAAAGTAAGATTCTCAGTCGTAAAGCTGAATCATCTTGTTCTGCTGAGGGGATCATCCTTGATGAGTCACCGAGGTTCATTCAGCTACTGGACCACTGAGGTCTGCTCAGCTGTTGGACCACTGAGGTCCGCTCAGCTGCTAGACCACTAAGGTTTGCTCCGCTGTTGGACCACTGAGGTCCGCTGAGCTACTGGACCACTGAGGTTCGCTTGGCTGCTGGACCACTGAGCTCTGCTCGTCTGCTGGACCACTGAGGTTTGCTCCGCTACTGGACCACTAAGGTCCGCTGAGCTACTGGACCACTAAGGTACGCTCAGCTACTAGACCACTAAGGTCCACTCGGCTACTGGACCACTAAGGTCCGCTGAGCTACTGGACCACTGAGGACTGCTCGGTTACTGGGTCACCGAGTTCCCGCTCGTCATATCCTTCATGTCACAGCCAGTCATAGGATTCCCACTCTCCAGTGCGCTTGATTTCAGGAGAATCTACTCTTCAAGTCATCGTTCATGTCTCAACTGTCATGAAAATGCACTCAAAGTATACCCAAAGGATCGTCTCATCGCAAGGGTCCCAACGTCGCAGACGATGCGTCAATCGGACGTCAGATCTAAAAGATATTGGTGTTTTAGTAAACAGGGACCGATTGCGTCTCGGCCCGATCTGACTTGGTCAGACCGTTCCGACCAACACGGCCGGGGGGGGCATGCATGACCCGACCCGTTTCAGCCGACCCGACCCAACTCGGTTGGGACTGGACCAACCCGGTCTGGACAGGCCCAGTGACCAGGCCCATTAGGCCTTGCTGGACCCGGCCCGGTTCGTCCATGGGTCCAGCCCGCCGGGTCGCCTAGCGACATGGTCCGCATTCTATGGCTCAGTTCGACTTAGTCAGACCAGTTTATTTCCAGTCGGGCCGCACAGCGGCCCAATTTCCTATATGGCCTCGCCCGCAATGGTGGGCCGATTCTCCTCCAGCTTGGGCCGCCCGACGGCTCGTTTCGCTCCACTGGCCCGACCCGATGTCGGGTCCGGCTTACTGCTCCAGCCCAACCCGCTGAGCGGGCCAGTCCAATCCACCCGAGACGTGGCGGGCGCTACGTCCCTGCTCCGCCGACACGGCTCGACGAAGCCACGTCCCCCTCCGTCGCGACATCAAGTCGCAGCCTCCGACGCCACACGGCCAGCCGGGTCCTCCGCACGCAATTTGTTGACCGCGTGCCACCACCTGGCAACGCGGCGCTGCGCCGCGACCCACCCTGGCTGCGACCCTCATCGCCACCCGCGACCATGGCGCTGCGGGTCCCTACCGCCGCCAGTTGTCGCGTCGGCGGCCCTCCTTCCACGGGTCGCCACAGTCGGTGTGGTAGTCTGATTTCCATTCTGAAAGCACCATTACGATCCTCGGGTCACTGCCATTATCGCTATGGCCTCAAGACTGCCTTGTCGTCGCTCTGGGGGTCCGGTCGCGCTCGGAACTTCCTGGTAAAACCTGACGCGGCCTCATGGGTCTGTCAGCGAAGAAAAATAGGGGAGTGGGGATCACAAAGAACACCCAATGAACAATTCAGGCCTTTGTTCGTTTTGGCCCAGATCTGTTCTTGTTAGTGAGGTCACGAAGCATAATTCAATCACAAAGATTTTTAATCCCCAACATCAACCCGCAATATTTATCCCCAAACCCGTAAGAAGAAACTCATTCGTTGATCAACTGGTTAGTGAGTTGATCTGCGTTCTTCGTTTAGATGGGAAGAATAGGGGAACAGTAATCACACAGACTTAAACCCCTACCTGGAAAACATGATTGGTTGGCGTCGAGGTTCGATCGTCATTGGTGATCCGTTAAGAGACGTCATGATCTGTCGTCTCGTCGACCCTCGATCCACGATCCATCGTCGTTGGTGATTCATCATTCGTCGTCGTTCGTCGCTCGCCAATGGAATTTCTCCAGAGCCTCAGAGCAATCTCCTGGGTCGTTCCCGAATCTCGTAGATCTTTTTATTCATTAAAGGAGGAAACGTGTTTCAGTGTTTCTGTTACACTGAGTCGCCTTGTCGTTACACTTGAGTTGCAATGTTTTTACCCTGTTTCATTTATGAATTGAAACAGCTCACTCGACGTTGCGTTGCAGCGAAGCACTCTTTTTGAATAAAATAAACTTTCTTAGGTTTATTTTATTTTTTTCTTTAAAATGCCCAAAAATTAACTTTTACCCTCGACCCACATCGATCGAGGTTAGACCCCGCCTAAGGAGAACATCTCATTACGAGCTCAACGATGGTCTCAGGTTTTTAATCTGAATTACTATTTGTGAGTTATGAAGATTTGAAAAATAAAATAATTTTTATTTAAATTATTTTATTTACGGTTATATCCCAAAAACCAACTTTCACAGTCGGCCCGTGTCGACCGATGTTAGGTTCTGCCTAAGGAAAGCATGCCCTCACGACGGGACATCCAATTGGGATGACCGTAACTTGGTCATCCAATGTCGGATTGAAGATCCTTCTGCGGCGAAGGGACTGTTACGACGCCCTGTATTAAATTTCATGCAAATTTAATTTTTCTTTGACTTAAAATTTTCATGTGTCCCTCTGATACCAATTGAAGGTACCAGACACGTAGCAGAAGCCCCAAAAGTGGGATTTGAAAAATTTTCACCGACGATCGACATAAACTTGTCGATGTCGGTGAATCCATGCCCGATTACTTCCTCAGGATCACGCGTGAAAGAGATTAAGCAAAATATTAAAACCGTAAAATACCTGGTTTAGATCTAAAGCTACGCACGAAATCTGTTCGTCGTTGGAGATCGCTGCTTGAAGAATCTGAAGCCGAATTCCTCTAGATCGTCCACACGCGCTTCAAAACCTGCAGGAGCGTCGATCGTCAAAATCCTGGTGCTAGCGCGGAGTTCCAATGACGCTTTCAACGCTCCGACGATCACCACATCGTCTTGCTTGTGATGCTTGAGAGAGAGCTCGATCCGAGCTCTTGGATCCAGAGCCTCTCTCTCTAGAACATGGGAGAGAGAAAAATAGAGAGAAAACCCATGAATAGTCTTTGGCTAATGCCCCTCCTCCGCTATTTATAGTGTAGAATTAAATTACTCGAAATTGCCTCTCTGACCCCAAATAATTAGCTCACTATAAACGACATGTTATGACTACTAAACTGAGTCACAAATATTATTATCACTTTCTTGTAATACATTAAAAAATATTACGTGATAATAAATGATTCATTAACTCGACTCGTCGTTCCCACAAAAAATTATTCAACCTTGAATATATTAAATTGATATTCGTTCAATTAATATTTTCATGTATTTACTTTAATGCTTGTA
Source organism: Viscum album (assembly GCA_963277665.1). NCBI lineage: Eukaryota > Viridiplantae > Streptophyta > Magnoliopsida > Santalales > Viscaceae > Viscum > Viscum album. Next base: position 2,098,792,549 of record OY728130.1, on the reverse strand, counting down.
AATACATTTAATAAATAAATTCAATGCTAATTATTCTTAACTTGAATAATATGAATTTATTTATTACTTTGGTGATCGTATCTCTTTGGACAAATCCCGAACCCCAATGGTGGAGCCCACCATATCCAAAACTCATATTCAACTGATAGGGCAGATTTTTAGATGTGTTGTGTGTGACCCTCTAGACCCTTGTCTCGATAAGAGTGAATATTATTCACAGACCAAGAGCGGGATCTAGCAACTCATTATGACCCCTAAAGAGATAAGGATTGTCAGAGCAACGACAATCAACCTACGAACACACACTGTGTAATATAATCTCTTTGTATTTAATATCTCATAAAACAGGACGCACACTCGTGTCATCATCCTTTTCTTGCTTTATTATTTGTTGAACTAACTGAAAAGATTTACCATCGACTCTCATGGTCATGGTCTTATGAAGGTACTACCATCCTAATTAACGTGGCTTGAGATATATAACTTCCTTAACCTAGAAACGACAAATCATTTCTTGACCATTCAACCAATGTCATGCCACCAAGGACACACCCAACACAAACTATCTCGCCACAGTTTCAATATCATGGTTTTCGCTTTGCGCCAAAGTACGTGATCAAATGACACGCATTGGTAATGATCTCAAGTCAAGAGATCATCACACATGTTCGTAAATAAAAACATCTAATGACACCCAAAACATGTGATGTTCCTATTGGCGAGTCTATCCTCATGATCTCAGTACTAGAGATCACCAAGTGTGAACTTCATGAGAAAAAATCTCAATGCTTATGAGTCTCCAACACCTGATAGTCAAACATTTACTGTGTCTAGTCAGTACGGTGTATCTAGACCATAAGACCTTTGTTTAAAATTAATGTCATAGTATCTCGAAATTCTCATTATAATCTGAGGTCTGATATAACCTTTCGATACGACAATTAATTTATGAACATTACCATTAAATAGTGGATGCATAAAAGTCTACACTATAATGGTAAGACTACATCATGTATATCTAACTGTATACACGATATGATAATCAAAAGTACTGCATAGTTGGGTTTAGGGCACCCACCATCACAACAGTATATGTGCCCTAAAGTTGGTTATGTGGTGTTTGCACTACTAGAAATAAAGGCTTTAGTGATCACCAAAAGCAGTCGTTAAAGCCCTTTAGCGACTACCAAGGGAGGCATTGGTTGTGGTCATTGGACATCAAAGGTGGGGTGGTTAGGTATCTAACGACGAATGAGGGTGTCGAGGGTGGCCTAGAGTGAGCGACAGGGGACGTTGGGGCGACATGTTGGATGTGAAATTGAGGAGTTTTGAGAAAAGATGGGGAAAGCGTGCGGATTTTTTTTAGTAATAATCATTTTCTGTCTGCTAATACACCCCAATGGGGTTAAAACCACCAATGTGAAAACCCAATTTTTTCCACAGTGTTGCTTAGAGACATTCTTTTAATGTGTTACTAGGGATGGCAATGGATACTCGTTAATTGGGTATCTGACACTACCCAACTCAATTAAATAAGGTTAAGGTAGCGATTAAACGGATACTTATAGGGTTTGGGTACCAAATTGAAAATTCAATTAATAAACAGATAGGGTTAGAGTAAACTCTTAGGTGTTGGGAATTCTGATTTAAAATTTAAATAATGAAGAGAGAGAAAATTATTAATAGAAGGATTTTCTCAACATTAATGGAGGATTTTCTCCCAACATTAATGAAAAGTTATTCCCAATATTAATGGATGGAATAATGAATGTTGACCGCATTTATTGGAGATATGGACTGAGTGTCTATATAAGAGGATGCAGTAGCATGTTTTGGAATGTGGGCTGACAAAGATGTAGCCGCCAAGAGAGAAACAAGGAAGGGGTTGTCGCGTTTGCGGTAATCGGTGCGAAGCGAAGATGATGAAGATGAATGAAGTAGAGGAGATGACGTCGACGATGATGGCATGTCAACGACAACGAATGAATGTGTGTGTGTGAAGATGATGGTGTGCGACGATGCAGAGAGAAAGCAACAGGCAGAATTGCTCAAATACCTGTGAGCAAGGCGTTTTTAGGTCGTGTTATCAATGCACTAGCTAAACCTATTGATGGAAGAGGTGAAATTTCCGCTTCTGAATCTCGATTAATTGAATCTCCTGCGCCAGGTATTATTTCTAGACGTTCCATATATGAACCTCTTCAAACAGGTCTTATTGCTATTGATTCGATGATACCTATAGGTCGTGGTCAACGAGAATTAATTATTGGAGACAGACAAACCGGTAAAACTGCAGTAGCCACAGATACTATTCTCAATCAAAAAGGCCAAAATGTAATATGTGTTTATGCCGATTTTGATGGGGATCAAATGGCTGTTCATGTACCTTTATCTTTAGAAGCTCAAGCAGAGGCTCGTTTACTTATGTTTTCTCATATAAATCTCTTGTCCCCAACAATAGGTGATCCCATTTCCGTACCAACTCAAGATATGCTTATTGGACTCTATGTATTGACGATTGCAATCCAAAAAGAATGAAATGAACTTTGAATTGAAACATGTACCAATTCAACATCTTTACAATGGGTGAAGAAAGTAGGAAAACTGGCTGTATGTTTTTGTTTTTTGTAGAAAAATATTCTCTAACGAATACTTGTTTTCTTTTAGAAGTCATTTTCATATATTCAAACAAAAATAAATAAATAGAATCAAAAAAAAAACAAAATGATATGAAATCATGAATAAAAAGATCCAAAGGATCTACTAGCCATACCGACCATATAATCAATATTGACAATTTCAAAAAACTGTTCAATATGCTAGCATAGATTCTCATCACTATTCATCACTATCTAAATATAAATAATATATGAATAGATTAAATATATTATAAATATATGAAATAGTTTTTATATTATATATTTATATGATTTATATGAGATATATATAAATATATGAGATGTATTATAAATATATTTCATCTATAAATAGTACATAACGTATATAATATAAATAAATGCTCTAACTAAGTTAAGATAAAAAAAATTATTAGGGTATAATTAATTTTTTTTTACTTTATTTTATTTTCTAAAAAGCTGCTATGGTGAAATAGGTATACACGCTGCTCTTAGGAAGCAGTGCTAGAGCATCTCGGTTCAAGTCCGAGTGGCGGCATAGCCGATTTTTTAAAAAATAGGTAAAATAGAAATAGAAAGAATACAAAACCTTATTTAATTATTTTTTTTTTATTTTATATGATTCTTTTTTCCATGGAGGAAGAAGATCACCTTTTTTGTTCAATAAGATACCAAAGTTGATGATTGACTCATCATTATTCCATACTCGAAAGAATCGCAGTCAATCCTTTGAAAACACGGATTCCTATTTCTTCTCAATGATATACCACGATCAAGACAATTGGCTGAATCCCGCGAAACCATTTCATAGAAGTTCATTGATATCTTCTTTTTATAAAGCAAATCGAATCAGAGAGAATTGTCGACGACAGCGTGCAAAGAGATTCTTGAAGATGTCATGTATCGAAAGTCCTCTTGGTTGCGGAGATCAAACGATGTGTCCCGGTTGCGATGATTGGCGGTACAACAAAAATGGTATGTTCATGGTGTCGGTGTTGCGTTGTAAAAATGTCTTTGGGTGTGGTGTGAAAATCCTTCAGATTAGTATGTGTAAAATTCTTTCGGGTGATAAAAGGTCTTCAGGTGAAATCTTCTCCTCTTGTGTGTTAAGGCGCCGGGCTCCGAGCCCCAACATTAGGGTATTATAAACTCGAACCACATTATAAAAATTATTAATTAATCAATAGTAAATTTTTAAATGACATTACAATTCTAAAAAATATTTATTTTTAGTTTGGTACATATTATATTTATAAGTAAATTTTCAATTTGGAATTCATTGACTATATGTTATTAAAGTATAATTAAAAAATATATATCTGTTGTCATCCATATGGTGCCAATTTATGGAAATTTTTTAAATCGTTCTTTCGTATTTTCCTCACTAAGTGAGATGATATATTAATAAACCCCTCAGAAATATAATATTGTAGGTTAACTTTAATCAATGATCATCATACAATTTAAAGAATTATTATATGTTAATATTACCGAAGATCAGTGTTGGTGTACATCCAAATCACATCATGCCATTTATAGCTTCGTGTAGCATTAATAAATTACTAGATATTGTTTCTTACGATAATAAGCAAAAAAGATACAATTGTCAATATCATAAGTCATAAAGGTCATACTTTGGAGTAGAGAGGATTAGGTACTATGGGAGATTAAAGGGGGTGCCTGGAAGGGAAGGGAAGGGGAGCAGCACCAAAGATGGCCAAGCGAGAGGTATCAGAGACAAAAAGACGAGACAACATTATTTGCTTGTTATCACATAAGAGATTTTGTTACAAAATAATTGTGCAAAATCCGGATGAGCTCATTTAACGCCATTTCACGCAGGGGAAGTCAAACTTGGATTTTAGACCTAGTTCCAATGAAAACCACGTGACTTGACTCAAGTGCAGCCTTCAATTGGATAATGAGAAAGAATAAAATATGTTAATTTCAATATAAAATAAATTTTTAATAGTAGAAAAGGATGGCAAATGGGGTGGGGAACCCGGCGTACGAAAGGGGCGAAATATGTAACATATTTCGTGAGAATATTAAATAACACGTACGAAAAAAAACGCATGACAAATTCCTATTGCTGTTCCCTTTACTTTTATTTATTTTTATTTTTTTATTTAATTTTCATCCAATCAAACGAGTCCGGAACAGAAATGGAAGCACCGCTGCTGTACAATCAATCAGAAACCATCATCCTCGACAACTATCCTCCTGTGAAGAAGAACCCTAATAAAAGGGGGAGATCCTGACTTGACTAAACTACCCCCAAAGGCCCGGGGCTCGAAAATCGAGCTTCCGAATTTGCCCAGGTTCCAAAAATCTAATCAATCAAAAAAATGGAAAGGGACTTTCATTCTTTGTTACCGAAAGTCTTGGCTATCAGAGGGCGAACGTCGTCTGCATCAGCAAGGATCTCCAGGAAAGGGAGCAACGAGACGAGCGCATCGTCGGACGGATCATCGAACCAGCTCTTGATCGGAATTCCATTATCTAACTGCAGTCGGAACACCTGGTAGCGGCAGCCGCGGCGTTATTAGAAGACGAACGATCATTCAGTAGTGTTTGGTATGCTTAAATTAAGAAGGCAGTAACCGGAGGATTACCTGCGGGGAGTTATCAACGATGGCAACCTTAGCAAGATCAATACCCAAGACAGTGAGGTCTTTGGTGCAGCTGCCATCAGAAAAAATGCAGGATTCGCGGTAAGCACGGCGAGAAATAAGGTTCCCGCCTGGATCCAATCTATCCAGGAGTTGTTCGGCGTAGATGCTTTGGCTAGCGGTGAAGACAACGATGTCAAACATCTCCGCAACCCTAGCTAGAAATTTTTGGAGAAAGGGCCTCTGCTTGACATACACCGTCCGCTCCTTCATGTTAAAAAATACTTTAAGAATGAAGTCAGCATTGTCGGACTGCGCCAAAGTAGAGTGAACGAGTGTCTCTGCTCATTCATGCGAATAAACACGTGAGTTCCCTTTCAAAAGGTTTAGTTTCAAATCCAAAAATCATTAATAATAAGAAAACCATTAAAATAATTAGATTAATAAATTAATTTTTCTATTAAATTAAAGATTCTTTTCAACAATATGTGTCACAGGAGATTCATGCGAAGGTGGTGAGGTGGTTCCCCCGCCCGCGCAGAACATGCACAACGAGTGGCAGGAGTAGACATTTGACGGTCATGTGATCTCCAAATGTGACGAGCACATACACGTGAGAGTATTGCGCGGGCAGTTTCCAAGATAACAGTGTTTCTGCTTGGCATCTAAATTATGCTTAAGTGTGTCGGGGTACGCCATTTGATGTATAACACACCACGGTTGGTCAGGAAGTACGAAAAAGAAAGAAAAAGTGCACTCACCATTGTTCGATTTTAGACATTTAAGATTTTTGAGAATTTTAATTTCATGATAAAATATTTGAATATAGTGTAAATCTCATAATGTTCATGCAAACATTTGTGAATTATTAGACATAGTTGAAATCATGGAAAAACCCAAAGGAGGGTTTTCTAGAATTGGCCAGATTGACCTCTTGTGGGCAATGCTCGATCTTCAAAGCATGTGTGATGTATGTTCTCCTGATTGATGGATGTCTAATATGATTTCATTGGCAGCATGGTGATGTATGAAGTTATTTGATGACTGTACATAAACCTTCCCTTAGATGATGAGTTGGTTAAATAAGGTTGGGACTTCTAGTAGGTTCCTTGTCAACATATGTTCATTGGGACCTTGGAGATACCCTTTGGGTTTGGGATATACTCTAGGAATCTTAAGTTCCTAGACCGCTTGGAGCTGAGTGGTAGAACCACTGTGAGACTTTGTTGGGTATCACACGGGTTGTGATCAGGGTACATGATGACCCTTGGGATGGTGTGAAAACTTCCACAAACCCAGTGACGGGAGAGGGAGTTCACCATCTGCCCTTCGGGCAGTGATGGCTATATTATGGGTCACACCCATTATTGTATCAATCAACAGACAAGGCCGGGGTTTGGGGGGATAGTCCCAATGTTGTTATGATCGCCAGCTGAGCCTGAGATCATGGGATAGGGGAAGATTGGGTTGCCTTTTTAGTGTATTTGGCTTTTAGCTGTGTGAGACAAAGCGGCTAGACACATAGCCTGTGAGGTGGTGATATTTTGGCAATGGGCCTCATTGACCATGATACAAACATGGAGAGGTGGCACTTAGGACGACCTCAAGGATCAAGTTGAGAGCTTGAGGAGCGTGATTTATATTTTCTTGTGAGGTCACATGCGCTGATTGGTTGCCCAGATGATATTTATACCCGTGCTAGCTATGCTTTTTCCGTGGGTGACCGGACACAGAATGGCTCTAGGCAAGATGGTGGCAGACGCTTGAGAGAATTCATCTGTTTCTTGCGACCATCAAAACTGACTTTCTCGAAGGACCCATCCATCATAATAAATTATCATGGCACACACTAGTTATGATATTGATGATGATACTGATATTTGATTTGAGGGATCTAGGTGTAGCCATAGTGCTCCACATTTGTACAGTGCGCATCACCCCTTGTGACGACAGATGATATATGGGACAAAGCTGGAGGTACTCTTTGGATAGAATGACAAATGGGTTGGGTGAGACTATTGAGCGAGTCATTATGGATTTGAGATCACACCTCTTGATGATAGTGACCTTGTGCATACCTTAATAGGGTGTGGGGCGTGAGGGTATACGTATCTTCAATCATAGGTCTTCACCTGAGCTGGGTAGTACTGGTATTTGTGTACCTGGGGTGCTAGTGTCTTCTTCGCCATGATGGCACGCAGGTATGATGATATTACATGACCATGAAGGGGATATATATTTCCAGGTGGGTTGAGTGACAGCCATCACAGATTTGTACAAGCATCCACTTGATCACTAGCACTTGGTGAGTTGAGGTGAGCAGAGGAATCCTACCAAATCATTGGACTCAACCATTACGTACATGGCATGGGTTTCACTGTACATGGGTAAATGAGAGACTTGGCCATAGTTGGGAAACTCCTTCTAAAACGGGTGGAATAGTCTTTATGGGTGAAAAGTTGTTAAAACTACTGGGGGATTTGTTGTCCAAGCGGGGCCCATGTAGGGACTGTTATAAGGGAAGCACTAGGAGGAAGGGGGGAATATTCTGGGACTTTCGGCCTTCTAGCTTGGATTCCAATCCAGCTTGAGCAAGGAGCAGCAGTGCCTACCGCGTAGCTTCTTCTCTTCTCCATGCACGTTCTTCCTCCCGCCTGTATTTTTTGCTCCTATTATTCTATATACAAAGTAGTTGGTCCTCTGTTTCCTAACAATTGGTCCAACCTCCCGACTTTCTCACTCCCTGCGCTCGGCCCCATCTCGTTGTTTGGAAGAGACAAGCCCGGCCAGCTCACGTTCAGGCCAGCTGCAGGATTTGTTAGCCAAGCGGGGCCTAAGTAGGGGCTATTATTAGGGGAGCGCTGGAAGGAGGAAGGGGGGGATATTCTGGGACTTCTGGCCTTCTGGCTTGGGATTCGGCTTCAGCTTGGGTGGGGAGCAATAGTGCCTCCCATGTAGCTTCTTCTCTTCTTCTCCTTGCACATTCTTCATCCCGCCTGTATTTGCTGCTCCTATTATTCTATGCACAAAGTAGTCGGGCCTCTGTTTCCAAACAGTAAACCTTCCTGTTTAATTGCATGTTCAGGTCTCAACTTGGAAATGGGGATATGATTCAGGACGAGCAGTGTGTGGAGGTCAATGATTTGGTGAGAGATTATCCAGTGAGTTTGGTCAAAGGCCAGAGGATTTTATTTATTTCTTTATTTATTTGCATTGCATATGCATCGGACATGGGGCTAGACTGCCTGTTTATTTATGCATCATGATGTATATTGCTGCACTACTGCGCTGTTATATGTGTGCATCATGTAGACCATTTACTCAAGGCATGTAAAAATAAGCCTGGGCCTGCAGGCTTTACAGGTCCGCCCGTGTTTTTTTTTAGGGGTCGGGCTAATTATTTTATACCCATTTTAAAAATGGGTTATAATAATACTAGTATTGCATGGGTTTGCCCGTACGGATACGGGCAAGCCCGCAGCCCATGAAGCGGCAAGTGTAACCTTGCGCACCATTGAATTCATTTTTTTTTTTTTTCGAAGTCGTGCAACATTAGGCGGTGGAGGTTGCATGTCCCGCCAGGGTTGGCCACCCTGTGTTGCGAGTCTCGTCAATCCACATCAATCACTTTCCCCTTCCACCCCTGAGTCTTATCCCCATTCCCCATCCGTCGCTCTCCCTCCATCCTTTGTTGCCCTTCCCTCCCCTCCCTATCATCGCATCTCTCCAGCATTGTCACTCACTCTCCCCTCCCTCACTCCCTCTCTCACAGCTTGTCCCCATTCCCCACCCATCACTCTCCCTCCCCATCCCTACCGTCACGTCTTTTTGGCACCCTCCCTCCCATCCCCGTCAACCATTTGCCACCCTCCCTCAGGCCCCGGTCCTCATCACCCTCATTCCCTCTCATCGACTCTCATCAACTCTTGTCGACATGGTCGTAGCCCACCCTCACTTCCATATTTGTGAACATTGCCCGCCTCGCTCCCATCGCCGTTGCCCTCCATCTTGTCCCGGTCCCCGTCGCCCTCCCTCCCTCTAGTTGCCTCGCCGTCGCCCTCCCTCCAGTCCCCTTGTATTGTCCAGTCTTCTTCCATGCTAGAGTCGACTCCATTCAGTTCGACACACCACCCAGGGAACAGGAGCAAGCAGGCTGGCAGCAAACCTCTCCTTGAGCAGCCATCCCAACCGGCAATTAAATAAGCTGTTTGAAATCGGTTTGCATTCCTTCCCTACTGACCTACTGACACTGTTTTTAATATTTATTCAGTCATTTTTTGTGTTCTGCAGTGATGATGACTAACTGCAAGTGTTGTGTGGCCACACAGGATGGGGTTTTTTTTTAATGTTCAGCACTGAAGATAACAATCTTCCACCGGTTTGCAATTTGGTAAACCATTTATCTTAATTTTCATCGTTATACAATCTGATAATTTTTCAATCTGATAATTTTTCATTTTTAAAATTATTAATTCTTGGTGTTGGAGTCTGTATCCCACATCGGACATATGGTGTGATGTGGTCTTTATTATTTGTTATAAAAGAACCTCAAGGCTTCCTTTAAAGAGGACTTTGGGAATTCGGGTCTCTCCATTCTTTTATCATTCAACATGGTATCAGAGGGAACCTAATCCCGAGCCCTCCCATTTTATTTCCTCCCCGTCTAGAGTTTCCCATTATTTCTCTCCCGTGGGGGGCGGCGGCCTCCATGGTCAGTGAGCCATAGGCATCTCTCCTCGCCCCCTTGTCGGCCTCTCCAGCAGCCAGCCTCCACCCCTCCGGGCTCGTTTCCCAAGCGACACTCCTCCAGGCGCGTTTCCCAGGCGGCCTCCCGATTCTGTCTAGCGTCGCGCATCCCGATTCGACGTCGTTGCCTGGCCACCCGCTCTCCAGCGCGACTCGCGAACTCCTTCGCTATGCCTCCTCCCGTGGCGTCCCGACGTCCCGCAGCCAGCCTCCCCCCTGTCGGCCTCTCCAGCAGCCAGCCTCCCCTCTCCAGCAGCCAGCCTCCAGGGCTCGTTTCCCAAGCGACACTCCTCCAGGCGCGTTTCCCAGGCAACCTCCCGGTTCCGTCTGGCATCGCGCATCCCGATCTCGACGTCGTTGCCTGGCCACCCGCTCTCCAACGCAACTCACGAACTCCTTCGCTCCGCCTCCTCCCGTGGCGTCCCGACGTCCCGCCCTCTGCGCTTCCCGGCCAGCTTCCCGTCGCAACTCCAGGCCCGCCTCCCTCCCTGGTGCGCTCGAAGACTGACGACAACCTCCTCCCGCGGCAGTTCTCCCCAACGGAGTCCCTCCCACCCAAGAATCCTCTCGTCGACCTCCATCCGGATCGCGTCGCTTCCCGCGATCGAACCCGACTTCCAGCGGGGTCCCGCCAGCCAGCCTCCCTTGCTGCTTCCCAACACCCGCCTCCTTGTGCGACGGTCTCTCCCGCTGCGCACGACCCCGCCTTCCCATTTGACGCGGCTTCCAGGCTACTGCCGGCCCTCTGCCTCCCTGTGCGAGACTCCCGACGGGCTCACCTCTTGTGCGCCATCCCAAGTGCGCCACCCCCACCACCTCCAGCGCACCAGCCCCCTCTTCAGTGCGCTGCTCCTCTGCAAGGCAGTCCTACCGCGGGTTTCATCCGCTCCAGTCCGGCAACTCTCATCGTCTGGCACTTCCTCCGACGACCCGCTGCTCCCTCCATATCGGCCCCCTCCTGCGGCAGCCACCGCCTCCCTGCCGCCCGCCTCCTGCGGTTTCCCGACGCTCCGACGACCGGCCCGCCCATGCGGTTTTCCCAACGACTCTAACGAACGGCCCGCCCGTGTGGTCTTCCCAGCGACTCTGACGATCAGCCAGCTTGTGCGGATTTCTCGACGCTTAGCAACCGGCACCACCGGTGCGGCTTTCCCGACGCTCCGTCAACCGGCACCGCTTGAACGGCTTGACAAATCTTTTTCAGCAGCATCATCAATCTTCGTGAGGGGGAGCAGCAGTCATGGCGATTTATCTTTGTTTTATTCTGTTTTGTCATGTTTTATCATCAAACTGAGTATGTCCACATTGAGGGGAGTGTTTGTAGCGTTTCTTGTTTGCTATGTATTGTCGTTGGTTTGGTCTCTTTTCTTTATGTGTCCAAGCTAGGTCACATCGGACTTATGGTCCGATGTGGTCTTATTATTTGTTATAAAAGAACCTCAAGGCCTCCTTCAGAGAGGAGCTTGGGAATTCAGGTCTCTCCATTCTTTTATCATTCAACACTTGGTATGTATTAATATTAGTGAAAGTGATGTTCAAGGTCCAAGAATTGAATTTGGTTGTGAACCTAGAACTCAAGAATCACAAGAGAAACAAAAATCAAAATCAAATTGATTTGGTTGAATGTGGAACAAAAAAAGTTAAGCATGCTACATCAGATGTTTGGAATTTTTTTGTCAACCAAGGTTATATCGTAGATAGAGGGGAACAAAAGGCAAAATGCAAAGGATGCGGTAGAAGTTATATTGGAGGTGGTTTTAGATATGGAACATCCACTCTTTCTCAGCATATATATAAATTAGATGGAATTAAAAAGTTAAAGCAAGTTGAACTTCCATGCCTCTTGATCATCCAGGAAGATTGCGAACAAACAAGTTTGATCAGAAAATTTTTAGAGAAAAAATTTAGATGGCACTCATAAGACACCTCCCTGTGCAACCGCTCCCCGCCTACGGACATCTCCTACACCCTGTCGTCGACCACTCCCTGTGCCCCTTCTCTGTCGGCCATGACAACCCCACACGACACCTCCCTGCGCGACAACCCCCGACGCATGCGCGACGACCCCCATGCGCCTCCCTGCACACCCACCGGCCTTTCTCCAGCGCCCACGACATCCCCTCCAGGCACGTTGCACCTCATCTCCGACGCATCCAACCCATTCGACGAACCCCCCACCCTGCGCTTCCGTATCAGGACTCGTTCCCCCTTCTTGAAGCCTCCTCCCTGTACGCGCGTCCATCCAAGTGTGTTAGGCCACCCATGTGGCTCCCCTGGCGACTGCACCTTCACTCGCTACCCCTAATGGCCTCAGCCTACTCATACGCACCTCGATGCCCCTGTTGATGACAGCTCTTCCTGCGCACGTCTCCTGCCAGTTGTCGCCCTCATGTCCCGCGGAGTCACATCAGATTCACAATCCTCTAGACGCACCTCAACCTCACAGCACCCCTGCTTACCTATAGCGTCTCTCTCCAGCATCAGACAGCGATCAAAGGTTCTGCCTACCATTAAAGCAGCCCTGCTTTTCCAAATGAGGCCAGATTTCCCACCTCCGACTGTTGTTGTCGAGTGGGTTCTTGCAAACTCTTCCCTCCTTCTAGACATGACGGCATTCTCACCACCATCTGATATCCATAAACACCTGACGACTTAGATGCATGATTCTAGCGCTTCTAATCATCTCACAGGTGATGCGGGTATGCTTACTACCTATCATTCGTACACCGGTGTCGTTGTCATCTCTTGTTTGCTCATCCACTTATATTCGTACTCTTGACCTACATTTTTGTCATGATCATCCACCGGTTTCAGTCTTACATAAGCTTTGTCCCCATTTCAGTCCACACGTTTCCTTCCATTGTGAATCCTGTAAGTTTGCCAAACATCATCGGACGACGTGTGTTCCCCGTTTGGTGACACGTGCGGCTAACCCTTTCAACTTAGTTCATTCCGATGTATGAGGTCCCTGCAGGGTTCTCAGTCAATTATGGTACCATTACTATGTATCCTTTATTGATGAGTTCTCTCGAATGACTTGGATGCATGATTCTAGCGCTTCTGATCATCTCACAAGTGATGCGGGTATGCTTACTACCTATCATCTGTATACCGATGTCGTTGTCATCTCTTGTTTGCTCATCCACTTCTACCCGTGCTCATGACCTACATTTTTGTCATGATCATCCACCAGTTTCAGTCTTACATAAGATTTGTCCCCATTTCAGTCCACACCTTTACTTTCATTGTGAATTGTTAAACATCATCGGGCGACGTGTGTTCCTCGTTTGGTGACACGTGCGGCTAACCCTTTCGACTTAGTTCATTCCGATGTATGAGGCCCCTGCAGGGTTCCCAATCAGTTATGGTATCATTACTATGTATCCTTTATTGATGAGTTCTCTCGGATGACATGGCTATATCTCCTTCGTGATCGTTCTAGGTGTGTGATATTTTCAAAACTTTTTACCATGAAATTCACACTAAATTCTCCAAACCTATTAAATGTCTCTGCTCGGACAATTGCAGTAAGAACATCATCCCCCAAAAAGGAAGAGGTACTTGCATGTGAAATAATAAGGCCCGAGCAGTTTCTAGAATATGATGATGTTTACGCTCGGGCACACCATTCCGGTATGGGATTGTAAAAAAAACTATAGAAATTATTAGTGATTGGGAGATGAGAGAATTTTTTCCCATATGCTTTCATAGATAATACTATGCAATTGAACTTGAAGTCTCAACTCTTATTAAAAGAAAGCTTGTTTGCGTTGTTGTGCGCATATTTTAAATCTTATCATTCAAGAAGGATTAAAAGTAGTGTCAACATTGCACAAAAATTAGAGATAGCATTACATATGTAAAGGGATCTGAGGCAAGAATGAGTTCCGCAAGATGGAAGTCTACATGTTTGAAACCCTTTTATGACATGAGCAACATGATATAAGGTTCAAGCTACCTAACATCTAATTTGTATTTTGGGCAAGTTTGGAAAATAGAGAAGCTTCTTTTTGAGAATATGAATTGTGGTGATAAATTGGTGAAAAACATGGCCTCTGACATGAAGAAAAAGTTTGAAAAATATTGGAATGAATAAAATGTTTTGCTTGCAATGGCTGTTGGTTTTGATCCTCATTTGAAGTGTCAATGTTGGAACTTAGTTTCCAAAAAATGGATCTAAACACTTGCCAAGAGAAGATTAATGTGGTAAAGACAAAGTTATTTCAACCTTATGAAGAACATAAAAAGGAATTAACCACTTCATCTCATGTTGCTTCTTTGAATCCATCATCTTCTGCACCCTCAAGTGGTTGAGGGGTATCATCAAACTCTTCAAATGCAATTGATGTAAGATTAAAAATTTGTTCATTTTTATTTATTAATTTTTATTATTCATGTTTCATTATACTTTATTTTGAATTTAGATGCGATTAAATTTCAATGAATCATTTGCAACTAGTACAAATTTCAAATCTCAATTAGAAGTTTACTTAGAGATGCCACTACTTGATCTAGCTATATTTAGAAGTTTGGATGTCTTGGAATGGCAGAAGGATCAATATAAAAGATTTCCAAATTTATCAATTATGGCTTGTGATTTATAAGTATTCCTATTACAATTGCAGCTTTGGAGTCGCATTTAGCATTGGAGGGCGACTGCTAAACAAAAAGTTGTCCTGTTTCTTCAGAAGAATGTTCAAGCTCTCATTTGTACTCATAGTTGGTTGCATGGTTTTGATGTTATGGTAATGTTAATCATTTTAATATATTTATTAATTTACACATTTTGTATGATAATATATTTTAACAAATTCAAATTTCATGAAATATAGATTGGCAAGACCGTGAAGACCTTGATATATTCATGAAGGAATGGTTATGAAAGTGTTTGAGTGAAATATGAAAAGAAGCATTCTCGCACAAAGGCATGCAAAGACTCGCACGAGTACAATGTTCCACAAGTACAAGATCGACGCAAAAAAAAAAATCATGCAAGTGTGGAGTTGCGCGAAGTTGCGACACGAAGGTGCCACATTTTGAAGCCAAGAAAGAATTCTCACGCAAAGTGGAGTTGCGCGCCGTTAATGAAAAAGAAGGCAACATGCAAAGGCAGAGTTGTGCACAGTAGTATTGTGCGAATGAAGAAATATTCTGCGACTTATGCAAAGTAGAGTTGCACGAATGAAGGATTTCGTGATTGTGCGAAGGGTCGGTATTTGCCTATAAATATCCAAGCCCCGTAGAAGAAAAGAGAGAAAATTGGCAGAGGAAGATACTTGAGAAAACAAAATGCTCTAATTTTGCCTAAGTTGTGCGAACATTTACACAAACCACTGTGTTCTACAAGTGACTTATGTGAATCATTGAGTTTCGTGAACATACTATTTGAGCTAAACTAAGCTTTGTGCAAGGGATGGTCTCGCGCGAACGAACTGACTTGGAAAGGTTCTTATGTAGAGACTTACAAGGGCATATTTACGCGAATAGGAAGTTACGTGAAAGCATTGGGCATTCGCAATAAGTAAACAATACAGGAAGTGTGTTAGCACTCATTGAAGCCTTTCCCAAAGGAAGAAGTTATTCCTTAAAAACTCAATGGAGATCATCAAGAAAGCGAAGCTGCTGCTACGAAGAATTTCAAAGCCAGTACGTAAAAGAGCAGTGTGAAGATCAACAGACACCTACCCATATTCAATGCAAAAACAAAGAGACGTAAGTTTGCATTGGCAGGTGTGCCAAAGAGTTTTCTCTCCCGGAGCAGTGAGCAAAGTGAGTGACCCTAGTGTGAAGAGTGACCACACCCTGAACTGTTGTAAAAGGGAGTGACCCTTGGGAGACAGTAAGTCATCCCTAAACCTTGTAAAGGGAGTGACCCAGGCAATAGAGTGACCTAGCCTAAACACACCACTGAAAGTGATTTAGTGGATTCTGGTACATCGACAAGCATCAATGTATGCTCCTTGAATTAGCTCAGTGTAGGTGAACCAAATAAAATTCTTGTGTTTTTGTGTCCATGCTCTACTTTCACATTGCAATACGATAGTCGTTGTATGTGGGATAAACGATCATCGACCTAATCTGATTAATGCTAAGAGAAATAAATCATTAGTATGATCATCAATAAAGGAACAACATTAAAGTGACCTTACTAAAAATGAGGTAAAGATCGTCTAAGTCAGTGAGAGTTTGAAGTTTAAGTGCGAACACAGGAACGAGTTTCACGGTTTGATCCCCCCCCCCCTCAAACCATCTCTCACTAAAGACCCTTGTGGGTCAAACAAGCGTTATTAGAGCATCGGTTTAGTGAGCCATCCCTAAACCATGTAAAGGGAGTGACCCCGGACAATGGAGTGACCTAGCCTAAACCCATCACAGAAAGGGATTTAATGGATCCCAATACATTGACGGGCGCCAGTGTATGCTCCTTGGATCAGCCCATTATGGGTAAACCAAAAAAAATTCTTGTGTCTTATGTGCATGACAATTGGTGTATGTGGATTAAGCAACCATCGACCTAATCTGATTAAGCCTAAGATAAGCAAATCGTCAGTTGGGTCATCATTGAAGGATGAACATTAAAGTGACCCTATTAAAAGTGAGGTCAAGATCGTTTAGGGTAGTGAAAGTTTGAGGTTTAACCAGTTTCATGCCTTAATTCACCCCCCCCCCCACCGGGAGTGACCCCGGTCAATGGAGTGACCTAGCCTAAACCCATCACAGAAAGGGATTTAATGGATCCCGATACATTGACGGGCGCCAGTGTATGCTCCTTGGATCAGCCCATTATGGGTAAACCAAATAAAATTCTTGTGTCTTATGTGCATGACAATTGGTGTATGTGGATTAAGCAACCATCGACCTAATCTGATTAAGCCTAAGATAAGCAAATCGTCAGTTGGGTCATCATTGAAGGATGAACATTAAAGTGACCCTATTAAAAGTGAGGTCAAGATCGTTTAGGGCAGTGAAAGTTTGAGGTTTAACCAGTTTCATGCCTTAATTCACCCCCCCCCCCCAACCCCCCACCCCCCCCCAACCCCCCACCCCCTCAAGGCATCTCTCACTAGTGGGGCTAATAAGGGTATCAGAGCAGAGGATTATCGTGTTGGATTTGTTTTGTTCTGAATTGATCTGAGTGGTTATTGGAGTTGAATTCTATTTTGCCCATATGACATGAGAAGGGGGAAAATGTGAACAGGCAGAACTCCAACGAAACTCAATTTAATAGAACAGTTTTTGGGCAATGTGTGATCGAGATGAAGGATTCCAGCAACTGTCAAAAGGAAGGTATGAGTGAATATGACTGTGCGTCTATTAATTCATTCAATAATCTCGCAGGACTAGCTGAGGAGCCTGAATTCCCAAGTGTTGGATCTACTGACGATGATATGATATCAATTAGTCCAAAAGTTGAAGTTGTCCACATATCAGAGGAACTAGATCAGGGGCTGAAAGAAGAAAACATTGAGCAGAGAAAGAAGCATGAGTCTCAAGAAATCCGTGTTAAAGTGCTAAAGATTGAAGTTGAAAAACCGGAGCATGAACGAAAGACTGATTGAAGTTGTTACTGGTCTAGAAAAGAACAATGATTCACGAGCTGAGGAATTGGAGGAGATGACCTCAAAGGTGCAAAAGCTTAAAGTTGGTCTAGAAAAGAACTTGCTTCAAACATGGCAGAATTAATAGAGGAGAATCAGAGGCAAAAGCAAGTGAAGGTGGCCTTGAATGAAGACATTATGAAAACGGGTGCAAAAAAAAGGGTCAAAGTGGCTTGTTTGAAGAACTTGCACATAAAGTGGAAAAACAAATCGTCACGAAAGAGCTTAAGGCCAGCATTATCCCTCTCATATCACAACTTGAAGAGGGGTTAAAATTCAGAAAGGAAGCGAGCTCCAATTTGAAGGAGATGACTGCCCAACTGAAAGAGGAGGATGGGAAGATCAAGAATCTCGAGGAGAGGTTAAAAGCCTCTAGTGGAGAAAAGATCTCTCCCATGACAGCATCAACAAGTGGAGTCTTAATAGAGGCAGAGGAATGGAAAATTTGTATTTAGAATAGCAGAAAATTACTGGAGGGAGGAAAAAGAAGTAGGACACACCTCGAGAGAGCAGTAATGGCCGATCCCAAGCCTACGGCCGAACTGCAACAAACAAACCAAAACAGTGCTACCCTGCTCTTACTCCCCCATGCCTTATATAACAGATTCTCAGCCCTACACGTGGATCCAGAACCTTCTCCCTAACAGAATAACAAACTCACCCTCTAAAGATCCATTTACCCCTTATTACATCTTATCCCCAGACGTAGTCCCTATCACTGCTACCGTCCCGAAAAACCACCTTACCCTCAAGGTGGTGGATCTCGCAAGTACGCCAAGCGATCTCCCATACCAATCGTGATCCAGGGAACTGAGGACAAGGGGTGTTGGTCAGACAGTTATGCCAAGCAAGCTTCCATATTCTTCTCCCTGCTCTAGCGCATTGGGCCGGAACCAAACAACATCATTGATTAAGGACCGAGTCGTTGTGGCCCTGTATAAGGTGCTTGTACCGCAGGTGCATGTCACGCAATTTCTCAAACGCGTCGTCCTCCATCATGGATCAGAGTTGGATAGATGAAGTTGAGAGTGCCTCGCGTCGTAAGGTCTGCCCTCCTTCCATCAGGAAGGCCCCTAGTGTGTTGTTGTGAACCAGGCCGCAAATGCGGCTAGTACCACCTGACTTCTGGTATAAAAACTGTATGAGTCTCCTTTATTAACCCGGGGGCCCATCCCAACATCGCGGGCATGACCTGTGCAGCTGGTGGTAAAATAACAAGAGCCTATGGTTGAGTTCTCAGTATGTTGAAGCTCGTGCTCCAGCATGACGAACTGTGAAGTGTCCGGCTCCTCATTGGGCGGAAGGTCTATCACAAACGGGCTGGAGGTAGTGTTGTCATGATTTTCGAGCAACCCCATGCCCTAACTTTGTGTTCTGAGGTCGGTAGGCCCCCCGAAATCCGACGCAAACAGCTGCATTACAACCGTTGAGAACTCAGACGTAGTTGCAGGGGGTTCCCTGACAGAGCTTTCAAAATCCTAAAGGAGCGCTGCTTTGAGTTGCGCCCAGCTGAATGCAGTCACAGGTCCTTTGGTTAGTAAAAACCGAAGTTCATACATACCTGACATGCATACACATGTCATTGGCACCTTCATCTGATCAGGCGTTTGACTGCTCAAGAAAAGTCCCAGGATGTGCGGCAGAAAATTTCGGTAAAAACTCTTCATATAAGCAATTTTCCTGATTTCTGGTCACCCGAGCCAATGAAGCCCAAAGTTCCTGCATGTTAGTCACCATAGGCTGCCGCGTCCAAACAACGGGGCGCTCCCAGGTATGCATGTATCCTCTGGTAGGGAGTGAGCAGCATGCGGAACCCTTTTTTTTTTATTTCACCAAGGTTTCTCTTCCCAGAAAGAAAAGGTGGTCCGTCGGTGCTTTTGTTTTTTATTTTTTGCAAATAGAAAGTCGATCACTCCCCTCCCGTGCTAACGTAGCGTCCTTCGCAAGGCGGTCGGGCAGGCCTCCGCTGAATGAAAGCTCGTCGCCCAAGGGGTCGCAGCAGCTGAGAGTCGGCGGGCGCGCCTCCTCAAAAACGCAAGTCGGCAGTTGGCGTCCTATCCAAGTGAAGCCTCGTCGCATTACCACAGAGTCGTCGGGTCGCCTCCGCATTGAAGCCTGTCGAAAGCTATACCGGCGAGCTGAGTCGTGGTGATGCACGGTGCCTCTGATCGTCAAGAAGACCTAGAGCGGTCCTCCTAGTCATGCGCGTCTCTTTCGATCCACAGTGGACGATCCAGCAGTAGGCGTCGCCTTTGTCTTGTCAGTTGGATGCGGTTGAAGGCGTGGCAATAAAACAAATGGCCGCAGTCCGTGCGGGATTGTGTGTCCGCGTCCTATCGAGCCTACTGCTTATGCGTCAATACCTAGCGCGACTCCTCAAAGAAGAACAACAGAGGCGCGACTCCTCGAAGAAGAACAGCAGAGACGAGCCAGTGGCATGTCGAGGCAAGCTGGAGCAATTAATAGAGAAAGGAACGACAACTTTGTATTTAGAATAACAGGTGCAGAAAATCACTGGCGGGAGGAAGAAGAAGTAGGACACCTCGGGAGAGCAGTGATGCTCCTCGCCCAAGTCACAACGGTCAATCCCAAGCCTACGGCCAAACTGTAACAAACTAACCAAAACAGTGCTACCCCACTCTTACTCCTGCCTTATATAACAGATTCTCGACCCTACAAGTGGGTCCAAAACCTTCTCTAAAGCGGAATAACAAACTCAACCTCTAAAGATCCATTTACCCCTTATTACATCTTATGCCCAGTCGTGGTCTCTATCAAGCCCATAGATGTGGAAATCTGGAGTCGGTGAGTAAATGAAAGAGTCTTGCCAAATCTGGAAAAGACTAAGGTGTTAGAAAAGTGAGCTGGTTGAGGTTGTTGAGTGGGCGTAGTTGGTGGGGCTATCCAAGGGGCTATGTCTTACTCTTGATTAGTTATTTGTTGGTTGGTTTGCTAGGTGGAGTAATAAATAAGGGCAGGTAGTGGGTTAAGGGATACTTCGGAGATTTTGATACGAAAAGAGCCCCTGCTGGAGCAGAGCTCGGGGAGAGGTGGTCGCTCTTTGGTTTCTTCCAATTGCAGCAAGAAGACTGATCTAGGAGGTAGTTGTTGTGGAATCGTCGGGAGACACAACAACAGAAATGAGAAAACGAAAGAAAGAAAGCAATAAGGACACAGCGATTTACGTGGTTTGGGAAAAATCCCTACGTCCACGGGAGAGGCAAAATTTCACTATATCGGGAGCACAAAAAATACAGATGTTTTTCGGTAGTAAACCCTATCCCGAAATGGGCTACATATGGAGAAGACGGTCCACTGTTCCGAAAAATAAGTCCGCGTTGCTACAGTGATCGGCGGCCACCTTTGTCAAAAGTGCTACAGTGGCTGTCGGCTGGAAGTCAAAAATGCTACAGTCCAGTTGACCCCGAAGTCCGCACTGCTACAATGTTTGTCGGTGTCGGTCGGTCAGCTCTGCTACAGTGGTCAGCTCTGCTACAAGCATTCGGCCCAACCGGATAGGGCAACACCAATCCAACAGTAGTCTCTCCGAATCATCCATTGTTAGTCTTTTCCTTTTTTTTCTCCTCCCTATTCTACTATAAATCACCATTTATTGAGATCCAAAGTTAGGATCGTACAATGATTATCAATACAGTGTTACTGTTGGTTTTCTATTTCCTTTCCCCTCTCTTGCTTCCACGGTCCTAACAATTTGAAGAATTTGTTGAGGAAGACGCATGCTGGGGAAGGACACAACCGCAGCTAAGGAACACAAACGTTGCGGAAAGCAACTTTCGATGGTAGAGGACGACGTAGCAAGCTGAACATCGTGAACAATCGTTGAGAATCGAATATTGAGAGTAACACAGCTAGTGGCGTGAGAACTGAGCGGAAGTAGTTGCCAAGGTATTACGTAGACAAAGAGGCGGAAAATTCAAGAAGGCAGGATGTAGGAGTTTCAAACATTTGTAGAAGTTTTTGCTAGGAGACAGGCTGTGATTGGAGGCAGCAGCAATATTGCGCTACAAAATGAGCTGGAACAAATGGAGACTTCCGTTGAATTGCTAGGACAGGAGGGAAATTCTGGTCCAACGTCGCGAGCCGAGAACAGAGCAAAGAGAGCAGGCGTGTGATGTTGGACATGCAGTTAATAGTTATTTAAGGTGCACGGCACACAACAACAACAAGGGCCCAGGCAGAGCAAAGGGAGCAGGCGTGTGATGTTGGACATGCAGTTAATAGTTATTTAAGGTGCAGGGCGCAGGGCCCAGGCACAAAAGCACAAGGCGCACAGCGTGAGGCAATAATAACTTGCGGCGCAGAAAGGAAATTAGAATAAAAAACAACCAATTAAATATTCAAAACCATAAATCTCAAAAAAAAACACAACCAATAACAATATATACAAAAATAAATATAAATATGACATTTACATAATTAAAATATGCAACATAACAAGATTAAATTAATAAAAAAAAACGATATAGATGATGACAACAGGATAAAATTGAATTAAAAACAGAGAAGAAAAAAAGAAATATTATGGGGTTCGAACATCAGGGCAACGCCTACCCTGGACAAGCCGGTGTGGCTAGCTTGCAGCGCTCCAAGGAGTCTGGCTGGGTCGCTGCGATCCCGAGAAGAAGCCGAGGGTTTGTTGCATAGCGTCAGAGGAAGGGGGGGTGTGTTGTTTGGCTTCGAAAGAGGTATTTTAAAAAAATATGCAAAAAATAAAGGATGGTACAGTGGGCCTAAGAGCCTCGCCAGTTGGACGAGTGAGGCGAGGTATGGAGGCAACCGCTTCACTTTCTGCTCGTTGCGACAAGAACAAGTGGCTTGTTCCTGGTCCGCATTCTAAACCTCCTGCTGCGGATGTTGCATATCCGGAACAAAAGAAGCAAGTGGTGAATGGGCGCGGCACTGCTGTTCTTAGATATTTGAGAGGCAGGGGATCAACTTCTGCACTAGATTTTATTGAGTTGAAACTGCAAGATTTTGAAAAACTAAAAGATTCTAGACCGTAGTCATTGTCCTCAAGGCATGCAATGCTTGAATACAGTGGCTCGCAATTAGTTGAAGGCTCAGGTAAGGGCATCGTAAGGAGTTTCATCATGTGTTCCATATACAACTGAAATGGAGGGAGTGAAGGCTGCTGAGCTAGAGGCTCCCTGGCTACTGGGAGCACAGCAGTATCGGGTCGAGGACATTACACGAACCTACAAGACTTGCAATAAAAGGAAAGGCGCAAGCTGATGTCTGGACAGATTTGATGGAGAGCTTGGGCAAGTGGCTGTTCATGGCGGAAATGCGGATCCAGTGCAGGGGTGGAAATGAAGGGGCAAACTACACATAAGGAGCCACGTCGAACATATAGACCCCTCCACATAGATAGCCTTGACCACACCCCTAATTCATTGAATGCTCTTTAAAGACAACATCAATAGAAGACAATACCATAATACAGTGAAAATCATGTGTAAGCTTACTAATTGAGAAGAGATTAAAAGGGTTCAAAGCTTACTAATTGAGAGGGGATTAAAAGGGTTCAAAGGAACATGTTGTCATTGTTTTCAATTCAATGTTGGGGTTTGATAGAGCCCAAGCCAACCCTGTTGACTGGATAGTTTATTCCAGACGCGGAAGAACCCAAGTACCGGGTGAAGGGGAGGGCTGCCCACGTACTGCTGAGGTGGAGCAATCAGTTGGGGAGAAAGTGGGCTGCCCACATGATGCTGAGGTGGAGCAATTAGTGGGAGCAGTACCTAAGGGTACAAGTGGAAATGCAGCAGGGGGAGGCGGTTAGAGGAGGGAATCTGAATCGGTTATTTAATGGTGGGGTCACACATGTTGAGGGGGCATCTTTTTCTCTTTCTGTTAGTCGGCCAGGGCTTGGGCGGGAACTCCTTTGAGAAAAGGGACTCCCGATTGTACGTTCTTCCCCTGTTTTCCTTCTTTTCTGGAATTCTGGTTATCTTTAATGAAAGTACTGTCGAACAGAGCCTTTTTCTTCTTTCTAGTATGAGAGATCCGTATCAGCTTGGTCCGACCTGCCATTATTTTTTTCCTTGTTGAAGCATCTGCTGCTGTCTTCTTCGCTTGTCCAGACAACCTCCTCTTTTGTTGTCGTGCTCCATGGAAACTCGCCAGCAATCTCGGATGGATCTTGTGGAACAACGGTTGGATGCGGTAACAGAGCAATTCACCTCATTGTCGGCTTCAGTTACCACTTTATCATTGGGCCAGGATGAATGTCGTTCGTATCTTACCACTATTCTTCGATGCCTCGACAAGCAACAGGTTTCTGACGTCGCTCTATTACCACAGATTCAGCTACACCCTCTGTTCCAGCGTGTGCTTCTGCTCCTCCCGAAGCTCCCCTTCCTCCACCTATAGGTGATCCTCTCTTGCCCAATACTACAACGGCCGCTCCTCGACAGCTTGATCTTCCTTTTTTTCCCCGGGGATGAATTTCTCGTGCTGAATTATATTTTCGAGTCCATCTTACTCCCGATCCTATGAAGATCCAGCTCGCTCAGCTGAGTATGGAAGGTTGTGCGATTCACTGGTTTTCTATTTTGATTGAAGCCCATCCACACATTTCCTGGCCACTCTTGAAGAAGGAACTCATGGAGCGTTTTATTGGACTTGCACTTCAAAATCCTTATGAAGAGCTTGCTACTCTTCAACAGTTGGGCACGGTTACGGATTATATGGAACAATTTGAATATTTGATTTCCCTTCTTCCTCGGCAACCCAAACAACAGTATGTTGGTTATTTTCTCAACGGCCTTCAGGAAGATATTTGGGACTGGGTACGCATCCATAATCCTTTGACTCGCATTCAGGCCATGTCTATTGCTCGGCATATTGAACTTCTCTTTCGTAAAGGTGCCCCTGCTCCTCCCCGCCGCCCTGTTTTTCCATCGCCTGGCCAACTCCGTCCCTCCTCCTACCAGTCTTCTCCATGCCAGGCCTCTGTCCATGTGACCAGTCCTCCTTCCCGTCCTTGGCGCCCTTCTCCTCTCCACTCGCTTTCACCTATCCCCCCACAACCCTCCTCCAATACCCGCCCTGTTAAGCATTTGACACCTCAAAAATGGGAGGATCGCCGCAAGAAGGGCCTCTGTTTCCGTTGTGGGCTAATGCATAAATGTTCTGATCCTAAGTTGAGGGTGCTTTTGTTAGGAGAGGGTGAAGAATCCCCAACCGATTTGTCTCCTTTCCCAAACACTTCCAGCCCTCACGACCCTCCCATTGAAGCTGAATGCACGGTGCTAGCCTATCATAGCTTGGCCTCCTCCTGCTTCGAGCCAATCCCTCAGCCTGCGAATTGTTCTTCTATGAAGGTGGCGGCCACTATTGTTGGCATACCAATTCTGGGTTTAATTGGCAACGGTGCTTCTCATAACTACATTTCCCCAAAGCTGGCCAAGTTATTGAATCTTCCAATTCTTACTTCCACCCAAATGCGTATCAAATTGGGTGACGGCCACCAATTATGGTCTCAGGGGGTCGCCCACAACCTTCCTCTTACAATGAGTGCCTTCACATCTCGTCTTGTTGTTCATGTACTGGACATCGGCGACCTGGATCTCATCCTTGGCATTGCTTGGCTACGTACCTTGGGTGACATGCAGTGTTGTTAAAGGCGCTCGCCTCACCCCGCCTTGGCGCGAGGCGAGGCGAGGCGCACCTTCTGCGCCTCAAAAGTGGTGAGGCGGTGCGGCCTCACCGAGGCGCGCCAAAGGCCTCTCGCGCCAAAAGGAGGGGCGCTAAAAGCGCCAGGCGCAGTAAGGCGCACCGTGGCCGATGGGACCGGGGGCGATGCAGCAGGGATGCAGCAGGGCGGCAGCAGAGATGGGGGGCGAGCGACGTGATAGTGGGTGGTGGCCGAGATCGTGGGTGTACAGGCGGCGGTGACGAGATCGGGGGTGGGTGGGTGAGGGCGCGATCGGCTGGCTAAGATCGGGGAAGGAGATCAGGGAAGGGACGCAGCTCAAAATCATGGAAGGAAGGGAGCAGTGACCGGCGGAAATCGGGGAAGGGACCCGGACGACACAGTGACTGGCAGAAATCGGGGAAGGGACGGTGGACGCGGTGGATGAAGAATATCGGGGAGGGACTCAGGCCAGTCGCCACTGGAAATCGGGGAAGGGACGAGTCGCGACGCTCGGGAATTGTTCCCTTCACTTCACCTATTAAATTTTATTTAACACATTTAATATATTAATAAATAAACATAACATAAAACAATATAAATATCTCACACCTCCCCACACAGCACTGCACAGCAATTTTTTTGCTGCTGCACCACTCTCCTCGCCGCACAGAACAGCACCTCCCCGCACAGCACTGCACATCAATTTTTTGTTGCTGCACCACTCTCCTCGCTGCACCACTCTCCACCACGCTGCCCTCGCTGTACCACTCTCTACACTGCCATTGTTGCACTGCATCACACACCTCGCTGCACCGGCACCTCGCTGCACCGGTACCTCGCTGCACCGTCACCTCGCTGCACTGGATGCTCGCCACCACGTTGCACCTGCACCTCGCTGCACTAGACCTTGTTGCACCTCGCTGGACCTCACTGCACCCGTTGAAATAGCAGCACGCTACACTCTTCTACAGCCAAAAGGTTATTTATATTCCTATCTCCTATTATTCAACCTCTGTTTCAATTTTTCTCTATTTATGTCTCATTCTCATTTGTTTTCATCTTTCGCTCCAACTCCGGGTTTTCTATTTCCATCAACATCAGCTGCAGCACCCACCAAGCAGTGAAATTATGAGTGATAATCGTGCCGAAACACCAACTAGTGCAACTCCAAGTAGTGTAAGGAAAGACCCGGCTTGGAAGTATGCTTATCAAGGAAATCCTGGCGACAGAGATTCAGTAACATGCAGTTTCTGTTTAGAAACAAAAAGAGGAGGTATTGGTCGAATGAAACAACACATCGTTGGAGGATATAGAAATACTACTTCTTGTAAGAAATGTCCGGATCACGTGAAGGAAGAGATAAGACAACATTTGAAAAAAAGGGAAGAAAAAAAGAAACAACGAAACATACTTCCAGATACTGATGATTTCCATTATGAAGATGAAGATGATGATGACATTGAAAAGATCAATCCGAAAGCTGGAAGAACTGCCGCGGGAAAGTCATCATTTAAGTCACCGCGTAATATCGGACCAATGGATACATATTTTACACGTGACCCGGAAGAAATTGTTCATGGTAGGAAAGGAAAACAAAAGACGATCATAGATGCATACAAAACCGAAGAGAACAAGAAAGAAATGCGAGAGAGAGCATGTACACAAATTGCAAGATGGATGTATGATGTGGGAATAGCTTTCAATGCTGTGAAATATGATAGCTTTCATCCCATGATTGAAGCAATTGGGCAATTTGGTCTAGGAATGACGCCACCAAGCTATCACGAGGTGAGAGTTCGATTGTTAAATAAGGAAATGGCGCACACAAAGCCAATGATGGAAGAACATGAACAAGATTGGGCAAAAAATGGTTGCACAATTATGTCTGATGGTTGGACAGATAAAAAGCAAAGAACATTGATCAATTTCTTAGTAAATTGTCGCAAAGGGACCATGTTCGTTGATTCAATCGATGCTTCATCATTTTACAAAAATGGAGACAAAATATTTGAATTGCTAAGCAAATTTGTGGAACGTATTGGTTCAGAAAATGTTGTTCAAGTTGTCACTGATAGCGCTTCTTCAAATGTTTTAGCAGGTATTATTTATATCCACCTTATTAGTATATAAGTTTATACATATACATTATGTTAGGCATATTAAGAATTTTATTTATGTTTGTTTCGTTTTCTTTTTAAATCCTATTTTTAGGGAAAATGCTTGAGGTAAAGTATCCAAATCTTTACTGGACTCCTTGCGCAGCCCATTGTTTGGATTTGATATTGGAGGATATTGGGAAACTTGACATAAGCATTCGGACATTGAAACGAGCAACTTCTTTGAGCTCTTTCATATATACTCGTCCAGAGGTGTTGAATATGATGAAGGAATTCACAAGGAAAAAAGAGTTGCTTCGACCCGCAAAAACTAGATTTGCTACCGCTTTCCTCACAATGGCAAGTATTCATAAGCAGAAGGAGAATTTGAGGAAAATATTCACATCGGATGGGTGGGCAAGAAGCAAGTGGGCTAAAGAGGTTTAAGGCAAACAAGTTTCTAAAATCATATTGATGCCATCATTTTGGACTTCTATTTTGTATTGTCTTAAAGTGACCAATCCACTTGTAAAAGTGCTTAGATTGGTTGATGGAGAGAAAAAGGCACCGATGGGATACATTTATGAAGCCATGGATAGGGCTAAAGAGGCAATCATGAGGGCTTTTTCGATGAAGGAAGAGAAGTACAAAGAAATTTTTACTATTATTGATCGTAGGTGGGAGATTCAACTTCATCAGCCTTTGCATGCTGCGGGGTATTTCTTGAATCCTGAATTTTGTTATTCAAATCCGAATATCCAATTGGATTTTGAAGTACAAGATGGATTAATTAAATCCATTCAAAGACACGTTTCAAGCCTTGAGATTCAAGAAAAAATCATGGATGAAATCACTTTGTACAAGGAGGCAGAGGGTCTATTTGCAAATTCTTTGGCAATTAGACTTCGGAACAAGAAGGCTCCTGCTGAATGGTGGTCTATGTTTGGATCTTCAACCCCAAACTTGCAAAAATTTGCTTTGAAGGTTCTTAATCTCACTTGCAGCGCATCGGGATGTGAAAGAAATTGAAGCATATTTGAGCATGTAAGTTTTTTTTTCTAAATGCATTTTCTTTATTATTATAAACTTAATAATATTAACCATTGAATTATAATTTATATTGCAGCTTCATAGCAAAAAGAGGAATAGGTTGTCTCAACAAAAACTAAATGATTTGGTCTACATCAAATATAACCGTGCATTGAAACGTCGATTTCAAATCCGTGACACCATTGATCCCATTACACTCAAAGAGATTGATGATAGCAATGAATGGCTTATTGGGAGGATCGAAGAGGATGATGATGCGGATAACGACTTTGTATTTAATGATGAGGGTGCTGAAGGTTTAACATGGGGTGCGTATGCTGCTGCCGCTGGGATTGAAGAGCCTGAATATACTTTCAGATCGAAATCAAACTTAGCAACTTCCACTTCTTCCAAATCCCATGGTGGTACAAAGCGTGCACGAGTTGTTGATAAGATGAATGATATTGAAGAGGAAGATTCAGAGGCATATAAGTCAAATGAAGGGTGCAACAGTGACAATGAAGCTTTCATTAATGATGAAACTTCCATTGATGATGATTTTGATGTTTAGGAAGCTTTCATTAATGATGGAACTTCCATTGATGATGATTTTGATGTTGAGGTTCTCAAGGATTGATTATTTGATTATGATTTTGGTTAAAAATTATCAGTATCTATTTTAATTTGCATTTTTTTATTGAATTTAAGTTTTTTTAAATTTAAAATATTATTGAAAACTGAATATAATTAATTATGTGCACATGCGCCTTAGTTGCGCCTCGCGCCGCATCCCCAAACGGCTTTTGCACCTTATTGCGCCGCGCGCCTTTGACAACACTGGTGACATGCATATTAATTAGCAAACCATGACCATGCGTTTTTCTGCTGTTGGCCAGCACCATACCATTTACGAGGCTCTCTCGACTCCACTGCCAACCCGGCCACTCCCTCATGGTCCCCTCGGTTCAATTAGCACAGGCACACAACGCCTTATACTTGGCAGCCGCTCTAGCAGTCGTGACTCCACCTTAACAGCTGAACTGCACCACGCCTTACAGACCCTTTTAACAGCTTTTCAGCAGGTTTTTGCGAATTCTCCAGGCTTCCCCCACGCCGCCTCCACAACCATGCCATTCACCTTCACCCTCATCAGGGACCAGTTTCGGTTCGCCCTTACCGCTACCCCCACATCCATAAAAACGAAATTGAGAAACAGGTTCAGCAACTCCAGGCTTACCCCACGCCGCCTCCGCAACCACGCCATCCACCTTCACCCTCATCAGGGACCTGTTTTGGTTCGCCCTTACCGCTACCTACCCCCACATCCAAAAAAACGAAATTGAGAAACAGGTTCAGCAACTCCTTCAATTCGAATTAATCCGCAACAGTACCAGTGCATTTTCCAGCCAGTACTTGTTAAAAAGAACGATTCATGGCGTATGTGTGTGGATTATCGCTCCCTCAACAAAGTCACAATACCAGATAAATTTCTTATTCCGGTGGTTAAAGAACTCTTGGATGAACTTCATGGGGCAGCTTATTTTTCCAAATTGGATCTCAAATCTGGCTACTATCAAATCCGCATGCGTGAGGATATTGACAAAACGGCATTCCGGACACATAGCGGCCATTGTGAATTCTTGGTCATGCCTTTCAGCCTCACCAATGCTCCATCCACCTTTCAAGCTACAATGAATGATCTCTTTCCTCCTTTTTTACTCCTTATTTATAGTCCGGACTAGTCCACTCGTATGCACAATTTGCAGGCAGTTTTTCAAGTGCTAGTTGTCAGACAATTCTTTGTGAATCACAAGAAATGTCACTTTGGCCAATAGAAAATCGAATACTTTGGTCATGTTATTTCACAGGATGGGGTATCAATGGATCCTGCCAAAATCCAAGCTATTTTGGATTGGTCGGT
This sequence comes from Viscum album, assembly GCA_963277665.1. Lineage (NCBI taxonomy): Eukaryota > Viridiplantae > Streptophyta > Magnoliopsida > Santalales > Viscaceae > Viscum > Viscum album. The sequence continues at coordinate 2,098,762,251 of OY728130.1, read as the reverse complement.
ACCAAATTTTGTCCAGAGCATCCACGGGTTTCTTGGCCTCACGGGTTATTACCGCAGCAAGTTTATTCATCATTATGGTTCGGTGGCACAACCCCTCACTGCCCTTACAAAAAAGGATGGTTTCACCTGGACCCCCGCTGCTCAACACTACTTTCAGCAGCTCAAACAGTTAATCACCTCGGCCCCAGTCCTTGCACTCCCGGACTTCTCCAGCGATTTTGCGTTGGAATGCGATGCTTTTGGTACTGGGGTTGGCGCCATTCTTCTGCAGCATAACCGACCCATTGCCTTTTTCAACAAAGCTTTATCCCCTCAAACACTAGCCAAGTCCACTTACGAAAGGAGGTTATGACCTTGGTTTTGGCCATCCAACACTGGCGCCCTTATCTTCTTGGTCGTTCCTTTATAGTCTACTCGGATCACTATACTCTCAAATACCTCCTCCAGCAACGTATTACCACGGCTGACCAACAATGCTGGATTGCCAAACTGTTTGGATATCAATTCGATATTAAATACAAACCGGGTCGTGAAAATTCTACAGCCAATGCGTTATCCAGAAAACAAGAATTCGGTGCACTACATATGTTACATTATGCTCCTGTGTGGCCAGAGGCGTCAACACTTACTGAGGCGTCAACACTTACATTCTGCTCCTGGTTTTTCTTAAACTCATGGCATCCTTCTCTACAAGGGTCGCCTCGTCCTTCCAGCAGCTTCTCCCTGGATATCACAGTTGTTAACGGAATTTCATACAACTCCACACGGGGGTCACCTTGGCTACTACAGAACTTACCGTCGGCCGGCTGACACCATTTATTGGGTTGGCATGAAGAAACGGGTGCAACATTTTGTCCAACAGTGTGATATCTGCCAGCGAAATAAGTATTCTACCCTTGCCCTAGCCGGTTTACTCCAACCATTAAACATCCCTTCTTTGGTTTCGGCTGACCTCTCTATGGACTTCATTACGGGCCTCCCTAAATCCCATGGTCAAACAGAGGTCATTAACCGATGTTTGAAAACATATCTTCGCTGCTTTGCGGGAGAGCAACCCAAGACTTGGACATTTTGGATACCCTGGGCAGAACTTTGTTACAATACTTCATGGCATAGCTCTATTAACACCACGCCATTTGAAGTTGTTTATGGCCGCAAGCCTCCCTCCCCCCTCAGTTTCCTTCCCTCTGACCTCAAAGTTACTGTTGCCGCCACGGCTTTAGGGGACCGCCAGGAGGCCTTGGCTCAACTTCGCCACCATTTACTTCGCTCCCAAGACATCATGCGTCACCAAGCTGACCCCCATCGGCACTCCTTGACCTTTCAAGCAAGCGATTCTGTTACGGCAGTCGTTGGGCCACCGTATCAACCAGAAATTATCCCCACGTTACAATGGCCCCTTCTTTGTTGTCAAACAAATTGGCCCCGTCGCGTATCAACTGGCATTACCCACCACAACACGTATACATCCCATTTTTCATGTCTCCCAGTTAAAACCAGCAGTGGGCCAACATCCTGTGCAAGCACAGCTTCCCCCGGATCTCCTCGGTGATCCAGTGGACTGGCCACATCCGGAGCGTATTCTGTCCACCACAATGCTGCAGGGTGTTTTTCAACTTCCCCAATTTCTAATTCAATGGGCTGGCAAACCACCAGAAGAAGCCACTTGGGAAGATAAATTCACCCTACAAAACCAGTTCCCTCATTTCAGACTGACTCTTCAAGAGTGGGCAGTGATAGAGCCTGAGCCAACCCCGCTGACTGGATAGTTTATTCCAGACGCGGAAGAACCCAAGTATCGGGTGAAGGGGAGGGCTGCCCACGTACTGCTGAGGTGGAGCAATCAGTTGGGAAGGAAGTGGGCAGCCCACGTGATGCTGAGGTGGAGCAGTTAGTGGGAGCAGTACCTAAGGGTACAAGTGAAAATGCAGCAGGGGGAGGCGGTTAGAAGAGGGAATTTGAATCGGTTATTTAATGGTGGGGTCACACATGTTGAGGGGGCATCTTTTTCTCTTTCTGTTAGTCGGTTAGGGCTTGGGCGGGAACTCTTTTGGGAAAAGGGACTCCCGATTGTACTTTCTTCCCATCTTTTCCTTCTTTTCTGGAATTCTGGTTATCTTTAATGAAAGTTCTGTCGAACAGAGCCTTTTTCTTCTTTCTAGTGTGAGAGATCCGTATCAGGGTTCAAGGAACCGATACCAAATCCCAAAATTTGAATGATAGAAACATCAGCAACTACGATAATAGAAACCCCAATATAGGATTTGCCAAATGCTAAGCATACCTCCAACACCAGTAATATGATCTCAAGCTCACAAATCAAACATTCAAAAGGTCAGACAAACGCATCGTAGAGCCCCCCGTTTAGGTCGAAGATGTAATGAATATCTTATGAAACCTTGAGAGGGTGGAGAGGGTCTAGCGGTGAGGGAACTTGGCGAGAGTTCGTTGGGCAAACTGAGTAAGGGTGAGGGGACTTGGCAATAGTTCGTTGGGAAAATCGAGGAAGGCGTAGATGAGTGACCATGGAGCACCTAACAGTGATCAATGATGTGTCCTAGTTTGTTACAGTGTTGGCAAAAGGGGTGGTTTGTGGCCGCCGCCACTCCCACATCCACAAGCAGCGTTGGAGTATCAACCACCATGTCCCACTAGTGCATTGTGATTTTGTAGCAACAAGAGATGACAAAAGCTAAAGATGACGCTTGTTGAGGCGATGATAAACGAGTGAGATATCAAGCATGGAAGGGCTAGCAGCATCTCTATTGCGGTGGCAGCATACTTGGGGTTCAGGCTATGGAGAAGGCTGAATAAACATAATTGATCTCGTCAGGTAAGTGCCTCAAACGATGCCAGACAGATCAACCACATCTTGAGTAGTTCATCATGGGGAGACTTCCATTTTGTAAAATGCATCGGGAAAGAATGACGTTGTAGGGCAAAGAAATCTCAAAGTTCCTTGACTGAGTTTGTCAAACAAGTAGCGTCTTTGACTGAGTGTTCCATGGAATTAACAAGCAAAAGAAAAAGAAAAAAAATCCATCAACTAGCTTCCAGATCTTGTATTTGGAATTAGTATGTGATGGTAGAGGATCGCTGAGATGAGAATCAAAATCCACATCTGTGAGAAACACAAGAATCATCTTCTATCAGATGGAAAATTTGGTGGCCTTCTATCACAATTTTTCATGTTGGTGCAGTGGTGCTCGTCCACCTATTCCTAGCAACAGGAACAACGGAATTTAGATCCAAAATCGTGCCTCAGCAACAATTGCAGGGTGTAATCAATGTGTGCAGAAAAAGCATGTTTAGTGATGTTAATTATGTCGTTTGAATCACTGTGTAAGTGCCAATGCTAGCATATCGGGGTGGTGGTTCTGAAGATGGATCGTGACAGGACAAGGGCATGTTGTATGGCTAGGGTTCCAGAGGGGTTGGCAATGGCGTGGGTTGCAGGGTGGGTGCGCGACGTCTAAGAGGAGGCTGACGACTAGGTTTGTAAGGACAGGAGGTGCGACAAGGAGGGGGGAGTAGCAGCAGGGAAGGGGCATGGCTAGGGTTTCCGTGTGTGTGTGCACGCACGCGTGAGTGAGAGAGAGAGAGAGAGAGAGAGAGAGAAAGGTGGCTATGGTACCATGTTGAATGGAATCTCATACCTTTATATAAGGTTGGACATCTTACTTATAGATGCATAGAGTACATAATACATGAAGACTCCTATTACTAATAGGGATATAACTGACGCTAGTCCAAGACCCAACTGGGTCAACAAGACCCAACCACCTGTAACGTTTGATCCTTTTTTTATAGGAAACAAAAAAAATGGCTGACTTGGAAACCCTTCCAGCAAAAAAGGAATAAACTTTAAACATTTTACTCTTAACTTTTGCTTTATAGATAGGAAATACAATAACAAGATTGCAAAACAGTACGAAAAGGCAATTAGTTCACAGTAGGGATGATAACAAAAAGTAATTTCAGAAGTTAATTCAAAGCACCATGCACTCATGAAAAAAAAAAAAGAACACATCTAAGCAACTAAAACTGTGTTTGACGACACTTGCTGAAAAGTGTTGATGACACTTGCTGAAAAGTGTTTACAACACTTGAAACTTATGAAAAGCAGTTCGAAAAAATAAGTGTTTGTTTTGTTCTGTTTCTAAAAAAACACTTGCAGTTAAATTTGAGGGAAAAAGATTTAAATAAATGGTAGAAAAATATTTTTTAAATACGCAATCTGAAAACACTTCATAGAAATATTTATCATAAGTGATAGTTTGACAACACTTATTAAAACATCTCATAGCAGCTATCACTCATGATTAAGTACTTCTATACACTTATTACCAATTTGCTTATTGAGAGAGTGAATTTCTGATTCTTATGTCCGTTAACAGTCGAAAAAATCAGTGTGCTGTGTTTCTGAAAAAACATTTGCACTTAAATTCCAAAAGAAAACCACTTCAATAACTGGCAGAAAAGCATTTTTTCACAATAAGCAGTTTTCTAAGCGTTGACAATTAATTAAGCAGTCTTTAAGTGGAAGTGTTCTTTAAAAAACAGAAGAAGCATCGCTAATTTTTTCAGAACTGCTTATCATAAGTGTCAAGTACTATAAACAGTTTCTAAATAAGTGCTGTCAAACAGACCCAAAGTACTGTAATCGCTTCTCAATAAGTGCTGCCAAACATATATTAAGCATTCAAATTTCAAATTTCAAATTTCTAGGAACATAAATTCAAAAAACAGAAAACTATATGCTGCAAAGAGAGAAACTATTCTCATACCATCCAAATCAAGGACCAATGTAATTCGCTTTATCTGGGCTTCAGGTGACTCAGAAGGCCAAGATGCATCTGATAATCTTGCCATATCATTGTCAAGAAATTGACACTCCAAGCACTTTGTTCGGACCAAATTGGGAGGACGAACTTGACATCCTTGGCTATCCGATACTAATTTATCAATTGTTAGACATAAGTTTGAATCATGGGACTTCTCTTCAGATGATATGTTGCTTGCATCCACCATATCCTTGCAGAGAGGGAGCATTACATACCGTTCACCAACATCAAACGTAAAATCCTTTTCAGCACAGGTGAAAGCAAGAAAGGGATTGCAGTCAGCAGTTTCATCATATATTATATTTCCATCAAAAGGAATATCAATCATGTCGGAAATGAAGAAATCCGAAATGTTGGAAATTTGATAGTTGCATGAGTTTGTGCTATCATCGTTGCCGTCAGATATCAATTGGGGCAAATCAGCATCAAATTTAACATCTGAAATAAAAGAAAGACATTTCGCATTAATTATCATCCCTTAGGGTCATGGTTAATTTGCTGCAAGATCCAAAAAACCACAAAGAAATCAAATGTTCATTTGTTTCCTTTAGGCTATGTTTGAGAGTTTAAATTGAATAAGATGCAATGGTTACTAATGAAACGTGATGGAATAGAATGACACAATGTGCAATGAAATTGAATGTTCCGTAGGAATTTAATGATGAAATGGAATGGTGTTACCCGACTATTATTTAAAATTTATTATAAAAAATTACATGGACTACGTATTCAATATTTTCAAAATTATCCTTTGAGAGATATCATGTATGCCACCTGGATAGAGGTTGATTAGGGTGAATATTCTGGGGAATATTATATGGAATATGATGTGGGTCGAGAATATTTTAGAGAATATTATTAGTTTGTTAGTGGGGGAATTCAGTTATAAATAAAAGGTTGAGGGTGAGAGAGAGAGGGCATCCAAAGAGTTGTAATTCAGGCTGCACTTGCAGATCCGTCATGGGCTTGGGAGTCTGTCTTCTTGGTTTGGCTTGGGCAGGAGTCTCTCTCAATCTTCTTCTTCCTCCTATTTGATGTATTTTTGGTTTCCTTGTTACATAAATATAAGTAGCAGGGGTTTTGGTCCCTATCAATTGATCCGATATGGCAACCATTTCCACTTCGAGCTTCCTCTACCACGTCCCGTCTTGCTGAACCGCATCCACTGCCTGCTGTCTTCCTCAGGTCGACTCCAAGACGTCTCTTCATCCCATTCTCATTCCACGGAGTGCGCAACGCAGGTGGCCACACCCGGCAACCATTGCCTCCTCCTCTCTTGTGCATCGCATCTCCCAGAACCGCTCCACGGTGCTTCTTCCCTCCGTTTCGCCTCACGACCCGTGCGACAGCAACTAGCCTGCACCACTCCACCGAAGTCCGACTAACCACGGGCCGAGGCCGACAGACCTTTTCTTGGCAAAAAAGCCCTGTCGTCTCGTGATTTTGCGCCGCGACACTGCTTGTGAAGTACGTAACCCGTCGCTCTACCTCCATTTCCTCTTCGCTCTTCCTCCACGGAGCCGCATCCACTGTCGTTGCTCCTTGCTGCCGGAGCATCCCGTCTGGGATGACGCACGCGCACTTTGTTGAACTCGTCGGTTGTCCAATGGCTCTGTCGGCGTGCGCCACACCGATTCTTCCCTCACCAGGCCAGCACACAGCACCAAAACGGGGGGGGGGGCAGTTCCGAAACGGATCCTTGTCCACTGTCGCACCCATCCTCCGATCCGGTTCTGCACCTCACATCTGCACCTCAGGTCCGCACCTCATGTTTGCACCTCTTAGGCAACCTTGTATTTTAGCACAGGTACAGGAGTGTTGCTTACCGGCAAAAAAAATAAAACAAAAAAAAACAAAAAAAAAAACAAAAAAAAAAAAACAAAAAAAAAACAAAAACTCCAGGCGGACCGACTTTTTCATCAGAGACGAGACACAGGGAAAAATAAGTGCCAGTTGTTTGCGGACGCAGCCATTGAACAACCAACGCCACTATGGACCAACGCCTCGAAGCGATCGGCAAGCAACTCAGGAGCGCCTCGATTCAGTTATTGCGGGGGCAAGCAAAATTTCAAGTCGCTCTAACTTTTAGAGCAACGTCTTGAGACGCTACTGCCGCCACAGGAGGTGACTCTGCCTTTTCACGTTACCACGCTGCCTACCGCAGGGTCTGGCGCTCCGACTGCAAACCCGAGGCAACTTGAAGGAGCAGTCTCGTGCATGAGATTCGTCAAAGCTGGAATGCCTCATCTAACGACCAAACTGGAAAATCTCCCGCTGCACCAACAACGGTATGATCCAGAGCAGCAACGGAGGGCACCCGCGCTGCCCTCGCCGCAGTAGCCAAAGCACATTACACCCGCTCCAATGTTGTCGGATGGGTTGCCAAATGAAGGTAACGTCCAGTCCACAATGGTCATGGGGGCAGCACTTTGCGCTGCATCGACTCAGTCCGAAACCACTGATGATTCTTCCACCAGCCGCTATTTGGTACAGTTGTCGCATGAGCAGTACACCTCTAGATCCATAATGTTGGAGCACAAAATGCCGCAGCAAGCGCCAGCCCAAACGGGGGCTATTTTAATTTTACCACCCCATGCACCAGTTACGCCCACGGTGACGGGATGGAGTGCCCTGATTTTCGAGACCCATACCATTTTTCCAAGCACAAAGCAGGGAGTTGCCAGCCGTACTTGCGACCCAGTTCACAACAACACCCAAGGACCTTCCTGATGGAAGGAGGGCAGATATTACGACGAGAAACACTCTCCACTTCATTTGCCCAGATTTGATCCATGACGGATGTCGACGCATTTGGGAGATAGCGTGGCGTGCTTCTGCGGCAAGGACACCATATACAGGACCACGCCAGCTCGGTCCTACAGCAGCGGTACTGGTCGGTTCTCTCCATCACACAAAAACAGCGCGATGTATTTGGAAGATCGGTTGGCATGCCTACAAGATCCACCACCTTGAGGACAAGGTGGGTTTTTCAGGACGGTGGAGAGAGGTTGGTTAGGGGGATATGTTGGGGAATATTATATGGAATATGTTGTGGGCCCCAAGAGAATATTCTAGGGAATATTATTAGTTTGTTAGTGGGGGAATTCAGTTATAAATAAAGGGTTGAGGTTGAGAGGAAGAGGGCATCCAGAGAGTTGTAATTCGGGCTGCACTTCCAAAACAATGGCTTTACACAATAAGTCATGTCATATCATTCCATGTCACCCTAAAAATGATTCCCAATCATAGCATTTGGTATGATAACATTCTGAGATAACAAACTCTGTGAGACATCCTACTTCATGGAAGAGTCGAATAACTGTTTCTGCTGAACAGAAGTCAAATTTATTGTCATTGATGATGCCACGACAAGATTCTCCAAAGGTTCTTAGACGGGAAAAATGAGATTTTTACGATTAATCATAAGATGCATTTGTTTTTATCTTATTATTATCATTTTGGAGTGTTATGTATGCAGTACAGATATTTTTCCGAGGCAATGCAAAATGATAGAAGATTTTCAACCCATAGGCATTAATCTTCAACGAACAAGAAAATGAGACTATTACCTGACCCACCATAAACACTAAATTCATCGCAGAATTCAACAGAATTCGGAACAGGGGAGAAAATTGTCACGAGATTTGATGAGCTGGCTGGTACAAAGTCCTGTAAATAATTGAACAATAATTAACTACAGAAAAATTAAGTTTAAGGGCCATATCATGAGGATTCACTGGATATATTGCAGACAAAGGTCATTAAATTTCATTGTTATAAGCCCCAAGCTCACAGCAACCAGATGAAGCCGTAATTTGAATCAGCAGTCTAAGGCTCCCTTTGACAACACTTACTGAAAAAGTCATCTTTGCAGTTTTCAATAAGTGCTGTCAAACAGAGCCTGAAGTATTTCCATAAAATTCCTCTGTCAGGCTAGCTTCTGTCCAGAGAGGTTTATTCAAGCAGGGCAAGTGTCTTCCCATCAGTCATTGTGCAATATTACGTATTCCTTACCATCGTTTTTTTATTATATGATTGAATACCTAACTCTTTCTATATTTATTTCTTCTATATCTTCAGATATTCTGCCTAACAATGTTTCAGTGTTGTTATCCAATCATGATTGAAAAGGTCATTTCCTAAGATTGTAGGCAGAAAGTTAAATGTTCACAGTTCATGACTATGAAATATTTCATATAGATGGCACAATTGACAATCTCAATGCCAAATTATTAATCAAAATTTTACAATGACGTAGAGGTAAATTACGAGGATGTGTTTTCTAGCATGACCAAGATATCCTTTTTAAATATATTTATTACTCGTAAGGCAAGTTCTTACAAGGTGTTTAGTTTGAGGCATTTCAGAAATCATTTTACCACCAAATTATTTTTCTATACTAACTACTGAAAAAATTAAAAGTTTTTCTTTACAACCCACGGGCATGCGCATGTGCATGCATGCATGTCAAGAAATTTACATTTTTCCTCTCTAATAATCATTAATAAAAAATTAAGAGGCGGTAAAAGAATAAAAAATTGCCTTTTCAGCTATTATTGATTCTCCTGAACTAGGTTAACATTTTACCATTCTTGCTGCAAAATCAACAGAAGACGACGACTGCACGTTAAACAGAAAATTTCCTCCATCTAAAAAGTGTTGATGTTCAATAGCTTCAATGCCTCCAGAATTACAGGTAAAGACGTCAGTTCCTGAACAAACTACAGTGATTAAATCATTATAATCAATGACAAGCATTTCAAAATATGAACATAAGCGGATCATATGCATTTAAATGGAAGATGCCGGTTCTTTTCATGCCATAGACACTACAAACTATGTGTAAAAGTTTGAATATTCACACACATTAAATTATCAAAACAATTTGTTGAAGCCATGTTTGGCCATACTTCTTCAAATTCCTTTTGAAAAGCTTCTTTAAACTGACTGCAATGTCCCATCTGTCATCTGCATATGCTACCATCGTCATCAACATCAAAGGAAAAATGGAAACAACTGGCACAGGTTCTTCAATGTGCACTTTTTCCATCCTTATAGGCTATGTTCAGTGCAAAGGAACGCTAGATTAGGTAAGGAATGTGCAAAGGAACAATGAGAAATCCATTACGAGATCAAGGGAGAGGATGATGGAGCACCAGTTACGTCATTTAGGGCAGAACTCCTCCCAATTTGGAAAGACCGCTTGATCCTCCCTTGGAAAAAAATTATTGTCATAATTATCCTTGATTTTATGCTAATGATAAGAATACCCCTTAAACAATAATTTTTTTTTTTTGTTATATATTTGAATTATTGGCATACCAACCAAAACCAATCTATTTCTCATTCCCTCTCCATAATATTTTTTTATTCCATCAAAAAGGCTTCAATCATAGCAAACGGCCCCCTAATGTGATCAAAATTCCATGTGCTTGAGCATGCATGGAGGACATGTGGGGTTGTATTTTTCAATAAATCTAACTTGGTTTGAATTTAAGGTGTTGCAGAGACGAGGATGACATGCAGGTTTGAGGAAGGCAGCAAGAGAAAACAGTAAGCTGAAGAAAAACATGACCCAAGATGAACATTCATTTAGCTGATGTAATGAATTGGGAATAAATGCTTCATGCAATTGATCTCTTGATGCAATAGCCAAGGTAGAACAACTGACCTAAATTAAGCACCGAATACAAGAATATTAATCATAAGCCTACAAATTCCAATAAAACCAATAAATAAGAATTACAAATAATCAGCCTTCCCATTGCCGAGAGAGTGGGATTCTCTGTTTCCCAATTTTTCAGACAGGATATTTGCTGAAATATTATGTTGAAATATAGCAATTTAACATTATAGGGGAGGACACAATAAGATCTATACAATCAAAATGCCCTCAGTTTAGATGCTTACCAGCTTCAAAATTTTGACATGTATTGAATTCCATTATTTTCTGATAAACCCAGAGACATGAGAATCAAATCTCCAACACTAAAGACTGTTTTTTTATTGAAATGAAGATCAATTTTCTCTCCAATAGAGGCATCACTTTGTCTACATTTTGATTGCAGACATTGAATCTGTTTCTTGGCTCTACAGCATCAGTAACGATACAAGAATCCATTTCACAAAAACATTGACAGCAGCAGCTGTGCAGAAAAAGAAACAGAATAAGAAGCTAAGACAATATTAGAGCCAGAAATGTACAGAAAATAAAAGAAAATAAGAATTCAACAACTCCTGCAATAGGTTATTAACAGCATGCATAACAAATAAAAGAAAAAAATATGCTGGAAACATAGCTTAAAAAACTTGAAGATTACCAGAACGAAAACATATTAAAAGCAAGCACCGGTGTCCTCAGTCTTGGGAATTATAAAAAAACACCGTTTTCTGGTTCAGTGTCACAAAGCCAGTACACTAAGAGAATGAATTTGCATAACGGTAAGAAACTCTGCTCATACCAGCAATTTGAAACTTCCTAGAAAAGTTTTAAAAGCAAAGAAACACCAACCATGTATCATTATTGATTTAACTTCAGACACAATTTAAACAGCCCAATTTAGTTCATAGATGACATCAAAAATTAATATCCAATATTTAGTTTTAAAAATAACTTGATTGAAGGAAAAGAAAAAAATAAAAAAACGCAAGGTTGTGTTAAATAATTAGAAATGGCGTACCGATATAAGAAAAAAGGGTATGAGGTTTCAAAAAATGGAATAACACAGCAAAGGGATAACAAAATCAAAAAAACACAAAGAAACAAAATATGACCGCTGAAGGATGACGAAAAAGGAATCACAAATTCATGTTCCATAGGAATCAAAAAAAAAAAATAGCTGTGTTCTTCCTAGAGTATACGACAGAAGCGATCGGGTGACAAAATTACGTGAAAAAAAAAATTAAAAAAAGACACCACGATTCAGCAAAACAGAGTCACTGCCAACAGAAGAGCAAAAACCCTAACTATGAACAGGAAAAACTTTACAACCACAACCAACAGTAGCGCACCAGCACTCACAATCATACAAACAGGAAAAAATCATCCCAGCGCATCAAAACGGAAACAGACAACGGAGCAATAGTATACTAAGTGCTCACCTGCTGATCATAGGCCAGCGAATCCGAGAGAACTAGCCAGAAGAAATTAGAAGAGTCTATCGACCCCCCGCCCCACGGTGAGCTGTTTATGATGATAATGATACTTCCGTAAAGGTCTACAGCAGTAGAAGGGCATGGAACGGACGGTCGTGATGAGTCTTCGGAAACTCTAATAGCCGGTTTTGATTGGAACACGTGGACGCGGATGTGCATAAATGAAGGGGACTCGGAGATCCCGACGACGCGTACGGTCGGGATCAAGATTCATTCGGAAACCGGATAGGAACACGTGGACGTTAGGATGAGCGAATGAGAAGGCCGGAGTGACGCTTGAATCGACGGTCAGGATGGCATCATCGGGTCCCTGTAGGGCGGATGGGATTGAAACACGTCGTCGAGTGACGGCGGCACCTGCACGGAATCAGAGGAGGCGAGGGAATGTGGATCCCATAGATAGTCATCCGCAGGGCGTGTGGCGGCGCCTGCCCGGCTGCCGCCGGCCAAGGAAGCCTGAATTTATATATTTTTGTTTATTGGTCTAAATGAGGCGCGTGGACTGACGTATTCGGCGACAAGCGGGAACATTATTTTTTAATTAAAAAATTATAAATGGAAAAAAAACTATGAATTTTTTGCGGGTATCATATCTAAATCGTAATGTAGACCTAGATATAGACTGCATGGTAGATTGATCTATGCTGTCCAAAAAAGACCTGATGACAGTGAGTTTGACGTCATTTTGTGTTTGGATATTTGTTCACCCAAAAAAAATTAATTTTATAAATAAATAATTAAACATATTTACATACAAAATATATTTCTCAATATATTAACCATATCTAAATAAAAAATAATGTGCATTTTATTTAAAATACAAATGTATGAATATATATATATATAATAGGTATTATATATTTGTATGCGTATATATTATTTATATATATAAATATAAATCTGTGTGTATTGACAAACATATATATGTTTATCTACATATTCTAATATATGTATATAAATATTAATATATAATATATATAAATAAATATAAATATGTATAATTATATTTATAGATGCGCGCGCGCGCACACACATATGTCTATATGTATAATCACACGCACACCAAACGTATTTTATTTATGTATTTAAATATATATATAAATATATGGATAGAAAATGTAATAAAATATGTATAAATATATAGATATATCATAAAATACAGAACAAAACAATATGCTGGAGTGAAAAAAAGTGTTGGGAGTATGAGGGAGAGATCTAAGGTTTGAAACCCAGCAAAGGCAGGTGTGCGCGTGACCAAGTGAAGTAGGGGAGAGGGGTTTACCTAATAAAATGGGGTGGTTCATCCTCCGATTTGCAGAAGAAAAAAATTTAACTTTTATCAAAGTTTTTTTAGCGCTGATAAAAGGGACTTTTATCATTGTTTTTTTTATCAATGATAAAAAGTACCCCCTTTTAATAATGCATCGATCATCAGTGCTTTTTTAAGAATCATTCCTTTGAGTTCGTAAGGATGCTTCCAAGTTCATAAGGATCATCCATCCCTACGACATAACTGTTGTTAAGGATTTCGTAAGGATGATTGAGTATTTTTGTAAGGGTCGTTATTTATGAAATTTTAGTGAAATTACTAAAATTCGAATTATTGGGGTATTTCGGTATAAAATATCATGATGAAATGGGTTTGATAAAGATGATGTAGTAGTGCATGTAAAAATTGGCAAATGCGTGAAACAGTATTGTGAGTGTAACGATGACTGTTGAGGTGCGTTAGGATCATTTGAGCTTTGCGATGGAAAACTGGCAAAGGCATGGGTACTCCATAAGAATGATTTGCCACTTCGTAAGGATGCTTGAGACTTCATAAGGATGATTGAGGAAGTTTGTAAAGATGATTTCCCTACTTTATAAGAATCATCCCTTTGAGTTCGTAAGGATGCTTCCAAATTCATAAGGATCATCTATCCCTACGACATAGTTGATGTTAAGGATTTCGTAAGGATGATTGAGGATTTTGTAAGGGTCATTATTTATGAAATTTTAATGAAATTACTAAAATTTGAATTATTGGGGTATTCCAGTATAAAATATCATGATGAAATGGGTTCAATAAAGATGATGTTTTGCATTGATCTTCAAGGAAATAAAATCACAATTATTCTAAATATATTTGTGATTATAGCAGAAAAATTGTCTGAGACTATTTCCACACCACAAGCCACACTGACATGTCACAACTGCATGGAGCCATGCACACATGGGTGAGAGATTCAAAGAAGTTTAAAGCTACAAATTTTGTGGGTATTTTGAAGGAAGGTGATCTCGAGTATTGAGGAGGATTTGAAGGAAGACCTTGGCTCAGATTAAATGAGAACTAAACTAAAATACACTGCTAACCAGTTTAAATTCAAAGTGAGAAGACTGCACTACCAATATTTGAGGAGTTTCCATAATTCGAATATGGAAATAATTTTTCATAACATTTGTTGGACTTGGTGTTCTAAAACCAAATGTTTGAAATGACTAGTTTGGGATACACCTAACACCGAGAGGGGGGTGAATCAGTGTTGAAGACTTTTTAAACCAATCATAATTTTTATCTCTGTACCTTTTTGACCTGTCAAGATTTTGATTCTCTTATTCTCTTTTCCACATTGCATGCAAGTATATGAAAGTAGTAAAGACAACACACAATATTATTAAAAGGTTCACTACTCAATAAGAGTAGCTAATCCTTGGCATGATCTGTAAATGATCATGACCACACAACCACTAGAAAGCAATCCTTTGAATGTGGTTACAATAATTAGGAAATATATGACAACTATGCTCTTTATTACACATCAATTCGTGATTTATTACATCAAATTACACATAATACAACCCGGAAGATCGAGAAGTGTAGTGTCTTTTGAAATTGGGTAAATTACACAACAAATTAAAATAAGAAATACATCACCTTTATTGAAAACTTCCTTAACATGCTCATATTATTCATTCGTACTTAAAATTGCATGAGATAACCTGAGGACATAGATAAGAAAAGGAAATGGTGAGCTATAAAGCCAAGTAAGGGAATAAACACGGAATAACATGAAAAAAGTAATACATTTTAAACAATAGGCAAATCAACGAGACATAAAAGGGGTGAGAATCATAAACATGAACAATGAGACATGATATAACATGATAACATAAATGCAACATGAGAAATGTGACAACAACTTAAAACACTGCATCACAAACATATGCCAAGGCTAACTATCAAGACACCATGATGGACAAAGTCTTGTGATGGATTAGGTTCACTCCATAATTCCTTTCACGACATCTCATGATATCAAAATATTATCCAATGTATTGGATCGCTATATAATTTCGGGTGCACCCATCACTTTCATTTCATTTCATGCATAAGTGTGCCACATAGATCATACAACATGGAATCATTTATCATCACATTTTATTCCATGATAATGGAGCGTGGAATACATACATTTTAAGTATTCAATCAAAGAAGTATAAGTGCATAAAGGTGAACACCCTTTATAGGAAATGGATATGAGTATTCACTACACAATTGTTTAACATGGAAAATCACTGTGAAATTTCGGCAACATAATAGAGGGTATAAATGTTCATGAAAGGTCTTAATGAGAGTGAAAAGAGTCTCTCATAATTTAGACATAAAATGGACATTAAGGGGGGTATGGAAGAATACATCCCATCATTAGGGATTAGAGATAAAAGGCACAAGATAATGAAAAAACTTGAATAAAGAGGAGGAGAAGATGATCCCTTACCTTGAGAGGGTGATTCCAAGTGCCTGGGAGGAGCTTCTTGAGAGCTTAGGGGAAACTTGGGAGGACTCTAGAGAGGATAGAGAAGAGTAATGACATTCTCCAAGGTTTTTGAGTGAAGAGAAATGAGAGCTTGGATGAGTTTATATAGGAAAAGAGTGGGGAATTCTTTATTATTTCAAAACCTTAAAGAAGTGAGTCATGTCCTTAAAGAAATGATTTCAAAACCTTAAAAAATATTACAGGTTTTGGAGGATTCATAAAGGCTTTATAAAATTAATCAAATAAACTTAAATTCACATTATTTTAAAGGGGAAACATAGATTCTGTCATGGGTACCATTTATATTATTTATTACATTGTTTTGGGGTATTACGATGTCATAATATACACTGTATATTTATACCATATTTAATTTTTACCCGACAATTTGGCCGTCTCAGAAAATTATGAAAAATTCATAATTGGATAATTTTGACGTTCTGATTCCAAAAATAATATTTTTTAACCAAATAATTTTCTAAATATTTGAATTTTTACTTTTAAAATAATAATTGACATTTATTAAGAAATGTTGGGTTTTTTCACAATAACAGTTTTTGAACCCTTATAAAATTTACATTTGACTTCATAAAAATTATATGATCATTTATATTTAATAAAAATTATTTAATAATAATATTTTATTAAAAATATTATTTATTTAAAAAATCCATTAATTAATGAAAATAAATTCCTTAATTGAATCTGAATATTACCCAAAATACAATTTGTGTTTTATTGTATAAAAATCAAAATCATTCATAAAGTAACAATAATAAGAAGTAAATATAACCACTATTTTATTGAAAATAATGCAATACTCATATTTCTAGGGTCTTGATACATATCCCTTTAATACACCTACAAACACCCTAAGGGTAAAGTGTGCAATGATGAGACTTTTATGGGGTGGTTTGGCGTACATGATTTGGGTCGTGATCTCAATGAGTTTGAACTTCTCCCGTAAATGGTTTCTCTCATTCTTAAGTTTTTGGATCTCATCTTGGACCTGGTTAAGGGAAAATCCCATCAATTTTATCTCCCTTAGAATCTCTGATAAATGGGCTTTATAGGGTACAATTCTACTAGTTGAGACCATCACTTCCTTTGTTTGTGTCAAATGGATTTGTCAAAACCCTATATTTATACTAATCATATGATCACTGTTCAACATCTATATTATCAAAAATTATGATATTTAACGGTCTTTTAAATCCAATAGGATATAATAAAACCAAGGAAGTGCATGTATTTTCTATAACCATGATATATAATAGGGAATTTAATTCAACCATAAGGGGAATTTTATTCATAAAAGTTCAGGTCATTACAATCTTCCCCACTTCAGAAATTTCACCCTTGAAATTTTTATTTCACGCACTAAAATAGATGGGGGTAACTCTGTTTCACCACCTCCTCCGATTCCCATGTTGCTTCTTCAAACTTATGGTTTCTCCATAGCACTTTGACCAAATGAATTGTCTTATTTCATAGAACTTTGTCTCTATGATATATATCTTCACCGACTACTCCTCATAGGAAATGCCATTCTCCAATAATATCACCTCTGGATTGAGTACATGTGAGGGGTCTGATATGTACTTCCTCAAGAGGGGTACATTGGGGGAAATCCCACCTATACCAACACTTCATTCCCAATATTTTTAAAAAACTGTTGGAATAAGGATCCTTTACCAACAGTTTTCTATAACTGTAGGTATACACTGTTTTATGAAAGGTTTTACCAACGGTTTTATCAAACCGTTGGTATATGCATCCTTTTGCCTACGGTTTATGTCAACCGTTGGTATAGTGAGCCGATATCCCACTATCCCAATGGTTTTTAAAAATCGTTGGGATAGAAAATCCCCAAATCCCACTCAGACAACACCCTCCAGAACCTCGAACATTCTTCCCTAAAGGAGAGCTCCATGCTGCTGCGAACCCTACTTCCCAACCAGGTCTCGAGGTACTAACTCAACTTTCCAACTGGTCATTTATCTTTGATTCAATTAATTTTTGTTCTTCCACTGCAAATCAGTACGCCTGCCTTCATTTATTTTAGATTTTTTGGTTCGGTTTCGCTGCAATGTAGATCCCCTTTTTCTTTAAATTGGTTCTTTAGAATTCCCATAAATTCCATTGGATCCATTGGAATTAATTAGACAAAAAATATGGCCACCCATGGAGAGTTCCATTTATAGAAATGGTAAATTGGTTGAGCTAAAAGCTTAACCCAGTTAAGTTTATTGGATGGATTAGTTAAATGGTTAAAGAATAAATGGGCAGATCTTGGTAATAAGCAGGTTGTGAGTTTTGAGAGACTAAATTACATTGTTTTAACGTGTTATGTTTTTATGAAAATTTCTACAAGGATTTTGAAACTGTTTAAATGATGTTTTTTGGATTTCAATCTGGATATGGTTTTCAATAAAGGAAAATGATGTTTTGAAATTGAATAATGCTTTAAAAGGAGGTATTGACCTCAAAGTGATTTGAAAAATGGGTTCATTAATATATTTGAAATGAGGGCATGATTCCCTTTTTTTGTGAGAAATCATTAATTTATCTTTTAAATGGGGAGAAATGGAAATGAAGTCCTAAAGGCATGGTTTATATTTTTCAAAGAGGAAGACCCATGTTTTAAAGGATGGATTTAAGATGATTTTAAAAGTTTATATTGTTTTGGAGTTTTATGCCATGAGAATGGGGTTAGGTTTTATTTGAGCCATGTTTTTATTTTAAAGGTCTTTGGGGACCTTTGTAAATGAGATGATAATGTTTGAAAATGAGAAATGGTTAAAGTGGAATGTTAATGTCATTAAATAGATTTAATGAACATTTAATGTTTATTGTGTTGAAAAGGAAAAGTGTGTTGAACCTCGGTAACTGATAACATATTTTTATAAAATGGTTGAGATGCGATAATAAAGCTCCAAGAGTGGGTTTGAAGGCATCTCGAGGTGCTAACTCTACTTTTAAACCCACACTAATTCACCCCCACCCCCTGCAGACCCCCACCCCCTGCACACCTCCCGGGACAGACCCCCACCCCCCTACAGACCCCTGTAAAACCCCCTGGACAACCCCCACCCCCTAGACAGCCCCCTGAAGACCCCCACCCCCACCCCCTACACACCCCACCCCCTAGACCCCCGCACAACCCCCACCCCCCTGGACGACACCCCTCCTGCAGACCCCCACCTCCTGTATAGACCCCCCCGGACAGCCCCCACCCCCTGCACACCACCCACCCCCCTGGATAGCCCCACCCCCTCCTGCGGACCCTCACCCCACTGCACATCCCCCACCCCATGCACACCACCCACCCCCTGGACAACCTCCCCACCCCCTGGATAGCCCCCACCCCCTCTTGCAGACCCCCACCCCTCTGGACAACCCCCCCTGCACAGTCCCCCACCCCCTCCTGCGGACCCCACCCCCTACACTGCCCCCACCCCCTACACACCAACCAACCCCCTGGACAACCCCCACCCCCTCTTGTGGACCCCCACCCCTCTGGACAACCCCACCCCCTACACACCCCCTACACACCACCCACCCACCTACATAGCACCCCCACCCCTTGCACACCACCCCACCCCCTGGACAGCCCCCACCCCTCCTACAGACCCCCACCCCTCTATACAACCCCCACCCCCTGCACAGCCCCCACCCCCTTGCACAGCCCCACCCCCTCCTGCATACCCCCACCCCCTGCACACCCCCACCCCCTGGACAACCTTCACCCCTTCCTACAGACCCCACCCCTCTAGACAGCCCCCCCCCTGCACAGCTCCCACCCCCCTGTACACCACCCACCCCCCTGGACAGCCCCCACCCCCTGGACAACCCCCCCTAGGTAGCCCCCACCCCTCCTGCAGACCCCCACCCCTCTAAACATCCCCCACCCCCTGCACACCACCCACCCCCCTGCACACCACCCCACCCCCTAGACAACCCCCACCCCCTGGATAGCCCCCCTGGACAACCCCCTGGACAGCCCCCACCCCCTCCTGCGGACCCCCACCCCTCTGGACACCCCCCTGCACCCCCCTCACACCACCCACCCCCGTGCACATCCACCACCCCCTGGACAACCCCCACCCCCTAGACAGCCCCCACCCCTCTAGACAACCCCCACCCCCTGGACAACCCCCACCTCCCCCCTAGACGACCCCCCTACAGACCCCCACCCCCTGGACAGCCCCCCACCCCACTGCACACCCCCACCCCCTGGACAACCCCCACCCCTGGAGACCCCCATAACACTTTCTAGTATGACTCCATGCACGAACAACATAAGATGAGCTGAAATCTATGAATACTTGAGAAAAAAATGCTTCTTATCCTTCAATGTATCCCAAATTTAAAATATCTCTCTTACTTTGATATATGATGTATTGATCTCTCAGAATTCTCACACAGTTTATGCAAGTTCTTTCAAAATCCACTACTTTAATCTTTTTCAACTTGCATAATAAATTGACACAAAATATCATTTGAGTAAAATATTCCATATTGAAAATATGGATTCTTTATGATCTTTGGTAGCAGGTAATATTTTCTATTTTAAATCTTCAAAAAACATTCTCGATTTATTCTTCCTTCAAATGCTCATGGATTCAAAATCTCTCATTCTCTTTGACACAATATGTATAGGACTCTCAAAATTCTCCCATAGATTATATATGTTCTCTCAATATGCACAAATGTCATGGTATTATATTTATAATTTAAGTCAATTGCATGGATTTATATTAATTTATAGTATTTTGTTATCTTTTATATTATGATTCACATATAGAGTAGTGTGTCAGTTATGGTTTCATATAAAGTGAACAATTCTTGTTTACCTAAATATATTTTTAATTAAACTTCAATCTTATTGAATTGCTTTTGACGAAATGACTTATAACAATTTTTTTACAGAATGGATAGAAGTTGGATGTATGAAACCGATCGGATCTCAAGTGATTTTCAAAACAATTTGGAGAGATTTTTAGATTTTTCATTTCACAATGCTTCAGACAGTGGTCACATACACTGCCCATGTTACAATTGTGTTGGAAGACTTTGTTTGAGTCATGAAGAAGTTAGTTACCACATAACCAAATATGGGTTTCAAGAAAACTACTATGTGTGGTTTCACAATGGGGAGAAAATGAAATCTCAAAATGTTGATGATCCAAATGAGAGGACTGGATTAGAGAATTTATTATATGACCAGTTTCTATTTATTCGTCATCATAAAAAAGAAAGGATTCAGACCTAAGAAGACTTCGATATGAGTAAACATGATGTGTCTAATGAAAATGATGATGTTTTTAGGGTGAAAAAATTGAATGATGCTACCACGACTCCAGTATATCGACAATGTGGTAAAATGAAAAAGCTAGACTTTTTAATCTGATTGTTTCATAGGAAAACTATTTATGAGATTTCTAATACTTCCATCAATTAAATTCTTACCTTCTTGAAGGACTTACTTCCAAATGATGCAGATATTTCCTCAAACCATTATATGACATGAAAGTTAGTTGATGAACTTGGATTTTTAAGAAACAAAATTCATGTTTGCCTGAAATATTGAAGTTTATTCTAGGAGGAAAATACTGAACGAAATGATTTTATAAAATGTGGCACATCCCATTGGAAGCCAAAAGCTGATGGAACAACATTCCATGTGCCACAAAAAGTAATGTGGAACTTTCAATTAATCCCCAGACTCCAGAATCTTTTTATGTCTGATGAAATATCAATAAAAACAGGATGACATGATACCGAGAGAAAGAAGACTAATGATGAGTTGGTTCACCCTGAAGATGGATTTGCATGGCAGATATTTGATGCTCAATATCATGATTTTGCAGCTGACGCGTGTAATGTAAGGTTGGGTCTTTCATGTGACAGTTTTAATTCGTTTGGGTAGATGCTTACTTTGCACAACACATGACTAGTTTTTATACACATTTATAACCTTCCCCCATGGTTGTGTATGAAAAAACCTTTCACTTTCATGAGTATACTCATATCTATCCCTTATGATCCCGACAATGATATAGACGTATACATGCAACCTTTAATAAAAGAGTTGAAAATTCTTTGGGATGTGGGTGTGCACACATACGATGCATGTTTGAAAGACATATTTCAGATGTGTGCTGCGCTTATGTGGATGATCAATGATTTTCCTGCTTATGCAATGATGTCTGGATGAAGCACGAAGGTAAAACTGTCATGTCTTATTTGTATGAAGAATACACGATCCATAAGACTAAAACATCGTTGTAGTTTCAGTTTTATGGGACATCGATGATTCTTTCCAATGAAACATCCATAAAGAAATAATCGTCAAAGATTTGACAATACCATGGAGACCGATGATCCACCTCAATGTATGTCTGGAACTAATGTGCTTAATGAATTGAAATATTTTAGTTTTTCATTCGGGAAGGGTCAAATGAAACCTAAAAACAGAAAGAATGTTTCCACTGAAACCTGTTACAATTAGAAGAAGAGGAGTATCTTCTTTGATTTGCCTTATTGGTCAACAAATTTGTTACATCATTGCTTAGACATAATGCACATTGAAAAGAATATATGTGAAATATTGCTTTTGGTTCTTCTAAATGTTAATGAAAATCCAAAAGATGATTTACGATCTCGGTGTAACTTGGTGGATTGGGGCATCAGACCAGAATTGCATCATGTGTGTATCATTGAAAATAAATGGAAAGTTTCATGTGCTTTTTATGTGATGACACTTATAGAAAACAAGAAATTTCTGGAAGTACTAAAGACTATTAAAGTTCCTAATGTATATTCAAGCAACATATCTAAATGGGTCAATAGAAGAGAGTTGAAGCTTATTTGAAGACTCATGATTATCACATCCTTTTGCATGAGTTGATTCCAATAGAAATCCATCATCTTTTGTCCAATAATGTAAGGGTGGATGTTATTCAGTTTTTCCATTTTTTTAGAGATCTTTTTGATAAAAGTTTATCTAAGTATTTATTGAAAAAAATGTTGGCAACCGCACCATTAATTTTGTGTGAGTTAGAGAAAATATTTCCTCCATCATTTTTCACATGCATGTTGCATCTAACTATCCATATTCCAACTGAAATACTTCTCAGAGGACTTATTTATTTTCTTTGGATGTATCCAACTGACTGAAAGAAGTATGTACACATTAAAGTCTTATGTCCGAAACAGAAATCATCCCAATGGTTCTATCGTGAACGGTTACTTGGCTAAAAAATGTATGGATTTATGATCTATGAATTTGTATGATCTTACTACAAGAATGAACATACCAATGAGAAACAAATAAGAACAATATGAGAAAATTGAACTCATTTTTCCATCACTTCCTCAAACAGGAGGAATTCCTGGATCATATACATTGACGACATTAAGCCTTGAAGAGCAGAAGATGACACATCGCACAGTTTTGTTCAATTGTGATTTGTTCGATGACTACATCAGGTAAGTAAATTGAATATGTATATATTATATATCTATTGAACTATTCCTATTTTTATCTACAGGGAACATAAAGCAATGATAAATAGAAAGTATCATTCTTTATCTTTGAGAAGGAGAGAGAATTTGCATAACAAAGAGTTTTCTGCTTGGTTAAAATTTAAGGTAAAAATATTTCTGTTTAAAATAATTAAATCTATATTTAATTAAGTTTAATATTCATTTATATTTCAAGTATTGTGTTTTCCTGCTGACTCTGTATCTGAGGAAATAAGAGATTTGGATTTTGGTCCTAATACCGTGGTTCGTGACCGTAAATCAATTGTTATCAATAGGTACAGATTTATTATCACTGAATGATCAAAGAATATGAGAACATAACATGATGGTGTTATGGATACTTCTAAAATAGACTATTATGCTAGTGCATCAGATAGTAGACCTCAATTTGAAAATGTAGGTTATTATGGAGTCATTGAAAAAATAATAACATTGTATTATTACTCTCATGGACGAGTCACTATGATGAAATGCTAGTGGTTTGATTCGATGATGAGGCAGGACACATTTATTAATGATTGTGAATTTCAAGTAATTTATATGACTCACACTCTTGCCATCGATGAACCATATGTATTAGAATCAATGGCGAAATAAGTTTTTTATGCCCGAATGGCCCGAAGGCCTTCATTTTTATTGATTTTTGATAACCCCCCTTTCAAGAGATGAGGGGGAACCCTTACAAGGCCCATAGGCTTATAGATTACATGGCCCATAGGCTTAAGAGATTACATGACCCAAAGATCTTAGGAAATTAAACTAGACTATAACTACAAGGAACTGCCCCTCTGTAGAATCTGCATCATGATGATAACTCTCCACCTTCACATGGACATCTAGCTAGGCTTCTCGTGTAAGAACAAGCTGGTCCTAATGAAGTAGCCATACCCTCTCATTCTTACAGATCCATTTGGTTCTGATCTAGTGAGTTCACTTTCTCTGAATCCTCCTCTGGGGATGCTCCTTTTTTTGTAGAGTTTGTCTGGGTCAACTGCACTGATGTGTCCCGAAGGCCTTGAGGTGGCCCAAAGGCCTTAAAGGTGGCCCAAAATCCTTAATGACCTGAAGACCTTGGTGGCCCGAAGGCCTTAAGGACTCCAAGCCCAAACCGGTGGCCCAAGGTGAATAGTTCTGGCTACTACAGTATCGAACAATACCCACTATAGTGCCTGCTGTAATACCTACTACAGTACTGATACAGTACCAGGATTATGTCTCCACCTGGTTTCAACCCTGGGTATCGTGGATGCACTTAAGGAGTCCTTACCAACTGGGCTGAGGCTCATGTGAAAGTTTTTTATATCAAAGAATATCTTCGACCTGAATTTGGTGTCATTATTGAAGTAATTGCAAGACATATTTTGATGATGGTGATGATGGAATTGAAACCATCCCTACTGCTATCAGAACCAATCCATTTATTACTTTTGATGACTCTAATAGATCAATTGTTAGATTTGACTGTGAACCTGAAGTTGTGGTGGGAAATATATAGAATCATCCATCCATGTTCTCAATTCTTTTGGTTTAGCTCGACTTGGGTTGTTAAGGTTGGTACTATTCAAATTTATTTAACATTGATTACAAATATGTCGCATCTGACTTGACCTTAATGTGAATTTTCAATGTTTATTGGTTGTAATTTTATTTGAATTGCATTTTCTAATTTGGAATTGAACTGTATTTAAACCTATGAAACCAACATTTCTAACTTGGTGAACATTTCAATTCTTTATTGACCATGTATAAAATTAGTATAACTCTAAGAACTCCCTTTAACATTTCACCAGATAACGAACATGATGGTTTGTATTCTTCTACAAAACATGTATAGAAACCTGCATCATCTACCCAGGCTAAAGAAATTAAAATTTTCCTTAATTTCGAAAAGTTCTTTACCCCTTATGAATCTGGTAGATATCTTATCATTGTTCATATGTTTATATCATCATTTCCAACTATATTAAGGGTTTAATCATTCATAATATATACCTTATTGAATTTTCTAGAGGCATAATTCAGTATGCCATCTCTCTTGGTTGTTGAGTAAAATAAAGCGTCAGAATCAATGTTCCATGATTTTAATAGACCGATGACACTTAGTAAATAACCATCCTACTCAAAATTAAATTTCTTTATTACATATTGTATGATTTATTGAATTCATTATATATCCATTAAATCTCACCTAAAACAATAGATAGTTAAATTATCCATGAATCCCCCTATTCCCTCTCATATATTTTGTTTTTTGGGTTACACATTAGTTATCCTTTTCTAATTACATCTATATTTGTTTTTAAATGCACGAAATGCAACCAATTGAAGAGAGGTTATGAAAAAAGATGATGGACAACAATCATCACATGGCTAAGATGGGCATTCCAACACTAGTGCCTGTAGTGAGTATTTTATTTCAAATATATATATTTAAATAATATATAATGTCATGTGATTAATTTTTTTTAAACATTTTTACAGGATCCACCTCTTAGGCGAAAATTATTTGATGAGCAGCCTAATAGCGGTCCTAGTACTCAGGTCAATGGTACGAGGGGGGGGGGTACGGGATCTCGGTGATCTGGTCAGCGTACCTGATTAGACCCTATCCCTCCCATTGACATACCATCCATACCACATTCTGATCTTGGTGTGTTGTTAGGGACACATGGGATATTTGGGCCTCCCATGTTTTCACCACCCTTTACATCTGAGTCTCCTCAC
Source organism: Viscum album (assembly GCA_963277665.1). Taxonomy (NCBI): domain Eukaryota; kingdom Viridiplantae; phylum Streptophyta; class Magnoliopsida; order Santalales; family Viscaceae; genus Viscum; species Viscum album. The sequence goes on along the minus strand of OY728130.1, from coordinate 2,098,736,177 downwards.
CCGTCTTTACCATATATGATGATGATTCCCACTTCCCATCCAACATTTAGCCAGCCATCCACGCCATCTTCTTTTACTTATACTTCCATATCTTCGAGCTTCTATATTCCATCTTCTTCGACTCCTGCTCCACCACAGTCTGTCCCTATGGAGCATATAATGAGACCCACTCCACCTGTATAGGGTGTTCCTTCAGTTTCTGCAGATCCAGCAGTGCCCATTGATCAGACTGCCACAGGTATCTTTATAGAACCCTAAAAAAAATTTATACCATTATTTATTTTAATTATAATATGTATTGATAAAATATTTTTTTTTCTTTCATAACAGATACATATACTAATAGGAGACAGGGGCGGGGCCATACACGCATGCGTGTGGTGTGGAACTGCTGCATGCAGTTGACGGTATACTACAATGAAGACAATCAAATGATTGAAAAAATAGGGCAACAATGTCGAAGTTTTTTGGCGATGCTTTCCAAATACTCCGACATCATTCCCGTCAGCCTTCTCTCATGGAGAAAGTTTCCAAATGAAGTCAATGATAATGCTTGGGAACAAATATGGGTAAAAAAATTTGTTGTATTTAATGAAATATATTAATTTTGTAAATTTGTTGTATTTAAATCAATATATTATTTTTGTATTTATATTAATTAATATTTAGGTGTCAGCTTCGGTTTAATTTCCCTGATGGTGAGGGTGCACGGACATCGCGTCTAAAGGATTTAGGTGAGCTTTGGAGAGCCTATAAGCACGAGTTGTATATTGGATGGCGTGCTAGAGTTGGCATAGAGTTAGAGGCAGTACCTTTCATGGATGATTATCTGATAGGATAGTATCGGTAGATGATTACTCATTGGACAACAATCCAGTTTAAGGTATTAATCACATTTGAGTTATTTAAATGAAATTTTTCATGTTTTTCATTAATAATATCCTTTTCATTATTGAATTTTATTTAGGAATCATCTAGAAGAAATAAAAAAAATTTATGCTAAAAAATATCTCCACACATTGGGATGTACTATGATGTCAGATCATGAGAGGAAGCAGGTATGTCAATTTTTTATAAATTTTCTTTATGAATTGCACTTTCTATTGTTTCCTCCATAATTTATTCAATTGTTAAAGTTTTCATATAATTTTAGTTATGAAATTAATTATTGGTAACCTATTTTTAATTATTATTTACTAAATTCAATGTCATTTTAGAGGGCACATGAGCCTCATCCCAGTTGGTGAGGTATCCCTAAGTGCATCCACAAGACCCAGGTTCAAAACCAGGTAGAGGCATATTTCTGGGGTACTATAGCAGTACTGTAGCAGGTACTGTAGTAGGCACTGTAACAGAACTATACACTGTACGGGTACTGTAGCAGAACTATACACTGTACAAGTACTGTAGTAGAATTGTACTCTGTGAGGGTACTGTATCATGTATTGTAGAAGGTATTGTTCGGTACTGTAGCAGTTAGAACTATTCACCTTGGGCCACCAGTTTGGGCTTGGAGTCCTTAAGGCTTTCGGGCCACCCAGGCCTTTGGGTCAGTAGGGCTTTCAGGCCACCTTTAAGGCCTTCGGGCCACCTCAAGGCCTTCAGGCCACATGCAGTTGCCCCAGACACACTACAAAAAAAGGAGAAGCCCCCAGAAGAGGATTTAGAGTAGGTGCACTCACCAGAGTAGAGCCAAATGAATTTTTCAGAATGAGAGGGTATGAATATGCCATCGGGACCAGCCTGTGCTTGCACAAGAAGCCTAGCTAGACTGCCATACGAAGGTGGAGAGCTATTATCATGATGTAGATGCTGGGGATGGTCAGTTCCTTGTAGATAGTCTGGTTGAATTCCCTAAGACCTTTGGGTCATGTAATCTCCTAAGCCTACGGGCCATGTAATCTTTGAGCCTACGAGCCTTGTAAGGGTTCCCCCTCATCCCTTGAAAGGGGGGTTATTAAAAATCAATAAAAATTAAGGCCTTCGAGCCATTCAGGATAATGTCATTTTAGAGGAAAACATTGAATATTGAAGGACACGTGCCTTGAGCAAAACTACTTTTCTCGAGTAGAAGGAAAAAATATGGAAGTGATGTTAACGAACCAACTCAAAAGTATATTTTTAAGTTTTAATTTGTTGATATCAAATTTTAATATCTATTTTTTAACTTAATAATCTATTTATATTTGTAATAGGCTGCTTTAGAGGCCCTTGATGCCCATAAACCTGACAATTTTGGGCCAAATAATCACTTACATCAGGTGTTGGGAGATGAGCACCCTGGAAGAGTACGCTGCCGACTTGGGAAGAATATAGTCACGACTAGGTATTGGCCCTCTTTAGGTATGAGTTGTAGTGCCACCAAGTTCTTTCAGGTTAAGGCACATGTAGAACAAGCTGAAAAAGGGACACAGAGATGGAAAAACAATCTTCTAGGGAAAACACTACATTTATGAAACTAATGGAAGTTTTACATCCAATAATTCCACCAGAGGCCAGCACAACTTGTGATGAATATATGTCGTCGATGAGTTCTATATATGGTGAATTAGGTGGAAGTTCTAGTGGTGGTCAAGATGATGTCATTCCTGGCGATGATGATAGCGAGGAGGAGGATGAGGTAGAGGAGGAGGGTGAGGAGGAGGTCAAGGTAGAGGAGGAGGGTGAGGAGGAGTCCGAGGTAGAGGAGGATGGTGAGGAGGAGGACGAGGTGGAGTATGAGGGTGAGGATGAGGGCGTTGAGGAGGGGAAATGTGGTGATGGGGACATCAATGAGGATGGGGATAAGGCTAATGATGATGGTGATGATAGTGATGGTGATGAGGGACAGATTAATCCATTACATTTTTACTGATATTACTAACATTTAATGATTGATGATTTGTTGTGCTTATGTGTGATTAGGTAGGTCATATTATCTTTATTTCTTTATCTATAAATAATAAAATTTGACTTGATGATTTGCTGTGACTGAATATATGTGTGACTGATTCACCCTCCCCTAGACACCCCCACCCCCTAGACAGCTCCTCCACCCCCATGAAAACCCCACCCCTAGACACCCCACCCCACCCCCTAGACACCCCCACCCCTTGGAAAACCCCCACCTCCCTGGACACCCCCACCCCCGAACACCCCCACCCCCTCGACACCCCCACCCCCTTGGACACCCCCCAGACACCCCCACCCCCTGGACAACCCCCACCCTCAGGACACCCCACCCCTTGATATCCCCCACCCCCTATACACCCACCCTCTGGACAATCCCCACCACCCTGCACCCCCCCATTGGACCCCCCATTGGACACCCCCACCCCCTATACACCCCCACCCCCTGGACAACCCCCACCCCCTGGACAAACCCCACCCCCTAGACACCTCCACCACCTTGGACAACTCCACACCCCCCGGACACCCTCACCCCCCAGACACCCTCACCCCTTGGACACCCCCAACCCCAGACACCCCCACCCCCTGGACACCCCTCACCCCCCATAGATAGCCCCCACCCCCTGGACACCCCACCCCCTAGACACCCCCACCCCCTGGATAGCCCCCACCCCTGGACACCCCTGGACACCCCCACACCCTAGACACCCCTACCCCTAGATATCCCCCCACCCCTAGACACCCCCACCCCCTTGGAAATCCCCCCACCCCCTAGACAGCCCCCACCCCCTAGACACCCACCCCCTTGGATAGCCCCCACCCCCTGGACACCCCCACCCCCTGAACACCCCCACCCCCTGAACACCCCCACCCCTTGGACACCCCCACCCCCTTGGACAACCCCCCCTGGACACCACCCCACCCCCTGGACACCCCCACCCCCTGGACACCCCACCCCCTGGACAACCCCCACCCCCTGGACACCCCCACCCCCTGGAAACCCCACCCCCTGGACACCCCCACCCCCTGGACACCCCCACCCCCTTGGATAGCCCCCACCCCCTGGACACCCCCACCCTTGGACATCCCCACCCCTCCTAGACACCCCCAACCCTCCTGGACACCCCCACCCCCTGGACAACCCCCACCCCCTGGACACCCCCACCCCCTTAGATAGCCCCCCACCCCCTGGACACCCCCACCCATTGGAAAACCCCCACACCCTGGACACCCCCACCCATTGGACAACCCCCACCCCCTAGACAGCCCCCACCCCTTAGAAAATGAAAATTTTGAAGTCATTTATCCATTTTCATATCTAATTACATGTGAAAAGTATTAGTCAATCTTCAATCACACTGATTTCATCTAAAATCACCCATGCCTATGAATTCAATTATGAATTCATATTCTGTATTCCATATTCTATATGCCATATTAGTTATATTCTATTATGTATGACATATTCTGAATTCAATTTTGTATTCCATATTCTGTATGTGTTATACATAATTAAATTCTATATGTATTTAATTCTGAATTAAATACACTATACATAATTCAGAATTCTGTATGTGTTATTCATTTATAATTTAGAATTCAGTACACAATTCATTATGTATGTATTTAATTGTGAATTCAATTCTAAATTCTATATTGCATAGGGTAATTGGGTTCTGAATTGAATTCTGAATTCAATTAAATTCTAAATTATGTATTCAGTTCTACATATACATGCTTATAATTATAGTTGCACAAGGGATTGCATAGGGGGAGGCAAGCCAGCCTGCTGCTGCAATTTCAGCAAGGCTATACCAACCGTTGATATATGTGTTAAAAGTTACTTTATACCAATGGTTTACATAAAACCATTGGTAAAATTATATACCAATGGTTAGTAAACTATTGGTATAGAACCTATAACTAGTCTTTACCAACAGTTTTATGTAAACCGTTGGTAAATGATTATTCCAAAGGTTTTAGAACCATTATAATAGATCTAAAATTCATTAATTTGCAATGGTTATCAACCTTTGGTATAAAGTTATACTAATGGTTAGCTAAAACCGTTAGTATAATGTGCATTCCAGATCCATATACCAATGGTTATACTATAACCATTGGTATATGTCTATCCTGACGGCTAACTATCCCACGATTTGGAAAATCGTTGGTATAGTTTATACCATCGATTTTAAACTGTTGGTATAAGTCATGTTTCTAGCTGTGGTATATAGAATACATCATGTACTTGAGATAGGTTAGGTGAGAGTGCTAGTTAATAAACCACCACTCTAATGTGATCAAGTATCTCAAAGGCATTGATGTATCTTGGACTAAGCTTTCCCTTCTTACCAATCTCATGTCTTTCTTCTATAGAGATATGTGGAGGAATACCATGTCTCTGACTTCAAACTCTAGGTATTGTTGATGATTTTCACATAGATCTTTTGTCGTCTCTGAGCATCCTTGATATGTTGTTGAATGATCTTGACCTTTTCCACTATTTCCTCAACCATTTCAGGACTTAACAGTTTGCATTCCCCAACTCCATCCCAACATGCAAGTGTTTTCTACCTCTTCCCATAAAGGGATTCATAGGGAGTCATTTGGATTATTGAGTGAAAAATATTATTTTATGAGAACTCAACCAAAGGAAGATATTGATTCCATACTCTTTTGAAGTCAATTGATCATGCTATCAATATTTCCTTGAGTGTTTGAATATTCCTCTCATATTGTCCATCAGTTTGAGGGTGATAGGCTATACTAAAGTTTAACTCAGTATTTAGATCATATTGAAGACTCTTCCATAACTTATAGGTAAATCTTGAATCTCGATTAGATACAATCGATAGTGGTGTTCCGTGTAACCTCAACATTTCTCTAATGTATATCCTGACAAGTTGATCAAGTGATAAGTCCTGTCAAATTGCAATGAAGTGAGCAGTCATTGTAAGACGATCCACCACAACCCATGCAACATTACTTCCTCTTGATGTATTTGGAAGACCAGTGGCAAATTCTATAGTGATGTTTTCCCATTTCCATGTAGGTATGGTTAATGGTTGCATCATACCCTTAAATTTTTGTCCTTAATCCTTCACTTGTTGACATACAATACATCTTGATGTATATTTCAAAATCTCTTTCTTCATATTGTCCAACCAATAGTTCTATTAGAGATCTCAATACATATTTGTGCTTCCTAGATATATGGAGAAGGTCAATCTATGTGCATCATCCAACAACTCCTTATTTAACTTAGGATTTAATGGTACTCATAATCATGACCCAAATCTCACAACTCCTTTATTAACATTTAACTCAGAGGATTTATCTTTTCTTATAGCTGTAGATTTCTTCTGAATACCCACATCATCTCTTTGAGCACCCTTTATCCTCTCCAAAAGGGATGATTGAGCAATCATTTTTGAATGGATTTATGATGCTCCTTCCTTTATGATTCTCATGTCAATCCTTTTCAAGTCTAAGAATATTAGATCCTTCTCAATTCTCATAAATGATAAAATTGGTGGATCCTTTCTACTTAGAGCATCTTCCACTTTATTTGTTTTCCCAGGATGATAGTGGATTGAGTAGTCATACTCCTTGATCAGCTCTAACCATATTCATTAGCACATATTCAACTATTTCTATGTAAATATATACTTGAGATTTTTGTGATCTGTATATATCTCACACTTCTCCCTAAAGAGATAATACTGCCAGGTTTTCAATACAAAGATAACTGTAGTTAACTCCAGATCATGCATTGGGTAGTTCAGTTTGTGAAACTTCAATTGCCTTGAAACATATACTATCAATTTTTAATTTTTCATTAACACACATCCTAATTCCTTCTTTGAAGCATCACCGAATACCATGAAAAGTTATCCACTCATGGGTAGTATGAGTACAAGTGTAGTGATAAGCCTCTTTTTCAACTACTTGAAGCTATCTTCACATTCATCATTACAAAAAAACTTGACTCCCTTCCGAGTTAGCTTGGTTATAGGGTTTGAAAATCATGAGAAACTTCTCACAAATCAACGATAATACCCAACTAATCCAATGAAACTATGGATATCTATCATAGATGTTGGACTCAGTTATCCTTCAGTTGCTTCTATCTTTTAAGGGTCCATATACATCCCATTTCTTGTGATAATATGACCCAATAATGAGGATTCCTTCAACCAAAACTCACATTTGTTGTACTTTTCATAAAGCTTCCCCTTTCATAAGGGTTTTAGCATAGTTCTCAGATATTCCTCATGCTCATCCTTGCTTTTGGAGCATATTAGAATATCATCTATAAAGAATACCAAATTTTTTTCAAGGTAATCTCTAAAGATTATAATTATAAATTCCATGAATATTTTTAGAGCATTAGTGGTTCTGAATGGAATTACTATGAACTCATAGTTCCCATACCTTGTTCAGAACACAGTCTTGGGGATATCCTCCTCATTCACCCTTACTTGGTAATACCCTGATCGAAGAACCACCTTGGAAAAGTATTGTGCTCTACACAGTTGATTGAACAAGTCATTAATCTATGATAGAGGATATTTTTTCTTTATCATTATATTGTTGAGATCATGATAATCAATGAAAATGTGCATTGACCCATCCTTCTTCTTGATGAAGAGGAATGGTGCACCCTAAGGTGAAACAATTGGTCGTATGAACCCTTTATCCAGATTATCCTATATTTGTTTCTTCAGCTCCTCAAGTTTCACAATGGTCATTTTATACGGAGTCTTGGATAATAGAAATACCCCATGTATAAGCTCGATTGAAAATTTAACCTCTCATATAGGAGGAAGACCAGTCAATTCTCCAGAAAACACATCAACATATTCCATCATAATGGGCATGTCTTCGAGGATGATCTTTTCCTTAGAATAAATCATTTAAGCTAGATATTCTTGATCATTGATGAGATACACCTTAGTATTTGTGATGGAAAAATCTATCCCTTGTTTTATTAGAGGTTGTTGGTTGTCTCTGAAAACCCTTGGCTTAGTGAATTGGTTTTTAAAGTGTCCTAGTTCTTTATAGTTGAAATAATGAATAATGTGTTGAGGGTTTAATAGAGAATTACTTTCCTCCATCCCATTGGTGGGATTCTCCTATCAGTAATCTCAAGTTAGGTGTCATTCCTTTCCACACCTAAAGCATTTCCTCATCCTCCTTAGGTAATTTCTAGTGTGCTTCTTTATGCACCTTTGACATGCGGGATGTTGAAATTTCTTAGCACCATTAAATTTATCCATTAGATTGCTAGAATTAAACTCCACTTTCCACTTCTTATCCTTATGATACCCTTGAGATTCATCAATCTCTATTTCAACTTTGATGGCACATTGGACAATTTCCTCATAGCTATCAAATTCTTGGATCATCATAGCCTTTATAGACTAGGTTATATCCCACCAAAGAAGCGATCAAACTTACATTCGAGGGTAATGACAAAGCCAGTAGTGTATCATGTAAGTCTTGTAAAGTTTTACTCATACGCCCTGATAGATTCGTCATCTTTTTTCTTGAGGGTAAGCAAATACCTTTCCATTTTAAGTCATAGAGTACAAGTAAAATATTTATCGGAAAACATTTTATGAAACTCATTCCACCCCATCGTTTTGATCTCTTCCTCAGGATTTATATTTTTTATCAATGTCCACCACTGATCAGATTCTCCCTTTATATGATAAACAACTAGTATAACTATAACATATCAGATTTTTCGTGTATTATTTTTGGATATTATATAGATTATTTTCAAGAGTAGGCACTGAGACTGTGTGCGATTCTGAGGCTCAGTGTACCCAAAATAAATGTTTGAAATATATTAAATAAATTAAATAGCACACACACGTAGTTTTCCTAAAAAAGTGGAATAACTCATGAACATAGGTTCAGATAAAAAATATGAGGGTACTATTGAGTTCAAAATGCAGGTTTTACCCTAGGAATGACTTAACCTTTATCATTGTAGGCCATTTGTGAATTTTTTTTACGGGAGTAAAGTAATGAAATAAATTAAAATAATTAATTAATTTTGTTATTTCGATGTAACGACTGTTTTTATCCTATAAGAGTGTGACTATGGGTTTTTTCCTAGGGTTGACCACTAAATCTTGGAGAACTAGAAGCCATTATAGGAGATATTTCTTGGCGAATGATGACGAATCAAGATCAGATCATAGATCTTTGCGCTAATAGAGTTGGAGGATCTCGTCAATGATGACAACACAATCATTCTTTATTAATGATTGATTCCACCTCATTTCTTAATCGCTAATGAATGTAGATCAATTCCACAAACATAATTGATATGCACATCATTGGTAGATTTAATTTGATGTAATTGTTTATGGTTTTTTGATTTATCCCTCTTCATTTATCCTTTTTACGATGATGAATCAAGGACAAATGAACAATGATCTAGGTTCGTTCCTCACTTTTATGAATTGTGGATTTTTCCCTCTGTTCTTCGCATTTTCATCGTGGGCATTTTCTTTTGTCCCACAGTTCGAAAAATACCTAGTATTCGATCATTGCATGACTGTTCTTCGGTGAAACAGATTGATATTGCGGGTGTGGTTCATGATCAGTGGCATGATTGAAGTGATACGAAGGCGGTGGATGTTCAGTGGTGGATCATATCAGATTTTTGGATCCCATTATTCTCGATTTTGATGAATGGAGACATTTTTCTCGATGTATCATTATACAAGTGGATTCAAAACTTGAAACCCCAAGATCAGATGACTAGATACGTGAACGACCCTAGATCTATAGTTTTTGGTGATATCAGAGGAACCAGCGGTGCATAGATTGACATGAAAGAGATAATAACAGATCTAAAAAATCCTGAGCAACATGACATGTACTTCAAGATTACATGCTGTGTGAGACTCCTGGTTGCGGTGCTAGGGTTTTGGTCCCAGTTAAGAATCACACAGTGTGTGACCCCTGTCACATGATGTGTGACCCCCTCCATGTGTCTAGATGCGTACTTCAGCGAGTACATAGACATGGGTAAAAGTATATGGCCAAATGGCACACCGTGTACTTATATATGGACACGACTTGGCATACACGGGCCGATACACATACATGAATTCGGTACACAAACATGACCAGGTGAAACAGGTAGGATACTGTGTGTCTATACATGCTGTGTAATCCTTCTACATGCCATGTATATGGAGACTATATGTCGCGTGAGGCTCTTCCACATGGGAATACATGGGGATAGTTGGAAACTCCATGTACCCCCTGGTACACACCGTGTACCCCCTTAAAGAGTGCTTTTGGATCTTCATTTTCTTAGTTTGGACCATTATAGGTTGAGTGTGTTCCCACCTAGAGGGTACAATGTGACATTACATCCTCATCACAATATTATGATCGACTATAGAGGCCGAGTCTCATATAGAGTTGTGGTGTCCATCAGTGAGACTGGAGTGTGATCCTCTATCACCTTCATTCCCTAAGTGGAGTTTGTGGAATCATCATGACCTCCCTAAGTAAGGAATTTATACTTTATCTATGAGTCCATATAGGTAGAGTTTGTGGAATTGTTGGCATACGATCCCCTACGTAGTGGGTTGATCCAGATTGGGTTCACAGTGCCCCCCAGCGGTCCTGGTCATGACCCCTATCTCTATATTAGGGTCTTATTAGACCAGTGAGATTTTATTGGGTGGGGCCCAATGATCTAGACCTATTAATTGAGTGTCTCTAATAATATCATGTCTCATGGAGTGGGTTATACCAAAACAAGCATTACTTCTAGCAGAATCCTATGGTTGATAGTTGGTTATGTCCGTTTGGTGGCGTGGAGTCTTTCCTGAGTATATCTGATTATTTCTATTATACATTGATTGTTATATCTTATATTGAACTAAATATAATTGGTGCTTCATGTTTAGTGTTTTCAGGGTGTCTTAGTGAGTATTTTTATACTCACCCCTTTATAGGCTTTGCCCACATGTGTTGTGTCTTAGGCAGACGATGACCCTTTTGACAGTGTCCCAGGAGGATAGAGAGCGGGTGGAGCATAGCTGGAGCTATCAGACTGAGGTGTTTTACTGGTATATTTCTTTTGAATTTTATTCCTCACCCTTGGAGAAGGTTGGACTCTTTTTAGCTTTTGGTTGGGATTTTATTTGGCCCCATTTTTCTATTTCAGTACTTTTACTATCATACTATATTGTGAGGTCTTAGATATATGCATGCATTGTTTCAGTTGTTTTACATTTCAACATTATATGGGCTTAGATATGTCTGTGTGTATAGATACTTTAGGATAATGCCTCTCATTTGTGGGATATGTCTACTCAACATTGGTCGCTATCCCATAGCCCATTGAAAGTGGGATTAGGGTAGTCACAGACTAGACCTTGGCAGGTAGGGTCATGAAAGAGTGGTATTAGAGTGCAGTTCTACCTTAGGACTAGAGTCAGTGAGATTGGTTTGGGGCAACAATGTTTAGTGTTTTTGAGTTCTGCTTTTAGGACATAAAATCCAATGTTGATGCAGTGATTGACGTATCCATACACCAAGACTCTGATCACCCGCCTTTCGACTCAGTACATATAAACATTGGTTGTAGGGAATTTTTTGGTACTACATCATATATGAATGGTTGTGTTTTCCATTCCTTAATGATTCATCTCCCCATATGTAGTCTTTTGACCATGATACATCTTTTTTAAATTTGAGGATGCCTCTATACAACCAGCCAGCCAGGATTCCACTACGTGATCATGAGGATGATCTGCCTAGTGAGGAGACATCTGTATAGGGTCCTACACCATAGATAACACCTTTAGGCGGTTTACCAGCTATACCACCACCTATTAAGCCACAACTAGTGCTAGAAGTACCAGCATAGGATGCATGCAGTTTGAGTACATTTCATGAGTTCTAGAGGCAGTAAACTCTTAGGTTTTAGGGTGATCCAGATCCCCAGGTGGCTGAGGACTGACTAGAGGTAATCACTCCAATTTTTCGCCTTGTGAGGACACCAACTAATCAGATAGAGGTCCTTGCAGTGAGTCTTCTTCAAGTCTCTACTGGGCGATGGTGGAGTTTGGTGACTCAGTCACATGGTGAGACACCTCTCTCTTGGATAGACTTTGAGCATCTCTTCAGAGGGAGTTATATCCATCCACATTGTGATTAGTACACATACATGATATTCGTCATCTACAGTAGGGAAGTTTGACCATGGAAGAGTACTCAACAGGGTTTACAGATCTCTCATGTTACTCCTTGAATATGGTGAATGATCAATTATTTAGATCTCAGACCTTTGATAAGGTCTTGTTCCAAGACATTAGGGATTTAGTGTCATCTCTTTTCATTTCCACATATGTTGGAGTTCTTGATCAAGCCTTGTTGGTGGATATATTTCTAGAAGAGCAGACACTGGTAGTGAGAGATAACAGTGGACATCTAGTAGCTGAGACCTAAGTAGTAGGTATCCGACAACAGTCACATGGATCCAAGAATTTCAGAAACTTTAGGAGGTGATCCCAGGACTCAGTTCCAATGGTATATGGCTCTCAGGGTGGCTTGAATCATCCAAGGTACATGTGGTGTTTCTCCTGTGACTTCTGGGGACATCTGGATCAAGATTGTCTAACACATTATATGAATGATCGTGAGACAGTCGAGGGATCATCGAGGCAGAGAAAAAGGCAGGAGTAGGGTGGTCCATAAGGCAGAAGATGTGGCAGAGGGGCCTACATGGAAGTAAGAGGTGGTCATAGGTTTGATCCATTACCACCACCAACCCCAGGTCGTCCACGCTAGGCTTAGGGAGATAGTAGGTAGGTATGGGGACAACTATAGGCAATGGAGTCCTATGACCTCAAGGCTATAGGGATGATACAAGGTATGATATTCTACTTTTCTAATTTATCTCCAGTATTTATAGACATAGGCGCAAGATATTCCTTATTTTCCACTTCTCTGGTTTGAGACTTAGATATTCTGGTTGATCCATTGGCTCAACCTATAATTACCCCAACCCACAAACCACTAAACTGGTGCTCAGATTCAAGTCACTACATGACCTCAATAACACCTCCCTATATGCCAGAGATTGTTGACTAGTATTGAGGGTCTAATAGATCATGTGGAGATACCATGCTATATTTACCAGAGTAATACACAATAGATAATATATGAAATAAGGAAACAATAAGAAATAAATCAGAAACATGCATTACCAACCATTTCCCAAATAGGGTATAATCTATAACCAAACCATAAATATGCCATGTCATGCTAAAAATTCCAAAGTGAAGAAAAACCAAAATAAAGACTACAATTGAATCCGCAAAACGGGTCTTGACTCCAAGTCTGGATCCTCATCCATGCATATCTCAAGCCCAACTCAACTCCCTAGCATAAAGACCTTTCCCTTGTCATGACCTGCAAGAAGGAAGCCTGCTCGGATACCCAATGGTGTCCTAAGCATGGTGTGAGTACAACTTAGTAGGCCACCATGAACGATGTCTACAAAATATCCAGTCTAAATAGACAGTGCATGAAAGTATGAAATAAATGACAAGGTAAACTAAGAGACAACTCAAGTTCCATTAGTTAACAGTATTAAACTTAACCATTTCTATAATTATTTCCATTTCTATCACTTATACCATCTTCATTACTAGATTCATTTCCATCACATATTATATGGGTTAGTCATTCATGTTATTTACACAACATCCTAAGCTGATCAATTATCATGCAAAGGGAATAAATCAAGTTTCCTATATCACTAGGGATAAATATTTCATAAAAAAATACATCAAACTTACCTTGGATCCTCGGTCCAGGTAGTCTCATCAAATTCAACCATTAGAGGTATAGAGCTTTGGTCCCCTTCCCTAACTCGTGCATTATGGGGTGGGGTTTAGATCCCTAGTCTAAGACAACCCGTATGCGTAGATCCTCAAGTCCAATACCCCCACAATATTCAAGCCATGTACACATGATTATTTATCCATTTACCACACATATAACAAATATCAAACCATACAAAATCCACACATAATGATCAAAATTCACATTTCATTTAACACATAATTCATCTTTATGCCTTAACCCATTAACACATTTACCATTTACTTAACATAATCCATTTAACCCATATCTCATTTCCATACTTAAACCCATTTAGCATAATCAACAATTTCCATAAATTAGACCAATTACCATAATCATCATTACCCATGAATTAATCCATTTACACACTAATCATTTCATATGGCTTAATCCACTTATGCATTTCCATTCTGATTTCATAATCCATTTGACACATCCACATTAATCCATTTAACCCCCTTTTCACATTATACCAAACAATCCCTAATGTCATTATCAAAAACCATACACAACCACTATTAGTTCCATTTTATAATTTAAACTAACATATTAAAAAATTTATCATGGGCTCTATTTCAACACAAGACAACTCTATGCTAACATTATAATTTTCCATGTCCGAGAATATTGGCGCACCCCATGGGTGGACATAAATGGTCTAATAAATCTCAATGCATCCCTCAAGGATCATGAGGGGAATAAATCATCAGTTAGTCATCCATTTTACCAAATATTACTAAATACACAAAATTAACATCAAGAGGGAAGAAATATAACAACCACACATGCACAAATCGATAATACAACTATGGGATATAACTTGAAGACCACCTACCTCGAATCTAATGACGAACACACCTTTAACCTTAGCCTTAGGTTCGGATTCAATCCCCCTTTGAATACCCAACCTAAGATCCACTTGAAAATAGGGTTTTAGGGCTTCCAAATAATAAGAACAAAACCATAATCCCTAATATGGAAAAGAGAATTAAGAGGAGCGTTAGACTTACCCGGAGCTTCGATCCATAACCAATGATACTCCAAATAACCTAGAATCAAAGGAGATCCACCCTTGAGAAGATTGGGTCTAAATGGATCATCATTAGGGATGGAGGAATAATAAATTGGGAGAAAATTAGGTGAGAAAATTAAAATCATGAGGGGTAGATTTGGTAATTTTCTTATTTTTAAGGGGCCACATAGTTTGCCCATGCAGTTTTTGAAACCATGCACCAACTGTGCACCCACCTCTATCCAAGAGGGGATAGGTCACACGATTACCTGGGGATCCTCATAAGGTTTGAAAAATCACGTGTCAACCATGAAAAATGCCTCTGTCCAAAGTCACAAGGTTTGGTTCCACCCTCACATGGTTTACTCTAACCATGTGCTAACTGTGCGACATGCATTGGATGACTCAATTTCCCTTTCTTTCATATCCCGAACCCCTAGAACACCCCCTAATATTCCTCATACACCCATTAAACATTTAATTAGACAAATTTAAGGGTTTAAAACCAAAATTTAAATAATAACATACCTCCATGAAGTTCATGGTCTTACAACTTACACACCTTATAATGACTCTTCCTTAAGCCACACTCCCAAGAATCATTGAGATTCTGAAGAAAAAAAGACTGAGCCCACATATCCATCTCTATCTCCCAAGTTTCTTACTAAACATAACCATGTTTCCACAAAACTCAAACCAAAGGCATGGTCTTTCCCCATAATACTCTCTCACTATGATCCATAATACGAACCAGATGCCCCTCAAAGGATGCATCAACCTCAAGCTCAATATCCTCAAAATCAATCACATGAGATGGGTTAGGGTGATACTGCCAAAGTTGTGACATGTAAAAGACACCATGCATACCATTATACTGCTGTGGAAGATCCAATCAGTACACCACTCGTTCGATCCTCTCCACAATCTCAAATAGCCCCATGCACCTAGGCACCAACTTGCCCTATTTCCAAATTCAATGGTGACCCAACCTTAGAGGCACCCGAAGAAAAATGATATCACCCACCACAAACTCAAGAGGTATATGATGCCGATCCGCATATGAATTTTTCCTACTATGATACATTTACATAATTTTTCAAATCAACTGAATTTTTTCTGATGTCTCTTGCACGAGACTCAGTCCCAACAGTTTTGATTCCCCAGCTTCCATCCAACACAACAGAGATCTACACGGTCTACCATAGAGTGCCTCATACAGTTCCATATGAATTATACCATAGAAACTATTATTGTAGGAGAAATAAAATAGTGAAAAATTCCTTTCCCATGATCCACCAAAGTCTATAACACAAGCCCTCAACATGTCCTCTAGTACCTGAATAGTACACTCCGACTGCCCATCTGTTTGCAGGTGGAAAGCCGTACTCAAACACACCTAGGTACCAAGTGCTTTATGCAATACCTACCATAATTATGATGTAAAATGTGAATCATGATATGAAACCATATTTTTTGGTACCCCATGAAACCACACTAAATTTCGAACATATAACTCACCCAACTGATCTGCAATAAAGGTCTCCTAAATCGGCAATAAGTGATCCACCTTTATTAACCAATACACGACTAGATCACATCATTATTATAAGGAATAATTGAAATTACAACCATAAAATCCATCATCACATCCCATTTTTATTCTATAATGGGAAATGGATGAAACAAAACACCCAACCACTGATGCTCATCCTTCACCTATTGATAGGTAAGACATCGTACCACAAAACCTGCAACCACTTTCTTCATCCCTAGCCACCAATAATACCTATGAAGATCACGATACATTTTGGTTAAACTAGGATGCACTACCCACTTCGATGAATGAAAATCGTGCATCAAATCTTCCCACAAACACATTGGCACAACCACACAACCACAAACACAAACAATCTCATCACCACCAATGGTCCAACTAGAAGGTGACTCCCCACCTTTAAGTATTTCCCTTAAATCCAAAAATTATGAATCCTCATGTTGTTTTGCCTTGAATTGGTTTAGAATCATGAACTCTGCTTCCAAGGATGAAAGGGTCACCTGACCTTGTCCATCCTACACCTCATGATGCATCTCAGAAAACAACACTATCATCTTCCACTCCGAACTTGATTCCTGAACCGCCTGATTTTGAGTCTTCCAGATCAAAGCATATACAACACTATTTCCATTTCCCAGTGTGTAAACCAGATCAAAGTCAAAGGATTTCATGTATTCAACCCATATTTGCAGACAATATTCAAATCACACTGAGATAAAATGTACTTTAATCTTTTATGACCAGTATACATAATAAAATGTTTTCCTAACAAGTAGTGATGCCAACATTTTAAGGCATAGACCACTATAGAAAACTCCAGGTCATGCGTAGGGTAATTTATTTCATGATTCCTCAACTGTTATGACCCATACACCACAACTTATTCATCCTATATCAACACCGCCCAAGCCCAACACCAAACACATCACAAAAAAGGTATATCTCTTACCTAGATCAAGTAAGATCAGAATAGGTGCGGTAGTAAACCACTTTTTTAACTCTTAGAAGGAATTTTCACATGCTTCAGATCATTAAAACTTGATTCCATTCTTGGTCAAGCTCGAGAGTGGTGCTTCCAAATGGGAAAAGTCTTTGATGAACCTTCAGTAATAACCTGTCAACCCCAAAAAATTTCAGACATCAGAAACATTCTTAGGCTTCTCCCAAGATACAACTTCCTACACTTTATTCTGTTCTACAAACACACCTTCCCCTGAGATGATGTACCCCAATAAATACACCTTGTCAATCCAAAAATGAAATTATATAGCTTCACATATAGCCTATGCTCTCTTAGTGTACTCAAGACAATGTTAAGATGTTTGATATGATCATCATGAGTCTTAGATTACACCAAGATGTAATAAAAAAAGTCAACTATTAATTTATTAAGGTATGGGTGAAATATTTGGTTCATTAGGTCCATAAAAACTAATGACACATTGGTTAACCCAAACGGTATAACAAAAAACTCATACAACCCATACCTACCCTTGAAGGTAGTCTGTGGTACATTAGAAGGTATCACCCTTAACTAATGATACCCTGAAATCAGATCAATATTAAAAAACACTGAATCAATTCTCATATGTTCAAAGAGATCATAAATTCTTAGAATAGGGTATTTATTGTACCATAATTCACTGTTTTATTTCACCCTTACACCAATGTATTAAACTGATTTTGTATTGAAAATTCCAAGTATAATAACAAGTTTTACTTCATGCTTGGTTCTATAAATTAATGATTATCACTGTAAAAAAGGGATATTTTACTTGTTTTTATGCTGTTGTTATAGGTGGAGGTGAATTGGAAGGCCCAAGACAAAGTTGAAGAAAAATGGGCCAATTTGCGCAGGAATCCAAGAACATCTATGGACTCAACCACATGATGATACTGATACATGCGTCCAATTGGGCTGAGAATTTGTGGGATGATCCAAAATTCATTAGGATACAACTTTTATGAAGGATACCAATCCCAATTCTTTCATTAAGATGCCCATCCAAACCAATCTGTCCAGCATACTAAATCTACACGAAGTCAAAAGTAGTGTGCTGTGATATGTCCATATCTTGCGATATACTTGTCCAAATGGTGCCAAAATTTCGGCGAAGATATTAAAGAGGTGAGTTAATATGTTTATAGTTTTTAAAAAAGGTATATTCAACTGTCTAGTGGCATAAAAACATGATTCAAGTGGTTTCTCAAAATCTGGGTGCCCAACACCACTTCCCATTTTGGCTATAAAAATGCACTATAAGAACCTCATTTGGGAGTTCGACCAGGAGGAAAGGTTCTTCAATTTTGGAGTCCCAAATTATTATTCTAATCATCCCTATAATTTTTTGAGGCTATGGGAAGTTCTACTTCAATAACTTCTTCCTCCTCCCCTCCCATGGATTTCTAAACTCCTCGTGATCACCTGGGGAGAAGTGATGTAAATCCCAAGCTTCATGTTTGTAATATTTGAATGATATTTTTAATTATAGGTTGTTATGTTGTTTTTCATCATACTATATTCTTATTTTATTGATTTATGTATTGGTATTTCATGCTCAACTCATATGATCATGTTTGGGGGTACCCATTCATGTGATGTTTCACTCACTATTCACTACTTCTTCTTCCCCCTTTCAATTGTAGTGTTTGTGTGGTTCATATTGTTTAATTGAACTCACATAAAAACTATCATGGACATTAACTTTAAATTCATGGTAAAAAATTTAAATAACATACAAACCTTTACAATTCATCGAGTTCTTCGTGTGTTTCCTTGATGAGTTTCAGTTATGAAGTCGAACACAAATCACCCAATCATTAACGGTATCTGATGAATCATTATGTGTTTATGAATGAACCCTATGAGTCATACTAGTATAAACTCAGTAAAATTATATTTATAGGTGTTAAAAACCAGGTATTAAAAGATCACAACCCTATCTCTTGAAGTGATTAAGGATGAGCATCACAAGATTTCCTCGGGTTGATCACGTTTAATTAATTTTGTTAACTTTCACTTTATTTTTATCACTTTCCGCTTTCTTTTTGAATATTAAATCATAAAACCCCAAGTTTTACAAAATAAAATTCCCATTATATTTTTATAATCAAAACCATATTTTTTAATTAATTATCTAAGGCTCCATCGAGAGATGACCTAGGGTTCCTGCTATACTACAAAAATTCTAGTAAAAAACTAAACAACTAATTTGATGCGCTCGACAACACGATAAAATTTTGGCACCATTTCTGGGGATACAAGATCATTTTTATTCTTTATTTCCTTTTATTTATTTATTTCACTTCTTAATTAGTACTCCTTTTCAATATCCCACCCCCATTTGATTGTTTTTGTTTTGGGTTTTTGTCATTATTTTTGTTTATTTTTGTGTGTTCTTCATCTCTCTCTCTCTCCTTCTTCTCTCACTTTATCATTATATAGTATAAAAAACTTTTTTATTTTATCATTCTAAACTTATTAATTTCTTTTATTTCATCTATCTTCAATCATAACAAGTAAAAAAATATCAAAAAAAAAAAACAAACTTCACAACTTATTTGCATGACCTGATCAGAAAAAGAAAAACTGCTTGAATTTGACCCTGAAATTGAAAATACACTTCACTCAAAAATTAGGGAATCTAGATTAGGTCAATCAAGTAACACTGATAAAACCCATTTTTAACCTCAAGTGGTCCTAAACCACTCAAAAATTGAACCCAATCAAACCCAATCAAACATGGATGCAAATAATCGAACCTTAAAAGAACTGACCACCCCAGATATGGAGTACCAACCTGCATATATCCAATATCCTGAGGAAGCATCCAAATTTGAGTTGAGATCAGGACTCATACACATACTTCCCAAATTCCATGGTCTTACTGGTTAGGACCTTCACAAACATCTCAAAGAGTTTTACATAGTGTGCTCCACCATGAAACCCCAAAATGTGTCTGAGGACCTAATTAAGTCTAGGGCCTTCCCTTTCTCTCTTGATGGTGTATCCAAAGATTGGATATACTATATTTATACCAAAATTGGGGGATGGAATGACCTTAAACTAATATTTATAGAGAATTTCTTCCCTGCCTCCCAAATTGCATCAATTACAAAAATAAATATGTGGAATTAGGCAATCACAAGGAGAGACCCTTCATAAATATTGGGAGAGATTCAAAAGACTTTTCTCAAGTTTCCCCCACCACCAAATTATTGAACAATTTCTAATTAAATACTTCTATGAGGTACTTGTCCCCATGGATCATGGAATGATAGATGCTGTAGTTGGTGATGCCCTTATTGATAAAATTCCTTCCGCCGCTCATGATTTAATAGCCAATATGGATCAAAATGCACAACAATTTGGTACACGAGAAATTGCACCAACCCGAGGAGTTCATGTGGTAAGTCATTAAGCCCTAGAACAAAAGTTAGATAATAAACTTGATGAGATGCATACCCTTATAAGGAAATTAGCTCAATCCCAAGGTAACTCAAACTCTTCTTCTATTCCATTACATTGAACACTCATTTTTCTAACCAGTGCCCACAACTTTAGGATTAATATGAGTCTTATGCAGCAGTATTCTTAGAGATTACTTTTCAGCAAGCATCACCCTTCAATCAAGAACCATTTAGGCCAAATCTAAACCCCGGGTGGCAAGCACAACCACAATACCAAAAAGGAGAAAACTCAAGCTACCCTAAGCAGAACTGGTATCAACAAGGCCAAGGTATGCAACCTTCTTATCCATCAACATCTCAAAACAATACTCCACCTCCCAAATCTAAACCAAGTCTTGAGGACATGGTAAAGAAAATGGAAACCTGGAACCTCCAATTCCAACAGACCACACAATTAGATATTCAAGACCTACGAACTAAAATGGGACAATTGGAAAACACTATCGGTGAGATCAAGATGTAAGGTTCTAGACAAATACCATCCCAACCCATTTCTAATCCGAAGGAAAAAGGTAATGTATGTGAAATTAAACTTATTAGTGGTAAATAAGTTTCTCCTTCTACTAATTCTATACAACATGTATGTCCCCCTCTTGAAAACACTCTTTCTACACACATAAATGATTCCAGTGAAGAAAAAAAAAACAAAAGGGTAAACCAATTATCATTGAGTATTACCATGAAAAATACATTCCTCTTCCTTTCCCCCAAAGACTCTCTAAATCTAAGAAGAATTTTGATAATGACATTGATAAAGAAATAATGGATACATTTAAAAAGGTGAAAGTTAACATTCCTTTATTGGATGAAGTTAAACAAATCCCTCGATATGCCAAATTTCTTAAAGAGATTTGCACCCATAGAAGGAGACCGAAGGGGAATGAGAGAGTCAACATGAGAATGAATGTCTCATCCTTGATTCAACCATCAATTCCAACCAAGTGCAATGATATAGGAACTTTCACGATACCTTGCACCATAGAGGAGACATTATTTTCAGATGCTGTGATAGATATAAGTGATTCAATTAATGTAATTCCTTACTCTGTGTATACTTATCTACAGGCTGGAGAGCTTCAAATGACAGGAATCATAGTGCAACTTGCCAACCGGAGCACAACACACCCATCAGAAGTGGTCGAGGATGTCCTTATAAAAGTGAAAAATCTCATCTTCCCCGCCGACTTCTACATTCTTGAGATGAAGGATACTTCAACCCAAGGACATTCCCCTATAATACTTAGGATTCCATTCCTTAAAACAATAAATACAATCATCAATGTTCACAATGGTATTCCGTCTAAGGAGTTCAGTAGAGAAAAGGTAAGTTTTAACATCCTTAGGGCTATGAAACACCCCATTGAAGAGCACTCCACCATTCCTATCTATTCAATGTGAGTAATCTCAAATGACACACACACACACACAGTTCTCTCCTTGACCCATACTCTGATTAATTTTTCTATTCTTCACCTTTGGATGATTTGATCTTTGATTCATGTTTTGAGTGTTGTGTGAGTTCTAAAAAGTGTAATTTTTTTTCTTTAATTTATGAGTGTGTTCATTCTGAGGTACTCATGATTGTCGATGATTCTAAAAATTTCATTTAAATATATTATCTATCTTTAGAGAATAAACATGAGAAGATAGATAGTTTCATGGACCTCACTCCCCTTAAATACCCTCCCTCAATCCAAAAACCCCCAATGTTGGAATTAAAACTACTTCCATCTAATTTAAAATATGACCATCTTGAGGGTATTGACCAATTTACCATCTTAAAGCGCGTAAGATTGTATCCTATTGACCGTTAAAAGTTCCAATACTCTGCTAATGTGTATAACAACACTTAGGTCGAATCCTCAGCAATAATACCTTTTAATAGTCGACTATTTTTAGTTGATTGTATTTTGATTGGGGGGTTTGTTTGTAGAGCTTAAATGAAGTGATTAATTATTGGTGTTTGATTTAACAATTTAATAAATATTGGGGTGAGTTCATTTTTAGGGAGTTAAGCTTGTGATATCTTTGAGCTTTGCTTTATATTGCATTTAAATTAACACCCACTTCACAAGATAACGTTGATTGGAATTCCTAAGTGTCAAGGATTTAATCCAAGCATTAACTTAACTTATGGTTCTAATATAAAACATAGATTGTTGATGGTAGTGCATTTATGGTTCCAATAATCTATTAAAACCACATGTTAAACAAAAAAAGTCATTAATCCATGACATGTTAAGTCCAACATACACAATGTTAAATTAAAGAATACTCATTAAGCAAAAGCTCTCAATCGCTTAACATCTCTAAATAATGACTCACCCCAATGGCAGATTTAATCATCCATTAATATGGTTATTAATATGGTAATATATGATTATGGTGATGAATTATAAATAGAAAAAAAATAATGGGATAAGAAAAGAGTAGTGTGTCGACCACACACGATCGTTGAAGAGAGTTAAAAAAAGGCTTTCGATTAAATGAGGAAGCAAAAGAAGGGAAAGGGTTTTAAATTGATTTAAACTATTTTAAGAACATTAATATTAAACTAAAAAAGGTGTATGATAATAATAGATATTGAAGAATAAACTTTCATTAAAATAGAATTACAAAGACAAACACTTGTGAAATTACAAACGAAGAAAACTGCAAAAGTAAATTAAAACAAAGAGAGGAGGAAAGGTCTCTCAAGTGAAAACTTGAGTATGTAAGGTCCTCCAAAGACTTTTGAAAAGATTTTTTTCATTCCAATGTGTGCTACTCTTTTCTTAAATTTCAACTCTTTTGAAGGAAATGAGGGGGGGGGGGGTATTTATAGCCCAAGGAGTTGAACTATTTGCATTCTAAATCTCTCTCTCCACTTGTCTCACCGGTTTTTCCATTAATACAGACGAATATAGAGATATATTCTTCTTAAAAGTTTTATATAATAATTTTTTAAGACTACTATCAAAATTTGGAGGCATTTGGACTTATGGAACCAAAGTTATGGTGGTTGGAGTAAACAATTGTAATCTGTCCATTTCAATCCAGAATTTTTAGAAGGTCGAAATGTGAATGGGTTTTTGAACAGGAAGATGCCCTAAAATAAAAATAGTTTCTTCTATAAAGTTTTCAGAACATATATTATCTTTCACACTGAAAAATACCAGCCTTATTTGATGACTATATCATAATAAATTTCATGAATAGTTTTCATATTTTAATTCCCATCCAGAATGGTGGGATGGACTTCAAAGCATCAGTTGGGCCCTTTTTTATTGTAGTTGGACATTAAATTTTTTATAAATGATTCCTTTGTATAATAAAGAACATATTGTGGAATTTAATAAAATTTGGGCTTTGGTATTTAGACCAGTAACTCAATCATCATGGCTGGTCCAGTTTCTTTATAGATTCTTTGGGCCTTCTTGTGAGGACCATATGACCCTTAAAATGAAAAAATTGGCCACTGATTCCTTATAATGATATGTTGGAAATTGAGAGAGGAATATTAAAAAATAATAACCATCTAATTAGGATAATTAGGGTGAGATTTATAAATAAAATAGTAAACTGACTCAATTGGACTACTTCTAAAAATGCTCAAAAATTATATTTAGTATTAAAACATTAATATTTCACACAAATTATGAAAACTTCATATAAAATAATTAAAGGAAGTGTATAATAATTCATTAAAATATTAATAACATCAACTCCCCCACACTTATTCTTGTGTATTTCCTCATGTACAACAAATATAAAACCATGACAAAATCATTTTCACTCACCAACAAATATTAAAATTTTGTTTTCCCTAATCAGGGGAGATTTAGACAATTTCAATCATCTATATTGAATTTCACCGCGAGTTGTTATAGAAAAAATGTTCCAAAAACAATTAATTTTTTCATGCTCAAATTTATAAATGGGAAATGTGGGTACTCAAAACTAACTCCTCTCAAGATGATAAAATTAATTTATGGAGGTTCACTCTTTCACCAACCAAAAAGTGAAAATATTAGAGTTTAAAAGAGATATCAGATTCCATTCCCTATCCTAAAGTTCACAAAAACCAAGAGGTCATTTTAAGGGGTTTTTTGGCTATGGGACGGTAGGAATTCAGTATTAAAAAGAGTAAAAAGAGGGGTAAAACACTAACATGGGAAAAGTAATGCACAATATTTTTGAAATAAAGCATGAAAAGAAATGGAAACACATATTTAAAAGGGAAAAATTGTGTGAATCAAGACACAAAAGTGGAAGAAAATTTGAATGGAATTATATGATGGAATATTTACAAAACACGAAACTTCTCCCAATGACATAAGTGTTCATTTTTTTTATTTTTTTTTTATTTTTTTTGAAAGTTGAACTTGAAACAGATCTCACACTTATATCCCAACCCATGATTGATCTCCTCACGACACTAATTGTAATAGTTATAACAAGATAAAAGGCTGAGAAAAAATGATTTTAGACCCACCCAAGACACAACCCTTTTTTTATGTTTTTTGATTTTTTATGTTTTTTGAACACTTATCAAAAACATTTACAAAATTAAATAAATGAAAGTACATTACCCAAGACTCACTGAATGAAAACCTCTCCCCCACACTTAAAGTGATGATTGCCCTAAAAAATATGATAACATGGTTAAAATCAACAAAAGGGTACCCAAAATGAAATCCATTCCCCCCACACCGAAATTTCAAAAAAAATTATGCAATGAAAATCCATGTTGATATTAGGTGGGATAGGGTGTTGGGTTTGTAATGTGGCTATCAAAGAAAATGTTTTCATGGGATCTAAGGGGCTTTCAAAAGGAGGATTAATGTATGGTTAATGGGAGGCTATTTGGCTATTATAATTCTCATGTGGTTCATAGAATGCCTCTATCATATTAATGCACACTATAGTAGGAAATTCAGCTCAAAGTCTACAAACTCAAGACCCACCAATGGGGGTGAAAAACACACATTTTGAAAATATGTCCATAGGTGGCCTTGTCATGAAAGAAAAAGTAGTTCCTCACAGGTGGGTAAAATCATTTTCCAAATAAAAAATTGAGCATTCAAAATTTTTTGGTTTTGACACAATATTCTTTATCCAAATTTATGAAGAAACCAAAATTTTTTTGAGATAAAACCATGTCTTTTGACTCCCCAAAATGGTTGGAAATTTTTTGAAAATTGTAAGGTGAGTAAGTATGAATCTTTATTTTTCATATTGTTTTTAAATTATTATTTTTTAGTTTTTTTTTAGTTTTTTAGGTTTTTTTAGTTTTTTTATAAAGACACACCCACACAAAATAGGAAGAGTAAATAAAAAAGTGTGTCAAGGAAAGTGGTAAAAACAAAATGATAATGAGGGAGGAAGAAGAAGAAGAATAAGAGAGAGAGAGAGATGGAGAAGAGGACTTAGAGGGAAAGAGGTTCCCCCTGGTTTGGATTTTGTGGGTTGTCGTCTCCATCAAGTGGTGGGTCAAATGTAGAAGTTGGGGATCCTATGGAATTTGAGGTGGTTCCTGGGATGTGTGTCCTCTCATGGTGATGCTTTAAATGATTTCTGTTAACCATGAATGTCCTTTTTGAAGAGGGGTCTTGGACTTTCACTGCACCAAATGGGTAAACATTAGTAATAACAAAAGGACCTTCCCAATGAGAATTAAGCTTACTTGGGTGAATCCGAAATTGAGAATTGAAGAGCATTACCTTTTCACCTTCATGGAATACCTTTCTCAGGATGTTTTTATCATGGAGGGCCTTGGATTTTTCTTTATAGAGATTAGAATTCTCATAAGAATCAAGTCGAAGCTCCTCCAGTTCATCCAATTGCAACAATCTTTCTTTACCAAAATTTTCAAAATCAAGATTATAAGTTTTCATAGCCCAAAATGAATTATGTTGGATTTCAACTAGAAAATGACTTTCTTTACAAAAAACTATCCTAAAAGGAGACATCCCAATGTGTGTTTTATAGGCAGTTTGATAAGCCCAAAGTGCTTCACCAATTATTTTAGGCCAATCTTTTTTGGTGGGTTTTACAATTATTTAAAGAACTCTTTTCACTTATCTATTAGAAATTTAATCCATGACATTTGTTTGGGGGTGATATGCAGTAGAATTTTTATGTACAAACCCATTATTTTTCAAAAGATATTCCATGGTTCTATTACAAAATGGGTTACTAAGTCACTTATTAAGGCACATGGTGTGCCAAATCGGTGGAAGATGTGTGTCTTTAGGAACTCACTAACAGTATGTGAATCATCCTTTCTAGTGGGTTTGGAATCAACCCACCTAGAAACATCATCAACCGTAAGAAGAATGTATGAGAATCCATTGGAAGGGGGGAATGGTCCCATAAAATCGATGCCCCAAACATTAAAGATTTCATAGAAAATTAAAGGCTTTTGGGGAATTTCATTTCTCTTTGAAATTGTGCCAAACTTTTGGAAAGTGGGACATGATTCACAGAATTCATGTGAGTCCTTAAAGAGTGATTTCTAGAAGAATCCAAAGTCTAGGACCTTTTGGGAGGTCCTTTTTGGTCCAAAGTATCCTCCTCCGGAAAGTGAGTGACATAATTATAATATGAAGGAATGTTCATCTTCATCAACACATCTCCTAATTACCATGTCTACCCTAGTTTTCCAAAGTTTATTATCTTCCCAAAAATAATATTTTGAATCACTTTTCAACTTCATTTTTTGTTATTTTGAATTTTTTTTAGGGAAAACACCAGAAACCAAGTAATTTACAATTGGGGAGTATCATGGTGACTTTGGAGTGAGAGATGAAAGGTGCTCAATGGGGAATTCAGGATCAATGATTTATGAATGAGAAGAATTAGAAATTCTACTCAGGTGATCAACCATAGGGTTTTCTTTTCCTGGTTTATCTTTGATTTCAAGGTCAAACTATTCGAGAATTAGGATCTACCTTATTAGCCTTGGTTTGGAATCACTTTTCTCAAGTAAGAATTTTATAGCAAAATGGTCTATGAAGATGATTATTTTGGCACCTAAGAGATAGGTCTAGAATTTATCTAAGGCAAAAACCACTGCTAAAAGTTCATTTTTAGTCACACTGTAGTGAGATTGAGTTTCATCCAATGTTTTTAAGGCATAATAGATGACATGAGGAATTTTTTTCTCTTCTTTTACCTAGAACAACCCCAACGGCTCTATCCGAAGCATCACACATCAATTCAAATGGTAAGGACCAATATGGGGGTTGAATTATTGGGGTGAATGTAAGAGCAGTTTTGAGTTCAATGAAGGCTCTCTTGAAAACCTCTTTGAAATGGAAAGTGACATCATTTTGGATCAACTAAGTGAGTGGGAGGGAAATACTACTGAAGTTATGGATGAATCTATGATAGAAACTAGCATGACTGAGGAATGAATAGATTTGTCGAACAAAAGTGGGTTCAGGAAGTGATTAAATCACTTCAATTTTGGCAGGATCAACTTAAATAACCTCTTTTGAAACTATGTTCCCTAGAACAATCCCATTTACAACAATGAAGTGAATTTTTTTAAAATTTAACACAAGGTTTCACTTGACACACTTTTTAAGGACAAGAGAGAGTGAATTCAAGCAAGATTTAAATGACTCACCATAAATGGTAAAGTCATCCATGAATAACTCCATGCAATGTTTAATGAATTCAGAAAAGATACTCATCATACACCTTTGGAATGTTGCAGGAGCAATGAAAATTCCAAAAGGCATTAATCTATATGCATATGTTCCAAAGGGGAAAGTTAAAGTAGTCTTTTCTTGGTCCTGAGGTGCAATTGAGATTTGAAAGTAGCCGGTGTATCCATCAAGAAAGCAATAGTGTGACTTTACAGCTAATCGTTCTAGCATTTGATCAAGGAATGGAAGAGGGTAGTGATATTTTCATGTTTCAACATTCAATTTCCTATACTCGATGCACACATGCCATTTGTTCTTCACTCGAGTTGTGACTACCTCACCATGTTCATTTGTGACAATAGTTATCCCACCATTTTTAGGTACAAATTGAATTGGACTAACCCATTCACTATCAGAAATTGGGTAGATAATACCATCTTGAAGAAGCTTGGTGATCTCTTCCCTAACTACCTCAAGTATGAGTATATTAAGTCTTATTTGTGGTTGTATAATTGGTTTGGATGATTCCTCAAGATGGATGTGATGCATGCAAAGGGCAGTGTTGATTCCTGGTATGTCATCTAGGGTCCAACCTAAGGCCTTTTTATTTTCCTCTAACACCTAAACAAGTTTGGGCTCCTCAGTTTGAGTAAGTGAAGATGAGATAATGATAGGATAAGAGTGATCATGGAAAAGGAATTCATATTTTAGGTGTTCAGGAATAGGTTTCAAATCAGTCTCATCTTTCATTTATGGGTTAGAAAACTCAAAAATGGAGGAATGGAATTCAGTTGTTTCAGATTCATTTTCCTTAATACTGTCCAAGGTGGATCAGTAGAGATCATATTTGATGTGGGATTCAAGAGAGTTTTCAAGATCCTCTATATTGATGGAGTCTATGAATGAGAGGTCAACATCAACTTCACCATTTATAACTTGGTTAATCATGGTGCAGATTTTAAAAGATCCTATCTCATTAGAACATGATGAACATTATGGAGTGGGGTTCAATTGACTCTCAGAAGTGTCCTCAGAATCATGGATTGAGAATGCAGAGTGATCCTTATATGGGCATCTCATGGATTGGAAAATGTTGAACTTGACCAGTTGGTCACCAAATTCCATGGATAAGATGCCTAAATGGACATCAATTTTGGTTCTCACTGTCATTAGGAATGGTCTTCCTAGAATTAAGGGAGATCGAGAAGAGTTTATCTCACCTTCCATGTTAAGGACATAGAAATCAACAGGGAAAATAAGATCATTCACACGAATAAGGAAATCTTCAATTATACCCTCAGGACTAGTAGTGCTTTGATTATCCAATTGAATGAAAACACCCGTTGGATATAAGGGACCAAGAACAAGGTTTGAGAAGATAGATTTGGGAATGACATTTATTGAGGCTCCTAGGTCTATGAGTGCATTATCGAAGTTGGAACTTCCAATTTGGCATGAAACCATAAAGGTCCCTAAATCTTTGCACTTTATGGGAATAGACTACTGGGTGGAAACATTTTTGAAGGTCCTAAGTTTCCTCTTATGGGTACACAATTCCTTAAGAAACTTGGCATACTTAGGTATTTGTTTTATGGCATCTAATAGGGGAATGTTTACTTCAACATGTCTAAACATGTCGAGCATTTCAGGATCAGGTTCAAAGAACTTTTTTTTGGATTAGAAATGGATTGAGGAAAAGGAATTGGGTTCCTAAGTGGAATGGAATGAGGTGAGGGAATGTATTAATATTCCTTTTCATGTTTCTTTTTCTTTTCATTTTCTAGGTCAACACTCAAAGGGAGGTTGGAGGACTTATCTTGAGGCATAAAAATTTTCTTCCCCAATCTAAGTGCAATTGCACTTATATTACCTTTGGGGTTCGCTAATGGTTGAGCTTGGAGTTGGGAAGAATTTGATTGTTGTTGCTGGCTCAGGTGAGATGCAAGTTGACCAATTTGAGTTTCAATGTTTTTGAGGCTGGAACGAGTGAAGGAGGCAAGATCTTCTACAACACTTTTAGATGGTTGATTGGAAGAAGAGGCTTGTCCCAGATTGGGATTTACTTGATTCTAGTTCTTAGGAAAGAGATTTTATTGGTTTGGGAATTGGGAAGGCTCACTAGGATAGTGGAATCCTAGAGGAGCAGGAGGGGGATTTCTCCTTTTTTGCTGAGGAACAAAAGGATAAGGTTGTTGGAAGTTACCAACACCTTGACTATATTGGAATTGGTTTGGGTTTTTGAGGAATTAATTGAGGGGGATGATAAATGGGATTCCCATACCTCAAGTTAGGGTTATATATAGAAGAGAAGGGCTCAAAATGAGGTTGGTTGAAGTTTCTAACAAACTAACATGATTGTTGAGGGTTGGGGTTCCGCTGATCATATGCTGCATTGAGCTCCAATGGTTCATATGAATTATATTGATCCTCTTGAAGTTATGGACATGTGTTAGTTGGATGAGATGGGGAGCTGCAGATTCCAAAGTTCTTGATAGGTCCAGGGAACAGAGACTGTGGAGAAGATGAGGTTGGGGATTTGGATGCCACAACTAGTTATCGCACAAGACCTGTAAGTTCACTCATCCACTTTATCATCTTGTTGGGATCTACATATTGATTACCTTAGGCTTATTTGACTCGATCATGTGCTCAATTATGGAATTGTTGTGTGTTTTCAGCCATGATTATTATGAGATCTCTTGCAGCTGCAGAAGTTTTATCAATATGAGAACCACCACTTGAGGCATCAATGATGGTTCTCTTCATAGCCAATAACCCCTAATAGAAGTATTGGATCAAGATTTGGTCAGGGATTTGGTGATGTGGATAGGTTTCAACAATATTTTTAAACCTCTCCCAGTACTAATGGAGTGATTCATTTGGGAATTGACAGATACCACTTATTTCATTTCAGATGGAAGCAGTTCGAGAAGCAGGAAATAATTTCTCTAAGAAGATTTGCTTCATGTCATTCCATGTGGTTATGAAACCAGGATGGAGGTAGTAGATCCATGAATTAGCAGTGTCAGCTAGGGAGAAAGGGAATGCTCAAAGTTTTATTTCTTCCTCAAAAACCCCTTGAGGCTTCATGGTAGAGCACACCACTTGGAACTCTTTAAGGTAGAGATGCGGATCCTCACCGGCTAACCCATGGAAATGAGGAAGAAGATGAATCAAACTCGATTTGAGTTCGAAGTCAGCCTCTATGTTTGGATATTGAATACCAAGGGGTTGTTAATTCATATCAGGGGAAACAAGTTCTTTAAGTGTTTGTTCCCTAGGATTGGCCATTTCTAATTCAACTGGTTGGATGAGGATTAGTTCTTGAATTATTTGATTATCCCTAATGTTCCTCCTAATTTGGAGAAGTGTTCACTCAATTTCAGGGTCAAAAAAATCTGAGGGATTTTTTGGGAGGCTATGGGGAATTCAAAAATATTTTTAAAGAAAGAGGAAGACAGGTTTTTCTTTGTGTTCTTTTTCTATTTATGATTTTTAAGAGAAGGCGGGTTTTTCTTTGTGTTTTATTTTTTTTTTATTTTTTTTATTTTTTTACAATAACCAAAAATGAATGACTACTTAATGAACCATACTTAGAAAAGGATCCATTTGAAAGCATGGCCGATTGTCTCCTATATATCATTCAAAGTTCCGATGCTCTACCAATGTGTATAGCAGCACTCGGGTCAAATCCTCGACGATGATACTTTTTAATAGTCGATTGTTTTTAGTTGATTGTATTTTGATTGGGAGGTTTGTTTGAAGAGATTAAATTAAGTGATTAATGATTGGTGTTTGATTTAAAAATTTGATAAATATTGGGTTGAGTTCATTTTTAGGGAGTTAAGCTTGTTATATCCTTGATCTTTTCTTTATATTGCATTTAAATTAACACCCACTTCACAAGATAACATTGATTGGAATTCCTAAGTGTTAAGGATTTAATACAAGCCTTAAATTAACTTAGGGTTCTAATATCAATCAGAGCTTGTTTATTTTTGTGTATTTATGGTTCCAATAATCCTTGGAAACCACGCGTTAAACAAAACAAGTCATTAATCAATGACATGTTAAGTCCAACACACACAATGTTAAATTAAAGAATATTCATCGAGTAAAAGATCTCAATCGCTTAACATATCTAAATAATGAATCACCCAAATGGTAGATTTACTTAGACATTAATATGGTTAGTAATCTGCTAATATATGATTATGGTGATGAATTATAAATAGAACAAAAAGAATGGGATAAGAAAAGAGTAATGCGTCGAACACACATGATCATTGAAGAGATTTAAAAAAAGACTTTTGATTAAATGAGGAAGAAAAATAAGGGAAAGGGTTTTAACTTGATTTAAACTATTTTAAGAACATTAATATTAAAACACATATGGTGGATGAGAATAAGAGATGTTTAAGAAGAAACTTTCATTAAAACAGAATTACAAAGACAAACACTTGTGAAATTACAAATGAAGAAAACTGCAAAAGTAAATTAAAACAAAGAGAGGAGGAAAGGTATCTCAAGTGAAAACTTGAGTATGGAAGGTCCTCCCAATAATTATTCAAAAATTTGGTCATTCAAATGTGTTCTCCTCTCTTCTGAAATGCCAACTCTTTTAAAGGAAAGAAGAGGGGATGTATTTATAAACCATGGAGTTGGATTGTTTTCATTCCAAATATGTCCCTCCACTTGTCTCGCCAGTTTGGCCATTCATACAACTAAATATCGAGATAACGTTCTCTTTAAAGTTTTATATAATAATTTTTTCTGACTACTCTCAAAATTTGGAGGCATTTAGACTTATGGAACCAAAGTAATGGTAGTTGTAGTAAAAAATTGTAATATATCCATTTCAATCTAGACTTTTCATAAGATCAAAATGTGAATGGGTTTTGAACATGAATATGCCCTCAAATAAAAATAGTTTCTTCTATCAAGTTGTCCGAACATATATTATATTTAACACTGAAAAATCCCAGATTTATGTGATTACTAGATCTCGAGCAATGTCATGAATATTGTACGGATTTTAATTCCTGTCCAGAATGGTGGGCTAGACTTAAAAGTATCAGTTGGGCCCCTTTTTATTGTAGTTGGACCTTAAAATTTTTATCCATTATTACTTTGAATAATAAAGAACATATGGTGGAGTTTCATAAAATTTGGGCTTCGGGATTTAGACCAGTAACTCAATCATCATGGCTAGTCCAGTTGCTTCACAGATTCTTTGGGTCTTCTTATGAGGACTAGATGACCATTAAAATAAAATAATTGGCCACTGATTCCTTCTAATGATATGTTTTAAATCTAGATAGGAATCCTAAAAAACAAGAACCATGTAATTAGGATAATTAGGGTTATAGTTATAAATAAAATAGTAATCTAACTCAATTAGACTACTAAAAATGATCAAAAATTATATTTAGTATTAAAACATTAATATTTCACACAAATTATGCACATTTAATATAAAATAAATAAAGGGAGTATATAATAAGTCATGAAAATATTAATAACATCACCATAATTATTTTGAATAATCTCTCTCAATAGCAGGAATCAAAACTACTTGATCTTTTGAGAGAGTGTAAAAATGTGATAGGATGGACATTGGATGATATTCTCAGAATTATCCCATCTATTTGTATGCAACATATAATATTTTATGATGAGGATAAGACTATAAGGAAGGCTCAATTCTAGTTGAATCCCAATCTCCTTGAAGTGTTAAAATTCGAAGTCAGTAAATTACTTATCATTGGGATCATTTATCCTACATCTGATAGTAAATGGGTTAGCCCAGTTAAAATTGTGCCTAAAAAACTAGAATAATAGTAGTGTCTAATGAAAGAAATGAATTGGTTCTAACACATGTGAAAAATAGTTGGTGAGTCTGTATTGATTACCATCTACTAAATAAATCCATGAGAAATGACCACTTTCCCCTACCTTTCATTGACCAGATGTTAAAAACATTGGATGGTAAGTCCCATTATTGTTTCCTTGATGGATATTCGGGTTATTTTCAAATACATATAGCCCCTAATAATAAAGAAAAGACAACATTTACCTATCCATTTGTCACATTTGCGTACATAAGGATGCCTTTTGGTCTATGTAATGCTCTTAGTACTTTTCAGCAATGTATGTTGAGTATTTTTTTCTGAGTACCCAGAGAATTTCATGGAAGTTTTTATGGATGATTTCACAGTTTATGGAACTTCCTTTGATGACTATTTGGATCACCTAGGTTCTATCCTCTGCCATTGCATAGAAAAATATCTTGTATTAAATTATGAAAAATTCCATTTTATGGCTGAATGAGGGGATAGTTCTTGGGTATGTTATTTCAAAATAGGGAATTAAAGTGGATAAATCAAAAATTGAATTAATTTCAACCCTTTCATATCCAAAATGTGTTCGTGAGGTGCGATATTTCTTGGGACATGCTGGTTTTTACCACCGACTCATTAAATACTTCAATAAGATAACACTTCCCTTATCCCGATTATTACAAAAATATTATGAGTTTGTGTTTTTCACTAAAAAGGAGCCTCACATGACCTACCATCATCCAACCACCAAGGCAGGATCTCCCCTTTGAGCTTATGTGTGGTGCATCTAACTTTGAAGTTAGGGCAGTTTTATCACAAAGGGTTGAGAAGGCTCCTCATTTCATTGTGTATGCCTCACGTACCCTTGACCCTGCCTAGGAAAACTACACAAACACTAAAAAATAACTTCTTTATATTGTGTTTTCCTTGGAAAAATTTTGTTCATATATTATCAGGTAAAAAATCATTGTCTTTTCTGATCATTCTTCCCTTTGTTTCCTCCTAAAGAAATCTGAAGCAAATCCCCACCTCATTTGATGGATTCCCCTCCTCTAGAAGTTTGACCTTGATATTAGAGATAAGTGAGGAGTGGAAAATGTGGTAGTTGACCACATTAGTAGGATTTACCCACCACTAGACCATCATGTTGACTCACCCCTTCCCATTGGATAATTCTTCCCTCATGAGAACCTTTGTGATATTGGGGACCTTACCCCTAGTATGCAAACATTGTGAATTTTCTAGCAACATCTAGGGTCCCAACTAATTTTAGAACTTCACAATCCTAGATACTTAAGCATTATTCTTGATGGTATATTTGGGATGAACCATATTTGTGGAGGTTTTTTAGTGACCAAGTTGTTCGTTGGTGTGTCCCTGACCACGAGTTTACCTCTGTTTTGACCTTCTGCCACACATTGGATTGTGGGGTTAACTTTGGCTCTCAACGTACAGCTTGAAAGGTCCTTGACTCAAGACTTTATTGGCCAACATTGTATAGAGATTCCCATTGGGTTTTCAAGTCATGTAGTCATTGTCAATTCATAGGGAATATCTCCAAGAGGAATGAAATTCCTCAACATCCCATGTTATTCTATGAAATCTTTGAAGCATGAGGCATTGAATTCATGAGGACTTTTCAAAATTCATTTGTCTTTATGTACATATTATTGAATGTTGACTATGTATCTAAATGGGTAGAAGAAATTCTACCAGGACTGATGACTCTCGAGTGGTTATTGATTTTGTGAGATCCCAAATTTTCAGTAGGTTTAGTTTACCGAGATTCATCATTAGTGACCAGGGTTCACATTTTTGCAATCATAACATGAAAAATTTGTTTCGTAAGTATGAGGTTGTTCATAAAGTCTCCACAACATATCATCCCCAAACTAATGGACAAGAAGAAATCTCAAATCAGGAAGTTAAGTGAATCTTGTAAAAAATGGCACAACCCAATAATAAATATTAGAGTTTGCGCTTGGATGGTGAACTTTGGTCGTACCATATAGCTTTTAAAACCCCAATAGGAATGTCACCATACAAGATTGAATTTGTAAAGTATTTTCACCTCCCAAAATAGGTAGAGCACCATGTATATTGGGCTGTTAAACAATGTAATATGAATTTATCAGATGCAGGTGAGCATATGAAGTTGCAGATTCAGGAGTTTGAAGAAATTCAACATGATGCATATGAGAACTCCCGAATTTATAAAGAGAAAACAAAGGCAATCCATGATGGGATGATTCATAAGTGAAATTTTCATATTGGAAATAAGGTTATCATGTATAATTCTAGGCTAAATCTCCACCCAGGTAAGCTTTATTCCCGATGGCTCGGTCCTTATACCATTACTGATGTTTTCCCTTTTGGTGTTATACAAGTTTTGAATGATAAGAGTGGATAGAGAATTAATGTCAATGGGTAGAGTCTTAAAAAATTTTATGAGGATTTTCCAAAGCATCTCATAGAGGAAATCCAACTGATAGATGCCACATATCACACTACTTAGCATGCTATCCCATCTAATTACCTTTATTTACTTGTCTATTTATTTAAAATACTTTCATTGAGAACAATGTAGTTTTTAGGTGTGGGAGAGGGTAACATGTCATAGTTAGGATTAAAAAAAAGGCGTTTTCATTTTTTATTTATTTTTCTTTATTTTATGTTTTTAGATAAAAATTTATCTTAAAAAAATATCCAAAATCATTTTTTCATGCTTGAGTTGATTGTGTGGAAAATTAATTTTTTTTGGAAAAATGTTTTTCAAATGAATGTTGATGTGGAATCTTTTTCTAGAAATTGTATTTTCAAATCATTATTAGGTGTTTAATGGATTTTTGAAACCCATGACTCATTAGAACTGACCAATATTTTAATTCCTTACCCTAAAGACATTCTAAGCCCTTTATTGCATATTATTCATTTTAATCACTTTTTTGAGAGTCTCAGGTCATGTAGAGAAACTAGAACTTGCCTTGATTTTGTTTGAAGCCATAAGATTCGAGTATTCTACAT
This sequence comes from Viscum album, assembly GCA_963277665.1. Classification (NCBI taxonomy): domain Eukaryota; kingdom Viridiplantae; phylum Streptophyta; class Magnoliopsida; order Santalales; family Viscaceae; genus Viscum; species Viscum album. The sequence continues at coordinate 2,098,698,839 of OY728130.1, read as the reverse complement.
TCATGATAGTGGTAGTCATTCATTGAAAAGACCTTTGTACAATTAACCTATACTTTCGGCCACCTTAACATTTTACTCTTCTTAAGCCTTAGAGACCATGAAATTCCTGTTAGGTAGCCACATTACAAGCTAATTTATCCCTACCTACCCATCTCTTATGTATAATATTGTTTTATTTTCATAAAGTGTGGGGGATAGGGTGTTTCCATGGTAATTCTGGTGATATAATCATTGTTATGGGTTGATATAAAGGGTACCTACATTTTCCTTGGGCAATGGGTTCACAATCCATATTGTATCATTGTTTTACACATTTTTCCATATTTATCTAAAAAAACTATATATTAAAAAATATAGTTCTGTACATCGAAAAAAAAATAACAAAAGAAAAAAATGGAGAAAATAGGATGTTTACTCATTATTATTCACTTCTTGGTTGTGACCCACACAAATGGAAAACGGGGATAATGAGTTGGAGGTGATACAATTTGTTAGGGGTTGAGTGTGTACATTAATTGCGAACACTTGCTGAATTTTGACATGTTTTGTATGTAAGATATTAAACACTCCTATTTTGCTATATATTTTTAAACATTAAATCCTAACAACCCTTTAACCTCAGAACAACCTGTTGGAATTCCTCTTGAGTAGTACACTAGTTTCTTCTAGTAGAGAACATATAATCTTGGAAATCATATGGTAAAATCACATAAACTTTGGGAAAAGAGCATAAATCAATTTTAATATGTTACTTGAGTGAAGAGGAAAAATTTATAGGTGAGGTAGGTTGTGACATGTTTCATGGGTGAACAAATGAAGTTGAACAAATTCAAATGTGAGAAAAGAAAAATTATAGGAAAGTTGATTACATAAACGATACATGATGAATTTCATTTAAAAATAATCTTGAAAATTTTCACACCTTATATTTAGGAATTATAATTGATTAGGATATAATACTTTTCCCACGAGTGAAAATGTTTAGGTATGGGGGTGTTATCGTACCACAATTCACTGTTTTATTTTACCCTTATACCAATGTATTAAACTGATTTTGTATTGAAAATTACAGGTATAATAACAAGTTTTACTTAATTTTTGGTTCTATAACTTAATTATTATCACTATCACAAGGGTAAATTTTACTTATTTTGATGTTTTTGTTATAGTTTGAGGTGATTTGGAAGGCCCTATACGAAGTTGATGAAAAAATGGGCTAATTTGCGCAGGAATCAAAGAACATATATAGACTCAACCACATGATTATACTAATCCATGAATCTGATTGGAATTATAATTTGTTGGATGATCCAAAATTTATGAGTCTATAACTTTCATGAAGGATCCCAAGCCCAATTATTCCATTAAGATTCCCATCCGAAAAAATCTGTCCAGCACACCGAATCTGCACGAAGTCAAAAGTGGTGTGATGTGATCTATCCATATCTCGTGATCTACTTGTCCAAATGGTTCCAAACTTTTGATGAAGATATTAAATAGGTGGGGTAATATGTTTATAGATTTTTCCAAAGGGATATTTGACTATCTAGTGGACAAAAACCACGAGACAAGTGGAATCTCAAAATCTGGGTGCCCAACATCACTTCCCATTTTGGCTATAAAAAGGCACCATGGGCACCTCATTTGGAAGTTCGACCAGGAGGAAAGGTGCTTCCATTTTGGAGTCACAAAGGAGTCTTCTCATAATACCTAGATGTTCTGGAGGATATGGTAAGTTCTACTTCAACATCTTCTTCTCCCTCCCCTCCCATGGATTTCTAAACTCCTTGTGATCACCCAGGGAGGAACGTGATGTAAATCCCAAGCTTCATCTTTGTAATATTTTAATGATATTTTTAATTCCAGGTTTTTATGTTGTTTTTAATCATCCTCTATTATTATTTTATTGATTTATGTACTGGTATGTCATGCTCAACTCATATGATCATGTTTGGGGGTACCCAGTCATGTGATGTTTCACACACCATTCACCAGTTCTTCTTCCCCCTTTCAATTATAGTGTTTGTGTGGTTTATATTGTTTAATTGAACTCATATAAACACTATCATGAATATATACTTTCAATTCATGGTAACATATTTAAATAACATACAAACCTAGACAATTCATCGAGTTCTTCGTGTGTTGCCTTGGTGAGTTTCAGTTATGAAGTCGAACACAAATCACCCAATCATCAGTGGTATCCAATGAATCATTGTGTGTTTCTGAATGAACCCTAGGAGGTATCCTAGTATAAACATAGTAAAATTTTGGTTCTAGTTGTTACAAACTAGGGATTAAAATATCATAACCCTCTCTCTTTAAGTGATGAAGGATGATCATCACAAGATTTCCCTGGGTTGATCGCGTTTAATTACTTTTGTTAACTTCCACTTTGTTTTTATCACTTTCCTCTTTCTTTTGGAATATTAAATCATAAAACCCCAAGTTTTCCAAAATCCCATTCCCCTTATCTTTTTATAATCACAACCATATTTTTGAATTAATGATCTAAGGCTCTGTCAAGAGATGACTTAGGGTTCCTTCTATATTGCAGAAATTCTAGTGAAAAAATAAACAACTAATTTGATGCGCTCAACAATGAGATTAGGTGTAGGTTCTTAACTATCATATAATTAAGATTCCTATAATTGATACATAACTGCAAATATCCATCATCCTTTTTGTAAAAAAACACTAGAGATCCCCAAGGTGACATACTAGGATGAATAAACCCTTTATTCTCCAATTCCTCCAACTAAATTTTAAGTTCCTGGAGCTCTATTGGTTCCATTCTATATGGAGAAATGGAAATTTTTTCTACCCTCGATAGAAAATATATCGCGAACTCAACATCTCTCTTGGGAGGCAGTCTCGAGAAGTCCTCAGAAAACACATCCTGAAACTGATCCACCCGAAGAGGAAAAATAAGTTGCTCTACTCCCCCATCATTAAGCATAAGACAAGCCACTTGGGCTGTGAGTTCACCCAATTGCTGAAAAACTAGTTCTGCATGGTCTGACTTGACATCCCATTCACCATGATAGACATACGTGTCTCCCTCATGAGGTTTGAATGTTAACCTATGATGATAAAAATCAATATGGGCTCGGTATAATGCCACCCAATCCATACCCAAAATTAGATCAAAACCCGACATCTCAAGCACAAAAAAGTCCCAAAGAAAACAGTACCCACCAACCTCAAGATCACACCCCTTACACTGCTGAATATTCTCTCATCCCACCCCTAATGGTGTTCTAATTGACATTACCTCACACATACATTCCACTTCTAAACATAATACAACGAAAAACTGAGCAGATATAAAAGTGTGTGAAACATGTGTTTAATAAAGCACTAGAAAGCGTGGAAGCTATAAGGATCATACCTTGAATAGTCAAAGGTCTAGCCTCATCACCTTTAGGTATAGATTGAACTGCATGAAGATGACCTACCCCTCTACCCTGGGCCCCGATATGAGATCCAAGTGCTGCACTACCCTGCTGATATGGATGTTCTCTCCCATGAGATATTATTTGGTTAATCACATTCTCCTTAAATGAAATTATGAATTATTTATCACATTAATGAATTTGGATAAAAAAATATATGTGAGAACCCAATATAAAGTAACCTAGATTAAACTGAGAGTGATTTAGGTTGAACAAAAATCCAATTTTATGGTTTTAAAGAGTAATAAAATTTGAGGTTGAGTTTACATACAATGATTTATGATAATTATATTATGATGTTAATTGATCATCACTCATTTTAACCCCTTTTGGTTTTTAATGGTTGAATCCCAATAATGGGTTCTATATATAATGCGTAAATCATCACAGAAAGAAACTTAATTAAATAGGATATGGATTTATAATCCATGTGATTATGCTAAACCAACTATAAAAAAATATGATTAAAAATGTGATCTTAGATGAGTTTCCAAACACACTAAATAAGTTAATTATGGAGTTTCATGTAAATTCAAGTGATAAAGATTATGAAGGAAAAAAATTTCAACTTTCTATTTGAGAAAAATGTTGTAAGAAATAAGTAAGGGAATTTCACAAAGAAACAATTTTTTTAAGTGTTAAAGAATTAGAGATCAAGATAGTGATTATTGAATAGAGATAAAGAGGTTAAATAATATAGAGGAAGGTATAAAATACCCAATTAATAACCCATACAAAATTAATACTTCAAATAAATGGATTATGATAATTATGTGAATCGATGTCATAACCCTAGACAATTGAGGTTAATATGCATTAAAGACCTCCTTGATCAAGGGAAAAACTATAATAATTAAAGTAGGTCATGAAATAAAATGGTAAAGGGTACACTAACCCTCAAATTTATATCTTTGGGTATTAGAATATGTTCTATCCACCCTAACAATTCTAGTAAGTATTCTAATAATATTTAATCATCACCCATGTAACATCCTTGGCCCGGTTCTTCCTCATGTGACTAAGTTGGGTAGTTATGAGACCTCAAGCATGCCTCCCTGTATGCCAGTGGCTACTTACTTGAAGTGAGTATGTAAATAATATATTGAGGAGACTATAACCACAATTACATAGTTGTAATAACAATATAAATAATATAAATCCACAAAATCTCATGAAAATGGACTATTGTAAAAAAAAATCCTACTTTTGTTTGGTCTAGATTTTTTTATTTTCAATAAAGAAGACTTTTTATTTTGGTAAAGTTCTCAATTTAAAAAAAATTTAACCCACAAGATTCATGAAATGAGAATAAAAGGGGTAAAAATGAACTATCCAAATAAAAATATAAAATATGTATTGATCGACTAAATGTAGCTAAATGACATGTTGAAAGTCATACAAGGAAAATACTAAATAAAAAAATAAAAGAATCTTAAAGAATTAGTCTTGAATACAATGTCACTCCTATATCTAAGATATAGAACCATTTGGAAAAGCATAAAATTAAGTACAATTTCATTTTCCCTTTCCCATACCTGCATCCATGTGGTCTGACTAGGTACTAAAATAGTGGCCCAAACAGGGTGTGAGTAAAAATCAGTAGGCCGACACCCATAGTGTCTAAAAAATCAATCATGTGTATATATAGTTCATGAAATAATACAATGAACATGGGTATTAATTAATAAATTAATATTCCACATCAAAGAACCCTACCGACCCTCAAACTTCAAGTTAACACATAGAGTTAGAAAAACTTGCTTCAACTCCATTCCAGATATCTTTGTCAAGGGGTGGATCATCCTGAATAAGAAGGATCACCAATCTCATTGGTAGATTCTCCTATATATTATGAATATCTAGTATTAAGTCTCAAGTCACCAAACTAGGATACATTCATATATCCTCATGCTAGAGTCACTTACGTGTTCCCATGGTGCAAATCTCCAAGGGAAAAGTAACCATGTCACTAGGCCCTAGACCTTTCTAGTTCCACTTACGTCTTCCCATGGTGCATGTCACCAATGGGAAAATAACTAAAACACAATATAATTAGGTCATATTCTAGAGCCACATACCTATTCCTAGGGTGCATGTTTCCATGGGAAAATTAACAATCTTATATCAAGTGGCGGATTATCCTTCATAGGATGAATGAACATAATCACGTCTCATGATAAAGTGTAATATACTCTTAGGAATCATGTCTGAAAAAATCAAGTACCTCAAGAATAATTCACATCTCATTCATTTGGTAGATTCTACTAATTATAATGAATAACTTAGGTCACATTATTCTAAGTTACCATCTATCATAATTCACATGTTATGAAAAATTCACATGGTTAAGATAATTTTACTAAAATTTCCATTTAATTAGGGGTTGGAACACCTCTTGGGTGGCCACAAGTCATGGTTTTAATACCATTAAACCCAACCATATCCAAGGGAAATCAAATTATATGTATTTCATCAAAAAATTGGTTTACTTATTTAGTTAGGTTGCGTAAATGACATGAAGGCATGCTCAAACTTATTTCACATACTATAAGAGATAAAATTGAAATTAGGGAGTTGTTATAGACCACCCAACTCAAAAGAGTAGTAGAAATAGGAAAATACTCCATGTTAAAGGTAGAGATTAGACTCTTCCTTCCTACCCTTCAATGATGACAAGTAATTCTATCAAAATTGGGTTCCCCAAGGGAAAACCAATGAAACTATAAGGAGAAGAGAGACAAAAAGGATTAACTTCAAAAAATAGGCATAGAACACCAAGATACAATAGTGGTTGCTTCTGTTTTGAATAGGAATCTTATAGATAATTAAAAGGATGGATGAATATGATTGAAGGGGGTCTTCTATTTAATAATAAAGTTAACTAGAGTTTAATAGGCACACTAGGTGAGACACATTTATGAAATGAATAGGGGATTCACATTATGAATAACTTAGATACCATCATGAACCTGATTCATGCCACAAGTTCTTGATTCATGGAATTATCAAAATAAATCATGGAATGAATGAGATTCATGGGATATTAATTGAATCATTAACTACTTGTATGTATTTCACGAGGTCTGTATAAATTAATTCATAATTTGAATTGGAAATTCATAGTGAGAATTAATTTTATAGCCAGACTTATCTCCCCTTTCTTCTTCATATGAACAGTGAACCCAACCAGACAAGGGCTCAATAAATAAGGTCAAAACCAAAAATAACCAAACATAAGAAGGATTAACTAAAACTCAAATAGGGTCATACCTAGAAAATAATGGATCTTACAACCTCACCACCATATAACAACTCATATTTGAGATATGGTCCAAAGAATCTTGGTGTACATCGATGAAAAGGTTAGAAAACAGTGTCTACATATCATATTACCTCTCCCAACTATCCTCTTGAGAACTCCCATACTACTACCCCCATAGATTCTTCTCACTATGGTCTATGATATATATCAGATGCTCCTACAAGGATGCATCAACATCCAGCTCTACATAATCATTGTCTACCATCTGATAAGGGTTAGGATGAAATATTTGAAGTAGTGACATGTGAAACACAACATGCATGGATCAGTAGTGCTATGGAGGTTCTCAATGGTATGCCATTTAATTTACCCCTTCCACTATCTCAAACTACCCATAAAACCTGTGCACTGGCTTCCCTTGTTTCATGATAGGTGTTTCCCTAGCCTAGGATACACTAGAAGAAAAACATTATGAGAAAACTCAAATTATAGAGGTCATATTTTATGGTAAGTATAAGATTTATTCTAGCTCTATGTAGTCACCAACCACTTTCTGATCAATTAAACCATCTAAGAAACCTACTTCTTGAGACTAGGTTGAACATGTGATGACTCACATACCTCTAACTAGTAAATAGGTGAATGACACAACCTTCCATACCGGTCCTCAAAAGGTGCCATCAAAATCGATGTCTGGAAGCTATTATTGTAAGTGATATGTACGAGTACTAGATGCTACTCAAAAGAACCACCAAAATACAATACACAAGATCACAACATATCCTCTATAATTAGAATGATCCATTCAGATTGTTCATCAATCTGAGATGATAGACAGTACTCAAAAATACCTATTAACTAGTACCTTCTGAAGGCCATTCTAGAACCATGACATATAATTTGGATCTTGATCAGAAACAATAATTCTGAGAACAACGTCCAATAAAAATATCTCCTATATGTAATGACTATCCATATCATCAATAATGAAGGTCTCCCTGATAGTAAAGAAGAGAGATACCTTCATTATTCATTCCATGATTATTCATAATGAACCATTCTTTAAAGGTTCCTTGGGAAATCCTATCATGAAATTCATAGTGAAATCATCCCAGATCCATTCCTGAATGGGTAGATTTTGAAAAAACCTAGTCGAAATATGATTTTTGGCCTATAATTATAGATAGGTGAAACATCTCTCCATGAAGCCAGCTACCAAATTATTCATCCCTGGCCACTGGTACTCTTTATATAGATCATGATACATCTTTTTTAGACTGGGATATAACTCCCATTAGTAACAATGAAACTCCATCATCAACTCCTCAAATAAGTCTATAGGAACACATACACGTCCATTGATAAGAAGAACCTCACCACTTATAGGAAACCATCCTAACAGTGCCTCTTAACTATTTAAGCCATCCATCAGAGCTCAGACCTCCAGATCATATAACTACTCTCTCTTGATCAGTTCTAGATGTATGAGAATAATAAATGTCAAAGTCATATCCACTCATCCTTGGAACCCCTAAACATCAATATGCATGTCAAAAAAGAGTTACATCTGGTGTAACTCATCACATGACTCATAAACTGCCTTTGTCTATGAATTTTGGCTAAATCATAAGTAATAAAATTTTTCTTTCATGGAGTATAATCTAGCTTAATGTAAAAATAATTTATATACTTGACCCAACTATTTTTCTGAAGGTTCATGTCTCACTAAGAAAATATATACTTGAGGCCCTTGTGATATATGTATGACATAAACCTCTAGTCAACTGAAAGTGTTTCTAGTATCTCAGGGAATGTTCCACCACAACTAACTCCAGGCCATGAGTAGGGAAATTCCTCTCATGCGGTCTCAGATAACTGGATCCATAAGAAACCACTCAATCCACATACATTATAATAGCTTTGAGTCTGACTCTAGATGCATCACAATACACAGTATACTCCTTACCCAACATAGGAAAAGTGGGGCCAGTCCACCCTTTAATCCCTTGAATCCCTCTCACAAGTATCTGACCAAACAAACTTCACCATGTTCTTGGTTACCTATAAATTGGTTCTTCCAATTGGTAGAAATCTTATATGATATTCTAGTAATAGTATAAAAGACCCAAAATGATCGAAATCTTGAAGACATTCTTGGAACGCTCCCAAGATACCATGACTTTAACCTTCTCTGGGGGAACTGACACTCTATACTTCAAGATAACATTACCCATTAAGTGAAATCTATAAATCTAGAAATTGAATTTATATAGATTAGTGTAAAGCCAATTCTCTCTTATTGTAAAAAGGAAAATGTCAATATATTGGGCATGATCACCTAAAAACTAGGAGTAAACTAAGATTCCATTGATGAAAACCACTTCAAACTAATTTAGCAATGGATGAAATATCCAGTTCATTATGGCCATGAATACTATTGGTGTATTCATCATACCAAATGACATCACCGTAAACTCAAATAAGAAATACTGACTCCTAAAAGTAGTCTGAGGTATGTCAGATGGTCCCACCCAAAACTAAAGGCACCAAAATCATGAGTCAATCATGGAGAAAATTTGGGCACCTCTCAGCTAATCTAAGATATATTTAATGAATGGAAGGGGATATAATTTCTTGAATGCCATCTGGTTCATCCTATATTAATCTAAACATATGTGAAATATTACTTCTTCCTTTATAGTGAATATAATGGGATAACCCCAAGGTGAATTACTAGGTCATATGAATCTTTTAGCTTCTAAATATTCTAAATAAAATTTAAAATCATGAAGCTATGATAGTTCTATTTTGTATTGTGGGAAAGAAACTAGCTCATCTACTGACACCAAATCAATCATGAAATCGATCTCCCACTAGGATGGTAAGCTGAATAAATCTTTTGGGAAGACCTCCTGAAAATGGTCTACCACTAGAGGAGAGGTATCCAACTATAACATATCATCATAAAAAACAAGGCTTGTTATCTAATACATCATATAACCCTCTCTACAATTAATTTTCCTGCATAAATAGCATGAAGATCCCATTCACCCTGGTGATAATAGATTTACCATTTTAGAGATAAGAAGGTAACTCTCCTATGATACCAATTTTCAAAGCCCCCGACCTAGTTCTCCCACACATGAACATGTGGGGTAGTTATGAGACCTTAGACACACATCCCTATATTCAAAAGGCTTATAACTATATGTGAGGATGTAAAGAATATAGTGGGGAGACTACACTATCTGGTACAAAGTTGCAATAACAATGGAGATAATATAAATCATTGACATGAATCCAAGCATAATAAAGGGGGTAAAAATGAACTATCCAAATTATATTTAAAACCATTTAATTACATTATTAATGCAATTATATGAAATTATAAAAGTCATACAAGAAAAATAATAAATATAAACAATAAAAGAACCCAAAATCCCTAGTTTGAAACCCCATGTCGGCCCTATTTTAATGCTCCATACCCATAAAACAAAGAACACAGTCAAGTACAATGTCCTTTATCCTTTTCTATACCTACATACATGAAGTCTTCCCAAGTACCAAATGGTGGTCCAAATAGTTTTTTAGTATAAATTAGTAGACTGAAACCCACTGTGTCTAAAAAATCCATTCTAAATATATATAGCATATTAAATAATACGATAAATAAGGGTATTAATTAATTAATTAGTTAATAGAGAACATAACATAACCCTTATGACCCTCAAGCACTGATATATCAACCCAAGCCTTTTTCATGTATTATTACATGATTATTTAATATAAATAACCAATAATTACAACACAAGGATCATAAATTCCTAGTGTATTTGGAAGACTAGGTTCTTAATACATAAAACATGGAATCCTAATTTTTTTCATAGAGAGCTCCTAAAATACATTTGAGATCCTAATTCTATATAGGATAACTCGAGGAATACATAAATAAATGGGTGAACTAAAAATACCATTAAGGGAATAAACATGATAAGAAAATACAACACATGATTCAAAGTTATAACATGATATCATAAAAGAGAAGTCTCATGAGTAATTATATAGAAGAATATCATAAAGAACATGGAATCATAAGATCATGTAATCATAGGAAATGTGGAAAAAACATAAACCATGACATAAGTATAAGTCAATGATAACTTCCAAGACAACTTCACATGGTGTATAGAGTCTCATAACGGATGAGGTTCACTTCTTAATCCCATACATGATGTCTCATGAGACTAAAACATTACCCATTGCATTGGAGGACTATATAATTCTAGGCCTTCCCTTAACATTAGTTTCATATACATGAATATGAGTTCCATATAAGGAAATAAATCATAAGTCATAAACATATGAATTAATCATGGAAAGAAATGGGTTTCATAATCTTTTATTATAACACAATGAAAGAGATTCCTTAAAGAGGACATTTGAGTGATGGTCATAAGGAATTTATTACCCTATCAAAGATAGGGAGATTGAGGAAGGTATATATGTGAGAGACACACACAAACATAATATATATATATATATATATATAATATTTTGAATTATTTTATAACATTAAAGTTTGTTGTCATTGATGAATTAAAATTCCTTAAAAAAGATAAAAAACATTATTAAGGAAAATAACCTTTCCAATTTGAAAATAAATTTTGAAAAAATAAAATTCAAAAAAATATTATGGGAATTATTTTATTATAAAATATCATAGGAAACTTATAATGTAATCTTGAAGGAAAATAATGGCCATGATGGTATAAAATATCATTCATTCTATACATGTTAAAAAAAATATTCCTTTCATATTTTCGGTAAAAGTTAAAAAAGCACCTTGTTCAGAAAAAAATAGGAAGATTAATTTTTAAACATTTTTAAAAAATAAATTTATGGGTAAAAATGAATTTAATAAATCATAGTAACACCTTTATGAACACATTTTTAGAAAACATGAATTTGGAAGAAAACAGATTTTTGACAGAAGAGAGAAATGAAGATGATTTTATTAAAAACATTATATAAATAATTTTAATTCCCAAAGATATGGAAATTCTAATACTACTTGAAAAGTACATTAATAACTAGAGGATAATAAAATGGAATGTTTTATTAGAAAATGATCAAATAATTTCCAGAAATGGAAATGTAAGTATAAACAATCCTGATTAAAATGAGATTGAAACATAAACCCTTACCGCTTCAGTAACATTTTGATCATAAATTACCATGAATGAAGTAGATCAATTGTAAATTAAAATTTCATGAATTAGGAAGGATTCATGATATATTATTTAAAGGGTCAATATATTAACCATTTAAAATATATTAGGTGTATAAAAGAACATGAGTCTCAAAGAATGATGTTTTGATACGAAATCTTTATAAAGTTTGTATCACTGAAGTGAGAGTTAATAATTGAAGTGATTATGTTTAAAAAATGTAAATCCAAAAAAAAAGTTTAAATATAATCATAAATAAATTAAATGTAATTTTATACATAATCTTGGCATAATATAACCAATGAAGTAGATATATAACTCAATGAATGGAAATTGATTTAAGAAACCCCTTACATCAGGCCTCCCTTTAGGTGAGCACTCTTTAACCTCTTATATAGTGGTATTAAACATGTTATTAACTTATAAAAGAATCATATTATTATTTATAATATCATATATGATTATTTTATAACATATTATTACCTATTCATTAATAATAATTCATTATCACTATTGTTTTGGGTGTTAATTGACTTGTTTTCTCAAGTACATTTCATCATGAAAGTTACATATCTTGAACATAGGTTATAATTTCATAATCTAAATAATGATATTAATGTCATAAATATAATTTTTTTGTTATATACATCTTTATAATCATTATTTAATTTTGAATATGGATAATGAATCACATCGCTTCGTGGAGACGGTAGGTCGTACGTACGCATGAGGGATGTTATAATTTCCTTAATGGGTAAATGGGTAAGGAAGTGGATTGTATATTAATTTTATATAATCAATATCATTCCCTATATATTACATATATTTATTAAATTCATCCTTTATTACTTTACATGTAAAGCATTAGGGAAATATAAATCACATCGCTTCGCGAGGTAGTAGTCCGCCGCACACACGAGTGAAGTTGCCATTTATTCAATGGAAGGTAAGGTAAGAAAGTATAATATATATTTATTTCATATAATTATTAATATTTTATGAATATCACATATAAATATAAAATTAATCCATATTACCATCCATGTAAATCATATGTGTAAAACGAATCACATCATTTTGCGAGGCGGTATTCCACCGTACAACAAGCGACACTATCATATTTATTATAAAATGAAAAGTAATAAGGTATATGTGATATTATAATTACAGAAGTATAATTTTATCATAAATATTATATATAATCATTATATTAATCATTATCAAGATTTGATAAGTGGTTATGGAAAACAAATTACGATGGTTCGCAAGGCGGTAGTTCGTCGTATACACGATCAACAGTTTCATTTCCCATTTGAGGGAGGAGGAGATGGTTGTAGGTAATAAAATTAACATAAAAAATTATAAGTATATATAATATATTTAATTTATTATATCACGATCCTTTAATAATATTTTGATAAGGTTTAGGAAGAAATAAAATATAATGCTTGGTTAAGGTCGTTACCTCTTCTTTAGACAACTTCTTTTGGATTGCTCAAAAGCCATACTAGGTTGGATTTCAGACCAAAAAAGTCATATAGGATTTGTTCATGAAATTATGGAAGTTATTTGGTCATGTAGTGGCTGAACCAAATAGTTTTTAAGTGTTCAAGGGAGTGGAGAGGGGGTGTACTTTTATATCTAGGTGAGAGGAAACACTTGGAATATTTTGAAATAAATGAATTCCACCCACATATTTCTTATGAAACAAGGCTCAAAAATAGAAAATTTTAAAACCTTAGAATAGATAAGGTCTAAATATGACCATAAAATTTTAATTATAAAAGTTTGGGGTCATTTTAACCCTTATATTTTTATTTTAATCCCTAGTAAACCCATTTTTACCTTAACCACTGTAAATAATTTTTACTATTTCACTATTTGTTATGATAAAAAATTAAGTTGAAATTATTAGATATTATAAATTATTATGATTAAAAATATAGATTCAATTTTTCCAAATTAAACTCATATAATTGGAATAATTTAATTTAAATCTAAACCCGAAGATGTGTCGAAAAATCAGTTTTCCAAAAGAAACACTTTCAAAACATGAAAAAAATTTTATATAAAAATTCAATATAAAATTTATTAAAATGACATAATTTTGAATAATTAATATATAATTGAACTAATTTTAATTTTAAAACTACATTAAAAATAAATGGGTCCTGTCAATGAATTAAAAAAAAGACATTTTTAATAAAAATTACTATTTTCACTATTCATCGAAAAATGAAACTTTTTAGAAGAAAACAAAAAATTACCCATAAGATAATTTTTAAATGCCAATTCCAAAAATTAAGTTCATTTTTTAAAATAAATTTTCTAAATTTATTAAAAAATAATTTTAAATTATTCATTCAAAGCACGACTAAACCTCATTTTAGAAAAATACCGCTTTTCAGAAAATATTTGTTTTTATTTTAAATGATTATTATTTTATTTAAAATTAATTAATAACAATTTAATTTATTTTATTCATGTATAAAAAATATTATTTTAATAATTTAATTATTCCTATTAATACCCACCAACTTAACAGCTAGGCTATAACGGTATACTATATTATGGGTTATTTAGATTTGGGGTTTCATGTTCTGCAAGTTATTGAAGAGATTAAATTTATTTAAAAGAAATATATATTAATGTCTTGTGGTGTTATATTCTACTATAATCATGGTGATACATGTAATATACACTATAAAACATGATGTTACTCTTTTAAAATCTTGGGGTGATACATTCTACCCCCTTAAATAAATTGCATCCTCATAATTTAATTTTATTCTTGGAAATCGAGGGTTTGAAAATTTCTTTATGAAAAAACCCACATCATAAAAAGAGTTAATAAAATTTCTAACTAAAAATAGGGAAAGTTAATTACTAAGGTCATCTGGAATAACACATATATACGGTTCCAAGTTGGAGAACATTTGTGGGAAGTGAAAACATAGACATGGAAGAAAAGTGTAAATAATTATAGAGGGTGATAGAGATCGTTGATCACAAGAAATTGAATGATAAATATAAAGTTAAAAACCAAAAAACCGTAAATATGTGATGAATTAAAATACCCTTGATTTATCGAATATGAAGATAATAAGATAACATTTTTGTTTTAATATCCTTTTTGTAGAGCTGAATGATTCATTTTTTTCTATCAGGTCAGAGAACACCAGAAAATATACTTACTTGATATATTTTTATTTTATAAACAAAATTTCATCATTTAATTGTTATTTTATCAATTTAAACTTTAATTATTACTCTAAGGGAAATTAATATCCATTATTATTTTTATTCCAAAAGAATTAAAATCAACTTTTAATAGATCATAAGATTTATAAAAGCGTAACAAGTTTTTCCTCCTATCTTTATTAAAACCAAAGGTAAAAACTAGGTAAGATAATACCTGAAATTAATATGAATATATTAAACTAAAAAATTCAAGATTAAAACTAAAGGTTTAACATATATCATTACTTAAATAAATAACCCTATATCCCAAATAACCTCAATAACCCCAATGTGAAAGAAGGTTTTTACCTCAATGGGTGTCTCATAACCTTCAACTTACATGTTCAAAAGCATAATAGAATTATTCCCAACTAATCCTATATATTAAACCTCAATATTATATATATATATATAAATATATATCTAAAACCAATAAAATGATTCCCATAATATCATTAATCACCTCAAAATCCTAAAAATTCAATAAGATTTGACCTTCTAATATGTTTCCCAAAATCAATATAATATTTATCCTCCAAAACATTTATGTACAAAAAATGTCACAGTAACCAGTACATCATGTGGGTTAGTGGTAGGAACTAAACCCTTATTACCTTTTGGTTGTGGGTTCAAGCCATACAACCTTTCTAGATACGATGAGTTGTTAGTTTTCATATGGTTTGTCCTTTTTATAAAACTATTTAAAAACTTATTTGATGATCATATTAATAATTTAAAATGATCCTATAAAGTTCTCAAGAATATGAAGATCATAATAAAAATAACATTAGTCATCAAATAACTTTTTTTAACCACTAAGGTTTTCTATACCGATCATTATTTCCCAAAAAATCAAATAATTACCTCAACATAAAGCACATATCTAAGATTATATTTTCCTCAGTTATGTTATTTTTTAAAGAGTTTTACCTTTCCATTAAATCAAATTTCTAGTTTATTAGTACCATTCGATATATTATTGAAAATCCTTAATGAAAAACTTATATAGAACAATAATTATATATATATATTTCATGATTCACATAATTCTTGAATTACAATACATAAACATTTCAATCATTCCACTTCATTATAAAACCATTAACTAGGCTTCATCATATAATTTCTTAATACCACCTTACATTCATATATGATTTGTAGTTTCTTCATCATAAACAAAATAAACATTAATTTTATAACCTTGTTGATATTTTTATTGACCATTCTCCCCAGGAAACCAATTTTCATAATGCCCAAACTTCCCAAATTTAAAACATTAAACCATTGAAGATGAATTAGGGTAACCATTATTCTCATCCATTATGTTAACTGGAATTTTCATTTTTCTTCAACAATTACTTAATCCATTCCATTATTATCCACACATAATTTCTCTTATTATTCCTTTGAGATGTTTCCTTGAGTGATTTTTTACACATTCTCAATATATATGAAACCAAATCTTATTTCCTCCATATTCTCCACCATTCGAACTCTCAGTGAACTCTATCCTTTTCATACTTGTTGAGCCTAAGAGTTGGTTAAGGTGTAAGTTTTTCATCATATATTGGTATAATTTATTAGGCATAATCCAAATATTCTTCACTCCAGTCATCATACTATTTGGTTTCTCATCAATACATTGTATATCAAATTCAATGTTAGCCCAGTTGCTTCTGGTTCCCGCCATTGACTAAAACCATAAAACATAGTGTGAGAAATAATATTAACAGTGGGACACAAAATTACCATAAAAATTAATTTATAATATGTATAAATAATAACACATTCATTTCAATCCAATACACCTTAGGTTTAACCTAGGTCATCCATGATCATCATCTATTCAAATCCTTCATGATGGTTCATAAAGAGTTTGTGAATTTCCAAAGAATATCACTTGAGAGCCTTAAATTTGGTGAGAAGTAAGGCTCATATTTGTGCACCAAGTAACACTTTATTCAAGACTGATGTTCCTTTTTCATATTTATTACCCCTAGGTACATTTTTACCAGAACCACATCAACTTTTAGTATCCAAACAGAGATGAATTTTCTCTAAAACCACTCACTCTATACTTAAACAAGAATCCATAATATTTTTTTATTCTTAGTATTATATGTTGAATTATCGCTAGGGTTCTAAATAAAGTTTTATCACCTTATTTATAAAGGTTAACTAAAACTTTTGTGACATATCAGCCTAGATGCCACTTGTCGGTGTCCACAGCTAGTTTTTCTATGACCTCAGGTGTTTCACATGGTATGACAGAGGTTTCCAAATAGCAGTGACAGTCTAATATATAATGTGGGGAGACTATAATATATTTATTAAAGAATAAAAATAGTTGAAATAAATAGACAATACCCAATAATAATGAACAAAAACCACGATAATATCATAATCAATAATCATCCAACATCACATTTTGAATTCAAAACATGAAAGGATGACCATAAACCAAATAAGTAGATATGTCATGCCAAATAAATGTAAATTTTAAAATGAAAACCCAAAATAATAACACACTGAAAACTCCCAGGTGGTTACCAATATCATGTCTAGTTACTTCATCCATGATCCATCCTGAATCCCAACTCAGTCATATAACATTAGGATTTTCCCCTTATCATGTCCTGTAAACATGCAGTCTATTCAGGTACCAATCAGGAAGTTTGAGTAGGGTGTGAGTACAACTTATTATTCCACCACTAATGACATATAAAGTAATATCCAGTCTATAACAGTGTATGAATTTGTAATAAGAATAAATTAAAAATGATAAATTAAAAAGTTTTTACCATTAATATTCTTTAATTAACCACATATACCCCTAGGTTCACGGTCACACCCGAACCAATAATACCTTCTTCGGACTGCACTAGAGTCTGACCGGACATCATGGGAATATCAAAATTTAATCATTCATGGGATATTATTATCTATTTAATTCCAATTTAACAATCATACATTGGGGGGCTAGAGCAGTAATCTGGCACCTTGTGAGGATATGGAGCAACAATCCTTGTCCCACAACTCAATGATCACATGCAATAATTATATATCTTGGAGGCCTAAAGAAGCAGTTTGTCACCCCGTGTACATTTGAAGAAGTAATCCCAGTCCCACAACTCAGTTACAAATATCACATCTCATGGTTCCACATTCATAACTCATTTACTAATTGTTTCCATAATCCATTATTCAACCAATTTCATAATTTCATTTATCAACTATATTCACAATCCCATTTATCAACTATTCATAATTCATAATTTCAATTATATTGGAACACCCCATGGGTTTCCATCAAGTTTGGTTTCAAAAATCATCAACAGGTCCAACATGATCCATGAATGGTTTCACAATCTCAAGGGAATCAATTAATTAAATTAATTTAAAATAAAATTTCCAACATTTCAATTTCAATTTCACAACTCATACCCCCAATTATAACCAATTATATAGGAATTTAAATTATATCACCTACCAAAAGATCATTGGTAGATGCTCTGTAACACCCTAAAAATTCTAAAAGAGTAATTTTTAATGTGCATGACATGGAACTCAAAATATAGAAAGGAATATAACCTATCAAGAATTTAAGTTATATTTGATATTTTAAATAAATTTAATATATTATATATATTTCAATTCATGAAATACTGAGTTATATTAGATTTCTTGCAACAAATACTTTCTTCGATAGCTTGCATTACAAGAAAGAGCGAGTTTTACCGAACACAAATATATTATTAAAACATTATTATTTAATATAATAAGGTATAAAATAGCTGTTAAATTAGTGGTTATTAATAATATTAAATAATTTATGAAAATATTTATAAAATTAATTCATAGGTTACCAATTTATTAGAAATGAAAATAAAAACCAATTGAATATAAAGGAAATGCTTTTATGCTCATAAAGGCGTTTTATCATAATAAATTAAATTAATTACCATTAGTGAATGATATTAATGAAATATATATATATTATATATTAAATAAAATATTTTTTATACTCATCCAATATATTTGATAAGTATAAGATAAGAATAAATCCAGTTTTACACTTAAAAGTTGTATTTTTCTAAAAAGGAAATTTTTCCACCTTTTACTGGATCACCTATTTTAAAACATAATTTTTACACTTATAAATTTTATATTTCAAAATAAACTTAATTTTTTAAAGTGTAACATAAAAATTAGTTTATGGTTAATTTTTAGTATTTTTATTTGAAGTTTTATTTTTTAATGAATAATGAAAAATACTGAATTTTAATTAAAAAATTATTTTTCATTTAATTTATTTATATAGTTAAATTTAAATTTAATTTGTTTATAAAGTTAATTTAGTTAAATTATAAATAAAATATTTCAATTTATTTCATTATAATCAATTTCAATTTTTAAATTGGATATAAAAACTTAGCAAACTTTTGAACAGTTTTACTTTAAAAACCCGCATTGTCGTCCTATCTGTAGGATTAATTTTAAATTAATTTATACCTCTATTGTGATTGGAATTTAAAAAAATTGATTCCATATTTGGAATAAACATAATTTATAATTTCTAATAATCTCAAATTACTTTTTTATCAAAAACATTAGTGAAAGTAATTAAAAATTAATTACAGCGATTAAGAGAAAAATTAGCTTAGCAAGAGACTAAACCTTAAACTTAAGAGATAAAATGACCTAGAAACTTGTAAAAAATAAATTTTATCGATATATTTAGACCTTGTACTAAATTTTATCAAATTCAGTTCATTATTGGTTCCACCTGACATGGAAAAAACGTGGGTTTAATTCCCTTTTAAAAAATTTACAAGTATGCCACTCCTTCACCACTATAAAAAGGCACTCACCCCTCCCAATTATCTACACATCTCAAGACCTTTGTATCACAAAAAATAAGACCAAATAATATCCCAACATACACCCCATCATCATATAATTATCAGTTTTTTAATAAGTCAAACCAAGCAATACTTTTGGTAAAAACCAAAAGGAGTCACCTGAATAAGAGGTAACATCCTTCAATGATCACTTTTATTTCATTTACTTCTCCACCCCTAAAATTATTTTAATATAGTTATAATATAATAAAATAAATATATTAGATATAATAATATATTGTTATTATAATATTTTACCTACAATTTCACACATATCCATCAAATGGGATACACAATCATCATTCATGTGTACGATGAACTATCACATCGTGAACCTTTGTCATTCATTATTCCATTTACCACCTTTAAGGGTTGGAAATAATGATGAATTTATAGTTTATATATGATATATATAGTATTTATAATTTCTTTATTCTTCTGTAATTTTTATATAACACATACCTTTATGCTTTCCATTTTGTAGGAATACGATAACATCATTTGTAGACCTGTGGACTACCTTCTCCTCAAAGCAATGTGATTCCTTAACATTTTACATGGAATGTATTAAGAATGTTTTTAATAAAAATATGTGACATATATGAAATAAATATTACAATTTAATTATAATATACATATATATCATTTAATTTTCATTCTTTTAAATATGACAAAGAAATAGGAGTAGCGTTCATCCGTACATACGGCCTACTATCTTCATGAACGGTGCATTTCATTTATATCTCCAAATTGTATGGATTATTATAAATACATATATAATGAATATATATGATATTTAAATCATGGTTTACATTATGTATATTATTAAATCAAGATCTATGTAATAATGACAAAAATAACAAGTCAAAAAATACTCGAAAAACTAGGTAATTAACACCAGAAATAGTGAAAATAATGAAAGATTAGTAACAAAAGGGTAATAAAATATTATAATAATATAATATATGATATTATAAATATGACTATGGTTCTATTATAAGTTAGTTACATGTTTAAAACCACTATACAGGAAGTTAAAGGATGTTCACCTGAAATGAAACACGTGATAATGGTTTTTTATCTTACTTTTTTCATCTGTGAGATAAATGTCACATTCACCACTTACTTATTTTATATAATGTATGTACTGACCCTTTTGATATATAATATCATGAAACTTTTTTTGTTCATGTTATTTAAGGTTTTACTTTGAATTATCTCATTCAAGGGGTTTTTACTTGAAAATTACCAAGTGGTAAAAGTTACCTTTTCAATATCACTCTCTTTTATGACTGTTAACTTTCTATTGAAATAATCAATTCCTTATAAATAATTTTTTATACATTAAATTTATATTAAATATCCATATTCTCCTTCAATTAATATTAATATTTCCTAAACTATATACCATTCTTACATATGGTTTTTACTTTGAAATTTATTTGATTTACTAAGGAAATATTGATAAGTACTTATCCTTTAATAAAAATAGATATTTTATAAGGAACATTATTTATGAATATAAATCTATTATTAGATATATGATGAATGATTTGGACATGTAAGAAATGGTTTGGGGACTATTTAATCTAATCCCTATGGGTTGGGGACATTTAATGCAAGCCCCACGATGCATCAGAAGTCTCATGAGATGAATCAATTGTAAAAATTAGAATAGTTTAAACTGTCTTGAGAATAAATATTGATGGTAAAGGTATCATGTTCCTGATAAACATTAAATAAAATAATCAATCATTGAATTTCTTGATAATTCAGTTTTTTTACTATCTATGAGAGTTTTTATTTAACTTATCTCTGGATGCATTTCATTCTCACTTTATTATTTTAATGAAATGTGTTTCAATTATCTATCATGAAATATTGATTATGTATTATCAAGATATTTATATATAATGTGTGCTCAGTTATTTACCTTTCCATGATTATTATGATCATTGATTCATTATTTCTTCTATTTTACTTACCATCACTAATAATTTGATCTTACTCTTATTTTGTTTCCTTTCCCTAGAAATAAAAGAAGTGTATTAAGAATTATATGAAAGGATATGATAAGTGGGAATAAATTTATCCTTGAAAGAAAAAATTATGTTTTAATTTGTGTATTCATTTGTAATACAAGACTCATGTATATATCTGTTTCACTAAGACTAATAAACTCTTTGGTCCTTCAAGATTTTATTCCTTGTAATCATGTCAATGTAATGATATTAGACACCATCTATAGGCTTACTGGGGTTGGGTCGCTATATTTGGTATCAAAGGAAGTTTAGTAACAACCTTGGAAACTGGATTTAGTAAAACATAGATTAGAGAAATAACTATAAGGTATAATTTTAGGATAAGTATAGAATAACATCCTATAATTTTGATAAGGCAATGATTGTGTGGGTATTCCTATAAATTCATCCTTGTCTGGATACTACAAGTGAACATGGTTCTGTAAAAGATGTAACTAGGGGTAAAAACTATGAAAAGGCATGTCAAGCCTGACTCCAACATAACCTGGTATATGATAATGGGCCTTACTGCACACCTGGTATGACATTCCCAAGGTATATTCTTAGGATAATTCACATTTTTTTACAAACCATTATAAATGATTTGAATATATAATGAAAATAATTAACATAGGTTAAACATAAGGTGTTTTAGATTCAAAATAAGGTTTCATGGTTTAGATATCCTATAAATGATCATACATTTTTCACACAATGACTATTGTTACTCAAACTATTCTTTCTAGTTTTAGTCAATTGATAGAACCCCAAGGAGTTATATTAACATTGAACATGATGGAAAAGGTTGTGAAAATGTGTTAGCACATGGGATTTTGATAGGAGCGAAAGATATCATGCTCATGCCTAATCAGTTTTTGAGAAATATGATTAACGACATATACCTTAACTAACTTCTAGACTCACCAAAGAAGAGAAGGATGAAGTTTTCTAATAGATTGAGTGGTGGAGACCGTAGTGGAAAAAGGGATCAATTTCAATCATGTAAGAAATGTGGAAAGTGAAACCCATGAAAGTGTCTCAATGGAACAATAAAATGTTTTATGTGTGGGAAAGAGGGGTATATAATAAAGAATTTCCAATGAAAAATAAAGAGTACAATGAAAGGTAATAAATAAAATCCTAAGGATCCCTTTACAGTTTGTTGCCTTAAATGTGGAGAACCTAGGAATTACCTGAGTAAATTCCCTCCTATATAGGATAAACTATAGAACAAGTAAGGACCTATGTAGAAATAAATTGATGAAGTATTTATTTATTGGGGTTGTATTGAAAACCTTAGTTAAAAGGCTATTTAATGATTAAATTTCAAGGATATCCATTTCATGGACTAAGGTATGAATTAGATTTTGATCAAAGTACAAAAAAGTTTAAATTGTTCTTATGAAATTGAAACTATATTTCCTTATACTTTTTCCCAATACAATAATTACTCAACATTAGAAAAATGATAAAAAGAATTATTTCCCTAATACCTTAATTTTTTTGAACTGATGGTCTTTTAAATCATCATTAATTTATGAATTTGAGGCCCTCAAATTTATATTAATCATCCACTTTTTTGTGAATTATGACCTAAATCACTCCCTATAATTATTTATACTTTTCCTCTAAGTCTATATTTTCACTTTCCACTAATGTCCTCCTACATATAAAGCTAGTTATATGTTATTCCAAGTGAACTTTGTACTTATCATTCTCTCTTATTAAGAGGATATTTTATTAATTCTTATCACGATGTGGGATTTCAAGAAATGAATTTTAAAATATCAAAACCTAGATTTCTGAGACCGAGTTTAAATTGAGAGGACACAATTTATTTAATGTGGGGAGAATATCACACCACAAAAATTCTAAAAGAGTAACTTTTAACATGTATGAAATGAAACACCAAACATAGAAAGAAATATAACCTCTAGATACTTTAAGGTATATTTTATATTTTAAATAAATTTAATAAATTCTATATATTGTAATGCACACAATATTAAGTTAGATTTCATTGCATGCAATAAAGACTTTCTTCAATAGCTTGTATTACACACAAGACCAAGTTATAACAAATAATAACATATTATTAAAACATTATTATTTAACATAATAAGATATAACCTAAACATTAAGTTAACGGTTATGAATAGTTTTAACTAACTTATAAAAATATATATAAAATGAATTCATAGGTTATCAATTAATTAGAAATGAATATAAAAACCAATTGAATATAATAAAAATGTTTCTATACCCACAAAGGTGTTTTATCCTAATAAATTAAAGTAATTACTATTAGGGAATGATATTAATTAAATATATATATTATATATTCAATAAAATATTTTTATATTCATCCAATAGAGTTTATAAGCATAATATAAGAATAAATCCAATTTTACACTTAAAAATTGTATTTTTCTAAAAAGGAAAATTTTCCACCTTTTAACAGCGCACCTTTTTTTAAAACATAATTTTGACAATTTTATAAATTTTATATGTCAAAATAAACTTAATTTTTTAAATAAAAACATTAAAATTATCTTAGGGTGAATTTTTGGTATAAATATGTGAAGTTTCAATTAATGAATAGTGAAAAATACTGAATTTTAATTGAAAAATGTTTTTTCCTCTAATTTATTTATATAGTTAAATTATATTTTAATTTGGTTTTAAAAAAAATTTAGTTAAATTATATATCAATTAATATAATTTAGGTCATTTTAATCAATTTCACTTTGAAATTTGATATAAAAACATAGCAGACTTTTGAACATTTTTACTTTACAAACTCGCATTGTCATCCCATCTACAAGATTAATTTCAAATTAATTTCTGCCACTTATATGACTGTAATTTGGAAAAATGGATTCCATATGTGTAATAAACATAATTTATAATGTATAATAAATTCAACTTAATTTTTACCAAAATTATTAGTGAAAGTAATTAAAATTAATTACAATGATTAAGAGAAAAATTAGCTGAATAAGGGATTAAACCTTAAACTTAAGGGAAAAAATGACCTTAAAACTTGTCTAAAATCCATTTTATGGAAATATTTAGACAATATACTACATTTTATGTAATTTTTTTTTATTATTTGTGTCAATGTAAATGGAAACAATGTGGGTGGGATTCCCTTTTAAAAAATTCACAAGAATGCCACGCCTCCTCCACTATAAAAAGGCACCCACCCCTCCAACTTATTCACACCTATAAAGCCCTTTATCTCACCCAAAATATATCCAAATAATCTACCAACATACCTCATATAATACAAGAATCCTAACTTTGGGAATAAGTAAAACCAAGTAAGTATTATGGTATAAATGAAAAGGAGTTACCCGAATAAGAGGTAACGTTCTTCACCGACCACTTTTGTTTCATTTACTTCTCCACCCCTTAAATAATTTTTATATCATAATTATATAATAACCTCAGTATATTAAATATATTTATATGTTTTATTCTAATATTTATACCTACACTTTCACATACATCCATCAAAAGGGATAAACAATCATTGTTCATGTGTACGACAAAATACCACCTCGCGAACCGATGTCATTCATTATCCCATTTACCACCTTTAAAGATTGGAAATAATGATGTATTTATAGTTTATATATGATATATATAGTATTTATAATTTATTTATTCTTATTTAATTTTAATATAACACATACCTTTATGCTTTCCATTTAGTGGGAATATGATAACATCGTTTGTGGATGTTTGGACTACCGCCTCCTCATAGCAATGTGATTCGTTCACACTTTACATGGAATGTATTAAGAATGGTTTTAATAAAAATAAATGAAATATATGAAATAAATATGAAAATTTAATTATAATATAAATATATATCATTTAATTATTATTATTTTAAATATGAAAAAGAAATGGAAGCAGCGTTCGTGTGTACGTATGACCTACTGTCACCATGAATGATGCATTTCATTTATATCTTTAAATTTTATGGATTATTATAAATAAATATATATTGAATATATATGAAATTTAAATCATGGTTTAAATATTTTATTTTATTAAATCATTATCTATATAATAAAAAAAACAAGTCAAAACATACTCGAAAAACTAGGTAATTAACACAAAAAATAGTGAAAATAATGAAAGATTAGTAACAAACAAGTAATAAGATATTATAATAAGATAATAAATGATATTATAAATATTAGTATGGTTCTATTATAAGTTTTTGACATTTTTAAAACCATTATATAAGAAGTTAAAGGATTTTCACCCTAAAGGAAACACAAGGTAAGAGAATTTCATCTCACTTTTTTACATCCGTGAGATAAATGTCACATTCAACACTTACTTATTTTGCATAGTGTATCTACTGACCCTTTTTATATATCATATCATGAAACTTTTTATCTTAATGTTATTTAAGGTTTTACTTTTAACTATTTCATTCAAGGGTTTTTGACTTCAAAATTACCAAGTGTTAAAAGTTATCTTTGCAACATCACTCTCCTTTGTGATTGTTAACTTTCTCTTGAAATAATCACTTCCTTATGATTACTTATTTTTAAATTATATTTATCTTAAATATAAATATTATCATGCAATTGATATTATTATTTCCTAAATTTTATACCATTTTTATATATGGGTTTTACTTTGAAACTTATTTAATTTACTGGGGAAATATTGATAAATCTGTATACTTTAATCAATACAGATATTTGAAAAGAAACTTTATTTATGAATTTAAATCAATTATTTTATATATTATGAATGATTTATATATGAAATACATGGGTTGGGGATAGTTTAATGCAATCCATATGAATTAATTGGCCAAATCTGAATAGTTTAAACTGTCTTTAGAATAAATATTGATAGTAAAGGTATCGTGTGCCTAGGAAACATGACTTAAAATAATTAATCAATGAATTTATTGAGAATTCAGTTATTATTACTATCCATGAGATTTTTTCTTTGACATATATATTGATGCATTTTATTCTTAGTTTATTGTTTTAATGGCATGTGTTTCAGTTATCTATCATTCCATGTTGATCATGCCTTGTTGAGATATTTATATGATATCTATACTCAGTTATTTACCTTTACATAATGATTATGCTCATTGATTCATTATTTCTTCCATTTTACTTACCCTTACTGATCATTTGAGATCACCCTTATTTTTTTCTTTTCCCCAAGAATCCAAGAAGTGTACTAAGAAAGATGTGTAAGGATATTCTATGTGGGAATAAAGTTATACTTGAAAGAAAGAAAATTATGTTCTAATCAATGTATTCATTTTTAATAATTGAATCATGTATATATCTAGTTTAACAATACAAATAAACTCTTTGGTCCTTCATTATTTGATTCCTTAGAATAATTCCAATGTAATGGTAGTAGACACCATCTCTAGGCTTACTAGGGTCGGGTTACTACATACTCTCCAAATTATAAACCTCAATTTGATGTGGAACGATTGAAATCACAATTATACAGAAGATCTAGGATCAATACCTAGGACTAAGATCCAACGAAACACATCCATCAAAACCTAGATCTAAAATATCACAAACAAAGTAAAAAATCATCCATCTTCATCAGGAATAAGTGACATGGGAGAGAGAAAACCAAATGAGGAAGAAAAAACATACCAATAAGAAGTTAACCCTTCAACCAAATATTTGATTCACCAATAAAGGGGTTCAAGGTGCCTTGGAATCCTCCCAGGAGCATAAAAAAGCTAAGGAAACCGAATTAGTTTGAGTGGGGTTAAAAGGAAGTAAAAATTGGGGGTCCAAGAATTTTTAATCAAATTTATAGGGGTTTAAAACCCCATAGGTATAGTTTCCAGGGAAAGGTGCAAGGTTTTCAAAACCGTATTCCTTAACCATTATCCCTTACTTAGGGGGTTCTTGGTTTCTCCTAGGTGGGTTAACTTTTTGACAAAATATGTGCTAACTGTGCAAACCCCCTCTGTTCGAGGGTGTAAGGTTTGGGGAGGAATCCTGCATGGTTTGGTCAAACCATGAACCATCTCTTGTGGTTCTAAAAAGGGGCACAAGGTTTCTTAGGGAAAACCACACAATTTTCCCAAACCATACACCAACCTTTAATAGCCCTATGGGATTCAAAATTTATCCAATTTAACCCTAAAAAACTCAAAATAAAACACAACCAAGATATGAAAAAAACAAGGGTAAAAGTGTACCTGAAAATGAGCACAAGGCATCTTCAAAAAGGCCAGGATCTTACAATATCCCTATATTATAATAGCTCATATTTGAGATGTAATCCCAAGAATATCTAAGATTATGAGGAAAAAAGTTCGAGCCATTGATCCCACATATATTTTTCTCTCTCACAAGTTTCTTCCTGAACACATCCATGCTTCCACAACACTTGGACTATCGGTATGGTCTTTCCCTGAAACACTTTCTCACCGTCATCCACAAAAATAATTAGATGATCCTCAAAGGACACATCAACCTCAAGCTCAACATCATAAACATTAATCACATGATAAGGGTGTAGGTGATACTTCCAAAGCCGTGACAAATGAAAAACATCATGCATAGAACTATACCTCTATTGAAAAGCCAATCAGTATTCCACTATTCCAATCCTCTCCACAATCTCAAAAGGTCCAAGAAACCTGGGGGCTAACTTGAACTACCTCCATATCGTAAGGTGACCCAATCTAGGTGACACATGAAGGAACAAATGATCATCACCCACTATAAAATTAAGACATCATCAATATCGACCAACATATGACTTTTTACTACTCTAAATCATAGCCATACATTTCTGAATTAGCTGAACCTGCTTTGATGTCTCTTGTATGAGACTCGATACAAAAAACTCTAACTCACCTACCTCCATCCAATATATAGTTGATTTTCATGGCCTACCATAAATTTCCTTATATGTTTCCATTTAAACAGTCTCATGATAATTTTTATTATAGGAAAACTCAATGATCCCTAAGTGCTTCTCCTAAGACCCACCAAAATCAAGGACACATGTTCGTAGCATGTACTCTAGAACCTGAATAGTATATTTTGACTACCCATTTTTCTATGGGGGGAAATTCGTACTAAAAAATACCTTGGTACCAAATGCCTTTTGTAAGCCTTTATAGAATCATGAAGTGAAGCACATACCACGATATGAAACACTACTCTGTGGTACCCTGTGAAAATAGACTATCTCTCAAACATACATATCCCCTAACTGAGTCACTGTGAAAGTCACCCAAATAGGTAAGAAATGGGATAATTTAATAAATCTGTCCACAATCACCCATATAACATCATTCTTACAAGGTGTCCTCAAAATACCTACCAATAAGTCCATGGTAACATCATCCCACTTCCATTCTGGAATGAGAACTGGCTGTAGTAAACCACCCAGTCATTGATGCGTGACCCTCACTTATTGAAAAGTGTAGCATCATGTCACGAACCCTAAAATATCCCTTTTCATGCCTAACCACTAATACTGCTGATGCATGCCATGATACATTTTGATCAAACTAGGATGCACTACCGAAATCGAGGCATAAAACTCACACATCATCTCCTCAAGAATACACGTAGGAACAACAAACCGATTCTATAAATAAATGATATCATCCTCATATATAGTCTAATATGAAGGTGACTCTCAACCTTCAAGGTTTTCTCTCAAGTCCAAAAACTCTAGGTCTTTATACCAACTCTCCCTGACCTGAATCAGAAGTGTAGACTCAAATGATAAGGATACAATATTCATCTGATCATGGCCCACATGAATCTTAATATGCAAATCTACTAGAAAAGTCATCATATTCCACTAATAATTAGACACTTGAATAACCTGATTCTATTTATTCCTTATCAAATAATTAGTAACACTATTTACCTTCCCTGGTGTATAGTCTAGCTTAATTTCAAAAGAATGCATATACTCAACCCATATCCACTGTCGGAGATTCAAATATCATTGTAGAAATATGTATTTAAAACTTTTGTGGTCAGTATGCAGATTAATTTTTTTCCTACCAGGTAATACCGCTAACACTTTATGTCATAAACCACCATAAGTAACTTGAGATCATGAATATAGTAATTTAATTCATGTGGCCTCAACTACCATGAAAAATAATCCATAACTCAATCTCCCTACATCAACACTACTCCAATTGATATCCCAGATGCATCAAAAAACAAAGTATACTCCTCACCCATATCAGGTAGGCTTAGGATCAATGTGGTAGTCAAATTCATCTTCAAATCCTAGAAATAATTATCACAAGTTCCAAACCATTCAAAATTGATCTTCTTCTTAGTGAAGACTAAAAGTGGTGCTTCTAAATGGAAAAATCCTGAATAAACTTTCGATAATAACCCACCATCCCTAGAATTCTTTGGATATCAAAAATATTCTTGGTATAATCCCATAAAACCACTTACTAAACATTATCTGGGTCCACTGACACACCTTCCCCCAAGAAGATGTAACCCAAGAATTGTACCCTGTAAATCTATAATTGACACTTAGATATCTTGGCATATATCAGATGCTCTCTCAATGTACTAAGAATGGTTTCAAGATGTTGGGAATGATCGTCATGATTCTTGGAGTACACCAAGATGTCATCCACAAGAACAAACATAAACCGATCCAAGTACATGAGAAAGATTCGGTTCATCAAGGCCATAAACACAACCAGATCATTACTCAACCCAAACTACATCATGAAAAACTCATATAGACTATACATGCTTATGAAAGAAGTCTATGGTATACCAGAATGTCTAACTCTCAACTGATGATACAACAAACTCAAGTCAATATTGGAGAAAACAAAATCTACTCTAAACTGTTCAAAGAGATCATTGATATGTAGAAGAGGATATTAGTTATTTTCAAACATCCAGTTAAAATTCTAGAAATCATCACACAAACACAAAATCCCATCATCCTTCTTGGAAAACCAAATTGGAGAACCCCAAGGCAATGTGATCAGATGGATAAATCCCTTATCCATCAACTCTTCCATCCGAGTATTAAGTTCCTGAATCTCTATTGGTTCCATTCTATAAGTTTTAATAGAAACTGGTTCAACTATAGGCTTGATCTCAATTGTAAAATCAACATCCCTCTCAAGTGTAAGCCTTGAGAAATCCTTAGAAAACATGTCTTGGAACCAATCCACTACAGGTGGAAAGACATCATGCTTCATACCCCCATCATCCAACAAAATACTTGAAACCTAGGTGGTTATCTCCCCCATTTTATAATGTAATAGCCTTTCAAAACCTTCCTGTATATCCCACTCTCCCCAATGAACATAACTATTACCCTTAGGAGATTTAAAGTTCATTCTCCTAGAGTAACAATTGATATGGGATTAGTACAATACTAGTCATTCCAATCCCAAAATCAAGTCCAAACCTAAAATTTCAAGTATGTAAAGATCCCAATAGTAATGATACTCCCCAAACTCAAGAGAAAACCCCTTAAATAAAAATATATACCTTGAACATACTCCCAATGGTGTGTTGATCATCATAACCCCACTCAAAAACTCCACCGTTAGACTCAAACCATTCACAAGTTGAGTTGATATAAAATAATGAGAGGATCCTGTATCAAATAAAGAATTAGAAATTGTAGAAGCTATGAGAATATTACTTATGGATATTGATAGTCCATCCTCACTATCCACAAGTGCAAGTTGAACTGCATGAAATTCTCCTATCACTCTACCCTATGTTGCAGTACGAGCCCCATAAGTTGTACCACTATACTTGTACTGATTCTCTTTCCCTAAAGTACCACATCCAATTCCTTGTCTGAAATATCTAGGACTCCAACTTATATACTAATAAAAGTTAGAATACCCCCTTATGGTTCTCTATTTCATCCTATCTCCTCAGTCACTACCCATCAATCAAGGGTTTTTTCAATACCTCTATAAGTGCCCCATACAGATGCAGGCTCAACACTCCACTGGTGGTCATTGACACTAGCTATGAATGTGACCCAACCTACCACACTGGTGGTAGTATATTCATTTATTTCTCCAAGTAACTGATCCTTCTCTATGGAAACTATGTTTTCCATTTCCCTGGTTAATGTTCTCATACTGATGATTCCTTTTATCGGAATACGTACCTCCTGGTCACCCTGTAGAACCCCCTGTATTTCACTGGAAGCCTCCTTTAGGTTTCCCTCATAAATGAGAGTCGGATTCACCACCTCAACAACCTTATTTAGCCTAAAGATGTTAACTTGGGACTTAATCTCACATTTAAGTCCATCTTGGAAATGCTTCACTAAAGTAGAATCATATCCTATCAATGATGGCACAAAATGCTAAAAATCAGTGAAGTGACCAGAATAGTCTATCACAAACATACTCCATTGGGTCAACTACATAAAATTTGATTCTTTCTCCTACCCTAGTATCTCTAGGTAAATGTTTTCAAGGAACTTATATTGAAAGTATTTCCATACCATGTTTTCCAGATGCTTATCCTAATTCTGAATAACCTAGTAGCGTTTTTCTGATCTACACAACATATAAAAAACCAATTTAACTCTCCTCTCTATAGGAGTCTCTAAATAGTCAAGGACCATCAAGATAAACTCAATTTAGGACTCAGTTACCTTAGGACCACCCTCTCCAGTGAAGTTCATAGGGTGATGGAACTGTAACTATCATGTTAGCTTAGATATATTCTGCAAAACCCTCCCCAAGTCTTTTCCATAAATAGTATGAAGTGAAAAAATTTCTCATGGAACTTATATCTCGCTCCTTCAACCAGAACTAACGGAACCTCTAGTTACACTATTGGAGGCACATTTCTAGCCATATCCTCCTATTGTCCTACCAAAAAATGTCATCTTGGAGGCATGTATCTACAATGTCCAACACACATATTAGGACACATAACACATCATTATCAAATTTACTTAAGAGGTATTTACATTAATATATAACAATTCATCCCCCATACTCCACCACATAGTCAAAACCAAGGCACTATCACTACCCTCAACCATCCCTCACCGATTCATGGATAACATAGGGTAAAACACTTTCATATTTCATGGTTTCCCATTAGACACCAATTTATCTATTTTAAATTACCACAATTTGCATCATTTAAAATTATCAATTTATTATGAGGAACCATTTCACTTTTATAATACTTTAATATGAAAAATAATTTTCATTACAACCACTTAACCAAAACTAGTTTTTCTGTGTATGCTTAAAATCATGCATGTCGCATAAAATCCTGAGTTTCTAGAGTGATTCATGTATACTCAACTCTTATTCCATGCTGATCCATGAGAAAAATCTTAGATAAATAATAATATCACAGAACAAGTAAATCATCTAAGGTGAAATAAAACCCAACTATAACAACAAACAATAATAACAATAATTCCACCCTAGATACATGGGTTTTTCCCTATAAATGGGTTAAATACTCCCATACATGAGCTCATGACCAAGGATCAACTCATCCTAGTCTCATGTATACCTTTCCAAAATAGTAAGAAAACTAAAAAGAAAAGAAAACTCCTATGATACCACTTTGTGAAGTCCCAGCCTAGGTACCATATGTCGATGCTTTGAGCTGGTTTGAAACATGACCTCAGGTGTGCCTCCCCATATTCTAGAGGACGTGGATCAGTAGTAAGGGTCTAATTTATAACATGGGGAGACTATACCCATTTTATCAAAGTAGCACAACAGTGGAAATAAATAGATTATATCCAAATGATAATAAAAAAAACCACGATAATACCATAATCATCAATCATCCAACATCACATGATGAATCCAAAATAAGAAAAGATGATCATAAACCAAATAAGTGTCAAGTGTTAAATGAAAACCCAAAATAATGACACACTGGAAACTCCCTGGTGGGTATTAACATCATGTCTAGTTCCCTCATCCATGCTCTATCCTGAATCCCAACTCAAGAATCTAACACAGGGTTTCTTCCCTCATCCTATCCTGAAAACATGAATTCTATTAAGGTACCAATCAAGAAGCTTGAGTAGGATGTGAGTATAACTCAGTAGGCCACCACTAATAGCCTCTAAAGAAATATCCATTCTATAACACTGTATACAGTTTTAATAATAATAAATTACAAATGATAAAGTAATTTTTTTTACATTTAATATTCATTAATTAACCACATATGCCCCTAGAGTTCATGGATACACACCTGAACCAATAATACCTACTTTGGCCCATGCTGTAGTTTGACCGAACACAATGAGAATATCACAACTCAATCATTTATGGGATATCATTATCCATTTAATTCTAATTTCACAATCATAAATTAGGGGCCTAGAGCAACAGTCTAGAACCCCATTGGTATTTGGAACAGTAGTCCCTATCGTACAAGTCAATGATCAGATGCAATATTTATATATCTTGGGGGCCTATAGTAGTATTCTGAAACCCTATGGGTATTTGGAGTAGTATTCCCTATCCCAAAACTTAGTCACAAATATCACATCTCATAGTTCTATATTCATAACCCATTTACAAATTATTTCCATAATCCATTATTCAACCAATTTCATAATTTCATTTATCAACCATATTCAAAATACCATTTATCAACCATGTATAATTCATAATTCATCATTTCAATTATATTGACACACCCCATGGGATTATATCAAGTTTGGTTTCAAAATAATCAATGGGTCCAACATGATTTGTGAAGGGTCTTACAATCTTAAGGGAATCAATTAATTAAATCAATTTAAAATGAAATTGTAAAAAACATACAACAAATTATAACCAAGACTATGGAAATAAATAATTAGACCACCTACCTCAAGATCGTTAGTGGATTCTCACCAAATCGTAACCCTCAATTTTATGTGAAACGATTGAGATTACAACGATGTGAAAGATCTATGATCTACACTTAGGACCAAGATCTAACAAAACACATCCATAAAAACCCATATATAAAACATAACTTATAGAGGAAAAAATAACCCCTATCCATTAAGAAAAAAGATATTAGGGATAAATAAAACTATTCAAGGAATAAAACACTTACTAACGAGGAGATGGTTCTTCAAGTAGATCATTAATTCTCCAAGAATGGGGTACAAGTTACCTTATGTAATGACCCGACCCCAGAAGCCCAGAGTCAGTGAATTATTACGTATCATTGGCATGATCATAAAAGATCAAGTCTCGAATGACCAATTAGTTTAGTATACTTGGAAGTACTAGATACATTCATAAGGTTTACATTACATCATAAAATGGAAAACTACAACAACATTGTTTCCATAGAAAACACTGAGATCCCATAGACTATCCCTGGAGGTCAGTCATAATATACTTCTTTGCATCCTAGGAAAAATAAAACATAGAAAGGGGTGAGCTTAGATGCTCAGTATGGATAACATTATAGTAGACACTTTCATAAATAAGCATAAACATTTAAGGCAATGTATAAGACTAGAACAAAATCCTTTTAAACTTGAACTTCAACATAATATGGAAAAGATAAAATCAAATAATGCCATTTAATTATTCACATAGATATTCTACTAGTCAAATAATCACATTTAATATCAATATCCACTTTCATAATGATGGAATGCATAATTCCAGACTTTCATAACCACATAGTTAAGGCCTTGTGACAAGACTACAAATAATATTTTTTTCAAGGCCTTGTGCCAAGACACTAGTTTGTCTCATGATACCTACCGATGCATCGAGGATCTATAGCGGGATCCACCTGTCACTTACTAAGTCCAATGCATTCCTCATATGAATAGGTTTA
Source organism: Viscum album (assembly GCA_963277665.1). Lineage (NCBI taxonomy): Eukaryota > Viridiplantae > Streptophyta > Magnoliopsida > Santalales > Viscaceae > Viscum > Viscum album. The sequence continues at coordinate 2,098,662,879 of OY728130.1, read as the reverse complement.
AACATAACATAAACATTAGTACTAAAAATAGCATACAAAATGTCAATACTTTATCCATAAACCATGAATGGTATAAAAATAACACATCCACGGTCAAAAATATCACAAAACCTTCAATAAAATATGGAAGTTTTGTATCATAATAGATCAACCTCAATATAGAATAATGAATGATATTGACATAGATGAAAATAACCATCAAAACTATTTAAGAGAAATATCCCCCTTTTTCTTGAAAACATTTAAGAGTCTCACTATTTATCAAGAAGCAGTTTAAAATAGATTTTTGAATCAAAGTGTCCCATACCACTTTGAAACTTTTAAAAGGAATTTTAATTTTAAAATTTTAATGTCCATATCAATAAATCCTTAAAACCATTTTTAAAACATGGACATTAATGAGAAATATTTAGAATAATAAATCTTTAAAACATTTTAAAATGATATTTTAGTTAGAGTTCCTAACCAAAAGAGAGAAAATAGAATACAAATAATTGAGGTAATAAAAACTTTTTAATATCATGATAATAAAGGGATTCATGATATACTATGTCAAAGTACATTATATACACTATATAAAAGTGATTTGGTGTATAACAACAAACAAGTCTCAATGGAATGTAAATTGAGATGAAATATTTTATAAAGACCGAATCCTTAGGTTAAGGATAAATCAATGACATAATTATGTGTGAGAAATATAAATACACTCAATATTATTGGATATTCAGTGTAAATCAATTAGAGGACATTCATACATATTCTTGTAAAAACAACACCAACGAATTGGACATTTAACTCAACAAATGGAGATTGAGTTAAAATTACTCTTATCAAGTTCATATCGATGACTTAAGAATTTATCAATGGACTGATTATGTGTATCAAAAGTATATCCATAGAAAGGGGAGTGGAAATTATTACATAAGCAAATGAATAGTTATTCAACACATAATCTTTGAGTAAAATAATTAATGAAGTATGCGTAAAGCCGAATGAGTGGAAATTGAAATTTCAAATTCCCTTATCGATTTGGTAACTTATGAAACATACACCCATGAAAGAAGGATCATACAATGATGATATAAATATCCATAAATTAAAGTATATTACACAACGAATACAATCATGGGTAGTACACACACTACATGCAATAAATAAGTGGTGAACAATGGAAGTCTCCCGGAATTAAAAGTGAGATAAGAAACCAATTACTTTGTAATTTTTCCTTGGTCGAGGGTAGGTTAACCTCCTGTATAATGGTGAAATAATTTTTATTAAATTATACAATAATCATATACATTAATATGATATCATATATGATATTTTAACATTACTTTGTTAATAATATCTTAGTATTATCGTCGTTTTGGGTGTTAATGGATTTGTTTTCCTTTATATTATTTGTTATGTGAGTCATATTTTTTATGGATGGGATGTATATTATTCATATACAGAATTATATCATGTATCTAAATATTATTTTTAATCATTAAATGAAATTTAGTCTTGAATGGATACGATGGGGAATGAATCTCATCACGTTCGTGGAGACGGTAATTCGTACATACGCACGAGCGACAATATCATTCTTTTGACATTTAAAATAATATATAATTGGATGGTATATCATATATAAAGAATCATTATCATGTTATATTTATTATTTAAATGAATTACATATCATTATTATACCCATCCAAATAATAATTTATTGAATAACAATTACACCACGACGTGGAGACGGTAAGCCATACGTACGCATGTATGGTGATATGTCATTCAAAGGATGGATAGAATAAATAATTTTGTTGTACCATATTTATAATAACAGAACATTATATAGAAGATACTGGAGTTATTATTTTATAATGTAAATGACAAATAAAAAGGAAGTGGAAGAAGAAAGGAACTTGAAAGAGGTGGTGAGATATTTACATCTTCTTCGGGTTCTTCCTTTTGATTTGATCAAAAGGGCTCCTTAGGTTGGCTTTCTGACTAAAGGAAGGCCTCTAGGATTAAGGGAGGAAAGTTGAGAGGGTATTTGGGTATAGTTTGGACGATCCAAATGGCTTTGAAAATGTGAATTTGAGGCAAGGGGGAGTGACCTTTTATAAGAGGGGTGAGGGGCACCTTAGAAAAAACTAGAAATATTATTTTATAATAAAATAAATTTCAGTTTCTAATGGCTATAAAAGGGATTATTTAAAGGTTAAGGTGGGAATGGGTGGAAAACCACTAAACCAATATATTTTAGACAGGTTTGGGTCACTATATTAACTTTATCTTTTAGATTTAACTCTTAGTTAAATAGTTTGACATTTACCATGCCTCTTTGTATTTTTATATTATATGGTTAATAAACTTACTATATACTTCCAATAGAACCCCAAGTGGTTCATTAATGATACACCTATCATTATATAAGTCTTTTGGCCTAACTTTATCTTTTTAGGGATAGAATATCAATTAATAATATAATATTTGTATTAAAAACTCTTTTATATCAATTTTGACACTATTTGGTATTTTGTTTTTTCTAAATTTATAACAGCATTATTGCTTCAAAAAAAATTCATCTAACCAACACTAATATGTCATATTAATCTAGTAAATTAGTTTAATTTATAAAAAGTCTCAAATTACATTTATTTGGATATTTATAATATTAATTATTTTAATATTTCATTAATTAGGTAATTACTGCATCATCATTGTGTAATAAATAAATTAAATTATTTAATGTCTAAAAAATATAAATAAAATATAATTATGTAGGAAATTTTTTATATTTCTAACGAATATTTATAGTCGAATTTATCTTATGTATAACCCTATATTAAAAATGTTTTAGTTATTAAACTTTGATTTTAACTCTTTTAACCCTTCTTTGAATTAAATAATAATAAGTGTTCTAATCTAATCCAAGTGGACCAAAGAGGTTCATATTTTATTCCTAAGGTTTTTTTTGGTCTAATTATACTTATCCAATAGAATTAGGATAGTTTTAGGGTAATAATAATATCATTTTTACCCTTAATTACCCTATTTACTTTTAACCGAGGTAAATAAAAGTTAAAAGTTAGTATTCACCAAAAATTATTTTTACCTTATTGAACCATATTTTACTCCTTGATATTAACCGTGTCTCTCGGATTTTCAAAATTCAACTCACAGAAGCGGTAAAATTAAGTTTTATGTGAATTTACAAATTCTCCTAGGAGGTGGGTAAAAGACGGTGAAAAGTTCAATAAAATTTATATATATATAAAATTATTATAAACTGACTCCAATGAATTACATTGAAATTATATAGATATTATATATATATTTTGACCTAAAATAAATTTAAATAAAATAAATAATTATTTAAATAAAAATTCGGTTTTAAACTATAACTTAGTGTTTTTCACTATTCATCAAAAATTAAAAGTTTTCAGAAACATACCAAAAATTCACCCTAATCTAATTTTGATATTATGAATTCAAAAATTAATTCTATTTTACCAAATTCAAAACATATAAATTTCATTTATTAGTTTAAAATTAATTCTTGTTTTCAAAACCAAAAAGCGTATTTTTATGAAATAATAACTACCAAAAGATTGACATTTGTTTATATCCAATTTCAAAGTGAAATTACTTCAAATGACCATCATTGGATTAAATGTTAAAAATATAACCTAAGTATACATACAAACCATTCATATTTATAGTTGAACAATATAAATTATTTTTGATTAAAAAAGTTGTTTTCAGTTAAAATATATTATTTTTCACTATTCACCCAAATATGAAAGTTTTCAGAAAAACACCAAAAATTTATTGAAACTAAATTCTTATGTCCCAATCCCAAAGAAGATATTTATTTTGTAAAATTGAATATATAAAAGTTTCAAATATTGTATTTAAAAAGGGTTCACCATTAAAAGGCGGTAAAATTTTATTTTTTGAAAAATACTTCTTTTAACTGAAAAAATGACTTTGTCCTTAAATTATATCTAAGAAACTCATAATATAGATTCTAAAATTATAAGGATTATATAAAGTTAAAAATTCTATTAATACTATTCATAACCACTTTTGAATGGCTAGTTTGGTAAGTTGTGGTGTGCTTGAACCCAATGTTGCGTGTAAGTTATTGAATTACTTTAAAGAACTAACGTACTATGAAATCTTGGGGTGTTACATTCTTCCCTCCTTCAATAAATTGCATCCTCACAATTTTTAAAATTGGGCTTGTGAATATAATGGAAAGTCCCACATCGGAAAAAGAGTCAATAAAACTATCACTTTAAAAGAAAGAAAGATAAGTACAGAGGTTACCCAAGATAACTCATACTAGGATTCCATGAAGGAAAATATGGATATGGAAGATAAACTAAGTGTCAAGTTTTGATGGAGAGGGATAGAAAACATGATCAGGAGAAATTTAACAACAAGAAAACCACAAACTTGTGATGAGACAAACAGTCATTAGTTTTCCAGTAGGAAAAGTAAATAGACAACATTTTTTTTGTTTTAAGTTACATTTCTTAAAGACGAGGAATTTATTTATGAGATTGACTAAGAACATAAAGAGATATACTTAATTTTTAAGTAGAGTTTCATTCTTTAATAAATTTCTACCACTAACTCATTTTTTTAAACGATGAGTATTCAAGAAGACTTGGTCACACCGGAAGATCTAGAATAAACTTCTATATAATCACATGATCCACAAAGGATAAACAATATATTTACCTTGTCTTTAGAGATTAATCAAAACCAAAACGGTTAACACAAGATCTAATGATCCCCAAAAAGGATATTCCTTTATAGAAAGAAACACTAATCTTAATTTCTAAAATTAAACCAACAATACCCCAAAGTTAAATAAATACCATTCAATAAACAATTTTCCTTAAAATCCTTCAATATAATCCAAACTAATATTGAAACCCAAAACTTAGAAGAATTTGGTTATGTAGTCTTCCATGTTAAATTGTATCTCCAAATGACATCAACTACTCTTAAAGTCACATAATTAAAAGTAATTAACCTAATCACATATTCTCTATTATAGGTTAATCATTTCCATAAATAACCCAAATCACTATAAATCCACAATAAAAAAATAGATAAAAATCCACCATTACTCCTCAAATGAAATCCCATAGTATTTTATTTTCCTTGGGCATATAGTGTTCCCAACAAAGAGAATGTCTTTCACTACTGGAAATAGAGAATTTCCCAACGGTTTAGAACCGTTGGGAAAGGCTGGGGAACCGTTGGTATGTGTTATACCAACGGTTCTGCCAGCCGTAGGCAAGTAAGCCGTTGGGAAAAACTTTTCCCAACGATTTACAGTGAACCGTTGGCATAGGTAGAGAAAATTACCCTATCCCAACGGTTCTTCAAAACCGTTGGGAAAAAACATTTCCCAACAGTTGTCAAACCGTTGGCAATGTGCTGAAAAAACCCTATATCTAGTCTTTCCCAACGGTTTAAAACCATTGGGAAAAGTGTTTTACCAACGGTTTTACAAAACCGTTGGTAAAAAAAATCCAAGATATTCTATGCCAACCGTTTTGAACCGTTGGCATAGCCTCTGCTGGGCAAATTGCCCAGCAGCCCTGCAATTTTCCCAGCAGCTCCCCCAATTGCAACCAGGTCTCCAATTTGACCACCACCTGGTGTGGTTTTGTGGGTTACCTCTCATATTTCAATCCAATTATTGTACCTGCAATAAACTAACACATACATATATAATTATTGTACCTACAATAAACTAACACATACATATATAATTATTTTACCTGCAATAACCAACTAACAATTACATATAATGGTGGAACTATACACATCCATAATTAAATTAGAATTTATAACATAATTATAAACATACATAATTCGTTTAGAATTCAATTTAAAATTTAGATGACAATTATATGTGGAATCCGGAAGTCAATTCATAATTTAATCGGTTTTTTGTATACCATATATTTTTACCTGAAATAATGTCCATTTTAAACATAATACATACACCTGGAGTGATACCGGCCACACCGTGCCTCGGATTGAGGCGGGGTTGACTCGTACACGTCACATATGACCCATTTATCGTTGTGATAATGTATCGACACAATCCGAATGCGTTTGGTCGGTTTTCCGTATGCTAGTTGATGTTTTTCAATTAAAATGACGTACTTTTGAAACAAAAGGCAGAAACTTTGAGTGGTTTCGGCCACGCCGAGCCTTGGATTGAGGCGGTGTTGACTCATACACATCACATATGACCTATGGATCGTTCTCCTAAAGTTTCAATGGAAACCAAATGTGTTTGGTCGTTTTTTCGTATGTACTTAAATTGTTGTCCATTTTAAGCAAAAGAGATCCACTTAGAGTGATTTCGGCCACACCGAACCTCAGATTGAGGCGGGGTTGACTCGTACACGTCACATTTTACCCATGGATCATTGTGCTAAAGTATCGACACAATCCGAATGCGTTTGGTCGGTTTTCCGTATGCGAGTTGATGTTTTTCACTTAAAATGACATCCTTTTGAAACAAAAGACGGACACTATGAGTGGTGGAGACCACACCGCGTCTCCAATTGAGGCGGGTTTGATTCGTACACATCACATATAACCCATGGATCGTTCTCCTAAAGTTTAAATGGAAACCGAATGCGTTTGGTTGGTTTTCCGTATGTACTTAAAATGTTGTCCATTTTAAACAAAAGAGTGACACTTAGACTAATCCTGACCACACCGCGACTCAGATTCATCCCGGGTTGGCTCGTACATGTCACATATGACCCATGGATCGTTGTGATAAATTATCAAAAGATTCAGAATGCATTTGGTCGGTTTTTCGTATGCCAGTTGTTCTTTTCATTTATAATCATGTCCATTTTAAACAAAAGAGACAGAGTTAGAGCGGTGTCGGCCACACCGCGTCTCGGATTAAGACAGGGTTGAATTGTACACGTCACATATGACTCATGGATCGTTGTGCTAAAGTATCGATAGAATCCAAATGCGTTTGGTCATTCTTCCGTATGTCAGTTGATGCCTTTCACTTAAAATGACGTCCTTTTGAAACAAAAGACGGACACTTTGAGTAGTGTCAGCTGCACCGCATGTCGGATTGAGGCGGGGATGATTTTTACACGTCACATATGACCCATGAATCGTTCTCCTAAAGTTTCAACGGAAACCGAATTCGTTTGGTCGTTTTTCCGTATGTACTTAAAATGGTGTCCATTTTAAACAAAAGAGAGCCACTTAGACTTATCCTGGCCACACCGCGACTCGGATTCATCCCGGGTTGGCTCATACACGTCACATATGACCCATGGATTGTTGGGATAAATTATCAACAGATTCAGAATGCGTTTGGTCTGTTTTCCGTATGTCAGTTGATGCTTTTCACTTAAAATGACGTCCTTTTGAAACAAAAGACGGACACTTTGAGTGGTTCCGGCCACACCACGTCTCCAGATTGAGCTAAAACCACCGTGAAACATTCTAATTATTATTCGCGACTTGTAAGCACAGACGACACGTCAATTGGACGTGCGGTTTGCGCGGTACGACTCAATATTCGTGTTTTAAGTGATGCGCGCGCTTCGTAAACGCGCGTGAGGGGGATCCAAACGGGCCGAACGAAGTCGGAATGGCCTGAAATCAGACGACAAATACGGGAGAGTGATTTATGAAGTGGTCGAGCAGATGGAACGTCAATCGGACGTGCCGTGTGCCCGTGGTGACCGACAACGCAGTTCTGGTGTCATAAACGGCCAAAACGGGCGTCCAACGGTCAAATTCATAGCGGACGACCTCAGATTGACCTGAAACCACCGTGAAACATTCTAATTATTATTCGTGACGTGTACGCGCAGACGGAATGTCAATCGGACGTGCGTTTTGCGCGGTACGTCTCAATATTCGTATTTTAAGTGATGCGCGCGCTTCGTAAACGCGCGTGAGGGGGGTCCAAACGGGCCGAACGAAGTCGGAATGGCCTGAAATCAGACGAAAAATATGGGTGAGTGATTTTTGAAGTGTTCGAGCAGACGGAACGTCAATTGGACGTGCCATGTGCCCGCGGTGACCGACAACGCAGTTCTGGTGTCATAAACGGCCAAAACAGGCGTCAAACGGTCAAATTCATAGCGGACGACCTCGGATTGAGCTGAAACCACCGTGAAACATTCTAATTATTATTCTTGATGTGTATGCGTAGACGGCACGTCAATCAGACGTGCGGTTTGCGTGGTACGGCTCAATATTCATGTTTTAAGTGATGCGCGTGCTTCGTAAATGCGCGTGAGGGTGGTCCAAACAGGCCGAACGATTTCGGAATGGCCTGAAATCAGACGAAAAATACAGGTGAGTGATTTATGAAGTGGTCGAGTAGATGGAACGTCAATCGGACGTGCCGTGTTCCCGCGGTGACCGACAACGCAGTTCTGGTGTCATAAATGGCCAAAACGGGCGTCAAACGGTCAAATTCATAGCGGACGACCTTATATTGACCTGAAAACACTGTGCAACATTCTAATTATTATTCGTAACGTGTACGCGTAGATGGCACGTCAATCAGACGTGCGGTTTGCGCGGTACGGCTCAATATTCGTGTTTTAAGTGATGCGCGCGCTTCGTAAACGCGGGTGAGGGTGGTCCAAACAGGCCGAAAGATTTAAGAATTGCCTGAAATCAGACGAAAAATACGGGTGAGTGATTTATGAAGTGGTCGAGCAGACGGCACGTCAATCGGATGTGCCGTGTGCCCGCAGTGACCGACAACGCAGTTCTGGTGTCATAAACGGCCAAAACGGGCGTCAAACGGTCAAATTCATAGCGGACAACCTCAGATTGACCTGAAACAACCTTAAAACATTCTAATTATTATTCGTGATGTGTACGCGCAGACGACACGTCAATCGGACGTGCGGTTTGCGCGGTACGGCTCAATATTCGTGTTTTAAGTGATGCGCGCGCTTCGTAAACGCGCGTGAGGGGGGTCCAAACGGGATGAACAAAGTCAGAATGGCCTGAAATCAGACGACAAATATAGGAGAGTGATTTATGAAGTGGTCGAGCAGACGGCACGTCAATCGGACGTTCCGTGTGCCCGCGGTGACCGACAACACAGTTCTGGTGTCATAAACGGCCAAAACGGGCGTCCAACGGTCAAATTCATAGCGGACGACCTCAGATTGACCTGAAACCACCGTACAACATTCTAATTATTATTCGTGACATGTACATGAATACGAAACGTCAATCGGACGTGCGGTTTGCGCGGTACGGCTCAATATTCGTGTTTTAAGTGATGCACGCGCTTCGTAAATGCGCGTGAGGGGTGTCCAAACGGGCTGAACGAAGTCGGAATGGCCTGAAATCAGACGAAAAATACGGGAGAGTGATTTCTGAAGTGGTCGAGCAGACGGCATGTCAATCGGACGTGCCGTGTGCCCACGGTGACCGACAACGCAGTTCTGGTGTCATAAAAGGCCAAAACGGGCGTCCAACGGTCAAATTCATAGAGGACAACCTAAGATTGAGCTGAAACCACCGTGAAACATTCTAATTATTATTCGTGACGTGTACGCGCAGACGGAACGTCAATCGGATGTGCGGTTTGCGCGGTACGGCTCAATATTCGTATTTTAAGTGATGCACGCGCTTCGTAAACGCGCGTGAGGGGGGGTCCAAATGGGCCGAACGAAGTCAGAATGACCTGAAATCAGATGACAAATACGGGTGAGTGATTTCTGAAGTGGTCGAGAAGACGGCACGTCAATTGGACGTGCCATGTGCCCGCGGTGACCGACAACGCAGTTCTGGTGTCATAAACGGCCAAAACGGGCGTCAAACGGTCAAATTCATAGAGGACGGCCTCGGATTGACCTGAAACCACCATGCAACATTCAAATTATTATTCGTGACGTGTACGCACAGACGGAACATCAATAAGACATGCGGTTTGCACGGTACGGCTCAATATTCGTGTTTTAAGTGATGCACGCGCTTCGTAAACGCGCGTGAGGGTGGTCCAAACGGGCCGAACGATTTCGGAATGGCTTGAAATCAGACGAAAAATACGGGTGAGTGATTTATGAAGTGGTCGAGTATATGGAACGTCAATCGGATGTGCCGTGTGCCCGCGGTGACCGACAACGCAGTTTTGGTGTCATAAACGGCCAAAACGGGCGTCAAACGGTCAAATTCATAGATGAAGACCTCGGATTGACCTGAAACCACCGTACAACATTCTAATTATTATTCGTGATGTGTACGCGCCGACGGTACATCAATCGGACGTGCGGTTAGCGCGGTACGGCTCAATATTCGTGTTTTAAGTGATGCGCGCGTGAGGGGGGTCCAAACGGTCCGAACGATTTCGGAATGGCCTGAAATCAGACGAAAAATACAGGTGAGTGATTTATGAAGTAGTCGAGCAGACGGTACGTCAATCGGACGTGCCGTGTGCCCGCGGTGACCGACAACGCAGTTCTGGTGTCATAAACGGCCAAAACGGGTGTCAAACGGTCAAATTCATAGCGGACGACCTCGAATTGACCTGAAACCACCGTGCAACATTCTAATTATTATTCGTGACGTGTACACGCAGACGGAACGTCAATCTGACGTGCGGTTTGCACGGTACAGCTCAATATTCGTGTTTTAAGTGATGCGCGTGCTTCGTAAACACGCGTGAGGGGGGTCCAAACGGGCCGAACAAAGTTGGAATGGCCTGAAATCAGACGAAAAATACGGGAGAGTGATTTTTGAAGTGTTCGAGTAGACGGCACATCAATCGGACGTGCCGTGTGCCCGCGGTGACCGACAACGCAGTTCTGGTGTCATAAACGGCCAAAACGGGCGTCCAACGGTCAAATTCATAGCGGACGACCTCAGATTGAGCTGAAACCACCGTGCAACATTCTAATTATTATTCGTGACTTGTACGCGCAGACAGAACATCAATTGGACGTGCGGTTTGCGCGGTATGGCTCAATATTCGTATTTTAAGTGATGCACGTGCTTCGTAAACGCGCGTGAGGGGGGTCCAAACGGGCCGAACGAAGTCGGAATGACCTGAAATCTGACGAAAAATACGGGTGAGTGATTTATGAAGTGTTCGAGCAGACGGCACGTCAATTGGACGTGCCATGTGCCCGCAGTGACCGACAACGCAATTCTGGTGTCATAAACGGCCAAAATACTGTCCATTTTAAACAAAATAGAGACACTTTGAGTGGTGTCGGCCACACCACACATCAGATTGAGTTGGCGTTGACTCATACACGTCACATATGACCCATGGATCATTCTCCTAAAGTTTCAACAGAAACCGAATGCGTTTGGTCGGTTTTCCGTATGTCATTTTCTGTTTTCACTAAAAATGAAGTCCATTTTTAAAAAAATAGAGACACTTTGAGTGGTGTCGGCCACACCGAGCCTCGGATTAAGGTGGCGTTGACTCGTTCACGTCACATATGACCCATGGATCGTTCTCCTAAAGTTTTAACAGAAACCGAATGCGTTTGGTTGGTTTTCCGTATGTACTTAAAATACTGTCCATTTTAAACAAAAGAAAGTCACTTAGAGTGGTCCCGACCACACCGCATCTCGGATTTAGGCAGGGTTGACTCGTACACGTCTCAAATGACCCATGGATCATTGTCTTAAAGTATCAACACAATCCGAATGCGTTTGGCCGGTTTTCCGTATGCCAGTTGATGTTTTTCACTTAAAATGATGTCCTTTTGAAACAAAAGACATACACTTTGAGTTGTTCCGACCACACCGCGCCTCGGATTGAGGAGGGGTTGATTCGTACACGTCACATATGACCCATGGATCTTTTTCCTAAAGCATCAACACATTTCGAATGCGTTTGGTCAGTTTTTCGTATGTCACTTTTTGTTTTCACTTAAAATCTTATGGAAATTCATATAGAATATTTTTATATCATATTTAGTATGGATTAGATTTTAGTTGATCGTGCTATGAAACATTTCAGAGCTAATGAAATTAAGGAAGGTGGAGGGGCTGTCCGGGGGGCTGTCCGGTGGGTGTCCGGGGGGCTGTCCGGGGACCAAGGAGGAGGGTGGGGGGGCTGTGCGGGGTCTGTCCGGGGGGTGTTTGAGGGTTGTTCAGGGGGTTGTTCGGGGTTGTTCAGGGGGCTGTCCTGGGGTTGTTTAGGGGGTTGTTCAGGGGTTGTTCAGGGGTTGTTCAGGGGGTTTTCCGGGGTTGTTCAGGGGGCTGTCCGAGGGGTGTTTGGGGGGTTGTCCGAGGTCCAACGGGGAGGGTGGGGGGGGGGGGGTTGTCCGGGGGGCTGTCCGGGGGGCTATCCGGGGTCCAGGGTGGAGGGTTGGGGGCTGTACGGGGGGATGTCCAGGGGGCTGTCCGCGAGGCTTTCCGGGGGGTGTTTTGGGGGTGTTCAAGGTCCAAGGGGGAGGGGGGGTTGTCCAGGGTCCAAGAATGATGGGGGTTGTCCAGGGAGTTCTCAAACACACAACCACTAAAAGACAACAACATCCATAAAAACAGACAATATATAAAAATAACTCAACTCCAATACTATACTACGAGTCTAGATAAAACCAACAACTAGAATAGATTAAACATCAAATCTTAGTAAAATAAGTCAAAAATGTAACGGATAAATATGTCCCACATCAGCATCACCATCACCATCATCATCATCATCATCACCCTCGTCATCGTCCTCCTCATCGTCCTCACCCTCCACAGCGCCTTCCTCCCCGCCTTCGCCCTCCTCCTCGCCCTCCTCATCTCCCTCCTCTTCCGCATCAGACTCCTCGCCATCATCATCTTCAAGTTGGACATCGGCCTGACCACCACTGGAACTGCCACCTGGTGCACCATATATAGAATGTATCGACGACATGTATTCATCAATCGCTGGGCTGGCCTCTGCTGGAAGTGTTGGACGTAGAACTTCAATAAATTTCATAAATGCACTGTTTACCCTAGCAGACTGTTATGCCGTCTCTGTGGCCCTTTTCTCAGCCTGTTCTGCCTGTGCCCTAACTTGCTGCAGCTCGGTGGCACTACAACTCGTACCTGAGGCAGGCCAATACCTCGTCGGGGCTATCCTAGGTCGGCAGCGTACTCTGCCAGAATGATCATCTCCCAACACCTGATGTAAGTGATCAGATGGCCCAAAATTGTCTGCTTCTTGGGCATAGAGGGCCTATAAATCATCCTGTTACAAATATAAATATATTATTAAGTTACAAAATAGATATTAAAATATAAAATCAATAGATTAAAACTTACAATCTGCTGCTGAGTCGCTTCGTTGACAGCACTTCCATCCTTTTTTCGTCTACTCGAGCAAAACAGTTTTGCTCGAGGCACACGTCCTTCAATATTTTGTACTTGCCTCTACAATGACATTGAAAACAAAAGTTATATAAAAACTTTAGCAAATTATTAAATAATTGAGGAAACAAAAGAAAATGTAAGTCGTAAAGAAAACTTATAAACAATTGTCATACCTACTGCCTCTCATGATCCGGCATCGTCGTGCGTCCTAGTGTATGGAGGTATTTTTTTGCATCAATGTTTTTTTTATTTTTTCCAGATGATTCCTAAATAAAATTCGATAATGAAAAGGATAATATTAATGCAAAACTTGAAAGTTATTATTTAAATACCTCAAATGTAATTCATACCTTAAACTGGGTACTCGTCCAATGAGTAATCATCTGACGATAATGCTCTATAGGACAATCATCCATGACTGGTACTGCCTCTAACTCAGTGCCAACTCTAGAACGCCAGCCAATATACATCTCATGCTTGTAGGCTCTCCAAAGCTCGCCTAAATCCTTTAGACGTTCCAGTCGTGCACCCTCACCATCAGGAAAATTAAATCGAAGCTGAAATCAAAATATTAATTCATATAAATACAAAAATAATTCATGGCATTAAATACAACAGATTTTTTTACCCATATCTCTGCCCAAGCTCTATCTTTGACCTCATGTGGCAAATGTCTCCATGACAGCGGGCTGACGGGAATGATGTCGGAGTATTTGGAAAGAGTCGCCAGAAAACTCCGACATTGCTGCCCTGTTTTCTCAACCATCTGACTGACTTCATTATATTCCACCATAACCTGTGTGCGACAGTTCCACACCGAACGCATGCGTGTACGGCCCCGCCCCTGCCTCCTGTCAGTAGATGTATCTGTCATGAAAGAAAAACAAATATTTTATCAAAACATGTTATAATGAAAATAAATATTGCTATAAAAATTTGTTAGGGTTTTATAAATATACCTGCGCTAGTCTGATCAATGAGTGGCGCCGGATCCACAGAACCTGATGGAACACCCTCTGGTGGAACAGGAGTCGAAGACGATGGAATATAAAAGCTCGGAGAGACAGAAGTAGAAGGAAAAGAAGATGGAACAACTGTATGACCTGATGCTGACTGGGGAGTGGGAATCATCATGGGATGTGAAAATGATGGGGCAGAAGATGCAGAAGGTAGCGAAAACATGGGAGGCCTAAATACCCTGTGTGTCCCTAACGACACACCGGGATCAGAATGTGGGAAGGCTGAAATTTCAGTGGGAGGGGCAGGGTCTAGTCGGGCACGTGCAGCTCTACGTCCACCTCTGGTACGAACCCTCCTCGTACCACCGGCCTGAGTACTAGGACCAGTACTAGGCTCCTCATCGAATAACTGTCGACGTAACGGTGGATCCTACAAAAAAGTTTACAAAAAAAATTAATCACATTACATTATATATTCTGTATATATATATATATATATATATATATATTTGAAATAAAGTACTCACTGTAGGCACTAATGGTGGAATTCCCATCTCCTTCATCCGACGATTGTTCTCCGCCATTTTTTTTTCTTCGTCTCTCTTCAATTGGCTGCATTTCCTACATTTGAAAACAAATATGTAATTAATTAGAAAAAGAAAATTAATGTGTAAACCAAAAAACTAAATATATGAGGGAATGAGGGGATTCATTGGTAATTTTGCTATCAATTGTTTTAGAAGAGCTTGAATGAATTTAATAAAACATACAAGTTGTAATGTTCACCAAGTTAGAAATATTGTTTGATTTGGTTTGAATACAGTTCAATTCCAAATTAGAAAATGAAATTCAAATAAAACAGCAACCAATAAACATTGAAAATTCACATAACGGTCAAGTCAGATAAAACATATTTGTGATCAATACTAAATAAATATGAATATTACCAACCTTAACAACCCAACTCGAGGTAAACCAAAAGAATTGAGAACATGGATGAATGATTCTATATATTTACAACCACAACTTTAGGTTCACAATCAACTCTGACAATTGAGCTATTGGTGTCATCAAAAGAAATAAATGGATTGGTTCCAATGGAAATAGGGATAGTGTCAATTCCATCATCAACATCATCAAAAATATGTCTTGGAATTACTTCAACTATGACACCAAATTCAGGTTGAAGTTGATCTTTGACATAAAAAACTTGTTTATCCATTGATGCCAACACATATGGTTCTTCGGTAGCAAGAGTGCGGGTCATATTAATTACTCGAAATCCACAATCATCAATAAATGTGCCATGTCTCGTCATCGAATCAAACCAATGGCATTTCATCATTGTGACTCGTCCATGAGAGTAATAATCCAATATTATTATTTTCTCAACGACTCCATAATAACCCACATTTTCAAGTTGCGGTCTACTATCTGATGCACTGGCATAACAATCTGTTGTGGCAGTAACCATAATACCATCATGTTGTGTTCTCATGTTTTTGTCTCGTTCAGTGACAATAAATCTGTACCCATTGATAACAATTGATTTACAGTCACGAACCACGGTATTAGGACCAAAAGACAAAGCTCTTATTTCCTCAGAGACAGAGTCAACAGACAAACTCAATACCTGCAATATAAATGACAGTTAAACTTAAGTAAATATTGAAATAATTAATTTAAACAGTAATATTTTTACCTTCAATTTTAACCAAGCAGAAAACTCTTTGCTATGCAAAGTCTCTCTCCTTCTTAAAGATAAAGAACGATGCTTCCTATTTATCATTGTTTTATGTTCCCTGTAGATAAAAAAATATGAATAGTTTAACAGATATATATGTAAGATATACATATTCAATTTTGTTACCTGATATAGTCATCGAACAAATCACAGTTGAACAAAACTGTGCGATGTGCCATCTCCCGCTCTTCATGGCTTAATGTCTTCAATGTATATGATCCAGGAATTCCTCCTGTTTGAGGAAGTGATGGAAAACTGGGTTCAATTTGCTCATATTGTTCTTCTTCATTTCTCATTGGTCTGTTCATTCTTGTAGTAAGATCAGACAAATACATCGAACATAAATCCATACATTCTTGAGCTAAGTAACCGTTCACGATAGAACCTTCGGGATGATTCTTGTTTCGAACATAAGACTTTAATGTGAACATATTTCTTTCAGTTGGATACATCCAACGAAAAGAAACAGGTCCTCAGAGAAGTATTTCAGTTGGAATATGGACAGTCAGATGCAGCATGCATGTGAAAAATGATGGGGGAAATATTTTCTCCAACTCACACAAAATTAATGGGGCATCTGTCAACATTTTTTGCAAGAAAGACTTGGACAACTTCTTAGCACAAAGATCTCTAAACAAATGGCACAACCGAATAACACCCACCCTTACATTATTGTACAAAAGATGACGGATTGCTATTGGAAGCAACTCATGCAGTAGAACGTGATAATCATGAGTCTTCAAAGATTTTAGCTTCAACTCTCTTCTGTTGACCCGTTTAGATATGTTGCTTAAATAGCCATCAGGAACTATAATAGTCTCTAATACTTCCAAAAATTGTTTTTTTCAGTAGGTGTCATCACATAAGAAGCACATGGAAGTTGCCATTTATTTTCACTGATACGCACAGGATGCAATTCTGGTCTGATGCCCCAATCCACCAAGTCACGTCGAGATCGTAAATCATATTTTGTATTCCCCTTGACATTTAGAAGAAATGAAAGCAACATTTCACATATATTCTTTTCAATATGCATTACGTCTAAGCAATGACGTAGCAAATTGGTTGACCAATAAGGCAAATCAAAAAAGATACTCCTCTTCCTCCAATTGTAACAGGTTTCTGTGGAAACATTCTTTCTCTTTCCAGATTTCATTTGACCCTTCCCGAATGAAAAACTGAAATCTTTCAATTCATTAAGCACATCAGTTCCAGACATACGCTAAGGTGGATCATCGGTCTCTATAGTATTATCAAATCTTCGATGATTCATTCTATATGGATGATCCTTTGGCAAAAATCGTCGATGTCCTATAAAACTGAAACTACAATGATGTTTCAGTCTTCTGGATCGTGTATTCTTCATACAAACTGGACATGACAGTTTTCCCTTCATGCTCCATCCAGACATCATTGCATAAGCCGAAAAATCATTGATCGTCTACATAAGCGCAGCACGCATCTGAAATATGTCTTTCGAACATGCATCGTATGTGCGCACACCCACATCCCAAAGAAGTTTCAACTCTTTTATTAAAGGTTGCATGTATACATCAATATCAATGCCGGGATCAGAAGGACCAGATATGAGTATACTCATGAAAGTGAAAGATTTTTTCATACACAACCATGGGGGAAGATTATAAATGTGTATAAAAACTGGCCATGTGCTGTGCGAAGTAAGCATCTGCCCAAACGGATTAAAACCGTCGCATGAAAGACCCAGCCTCACATTACGCACGTCAGCTGCAAAATCAAGATGTCGAGCATCAAATCTCTGCCATGAAAATCCATTTGCAGGATGAACCAACTCATCATTAGTCTTCTTTCTCTCGGTATCATGCCATCTCATTTTTATTGATATGTCATCAGACATAAAAAGATTATGGAGTCTGGGGATCAATGGAAAGTGCCACATTACTTTCTATGGAACGCGGGATGGTGTTCCATCAGATTTTGACTTCCAGTGGGATGTGCCACATTTTATACATTCATTTCGTTCAGCGGTTTCTTCCCAGAATAAACTGCAATCTTTCGGGCAAGCATGTATTTTGTTTCTGGAAAATCCAAGTTCTTCAACTAACTTCCATGCCATATAGTGGTTTGAGGGAATATCTGCATCATCTGGAAGTAAATACTTCAAGAGGGTAAGAATGTAATCGATTGCTGTATTAGAAATCCCATACATAGTTTTTCCATGAAACAATCGGATTAAAAATTCCAGCTTTTTCATTTTATCGCATTGTCGATATACTGGAGTCGTGGCAGCATCATTCAATTTTTTCACCCTATCAATATCATCATTTTCACTAGATGCATCAGTTGTCCTCATATCGATGTCTTCTTGAGTCGAAATCCTTTCTTTTTCATGATGACGAATAAATGGAAACCAATCATCTAACAAATTCTCCATTCCAGTCCTTTCATTTCGATCATCACCAATTTGAGATTTCATTTTCTCCCCATTGTGATACCACACAAAGTAGTTTTCTTGAAAACCATTTTTGGTTATGTGGTAGCTGACTTCTTCACGACTCAACCAAGGTCTACCAACACAATTGGAACATGGGTAGTGTATGCGACCACTATCTGAAGCATTGTGAAATGAAAAATCTATAAAGCTCTCCAAATTGTTTTGAAAATCGCTTGAGATACGATCGGTTTCATACATCCAACTTCTGTCCATTCTGTAAAAAGAATTCATATAAGTCATTTTGTCATAAACAATTCAATAGGATTGAAATTTAATAGAAAATACATTTAAGTAAACGATAAAGGAATAAAATAATCATGGTATCAACTACACATGTGAAAAAAACATACTAATGTGTTATTGAAAAAATGTAAAACCAACAAGAACTTAATGTGTTATCACATCAGAGCATGCCTCATCCCATAACCATATTAGTAGGGTACCCTCGTGGATAGCCCCACCCACCCCCGTGGAGGAAAACCCACCCACCCCCGTGGACACCCCCTACCCCCTAGACAGCCCAACCACCCCCGTGGACAGCCCACCCACCCCCCTCGACACCCCTTCTCCCTATGGACAGCCCCCACCCCCTTGGATAGCCCGCCCACCCCCCTGGACACCCCTACCACCTGTGGCCAGCCCACCCACCCCCCTGGACAGCCCGCCCACCCCTCCTTGACAGCCCGGCCACCCCCGTGGACAGCCCGTCCACCCTTGTGGACAACCCGCCCACCCCCGTACCCCCCCGGGATTGCCCCGCCCACCCTCCCAAACAGCCCACACCCCCTCCCCTGCAACCCCATCACCACCACCTAGACATACCAACCCCCCTGGACACCCCACACACCCCTCCCCCACCAGGACACCCCACCCAGACCCCCAGGACAGCCCACACCCCCAGGACAGCCCCGCCCACCCCCGTGGACAGCCTTTCCCACCCCCGTGGACAGCCCCTCCCACCCCCGTGGACAACCCACCCACCCATGTGGATGCCCCCTACCCCCTAGACAGCCCAACCACCCCCGTGGACAGCCCACCCACCCCCCTCGACACTCCTTCTCCCTATGGACAGCCCCCACCCCCTTGGATAGCCCGCCCACCCCCCTGGACACCCCTACCCCCTGTGGCCAGCCCACCCACCCCCATGGACAGCCCGCCCACCCCTCCTTGACAGCCCGGCCACCCCCATGGACAGCCCGTCCACCCTTGTGGACAGCCCGCCCACCCCCGTACCCCCCTGGACACCCCGTACCCCCTGGATAGCCCCGCCCACCCTCCCAAACAGCCCACACCCCCTTCCCTGCAACCCCACCACCACCACCTAGACATACCACCCCACCTAGACACCCCACACACCCCTCCCCCACCAGGACACCCCACCCAGACCCCCAGGACAGCCCACACCCCCTGGACAGCCCCGCCCACCCTCGTGGACACCCCCTACCCCCTAGACAGCCCAACCACCCCCGTGGACATCCCACCCACCCCCTCGACACCCCTTCTCCCTATGGATAGCCCCTCACCCCCTTGGATAGCCTGCCCACCCCCCTGGACACCCATATCCCCCATGGACAGCCCACCCACCCCCCCTGGACAGCCCGCCCACCCCTCCTTGACAGCCCGACCACCCTCGTAGACAGCCCATCCATCCTTGTGGACAACCCGCCCACCCCCGTACCCCCCTGGACACCCCGTACCCCCCCTGGATAGCCCCTCCCACCCTCCCAAACAGCCCAAACCCCCCTCCCCTGCAACCCCACCACCACCACCTAGACATACCACCCCCTGGACACCCCACACACCTCTCCCCCACTAGGACACCCCACCCAGACCCCTAGGACAGCCCACACCCCCTAGACAGCCCCGCCCACCCCCGTGGACAGCCTTTCCCACCCCCGTGGACACCCCCGCCCACCCCCGTGGACAAACCACCCACCCCCGTGGACACCCCCTACCCCCACAATCCATTATCCAAAACATATCAAATTGGTTTGAACACAATCCATAATTCCCACAATCCATTATCCAAAACATGTAAACGCGATAGCCTCCCCCAACTCTGATTTACATGTTTTGAACACTCTCCTTCCAAACATAGAATACAAAAACATTAAATAAGTCTTCACAAACTCAAAAAATATCCTATTTAGATATTAATTTCAATAATCAATTAAACCACCAACACCTGGAAAAAATCTATTCATTAAAACAACTACAACAATATGGTTGAGATCAAATTTTACCTATTCGTATGGGGTGTACCTGTTGGGATGGGGGGTGCTGGTGTTCTGATTCGCGAGAGTAGTGGAGGGATGAGGTTCGCAGAGTAGCGGAGCGAATAGATTAGGGCTCTGTCTGAATGGGGAGAGGAGATGGCGATCTGGAATTTGGGGTAAACCTTTGCCAACGGTTTATAAAAACCGTTGGAAAAGGCACACATTTCCCAACGGTTCCAGTGAACCGTTGGGAAATGTGTGAGTTTAGCACCCCTTTCCCAACAGTTCCAGTGAACCGTTGGGAAAGGGTCCACCGAAATTGCCTTTGCCAACAATTTTGTTAAACCGTTGGCAAAGGCTCACTATACCAACGGTTTAAGTAAACCGTTGGTATACTACCGTTGAGAAAAGGCCAAATTCCAGTAGTGTTTCAAAATAACATTTATCACTTAATCACCAAATCATTTTCCTATACTAAGGGTATTAATTTGATAAGACCTAAGATCCCAAATAAACTTATTATTGATCAATAAGAATCATTTAACTAAAAATAATTGGTCACACTAACCAGGGACTTCATGTAGTCCAGTGGTAGGTGATAAATCCCAATCACACTCTGGTTGTGGGTTTGATTCCCACAGCTTTGTCCGATGCGATGGGTTATCACACGGTCTGCGTGTTGTCCTTTTTCAAAAACTATATTTTATAATATTAAAAAAATGAGATAAATTCCTAAAAATAACCATAACATAATTTAACCAGAAATGTTATCTCATACCTTGCATTTTCATCCCAAAATATAATAACTTCTAATTTCCTCAAACCCAATGATAATATAAAACCAAATGGTTATTTATAACTATATCCATAAGAGAAAAGATAATTCTTCCTTAAATATCATTTTCAGATGACAACTACATGGTTAAAAATACAAGAGAAAATTATTCCAAAGTAATCCCATCAACAAGGAGCACTAATACTTTTAAACATTTCTCCAACCATTTATTTCCACATAGCTTATTCTTTGACCAAGAAAATATCATATAGAATAGGGCATTCACTCGGGTAATGGTTAGGTCCCCTACATTTACGGAAAATGACTGTAAATGGATTCTTGGGACCATTTTTATTTTCTTCTATAGTACTCTTCATTTTTCATCGGCAATTCTTCACTTTATGTCCTTCTTTCCCACATGTAAAGCATTTCTTTATTCAATTGAGACACTTTCCTAAGTGTCTCCTTCCACATTTCCTACATGATGGAAATTGCAGATTCTTTTCTCCATGGTATCCACTACTGGAGATCTTATCATTCATCACCTTTCTCTTCTTTGTTGAGTCTGGGAGTTGGTTAATATATATGTTGTTGATCATATTTTTGGAAAACCGATTTGGCATGAACACAATATCTTTTATGCCTATCAACATTCCATTTTTTTTTCTCATTTCCACCACAATTCCCACCTTTTACATTAGTCTCAAAGTTAATATGACTTCCTTGGAATCTAGCCATTAACTAAAACCAGAAAGCATTGTGTGAGTAACAGTAGTCATAAAATCATTTAGCGAATATCATGACACCATATTTTCAATTTGAAACACCTTAGGATTAAACAAGGTCATTTATTCTCATCTTATATTAAAATAATTCAAATCGGTTTGTAAAGAAAATGTAAATTATCCTAAGAATATCCCCCAGGAGTGTTGTAACTAAGAATGAAGAAAGGCCCGTTGTCGTGCACCAATTCCCGTTCGACTCTAGATCAAAGTGGTGTTTTCGGGTTTTACCCCTAGGTACATCTGTGCCAGAGCTACCTCTACCTGTTCGTATCCAGAAAGGGATGTATTTCTTGGAAAACTCACAAAATCTATACAATACCAAAATTCTAGGAAGTTCTTATATACTAATCCTCAAAGTCTATCTTAGGGCTATGTGCTCTAATCAGATTTTATCTAAATCTAGTTTCCAAGGTTTGTACTAAACTTCATCTGATACCAACTGTAACGCCCCGACCCCTAAAACCTAGAGTCGGTGCATTATTCCGTATCATTGGCATGATCATAAAAGATCAAGTTTCGAATGACCGATTAGTTTAGTAGCCTTGTAAGTACTATATACATTCATAAGGTTTATGTTACATCATAAAATGAAAAACTACAACAACATTGTTTCCATAGACAACACTGAGATCCCATAGGCTATCCATGGAGGTCAGTCATAATATACTTATTTCCATCTTGGGAAAAATAAAACATAGAAAGGGGTGATCTCAGATGCTCAGTAAGGATAACATTATAGTGGAAAATTTCATAAATAAGTATAAACATTTAAGGTAGTGTATAAGACTAAAACAGAAGCCTTTTAAACTTGAACTTCAGAATAATATGGAAAAGATAAAATCAAATAATTCCATTTACTTATTCACATGGATATTATACTAGTAAAATAATCACATGTAATATCAATAGCCACTTTCATAATGATGGAATGCATAATGCCAGACTTTCATAACCACATAGTCAAGGCCTTGTGCCAAGACTACAAATAAGATTTTGTCAAGGCCTTGTGCCAAGATACTAGTTTGTCTCATGATACCTACCGATGCATCGAGGATCTATAGCGGGCTCCACCCGTCACTTAATAAGTCCAATGTATTCCTCATATGAACAGGTTTAAACATAACATAAACATTCATATTAAAACTAGCATACAAAATGTCAATACTTTATCCATAAACCATGAATGGTATAAAAATAACACATCCATAGTCAAACATATCACAAAACCTTAAATACAATATGGAAGTTTTGTATCATAATAGATCAACCTCAATAGAGAATAATGAATGATATTGACATAGATGAAAATAATCATCAAAACTATTTACGAGAAATATCCCCCTTTTTCTTGAAAACATTTAAGAGTCTCACTATTTATCAAGAAGCCGTTTAAAATAGATTTTTGAATCAAAGTGTCCCATACCACTTTGAAAATTTTAAAAGGAATTTTAATTTTAAAATTTTAATGTCCATATAAATAAATCCTTAAAACCATTTTTAAAACATGGACATTAATGAGAAAGATTGAGAATAATAAATCTTTAAAACATTTTAAAATGATATTTTAGTTAGAGTTCCTAAACAAAAGAGAGACACTTGAATACAAATAATTGAGGTAATAAAAACTTTGTAATATCATGTGAATAAAGGGATTCATGATATACTATGTCAAAGTACATTATATACACCATATAAAATTGATTTGGTGTATAACAACAAAGAAGTCTCAATGGAATGTAAATTGAGATGAAATCTCTTATAAAGACCGAATCCTTAGGTTAAGGATAAATCAATGACATAATTATGTGTGAGAAATATAAATACACTCAATATGATTAGATATTCAGTGTAAATCAATCAGAGGACATTCATACATATTCTTGTAAAAACAACACCAATGAATTGGATATTTAACTCAATAAATGGATATTGAGTTAAAATTACTCTTATCAAGTTCATATTGATGACTTGAGAATTTATCAATGAACTGATTATGTGTATCAAAAGTATATCCACAGAAAGGAGAGTGGAAATTATGACATAAGCAAATGAATAGTGATTCCACACATAATCTTGGATTAAAACAATCAATGAAGTATGCGTAAAGCCGAATGAGTGGAAATTGAAATTTCAAATTTCCTTATCGATTTGGTAACTTATGAAACATACAACCATGAAAGAAGGATCATACAATGATGATGTAAATATCCATAAATTAAAGTATATTACATAATTAATACATTCATGGGCAGTACACACACCACATGCAATAAATAAGTGGCGAACAATAGAAATCTCACGGAATTAAAAGTGAGATAAGAAACCCCTTAATTTGTACTTTTTCCTTGGTCGAGGGTAGGTTAAACTCATGTATAATGGTGAAATAATTGTTATTAAATTATAAACGAATCATATACATTAATATGATATCATATATGATCTTTTAACATTGCTTTGTTAAAAATATCTTAGTATTATCGTCGTTTCGGGTGTTAATTGATTTGTTTTCCTTTATATTCTTTATTATGTGAGTCATATTTGTTATGGATGGGATGTATCTTATTCATATCCAGAATTATATCATGTATCTAAACATTATTTTTAACCATTAAATGAAATTTAGTCTTGAATGGATACGATGAGGAATGAATCTCATCGAGTTCGTGGAGACGGTAATCTGTACGTATGCACGAGCGACAATATCATTCTTTTGACATTTAAAATAATATATAATTGGATGCTATATCATATATACAGAATAATTATCATGTTATATTTATTATTTACATGAATTACACATCATTATTATACCCATCCAAATAATAATGTATTGAATAACAATCACACCACGACGTGGAGACGGTAAGTTGTACGTACGCACGTATGGTGACATGTCATTCAAAGGATGGATAGAATAATGAATTTGGTTGTACCATATTTATAATAACACCAAAGTATATATAAGATACTGGAGTTATTATTTTTGAATGGAAACAACAAATGAAAAGGAAGTGGAAGAAGAAAGGAACTTGAAAGAGGTGGTGAGATATTTACCTCTTCTTCGGGTTCTTCCTTTTCATTTGATCAAAAGGGATCCTTAGGTTGGCTTTATGACTAAATTAAGGACTCTAGGATGAAGGGAGGACAGTTTATAGGGTATTTGGGTAGAGTTTGGCCGAGACAAATGGCTTTGAAGATGTGAATTTGAGGCAAGGGGGAGTGCCCTTTTATAAGAGGGGTGAGGGGCACCTTAGAAAAAACTAGAAATATTATTTTATAATAAAGTCAATTTAGGTTTCTAATGGCTCCAAAAGGGATTATTTAAAGTTTAAGGTGAGGATGGGTCTAAAAACACTCAACCAATAGGTTTTATACCAGTTTGGGTCACTATATTAACTTTATCTTTTAGATTTAACTCTTAGTTAAATAGTTTGACATTTACCATGTCACTTTGATTTTTTATATTATATGGTTAATAAACTTACTATATACTTCCAATAGAACCCCAAGTGGTTCATTAATGATACACCTATCATTATATAAGTATTTTGGATGAACCTTAGATTTTTAGGGATAGAATATAAATTAATAATATAATATTTTTATTAAAAACTCTTTTATGTCAATTTTGACACCATTTGGTATTTTGTTTTTTCGAAATTCATAACAGCATTATTGCTTCGAAAAAAATTCATATAACCAACCCTAATATGTCATATTAATATATAAAATTATTGTAATTCATAAAAAGTCTCAAATTACATTTATTTGTATATTTATAATATCAATTATTTTAATATTTCATTAATTAGATAATTACTGCATCATCATTGTGTCATAAATAAATTACATTATTTAATGTCTAAAAAATATAAATAAAATACCATTATGTAGGAAATATTTTTAGATTTATAATGAATATTTATAGTTGAATTTATATTATGTATAACCCTATATTAAAAATGTTTTAGTTATTAAACTTTGATTTTAACTCTTTTAACTCTTCTTTGAATTAAATAATAATAAGTGTCCTAATCTAATCCAGGTGGACCAAATAGGTTTATATTTTATTCCTAAGGTTGTTTTTGGTTGAATTATACTTATCCAATATAATTAGGACATGTGTTAGGGTAATAATAATATCATTTTTACCCTTAATTACCCTATTTACTTTTAACTGGGGTAAATAAAAGTAAAAAGTTACTATTCACCAAAAATTATTTTTATCTTATTGAACCAAATTTTACTCCTTGATATTAACCGTGTCTCTCAGATTTTTTAAATTCAACTCAAAGAAGATGTAAAATTAAGTTTTATGTGAATTTGCAAATTCTCCTAGGAGGTGGGTAAAAGACGGTGAAAAGTTCAATAAAATTTTTATATATCTAAAATTATTATAAAATGACTCCAATGAATTAAATTAAACTTATATAGGTATTATATATATTTTTTGACCTAAAATAAATTTAAATAAAATAAATAATTATTTAAATAAAAATTCGGTTTTAAACTATAACTTAGTGTTTTTCACTATTCATCAAAAATTAAAAGTTTTCAGAAACATACCAAAAATTCACCCTAAGCTAATTTTGATATTATGAATTCAAAAATGAAGTCTATTTTACCAAATTCAAAACATATAAATTGCATTTATTTGTTTAAAATTAATTCCTTTTGTCAAAACCAAAAAGCGTATTTTTATGAAATAATAACTACCAAAAGATTGACATTTGTTTATGTCCAATTTAAAGTGAAATTACTTCCAATGACCAAAATTGTATTAAATGGTAAAATATATAATCTAATTATACATCCAAAGCATTCATATTTATAGTTGAACACTATAAATTATTTTGATTAAAAAGTTGTTTTCAGTTAAAATATATTATTTTCCACTATTCACCCAAATATGAAAGTTATCAGAAAGACACCAAAGATTTATTGAAACTAAATTCTTATGTCCCGATCCCAAATAATAAGTTTATTTTGTCAAATTGAATATATAAAAGTTTCAAATATTGTATTTAAAAAGGGTTCGACATTAAAAGGCGGTAAAATTGCATTTTTTGAAAAATACTTCTTTTATCTGAAAAAATGAATTTGTCCTTACATTATGTCTAAGAAACTCATAATATAGATTCTAAAATTATAAGGGTTATATAAAGTTAAAAATTATGTTAATAATATTCATAACTGCCTTTGAATGACTAGTTTGGTAAGTCGTGGTGCGCTTGAACTCGATGTTGCGTGTAAGTTATTTAATTACTTTGAAGAACTAACGTACTATGAAATCTTGGGGTGTTACACCTTAAAATCCTTTTAGAATCCTTAAAAAATAATGAAACTATATTTGGTCGAGCAAGGGTGAATGGAAATAAAAATTGGAGGTCTAGATATTTTTAATATAATTTTTTGGGGTTTAAAATCTGGCATGCACAATTTCTTGGGCAGGACGCATGATTTTCCAAACCGTGCTCCTTAAACATGTTCCCTTAATAAGGGGAACACAATTTCTACTAGGTGGGTGAATGGTTTGAAAAACCATATCCCAACAATGAAAACCCACTCTATTCTAGGGTGCATGGTTTGGGAAGGAAGGCTACATGGTTTGGTCAAACCATGCACCGCCTCCTGTGGCTTCAAAAAGAGCCGCATGGTTTCCTAGGGAAAAATTCATGGTTTTCCATAACTGTGTGCCAATTTTTCACATCAAAATGGGATTACAAATTTCTCCAATTTCAACCAAAACAAACCCAAAATAAAACCCAACCAATATATGATGAAAACAAGGGTAAAAGAGTACCTAAAAATGATCAGGAGGCATCTTCAGAAAGGTCAAGATCTTACACCTTTCCTATGATACCAACAATAGTGGTCTAGAGTTATTTCCAATAGACTAAAATTGATACACATCAGGGAAATACATGGGTGGATACAAGTACTAGGTGTTACTCATACCACCATCTCTATTTCCACCCCTTTCCTCATGAATCCCCTAGGCGGAGATCCATGCTTTGTTCAACACTCACATGTGCGAGTTCCCAAGGATCGAATTCATTCCTTTTCCTATGATACCAACTATAATGACCGAATAAATTTTCACATATTATTTATGGTTATTGAAAATAAATAAATAATAATTACAATACAAGTATCATAAAGGTCTTGTGTCATTGGAAGACTAGATTCTTAATACATAAATCATAGCGTCCTTATTTTATTTTCCATAGTGAGATCCTAAAATCTATTCGGTCTCTTAAATATGCATGGGATAACCTAGGGGATACATAAAGAAATGTGTGAGATAAAAATATCAATAAAGTAATAAACATGATAAGTAAACATAACATGTGATTCAAAGGTATACCACGATATAATAAAAGAGAAGGCTCGCGAGTAATATCATGGGAGAATATCATAAATAAATGGTATTATAAAATCATGGAATCATATGAAATTTTGAAATAACATAAAACATTAAATAAGTATAAGTCAAGGTTAACTGTAAAGGCAAAATCACATGGTGGACAATTTCCCATAATGGATTAGGTTCACTTCCCAATCCCATACTGAGACTAAAACATTACCCAATGCATTGGAGGGATATATAATTCCTGACCCACCTATAAAATTAATTTCTTGTACTTTCATATGAATTACATATAATGATATCAATCATAATGTATAAACATAATAATTACCCATTTAAAGAAATGGGTTGAGTAATCTTTCCTCATAACATAATCAAAGAGACTAACTAAAGAATTCATTTGAGATATGGTCATAAGGCATGTATTACCCCATCAAAGAATGGGAGATTAAGGTATATATATATGTGATATATATATGTACATAATTTATAATAATTATGTAACATTAAAAGTTTTTTTAATTGATGAATATAAATTAATTAAAAAATATTAAAAAAATTGTGAGAAAAATAACCTTTCCACTTTGAAAATCACTTTTGAAATAGTAAAATTCAAAAAAAGACAATAATTTTATTTAAAAAAAATACATGGAAAATTATAAATTAATCTTCAAGTAAAATAATGGCAATGACTGTAGAAAATACCATTTATGTCGTACACATTAAAAAAAATATTTCTTTCACATTTTTGGTAAAAATTAAAAAAGTGCCATTTTTAGAAAATGATAGGAATATTACTTTAATTTTTTTTGTGAAAATATAATTTTAGGTAAAAATGAATTTAAAAAATCATAGTAAAACATTTTTTAAAACATTTTTAGAAAACATGGATTTGTAAGAAAAGAGATTTTCGACCGAAGAGAGAAATAAAGTCGATTTTCTTAAAAAAAATTTATAAATAATTTTACATACCAAAGATAGGGAAATTGTACAACTACTTGAAAATTTCATGAAAAACCAAAGGATAATAAAATAAAATTGTTTTATTAGGAAATTATTAAATAATTTCCAGTAATTGAAATTCAATCCAAAGCAAACCTGATTAAAATGAGATTGAAACACAAAGCCTTACCACTTTAGTAAATTTTGAATCGTAACTTCCCATGAATGAAGTTGATAAATTGTAACTTAAATTATAATTAATTATTAATTATTAATGATATATTATGTAAAGGGTCAGAATATTCACCATTTTAAAGATATTAGGTGCATAAAAGAACATGTGTCTCAAAAAAGGAAGTTTTAAGATGGAACCTTTATAATGTTTGTATCATTGAAATGAGAGTTAATAAATAAATTGATTTTGTGAAACAAATGAAAATACATAAAAATAAAAGTTTAAATAAAATCATAAATAAATAAAAGGCAATTTTACACATAATATTTTCACAAAATAATTAATGAAGTAGACATATAACCCAATGAATGGAAATTGAGTTAAAGAACCCCTTACTTCATGCTTCCCATTAATTGAGTGCCATTTATATTCATATATTGTGGTAATAAACATGTTATTAACTTAAAATAATAATAATATAATTATTTATAATATCATATATGATCCTTTTATAAAATATTATTACAAGTCCGTTAATAATATTTTATTATCACTATTTTTTTGGGTATTAATTTCCTTATTTTTTCCTACACATTTCACCATGAAAGTTATGATTATTGACCATAGGTTATAGTTACATCATCTAAATAATTATATCAATGTTATAAATATCATTTTTATTTATATACATCTTTAGAATCATTATTTAATTTTGAGCATGGAGAATGAATAAGATCACTTCATGGGCCATCTGTATGCAAAAGCGATGTTGTCATTTCCGTAATGGGCTAAAGGGTAAGAAAGTGGATTGTATATTAATTTTTTAGAATAAATATCATTCCATATATATCATATATATTCATTAAATTTATCCTTTATTACCTTCCATGTAAATTATTAGTGAAAAATGAATCACATCACTTTGTGAGGCAATAGTCCACTGTACAAACGAGTGACATTCTCATCTATTCAATGGATGGTAAGGTAATAAATTATATTATATATTTATTTTACATAATTATTAATATTTATATAATATCACATATAAATATAAAATTTATCCTTATTACCTTCTATGTAATGTGTAAATGAAAAAAAATCACATCGCTTCGCAAGACGGTAGTCCACCGTACGCACGAGCGACATTATCGCATTTCCTATGGAATGTAAGTAAGAATTTATATGCAATATTATAATTAAATATGTATAATTATATCATAAATATAATATATTATCAGTATATACATAATTATTTACATCCTTTAAAGGCGGTGATGGAAAACAAACTACATTGATTCGTGAGGCGGTACTCCACTGCACACACGATCAACAGTTTTGTTTCCCATTTGAGGGAGGAGGAAATGGTTATAAGTCATTACATTAACATAAAAAATCTAAGTATATATAATAAATTTTGGTTATTAGATCATAATTTTTTAAAAATATTTGGAGGAGTTTTAGGAAGACATAAAATAAAATGCTCGGTTAAGGTCGTTACCTCTTCTTCAAATTATATATTTTGGTTTCCACTAAAAGCCTTCTAGGTAGAATTTTTGACCAAAAAAAGAATTATAGTTTGTGGTGAGAGAATTAATGAAGTTATTTTAGTAGGGAGTGGCTGAAAAAAAAGAGTTTTTGAGGTGTGTAAAGGAGAGGAGAGTGGGTGGCCTTTTATAATGGGGAGAGGACACACTTATAAATTATTGAAAAGAAAGAATTTAAACCATTTTTTCTCATGAAAAAATGATAAAAAATTAAATATTTTAGAAAATTCGAATAGATAAGGTAGAAATATGACCATAAAATAATAATTATATGAGTTTTCAGTTATTTTTAATCCTTATTTTTTATTTTAACTCTATTTAACCCCATTTTTACCTTAATTGTGGTAAATAATTTTTACTATTTTCACTATTAATTATGATAAAAAATTTAGTTGACCTTATTAGATAATATAAATTTTAATGAATCCAAATATTGAAATAAATTTTCTGAATTAAACTCATAGAAGTGGTAGGATTTCATTTAATATTAAACTCACTGACGTGTTGAAAAAATGGTTTTCCAAAAGAAAAAATTTCAAAAATTGAAAACGTTTTTACATAAAAATGAATTAAAAAATTGGTTTAAATGGAATAATTTAAATTAATTATTATATAATTTACCTAAAGATATTTTTAAAACCACATTAAAATAAAATTGGGCTTGTAGATTCTTTAAATAAAAAGGTTTCTTTTAATAAAAATTAGTATTTTTCACTATTCATCAAAAAATGAAACATTTTAGAAAAAACAAAAAAATAACCCTAAAATAATTTTGATAGGATGATTTAAAAAATTAATTTTATTATTTAATATAAATTTTATAAAATTATTAAAAAATATTTTTAAATTATGTGTTCAAAGTGTAAGTAAACAACCTTTTAGAAAAATACAACTTTTCAAGAAACATTTCTTTTCATTTTAAATGATGATTATTTTATTTAAAATAAATAGGAAACCATTGAATTTATTTTTTACATGTTTAAACTGTATAATTTTTATAATTTAGTAATTCTTAGTCATACTTTCTAACTTAATGTCTAGGTTGTGGCAACATACTATATTACGGTTTATTTAGATTCAGAGTTGCATTTTCTACAAGCTATCTAAGAGAATGAATATATTAAAAAGAAATATATCTTAAAGTATTATGGTATTATATTTTTCTATAATCTTGGTTTTTTGTGTTATATACTCTATCAAATATTATTTTAATCTTTTAAAATATTAGGATTTTACATCTGGGTTGACACCCAGGGCCACCCAAACCGGCTTCGACCCCATACTTGATATGTATGTGAAGGGGTGGATCCTCCTGTATAGGATGGATAACCCAAACCATTAGTCGACTCCCTTATATAGGAAGAATCACCGGTATCTTTTCTTGAGTAACCAAAATGGGCTCCATGCATATATCCCCATGTTGGAGTTTCTTATGTGTTCCCTTTGTTCATATCACCAAGGGAAAAATAATTATCTCATTGGGCCCTAAACCTTTCTAGATACACTTACATATTCCTTGAGTGTATCTCACCATGGAGAAATTAATCAATAAATACTGGAACCAAGACCTATTCTAGAGCCACTTATATGTTCCAAATGAACACATCACCAAGTGTAAAGAAACCATATCATATAAAGTGATGGATTCTCCTATATGGGAAGAATCATCGGAATTAGGTCTCACAAGATAGTGAAATATTCTCTCAAGAATCATGTTGTAAAACATAAATTACATCAAAAAAAATTCATATCTTAGTTATTTGGGGGATTCTATTTCTTTGTATAAATCACCAAAGTCACATTATACCAATTTATGATTGATCATAATTCACATGTTGTAAAAAATTCACAATTTTAATCCACATTTACAACAATATCCATTTCATCAAGGGTTAGAACACCTCTCAAGTGGACATATATCTTGGTATCAACACCATTGGCACCAAATAGATCCATGAGAGGTTAAAGAATATGGATTTCATAAAAAAAGTGGTATACCTGTTTAGTTAGGTCGTGTTCATGGTATGTTGGCATGATCCCACTTATTCTATATACTAGAAGAGATGAAATAGATATTAGGGAGTTATTCCAGACCACCCACCTCAAAATTAGATTAGGCATAGGCAAATCCTCAATGTTTAGGTAGTGATCATATTCTTCCTTCCTTACATTCAATGATCAAAAGGAATTATGTCAAATAGGGTTCTATAATGGAAATAAAAAAAAATGAGAAGGAGAAGAGAGACTACAATCATTACTATTAAACTCTAGTCCCATAACAACAAGATCCAATGGGGGTTTCTTCTGGTTTAAAGAGTACTCTAAGAGATCATTGAAAGAAGGGCTGGAGATTAGAGAAGGGGGGTGGGCTATTTGAGAAACAAGGGAACTATAATTTAAGAGGTGCATTTTTTTCACCACATTCATGACATGAATAGGGTATTCACATTTTAAATGCCTCATCTCCCACACACACTAATAATTCTATCTCCTTAGAATAAAAACCCATAAAAACCATTTCATATCATGAATCCAATTCATGTCGTGAGTCCTCGAATCACGATTTATAAAAAAACACGGTGTAAATGATATTAATGGGGTCTTATTCAAACTATAAATTCCTTGTATGGATTTCATGGGGTTTTTAAAGATTAATTTAGGATGTGAGTTGATAATTCACATTGTGAATTGACAATTCATGGTGTGAATTAATTCTACAACTAGACTTATCTCCCTTTTCTACTTCATCTAAATGGTGAACCTAATCAATGAAGGGATTAGTCAACAAGGTCCAAACCAAAACTAAATGAACACAATAAGGTTTAACCAAAACTAAAGGATGTGCGTACCTGGAAAAGATGTGATATTACAACCCCAATGATTCCATTATCAAAGAATAGTTCTAGTTGTATGAATATTATATTCCAAGTTAATGTTTTTTCTAATTTTATCCATAAATATCTAATTATTATTACTTTAGATAAATTTTATAGATTATTTGTCCCTACTTAGATGATTTTTATTAGGAATAATGAGATCACATTTCATATAAATCTATGATAGTTTATTAATGAAAAGTATGATCATGAACACCCATTATAAGAAAATTATAAAATTTGGTTCTTGATACCGGCAATGATAGAATCTTGGATCAAATAGTTAGAGAAAAACTCAGTATTAGGGATAATCTATTTATAAGAGGAAATATATGATTCTAGGTTTGTAAGTGAAATACAATGAGTTTTTAAAATAATTTTATGCTCAATATCTTGCTTAACACACATCACTAACCTTTAAGAGAATTAGGATATAATATAGAAATATTATTTTTTAAATGTAGCCATAATAACCTAGATGTTAAATTGTAAGTTATTAATAGTGATAACCACATTATAAAAAATATGTATAAAGGTTTTATATAATAAAAATATATTGGTTAATTCATAATAAATAAGTACTCAATTTTTAGTAAAGTCATTTTATGCTTCAAAAATACATCTTCTTCAATTTTTTTTATTAATTTCTATAAGTGAATATTATAATTAATTTCTAGTAATTTTAGAAATATAATTTTTAAAAAATTATATAATTTTTTATATCAGCATATAAAAATTATTTTTTCATGAAATTTTGGGTTTTTTCTAAAAAAATTGATTTTTCATTGAATAGTGAAAATACCTATTTTTATAGAACAATTATTTAGTTTCATTGATAATTACAATTATGATATTAATATGATATTAAACTAATATAAGTCTCATTTAGTTATATATAATTTAAATACATACATAGGAATCATCTTTATACTTGATTTTGAAATAAGTTCATTTTTAGGCTTAAATTTTTTTTCTTTTAAAAACTATTTTTCATTGAATTTTACACATTTATATTAAAATTAATTCCTATCACTTATGGGAATATAATTTTATGAAATTTAATTTAATTTTTTATTCATAAATTAAAATTTATCCTATAATTAATTTTTTATATTTTTTGAAGAAGTTAATTTTTTTTGAACAGTAAAAACAATTTTTATGAAATATGATATCTTTTATGATATTATCATGATATAAATATGATATAAAATATTATAAAATATATGGAATGAGTAATTTATAATAATATAATAAAAATAACACACTATAATAATTTTAAAAAATATAAATTTGAATTAATTTCATGATAAATATGAAAATTATCTTCAATGCCGACACAATACATACGCATCATCAGAAAATTCAAATTTGGTGTCCTAATGATAATATTTAAGAATTAAGAAGTATTTTATAATTTTTTTTAAAAAAACATGAAATATTATTTATTATTTTCATTGATAGATATGCTTTTTGGATTTATATAACAACTGACTTATATAAATTCTTGTTCAATGTATGCGCAAGGCTAGAAAAGTCAAAACAACATATTAAGTTTTCATGACATAGATATGAGTAAATATACATATTTAATGAATTTAAAAGTTTATTTTAACTTAATATATATATATTTATCAATGTATTTTTTTATTTATCAAATAATTACCTTAAATTATTATACAACGCCATAATAGTACTTATGAAGTAGTATAAAATCAAAGTAAAAGATTTAAAAAAAATAAAAAGTATTATTTTTTTATGAATTATGGTGTCAATATAATTTTATTTTTATTAATAATATAATATTTATGGATAAATGGATTATATTCAAATTACATTTTGTTCATTTTTTCTAAATGTTAAATTATGTGACTTGTTCTTAAAATGACATTAATAAAATTTTATGTTAAATATATTTTATTAAATTATTTTAAAAAAATATTGATAGAGGAAAATTAGGATTATAAATTGTTGGAAATTTCATCAATTTTCTATTTATTAGACAATTTTTATCTTATATGTAAATTTATAACCATTTTATATTGAAAACTTTTTTATCGTGGTTAAAGTTAAAAATGGTTAACATAAGGGTTAATAAAAAAGTTAAGGTTTCAAATGATTTATAAACCTATAAAAATTTGATTTGAAGATTTTATTAAGAATATATTCTCTATATATTTGAATCCATGTCATTCAATAACCATTTTACATGAGTTAGAAAAATATTATTTTATAATATTTTATGTATTTCCTATTTTGACTTTCCCCAAACTTATAAAAGGAAACCCATTCTCCTATACCCTCAACACATAAATAGAAATTTATATCAACCAATACACATCGAAATAAATTTAAATCATATATCCCCACTTCATAGAGGTATTATTTTGGGCAGAATACCATCCTTAGAAGGATTAAGGTGTGAAGGAAAGGAAGTTGTTTGAAGAATAGGTACAACCTTTAACAGAATGTTTTAGTTTTATTTCTTCTTCTAATTCCTTAAAAAATATTTTATACTTATATATATAATAAAAATATTATATATAATATACACATATATTATTTTAATAATATATTAACCTTAATATATATCCTTCATCTGTTAAATGGGAAAGTAAACCATTATTCATGTGTATATCTAACTACTATCTTGTAAACCAATGTAATTCATTTCCCATAACCACATATCAAGGATGGTTATAATGATGGATTTAATATATATATATATATGATATTAATGAAATAATTATAACTATATATATATATATAATATCATCTATTTTCTTACCTTTCTATCCATATAAAAATGATAACATAGTTCATGCATATGTATGGATTACCACCCCCATGAAGTGATGAGATTTTTTTATCACCACATAATATGGATCGTATATATAAATTATTAAAATATATAATATACTATTTATGATATAATAATAATTTTATAAAGATAAAAAAATACTTATCTTATTTCATTCATGATCTTTGAAAAATTAAAACGTCAGTCATGTGTACATATGGCCTATCATCACCATGATTATAACATAATTCATTTTTCATAAAAATAATTCATGGTTGGTAAATAATTTATATAAGTTTATTATATAGGTATTAAAGGACATATATAGAAAGTATAGACTCAATCTATGGTATTTCATCTCAATTTTTCTTATATGAGGTATATTTTAATGTAATGGACCTAATTTCTTTTATATAGTATATATACCAAAACATTTAAATTTTATATCATTAACACTTCATAATTATTTTTATGTGAAGTTTAAATTCATATTAAATCATATAAGGGGTTAAATTTGGATGTTATTAAAGTAGTTATAGGTTTCTTAAGTTAATTTTATTTCATTTGGTTATATCACTTATTAATTGATTATATTGTGTCAAGGTTATGTGTGAAATTTCCTTTTTTCATTTCTATTGAAATTCCATATTTTTTTGGGGATATAAATTTATTATAAATAATTTATCCATTGATTAATTCTCAATTCAATGATATTATTTTTATAAGGGTTATTCATCTCAAATTCTTTTTCTTTGTCACATACATTTATGTTATACCCTATTTTCTTTTTTGAGGATAATATCCTACCTATCTAATTTTTTAAATCCCAAATCTACACATTTTCAAAATATTTAATTTTTCATTTGATCTTATTATTTCATGGGGATTATGATTCGAATATTTCCAAAGTGGTAAGATATTTTTGATTCAATCCCATTTTAATCAGGGTTATTTATGATTGAATTTACATTGAAGAAATTATATGATCCTTATTTGATAAACTAATTTTATTTTTATTTTTATATAAATATTTTTCAAATTTTGATCTTTTAGTACAATTTTTCCCTTTTTGGTAATAAAAATGGTTCATAATTTTTTTTTAAAAAAAGACCACCGTATTTCCCCTCTTTCTATCAGAACACCTTTATCTTACTTATCCATGTTTTCTAAAATGTTTTAGAGAATGTTTTTGACTATGAATCATTGATTATTTGATTTTATTTTTACCCATTTTTGAGTTTTTATAAAAAGTTTTAAAAATAATCTTCATGTCATTTTTTGAACAAGATAATTTATACTGATTGTTCAAAAAAATATTTATTTTAAGAATTACAATGTGAACAAAATTTATCAAAATTATGACCTATCAATGAATTGAATATTTATTTAAAAATTTACATTATTATTTTCAATTAAAATGATTTTCCTAATATTTTATAATTTTTTAGTTTTAAAAATTGATTTGAAAAATGGAATGGTTATTTTTCTCAAAAATGTTTTTATGATATTTTTATGGTATTTATATTCATCAATGTAAAAAACCATCAATTATAAGTATTCTCCACTGGGGATATTTTGAAATTATACCATACTTATTATTACTCTATAAGTATTATGATATTTCCTAAGAGATTTTCATGAAACCTATTTCTTTTCTATGGGTAAATCAAGCTACAAAAGAACAATGGTTATTATTATGTTAAAAAACGAAAGTTTCCCTTTATTATGTTTATATTATGGCTATTTGAAGTTATTTATGATTATGTGTGAGATTTATATACATCATTATAATGCGCCTTATTAATATATCTCTCCAATTCATTGGGTAAAGGCACCGAGTTAACTGGTTATAGGTTTATCCTAATATATTTTTGTAATTTATAGGGTAGTCTATTTATTTTTTAAGAGTGATTTCAAGAATTATATTATAATGATATTCCAAGATACCAATACATATGATATATTCTTGATATGATATTTGAATGATTACTTTGATCAATAATGACATCAAATGGATCTTGATTATTGATTCTTAGGACTCTTGTCTTTGTTAATGATTTACACCATGTCATATTTTTAATGATCCATGTTTTAATGGTTATGAATTCTCTTATGTTATTATCATGAACTTTGATTATGTAATCATACCCTTATGATCATATTATGCTCATATATGACATTAAATTATTAAGGATTATGTTTACCCTTACTAAGCGTTTTAGTTCACCCTTATTGTGTTACATTTTCTCCAAGTTATAAGTAATTATGTAAAATTATTTGGTTCTAGAAAGTTTTTATGTGTGAATAATTTTATGGGAGATTTTTTGAACTTAATTTGGAGTAATAAAAATTGGGTATAGTGGAAAAAATTATCACTTGAAGTCATGGGTATTTTTATGTATGGATTTGTACTAATTCACCAAAACACTAAACCAAAAAGGTCATTGGGTATGTAAGTAATCCTATATTTTATTTTGATGTTGTATTTTTTTGATGGTTGAAATCAAGTCACATTTATCAGCATCAAATCCATAAATATAAACAATGTGTTTTTAGCACTAGATTTGAGAGTACGGGTTTTGGGTTGTTATAGTTAGTTCCAGAGTAAGGGTTTAGATAACATTAGAAATTTGGATTATTTTTTGAAAGGTTAAATTAAGAGTTATAAATACAATCATGGTTTAATAATTTTAAGTTTTATCATAAGTTTTAATTCTTAGACACCCATTTTGAGGTTTTAAGTGATGGGATTTTTTAGTGATTAAGGATATTTTGGGAGATGTTATATTGGGTTGAGGTATATGTGACCCTTAGGTTTAACATGAAGGATTATTTGGGATGAATTATATGAAATTTTTTGAGATGTATGATGAAGGGTATGATGTTATCTTTGAGGTTAAAACATTATTTAATTTTGATGTTATTGAGTTAATTTGGGGTGTAGGGTTATTTATTTATGGAATAATCTATATTGAGCCTTTGGTTCTATTGTGGAAATTTTGGAGAAAAATGAATTATTTATTCATTTTACGGTTTATTAATTTTTGATATTATCATAACTTGTGCTAAAAATATTTAAAGATAGGAGGAATAAATTATTATCATTTTATGGATTATGTAATCTGTTAGATGTTGATTTTAGTTCTTCAGGAATGAAATATTAATCTTTAATACTCATGGTTTTGAGAAAGATATGAGATTATAGAGGAAATTGATTAAAGGATGGAATTATAGTTGTCAATTATATTTTCTTATGTTCATAGTATATATGGTAATGGAATTACTCAACTCTAAGAAAAGGATATCTAAATAATAATTTTATCCTATTACATTTTTTTGATGAATCAATGGTATTTTTCACACATCATTGATTTATGGTTTTATTTTCATTGACTCTATCATGGTTAGTCACTTTATTTTAATTAATGTTTCCTATCACTCTTCGTTATTATTTAGACATTAAATTTTTTTCTCTATGTCCATATTTTTACTTCCCACTAATGTTTTCTTGTTAGGAAACTATGCCAAGTATTATTCTAAATTACCTTCATATTTCTATTTTCCTCTTTTCAGGAGGATGTTTTATTAACCCTTTTATAATGTGGGTTTTCAACAAAGGTATTTTCAATGTTCAATCCCTCGATTACCAAGATCAAGTTTAAATTGAGAGGGAAGGATTTATTAAAGGTGTGGGGTGGGGTGGGGAGAATATAACACACCCTAAGTTTCTAAAATAATACTATACTTTATATCATGCTTAACAAGAAACACTATTCTTTAAGAGGATTGAGATATACTATGAAAATATTATTATTTAAATGTGAACATTATAACCTAGCTGTTAAATTGGTAGGTATGAATATTGATAACTGCATTATGAAAAATATTTTTAAAGTTTTTATATAATGAAAATGAATTGATTAATTCATAATTAATAAGTACTCAATTTTTAGTAAAGTCATTTCATGATTCAAATATATGTTTTCTACAATAAAAATTAATTGTTTTTTCAAGGGAATATTATATTTTAAATTATGAATCTTTTAGAAATAATATTTTATAAAAACGATATCATTTTTGAAATCATCATATTAAAATTATCTTAGGGTGAATGTTTGATATTTTTCTGAAAAAATTGATTTTTAAATGAAAAGTGAAAAATAATATTTTTTGTAAAAATATAATTAATTTTCCCTAAGAGGTAACATTATTTTATGAGTTTTATATTTAATTAAGGGAAAATTCATTTATTTAGAAATAATCTACAAAAATACATATGAATCAACTTTATAATTTATTTTTAAATAAGTTCATTTTTTAACATAAAAAACTCATTTATCTAAAATCATTTTTCATTTTCTTTTAAAAATTTATATAAAAAGTAATTTTTTCACTTGTAGGAATTTAATTTAATGAAATGAACTAAAATTTTGAATACATAAAATTATATTTAACCTATGTTGAATTTTTTATATTTTTATGAAGAAGTTAATTTTCTGGTGAATAGTAAAAAATAGAGTTCTTATGAAATACCATATATTTTATGACATCATCATGGAATAAATATGATATAAAAATTTATGAAATATATGAAATGAATCATGTATTATATTTTAATTCAAATATCATAAAAAATTTCGAAACATATAAATTAGAATATATTTCATGATAAATTTGATAATCATTTTCAGTGCTGACATAGTGCTTTTGCATCGCTGGAAAAGTAAACTTTGGCTTCCTAAAGATAATATTTCATAATTATGAAGTATTTTCTCAACTTTTTAAATGAATATTAAGTATTAATGATGATTTTCAAGGATAAAAAAGGAATTTTGGAGTTATATAACTAGTGAGTTGTCCAAATTCTCATGGAATGCTTACACAAGGCTATAAAAGTAAAAATAACATATTAAATAAGTTTTCATGATAAATATTTGAGTAAATATACACATTGAAAGATTATGAAAGTTTATTTGAACTTAATTTATTTTTTTTGATGGGAATTCATTTTTAAATTTTTATGGGAATTTATTAAAGTAAATGATTTTTAAAACATAAAACGTAATATTTTTTTGGATGAATTATCATGTCAAACGAATTTTATAGTTTATAATAACATATTATTGAAGGTAAAATTTATTATATTTGAATTTCATTACATTAATTTTTTTTTTCAAATTCAAATTATGCGAATTTCTCGTAAAATGTCATTAATAGTATTATATATTAAACATATTTTATTAAATTATTTAAAAATCATAAAAATATTAATGAGAACAAGTAGGATGAGAAATGGTTATAAATTTCATCCTTTTTCCATTTATGTTCCAATTGTTAACATAATACTATATTTATAACCATTTTATATTGAAACAGTTATTAGTGTGATTAAGATTAAAATAGTTAATTGAAGGGTTGATCCAAATGATAAGGTTTAAAATGATATCTAAACTTATAAAAATTTGATTTTATGGTTATATTAATACCATATACTCTTTATATTCAAATCCATGTCATTTTGGAACCATTTAACATGATTTAGACACATATTATAATATAAATTTCACGTATTTTCAAAATTTCACCTCCCCGCACTTATAGAAGGACACCCCTATACAATCCTATCAACACTTAAAGATCCATTTGGTTTAGCCTATCCCTTCCAAAAACCTTTCCCAAAATACATCCCCATATCCTAGAGCTCTTATATTTGGCATAATACCAACCTTATATGATATAATGTGTAAAAAAAAGGAAGTTGTTCCCAAAAGAGGTATAGCTTTTAAATGAATATTTTAGGTTTATTTATTCTTGTACCTCCATAAAAACTCATATATACTTCGTGATATAATAACATCAGTATATACCATATATTAATATGTTATTATTTAATGTATTATCCTTAATAAATCTCCTTCTTCTATAAAATTGGAATGTAAATCATTATTCATGCGTACAATGGACTACCACCATGCAAATAGATGTAATTATTCTTCCAAAACAACCCCTCCAGACTGTATATAATGATTTATTTAATATATATATATATATATATATTATATTCAAGTCATAATTATCATTTGTGCATACGTGTGGATTACCACCACCACGAAGTGAAGCGATTCATTTTTTATCACAATAATACATTATTGGTGTATATAATGTATTTAATGATATAATATGATATTTATGATTTAATAAATATTTTTAAAGGTAAAATAATACTCACATCATTCATTCTTGTTCTTTGAAAAATATAAATGTTACTCATGCGTACATTTGAATTACCATCTCCGTGATTGTAACATAATTAATTTTTTATAACCATCATTCATGGTTGGTTTTAAAATTATAATTAATTTATAATTATTATAATTATTTCATGATTATTATTATTAATATTATGGGAAAAAGATATCTTTAACCATGATCAATATACTAAATTCATTTTAATGTATTGAACCGAATATTCTCAAAACACCTGATGTGAATTTAACTAATTAAGTAATTAAATATGTTATTAAAATAAATAAGATAAATGGTATAAGGATAGGGGTTAACCCTATAAAAATTAATTAATAAATAAAATAATTTATATATGTTTTTTATAAAGATATTAAAGGACATACATAGTAGGTATGGACTTGAGGTAAGATTTTTTGTCTCAATTTTCCTTCATTGTGGAATATTTTAAGGTTATGCACCTAATTTCTTTTATATGGTGTATATACATAATTTTTTACATGTTATTACATGAATAATTCATAATTAATTGTATTTTAATATATAATTCATATTACCCTATCTAATGGGGTGATTCAAAAGTTACTAAAGCTTTAATGGTTTTCTTAATTCATTATCATTTCATTGGGTTATATCACTTATTCATTGATTATATTATGTCAATATTTTGTGTGAAACGTAATTTTATTGATTTATGTTAAAATTAAACTTATTTTTTGTGGATATATATTTATTACACATAATCATTCCATTTATTAATTCTCAATTTAATGATATGATCATTGTAAGGGTTATTTATCTCAAATTCTCTTTCCTTGGTACATAAGTTTATGTTATCAACCTATATTATTTTATAAGGTGCATATAATTCACCCTTGACATGTTATATAATTAATTTAATTATATTAATGATATTTAAACTTCCATTTTAATTTATTCTTTCATGTGGATTACGATTCAAAAGTTACCAAAGTGGTAATGGATTTATGATTTGATCCTTTTTTAATTAGTATTGTTAGTGATTTAATATAAATTGAGGTAAATATGTTATAATTATTTAATTAAACCATTTATTTTTTATTTTCCTCTGGATTATTATGTAATTATTATGTTTTATTATCATTTTTTACTCTTTGGTCCTTAAAATGGGTTATAAAATGTTTTTTTAAACTGATCTTAATTTTCCTTTTTCGGTTGAAAAAAATTTATATTCTATATCTATTCTTTCAAAAATGTTTTCAAGATTTTTTTTACTATTATTAAATAATTTCTTAATGTTATTTTTACCCATGCTTTAATTTTTACTAAAATTATTAAAAAGATTTTTCTTCTTGTTTTTCGAACAAGGTACATTTTACAAAAGGCGTGAAAAAAATATTCGTAATAACAATTACAGTATGAACATAATTTTGACCACTCAATTAATGGAAGATTACTTGAGAAGTTTCTACGATTATTTTCAAATAATTTTTTTTCATAATATTCTATAAATTATTTATTTTTTAAAAGTTATTTTCAAAGTGGAAAGGGTATTTTTCTCAAGAATATTTTAAATAAATTCTTTATGTTATTTCAATTTATCAACAATAAACCTTTATTTTACTTATGGTTCATTGGGGATATGTTATAATGAAACCATACTTATTCTTTCTCTATATAGATTATGATATTTTCAAGATATTTTCATGGAACCTATTTATTTTCCATGGGTAAATCAAGCTATAGAAGA
This sequence comes from Viscum album, assembly GCA_963277665.1. Classification (NCBI taxonomy): domain Eukaryota; kingdom Viridiplantae; phylum Streptophyta; class Magnoliopsida; order Santalales; family Viscaceae; genus Viscum; species Viscum album. Next base: position 2,098,617,901 of record OY728130.1, on the reverse strand, counting down.
ATAATGGTTATTATTATGTTCAAAAATGAAAGCTTCCATGTTTTGTGTTTATGTTATGGTTCTTGGACATTTTTTATGATAACATGTGTGCTCAATATAGCTTATGATGATGGGTTATCCTGATATATCTTTCCAATTAATTGGTTAAATAGATTAAGTTAACTGGTTATATGATTCTGCTAAGATATTGTTATAATTTACCAAGAATGTTATTCCATTTGTATGAGTGGTTGTATGAGTCATATGATATTGATATTCTAATTTACCAACACATTTTATGTATGATTTCTATAAGTTTTCAATGATTATTTTGATCACTAGTGACATCAAATAGCTCATGATTATCGATTCCTATTCTCTTACCTTTGTAAAATCTCTATGCCATGTCACATTTTTTATTATCCGGGTTTTGATGGGTAGAAATTCTGTTACATTACGATCATGCACATTAATTATGTCATCATACCCATATGACCATATTATTCTCACTGATGACATTCAATTGTTCATGCTTATGTATACCCTTACTAATCATTTTATCTTACCCTTACTATATTTAATTTTTATGAGGTTATGAAGAATGATGTTAAATGATTTATGTTTATAAAGGTTTCATGTGTGAATAATTTTATGGGAAAATTTGAAGACTTAATGCGTAAAAAGAAAATATGGTAATAATAGGAAAAATACTCATTTCATGTCATGGGTATTTTATTTAAGTGTTTTTACTAATTCTATAAAACTTTAAACATAAATGGTCCTTGGGTATGTAAGTGATCCAATATTTAAATTTGATTTTGTATTCTATAGATGGTTGAAATTGAGTCACATTTATCGGTATTAAATCCAAATATGTAAAGATTAGGTTTTTAGCACCAGATTCTGGAGTGTGGATTCAGGGAAGTTATAGTAAGGTTGAAATATCTTTTGAAAGTATACCATAATTTTTGGTTATCTTTTACATATCATTATCCACTTCTTTTGGAAAGTTATCATTACAATTCTATGGATGTAATTTATTTATGGTGGGGTAACACACTAAGATTTTAGTATATATTTTACCATAAATAAACATTTTATCAATATTTTGTTTTCACACAACACCAAACTAAAATTCTCAATGACATATTAGATAATGAAATTATAATATGAATAAAATATATAGTAGATAAAAGGATTATAATCAATTATAAATTCACATAAAGAAGGATTATGAATGCTTAAAGTATTAAAAATGCATCTTTTAATAAAATCACTTTTCATTTATATATTTCATTTTTTAAAAGATAAATTTATAAATTTTTTAATTTTCATTTAAAAAAATAACTTTATTTTTAGATTAATATTGTAAAAATTATATTTTAATTAATTTTGATATTTTTATAAAATAATTGTTTTTAAATTGAATAATGAAAATACCGATTTTTCTAAAAATGAAACTTTTATGAAAATATCATAACCAAAAAATGAGTTGCATGTTTATGAAATTTTTTTCATAATATATATATATATATATATATTAAATAAGTAATATAAATCATTTTCAAATACTATATTTATAATGTCCCAGACCCAACTCACTCATAAGTAACTGAACCTAGTTGGATAAATGTCCTCAAGAGCACCTCTCATATTCCAGAGACTACCAACTAGCAGTGAGGGTCTATAATGATATAGTGGGGAGACTATACCCTCATGATCAGAGTGTAGCATAATGGTGTAATGAATAATAATAGCAGAAACAAAATAAATAACCAACAACAGAAGTTCAACATCTAGATATAATAAATACATAGAATAAATAGTCAGAGACATATATATAATGATGATGACATCATGGTACTATATAAAAAGAAACTGGAATACATGGTAGTAGGAATCCAATACAGTATTTGTATAACAAAATAAAAAAAGGCCAAAAGGTACATCCAAGAATCACAATCCAAGGCTAGGTCCTATGCTCCTAATATCCCACGCTATGTATAAATCAAGAATCCATAACTGGGTGTTTTCCCTTGTCCCTAACTGCATCCATGAAGTCTATCTGAATACCTAATGGTGGCACAAACAGGGTGCGAGACATACTCAGTATGCCACCACCAATTGTGTCTATAACAAATTCTTCCTATGTATAAAAACTATAACTGTTTTCAGGTATAACAAATATGGATGTGAAGTGAATTCCAAATATAAAAAATTCTAGGAATGAATGCTGTAACTATGACATGGATAATAAAAATGAGTTTTAGTACATAAGAATCAAAAAACCAAGTAACCAAAATCTTCAACATACACTGTATACATATAATGTGTCAAACCTATAAGGTCCAGGACCCAAAGTGAAAGACCAAGGCATCCTCCTTGAGACCATGGGACTCTCCCAAGTTGATCTCATAATAATGCAGAACTATATTGGATAGAAACCCATGGCCCATGGTCGTGGTGTCCTAATATCTTAAGATATAAATATAGGGTTCATAAGGACCATACCTCGACCCCCCTTCTCGGTGCCATACTGATAATCAAAGTTGGTGCTAGACCGAGAATTAAATTCAATGCCGCACCGATAATAAAAGTTAGTTCCACACCGAATTACCCATCATTAATGCCATACCATGGTTTCCAATATCAATATGTAATATAAAAGGTCAAGAGGAAATGTTAGTGTCCATTACTATGTCCAAACATCCATATAAATATATACAAACCTAGAGATCATCCATCTCTTTACAATGTTATCATTGAAACCATTCATTTATCCACTTTGTTAACATTTTATGTTATTCTAAAGAGTTCATATAACCTTAAATATATCATTTAATTTTAAAAAGGAATTTAATAACAGGTGGAAATCTCACACACAACCAAATGGGTGATTTTAGATTAAGGGGTAGATAATGAACCCACAATGGAGGTGGTTTGGGTTGAGGTTAAAAACATCCAACCAAGGAAACATTCTATAAGGGCCTCAAATAAAATTTTAATAATTAATATAAGATATTTATAAATTTAGAGGAAATATCTAGAAAGTCTGGTGTAGACCACAATGGAAAATATTTATTAAATACCATGAGTTTTAGGGAAAATGTATAGAACACTTACCTTATGGAATTAGGAAAACCCTCATCCGGTATCAACTTCCGATTTGAGCTAGAAATAAAAAAAGAAAAAATAGATAAATACCCTAAAAATAGGGCATATTATCTTTCATGGATATAATATCAATGATGGTGATAAAAACTAATAAATGAAGTGGGTTGAAGAACTTACTGATATGATTTTAATGTGATGAATGGTGATCCAATATGAGTCCATATGTGGGGGATGGAACAATTCCTAGATTGAGGTGTAGAAGGTAATCCCAATATTATAGGAGGGGATATTCATAAAGAGGAGTGAAAATGGGGGTAAGAGTTAATAATAAATGAGTGGAAAAAATTTAATTTCACCCAGATTTAAAGAGGTGTACATTTTGGCCGCATGGTTGGCCAGACTGTGCACCAACTGTACACTAGAACTATCCATGCATACCACCTCCTCACACTATTAGGTGCATGGTTAGACTAATCATGTATATATCATGAAATATCCCTCTATAAAAAGTCTGTAATTTCTTGTATGGTCATGTGTCCTAGGGTATATGGTTTGATAAACCATGAGACACCCTCTGGGGTCTGCACGGTTGAGGTGTACAGTTATAAGTAACCACATGCTAACCAAGTGCCTCAGCTATTTTTCCCAAAGACCATAGCTCCAAGCTCCAAAAAATTCCTAGATGCTCTTGAACCCTTTCTCAAGACCGTTAGAATTTATACAAGGATAAAATTAAATATTAAACATAAAATTTAAAGGTTATGTACCTTAGAGAAAAACTGGTTTGTTACAACCTCCCACAATTAAGACGACTCGACCTTGAGTTTCCCTTATGAGGGTGGAAAAGCATCGTTTGGAAAAAAAACTATCCACTAAGAATGTACATTATCCTCTCACTCCCATGTCTCAATTTTTACATGGTCGTGCTACCATACCATCCGGGCTAAAGAAACTAGCATTCCTTGGAGATAATTCATGCTATGATCAAAAATACATATATAATGATCCTTAAAGGATGCATCTACTTTCAAATAAAACTCATTAGGTTGAAGGCTATGTGATAGGTCAGAATAGTAACGACATAGTTGGGAAATGTGAAATACACTATTCATGGATCTGTATCTTTGAGGAAGTGATACATGATAAGCTGCTAATCGAACCTCTCTAAAACCTCAAAATGTCCAATAAAATAAGGTGACAACATACCTTACCACCTAAATCATCGATTTCCCAGTCTAATTGAAACATGAGAGAATACCTGATCCCTGACCTTGAACTATAAAGGTCATCGACAATATTTGACATATGATTTTAGTCTAGACTGAGTGGTATCCATTCACTTCCTGATAAACTAAACCTACTATAAAGTCTTAAAAATGACATGAGGTCTAAGTAGTGCTACATGAACAACCTCTAACCAGAACAGAGGTGATTTTTATAGCCTACTATGTTAGTAATCACAACGATTCATTTGTATAGTCACTTGATTTTTTTTAAGCGAACTCATATAGAGGTATTTATTTCTCCCATGAACCTAAAAAATCAAGGAAACATGATCAAATAATGAACTATAACACCTGTATCATGCGCTCTAATTGACCATCGGTCTGTGTGTGGTAGGATATACTCAAAAGTACCTTTGAACCTAGTGTTCTCTATAACCCTTTCCAGAACTAAGTGGTAAAATGAGAATCTTTGTTTGATACAACCATCCATGGGACTTTGTAAAGGTTTATAATCACCCAAACATATAGAATTCTAATTTAATCCACTGAAAAGGTATCCTTAATAGGAAATAAGTGAGTGAAATTCATTAGACTATCAATGATCACCCATAATACATCATTTACTTGAGGGGATCTCGATAAGCCAGTCAAAAAATCCATGGTGTTGTTGTCCCACTTTGACTCTAGAATGGGCAATGAATATAAAATCCCTTCTGGTCATTGGTGTTATGACTTCACCTAATGACAGGTGAAATATATAGTTAAAAATATATCAATCTTCCTTTTTGTGATAGGCCACCTATATTGGTATAATAAGTCATGATACATCTTTAAGAGACCAGGATGTACTGTCAAAGTGGAGGTATGATATTATCACATCATCTCCTCTCACACATATCCTAGAACCCATATACATACATGAATGTGAAATATCTCATCCTCATCTATGATCCAACCTATTGGTGGGTCCTTGCATATAAATCTCCCTTGGGACTAAGAACTTGGGGTATAACAGTTGTCTTATCTTGACTCTCCCCAAAAGTAAAGAGGTCACCGCTATAAAAGTAAATATAGGATATCCTTGTTGCTCCTTGAACTCTATATGCATATAAAAAATAGTGCTGTCAACTGCCAATCACTATTGGCCTCCTGAACTGCCTATGTTAGAGTCCTTTGGCTCAGAGAATCATCTATAGCTTTTCCCTTACTAGGCATATATGCAAGCTCAAAATTGAAGGAATATAGGTATTCAACCCACCTTCTCTATATGAGATTTAAGTCATGCTGTGTAGAGATGTATTTGAGTATTTTGCGGTCTTTATGCACCAAAACATGCTATCCCAATAAGTATTTCCTAAAAAAACCCAAGTTTCAAACTATAAATGCTATATTAAGATCATGTTTCAGGTATTTCCCCTTGTGTGGCCTCAACTAAAGAGACCCATATGCCATGAATCACTCATCTTGCATAAAAAATTATAATAGCTCAATGCCTGATGCATCAAAATAGAATTTATAGCTTCTACTTGGATCCAAAAAAATAAGTATCGACACTGAAGTTAGTCTCCCTTTCATCTCCTAAAGGACTATCTTGCATGATTCATACCATATGAATCTCACACCCTTCTTTGTCAAACCCATAAATGGTGCTACTGTGCCTGGAAAATCCTGAATGAAATGCTTTTAATATCCATCTATCCCCAATAAAATCCATATATCAAAGTCATTATTACGATAAACCTAAGAAAATATAGCTCTCACCTTCTCTGGGTCAACATATACACTTTCCTCTAAGATGATGTGATATAGGAAGTGAACCCTGATAATCTAAAAGTAGAGTTTAGTGAACTTTGTTAATAAATTTCTATTTTAGTGTATTCATAATGATTTAAAAATGTTTCGAGTGGATTATTAGAGTATAAAAATACACTAATATTCCATCCATGAAGACTACCACAAATGAATCTAGATATGGGTGGAAAGCTCAATTCATCATATCCATAAAAATGGAATACATGTTCATCAAACTGAAAGACATAACTAGATACTCATAATTACCATACTCACTATGGAAAGATGTATATGGTATGTTCAATGGTATAAATCATACATGATGGTAGCATAAACTTAAATAGACATTGGAGAGAATTTGAGACCCTCAGATCTGATCAAAGAAGTCATCAATACACAACAGTGGATACTAGTTCCTAACCGTAAGTTGGTTCAACCGACGGTAATCAATGCAAATATTGAGGGAACTATCCATATTCTTGGTGAAAAGTATAGGTGAACTCCATAGGGAAGTACTGGCCCATATAAAACCCATAGCTTCCAATTCCTCTAGATATGAGAACTACTCATGACACTAACTCAATAGTAAAATCTACCTCTCTCTCATAAGGTAGTCCAAAAATGTTGTTAGGGAAATAATCCCTGAAATAATCCACTACAAGAGGTAAATCAACTTGATGTGTTCCTTGATCATCCATATAAAGGCTATCAATCTGGGTTGTCACCTAGCCCAACCCATGGTGCTTAGGTCCATCTCAACTATCATAGACATCCCATTCATCTATGTGAATATCACTATATCCCTCTAGTGACGTGAAGGACACCCTACAACTATATAAATCGACATGGGCATGATAAGGGACCAAAAAATCCATCTTGATAACTATTTCAAGTCCCATCATCTCATGTAATAGAGGTCTAATAAGAAATGATAGCTTCCAATCTCATGGAGTAATTCCTTACATTGGTGTACACTCTCTGACTATACTCCAAATGAAGTATCAAGCATCATCAATCCATAAAATTACTAAATTTTAAGGAAAATAATCCCCAAATAGCCAAATATATAAAGGAGTAGGAATATCTATATAATAAATAGATACCAAGGTAGATACTACCAAAATCGCACCTCAAACCATAGATGGACCTACACTCTTATCCTCAGGGATCAGATCCACTACATATATCAGGCACTATCCACAACCTTGAGATACAAATTGACCACCCTAAGTAGGTCCTCTCTACTGGTGTTGTACCACTAGTGTCTGGAATCCTCAGCCATGACTACCCTCTCGACCTGATCAGAAAGTAGTTCTCCAGCTCCCTACCTGATACAGAATTGCTAATCTTTCTCTAGACCCAAAGTTGGTGCATATACTCTCTCACTAGTAGTAGGAGGGAAGGTTCTACAAAACTATTGTAGATGGACCATAATTCCATAGGATCAACACTCTATTAGGGATCTATCACAATGAGGTTTCATGTGCCCTTTCTTTCTACACGGATGATAGAGTATAGAACTGCCAGTCCATATACATTGACTGGTACTACCCTCATGAGAGGTCTCGAAGTGGCGCTTTCTTCCACCCAAAATGACACCACTTAGTCAAGAACTTGGGCCACTTTGATCCATTCCTCCATCTTCCCTTAGGTTATGTTTGGTAATAAGGCCCTAATTTACTATCTCCTAAATGGTAGTCAACCAAAAAACATTCACCTATGATTGAATAGGATTATTGAGCCCACCCTCAAAGCGTCTCTCCTTAGATAGCTCATCACCAGTATAGATATGTGAGAAGTGATGAATCTCTATAAAGAGAGATGAATAATCCATCTTAGTAATAGTACCCTCTTCTAGGTGCATAAAATACCTAGCTCGATCAGCCCTCAAAGTCTCAAGGGAAAAAGTAGACATAAAATCTAAATTGTAAATTCCTCCAAATAATTTCCCGATGCTGATATTATTGGTTCAGGACACCCCACAAATTTTTATAAGACCCATGATGCATATTTTTCATGATATTGAAACTAATTTTTGGAAGCATCTCCAAATTTACAAAGATATATAAAAAATTCTTGAGCCACAACTTAGCAGCCTGGGGGACACTATTCCCCAAGGAGTAGTTAAATGTTGCTACTGAAAATCTCACATAAACACTACCATAAATGGGATAGGTTATGAAGATTCATGTATTAATCACACTAATTATATGAAACCCTCTTGAAATTGATCATCAACACCTAGATTATGATTTTCAGGAGGTGTCGTGTAACACCCCGAGATTTTATGAAAAATATTCTTTTTAATTTAATTAATGTCTTGTGTTGTACGCTACACCAAAAGGAGCTTGCACAACACGCATCCTTGACTTGACTTTCATTACACGCAATCACGACCTTCCTTGATAGCGTGTGTAGTACGCAATACCGAGTTTCACTAAACAACGATATGCTATTAAAATATTATTAAAACTACCCGTTATGAATAGTAATAACCACTTTTTGAAATTTTGTAAATTTTATTTTTCAAAATTGACTTCATTTTTGGATTCGGAATATCGAAATTAGCTTAGGTTGAAATTTTGGTAATTTTCGGATAACTTTCATATTTTGATGAATAGTGGAAATTACTAAATTTTAATTAAAAACAACTTTTTCAATCGAAATAATTAATAGTGATAAATTATTAATTTTAGTGGTTTTAAAGTATATTTAGAATATATTTTTACAATTTAATACAATGTTGTTCATTGGATGTAATTTCACATTTAAACCAGTTATAAACAAGTGTCAATCTTTTGATAGTTATTATCTCTTAAAAACACGCCTTTTGTTTTGACGACGGGAATTAATTTTTAAATTAATTAATGCAACTGATATGTTTTGAATTTGGTAAAATAGAAATCATTTTTGAGTTCATAATATCAAATATAGCTTAGGCCTAATTTTTGGTATTTTTCTGAAAACTTTCAATTTTTGATGAATAGTGAAACCACTAAGTGGTAGTTAAAAAACTGAATTGTTCATAAAACTTAATTTTACCGCTTCTGTGAGTGGAATTTCAAAAATCCTAGAGACACGGTTGATGTCAGTAAGTAAAATGTGGTTCAATGAGATGAAAATAATTTTTTGGTGAATAGTAACTTTTTACTTTTTTTTACCACGGTTAAAAGTAAATAGGGTAATTAAGGGTAAAAATGATATTATTATTACCCTAACACATGTCCAAATTCTATTGGATAAGTGTAATTCGACCAAAAACAAGCTTAGGAATAAAATATGACCATTTAGGCCCACTTGGATTAGATTAGGACATTTATTATTAATTTATTTAAAGAAGGGTTAAAATAGTTAAAATCAAAGTTTATTTACTAAAACATTTTTAATATGGGGTTATACATAAGATAAATTCGACTATAAATATTCATTAGAAAGATAAAAAAATTTCCTACATAATGGTATTTTATTTTTAATTTTTAGACATTAAATAATTTAATTTATTTATGACACAATGATGATGCAGTAATTATCTTATTAATGAAATATTGACATAATTGATGTTATAAACACCAAAATAAATGAAATTTGAGACTTTTTATAAATACCACTAATTTTATAGGTTAATATGACATGTTAGTATTGATTTAATTAACTTGGTTCGAACTAATAATTCTGTTATAATTTTCACAAAAATAAATTACTAAATAGTGTCAAAATTGACATAAAATAGTTTTTAAAACAAATATTATATTGGTAATTGTTATTTTATTCCTAAAAATCTAAGGTTCAGCCAAATGACTTATATAAGGTTATATATATTAATAATAAACAACTTGGGGTTCGTTTGGCTGCTTATATTAAGTTTATTAACCTTATAGTATAAGAACACAAGAAGACATGGTAAAAGTAAAATTATTTAACTTAATGTTAAATCTAAATGATAAGGTTAAAATAGGAACCTAAACTTGTCTAAATTCTATTGGATGAGAGGATTTCGACCCATCCCAACCTTATCTTCGAAATATATCAATTTGGAGCTATTTAAAACCGAAATTGACTTTATAATAAAATAATATTTTTAGTTATTCCAAAGGTGCCCCTCTCCTCCCTTATAAAAGGGCACCTCCTCCCTCTCTTCCTCACACCACTTTGAGCTTTCAAGATCGGCCAACCCCTACCAATTTCTTCTCTCCACTTCCCTAGAAACATCCTAGAGGTTCTGGTCTTCTTCAAAGACCCATTTTAGTGCCCTAAAAGGAGGTCTCAAAGAAGCACTTCAAAGAAGAGGTAATGTCCGTTACCGATTCTTTCATCTTTATTTCTTCTTCCACTTCTTCTTCTTAGGTTGTTTCATTATGAAGTAATAACATCAGTATCACTAATATACTGATATTTTATTATAAGTATGAAACAAACCTATTTCATCATCTATCCATCCTACGGAAAACGAAATCACCGCGCGTGCGTACGTACGGAATACCGTCTCCACGCCGTGGTGTAATCTGTTTTTCCACCAACACCTTACATGGATGGGTATTATGGTGTAAAGAATAACTATACATAGTTATTATAACATCATAATGATTCTGATATATTGTATCATCCACTCCAATTCAATTCAATAATTATGGAAATGATATCATCGCTCGTGCGTACGTACGGACTACCGTCTCCACGACGCGATGAGATTCATTCGCCATGTTAACCATTTAAGAATGATTATAAAGTATATATAAGAAATAATAATGAAATATATGACATTATAAAGCTACTGGATTTATGTGTGTATATATGTATGTCATCTACTTAATTCCATTCAACTCAATAAGGAAACGAAAACAGCGTTCATGCGTACGTTAGGCCTACCGTCTCCATGAACGATGTATTTCTTTCCATTTACTAATTTATTATATATATGTATATTATGAATATATATTATATATAAATCATGTTTTATATTCTGGAATTAAGTAATTATGATCTAATAAATCATATGAATAATTACAAGTCAAAACACGGATGACAAATGAAACAATTTTACCCAAAATGCTCTTTAACATAGAATTTACAAAAAAACGGGTAATATAAAGTCATAAGTGAACCATATATGATATCATAACAATGAGTATGATTCTGGAGTAAGTCAATTACATTATTTAAATCATTATACAGGAGGTTCGGACACTTACGAAGCATATCAGACCTAAGGTAAGGGAAAATATCACAATCTCATTTTTATCCGAGATTGTTTTTACTTTGGCATTTACTGGGGTGTATTTTATCATCCACATCCATGTTCCCTCAATATGTAATATTATTTCAATCCACCTAAAATTGTTTAAATCCAATTTTACCCTTCGGTGAGTTTTTAGTAAAAGATATGAAAGGAATCTTTTGTCGTTTTTCGTACGAGGTACTTTTTGACTTTTCCGACAAAAGTACGAAAAATGTTTTTTTAACTTATACGGCATGAATGGATTTTTAAAACATTATTTCCAAGAAGATTCCTTTACAAGTTTTCATGTTTATTTTTAATCAACTTCTTTTATTTTCAAATTGTAAGACATGTTAAGAAAGGAAAATGTTTTTGAAGTAGAAATGATATTTTCCTCAAGAATGGAGTTCAAGTGTTTTATCAAAATTATTTTCCATCTAAGATAATAAAGGGTTCTATTTTTATCCCTATTATTACATTGATTTGATTATGTTGTGATGGAAATATTTTTATGAATTCCTTTATCTTATATGAATTGTTTTATGATGTCATGATGTTTAAGATTCCCATTTGTATTACATGGGTTATGCAATGATGTATGATTTATGATTTTGTGGCACACATAAGAATGGTATCATTATGAGATGGGTGGGACCTATATCTCCCTCCAATGCATTGGGTAAAGATTTTATATCTCATGAGATAGACATGGCTGTAATGGTAGGTTATACCGGTTCAGTGAAACAGGACTGAAACGAGGGTGACTCGGTTCAGAAAGGGACTTTGTCCACTAAGATAGTCTTGGAAATGAGTCTTGACTAACAAGAAATGATTATTTATGATTATGTATGTATGAAACAAAGTTTCATGTTTTAATTTATGATTATTGGGGTTTACCTTTCACTACTATGATTTATCCCATGTTATGAAATTATGATTTCTTTTGGAGGTTAAGATTTCCAAAAGTTATGTTCTTATGTATATGATGTGAATGACATTTATTTTGTTTACCCTTACTGAGCATTTGAGCTCACCCTTTTATGTTTACTTTTCCCCCGGATATAAAGAATGGTTTTAGGTATAAAAAAAGGAAGATATTTATGGGAGATGTTGAAGATCTTTCACTAGGATTAGAAGATTATATTCCGAGTTTCCAAAGACACTAAACTATTACGATCCTTATGTGTGTGTTTTTGTTATGTAATAAGTATTCCACAAAAGTAATGTAAAGTCTATGTACGTCAGGCTTCGGGTCTCTACAGTTGGTATCAGAGGAAAGGTTTAGTCAACCTTTGGAAACTAGGATGCGAAAGCATTAGTGAGATCCCTAGAGATATTTCTAAGGTATGTCTAGGGATGTACCTAAGGATAATTATATGTATAAGATACAGTCCTAGAACTACGGTAATGATCATAGAATTTAACCTAAGAAGTTAGATATTGAGGATAGTCCCCCTTTATAATGTTGTTTTCCCTAGCATGATTTTTGCCTCTCACACTATTCTTTTTGGGTTTTAGATGATGGCTGGAACCCGAAGGAAACGTGTTGATCAATGCAATGGACAATGCAATGATTGTCCTCCTGAACAAACAAATGTTATGGGAGATGGAGTGCAAAATCTTATTGCTATACTTACACAAGCTATGAATCATTCTGGACTTCCAAATGAGCAGAGAAGGGAACAATATTCTATTGAGTCCTTCATGAGGCAACGTCCACCTTCTTTCAGTGGGACTTCCGGTCCACTTGTTGCTGAACAATGGATCAGTACCACTGAAAAGATATTTTCAGTTCTTCAATGTTCTAAACATGATAAAGTCATCTTAGCAGTATATAGTTTGGAAGGTGAAGCTGATCAATGGTGGAATCTTATCAAGAATACGAGGCCAAGAGATGAAATTGAGTCCATGGAATGGGACGAGTTCAAGAACTTTTTTTTCAGTAAGTACTTCCCTCGTATTCTTCGAACAAAGATGGAAAAGGAGTTTCTTGAGCTGAAGCAGAAGGATGATGAATCTGTTGTTATATACAAAGCGAATTTTACAAGACTTGCAAGGTATGCATCTGGCATTATCATCCAACCTGAAAGTAAAGTTGATCGATTTTTCAGTGGCTTAAAACCATGTCTTCGAAGGGCATTAGCTATAAGAGACTTCGAAAGCTATGAAGAAATTGTGCGTTGTGCTATCAAGGTAGAAATGGAAGTTGGTGTTACATATCCATCTCATGGTTTTGACAAGAAACGAAAGATGGAGTTCAAGGAGAAATCTCAGAATAATGGTGAAAAGAAGATGAATGTTTCCTTATGCACAAAGTGTGGAAAGAAGCATGGTGGAGATTGTCTTAAAGGGACTAGAAAATGTTTTAAGTGTGGAAAAGAAGGTCATCGAGCAGCTGAGTGTCGAAGTAATGGAAAAAGGGTTTCTAATGATGTGAATAAAGCAAACACTGCAGAGAACGCACCACCAACACTTCAATGCTTCAAGTGCAAGGAAATGGGGCATTATGCTAATAAATTCCCTAATCCAAGGGTTAGTGATGATCGACATGAGCAACCGCTTAAGGAAAAGGACAAAGGGAAGTCACATGCGATCACTATTGACGATGTTGAATATGACAACGATGTGGTGGAATGATTAAGTGTTTATGTAATGGGATTCCAAAATAATGTTGTATCATGGAGTATTGAAATATTTATGTATTGGTCTATTGTGGTTTTCAATAATTTTATGGTACCAAGAACCATGGAAAGTGATTGAGATATTTTTGGAAAAAGAATGATATGCGCATAATGAAGGGAAAATGAGAAAATGAAATATTTGACAGTATTCATGAGCTCATGATTGATATAAGGACTAAGTGATATCATGGTTTGAGTATATAGAATTTTTGGATTTTGGTATGTGGAAAGAGTTAACTTTAGTCAGCATTCATGTTTTCACTAAGGTTCAATGGGTATTCATTCTTCAAGAGAATACATGATTAAGGTATTCACATGTTTGTAATTTGACCAACAAGATATATCTTATGATATATGGGGGATAAATGATGGCATTCACGTGATTGTTCTGTGACATTTCAAGTAATCATTTTCTTTATACTATGATCTTGGACCGAAGTATTTTAGATAAGACTAAAGATTAGAATGGATTATGTTGGACATAAGTTAGGATAAAATGTTTTTCGATATTATTGATGGGATGTTATAGTAATATAGCTTTAGAAAAAGGACAACCTACAGGACGGGCGACAGCCCATCGCGTCGGACAAGGCTGTGGGAATCGAACCCGCAACCGAAGTGCGACTGGCCTTCATCGCCTACCACTGGCCTACAGGAAGTCCCTGTTTAGTAGAAACTAGTTTTATTATATTAAGCAGTATGATATATGAAGTATAAGTCCATTTTAGGAACCATATATGATTAATCTCACTATAGAATGACTTATGTATATTTAATAACTTTTGCTAACCTTTTGTTTGAGACAGATGGAATGACCCGTCATTCTATCACATGATCTGCTAACACTTCAAGAATAACAAATTCAACTTCATTTATTTAAGAGATGAAATAGAAATTGTTCAAGGCATGAACAACAGTGAGATTGTACCAAAATAAAGTAAGTATTTATTCTAATTCAAATTATTCAGCTTTAGGGAAATGATCTTGAAAACCAAAAATGTTGTCCTAGTGCTCTTATATCTGATTAATCAGATGGTACCTTAGATCGTCACAAATTTATGGATTTGTGATTGTTGGATTTTCCATAGCCATGTTCTCTACCACTCTCCCTCAGAACATGATGGTTAAATTTTTCTTCCATATCCATATTTTCACCTATGTGGAAACCCAGTGATTAGTTTATTTGGGTAACCGTTACATTTCATACTTTTGTTTTTAAAGATTGGTTTTGGTATTCCTTTTTATGATGTGGGTTTCTATTAAAGAAACTTTCAAGTAGTAAACCATTTATAACCCCGACGAATTTCGAGGGAGAAATTCATTTTAAGGGGGGTAGAATGTAACACCCCTAGATTTTATGAAAAATATTCTTTTTAATTTAATTAATATCTTGTGTTGTACGCTACACCAAAAGGATCTTGCACAACACGCATCCTTGACTTGCCTTTCATTACACGCAATCACGACCTTCCTTGATAGCGTGTGTAGTACACAATACCGAGTTTCACTAAACAATGACATGCTATTAAAATATTATTAAAACTAGCCGTTATGAATAATAATAACCACTTTTTGAAATTTTTTAAATTTTATTTTTCAAAATTGACTTCATTTTTGGATTCAGAATATCAAAATTATCTTAGGGTGAAATTTTGGTAATTTTCGGATAACTTTCATATTTTGATGAATAGTGGAAATTACTAAATTTTAATTAAAAACAACTTTTTCAATCGAAATAATTAATAGTGATAAATTATTAATTTTAGTGGTTTTAAAGTATATTTAGAATATATTTTTACAATTTAATACAATGTTGTTCATTGGATGTAATTTCACATTTAAACCAGTTATAAACAAGTGTCAATCTTTTGATAGTTATTATCTCTTAAAAACACGCCTTTTGTTTTGACGATGGGAATTAATTTTTAAATTAATTAATGCAACTGATATGTTTTGAATTTGGTAAAATAGAAATCATTTTTGAGTTCATAATATCAAATATAGCTTAGGCCTAATTTTTGGTATTTTTCTGAAAACTTTCAATTTTTGATGAATAGTGAAACCACTAAGTGGTAGTTAAAAAACTGAATAGTTCATAAAACTTAATTTTACCGCTTCTGTGAGTGGAATTTCAAAAATCCGAGAGACATGGTTGATGTCAGTAAGTAAAATGTGGTTCAATGAGATGAAAATAATTTTTTGGTGAATAGTAACTTTTTACTTTTTTTACCACGGTTAAAAGTAAATAGGGTAATTAAGGGTAAAAATGATATTATTATTACCCTAACACATGTAAAAATTCAATTGGATAAGTGTAATTCGACCAAAAACAAGCTTAGGAATAAAATATGACCATTTAGGCCCACTTGGATTAGATTAGGACATTTATTATTAATTTATTTAAAGAAGGGTTAAAATAGTTAAAATCAAAGTTTATTTACTAAAACATTTTTAATATGGGGTTATACATAAGATAAATTCGACTATAAATATTAATTAGAAAGATAAAAATATTTCCTACATAATGGTATTTTATTTTTAATTTTAAGACATTAAATAATTTAATTTATATATGACACAATGATGATGCAGTAATTATCTTATTAATGAAATATTGACATAATTGATGTTATAAACACCAAAATAAATGAAATTTGAGACTTTTTATGAATACCACTAATTTTATAGGTTAATATGACATGTTATTAGTGATTTAATTAACTTGGTTCGAACTAATAATTCTGTTATGATTTTCACAAAAATCAATTACTAAATAGTGTCAAAATTGACAAAAAATAGTTTTTAAAACAAATATTATATTGGTAATTGTTATTTTATTCCTAAAAATCTTAGATTAGGCCAAATGAATTAGATAAGGTTATATATATTAATAATAAACAAATTGGGGTTCGTTTGGCTGCTTATAGTAAGTTTATTAACCTTATAGTATAAGAACACAAGAAGACATGGTAAAAGTAAAATTATTTAACTTAATGTTAAATCTAAATGATAAGGTTAAAATAGGAACCTAAACTTGTCTAAATTATATTGGATGAGAGTATTTAGACCCATACCCACCTTAGATTCGAAAGATATCAATTTTGAGCTATTTAAAACCGAAATTGACTTTATAATAAAATAATATTTTTAGTTATTCCAAAGGTGCCCCTCTCCTCCCTTATAAAAGGGCACCTCCTCCCTCTCTTCCTCACACCACTTTGAGCTTTCAAGATCGACCAACCCCTGAAAATTTCTTCTCTCCACTTCCTTAGAAACATCCTAGAGGTTTTGGTCTTCTTCAAAGACCCATTTTAGTGCCCTAAAAGGAGGTCTCAAAGAAGCACTTCAAAGAAGAGGTAATGTCCGTTACCGATTCTTTCATCTTTATTTCTTCTTCCACTTCTTCTTCTTAGGTTGTTTCATTATGAAGTAATAACATCAGTATCACTAATATACTGATATGTTATTATAAGTATGAAACAACCCTATTTCATCATCTATCCATCCTACGGAAAACAAAATCACCGCGCGTGCGTACGTACGGAATACCGTCTCCACGCCGTGATGTGATCTGTTTTTCCACCAACACCTTACATGGATGGGTATTATGGTGTAAAGAATAACTATACATAGTTATTATAACATCATAATGATTCTGATATATTGTATCATCCACTCCAATTCAATTCAATAATTATGGAAATGATATCATCGCTCGTGCGTACGTACGGACTACCGTCTCCACGACGCGATGAGATTCATTCTCCATGTTAACCATTTAAGAATGATTATAAAGTATATATAAGCAATAATAATGAAATATATGACATTATAAAGCTACTGGATTTATGTGTGTATATATGTATTTCATCTACTTAATTCCATTCAACTCAATAAGGAAACGAAAACATCGTTCATGCGTACATACGGCCTACCGTCTCCCTGAACGGTGTATTTCTTTCCATTTACTAATTTATTATATATATGTATATTCTGAATATATATTATATATAAATCATGTTTTATATTCTGGAATTAAGTAATTATGATCTAAGAAATCATATGAATAATTACAAGTCAAAACACGGACGACAAATGAAACAATTTTACCCAAAATGCTCTTTAACATAGAATTTACAAAAAAACGGGTAATATAAAGTCATAAGTGAACCATATATGATATCATAACAATGAGTATGATTCTGGAGTAAGTCAATGACATTATTTAAATCATTATACAGGAGGTTCGGACACTTACGAAGCATATCGGACCTAAGGTAAGGGAAAATATCACAATCTCATTTTTATCCGAGATTGTTTTTACTTTGGCATTTACTGGGGTGTATTTTATCATCCACATCCATGTTCCCTAAATATGTAATATTATTTCCATACACCTACAATTGTTTAAATCAAATTTTACCCTTTGGTGATTTTTTAGTAAAAGATATGAAAGGAATCTTTTGTCGTTTTTCGTACGAGGTACTTTTTGACTTTTCCGACAAAAGTACGAATTTTTTTTTAACTTATACGGCATGAATGGATTTTTAAAACATTATTTCCAAGAAGCTTCCTTTACAAGTTTTCATGTTTATTTTTAATCAACTTCTTTTAGTTTCAAATTGTAAGACATGTTAAGAAAGGAAAATGTTTTTGAAGTAGAAAGGATATTTTCCTCAAGAATGGAGTTCAAGTGTTTTATCAAAATTATTTTCCATATAAGATAATAAAGGGTTCTGTTTTTATCCCTATTATTACATTGATTTGATTATTTTGTGATGGAAATATTTTTATTAATTCCTTTATCTTATATGAATTGTTTTATGATGTCATGATGTTTAAGATTCCCATTTGTATTACATGGGTTATGCAATGATGTATGATTTATGATTTTGTGGCACACATAAGAATGGTATCATTATGAGATGGGTGGGACCTATATCTCCCTCCAATGCATTGGGTAAAGATTTTATATCTCATGAGATAGAAATGGCTGGAATGGTAGGGTATTCCGGTTCAGTGAAACAGGACTGAAACGAGGGTGACTCGGTTCAGAAAGGGACTTTGTCCACTAAGATAGTCTTGGCAATGAGTCTTGACTAACAAGAAATGATTCTTTATGATTATGTGTGTATGTCACAAATTTTCATGTTTTAAGTTATGATTATTGGGGTTTACCTTTCACTACTATGATTTATCCCATGTTATGAAATTATGATTTCTTTTGCAGGTTAAGATTTCCAAAAGTTATGTTCTTATGTATATGATGTGAATGAAATTTATTTTGTTTACCCTTACTGATCATTTGAGCTCACCCTTTTATGTTTACTTTTCCCCAGGATATAAAGAATGGTTTTAGGTTTAAAAAAAAGGAAGATCTTTATGGGAGATGTTGAAGATCTTTCACCAGGATTAGAAGATTATATTCCGAGTTTCCAAAGACACTAAACTATTACGATCCTTGTGTGTGTGTTTTTGTTATGTAATAAGTATTCCGCAAAAGTAATGTAAAGTCTATGTACGTCAGGCTTTGGGTCTCTACATGTCATAGGTTACACTACAAGATACAATACTGGTGTCTCTAGGACAACAACCTCTTAAGCATGATCATCACTACCCTCTTGGTGCATAAACCAATTATTTTATGGTTTAACTTATCTAAAAATTCAAAGAAACTTCCTCATATAAGGTTTAAAAATGATAAATATTAAATATATAAGAATAGGATAGGTACAATCCTTATTATATAAGAGTCTCACCCCTATACCTTCTCTTAAAGCCAGGCCTGGGAAATGTATAGAACCATGATTGATCACTCAAGAAACTTCCTACTTCCCACTTCCAAGGTCATGTTAGGGTCAATTTATATATTCAAAACTATAGGTTTTGGTATAAAATGTTTTGATTTCATGTTAAAGAGGAAAACACCATTTAAGTTACAATTATAATCACTATTTAACATCAACCATTCACATTTAAATATAGAAATCAGAAGTTCATAAGTGCATCCATGTGTGAATATATATATATCAAGGTCTATCTATATTCTTCTATCATTCCCAAGTTATAAAGTCCTATGATTTATAAGTTGTAAATGGCATTACATGTATATTCAACTAGGATTTTATGATGGTTCAAGTAGATGGATCACCATTCCAAATTTATAGAGGCACACACTCTCTTTAAATTGAAATTTCCATACATGTAATTGTAACCCACTAACATTTTAGCTCCTTATACCAATGTACCATGAATAAAACACTATATAATTGTCTAATTAAGGTGCCACCATGAAGCTATATGGGAAAAAACTGTTTAGGTTGATACATACACTTTAATTAATCCAATTATTTTATCCCTATATGAAAAATTATCACAATGTCAATATATAAATATCAAAGAAATATGAATATATAAAAGGAAATGCACATAGTAAGTAAACATGGTATGGCATAATGCATGACATATCAATCATAAAGTACCTATAATGATGCATGAGACACTACCACCTTTCCATACCAATCCAAGGATAAAGATAAAATCCATTTCAATAATAAGAAACTACACATATCATTCTCATAACCTAATAGTGAAATTAGTATAACTATAACATGAATAATCCATAACATCATGTCCCATCTGAGGTAATTTGGACTTCCCTTTATGTGGGTTAGAAACTCCCATGAACAAGCTCATTACCAAAATCCAATACTTTCCTAGTCTCCTCTTTACCAAACCCAAATAGTAATACAAAAGGAAAATAATGCTTTGATACCAATTTGTAATGTCCTAGACCCAATTCACTCATAAGTAACAAAACCTGGTTACTGTATGGACTTAAGCACACCTCCCTGTACACCAAAGGCTTCAAAATAGAAGCAAGGGTCTATGATGGTATAGTGGAGAGACTATACCCTCATGATCATAGTGTAGCATATTGGTATAATGAATAATAACAGTGGGAACATACTAAATAACCAATTGAGAAAGTGCAACATCTAGATATAATAAACATACATAAGCAATATTTAGAGTCATAAATATAATGATGATGATGTCATGGTACTATAAAAAAATAAATTGTCATACATGGAAATAGGAATGTAATAAATACACATATAACAAAAAAACAAAATTCCAAAAGCTATCTCCAAGACTCACAAGCCAAGGATTGGTCCTAGGCTCCTAAATTCCCATTCTATATACAAATCAAGCATCCATGACTCGACACTTTCCCTTATCTCTACCTGTATCCATGAAGTCTATCCGGGTACACAATTTCAGCCCAAACAGAGTGTGAGATATACTCAATAGGCCAACCCCAATAGTCTCTATAACAAATATAACATGTTTATAAAAACTATAACAATGTTCATGTATAATAGTTATGGATGTGAAATGAATGTCAGTTATAATAAATCCCAATAAGGCAAGCTGTAACTATGAGTAGACTAACAAAAATATGTTCTAGTACATAAGAATTAAATAAAAAGTTATACACATGCTTTGGAATAGTTGACATACATGTAATATGTTATACCTACAAGTTTTGGGACCCAAGGTGAAATACCAAGGTATCCTCCTCGAGACTGAGGAACTCGTCCAAGGTGAGCTCAGAATAACAGAGACCTACATGGGTCGGGAATGTAACACCTAAAGATTTTAAAAGAGGAAAATCATGTAATAGCCCTATTACACATATTATTACATGATTTTAAGGATAATTTTCCTTCAAATACAAGACAAATATCATAATTTCTAGTGTCTTTGGATGATTAGATACATAATTAAAAATCATGAAACAAAAAAAAACATCTTTTATTTAATCTTCATAATGAGCTCCTAACAACATTTGAGAACTTACATCTGCATAGGATAACCTAGGGAATGCATAAAAAAAGGGATGATCTAAAAATACTAGTAAGGGAATAAACATAAGGACAAAGAACAACACATGGATTAGAAGGCATAACATGATGACATAAAAAGGAAAGGAACATAAATAAACATATGAAAGCATAACATATAGCACATGAGATCATATAGTCATGGAGTCATAGTAACGTGGAAGAAATATAAAATATGACATAAGAATGATTCAAGGATCATTTCACATGGAGGATAATGAGTCAAGGCTAACCACAAAGATTGTTTCACATGGAGCATGAGTCAAGGCTAACCACCAAGACCATTTTACATAGAGCATGAGTCAAGGCTAACCGCCAAGACCATTTCACATGACTCATGAGACTAAACATTACCCAATGAATTAGAATGATATATGGGTTCACACATAATAACATGTTAATAAATATGTGTACCACATGAATAATCATATATAAGGAATCAAACATAAACATAAGGGTTGCCCATGGAAATAATTGGGTATCATAATCATGTCAAAAGGCATAAAAAGGGAATATCATAATGGTGTCTATGAAAGAATGGATTTAAATAATACATGAAAATTAACAAGGGAAAATATTCATAGACCATGATAAGTGATGTTAAACTTATGTGAAAACATGTAAAATGAGTGTTTAAAAAACTTTGGAAATAAAACATTTTAGTGCGGTTTAAGAAAACTATTAAATATTCTTAAAAATAGAAAAGGAATAATTATTTGTATAAAAATAGAAATGTAGAAAGATATTTTTTCATGATAAAATGAGTGATTTTAGAAAAATAATGTTGGATTAAAAAATATTATTTATAACACTTGAAAATGGGTAAGGAATCGAGAAATTCCCTTTAATCGGGCTTGCTTATTGGGAAGATTTGAGAAGGGAACATTTTTAAAACATGAATATCCTCAAAAAATAAAGATGAAATAATCTGGATACATAATTTTGGATCATATAAATAAAATTTAGAAGATTTATATAAAGATAAAAAATAATTACATTGAGGTAAAGAGAGATAAAATGTGACCTAAAGGAAAAATGGAGGTTTGTAAAGAATCCCTTACCTTATGTATGAAAGTGTTCTACACTTAAACATAACGTCCTGAATAATAAAATTAAATCCATTAATTAATTAATTCATAAAATTTTCTAAATTTATTTGATTTATTATAATTTTATTATGTTTATTTATGACCTTTTTATGTGTTATAAGATACAATTTCATCATTCATGAGTGTTCTTTTCCTCGGTTTTCATGATCATTTTATTTGTATACGTGTATGAAAGATCATGTAGAATGAGGATATTCATCTAGAATTAAAATTATATGTTATTATTGAACTTAAAATAATTTATTTTGTCTTATATATAATTTTTTATATGGTATTAGAAAGAATCATTAGATAAAATGTTAGTGATAATTGTTTAGATTAATTTGGCAGTTTCTCGATCATCATGAACTAGTTTTGTTATATTATTTAATATTATGTATATATACTAGTTATAGAACATTAAATAAGATATAATACATATATTATAATCAGTTTTAACCATAAAATGGTTTTATGACCATACGTAAAGGCGGTAAAGGAAATTAAAAACTCATCATACTTGAAAGTGATAAATTAACACATCGCATACAATGTTTTCATTTTTAGAATAAAAAGGGGAAGGGAAATAAATGATGATGGATTATTCCATTAACATAATAAAATTTCATTATTTTTGAGATAATGGAGTTACCATTCCACTTGTATAATTATAGGTGAGGATAGAATAATAAAATAAAAGAAATTGGAAATAATTTAAAAGAAAAGGAAAGCAGTTTTTACCTCTTGAATTTTTATCCTTGAGAACCTCCTTGAGGTATTCGAGTTTGGTATTTTATTAAGGAAAAAGGCTCTTGGAAATAGAGGAGAGACTTGGGAAGATTTTTGGGTGGAATTTGGATAGGCTTCAAGGCTTTAGAGGTGTGAGTAAAATAGGTGGTGATGGGTGGTGTTTATAGTGGATGAGAGGGGAGTTTTTTTGATTATTTAATTCATTAGTTTATTATTTTGGATCAAGACTATGAATAATATTGATTATTTTGACTAAATACAGTAATATTGCATGTGATTTAGAACCAATGGTTATTATATCAATCATACATCATCCATGACCCAATCATGACTCAAAAATTCATTTATTTACCTTATATTATAAATTACCATATTTCACTATTCAGCAACAATTCAACTATTTTAGAAAAACCACAAAAATTCATGTTAACCATTTTTTGAAATGTAAAAATAAAAAATGGACTCCATATTATGAAAATAATTTTCTAAATATACAAAATTTAATTTTTAATTAAAATCATCATTTACTAAAAAAATACTGATTTTTAAAATTATAAATGATTTTATAACACTTTGAAAAATTAATTAAGGTCTTAGAAAATTATTTTATGATCATAATATAAAAAAATATCAATTTATGAATCTATTTTATAAAAATATATTTTATTTTAAATTATTATATTAATTATAAAATTGTAAATAAATATTTATGTTTTATAAAAATACCAACACATAATTTATCATTTTAAAAACATTTATTTACTTATAATATGATATAATTATATCATATTTTCATATATAATATGGATAAATTTTATTTATAATTTCATAGGTTAGGTTACTATTTTATTTTCTCGGTTACTATTCTTAAGGTTCACATTACTATTCCATAGGTTATGTGACTATTCCATTAGTTTAGGTTCCTTAATTTCTATAAATACTTTTTATTTCATTAATTATTAATTTATAAAGTTTGTATTATGTTATATATGTGATTTTATGTGATTTATACTATATAAAATAATTATAAGAAGATAATTTTCATTGATAAAATTTTGGGTCGTTACATTCTTCCCCCCTTATGAAATTTCACCCTTGAAATTTCGTTTTACAACTAAGGGGAAAACAGTTGAGGGTAATTATTCTTCATTTCTTCCTATGGTTCCCATTTTTCCTCTTCATACTTATGGTTATGCCATAGTACTTTGACCAGATGAATGGTCTTGTTGCATATAAATTTATCTCTATGATCCAAGACCTTCACTGACTGCTTCTTATAAGAGAGGTCATTATCCAACTATACCAACTTTGAATTCAGTACATGTGAGGGATTCAATATGTAATTTCTCAATAGGGATATGCAGAATACATTGTATACTTTAGATATGGTTGATGGAAGTTCTATTCGATAGGCCACAACTCTAACACGATCAATAATCTTGAAGGGGTTTATGTACCTGGGACTTAGCTTTACCTTCTTCCCAAATCTCATGATCCTCTTCCACAGAGATATGTAGAGGAATACCATGTCCCCAACCTTAAACTACAGGTCTCATAGACAATTGTCTTCATAACTCTTCTATCAACTTTGGGCTACCTTGATGTGCTACTGAATGGTTTTATCCTTTTCCACCATTTCTTCGACCATTTCAGGTCTTGGAAGATTATTTTCACCAAATTCATCCCAATATTCTGGTGTTCTACATATTTTCCTGTAAAGGGATTTATATGGATCCATTTGGATGCTTTATTGGAAACTGTTGTTGTAGGATAACTCGAACAGAGGTAGGTGTTGGTCCCACCCTCCCTTGAAATCCATAGAACACACTATAAACATGTCTTCGAGTGTCTAAATAGTCCACTCAGATTGGCCATCAGTTTGAGGATGATAAGCCGTACTAAAGTTCATCTTAGTGTTAATATAATACTGAATACTTTTATAGAACTTAGAGTTATATAGTCGATAGTGGTACTCCATGCAGCCTCACTGCTTCTTTTATGTATATCTGAGCAATTTGATCGAGTGAGAAGTTCTCTCAAATTGTGATAAAGTGAGATATCTTTGTAATATGATAAAAACAACCCATTTAGCATTGTTTCCTATGGATGTATTTGGAAGTATGGTGATAAAGTCTATGGGGATGTTTTGCCACTTCCATGTTGTTATAGGTAATGTTTTCATCATACCCTTAGATTTTTGTCTTTTAAACTTCACTTGCTGACATACCAGCCACATTGATGTATACTCAGTGATATCATTCTTCATATTATCCCACCAATAGTTATCTTGGAGATCTAGATACATCATTGTTCTCCCTAGGTGAATAAAGAAGGTTAAGCTATGTGCATCACTAAAAATATATTTATTTTTCTGTAGATTGAATGGTAAACATCATTGTGGCCCAAATCTTACAACTCTTTACTCATCAATTTTGAACTCTAAGGATTTCCCCTTTCTTATGGCTTCCACCTTCTTCTAAATTTACACATCATTTCATTGAGTATCCTTTATTTTCTATATGAGGGATGTTTGATCAATAATTTGAGAAAGAATTGATTATGTTCCTTCATTAATGATTCCCATTTCCATCCTTTGAAAATCTAATAATATTGGATCCTTCTCCATTATCATCATTGACAAAGATGTAGGATCCTTTTTACTTAGAGCATCTTCCACCTTATTTGACTTACCAGGATGGAAGTGGATTCAGTAGTCATAATCCTTGATGAAATCTGACCATATTCTCTAGTGCATATTAATATCCTTATGTGTGAATATATATATTTTAGTCTCTTATAATCAGTATATATTTCACACTTCTTCCCATATAGATAATGTTGCCATATTTTCAACATGAAGATCACAACTGCTAACTCCAAATCATGCATGGGATAGTTTTGCTCATGAATTTTCAACTTCTTTGAGGAATATGCTATCTATTTATCATTTTTCATTATTATATAGCCTAATACCTTATTTTAAGCATCTATGTACACCTCACATAGTTCCCCACTTGTCGATAGTGTAAGCACTGGTGCATTGATAAGTCTATTTTTAAACTCTTTGAAGAAGTCTTCACATTCACTGGTCCAAAAAAACTTTTCTCCCTTCCTAATCATATTGGTTAGTGGATTTGACAATCATGATAATTTCTTCACAAATATTCTACAATACCCAACTAGACTAAGGAAACTACAAATCTCCATTACAAATGTGGGAATGAGACACTCTTTGATTGCCTTTATCTTGTAAGGGTCTAAAAACATACCTTTTCCGGTGATTACATGCTCCAATAATGATACTTCCTCCAACCATAACTCACATTTACTCTAATTTACATATTTTTATCCATTTTTAAAGTCTTTAGAATAGTTTTCAAATGCTCCTCATGTTTCTATTTGCTCTTGGAGTATATCAGAATATCATCAATAAAGACTACCACAATTTTTTTGGTAATCTCTAAAGACTCTATTCATTAAATCAATGAAAATTGCTAGAGAAGTAGTGAATCATAAGGGAATAAATATGAACTCATAGTATCCATACATTGTTTGAAAGGCAGTACTGGGAATATCTTCCTTCATCACCTTTAGTTTGTGATATTTCAACCAAAGGTCCACCTTAGATAAATAATTGGCCCCATGTAGTTGATCAAACAATTCATCTATCCATGTAAGGGGGTAATTTTTATTTATCATGATTTTATTAAGATCACGATAATCAATACATAGGTTCATTGATCCATCCTTCTTCTTGATTAAGAGGGTTGGTTTACCCCATAGTGAAGTACTCGGGCATATAAAACCCTCGTCCAAATTTTCTTATAACTACTTCTTCAGTTATTCTAGATCAATGTTGGAAATTCTATAAGGTGTATTTGATATAGGTAGACATCTAGGAATAAGTTCAATTGAGAACTCAACCTCTTGACCAAGAGTAAGAATAGGAAACTCTTCGAGGAACACATTAGTGTAGTCCCTCACAATGGGAATGTCTTTGGGCATGATTATCTTCATTGTCTCAATCAATTGAGCTAGATATTCTTATTCATAAGGCAATAATATCCATCATTGAGACAATTATTCTTATGTATATTCATCCTCCTCCTTACAAATGTAAATAATTGGAGGTTGTTTTTGGATGTGAAGGGTGATCTTCCTTTCCCGATAGTTGATGTTGTCTTTGTATAAAGATATCTAATCCATGCCCAATATAATATAAAACTCCACCAAAGGAATTAAGACAATATTTTTTGGGATGTTCAGTCCACAAACATTAATTTAGGAGGAGTTATATACTTTGGATGCATAATTTCCCCATTTCATGTTCTTAAAGATAACTCAACCTCCATTTTTTTGAGGTGGTTTTTTAATAGTTCTACTAAACTTTCATGATATGAAAGAATGTGTAGAACTATAGAAGATAACCCTACCTTTAACTATTTTATTCTGGTTCTAATCATTTACTTCATATGAAATAGAATTTGGGATGATAATTTTTATAATTTTAAACATATAAAAGGGAAGATAGTAACATTAAAGGGACAACTTATAAGTGAAAAGTATATCCTAACTTGTGATTCCCTAAGTTTCAATCTAGGTTATCCATGGTGATAGAATTATCCCTAGGGTTCTTACTAAAGTTTTATATTATTAATCTCAAAAAATAAGTAAATTGTGCTATGATACCAACTATAATGGACCTAGCCTTTTACACACATTGCTACATGATTTTAAGAATAATTTTCCTTAAAATACATACCAAGGATCATAAATTATAGTTTCTTTTTAATATTAGATACATAATTAGAAAACATGAAACCAAAATAAAAATATCCTTTATTTAATCTTCATAATGAACTCCTAACACCCTTTCATCCCTTATATCTGCATAGAATAACCTGGGGAATAAATGAACAAAGGGATGAGCTAAAATGCCTAGTAAGGGAATAAACATAACGATAAACCATAACACATGAGTTAGAAGCCATAAAATGATGACATAAAAATAAATGGAACATGAATAAACATAAGGAAGCATGAAATATAGAACATGGGGTAATATAATATTGGAATCATAGTAATGTGAAAGCAACATAAAACATGACATAAGAATGAGTCAAGGATCATTTCATATAGAGGATCATGATTCAAGGATAACCACTAAGACCATTGCACATGGAGCATGAGTCAAGGATAACCACCAATAATATTTCACATGGATCATGAGTCAAGAATAACCACTAAGACCATTGCACATGACATTTCATGAGACTAAAAATTTCCCAATGCATTGGAGTGCTATATGGGTTCTATCATGACCTGTCCCTCGAGGCTCATGCTATGACTACCCCAATCCCGCCTTCCACAGACCAGGGGTTGGCGACTAGAACCGGAAAGGCATATCCCTAAAACGGGAAGTCATTTCCTTTAAACCTATACAAACAAAAAATCCAAGAACACAACAAGATGCAAACCACATAGTAGTACTGCAATAGTAAAAGTGTGTACTGAAAGTAAAGGGGCTGAAATACAAGACCAACCAAAATATACAATACAATAGAAAAATAGAAAATAGCTTCTGAGATCGTCCGCCAAGGATCCTACCTGAAGGGTAGGTATAGATCGTCTCCACAGCTCTCCACGTCAACCATCACCGCCATCCAACATTAGGTTCTAGCTCCTCAAGTCTTAGTCAAGGCTGCCCGTCATCTGCACAAGACACAAAAAGGTGCATGCAAAGCCTGTACAGGGGTGAGTATAATAATATTTAGTAGGGACCCCGAGACCCCCAAAGGTCTCTCAGAATTCCACAAAGGAAAACCACAAATATTGATTTCAATCACAAAGCACAAAGAAAAAGACTCAACTCAAACCAGGTTTAACTTAAGTAAAAAAGTACATATGATTATTCCTAAGGCTAGATCATCTTATTCTGTTAAGTAGAATTACTGCTGACCCACATAGGATTGATAAGTACTAACCCCCGCTGACCCACACAGGATCCGACCCGCCCAGGATTGATTGGTACTAACCCCCGTTGACCCACACAAGATCCAACCCGCCCAGAATCGATAGGTACTAACCCCCGTTGACCCACAGAGGATCTGACCCACACATGATCGGTATGTGATGACTCACATAGGATCCTTGAGCGCTGACCCACATAGGACCTGACCCACACATGATCGGTGCTGACCCACACAGGATTACTAGGTGCTGATCCACACATGATCGCTAGGTGCTGATCCACAGAGGATCTCTAGCTGCTGATCCACACAGGATCACTAGGTGATAATCCACACAAGATTTCTATGTGTGGATACATACAGGATATCTAGGTGTTGATCCACATTGGATCTCTATTAATTCTTCATGTCTCAGACAGTCACTGGATTTCCGTATATAGTACGCTTGATTCTAGGAGGATATTCTCCTCAATCCATCGATAGTACTTCAACTAGAATGAAGTCTCATAAATAATTAAACCAATGATCTGTAATTTCATAAGGTTTCTAATACAAAAGATGGTGCATCAATCGGATGCCCGATCTGAGAGTTATAGGCATTTTAGTGCCGAGGGCTCGGTTGGATTCGAGTATGATCCAACCCAAACATACTCCAACTTTCTCCAAAACTCAGGTAGAGTATCTCAAAAGGACCTTCTAAATCCAAGGATTCTATCGCTGTAGATGGTTCATCAAATGGATGTATGGTTTGCGAGATATGACCTTTTAAGCGTATCTAGGCCGAAATGGGTCTGGGTCCGGTCTGACCCGACCTGGGCTGACCCGACTCAGTCCGGGTCCAACCCGGCCTGGCCTGAACCAGTTGGGCCGTGGACCGGCCCAGCCCAAACTGGATGGGCCGTGATGGGCTCGGCCCACTAGGCCGCGGCCCGCCGGTTGGCACAACCTGTGCGAGGGGTCGCATGACCCTTTTATTCCCAAATGGCTCAAAGAGACGTTAGGCTCTTTAACCGGTGGTGCCAGGTGGTGCCGCCTCAGTTGGAAGTGGGACCCAGGGGGCACATGTCCCCTTCGCTATGGCTTTGAAGCCACGACCACCTCCCGCAGTGCGCGAGGGCATTCTGCTCTTCGCCAACGCGGCCGGCCGAGGGCTAGCCACCCGTTTGGTCCGCCGCGGCATTGCCTCCTTCGGCGGCCCGTGAGAACCGACCGCCGCCGCGCCACCGCTTCTTCCACAGGGATCCAATGACACTTCAAAGCTTCGTTTATACTCCTGTATGCACCTATGGGCCTCTCGGGATTCCTTCTTCACTACATGACCCTTTGATTCTCGTTGCTGTCAAATTCAGAATTCTCCTGCGAAGAAAGCAATGATAAAACAAGCAATGGAGGGCCCGTGCCTTGTTCGTTTGGCCTATTCCCTCCACATTATCATCATAAAAAGCGGGTATCAAATAAAAACATCAAATAGATATTGATTAATTCCTGTTCAAATTTCCCCCAATAAACACCCCCAAATTCAATAACGAGAAAATGAAATGAGATTTTATTGAATTTAATAACAACCCCTACCTTGAGAATCATTCAAGGTGTCGTGGTTGTAGCGGAAAAAGAGTCATCATTGGATGGAGTCACCGGCATTCATCGATCCTGGATCGTTGCTGCCCAAGCTTCCATCCCCCGCCGATGGAAGATTCCGCGGTACTTTGCCAGAGGTTCCTCGCTGGATGAAGCCGTGTAAAAAAACACCAACCTGAGCCCCATTTAAATAGAGGGGTAGGGTGAGTAATGCATTGACAGAATTAATGAGGTTCATTAATGAGTTTTTAATTAATGAAACTCCTAATTTCCAATGATTTAGTTACAAAACTGAATAGTGAAGCCATTAAATGGCTTGAAAACCCATCGGTCCCACCACCGCCGCTCAACAGAAGGTAGAATAATAAAATAACAATTTTTGTTATTTTATTATTTCTTTAAAAGTTTAAAAAACTAAATTTTTTACCCAACCTACTATGGCGAAAGTTAAGCCTCCCTTAAGCGAATCCCAATGCTGCAGATTCAACAGCGCCCTCATATTTTTAATTCAAGCACCGATTCAAAAGATATAAAATGACGCCCACACATTTTCTGAACATACCTAAAAAAAGTTCAAAAATTTATTCCAGGCACACCGGGCCTTGGATTCAAGAGCCTTCAATTTTTTCAGACTCATAATAATACCAACTAATTTAAGAAAAATTAATATGGAATTTTCAGGTCTTTCAATTCTTCCCACCTTAGGGATTTTTTTCCTCTAAATCTACAACAAAACTAGGGGAACAAATGGGGGGTACTGAGCATGTATCTGAGCCTCCCACTCCCATATTCTCTCCTGGAGGTTCCTTTACTACCAATGAACTTACACCAGTGGAATCAATCACCCTCGAAGGACCTGCTCCTGTCGATCCTCTATCTCCACTAGGAACTCTGCAAACATCACCTCATCGTCTATGTCCAGGTCTCCCTAGTTGATAATGTGCGATGGATCATGCATGTACCTCCTCAGTTGCGACACATGGGAAAAATTATGCACCCAGTGCATCTATGGGGGAAGATCTAGATGGTATACCACCTCAGTTACTCTAATGAGGATCTGGAAAGGTCCGATAAACCTCAAAGATAGCTTTCCACCCCAACCAAATCTCTATAATCCTCATCGGGGTGAGACCCATAGGAAGACATGGTCTCCCTCCTCAAACTCTAAGGGTCTCCATATTCTGTCGGAATAAGACTTCTGCTGGATTTGTGCACTATTTATCCACTCCTAGATGATCTGTACCTTCTCTCTGGTAGCCTGTATCAACTCTGGACCCATCAGTGCCGACTCCCTTGGGTCTGTCCAGCATAAAGGTGATCTGCAAGGTCACCCGTACATGGCCTTAAATGGAGCCATGGCGATGGTGGAGTGATAACTGTCTTTGTATGAGAACTCCACCAGTGGAAGGTGGTCCTCCAAAATACTGCCAAAATTGAGGACACAAGGATGAAGCATGTCCTCGAGTGTCCGTATGGTCCGCTCCGTCTATGCATCTGCCTAAGGATGAAAGGCGGTGCTAAAGCATAGCTGAGTCTCGAATGCCTCCTATAATCCCTTCCAAAAGCGGGATGTAAAACATTCATTGTGATATGAGATGATCATCATTGGTAGCTCTTAAATTCATACAATCTTCTATACGTAGTGGCGTCCCAAGCCCTCCACTAATCCCTGCTCTCGGATGGGTAGGAAGTGGGATGACTTGGTGAGTCGGTCAATGATCACCCAGATGGAATAATGGCCCCTAGAAATGCATGGTAGACCTGTCATGAAGTCCATGGAGATACCATGCCACTTCCACTCCAGCACCTTCAGTGGCTGATCTAAGCCTACCAAAACCTGATGCTCGACCTTCACTTGCTGAAAAGTGGGGCATCGTGATATGAACTTTGCCACCGCTTTCTTTATCCCTGGCCACCAGTACTAATGCTGGAGGTCCTGGTACATCTTCGCCACTCCAGGATGTATTACCAAAGGGTATGTGTGGAAATCCATCAACACCTCCTCTCGAAACATAACTGGTACCATAGTGCTTCCTCTAAAGAGGATGATGTGCTCCCCACCTTCAGAAAATCCATTAGGATCTTGTCCTGAGGATATCTGAGCACGTCGGGCCTCGAAGTCTATGTCCCATATCTGTTCGTCCCTGAATCACTGAAGTGTTGGGGGATTAACTATCATGGACTTAAGGTAAACTTCTCCATCAATATTCATGAAGGATAACTACAATGCGGCTAGCTACTTTGTCACCCCACTCAGCAACTGTAGACCAGACCTCCTGCTGAGTGCATCTTCTACTACGTTCCCCTTCCTAGGAGTGTAGACTTTCTCAAAGTCAGAGTCCTAGAGGAACTCTAGCCATCGCTGCTATATCAGGTTCAAGTCCTTCTGAGAGAATATATACCTGAGACTCTTGTGATCAGAGTAAACAATAAACCATTGACCCATCAAGTAGTGACGCCACATCTTCAACACAAAGACCATTGCTGTTAACTCCAGGTCATGGGTAGCATAGTTCTGCTCATGCTGTCTCAACTACTGTGAGCCATAGGTGATCAACGCTCGCTCCAACATCAATACACAACCCAGTACGGTCCTTGATGCATCATAATACACTACATACCCAACACCCTCTTCTGGTAGCCCCAAGATGGGGGCACTCATCAATCTCTGTCTCAGCTCTTGAAAACTCTGCTAGCAACTCTCCATCCACATGAAGGGTTGTCCCTTCTTTGTCAAAGATAACAAGGGTGTTGAAACTCTGGAAAAGTCAGGTACAAATCCCCGGTAGTACCCAGCCAATCCTAGGAAACTTCGTACCTCGATCACAGTCATGGGTGTCTCCCAAGAAAGCACCGCCTCTATCTTCGCCGGATCCAATGCAACTCTAGAATTTGAGATAATGTGCCATGGGAAGTGGACTTCCCGTATCCATAACTAGAAATTAGAGAGATTTCCATAAATATGGTGCTCTCAGAGTGTATCCAGAACTATCTGTAGGTGTGTGGCGTGCTCCTCCTCCGATGCCGAGTATATCAAGATGTCGTCAATGAAGACCACCACAAAGCGATTGAGGTAAGGATAGAAGATCCTATTCATGAGACCCATGAAAAATATCAGAGAATTGGTCATGCCGAAGGAAATCAACAAGAACTTGTAATGGACATACCGACATCTGAAGGTTGTCTTTGGTACATCCTCATCCTGTACCTTGAGCTGGTGATAGCCTGATCTGAGGTCTATCTTCAAAAACCATCGAGCTCCCTCTAGTTGGTCGAAGAGATCATGAATCCTCAGAAGTGGATACTTGTTCTTCCCGACCACTTGGTTAAGGCGCCAATAATCTACACAAAGACTCAAAATCCCATATTTCTTCTTGGTGAACAAAATCGGGGATACCCTTGTAGAAATACTGGGCCTTATGAACCCCTTATTCTACAAGTCCTCCAACTGTACCCACAACTCACAAAGCTCTGCGAGGGACATCCAATATACTAGAATATATATCAATGTCATCTCGAGGTACATGTCAATGTAGAATTTTACCTCTCTGTGAGGAGGTAGTCTCAGAACATAATCAGGAAAGACATCAACATACATGTCCACCACTACAGGATAAATCAGACTCCTCACGTCAACTACTCCGAGGGTAAGGCTAGCCAACTGATGAGTGATTAGCTGCACCCTCCTCCGAGTAAGTCCATACTATGATGCAAAGGTTCCTTTCTCACTGGTGAAGGAAAACCTGGTCCCATCCTCACAGACACACCGCACTTTTCACCTAAAACAGTCGATCTGAGCATAGACTGTGGATAGACAGTCCATATCCAAGATGATGTTGTAAGGCCTTGACACTACTACTTGGAGATCCCAGTCGAAGCTCTCGCCTCCTAGAGTGAGATTACAATATATTCACCAGTGTGTAATTTTTGATTCTTCTCCTGTAGGAGTCTCTAATCGTAAGGATCGAGCCAACAACTCTGTTGGAATCTCTGAGATCCAAATGAGTGCCTTGACAATAAAAGAGTGACTAGAACCTGTGTTTATAAGAACTTCATCTAGGGTAGAATAAACATATATTGTACCTCTAATAATCTCTAGAGTGTTATGGTCATTGTAATCTACCACCTAAAGCTGAGATCGCCCCTGTCTACCTAATCCCTGTGGTCGAGGTGGACCACCTGGGGGTGGTGGTGGTAAAACCTCAAACCGTCATTCACCACCTGCTGTATGACCTACTTCTATGCCATATATTCCACCCTACAGAACCCTTTGCTCAAACCTTAGCCACTACCTTGGAGGTCCCTTGATCATCTTCTGATCATCAGTACAGCAGGTCGGGTAGTCACTAGCCATGTGGCCCTGCCCACCGCATGTGAATCACAGTCTGCTCCTCTGTTGGCCTGCTCCATCTCATGAGCTCCACACCTCTGACCCTACATCCTTGGGTCGTCCCTCAGAAGGATTGGCCCACTTGGACCCCTACGTCATCTGCCTACTGCCTGCTGAAGATGACTCGGATACCTGTCGTCTGGTGGTGGCTCTCACCATTAGTGCCTGCTCAACTAATAAGTTCTCCACCAATAATTCTCGCTTGAGAACTCCAACCTGTGTTAGGATATTGAGTGATATCATCGATGCTCTGATATTATGTCAGAGACCCTTCTCAAAGGTTTGGGCCCTGAAGAATGGGTCCCGTACCATATTGGTGGAGTAGCGTGAGAGGTCAGTGAATCTTTCCGAGTACCAGACCACTAATAGGATGCCCTTTTGTAAGTGCAACAACTCCTGGATATGCATTGAGCGTAAAGTCGCTGGTACAAACTCCGCCCTGAAGAGGGTCTCGAAGTCCAACCAGGAGAGTGTCACCTCCTCATGCATCTGAAGCGTCAGAATCTTCTATATCCTTGTTGTGATCTGAAAGAGTCTAGCAGCTAGGATCACCATCTGATATGCTGGCATCTCAACTAAGAGAAAAACCCGTGCCATAGCCTCCAGCTAGTCCTGGGGATCTGTCTCACCTTGAAACCTTAGAGGCCTCTATCTATGAAACTCGTGAAATGTGCTCAATAGGCATGCACGATCTTTTAGTGGGCTGGTGGAAAATGCTGCCCTCTGAGTGGTGGTGCTACTGGTACACAACCTGAAGGTACCAACACAGTAAGAGAGCCTTGCACTGAAGCCTCACTGCTCAGTGGGCCATCATCATGTACTCTCTTTGGAATCCTGGATGGCTGTCTATGCGGAAACATCCTGAAAAGAAACAGGTGCACCACAGTAAAAAAGTTATACCTGGTGAGTTGAATCAAAAGAGATCAAAAGTAAAAAATTTCCAAAACACACGCAATCAGTGTTTTCATACACCGAGTTAGAAATCATAATTCTGGGTCTTAGTGTATGGATATGTTAGCCAACACACCAACACTAGAATCCCCGAACTGAAAACCACACTCAAAACACTTAACACTATTGTTCCATTGGAAAGATCAGAGTCCTAGTTCTTCGGTAGAACCGACTCCTTTGATACCACTTTGTCACGACCCGTCCCCCAAGGCCCGTGCCGTGACAACCCCAAGCCTGCCTTCCATAGGCCAAGGGTTAGCGACTAGCACTGGAAAGGTGTATACCTAAAATGGGAAGGCATTGCCTTTAAACCCGTACAAACACACAGTCCAAGAACACAAAAAGATACAAACCACATATCAGTACTGCAATAGTAAAAGTGTGTACTGAAAGTAAAGGGGTTGGAATACAAGCCCAACTGAAATATACAATACAACATAAAAATAAAAAATAAATCTTGAGATTGTTTTCCAAGTATCCTACCTAAAGGGTAGGTATAGATAATCTCCATAGCTCTCCATGTCAACCGTCACCACCATCCACCATCAAGTTCTAGCTCCCCGATTCTCAGTCAAGGCTTCTCATCATCTGCACATAACACAATGAGGTGCAGGTGAATCTTGTACAGGGGTGAGTATAAAAATACCTCGTGGGGACCCAGAGACCCCCGAAGGTCTCTCAAAATTCCACAATGGAAAACCACAAAGATTTATCTCAATAACAAATCACAAATCAAAAGACTCATCTCAAACCAGGTATAACTTATTTAAAGAAGTACAGATTATTAGTCAGAAGGCTAGATCATCTTATTCTATTAAGTGGTACTACTGCTGACCCACACATGATCAATAGGTACTAACCCATGTTGACCCACATAGGATCTGACCCATTGAATATCGATAGGTACTAACCCCCACTAACCCACACAGGATATGACCCACACAGGATCTGACCCACACAGGATCAATATGCACTGACCCACACAGGATTGCTGAGCACTGACCCACATAGGATCTGACCCACACAAGATCGGTGCTGATCCACATAGGATCTCTAGGTGCTGATCCATATAGGATCTCTAGGTGCTGATCCACACATGATTTCTATGTTATGTTCCACACATATTGCTAGGTGCTGATCCACACAGGATCACTATTCATTCTTCACGTCTCAACTAGCCACTGGATTCCCGTACATAGTACGCTTGATTCTAGGAGGATCCGCTCATTAATCCATAAGTCATACTTCAATCATCAAGAAGTCTCATGAAGAAGTAACCCAATGATCCTTCATGCCATAAGGGTTCCAACGCAATAAACAGCGCATCAATCGAATTCCCGGTTTGAGAGTTATAGACATT
Source organism: Viscum album (assembly GCA_963277665.1). Taxonomy (NCBI): domain Eukaryota; kingdom Viridiplantae; phylum Streptophyta; class Magnoliopsida; order Santalales; family Viscaceae; genus Viscum; species Viscum album. The sequence goes on along the minus strand of OY728130.1, from coordinate 2,098,579,902 downwards.
TTAGTATCGAGGGCCTAGTTGGATTCGGGTACGATCCAACCTGGCCGTACTATAACGTTATCCAAAACTAATGTGAAGTATCTAAAAAGGACCGTCTCATTCCAAGGATTCCATCACCACAGATGGGTTTTCAAACGAACGTCTAGTTTGCGAGATATGGCCTTTTAAGTGTATCTGGACCGAAATGGGTCCGGGTCCGACCCGACCCGATTCGGGTCGACCCGACCCACTCCGACCCGGTCTGGGTCTGACCTGTCCCAGACCAGACTAGATGGGCTATGGACTGGCCCATCCTAAACCGACTAGGCTGCGCCGGGCTCCGCCCGCTGGGCCACAGACCAGCCCGGCCCGCCGGTTGGCACGACTTGTGCGAGGGGTCGCACGACCCCTTATTCCCGAACAGCTCAAAGATCCATTTGGCTCTTTAATCAGTGGTTTCACATGGCACCGCCTCAGCTTATTGCGAGACCCGCAGGGCACAGGTCCCCTTTTACGCAGTGCATGAGGGCGTGCTGCTCTTTGCCAATGTGACCGGCCAAGGGTCAACCACCTGTCTGGTTTGTCGTGGTGCCACCTCCTTCTATGGCCGGCAAGAGCTGGCCTCCACCTTCGCTTTCCCGCACTGGCACCGTGCTAGAGCTTCTTCCCCCAGGGTTCTAACGATGCTCCGAAGCTCCATTTCCACTCCTTTCTGTGCCTACGGGCCTCATGGGATGCCGCCGTCACTGCATAACCCTCTGATTCGCATTGCCGTCAAATTCATAATTCACCCGCGAAGAATACAATGCTAAAACAAGTGGAGGAGGGTCCAAACCTTTTTTGTTTGGCTCACGCCCTCCGTGCTAGAATCATAACAATCGGACATCAAATAAAAACATCACATAGATATTGATTAAGACCCGTTCAAATATCCCGAAAAAAATACCCCCAAATTCAAGAACAAGGAAAATAAATGAGAGTTTTTGAATTTAATGACAACCCCTACCTCGATAATCGTTGGAGGTGTCATAGTTGTGGTGGTAGAAAAGTCCTTGTTGGATGGAGTCGTCGGTGTTTGTCAACCCCGGATCGTTGCTACCCAAGCTTCCGTCCCCCATCGATGGAAGATGCTGCGATACTTTTCTAGAGGTTCCTCACTTGATGAAGCCATGTTAGAAACCCCAACCCGAGCTCCATTTAAATAGAGGGTGAGGGTGAGTAACACATCAACAGAATTAATGAGGTTCATTAATGAGTTTTTAATTAATGAACCTCATAATTCCCAATAGTGTGGTTACGCAACTGAAGATTCAATCCATTAAATGGCTTGACAACCCATCAGTCCTACCACTGCCACTCAACATGAGGTTGGATAATAAAATAACAATTTTTTTATTTTATTATTTCTCTAAAAGTATCAAAAACTAACTTTTTCACCCAACCTACTACGGTTGAAGTTAAGCCTTTTTTAAGAGAATCCCGGTGCTTCGGATTCAACGGTGCCCTCATATTTTTAATATGAGCACCAGTTCAAATGATATAAAATGTCGCCCGTGCGTTTACTTAATGTACCTAAAAAAGAGTTCCAAAATCCGTTCTGGGCACACCGGGCCTCAGAATCAAGCACCATCAATTTTCATAGACTCTTAATAATCCCAAATAATTTAAAAAAAATTAATATGGAATTTACAGGTCTTAACAGGTTCACCCATCATAACATATTGATGAATATGTGTGACACATGAATAATCATACATAAGTAATCAAACATAAACATAAGGGTTACCCATGGAAATAATTGGGTATCATAATCATGTCAAAAGTCATAAAAAAGGAAATTTCATAATGGTGTCCATGAAAGAGTGAATTTATATCATATATGGAAATTTATAAGGGTAAATAGGCATAGATCATGATAATTTATGTCAAAATGAAGTGATAACATGTAAAAATAGTGTTTATAAAACATTAGAAATAAAACATTTTAGTATCGTTTAAGAAAAATATAAAAGATTATTCAAAAAGGAAAAGGAATAATTGTTTGTATAAAACCAGAAATGAAACAAGGTAGTTTTTAATGATAAAATTAGTGATTTTATAAAAAAATGATGGCTTAAATAAGATTATGGAGAGAACATGAAAATGGGTAAGAAATCAGAAAGTTCCCTTTAATCAGGCTTGCTTATCAAGAATATTTGAGAAGGGAACCTTTTTAAAATATGTATATCCTAGAAAAAGAAGGATGAAATGATATGGATACATGTGTTTGGATCATATAAATAGAACTTAGAATAATTATATTAAAAATAAAAAATAATTACATTGGGGTAAAGAGAGAGAAAACATGACCTGAAAGAAAAATAATGGTTCGGAAAGAATCCCTTACCTTATGCCTGAAAGTGTTCTTTACTCAAACTTAATGTCATGGATAATCAAATTAAATCCATTAATTAATTAATTCAGAGCCTTTTATAAATTTATTTGATTTATTATAATTTTATTAAGTTAATTTATGGCCTTTTTATTATTTATAAGATACAATTTCATCATCCAGAAGTGTTTGTTTCCTTGGTTTTCAGGATCTGTTCATTTTTATACATGTATAAAAGATCATGTAGAATGGGAATAGTTGTGCATAATTGAAATTATATTTTATTAATGAACTTATAGAAGTTTAGTTTTTCTTATATATCATTTTTATATGGTATGAGGATGAATCATTATATAAAACGTTAGTGATAATCGTTTAGATTAATTTGGTGGTTTCTTGATTATCACAAACCACTTTTGTTATATTATTTAATATTATGTATATATAATAGTTATAGAACATTATATAAGTTGTAATAAATATATTATATATTTTTTAACCATAAAAATATTTTTATGATGAACATCGAAGGTAGTAAATGAAATTGAAAACTTTTCATCCTTGAATGCGATAAATTAACACATAACGGACTATGTTTTTTATTTTTAGAACTAAAAGAAGAGGGAAAAGAAATGATGATGTATTATTGAATTAATATAATAAAATTATATTATATTTGAGATAATTGAGTCACTATTACACTTGGATAAGGGGAGGTGAGGAGAGAATAAGAAAAAAAAATTAGAATGAAATTAAAAGAAAAGGAAAGAGGTTCTTACCTCTTGAATTATTCTCCTTGAGAACCTCCTTGAGACACTTGAGTTTAGTCTTTCATTGAGACCAAAGGATCCTAGACATGGGGGAGAGACTTGGAGAGCAGTTTGGGTAGAATTTAGACAAGATTTAAGGATTTATAGTTGTGGGGAAAATAGGTGGCGAGGGGTGGTATTTATAGCGGAGGAGAGGGGTGTTTTTTGATTATTTAATTAATTATTTTATTATTTTGGCTCAAGACTATGAATATTATAGATTTTTGTGACTAAGTATAGTAACTAGTTCATGTGAGTTAGAACCAAAGGTTCTTGCATCATCTATACATCATCTATGACTCAAAAATGCATTTATTTACCTTATACAGTAAATTACAGTATTTTATTATTCAGAAAAATTCAACTAGTTTTGAAAAATCTCAAAAATTAACCCTAACTATTTTTCAATATTTTGAATTTAAAAATGGAATCTTTTTTATAAGATTAATTTTCTAAATATGATAAATTCAATTTTTAAATAAAATCACCATTTTTTTGAAAAATACAAATCTTAAAATTATAACTGATTTTATAGGCGAGGTTACTATTCAATTGGCTGAGTTACTATTCTTAAGGGTCAAATTATTATTCCATATGTCATGTTACTATTACAACAGCTTAGGTTCCTTAATTTCTATAAATACCTCTTATTTTATTCATTATTCATTTGTAAAGTTTTTATTGTGTTCTATATTTTATTTTATGTAATTTTTACTATATAACATAATTATTAGAAGGGGATTTTCCTTTATAAAATTTTGGGTCATTACAAATCATGTTAGATAGAATATATGACATGAAAAACCAATAATAGAAGAAAATATAACATCCCAAGAATTTATGATATATTTCTTTTTAAATAAATTCAATCTCTTTGATAGCTTGCAATGCACACAACATCGGGTCTAAACGACGCACGAAACTCTATTAAAATATTATTTATTAGACATGACCTTTATAAAACAGTCATTAATTTGGAGAGTATGAATATGAATATCTAAATTATAAACATTATATGGTTTAAACATTTATAAAATAAAATCAATGGTTATCTATTGATTTAAAATTAAATAAAAACCATTTGAAATAAAAAGAAATGCTTTATGTAAAAAATGTATTTTTCTAAAAGGTGGTTTATTTACACTTTGTGGACATAATTTAAAATTATTTTTTAAAAATTTTAGAAAATTTATTTTAAAAAATGAATTTAATTTTTAAAATAAAAATATCAAAATTATCTTAGGGTGAATTTTTTGAATTTTTATGAAAAGTTTCTTTTTTGATGAATTTTAAAAAATGCTGATATTTATTAAATATTCCTTTAATTTAATGAATTTACAAGAAATTTTTTATTTTAATGTGGTTTTAAATGTAAAATTAGTTCAATTATATATTTATTAATCCAAATTAGATCATTGGAATCAATTTCATATTGAATTTTGATATAATTTTTTTAATCCTTTGAAAGTTTTCTTTTGGAAAACCATTTTTCGACATGTTTACGGTTTTAATTTTAAATTAAATTATACCAATTATATGAGTTGAATTTGGATAAAAGGATTTAATATTTATAATCATTACAATTTATATTATCTAATAAGATCAAATTAATTTTTTATCATAATTAATAGTGAAAAGTGTAAAAATTATTTACTGTGGTTAAGGTAAAAACAGGTTTATTTTGGGGTTAAAATAAAAAGATAAGGGTTAAAAATAAACCAAAACTTATCTAATTACTATTTTTGGCCATATTCCTACATTATATATTCTAAATTTAAATAATTTTCTTTTTTGTGCTGTGTGTAATGAGAAACAAATGGGTGGAATTCTCTCTTTTCAAATATTTTAAGCGCGTCCTCTCCCCCACTTATAAAAAGCCACCACCATCCTCTCCTATTTACACTTACAAATCCCATTGTATCAGACAATAACTACCCAAATTAAATAATTATATATCTGAACTCATCCTATAATCCCTTTTTATCATAAATCAAACCTAGAAAGGCTTTTGGTGAAAACCTAAAGAAGCTGACTGAAGAAGAGCTAACGTCCTTAACCAAGAATTTTTTTTATTTCTTATTCTACGTCATTAAAATATTATTAATCCATGATGATATAATATCACCATTATATTACATATACTTATATTTTTTTAAGTTAATCGCATGTACTTCAACCATCTCCTACTCTATTAAATGTGAAACAAAACCATTGATCGTGTGTACGACGGACTACCGCCTCATGAACCGACATAATTCTATTTCCATCACCACTTTTCAAATCTATATATAATGATTTATTTAATGTTTATATATTATATTTATGATATAATTATACTTATGGAATTATAATATCACATATAAATTCTTACATTCAATTCCATATATAATATGATAACATTTCCTGTGTGTACGGAAGACTGCCGCCTCGCGAATCAATGTGATTCATTTTTCACTTAAAATTTAAATGGAAGGTAATAAGGATTAATTTAATATTTAAATATGAAAATAATTACATAGTAACCATTATTTAAAATTAATATATCATATAATTTCATACTTTTCTATCCATTTAATAAATGATGACATCGTTCGTGTGTATGGTAGACTACTGCCTCACGAAGAGATGTGGTTTGTTTTAATTAATACATTACATGGATGGTATGTGTAAAGGTATTTAATGAAATAGTATTATATTTATAATATAATTATAATCCTGGAAATATGAAATAAAACCACCTTCTTTCCATCATGATCATTGAAAAATAGATACATTACTCATGTGTATGTACAACATATCATCTCCATGATTAGAACAAAGTTCATTTTTCATTACCATATTTAATGGTGGGTTTGAATAGTATAATTTATGTATAAAAATTATAATTATATCACAATTAAAATTATATATCTTATTAAATAAAAATCTCATTGACCTTATCCAACTAACTAAAGTGATTTTGGACATAGGAGAAATTTATCATTAAAACAACCGATGTAAAATTAATTGGTCGAGTAACTGAATATGGAATGGTATCAAATAAAATAAAAGGAATAATAAAATAGAAAAAATTTCTTAAGTAATTAAATAATTAACACAATTGTATTAATTATGAAGATAAATAACACACATGACGATTCATGATCGAGGTAAGGGTTTCTTCTAAAAAATTCCATCTTTACGACACATGTGCTTTTATTCACATAATTTATTATAAATGGTGTATATACTACCCCTTTTACATACTATATAATGAATTTTGGTTATGTATTATCTTAATAATACTATATTAATGTTTTTGTTTTTTATTCTCACAAATACCATTATTTTTTACTAATGAATTTACTTTATATGTTTTTAGGATTATATGTCTTGAGAATTTTGTCTTTTTTGTAGGATAAATTTTTTGTCTAAAGTGTTTTGGAAATATTTTTAAGTATTATGGAAACACTATTGATTCCTTACATTTTTAAGTATAACATATGATTTTCAATGCTATTTTTGAATTAAATGTATGGATTAGATACCCTATATTGTTGTAAAAGTATGTACTAAGAACTGAGCTTTTAAAAAGAAACCCTATGTTTGTGAAACTAACGTATGGTTCAAAAGACCAATGTTTTGAAGTTAATCATATATTCTTAACTATACTTTCAAAGTTAACCCTATATTTTACTTTTTTAACTTTGAATTTTAAATTCAAGATATTTTAGGAGTTTTCTACAACGGTCTTGACATGATTATTTAATATCTTTTTAAATATTCCAAATGACTAATTCAAAGGATCATGTTCATTAGATTAAACCACTCATATTTTCAAGGGAAGTTATGACTTTCTTTGAACATTTTAAATTCAAATACATATGATTTTTTAGGATTTGTTTTTAGATCTGATTAACTGAAATCAAATCTAGTTTTTATTTGTAAATTATAATTATTATATAATTCAAAAAGAGTTTACATTTTGAAATGAATGAACATCTCTGATATTATAAAGAGATACACCTTAGAGAAATACATGTTTTGATCTTGTGTTGTTTAATTATTATTATATTGTATCTTCTACTATTTTTCTATTAGTGTATTTCTTAAATATCATTTAAAATCATAATCTCTTTGAAGCTATTCTTTCTTTAAGAATCTTATATATGAAGAAGAAAATCCATTATCTGTCAGTTTCTATTGAAACTATGAGCTAAATATATTTCTTAATCAAATAAATTAATCTTGACTTCTTAGAGTATCAGATGCTAATAATCAAGCATGGTGGAGTGTCAGATTCTTGTTCTAAGATGTGGATATTTTATTTCCTTATTAAATAACCAGAAGGACCTATAAAATCTTTATTATAAAGGTGTCAATTTCCTATACTCAATTTTGTAGGTCTTATGATAAGATAACATATTTAGTGAAAATCACCAAGATAAATGAGATATCATTGATGGATTGGACTAGGGTATATTTGTACCATGAACCATTATAAAAATTGTGGTTTTCTTATTCTCTCTTTCTCTACTTCATAACTTTCTTAAAGAATATAATGATATATATGTTCATAACATAAAAAGTGAGATGATATTTGAATTTTTTAAGTTTTGTAAATGTAAAAAATTCAACCACCCTCTTGTGTATATTTTTATTATTCTATCCCAACATTTGGTATTAGAGGAGTGATTTTTGAAAAGGTTTGATAGGATCTAGGAATCTTGATTAAAAGGTACATACAAAGATAGATGTTAATAATTAAACTTAAAGAAAGAATGTCCATAATATGTGCTCCTTATTTTAATGGTAATAATTATGAAAGCTGAAAAAATGCATGATTATATATTTTTAGAATATTGGTTTTTAAGTTTACAATAATATTTTCAAACATTATGAAATTTCTAAAGAACTATAAAAATGGAATGCTGCTAAAGAATATGAGTATGATTTCCATTCAAGTTTCGTGAATGATATTATATGTGGACTTGGTCCATATGAATTTAATTGTGTATATTAATCTACTAATGACTATTAGATTTTGAAAAATATCACTGTTACTTATGAATAAACTGACAATATCAGGCAATTAATATAAAATGTTGTAAAGTTGAAATTTGACACTTTCAGAATGTATGATGGTGAAATAATCACTCATATGAATGGAATATTGACTGAAATAGTAAATGGTGTTGATGCCTTTAGATATCCAATTAAAAAAAGATTAATATTTAAGAGTTCTAAGAGTATTACCCTCTAAATGGAATGGGATATTTTCTATAATCAGATAATATAATCCGGTCGAAGAACTGACAATGAAGGAATTGATTGGAGAACTAATGATGTATAAAGCAGAAATTAAAGTTGAATCTAAAGATCATAGGATGATAAAAAGGGATAATACTTCTCTTAAAGATACTTCCAAAAAATATGAAAATAAATTAAAATAATATGTTTCATTCTTAAGTGATTCATAATTTTCAGATTCTAGAATGGAATTAGATAATCTATCCAGAAGATATAGAAAATTTTATAAGAAGAATAAAGGATTCAAAAAGTCCTTAAACTATATCATGAAGTATGGATGAGGAATTAAATAATTTATATTATATGAATTTAATAAAATGGGACATATTTTATATTATTTCACATAACAAAAATAATACAAAATAAAAATAGAAAGAAATAAATAAAGTATCATATTAGAACTGATTATGATAACAAAGATAAAAAAGATATGAAGGCTACTTGGAGTGTCTATAAAGAATCCAATAGTACTTTCAAAACTAATTCAAAAAAGGTAGAACCAATCCAAAAATAATATGTGCTTTATGGCTAAAGATGAATAAGAGGTAAAATATTACTATTTTTTTCTTCTGATTCTGAATGTTTTTCTAATAGTAAATTAGCTTCTTACTATTCAATACCTGAAGAAAAGTATGAATATTTAGTAAAAAAATATAAATAACAAAAACATATTCATAATGGAATTTTAAATGAAAAATATGTCATTTTGAAATAACTCTTGGACTTAAAATAAAAAATTTTCAAATCTAACTCAAACCACGCTATTCATGAAAATAGAATTAAAGAGTTACAAACTATTGTAGAGTCATTCAAAAGTGATTCCTTTATATTGAATAAGGTATAATAATATATAAATTATATTGTTGGTAAAAATGTTCATAAAAAGGATAAATATGGAAAAAGGAAGAAATAGCGAAAATAAAAATATTATATAAAAATTATTTTTTACTTATTTTTAAGAATAAAAACATAAAAGAGTCACCTGTTTTTATAATGGAATTAAAGAACATTATATAATAACTTTTGTTTGATAATTACCCAAAAAAGTGGAACAAAAAATTATTTTATTTCTAGAAATATTCTTGAATATAGTCCTAAAAATTTTCAAAAAATTAGGAAAATTTGGATACCAAGATATTTTCTTGCTAACACATCTAGATCCAAGAAAATTAGGGTACCAAAACATTCTTCTATTTAAATGTTTTGTAGGAAAAAGGTCACAAGTAAAAAAATATAGTATGGTACAGTGGCTTATCAAGACACATGATTTGGTACTCTTCCAATTTTCATAAATTAGAAAAATAATATGGAGTCCTGGTTACCTTTGGTTATAATGAAAAAGGAAAAATAGTTAGAGTTGGATTAGTTGGAGATCCAAAATAAATTTTGATCAAAAAAGTTTTATATGTTTAAGGGTTGAATTAGAATATAATAAATATCTCTCAACTTTATGATAATGGTTTATATATATATTTCTCTAATAATTCCTACTCTATTTTTAAGGATAAAATGATTAAGATTGGAGTAAATAGAACTAAAAATGTTTATACTTTGGATAATAATTCCTTGTGTGAAAAAAATGAATTATTTAACTATTGAGATAATTAAATCCTAGATTTGGAATAGGCGACTTGGACACTTTAATGTATTTACCTTGTATAAATTATCTCTCAAATACTTAGTTTTTGATTTTCCTAGCCTTAAATTTAATAAAGATTTATTTTGAGATTCATGACAGATAGGAAATCAACACAAGTCATCCTTTAAATATTTTAATATGGTTTCTACATCAAAACCACTAGAACTTTTCCACTTGGATTTTTTTGTTGCATCAAGAGTAGAAATCTTAGATGGAAGATCTTTTGTTTTTGTTTTTGTTGATGATTTTTATATATTTACTTCATTTTATTTCTTAAAAATTAATAGTGAGATTTTATCTTTTTTTGTGAGATTTTATAAAATTTTTCAAAATGAAAAACATTTTGGAATAATTTTATTAAGAAGTGATCATGGTGGAGATTTTGAGAATCAAGAATTTAATTCTTTCTACTCAGAACTGGGTATTATAAATACCTTATCTACTCCAAGAACACCTTAAAAAAATAGAATTATGGAAAGAATAAATAGTACCATTCAATATATTAAAAGAACTATGTTGAATGAATATATTCTTCCTACCTATTTTGGTAAGAATATGTTAACACAGTTTTTCATTTCATGAATAGTGTTTTAGTAAGACCCTTTCTAAAAAAGGCACCCTTTGAATTATGGAATAATAAAAAACCTAAAGTTAGATAATTTAAATTGTTTGGATGCAGGGTGTATATCTTGAATAGTAAGGAAAAATTATTAAGTTTTATCTAAATGATGATGAATGAATCCTTCAAAGATATTCTCATAATTCTAAATATTATAGACTGTATAATAAAAGGTCAAAAATAGTTGAAGAATATGTTCATGTGATGTTTGATGGAATTGATCCTTTTGATCATATAAAAAATCAAATTGATGAAGTTTCTAATTATTTAGACAATATAATCCTTTAATCCCCTAAAGTTAATTTTGAAAATAAACTAGAAAATGATGAAATTCAGTTTGGTTCAGAAGAACATGAAACTGGTGAATCTAAAAGTTTTCTGCTTGGACAATTTATAACCTTAAAGGATCATCCGATGGAAATAATAATAGGAAATCTAGATAAATGAGATAGTAAAATAAGGAGTGTTGGAAATATCGCTAAATTATCTTCCTTTCTATCTTAATTAGATCCTATAGAGGAAGAATTTGAAGATTAATGTTGGATAATAGCTATGAAAGAAGATTCTAACCATTTTAGAAGAAACAATGTTTTTGAATTGGTTGAAATTCCAATCAATCATCTAGTAATATACAAAATGCATTTTTAGACATAATCCAAATGAACAAGGTATAATTACTAGAAAATAAAGATATATTAGTAGCTAAATTATATATTCAAGAAAAAAGAATAGGTTATGATGAAACCTTTACACATATTTCTAGATTAGAATCTATTGGAATCCTTTTAGATTATACATCATATATGAATTTTAAATTATATAACATGTATTAAAAATCAACTTTTCAAAATGGATATTTAATAGAGGAAGTTTTTATTAAACAACCATTAGGTTTTAAAAATACTTATCTACCAAATTTTGTTTTCAAACTTACTAAATCTCTTTATAGCCTTAAACAAGCACAAAGAGTTCGGTATAAAATATTAAGTTATTTTATATTATAAAATTTATTTTCTATAGGGTTGTTAAATCCTACCCTCTATAAGAAAATTGTGTGTTTTGATATTTTATTATTAAATATTTATGTACATGATGGTATCTTAGGTTAAATTAATAAAAAGTGTTGTAATGATTTTTCAAAACATATGAAAAAGGAATTTTAAAAGAGTATGATGGGGGAATTAATTTTCTTTTTTTTTCAAATTTATCAAAAATATTATGGGATTTTTTAAAACAATGTAACTATATTATTTATTTATTGAAAATTTTAGTACTATAAAACCATAAAACTTATATAACTCCCAAGTTTACTAATATAAAACTTGATTTGGGTGAAGCTAGAAAACTAATTGATAACAAGTTATATAAAGGTATGATTGACAGTTTGATATATCTTGCTACTAGTAGATCTTTTTTTTTGTATGTATTTGTGCTAGATTTCAATAAAATTAAAAAAAATTACATATTACTACTATTAAAATAATATTTAGATATTTTAAAGGAACTATTTTTAAATCTTTATTTTACATAAAAACTTATGATTTTCATTTAATATCATATTCAGATTCTGATTTTAGAGGATATAGGTTACATATAAAGAGTACATAAGGAACCTACAACTTTTTTGGAACATCATTATTTTCAGGTTCAAGTAAGAAACAATATTTAGTTTCCTTGTCAATTACCGAGGTAGAATATATCTATTTTAGTAGTTGTTTTGTATGAGTTTTGTGGATGAAACACACACTATTGGACTTTTAACTCAATTTCAATAATATTATAATTTTATGTGACAATAAAAGTGAAATTAACATTTTAAAAAAATATTGTAATTCAATCAAGAGACATGAATATTGATATAAAAAACCATTTTATAAGAGATTAGGTTCTAAAAAAGGATATATCTTTGAAATTTTTTAATGTTGAATATCAACTTGCTAGTATTTTCACCAAACCACTTCCCATTTCTATTCTTGAATTTATTAGGGGGGAGGGTAGGAATATTTAATTTAAAATAAAATTTTTATCAATTTTTTAATTTTATTTAGTTTTATTTATTTATTATACTTTATGTTTATTTATTTTTTATTTATTTGTTATTTTATAAATTATGGATTTATTACTCGTTTTGAAAATGTGTCTTTTCAAAATTAAAATATATAATGATTACTATGAATATTTTTTGATCGAGTAAGAGAAATGACATCAATAAAAACTATTAGAAACTCTCTCTCCATCTTACCCTCAATCTTGAACTTTTTTGACATTCCAATCTCTCGATTTCTCATCAAAACCCAAAAATCAGAACCTCAAGCCTTCAGATTTTTTATAATGATAAAGAAAAAGAGAATAGAATAAGGTGAAATGATTAGATTTAAGTGTTAATGCATGTAAGGATCCTAAAAATGAGTCATTCAAGGGAAGATTTCGGACTTTGAGTGGTTATTTCAGATGAATACACTGCTACAATAATATTTATATTTTCTGGGTTTAGAATTTATTTTCAATGGTAAAAATATAGAGTAAATATTAAAAAATGAAGCAAAAGAGTTTTATGAGCATGCCCTATTTAGTTTTGGTGATATAGAGTATGTAATCTCCTAAAAGGATATAGAGTTTTTTTGTCTCTTTAGTAGAAATAGACAAGATTTTTCAATGTCCGTATGATGGATTTTTTCAATTTAATCAATGACTTATTGGAGATGAACAACATAAATTTGAGGATATTATTGTTGAAATAGTGGGTTCCCTAGACCTAACTATTCAGTGCTTTAGATTACCATATCGTTTGTAAAATAATCTATACATAATGTCTCCTTACCATTATAGTGTAGAATTTTCTACGTCCACTATTGAAATGGTAATGTCCAAAGGTTAATTGTCATATCGAAAGGTTATAGCATTTCCCAGGCTATAATGAGCACCTCTAGATACTATGAAATTAATCTTAAATATATGTTCTATGGTCTAGATACATCTTACTAATTGGACATAGTAGATGTCTGACCATCAGGTGTTAGGGGATCATAAGCATTGAGACTTCTTCTCATGAAGTTCGCACTTGGTGATCTCTAGTAGTGAGATCATGAGGACTGACCCGCCAATAGGAACTCCACATGTTTAAGGTGTCATTGGATGTTCCTATCTATGATCATGTGTAATGGTCTCCTGAATTGAGATCATTACCAATGTATGTCATTTGATTGCATACTTTGATGCAAGATGAAAACCATGGTGATGAAGTCATGGAGAGGTAGTTTGTGTTGGGTGCATCGTTGGTGGCATGACATTGGTTGAATGATCAAGAAAGGATCTGTCGCTTACAGGTTATGGAAGTAATATATCTCAGGCCATGTTGATATGGATGGCAGTACCTTTATAAGACCATGGCCATGACAGTCAAGGGTAAATCCATCCAGTTAAATCAACAAACTATAAAGCAAGAAAAGGGCAATGACACGTGAGTGCATCATACTTTATGAGATATTACGAAAAAAGAGATTATATTACACAGTGCATGTTCGTAGGATAGTTGTCGCTGCTGTGACAATCCTTATTTCTTCAGGGGCCATGATGGGTTGCTAGATCCCACTCTTGGTCTGTGAATAGTATTCTCTACTGTCGAAATAAGGTCCTAGAGGGTCACCCACAATAGAGTATTCAAGAATCTTCCCTATTCAGTTGAATAGGAGTTTTGGACATAGTGGGCCCCGCCACAGGGGTCTGGGATTTGTCCAAAGTTAAACGATCACCAACGCAATAAATAAATTCATATTATTTGAGTTTAGAATAATGAGTATTGAATTTATTTATTAAATATATTTACGAGTTTTAAGTAAATACATGAAAAAAATATTAATCGAAAAATATTAAATTATTCAGGTTCAATTAATATTTATGGGAGCGACGAGTCCAGTTAATGACTCAATTATTATCACGTAATATATTTTAATATATTACAAGTAAATGATAATAATATTTACAACTCAGTTTAGTAGCCATAAATATCGTTGATAGTGCGTTAAGTATTCGGGGCCGAGGAGGCGATACCAGGTATTTTAATTGTGCACTATAAATAGAAGAGGCGGGGCATTTGTCAAACACTATTCATGGATCTTCTCTCTCCTCTCCTCTCTCCCACATTCTAGAGAGATATGCTCTGGATCTAAAGAGCTCTCTCTCGGGCATCGCTAGCGATGCAATGTGGTGGTCGTTGGAGCGTCGAAGGCATCGTCGCAAATCCACGCTAGCACCCAGATTATGAAGAATGGTGGTCCCGTATATTCCTTGAAGCGCGTGTGGATGATCTAGAGGAATTCGAATTCGGATTCTTCGAGTAGCGATCGCCAACGACGAGCAGACGTCGTGCGTGGCTTCAGATTTAAACTAGGTATTTTATGGTTTAATTTTTGTGCTTAAAATCCTCCACATGTGGTCCTCGGCTAAGACTGGGCTACTCTTCTCTGACGTCGACATGTTTACGTCGACTGTCGGTGAAATTTTTTAAAACCCACTGTTTGGGGCTTCCGCTACATTTCTGGTTCCAACAAGTGGTATCAGAGGGAGCGTGTGTTTATTTTAAGCCAAATAATTTAAATTTTCATAAAATATAATGAAGGGTATCGTTACGGTCCCAAAGTTGCAGACCGCATTTGAATCTGATATCGGATGACCCATATGCGGTCATCTGAAGTTTAAAATCGGAATTAAACTGGTTGTTTTTTGATCACCAGGTGGACATCCGATTACCGGAATAGTGTTTTCTGGTGAACCTTAATGATTATTATTATAATAATTTAATTATAATAAAAATAGTTTAATTATAATAATAATTTTTTTATTATAAAAATCTATTATAATAATATTTTATTATTATAAGTTTTTATTCTTTCTAAGTCTAAACATAGACTTAAGAAAGAAAATAATAAAAAAATAATTTGGGTGAAAGAATTGTAAAGTGGGTCTTGGAATATTTAAAAGGGGGGGGGGGTTGGAAAGATTTTTCAAGTATAGTTTTACATTTAAAAAAAAGGGGGGATTACAAAATTTTTTTTTTTTGTAAAAAGAAAAAAAAGAGGAGGGGGGGGGGGTGACGGCCTGGATGTGCAGGCTGGGAATTTTTTTTGGGGACTCCTCCCCCCGGCGCACTGTAGCGTGTAACGGAAGTGGAACACTAGTCCGACACCCCATCTGCGTCCCGCACCCTGCATCCCTTCTGGAACTGCCTGGAACTGGCGCTGGACGAGCCTGCCTTCTCCCCATCGCGCAACAGTAGCAGTGTGACACACAAGGCCGCTCCGTCCTGCACCCCGCACCCTGTCCGTCCTGGCTGGTTTCTTCTCCCTGCACCATGCCACCTTACCCCACGGCGCTGCAACAGAACAGCAGTGCGCTGGCACAATATCCCGCATGCCACCTTGGCACCCCGATTATTCTTCCTCTACCGCGCAGAAAGGGCGCTGCCCCACACCCCGTCCTCCCTTTTCCCAAAACAGATACTCCTGTACCGGTCCCGCATGAGCCGCCTCCTACCCTTGGACACGCAGCAGGGGAGCCGTCCCAGCCAACCCTCTCCAGGCGGGTGCACCACACCAGGTCGCCAGACCAGCGGCCATCCACCTCCCGCACCTAGGTGCATGGCGCCCCTTCCTCCGCACTCTCCTGCAGCAGACCCGCGCTGCTGAATCCCTGCCCCGAGCCTCCTCCACCCGCTGCAGTGGCAGCACCTCGCGTCGGTCCCCTCTTGCACCGGGCGCATGAGTCATCACGACCTTCCCCTCCTCCCCGCGAAGCCCTGCGCGGCCTCCCTCTACTGCGGCAGCCGAACCTGCATCCACTACGGCAGTCCGGCGCCCCGTAAAGCCACCAGCAGCTATCCGCAGTGGCTGGTGTTCTGAGTTCGGGCAATCCGGGTCAGGTAACTCATAAGTTGACCCAAAAGAGGCACGGGCGGGTCTGCCGAGCTCATAACGAGCTTTGGCAGACCGACCCGGCCCAGAATACCCCTGCATGGGGTTACTACCACCCAGAATGGGCCTGCGCAGGTTCTCCCCGACCCGTACAGGCCCTGCCCAAAGTTTTAAGGGCCCGAGTGTTTTAATTTAATCAAAATTAATTAAAATAATTAATTTAATTTTAGTTGAGAATTAAATTAATTAAACATTAATTTTGGTTAGTAAAAATTCATACGGCGTAATTAACTTAATTTGGTGATAAATTAAATTAGTTAATTGATTTAATTTTAGTTTTAAAATTAAATTAATTAAATGGGACCGAACGACATATTAATATTGAATTAAAATTAGAGTGAAATTTTAGTTCAATAAAATTAATGCCCTCAAGTTTATTTTAATGCAAGTTTAATTTTTATTCTGCATTTAATTAATATACGCGAGTTAAATGCGTATATGGCTGATCATGAGTTGGTGTCCGACCAATGCATGTCTAGTGGTTTATTTATTTAATTATTTATTTAATTATTGCATGTGGTTTTGTAATAATTATTTTAAATAAAAGGGCGATCTGTGTGTCGTCTCAGAGTCGTTATATGTATAAGGGCATGTGCGCCCATTCTCAGAGTTGTATATTTATACCCCGAGACCCCCTCGCCTGCGTGCGAGTACAATTGTATAATGACGAGATGACCGGTGACACATTTCGCGCCAAGTGACGGCAACACACCAGATATGAGTTGGATGCATTGGATGAGCAGAAATTACTATTCAAGTTACAAGCCACGCGACTAAAGGTATTTACCCTTAGGGTTTCGGTTGGTCCGTTATTCACTCAACAGATCAACCAATAGTACCAGATCATGATCAGGTGTTCATTTTATTTCTGCATGGTTTATTATTTTTGTGCATGTGTAATTTATTGTGCGATCACATAGTATAATAATAAACAAGCATGCAAGATAAAATGAACATGTGACGCGATGAAATTTCTATTTCTTGCACGGTCAGTTGTGAGTGCGATCACATAGTACGTGCTTATAAAAATAGAAAAGGATTTCTTTCGTCACACTAAAAATAATAAAACCCTCAAAGATATATTAAGTCTAAACAGCCTTCTGTCATTCAAATTTGGACAAAACCAGCTGTTTGAGGTGCCGATCATGCCTTAGCTGAGGGTGCCTCTTACTTCTGGGGAGTCCTTATAAGATTGATGGGTCGACTTAACTAAAGTGCTAGTAAGGATTAGCCACAACTAACTTTCTATCATTTTATAGGCAAGCGTTGAGTAAATCAAATTTTGTTTTTAAGAAGCTGAGACTTCACTCAACAGATCAAGGAACCGCAAGTTAAAGTGGTCGGCCAGCCAAAAGCCCACCTAGAACCCTCCAAGTTGTGGCGTAGCCTTATCTTGTAGACTATGAGGGGTGCTTCCAGGATCCTTTCCACTAGAATACTCAAGAGACAAATTATTCCGATTCTAGCACAGAGGGTTCCTAGAATCCGATAAAATAGTGGGAGACATTAAATGATTTTAGTAATTAATCAAAATGTCTAAACCGGTAATCCAGATAAAAGACACTCATCTGCTAAAATTCATTTTTTTAGAAAAATGGGAAGTTATACCACAAGATTAAAACTTCGATAAATATTGGAAAAATTAAATTTCCACACTGACACAAGTATCCATGAATAGTATAGGCGCGTGTGCATAGTACTATAATACAGGAATCTCAAAGTGTTGGTGTCCCCAACATTGTTAAACTACCTCAAGAAGCGAGGGTGGAAATGCTTACAGGAGACTAATGTACTAAGCATATGATAGTTTTATCATTATGCTTTCATCAATGTCTGGTGTTAGTTGTGGTCACTACACGAGGACATAGATGATATAATATAAAGTCTCATCTTCGAGATGTTTGCAAGGAGAAAGTGAAACAATGATTTGAATAAGGAGAAGTTTACACCGGCATGTGTAAATTGAAAGATCGATCATGATCTTTAAATATAATTTTCACCACATTAATCAAGTCTTGTTTTAAGTTACAAAATGAACAAGTATTGAGTAAACAATTCATTATCAATTTAGGTAAGGTTCACCAAGTGAATAAGAATAAAAGATAATTAAGCTTTAATTCTTATGGCGGATAAATTGAAAAGACAATGTGAAAAGGTCAAAGGCATTTAATGCCAATGACATATTCGCGACGTCCTTCAATTAATGAGGTATTAACAGAGGTTATTTGTATTGCATATTATAAAATAAAACTATGGAAGTTTAAAACCAATAAACTGATTTAAAGAAGCAAGTTGTCGCTTATACATCAGGCATATTCATCAATGTAATGTTTCCTTTTACTACTTGGGTATTTAATACTATATGATTTTTACATATGTGTATTTAAATACAATAACCATGTAAGTATAGAAACATTACTAGTAGTCAGGTGTATTCTCCAAGTGGCTGTGAAAGGGTGATACCTAGGCCAGTGGTGAGAAGTACACAACTTCTTTAATTGCCAAGTGAAATATTCATGTTGAACTATTGTTTAGTATAACCACAAACATTAATCTCATGTGTCCTTGGACGCAAGGATACATTCCTTCAGTTTTTGCAATGAATAATACATGAATCATAGGCAATTAGTGATGAATATAAATGTAAGACTTATACCCAGTTGTGACAGGATAATTCTTTGTCAAGTAATACTAAAAATAGACATCATGAATATACCAATTATGGTATTTAGGCTTGGAACAACTAAATACTTATGGTATTATCGATGTATTTAGTTTGGACAAAGGATCCTTTAGAAATAAAGGTACGTCACAAAGCTTTTGGAAATAGTTCAACACGAAAGTGTGAACTATTCCAAGTATAATCTAGAGGTATATATACTTCATAAGATTTTTTAAATTAATTAAGGAATATCAAAGTAAAGTATTTTCATGGTCAGGATATATGAGTTTCTTCGGGTTGGGATACCGAAGAATATCTCGACTAAGAATTCATCAATCATGATAATGTAGCATGGAGAAATTCCTAAACATACATTACCTTATCGATATCACGACATTGATGTTAATGGGGGATGATTGATGATGAAGTCTTACATATAAACATTGATAAAAAAATGTAGCATGGAGTAATTCCTAAATGCACATTTTATACATCAAAGTATTGATGTAAGTAATATCAATGTTGAAACTAGCAGAAACTTCCATTATATTTCATGAAATGCTTTGAAAATAACAGTGATATCCCACAACCATATGCCAACTATAATGACAGATGGATATCATACAAGTCATAGTATCATGTAAACCCATTATGTTATAAGAACATGTGTTTGGATGAAAAGAGTTTGTTAGGACATAAACAAACTAGTGTCAAGACAGACACATTGTGCATTTAGTGTAATAATCCCAACATTTGTTTAGGATGTTACATATATCCCTAAGATAGAAGAGTAGGTAGTCAAGCAATAGACTACACTTCTATATAAGGGTGCACATCTCTATTATAGATAGTGGGAGCTATATTGACTTGTGTTTAGTCAATGCTCAAAATGCACAAGTAGTTGGCATAGGAACTAGTTCCACAAGCTCATGTGGAACAAAGTATGTTCCAGAGACACATACTGCGTAAGAAGGATAAAACCATGGTGATGGTTTTTATATTCACCATGGTCGGTGACCTATTATTCAATGTGAATAAAATTTCCTACAAGTAAACAGTGTATGGAAATTAGCTATAATTGATAAGACCAACTAAAATTCAATTAATGGATTCCATGTATCAAAGTAAAAAAAGGGTTATTATTTTGAATACTACGGTGGGTATTCAAGTGAGTTGATATATGGATGGTACGAGCTTAGTACCAATAAGGTTCAATTGGTTTCACCAAGTTTTTATGCCTAAATCCGTTAGAATTTTACTTACCATAGCTAATATCTATGATCAATTTATTTAGCATTGGATGTCATGACCACCAATCTTGGATGGTGTCTATACGACACAACTAGAAAGGGATGGTTACGTCACAAAATTCTAATAAAGGTTGCAAGTTACTAAAATCTGGTTTAGGATTAAAGTAAGCAACATGATCATAGTATATACATTTAAAACAAATGTTCTCCATGTGTCTACCTGAGGTTAATGAGAGCGCTAAGGTTTTCCAATAATAAATATGTTTGGTAACATATGGAAAACACACATTGGTCTGACAGTTAGTTAAGAACAAAATGAAATTTACTATCCAATGATTGACTTGAAGTAGCAACCTAAGTTCTAGGGAACAAGATCTACTAAGGTAGATCTATAGGTTTCTTGGTCCTAGTCAATCGTACATATAGTAACATTGTATTGAAAATTAAACGTTGGAACAATTCAAGAGATGAATTGTTGCCTATGTCATAGGGCATAATCTCTCTATGTTGACCTGTCCGTGACATGGGAAGAGATAAATGCGGTGATTTGAAATCCATACATCGGAGCGATGGATCAATCACGTATGCCATAATATGTAGAATAACTGATATTGCCAAGGTATGTTTTACAAGAGGCAAATATCAGTTATATTCAGGAGTACTGCAAGGGATGTAGTTAGAACAATCTAATTATACTTCGGAAAGTACAAAAGATATGTACTTGGTAAGTGGAGAAGAAAGAATACTAGTTTTTTGGGGATATAAACTTGTCTTCAATAGATCAATGGGATCTGGTATTGTAATTAAGATAATGGTGACGAGCGAGTCAAGCTCATATAATCCAGTGGTATCAATTCCTACAAGACCGAGTACATTACAACTTCTAAGATATCTAAGAAGCAGTTAAATGCAATGATTTGTTCTAGTTCTTGGAATCTCACCAGGTGAGAAAATTATTATCAAAATGTAGATTATGATATTCTAACTAGCCAAGATTCCATGTTATGAAAGTGGACAAAAAGTGAGATATACTAGGGATACCATCTCTTGAGTAGTTTAACTCAAAGAGATAAGGTCGCTATAGCAGAATAGCCACACGGTGGAACCGTGGAAGACCTAGTATCTAAAGCCATTACTCAGCAGAAACATGATGTTCATCATGTGAGTAGCTAACAAGTTTGGTTAGCAAGTTTTCTCTAGTGAAAGTGGGAGTGTTGAAATAGTGGGTTCCCTAAACCCAACTATTCAGTGCTTTAGATTACCATATCTTGTGTACAGTAAGATATACATGATGTATCCTTACCATTATAGTGTAGAATTTTCTACATCCACTATTGAAATGGTAATGTCCAAAGGTTAATTTTCGTATCAAAAGGTTAAAACAGTTCCCAGACTATAATGAGAACCTCTAGATACTATGACATTAATATTAATCATATGTTCTATGGTATAGATACATATTACTAATGGGACATAGTAGATGTATGACCATCAGGTGTTGGGGGCTCATAAGCATTGAGACTTCTTCTCATGAAGTTCACACTTGGTGATCTCTAGTAGTGAGATCACGAGGACTGACCCGCCAATAGGAACTCCACATGTTTCAGGTGTCATTGGATGTTCCTATCTACGATCATGTGTAATGGTCTCCTGACTTGAGATCATTACCAATGTATGTCATTTGATTGAGTACTTTGATGCAAGACGAAAACCATGGTGATGAAGTCGTGGCAAGGTAGTTTGTGTCGGGTGCGTCGTTGGTGGCATGACATTGGTTGAATGGTCAAGAAAGGATATGTCGCTTCCAGGTTATGGAAGTAATATATCTCAGGCCATGTTGATATGGATGGTAGTACCTTTATAAGACCATGGCCATGACAGTCACGGGTAAATCCGTCCAGTTAAATCAACAAACTATAAAGCAAGAAAAGGGTGATGACACATGAGTGCGTCCTACTTTATGAGATATTACGGACAAAGAGATTATATTACTCAGTACATGTTCATAAGTTGGTTGTCGCTACTGTGACAATCCTTATTTCTTCAGGGGCCATGATGGGTTGCTAGATCCCGCTCTTGGTCTATGAATACTATTCACTATTGTCGAAATAAGGGCCTAGAGGGTCACACACAATAGCGTATTCAAGAATCTGCCCTATTCAGTTGAATAAGAGTTTTGGACATGGTGGGCCCCACCACAGGGGTCCGGGATTTTTCCAAAGTTAAATGTTCACCAGTGAAATAAATAAATTCATATTATTCAAGTTTAGAATAATGAGTATTGAATTTATTTAATAAATGTATTTACAAGTTTTAAGTAAATACATGAAAAAAATATTAATTGATGAATAGTAAATTATTCAAGGTTCAATTAATATTTACGAGAGCGATGAGTCCAGTTAATGACTAAATTATTATCACTTAATATATTTTAATATATTACAAGTAAATGATAATAATATTTATGATTCAGTTTAGTAGCCATAAATATCATTGATAGTGCGTTAAGTATTCTGGGCTGGCGAGGCGATACCGGGTATTTTAATTGTGCACTATAAATAGAAGAGGGGGGGGGGCATTTTCCAAACACTATTCATGGAGCTTCTCTCTCCTCTCCTATCTCCCACATTCTAGAGAGAGATGCTCTGGATCCAAAGAGATCTCTCTCGGGCATCGCTAGCGATACTATGCGGTGGTCGTTGGAGCATCGAAGGCATCGTCGCAAGTCTGCGCTAGCAACTAGATTACGATGAACGACACTCCCGCAGATTCCTTGAAGCGTGTGTGGATGATCTAGAGGAATTCGACTTCAGATTCTTTGAGAAGCAATCGCCAATGATGAGTAGACGTCTTGCACAGCTTCAGATTTAAACCAGGTATTTTACGGTTTAATTTTTGTGCTTAAAATCCTCCATGCGTGGTCCTCGTCTAAGACTGGGCTAATATTCTCTGACGTCGACATGTTTACGTCGACCGTCAGTGAATTTTTTTAAAACCCCCTTGTTTGGGGCTTCCGCTGAATTCCTGGTTCTAAAAATTATGTCTTTTATTTTTGGATCCACCCTTGTAAGAAATATGTTTTTCAAATATCTTGAAGCTTACCATATGGTATTGGTCGAATTTATTCAATCTAAAATAGTTTTAAGTATTTTTGAATTATAGAAAATTCTATTTTCAGATATTTATATCATGTTTCTGATATTAAGTTACAGAAAGTTGAATTTAAGTGGATATTGTTTAGTCAATAAGGTTTCCTTATGAATTTTCCATTTCTCTATATTTTGAAAATCACAAACAATTTTTTTAATGAAAATTATATTTCTCTAAGAATTATTTTCTTAAGGAAAATTTTCTTTCTCTAAGAAAAGTTTTACCCTTACCTTATTTTTTAATGTCTTATTCAAATTCTTCTCAAAACCAAGTCTAACCATTTTTTTACTAAGTAAAAAATTTGGATCCTTATGTAAAACATGAAAATATTATTGTTCTTTAGATATCGAGTCTTTCTAAAATTCAGACTCTGAATTCTCTAAAATTCAGACTCCAAATTCCTTGAAATTCAGACTCCGAATTCTATGAAATTCATAATCGAAATTCTCTAAAATTCACACTCCGAATTCTTTGAAATTGAGACTACAAATTCTCTGAACTCCATAATCTGAATTCTATGAAATTCAGACTCCGAATTCTCTAAAATTCAAACTCCGAATTCTCTTAAATTTAGACTCTGAATTCTCTAAAACTCAGACTTTGAATTCTCTGAAACTGAGACTCCAAATTCTCTGAAATTCAGAATCCGAATTCCTCATAATTCAGACTCGGAATTCCTCATAATTTAGACTCCAAATTCCATAGAATTCGGACTCTAAATTCATCATAATTAAGAATCTAAAATATATAGAATTCAGAATCTGAATTCTTAGAAAAACAGAATCTGAATATCCATTTTTTTATAGTCTGGTTATTTATATATCTAGACTCTGAATTCTTTTTTTTTCTAGACACTACTTATTCAGTTTTGGTTAAGTTACTATATTTTTCTTACATATTGTTTATTTTAAAGCATGATAATGTTTTACATGTTTTTTTACAATGAAAATGATGTCATATAATTTGTTTCTAACTAACCATTGGTTGATTAAAATGTGTACAGGTCCCTCCAATATTCAAGGAAAAACATGACAATTTTAGGAGGGATCTGACTGTTGAAGTTTTGCTTATAAATATAAGCTCATTCGAACGAGCTCATTATCCATCTATTGATTGATGATCCTAGTGATTACATACTATGAAGTGATTTCTAGAGAGAGAAATACTATCATTCCTTGTGTGTTTTATGAACATCATGTTCAGATCGCTTTATGTGAGTTTGATTATTTCTGAGTACAATCGAGGGCTTCTGGGGGTAGGAAGATAGGGGTGTTGACTACCTTAATGTTTGAGGGCTTGCGAGGATAGCAAAATAAACTTTGATATTCTTATCTAGGGCTTACCCTGGTGTGGGTAAGATAGAATTTCTTGAAAGTATAAATCAAGGGACCTTTATCCAAGGTTGTTGGATACCCATATCTTTGGGTTAAAATATTTACTACTTATTTACTTGATTGTTGTTTCATGTTTTATTTCTGATATATTTTAATAAAGAAATAAATTATGACTTTATTATACTTTCTTTTACTTTTACTTACTCTTATAAATAAGATTCTATACACTTTAAGGTAGAATCTTTATCTAAGTAAATTTTTCTTAATTTTATTTTCCAGATCCATATTTCTAGAC
Organism: Viscum album; assembly: GCA_963277665.1. Taxonomy (NCBI): domain Eukaryota; kingdom Viridiplantae; phylum Streptophyta; class Magnoliopsida; order Santalales; family Viscaceae; genus Viscum; species Viscum album. The sequence continues at coordinate 2,098,554,536 of OY728130.1, read as the reverse complement.
CCTAAGTATGTTTGTTTCATAGTTAAGAACTAAAGAGGGTTTGTGAATTTACCTTGTTTAACTTTGTTAAACATAGTTTTTCCTTAAGGTTAAAAAAAAGTTTTTAAACCTATAATTCACCCATATTGTAATTGAACATATACATATTCTATTTAGATTATACAATTGGTATCAGAGGAAGGTCTCTAAAATACTTATACTTACATGTAAGTTTTCTTGCTCAAGTTTTTCCTTGTTATAAATTTTCTCACTTAACTTTTCCTATCCAATTTTTTCTTAAATAATTTTATATTTTTCTATAAACTTTTATTATTAATAATTTTTGTGGAAAATATATTTTCTTAAATAATAGAAGGCATAAATGTTGGTTCTATAGACAACCTAAATCCTACCAGACCACCAATTTAGGTAAGGTTCGCCAAGTGAATAAGAATAAAAGACAATTAAGATTTAATTATTATGGCGGATAAATTGAAAGACAATGTGAAAAGGTCAAAGGAATTGAATTCCAATGACATATTCGCGACGTTCTTCAATTAATGAGGTATTAATAGAGGTTATTTGTATTGCATATTATAAAATAATACTATGGAATTTTAAAACCAATAAACTGATTTAAAGAAGCAAGTTGTCACTTATACATCAGGCATATTCATCAATGTAATGTTTCCTTTTACTACTTGGGTATTTAATACTATATGATTTTTACATATGTGTATTTAAATACAATAACCATGTAAGTATAGAAACATTACTAGTAGTCAGGTGTATTCTCCAAGTGGCTGTGAAAGGGTGATACCTAGGCCAGTGGTGAGAAGTACACAACTTCTTTAATTTCCAAGTGAAAGATTCATGTTGAACTATTGTTTAGTATAACCACAAACATTAATCTCATGAGTCCTTGGATGCAAGGAGACATTCCTTCAGTTTTTGTAATGAATTTTGTTTTTGGTAAGCTCAATCACTAGTTCAGTAATACATGAATCATAGGAAATTAGTGATGAATATAAATGTAAGACTTATACCCAGTTGTGACAGGATAATTCTTTGTCAAGTAATACTAAAAATAGACATCATGAATATACCAATTATGGTATTTAGGCTTGGAACAACTAAATACTTATGGTATTATCGATGTATTTAGTTTGGACAAAAGAGCCTTTAGAAATAAAGGTACATCACAAAGATTTTGGAAATAGTTCAACACGAAAGTGTGAACTATTCCAAGTATAATCTAGAGGTATATATACTTCATAAGATTTTTTTAATTAATTAAGGAATATAAAAGTGAAGTATTTGCATGGTCAGGATATATGAGTTGCTTCGGGTTAGGATACTGAAGAATATCTCGACCAAGCATTCATCAATCATGATAATGTAGCGTGGAGAAATTCATAAACATACATTACCTTATCGATATCACGACATTGATGTTAATGGGGGATGATTGACGATGAAGTCTTACATATAAACATTGATAAAAAAATGCAGCATGGAGTAATTTCTAAATGCACATTTTATAAATCAAAGTATTGATGTAAGTAATATCAATGTTGAAACTAGCAGAAACTTCCATTATATTTCATGAAATGCTTTGAAAATAACAGTGATATCCCACAACCATATGCCAACTATAATGAAAAATGGATATCATACGAGTCATAGTATGATGTAAACCCATTATGTTATAAGAACATGTGTTTGGATGCAAAGATTTTGTTAGGACATAAACAAACTAGTGTCAAGACTGACACATTGTGCATTTAGTGTAATAATCCTAACATTTTTTTAGGATGTTACATATATCCCTAAGATAGAAGAGTAGGTAGTCAAGCAATAGACTACACTCCTATATAAGGGTGCACATCTCTATTATAGATAGTGGGAGCTATATTGACTTGTGTTTAGTCAATGCTCAAAATGCACAAGTAGTTGGCATAGGAACTAGTTCCACAAGCGCATGTGGAACAAAGTATGTTCGAGAGACACATACTGCGTAAGAAGGATAAAACCATGGTGATGGTTTTTATATTCACCATGGTCGGTGATCTATTATTCAATGTGAATAAAATTTCCTACAAGTAAGCAGTGTATGGAAATTATCTATAATTGATAAGACCAACTAAAATTCAATTAATGGATTCCATGGATCAAAGTAAAAAAAGGGTTATTATTTTCAATACTGCGGTGGGTATTCAAGTGAGTTGATACATGGATGGTACGAGCTTAGTACCAATAAGGTTCAATTGGTTTCACCAAGTTGTTATGCCTAAATCCGTTAGAATTTTACTTACCATAGCTAATATCTATGATCAATTTATTTAGCATTGGATGTCATGACCACCAATCTTGGATGGTGTCTATACGACACAACCAGAAAGGGATGGTCACATCACAAAATGCTGATAAAGGTTGCAAGTTACTAAAATCCGGTTTAGGATTAAAGTAAGCAACATGATCATAGTATATACATTTAAAACAAATGTTCTACATGTGTATACCTGAGGTTAATGAGAGCGCTAAGGTTTTCCAATAAGAAATATGTTTGGTAACATATGGAAAACACACATTGGTCTGACAATTAGTTAAGACCAAAATGAAATTTACTATCCAATGATTGACTTGAAGTAGCAACCTAAGTTCTAGGGAACAAGATATACTAAGGTAGATCTATAGGTTGCTTGGTCCTAGTCAATCGTACATATAGTGACATTGTATTGAAAAATAAACATTGGAACAATTCAAGAGATGAATTGTTGCCTATGTCACATGGCATAATCTCTCTATGTTGACCTGTCCGTGACATGGTAAGAGATAAATGCGGTGAGTTGAAATCCATACATCGGAGCGATGGATCAATCACATATGCCATAATATGTAGAATAATTGATATTGCCAAGGTATGTTTTACAAGAGGCAAATATCAGTTATATCCAGGAGTACTGCAAGGGATGCAGTTAGAACAATCTAATTATACTTCGGAAAGTACAAAAGATATGTACTTGGTAAGTGGAGAAGAAAGAATACTAGTTTTTTGGGGATATAAACTTGTCTTCAATAGATCAATGGGATCTAGTATTATAGTTAAGCTAATGGTGATGAGCGAGTCAAGCTCATATAATCCAATGGTATCCATTCCTACAAGACCGAGTACATTACAGCTTCTAAGATATCTAAGAAGCAGTTAAATGCAATGATTTGTTCTAGTTCTTGGAATCGCACCAGGTGAGAAAAGTATTATCAAAATGTAGATTATGATATTCTAACTAGCCAAGATTCCATGTTATGAAAGTGGACAAAAAGTGAGATATACTAGGGATACCATCTCTTGAGTAGTTTAACTCAAAGAGATGAGGTCGCTATAGCATAATAGCCACACGGTGGAACCGTGGCAGAACCAGTATCTAAAGCCATTACTCAGCAGAAACATGATGTTCATAATGTGAGTAGCTAACAAGTTTGGTTAGCAAGTTGTCTCTAGTGCAAGTGGGAGTGTTGAAATAGTGGGTTCCCTAGACCCAACTATTCAGTGCTTTAGATTACCATATCGTGTGTACAGTAAGATATACATGATGTCTCCTTACCATTATAGTTTATAATTTTCTGCATCCACTATTGAAATGGTAATGTCCAAAGGTTAATTGTCATATCAAAAGGTTATAGTAGTTCCCAGGCTATAATGAGAACCTCTAGATACTATGACATTAATATTAATCATATGTTCTATGGTATAGATACATATTACTAATGGGACATAGTAGATGTATGAACATCAGGTGTTGGGGGATCATAAGCATTGAGACTTCTTCTCATGAAGTTCACACTTGATGATCTCTAGTAGTGAGATCACGAGGACTGACCCGCCAATAGGAACTCCACATGTTTCAGATGTCATTGGATGTTCCTATCTACGATCATGGTTAATGGTCTCCTGACTTGAGATCATTACCAATGTATGTCATTTGATTGAGTACTTTGATGCAAGATGAAAACCATGGTGATGAAGTCGTGGCAAGGTAGTTTGTGTCGGGTGCGTCGTTGGTGGCATGACATTGGTTGAATGGTCAAGAAAGGATATGTCGCTTCCAGGTTATGGAAGTAATATATCTCAGACCATGTTGATATGGATGGAAGTACCTTTATAAGACCATGGCCATGACAGTCAAGGGTAAATCCATCCAGTTAAATCAACAAACTATAAAGCAAGAAAAGGCTGATGACACATGAGTGCGTCCTACTTTATGAGATATTACGGACAAAGAGATTATATTACTCAGTGCATGTTCATAAGTTGGTTGTCGCTGCTGTGACAATCCTTATTTCTTCAGGGGCCATGATGGGTTGCTAGATCCCGCTCTTGGTCTGTGAATACTATTCACTACTGTCGAAATAAGGGCCTAGAGGGTCACACACAATAGCGTATTCAAGAATCTGCCCTATTCAGTTGAATAAGAGTTTTGGACATGGTGGGCCCCACCACAGGGGTCCGAGATTTTTCCAAAGTTAAATGTTCACCAGTGAAATAAATAAATTCATATTATTCGAGTTTAGAATAATGAGTATTGAATTTATTTAATAAATGTATTTGCAAGTTTTAAGTAAATACATGAAAAAAATATTAATTGATGAATAGAAAATTATTCAAGGTTCAATTAATATTTACGAGAGCGATGAGTCCAGTTAATGACTCAATTATTATCATGTAATATATTTTAATATATTACAAGTAAATGATAATAATATTTATGACTCAGTTTAGTAGCCATAAATATCATTGATAGTGCGTTAAGTATTCGGGGCTGGCGAGGCGGTACCGTGTATTTTAATTGTGCACTATAAATAGAAGAGGTGGGGCATTTGCCAAACAATATTCATGGAGCTTCTCTCTCCTCTCCTATCTCCCACATTCTAGAGAGAGATGCTCTGGATCCAAAGAGATCTCTCTCGGGCATCGCTAGCTCTACGATGCGGTGGTTGTTAGAGCATCGAAGGCATCGTCGCAAATCTGCGCTAGCAACTGGATTACGATGAACGGCGCTCCCGTAGATTCCTTGAAGCGCGTGTGGATGATCTAGAGGTATTCGACTTCAAATTCTTTGAGAAGCGATCGCCATCGACGAGTATACGTCATGCGCAACTTCAGATTTAAACCAGGTATTTTACGGTTTAATTTTTGTGCTTAAAATCCTCCACGCCTGGTCCTCTTCTAAGACTGGGCTAATTTTCTCTGATGTCGAAATGTTTACGTCGACCGTCGGTGAAATTTTTTAAAACCCCCTTGTTTGGGGCTACCGCTGAATTCCCGGTTCTAAAAATTATGACTTTTATTTTTGGATCCACCCTTGTAAGAAATATGTTTTTCAAATATCTTGAAGCTTACCATAAGGTATTGGTCAAATTTATTCAATCTAAAATAGTTTTAAGTATTTTTGAATTATAGAAAATTCTATTTTCGGATATTTATATCATGTTTCTGATATTAAGTTACAGAAAGTTGAATTTAAGTGGATATTGTTTAGTCAATAAGGTTTCCTTATGAATTTTCCATTTCTCTATATTTTGAAAATCACAAACAATTTTTTTAATGAAAATTATATTTCTCTAAGAATTATTTTCTTAAGGAAAATTTTCTTTCTCTAAGAAAAGTTTTACCCTTACCTTATTTTTCAATGCCTTATTCAAATTCTTCTCAAAACCAAGTCTAACCATTTTTTTACTAAGTAAAAAATTTGGATCCTTATGTAAAACAGGAAAATATTATAGTTCTTTAGATATCGAGTCTTTCTAAAATTCAGACTCTGAATTATCTAAAATTCAGACTCCAAATTCCATGAAATTCAGACTCTGAATTCTATGAAATTCATAATCCAAATTCTCTAAAATTCACACTCCGAATTCTCTGAAATTGAGACTAAAAATTCTCTGAACTCCATAATCTGAATTCTATGAAATTCAGACTCCGAATTCTCTAAAATTCAGACTCCGAATTCTCTTAAATTTAGACTCTAAATTCTCTAAAACTCAGACTTTGAATTCTCTGAAACTGCGACTCCAAATTCTCGGAAATTCAGACTCCGAATTCCTCATAATTCAGACTCGGAATTCCTCAGAATTTAGACTCCAAATTACATAGAATTCAGACTCTAAATTCATCATAATTCAGACTCTAAAATATATAGAATTCAGAATCCAAATTCTTAGAAAAACATAATCTGAATATCCATTTTTTATAGAGTCTGATTGTTTATATATCTAGACTCTGAATTCTATTTTTTTCTAGACACTACTTATTTAGTTTTGGTTAAGTTACTATATTTTTCTTACATATTGTTTATTTTAAAGCATGATAATGTTTTACATGTTTTTTTACAATGAAAATGATGTCATATAATTTGTTTCTAACTAACCATTGGTTGATTAAAATGTGTACTTGTCCCTCCAATATTCAAGGAAAAACATGACTATTGTAGGAGGGATCCGACCGTTGAAGTTTTGACTATAAATAGAAGCTCATTCGAACGAGCTAATTATCCATCTATTGATTGATGATCCTAGTGATTACATACTATAAAGTGATTTCTAGAGAGAGAAATACTATCATTCCTTGTGTGTTTTATGAACATCATGTTCAGATCGCTTTATGTGACTTTGATTATTTCTGAGTAAAATCGAGGGCTTCTGGGGGTAGGAAGATAGAGGTGTTGACTACCTTAACGTTTTAGGGCTTGCGAGGATAGCAAAATAAACTTTGATATTCTTATCGAGGGCTTACCCTGGTGTGGGTAAGATAGAATTTCTTGAAAGTATAAATCAAGGGACCTTTATCCAAGGTTGTTGGATACCCATATCTTTGGGTTAAAATATTTACTACTTATTTACTTGATTGTTTTTTCATGTTTTATTTCTGCTATATTTTAATAAAGAAATAAATTATAACTTTATTATACTTTCTTTTACTTTTACTTACTCTGATAAATAAGATTCTATACGCTTTAAGGTAGAATATTTATCTAAGTAAATTGTTCTTAATTTTATTTTCCAGATCCATATTTCCAGACCCTAAGTATGTTTGTTTCATAGTTAAGAACTAAAGAGGGTTTGTGAATTTACCTTGTTTAACTTTGTTAAACATAGTTTTTCCTTAAGGTTAAAAACAAAAGTTTTTAAACCTATAATTCACCCATATTGTAATTGAGCATATACATATACTATTTAGATTATACAATTGGTATCAGAGGAAGGTCTCTAAAATACTTGTACTTACATGTAAGTTTTCTTGCTCAAGTTTTTCCTTGTTATAAATTTTCTCACTTAACTTTTCCATTCCAATTTTTTCTTAAAGAATTTTATATTTTTCTATAAACTTTTATTATTAATAATTTTTGTGGAAAATATATTTTCTTAAAGAATGGAAGGCATAAATGTTGGTTCTATAGACAACCTAAATCCTGCCAGACCACCAATTTTTAATGGTAATGATTATGAGTACTGGAGAGATAGGATGAAGACTTTTGTCATTAACATTGGAGTAGACAAATTTTTTATGCTCACTGGAGATTAAAAAATTCCAGACAAGGAAGTCAGAACCTTTTCCAACCAAGAGATATTAGAATATAAACTAAATTACAAGGTACACAATACTTCGTTGTATTCTATAACCAAGAATATATGTAGTCAGATATATTCTTGTGAATCTGCCAACTAAATTTGGAGGAAACTTGAAGTTACACATTTTGGAGCTTCTAAAGTGATAGAAACTTATCATAGATTCTTATTTCCTTATAGAGAACCCATTTTCAAAGTACAACAAAGATTTATGACCGTTTTCAATAGTCTTCAATCTATGGGAGAAAAAGCTCTTAATGATGAAGTTATTGTGGACAAAATAATTAATATCATTCCAAATGAGTGGGAATCTAAAAGGATAGCTATTGATGAGAATAGAAAAGTATCTAACATTACTCTTGATGAGTTATTTGGAACTCTTCTTCAGCATGAAACAAGGATGAAGAGAGATTCTAATTTCAACAAAAAGAAGAATGGTAATGGAAGTGTAGCTTTCACTAATACATCTAAAGCCAAGACTCCAAAAAGGGTGACTAGATCTAAAGATAAGAAAGATATTGTTATATCCGAATAAAGTGACAGTGATCAGTTTGAGAATTAATTATCCAATCTTTCTCAAAGGATAAACAAGATTGTGGGAAATAAATATTTTTAGTACAAATATAAGAATAAATATAAAAAGGACAAGAAATATTCCAAAGTAACCTGTTATGAATTAAAAAGGGATGGACATATCAGAACTGATTTTCACGTGCTTAAGAGAAAAGATAGGAAGGAAAATCATTCTAAAAGAAACAGAAAGAAGTATTACAAATCTAAGGCTAAGAAAGTTATAAAAGAAAATGATACTTGTAGTGCCAGTGGTGGTGATTCTTTAGATAAATCTTTAGAATTTTAATATTCTTGTCATAATAATATTGATCTTATATCCATACTACCCATTGAAAATAATTATCTTATAGCTAAGGTACACAATGCAGAATCCTTAACCAATATTTCATTAAATAAAAATTTTCCTAATAAAGAATATTACAAATCTTCAGATGAAGATTCTTCTTCATCAGAAGATAATATATTAACTTCATTTGAATAAGTTTCTAGATCTTATAAATTACTTGAAAATGAAAATTGTAAGATAAAGAAGAAGTTAGATAAAGAAAATTATAGAATATCTGTTTTATCAAAATAAGTATAAAATCTTTCTAACGATCTTGAAAAAAACTCTTGATTTTTAAAATGTTTCTAAAAACCTTAAGGAAGTTAATTCTAAGAAGGAAAAAATTTCTAAGGATATTGAAAATGGTATTTATAAGAAAAATATTTTAGAGAATATCACAAGTTTTAAAACTAGTAACTTTGAGGATAAGAGTTTAGTCATCAGACTAAAATATGAATTTTTTTCCTTAAAGAAACTTTTATCAAATTTTACTTCAAGAAGGAAAGAATTTGATAAAATGTATTCACAAATTCTTCCTCTAAGGAATAGTTTATAAATTGGTTATACTCACTCAAAACTAGTTTTTAGTAATAACTATTTTCCCCCAAAGTGCTCCCTTTTGCACCAAGTGTCAATGTTGTGGACATTGGGAAAGAAATTGTTCTTTAAATAAAACTAAATACTTAGGTTTTTATAAAGCTTACTTTTCTAAGAAAGTGTGTATTCCTAAGATTTTACTTTCTAAAATTTCCAGAACCAAGAAAGTTTATATTTTGAATGTATAACTCTTTTATTTTCAGGAAAATAAAGAAAGTAATAACAAAAATACATTCTACATATATAGTGGATGTTCCTAATACATGACTGGTAATGAAAACTTATTTAGAAAGATTTCAAGACGAAAGGAGGAAAAGTAACTTTTAGAGATAATGCTTAGGGAGAAATTGTTGGTATAAGTAACATTGTTCTTCTTGGAAAAGATTTAATTTCAAACATTTTATTTGTTAAAGGTATTAAGAAAAACCTCATAATCATAAACCAATTATGTGATGAAGGTTACCTTGTGAATTTTAGGAATGATAAATGTCTAGTACATAATTTCAAGGAAGAGTTTATTATTTCTACCTAGAGGCATGAGAATGTTAATACACCAAACTTAAAAGACCCTAAAATCCAAGACCTATCTTTAATTAGTGCAATGGAAGATCAATCTTGGTTACTAAATAGAAGACTAAGACATTGCAACCTTAGGAACCTATGTAAACTCTCAAAGAAAATACTTGTTAAGGATCTAACAGAGCTTATATTTGATTCTTCAAAAGTTTGTGATCCTTGTCAATATGGAAAGAAACACAAGTCAAGATTTAAATCAATTAGTGAAGTCTCAACTTTTGATTCATTATAATTAGTTTATATGGATATTTTTTTCCACACAAAATCGATGTATTAGAGGAAAATATTATGTATTTGTTTTAGTTGAGAATTACACCATATTTACATGGGTCTATTTTCTATAAAATAAATATAAATACTTTTCTTATTTTAAAACTTTTAGATCCCAAGTTAAAAATGTTAAAAATATTCCATTGATAACTATTCATAGTGATCATGGGGGAGAATTTCAAAATTCAGATTTTGAAACTTTCTATAGTAAGAAAGGCATTACTCATAACTTCTTAGCTCTAAGAACTCCCCAACAGAATGGTATTGTTGAAAGAAGAAATAGATTTTTTTCAAGAGATAAGTCGAACCATGTTGAGTGAATATTCTATTTCTAAACATTTTTGGTTTGAATCTATTAGTACTGCTTGTTATACTATAAATCAAGTTTTAATTAGACCCTTTCTTAAAAAAACACCTTATGAATTATGGACTGGTAGAAAACCTATACTTTCTTACTTAAAAATTTTTGGATGCAAAGTATTCATCTTGAATACTAAAGATATTTTACATAAATTCTCACCCAAATATGATGAATGTATTTTCTTTGGCCATTCCACTACTTCTAAGGATTATAAAGTCTTTAATAAAACTACTTATACAGTTGAAGAAATAGTGTATGTTAAATTTGATGAAAGTGATAATTTTTGTTTTTAAATAACTACAATCAACATCCTCAAATGTGTTCTAAAAAACTGATTATCAACCTTTGATGGAAAATTATTCTAACAAAGAAAATGCTCAAGAAATTTTTTCTGAAGTATTTACCCCAGAAGATTTTCTACCTTATATCGATGAGTATTCTTTACAAAATCCAAATCTATTGTTTCTTAAGAATCATCCCAGTGATAGTATCATTGGTGATGTAAATAAACCTATAAGGACCAGAAGTTATCTAAGAAATGAAGTAGATCATCTAGCATTTTTTCACAATTAGAACCAAAAATCACAAATGAAGCTTTAGGTGATGATGATTGGATTGAAGCTATGAAAGATGAACTAAATGAATTCTAAAGGAACAAATTATGGACCTTGGTTAAAAGACCTAAGGAAACTTATGTAATTATAGTAAAATGGGTCTTTAAAAATAAATGTGATGAAAATAGAATCATAGTAAGAAATAAAGCTAGATTAGTTACTAAAGGCTACAATCAATAAGAAGGAATAAAATATTAAGAAACCTACACTAGATTAGATAGAATTGAATCTATTCGTATTTTACTTGTCTTTGAAACATTATTTAATTTCAAACTTTTTCAAATGGATGTGAAGTGTTATTTCTTTAACAGATATATTCAAGAGGAAGTTTTTGTTAAACAACCTCCTGGTTTTGAAGGAACAAAACATCCTGTACATGTTTTCAAACTTACCAAAGATTTTATGGACTTAAACAATCCCCTAGATCCTGGTATGATAGACTTACAAGATATTTTTTACAAAACAATTATGTTAAGGGAACTGCTGATTCCAAATATTTTTATAAATAAAGATAAGAAAAATGTTTTTATTGTTCAAATATATGTTGATGAAATTATATTCGGATCAACTCATCAAACTTTAACTGATTTGTTTGTGAATTTCATTAAAAATATGAGTTTGAAATGAGTTTGATGAGTGAGTTAACATTCTTAGGGATCACAAACTTAAAGTAGATATTATTTTACAATTTAACGGAATGCAAGATAAACTTTTTGATATTTTTAAAAAATATTTACCCTCTAATAGATTTTAATACATTAAATAAAAGTTTGGAATGATAACTGTAAGGTAATCTTCCATATTAACTTTTTATTGAAACCTATCTCTTTAAATTAAGAAACCCTTTTTCATAGGCGGGGTACATTTTTTCATTACCCATTTTTTTTTCTCTTAATCAATTTTTTTTGTAAAACAAAATTTTTTATTTCTTAATCAAAATTTTGAAATCTATTTTTTTTATTTCTTAATAATTTTTTTGGAACCCAAAATTACAGAATCAAAAATTTCCTTTCCTTAATAAAATTTTCTGGAATATAAGTTTTTCATGAAAAACCTTATTTGTACTGACAAATTTTTCTAATAAATCTATAAGGTATGTTTCCTTACTTAGATATTTGTAATTATATTTTTACTTATTGATATTTCTATCTTGTTTTAAGAAAATTTTATCAGATTCACTTTCCTTAAATATGATTTTCCTTAAAACCTCAAAAGATCAGAACCTACTAAATCCTTCTTTGGCATTCATCTCAACCATCATATCAGATCTTGATTATTTCAACCATTAGATAAAAATGGGAATTTAAACCATCATCTCGAAGCCTATATAAAGGATCCCTACTCCTTATACCACATCATTTTTTCAAGACTTTGTGCATCGAAGCTCTACTCCACTTCAAATTGGTCGTTCAGTTTTCCATGTTTTCTTACATTCTGAATGTAACTTGAATTTTCCCCATAGAATTAGATGTATTCAAACAAGGAAATCAAGGATTTTAAAATCTATAGGGAAAGGTTGGTTGACCCAAATTTCTTTGCTAAATATAATTCATTGATTACGAAGAATATCAAGTTGAATGGATGAGAGAGTTTTTTTATTGCTAAGCCGAAGAGTCAGGATCCAGTTTATCCTGATCTTTTCATAGAATTTTATGATACAATAAGTTTTTATGAATAAGGGGGAAGGTAAAAGTTTTCATTTAAGAGCTATTAGAAAACCTATTCTTTATCATTCAACATGACTACAAAAATTCTTGGTATTCCCTATGTAGGTGAGGCAATCCTTTTCTCTCACAAGTTGCTAGATAAGTCAAAAAGATTTGAGAAGGAAAAAGTAATTGAGTACCTTGAAATAAAGGGAGTATAATCACTAAAGATCAACCATATTTCAACAAACTTCAAGATGTTAGCATATTGGGTACAAGGTTTTCTTATTCCAAGAAAAGGAGACAAGGATTCTCTAAAGAAATGTGATATCTTTATAATGGATTTTTTGGTTAAATTTAGAAAGGTAAACCTAGTAAAGTACATCCTTATAACAATCATAAACATAAATAATACAACTTTTAAGGCTTAGATAATCATGTATCTAGTGATCTTGTCAAAGATCATATTGCTTTGTTTAGAATCTTTTAAAATTCCCTATAGTTCAAAACCAAAAACCTTCAAGATCATGTTGCTAAGTGATGATACTATGAGGAGGATGCAAGTTGGTTTTAATACCAAATCAGGAGCATTTTATGATCTTTATGAAAGTGATATTCAATATTTTATCAAGAAAGGGGAAGTAGGAGAAACTTCCAAGAAAACTCCGAAGAAGAGAAAAGAGAAGGAACTAGAATCAAAATAAAAAGTGCTAGTTCCAGAAACTCAATCAGCTCCACCAAAGAAAAAAAAGAAAAAAACATTCTCTAATGAAGTGGTAGTGAATTGAAGGGAGCAGAAGAAAAGGAAGGAGGGAGATGTCATCTTTGGTTTAGATCCTACTGACGCAAAAGCTTTGAAAATTCAGGCATTAGAAGAGCTTGAGAAACAAGCTAAAGAAAATAAGTTGAAGAAGAAAATGTTAGAAGTTGAGATCATTCAAGCCCTTATTAAGGATACTGAGAAAGCTTCTGAATAGATTCAGGTAGCATATTCCTTCATCCAAGAAAGAGTTTCTTTAGAAACTCCGGGAAATAAAATTCTAATTCTGGAACCTATTGTGGAAGAAGAGATAATTCATAAAGTTGAGAAGAAGAAGAATAAGAAGAGAAAGAAGGTGAAAGTGATTAAGTAAGTGGAAGAATACCATGATAAGGAAAGTACTTCAGATAAGCTATCATTATGAACTTACCAGGTTAAGTTAACCAAAATAATTTCTCACAGAAAATATGGTGATGTACATGATAAGGTTGAAAAACGTACTGATGATGAGATAAGAAACCATAACTTCATTCATCCTGAAGATATTAAAGAAGTTTCTATGAAAGAAGAGGTTGATGAAGATAATATAATCCAAATCTCTGATAGTGAGCATGAGTATCTGAGGGTTGAGAAGGTTATTTCTAAAGTTGATAAAGTAAAAAAGGTGGTTTTTGACATGCCTAAGAAGTCCGTGGTTATAAAAGATAAGAAGGATGTTGGTGCTCATCCAAGAGGAAAGCAGAAGATCTAGAAAAACTATCCTCACCAACAAGGGAATTAGCTTTTGAATCTTCATCTTCTTTGAGACAATATTTCATTATAAAATCCTTGAAGAAGTTAGTGAAAACAATTATTTGATTCCTAGTATTGATTCAAGATTCTAGTTTCTTCAACATTCTTTCAATCAGAAGTCAGATTCTATAAGCATGCTCATGGAAATATTTATCAAGATTGAGGAATATTTCAAGACTTTTTATATTGGATATGATGCTCATAGGAGATCATGTAAGGAAATAAAAAAAAATGACAAATGTCAATAATCTTGAATCTGAAGATTTTAGATGATTTCTACGAATCAGTTAAAGATTATTTTGATTAGTCATATGACACTGTGAAGAACCTAATTTCAGACCTTTCAGACAAGTTCAATCAAGAGCAGGCTACCCGGTTGCAAGATGAAAAATGTTTGAATGGAAAGTTGAATTCAGTTTCTCTAAACTTAAAGAGAGAAAGGGAACTCATAGTTGAGTTGGAAGAAAAGTTCAAAGAGAAAGAAGAGGTAGTAAAGTCTCAGGTAGAAATTTTTAAGTCTCAAGAAGAAAAAATCAAGGCTCTAGAAAAGAAGAATCAGGATCAGGATCAGTTTCTCATGTGGTTTGAGGATGATCACAAAGATCTAAAGATGTTAAATGAAACCTTGAGGAATCTCATGCTGAAAGGAAAGAAGGATGAATGATTTTTCTATCAATTTGATCTTTTGTTTTTTTACCCCGTAACAATTTTTCTTATCATAATAAAAATTCTGGTGTCCTTAAATTGTTTTGTATTGTAAATCACTAACCTTTCAGGTACAATTTTTTTCATTTTCTATATTCCTTTTTAAAATCATAAAGGGGGAGAAAAGAATGATCAACAGAATACTAAGTATAAAGAAGATAATTCCCTAAGAAAGGGGGAGATCATGTAAGGGGGAGTCTTCTTAAAATATTTTCTCAAGAAAGAAAAAGTCACTTCTCTAAGAAAGAAAAGAATACGATCCTTAGGGATTTTAAAACCTAAGGGAGAGTTATTCATATTCATCTTAAGTCTTATGTAAAGGGAGATATGTATTTCTTTTAAAGTTCAAAAAGCAAAGTCCTTATTCCTTATATTTTTTTGAAAGGTTTTTTGTGATTTCTAGAAAGGGGGAGATTGTTAAGTCAATAAGGTTTTCTTATGAATTTTACATTCCTCTATGTTTTGAAAATCACAAACACATTTTCTTAAGAAAAATTATCTTTCTCTAAGAATTATTTTTTAAGGGAAATTTTCTTTCTCTGAGGAAAGTTTTATCCTTACCTTGTTTTTCAATGTCTTATTCGAAGTCTTATCAAAACCAAGTCTAACCATTTTTTTACTAAATAAAAAATTCAGATCCTTATTTAAAACCTCAGAATCTTATAGTTCCTTGGATATAAAGTCTTTATGAAATTTAGACTCTGAATTCTCTAAAATTCAGACTTCTAATTATCTAAAATTCATACTCCAAATTCAATGAAATTCAGACTCTGAATTCTATAAAATTCAGATTCTAAATTCTCTAAACTTCAGACTCAAAATTCTCTGAAATTGAGACACCAAATTATCTAAAATTCAGACTCTAAATTTTCTGAAATTCAGACTCTGAATTCTCTGAAATTTAGACTCCAAATTATCTGAAACTTAGACTCCGAATTCTATGAAATTCAGACTCTGAATTCTATGAAACTCAGACTCTGAATTATATAAAATTTAGAATCCAAATTCTCTGAAACCTAGACTCTGAATTCTCTAAAATTCAGACTCCGAATTCCACAGAATTCAGACTCCAAATTCCTTAGAATTTACACTTATAATTCCTTATAATTTAGACTCTAAATTCATCATAATTCAGACTCTGAATTCATCATAATTCAGACTCCGAAATCTATAGAATTCAGATTGTGAATTTTTATAAAAACATAATCCGAATATGAATTTTTTTAGAGTCCTATTGTTTATATATATAGACTCCGAATTCTATTTTTTTCTTGGCACCATTTATTCAGTTTTGGTTAAGATACTATATTTTTCTTACATATTATTGATTCTCAAGCATGATAATGTTTTAAATTTTTTTATTACAATGAAAATTATGTTATACAATTTTTTTTCTAACCAACTGTTGGTTGAGTGACATGTGTACAAGTCCCTCTGAGATTCAAGAAAAAATATGACCATTGGAGGAGGGATCCGACCTTTGAAGTTTTTTCTATAAATAGGAGCTCATTAAAATGATCTCATTATCCATCTATCAATTGATGATCCTAGAGATTTCATGTTGTGATGTAATTTCTAGAGATAGAAAGACTCTCATGACTTGTATGTTTTATGAACATCTTGTTTAACCATGAACATCTTGTTCAACTTGATTTATGTGACTCCAATTTCTGCTGATTACAATCGATGGCTTCCAGGGATAGGAAGATAGAGGTATCAACTACTTTAAAGTTCAAGGGCTTGTGAGGATAGCAAGACAGACTCCGATATTCTTATCGAGGGCTTACCTTGGTGTGGTTAATACATACTTTATTGAATGTATAAATCAAGGGACCTTTATACAAGGTTGTTGGATACCCTTTTCTTTGGGTTAACATATTTCCTAATTGTTTACTTGATTTTTGTTTCAAGTTTTATTTCTACTGTATTTTTATAAAGAAAGAAAGTATAACTTTCTTATAATTTCTTGTACTTTTACTTACTCTAATAAATAATATTCTATATGCTTTAAGGTTGAATCTTTCTCTAAGTAAACTATTCTTAAGTTTCTTTTCTAGATCCATATTTTTGGACCCTAAGAAAGTTTGTTTCATAGTTAAGAACTAGAGAGGGTTTGTTAGTTTACCTTTTTGAACTTTTTTAAACATAGTTTTTCCGTAAGGTTAAAAATGAAAGTTTTTAAACCTACAATTCACCCCTATTGTAATTGAGCATCTACATATACTATTTTGATCCTATAGATATATGTTTAGGTATATGTGTAATTACTATGAAAAAATGATTGAATATACTTTTATCCATATAGAAGGATTATTTATTTGGTTTTATATAAAAAGAATAAGATCTATGATATTCAAATGCCAATTATATGTTATCAAAATAATATTCTTTCTTTTAGAACCTTATAAAAATTTGGTTTCTTTTGGAGTACCTAAAAAGGAAAGATGATGCCTATTGATGTTGATGATCAATAAGTGTATGGTTCCCATTATCATGGTGAGAAAGATACTTGTAATTTAGCTGGATCAGTATAGATTTACGGTGAATAATTTTTTGACTCAATGATAGAGGATATTTTTGAATCAACATATAGGAGACTAAGGGTTGATTTCAGTAACCTAACTGCTATAGGATATGTCCATAATTCTTTTGAAAAACCATTATATGAAGAAAATAGTAAGTATATTATAATATGGCATATGAAAATAGAATAACCTGAGGGTTAGGCATAAGAGGCAGAAGTTTTAGAAATTGAAAAATCAGTGTTTATGGGCATAAAAACTACTTTTGTAGAAAGAATAACTGAAAATAGAGATGATAATGAGCCTCATGTAAAATATAAAGTTGAAAATAATTCTCTAGATAGTGATAAAGTGAAAAAATCTATGGTTGAAACTACTGAAATAATTGAAAATTAGATTGTTTCTATTTCTACTGAATCCTTGGAAAAGGATGCTAGTGAACCGAGTTAGAAAAATGAAGTTCTTGGTCCATTATCATCATCATCCAGTGAGAAGAATGAAGGCCTGTCCCTAGATATAACTATAATAGGACAAACATCTCAAATTAAAGAAGTTAAATATTTTTATTCTCTAAATGATCAAAATTAAGATTTGTTTTTCAAATATAATCAGATGAAACAAGAGAATTCAACCTTGAAAAGTGATATAAAAGTTACTAAAAAAATTATTGGAAAATTTTAAAAGTTCAACTATTTTATAAGAATATTTGGAATCAGTTCAAGATCAATTTTACAATGTAATAAAAAATTATATTTCAAGAAGGGATTTTTATGGATTTCTAATTGAAATATTTGAATAAATTAGAAAGCTCTAGTCATAATGTAATGCTATGAAATTCTAAAGTAAGAACATTATATTCAACATATTGTATGATACGCAACACCAAGTGTATAAGTAAATATAATATCCTGAGAATTTAATATATATTTACTATTTTAAATGAATTAAATCTATGATATATATTTCAATGCATGAAATACTGAGTTATCTTTCATTGTATGCAACAAAGACTTTCTTTGATAGCTTGCGTTACACACAAGACTGAGTTTTACTGAACCACAATATATTATTAAAACATTATTATTTAATAAAAGTATATATAACCTAGAAAATAAATTATAGGTTATAAATAATATTAACCAACTTATAAAAAAAATATAAAATTAATTCATAGGTTACAAAATGATTAAAAATTAATATAAAGACCAATTGAATATAAATACATGTTTTTATAATCACAAAAGTGTTTTATCTTAATAAATTAAATTAATTACTATTAGTGAATGATATTAATTAAATATTTATATTATATAATCAATAAAATATTTTTTATATTCATCCAATATATATATATTAGGTGTTTGGGGTACAATTATATTAAACAGACACACACCACACATAGACCGGAAAGGTAGTCCATAACCCCAGCAAGGGATAACCCACCAATTAAGACTTATTTATTAAGTACATGGACCAATGGCCTAGTGGGAATGAATTCCATTACATAGCACAAAGGCCCAAAAACTATTTCGAAATCCCAGTGCGGTGTCATACCTCCATCATACTGCCTGTGTCATCAGGCCTACGTCACCACCTACCTGCAAAAATTCGCTCCCACCTAGATTTGAACCCAGGTCTGATGTAGGATTATAGGGATAATTTAACACTTGGGTTATCCCCCAACTATATTCATCCAATATATTTTATAATCATAAGATAATAATAAATCCATTTTACACTTAAAAATTGTATTTTTTTTCTAAAAAAGAAATTTTACCACCTTTTACTAGAGAACATGTTTTAAAACATAAATTTGAAACTTTTATAAATTTTATATGTCAAAATAAACTTAATTTTTGAAAAAGGAACATAAAAATATCTTATGGTAATTTTTTGATGTTTTTCTGTGTAGTTTCATTTCTTTAATAAATAGTAAAAAATATAGAATTTTAATTGAACTGCTTTTTATTGTAAATAATTTATAGTGTTAAATTATATTTTAAATTTTTTATAAAGTTTATTTAATTCAATAATACATTAATTAATAAAATTTATGTAATTTTAATAAATTTCACATTTAAATTGGATATAAAAACAATCCAAACTTTTGAACATTTTTACTCTAAAAACCCGCTTTGTCTTTCTGTTTGTGGGATTAATTTTAAATTAATTTCCGCCAATTAGGTGATTAAAATTTGAAAAAATGGATTCCATATTTTGAGTAATCATAATTTATAATTTCTAATAATTTAAACTTAGTTTTTACCCAAAATATTAGTGAATGTAATTAAAATTAATTACAAGGATTAAAAGAAAAAATAGCTTCACAATGGACTAAACCTTAAACTTAAGGGATAAAATGACCTATACACTTGTCCAAAATATTTTATATAGAAATATTTGGACCCTATAATATCTTGGATCGGATTTGGTTTAATATTGGTGCCAATTAACATGTAAATAACATGGATGAAATTCCATTTTCAAATATTAACTAGAATGCCACTCCACCACCATAATAAAAAGAAACTTTCCCCTCGCACTTATTCACACCTCACAATCCATTTGAATAACTCTAAAATCTTCTAAAATACGATATCAAAATCCCTAAAATCATCTTATAATACTCAATTTGGGCATAATAAAAACCAAGTATGTCTTTTGGTATAAACCAAAAGGAGTTACCTGATAAGAGGTAACATTCTTCAAAGATCACTTTTGTTTCATTTACTTCTCCACCCCTTCAATTTGTTTTATATTAGGATTATATAATAACCTCAGTATATTAAATATACTGATATGTTTTTATGATAATATTTCAACCTACACTTTCACACAAATCCATCAAATGGGATACACAATCATCGTTCATGTGCACGGTGGACTACCGCCTCGCAAACCGATGTCGTTCGTTCTTCCATTTATCACTTTTAAAGGTTGGAAATAATGATGGATTTATAGTTTATTTATGATATATATAGTATTTATAATGTATTTATTATTTTGTGATTTTTATATAACACATAACTTTATACTTTCCATTTTGTGAGAATATGATAACATTGTTTGTGGATGTGTGGACTACCACCTCCTCAAAATGATGTGATTCGTTCACATTATACATGAAATGTATTAAGAATGGTTTTAATAAAAATATGTAAAATATATGACATAAATATTATTCTAGAATTATAATATACATATTTATCATTTACTTATTCTTTTAAATTTGACAAAGTAATGGAAGTAGTGTTTATGTGTACATACGACCTAATGTATTCATGAACGGTGCATTTCATTTATATATTAAAATTTTATGGGTTATTATAAATACATATATAATGAATATATATGATAATTAAATCATGTTTTACATCATGGCTATGATGAAATCATTATCTACATAATAATAACAAAAATAACAAGCGAAAATATACTAAAAAAACTAGACAATTAACACCTGAAATAGTGAAAATAATGAAATATTATTAACAAATGAGTTATAAGTGTCATGAAACGCCTTCAACAAGATGAGATAAGGGACAAAATATTGCCAGAACCTTCCTTATTCAAGTTAAAGGAGAGATAATGACCCCCGAGACCCGCCTTCAATAGGTCCCGGAGTAGCGACTAGCACCAAGGGTATAGAATCACACACAAGATGGAAGGCATTGCCCTCTTTCTTTAATAGGATCGGGAGATAAGATATTAAATCCCAACAACACCAAAATAGGGGGGTAAAATTAAAGCTGAAGAAAACCATTCCCATATGCATGTTGCAAAAGTAAATGCCACAAAGTACCAGGAGACTACAAAGGTAAAGTACCAAAGAAATGGAAAACAACAACTGAAAATGTCCCAACGTCTAAGCTAGTATGGCCCTGCATGATCCTTGAAGTCCTCTTGGAAACCTAAAAGAAGTTTTATATACGTAGGGTGATCATACAAGTATACTCAGTAGGGAAAACCAAAGACTCTCATACACAAGTGGGGAGGCATTCTAATGCCCTGTGAGAAAAGAGATAACCAAGCACCTAGCAAGGGAAACTATCCACCCAAGCCTCACCAAGGAACAATCCCCAAATAATGCAAGTAAAGTAATATATATTAATAGCACATCAATATTTGAGTACCCCGCGCCACCTTCCCATTGGTTATTGAAGACATCCTATGCATCGAACCTCTCCCGCCATTCTCACTACATTCCCACTACCACTCCCCACCCACACACACCTGGGCCATCACTACCACACATCCCGCCCACAAACACATGGGCCACAACAACCACCCGTAACCACACCCGCAAACACCTGGGCCAGAACAACTACTGCCATGCCCGAAGACACCTGAGCCTTATCCCGAAGACTCTTGGGAAACAACCTGCCCGCACACACCTGGACCAACCACCACAACTACCCTGCCCCAAGAATCTTGGGCTATAATGGACCTCAGGCCATCACAGCCTGACCGAAGAGTATTGGGATATTCGGGAAAGGGATCAGAAAAGGATCTAATAACCAGCCACTCATAGGAGTGTTGGAAAAAACACCCTCCCCCAAGAAATGTGGGTGTTCGGCACTAAGTGATCAACTTGGGTGGGGTGCAAATAAGAATATAAGAACTAAAATTATATGTATAGGTAATAAGCACTCATCCCAACATAGGGTTTCCAAATCCAACCTAAGCACAAACACCCTTATTACTATTCATTCATAAGAAACATCGAACCCACGACCATGTGACCACTCATCCCAAAAAACAATTCCCCATTGAGACCATTCTTGTTTTCATGTGCAAGTGATCCCATTTAAGTAAATTATGCACTACTGGGAAACTAACATGCATAACCACAAGTCAGAGAAAGAGAAACACCCAAACATCAATTGAAGCATTCACACCCAGTTCTCTTGTAAAGTCACAACAACAAAGGGATCCGTGAGACCCCTCAAGGTACTGGAACCAAACCAAGACACTAGATACAACCCCACAGAACTTCAAATTCCCAACCAACAACCGTACCACAATAGAGGATCCCATCCCACATCCACATCGCCCTATAAGCATCAAACATAACAACACACCTACTACCAAAATGGAGTAGGGAAACTTCCAGGTTCAAGCACATCATTCATTAGGTTCTTATTTATTTTGGTTAACCGGGGTGAACCCAAAAGGATTGATGTTCACTGGGTATCCATTTAACCAACCGAGTTTATGTGATTAACCAATTTCCATGTTACAATTATTTAATCATCACAGAAGACAAGGGTTGATTTGTACGCAAGGAAATACCATCAACGACCATGATTTTTAGGGAGCATAAGCCCATACAGTTCACAAGATATAACAATTATAAAAGAGTACAACAGAATTGTCAAAATCACCCCATCATTATTTAACAGTGTGTTTATTATCTTTGTTAAGGTTTGGTTTCATCCATTCCCATAGAAACAGTAGCGTACCCACCCCTCATGATATATAGTAAGGAGAGACGAAGGAAAAATCCCTACTTGGTTGATCAAGGATCGAAGTTCTTCTCTACACACCAAGAACTGGGGATGCGTGACTTGCAGGGGAGGAATGTCGGGGACTCCAAAGATGAGAAAAAAGGCTCTGGCATAGGCGCACCACTTGGCTCAGGAAGGGGAACTCCAAACGCACCAGGAAGGAAAAGGAAACCATCCAAGAGGAAGAAGGAGAAGGAATTCTTGTGCGATATCAGGATGAGATCCCATTGTTACGAGATATGGAAATTTGAACAGCTTTAAATTCAGATCATGGTTCCCCATGCGGTTGGGCAGTTATGCACGATGGAATTAATTGTCATTTAACAATTATCCTTGGAGGTGTGGTCATAACGGCTATGTGTTAAACAATTTTCTTTAACCATAAGGATACGCGTAACAGGGGCGGAACTAGAAGGTACGGGGAAGGGCGTGACACCGAGGAAATACCACACGTTTTGGTATTTTAAGGGTTTCCTGACCCTTGGGGGATTCTAGATATTATTTATGGGTTTAAGTGGCTTTGAAATGGGGAATTAAATCATCTTTACGTTAAAAGATATGTTGCGGGAGCGGAAAAAGTTGAAAACTGGAAAAAGGGACGAAGACCGCTCGATGAGGACATGGTGCCACCATCACGGTGTCACCCTTACGGTGCCACCATCACGGTGGAGCCATGTTTTAGAAAAGTAATGGACCAGGAGGTTTTGGGCCATTACATCAGATACCTCTCAAACTATTCTCACCCTCGAGAATCAAAACTAGACCCGAAGAAAAGAGGGGTTCCAAACAACTACCTCGAAAGATACCTCTCAAGAGTGAACCTCATCGACATCTAAGAACACCTCTTTCTCAAGTAACCAGGCAATATTCGAGGGTCAAATTGTCTAGTCATATGGGTTAGGGATTTTCTTCCTTCATGTCAGGATACTATCCACTTTGGGTGGCACTGACTCGCCCGCACGGGTTTAATCGCATCCACCTTAATGCATCTTGATTAGGGATCGGGTCCTCCCCTCCCCATAGTCAGTACTCTTCACACACATCCACAGAATAAGGAAAACCACACGTTCCATAGTTAACAAAGTAAATCGTTCCATCAAAAACAAGTACAAACAAAATAGAACAAAAATCAAAACAGTTCTGGGTACTGGGCGCGCATCTGTGTCTCCCGTTCCCAGGTACTTTCCTCAAGCCTGCCATGCCTCCACAACACACGAACCAAAGGAATGGTCCATCCACGAAGCACCTTCTCCTCTCGATCCTCGATCCTCACTGGTATTTCCACAAACGTCACGTCGTCCTCAATATCCAGCTTTCCCCAGTTGAGGATGTGTGAATCGTCGTGTAGATACCATCGGAGTTGTGACACATGGATGACATCATGTATTTTCAGTAGCGGCGGTGGTAAAACTAGATGATAAGACACTTCTTCGACCCGCCACAACACTTCGAATGGTCCGATGAACCTTGGAGAAATCTTACTCTCCCTGCCGAACCTCCATTGTCCACGCCGAGGGGAGACATTCAAGAATACGTGGTCCCCAACCCCAAACTCCAAGGGTATCCTCCTATTATCAGTATATGACTTCTGCCGGTCCTGAGCTGCCTTCATCCTCTCCCATATGAGATGAACCTTCTCTGTTGTGCTCTGCACCACCTCCAGGCCAAGAACACCTGCCTCCCCGACCTCTGTCTAGCACACGGGTGAGCGACACAGCCTCCCGTACAAATATTTGAATAGAGCCATGCCAATGGTAGAGTGATAACTATTGTTGTAGGCAAACTCCACCAGAGGAAAGTGTCACTCCCATGATCCCCCAAAGTCCAGAATACATGCCCGTAGCATATCCTCCATTGTCTGGATGGTGTGATCTATCTGTCCATATGTCTGGGGATGGAAAGAAGTGCTAAGATGTATCTGGGTGCCAAAATCAAGCCGCAATCCTTTCCAGACTCGTGAGGTAAACCGTGCATCCCTATCTGAGACTATGGACCTCGGAACTCCATGCAACCTCACCACCTCATCCACGTATCTCCATGCTAAGGAATACACTACACCCGACTCCTTGATCACCAGAAAGTGAGCTGACTTCGTCAACCGGTCTACCACTACCCAGATAGCATCACAACCTCCTTGAACCTTGGGTAGTCCTGTGACAAAATCCATCAAGATGTCGTCCCACTTCCACTTGGGGACATCTAAAGGTTGTAACAGACCGCCTAGAACACGGTGTTCAACCTTCACCTATTGACACACTAGGAACCTAACCATGAACTCTTCCACCGTCCGCTTTACCCCGGGCCACCAAAACTGACCTCTCAAGCCCTGGTACATTTTGGAAGCTCTCGGGTGTACTTCCAGGGGTGAGTTGTGGAACTCACCAAGAACTCTCTCGTGCATCGCCTCTGGAAAAAACAATTTCCCTCGGAAAAGCATTATATTATGACCATCCTCCATCCACCCTTCCGGAGCATCACCTTGGTTAACCCGGTCACACATCACTTCACTTTCTGAGTCTCCCCATTGAGACTCCTCTACATGCCGCAACAGAGAGGACTTCACTGTCATCTGATACATGAAACATCTACCACCATCCATCCTCGCATCTAGGTGTAGGGAAGCCAACTCCTACATCACCTTCCAAGAATCTGTAAACTCTCAAACCACGTCCTTTTATGACTTCCTGCTCAAAGAATAAGCCACCACATTCCCTTTTCCCGAGGTGTAGGAAATCTCGAAGTCGTAGTCCTGAAGGAACTCCATCCACCTTTTCTGCCGTAAGTTCAGGTCCCGCTAGGAGAAGATATACTTCAAGCTTTTGTGATCAGTGAAGACCACGAAGCGCTCCCCAATGAGGTAATGATGCAATAACTTTAGTGCAGACACAACCGCCACAAGCTCTAGATCATGGGTGGAATAATTAAGCCCATGAGAACCTAACTATCTAGACCCATAAGAGATCACCCCTTGTTGTTGAATCAGCACACACCCGAGGCCTTGTCCTGAAGTATCATAGAACACCTCATACACTGCCCCTTCTTTTGGAAACCTTAGCACTGGGGCACTTACCAACTTCTCCTTCAGATAGCTAAAGGCTACCTCGCACTGCCCATTCTACACGAAGCCTGGTCCTTGGTCAAAGCTGTCAAAGGTGATGCAACTCGGGGGAAGTTGGGCATGAACCTCCAATAGTAGCCTGCTAGTCCAAGGAAACTATGAAATCTATCACATTCTTGGGTGATACCCAAGAAAAAACCGCCTAGACCTTCGATGGGTCCACCACTATTCCCTTCTCGGACACCACATGCCCAAGGAAGCGCACTTCTCACGTCCAGAACTTGCACTTGGACAATTTCCCATAGATTTGGAGCTGTCGGAGGACCTCTAAAACCATTCTCAAGTGATCAGCGTGATCCTACTCTGATCTTGAGTAGATCAGGATATCGTCAATAAACACGACTATGAACCGATCCAGGTATTCCCGAAAGATGGAGTTCATGAGTCCCATGAACACAACTGGTGCATTTTTAACGCCGAACGACATGAACACAAACTCAAAGTGCCCATATCTGCACCTGAAGGCAGTCTTCAAGATTTCACCCTCCTTCACCCTCAACTGGTGATATCCATACCATAGATCGATCTTAGAGAACCAACCTGATCCCCTCAGCTGGTCAAAGAGATCTTCTATCCTCAGGAGGGGGTAACTGTTCTTAATGGTTACCTGGTTCAGTCTCCAGTAGTCTATGCACAGCCTGAGACCACAATCTGTCTTCTTTGCGAATAATACTGGAGCACCCCATGGTGACGCACCTGGTCGAACAAAACCCCTCTTCATTAGATAGTCAATCTGAATCCGCAACTCCCGTAACTCGGAAGGTGCCATCCGGTAGGGAGCCATCGAAATCAGATGGGCACCAGGTTGCAAGTCTATCCCAAACTCAACATCACATCGAGGGGGTAGAGTTCCCACCTCCTCATGGAAGACGTCCATAAATTCACTGACAATCCCTGAGACTTCCACCATTTCTACATCCACCGAATCCACTGATAGTTCAACTAACAAGGAAAGGAGGGGCTCCTCTCCCCTGCTGCTTTTTTAGCAACCCCGCTCGCCGATGAAAGTTACACGTAGGCCGCCCAAATCTAAAAACACGACCCTTCCTTGGAAGTAGTCAATGAAGACACATACAGAGAATAACCAGTCAAT
This sequence comes from Viscum album, assembly GCA_963277665.1. Classification (NCBI taxonomy): domain Eukaryota; kingdom Viridiplantae; phylum Streptophyta; class Magnoliopsida; order Santalales; family Viscaceae; genus Viscum; species Viscum album. The sequence continues at coordinate 2,098,527,472 of OY728130.1, read as the reverse complement.
TCCTAGGATGACATCGTATGGATGTATCTGCAATAATAGAAGATCCCTGGTCGACTGATGTGGCCCTATCATCAGTCTACACCCTTGGCAAACATAAAACAAGTTGGTCTGACCTCCGACTAGCGTGCTCAGCACCAGGGGAATTGGAAGTCTCTCAGCTTCTAAACCCAAAGCACAGGCCAGACTGGGTGTAACAAAGGAGTGAAAAGATCCTGTATCGAACAAGGCATGAGCAAGAGTACTAAACATTCTGATCGTACCTCGAACGACTTCCGGCCCTGCTGGAAGTGCTGCCTCCGCGACGTGTAACTATCCAAGCCCAGCTCCCCTGCCCCTCGGCTATCGGCCGCCTCCCCGACCGCTCCATAGTCGAGGTCCCTAAGGAGCGACCTAAGTTCGGACACCTCCTACAACGCCTACCCTCAGAGGAGCGAGAGCTTTCTGCCCCTGCTGCTGCTGCTGAAATGGCCTAGCTGGAAACTAATGATGCTGAGGTGGGCATTGAACCTGCCCACCCCCGCCATACTGTACTCTATCCGGGCACTGATTCTGAAGGTGCCCATTGTTGCCACAGATGAAGAATCTCATCCCTGGGCCCGAAAGAATAGGGTAAGGGCCGGAGATCGGAACTGGAACTTCTGAGGCCTTCTTCCTACTGGTCGAAATCTAGAGGGCCCTGATGCTGGAGGCCTACTGCTGACGACCTTCCCCTTAGACGAGCCCAATTGGATTCCCTCTCATGATACACCTCCCAGTGTGTACATCCTCTCTACTACTTCATCCTTCTTCTGGACCTCTAAGTACGTCGGTAGGGTGAATGGAGTAACAACATATTGTAGGGAAGGTCGAAATGCCTCCTCCAAACGTCTCACCCAAGACTCCTCATCTGGAAAGAGGTCTGGAGTAAAGTGGAGGAGATACTTGAACTTGATCCCCAACTCTCTTACTTAAATGCTCCCCTACTATAGGGAGAGTAGCTCCTGACTCTTCTTAGCCTTCATCGTGGAAGAGAGGAATTCTGCCAGGAACTCCCTCTCAAAGTCAGTCCACGTCACCTCAGCCTCTCTCTTCTACCCAAGATAAAGCGTCCACCACTGATGTGCTACTCCCCACATCTGGCTTATAGCCAAAGAAACCCAGTACTCCGCCGAATCCCAGATCAAGTTGAAAGCTATCACCAACTCCTCTAACCAGCTCTCTATCTCCACGTCAGAGATGCTGTCCTCGTACTTCCCGAGGGTCTGTCGCTGAAAGGCACGAAGTGTCTTCTGCCACTGATCGTCCTCCTCCTCTCGGTTATCCCTCTATCGATCATCCAAGTCAACATCCTGGGCCTCGATTTCCCACACTACTTGTGGTCATCTTCTGGGCGCCATAGCTACAAGGTAAACAAGGAATGCCTAAGCTCGAGTAGTGTAGAATATTGTTCTTAAATTTTCTTAGACTTCTTATTTGTTTTTTAAATCACCCAAAAAAAATACCCATGAAACACAAGAAGACAAGTCATTATGATGCATGTACCTTCCCTAGGTTCTCTACCCTGCAATTAGTGTATCCTCAATTAGTCGTTCGGTAGGCCCATAGTCCTTGCATCGGATCACGAGGGCCCCTAAAATCCCGTGTCCTAACCGGTCTTCCCTTCCCTATTTCACGCACCAAGATCACCCAACACTGTTGCCCTACCATCCCAGACAATCCTCACTGTGCCTAACTCCAAAATCCATCCTATCTCTCAACCTCACTCCTCTGATACCATTCTATCATGACCCGCCTTCACCAAGATGAGAGAAGGGACAACATATTGCCAGACCCTTCCTTCTTCAAGTTGAAGAAGAGATAATGACCCCCAAGACCCGCCTTCAATAGGTCCCAGAGTGGAGACTAGAACCAAGGGTATAGAATCACACACAAGATGGAAGACATTACCCTCTTTATTTAATAGGATCAGGAGATAAGATAGTAAATCCCAATAGCACCAAAACTGGGGGCTAAAAGTAAATCCGAAGAAAACCATTCCCATATACATGTTGCAAAAGTAAATGCCACAAAGTACAAGGAAACTACAAAGGTAAAGTACCAAAGAAAAGGAAAACATCAACTGAAAATATCCCAAAATCCGAGCTATTACAGCCCTGCACGATCCCTGAAGTCCTCCTGGAAACCTGAAAGAAGTTTTATATACATAGGGTGATCATACAAGTATACTCAGTAGGGAAAACCAAAGACTCTCGTGCACAAGTGGGGAGGCATTATAATTCCCTATGATAAAAGAGATAACCAAGAACCTAGCAAGGAAAACTATCCACCCAAGCCTCACCAAGGCACACTCCCCAAATAACCCAAGTCAAGAAATTTATAGTAATAGCACATCGATATTTGGGTACTCCATGCCACCTTCCCACTGGTTATTGAAGACATCCTATGCATTGAACCTCTCCCTCTATTCTCCCTACAGTCCCACTACCACTCCCCGCCCGCACACACTTGGGCCATCACTACCACACATCCCACCCACAAATACCTGGGCCACAACAACCACCCATAACCACACCCACAAACACCTAGTACAGAACAACTACTTCCATGCCCGAAGATACCTGGGCCTCATCCCAGAGACTCTTGGGAAACAACCTACCCGCACACACCTCGGCCAACCACCATAACTACCATTCCTAAAGAATATTGGGCTATAATAGACCTTAGGCCATCACAGCCTGCCCGAAGAGTCTAGGGATATTCCGGAAATGGAGAAGAAAAGGAGCTAATAACCAGCCACTCATAGGAGTGTTGGGAAAACACCCTCCCCCATGAAATGGGGGTGTTCGGCACTAAGTGATAAACTTAAGTGGGGTGTGAATAAGAACATAAGAACTAAAATTATATGTATAGGTAATAAGCACTCATCCCAACCTAGGGTTTCCAAAGACAACATAAGCACAAACACCCTTGTTACTATTCATTCATAAGAAACATTGAACCCACGACCATGTCACCTCTCATCCCGGAAAACAATTACCCATTGAGACCATTCTTGTTCTCATGTTCAAGTGATCACATTTAAGTAAATGCTGCACTACTGGGCAACTAATAGGCATAACCACAAGCCAGAGAAAGAGAAACTCCCAAACAGTAATTTAATCATTCACGCCCGGTTCTCTGGTAAAGTCACAACAACAAAGGGATTCATGAGATCCCTCAAGGTACTGGAACCAAAACAAGACTCGAGATACATCCCCACATAGCTTCAGATTCACAACCAACAATCATACCACAATAGAGGATCCCATCCCCCATCCACATCACCCCATAAACGTCAAACATAACAACACACCTACTACCAAAACGGAGTAGGGAAACTTCTAGGTTCAAGCACACAATTCATTAGGTTCTTATTTCTTTTGGTTAATTGGGGTGACCACACAAGGATTGATGTTCACTGGGTATCCATTTAACCAACCGAGTTTAGGTGATTAACCAATTTCCATGTTACAATTATTTAATCATCATAGAAGACAAGGGTTCATTTTTGCGCAAGGAAAGAACATGAACGACCATGATTTTTAGGGAGCATAAGCCCATACAATTCACAACATATAACAATTATAAAAGAGTACAACATAATTGTCAAAAACACCCCATCATTCTTTAATAGTCTGTTTATTATCTTTGTTAAGGTTTGGTTTCATCCATTCCCACAGAAATAGTAGCGTACCCACCCCACATGATACACAGTAAGGAGAGACGAAGGAAAAATCTCTACTTGGTTGATCAAGGATCGAAGTTCTTCTCCACACGCCAAGAACTGGAGATGCGTGACTTGCAGGGGAAGAATGTCAGGGACTCCAAGGATGAGCAGAAAGGCTCCAGCGTAGGCACACCACTTACCTTGGGAAGGGGAACTCCAAACACACCATGAAGAAAAAGGAAACCATCCAAGAGGAAGAAGGAGAATAAATTCTTATGTGATATCAGGATGAGATCCCATTGTTAAAGGATATGGAAATTTGAACAGATTTAAAGTCAGATCGTGGTTCCCCACGCGGTTGGGCAGTTATGCACTATGGAATTAATTGTCATTTAAAAATTCTCCTTGGAGGGGTGGTCATAACGGCCATGCATTTAACAGTTTTCTTTAACCATAAGGAAAAGTGTAACAGGGGCGGAACAGGAAGGTACGGGGAAGGGCGTGAAACCGAGGAAAAACCACACGTTTTGGTAAGTTAAGGGTTGCCCGACCCTTGGGGGATTCTAGATATTATTTATGGGCTTTAAGTGGCTTTGAAAGGGGGGAATTAAATCATCTTTACGTTAAAAGATATGTTGCAGGAGAAGAAAAAGTTGGAAAATGGAAAAATGGATGAAGACCACTCAGTGAGGACACGGTTCCACCGTCACGGTGTCACACTTACGGTGCCACTATCACGGTGTCACCATTACGGTGCCACTGTCACGGTGGAGCTGTGTTTTGGAAAAGTAATGGACCAGGAGGGTTCGGGACATTACAATAAGATATTATAAGAAGTTAATATATGAAATTATAAATATTATTATGGTTATGGTATTAGTAAATAAAATTATTAAAACTGTTATATGGTAGTTTAACGAATTTTCATCCAAAAGGAAACACAATGTAACCGATTTCATATCAATTTCATTTCATTGAGGCATATTTTAATGTTATGAACCTAGTTTCTTTAATATATTTTATATAATTCCACTTTTACATTTAATATACTGTATAAATAATTATTCATGTTATTTTGAGTTTCAATTTGTATTATTTCATCTAAGGGGATTTTAACATAAAGTTACCAAGTGGTGAAGAAATTTCATAACTCAATTCCTTTTCATTAGGTTATATTACTTCCTCATTGTCATTAATATTATATAATTAGGTGTACAATTAATTTGACTATAAATTTATGTATTTATAATTCTTATATGTGGATTTAAAATTTATTATAAAATCAATTCATTTATTAATTCTCACTTCAACGTTATGATCATTTTAAGGGTTTATTTTACAATCTCATTCTAATAAAGATTGCTTATTATTGAAATTAAATTAAAGGAATTTACATGATATGTGTATAATAAAACATTTAATATTATTATAACCGGTTTATTCATGAACCTATTCAATTAATAGTATATTTTTACCACTCTTTGGTACTCAAAATATTTTAGAATTTTTTTAAGGAAACCCGACTTCATTTCTCTCTTTAGTAGAGAACCTATTTTCTTATAAAAACCCTTCTTTATAAAAAGGTCTTAATTTTTTTAACCTTTAATAAATTATTTATTAAAGGAATTTTTACCATTATATCTTTTATAGTTTTTTTTCAAAATAATCTTATTATCGCTTTCCGAACAAGTCACTTTCCTAACCTTTTTAACTTGGAAAGGAAGGTTATTTTTACCTTGTACGACGTGTATGGAATTACCCACTATCATTTATTTGAAGATTTATTTTCATGTTTGAATGGTTGATTTTTTTAAATTTTTTTTTGTAATTGATTTTCAAATAAACTAATTTTCAATTTTTTTTCAAAAAAAAAATTATATTTTCCTAAAAAATGTTTTTAAATGATCTTTTTATAGTATTTCCATTCATCAACAAAAAAACACTTTATTTTTCTACACTTGGGATATGTATTATTGATACCATAATTATTATTCCTCTGGATGGTTTATGATTTATTTGGCCAAGGATAGTGTTTACATTCACTTCTTTGATTCATTTTTATAGTCCCCTTGAAATATTTACTTTATTGTTATCACTAGATATTAAATTTCCCCTAACTATCCATATCATTTATCATGGATATGTTTATTTCCTAAATCATATACCATTTATACAAATGATGTTTAATTTTAATGTTATTTGATATAGTGGGGAAATATTTAGAAATCTATATCCTTTACTCAATATGGATATTTGATAAGGCACATTTTTTGAATTAAATCGATTATTCGATATATAAGGAATGATTTGGACATGATAGACATGGGTTTGGGACTAGTTAATGCAATCTACTCAAAGCATTGGTAGTCTCATGGGAAGAATTAATTGGCTAGCCAAAGCAAATGGGTTTTTACCCGATAGGTTTTAAACTGTCTTAAGGATATATCTTGATGGTAAAGTTATCATGTGTCTGGAAACATGACGTATAATAATTATTCATTTCTTTAATTATTATTCAATTAATATTATCCATGATATTTTCACTATGAAAAAATATACGGATGCATTTTGTTCTCAATTTATTGATTAAATGGCATTAATTTTATATTATTTACCTTTATATATTCATTATTCCTTATCCAATTATTTTATTGGAATACATTTTAAGTTATTTACGTTTCCATACTATTTATACACTTACTTATTAGTTTATTAATTATTTTTAAAGTGATTTAGGTTATTACCTTTCCATATTAATTATACTTAATGATTCATTATTACTTCCATTATATTTTACCCTTAATGAGTATTTGAGATCATCCTTATTTTGTTTCCTTTCCCCAGGAATCTAAGAAGTGTACTAAGAATGATATTAAAAGATATTCTAAGTGAAAATAAATCTATCCTTGAAAGAAAAAAATTATGTCGTAATTAGTGTATTCATTTGTAATAAAATACTCATGTATGTATCTAGTTTATCAAGAATTATAAACTCTTCAGTTCTTTAGGATTTGATTCCTTACAATCATGCCAATGTAATGGTAGTAGACACCGGCTTCGAGCTTACTAGGGTGTTGTCCTATAGTTGGTATCAAATGAAATTTAGTAACAACCTTGGAAACTATATTTAATAAAACATTTATTAGAGAACATAACCCTAAGGTAGAATTTGAGGATAAGTATATAAGAACATCCTAGAATTTTGGTAAGGTAGAGATTATGCAGGTATTATTGACAATACATCCCTGTCTAAATACTACAAGTGGATGTGGTTCTATCATAGATATACCTTGGGGTAACAACTCCAAAAAGGTGAATCGGGCCTGACTCAAGCATAATCTAGTATATGACAACGAGCCTTACTGCATACCGATTTAGTACTCTCAGGGGATATAATTAGGACAATTCACATTTTATTTACAACCCATTACGAAGGATTTGAATATATAATTAAAATAAATAGCCTAGGTTAAACCTAAGGAATTTTAGATTGAAAATAAGGTGTCATAATTTATATATCCTATAAATGATTATAAATTTATCTCACTATGACTTTAGTTAATCACACTATGCATTATGGTTTTAGGAAATGGATGGAACTCATAGGAGTTATGTTAACATTGAACTTGAAGAAAAGGTAGTGATAATGAGAAACCGAACATGATGTTGATAGGAGTTAAAATATCATGTTCTTACCTAATCATCTTTCCTAAATTATTATTAAAAACATATACCTTAACCAACACCCAAACTCACCAAAGAAGAGAAGGACATAGTTTTCTAAGATCTCGAGTGGTGGAGACCACAGTTGAAAAATGGCTCTATTTCCATCATGTAATAAATATGGAAGGAGGCACCTGTGAAAGTGTATCAATAGAATAGTAAAATTATTTATGTATAGGAAAGAAGGTCATAGAGAAAATATTTACCGAGTAAAAAAGAAGAGTACGATGGAAGGAAATAAATCTCATTCTAAGGATCCCTTTATAGTTCATTTCCATAAATGTGGGAAACCTGGGAATTACCCAAGTTAATTCCATCATCTATAAGATTAAATATAGAACAAGTAAGGAACTATTTGTAAATAAATGGATAAAGTATTTATGTATTGGGGTTGTATTTAAAAATTTAGTTAAAAGGATATTTAATGATTAAATTTTAAGGATATTTATTTCATGGAGTGTGGAGGACTTTTCTGACCTCATGAGGATGGAATTTTAAATTTCCTTGATCGGTTAACTCGCAAATTTTATATTTCTTTAGGTGGTTTAGAAATATAAATCACTCTTTATCTCTAAAAATAATTATGAAAAAGATCTACTAAATATATTTTTTTATGCATTAATCTAAACCTATGCCATGTATAATTTTGGTTGGAACCAAGATTTTAAATCCCAATGATGGGGAAATTATGGATCCATACCTATATAAGATAATAATTGGAATCTTGTTATATTTTTTAGTAACTCAGTTTAATATTTTTTAGTCCACATATTTAGAATCCTGTTTCAAAAGTAATCCAAATGAGTGTAATATCACAATAGTGAAATTAATCATGATGTATATCTCAGATACTATTAATTTTCCTTCATTTTTGATTTAAAAATGAAACATGAATTATTAACATTTTCTAACACGGATTGTGTTGGGGATGTGGTGGATCAAAAGATCCCAAGTTTTATTGAATTTTTTACTAGAATTATATGTGTATGTTTGATGAGTAAAAAACATCAGAGTATATCTCTTAGTGTGGAAGATGATGGATATATCTCAGTTACCAAATAATGCACTCAGATTCAATGTATGAATAAGGAATTAGAAGGTATTTTTGAAGAATTCAAGAGAAATATAGTGATATATTGTGTTGAAAAGTGTGAAATTGAATTCATGAAAAATCTAGTAGAACACTCTTGAACCAAACATATTGAGATAAAATATCACTTTATTAAAGAGAAGGCTGATCAATGACTGATCAAATTATATTATGTTAGAACTAATTAATAAGTGTAATGCATAATAGTTATTCCTTTATCCACTCTAGAATTTAGGAATTATATATTGAACATTGGTGGTAGACCACCTCCCTCGGCTTGAGGAGGTTAGGATCTTCCCCTCTCCTAATTTGAATATATTTCATTATAGATTTTTAGTGTTTATAAGGTTCGTTACCATTGGTTTTATTATTAATTGGAAAGAATAAATATGATGCTGGTGAAAATAAATGAAAAATATAACAATGATAAAATTTTGTGATAAATGAGGAAGAGAGTTATTATTTTCCTAAAAAGTGGATTCAATTCTGAATTCATTAATGGGGAATATATTTTATAAATATTAGTGGTAGATAAATTACTTGGGGAATGAAAATTTTAAGTCCATAAATCTATGTGGAGTTATGGAAAATTCATTTTTTTCAATGGGATCAAAAGAGGTCTATCATGAAGGCCAAATACCCTCTTGAGCTCTTGTTTTCTAAAATAATAATTGATTAAGTAGACTTTGAGTAATAAATTATTTATTATATCTACATCTATAGGTAGTAAAATGTATTTAAAATATTTAATTTCACTTTGGATTTCCAACATAACCAAATAGGGGGAATGTTAGGACCATGCTTATCAATGATAATGGTTGATGGAATCCAGGTGATACTCAGGTTAATGCAATAATATATAGGTTCAAATTACAAGGTTGATAAAGATATTGGGTATGTTTTGTTTTCAACGAACACACCTTTTGAATACACTTCCTTGTTGAAAAGGGGGTTTTAATTAAAAAGGGGGAATTTTTTTAAAAATGTCCCTTATGGTAAGAGTTTCCAAGTAACATTGAATCATGAGAAATGTTTGTGTCTTATTCATGGATCCATTGTGAATAAAAAAAATTAGAAGTAAATATTATTCATGTTATGGAAAATTATGAGAAAATTATGAAGTTTTGAAAATTTTTGGAGATTACAGTAAAGTTTTATGAAAAATCTGGCGCTAAGGAATAAATTTCATGAAAAGATTACATGATGAATTTTTTTTGAAATAATTTAAAATTTTTATTTTCAATAATGAAATACATAATTTAATTTTCATGAAATAATTATGTAAATAAAATTTCATGAAGCAATTTTTTGGTGTAGAGATGTTATTTAATGGAAATCATAAGTGGTGTGAGAACTGTGAATATTGAATTAAACACATATTTGTAAAGAATTTATGTAGTAGAAATTTTAAATAAAATGAATTAATTCCATGATTTTTTTAAATATAGTTAGAGTTATTTTTGAGAAATATGTGGTACATTTACTTGAACCTTGAAGAGAGGATCTTATATAGTGTTTTGAAATTGAATTCATTTTTATATGGATCTTGTAATTTGCGATAAAAATGCATCATATTTTATAAAATATGGGAATATTATGTAGAGATAGTTATGAAAGGTTATTTTCCTTTAAATATGATCCTTTTAACCTCATTTGGGAAAGATAAAAAATTAAAGGATGATTATTGTGAAATAATCACTTCTTTTTTAAAAATAAAAACCAATCTCTTTATTTTAAAAAAGATTAATGAATCTCTTCATTAGTGTAAAGTAAAATTAATTTCTTCATTTATGAAAATAATATAGTACTATAAAGAAGTTGTAGAATATATAGATCCATGAAAAACTTATATGGTAAACAAAACCATGAATAAATTATGCGGAATTAATTTATGTGAAGAAATTATGTAGTGAATAGTATACTGCATATAACATACACAAAAAGAATATATAATATTAATATTATGTAAAAATTTGTATTTGTGTGAAAATATGTACATAAGTACTTCTATAGGTATAGATTGTTGTTAGAGATTATTTATTAAGATCATGGATTGTATTGGAACATAATATTCTATATTACATGATGAAAATTACAAAACCAATTATTATTAAAATTTAAGTGAAATTCATTCTGATAAACTAAGAATACATCCATCCAAAGTATTGGGGAAGGTATGGATCAGTGGGAGTTTTCTAGTGGAGGTAGTGTGTCAATCCATAACCACAAATGTTAAACCAATATGATTGGATTGTAGTGGCCTTAACCAAAAAATTTTATCAATTAAAATAACGCAACTTAGTGGATTTTGACACATTGAAACATTGGTTATCTGTGACCCTTAGATATATACTCAAGGGGTGAACCAATTAAAATTGTTATAACTTGTTTTAGTTTTAGTATTTTTGATTGTGGTGTATATTAAATTAATTATAATAGGTTTAAAAAATTCCAACCCGCAAGGGAAGAAAATCCAATGAGACATGGAAAAAATTTCATACTCTAGTTCACCCCCATTAGGGTGTGTTTCGTCTACATGGTTGCAACACATACACACCCCAATGAATCATACTAGTACTACCCTTCTCAAGTAAATTTCCAATTAAATAAAACTAATGAATCATATACCCTTATATACCAATGATTTATACCATGTAATCACTCTCATATCATAAAGAGTAAACCTCATGAGGTGTTATCTAATAACCATAAAACTCACTCTGATAGTATCACATGATCCATCAATTATCTCACTTATTTAAAATATCCCAAAGCTAAAATATCATATAAAATAATGATCGATCCAAGAAACTAAATAACATGTAAAAAAATAAAAATCAATCATCAATAAAAAATCCCAAATGAAAATGAAAATATAAAATCATAATTTATGATGTCCAAAAGAAATAAGTATCAACTAAATAGAAATCCCTTGATTAAATATCTGGGTAAACAAAGAATTTATCCTGAATACATGAAATATCAAACCCACCTATTATTTCATGCCTTATCTCACCTTATTTTTCATTTCCAAAGAATTTAAAAAAAATACTTATAGAGAACCTCCAACTCTATCCAACACATCACAATTTTTCATTAGTGTATTCTTTATAGATATTATTATATAACACACCAATTATATATTAGTCCCTTAGATCAAACATCAAGTATCATTATAAAAAAAATGACGTGCCATGGCCATGGCCACATTATAGAATTGTAACATTGAAGATTAATCTACTATTTTTTTTAAATAATCACTTTTATCTACATAATCACATTTCATACCTAGAGCCTAATCAAATATCACACCATATATAGTCTCTAGTAGAGAAGACCCTAACTAGGGGAGAACTTGTCATTAATTGGGTGATAAATAATCATATACATTACCTCATAAGAAAATTGGATTTATGAAACTAAAAATAAATAATAACCCCAAAGGTCATCACGGAAATATCCTCCATATATAAATGATATTATGTTCCCTAAGGTCATTATATACATCACCCATTAATTATTACTCAAACTTGAAAATCCCATCACAATTAGGGGTAAATTACTCTGAACTAATACCATAAATAGATATCCCAATATATATCATTACAACCATAATAATATATACCTAATTCCATCTATATACGTCCACCATAAATAGACTAATTAAATTCCATTATATGAAAATCACTACCTGAAGTAGAAATTTAACTCCATCACCATCTCCCAACCTATACAAGGTGTCTTACACCATCCTAAGGTCACCCCATTTCTTCATAATATCCAATGTGTGATCAATATAAATATATCTATGGGATCCCTTAACTTACATTAAATAATTTAGGGATACAAAGAGTCACAGGCTCTATAAAAATCTTGGAGGGTACCTCCCAAGTTTCTATAAAAAAATGTTCACCAAACTCACTAGACATATTTTTCTAGTATAACCATTATATAACATAATACAGGCTTAAACTAATTACTTAACATTACAATTCATCAAAGGAATCCATAAAAGGTATCTAAAAAACAAAACAACACACACATGCACACATGATTTGAAAAAAAGAACATCTTCCACATGTGGTTAATCAACAAAAATTATTTATTAAAAATTGATCACTTTTTTATTACCCTTAATAAAAAATTAAATAAAAACTTTTAACCTTTTTAATATTCTTATCATTCATTATTTACTCACAAAAATACCATATCCAAAATAAGTGAAATCCTTATAAGAATACACTAACTTTTTCACATGAAACAAAATTTAAAAACTAATCACATTTAATTGATTTTTTTATTATAAATTATAATTTAAAATATATTTACCATTATATTCAATTTTAAATATTTTTTTATTTTATAAAATTGGTTCAAAATTTTCACATGCTTACAGTAAGTCTATAATAGAGGCCACTATCACTCATTTGACCACAGTGCCACTAAATAAACCTTTTATCTAGTTATATGGTCATTTGGTGACTCTTAATCTTATGCGATCCCATCCAATTTGTGGAGTAATGAATCATAATGTAATACTGTCATGAAAAAATAATAATAATAGTAAAATGAGTATAAAATAACTAATATTCAATATAAAACTACTTTCTGATTGAAATAATTAATGTATCTAATCTCTTAAATCTAGGTGCAGGTATATTCCTGGGATACTGTAGCAGTACTATAGTAGTTAATACTCAGTGTTGTAGCAGTCATAACTATTCACCTTTAGGCCATCGGTTTGGTCTTGGAGTCCTTCAGGCCTCAGATCCACCCAACCTTTGGTCCAATAAGTCTTTCAGGACACCTTAAGTCCTTCGGGCCACCTCAAGGCCTTTAGTACACCACACGACCTTCGGGCCACATGATGTGCAGATTCAAGCCAAAAAAATTCTACAAGTAACAATCTCTATAGTAGGATTCAAATCAGGAACATTTACTAGAGAAGAGCTATCAGATTTGAAAGAATGAGGTGGTATGAAATTTTATATCAATATCAGGACTATGAATATCTATACTGGATAGCTATATGAACAACCTTACGAAGGTGGAGAGATGATTACAATGCAGTCTCTTGGTAGGGGTAGTTTCAAGTAGTCATAGTTTGTATGAATTCCTCTGAGACCTTCGATTCCTATAATGTCACAAAGCCTATGGGTCATATAAGGGTTCCCCATAAACCCTTAAAAAAAGGGGATTATAAAAAATGAAGTCCTTTAGGACATTCAGGAATACTATCAAATTTGAACTCAAATACCATTTCATCCATCAATAACAACCCAAGAACCTATCTCATAGATGATATAAATTTAATTAATCCCTAAACTATTTAAAATAAAAACCATAATCATCCTAAATGGTAAAATACTCACTACACAGTGTAATGATGCCACAATATCAAGAAAATGGGTTTATACCACTCCCACATTGCACCTAAGACTTTTTTTTATGAAAAATTAAAAATATATAATTCCTAATAAAAATTTAATTTAATTTTCCATTTATGGAGTTTAACAAAAACACACTGGGAAACATGCCTAATGAATAACAATAAATAAAGGTAATAGAATATCCTCTTCAATACTCCTCTAGTAACCGTTGACCAAATACTTGTGTTTATGATGTAATTCCACTATGCTTGGGTATAATTTAATATCTAAACCCATAAAACTCTCCAAGTAAAGTTAAAGGAAAATATGGAGAATAAGAAAAAAGGTAAAAGAATCATATACCTCAAATTGGTATGAAGAATCAAGCCTTATCCATATATATTGATGTAGGATGAAGGGAGGAAAGAGTAGAGAGTATAAGTGGACTCCCCAAATATATTTAAACCCGTTAAAAGACACCTAAAATGGGGACATAGTTTAAGAACCTCTAAAATCCCTAGATAACCCCTTAAAAAAAGAGCGCAATGTCTATTTAGTACCTGGATGGACTTCCCTGGAAAACTAGTATCCCACTGGATGTCCAGTAGAGTATCATCAAGATTAAAATACCAAAACCAGTAGGATATCCCCACTTTTATAACCATTGACTACCTAGTGATAGTTTATCAGGTAGTTGATGGTTTCTCATAGACACCTCTAAACTCTATTTAATTAATAAACACTCGATAACATGTTCATTGAATATTACACCACCAAAAACATCATTTAAAAATTATAAAAACATTTATCATTGACCTTATTAATTCCAAATTAAATATCTAAAATTCACACTGACTCCATTTCCACTAGAGTACAACCCTTCTCTGAATTCACTAGATCCTAATAATGTATGTAATTAAAAAATCCTTGGTATATATTTTTTATCCCTAAAAATTATTACAAGTAATTCAACTATAAATCACAACATATCCCAGTTTCTACCAATTATAGTCTCACAAAATTATATTAAAAAATTTCTATCACAAATTAATAACATAAATCTCAATAACCCATCACATTATTCAGTAGAATTTGTGTTACCTAATCAAAGATATTCCCACTAATTCCTCTATGATCTACATGAAATAACTAGTGTCATTTTACTCATCATCCATACTGACACTCACATTATAATTATGATTACTTAAGAAACATTCTCATTCCCGTTGTCATATGTCTAGATAATACACTAGTGTACGAATTGATCCCAAATTATTTATGATTAAAAAATACTTATCCTTATCTCATTCCCTACCAAAATCACCAAATGCTAAAAACACAATCTACCTAATAATAACACCCACCAAAAAAATCACCTACCAAAAATGACCCTCAAATTTCCAAAAATGTGAAACAATTAATTATAAAATCAAACTATTCAACCCTTACACTATCATCTATTACTTGATTGGGAATCCAATAATTCAATTCAACACATCACAAAACACATCTCAAATATACAATTTAAAACACATGGGACACTATTAGTCAAATCACTAAAACCAATAACTCGATCACACCAACTAATTGACTTTTCATAAAATCTATAAATTTATTTTATACACAAAAATTTATCCAAATTTTTTTTAAAATCCCTTGTTATCAAAATGTTTTTTCAAAAAACTATTTATTTTTAAATACCTTATTGAGATGGTCTTTTTTTAAACAGTTTCTATTTATTAAACATTTTCTGAATTCCAATTTCAACTTCAAACTATTAAATAATTATTTTCTCATTAATTTTATTCATTTTCATATGTCAACCCTGTAAAACCATTTTACACATTTCATTAAACAACATAAAACATCTTTCAAAAAATGTATTTTTATTAGAAACACATTTTTACTGAAGACCAATAACTCTATGATCCAATTCAAGTAAAATCTATACATATAATAGTTTTGCACAATTATTTTTCTAACACATTAGTTTTCCTCTTACAAATGTATTTATATGAAAAATAAATCACCCAAAAACTATTTTATCATGGAAGATGAAAAAATACTATCAATAATAAAATAAAAAAGAAAATCCCTATGATCCATGTTAATATAATAAAAAATAATCATCTATCTAAGAACTAATTTAATAAATTATTACTTTATTTTAATTAATAATACACCATATGAATGAAATATATCGAAAATAACTCCCTATTTATATATATAGCTTTCCTAATTAAAATCTCTATCAGGATTTATGTGCAATGTTGTAATTAGATCCCAGTATAGAACCATAGAACATTTCAAGTCCATTAAATCATGTAATTCTCAAAGTATGGTTTCACGCAACCTAGAGTGACTATTAATAACATAGAAAATCCAATTGACACTTGGGTTTTAACTGAATCTATGCTAGAAATTATTTCTTATGATATATGAAAAGACACTCAAGATTAGTGGGAAATCATTGAGAATGGGGTGAAGTAGCAATTATAATTAATTTTTAATTTTATTCTTGAAAGAAACTTCAACTCTTATTAAGTTGATTACTCAAATAATTTTCAAAAACCATTCACACATACATAAAATTAATTGTAAAGTTTCTTGGTTCTCCACTCAAAAAAGTGGTCTAATCCCTGGCATAATCCAAATTCAACTAAGAAAATACGACCCACTAGTATCAACATGTGGATTTAAATGATTAGATTTTTTACTTGTACTCATATTACAAAAATTCTCATGATTATGTTTAAGTTCTTCCTGTATAGATGCAATAATGTGGAAGTGATTTTAATAATATGGGAGTCTTCCACCTAATGTGTCTACCACCAACTTTTCAAGGTGTTGTATTCTATTTTTCTTCTACAATTAATTGTATAGAAGAAAGTATATTATTTATCCTATTATATTTATTTATTTGATAATATCAAAATACATCTCTTTTTTTATATAAATTATTAATCCTTAATATTTTAATAGAACTAAAAATATATATCTTGAGAGGTATAAATTCTTCTCATTTTTTATTTAAATTTTAAATTAAAATTTTAGAGAAAATAACTATCTTCATCTACTCTTTGTCTTCTATTATTCTTATTGATTATTTATTTTTCCACCAATTTAGTCATTATATGTTTCTAGGCTGTTATATTGATATCTAATGGGGGAAGCATTTTGCATCATACTTCAACATATCAGTTATCCATAACTAAAAGATCAACTTATTCTCCTTCACAATCCAATAAACCACTTCATAGTTTCAAACTTTGTCTCCAATTATTATAATCTCAAATATAATTTTTTCAATTTTAAATTATAAAAGAACAAATTTAATATAATCTAACTTAATTTCTTATTTATAATAATCAATTCTAAAATGTATCATATTTTTAATTCATCATAAGAATAAAAAATATCACAATGGAAATTATCTTAGGAAGTTCATAAAAGTATATTACAAACTTTAATATCTTAAGAAGTCTTCCAAGTATCTTAAGAACTTAGGAAAGTATTTTGTAAATTCACAAGATATATTTTAAAGTTAATCAATGTTTCTTATAATGTAATAAGTATCTTATAATCTCTACTTTCCCTTTATAAATTTCCACTTTCTAAATAAAATATCTTATTAACTCTAAATATAACATAAAAATTTGACCAAATATCTTGATAACTCTAAATTATATTATAAATAACACTTTAATTTTCCAAATTTTTACTTTCTTAGGAAAATAAATTATAAAGTCTAGAAAAAAAGAATATTAAGTTATCATAGATCCTTAAAAACTAGGATATATTCCTTATGAATTTAGGATTCATTCAAAGTCATGGATTCTACTTATGAAGTTGGATATTAACCTTTTTAAGTCACAACTATAATTATAAACTCTAATACCATCTATATAAAGTCAGGAAGTATCCTTATACAGTCATCCAATTTTCATGTTTTAAAAAATAACTACATTAGATGACTCTTTTCAAGTAGTGCGTGATCCGTACAATTTTTTCTGAACTTATCCATTTTCAAGTCCTAATATGTTTATATCAAAGAGCTTATATATTATTTCAAAACACCTAAATAATTTTTCTAAACTTCTCTAAAATTACACAAATCCTTCACCTTATATATTATAATTTATTTTCTATTATTTTTGAAATGATTTGTGAACTGAAAAAAATAAAACACAATAAACACATACACTTATTCTTTATATTCTCACCATATAAAACTATTCTAAGGGCTTAATAATTATCCCCAATCAATGATCTTATTTAAGATATAAAATTTTTATAAAATATATCTTGGTCACAAAAAACTCCCATTTGGTTTTTTTGGAAACCATGAACATGAATCACTTTAAAACTCAAAAAATATTGAAATGAATAATCATAAAATAATTATAATTCTACTTGAGTTAAATAATGGTAGGATAATAAAATATTGAATAATAATTTCATGTTTTTCATACAAATAGTGAATTAAATTCACATACCATATCTCTTTATCCTCTTGATATCACAATAAAAATAAACATTACTTAGTTTTTTATAGAACTTAAAATGCCAATTATGTATCGTTAGAGAATTAGTTATTCTTCCTCTAAACAAATCTATTATAAAAACCTATAAATAGTAGATTCATGTATCCATACTCATCAAAAAATTCTAAAAAATTTCAAAAATCACAATATTATTTCTCTAATATTCTAAAATCACAACTTTACCATACTAATAACTCTCTCAAAATAAATTTTCCGCTAAATAAGAGATATCACCCAAATTTTGTAAAACATATACCAATGGATATTCTTAAAAATATTTCTCTTTCCCTTTATAAATACTTAAAAAATAAACATAAAAGAGATTTATGTTTTAATTTTCCCCCCTCTATAACAATAATAACCAAGTAAAAATATGGGATAGGGGATAGATTCACCACACATTGTTTTTAAAGGAAATGAGGTTAAACTCCCATAACCAACATCAATATTTTAAATCCGTCATCTGGAAGTGGTTTTGTTAACACATATACTATTTTATCCTTTATAAGAACATATTTCTACATCAACACATTTTACCCACAAGTTCATTAATAAATTGACACTTTTTATTAGTGTTAATTGATCTTAAATGTTGAATATTTTTTATTGATTAATTGATATCACTTAAATTATCATAGACCATTAGTAGTAACAAGTTCACTTACACCTTTAGATATTTCAATTGAGGCCACATCCTCATAAATTGAGCTTTGACTTGAGTTTTATCCAAATATTATACTTTAGTTTCTCTCATGGTTATAGAACCATATTTCTTTTTGTTTTAACATATACACCTTTCCCCCAGGAAGAGAACATTACCAACTATAGACCTTGTATAATTTATATTTCCATCCAAATATACGAAAATATGTCCAAATACATTTCACATTCTATTACTATCATATTTTAACCCATTTTCTATATTTCATTTAATATATTTGAGAAACCTCTTTATATCATTTAAATAAGACAATTTTGGTTCACTTTGATTCTAAACATATAAATTAACACCATATACAATACATAGTATTGATGTTTTCAACTATAAAAAACATCCAATAGGATTCATGAATTATCTTGGGTAAACTTATTTTCCTATCACATGATTTGATATTTTCCCCCTACTAAAATTGGTGTGGAAACTATATTTGAATCTTGAGTATACTTCTCTTGAGAAAGAAATATGAGATCATTTTTTTGAGATATTTATATGACCAAAAAGTATCCCATTTCAATAGGAATAGACATTTCATATAATTTATTAATTTCAAAATCAATCACTTCACATGAACCTTATTCATATCAATAAAATATAATGTTATCTACATAAACAATAATAATTAGTGATTCCTTTTTATCATATTTGATGTAGATATTTTTATTCACTCTACCTTTCATGAACATAAATTCCTTCAAACAGGTATATAAATTGAAATAAAAATACCATGGTAAATGTTTGAACCTATATAGATCCATATTTAAACTAATAACATTGTTTTTATATTTAAAAATAATGAGTCCATTGGGTTTCTCAATGTAAACCTCCTATTCTAGCTCTCTATTTAGAAAGAAAGATTTTACATCCATTTGGAAAATCATGTATTACCTTTTTAATGAAATAAAAAATATATAATAATGGTATAAAGTCAATAAAAGGGTATAAATGTATCATAAACATATATTCATTAAACCTAAGAGTAACCATTTCCCACAAGCCTCACATTATTTCTTACAACTTCTCCTCTTTTATTCAACTTGTTTCAAAACACACACTTTGTTTCAATAACATTTTTTTTCTTCAGTATTGGGTACCAACTCCAATGATTAATTATTATACATCTAGTGAAATTATTTATTCATAAATTCAAACCACTCTTGATTCTATGATGATTTATCCATATCTATTGGTTAACCAAGTGAGAATAGCGAGGTATGTGTTCTTTCACTCAATGTTAATCTAGTCTAAACATATTTTCCATGTTATCCAATGATGTTTAATATATCTGTATTCTTTATTATCATTATATGAGTATAACATGGTTATTATTAATCACATGAAATAGATAAATCATTATCCTTAATCTACAAAAAATCTGAATTCTCATCATTTCTATAACCTTCTTTCTTATTTTCAAAAAAATAGCTTCATCATTACTTCTAAAACATCATTCTTGATGTATGTTTTCCATAATTGAATGTTTGAGTTCCTTTATATCAGTAATATCAATAATATTCAATGTGTATTTATTATAAAAACAATTTCCCCTTCTAGTTTGGGGGATAACCTTGGAAAATTCAATCAATACCTTTCTTTTCATTTATCCCACGACTTTCACCTTTTTACACATGTTCTTCCAAACACCCTTAAATACTTAATACATGGATAAATTTTGAAATAAATCTCATATGGTGAAATAATTTAGATTTTTTTGCATAAATATTGGTTTTTAATATTCACTATTTCAACAATATCCCAACTCTATAAATACCAAGTTGAATTAGGTTTCATTAACATGGTCATAGCTATCTCTAAAAAAATCTATACATCTATTCAGAAGAAACATTTTTTGTGGTGTGTACGGTGTGCTGAGTTCATGGTGGATACCATTATTATCAAGATAAGAATCAAATATTTCATTGGTATACTCAGTACTATTTTCTATCTGGATATGATTTAATGAAAACCACACTCATTTTTTTCACATCTTCTCAAACTATTGAATATTTGAAAATAATTTTACACGTGTTTCCAAAACATAACACACGTATTGTGAATAAATTCAAAAATAAAGGAAATAAAAAAATACCTCTATTTTTTATTTCATCCTCATGGGTACAGAAATATTAGAATGGATAATCTCTAATGTATGAGTTCATTTAATTTTTATATTCTTGTATGTGGAATTAATAATATTTCCCTTTTGACATAAAAATCACATCCAAATCCTTTTTCTACCCAGCATAGGAACTTCATGAATATTATCTCCTTGGTTAATAATACTCATTTTCTTTTAGTAAATATAGATAATCCTTTGATACAATAATTGATTTTCTTTTTTCAAGATTTTGTTTCATGAATTCCCAGCATCACAAACCAAAAAGACAACTACCCATGTTCATTTACCTCTTATTAAAAAACACATGTCTTTTAAATTTTTGAAAAAGAAACATATTTCCTAAATACCCCTTCATTTAACTAAACACATTGATGAGAAACACTTAATAGATTATGTTTCATCCTACTAAAAAATAAAGTGTTCTTCGATATCAATTTTTTTAATCACAGCTAATCCATCACCCATGATATTGAGTGTCCCATCATTTCTAAAGGTGAAAAAACCTTATATAATATTTTCAACATATTTTAATAGTTTTAAATCCATTGTCATATCTAAATAAAAACCACTATTTCTAATCTATGGTCATTATCCTTTTGATGATTTTAGTGAAACTTCAATCATAAAATATGTTTCTTTTTCCTTTATCCATATTATTCTAATAATTTTGAGTATTAAAAGTCAGACTCGGTTTGGATGGTTAGATAGGTAGAAAATTATTAATATGATGACCCAACAAGTGATATCTCTAAAAAATTTATTCTAATTCTTGAAATATATTCTTATAATTTTATCTATAAAATTTTGAATACTTCTAAATATTTATAGTTTGAGTGAGTTGAATCCACCTCAAACTATACCTACCAAAAATTATAATTTCAATGAGATATTGGTAATTAAACCCAAATAATATTTTTTTCATTCCTAATAATGATATAGTTCAAGCAATATTAATAAAGGAAATACTTTCATCTATTGTCATACTATTGTCTAGGTGTGAAACTTATCTTTATTACATATTTGAGTCATAAATATTGACTAATTTTTGAGAACCAAAATTATAATAGATGACCAAAATATTCTTCTTCTATATAGTATTCTTTAAATACCTCTTAAAATCACTAGTTATAGTAATTTTTAATTTTAACTTTTTATTAATGGATTTTATAGATTTTTTATGTCACTTTGTTTTCCAAAAATTTGGTTTTATTCATATATTAAATTAATTCATTTTTACCACCAACAATTATAATATCATTATCATTTGTTGAGTTCCATTTTTTAGTCTTTATAAGATTAATCATTCTTTTATATTTCTCAAATATCTTGAACATAGTGTTAAATGTTTAATCATAAATTTTTTAGTTTATTCTCACCCCCTATAAATTTTTTTAACATGGTCAAGATCATTATTAATATCCCTAACACATTAATATATATTGATTTTTGATGTTTTATCATCATCAGTTAATTTCTTATAATCATCAATATCTTTTACGAACCTTTTTTTTCTTCTTTATAAAAAAATTATTTTCTGGTGGATTACTTCTTGTCGTTCTTTAAGTTTTTGATCACATTTTCCAGTTTTGAGAAATTTTAAAGGCATTACCTTAAATATATCACCGTAATGAACACTATATTAGTTTATTTATCACTTATAGAATCACTACTTTAATAACTTGTGAAATTTTATTGATTCATTATAATAATATGTCTTTTCACATTAACATCACTAGAAGTCTCAAATTATTATTCTTCTTGATCACTACTTTCACTATCTTCAAATATTGATAAAAAAAATCATATTTTTGAATTGAGATAATTTCATTCCCTTTACTTTAGAATAAAACATTGACTATTTTTTATTTATTACATACTTCTTTGAGGATATTTTAGGCCTTTCATCTTCATCTTTAGTAGATTATTCTTCTTTCAATCATGGACATTTTTCTATAAAATATCTAATAAATTCACATCTAAAACAATTTCATTGAATATTACCCTATAAATTTCACTTTCATATTCTCAAAATTATTTAGATAAGAGACAATGTATTATTAAATTTTAGATCAACATATTCTTTTAAATTTAAATAACTAGCTTCATCTTGATCAACATTCTTCCTGCATTTCACTTTATTTGTTGATTTAAAAGTGATTTAATTTTATTCTTTAAAAGTCATCTTAAACAAAATTCCTTTCATCTTCCAATAAGATATAATAATTGTTTGTGAATTATCTAAATAAGGTTCACCTGGATCTTTTTCTTTTATTTCTATGACTTTGGAATCAAACTAGTCTAGTAAAATATGTAGAATATTCTCAAAAACTATTTAATCCTCCATCTTCTCACCAAATATCCTAACTATGCTCACAATTTCATTTACTCTTGTGACTAAGACATCTATAGTTTTATCTCCAAATGTTTTAATGTGTTTATACTTCAACATACATTTTTTTAATGCTTCATGTTTCTATTTACTTAATATATATTTTTGCGTTTTCCCCATATATATTTAGCTATAATAATTAAATTAACTTCTAGAAAATATTTATTTGATAAAAAATATAATATAAAATTTATAGCATTTATATCATTCTCAATTATCTTTATATATAATATTTTCATATATTAATTCTTAGAACTGGGTGGAAACACATCATTTTTAACTCTACAATATCCAAACTAACAGATAATAGATAAGGAAACATCTTGTCCCTATAAAGATAATAAGTTTCACTATTTAAAGTGTGAATGTTCCTATTTTTAATTAGATTTATATTTTACATAATTATATTCATAAATTTAGTGACTATATCATTTCCTAGAGATAAATAATTATTCCACAAACTAAAATTACAAATTATTGGAATTAGGCTCTAATACCACTTGAAAAGACCATTGATATCAATTGAAATCACTGAGAGGTGGGTGAATTAGGGATTTCAATTCCATTTTATGTTTATTAATAAATAATACTTCTCTACTAATTAAAGTGATTAATTTTATGTCTGTCATATAAACTAATCATACACACAATGAAATAAATAGAAGGGTTATGATTTCCTCCTCTCAAAATAACAAATATAATCCTTAGCATAATCCATATTCACACGATACCATATAACCCAACTGTATCAACATCTATATTAAGACAAGTATGGTTTATCATTTCAATCATATTAAAAAAATATATCTATTGTGTTTATGTTATTCCCACATATATACAATAATGTATAAATAATTTTAACCATAATAAATTTTTACACCAAATGAGACAGCCTTCGAGTTGTCACTGTGTTGAATTTTATTCTAATACTTTTATTTATTTTAGAACAATAAGAATATTATCCTACCTCTTAATTTTCTCTCTTATATAATCACTAAATATCTATATTATTTTTTTCATAGATTATTAAAAATTAATATTCTCACCACAATGAAAATATATGTCTTAGGAAGTAGAAATTATTCTCATTTTAAATTTGAAAAACAAATTTAAATTTTAGAGAAATATTTTTCTCAATTTATATTCAAATTATCTTATTCTTATCACTCCTTTATTCTTCATCTAATTTTTCCATTTGATCTATCTAGGTAGTCACATGGATATTTAAAAATTAAAATCTATTTATTATAATTAAACAAATCTATTATCCATAACTGAAAAGTCAACTTCTTCTTCTTCATGGTGCAACAAACCTCTTCATGACATATAACTTATTCTCCCTTGTTAGAAAAAAAATATTATTTATGAAATTTTAAATCATACAAGCATATATTTATAATTTTTTTATTTAATTTCTTCTTAAAAATATTTAATTCTATATTTTTTTAGTTTTTTCATCCTTCATCAAACTCAAAAATTTTACAATGTAAAATATCTTAAAAAATTGGCCAAAGTATCTTAAAAAATAAAATATCATATAATGTCTTCCAAGCATCTTAAAAACTCATAAAATTATCTTATTATTTTCTACCATATATTATAAACTTATATGAAGTATCCTATGAAGTCCCAATTATCTTACAAATTCAAATTTCCATTTCTAAATTTCCTCTTTCTAAGAAAAAATATATTATGAACACTAAAGATATCTTACAAAGTTAAAAAAATATCTTAAAAACTAAAAATCATCTTATGAAGTGAGAATTACTTTTCCAAATTTTCACTTTCTTTGGAAATTATCTTTTTAATTATGGAAAAACATCCTCAAAATGTCCTCAAGTTTTTTTTATGAGTATGGATATCATCTTTAAAAATTAAAAATTCATTCTGACAAAGTCATGGATGATATTTATGGATTCAGTTATCATCCTAATGAAGTCATATCCATCCTTAAGTACTCAAAGGTAATCATTATAAATTAATAAGGTATCCTTATGAATTCATGACTTTTTTATATTTTTAACAACAAAATTAGTTGATGAATCTACTTAAGTAGTGAAAAACCGAGATGATTTTTTAAATAATTATCCATTTTCATGTCCAAATATGTATTAAAAATACTTATAGGTTATTTTGAAACTCCTCCAAACTTATTTAAAACTCTTATAGACTGTAAAAAAACATTATCCTCACATATTATGATTTTTTAGTTTGACATTATTTATGAATTGGAAAGAAATGATAACATAATAAACATATCCACTTCTTATTTTGGTTCTCATTTGATTAAAATATTCTCGAGGATTAAAAATTATATTCCAATCAAATTTGTTCTTTAAGATCTCAAAATATTGAAAAACATATCTTGGGAATAAAAATTTGTCTCCCAATTTTTGATTTCCTATATTCACATCTAATTGGATACATCCTATAAAAAAAACACAATATGATACCATGTGTAATATCTTTGTCTAGCTCACATAAATGGTTCTAGAGTTAGAATATCATAGGACCATATGAATGCATATCCATATTTCTGAAACTTACAACTAGGAATCAAATATGAATAAAATCATATTAACAATTGAAAATCAAATAAAATATAATTGACTTAGGGATGGTTCTACTAAAAATATTACATGAACCATTCATACTTATGATATACCAAAAATCTATCAGTATAAAATAATGAGCTAATAGGGAATCCCATAGTCTAGTATATAAAATTATATAGTCTATATTAATGTATCAATAAATAAAAACTTAACAATATATTAATACATATAGATATCATAATAAATATGTACAGTATAAACCCATGTTTGATATATATATATAGTAAATAAATAAATAAATAAAATATAGTGACCTCAATACCATATCACCGTGGTCTCCAACCAAATTATTAGACTCCACGATGCCATTCATAGTGATTCATACATCTATCTGTAAATTAAAACTATATATACCATGAAAATATAATATGTACCCTTATACATTGAAACTTATTTCTTATAGATTGGTACAGTTAAGTCTATCAATAATGTAGAATTACCCCACTCCCCTTGAGTCACTTGGTGTTAGTAACCAAGAGGGTGTATGATCAGGTTTGTGTAGAGTGTCATTCATCCCACCTAAAAACATAACTCATTCATGCCTATTAAAATCCATTCATGTTTGATATCATTGATAAGAATTAATAAGAACCTCGAAATCAGATATAGGTACTGCCCATCTCAAGTTAGGTCCCACATAATTTTAACTAATGATTTATATACCTGTATTTCCTAATTAAGTATACCTCATATCCACTCATATATCCTCAAACATAACCCTCAATAGGTATCATATTACAACCATAAGACTCACTCTTAGCGTCTTTATTTGACAATATGTCATCTCACTACTTAAAATTTTTAAAAACCTAATATATCATTGAAATAACAATCGATTCAATGAAAAACATTAGGAAATCAAATAGTAACCAATAATTAATAAAAAATATCAAACAAAAATAAAATAAAAATTATAATAAAAGAGGACCTAAATAAAAAATATCAACTAAACAATGATCCCAAGATTTTTTTTTTGAAAAAATGAATGGGATCAACTTTATAAAATAACAACCCCATATTTCAAGTAATTCCCCATATTATGTCACATAACTTCACTAGATATTTCCTAAAAAATACCCATATAGAACCTCTATATTTTTCCTATATATCATATGTTGTCATAGATACTGGACCAAATTGAAAAATTAATAGATTTTTAGTTATATATTGATACCTCATATCAAACATAAAGCACATACATCAAGGAATATTATGGTTTGAGGCCAAGTACATTCTATAGAGATGTAATATGGAATATAAACCCCCTCTATAGTAAGCACCATCAATTTTAACAATAAAATAATTCTTCTTGATTATTGCCTAAGCCACCAACACACTAAATATTGTTTCAAATAGGGAAGAGAACCACATTGGGAGGCACTATAATCAATATGGTGTCTAATCATTTTTATACATGACTTTTCTAGAAAATAAATTACATAAAACTCTATCTTGATTGTAATCCATTAGGTCCTCACAAAAATTAATTCCCTATCTTGGTTGTATCATTATCCTTAAGGGATTCCTAAATGTAATAATCATATTTATGGTTAATTTATAAATTATCCCTTCCTAATAGGATATATGATAAAGTCCCTAATCTATACTCACAAATGAAAAAAATAAACTCACTATAATCCTAACCCACAACCCCAATCCCCATATAGGGTCATCACAACCTAGAGAATATCTACAAAATTCGATCATTATCCATCCATCACAACCTAGAGACCCCACTCATTATCATTGGTGGAGTCCCTCTCCATCTCTAAATTAATACAAGGTATCCTACTACCTATAAAGGTTTTCCCTTGAAAATATCACAAAACATGAGTGGTTAATCTAAAATTATATCTGGGATCCCTTAAATTAACTAAGAGTAGTCATAGATATGAATAATATTAGACTTTGTAATGACCCATGTGGGTATATCCCAAGGCCCTATATGAAGAATATCATACCCACTATACATCTCAACCAAGTCTAACTATATCAACACATAAGATATCATTCACATATTGAACCTAAATTTTTATGCATTATAAGAATAGATATAGAAAATTAAATAACTAATAGAGAAAAAATCACACATGTTTTGGAATAAAATAAATGGAATCTTCCATATGAGGTTAATAAAAAAATTTATTTATAAAAAATCATTCTATTTTTATCTACCATTAAACTCAAATAAAATAGCACTTTTGAACCATTTTAAATTTCATGCCATGATGGATTTACTCACCTAAATATGAAAGGAATATTTTGTGAAATCCTTATTCAATAAAAAATATTTACCTTACAACCTCGTTTCAAAACTAATAATTTCGAATTGAGTTTTTTTACTTTCAAATTATTTTTCAAAATAATTTTCACATCAAACCATATTTTAAGGTTAAAACCATATTTTTTTATAAAATTGTTTCAAGTGTTAACACATGTCTACATGGAATTTATATGAGGGTCCACCAATAATTGATTAACCATGGTTACACCAAATGAGGCATTAGACAAGATATATTTTATTTTGGAGACAAAAAGTCTTATATGATATCCTAACATTTATAGGGTTATGATACGAAAAAATATACAGTCATACAAACTATAATAATAAGATGCACATTAATGTTAAATATTTAATTATTTAGACATAACAAATGAAGGATCAAAATACTGAATTCCTAAAGGCCACTAACAAAAATTCTCTATCAAATAATAATTCTAATACAATATAGTTCATATAAGACTCCTTAAAAACCAATATCATTAAGAGTATACATTTAATTTAACACTTAACCATTTAAAATAATAATTCATAATAATTTTAAAAAGTAAAATACTCACCATGTGGCATAACTATGAAAAGAATATAAACAGTGATGTGTAAACAATTCCCACCATTCACCTGATCCTATTAAGAATAAAATAATAAATTTATAATACCTAAGTAAATCTAAATTTAAAATTTTATTAGTGAAATTAAAAGAAAAAAATTTACTAAACATTACTCATGCAAAACAATGGACAATGGTGAGAACCTATTATCCCCAAGTATCTTCTATAAAATTCTATCAAAATAATGTGGAAAAAAACCACAAATTTATCCAACTAAAATTAGAGGAAAATATGCAGAATAAGAATATAAAGGGATAACAATAATTATAAATCAAACAACCATGAAAAACTGATACCAAACCACCCAGATTGATGAAGAATTAAGAGATGAAAGAGAGGAGCAGAAGCGTGACCTCACCCAATGTGCAGTCTTAAAAATATGAATCCTCGAGGTACTTTTTTAATTCTGAAACCCCAAAAATCCAAAAAAATCCCTTATATATTTTTTTGGGCCTATTGAGTACCTGGTGGGACTCCACCAACCATCATGTGGCCCCATGGGAGTCTAGTGGAATGTCAATAGACTTCTAATTTCTATACTAGAGGGGAATCCCCACTAGTATTTCCATCAAGTATCAATTAAAATTTTAATAATTACCTAATTACTTATAAAATTGAATTACATACATTATTTAATTTCACAAAGCATAAAAACTCACCCCTGGTATTTTTCATCCATTTTTCCACCTCCAAAACCTCCATTTATATATTCTAAATATTTATATAGTATACCTTCCCTAATTTAAATTGAAGATCTAAAATTTAGATTATGTAAAAACCAAACATTAATTATAGTAAGTGAAAATTATATTTAAAAAAACTATAATACAGTGAACATTTTAATATTTCATGTTGCAAAAATTTAATTTTACTGGATGTGTATCAATTTTTAACCTGTTCAAAATATTCCTAGAATGAGTTATTGAAATATTCCCTTAGAAGTATGATTTTATGAATAATTTGGAATTCAGTATTTTAATATAACTCCTTTTATATATAATTATATGTTATAATATATATTATTCACTGTGTACTAAAAATTAATTTGATATAAATAATGATAATTCCATTTGGAGGTTGAAAAGTATATTTTTTGAAAAACTGTTTAAAAAAAAGGAAAATGTCTTAAAAATTTATGTAATAAAAATAAACTATAATAATGAATTAAATAGATGAAATTTATAGATTATACATCTAAATATAATAATTTAAATCCTTATAAATATTATTACTAGTCGTACATTTAATTTAAGACCATCTTATGCTTGAAAAATGCATTTCTTGGAAAACCATTTTTCTAAACGATTTTTAGGTTTATTTTTAAATAAAATTATTCCAATTATATGAATTGAATTTAATAGAATTTATTCCATATTTTGAGTTAGAAAAATTATTATTAGGTTATAAGGTCAACTTAATTTTGTGTCGTAATGAATAGTAAAAATAGTAAAAAACAATTACTATAGTTAAGGTCAAAACGAGTTTACCAAGGGGTTAATCTATAAACATAAGTTTTATAATGTCATTAACAGTTTATAAAACCCCATTGGTATATTTAATTTAGACCATACCCTTATCAAATTCAAATATGATCCAATTTGGAGCCATTTTTCAAGAACATGACATGGAATTTTTTTAAAACATTGAAAAATTACATGTGTTCCACTGATATCAATTATAAAAGGGCACCTTATCCCCTAAATTCATCACAAATATTAAGTTTTTATCTCATCCAAATCATTAAAAAATCTCTCCAAAACACCCTTATAAACATTATTTATATTTTTTCTCCAAAAAGGACTAACCCTATGGTTCTTAATAAGAAATCCAGAGGAGGTTTTTTTAAGTGAAGGTAATCATCTTCACCAAGACCTTAATTTTTTAATTATTATTTTACCACCTTAAATTATGTATTAATAATTAAAATATAATAACAAAAATATATAACATATACTAATATGTTATTATGTTTATGTCATAATATTTATCCATATCCTTCTATATCAAATGGGAAACAAAACCATCACTAATGTGTAGGTGGACTACCACCTCATGAACCAATATAATTTTTCTTCTATCACCGACTCACATGGATAGTCATAATAATAGAAAAAATTAATATATATGATAATTATGAAATAATATTGATTTATTAAAATAAATTTATCATCCAATTCCTTACCCTTTCACCTTTTAATAAAATGATTATGTCGCATGTGCATAGGTACGACATTTCGTCTCCATGAAGTGATGTGATTGATTTTCCATGTCCAAATTTCTAAAATGATTATAAAAATAAACTAATGAATAAATATGATATTTATAACACTAATATCATTCTGGAGATGAACTGACTATATATTATTCATAATTAATAGAACTTCCATGACAAAACATGCATTAGAAAATAAAGTAGTTAACACTTGAAACAATGGTAATAATGAAATATTATTAGTCAATGGGTGAGTAGATGTTATAAGAGAAACATATATGAAATTTAAAATAATAATATGGTTATTTTATAAATTAATAAAATGTTTAAAAATATTTTGAATGAGGATAAAATACTTTTCACTATAGGGATGTGTCAGGTAAGGATTTCGTTTCATTTTCCACCCCATTGAAAAATATTTGATATTATATTCCTATTTAAATTTATTTAGTTCATATAGTGAAATTTTGATATATTTAATAAGAATAAATATTTATAAAATATAATTAATATTTAAATTCATGTTTATTCTTTCAATAGGATACAATTTAAATGTTACCAAAGAAAAAATGATTTATTTTACAGTCTCATTTTTTAGGATTGCCTTAATTTTCATTACTGAAACCTTATAATCAATCCTTTATAAAATACATATATTTTATTATCCTCTACAAATTTTATGTGGTTCCCATATTTTCTTCAAACATTTTCTCTCTTTGGAAATTTAATTAAGTAAAGAAATGTCGAAAATAAAAACTCATTTTATTTCTCTTTTAATCAGATATATTTTTATTCTATGTCCATATTTTTTAAATTGTTTTAAAAAATTCATTCTTATTAATCGAATGATTTATTAAGTAAATTTTAATTTATCCTTGTATTTTTAAATTGTTTTAAAGTAATATTTATTATTTTTTTGATATGTTCTCCTTTTTACTTTCTTTACAAAAAGTAAAAATTAATGTTTTTAACATGCACAACATTAATGAACTTAACCACTGCCATAAGTATTTTAATATATTTAGATTATTCTATAGGTTTTATATTGTTTTACATAGAAAACTCTTTAATGAAATATTAATTTAATATTTCAATTATATTTTCATTATTTTTCTAACGAAAATAATTTTATTACGAAACCTATATTTTTGATGAACCGATAGTAATATTTCATCTCTTTTTAATTTTGTGGTTATTAAATTTCTCTTGAAACATTCAATTTATTGTAATAATTTGACATTAAATTACTATTAAGTATACATATTATTTATAACATTTATATGGATATTTCTTGAACCTTATACCATTTTTACATAGGATTTTTTTACTATGAATTTTATTTGATTTACTTGGGGAAATATTTATAAATATGTATTCTTTACTTGATACAGATATTTTTTTATAAGAAATGGTTTTTATGACTTAAATTGATTATTCAATATATTAGGAATGTATTGGAAATGAAGGTACATGTAGGGACTGATTACAGATAACCACTTAATGCATCGACATGTCACATATGAAAATTAAATTAGCCAAATTAAATGGGTTTATGGTGTATACCTACCCATAAATTAAAATATATTGAAACAGTTATTTGATGGTATAGATATCATGATGTAAAATATCATGCATTTTATTCATTATTAATTCAATAATTATTATCTGTGAGATTATTTAATTGATATTATCCAAGTATTTATTTCTTTCTCATGTTAGTAATTTAATGGAACTTTCTTTCAGTTATTTAACCTACCATATTTATTAGTCCTTATTTATTCTTGATTTATTCTTATATACATAAAACTTTATGATTATTTGGTATTGAACTTTTTTTTTCTTTCCCTAGGTTATGTAGAATAAATCTTTGAATTAGTTTCAATGATGATGAATATTTAATTTTTTTATGTTTTATATTTCATTACCAACATAAAATTAGTATCATGTATGTTTATGGATATCCTTGAATAATAAACTAATCAGTCATTATAGATTACATCCCATATATCTATGTCAATTTAATAATATAGAAAATAAATACGGGTTATTGGATTTGGGTTTGTTATAGTTGGTAATAATGAATGTTTTGTAGAAACCTTGGGAACTATATTTAGGAAACATTTATTAGAGAACACAACATTAAGATAAACATTGAGGATTTTTATAATTGTATAATAATATCATAAATATTTTTTGAATGCTATATGTGGTTGTGGATTTGGCCGAAATTCATTTAGGAGTAATAAATATGAAAATATTTGGCTAAGTATATCTCATCCATTATTCTGAAACATGGTGATTATCCTTTTACTATGAACCTAGTTTAAAAATTCTAAGGAATATTCTTGGGTTAATTCCCATTTTCTTTACAAAAAATTATGAAATATTTGAAAAATATTTTTATGATTTAAAGATGTCCCCAAACAAACCATGTTTATGATGTTGATATTAAAAATGCATAAATTTTGAATCTATGTTAAGTGTTACAAAAGATATAGAATTATATATTAGGATTTAAAATTAATAATATTATGAACTAATTAAATATATTATATTTTTTAGAAATGGGGTGTATAAGAAATAATGGTATCAATACGTGTGTCCAATGTAGAGAATTTCCTTATGATAAATCCAATACAACAAGTGTTAGAGCTAAAGATATCATGAATATATTAGGAAAAATGACCCAGGTTATGACTAATAAAATTGCACATGTAGAGGAACGTGATGTTCCACTGCATGACACACCTATATTGGAATGTTTCATGTGATAGAATCCCCCACCATTTAGTGGAACTACTAATCTAGTGGTAGTTGAGGAATGAATTATGTCCCTTGAAAATATATTTCTTCCCTTAGGATATAATGAAAGGAAAAAAATTATACTTTCATTATATTTCCAAAAAGGTGATTCTAATCAATGGTGGTGGTTGATCTATATTAATAATAAGGAAGAATAATAAATAGAGAACATGAATTTAATATATTTTAATGTAACATTATTTGATAAATATTTACAAGATAAAAAAAACTGAAATGAATAGAAATTCATCATCTTAAATAAAACGAAAGAATAAAGTGTTTTTGAGTATTAGTAAACAATTACAAGACTATCAATCTAATATATTGACAATATAAATAATATGTAAATAAATATTGACCATTTCTATAAATGTATTAACCCAAGTCTGTGAAGGTTATTAGTTTCTCAAAAAATCCATCTTAAGGTGAAATAGCTTTATATTCCATCAAAACAAAGAAATAATTTTATTGATCCTATATATTCAATGATAAGAAAAGAGAATAATAGTTCAGTTGAACACTAAGAAACAGGGAATGATTCAAATAAGAATAATAAGAGTATGGAATTTCCATAATGTAAAAATTATGGAAATAAACATATTGTAAAATAATTAAAGGTAATGGGAGTTTCTTTAAATTTTGGAAATAAAGTCAATATAGATAATGAATTTAATTTAAAGAAAGTGATCACTTTTATCCAGTGTTTTAACTAAGTAAATGGGGTATTAATCAACCAATTGTCCCAATCATCAGGGGAATATACAGTAGAATAAGGGGATGAGGCCAAGTTTATGTGATCACTATGGTTGAGGTTGAAGTTCCAAAATATGCGATGAAAGGTAAATTAATCATATCATAAAATTTATCTAACGGTTTATTTGATTATATATCCTCAAAATATTTTATATCTTCCATGTTTTCCAAGAAAATAATATATTTTCCTAGAACCTTATTTTTAAATGAGATAAGTTTGAAGCCCCTTTTTTAAACATAAAAAAGAAAAACCATTTTGAGAACTTAGAGAATAGGGAACCCATTAAATGAAACATGGGAACATATTTCTTAAATAAGTGAGTTTTTAGTCAAAAATACTAGTGAAAATATCATGGAAATAATGGTATGAAATGAATTTTCCATTATGACACATTAACATTCTATTTTTAAGAATTTATTATTATATATAGGGTTGAATTTGATGTAATCCATGATATGAATTGTATTTTAAAATGTTATGAAAACATTTATTGAAAATAGAAGGTAATTATTATTCCTAACAAATATGTGGAATTCCTTATCTTTATAGGGGAGACTTCATCATTTGAGTCATGTCTAGATCCACCTCAAGTAGTTCCTCTAAATAAGATTCTTATAGAGAAAGAGTAGACACAAACATCTAATGGAAAAGATAATATTTAAATTGAGTATTTTTGTATTATAGAATAATACAATTATGTATTTAATGAGGAACTAGATATACATCCACAAGATCCTAAAGTTGTGTCTTTTATTGATTAAACCCCTGATGTAAGAATAATATCTAAGAATCCCTACATAATTTCCTCTATGGAATTAGTGGAATTGAAAAAAATCTAGAGGAGTTATGTAATAAGGGATTTATACACCCTAGTGTTTCAACAAGGGGATCCATTATTCTCTTTGTAAATAGTAAAGATGAATCTATGTGGATTTTATTTTATTATATGGAAATCAAAGATAGTAAGATAAATAAAAAGTATCATCTACATCACTTTGATGTCTTACTCAATCAACTTTACGGAGCTCAAAATTTTTAGAAGATTAAATTTGTTTTGAGTATTATAAATATTGAATAAA
The DNA here is from genome assembly GCA_963277665.1 of Viscum album. Lineage (NCBI taxonomy): Eukaryota > Viridiplantae > Streptophyta > Magnoliopsida > Santalales > Viscaceae > Viscum > Viscum album. Next base: position 2,098,491,481 of record OY728130.1, on the reverse strand, counting down.
GAAGGAAGATATTCCAAATAAATATTTTCAAATGAGGTATAAACATTATGAGTTTATATTAATTCTATTTGGATTAAATAATGCACCCTCTGTTTTAATGTATTTAATGAATGGAGTATTCCAAGAATATATTGATGGTTTTTAGGTATTTATTCATGATATATCTATGTATTATAAAAGTTATGGGGACCATGAGAATCAACTTATTCTTATTCTTGAGACTCTTATAAGAAAAGAGTTGAATATGAAATTTAGAAAGTGTGAATTTTGACATTATAAAGTTTCTTTTCATTGAAATATTATATCCAAATATGAAATCTCAGTTGATCAAATAAAGAGAAAGGCAGTCAAATAATGGCCTACACCAACAAACATAAATGAGTTACATAGTTTCATTGGTTTGGAAGGTTTCTATAGGTGATTCGTTCAAAAAATTTCTCAATTGGATAACCTATTATACAAGAATATATGTAAAGTGGTTATGTTTATTTGGAAAAATGATTGTGTGGAATATTTTGATGAATTGAAGAGGATATTTATCAATGCATAGATTTTGACTATAATATAAGGAAATGATGGATTTTTTTTATATAGTGATGCATCAAAGAAGGAATTTTTTTGTGTCCTTATGAAGAATGGTAAATTATTTCCTAAGAATCAAGGTAGTTAATGACCTATGAATATAATTATCCAACTCATGATCATATATTAAAAAATGAAATATTTTCTTTTAAGATATGTATGCCTTATCTCTATGGTGGAAGCTATGAGATATACACTGACCATAAAAGCATAAAATACATATTTTCGTAAAAATAACTCTACATGTGGAAAATGAGATTGCTCAAACTAATAAAATATTATTATTTCCAAATACACAACCACCCAGGGAAGGAAAACATGGTAGTAGATGTATTAAGAAAGAATGATCATGGATTCCCGACCAAAATGAAGATTTACAGGGATCTTGTGATCATGGATTTATTAAATATAGATATGGTAATTATTAAGGAATCATAAACATTACTCCTTTTTCAAATTATTTACAAACAATATTTATTGGAAAAGATAAAATTGTCTCTTCCTGATGATGAAAATTTTCAAATGAAAATTAATGTTTTGAATTATAGTAAATTTTATTTCATCATATATGAGGATGTAATTATAAAATTTTAAAAGTGGATATATAAACCTAATCTAAAATAGGAATTATTGGATTATTATCATATATTTAATGTCTCTAAATACCCAGGTAGCTCAAAAATAGGGATTTTAAGGAACACTTTTGGTAGGAGAACATGAAGTGGGAAATTGATGATTATGTATCAAGACTCTTTATTTTTCAATAGGTGAAGGATGAAATACAATACTATAGAGGTTTCATGAAACCTCTACCTATTCCAAGATAGAAATCATATTAATTAATATAGAAATTATTACTATATTACCAAATACTCCTAGAAATAATTATGCAATATGAGTTATTTTTCATCACCTTAAAAATGTACACATTTCCTTACTATTAGTGAAGATTTACCATCTAAAAACCTTTCCTAGATCTATATTAATGAAGTTATAAGACTTAATAAAATTCCAATTTAAATTTTTTTGTATTGTGATCCATAATTTGCATCAAAATTTTAGAAAATTATTTAAAATTATTTTGACACTAAGCTTCATTTGAGCACCACTTATCACCCTCATATCAGTGGAAATTTTGAAATGACTATTAGAACATTATAATTTTTTTGAGGTTATCATCAGTAGACTTTAAAGGTATGTGGGATTAGTATTTACCTTGGGTAGAGTTTTCCTATAACAACAGCTACCCTTTATGTATTCAAATGGCACCATATAAATCATTATATGGAAAGAGATGTAGTACACTAACTTTCTATGATTAAGTTTGTAAAAGGAAGATTATAAGACCAAAAATATTTTAGGGGAAAAAGAAAATGGTAAAAACTATTCAGAATTATATTAAAGAATATCAAACTATAAAAATAGTTATATCAATGACTGAAATAATTACTTGAAATTTTAAGTGGGAGAAAACATTTTCATTAAAGTATCTTCATGGAAGGGTTTTATAAGGTTTGGTGAGAAGGGAAAACCGATCCCCACATGTATCTAACCCTTTGAAAATTTTGAATGAATTAGAGTTTTGGATTACTGATTTTCAATGACACCAATACTCTAAAATATAAATGATGTGCTCCATATCTCATTTTTAAGGAAGTACATGCTAGACCAAATGCATATACTCACCTCTGAAGAAAAAGAATTGGAACCTGATATATCATACCATGGAGAGATTATCCATATTCATGAAACATGATAAAATTTATCAAGGAATCATATGAATCAACTAGTAAAGGGATTTTGGAGAAATCATAAAATTGAGGAAGAAATATTGGAACCAAATTATGTTATGAAGAAAACAACCCCCATTTGTTTAGAAACTAATATCCTTGAAATTTTCAATGGAGATTTTTTTATAAGAGGGAAGAATGTAACACCTGAAGTTCAACTATAGTTAGTAAACATTAAATTTTAAAAAAATTATAATATAATTCACATTTTAATATTTCATGGAAAAAATATTCTAATTTTATTGGATGGAAATCGATTTTGAACATACTTAGTCAAAATAACCTTAGAATGAGTTTTTGAGATTTTTCCCTTACAAATAAGTATTTATGAATAGTTGAAAATGTTTTATTTACCTATTCCAACAATTTTTATAATAATATGTTATAATATATATAATTAACCATGTATTGACTCTAAATTTTATATAAATAAATAGAATATCATTTCGAAGAAAATTAATATTTTTTAGAAAACTGTATTAAAAAAGAATAATGTATATCTATATTAACTAATTAAAATAATATTTATTATAAATAAATTAAATTAAATTTATAGATTATATATATAAATATATTAATTTAAATCCATATAATTATTATTAATAGTCATATAGTTAATGTAAGCTCATCTTATGCTTGAAAAATGCATTTCTTAGAAAACCATTTTTGACCCATTTTGTGGATTTATTTTTAACTTAAATTATGAAAAATTTGTTAATTGAATTTGATAAAATATATTAAATATTTTGAATCATCTTAATGAATATTAGTTAATAGGTTCGACTTAATTTTTGTTCATAATGAATAGTAAATACAGTACAAATTAATTACAATGGTTAACGTCAAAACATGCTTATCAAGGGTTAATATATAATGATAAGGGTTGAAATGACCAAAAAACTTTCTAAAACCCCATTTTATGGTCTTATATATACTTTAACCTTATCACCTTAGAATATGGGCCATTTTGGATATGTTTTCCAAGAAATTAACTTGACATTATTTTAAATAATTCAAAAATGACAAGTGCGCCACTCACCTAAATTATAAAAGGGAACCTCCTCCCCTAACTTATTCACACCACCTAATATATTTTTCTCAGAAAAAATCTACCCAAATATCTATAAAAAAACTTATACATATTCTTGATCATATTTTCTTCCCGAAATATGAATCCTAGGGTCCATAATAAGATATAAAAATGAGATATTTCTAAGAGAAGACAATCATATTCACCAACCTCTTTGTTTTTTACATTTTATTTTACCATCTTAAAATTTATATTAATAATTATAATATAATGAAACCAATATCTACCATATAATTAAATGTTATAATTTTTATTTAATAGTATTTATAAATCTAATTCTCTATCAAATGGAAAACAAAACCATCGATCATCTGTACAATAAACCACCTCACGAATCGATATAATTCATTTTCCATAACCAAATCACAAGGATAGTAATAATGATAAAAATAATGAAAATATATTATACTTATGAATTAATAGTTATTATTTAAAATTCATATATCTTCCACTTCCTAACCCTTTTATTCGTTAAGGAAAATAAAATGTTTCATGTGTGTATATACGACCAACTGTCTGCACGAAGCAATGTTATTAATTTTCCATGTTCTAATTTTGAGAATGATTCTAAAAATGTCTATGATGAATAAATATTCTATTTATAAGATTAATTTTATTTTTTAGGTGATTTAACTATATCATAGTCATAAAAATTAGAACTTCCACGATAAAACATGTAACATAAAAAGAAGCAGTTAATACCCAAAACAATAGTAACAATGAAATATTATTAGTAAATGGGTGATAAGATTTTATAATAGGATAATATCATTGGAGTTGGTTCCCTATAACCAATCAATTTTTATTTTAATTACATTCATATTAAAATAAGTTAATATTAATGAAAATATCTTATCACATAATGATTTCTATTTGGTATAACATTTATGTTATAATGTTATAGAGTATTTATATCATTGATATAGTCATAGTAGTTAACCAATATGATTAGAAACTTGAGATTATATGAAGATATATGTTAAATATAGTTCTACATTCTGATAAAATACTATTATAGGGAACATAGTACATATATTTTCAGGTGTAGGTACTCGTAATCCGATGAGGCTTCTTCTCATGAAGTTCACACTTCCTAATATCCAAGACATGAGATTATGAGAGAAGAACCACTAATAGTAAATCTGCATGTTATGGTTTCAATGAATATTCCTATCTATGATCATGTGTAATGGTCCTTAGACTTCATATGATTATCATCGATACATGTCATTACTTGCACAATTATCTTTATAGACCAAAACTGTTATGTCATATGTTGGTAGGAAGTAAGGTATATTGGGTGAATCATGAATGATAAGTTATTAATGGTTAAGTTGTGGAATTATTTTTCACTTACATATTTATGGAATTTGATATCTCAAAACATTGATTAAAAAACAAATTTTTTCATTAAATTACATGTCCACAGTGTAAAGATGTTTATTTCAGATAGTCAAATAAAGAGATGTCAAGAATACTAGTTGATGACACAGATGTGAAATCATCTTGATGAGATATTATAACAATGAGATTAGATTAAACAGTGAGTGTTCATATGTGATTCTCATTATTTCAACATTGTTTTCTTTCTCTTGGTTTCCTTGACCCATTGATTGATAATAATATTGGACTTTAAGAATTCCCACCAAATTCCAATGAGAAATATTCCTATAGATCCACTCACTAAGTGTTTCTATTGATATTGATTAAATAATTATAGAATTTAGTTAATGGAATAAATCTTATTTTCAAGACTGAGGAAAAGCTTTGATGATCGCTAATATTTTCAAAGTAATATGTATTTATTTATTTATTTATAAGTAATTAATTTGATAACAATAATATATAATAAATATTTTTTAGATTGTTTGTGAATAAAATATTTATTTTATTTGTTAAATTTTTATTAAATATTAATTTATAGACTATGGATAAAATATTTATTTAAGTGAATAAAATATTTATTTTGGTATTCAATAAATGCTCAGGAGTTCGAGGAGACCAACATCATGTCTGATGATGACTATTAATTTTCATGATGGTAAAATAATATTTATCAATACACGAATCAGTACACCTCATAAAATAATAATAATAATATTATTATATGGAATATGGTTTATTAATGATTATAATATTATTTAAGTAAAATTATGAAATTAAATAATATTTTTATCCTAAATAATAGCTTTATAAATTGATGGATATGTCTATTATGTAGTTTTAAATGAGGTTTTATAGTTTTTGTGCACAATAAAATTATATATCCATTCTTTCTCCTCTCTTCCTCTCAAAGAGAAAGAGAGATTTCTTTAAGCATGATGGAACAAAAGTGATCAACATAAACAATTCAAGATAATTGATTCACCGTGATAGCACCCAGAAATCAATTATTGTAATTCAGAGATCAATGGAGCATGTGTGTATCACTGACAGAGAGATTCTGCACTTGTGTCCTTATAGTGAAATTAAGTTAATCCATAAAATGGGTTTCCATATGATCATTAATTTCTTTATCAAATAATGATTCTTTGGTGAGGTAACCATTTCTATAGATATTAAATAAATTAATTATAAATTTAATGTGGATAGATCCCCAATTAGGGTTTTGGGAAAATATATATTAAAATAAATTTTAATATAATGCACACCAAATGTTTTTCTAATGTGTCCAGACCTTATAATTAGTACCATATTGATTATGATTCATATTTATAATTACTTATTTGAGTGTTGATCTATATGTGAAATAGTGTTCAGATTTTCATATCAAAAATTATTTGTACTTTAATCTATTTTAATTGATATACCTTAAACATTTTAATTATCATCATTTATGGTTTCATTTTCTCAAAGGACTATGAACTGGTGAAGGATGATTATAGATTATATCATAATATTTCAAGGATTATATCTAGATATCATGGGATTATCTGGTGTATATCCATAGTACATGTCGTGTACACAAGTGCACGGCTCCTGGCTGTGTAATAGGATAAACAATGTGTCGAGAAGTAACTACATGATTTGAATTTGTTACACACTTCCTATATATTGGGATAACTTGTCCCATGATATGTTTTATTAAATAAAATTTATCTGAAATACACATTGTATAGTCTACATGGTGTAGTGGAGAAATTCAAGCAAACCTTGTGGTCAAATACAATGTCTAAACCATGTGATATTTATATCCTTGAGTATTAATGAAGTACACGGTGTGTACACAACATACACAACACATAGTTCATTAATTACCCAGTTTAAAATACAAGAAAAGATTCTTGGTGATTTATATAAACACACGAAATGTAGGATACATTGTTGATAAAAATATTGTACACGTCCTATAGTCCTATGTCTGACGAACATGCCAAATCCTTCGGCGCATTGTATAAACACACAAAATAAATACTACATGGTGTGTATCTCATTAGTACATGTTATTTAATCTTCCATGACTCACACTGAATACCAATAAATGTATCTTGGGCACACAATTATGGGAACTCATGACTTATAGTTGGTTAGTACACTCTTTTTATTTTGTACGAGGAACATGTTGATTCCCCAGGCATGCATCCAGGCTATATGGAAACCAAGATACATGGTGTGTAACTCAAAAGTAAATTCTATGAAGTCTCCAAATAAAGGAAAAAATTAAAATAAAATAAATTTAAAATTGAAGAATTAAATGCTTCTTATAATTATTGGAACATATTGTGTTTGAAAATTCAATAATGGTTTTAAATAATTAATAAACACTCAGCTAGTTTATTATAATAATATGTAATTATTGCTTCTTCCATTTATTTTCCATGAATGTATTTATAATTGGTATCTTCTAGAGAATTAATATGCTCATTATGATAAAAGGCTCCCTGTAATCCTGCATCAGACCCAGATTTAAATCCGGGTGGGAGTTAATTTCTATAGGTAGGTGATGATGCATCCATGACGTAGGCAGGCAGTGACGTAGGCTTGATGCTTGCTTGGTGACACAGGTAGTATGATTCAAGAATGACGCTACACTGGACCTTTAAGATATGTAATGGGATTCATTCCCAGTGGCCCTTTGGTCCATGTACTCAATAAATACGGATTGATGGGTATGCTATCCCTTGGGGGGGGGCTATGGCCCGTCTTTTTGTCCTATGTGTGTGGTGTTTTTGTTTAATGTAATTGTACCCCCAAGCACCTAATATATATAATACAATAATTTTTATCATAATAATAAAGAATAAATAAGAAATTAATGTTAACTAATTTAACTTTTGTGTATTCTTTGCATGTGTATGACTATTCATGAGCTTAACCAAGACCTTTGTATGATTTGGATTTATTTAATTAAATTTATTCCATGGGGTTTAAATTATTAATTATTAAATTAAAATTATGGATTGTGTGTAATCCATCCCTCCATTATTATGTAATACATTAAAGACCAATGTTATTTATGTAATCCCCCTTAACCAATCCTTTCCCCCCCCCCTCAAATAATTGTGAGCTATAAATACAAGTAATTAATGGAGTACAAAAAGGAATATGGAGGAGGTTGGGGATAGATCCAAGATGATACCAACTGAGGTGATACATTGGTGGATGGGTGTAATTCTAAAACACTTTACAAGACAAAAAAAATTTATTTCACCTAGGTCAAATGTTGATTTATTTCCCTCTTAGTAAATTATCTATTAGATAATCTCATGATCATGAAATTTATTTATTTACTTATTTTTGTATTATGAAATATTTATTTTATGGATACAAGACCGCAATCACATAAAGGAAAAAAATTAGTGTGAAATGATGGAATTTAATTAAATTTATTTTGTGTAAATTTTTTAACAAACATTGTTAATCAATTAATTAAAATCCACTTAATATTAACAAGGAATGTAAAATACAAAAAAATATAAAATGTATATATAATAAATTAAATCTCTTAAATATATATTTAGTGATACTTAGATTTCCATTACTTGATTAAAAATGAAACCAATTTGAATATGTGTTTGAATAAACCTTGATGGGACACTAAATTTTATAAGGGGATTTTCTATGAAGATTTTGAGTTGACATAACCATTTTACATTAAAAGTAGTATCCATTTATCAACTGAGTGAAATTTGGAGGCAATTATAGAAGAAATCCTAGTTAGGATTTCATGATTTTGGAATCCACTCAATAGATCACGGAGTTACAATCCCACAGTTGGTGAAGACTTACCTATCTAAATAAGTTCATGTAGCTTAACCAACCAATGTTTTGGTTATCTGAAAGGGAATATGGATCCTTTCCACTAGAATTTCCCAAAAACTAGAAATTATTTTTTCAATAGTGTGGGATATTGAAATTTGATAAAATAGTGGGTTCTTTAATAAAATTAATTAATTAATTATTATTTTTCTCACTTAATTTGTAATTAAGTAAATTATTAATAATATTTTTAATTATTAATCAAAAGGGAAAAAACACCAAACAAATAGTGTAATCATTCCTTAAGTTAGGTTATTTCCTTACAAATATATATATTTGGATATGTTATAATTGTTTATAGAATTAATTATTATCAAAATGTTTGTATTATGTGTTAGAATCCCCTACTCTTGTTTTTCCACCCCATCAGGTGACTGAAGGTGAAAAAGATGCCTTTTGGAGATTTGAAGAGGATGCCTCATATGTCTATTATATTATGTTATCAAATATTTATGGAGAGTTGATGATAAAACATAAATACATGGATGATTACACCATAATATATAATATAATTTCTCTTGATAAATATAAATTAATTTATGAAATGAATAACATTTTCATCCCACTATATTAGTGTAAACCAGAAGAAGGAAATCTAGCTAATAATCATGCTTTCAAAATGATGGCGTATTTTGATTAGTTATATAAATTTGTATTCCACTTCAATAATAAATTATACATTAATATTATCTTATTATAATTACCAAAAAAATTTATCCTTATTTGTCTAAGCCTAGATAAAAACACATAAGTTGTTTGGGAAACATTTATCCATACTTCACCAAGAGGATATGAATTGGTTGAAAACTATTTCTCCAACCCTTATGGTGAAGAGTTTTAAATAAAATTATGAATATAACGTATATAATATAAATCCAAAATATTCTTTATGGAATCCTTCAAAGAGAGAAAACATTCAATGGTAGAAGAATGAATAGGAAGTTATTTTCTTCTTATATGGATAGAATGATCATTGGAAAAGAAATTGCAATGAATTGAAGAATAAAGAAACTACACCCACTTTAGGTATATTCTTCAAGTTTATAATTTCCATTGTGTATTAAATACAGTATTCCTACCACATACAAGTATTTAAATTCAAGAAACAACCATGAATAGATATATTGTCAATTAAAAGAAAAGAGCTGAGAAAGATAATCAAATTCCATCCATGTGGAGATCAATATTTCTAAATTCATGATTGTGTTCATTAATGTTTGTAATAAGAGAATCTAAAACATTTATCTCTACTTTTGGATAGAAAAAATGGTACATTATTTAATTTTGGAATAAATGTTGTTATGGTACTTAAATACTAAACTAATAGTTGAGTATATTTTGAATCACATTATAGTGAATGATGAAAAAAATATAATACTTTTACTTGATTAAGAAATTATAATTATTTATAAAATAAAATTGAAATTAGTTGACATATTTATACCCATTAAAGGGTTTTAGTCTCAATTGTGCTATGATATTGGATACATTAAAACTACTTATCATGTTTTATATGTGGAAACCTTTTAAATAAAGGTATATCAAAAAATGTTTTAGAGTTGGTTCAACATGTCCATATGAACTATATAAAGTTAAAGGTAACTTCATATTCATCATGACATTCATTTATAAAATTTTAGAAATTATCAGTGAAGTAAATGAGTGCACTTGGTAAATATTGAGGAATCTCTGAGTTATCTTGTTGGAGAATTTATTATCCAAGTAAAAAATTTATCATATATATAAAGTAAAGGTTATAAAAAACTCCAATTTCCTTATATAATTCAATTTCATGATTATCGTAAAAATAATATCAATGATGAGTCTTATATATATTGAAAATATTCAATTATTATTTCTAAGGAATATTTTGAAAATATATGTGGAAGAAATAATCTTATGAAAACTAAATTGACTAATGGATATAATATAAATTATTATATGATAAGAATCAATTAGAAAACTACTATAAATGTTTGTTAAAAAAATGTGTTAAAAGTTGGAATTATGTACAAAAAAATAAATAAAAAATTAATGGTTTATATGTGATAATGATCCTATGGACACTAAGGATATTAACACCTAGTCAAGATTGACTATATTTATATAAAGTAATAATATATATTTTAATATAGTGGGAGAAGAATAAACATATATAGGTTGAGTCTATGGATTCACATGAGTTGGAATAAGAATAATATACTCCACTAAGATTAGTGAGAGGAGTAGTTCTAGAGACACATACTGTGTATGAATATATATATAACTAAAGAGGCGGTTTATGTTCGCTACAGTGGGTGATATATATATTATTATTTCAAAATAAATATTCCTATAAAGAGGGTGTAAATGATAAAATTATATGGTTAAAAATTATGTATAAATTCATGTAATGGATCCATGTATGAAGATTTAGGGACTCTATATTTTGAATGTTTCTTAGACTTGATTCTTTTGGCGAGGGTTCAAGAGAAACTGGATATGGATGGCATAAGATGGTACCAATATAACATGATTTATTATTGAAAGGTTTAATATATATATATATATATATATATATAAACTTATTCCCCACTCATCATGAGTAAATTCCTTTAAATTATAATTTTCAAAGAATATTTCTATGATCATCATATTGGGCTGTTGATTGTCAATACAACCCCATTTAGAGTATTACATACAGAAGATATCAGTATAACATGAAAAAAGGGACCCTATGGTATATGTCTACTTAGGATAACTAAATGGTTTGGTGACATTAATAAATTCCAATAAGACATATGTATTAAATAAATTAATTCTTGTATAAATCATGTATAGTGATAATAGAATATACATTTGGAAATTAGTTGGTGACATGTGTCGCTAACTATTTACTAGGAGAACTACATGTTTTCGAGAAAAGTATATTAAAAACATATGAAAACAAATTTTATGTATTACCAGTTTGTAAAGACTAAGGAATGGAATTTTTACAAGTATGAATTAAAGTAGAAATTATGTTCTAGGCAATGAGATAAAAAAAAATAAATACATGGGTTTTTCAAATCTAGTCATATTAAATAACAATGTATTAAAAATAAAAATTGAAATAAATCAAGCCTGAGTTTTTTCCATATAATTCTCCTAGTAGAATATTTATATTCATAGGAAGAAAATATAGAGATTAAAAAAATTTCACAATATTATATTCTAGGAATTCATCTTGTATTCCAAGATATGTACCGATGTTTGATATTTATGATTTATAAATCATAGTATGTGAATATCATACAAATATAACAAAATTTTATAAACATGCTGTTAAAAATCACTAACAGTGCATGGGGAGGTATAACTGGATGAGTTCATGGTGTCTGGAGAAGAGGGAATACTGGTGATCAACGGAATTGTACACTTATCTTCACATAGTTCAGTTTGATATAGAATTATAGAAAAGGGGTAAAGTAATATGAAATAAAAACATATTATATCTAGTGGTTATAATATCTATAATATATAAGTACATTTTGGATTTATATGAAGTTTAAGTAGAGGTTTCAATAATTCCATTTTCCAATTTTGGTTAATAAAAAAAAGAAATAGCCATATCATTATTATGATGAGCTTTAACTGTTGACTTAATCAAGATGTCAATACTATGAAATGAGAACAAAATATAGACACTTGGTTATATCACTAAATGAGTGATTTTCTTAGGATATTATTGATGTAGTAAATAGATTCACCACACACACATGTGTATTTTCAATCCCTATCCATAGAAACATGGTAGGCCTAGTAGTTGTAGCCATATTTAGTAGAATCATGTTTTACATATGAGGAATAACTGGTTGTTATTAGTTGGATCAAGTTAAAATGGCATTTTATTGTATTTGGTGACCTTAAACCAACTAAATTATACTTTGGATTACATATATATTCAAAGAGGTGAATATTACTGAAAATATATTCTCACAAATTGATTGTTCAGTGGCATAACATTGATGTGATAATGTCCTAGAGTATCTATTTCATTAAAAAGGTCATTGAAGTTCCCCTATATAATGAGAACCTTGATATGATTTGATCATATCTCTTAAATATAGTTATACAGTATGATAATGTACTATGATATGTCACATAGTATATAGAAGATCATATACTAATACTTATATGAGAATTAAGGCTTCTTCTCCCAAATTTCACACTTGGTAATCTCTAAGATGGGATATTATGAGAATAAAACTGCCAATAAGAACTCTTCATGTTTTGGTGTCATCAGATTTTCAAATCTATGAGAATTTTTAATGGTCCATATCCATTAAGATTATCATTGATTCATGTCATGATTCTTGGACATAGATTTACCGACCAAAAACGTCACGCCATATGTTGGTGGGAATTAAGGAATATTCAGAGTATCACAAATGACATGTTATTAATGGATATGTGAAGGAAGGATTTTTCCCTTCCATATTAATAGAAGTTAACATATTGGATCTTTAATTGAAATATAATTTTCCCATTAAATTCAGTTTACAAGGTGTAATGATGTTTATTTCAGATAGTTAATGAATGATGTATCAACTATATAGGTTCATGATAGATATGTGAAACCTTCTTGATGAGATATTAAGGAAAATAGATTATATTAATCGATGACCATTCATATGTGTTTGTCATCATTGCGACAATACGTTCTTTATATTGGGTTCCTTGACCCATTCCTAGACAGAAATATTGGAAATCAGGAAATCCCTCCTAATTCCAATGAAAAATAATCATAGAGGGTCACACAATATGTTTTACTATTGTTCTCAATTATATTCTATTTGAATTTAATTAATGGAATAAATATTATTTTCAAGACTGAGGAATAATTTCATTCAATTTTTAGTAATAAATAATATTCACAGGATAATAAAAAATTATTTATTTATTAATAAATGATTTGTTTGATTACGTGAATATATAATAAATATTTATTGATCGGTTTTTTAATAAAATATTTATTTTATTTTTTTAGTCTTTAATAAATATTTATTCACTAGATTAGGAATGAAATATTTAATTAAGTGAATAAATTTTTTATTCAAGTATTCAATAAATATATAGAAGTTTCAGTAGACTAAGATTGTGTCCAGAGATAAAATATTAATTTATAATCTAGTAAAATAATATTTATTGTCACCCAAGTTAGTGTGATCCATAAAATAATAATATTATTATTATTATATTACATGGGTTGTATTTAATATTATAATATTATTTAAGGTCCAATACACAATTATATAATAATGTTAACCACAACTTATTCCATATAAATATATTATTATATCTATTGATCATGCCAATTGATATTTGAGAATCGTTACACACAACAAAATTTTATCTCTATTCCTCCCCCCCTCTCACGCTCATGAATGTAGGGTTCTATAGATATTACTTCATCATAAAAGGAACAAAAGCGATGAACACAAACCACAAAAGATAATTGGTTTTCTAGGCTATCACCTAAAAATCAATTAGAGTTGTTCAGAGATCAAAAGAACATGTTTGGATTAGTTTTAGAGGGATTATACTATTTGATCCTTCCAGCACAATGAAGGTAATACAAAAAGGGTTTTTTGGAAAATCAAAAAATTCTTCATCATATATTTTTTAGTAAAGGTAACCATTTCTTGTGATGTTAAATAAATTAATTATAAATTAAACATGGATAAATCCTTAATTGGGGTTTCTATAAAATATATGTTAAAAGATATTTTTATATAATTTCCACCCTAGGACCTTCCATTTCACCCTATACCTAGAAATATATGATATTATAAATATGATTATGAATTTTCTATAAATTAATAACCTATTTAAAACCATTATACACGAGGTTAAGGCACGTTCCACTAATGAGATGTGTAAGATAATGGATTTCATCTCAATTTCCACTCAATTGAGATATATTTGATATTATGAACCTATTAACATTTATATGGTGTATATTTTAACCCTTTGATATATTTAAAATGAATAATTTCTTTCATGATGATTAATGTTTCAATTCATGTTTATTATTCAAAGGGGTAACAATTTAAAAGTTACAAAAAATTTGATGATTTATTTTACATTCTCATTTTTTGGGATTGCCTTAATTCTCATTAAATGAATCTTGTAATATATCCTTTATAAAATCCATTTATTTTATTATCATATTGTTATTTATAGAGCTTCCATATTTTCATACAACTTTACCTCTATTTTTAACTGTAATAAAGGAAATAAATGTTTAAAATAAGAACCTATTTTATCTCTCTTTTATTCAGATATATTTTTCTTTCATGTCTATTTTTATCAAAAAAAAATAGAAAAGTTATTTTTATTACTCAAATTATGTATTAAGGACATTTTAATTTATTCATGACCTTCATTAAAGGTTTGAGAGGAATCATTCAAAATTTTTTGGAAGGTTTTTTTTGACATTCTTTAAAAAATTTTAAAAGTAATGTTTTTAATGTATATGACATTAATGAACATCCCCTCCACTATAAAAGATTTATTATATTTAGCGTATTCTACACATTTTCATTTAAAAAAAAAATAAAAATCATTAATGAAATATTATTTTAATATTTAACTTCTATTTTATTTATTTTTTAAAATATCATGATTTTTTTACAAAACCTATATTTCCGATGAATAGATTGTAATCTATTATATCTTATTAATTTTGTGGTCATTATCTTTCACAGTAATCATTGACTTTCTTATGATAAATAGATAAAACATTTATCATAAATATCCATACTATTTGTATCATGGATATGATAATTTCCTAAATCATATACCATCTTTATATACAATTTTTTAATATTAAATTTATTTATTGATAGGGGAAAATATTGATAAATATGTATTCATTACCCAAAATGGATATTTAATGATAATTAATATTTTTTTATGAAATTAATTGATCAATCAATATATGAAGTATGAACTAGACATGCAGTGATGGGTGGGGACTTGTTATATATAGTCCCCTCGAATTCATTTTTATTTATCATGAGATAAATTAGTTGGACAAATTAAATGGGTTTATGGTGTATAGCTACATGTAAATTCATCTATCTTCTCACAAGTATTTGATGGTATAGATATCAGGATATCTGAAATCATGAATTTCAATATTTTTCATTTCCTTCATTGAGAATTAAATTATTATTATTCATGAGATTATTGAAATGATATTATCCATGGATTTATTTTGTGCTCATATTATTGATTAAATGGAATGTGTTTTTAGTTATTTACCTTTCCATATTTATTATACCTTGTTTTCTCATGATATCATCCACTATACATGATAATTTTAGAGAATTCAAGGTGACCATCATTTTTTCCTTTTCCCTAGGATATAATGAAGAAATCATTGAATGATTTTCAAGGATAAAAAACATTTACTTTTGTTTTGTTTTATATTTTATTCATAATGTAATATGCATGTAATGTATGTATCTAGATCACTATGACTAAAAAACTGATCAAGCCTTCAAGATTTGATCCCTTTTATATATGACAATTTAATAAAGTAGACACAGAATCTTAGTTATATGAGTTGGGGTAGTTACACATTGTCTATAGTTCTACTATATTCCAAAAATCCTTCGAATTAAATGATACATAAAGACACATTTAATTGAATTTTTTTCTATCCTATAAGTATTTTGCGTATTTTTCGCATCATTTAATATACATAGTTATTATTCTATACCAATTTTTATGTAATTTTTTCTATGGTTGTTTCATTATTTTAATTTAGCTCAATAATATACTTTATGGAGACTTAATTTTTCGACCAACCTCACTCAAAAATAATCACAATGTTTATCCACCATAAGTGAAATATGTTAATAAATTTCTACTTTTTAGGAAATATCATCATCAATCAATATTAATATTCATACTATATAAATATAACCATAATAAACCCACATTTAAATATGGTGGCAAATCATTCCCATGACACAAAATAACCACCATGAATCTATGATTTTTTTTTCAAAAAATAATATCATTGATTTTATCTCATAAACACTAAAATAACTTCCAAACTAATAAAACATAAATCACACATCCATAAAAGAATGATATCAATATAATATATTGAATTATGAGGATAATTCATGAACACTTACTTTGGATTAGTTATATAACATAAATTTTAAAATAAAATTAAATAAAGGTCTCTTGTTGTTGATTAATCCTTCCAAATAATTCTTCTCTAACTTAGTAACAATTTAAATGTATTTAAATATTATTGAGTAATATTCTTATAAATATCACAAAAAGATTTTGATAGACATCAAGGAATAAAAAATAAGTAAAACAATTACACATTATTTAATTGAAGATGGTGATAAATAGGGGACATATTTGATTATGTGTATAAGAAAGAATATAAGAGTACAGTGGGTTAAACCATAATGGTTTAACATTTTCCATATCTTTGGAATATTTTTTAAATCCATGGGAAGATTTCCATGTATTATGTTGGTAATTTTATAAAAAAATTAGCAAAATTATTGAAATATTGTTGTCTAGAATAAAAAGGCATGGAAAAAAATTGGAAGGCATGATATGTTTTTATGTGTGGCCACAAAGTTGTGAAAATGTTCTTGTGATTCATTGATGAAAATATGTGGTGGGATTCTAGGTGGCTGGTGGATGTGGGAAGCTATGTACATGGGGGATCCTAAAATATAAAATACTGTAACACTAGAAAACATGTCAAATCAAGGTTTTACAACATAATTTGAATTTATGAGTTGATTTTAATCATATAAATAGGGTATTTGGTCCATTATAATTAGATTAGATCCAAAATAGGTGTAGAATAATCTATGAGGATGGTCTAACTCATATTTTCCCTTGGGTTTATGTTTTTAGTTTCTTTACTTTTTAACACCTATTACCTGAAATAAAAAAATAGAGAGTGGGTCGATATATAAACTTTTAATGATTAAGGGGGGAAGAACTCATATAAAAAAGAAAAATTAAAGGGTTAAGGATACTAATATGGGAATTATGGGAGAAAAATAAAAATTGAGAAAATAAATAAAATAAAATAAAATAAAATAAAATAAAGGTTATGATATAATCTATTATTATTCACTTCCTCTTTTCCTAGACTATTTCCATACCCGACCCCCTAGAATTATATTTTCCATTTTTTTATAAATTTCCAAAAATACCATTCTCTATTTAAATTTAAAACCTTATTTTTTAATTGTTAAAATAATTATAAATATTAATTTAATTCCTTAAATAATTAAATTATGTTAAATGTGTCTACCATATACTTTTTAATCTAAAAAAGAAAACACATGGATTCCAAAAAAAATAATCCTAGTAAATGACATCTTATGTCAAACTATAATTTTTAATATCCCTATTCTAATTTTTTACATTTCATCAATATTTATACTACTTGACAAAAAGGTCTATTTAAAAAAAATTCCCCATAAATCCCTATTATGTATTTATTTTCTCTATAAATATTGGACCACTCTATAATTAAATGTTACTCTTTATAACAACATAATATTGGGTGGAATCATATTTACATGACTAGGAAATGGTAAATGTTACATGAAATAAGAAAAAGTAAGATGGGATTTAGGTTAGACACCACTAATTCTCTATAAAATTTTGGGGACTCAAAATTGGTGGTTCCAATTTCACTATTTTACACTAATATCATTGAAAAAACATAGGATATAACTATGGTAAACCTAGTATCAGACCATAATTCTAAGGAAAATTGAAACTTATTCTCATATAATATTTTTTTATTAATTTTATATTAAGTATTTTTCAAATATGTTCCAAGAACATAATTATAACTTATTCCAATTCAAGTACAAAAATACAAGTTTCTCCATTCTCTATCCACATAGTGTGGAATTAAAATGTATCCTATGAAAAGCACATATGATTCCATATAAATATATATTTATTAAATGATATGGCATGTGAATTATCTTAAATACATAAATCCTACTAATTTATACAATTTAGTATATAAGATTTATGTTAAAATAGTATGCACTAAAGGGAAATAAAATAGGTTATGTTATCATCCTAATTCCATATATAATGTGGTTTATGATGGGGGAAGGAATTAAGGAATTTCAGTGTTCATATTATCCATATGATATATGGATATCACATTTTTTATCTTGAATATTTTATGTTATATGCTATAAAATGTTTAGTCAACAATATATGATGATATTTATGGGATTTTAAAAACAAAAAAAATGAATTTTTAAAATTTAAATATTCCTAATTTAGTTATACAGTCAATGTTAAAAGAGACATAATGTTTTAGAATATATAAATTTATTAGATATTAACACAACCATTAAGAGTATCCAAGGGGATAAAATATAAGAGGGGTGAAACTAGTTTTTATGAAATAAATATGTAAAACACTTCATAGTTATATCCATATTTATTTTTCCTTCACCTTTATTAGAGGTTATATCAAGCTAGAGAAATTAAGAAGATTCTTACCATGAAATAATTATTGGTGATTCATATTTATTATGTATTAAATTGTATGAGGGAGTTTATTAGATTATATTTTAGATATTTCTTTCAATAACCTGAAAAGACAAGGATTAAATTTATCATATAGTGTGTTTTGTTATTTATATTTCATGCATTTAATAAAAAAAAACCATTTTTGGATCTTGTGAAAAATGTTTGGGTGGTTTATTATTCTACCAATGGATAATTTTCTCCCCTATAAAAACAAAAATGTGGAATATAATCCACTAAAATGATGTTTTTATTCAGTAAAAATTTAGTATTTAATAAAAATATAAAGTATAAGCTTTCCATAGACAAAAATATATAGATATCAATGATTATGTTAATAATATGGATACAATAGAAGAATCTAGGTCATTTATCATGTAAACATTAAAAATGTCATGATCTAACATAGATAATGATGTTTTTGGTTCACATTAAAAAAAGAGCATTGAAACACCTTTACATTATGAGGATAACGTTTCTTACATTATATTGAAGATTTTTGTTTCTAAAATATGATTGATAGTATTATAGTAATTATTTTTTGTAACAAAAACACATATATCAATCTAGAAGGATTATGAGGAAAAAATTATTATATTAATTAATGTGGGATAATGATGTATTGATACTATTTCTCATTCCACAAAGAACAATGTTATGGGATAATGTTATCCCATAGGTCAATGGAAAATTGTTTTTATATACCAAGTGTAGTTTGATGAGGATAAGTGCATAATTGATATTGAATTTTATAAAATATATATTATTATTATTTTAAGTTATGAAACAATTTTAAAATTTTTAGTTTTTTATGATTGCTGAAATGAAGGAATTTAAAACTTTTTTTTAATTTATAAAGTGTTCTTAAATTTTTTATAACTATATGATATTCATACATTATTAAATATTAAAAGATTTTATATCTTAAATAGTTTTATATTGTAATAATTTTAAAGGTAATTTATAAAATACTGAGTAATATTTAATATGAATAATTCATATATAATTATAAATTTAAAGATTTAATATTTATATAATATGGAATGTCTATAAAAGCATCTTTAGATTATAATTTGTTCATAATTACTTTATTTATAGAATGTTCATAAATGTTCAAATAATGTTTAAGTATTTAAAAAAATTATTTATTTATTTCCTATTATTTTAATATATATAAATATAAAGTTAATTTTCATGTGGCATTAAGTTTCAACATGTGTTGTTGTATTTTTATTTTTGGGTAAATAATTTTTTTAATTGGAATGATGTGATTAAGATAAAATTAATTAGGTATCTTTGAATTTTTTTCAAATTGTTAAATGGAAATTTCAATGTTAATTAAGGTGTTGAAATAATATGTGTGATTATTAGTAATATTGACATTTATATTAGTGTTTTTGGTAAAAAATAAAATGAATATATATATATATATGAATATATTTAATTGAGGGTGAAGTTTTTAAATAGATAAAAGAAAAAAAATTAAAAAATAAAATTTTAAACAAAAAATATGACTTTTTTATAAGAAGATGAGGTTTATGTAATATTTTAAAATCATGATAAATATGGGGTGGATGGATATAGAAATAATGAAAAAATAAAGGAGAGAAAATACATTAAGTAAGAAAATAGTGGATGCGGACCTTAGTAACATCAAGAGGGGAATGCGTAAGGGTAGAAAATTTGATAATCTAGGTAATTTTAATAATAAATAAATTTCACGACTTACTAATATTCATGATAAGAATTTATGGATTTATATTCACTATAACAATTTTAAGTAATTTTTCAATCAAAAAAGAAATGGTTTTTTTAAACTCAATTGTTTTCCTTGAATTACATGGATTTATTTAAGAATTAAAATTCTAAATGTATAAGATTTAACTTGGTGATATTAAATTCTTTTTTATATCAATATATAGAATTTTTTATGGGGTTAATTCATTGGAGTTTTCATAAAATATTGATTTTTTCCATTAATATTGAAAAATAATGAGTTATTTATAAAATTTGTCATTTATTTTTTTATGTTTTAAAAAATTTTCATTATTTTTTGGATTGGTTTTAATGAAAAATTAGTCCTCATTTATTAAAAATAATCTAATTAATTCCATATGAATTATAATTATACTTGATTTTGTTCTAAATTCAATTTTAATCATAAAAACATATTTGTCTAAAAAGTAGATTTTCATTTTTTTGTGTATTTATATTAAAATTATTTTATTCTATGTATAAAAATTTAATCTTTAAAAATTGATTTGATATTTTTTTAGGTTAACATTTATTTGTGAGTTCAATTTCATTTATCATTATAATGAATGGTTACCATGGTAAAAATTTGTTACATCAAAAAATGGTAAAGTAGGTTAATCAAGGTAAAAATAATTAATAATGTCACAAAATATTATATTAATTCTTATTTTATTATGGTATTTAAACCCTTTCCACATTATCTTTGAAATTGTATAATTTAAGATCCACTTTCTCATGATTAAGACTTCATATTAATTTAAATATTTGAATAATTAAAATAGTTCCACTCCCCACACATATAAAATATCCCCATCACTTCCTTTATTATTCATATACATTGAGCCTTTTAAATTTACCAATAATATCCCAAAAACCTTTCCAACATCCATCACCACTTAATAGAGGTTATAATCACACTAAATCACCAATCCTTAAAGGATTAATGTGTAAAACAAAGGAGGTTTTCAAAGAAGTGGTGTAACTCTAAACCGAGTGTTTTAAGGTTTATTTATTATTCTAAATCCATTAAATATTACTTAATCAGGTTTATTTAATAACATAATTACCATCCATAAAATTAAATTTTATTTTTTTCTAGAAAAAACATTTTTCACCTCCTTTTCCATCCTATGGGAAATGAAAACATTACTCGTGCATACACGTGGACTACCACATCTGATATGTTTTATTTTCCATCAATACCTCACACAAATAGTTATAAATATATAATTAATGAATATATAATATGTGTTTGAAATTATTATTATTATCTAATCAAAATATATAACTTACCTTTTTACCTTTCCATCCATTGGAAAATGACAAAGTCGCTTGTGCGTATGTGTGTACTATCACTATCGTGAAGTAATCTAATTTTTATGAATTCCTTATATTAATGGTTATAAAAGTGTACCTAGTGTATAAAAAATTATAATTATAACACATTTAATATTATTAAGATAATGGAACCATGGACCATTTGATAATTTTCAACACACCAAAGTTATTTTGAGGTTATAAACCGGACAACCCCAAAACATCCAATGTCAACTGAACCGATTTAGAATCTATATAATAAATAGTAATTAATAAAATAAACAGGTTTATTATGAGGTTATAATCTTTAAGTTTTTTAAAAAATTAAAAAATCAAACAAAATTTTTATTTATGAAAGTAAAGGGAATTTGTGGTGAGTTATGAGATAAGGCAATGGATTTTCCTTTAAAACATAGTTTTAAAATGTTTGATCTCTTTTTCATCCATGTCCGTACTATATAAATTGTTTTATATAAGTTTTATCTATACATAAATGATTCATAATGTTATTTTATACTACCTTTGAATTTATTTACAAATTATTAAAAGAAATTATTTTAAGTATTTTTCATACGATGCAATTTTGATTCTCTTTACAAAGTGGGAAATGAATGTTATTTTCAACATAGCTACATGAATACCTTTTCACACCATCATGGAAGTTATTAATATTACTATAAAATTTTCTTTATTTTTTTAATATTTTCATATTTCCTGATATTTTATTAATTATTTATTTGAAGAGTTTTCAAAATAAAAATTATTTTTATCTTTATTTTTTTGTGAAACCACAGAGTGCTTCAGAATATTTGTTAAAAAGAATATTATAATAAATAAAATTATGGAAATTAAATCTTTTATGTGTTTATATCATTATATGGTTCTTATATATTCTATATTATGAATGGTGATCCCGATATAGCTCTGATGATTGGTGAGCTTGATATAGCTCTCCAATGCATTTGGTAACGTGATGAAGTTAAGAGGATTTAAATTACTCTAAGGGATATGTTGGAATTAACCATGATAATTATTACATTTTATGAGTTATTATAAGGGTTATTAAAAAGATAATTTCCCAAGAAACCTATAAAATTTTTCAAATATTTTTATGGTATTTAAATAATATCTTTTGATTTTATAAGGTAAGAAAATGAACCATTATTAAAGGAATGTTTATAATATTATAAAGGTGTAATGTTTGTTTTCATGATATTTCTTGTTTTCCTAAGTATCATTCCTGATTTTGATTTTTCCTTATTATTTATTAAAAAATGTTTAATGAAAACTTTTAGCTTTGAAGTTTATTACCTGACTTAGTATTTATTATTTTGAGATAATTTTTTTATATAAAAAAGGAAAATTTCCTTAGATCATTTCATGGATTTTAAAAAGGTTTAACTCATTTAATATTTTTTATATCCTTTATTGAGATTTGTTTTTATCATCCCTGGTTTTCAAAAGTTTTTCACAATTCTTAAGGATGTGTTAGGATTATATCAAGGTTAATGGTGACACATACTAAATGAAAAAAATTGTGTAATGAATGAAACTACATTGTAAACATAGGATATTTTTTTATAAAAATGTATAATATGAAAAATGTCTTCTTTGTTTTGTAATCGGTTTCCAATTTTTTTAAAACTCCAAACCTAAAAGATCCTATAAATTCAATAATGTGTAATCATTTTTATAAATTATTTATTTATGCATTTATGACATTATGAGCTGTTATAGTGGGAATCAAAATAAATTTTTAGACATAATTATATGTTAGGATGATATTAAAAGATAATTTTTAAGAGATTCTAATTTATGATTATATTATTATGAGATAAATTTTGAGTATTTTCATGTTTCTTCATCTAATCCATTTTTGTTCATAATGGTTTAGATAGAGGAAACATGGAAGATGTGGTCAAAAGGAAGCAAGAGATTGATATCCTTCAGAATCAGTAACCTAAAATGGGTAGAATTGAAACTATTTTTTCCCTATGATTACTCAATTGATGGAAGATATAAATAGGGGAACCTGTGCATGAGATCAATCAAATTATACCTAGAGGAACATCTCTATAGTGAAACATTTCATGAAATAAAATCCTCCATATTTCGGTGGATCTTATGACCTAATGGTAGTTAGTGGATGGATCAATGAATTAGAAAAGATATAAGAACTTTTGGGATATTTATAACATTAAAAGTAACCTCTTTTAATTTTTCATTTTAAATGTTAATACTATCATTTGTGGTCTCTATTTAGGAATACTAAGGGGAAATATTATATTAATGTTATAGAGTGAAAAATATTCAATGATATTTTCATTGATATAAATTTTTATTTTTTTGACATATAATGGAAAGTAAATTCTAATAATTGAAGTGGAAGGTGGAGGAAAATTTTACTAGATTTTCTAGGTATGTACCAAATTTTATTCTAGTCAATGATAATAAAATTAATCAATTTTAATATATATTGAAACAATTATTTTTAATGTATTTGGATTCTCATGGTTTTAGAGGTTTTGATAAATTTTTTTATCAGATAATAAGGTCCAAATAGATTTTATTGATTTCTATATCAATTAAGAGATGAATAAGTTTAGGTGGGAGGCAATGTGGAACAATTATTCAAATAAATATGAAGGTAAGAATATTAATATTACCTCTTGTGATGAGTTCTAAAAATAATTTTGGTGAATATCTTATGAGATATAGAATGTGTTATTAGTGTCTTAAGATGGGACATCTAGATCCTATATATAAATAAAAAAATGGTAATGTCTAGACTAATTTTGATAATCTGTATGGAAAATATTTTAACTATAATGAGATGGTCCATTATGATCTTTTGTGTACGTATAAAAATATGAAGGATGGAGATCATCAAGATCTTTGACACACTTATTTTTGGGTGGTAAAAATGCTATTATATTTTCTCTATTTCAGCATAGTGGATGACTAAGTTCATCCCACTTGAGGAGTTTCAACATCAATCACACACTATTCATAGTTCACTTTTTATATTTTTAGTGTTTTGTTATTTTATAAAAGTAATGAAAAATTTGTGGGAAATTAGAATTCTATAAAAAAGTAAACCTAACATATATATTCCATAAGAAATGAATTCCAGTTAGAGAAGAAATATCTTTTTCCATTTTTCAATTTCTAAAGTTCCTTTATTAGCCATTATTATTTTTTTTAGATTTTATTTTATAATTCATTCATGAACTACTATCCTTAATTTTTGAGTATGAAATTTAGTATTCCTAGGATACTTCTTTTTCACACTGAACATGAATTCATTTAATAGTCAATATTAATGACACACCTCAATGAAGAGTATGGAACCTTCTAAGACCCGACTCTATCATATATCATTTCATCCCTTGAATAAACTCAACTTCATTGTATGGAATATTTTTTCCAAGATAAGTGTGAGATGTAATGTTAATTAAATAATAAAATTATGTTTAGAGGATTTTAAAAGAGTTTTGGATGATTTACACACCCATATTTAAGAACTTCACTTTACCTTACCACAAACAGAACAAAAATCCTAAAGAATTGGAGTAAAATAATTTTGGGACTCCATGAAAACCTCCCCCAAGGAAAAGCCTCAGGCCAGTCATGCTCCATTGAAAGTGTAAGATATTAAAATTGATAAATAGAGAGGGAGATAAAAATATATAATGGAATCGTCACTTTAATAAAAATACATAGATTAAGCTACATAGAAGAAATAAATCATAAGATTAGAATAGGAAAATAAACTAATCTCTAGCTACCTACTCTTCATTAAGATATCTCCCTCATTGTGGCACATCACCCTTCTATTTTTAAGAAAATGATCATCCCATCTATCTTCATTCAAATTATAGTATCTTTTCCTATCTTTTTTCAATGTTTATATATTTTTTAATTAGTCAATCGGTCATCCATGTCTAAAAGTGTATTCTGAATCATTTGGTGTAGGTGAGGTGACCATGACTATGTTTCCAAAATTCTCCTTGACACTTGAGGTACATCCCATATAAATACCAATGATATCAAGCATATGATATTTCAGAAAAAAAACCTGATACATCATGAAAAATAATAATATATTGTATCCAACCTAACTTATTTTCCCATCATTATGTCTATGCATGACTGTGACATAGCCATTTATCCTACTTCCAGATCTTCTTCTATAATTTTTTACTACTTCCATAATAGACACCTCTATAATGAAATATATATACCCCTGACACAACCTTATTTTCATCAAATCAGGCTATAGAATACCACAGTATATTAGATCAGTTGAAAACACAACCTTCTTTCTCTATTCAAACTCTAGGGTTTTTGTAATGCAAGGTATAAGACTACAATGTAGAAGGTTTCAATTTTCCAGTGGAACCAAACTCATTATTTTTTCCATCTATGGAACACTACAACATAGAATTGGAAACAAATATATCGACAAGTATTTGGATCTTTACCTTCATCATCCATCCTTCAAAATAGAAATATCATACTTCTCCTTCATTTTATATTGTTCCTTTATCCTCAAATGGGTCATGTTAAACTCCAGTATTGGTCCATGGTGACCACTAGCCTCATGGTGGTGAGATGGATTGAACTCGAGCATTATATAGACTATCATGATATTTTTTGATACCTAGGCATAATGGTCTTATGATATTGAGAATCTGAGATGGATGAGGGCAAATGACCAACCAGGACCTGTATAATCTTGAGGTGATACAATGCCATTTTTATTAGTTTGAACAATTCTTATATACATCATTCCCTAAATTGGAAGTTTAGTCAGTCAAGTAGTTCCATATATTACTTATTGTTTATGAAGGCATCTAGTGATGTTGGACATAGTTCAGAGGAAATATACTTCTATCATGCACCACCCTATTCCAGTGAGACTCTTCTCTAACCACTCTACAAAGTTTCCCTATGTGTCGGTGCGCTCCAGTTCCTATACATGTACCTACCTATTCATTCTATGTGAAACCTATATCTCACACCATAACATAGTTTTCCCTCCCCTTTATCTTGTTCATATGGCCCTAAAAGTATTTTATGATATTTTATTTGGGATTTGATGGTCGTCCATGGTGGTATCCAATTTTTTACCTAAAAAATGAAGAACTTGGTAAAATTCCAACCAAAAATTCATAATCAAAAGTCATAATTTTAAAATTTTCATTTCCATTCCATTTTTTTATTAATTATTTAGATGTAAAATTTTCACATTTATATAAAACCATTCATTATTTTTGAAAAAAAATTAAAAAAATTAAAAAAATTAAAAAAAATTAAAATTCATTATTTATATTTTATTTTTGTCATATAAAATTTATAGGAATCAAATACCCCCATATATACTTTTCCTAGTGTATTGGAACTCAATATAAATTAAATAGGAATAACTTATTAACAATATTTAAATTTCAAAGTAATAAAATAAAATTATTATCAATGGGAAAATAAACTTTTAGGTTCCACGTAAAACATCAATCCAAATTCACACTCTTCAAAGAGACTAGTTGATAAGTTTATTTCATGCATTCATTTTAGAGTGATTTTAATGTATTTATTTGGTATTTAATTGAATAGTCTAACTAATTTTAGAGAGAACCGACTTGTTTTATGATTTCTATCAGGAAACAACTGATTTATGAAAAAGGAATGAAAAGTAGAGAAAATATGATATAAAAGACACTTTGTGTCATGAGTGAAGAAAAGTGGAATGACACTGGATTTTTGAAGATGAAGTAGAGAAGAAAACTAAAGAAGAATCATTACATGTCATGTAACCAAGTTTCATATCATGAATTTTTAATAAAGAAATTTTACACATAGGAAAAGTTGTGGCATGGATACATTCTGTGAATGATCATTACACATCATGTAACTACATTACATGATGTAAATTTTTTTGGGAAAATATTTTTGAAATGATTTTTCCAAGATTCATAGTGCCTTAAATTTAAGAGATTACATGATGTGAAACTTCTTTATACATCATGTAGATGTTGACATGTATAAAAAAATATGATTTGTGTGATATAGGATTTAAGACATCACGGAGAGGGTGTTGACGATTTTTCCTATAGAGGGAACCCCTCAGCTACAATTCTAAGACACTCTGAAGATAGAGGAGGCCAAGAAACGCCAAATGAAAGAGACACATGCATGAAGTGACGATTCAAGGTCCTGTTTAACCATCATTCTTCATCATATTTCTTCTTTGGGTACCCATGCAACTCATTCTCATAATTCCTAGTATGATAGAGTAGTCATCTTTATGCTGTGCGATGTGATTTTGGGGGGGGATATGATTCTTAGGGATTAATTCTATTTTCTTATTCATGTTTTGGATTTCTGCAACTCATTTTATCAATTCCAAATCAATTTCTTTTTCAATTTCATAACCATTTATTGTGAATTAAAGAGTTTTTTTTCATTTCATCAATTAGTCGCCTTAGTTTTCATATGACCATTTTAAAATCAAGGCCATTTATGTTTAAATATGGTTTCATGTCACCTATTTTTCTATTCGCACCAAGAAGATGACCATTCCAATGTTGAAATAACCTTTTTAGGGTAGGTTACCCAGATCAAGGATCCCTGATTACCAAATTTAGACACCAAAACTAAATAGATATTTTATCTGTTAAATCCCTAGCACACAAACCTGGAAATCACTTAACCTAGTGTACCTATATCTTGATATCAAACCCCAATCATTTCTATTGTCTTTTCCCTTTATCTAACAAAAATAACTTCAGTTTTAGTTTCCCTAATTAATTTAGAATATATGATCCATCCCTGTGGGTTCGACACTCAAACTTTCTAGATACTATGTTTTTAGTTAGTTTTTATGAGTTTTAATAAATTATTAAATTTGGTTATCCCAATTGTAATTAACGACGTCTTGTGGGCTGTCACTAGTCAACCCAAGTGTTTTACATTTTACCTTTAGAAATTGGTGGATACTCTCCTTTTTTTCATTCACATATCATAATATATTATTATCAATATTTCTAAAAATGATCCACCTTATATTATATTCCTTTCACTCATAACTCAATGTAACATGTGAAAATAGAGTTATGAACATACCTTGAATACATGTTCCTTTCTATAATCTTAGAAATAACCTATATTATCCACTTTGTAAATAAAAAAAACATATGAAATCATGAGGACATTACATTAAGGATGTAACAACCCAACTTGAAAATATTGGAGATGGTGCATTATTTTTTTACATTGGAATTATTACAAGGAATAAAATCCCAATGTACCGATCTTCTTAACAGTCGTAGAAATCCATATTATATACATGATACCCATAATACATTGGGAAATAAGAAATTAAAACTTGATACATAATAAAATGAAATAAACTGAATCCTTCAATTCTTATTCAAATATTTCTTCTTCATAACCTGGGGAAAGTAAATATAGTATGGGTGAGCTCAAATGCTCAGTAAGGGTAGGTAATTCGGAAGAAATAATGAATTAGTGAGAAAAAAATCAACATAGAAAGGTAAATAACTGATAACACATTCCATTCAAATAACTAGATAAGTAAATCCTAATATGGAAAGGTAAGAGACTTAAAAATCATTCCATTTAATAAATTAACTAGAGATGAAATTCATCCATAGATATGTTGATGCAAAATCTCATGGATAAAAATGATAACTAAAATGAAGGAAATGATTTAATGTTGGACGTCATGCTCCTGGAACATGAACCACTATATCATCAAGATATATTCTCAAGAAAATTTAAATTGTACTAATTTTTCCAATTGATTATTCTCATGAGACTGTCGATGCATCGAGGGGATATCTAAAATCGGGCCCCACTTATGTTAGCCAGTCCAAAGCATTCTTTATCTGTTGAATAATCGATTTAATTAATAAGAAATGTGCCTTATCATCAAATATATATATTGAATAAAGGATATAGATTTATCAATAATTCCCCAATGGAGGATAAGTAACAACAAGGTTTTTTAATGTTGATGAATGAAAATACTATCACGACCTGTCCCCCAGGGCCCTTATTGTGACTACCCCAAGCCCGCCTTCCATAGGACAGGGGCTGGCGACTAGCACCAAAGGTGTAAATCCCTAAACTGGAAAGGCATTGCCTTTATAATAGTAAGCAAACACAACAGAGTATGAAACTGGAAGTAAAACACTAAGTAAAACTGAATACAAAAGAGTGAGTTGAAATTAAAGGGGATGGAAATTCAACCCCAACAGTAAAGTACAATACAACTGAAATGCTAATACAACTGAAGAAAATAAGTAAAGCTGCTACTGGGTCGTCCTTCGGGGTTCCTAACTGAAGGGTAGGAAAATATGGCCTCCTCAGCACTCCACGTCCATCCGTCCGCACCGTGTACGTCACGCCAAGTGGTCCACCTCCGGGTACCGTCCAGCTCTATAACTCTCTGCCTTGATTAGTGCTTTCTGTCATCTTTAACCAACACAACGAGGTGCGGGCATAGCCCGTATAGGGGTGAGTATATCGATACTCAGTAGGGACCCTGAGACCGTCAAGGTCTCAAAAAATACAACAAGGATAAACCATAAAGTATGGCTTCAACGGATAACCATTACTTAGGTATATGCCCATACATACACCTAAGTTATTTAGTAACCCATATCAATCATGAGGAAAACATGAAAGTCATTAACTCAGCTCAAACCAGGATTTTCATTATCGAAACCACTGCTGCTGGAGAACTCCTCCTGTCTTGAAGTGCTATGAAGAAGTATAGAAGTACAGATGATTAGTCGCGAAGCTAGATTATATTATTATGTCAAGAGGCACTGCTTTTGACCATACAAAGTCTGACCCACACAGGATCGATAGGTACTAACCCCAGCAATGACCCGCATAGGATCTGACCCACACAGGATCGGTATGCGCTGACCCACACTGGATCACTGAGCGCTAACCCACATAGGATGTGACCAACACAAGATCAGTATGCGTTGACCCACATAGGATCGCTGAGCGCTGACCTCCGTATGATCTATCTCCAACCTCTGCCTCACTGTCAGCCACTGGATTCCTCGCACCCGGGGCGCTCAAGTTTCGTAGAAACTGTCCTCGAGATATCGGTCGTACCTAAACCACTACTAAACTCCACAAAGGAGTAACCCAAAGAACCACAGTGTCGTAGGGGTTCCAATGCGACAGACAGTGCGTCAATCAAACGCCTGGTCTGTGAGTTATTCATCTACTGGGGGAAATCTACTTGATACACCATGACTCCAACATGAGCCAAAACCTTGAAAGGCTAAAAAATAAGGGATAAATACTAATCCCATGAACAAACATTCACTATCCATGATGAAGAGTCACCTTTAGAAACACAATATCTTCAATGTAAAACACCATAGGTTTCCTCCCTCATTTAGCATAAGATTTTTTATGATCCTGTGTCGCTTCCATCCCCTTATATATGACCTGAACCATATCTAGAATGTTCTACACTAGAAAAAGCCTATGAATCACTACCTCTTTGAAATCATTCCATCAAAACAGAGAATGGATGGGTTGTATATAAAAAGATTCAAATGGAATCATACCAATGGTGGAGTGAAAATGAATCTTGTAAGAAAACACGACCAAGGGTTGGTGACTCATACACGAAAATCTAAAATCCAAGACACAATAATGAAACATGTCCTCAAGAGTTTAAAATTTTATCTATGAGTGGAAATCCATATATTGATAAAAAACTATTTCTATGGTCTAACTATGATCCAAAAGTATGCTTGATACCTCTCCACACCCTAGAGGAAAAACAAGGATCTTGATGAGATATAATTATCCTCCAAACTCTAGGGAGTCTCAAAACCTCCTCTAGATACATTATAAACAAAAAATCCAAGGAACTCCAATAACTGTTTACTATGATGTGGTATTATCTCATCAAACAATCCAATATCACCCATGTAGCATCATAGCCTTCCTAATCTCAAGATAAACCGGTAATGAAGTCCACTGTGATTTCCATCCATTTCCATTGATGGATGTGGAAAACCACCAGGAACATGATGATTTGACATCACCTTATAGGTGAAAAAACAATGATACATAAACTTATAAATTTCATGCTTCATCCCAGGACACAAAAAAACCTTTTAGAGCTTAGAACATCTTCTTCACACTAGGATGTACTACCAAGGGTGATATATAGAACTCACAAAGAACCATCACATGCATTGTCAAAGTGATCAAAATCCTTCCTTAGAAAAATAATCAATGTTTTTTATCCTCATTCCAACAATAGGGAAAATAAATAAATCTCAGTCTCTCCAAAAATCCTCCTAAAAATCCCCTAGCTAGGACTTCACCTCCAACTACACCAAAGAAAACTGAACTACTATCGGGAGAAGATAACCTCTACCTCTAGACTCTCCAATATCCAGATTCCTTAATGAGTGAACTTCCATCACTCTATATAAATATTTAGATTCATGCATGAAATTACTACATAACTTCTTGTTATGCCCACCTACTACAACATTTCCCTTTCCAGGTGTATATTAAATCATAACATCATAGTCCCATAATAATTCTACCCACCTTCACTACTGCAAGTTAAAGTCATACTTGGAGAATACATACCTCATTCTCTTATGGTCGATAAAAAATAAAAAATTTTCATCAATGAGGTGATGTAGCAAAAAATTCAAGAAAAACAAAACTACCAATAACTCAAGTTCATGGATGGAATAGTTATATCCATGAAGACATAACTTCCAATACCCATAAGAAACAATTGATCCTTACTGCATCCACTCACATCCCTAGAAAAGATGTGAAGCATTATAGAAAACATTAAACTGAACTCTATCTTATAGTAAAAAATAGATTAGAGCACTAAACAAATTCTCCTTTAGGTATTGAAAATTTTTCTAACATAGGTCCATCCACAAGAATTCATGATTCTTTATCTTCAAGGATTTCATAGGAATCACAACCCAAGATAAATCATCTATAATCCTCCTATAATATCCTTTAAGACCAAGGAAACTCCACATCAGTGCCACTATCATGCGGATGACCATGAAACAACTACCACTATCTTTAAAGGATCCAAAGACACTCCATGCTAGGATACCACATTCCCTAATAAATGAACTTCATGAGTCCAAAACTCACAATTTGAAAACTTCTTATATAGATGACGATGATGAAGAAATAACAACACATAATGTTGATGATATTCATGATCCTCCTTATACAGAGAGTAAAAAATGATTTTATCAATGACAATTACCATCAACTTATCTAGAAACTCTCTGAACACTTTGTTCATCAACCCATAAACATGATTGAATTGTTTTTCACAAAAAATGGAATCACAATGAACTCAAAATTCCCATGATGACGCTAGAAATATATTTTTGTTATATTCCCATCTTTCACCTTCATTTTATGATATCCTGATTTCATATCAATCTTCAAGAACCAAATTTACTTCTTTGGATGATTGAATAAATGTTCAATACATGAAAGTGGATAGTAGTTCTTCATTTCCACCTATTTCAAGAAATGATAACCAATTAAAAGAAAAAAACATCCATAATACTTATTTACAAAAAAAACAATTTCTCCGCAGGTTAGCATACTTGGTTGAGAAAAACCCTACTTCAATATATCATCAAGTTGTACACACAGCTCTAACAACTCAAAAAGCATCATCCTATATAGAGACATCAATATTGGAGACATGCCCAACTATAACTCTTTCCCCAAATATATCTCCCATTGATGGGGGTAATGCTACAACATCCACCATAAAGACAAAAAATGTCCTCTCCCAAAACCATAGGAAACACCAAAAGCTGATCCTCTGACAAACTCAGCATCGACTCAACCATCATGAATGAAAATGAAAGAATATGCCTCTAAGCCATATGAGGGAATCTATTGCCAATGAACACTTCTAAAACCTCATAAACATCATAAAATTCAACCATATAATAAATATATAATATCCAACACTGAATACAACCAATCTATAATGAGAATGATTTTGTATAGTCATATCCGTAAATATATAAATTCACCCAAAGAGTGTTATTTTCCCATCACTAGCTCATAATTTCTATATAATTTATACCAGTTAGCTTGATCTCCAACTAGTGTAGTCAAGGATAAGGGAACTAAAAGTCTCTCTACCTCCCAAAACATGGACAAGTGTAGGTGATATAAAGGAGTGTGTAGCTTCTAAATAAATAAATTCATGAACCCATGTATAAAATAGGAATAGGGTACCTTGAACAACATTTGGCTCACCTAGAAATGGAAATACTAAATCATGAAGCTAACCATGACCTACTATATAACCTCTATAACCCTACTTATTAAAACATCCATAGTCTCTATATACTATCTAGGGATGAGGAGCATCTAGAGGTTTTCAAGTACCTACCCCATCACCCATCTAATCATCCCAAAATGGAACACCCTGTTGCTACTACCTTGGTTGAAACTACGTCATCAGAGGAACTGGAGGGGAGCACCTGAAGCATGCTGACTACTCTAAAATTTCAAGCACCCTCATCACTATTGACCCTAGCATCCATAAGAAAAAAAATTATGATACATTGGAATTGGTTAGAGAGATGCCATCCTGGAGGAAATAAGATGATGAGGTCTGGGACAAACCCGTGGCTAATAGAAATATATTCAACCTAGAAAACTGAGATCATCAGACCATAACCCTATATTATGAGAAATCCCAGTGACTCCTGTCTCTTAATAATTTATTTTAGGCCACCATCATCTCAACAACCTCTACTCTAACATGCACCTTGATATAAGTTGAAAAAAATAAATGGTGTGACCCATAATTGGATCTTTGTCCATAAAGCCTCTTCAAAATGACTCAACCTACCCAATATTTTAGAAAATGGTCTGAAACATATCAAAGAAGGGTCCTAAAATAAATCTAGAACTCCCGCACATTGGAACTACCATGTTAATGGGTAAGATGATCCTGGAGATTGGCTTCCATCATGGTTGAAAAAAGGAACTCTTCTTAGAACTGGTCTCAGAAATTCTCCCAGGAGAACGTTGTCTCGTCATAATTCCTAGGAACAAGATACACCACTACCTTACCACTCAATATAGAATTTTCAAAACTTATGAAACCCATTGATCCTTCTAATCCTAGATCGAACTAAAAGTTATCTCATCATAATTCTACCAGTATTTTCTTACTGGGTATGAAAAAAATACCTCATACATCTATATATTTTAGTTCTAAAACTCTTGGAGTTCCCCCCTCCACGTTTCACCATAATCCACCTATACTCTATGATGATATTCTATTAGATATTACAAAACATCTTAAGTATGATCCTGATAATAAAATTGACATGGATTCACGTCTACCAAAAAATGTTTAGATCTCCTAAACCTAGAATATTGAATTCTTAACATTAATTAATTAATTTCATTTAAGGTTAAACATATCCCAATGTCTTCCCATTTAAAACATAGGTTCAAAGATGAACGATTCATGATCTTTTTCTATGATTCTACCTTGAAACTAGTATCACTTTATTTAGTAGGCTATTAAACATAATGGCTCATGAAATAGATCAGAGTAAATGAAACTTCCTCATCATCTAAAATATAAGTAAAGCACACTAAATCCTAGTGAACAATAAATAAAACTACCTAATCACCTAAAGAGGTATACTAAGTTCCCAACATCATAATGTCTATATCTCACCATGTAAGGAGTACAATAGAGATCATAAATAATAAATTAACAAATGGGTACCCCGCTACTTCTTCCCCACTGGTTTTCAACTCTTTTGAAACAACATATGTCTTGATCTATCTCACTCCAAATATATGCCTTCACAGAAACACCTAGTATATGTACCAAAATATGCACCTCATTAATTATATAATTATATATGAAATCTCTATATACTAACCATGTATTAAATAAGAGTCACTATAACCCGTATGATGTGTATCATATATCAGGTATTATACCTCAAGCCATCACAACCCATACATAGAGTAAGGTACCTTAAACCATCACAAACTATAAAAAACATACTTATAATAATATATTAAATACTATATACAGAGATACATGTGTCTTAAACAACCAAAATCCATCAAACACATCAACACACATATAAAGGAAAAACAACCTCTATGTATGCCGACATATGAACTACTAAGATAAGAAAGCAGATCTAGAGGAGGTTTTTATCCATCCATCCTCCCATTGGGATGTTGGGGAAAACACACTCCCATTGTCTATTTGGTGACATTTGACCTAAATTACATGGTTAGGGTATCATATTAAATCATATAATATTTGGGATACAATATAGCTCAAAACCACAATATATGCATAACCTAGTCTTAGACTAAACTGTAGTTAATGCGACTTAGGATTCTGGCTTCAATGGCTTAGACTTGATATCCTATAAGCATGAAATAATTTAAATAGAAACATTAAATTACCATATTTTCTTTGAAAAATTATATTTATGTTAACTAATTAGTTATCCATTTATTAACTACCAACATTATTCCTCATTAAGTATTATTATCCATCATACCCAAGTTCATGCCCTCTATGCATAATCTAAACCGATTCAAAAGTATCTCAAGAGTAACATCTATTTTTTATTCCGGAAAATCCAACTCAATAAGTTAAGTCATTTATTAAATATTTTTAACATCATTCCATAATTTAAGGTACTCTAGGAAAACATCCCTAGATACCATCAAGAGAAAACATGCAACCAATAACATCCACCAACCTAAAGTAGTAAGGTAAAGACTATAGATAAAATAAGAAATTGGTCTATAAACCATTAAATATAATCATATTAACCATGAATCCATCTTTAAGTAAATAAATGATTAAGTACAGTTTCAACTTGTTCCATCATCTATGGTTTCATCCTTGACACCCTCATGCAAATCCTAATGTATCTTTCCATCATAGAAATCAACTACTTCTATGTCATCTGGGCCAGGGCACCACATATATCATTTTCCATCACAAGATCATCCATCCTAGGATCGTATCACATCCCATAGTAAGGATAAAATCCATATAACATAATAAGGTTACAATAAAACATGCATAATTAATAGGGAAACTTTTCCCCAAAATAAGTTATTCACCTTTCACATGAAAACGATCTCTCACTGCTCCCAACACAAGGCATTTAGCCTTTGAAACTAAAATATACACACTCATCCCAAAAACTTATCTTTAATAAACAACCAGTCTTTATTCATTCTTGAATCAACTAATTTATTATTCATAGTTTCCAACCATAGGAAACCTAAGGTTTCAGTTTTGACATGCTATCAAACTATTAAACATGAAATCAAGATTCAAAATCAGTTTTATCAAAATGTGATAAGAGAAAATATAATTTAACATTACTTATTATTCATTTCATTAAATAGAATTAACATGCTCCACATTATTTATCAGTACTATTAACAAATGGAAGATAATATTCAAATTAAACATGCACATTACATCAATTTTAATTACCATCAAATTATATTAAATACCATATTCATTTCAACATGAAAATTATTTAATTATTTATTCAATCAATTAAAAAATAATGGATTTATATTATTTAAAATTTCCAATAAAATAAACATGTTAAAATAATCATATCAATATATAAATTCATGAAATAGATAAAACAATATCTATAAAATCAATAAGTAACACATTATCAAAGTATCAAACATAGACAAGATATCATTATCCATTTTATTTATTAATATGATTGAATATTTATTAGTTTAATTCAATTTCTATCCAAGAAGATAATACATGATTATATTATGATTTCACATAAATAAAATAGAAATGAAGAATCCCATAACTTGAAGGCGTCAACATTGTTCACACAAGAATGTACCAACATCTTGTATCCTAATCACGTCTCTAATAAGGAGACTTGGTTCACCATGGTTTGAAGACTGAATTTAAGAATCAATCCTCTTCAATGGGATCCCGATCACTTGATGAAAACACTACTGGACACCCATAGCTTCAGTTGAGAATATGTAGGATTTTATAAAACTATAGGCAATGTGGGTTATAAAGTGCATTTCACAAGGTATATTTAAACTATAAACCCCTTATTTATATTGTAAACACGCCGAACATTATGTTTTATTGAAAAAAACATCATCTCAAACCTAAATTCCTATATTTAATTAACATCATAAATTTCAAGTGTACTACATAATTTCTACTAGTCACAAAATGAAATATAAAAAACCATTCAAGTTGTAAGATAGAATTACTCCATAAAATAGAATTAAACATTAAACCCCTTATTACAATGTAAATTATCCATGCTTCCGGCTTTTAGTATCCAAACACATCCGGAACTCTAATAATCCTCTTCTGAGATCCATAGGATTTGTAAACCTATAAAGGGACACACTACACAGATTTAAGACAAAAAAGGATGTGTTTGAAAATGCATTTTAATTTTTTTGATTGATTATTTTTTATACTAATGAGATATGAGTTGATTGTAAAAATAGAAATTACATGTGTTAAATTGAGAAAAAATATAACATGATTAAATAATGATTTTATGAGCTTACTAGTGTTGAAATTTAATTCCTACTATTTATGTGTTGAATTTATATGAACATAAGAGAAAACAAATTATTTAGTTATGGAAATAGATTATTTTTATTATAAAATAATGAAGATTTAATATATAAAAACTTCATTAAAATGAAAAGGTGTAGTGTTCATACAACGTGTGCTAGATTTTTTACTTGAATAATGATCTAATATATATTGGGATATATATTAAATGAGTAAAAGTATAGTAACCATGCATGGTTTATAAACAATTATATATGGATAATTATTGAAGTTTGGTGTGTGTATTTTAGGATTGAATGGAAATGTTAAAACTACATTTTTAGTTATGTGAAAATCAACATTTTGAATGAGTATTTTTAACATTTATATGATTGTAGAATGTTTGAGGAATACATAAAATATTTTTTAGGTAAATATAATGAATTCAATTAGTTCAAAAGAATTGTTGATTAGTTTTAAAATTTAAATAAATTTTTTAAAAATTATGATACAAAATGTGTGGTTTGGTTAAATATTATTATATATATAAATTATATAATATGGTTTTCATAAATATGATATTTGGAATGAATATTAGATTAATTAAATATTTTAGTTTGTGTAAAGAGTTTAACTTTTAAAATTGAAAGATAAATTAATGGAATATTTTTTTAGTTATTTTAATGATAAATATTGAATGAAATATTATAAATTGAGTCTATCATGTTGATAAGTTTTTATATTATTTATGAGTATGTTGTATTAAATAAAATATAGTTCTTTTAACAATTTTGATTTTTATTCTATATTTTGGTTATTTGAAATAATTTTCATGATGATATGATTGTTAATCCTTCCAATGTTAAATTTTTATTGCAATTTGGGAAAGGAACAATACAAAAAAATGTCATGGATGTATAAAATAATGGACCCTAAGATTATATTCTTATACAAGACTACCACACTGAGAGGGATACGACCCTAAGCTATAAAATACATATAATTGATTCATGTTAGTAACCCAAGAAGCAAGGAAACCTGCTACATTAATTCCCACATTCCATGTATGACAAAGGACTACTTGGGAGTTAAAGAGCCTTTTAAATTTGTGAATGAGATATGTAATGGACCATGGAATTTTCAAATTCCCTTATAGTGATCCCAAAATTACCATTAAACCAGTCTTCACTAAATCTCGTGCAATGTTGTGTGAAAGGCATAATTTAATATTATTTTATAATGAACTTTCCTCCACTGCAAGACATTCCCCATGTACAAAGCCTCCACTATAAGTAAGAATCACTGATCCATGTTGGTCCTAGTCTGTCCCACCCCCACATAAAGTCGAAGGTACAAGAGACATCCATGTTGAGTTTATTACCACCATTCAATGGTCTCCATCTCACCCATCTTCTTTTACTTATCGTATTCTAGAGTGAAAAAGAAATGGATTTTCCAACCTTGATCCTTCTAATAAATGAGGAACCTTCCCCCCAATTACAAAGTGGAATAAATTCTTCCACTAGGATTTTGGATTTCACTACCATTCCCAACTGAGATCTTTGAATACCTTCATGAAGACTTTGATTCCTAACCATCTAGATTCTCCGACAGACTACTTATAGGAGTATCACTCTTTCCTTTCATTCATGTGAACTATTTACAACCCCCCTAAACCATTAATGAATAAAAGACTCATATTTGGTGCCTCAAACATTAATGTCGACTGAATCACCCAGGGTATTCATGAAATCCCCCATCCAGAATCTCTCAAAGAATAGGTGAGTAGAAGATTCCTCATTGTGATTTTTGTAGCATAAACTTATAAAATCCAACAAGATGCCTCTTCTCCTAATAATTATTCAGTTTTATCCATGATATTTCAACTATGTTTTATTATTATACTATAAAAATAATGAGTATTGTGTGAAAATTATTCTTTGAAACATTATTTAATTAATGTCTTGTGGGGTGTGTATAATGTTATTAGAATTTAAAAAGGGTAAAATTTATTTGGTTATAGTAATATTTTTAATTTAGACTATAGTAAAAAGGTACAAAATTTTAATTAAACCTTATAATATTTTTGTTGGATGAAGTGTATTCTGATTATTGAATGGGTAAATTAAGTAATTAGATATGACTAATTATTTTTTTTTAAATTTTTTGATAGCTTTGTGTTAAATATGTTGATTATATTGTGTTATTGAAATATTTTTGAAATTAAATAATATGGGTTAATCAAACATGTTGTTTTTGAATTTCATTTAATTTTAATAATAGAATTTTTGTTTCTTGATATCATGTTATATGATTAGTGGGGGATTTTTGAAATTGAGTAAGTAAGATAAGATTTAAGTTAAAAAAGTGTATAAAATTAAATGAACTGTCATAATATAGGTCTTCTGAAACATGGATTGATTTTAGAGGTAGTAAATGATTATATTTTTTGAAGGGGATGTTTAAAGATATATTAGTATTGGTTCCAAAAAATGAGTACTTTTTTAAATTTGTGAAAATGGTATGTTAACGAAAGAATGGATTGAATGAGTTTTGATGTTCATGATATATTATAAAATGAGTTTAATGTGTTTTTTTAAAGTATTTTTAATAGTTTAAGGGTTTATTTATTATCTAGAAATATTATTAATTAGAGGTTTCAATATATATAACTAACCCTTGGTAATTTTTGAGTATATTAAGTGTTTGAAATTGTTTTTGGAAAGATAAGAATATGATTGGTTGCTGTTGAAATTATTTATAAGATAAAATGAAATTTATTTTTATCTAAAATAAGGTGTTGATTGGATGAATATTAGTATACTTTTAAATGTGTTTTTTTGTTAATAATTCATTTATTATATCTTGATAAGAAATTAAAATGGGTTTATTAAAAAAGTTGATTATTTTTTAATGATGTGTAATATTTTTTTGTGATTTTTTGGACTTTTATTTTATATAATATGAATCCTTTAAAATTATTTTGTTTCACATTAATGTGTAAAATTTTCTTAGGGATGAATTTTTTTAAAATAAATTAAGTTTGTGTTGTTACTTTTTTGGATGGTGGTAAAGGATGAAATTATTTTATTGAATATTATCAGATAACTAACAAGGTTTGGGATACACATGTATTTTATTTGTTGATTAATGAATAAAATTTTTGGTTTAAAATAATTACATAAAATATTTTAATTTTGCTGAAAAAATATTTTTTTATAAGATCCGAGTTTCTTGATTTTTTTTGACTTCTAAATTTTTTGTGTGTTTTGAATATTACATAAAATCTACTATGGTGGGGAGTTCAATGAGTTGTGTTTAGTAGATAAAATTGAGTAAAATACATTTTCAATGTTGATATATCATTCTTTTTTATATGGAAATGTAATTTTATTACCCGAGATACTTCTCAGGGATGAGTATAAGTATATTAGAGACCTATGCATTACTTGTCTTTGTATTTTATTTTTTGGGTTAATATTTTTATTTAAATGGGAAATATATGATAAATTTATGTTTAATTGTATATTTTTGAAATTTTTCAAATTTTTAAATAAAAAATTATATATTGTTTGACGTGTTAAAATAATAGATGATTTTATTGGTAGTTTATAAATTTATATTAGTGTTTATGATTAAAAATAAAATGAATATATATAATAGAATGTATTTAATTGGTGGGATTAATAAAATGGAAAAACGAAAAAGAAATTAAAAAAACAGAGCAATTTCCTCCAAATAGATTGACTTGATTATAAAAAAAAGGGGATAGATGTATCCTTTAATATCAATAGAGAAATGGGGTGTATATCTAAAAAACAATGAAGTAATATAGAAGCATAGATATGCTGGGAAAAAAACTAGGGGGTGCATCCCATGGTGACTTTAGGAGAGGGGATGCATGGGTGGAGTAAAAATGATAAAAGAAGGGGAAAAGGGGAATAATAAGAAAAAATTAAGAAAAAGAATATGATAGTTAAAAATAAATGAGGCTCTTGGTTATTTCAAAAAGAGGGGTCTACAAATCATCATATCTCTCCCCACTCTCCCTTATTCTCTCCCATATCTAAAAATACTACAATATTATCACATTAATATCTACTTCATCATTGAAATACATACATTGGAGTGATCTTAGAGAATAGAATTTAATACCTATTTTTATTTTCATAGGTGTTGAGGTATAATTTCTAGATTAAATTTTATTCTAATTATTTTCATTTTGTTTATAAAAAATAGACATCTCAATTCTTAGAGCTTTGTTTCTTTGGAAATTAATCATTATGTTTCTAGTAAGTGACGTCTTTATTTCCTTGGTGTTAATTTATGATTTTATATTATTTTTTTCATCTAGTATAATTAATTAATTTCATTTTATATATTTTATGTGAAAAAAATTAGTTATAGTGAAAGGAATAATTTTTCCTGTGTTAATATGAAGGGATAAGATCTTTTTAATGAGTTTTAGTAAATAAAATACATCATTTAATAAATAAAGTGAAAGTTTATTGAGGATAATGGTTGATTATATTATAAA
Source organism: Viscum album (assembly GCA_963277665.1). Taxonomy (NCBI): domain Eukaryota; kingdom Viridiplantae; phylum Streptophyta; class Magnoliopsida; order Santalales; family Viscaceae; genus Viscum; species Viscum album. The sequence goes on along the minus strand of OY728130.1, from coordinate 2,098,447,907 downwards.
AATGATGTAGAAATAAATTTAAGAATTAATGGAGTTAAATAAAGGGAAAAATTGTTTTTTAATGATGTTTTTATGAGTTATGGTTTCATTCACAACTATCAGAATCTTTTTATTTAAAGAATGAATTTAAATACACTATCTTGTTTTGTTTGATTGATAATGTGGGAGTTTTGTTTTGTTTATTGTTTTGTATAATGTTTTTAAGTGTAACCACATTTATAAAATTGTTTATACATGTTAAACAGTATAAAGTAAATAACTTAGTCTTTTATTAATTCTTTATATAAAATTTAGATGAATTAACATTTTATGATTTAATTTTGGATTTTTATTTCATGAAGTAATATAAACATATAATGTGGTAATGTAATTTTATTAGAGTTTTGGATTAAAATTTATATATAAGAGACTCCAAGAAAGGGTTTTTAATGTGAAATAGGTGGTTGAAATTGATATGTTAATAAATGAAAATGATATTAATGTTATGATTTATTGAAGTTTTTTTATATTACTAATATTTTTAATGTGTTAAAAATTTTATAGTTAGATTATAATATATTTTGGTAAATATAAAAATGTACAATTAAGTACACCAAACACAGAATATAATGAAATGGAATTATTTGTATATTATAGAAACCTTTCCCAAGGGGAAACATGTGGGTTTATGGGATAATTACAAGATAAAAAATTCATTTAACATGAATGAAATTGATATAACAAATTGGATATTGGTTATTATTTTTTAAACCAAGTGATTGGTTTATGTGATGAAAACCATGAATTTTTATGTGATTATAGTGTGATGGAAATTTTTGTGCTAAAAAATGGATGTGTGCTTGAGATTATTGATGTTCGTAAGTATAGTGGAAATGTGTTAAGTTATATTTTTGGAATAATTTATACTAATTTTTTTTATACATCCAATGTTATTTTGGATGTTTATCACTAAATATGTAACACCCTGATATTTTTTGAAATATATATATTTCAAATATTTTTAATATTTTTTATATTTCTCATTTCATGAAACACTTAATATACATTGTGTTTTATGAAAACACAAAGTTTTCATTGCTTTGTACACAACACTAAGTCAAGATGTTTCTACTGTAAACAATTAGATTATCTTTTATTACAAAAATACTATTTTGTCCTGTTTTACACATAATATTGAGTTCCTTCGATAGCTTATGTTATGTGCAAGGCTGATTTTCAGTGAACTATAATATAATATTTATATTATTATTAAAATATTATTATAGTTCCCACCAAGATGTTGAAATGGAAGTTACGAATAATATTGACTAAAGTGTGAAAATATTTTTTAAAATGTTTTGTAAAATGATTCCTTTTTTGTCAATTAGTTATAAATTAATGTAAAAATTATTTGAAAATAAAGAAAATCCTGTTCTAATAAAACTATTTCTGTATGTACAAACACCATTTTATATCAATAAATTAAATTTTTTTTATGAATGTTTATAATTATATATACATATATATAGATAACATTAAATAATTTTTTTTGACACCCATCCTATAGATTTAATATGCATAAGATAATAATAAATCTAATTTTATAAAAAAAAGATATATTTTTCTAAAAGATAATTTTATCGTATTTTAATTGAGAAAATATTTTAAATAATTTTTTGAAACTTTCATAATATTTATTTGAAAATATAAACTTAATTTTTTAAATCATAATATAAAAATTTATGTTGGGTGAATTTGTTTTATTTTTCTGAGAAGTTTCATTTATTAATGAATAGTGAAAACCACTGAATTTTAATTCAAAACTAAATTTAGTCTAATTTATTTATATATTTAAATTATATTTTAATGTGTAATTATATATATTTTAAATTAATTAACCTAATTTATCTCATTGGAACCAATTTCACATTGGTGTTGGATATAATAATATTTCAAACTTTTGGACTTTTTCCCTTTAAAAACTCATTTTTCGTCCCGTCTGCAGGATTAATTTTAAATTAATTTATACCACTTATGTGACTGTAATTTGGAAATATGTATTGAATATTTTAAATTAGAATAATTTATAATTTATAATAAATTAAACTTAGTTTTTGACAAAAAAATATTAGTGAAATTCATTAAAATTAATTACAATGATTAAGGTAAAAATGAGTTTACTTAATGCTTAAAATTTAATCTTAAGAGGAAAAATGACTTAGAAACTTTTAAAAAATCCATTTTATTGAAATATTTATGATAATTACCCTATTTTATTGGATATTTATAATTACTGTAAGAACATGATGTAAGAGATACCTCTCAATAGTGTTTACCTTTTTATATTTATAAGAATGGCACTCCTCCTCCTCTAAAAAAGGGGAATCACCCCTCACTTATTCAAACCTATTAATCCATTTTTTCTCTGAAAAAAATTCCCAAATATCCTAAAAAAATCCCTAAATCAATCCTATAATACAATATTTTGGTATAAATCCAACCAAGGGATCCCTTTGGTGCAAACCAAATGGTGTTAAAAAACAAAGAGGTAACTTCCTTCCACAAGATATTTTGTTTTATTTTCTTTATCCACCACCTAAATTATTATTATTACATTATTATATAATTAAATAATTATAATAAATATAATTAAATTTTTTTAGTCCTAAATCTAACCACACTTCCATCAAATGTGTAACAAACTTATCGTTCGTGTGTGTAGAGGACTATTGCCTAGAGAAATTTTGTCGTTCATTTTTCCTTTACCACCTATAATTGTTGGTAATTATAAGGAAGTAATATTTTTATTATGTTTATGATATTTTATGAAGAATTTATTATTTTATAATTACTATATATAATATACCTTCATGCTTTCCAATTTTTTCTAAAAATCATAAGTTTATTTGTGGATGTGTGTACTACCGCATCCTCAAAGCCATGTGATTCATTCACACGTTACAATGAATATAACATGGATGGTATTATTAAACTTATATGATATATATGTAATAATAATTATACTAGAATGATAATATATATTTCATTTACTTTCTATCTTTCAATATGAACAGAAAATGGAAACATCTTTCACGCATACGTATAACCTATCGTATCCATGAACGGTGTATTCCATTTCATATTTATATATTTTATAGATTGTTATAAATATTTATATAATGAATATATATGATATTTATGTCATTTTTTAAATTATATAAATATTTAAATAATGATTTATGTTTGTGGATAAATAAAAACAAGTTAAAACATATACAACAAACAAAGAGGATATTACCTAAACTGTAATATGAACATTGAATTATAAATAAATAGGTAATATAAATCATAATAAAATAATATATGGTATTATATATACTAATATGGTTATGTGGTTGATTTATAATATACTTATATTCATTATACATGGGTATAGAATGTGTATGAATAAATTCAAGACTTAAGGTAAGGGTTTTCTCATCTCACATTTATTTCTGTGAGATATACGATATATTCAGAATTTATTCTTGTTGTATGGTGTATATAGTTTCATATAACATGTTATATAATTAATATAATTTATTTAATTATATTAAATGTTTCAATTGATGTTATTCTATCAAATATCTTATGATTCAAAAGATACTCTAGTAGTAAGGGGATTTCAAGTCTTACTTTTATATCTATGAGACTTATATATTATTCACCACTCATTTATATTGTGTGGTGTATATACTACCAGTGAATGTATTTTATGATTATTATACTTAAATTTATGTGTATTTATCTATCCATTTGATTATCTATCTTTCATGGGTTTTATGGTTCAAAAGTTACTAAATTAGTAAAGTAATTTGGTCTCAATTTACCTTCTTTGATACACATGTCATGTTTTCACCAATATTCTTTTACGAGGTGTATATAATACCCATTGACATATTATATCATGAATATATTTATTTTTAGGATTCTTAAGCTTCATGTAATGTTATTATTTCATGTGTATTGTGATTTAGTGTTACTAAAGTGGTAATAGTTTATTTTTACAATATCATCATTTATCGAGATTGTTTATGATTATGATTCCACAAATTAAATATTATAATACATATTTTAATAAAACTCATGAATTTTAAACTCCTCTAGTTACTCATGATATATTAATGTAAGGGTACCATTTTTACACTATTTTCTACATAATATAATTAGGAATTTTTTTAAGAAAATGTGACGTTATTTCTCTTTTTGGTCGGAAATATCTGTTATTACAAAACCATGTTTTCTAAATTTTTTTCAATGATGTTATAAAATGATATTTAAAATAATTTTTCCCCATGTTTTACCTTTTTAATAAAAATTTCTTTTAAAATAAATCTCATTATTATTTTCTAATCAAGGAACTTTTCTAAACTTTTTACGGTGTAAAAGGAATGTTCGACATATACAGATTTACCCATAATTATTACTATCATTTATTTGAATATTAATTTTTATTTTTACAAGGTTAATTTTTTTAAATAAAATTTTTCTCTCATATTCAATAAATTCATTGTTTTTAAAATGGGTTTAAAATAAATAATGTTTTCAAATTTTTTTATGTTTCAAACGTTTAAGTGATTTTCAAGATTCTTTATAAGTTTTCACGGAAAAAGGTTTTGAGAATGTTTTCATGATTCCTTTATAAGTTTTTATTTAAAATGGTTTTAAAATTTTTCTAAATAATCCTTTATATGTTTTCAATGAAAATTATTTTCATTCAATAAATTTTATTTGCGAATAAAATGTTTTTAAAAAGGTTTTATGTTTCAAAAATATATTTTTTTCAACGAAGAATGTATATTTTACTTAAGAAATATTTTAATTTATTTAAAATATTACTTTATATGTTTTCATAGTGTTTTTTAGGAAAAGTATTTTTAATATATTCTATGTTTTAAAAAGTAAATTTCAAAGAAAGGTTATATTCCTTAAAAAATGATCAATGTGAACTTTCAAAATCTGTCTCCATATAAATAGAATAATTTTATATACTTTTAGATTTATTGGGTACATGATCCAAGAATACCATTCATATTATTTCTTTAATGGTTTATTTTTCTATGGAATGATTTCTATGACTCCTATTTCTCTTAAATAGTTTATATGCTTATTAAAACTGCTTCTTTTGACGTGTTATAATTTTATGAAATGATTGTGAAACATGTATATTTTCCATAGGTTATGATTTAATGAAATGTGAATAATATATATTTAATTATTGGTTATGATATGATGAATGATTAGTTATATTTGTCACATGTATGTATGATTTTATTATGTGAGAGGTGGGACCTATATCTCCCTCCAATGAATTTGGTAACAATAAATGTTTTATGAGTTCAAAGGGTATATTAGAAAGCATCCCATTCCAAAAACAAGAGTTTAAAGGTAGGTCATCCCATGCCAAAAACAAGAGGGTACACAGGAGGGAATCCTAAGCCCGAAACAAGAGGGTATATGGGAAGAAATCACAAGCACAGAACTAAAGGGTACATGGTAGGGCATCCCAAGCCTAAAATAAGAGGGTATATGGGAGGAATCCCAAGAGAAAAACAAGAGGGTACATGGGGAAAAACCCCAAGCTTGAAACAAGAGGGTAAAAGGGAGGTAATCCCAAACCTAAAGCACACTCAATGGTGATTATCCCAATCCTAACATGTTATGAAGGTCTTAGAAGGTATCCTTGACATAGGATTTTATATTCATATGTATTTTTAAAAATTCCTTGTCTTATTCCTATATTAGGCTTTCATGGATTATTATATTGACCCAGTTATGATTCATGTCTAATGAAATACCAATATTTATGCCATTATTTGTGTTTATGATCTTTTATATGAAGGTTATGATCTTCAAATTTTATAATCATCTTCTCATACCCTTGTTATCATGTTATGCTTACATATCTCCCTTGTTTACCCTTACTGAGACTTTAAGCCCATCCTATTCTTATGTTTCCCTTACCTATGTTATAAAGAATGGTTTTTAGTAGGAGTACTAATGGGGAAGATCATTATGGAAGATGTTTAAGATCTTTAACCAAGATATATAATTATGTTTCCATGATTCCAAAGACACTAAAAAATTATGGTCCTTGGGAATGTGCTTTTCTAATGTAAAGAATATTCATCTATAATGATGTAATATCCATGTATTTTAATCCTGAGTTGCTATAGTTGGTATTAAAGGAAAGTTAGAGTTAAAATTTGAAACTTGGATGATAAAAAATATATATCCCTAGGGATATTTCTAAGGATATGTCTGGGGATTTATCAAAGGATAAGACAAACGTGGCATATATTTAAGATAAGGTGTCATGATTTATGCATCATATTAGTAATTTTTTATGATTATGTGGGTTTTTTTATGATAAGTATTTCTCACAATATTCTTTCTAGTCTTATTCAATGTAGGGAACTAGAAGAAGATAAGTTAACATTGAATGTTTTAGATGTGGAAAGTCTGAGCATTATGAAAATTGATGTCCTAAGTGGAAATATCTTGAAGATAATCAGGAAGGTGTCCTGAGTATTGGTTATATTTATGAAGTTAAAAATACTAAAAATTAAATGTTAAAGGTATGGGATATTCTAAATGTATTATTTACATGATTAAATTTTGGTTTAGGAACCTTATGACATGATTCATATTTCATAATCATTGAAAGGGGTATTTGGGAATATGATGAAGAATAATAAGTAATGGTTTAAGAATATGGTTGGATGATTAAATTGTATATGTATAGGAATTCAATAATTATGTTATATGAATCATGAATTATATGTTTTTAAATTAAGGATTTGAAAAAATATATTTAATGGTGATGATGAACTAGAAAAGTTATTTAATGGAAATTTAATATTTTGATTAATGTAAGGTAACCCTTAATGTGATCATGTGTTTATCTTGGTAAAGAGATGATTATGGATAAAGTAAAATGGATAGAACTAATTACCATGGAGCTGATTATTAATTTCTTGGAGAATTTTTCTATGTTTTGATGGATTAAGTTTCAAAGAAAAATTAGATTTAAGGAATATATCTAATAATATTTGGAATTAGAAGTAATTAATGTTTTCAATAAGGTTTTATGTTAATTCTGGTTATTACCATATTTCAAGAGAAAACATGGTGAAAGTATTCGCTTGTTTGGTATCTGACAACTAAGATATACATTCTGATATGCGGGGGATTAATGATAAGCTATTTTTTGAGAAATTTTAGTGACCTTATTTATAATTTTTTTGACTTCCATATTACGGAAGCGTTATGAGGTTAACCACTTATGGAATGGTTTATGTTATACTTCTATGGAGGTTTTAGAGATTAAATTATTATCTCTCCGTATGTTGAATTGTGTATATTTGGAAACTTATTCTAACCATTTTTTAGTGATGTTAACTAAATATAGGTGGAATAACCTATCATTCTATTTATGGATCTCATAACCTTTTAATTCTTAAGGAATGAAGAACTCACCTTCATTTTTGGAATAAGTGATGAATTCAAAATTGATCAAGGCACAAAAAAGGGTTGTATTATGCTAAAATCAAGTAAGTATATATTCTCATGAAATTTCATTAGCTTTAGGAAAAAGGGGACTTGAAATAAAATTTTATCCTCTTATCATCATTTTTTATGATATCAATGACCATTTTCAAGCCACTTTGGGTTATGATTATTTTATCATTAACATTATCATGACTATGTTCTATATCACTCTCCATTAGAAAATGATAGTTATATTTCTCTTCCATGTCCATGTTTTCACATGCCAACCTATGTTCTCATACATGAAAACCTAGTTAAGATATTCTTTGGATAACTGTTACAGTTCCAACTTATGTTATTTTGATTGAATTTTTAATACATTTTTTGATGTGGTTTCTGTGAAAGGAACTATCAAGAATTTCACATTTGATAAATGAGATGAATTTAGAGGGATAAATTCATTTTATGGGGGTATAATGTAACAACCTAATATTTTTTGAATTATATTTTCTCAAATTAATTTATCTTTTTTTTGATATTTTTCATTTCACACAACACTGAATATATCTTTTTTTATATTAAAGCAACATGTTATTATTTATTTTTTATACAAAAAAATAGAGATTTAACTATATAAAACAATTATATTAGCTTATGGTAAATGAAACACTATGCTTGGATCGTGTAACACACAGTACCAAGTTCCTTTGATAGCTTATGTTACATGTAAGGCCAAGTTTTACCAAACTACAATATATTATTAAAATTGTTATTAAAATATTATTATAGTATCCACATAGATATTGGAATGGAAATTAAAAATAATATTAACTTATGTGTGTAAATATTTTTTACACATGTATTAAATTGAGTCCTTTGGTCATTAATTAGTTAGAAATGGATGCAAGAACTATTTGAAAAATAAGAAATTTTTTTTCTATGAAAACTATTTCTCTATCTACAAACACCATTATATATCAATAAATTAAACAAAGAACTTTTTATGAGTTTTTATAATATATATATATATATATTAAATAAAAAAAATTGGAAACTCATACAATAGATTTTATAGTCATAAAATAAGAATAAATCCAACTTTATAAATAAAAAATGTATATTTCTAAAAGGCAATTTTACCGAATTTTAATGAAGCACATATTGTTAATAAATTTTTTGAAAATTTTATATTTTATATTTTTAAATATATATGTACTTTTCGAAATAATCATATAAAAATTCACTTTGGGTGAATTCTAGGTATTTTTCTGAGAAGTTTCATTTTTTGATGAATAGTGGAAAACACTGGATTTTAATTTAGATCTCTCTTTTCATTAATTTATTTTTATAGTTAAATTATATTTTAGTTTTTTTAAAAGTTTAATTAGATCAATTTTATATAAATTAACCAAATTTATGTCATTTGAACAAATTTTTCATTTATATTGGAAATAAAAACATTTGAAACATTTGGAATGTTTTGCTTCAAAAACTTGTCATCTCATCCCATATGTGGGATTAATTTAAAATTAATTTTTTCCACTTAGGTGATTATAATTTAGAAAAATAGATTATATATTTTTAATAATAATAATTTTTAATTTTTAAAAAGTTCAAATTAGTTTTTTACCAAAAATATTAGTGTGAGTTATTAAAATTAATTACAATGATTAAGGTAAAAACTAGTTTACTTAATGGTTATACATTAATTGTAAGAGTACAAATAACCTAGAAACTTGTCCAATATCCATTTTCTGGCCATATTTCAACCAAGTTCCATAATTTATCCAAATTTTACAATTATAAGAATCACATGTTATAAGAGAGACCTCTCAATAGTGTTTACCTTTCTATATTTATAAGAATCTCACTCATCCACTATAAAAGGGAACTCACCCCTCACTTATTCACACATATAAAACCTCTTTAGCTTAGTCAAACCCTACCCAAATATCCTTACACCCTCCCTCCCTTCATTATAGAAGGATCATTTTATTAATAAATACAACCAAGGAATGCCTTTAGTGCAAGCCAACAGGATTTACACGAAGAATATGTAACATCATTCCACAAGATCTTGTGTTTTATTTTCTTTATCCACCACCTAAATTATTATTATTCATTAATTATATAATAAAATATTTATCCTAAATATACTGACATTTTTCTATACTTACGCCTAAAAATTATTCCATCAAATGGGTAATGAACTTACCGTTCATGTGTACGGTGGACTATTGGCTCGCGAAACGATGTCATTCAATTTTCCATTACCACCTCTCATGGTTGGGAATTATGACGTACATACAGTTTTTGTGTGATATATATGATATTTATTATTACTTAATTATTCTTTAATATTTATACAAAAAACTTATTTCTTTCCATTTTTTGTAAAAACGTTAACTTTGTTTGTGGATATTTGGACTGTTGCGTCCTTAAAGAGATGTGATTCATTCACACATTGCTTAGAAAGTATTAAGGATAGGTTTCATAAATTTATATCATATATATGAAATAATAATTCTAATTTAATGATAATATATATATACACATATATTCTATTTACTTTCTTTTTTTCAATAGGATAAGAAAAAGAAAACAGTGTTAATGCATATGTATGACCTACCGTCTTCATGAAATATGTATTCTATTTCATATTTCTAAATTTTCTAGATTATTATAAATATTTATATACTGAATATATATGATATTTATAAAAAAATATTACATTTTTGAAATTAGTAAATCATTATATTAGTAAGATGATCAAGAATAAAAATTCAAAACATATATGAAAAACAAAGCTGATATTACCTGAAATGTAACATTAACATTGAATTATTAATAAATGGGTAACATAAATTCTTAATAAAATAATATATAGTATTAGATATAATAATATGTTTATTTTTTAGATTATAATAATAATATATTTATTATAGGTGGGGTTTGAATGTGCATAAAGAAATTCAAGACTTAAGGTAAGGGGTTTCTTGTCTCACATTTATTTTTGTGAGATACAAGTCATATTCACCATTTATTCTTGTTTTGAGGTTTATATACTACCCTATTATATTTATATAATTAATATCCTATATTTAGTTATATTAAAATTTTAAATTGATGTTTTTATTTCAAGGATCTTACGATTCAAAAGATACTCAAGTATTAAGGTGATTTCTAGTCACACATTTATTTTTTTGAGTCTTATTCCTTATCCACCACTCATTTATTTTGTGTGGTGTTTATTATGCCTATGAATTTATTATATTATTACTATAATTGAATATATTTTTATTTAAATATCTATTTGATTATCTCTCTTTCATGGGGTTGATGGTTCAAAAGTTACTAAATTAGTAAAGTAATTTTGTCTCAATTATCCTTCTTTGAGACACATGCCATGTTATTCATCCCTATTCTTCTATGAGGTGTATATACTAAAATTTCACATGTTATATCATTAATATATTTGTTTTTAATATATTTTAAGCACAATTTAATGTTATTTTTTCATGGGTATTATGATTTAATATTACCAAAATGGTAAAAATTTATTGTTATAATCTCATTGTTTATCGAGATTGTTTATGATTATGATTCCATTGATGAAGTATTATGATACATCTCCCAATAACACTCATTAAGTTTCTCCTATTATGGTTATAAATTATATATTAATGGAATGGTACAATTTTTCTACTATTTGGAAATTAATATAATTAAAAGAATGTTTTTAAGAAAATTAATCTTTATTTATCTTTTCGATTTGAAATTTGTGTTCTTCTAAAAAAATTAATTTTTTTAGAAATGTTTCAAAATTATTTTTAAAAGAAATTTTTACCTATGTTTTACCTTTTTAATTAAAAATGGTTTTAAAAGTAATCTCCTTGTCATTTTATGATCAAGGACCTTCTGTAAACATTTCATAGTGTAAAAGGAATGTTCATCATGTATGGATTTACCCGCCGTAATGACTCTCATTTCTTTGAAGTTTCATTTTAAATTTTATGAGGTTTATATTTTCAAGAAAAATGTTTTTCCTAATATTCTGTACATTTATTTTTTTTAAATATATTTTAAAAGGAAAAAGTTTTTCAATTTTATTTTTAAAAAAGTATTTTAAATTATTTTCAAGCTTCCTTTATATTTATTCGTTGATTTTTTTTTTCAAATTTTTTTCAATAATCCTTTATAAATTTCTAAGGAAAAATGTTTTCTAATTTTTTTCAAGATTCAATTATATGTTTTCTAGGAAAAAGGTTTTCAATATTTCTTCAAGGATATTTTCAAAGAAAATGGTTTTGAAATTTTTTAATGTTTCAAAAATCATTTTTTGAAAGAAGAAGGGTTATTTTCTTAAAGAAATGTTTTAAATTGTTTTAAATATTATATTATACATTTTCATAGTATTTTTTAAAATAAAATGATTTTGAATTTGTTCTATGATTTAAAAAGTGAATTTCAAAGAAAGGTCATTTTCTTTAAGAAATTATCTAAGTGATTTTTCGAAATTCTTCTCCATCTAAGATAGAATCCTTTGATATAGTTTAAGATTTATTAGGGAAATGTTCAAAAAATTCCATTAATATTATTTTTTAAATGGCTTACATTTTTATGGAATGATGTCTATGACACTTTTTTCCATTCCATGAGTTGTATGCTTATAAAACCCGATTATTTTCATAGGTTATTCTTGGATGAAATGACTAAGAATCCTATAAAGTTTCTACATGTTATGATATGATGACATGTTTGTGATACCCATTTCATTTTATTGTTTTGATATGAGGTTTACGAATCTCATCTCTTTTTATGGGTCATTATATGATGAAAGTTTAGTTATCTTGTGGCACATGAATTTATGATTTCATTATGTGATAGGTGGGACCAATATCTCACTAAAATGAATTGGGTAATGATAAATATTTTACGAGATCAAATGGTTAATGGGAAGGAATACCATGCCAGAAACAAGCGGGTACATAGGATGTCACCCAAGCCTTAAATAAGAGGCTAGACGGGAGGGAATCACTAACCCAAAACAAGAGGGTACATGGGAGGGAATCTCAAACATGAAATAAGAGGGTACATGTGAGGGAATTCTAGGCCCAAAACAAGAGGGTGCACTATATGGGATCCCAATCCCGAAACAAAAGGGTGCAAGAGAGGATATCACAAGCCCAAAAAAAGAGGGTATTTGGAAGGGCATCCCAAGCCTAGAAGAAGAGGGTATATGGGTGGGAATCCCAAGACCAAATTAAGAGGGTACATATGAGGGAATCCCAATCCCAAAAAAGGGTACATGGGAGTGAATACCAAGACCAAAACATGTAAATATGTGATTATACCAAACCTAACATGTTATGAATTTATTGGCAAATAGCCTTTGAATAGGATTTTCTATGCTTATGTGTCTGCCAAAATTCCATGTCTTATTCCTATGTTATGATTTCATGGATTATGCTCTTGATTACCTTATGTTTCATGTATTATGAAATCCCAATCTTTATTCCATGATCTATTTTTATGATATTTTATATACCATTTATGATCTTATAATGTTAGGATCGTCTTTTTATTCTCTTATACTGATGTTATGCTTATATATCTCACTTGTTTACCCTTATTGAGAAACTGATCTTAGCCAGTTCTTATGTTTCCCCTCCCAAGGTTTTGAACAATGGTTTTAAGTTGGTGTAATAATGAGTAAGATCATTATGGTATATGTTTAACATCTTTCAACAGGATATAATATTTTGTTTGTATATTTCCAAAGACACTAAACTTTTATGGTACTTGACCAAGTAATTTTTTATTATGCTGAATATTTATTTAAAATTATGTAATATCTATATAATTTAAGCAATGATCTGTATAAACTGGATCTTTATAATAAAAGTTTCATGATGTTGGTCAATTATAGGGGACCTGATTTAAATCAAGATATGTTGTCCTTGAGTTCGGCCCAAGAAACATGATATTCCTTATATTTTTCAATGATATCCTTAAGGGGATAATATTTTTATTTTTGTTTCCATGCGATATAATGGACTCATGGGGCTTATAGATATATGATAAGCCATGGGCTTTTCATCCTTGATCAATGGGTATCAGAAATGTCTAAATGCAATATGATCTTTTTTCCAGTTAACATGGTCATGTATATAATATTTATAAATGGATAAAATTATGTAATTTAAAAAAATTTATGCATTAAAAAATTTACATAAAATCACAATTAATTCCTTAAGATGAATAAAGTTATAGTGGTTCCAATGGAGCACCTTCTTCTCAATCCCTGTATTTAAGCACATTGTGTGCATACAGATTATATACATGTTGTTGCAAGTAAATTCGAGAGACCTCACTAGTTGGGTGATAATTACAAGAGGCATCATAGAGAAGATTATTATTGAATCTAAATTTTTGTGTAAGGTTGTACACACTTTTATTAGTAATGATTTATTTATAATTTTCTTACTTTGATACTTGAGTTTTTCATTGAGTTGTGTTTTTTGTATGAATCAAGAGGGAATTTAGGGATATTTTATAACATGTTGAGTTTATTGTTTTTTATTTTTTTAATGAGATTTATTTTATAGCTATTTGATAAGATGACTTATTAGAGGTTAAATTTCACCTATGTAATATCCTTAAACCCTTTGTGAAATTCACCAACCACTTATTACAAAAGATATTGCATGGTAGTTATATGAACCCAGTTTTTATTCTTGAGGTATGAGTTTCTTCTTTTCACTTTTCCTTAAGTGATTTTGAGAAAATGTGGAAAATGGGAAAAAATCCTAAATTTTGGAACCACATGTCATGTACTTTTCCACACGCCGTGTACTTTTGGCCATGTGGTATGGGTACATGGGATGTGTAGCCATGTCGGTGACGAAGGGTGTAGGAGCCGACTACACGCCGTGTAGTGGTAGCTTACACGCCATGTAGTCAGTCGGCAGGCCTAAACAGTAAGGCGGTGGAGTAGCCGCCAGCTGGGCGATAGTACACACCGTGTACTCAGGAGTACATGCCCTTTACTCATGTCGACAGATGAACAGTGTGGAGGTGCCGCCATAGGAACAGTTAAATGAAGGGAGTACACGCCGTGTACTTGGAAGTACACGTCGTGTACTTTTTTTTTCAGCATAAAATAAGAAGTAGCCTCCTCTTTTGGTAGAGGAGGCATTTGAGCCGTTTTGGAGCCAAAGGAGGAGGCCAAACCTTTGAAGATCCACCGAGTGTTCATCTGGAATCCGATTCGTCTTCGGACGATCTCGTTGGAACCGCACGGGTAATCCCTCTCCTCTCCTGGTATGGTTCTTACCAATTCTTCCCCTAACGGAAATTATTTACGTTTGAATGGGTTTTCTCCTTTGTCAGATCTACATCATTCTTGGGCGTTTCTTGGATCGGCGTTCATGTATAACACTCGTTGGCGTATAAGGTAGGTGGCTTGATGTAAATTTCCAACTGTCGTGCGTTTTTGTGCCACGAACCCATGTTGGGGTGTCATGTGGCTGAGGCCGTTACTATATTTAATGCCTAGAATTGCATAGGTGATTAAATTGTGATAATAAAATTCTGGTTGGGATCGTTGCTTGGATCCGGAACCACCCGGGGGTGTGTTCCATTGTTTAGTTGTTTGGCCAGGATACCCAAGGGTATGCCTTTAATGTAGTAATTGTAGAATTGCCTTGAGATGAATTGCTTGTTTACTACATTTTGACATTTTGGGCATGGACCGGTTACCTGTTTAGCCTGAGGGCATTGTTGTGATTAGCCTGTCGGCACTACACTATAAATACTGTGGGCAGTAGTTATTTCAGCCTGAGGCCAACTTCTTCCATGCCTGTGGGCAACTGATTCTGTGCTTGTGGGCGACACTACCTACGCCTGAGGGAAAACTCTGTTATGCCTGAGGGAAGATTCTAGTGTTGGATACTCGTTACCCGAGGGTAGAAGTTTATGTGTCTGAGGACACTAGTTGTTTACTTAGAAATGCATTGTGGTGATTTCTTATATTAAATGGATTAAATGAATATTAAAAATGGTAATATAACTGGTATTTTTTTACTTTTTAGTACTAATTACTTTATTGCATTTTACCACTGTACACTATTGTTGCATGTTAGCACGCAGTTGGGCACGAGCCTTTGGTGGGTGCCTACTGAGATATATTTCTCATACTCTGTTTGGGCCATGCTTTTCAGCCCAAATAGATTACATTGATGCAGGTGTGGATAGGGGTAAGAGTCCCTATACAGGTACTTGACTGTTGCTGAGGAGTAGGAGGGCATGGGACCGAGCCTAGGCTCGCGATGCTGCTGCCAGTTGTTTTTCTTGTTTTGTTGTACTCTGTATTTTGTTGTACTGTATTTATGTATAACATGTTCTGGCTGTTTTCTTAGTACTTGAGACATGTAGCATCATTATTTTTATATAGTTGTTTCTTTCAGTTTTTTATGGTTTACTGCTTCCGATGTCGTTGTATGTTTTATTTTATATTCCACTATGATACACTTTGAAAAATGAGGGCATAGTTTCCCCACTATCAGACCTGGTCCCTCGCTGCTAGTCGGCAGCTTCTGGCGTTTGGGGAAATGTGCTTGAGGTCATGTGGCGAACCGGGTTCGGGGCACCCGTTGAGTGGCACCCGAGTCTGGGACGTTACAAAGTGGTATCAGAGGAAGTTCTTTTCTTGACTTACTATTTGGAGCCATAGTCAGGGATATGACGAACGATAGTTAGTAATAAGGTGTGCCCGGGCGTAGCTAACCCGCGTACAGGGAAAATCCAATTTAACTCGTGATTGCAATATTATTGATTTTACAATTTATAGTTGATTTGTTTTCACCATTGGGTGACACACTTTGAGATTGTGTAGTTTATATTCTCTCTATGGGTTCTATATAGTTTCAACCCGATGAGATGAGGGTATTCCATCTCATACATCATATAGGCACATGCTAGAAATCACATGCCATGCATAGTTTCCATGCCAGGTAGGTGCATTAGAAATTTGCATGTTGTTGTGATAGTTGTTGTGCTAGAAAAGCATGATGTTGTGATAACTGATTGATAAATACCTTCTCTGTGATAGGGTATTCTTTGTGTGATCTTGTTTATATAATGGATGACAAACTTTGGTTTTTGGGGAGTATGGGCCCCCATTGACTGGAATTTGGTGGATCATTGACTGTTTATTTGTTATAACACAGATAAGATGTCAAAATTTGATTCGTGGAGAGTATGGGCCCCCACGGGTCGGAATTTGACACTTAGGTGTTGGTTTCAGTATTTACTGGGTTCCAGGGAAGTTTCTGAGGCATAATGTTTGGAAACACAGTATACACGTCGTGTAGTATTTTTATACACGATGTGTATGTTCTTCTGTTTGTGGAGAAAAATAAACTTTTTGAGTACACACCGTGTACCCTAAGTACACGCCCTGTAGTCTCTTCCTGTGTCACAAACCATGTGGGCGGCGACACGATAAAGGGAAGAGCTTGGGTAAAACACGCCGTGTAGCTTTTGTACACGCCGTGTAGTGTTGACCCGGAGTCCGGCCGTGTAACTAACAACACGGGTCATTGAACTCTTGTACAGCCCACGCCGTGTCAATGATGAATAGCCGTGTAGTGTGACCTGGGGAATCCGCCATGTAACTAAAAACATAGGACAATGTCACCTCTCCTTGAGCACGCCGTGTACCTTTTGGGACACACCGTGTAGTCTTGTCCAATGATAGACCGTGTGGTGTTAGCCGTGTGGCTAGGAAACGGGGTGCTGTACACGCTGTGTACCGGTGTAACACGCCGTTTAGTGTTAAGCCGAGTAGTCGTCCGTGTCACAGATGACACAGGCAGTTGGAAAATAATACCATACACGTCGTGTAGATTATATACACGCCATGAAGTTTTTGTTCAACGGAATCCGTGTGGCTTAGCCGTGTATAAGGACCCGGGCAAGGGAAGAGAAGTCAAGTACACGCCGTGTAGTCAGTGTACACGCCATGTAGTCTTGTTTTGAAAATTTTGAAATGCCTTCTTCCTCTTATTCCTTTGTGGTTCCTTTATTTCAGTCTTAGTAATCTTGAATCTGAGGCGTGATTTTGACCCTGTAGTGTCATGCCGCCTAGACGACCGCGAGTTGTTCGCCAAGAGAGCGGTGACGATTATACTCCGGAGATGGTGGTCCATGGGCTACCAATTGATCCTCTAGTAGAGCCATATGCGGCGCCAGCTGCTATACTGGACACAGGCGCGGAGGCGCAGTTCCGTGAAGGCTTTATGCGGTTCATGAAGACCTTTCAGGGAGCATCGCAGGCTGCCACATCTATGGCCGAGCTGATGCGTATCTTTTAGCAGCAGCATCTGCCTACGTTTTCAGGGGATGTCAGACCACAGGCTGCGGAGTCTTGGCTAGGATCGATGCAGACTATTTTCGAGCATCTTGAGACGCCTCTAGGGTGGAGGGTCAAGCTCGCGACTTACATGCTGCGTGATTCCGCCCAGAGGTGGTGGGATGTTACCACCTAGTCCGAGCATCACAGAGTCATGGCGTGGGAATATTTTCAGGCAGTCTTCTATGACTTCTTTCCCGAGACGCTGAGGGAAGATAGAGCTCGAGAGTTCATGAATCTGCAGCATGGAACTATATCGGTGATGGACTATTCTGCTCGTTTTACGGAGCTTCAACGTTTTGCACCCATGCTGGTGGGTGATGAGATGTTGAGAGCCAGATGTTTTGAGGATGGTCTTCAGTATGACATCTGAGCACTGGTGAATGTTTTCAGGTTGCCTTCAGTACACACTATTGTGAACCAGGTGCTGATTACTGAGAGGAATCTGCAGGAATCGAGTGGTGGGGGCCAAGGTGGTTCAGCACCAGTTACTGGTACTATTTCTGTTGGTAATAGGAAGAGACAGATGGACTTCTCTCAGGGCGGAAATACCATCCATAAGAATGCTTCAGGTGGCTAGGTCATGTGCTACCAGTGTGGTAGAGAGGGGCACAAGAGGCCGCAGTGTCCACGAGACCCAATGGAGTGTCGATCTTGTGGCAAGATAGGTCATCTGCAGCGCTTTTGTAGGGCGTTTCCACCAGTGGCTAGTGAGAGGGGTTCTGTGTAGACTCCTCATGCGGGAGAAGGACCGGTAGCTTCTTACCAGTCAGGGAACTGGAATGCATCAGGGTGTGCATTCAGAGATGGTGGTCATGGCCGTGGTAGCCAAACACCAGGATCTCAGAGGCAGTAGGGCAGGACAACTCAGGGTAGCCAGGCTGTGTCGTAGGGCCGCGGCACTGGGCATGTAGATGCAGTGCAACAGACCCAGCAGGAGCAGGATCCCAGACCTTCTACAGTTAGAGGTACTATTCTAGTAGCTTCTGTCTTATCTTCAGTGCTTTTTGATAGGGGTTCTACACATAGTTTCATATCTGTACCCGTTGTAGAGAGCCTTGGGCTCTGTCTTTCTACTTCTTCTGATATCATGACGCTAGACACTCCGTTGGGGACTAG
Organism: Viscum album; assembly: GCA_963277665.1. NCBI lineage: Eukaryota > Viridiplantae > Streptophyta > Magnoliopsida > Santalales > Viscaceae > Viscum > Viscum album. Next base: position 2,098,428,865 of record OY728130.1, on the reverse strand, counting down.
GACGGCTGCTGTGTGTTAGTGTAAGGAGTTCCCCCTTGAGGTTGGAGGGTGTCACTTCCTTTGGGACCTCTATGTCTTGGAAATGATGAGCTATGATGTCATTCTCGGGATGGACTGGTTGGTTCCCTTTCGAGCCTTTATAGATTGCTATCGTCATAGGGTGTGTTTCATGTCACCAGAGGGCGGAGAGTTTCTATACAAGGGAAAGTGGGATGTTCAGGCGAGTCGAGATGGATCATAGAATCATGAGCGAGGTGGATTCACAGCCCAGATTGCGAGTTTGTATCTGGATGACCAGGGGACTTGTCAGACGGATTTCACTCCTGTTTTTGATCGTTTCAGGGATGTCTTCCCGGATGACTTTTCAGGTCTACCTCCGGTGCGTGAGGTGGATTTCTCTATTGATCTTGTACCAGGGTAAGCACTGGTGTCCATTCCTCCATATATGATGGCTACACCTGAGCTGCAGGAGCTCAAGAAGCAATTAGAGGATTTGCAGGCGAAGGGATTTATCTGACCCAGTACTTCTCCTTGGGGTTCTCCGGTCCTTTTTGCGAAGAAGGAGGATGGTACCCTCAGACTTTGCGTGGATTATCGGAAGCTGAACCAGTTGGTGGTTAAGAACCGATATCCCTTGCCGAGGATTGATGATCTGTTTGATCAGATTCGTGGATCACGAGTGTTCTCTAAGATTGACTTGAGATTCAGATATCATCAGCTACGTGTTAGACCATCTGATATACCTCTCACAGCTTTCAGGAGTAGGTATGGTCTATACGAGTACTTGGTTATGCCGTTCGGACTCACGAACACGCCAATGGTTTTCATGGCTCTGATGAATCGTGTGTTCCATCCATATCTTGATTCTTTTGTGGTAGTATTCGTGGACGACATCTTGGTGTACTATCGCACTCGACATGACCATGCCACCCATCTTGAGATCGTATTGAGTACACTGAGAGAGCATCGACTATATGCTAAGCTCTCAAAGTGACACTTTTAGATGGACACGATTCACTTCCTGGGTCAAATTATCTCAGAGGCAGGAGTTGCAGTATACCCAGATAAGGTGAGGGTAGTAGTTTCCTGGGAGTAGCCTAAGAACGTGTTTGAGATACAGAGTTTCATAGGGTTGTCTGGTTACTACAGATGCTTCATACAGGACTTCTCCCGCTTAGCAGCACCGTTGACAGGACAGACTAAGAAGGGTGTGCAGTTCGTTTGGTCAGAAGCTTATGAGGCAGCTTTTCAGGACCTGAAGAGAAGGTTGACATCAACACTGATCCTGATACTCCCAGAGCAGGGGAAGAGCTATACAGTGTACTGTGATGCATAAGGGATTGGGCTGGGAGCAGTTTTGATGCAGGGCAACCAAGTTGTTGCGTACATGTCTCGGCAGTTGAGGCCACATGAGAGGAATTACTCGACGCATGATCTCGAGTTGGCTACAGTTGTGCATGCGTTGCGCTATTGGAGACATTATCTATTGAGAGAGAATTTTGTGGTTTTCACCAACCACAAAATCCTCATGTATATCTTTACTCAGCGTGACCTGAATCTGAGGCAGCAAAGGTGGGTTGAGTACCTACAGTCCTTCGATTTTGAGCTTTCCTATACACCTGGTAAAGGTAATGCAGTAGCTGATGCACTGAGTAGGAAGACTCATATACAAGCAGTGCAGGAGGCCAGTGGTGAGTGGGAGCTTATGGCCTTGTTCTATGAGATGCATCTGAAGGTGCACGACAGTCAGGGGAAGACTTATCTTTCCTCTTTAGCTGTGACTTCTACCCTCCTGGACAGAGTGAGGATGAGACAACTATCAGATTCAGAAGGCCTAGTTCTATAGGAGTCGGTGGAAAGTGAGGACCCTCCTCCTGGTTGGACGATAGGCGACGATGAGGTCCTGCGTTTCCATGGACGAGTATGGGTTCCAGGGGATATATGTGAGGAGATGATCCAGGAGTTTCATGCTTCAGCTAGGGAAGTTCATCCCGGGGTTACCAAGATGTACCGAGACTTGAGACGTCGGTACTGGTGGCTGAGTATGAAGAGAGAGATAGCTGGTTTTGTTGTGAGGTGTTCCACCTGTCAGCAGGTGAAAGCGGAGCACCAGAGACCAGCTAGGCTGTTACAGCTGTTTCCCATTCTAGAGTGGAAATGGGATGATGTCTCGATGGATTTCATGACAGGATTGTTGAGGTCACCTCCAGGCAATGACGCCTTGTGGGTTGTTGTGGAGAGACTCACAAAGGTAGCTCACTTTTTTACGATCAAGGAGACCTTTGGAGTTGATGAGCTCGGAAGGCTATATATCTGAGAGATCGTACATCTTCATGGGGTCCCTTGTTCTATCATTTCTGATAGGTATGCCCTCTTTAAGTCTCATTTCTGGCAGAGTTTTCAGAGGGCGCTGGGTACACTGGTGCTTCTGAGCACATCATACCACCCTCAGACCGATGGACAGTCGGAGCTTACGATACAAGTGCTTGAGGACATGCTGCGTGCATGCGTCCTAGACTTTGTGCGCTCTTGGGAGAAGCATATACCCTTAGTCGAGTTTGCCTATAATAATAGTTTTCAGGCGACTATTGAGATGACACCATACAAGGCTTTATATGGTAGGCCATGTCGATCACCTTTGTGCCTGTTAGGGGCAGGTGAGGCATATTTACCTGGACCAAAGCTCATGCAGGAGACATCTGAGCAGGTCCAGTTGATTCGGAAGTGAATGGATACCACATAGTCTCTTCAGAAGTCTTATGCTGATCGCCACAAACGACCTTTGGAGTTCGTGGTCGGGTATCAGGTTTTCTTGCGTGTTTCGCCGAGGCTAGGACACAAGCGGATCAGGATACAGGGAAAGCTTTCACCGAGGTATGTGGGGTCATTCGAGATCCTGGAGAGAGTCGGGCTGGTTTCCTATCGGTTGCAGTTACCGCAGCGGTACCAAGCCATGCACGACGTCTTCCACGTGTCTCAGTTGTGTCGCTATCATTCAGACCCGTCTCACATCTTTTAGCCTGAGGAGGTTGATCTAGAGGCAGATGCGTCCTTTGAGGAGCATCTGATTCATATCGTTGACAGGAGCATGAAGGTTCTCCGAGGCCGGTCAGTTCCTCTCATACGGGTGCTATGGCAGCATGGCCTAGTGCAGGACGAGACCTGGGAGCAGGAGGCCGATGTACGTGCTCAGTGGCCAGAGCTGTTCTGAGCTTTATCTTCACCACCCTTGGAAGGGAAATTCGGGGACGAATTGCTACAAGGGGGGAAGTTTGTAAGAACCCGGTTCTTATTCTTGAGATACTGGTTTCTTCTTTTCTCTTTTCCTTTAGTTATTTTTAGAAAATGTAGAAAATGGGGAAAAATCCTAAATTTTGGAACTACACGCCGTGTACTTTTCCACATGCCGTGTAATTTTGGCCGTGTGGGATGGGTACACGGGGCGTGTAGCCATGTCGGCGACGAAGGGTATAGGAACCAACTACACGCCATGTAGTGGTACCTTACACGCCGTGTAGTCAGTCTGCAGGCCTAAACAGTATGGCGGTGGATTAGTCGCGAGCTGGTTGACAGCACACGCCATGTACCCAGGAGTACATGCCGTGTACTCATATCGACGGATGAAAAGTGTGGCGGTGCCGCCAGAGGAACAGTTAAATGAAGGGATTACATGCCGTGTACTTGGAAGTACACACCGTGTACTTTGTTTTTTCAGCTTAAAATAGGCAGTAGCCTCCTCTTTTGGTAGAGGAGGCATTTGATCCGTTTTGGAGCCAAAGGAGGAGGCCGAACATTTGAAGATCCGCCGAGTGTTTGTCTGGAATCCGATTCGGCTTCGGACGATCTCGTTGGAACCGCACGGGTAAGCCCTCTGCTCTCCTGGTATGGTTCTTACCAATTCTTCCCCTAACAGAAGTTATTTACGTTTTAATGGGTTTTCTCCTTCGTTAGATCTATGTCGTTCTTGGGCGTTTCTTGGATCGATGTTCATGTATAACGCTCGTTGGCGTATAAGGTAGGTGGCTTGGTGTAAATTTCCAACTATCGTGCGTTTTTTTGCATTTTCGTTCCACGAACCCATGTTGGGGTGTCGTGTGGCTGAGGTCATTGCTATATTTAATGCCTAGAATTGCATAGGTGATTAAATTGTGATAATAAAATGCTTGTTGGGATCGTTGCTTGGATCCGGAACCACCCCAAGGGTGTGTTCCAACGTTTATCCGTTTGGCCAGGATACCCGAGGCTATGCCTTTAATGTAGTAATTGTAGAATTTCTTTGAGAGGAATTGCTTGTTTACTGCATTTTGACATGTTAGGCATGACCCGATTACCTGTTTATCCTGAGGGAGTTATTGTGATTATCCTATGGGCACTGCACTATATAGCCTGTGTGCAGTAGTTATTTCGGCCTGAGGGAAAATTCTTCCGTGCCTGTGGGAAGTTGATTCTGTGCCTTTGGGCGACACTACCTACGCCTGAGGGAAAACTCTATTATTCCTGAGGGCAGATTCTTGTGTTGGATACTCGTTACCTGAGGGTAGGAGTTTACATGTCTAAGGACACTAGTTGTTTACTTAGAAATGCACTATGGTGATTTCTTATATTAAATGGATTAAATGAATATTAAAAATGTCAATATAACCGGTAGTTTGTTACTTTTGAGTACTTCTTACTTTATTTCATTTTACCACTACACACTATTGTTTCATGTTAGCACGCAGTTGGGCACGGGCCTTTGGTGGGTGCCTACTGAGATATATTTCTCACACCTTATTCGGGCCATGCTTTTCGGCCCAAACAGATTATGTTGTTACAGGTGTAGATAGGGGAAAGAGTCCCTATACAGGTACTTGACTGTTGTTGAGGAGTAGGAGGGCATGGGACTGAGGCTAGGCTCGCGATGCTGTTGCCAGCTATTTTGCTTGTTTTGTTGTACTCTGTATTTTGTTGTACTGTATTGATGTATAACATGTTATGGCTATTTTATTAGTACTTGAGACATGCAACATCATTATTTTTATACAGTTGTTTATTTCAGTTTTGTATGGTTTACTACTTCCGCTGTCGTTGTATGTTTTATTTTATATTCCGCTGTGCTACACTTTGACAAATGAGGGCATAGTTTCCCCACTATCAGACCTGGGCCCTCGCTGCTAGTCGTCATCCTCTGGCATTTGGGGAAATGCGCTTGAGGTCATGTGGCGAACCGGGTTCGGGGCACCCGTTGAGTGACACCCGGGTCCGGGACATTAGAGAAGTGTAAACACTTAATAATAGGTTGGATTTAATTTGTAGTTGATATAAGAGAAAAGGAAAGGTTGAATTCCTTTAATTGATTAATTTATTTTTGTGAATGTTTTTCTTACTGAGTAATTATTTTATTTTCAGTAAATTTAAGTTTATTTGAATGTTTTTTGGGATGAGATAAATTTTAAAAAAATTCTCCTAGGTGGACCGATAGTTTTCTGTGGATAATTAGAACCATGTTTCTCTTAGTATTATAATTTTTACATGACCAATAATATTTTCTCAATTTATATTGAATTTTTGGAATTGAAGGTTGATATAATTATGGATATCCATAATATATTATCTTCATATTGGCGTATAGTATGGAGGATATGATCTTAAATTACTAAATAAACATCATTTTAGGCATCTTCTCTTTACTCATTGAGTTATATGATTTTTTGGCATGTAGTTTCATGAGTTCTAATTATTTTGTGTTAACATGTGATTTTTATTATTGTGATCAGAATTATTTTATATTTTTTTGAGACCTAATAAAATGATATAGTCTTGAGATAATATATTTATGACAAATTTTTTTGGGTGGAAAATTAGTTGATTGAGTATCAGTTTTCCACTTTATGACATACATGGGTTAAGAGAGTAATGTTTTAGTTTTTTTATAAAATTAAATAGATTAACTATTAAAATTAAACTTTAATGAAAATTAATTAATTTTAATATTATTTAAAACAAATAATTTATTTAAAATGAATGGATAGAAATCAAATTTCAAATGGAGAAATGATTAATTCACAAAGTTGGTTTTCACTAGATAATTTCCAAGGGTCTTAAGAATATAAATAAATATTTATATACCATTGAATATATTATAAAAGGAGGAATTTAAATTATTTTTGAAGGAAAATAAAGAGTGTATGATTTGAGAAATTATTTGGTATGATTATTCTTAAATGGATGGTTACCTATTTTAAAAACATGTGTACCTTAATGTTTTCTTGTTTTTTTGTTTTCCATGTATTAATCCTCTTATTTCATGGTGATGTGTGTTAAAATATATTTAATTCAAGTAAACCTTAAATTTTTTTATCATCTGGTTAAACTATGTTACGATTTCTAGTGATTCACTTGGAGGATTTATCATTATTGGACCTGGAAAGATGCCCTTTGAAATCAGGACAGAGTCTAAGACTCCTAAGTTTTTTGATTTCATAATGATATTTCATGTTATTTAAATGAAATTAAATGGGTGATTATAAATTGGATGAGATAGGGTATGTGATGACCAAAGGAATAGTGTGGCACACCTTGTATTATATGAGTGATGGTGTGGGAGTTCATCATCAACCATATTCATAATATTTATATATTATGGGTTGGAACTAATATTGTTTCAATTGATCATTGAGCTTAGTTTTTGGGAAAGTACCAATATTTTTTTGATTATTATCTAGGGTCAAGATCTTAGGATATAGGTGGAGGAATTTTTTACTTTATCATGGATGAATTTTCTTAGTACGAGATAGAGTATCTTATAAAATAGTTGGTTAAAATGAAATTTTAATTTTTTTGGTAATAATATATATATATTTTGTTTAGTTTTAATTTTTTGTGAATAAATAATGGTATATTATAATTTTAATCATCTATAGAATAAATTTATTTTTTAAAATTTTACACTTCAAAATAATTAAAATATAAATTTACATGAAAATATAATTTTTAATTGTTATCTTAAGATATTGGTTTTGTAAATTTGATTAATTTAATGCCAAATAAATAATGATATTTTGGATTTGGGGTAGATTATATACCTATTATATACAATTTGAAGCTTCACTAAGGACAAACCATATTATAAAACCCTATTAAATCTCCCCAACACACTCCTAGGGTCTATGGTATCCATAAGTTTACTAAATAGCATTTGAGCCTTCAATATAATGTCAGTTTCTCTCAATACCATCTCAAGCTGCAATACATTATCATGCATACCCAATATAATCCTGGACTCCCATTTTCTTTCAATCACATCCAAAGTCTCCTCAATATTGAATTTTACATAAAAAATCTCCAATGGTATCTTATTGTCTAATACCTCCTCTAGGATGGAAAATAGATTCTCAACTACCAATATAGCTTCCTATTTCCATATAGTATCTAAACATTTCCTAGTGTTGCAAAACCCCAATCATACAACCTCAATGTAGATACTTAAATCCAAATTGTGTGGGGGAATTGAGATAAATTTAAAACAAATTACTTCATCTAAAATCCATGTGGTAAACAAGAAAGAGTATAAATATTTATAAAAAGAATATTTTAAAAATTAGGTAGTTAGTTGAGGAAAGTACACGGGGAGAAAGATTGGGGAATTTAATGAAGTTATTTATTTTCATTGGTGTCCTACTATTAAAGTACAAGTAATTTTTTATGCTTTGAAATTTATGGATAGAAACAATTTCAATAAATGTGGTGACATCTCAAGGTATAATGAAAATTTAGAAGATAATTATAAATTCACCATATATAATGGGAAGCCTGAGAATGAAGGCATTCCGTTCTATATTACATTCACTCACACCCCATTAGGGGGGATATTTTGGATCCATCCAGATCCTCCATTTAACCATATCACTTTATCCTACCCATTATAAGTATTCATAAATCTAATTCTACCACTCCTTAATCTATCCAAAATTAGTAGTGGAGCTGCAATAGTTAGAGCCTATATAGAAGAAGTTGTTGAGAAGTGAATTATAAGGGGAATTTTTTCCGTATGTTTTCTTTGTTAAAATTATGATTTTATTGTCTTGTGGGTGAGGGATCTGGATTATAAATAATTATTAGGATATATTTCTTGTGGATCCCAGATGTTTCATTATTCTTTCATGTTTCTTAATGCTTATAATTGATTTCCCATTAATTATATGATCCTAGTGAGAGGGTGAGATAATGATAGTTGAAGAACAAAAAATTCACCTGTGTTATGATAATTGTATCTTGATATATGAGATCCCTATGGGTGCAGTGGAAACATAATCATAGAATTTTGACTTGAAACACTACTCATATCATATAAAATAAACCTTTTGGGGGATCTTGACATTATGTGTAAGCCCTTATTTATCCTAAGAATGGATTTTAAGGGATATATGATCTTTAAAATGCTTATCTATAGTTAATTAACTTGGTATGATTCACATGATAAATCACCAACCAGAATACCCACACACACTTCACATATAGAATCAAATCACATTAGCATTTCTTATTGTTAAATCTAACTACCCTATACCATACACCCATATTAACACAAACACGTTTTAAATTTAAAATAACATAAAATATTTAATTTAATTTATTCTTACAAACACAAAATAAATCATTCATTATTATTTCCCACTCATCACACATGAGTTAGTACACCAAACCACTTATCTCTCTCGTGATGACCTAATATTTATAGAGACCCGAACTTCTCATAAATAAATGTTACTTATTTCAAGATGAATATTAATTAAATTACACAAACACATTCTTGAGGATCATAAATGTCTATAACATTTGGAAGTTTGAAAAAAATGGTTCATAAGATTCATAAATCGTCTCCCACTTATTTCTTCATAACTAGCACCCATATTATAAAAATTACATGTATTACCAATTACCATATGCTGAGAAAAGAGACATAAGAAAAGGCAAGCATAGATGATTAATATAGATAAATGAGGGAAATATGTAAACATAATGTGACCATAAGGGAATGATAAAATGATCATAACATAAAAAAATTATACCCTACTTATCAAATATAAAAAAAACTTAAGTCGTGTCATAAATATTTGAAGTTCCTAAGATCTGAATCATAAGAAAATAAAATAACATGAGACATGAGAACATAACATTGGAATAATACATAGATTTGTGTAAAACACACAATAATATAAAATATTATGTCAAGGATACCCACCAATACATTCATAACATGTTAGGCTTGGCCTAACCACCTATGTACCTACTTCGTGCTTTGGATATCTTGTAGTGTACCCTCTTTTTAGGCTTGGGATAACTGCCCATGTACCCTATGAAATCATTGAACATTAATAAATACCCAATGATTTTAATAGTGGTATAGATACCACCAATTAATTACTCATACATTTTTGTGTGACAAGATCATAAAACATTCGTTATTTCAAAACCTATGAAATAAAATGGATTCTATATTTTTTTATCATATTATAATCTATGGTAAGGAAATGGTCTTAATAAATCATTCATCATATTAAAACCTAAGAAAATAAATGGGTTCTATAAAATATTTAATTTTAGTATAACCTTAGGAAAATAAATAGGTTTCATAAATATATTTATCATAAACATAAACCATATAAAGAAACAATAAGAATGATGTCTTTTGATTGTATCCCAAGTAAAGCATAAATAACATCGAAGGATTTCATCTTAGATGAAAAATATTTTTGAATGATCATTTGGAACATTTGTTAAGAAAAATACCATTTCCAATTTGAAAATAACTTTTTAAAACACAAAACCTTTTCAAATTCATTTTCTTTTAAAATAGCCTTGCAAAATTATAAAGGAAACTTTATAATCATTCAAAACACTTCTTGAGGAAAATGTCCTTTCTATAAAAATCAATTTTTAAATCTAATAATTGATTAAAAAAATTGAAATAATTTTATTTGAAAATAAACTTTGAAAGTTATAAAGTATTCTTTAAAACATTGATTGGTCAAGATGGCGAAAAATTTATTACATGTTAAAATAAAGATTCTTTTCACATTTTCATTAAATGGAAAACATACTTTATTTTGAAAATGAAAAGATGATTCATTTTAAATTTTAAAAAAAATCAAAAAGTTTTACAACTCTTTAATGAATACTTTAATAAATTTTATAACATTTTTTAAAACATTTTCAAAAAACATTGTAATGGAAGAGAAAGGGATTTCGACTGAAGAGATAAATAATTTTGATTTTCATTAAAAACATATTTTGGTATCTTGAGTACATTATGAGAGTAAAATGAAGTTAAAAAATGTATTTTCATGATATAAAAACATGAGAATCACATTAATGATTTGATTTATAAATTTATCATTATATGTCATCATCAAAAGCATAATCATAAAAATCTTGTTAAATAATGACATTTTTAACTTCAAACCTTTACCCCTTTGGTAAAAATTTGAATTGTAGGACTCATTAAAGAATAACATAAAATGAAACTTGGAATATCAATAGAATAAGTTGATTCATTATATAACAATTACAATGGTGGTATATACACCTTATAGAAGAAGTTAGGTTCATAACATATGTCTCAAGGATGGCAATTTGAGACAAAAATTCCTTACATTAAGTCTCGAATTCCATAATACACATTAGAACCTCTTGTATAATAAATATTATTTTATTATAAATGTATTAAAAACAATAATTATATATATATATAATAAAATATATTATATATTTATGACCTTTTATTTCCTATTTATTAAAAATTCAATATTAAAATCACATTTTGGGCAATAACTACTTTGTTTTTTGTGTATGTTTTTTTTGGTCCTATTACTTTAATAATGGTTCTGTTATCTCCATAATTTTAGAAATTATATAAATATATTATATATTCAGTATATATGTATTTATAGTAATCCATAATAGTTAGAGATAGAAAATGAAATATATCATTCATGAAGATGGTAGTCTATACATACACATTGACGTTATTTATATTTTCTCAATGAATGAAATGAAAGAAAGTTAAATAATATATTAAATTTGAATAATCATTTTTATTTCTTATATATCACACATATTCATCAAATTTACCCTAATTACCATCCATACAAAGCAATAGAGAAAAACTAATCACATCATATTTGATGTGGTAGTCCTCTATACAAACGAATGATGTTATCGTATCCCCCAAAAAATGGAAATTAAGAAGGTGCATGTGATATCATAATTAAAGAAGTTTAATTATGTTAAAAATATCATATATATATATATATTCATTTAATTTATCCATATTTCCATCTAAGTAAAATAGTTTTGAAAAGAATCATCGCATTGGTTTGCAAGGCTCTAGTCCTCCATACACATGTGGGATATAATTGGTTTCCAATGGGTTGGGAGGTTAGAAAATAGATGTGGTATTATAATTAATTCTATAATTTTATCCATCTATTATATGCAGTGATTAAAAATTAATAACATTGGTTTGTGAGCCAGTAGTCCACCGTACATTGTAATGATGATTTTATATCCCATTTAAAAGAATAATAAATGAATTTAGGTAATTAAATTAATTTAATAACAAATCATTATATGAGATATATTGGATCTATTATATAAGAATAATTTAATAATAATTTATGTATTTATAATAATAATTAAAACCAAAACTCATAGTAAAAAACATTACCTTTTTTTCAAATGACCTCTTTAGGTTTATCCAAATGCCTTATAAGATTTAATTTATAATGTCACAATAAATCCTATTATATATGTGGAGATATTTAAGAAATACATTTGGTTATCTATTTTATAAATAAAATTCTTTTTGAAGTGTAAAGAGGAAAGGATAGAGGGTTGCTATTTATATATGGGGGAGAGGACACACACTGAATTTTTTAAAATTATAGTCTATCCATGTTTTTTCATGTTTCAGTGATAAAAAATAGTCTATTAACAAATAATAGAGGTTAAAAGGTTAAAATATTTTCATAAAATAGGTTTTGGATAACATTATAGTTCATTTTACCCATTATTGATTTATTTTAACCTCTAATAAAAATGTTTTAATGTTAACCATGATAATTAATTTTTATGATTTTTATTATTAATTTTGAAAAAAAATTAAGCTATCATTTTTATATAATATTAATTATTATAATTAAAAATAATTAATCCATTTATCCAAATTCCATTCATATAAGTGAAAAAACATAATTTAAAATTAAACCCACAAATAAGACGAGAAAGTGGTTTTGCAAAGAGAAAATGTTCAAAGGTTTAAAATGTTTTTATTTCAATATTCAATATAAAATTTATTCTAATAAACTATATTGGATTAAAATTTATACAATTGAACAAATTTTTATTTCAAACTCATTAAATTGAAATTTATCTTTTAAATTCATTGAATAAAAATACATTTATCTTAAACTAGTATTTTCAATATTCACTAAAAAAATTATCCTTTCTAAAAAATCATAAAAATTTAGTCCAAGATAAATTTAGGATTTTAATTTAATTTTTTTTAAAAAAAAATTCTAAAATTTTCAAAATCTAATTTAAAAAATAGGTTGTCAAATGCGATAAAACTTCTTTTTAGGAAAATAATGTTTTTAAGCATAAAATCAAATTTAATTTTATCTGTTGTCTAGAAAATAAAAAATAAAAATGTTAAAGATTGGATTGAATATATTATACATAAATTTAATTAAAATAATTCACCAAATGTGATTTTGTTTAATTTAATGAGGTAAAATACCTTTGTGCACAGAAAATTAGTTTTTCGTAAAAGGTTTTCCTTTATTTTCAAATGGTTCTTATTTTCATTTATAATTAATTGTTCACAAAAGAATAAATCTTATATAAATGTGTAAATAATATATTTTCATTAATTATCTAATTTTATTCATACCCTTCCTTCCAATGACAAAGCAATAATAATCATATTAAATAATAATATTTTAATAAATGAATTTTTTGTTAAAAACTCAGTGATGCGTGTAGTACAATCAATCAAAGAAATTAAAATTATTTTAAAAAATATATTTCATAAAATCTATGGGTGTTATATTCTATCCAATTAAAAAATTATGTCCTTGAAATTTGAACTTGATATCAATAGTCAGGGGTTTAACATTTTAAAATTTCCTTGTGGAAAACCCACATCATAAAATGGTTTACAAAACATCCTATTAAAATGAAAGGGAAAAAGAAATGTGAGGTTAATATATAATGACACATAATTAGGTTTTTATGTAGAAAAAATTAGTGGGATGTGAATATTTGGAAATGGAAGAAAAATAATATCCATATATCATTTATCAAAAGAATGTGAATGATCATGAGAAGGTTAAAGACCATAGAAACATAAATATTTGATGAGTTAAAAGAACATTCATTCATCAAAAATGAAGTTAAATGTATAAATTTTTTATTTCAAAATCCATTTTTATAATGTTGAAAAATTTTCATGAGATATATACTTACTTTATTTCATTCAATATTATAATAAAAATCTTATCCTTTGGTTTTGGTTTGATAAATTTTCACTTCATTTCTTACTATAAGTAATGAAGATGAATTTTTTTAATGTCTAAATCACTAGTGCATCATAAGATCCCTAAAATAATTATAATTGATTAATTATATGTCTATTTATTATAAAAAATAGATTTTTTCCATATGCTATCCAATAGGCCTAAATATTTATTTGTGAAAATAATACATTAGACACTATAAATTCATCCAATGTTCAACTTAAGACATTATATAAATGGTTAACCTTAAGAATCTTACAAAAACAAAATTTATAAATAAGTTATATAGATTTACCAAAATAAACTTAACATTAATCCCCAAAATTTTATAAAGAAACTCTTAATTTTTACATACCAAATATGTGAATACCTTGGTCATATATTCTCATAAGACATGGTAATATCCCTAATTACCAGAAAACATCAATGAAAATAGACATGTTTCATCATTACTTAAATAAAACCACATATAATTGAATAAATTTGATAAATTAAAAAATATCATAAACTCCCACAATAATAACATAACCACTTGGTCAACAAGTCATTAGTAGTCCGAAGGGTATAAATACTATCCATTCAATATTATCCATGTCAATTATCGCATTATCCAAACTAAAAACCATTATCACAACATCAAGAACAAATTATGGTTCATCTTACATTAATCACTTGTTTTTCATAAAATATCACCTTTACAGTAAATAATTTTTCCAGGTCATTAGTATTATTCAACATATTATTATGAATCCATAATGAGTAGATTATATTAAACATTATTTATATATTTCATGATTAATATAACACAATTCTTGAATTTCAATAGATAAATAATTTATTCGTTCCACTTCATTATTAAACCATTAATGAAGCCTCATTATGCTATTCCTTAATAACTCCTTACTATAATATGAAATAGGAATCTTTTCTTAAGATTCATCAACCTAGATTTAATCATTCTTCTTACATTTAATATAAACAATACTATGATAACATCACATACATTTCATATTTCATTTATGGTTTCTTCATTATCATCAACATAACCTTAACAAATACCACCTCATCAGTCCTCTTCTTGAGAATTCCCCCTATGTACATCGATTTTTATAATTCCCATACTTTATACATTTATAACATTGAAACATTTATGATTCCTTATATAAGGCCCCAGCCTTAAACCTTACTTAATCTTGAGTTATTACAAGATTACACATTGAGGATCTTTTCGGGTTTAGAGTTTTAGAGAATTAGATCATAAAACTTGCATTACATTCCACATATAAACAAAGTGGTTACATAAAGATAGTATTCTTCATTCCCATCAATGGAAACACATTTAAAATAAAACATGGATTATTTCTTGACACATCCTTGACTCTATCATCTTATCATGTACCTTTCCCTTGACCTGTGAAAAACATTTCAAAAACTTGGGATGAGCATAAAAACTCAGTATGGGTTATAAAAAAAACATGGAAAGGAAACATGAGTTCATATATACATAAGAATGAAATCATACTTTACCCATAAAACATAGGCACTTTAACATACCTCATAAAATCATGAATAAATCATAGAAATCATAATACATAAAGGTAACTTGAGGCATTCATAACATTCTTACGTAGGGAGTAACCCTCTTGGTTACGTTTGGAATACCCATCACAGTATATTCCCTAAAATCTCTTCGGAGAAACCTTAACGTTTCACTCCTTCGCGTTACCCAATGCATTGGAGAGCTATAACGGGCTCACCCGCCCTTAGTTTATCACGGAACCACCCGTCTTCATAATAATGCCCAAGAACCATAACATAATCATATCACATAAAACATGCATAAAGGAAACATAAAATTTCCACATTTCAATCACGAGATATCAATACAACACATTTATATAAAAACATTATGAAAACCATTTTCAATACCAAAATAAAACATGGTATTTATTTTTCTTTTAAAAAATGAAGGTATGGCTTGTAGAGGAAGCCGAAACTCAAATAACGGTTACGACGGCGGAGAAGTCGTTGTCGCCGCATACGTACGACAAAAACATTCCCTTTTGTCGTTTAGTAAACGCTTCGTATAAAAAAGATTCCTTTTGAATAAACGTAAAAGTCAAAGGGGTTTATACACCGTATAAAAGAAAGTTGTGTATAAAACAAATATGTCTCAATGAAAGGAGATTGAGACGAAGTCCCATACAAAGATAATTTTTAAAATAAAACAGATACATTATGTGTATTCACTACAAGTACACATAAATAAAGTACAAATACAAGATACGGCATAATAATATAATGACATAATTTGAAAGTAGGAGATTAACCCAAAGAATGGAAATTGGGTTAAGAAGTTCCCATACCTCGTATCTGACTTGACCCGACCGTTCTTTAAACTCCTGAATAATAAACTTTAGTTAATCTCTACTTGATTATGAATCTTTTCCAAGTTCATTATTTCTTTTATACCATGTTATGAACATCATGTTATCATTTAAGTTAATAATGTTCATTTTGTCGGTATTTGGTTCTTAAGTCAAAAATAGACTTCTTACACTTACATGTTGTTAATTTGGTCAATGTTTCATTATATCCAGAATGGTATTCATGATGTAGATATCATATATGTCATATATATCCAGTACATACATGTATTTAAAATATTACATAATCATTTAGAGGTAAGAAATGAAATGCACCGTTCATGGAGACGGTAAGCCGTACGTACGCATGAACGCTACTTTCATTTCTTTGTCATATTAATGGAATTAAAACTAAATGAGAGGTATGTATATTTTAATTCCAGATTTATATTCATCATTTATATATATCATTAATTATATATATCCGTTATATACATGTACTTTTAATAATACATTACATTTGGGGATAAGAAATGAAATGCACCGTTCATGGAGACGGTAGTCCGTACGTACGCATGAACGCTACTTTCATTTCTATCTCATACTTTAATGGAAATAAATGATAATGATATATATAGGTATATTATAATTCCAGTATAACATCATGTATAATATCATTAACTTTATCCTTTACACATCCCACATATGGTATTACTGAATCAAATCACTTTTAGGGGGCGGTAGTCCGCACTTCATAAAATGAAGATATCGCGTATACCCATAATGGAAATCATAATGGTATGCCAAAAATGAAAAAAACAGAAGCTTAAGGAAAACATAAACATATTATATATCATATATAAAAATAGTGACATCATAATGGCCACCTTTGAAGGTGTTAAATGAGTATTGAACAATCATCGTTTCGGGAGGCAGAATTTCGCCATCCACGGAAACCGTATGTTCTTTAACCATTTGATGTAGTTGTGTGAGAGTGTAGCTCAAATAAATCTTATAACAACATCCTAGTATATTGATGATACTGGTGTTGTTACAAAAGAAGTAAATAAAAAGAGTTTAGGGGGTTGGAGAAGCAAAATAAAACAAATGAACATGAGAGAATGAATTACCTTAAAAAGTGTAACTCCTTTTGGTTTGAGCCTAAAGGCTTCCTTTGAAAGGATTCTTCCCAAAGGGAATCCTCTAGGATGAGGAGAGGGATGTGGAGAGAGCAAATGGGCAGGGTTTGGCCGAGCCAAAGGCTTGAAGAGTGTGTGAAATGAGGTAGAGGTGGGGGCCTTTTATAAGAGGAGAGGAGGGGCACTTTTGGAAAGTAAAGAAACATTACTTTATTTGAAAATGTGTTTCGGTTTTAAAAGGACCCACATTGATAGAATTCGTGGATAAGGTTATAAGGCATCGAAATCCACTCATCCAATTGGTTTTGGCCATGTGTAGTTCATAGATTTTATATTATCTTTCCATTTTATTTAAATCGTCAAATAATGATGTCATCGCTGCATCATTATTATGTCATAAATAATTAAATTTATTTAATGTCTAAAAATTATAAAAAAATTACTATGATGTAGCAAATCTTTTTAGATTTCCATTGAATATTTATAATCAAAATTTGGACTTGTATAACCCCACTTAAAAATTGTTTTCGTAAAACATATTATGTTTGTGTCATTTTCACTTTAACATTTAATAAAAAGTAATTTATGTCATTTCCCAACAAAAGTGGATCCATGGGGTCCCCAAGTTGACCCATGGCTTGTCTTGGTCGGCCATGACACAACCAATAAGGTTGGGACATGTGTCTAGGTCATTTTATATTATTAAAGCATTATTTATACCTTAAACTACACTAATTACCACTAATCGCGATTAAAAACTTAATAAGTTACTATTCACCAAAAAATTATTTTAATCTCATTGAACCACATTTTACTTCTTAATGATAACCATGTATGTCGGATTTTCAAAATTCAATACACATTAGTGGTAAACTTTCATTTAACTGAAAAATCAGTTTGCTTGATTACCACTTAGTGGTTTCACTATTCATCAAAAATTGAAGTTTTTCAGAAAATTACCAAAAATTCACTCTAATCTATATTTAATATTCCGAATTCAAAAATGAAGTCTATTTTACAAAATTCAAATCATATAAGTCACATTAATTAATTTAATAATTAATTCCCGCTGCCAGAGCAAATAGCGTGTTTTTACAAAACAATAAGTATCAAAAGATTGACACCACTTTAAGTCTAATTTCAAAGTGAAATTGATTCCAATGACCACCATTGGATAAAATTGTAAAAATATATTCTAATTTCACTTCAAAACCAATTCAAAACATAATCTAATCATATAAATAAATTAGATTAAAAAGTAGTTTTGATGTAAAATGCAGTATTTTTCACTATTCATTAAAAAATGAACATTGTCAGAAAAATACCAAAAATTCACACAAGGTAAATTTTGATGTCCCAATCATCAAGGATAAGTTTATTTTGACAAACATAGTTTATAAAATTGTCAAAATATAGATTCAAAAATGCTTTTCCATCAAAAGGCAGTAAAACAATCTTTTAAGAATATTAGTGTATTCCATGCATAAGATTGTATTTATTTTCATTTTAAGCCTCTATAACACTATCTTAATCATTAATAGACATCGATAAAAATATCTATTATTCATTACTTACTTGGGATGTTACATCCTTCCCCCCTTTAGAAAATTGCGTCCCCGCAATTTATTTACTTATCGAATAAATGGGGGTACTTATCCCTCATTGCATTTTCAGATTCCCATGTTGCCTCTTCAATCATGTGGTTTTTCCACAAAACCTTTACCTGCTTAATCACCTTATTCCGTAACACTTGCTCCCTGTGGTCAAGAATCTGGACCGGTTGTTCCTCATAAGATAGGTTCTCTTCCAGCTGAACTACCTCTGGACTCAAAACATGAGATGGATCTGGCATATACTTTCTCAACATCGAAACGTGAAAAACATTGTGTACCTGAGATAAACTCGGAGGTAAAGCCACTCGGTATGCAACTGATCCAACTCTCTCTAGAATTTCGTATGGTCCAATGAACCTTGGACTCAACTTTCCTTTCTTACCAAATCTCATCACACTTTTCCAAGGAGAAACCTTGAGAAAAACATGATCACCTACCTCGATAGATAGATCCTTCCTCCGGTTATCCGCATAACTCTTCTGCCTGCTCTGAGCTGTTCTCATGTGTTTCTGAATCAGCTGAACTTTTTCTGCCATCTCTTCTACCAATTCTGGTCCCATCAACTTTCTTTCACCCACTTCATCCCAGAAAGCTGGAGTTCGACACCGCTTCCCATATAATGCCTGAAATGGTGCCATCTGTATACTGGAATGGAAACTGTTATTATATGAAAATTCAACCAAAGAAAGATGTTGGTCCCAACTTCCCTGATAATCCATAGAACAAGCTCGTAGCATATCCTCCAATGTCTGAATTGTTCGTTCTGACTGTCCATCTGATTGAGGATGAAAAGCTGTACTAAAATTTAATTCAGTACCCAACGACTTCTGAAGGCCTTTCCAAAAGTTAGAAGTAAACCTGGGATCACGATCCGATACAATGGAGAGAGGAACTCAATGTAACCTGACTATCTCTTTAAGATACAAACGGGAAAGTTGATCAAGAGAGAAAGTATCTCGTATAGCAAGGAAATGAGAATATTTGGTCAAGCGATGAACAATAACCCAGATTGCATTATTACCTCGAGATGTCTTCGATAATCCAACAACAAAGTCCATGGATATATTCTCCCATTTCCACTCTGGCACTGGTAAAGGCTGAAGCATCCCTTTCGGTAACTGCCGCTCTGCTTTAACCTGTTGACAAGTCAAACACTTCACAGTAAAATCAGCAATATCTCTTTTCATTCCATCCCACCAGTAATACTCCCGCAGATCTCTATACATCTTAGTACTGCCCGGATGAACTGAAAACGGAGAACTATGAGCTTCACATAACAAATCTCTCTTCAACTGTGAATCACAAGGCACACACAACCTCTTCACAAACTTCAAAACACAAACACAAACTTATCCAAGAACTCATGGAAAATTTTATTCATAAGGTCCATGAATAAAGTAGGTGCATTGGTTAACCCAAAAGGCATAACTACAAATTCATAATGGACATATCTAGTACGGAACACAGTCTTCGGAACGTCTGCTTCTTTTACTTTCAACTGATGGTACCCCGACCTCAAGTCAATCTTCAAAAAATACTGAGCTCCCTGGAGCTGATACCACTTCATTCGATGGCCCAACATATGCTGAAGTAGTTGCAAATGATTTCACCACCCCTTTCTGCTTGTAGTCTAACTGCTTCCCATCAGTCAAGCTCTTTGTCGGACACTCGTTTGCATAGTGACCCATCTCATTGCACTTATAACATTTCACTAACTGTAAATCAAATTTGTTCTTACCTTCACCTTGATCCTTTTCAGTGCAATCACGAGCCTTATCTCCCATCTTACCACATCGGTAGCACTTTCCAGAATTCAGAAGACATTCCCCAGCATGCCTTTTTCCACATTTATCACAAACTGAAAACTTAGTTTTCTTACCATCAGACATTTTTGAAGAATTCTTACCTTTCTCCTGCCACCTCGGTCTCTTCTTCTGCTGGTTGTTATAGAAAACTTGGTCATCGGAAAACTCCATTTCCACCTTCTCAGCACATTGAACAAGCTTTTCATAACTTTTAAACTCACGAGAAGCTAATGCCCTTCGATATTTTGGCTTTAATCCTGAGTAAAAACGATTGATTTTACTATCAAGGTCTCAGATAAAATTTGGAGCATACCTTGCCAATCGAGTGAACCTTTCTTCATAGGCAGCCACTGAGTCTTCCTCTTGCCTTAATTCCAAGAATTGCTTTTCCATCCTAAGTTGAACAGCCTTAGGAAAATACTTCTCAAGAAACATACCTTTGAATTCATCCCAGTCAAGAGCATCAATCTCATCGGCGTCCCTGATATTTTTAACCATAGACCACCACTGATCTGCTTCACCCTCCAAACGGTAAATAGCAAGACTAACCTTTTGATTGTATGAACACCCCATGACATCAAAAATCTTCTCCAGTGCTTTAATCCACCCTTCAGCTAGCACAAGGTCAGATGATCCTCTGAATGATGGGGGATGTTGCCTCATGAAATGTTCCACCACTGACATGTTCCTCTGCGGTTGATCTGGCTGATCTCGTGCATGGTTACCACCACCATTTATAGCCTGAGTCAACTGTGCCATTACTGCAACAAACTGTTCAGTTCTGATTCCGACCATCTCAGGTTGCTGATTTGGAAGGTTTTCTTCCTCCTGATGTCGTCCCAACATAGATGCTTTGTTTCCTCTGCGGAAAACCATTCTGAACACCGAAATATCTTAGGCGAAGCAACATGGTAATCTTTAAATGCTATATCATTTCGAAAGAAAAAAAAATATTTTTGGATAATCATTTAATAGAATTCTAACTCCTAAAGTTATCTAAACAGACCTTTGATACCAACTATAAGGCCCCAGCCTTAAACCTTACTTAATCTTGAGTTATTACAAGATTACACATTGAGGATCTTTTCGGGTTTAGAGTTTTAGAGAATTAGATCATAAAACTTGCATTACATTCCACATATAAACAAAGTGGTTACATAAAGATAGTATTCTTCATTCCCATCAATGGAAACACATTTAAAATAAAACATGGATTATTTCTTGACACATCCTTGACTCTATCATCTTATCATGTACCTTTCCCTTGACCTGTGAAAAACATTTCAAAAACTTGGGATGAGCATAAAAACTCAGTATGGGTTATAAAAAAAACATGGAAAGGAAACATGAGTTCATATATACATAAGAATGAAATCATACTTTACCCATAAAACATAGGCACTTTAACATACCTCATAAAATCATGAATAAATCATAGAAATCATAATACATAAAGGTAACTTGAGGCATTCATAACATTCTTACGTAGGGAGTAACCCTCTTGGTTACGTTTGGAATACCCATCACAGTATATTCCCTAAAATCTCTTCGGAGAAACCTTAACGTTTCACTCCTTCGCGTTACCCAATGCATTGGAGAGCTATAACGGGCTCACCCGCCCTTAGTTTATCACGGAACCACCCGTCTTCATAATAATGCCCAAGAACCATAACATAATCATATCACATAAAACATGCATAAAGGAAACATAAAATTTCCACATTTCAATCACGAGATATCAATACAACACATTGATATAAAAACATTATGAAAACCATTTTCAATACCAAAATAAAACATGGTATTTATTTTTCTTTTAAAAAATGAAGGTATGGCTTGTAGAGGAAGCCGAAACTCAAATAACGGTTACGACGGCGGAGAAGTCGTTGTCGCCGCATACGTACGACAAAAACATTCCCTTTTGTCGTTTAGTAAACGCTTCGTATAAAAAAGATTCCTTTTGAATAAACGTAAAAGTCAAAGGGGTTTATACACCGTATAAAAGAAAGTTGTGTATAAAACAAATATGTCTCAATGAAAGGAGATTGAGACGAAGTCCCATACAAAGATAATTTTTAAAATAAAACAGATACATTATGTGTATTCACTACAAGTACACATAAATAAAGTACAAATACAAGATACGGCATAATAATATAATGACATAATTTGAAAGTAGGAGATTAACCCAAAGAATGGAAATTGGGTTAAGAAGTTCCCATACCTCGTATCTGACTTGACCCGACCGTTCTTTAAACTCCTGAATAATAAACTTTAGTTAATCTCTACTTGATTATGAATCTTTTCCAAGTTCATTATTTCTTTTATACCATGTTATGAACATCATGTTATCATTTAAGTTAATAATGTTCATTTTGTCGGTATTTGGTTCTTAAGTCAAAAATAGACTTCTTACACTTACATGTTGTTAATTTGGTCAATGTTTCATTATATCCAGAATGGTATTCATGATGTAGATATCATATATGTCATATATATCCAGTACATACATGTATTTAAAATATTACATAATCATTTAGAGGTAAGAAATGAAATGCACCGTTCATGGAGACGGTAAGCCGTACGTACGCATGAACGCTACTTTCATTTCTTTGTCATATTAATGGAATTAAAACTAAATGAGAGGTATGTATATTTTAATTCCAGATTTATATTCATCATTTATATATATCATTAATTATATATATCCGTTATATACATGTACTTTTAATAATACATTACATTTGGGGATAAGAAATGAAATGCACCGTTCATGGAGACGGTAGTCCGTACGTACGCATGAACGCTACTTTCATTTCTATCTCATACTTTAATGGAAATAAATGATAATGATATATATAGGTATATTATAATTCCAGTATAACATCATGTATAATATCATTAACTTTATCCTTTACACATCCCACATATGGTATTACTGAATCAAATCACTTTTAGGGGGCGGTAGTCCGCACTTCATAAAATGAAGATATCGCGTATACCCATAATGGAAATCATAATGGTATGCCAAAAATGAAAAAAACAGAAGCTTAAGGAAAACATAAACATATTATATATCATATATAAAAATAGTGACATCATAATGGCCACCTTTGAAGGTGTTAAATGAGTATTGAACAATCATCGTTTCGGGAGGCAGAATTTCGCCATCCACGGAAACCGTATGTTCTTTAACCATTTGATGTAGTTGTGTGAGAGTGTAGCTCAAATAAATCTTATAACAACATCCTAGTATATTTATGATACTGGTGTTGTTACAAAAGAAGTAAATAAAAAGAGTTTAGGGGGTTGGAGAAGCAAAATAAAACAAATGAACATGAGAGAATGAATTACCTTAAAAAGTGTAACTCCTTTTGGTTTGAGCCTAAAGGCTTCCTTTGAAAGGATTCTTCCCAAAGGGAATCCTCTAGGATGAGGAGAGGGATGTGGAGAGAGCAAATGGGCAGGGTTTGGCCGAGCCAAAGGCTTGAAGAGTTTGTGAAATGAGGTAGAGGTGGGGGCCTTTTATAAGAGGAGAGGAGGGGCACTTTTGGAAAGTAAAGAAACATTACTTTATTTGAAAATGTGTTTCGGTTTTAAAAGGACCCACATTGATAGAATTCGTGGATAAGGTTATAAGGCATCGAAATCCACTCATCCAATTGGTTTTGGCCATGTGTAGTTCATAGATTTTATATTATCTTTCCATTTTATTTAAATCGTCAAATAATGATGTCATCGCTGCATCATTATTATGTCATAAATAATTAAATTTATTTAATGTCTAAAAATTATAAAAAAATTACTATGATGTAGAAAATCTTTTTGGATTTCCATTGAATATTTATAATCAAAATTTGGACTTGTATAACCCCACTTAAAAATTGTTTTCGTAAAACATATTATGTTTGTGTCATTTTCACTTTAACATTTAATAAAAAGTAATTTATGTCATTTCCCAACAAAAGTGGATCCATGGGGTCCCCAAGTTGACCCATGGCTTGTCTTGGTCGGCCATGACACAACCAATAAGGTTGGGACATGTGTCTAGGTCATTTTATATTATTAAAGCATTATTTATACCTTAAACTACACTAATTACCACTAATCGCGATTAAAAACTTAATAAGTTACTATTCACCAAAAAATTATTTTAATCTCATTGAACCACATTTTACTTCTTAATGATAACCATGTATGTCGGATTTTCAAAATTCAATACACATTAGTGGTAAACTTTCATTTAACTGAAAAATCAGTTTGCTTGATTACCACTTAGTGGTTTCACTATTCATCAAAAATTGAAGTTTTTCAGAAAATTACCAAAAATTCACTCTAATCTATATTTGATATTCCGAATTCAAAAATGAAGTCTATTTTACAAAATTCAAATCATATAAGTCACATTAATTAATTTAATAATTAATTCCCGCTGCCAGAGCAAATAGCGTGTTTTTACAAAACAATAAGTATCAAAAGATTGACACCACTTTAAGTCTAATTTCAAAGTGAAATTGATTCCAATGACCACCATTGGATAAAATTGTAAAAATATATTCTAATTTCACTTCAAAACCAATTCAAAACATAATCTAATCATATAAATAAATTAGATTAAAAAGTAGTTTTGATGTAAAATGCAGTATTTTTCACTATTCATTAAAAAATGAACATTGTCAGAAAAATACCAAAAATTCACACAAGGTAAATTTTGATGTCCCAATCATCAAGGATAAGTTTATTTTGACAAACATAGTTTATAAAATTGTCAAAATATAGATTCAAAAATGCTTTTCCATCAAAAGGCAGTAAAACAATCTTTTAAGAATATTAGTGTATTCCATGCATAAGATTGTATTTATTTTCATTTTAAGCCTCTATAACACTATCTTAATCATTAATAGACATCGATAAAAATATCTATTATTCATTACTTACTTGGGATGTTACACCTTAGGGAAACCATTATTCTAATCTATTTCATTAACTAAAAATTTTAATTTTAATTGGAAATTACTTTCTTTGTTTCCTTATTTTCCAAACTCAGAACAAATTCTTGTTCCTCTCAGATATTAACTTAAGATATTATTCACACATTATCTACATATAGGGAAATTAATATTATTTCCTCTATAGTCTCCACCACCCAATCTCTAAGTTAACTCTATCCTTATCTTCTTTAGTGAGTCTAAGAGTTAGTTAATGTGTAAGTTGGTAATCAAATATTTTTTTAATTGATAAGGCATAATCAAAATACCCTTGACTCAAATCATCCTCCCATTTAGTTTCTCATCAAAAAAATTTCTATTGCATTCATTGTTTACCTAGTTCCTTTTGGTTCTAGATATTGAATAAAACCAAAAACTATACTATGAGATACAAAAATTATAGTGGGAAACCTAATAATCCTGAAAAAAACATTTATAGGATGTTTATATCATGACACATTTTTTATTATCATTGAATCCTTAAGAATAACCTAAGTCATTCAATTTAATTATTTAAATCCTTCATGATGGTTCATAATGAGTTTGTGAATTTCAAAATCATGCCCCTACAGACTATCAAAATATCTATATAGTAAGGCCCATTATTATGCACTAGGTGACAATTTATTCCATCTCAATAAACCCTTTTTGGTGTTATTACCCCTAAGTACAATTGTTCTACAACTATATACACATATAGTGTCTAAAAAGGGATGAATTTTCATGGAAAACACTATCTCAATCCTTTACCAAAATTCAAAGACATTTTCATATACTCTGACTTATAATTAAACTTATCCTTAGAAAAATCCTTAAGAATATCCTTATATATATCAGTAAGGATCTCAATAAAGTTTTCTCATTAGAGTTTCCAAATTATAACTAAACCCACCCTTTGATAAAATTATAGAGACCCAAATTTCTCATATATAAATATTTAATATTTTTAGATAAATATTCATTGCCTTATACAAACACATGCCTAAGGTCCATAAAGGTATATCACCTTTATAAACATGGAAACATAAACAACTGATTCATAAGAGTTATACATCATCTCCCACTTAGTTACTAATAACTAGCTATCTTTTTAAACATATCACATGTAATACCTATCATCATAACCTGGGGAAAAGAAACATAATATAGGGTGATCATAGATGCTCAATAAGGTTAAATAAGGGAATTACATAAACATAACATAATCATAAGGGTATGAGAACATGAAAATAACATATAAAACCATACCATGTATATCTAAGATCAAAATATTAAGTCATGGAATATAGATTGGTATTTTATAATACATGAATAATAAGGAAATCAAAGAACATGACTTATATGAGTGTAACATTGGTATAAGACATTGATTTGTGGAAAATGAATAAATGCCAAAAACCCTACATCAAGGATACCCACCATATTATTCATAACATGTTAGTATTGGTCTAACAACCTATGTAACAACTTTTGGATTGAGATAACTTCTCATGTACCCTATTTTAGGGATTGATATAACATCCTGTGTTTCCTATGGGGTCATAGAATATTAATCATTACTAAGTAAATTAGAGAGAGATATTGGAACCACCCTTCACATAATCCATAAATTTATGTTCGATAAGAAATCAAAACATTTTTCATATCGAAATATATGAAATTAATTGGGTTTCATAAACATTTCATCATATCTTAACCCATGGTAAAGAAATGGGATTCATAAATAATTCATCATATCAGAAACCATGAAAAGAAATGAGATTCATTAAACATTTAATATTATCATAACCCATGGAAAAGAAATGGGTTCCATAAATTGATCTTCATTATAAACATAAACTATCTAGATAAAGAATAAGAATAGAATCCTAGATCGTATCCTTAATAAAGATAAGTAACATTAAAGGACTTCATCTAATATGGAAAATTATTTCAAAAGTCCAATTGGAACATTTATTCAGAAAAATATATTTTCCAATTTTAAAAACACATATTAATTTTTAAAACATTTTAAAAATAATTTTCTTTGAAAATAAATTTTGAAACATATAAAGGAAGCTTTAAAAACTATTTAAAACATTTATTTAGGAAAATAACCCTTTATTAAAAATATCTATTTAAAACTAAATATTCATATATCATTTTGTAAATCATTATATTTTAAAATAGTATTTGAAACATATAAATAAATATTTAAAAGTTGATAAGTCCTGATAGCTGGAAATGTAATACACATTAAAAGAAGGATTCCTTTCACATTTTTAGTAAAACCCAAATGAGACTTTTTCTGAAGATGATAATAATATTCCTTTTATAAAATATAGTAAAAATTAAATGAATGATAATTTTTCTTAATTAATCCTATTGGTAATCATACAAAAATTAATTAATTTTAGTAAACATGTATATGGAAGTGAAAGGGTTTTTGGCTGAAGAGAGAAATAAAGTCGATTTCCCTTAAAAATATTATTTTGGTATCTTGATTATATAAAGTGATAAAAGTTAAAGCAAAACTTCTGTTTTCATGATATAAACATATGGGAATAAAATTAAATAATTTATTGTAAAATAGATCATAATACTTCATTAATGAAATTATAATCAGAAAAAATACAATTAAATAATAAGATTGTAACATCAAACGTTTACCACTTTGTTATATTTTGAATCACATGGCCCATTAAAAAATAAAATAAAATAGAAATTTTAATATAATTAGAATAATTAGATTCATGATATAACATGTCATAGGTGAAGTATATTTACCTTGTAGAAGAAGATAGGTGTGTAACATTACTTATGTATTAAAGAGGGAAATTTGGGGAAAAAATACCTTACCTTAAGTCTCTACTTCCTTCATACATGTTTAAACCTACAATATAATAAATATAACTTTATTATAAATATATTAAAGAACCATAAATATATATATTATACCATATATGCTTTACTTATAACATTTTATTATCCATTTATTTGAAATTCCATGTTAAAATCACGTTCTTGGAAATAACTGCATTATTTTACATGCATGATTTGATTTTATATTTTCGGTTACTTAATTTGAAAATGGTTCTATAATCTAATTAATTTTAAAAATGATATAAATATCATATATACTCAGTATATATGTATTTATATTAATCCCTAAAAGATAGAGATAGAAAATTAAATACACTGTTCATAGAGATAGTTGGTTATACGTACGTATTAACTCTATTTCCATTTTATTGATGGATGAAATGAAATAAAGATAAATATTATTTTTCCTTTATAAAATAATTATAATTTTTGGTATATCACATATATTCCTTAAAATTGTAATGACCTGACCATAATAAGCCCATATTCGACGTATTACTTTATTACATTGGTATAGATATAAGGTTTGAATCCCAAAGGACCGACCGATTTAGCCATTTTGGAAACCATATACATACATGATACCATTTTTACATTTGGAAAAGAAAATATAACATAATATATAACAAATTATAATAAACTTCATCCTTTAAAAATCATTCAAAGATCTCTTCTTCATAACCTAGTGAGAGGAAGAAAAATAAGGGTGATATCAAATGCTTAGTAAGGTTTAAGTACAATGGAAGCTATCATGAATCAATGAAAAAAATAAACATGGAAAGGTAAATAACTGATAACACATGTCATTCAAATAACTAGATAAGGAATTGAAAATATGGAAATGTAAATAACTAAAACACATTAAATTTAATTGATAATATGAAAATAAAATGCATTCATATATTTTTCTTAGTGAAAATCCTCTGGATAATAACTAAAATAAATACTCTATGAAGTAAATTATTTATTATTAGATTTCATGTATCCGGGACATGGACCATTATACCATCAAGATCTATTATCAAGACAGATTATATCACTCTAATTTGGTGAACTGATTCATCCTATGAGACTACCAATGTATTGAGGGGATATTTATAACCATACCCCACCCATGAATTCATTTACAAAGAAATACTAATATATTGAATAATCTATTATACTAATTAATAATTTTCCTTATTCTCAAATATCCTTATTGAATAAAACATATAGATTTATCAATATTCCCAAAGTTAATCTAATAACTCTCAATGTAAACAACATATGTAAATAATTTATAATATTAGGAAATAAAAATATCCATTGTACAATAATATGGATATCACAAAGAATTATAATTTCTAATGAACAATTATTATGATAAAGTGATTGTTTTAAGAGAAAGTTATCAATCATAAAAGAAAGTGAGATTGTAAGATAAATTTTACCAGTTGGTAATTTTCATTTAAAAACCCCTTGGATGAGATAATTCATAGTAAAAATTTAAATACCATGACTTTAAAAGAATTTATGATACAATATATCAAAATGGGTAGTAGATACACCACTCAAAAGAAGTAAGTAGTAAAAATGTTGTATTCCTCATGGAAGGAAATGTGAGGCAACAATCTCTAACTTTGATTCTGACTTGTCACTTGTGTCTTCATCTTCCTGAATAATAATATTATGTTAATTATTTACTTGATTTAAATAATTTTTCCTTTTTATTATTAATTTTCTTTCACTTATTAAATTTTTTTATACAACTACTTAAACAATTACATTTATGTTGGGTTTTTTGATCAAATTTAGTTTGTGTGTCAAAAACGACATTGGTGGGTCCACTATAGTCAAAGGGGTCATTATATAAACATATCATGAATAATAATAGTGACATAATTATCATATTTATACATAAATTATACTTTAAAAACCAATCATGAATGATTTTTATGAAAAAATGTATCAATGTTACAATCATGGAGATGGTAGGTTGTACGAACTCCTGAGTAATGTTCTAATTTTTCAATGATCATTATGTAAAGAAAGAAATTAAAAATTTGTATTTAAATAATGATAATTATATAATAAATAACATGTTATTTAATTATATATAATTATATATATAATTATGATGATGTAAAAGGAATGACATCGCGTCAAGGTGGCGGTAGTTCACACGTCTGTGAACGACGTTATCACTTTTTTTAGTGTGTGAAAAGGATAATAAAGGAAATGATATATTATATATCTAGAAATTAAATTATGTAATGAATATCATATATATATATATATATTTATGTAATATATGTTTAATTTAACTCATACATAATATATTCCATGTAATGTGTGAACCTATCACATCTTTTTAAGGAGGTGGTGGTCTACACATCCACAAACGATGTTATCATATTTACAGAAAATAGAAAACATTAAGGTATGAGTTATATAAAAATTAAATTATTATTAACACATCATAAATATCATATATATCATATAAAAATAATGTTTCCATAATAATTCCCAACCATGAGAGGTGGTAAATGAAAAACAAATGACATCATTACGCGAGGCGGTAGTCCGTCATACACACGACTGGTAAATTTGTTATCCATTTGATGGGAGTGTGTGTAGGTTTTTTTATAACCATTAAAATAAAAAATATAATTAAATTTTGTATACTGATGTTATTATATAATAATTTAATAATAATTATTTAATGGATTCATAAATAAATAAAACAATAGTAATCCTTGAAAAATGTTCCCTCTTTTTTTGGTAACTCCTTTTGGTTTTCACCAACATACTTTGTTGAATTTATTTCATCACAAAGTGAGGCTTCTAGAATAATAGTAGAGGTGTTTTGGATATATTTGGGTAGATTTTGGATGATAAAAATTTCTTGATAGGTTTGATGAAGTGATAGGGGTTAGTGCCTTTTTATAGTGGAGGGGTAGTGGGAAATCTTGCAAATACTAAAAGGTAAGCACTACTGGTAGACCTCCATTACCTAATGTGCCTCAAAGATTAAAAAATAATTAAGTAGCATAAAATATGGTCTATAAAAACCTCCAATATACAATAAAAGTTCATTTTTATAATTGTGTTCTTTAACTTATTAGTTTCTCCGCTTTTAAAATTTTGGTTTTATTAAAGTAACTAGTTTTATATCCTATGTAATTTTACCATTAAGAATAAATTAAAGTGATATTAATTATAAAATATTTACCCACATAATAATAAATATTATATTTAATTTTAAAATAATAATAATTCTATTTTTAAAATGAATTTTAAAAACAAACCTTTGTAACGCGCAATAACACAACTTTAACCCGAACCACACCAACTATGTTTTTACTATCTGTGGGTAAATATGATAATTATAAAAGATAAATTGGTCCATTAATGGGAAATATTTATTATTTATTAACACTTAAAAATAATATGGAAAATTTATGATTTTTATTAATTTTAAATAATTTAATAAAATATCATTTATTGTAGAATAACATTAATATCAATTTTGAAATTATTTATTTTATTTTTGTTAAAAAATATAAAAATATTATTGGAATTAAAATATATTAAATTAAAAGTTGTGTAACATGATATATTAATATAAAAATAATAATTTAACATGATAAATCATTAAATTTACTTTACTTTTCTTCTTGGAAGGGAAAATATATTTTTATGGCAGGCATAATCTGTCTTGTTAAGTCGACAATTGTCACTAAAATGGTTTAATTTATGATGGTCTATAAGTGTCCTATTGGTCATATTAAAAAAATAAATTCCTCTATCAAAAAATTTATTTGGACAAGTATCACAGTGGAAAGGAACCTTGTCACCATACCTTGTTAACTTTTTGCAAACCCATTGATAAAGGAGGCATTGGTATGAAAAAAATTAAACACTTTAATGAGGATCTTCAAGCCAGGATCACTTGGGATCTTCTGTATAATAAATATAACTAAATTATCTTACTTAAAAATAGATTTCTTAAAAAACTCATGAAAGGCACCTCAAATTTTCTTTCCTCCTTTATCTGGCCATCCATAAAAAAATCATTTTCCTCAATTATGAATAATTCTAGGTGGATGGTCTCTAGATACTCCTCAATGAATTTTTGGTTAGATAACTGGATTGGCACTCCTTTAATCTCCAGAATTGATCTTGACCAAAGTCTTGAGAACACCAACCTCTCTACCAGAGATGTCCTATACTCCCAAAATGATCATCTTCTTAAAACCATGATGAATGTCATTGATACCTATTATTTCTCTATCACCAATGATTTATTTGTCTGGGAGCCTTCTCACAATGGCATTATTAATTAAAAAAGTATTAAAACCACTATTTTTTGTAACTCTAAAAGTGATTTTGGGTGGATAAATCTCTTTGAAAAACCTTGGATAAAACCCTCAAGATTTACTCTTATATGGCGGCTTGCTCACAACAGGATCCCAATAAATGACCGCCTTCAATCATATGGTATTCAAAATCTATTATAAATTCATTCTATGAAACCAACATAGAGAAGATACCAATCATCTCTTTCTTTCTTGTTCCACTACTTCTGCTCTTTGAAATTATATTTTTGACATTTTTAATTGTAGGTGGTTGACACAAGACTCTGTCAAATCTCAATTAAAGAGATGTGTAGATATGGATAACTCTCAGTAGATTAAGAACATTTTCATTGCTACTGTTATTGAGATTCACAATGTGATCTGGTCTGATAAAAATTCTCGTATTCATAATAAATGATCATTCCATTACAATGCAGGGAGAATGCAGATTCTCATTTCCATGCGTAAAGCTACTTCGATCCAAAAGGGTCATTGCAACAACATGGTGCATGAATTTGGCATTCTGTGACGACTCTGTATTGGGGGGAATTACTACCAGACTCACCACACTTTTAAAGTATTTTGGTGCACCCCTCTCCCTGGTTTGGTTAAAGTTAATGTGGATGGTTCTTCCAAAGGCAATCTGGTCCCTGTGGTTTGTAGTTAAATCTTTAGGAATCATACTAGTCAAATCCTTGGATGCTTTTATGGTAGCTCTGGCATTGCATCTTCACTGGAATCTAAAATTATGAGTATGATTCATGCTATTTATTTTTCCAAAAAAAATGTTTGGAGCAAACTTTGGATTGAAAGTGACTCAACCACCATTGTGAAAGAAATTTGGAATGGTTTAATACATCTTGCGTGGCTGATCACCACCCGGTGGATAGGATGAATCCACACTCTTCTCGACATCAACTACATCATCACTCATATATATCATGAATCTAACATGGTTGCTGATGGCCTTGCGAATAACGGGGTTAATCAAGATATTAATTGTCTTGATGATATTCCTGCTGATCTAATTCCCTTTCATAACAAAGATTGTAATATGTTTCCATCTTTTAGACTATTTTAACCTCTTTTTTTATAATAATTGTGCCATGGTTTTCTGGTCAGGTACCACCTTCTTAAAGAAAACTGCATCGGTGTTTCTTAACTATTCAATGTAATTATACCATCTCTAAAAAATAAATTTTAATTATCATGATAATAAAAACCCATTTACTTTTAAGTTTTTTTATAACAGAAACTATTTAGATTCATCCATACTCTAAATCTCTTTAGGAATTAAAAGTAAGGTATATTTTTTGTCTTTTTTTTATTTAATTATTATATGGATCACCTTCATAAACATATATCCCAATAACTCAGAACATTAAACCTAAGAGAGTATATAGGTATAATATGGTTAGAAAATTGATTTTGAATAAGTTTATAGGTTATCTTGGCCCTTAATTTTATGGGTTAGTCCCTTGTTAAGCTTAATTTTACCTTAATCACT
Source organism: Viscum album (assembly GCA_963277665.1). Lineage (NCBI taxonomy): Eukaryota > Viridiplantae > Streptophyta > Magnoliopsida > Santalales > Viscaceae > Viscum > Viscum album. Next base: position 2,098,394,692 of record OY728130.1, on the reverse strand, counting down.
GTAATTACTTTTAATCACTTTCACTAATATTTTTGGTAAAAAATTAACATTATATTATTAGAGTATAAATATTATACCAATTAAAATTTTACATATCTATTTTTACATATTCAATTCATATAAGTGTAAAAATTAAATTTAGATATAATCCCATAGATGTGGCAAGAAAGTGTTTTTAAGTGAAAATGTTCAAAATATCATTAAGTTTTTATATCTAAATTAAATATAAAATGATCTCAATAATATAAATTAGATTAATTTATATATAATTAATCTATTGTGACTTTAAAATAAACTTAAAATATAATTTAACATTAATAATTATTTAAACAAAAACTAAATTTTCAACTAAAATGCAGTATTTTGCACTATTCATCAAAAAATGAAACTTCTCAGAAAAATACAAAAAAATCACCCTAAGCTAATTTTGACTATACGTATTCAAAAATGAAGTTTATTTTGAAAAATATAATTTATAAAAGTTTCAACATTTATTTTTATAATAGTTTCTCTATTAAAATGTGGTAAAAATCAGTCTTACGTGTAATGGAAGCTAACTCAGTCTTGTGTGTAGTGTAAGATTAACATGGTGTTGCATATAACGAAATATATAAGAAAAATTAATTTTATTATAAAATTAAAATTTTTTAACGTATAGGGGTATTACAATATTGCCACCTTAATTGAATTACCCCCTTGAAATTTAAACTTGATCTTGGTAATCAAGGGTTTTATATTTTTAAATAATATTTTTGAAACCCCACATTATAAATAGAATTTATAAAAAATATTTTTAATAATAGGGAAAGGAAAATGTAAAGGTCTCCATAAAGCTAGTCGTTTGAATAGGAGAAAATTAGTGAAAACCTAGACATGGAAGAGAATTCTAATTATCATGTTCTGATGGATAGTAATGGCTAACTTGTTCATGGGAAATTTATTAACCACAAAACCATAAACCAAATTTGTGAATAGAGGTCATTGATATCATAAAAAACAATTATAATAGGAAAACATTTTTGTTTCATGATCCTTTTCCAGGAGATGATAAATTATTTTACTCTCTTTTAATATAATTAAATATATGTTTCCAAAAACACAATATTTTCCTATGATTATGCCTTGAACTATTTCTACATCATCTCTTAGCATAGGATGGATCATATAGTGAAGTAATATATTAACCTCTAAAACCCTATATTAAGATTAACTTAAACCATTTCATAAAATGTTAAACTTTCCAAAGTATTATGATCCATAAATTTACAATTATTTCCATGGTAGTTAGTAGTCACATATTTAGTTTATCCATATGAATTATATCTTGATCCAAATTTCATTACCTCAATATTAGGAACATATTAAGGATTATCTTTTCCAAAACCATATGTTTTAAAAAAAGTTCAATTTTCTATAATTTAGATTTCATGGTTATCTGTAACAATCAACACCTCACCTAAAAATAAATTTTTTATTAAAAACACTTTTATGGAAAAATTGAGAAAATTTTAAGTTCAGCTAAGGAAACAAACTTTAAAGAAAATAAAAAACCTATTAATGGAAAACTGTAAACTATTAGACATGAACTCCCTATAAAATTCCCAGGACAGATCAATTACCTTTTTGTCTAGTTAATCTTTGAATATCTCCCCAAATTAGTAGGCCAATTTGTCTCACATTTGCAAGAAATCTTCCACTGTAATCATATTATCATTGAAGCCTTTAATCAGAATTAAATTTTGATAGATAATCCAATCACTTGTACCAATCAACAAAATATTTCAAATCCATTATTAAAAATTACAACAGTAAAATCCTTATACATACCAAAATTATTATGACTAGAATATCATCAATAACATACTTTCAAAACATTATTAAAATATCCTAATATAGGAGAAAATTAATCATTCCACTTCACCCATATCAATATCATAATATTGACCTTTATCACTTAGCTTTTTCTATGGTGTATTCCCTTGATTCATTGGAAATTCATTTTTAGAGTGCCTTATATACATGCAGTTGCAAGAATGAATAATATCCTTTTTTTATTCTTCACTTTTGATTATTTATCATGGTGATCCTTATCTCAACACTTATAATAAACTCACATTCCCTTTAATCATTTTATAAGATGATTCTTTCCACAGTTATCAAATGTGGGAAAATCCTTTATTCCCTTCTTCCCTTTATCCTTACTTTTCTATTTCATCATCTTATTTTCTTGGTTTCCATTGAATATGTAAGACATTGATGATTCATTCTCTTTTTTTATGGTATATGAAACAATTTCATCATATGAATAAAACTTTTTAGAAAAAATCTCCCTTCAGATATTTGGATTAAGTCCTTCAATTAAATGGTCAATTTTATATTTCATATTGCATATGAAATCTATATCATACCTTTCTAACCATGTAAGAGTATACTCGTACTTTACAAAACTTTCTTCCTTATTTTAATTTAAACTAAGGAAAATTATCTTCATTTTAGTTTCTTGCACATGAGGGACGTATTTTTCAAAGAATGTGTCCTTAAAATATTTCCATTCCATGAGTTCTATTCCCTCTTCCCCCTAGTATTCGGGATCAATAACCACTATTGATTAGATTTTTTTGAGAAAACACTTTGAATGTGTAAACTTTTTCCTTTTAACTACATCCCAATGACGTAAATATATTCTCTAAATAATTATAAATTTCTCAGACACCATTAGATTAGTAGTCCCACTAAATTATGGAGGCCTCTATCGTATAAAGTGATCCAACATTAAGGAATCTCATGGTAGAACATGTTTCTCCATTCAGGCAAGGTTATTTTTCATAAACTAATTAAGATTCCCTAATATATTCATAAAATTATTAGTTATAATACCATATATATTATATTTCTGAACATGGAAACCTCTATATTAGACATAAGTATTGATTCCATTCTTCCTTCCAATTTCCATTTCTAAAAAATGGTTCACAGTAGATTAGATCATAACACTATAAAAGATAATTTATAAACCACAAACTAGTGAGATACAAAACATTATGTGTATTTAATCTCAAAATTGTAAACATGGTTTTTTGGGATGTTCTTTTATAATTATCCTCAACATATATCATAGGGTTATGTTTCCATATCAATATTTTCTAACTCTAGTATTTATGGTTTCGACTAAAATTTCTCTAATATCAACTATAACAACCTGACCCCAGTAAGCATAGATCAGGTGCATTACTTTATTACATTGGCATATATAGAGGATTAAAATCCCAAATTACCGATCATTTTAGTAGTTCTAGAAACTAGATATATATATATGATACCCATTTTACATTGGGAAACAATAATAAAACATAGTACATAATAAATGACAATAAACTGAATCATTGACAACTCTTTCAAAGATCTATTCTTCATAACTTGGGGGAAGGAAACAAAATAAGGGTGAGTTTATATTCTAAATATGGGTTATGTATAGTATAATCTATTATGAATTAATATAAACAAATCAACATGGAAAGGAAAATATTGGAGAATGCATGCCATTCAAATAACTATATAAGGAATAGACAATATTAAAAGGTAAATAACTCAAAACACATTCCATTTAATCAATATTCTGAAAATGAAATGCATATATATATTTTTTCATACTGAAAACCATCTAGATAATAATTGAAATTATTTCTGAAGGATGGAAATTTTTAATATTTAACTTCATGTATCTAGAATATGAACCATTATACCATCAAGATCTATTCTGAAGATAGTTTAAACTACTCTGATTTATCCATATGATTCATCCCATGAGACTACCGATGCATCAAGGGGATATCAATAATCAGGACCCACCCTTTTCTTCTAGTCCAAAAAATTTCTTATATATCAAATAATATTTTTAATTAATAAACAATTTTCCTTATCATTAAATATGTGTAAAGAATAAAAATACATATTTATCAATATTTCAAAAGTTAGTCCAATAAAATTCAAGGTAAACACTATATGTAAATATTTTATATGTTTTAGGAAATAATAATACCCATTATATACAAATATGGATATAAAAAACAACAAAAACATCCAATGAATAATGATTATGATAAATTGATTGTTTTATGAGAATGATAAAAATCAAAAAATAAAGTGAGATTATATGATAACTTTTACCAGTTGGTAATTTTCACGTTAAAACCCCTTGGATGACTCAATTCAAAGAAAAAAATTAATTTCTATGAAGATAAAAGTATTCATGATGTAATATATTATAAGGGCCAATATATAAGACACTCAAAATAGGTAAGTGGTGAAAATGAAGTATGCCTCACAAGAAGAAAAGTAAGACATGAATCCCTTAACTTGAGTCTGACTTGTCAAGTGTAGATTTATCTTCCTAAATAATAAACTTAAATTAATTATTAACTTTATTTATAAAATTTTTCATGTTTATTGTTAAATTTATTTAACTTATTACAATATTTCATACAACTACTTAAAAAATTAAGTTTACGTTGGGTGTTTTGACCAAATTTGGTTCATGTGTCAAAAAAAACTTTTGTAGGTAGACTATGGTCAAATGGGCCATTATGTCAACATATAAAAAATAATAATCATGAAATAATTATAATATTTATTCATCAATTATAATTTTAAAACCAATCATGATATATGGTAATGAAAAACAAAACCAATGTTGAAATCATGGAGACGGTAGGTCGTACGTAAGCATGAGTAACGTTCCCATTTTCAACGATCATTATGTAAACAAGGTATGTAACATTTTATATTTATATAATGATAATTACATCATAAATAACATGTCATTTAATCATATATATATATTTATATTTTTAATTCTTATGATATAAGAGGGATCACATCGCGCCGAGGAGATGGTAGTCCACACGTTCATGAATGTCTTTATCACTTTTTTCTATATGAAAAAAGCGTAATAAAGAAAATGATATATTATATATATAGAATGGAAACTATTTAATTTATATAATATATATAATTATTTTATAAATGTTTAATTAAACTCATCCTTATTACATTTCATGTAATGTGTGGACGTATCACATCACTTAAAAGAGGCGGTAGTCAACACGTCCACAAATGATGTTATCAAATTTACACAAATTTTAAATCATGAAGATATTTATTATATTAAAATTTAAAAAGTGTTAATACAACATAAATATCACATATATCATATAAAAATAGTGTTTCTATAATAATTCTCAATCATAAGACATAGTAAAGGAAAAACGATTGACATCGTTATGTAAGGTGGTAGTCCACCGTACACACAAATGGAAAATTTGTTACCCATTGGATGAAAGTGTGTGTAGGTGTAGGTAAAAACATTAAAATAATAAAATATTAGTATATTTAGGATACTGATTTTATTATAAAATAATTTAATAAAAATAATTTAATGGTTTTAGAAAGAAATAAAACAAAAGTGATCGTTGAATAATGTTACCTCTTTTTCAGGTAACTCCTTTTGGTTTTCCCCAAAGGACATCCTTGGATTAATTTATTCCCAACATGAGGATTATAGATTATGGGGAGGGATTTTTTAGAGCAATTTTGGTAGCTTTTATATGATCTAAATATCTTGAGGGGTGTGATGAAGGGGGAGAGGTGAGTGCATTTTTATAGTGGAGGGGGAGTGACATTCTTGTAAATATAAAAAGGTAAGCATTGTTGGGAGGTCTTCCTTATCACATGTGCCTCAATTATTGAAAAATTATGTATTAAAGTTAAATTATGGTTGAAGAAAACCTCCACTACCCAAAAATAAGTGCATTTGTATAATTTGTTTCCTTACCATCTATGCTTCCCTACTTTTAACATTTTAGTTTTTATTAATGTAACTAGTTCTCTATCCTAAGTAATTTAACCATTAAAAATAAATTAAAGTGATATTAATTAGAAAATATTGACCAAAATTATTATAAATATTATATATACTTAAAAAAATAATAATTTACTCATGTGTGTTGGAAATTAATTTTAAAACAATCATATATAACGCGCAAAAAACCTACTTTAACTCGAACCATGGTAACAATGTTTTTATTATCTATGGGTCAATATGTTAATTATAAAAGATAAATTGGTCAATTAATGGTAAATATTTGATATTTTTAAACACTTGAAAATCATTTGATAGTATATATGTTTTTTATTAATTTTAAATTATTTAATGAAATATCATTTATTGTAACATAACATTAATATCAATTTTGACATTATTTATTTAATTTTAATTAAAAAATATGAAAAAATTAAATTCAAATATATTATGTTAAAAGTTGTGTAAAATGATATATTAATCTAAAAAATTAATTTAACACAATGATTCATTAAATTTACTTTACATTTAATATATTTAGAATCATTTATTTTAATTAATAATAAACTAAATAAGCATTGCGTTGACATTTATTAACTATTTAATGTAATTATATAAACTATAAAATTTAAATTTAAATTATAAAAATAATTAAAACTCATTTAAATTTAAAAATAACTTTTATAACCAAAACTATGCAGCTTCTTCCATACTCCAAATCTATATATGAATTAAATGCAAGGAAGGTACATTTTTTGTTATTTTCTTTACATAACATATTATATGGGACACTTTCTGGAACATTTGTCCCACTAACATGTAAAATTAGAAATAATAGAGGACATGGTGTAAATATGCACATCCAATGGCTTTTAGATAAGTTTCAAGATCATTTTTTATGTTTAAGGTTTAGTCCCTTGTTAAGCTTAATTTTACCTTAATCGTTGTAATTAATTTTAACCACATTCACTAATATTTTAGCCAAAAATTATGTTGATCTTGTTAGACTATAAATATAATACTAATTAAAAAAATTTATATCTTTTTTTAAATTCAATTCATATAAGTGGTAAAATTAAATCTAGAGCTAATCCAATAGACGTGGAGAGAAACTTGGTTTTTAAAGTTAAAATATTCAAAAATTCATTAAGTTTTTATATGTAAATTAAATTTAAAAAGGATATAAATGAAAAAAATTGAATTAATGAATTTATAATTGATATATTGTGACTTTAAAACCAATTTAATATATAATTTTCTTTAAAAATTATTTAAAAGAAAAGGTAGTTTTCAACTAAAATGTAGTAATTTTCACTATTCATAAAAAAGTGAAACTTCTAAGAAAAATACCCAAAAATAACCCTAAGATAAATTTGAAATTCCATATTAAAACATGAATTTTATTTTTACAAATAAAATTTATAACAATTTATACATTTAGTTTTAAAATTGGTGCACCGATAAAAGGTGGTAAAACTCAGTCTTGTGTGTAACATAAAAAAAATGAGCGTTGTGTGTAGAATAAGTTTAACATTGTTTTTTTATAAATAAAGTTAGAAAAAAATAATTTTAATATAAAATTAAAATAATTTAAAGTCTATTCATGTTACATAATTTACCATAATTAACTTCCTTGCACAGAATTAGTGAAAAAAATCACATCGTTTCGAGAGGTAGTAGTCTGCCGTACGCACGAATAATTTTATTGTATCTTCCATTAAATGGAAAGTAAGAAGTATTATTTAATATCATAATTATAAAATTATAATAATGTTAAATATATCTTATATATTCATTTAATATATCCTTATTACTATCCAAGTAAAATAGAAATGAAAAACACATCACACCAGTTCACGAGGTGGTAGTTTATCGTACACACCAGTGACATTATTATTTTCCAATGGGTTAGGAGGTAAGAAGTTATATATGGTATTATAATTACAGAGGTATAATAATATCATAAATATAATATATAAATATTAAATCCATCAGTATATCTATCCGTGATAGTTGGTGATGGAAAACGAATAAAATTGATTCACGGTGTGGTAGTTCACCGTACACACTTATAATGATTTCAAATCCCATTTGATGGAAGAGGATATTTATTTGGGTTATTTTATTAACATAAAAACATATATGTATATGTCATGATATTGGTACTATTATATCAGCATAATTTAATAATATTTCAATGAGTTGGAAGAAGAAGTAAAACAAAAATACATAGTTTAAAACTTTACCTTTTATTCATAAAAACACATTAGGTTTAACCTAAATCCTACCTATATTGGGTTTATGATCTCACAAATGCCTCTAGAAGTAAGATGAGAAATAATAAAGATATTTGGGTATGTATTGGATGAACCAAATGGTTTTAAATGGGTGAAGAATATAGGAGAGAGGGTGGCCTTTTATAGGTTGGGGAGAGGACACACATGGATTTTTTTAAAAGAATAATATGTACCCTAGTTTTTTATTTCTCACAAAGCCCTAAAATGGGTAATTATCAAACCTTATAGATTATAAATCTGAAAAATAAGCATAAAATGTTCATTTTACATGTTTCTAATTCATTATTCTCATTGAAATTTTATTTTAACCCATGGTAAACCCATTTTAACCTTAACCTCAGTAATTAATTTTCACTATTTTTACTTTTCATTTTGACCAAAAATTATGATTAAATTATTTTATCATATAAATTATGCTGATTCCAAATATTTAATAAATTTTTCAAAATTTCATTCACATAATTGGAAGAGTTATATTTAAAACTGAACTCACATACATGACGAGAAAGTTGTTTTCTAAACAGAAAATGATCAAAAGTTTAAAAAGTTTTCATATAAAAATTCAATATGAAATTGATTAAAATGGCTTATATTGGATTAGTATATTTATAATTGACCTAATTTTACTTTTAAAACCATATTAAAATAAAATTTATCATTTTAAATTCATTTAATTAAAAGGTTTTTTTAATAAAAACCATTAATTTTTACTATTCACTGGAAAATTTATCTAGTCAGAAAATTTTAAAAAATTTAATAAAAAATAATTTTGACATTAAAATTTCAAAAATTAATTTTATTTTTTAAAATATTTTTTTTAAAAGTTTCATAAATTATTTCTTAAAATAAGTGTGCTAAATACGATAAAACTACTTTTTAGAAAATACAATTTTTAAGCGTAAAATTGAATTTATTATTATCCCATGTATAAAAGGCACATATGATGAATGTTAAACATTGTATTGAATATATAATATTTAATTTTCATTAAAATAATTCACCAAAAAATATTTTCTTAATTTATTTATGTAAAAAAATTTCTGCATGGAAAGAATTTTCTAGAATATTAATTTCTTTATTTTAAAATAGTTTTTATTTTAATTTATAATCAATTAGTCACAAAAGAATTCATCTTATATAAATGTGTAAACAACATATTTTAATAAATTATTTAATTCTACTTATACAAAAAATAAAAATGATAGGCGATAAATATCATATTATATAATAATATTTTTTATAGAATTTTGTGTTTTATTAAAGACTTGATGTTGTGTATAATGCAGGCTATCAAAGAAATAACAAATATTTAAAAAATAAATTTCTTGAAATATCATGGTGTTTTTGTATTAACCAATATTTTTTCTTACATTTTTATATAACCAACAATTTTTATCCTTTTCAGGTATTTGTGTTGTTGTTTTAAAAAATTTCATCGATTATATTTGATAAAAATCATAAAAACCATAAAACATTCAATAAATAAAAAATAAACCCAAGATTTGACCAATTATTTAATAATTAAATTATTATTATCTATATTATATTTAGGCATCTAGAGGACCTATTTCATCCAATTTGAGGCACTAAATTGGTTTTTTTTAATTAAAGTAAAATGAGGAAAGTTATTTTAAGGCATGAAAATGATAGAAAAATAACATGTTACATGGGTAAAACCATGAGGACAATGAAAATTTAACATGATTGGGCAAACATGTAGTTGTGTTTTTCCCAATATTAAGGACCTAGAAACCCTGTAGTTGAGGGGGAATGAGTCATGCATCATATTTACACAAAAATAATGGGAATATGTGATCAAGTAATGTCAAATGGAGTCCATATAAATCTTCAATGGAGCATCAGGGTTGGATTACTAACTATTCATTAGGGAGTTCATCATGGTATTCCACACATTCCTTATAAAGGTATTAATATAGGGTGAGATTAGTATTAAGTCACTACGGGAAAAATGAGCAATTGCGACGGGTTATTTGCGACGGGAATAAATCCCGTCGCAAATAGTCCTGTTAAAAACTTATTTGCGACGGGGGTATTTACCCGTCGCAAATAAGTAGGCTTTTGCGACGGGATTGCTTTCCCCGTCGCAAAAGAACTGGCGCGCGTTGCGCGCCACATCGCGGGAAAACTATTTGTGACGGGGGAATATTCCCGTCGCAAATAACCGACGGTGGTAAAAGGTATTTGCGACGGGAATATTCCCCCGTCGCAAATAGTATGTCGGCAGGTGGTTATTTGCGACGGGTCCCGTCGCAAATAACTATTTACCCGTTGACCGTAATAAATGTCGGCTAAGGTATTTGCGACGGGTCCCGTCGCAAATACTCTAACCTATAAATACCCCCATCCGTTTTTTTCAAAACATTCTCAAATTCCATCTTCTTCTTCTCTCAAAGTTATATTTCTAAAGTTCAGTTTTTCTTCAGTTTAATTTTTTTCTCCGGAGCTGATATTAAAGTTTTGAAGAACGATCAGAGCAGATCAATTTTCAAGGTATTTATGTTCAATTTAATTTAATATTTATTTTTAATTTTTTATTAGTTTCAATTATTCTTAATTAGTTGTAATTTAATTATGTTTATATTGTTTTATTACTTAATAAATTTAAATTATTAGTATTGTTCATAGTTAATAGTAATTAGGAATAATTAGTAATAATTTTTAATAATTAAGAATAAATATTAATAATTAGTAATAAATACCAATAATTAGGGATAATAACATTATTACATTATTAGTCTATTTTATTATTAATATTAAAATAATATAATTTTTTATATATATACAGTTCTCTTTTCATCTGTGTGTTTGCTGTCTTCACATGTATTATTTGTATGTGGAGATAGAAAACGCACAGATGAAAGGAGAACTGTATATAAATTAGAAAATTATATTATTTTAATATTAATAATAAAATATACTAATAATGTTATTATTTGTAATTATTGGTAATTATTCCTAATTATTAGTAATTATTCATTTAATTACTAATAATTAGGAACAATTACCAATAATTATCAATAATTAGGAATAATTAGTAATAATTACCAATAATTAGTAATAATTACCAATAATTAGTAATAATTACCAATAATTAGTAATAATTACCAATAATTACCAATAATTAGTAATAATTAGTATTAATTACCAATAATTCGTATTAATTACCAATAATTAGTATTAATTACCAATAATTAGTATTAATTACCAATAATTAGTAATAATTACCAATAATTAGTAATAATTACCAATAATTAGTAATAATTACCAATAAATAATAATAATTACCAATAATTAGTAATAATTACCAATAATTAGTAATAATTACCAATAATTAGTAATAATTACCAATAATTAGGAATAATTACCGGTAAATAGTAATAATTAGTAATAAATAGTAACAATTAGTAATAATTAGGAATAATTACCAGTAATTAGTAATAATTACCAGTAATTAGTAATAATTAGTAATAATTAGTAATAATTACCAGTAATTAGTAATAATTACCAGTAATTAGTAATAATTACCAGTAATTAGTAATAATTACCAGTAATTAGTAATAATTACCAGTAATTAGTAATAATTACCAGTAATTACCAATAATTAGTAATAATTAGTATTAATTACTAAAAATTAGTATTAATTACCAATAATTAGTATTAATTACCAATAATTAGTATTAATTACCAATAATTAGTATTAATTACCAATAATTAGTAATAATTACCAATAATTAGTAATAATTAGTAATAATTACCAATAATTATTAATAATTACCAATAATTAGGAATAATTAGGAATAATTACCAATAATTCGTAATAATTACCAATAATTAGGAATAATTACCAATAATTAGTAATAATTACAAATAATTAGTAATAATTACCAATAATTAGTAACAATTAGTATTAATTACCAATAATTAGTATTAATTACCAATAATTAGTATTAATTACCAATAATTAGTATTAATTACCAATAATTAGTAATAATTACCAATAATTAGTAATAATTACCAATAATTAGTAATAATTACCAATAATTAGTAATAATTACCAATAATTAGTAATAATTACCAATAATTAGTAATAATTACCAATAATTAGGAATAATTACCAGTAAATAGTAATAAATAGTAATAATTAGTAATAAATAGTAATAATTAGTAATAATTAGGAATAATTACCAGTAATTAGTAATAATTACCAGTAATTAGTAATAATTAGTAATAATTAGTAATAATTACCAGTAATTAGTAATAATTACCAGTAATTAGTAATAATTACCAGTAATTAGTAATAATTACCAGTAATTAGTAATAATTACCAGTAATTAGTAATAATTACCAGTAATTACCAATAATTAGTAATAATTAGTATTAATTACCAATAATTAGTATTAATTACCAATAATTAGTATTAATTACCAATAATTAGTATTAATTACCAATAATTAGTATTAATTACCAATAATTAGTATTAATTACCAATAATTAGTATTAATTACCAATAATTAGTAATAATTACCAATAATTACCAATAATTATTAATAATTTCCAATAATTTGGAATAATTAGTAATAATTACCAATAATTAGTAATAATTACCAATAATTAGGAATAATTACCAATAATTAGTAATAATTACCAATAATTAGTAATAATTACCAATAATTAGTAATAATTAGTAATAATTAGTAATAATTAGTAATAATTACCAATAATTCGTAATAATTACCAATAATTAGGGATAATTACCAATAATTAGTAATAATTAACAATAATTACCAATAATTAGTAATAATTAGTAATAATTAACAATAATTAGTAATAATTAGTATTAATTACCAATAATTAGTATCAATTACCAATAATTAGTAATAATTACCAATAATTAATAATAATTACCAATAATTAGTAATAATTAGCAATAATTAGCAATAATTACCAATAATTAGTAATAATTACCAATAATTAACAATAATTATCAATAATTACCAATAATTAGTATTAATTACTAATAATTAGTAATAATTACCAATAATTAGTAATAATTACCAATAATTAGTAATAATTACCAATAATTAGTATTAATTACTAATAATTAGTATTAATTACAAATAATTAGTATTAATTACTAATAATTAGTAATAATTACCAATAATTAGTATTAATTACTAATAATTAGTAATAATTACCAATAATTAGTAATAATTACCAATAATTAGTAATAATTACCAATAATTAGTAATAATTACCTATAATTAGTAATAATTACCAATAATTAGGAATAATTACCAGTAAATAGTAATAATTAGTAATAATTAGTAATAAATAGTAACAATTAGTAATAATTAGGAATAATTACCAGTAATTAGTAATAATTACCAGTAATTAGTAATAATTACCAGTAATTAGTAATAATTAGTAATAATTACCAATAATTAGTAATAATTACCAATAATTAGTAATAATTAGTAATAATTACCAATAATTAGTAATAACTAGTAATAAGTACCAATAATTAGTAATAATTAGTAATAATTACCAATAATTAATACATTATTTTTATATTTTATTATTAATATTAAAATAATATAATTTTCTATATTATATACAATTCTCTTTTCATCTGTGTGTTTTCTGTCTCCACATGTAATATTCGCATTCTTTTTCAAAATTATCAACCTACTCGCCAATGGAGAGGTGAAAGTGAATGCAAATATTACATGTGGAGACAGAATGTTAAACACACAGATAAAAGGAGAATTGTATATAATATAAAAAATTATGTTATTTTAATATTAATAATAAAATATACTAATAATGTAGTAATGTTATTATTATATAATTAATGTTTATGAAAAAATTATATTAGTATTATTAAAATAATAAAAAATCAATATAATATTAAAATTATCAATATTTGTAACATGTTTTGCTTTATTCTCAATATATTCAATCTTTACTTGAGTGTTTTTTCTAACAAATTATTCAAAACCAGTAATGCTTTTATATTTTATAGAGAAATATGGAACAATGAGGTCGTCAACAATCATTATTAGGTGACCGCATATGGATAAATCAACGTAGAAATCCAAACGGTTCTGGTTTAAATCTAGTATATGTTGAGGGTGTGAAGACTTTTTTATCATTTGCGGAATCAAATTCAGAATTTGTTTCAGAAGGAAAAATAAAATGCCCTTACAGAAAATGTGCATTGAGAACGTTTGACACGTTTGACAAAGTGGGAGAACATCTCTTACGTTTTGGTTTTCAACTAGATTATGTTTTTTGGTATCAACACGGTGAACGCAGTTCCAGAGCAGGTGATACCAACTTGATTCCGGATCCATCCCGGTTTCAAGATTTAGTACATGATGTTGCAGGTTCATCTGTTCAACATACAGAAACTCCGGCTGATATAGCTTCAAATCCTGAGTTGGCACCGTCTGAATTTTATGAGTTGTTGAAATTTGCTGAGGATGCATTATATCCTGGCTGCAAGATGAGCAAATTAGAAGCAGTTGCAAAATTTATGGCTATCAAATCAGATAACGGAATGTCAAACACCTATTTTGACCAGATATTTTCTTTGCTGAAAACACTGTTACCCGAAGGAAATGTTTTACCTGCAAATTACTATGAGAGTAAGAGGCTGGTTCGAAATTTGGGACTTACTTGTCAGAAGATTCATGCATGTTCAAATGACTGCATTTTATATTCTGGGGAAAATGAGTCGTTGGATAGTTGTCCTACATGTGGGCAACTGAGATATAAAGAAGGAAAACACGGGAAGTCTGGTTTGATTCCTGTAAAACAGTTGAGATATTTTCCGCTTACATCCAGACTTCAGCGTTTATTAATGTCTAAGAATACAGCGACAATGATGTTATGGAATAAAGAGAATATTTCAACCGATAAAAGCTTGAATCATCCAGCCGATGGTGATTCATGGAAACATTTTGATAGAGTGCATCCATCCTTTGCTTTAGAAGCTAGAAATGTTCGACTGGGCCTTTCCACTGATGGTTTCTGTCCGTTTGGATCTTATGGTAGTCAATATTCATGTTGGCCTATTTTTTTAACTCCGTACAATTTACCTCCATGGATGTTGATGAAGGAGCCATATATCTTTTTGACTTTACTAATTCCAGGACATCCGAAGAAAAATATTGATGTTTATTTGAAGCCATTGATTGATGAATTAAATTTATTGTGGAGTACTGGTGTCAGTACATATGATGTTGCAACGAAACAGAATTTCATACTGAGAGAAGCATTGATGTGGACAATAAGTGACTTCCCGGCTTATGAGATGTTATCTGGCTGGAGTACACATGGTCAGAAATCATGTCCTTACTGTATGGGAGAGAACAAAGCATTTATGCTCATTCATGGAAAGAAACCTTGTTATTTTGACTGTCATCACAGATTTCTTCCAGCTGATCATCCTTTTCGCAGAAACATATCTCATTTTAGAAAAGGAACAGTTGAAAGGGATGGACCTCCAAAAATGCTATTAGGTTCGGAGTTAAAATCAGTTGTATTTTCATTACCTCCCATCACTTTTGGTCCCACAATAAATCAACAGAAAATTTCTGGTTTTGGGAAAGAACACAATTGGATTAAACGTAGCATATTTTGGGATTTTCCATATTGGTATGATCTGTTGGTCCGACACATGTTATATGTCATGCATATTGAGAAGAACTGTTTTGATAATTTGTTTCATACAGTTTTGGATACGCCAGGAAAGAGAAAAGACAATGTAATGCACGTTTAGATCTTTCCCAAATTTGCAGGCGTCCAGAATTGGAACTATTTGAGAATGTCAGAACAGAAAGGTTACTGAAACCAAAAGCAGCTTATACACTGTCTAAAGAAAACCGTTTATTATTTTGTCAGTGGATTGCAGATTTGAGACTTCCAGATGGCTGTGCTTCTAATTTGGGTAGATGTGTAAAGAATGATCATATTACTGGATTAAAAAGTCATGATTGTCATGTTATAATGGAGAGACTTCTACCCATTGGATTAAGAGGTCTGTTGAATTCTGTGATTTGGGATTCCATAACAGACATGTCTCATTTTTTTTGGGAAATTTGTGCGGCTACGGCAGATTATGATGCTCTAGGAAAACTTGAAAAAGATGTTGTTGTAATTATATGTAAACTGGAAAAAATATTTCCGCCGTCTTTCTTCGACTCAATGGAACATTTGATGTTACATTTGCCATATGAAGCCAAATGTGGAGGTCCGGTACAATTTTGATGGATGTACCCATTTGAAAGATGCATGCAAAAATTGAAAAGAAAAGTATGTAACAAAGCATCTGTTGAAGGATCTATTGCAGAAGCTTATTTGCAAGAGGAAATATCTTTTTTCTGCTCCCATTATTTTGAATCTGAGTATCCTTCAAAACACAACCGAATGGGACGGAACGAGAGGAATATTGATGAAATCGACAATCAATTATCTATTTTCAACCAGTCAGAGCTTGGTTTTGGTGGAGTTTATGAACGCTGGCTTTCAGATGATGAACATCAGAGAGCTCATACGTATGTTCTGCTCAACTGTGAAGAGATGACATCAGTTGTACTGTAAGTGTTTATATCACTTATTCTATCATTTATGTTACAGTAAGTAACTTTGGTTTTTATAGGTTGTATGATAATCATATCAAGAAACAAATTCCACAAATTACAGCAGCTGCTCTCGAAGAACGTCGACTGAAAAATTTCTCTCAGTGGTTTCAAAAACTGGTAACATAAATTCTTTATCTTTTAGCAACTCATTCAATGTATAGTTTACTATATTGATAATTATTTCACAAATTTTCAGGTGTCTCGACATGCTGATAAAATTTAAAAACGGCTGTGTGTATTGAGTAACCCACCTTCCAAACTTGTTAAAACTTATAATGCATATGTGGTGAATGGATTTCGATTCCACACACATGCATATGGGGAATCGAAAAAAACAATGAACATTGGATTTAGCTTGAGATGATCTCATCATCGAGAAAATGAAGTTGACTTTTATGGCATACTTGATGAAATCATTGAACTCTGTTATCTTGGACAACATTACATAACCATGTTCAAATGTCGGTGGTTGGATACAGAGAGAGGCGTGCGTGTTCATCCGACTCATGGAATCATCGATATTAAATGTAAAAGTGTTCTCGCAGTAAATGAACCATTCTTATTGGCTCAACAGGCATATCAAGTTTATTATGCAAAGTACTGTGCAACATCAAGAGACTTGACTGATTGGTGGAGTATAA
The DNA here is from genome assembly GCA_963277665.1 of Viscum album. Lineage (NCBI taxonomy): Eukaryota > Viridiplantae > Streptophyta > Magnoliopsida > Santalales > Viscaceae > Viscum > Viscum album. The sequence continues at coordinate 2,098,377,231 of OY728130.1, read as the reverse complement.
TAAAAATCAAAATTCGAGACAATCAGTTTAGTCAAAGTGAATGTGCTTTCACTGATGTGCAAAGAATTGAAGTTTTTCAAGAGAGTACTCAAAATCAATCTTTTTTACAAAGAGACATGAGTATCGATGACGACACCCCACATTTAAGAGTCAGTGATGACGATGATGTTAATGATGTCACATATGAATTTGAAATGGTAAGAGATGAAGCAACTGTAACTCGAATGGATATCGATGATGTTGAGGAGGAATATGAAGATGACATTGACATATATGAAGATGATGATGAAGATGAACACTGATAGCATTCCATGGTATTTATATACAATCATAATATGTATATATGTATATATTTATATATAATAGTAATTTTCAATTATTTGATAACATTAACATTTTCTGTTTCAGATGGACGAGGCCACATTTCGTGAGTTGGCGGATGCTGACCTGACTTTCGATGCGGATGCGTTGCTGACAGATGAACCTCAGCCTGCAGGCGCTCCAGGGAGTACGCGGAGGGGGTGCGGTCTTGCACGATTGATGATTCCTGACCCCGTCCCCGAGCGACGTCCATGTCTTGGGTTTAATCCACACACACGGAGGTGTGATAACCTGTGTGATAACCTGTGGATTTGACTAAGATTTCATTAATCTATTCACATAATAAATGTTTATTATTTTTTCAGTTTTCCGCATATAGCAGTCGGACAGGGCAGCACTATTTTGCGCAACTATTTCTCTCAGCCGTGGACCACATGGAAGCAGATTCCCATTGATGTGCAGCAGGCCATGTTCGGCCATTGGTTGGTACGTACGTAAATAAATAATTTTTATTTTAAAAATTATTTCATTTCTAACTTGATATTTTGATTTATTTGTAGGGTTTATGGTATCCGATTGAGGATACCATGCGTGACGCCATCCACGAGGCATGGGAGGTGGCCATGCGTGATCGCCTTCGTCAGTTTTTGCACAATTTAAGAAAAGCTGCGATGAAGAAAGCAGGAGTGTCAAATTTTGAGGAGTCATGTAGAGCACACCGACCAGAGTATATTTCATCCCATGTATGGGATGGATTATGTGCGCACTGGTTGAGTGGTGCCTTTCAGAGGAGATCATCGGTGGAGAGGCAGAATCGGGGGAGACAGGAGGTGACTCATCGAGCTGGGAGTCGTTCTTTCAGTACTCATAGACAACATCTAGTACGTACATTATTTATAAATATTTTATATAACTATAAATATTAACAGTTTATTTTTTATTCTTATAGGCTGTCGAGCACCCCGATATTACAGAGTACGACATATATCGGAGGATGTATAGTGATCCTGCTACTGTGGAGCTCAGAGGTGATCGTCAGCATCACATCGTGGTCAGTATTATTTGTTTTCAAGTTTAAAAATTAACTGCATATAATATATTCACAATTTTAATTTTAAATTGCAACTATAGGAGTCATATGAGGCCGCAGCGTCACAGGCCCGGCCTGAGAGTCGGGCCGAGTCATCAGATCAGACCACTGCCCGTCAGTTTGATGAGGCGGCATGGATGCAGGCCACCCAGTATGCCTTCGAGAAGGGCCGGGTAGTTGGTATCGGCTCTCAACTTACTCCTGGAGATTATTATGGCAGTGCTGCGATGTCGGCGTCCAGCTCGAGAGGAGCTCGTGCATCTTCTTCTACTACACAGTATGAGGATCAGTTGCGATCTCAGACTGCACAGATAGAGAGTCTCTGACAGGAGCAGGAGCAGATGCGTCAGCAGCATGAGGAGGAGCGTCGACGCCAGCAGCAGTTGTACGAGGAGCAGACGAGTCGGTGGCAGCAGCAGCATCAGGAGCAGATGGAGTACATGCGCCGACTCACTCATGCTTTAGGGATGGATTTTCCTCCACCACCATCTGCAGATCCCTCACCTCCCCCCTCCCCCCCTCCTTCAGATTAGAGTTTGTATTTATGTTATAAAATTTGGGAAATCAATTTTTTTTTTCTATTCTTAGTTTTTGTCTCATTATAAAATATTAATAATATTATATTTTTAAATAACAATATTAATATGAATAATAAAATTATTTATATTTTATAATATTAAAATATATATATATATTAAAATTTTATAATATTATAATTTAATTATATTTTTTGTAATACTTGAATTATTTTAATATTTGAATGTAAAATAATTCTATTATTTTTATATTAATTAAAATAATTTATTAATATTTTTTTTATTTATGAATTATAATTCTAATATTATTATATTAATTAAATCATTTATTAATATTCTATTATTTTTTATTTTTGAATTATAATTCTATTATTATTATATTAATTAAAATAATTAATTATTTTTATTTGTGAATTATAATTCTATTATTATATTAATTAAAATAATTTATTAATAATTTATTATTTTTATTTTTTTTATAGTATTTGCGATGGGATACTATGCCCGTCGCAAATACTAGTATTATTAATAGTTTTTATTTTTTTTTAAAAAATAGTATTTACGACGGGCCCCGTCGCAAATACTATAAATAGTATTTGTGACGGGATACTATGCCCGTCGCAAATACTAGTATTATTAATAGTTTTTTATTTTTTTTAAAAAATAGTTTTTGTGATGGTGCCGTCGCAAAAGTTATTTGCGACGGGACCCGTCGCAAAAACTATTGTAAAAGTTTTTTACAAAAATACGGAATACTATTTGCGACGGGGAGAAAAACCGTCGCAAAAAAAGGCTTTAGCGACGGGCCCGTCGCAAATAAGTGTTGTTGCGATTCCGTTTTTAGTAACGGGCTATTTGCGACGGGACCCCGTCGCAAAAAGCCATTTGCGACGGGATCCCGTCGCAAATGCCCCGTCGCAAATACCTGTTTTTCTAGTAGTGAGTATTTCCTTATATGTTTAAAATAGGAGAAAAGGAAATGGTTATTTAAACAAGGTGAGTAGTCCTTTGAAACTTGGTTTGGTTTATAAATAATATTCCTAAGGAAATAATATATATTCAATAAAATCATTAATATGAGGATCAAAATCACAAACTTTATTCAATGAAAAGAGGAGAATTTTCATGAGTCTTGGTAGAGTAGAAAATATTATATCAACAATGGAAAAACAACAAACTCCTTTAATCATTAATCATGTAAATTTTATATGATGGACTTACCATTGATGGAAAATTCATGGTTGATACAGTTTCTCATGGAAGTTATGGAAATAAAAATTCCCTTGATCTCAAGAGTATTTTCATCAATTTGGATATCAAATTACACGAGTAGTCTGTGAGAGGGAGTAAATATTTGATTGTTAAAGTCATTTCCACTATAAAAATTGGTATATAGATCACAAAATTTCAGTATCAATCAAATGAATTAATTATTAAGACCCAAGAGAATATTGAACAATGTATTACATATATAATGTTGGTTATGGTGGAAGTAATTATTTAGATTCTAGAATTATGATGGCATTCCCAACTTTAAAAATATAATGGAATTTCATAGATATATTAGAAATTAATTATTAAATTAATTATACATACTCAAGAGCAAGTAATAAAAGGTAGAGAGGTTACTCTCACTCAATTACAAGGAAAAATATCTAATAACATTAGGATAGAATTTATGGGGTTTCAGGGAAACAACTCATGAATGAAGATAAATTTTAAAATAAATTCCATCTATATTGGTGAAAATGGATTATTTTTTTGGATTAAGTATGTTGAATTAAATAAACACAAAAACTATTAAATTGGAAGGTTATTTCAAGATGTTTTCCATAGGATAGTTATATAAATTCAGATATGTTTAAATACAAATCATTAAAATATAAGAGATCAAAATAACATTTATTTAAGGTAGAAAGAGGACTTCAATATTTAATATATTTATGTTTTAAAAGGAAATATTTAACTTTATTTTTATTGAAATATTGAGTAAAAAAAATCTATTCAAAATAAGAAGGACCATGGAACTGAGATAATAGTTGAATACCTTGAAAAATAAAGAAAATTTATCCAAAAGTGAAGATAGGTTGGAGAACTACATCTAATCCCCCCCCCAAGATCACTTCTAGAACACTGAATATAATTAGTTTAAAATGGTTGAAAGAATTATCATGATCACTAAAAAAATATAATCTTGTGTTCAAAATATTAATTTTTAAATAGATATTATGAAATATGAATATTAGGTAAAGTAAATAATTGATTCCTATTCAGGTTGAATACAGTTCCATAAAATTTTATTAATCCATCATCAAAAGATAATGTAATAGATGTAAAAATTGAAAACTATTATACAATGTTTTTAGGTGATTTTAAAATAAAATATCATTGTAATCTAATGAAATGATCCAATATCCATAGATAAGGTCCTTGAGAAGAGAATCCCAAATATGGATAAGAATAACATTAAATTATAGATTTATAATAACCAAGATAATATGAAAATTTAAAAGTCAAACAACTCAAATGCCAAGGTAAAAGGTGTTGCGAAAATTTAGAAATATTTAGAAGAAAGATAAAATTATTTGTACCTCTTATTAAAACATATAAAAGGATATTGTAAGTGGCTAAAGAGGCATCATTATTCCTTGAAATCATAATTATATATTCAAAATATTCTCGATCATGTGTCTAGTTTGGGAAATTCAATCCCCAAGAAAAGGATGATAAAGTGGTGAAAAGTGATACTCATGGGGTGAAAAGTTGATGGTAAAGGAACTTTGTTTCTAATATTAAATAAATAACGAGTGAAAAAAAGATGAATAAGTCTTCAAGATTTTCTTATCAAATGAGGTTTTTATTATTAAATGTGATAGATTCAAGTTCAAATATACATTGTTGAGGTAGACTCACCTAAAAAACATTTTAAAAATCTACGATAGATTTGGAATCAATGAAAATTCATGAAAAATCAGTTAGAGAGGACCACCTAGATTTTCGTTAAATAAAAAATACATTGGTATCAAGTTTTAATATGAAATAAAATAGTTAAACTAATAAAATAAAATAATTTCTTCTTGGGAGGAAACCTGAGATGTGAGATTTACTTTTCTTTTTTATTTATTTGTTAATTTTTGTGGTTTGTTTTTTAAATAAATTACACCATAATGAGTTTTAAATTTATATTTTACATAATAAAATAGAAATGAAAGTCATGAACTTTTAAATATAAAAAAGGAAACACAGACTACCATATAAAATAGTTATAATAGAAGGGGTTTTTTTACTATAAATTACATTTTTTTCCATTATGTAAGAATTCATGTTTTCAATTATTTGATGCATCTCCATTATTGTGAAATATTTGATTATATTTTCAAAATTTATGTATGGGGGAGAAAAAAGTGCTATCATATTATGTAATAGAAAATAAATATTATTGATCAAATATTTCCATAAATTTTCATAGATACAAATTTACGTTTAAAACATTAATTATATTTTTAATATACATGGGCATTTAGGGTTAATAAGTTAAGAATTAAGTGCATCAAAATTTGGAATTTAATTATTTATTTAATTAAACTAAGATTTATTGATGTGATTTTACCAAACATGAGTATATATTTAATGATTCACCCAAAACAATTTCTAAATAAAACAATAGAATTACAGTAGTGTGAATTTTTTTGAATCCAAATGGATTTTATTGAAATTTATAGGTATACGGGTGTATTAGTGAAAACATAAAAAACTATCAAATAAGAGTGAATGACTACCTAATATTTGGATTCCCTTGTCCAATTTTCCTTAATGTTATATTACAATTAGTCCTAAGGGATTCCTACTATAATGGATGGTTTAGTTCTATGTGTTTCATACTTAATTAATATGTTCATTTCACATGTAATTCCTAGAAAAGTGATAAAATATGATATGGTTTTGAAAAGGATGAAGGGGAGGGAGAATGTTTAACTAATGTGAACAAGAGTAAAATAGAGTCAATGAGTTAGTGTGTAGTGATAACCCATTTATTATGTGAAAATTATTAAGTGGGATAGTGAAATTGATTGACAAGGAACTGAAATAATACTTCATGCCCATATTTAAATACAACTAAGTCATTGGAAATTAAAATCCGATTATTTTAAAATTAAAATTGAGAAAATATGAATTATTGGTTAGATTCTCTCCAAGAAAAATTATTTAGGAAAAGTAAGTCCCAATTGTGGAGGAATATGGTTAGCTTAATTTTATTTTTCATTTTTAATAGTATTATGTATATATAAATCATGTTTTTATAGATAAACAATATTATTTTTAGAAATTTTATTATTTTATAATAATAAATCAATTTTTATACATTTTACACTTGAGAAATAATTTATATTTTCATTAAATTAAAAATATTTTTTTGAATTATTATTTTGAGACACTAAATATGTGATTTTGATTAATTAAAATCTAAATAAATTATGTATTTTTTTGGGGGATCTCACAGAGCTAGAAAACATAATATAAAGATTTATAAAAGTCACCCCATATCCCAACACCTTTAAAAGCCTCTTTAACACACTCACAAAGTACAACATACCCTCAATCTTACTCAGAAAATTCTAAGACTTTAATGTTATGTTTAGGTCACTCAATATTATCTCGAGCTCCAATTACTTCAAAAGGACCCCCAATATAGTATCATGCTCTAATGTAATTTCAAGAACATATAATGGAACCTCAAGCTTAAACATAACCTCAACCTTCTCTAAAGGAATATTAAGGTCCAAATCCTCCTCAAGGTTCACCAGTAGATGCTCAAGTTCTAATACAGTGCCTAATCACCCAATGGAATCCGAACCTTTCCCAACATTGTATTAGCCAAACCATGAACCCATTAAGTAGATACATAAATCAAATTTTATGGGATGGATAACTAAAATATAGAAAAAAAATTAATTTTAAATATATATGGTAAAAAATAAAAGTGGTGTAACCTTTATACAATTACTATTTTCCAAAATTAGGTATTTAGTTGAGGAAAATAAAGATAGGGGATGACTATGAAATTTTAAGGAGAAGTTGATTCATGTCGGTCCCCCAATATCAAAGTACCAGAGAATATTGAAGATTTTGGATTATATTAAAAAAAATGATATCAATAAACATGGTGACATCTTAGGTAATGAGGTGGGTTTAAGGAAAAAATTGAAAATTTACTAAGTATAGTGAATATCCCAAGACTGAAGGCATTTCCTTCCATATTTCATTAATCCACACTCTATTTGAGTGGAATGTTTGGATCCATCCATATCCCTTAATCATCCATATCACTCCACCCTCCCCATACTAACTATTTATCAACCTAATTCTACTAATCCTTAATCCATCAACCACTACCAATGGAATTTTGATATCTAGAATCCTAAGAAAATAAGACTCTAAGTGGTATATAAATGAGGTAATACCCTTTTATTCCTCTATTTTTAGTGTTTTAATCACGCTAGGATACTCATATAGGTGGTTGGTTTGGGGGATGTGACTATTTACTAAGGATTACAAAGAGTATAATAGGCATATAAGCACATCAATATGTGGGAATATTTTTCATCCTATATTTTTAAATTTTCTATGAAATATAAGCTGATATTGTAGGTGTATGAAGAGTGGGATATGACTTATTCTCATGGTGTATTCCTTATGGAACTCAGATATTTCATTATTCATGATTTTTTCATAATTATTATTATTGATTAGTCATTTATTAGATGATCCTAGGGATAGGGTGAGTCAATGAGAGATGTATATCAAACCATGAACTTATATTTTAATAAATTAATTCTAAAGGATGAGAGTACTTGGGGTGTTGTGTCAACAAAGTCATAGAATCTAACCGCAAACCACTACTCATAATGAGAATATAAACCTTACGTGGACTCTTGAACTTATGCGTAAGACCTTCTATAAAATGAGAGTGGATTTTATGGGGAAGGTGATATTGTTAATTCTTATTTATTGGATAATCCACTTGGTATGATTCAAAAGGTCAATCACTAAGCAGAATCCCCACATAATTCACATGTTTAATCAAATCCCTTTAGTATTTCTATTCATGCACTCTTATTGTGATATACCATACACCCATATTAACACACACACAAACAATTTAAATTTATAACCAGTAATAACATTTAAACTCTTAAATTACTACACACAAAACATGCCTCATTCATTATTATTTCCCACTCATCACAAATATAGGTCAAATCACCTATCCCTTTGGAGATAAGCTGGTATGAGCTGGTATTTATTCTCACATTTTATGTAACTAATTTCTTTCTTAGTAATGATAAATTTATAATAGATCTCATATATAAACTTGATTTATAATACATACTTAGTGATCATGATACAACCATGATATAAAGGATATTTCTAGGATGACTTTAGGGACTACACATAAGCTTATGTAAATAATGACTTACTTTTTGTTCTAAATGTACACTAAAGGCTCAACCAGGACATATTTTTTAGAAAACATCAAGGTCTATTCTATTATAGATTATTCTATGTTTATTTTAATCATGGAATAATGATGTGTTAGGAAGTTTTACAATATATGTGATATAACAAGGCTCAACCTTATTCTCCTATGTCATTCTATAATTCATTATTTGATTAATATAAAAATAAAAAGATTTTAAATGTTAATAATAATCATTGAAAATTTAATTAATCGTTATGAAAATTTTACCAATACATGGAAATGAGTAATAACATTAGAACGTTTTAGAAACATTTTATGATATGGAGAAACATTTCAGTTCCAAGGTGGCACTAGTGAAAAAGGAGAATATAACAATGTACCTTTATCAATGGTTTTCAAAACCATTGGTATAGTTCCCTCTATACGGTTTATTATTTTAAACTTTTGGTAAACCTAATTTCAATGATGGATAAACCAATGGTTTTAGAAAGCCGTTGGTATTGTGTAGTCTATATATAAGATGAAAAAATATTTAACTAAACCAATGGTATATAGAATACTATACAAATTTGTATATATAATCGTCAGTATAGAATGTAAAAAATAATGTTATACCTATATTTTGTGTCAAAAATTGGTATAGATAAGCTATAAAAAACATTTTCTAAAACCATTGGAATTTAATTATATGAAAATTTCAACCATGTGGCCTCCCCCTACTTTGATCTGAGTCCCATCTATATTGAACCATATGAGTGCCTTCTATTTTCTTCCCCATCCAGGTTGGGTTTTCCTCGATTTCTATCTTAGAATTTTATTTCTTCAAAACCAAATTCTTGAGATCCAAGTATATCACATATTCTCCCAATAACCATTTTTATATTTCTCTAGGTATAAAACACTAACCTATATTTTATAATAAAATTTTATTTGAGATTAATTGAATAAGGGTTAGTACCGGTACTCATTGATAGTATTAAAATTTTTTTATTCTAAGATTGTTTGGGTTATCTTATCTATTATTAGAGTTTATTGGATATATTTAACATTTTTTTAGAATTTTAATTATAATGTGTTTGTTGTGGTGTAAGTGGTTTGGCATGGTTAATGTATTATTGATGTTGGGGTGGGTGGATTTTTTATTTTTCTATGGTTCTATGCTTTTTGGGGTGGTCTAATTTTCTTGGATGGTTCTAATTTTTAGGACATATCTACTCTGAATTTGGATAAGTTTTGATACTTGTGTGTTATCGAATCAATGGTTTTCCATACTTCTATTTAAGTAGAGGTTCTTAATTTTTATCTTGTTCACTCTCTTTATTTCTATACTTTTCTATATGAACTATTGCTATATATTTATTTTTAATTTTTTGTGTACCGTTTTCTTAGTTAAAACCAAATTGGGAACTTATTTAGTTACATGTTTCTCACTTTAATTACCAACCTTTCATATTTTATATTTGGAACCTAATTTTACTCTCTTGAAATGTTTTTTAGTCATATTTTTTTATTTTCAAATTTTCATTGACTTGTACAGTATGAGAAAATCAATTTTTAAAACAATAAAAATATTTTCTAATTGATTAATAAATTGAGAAGTTGACCTATATTGAACTAGTGAGTCAAACTACACTGATTTCATGTGAAAATATATAGTTGAGTTATCCTTTTCAAATCAATTAAATTATTATTACTATCTGGTCTTGTTTTTTTCAAAATAGATTCATTAGTGAGTGATTGTTTGATGGCTATTGATAGTGATAACAAACAAATTTAAAGAGGCTAAACTATCCTACAATAAAAACTTATGTTCGAAAAAACATTTCAAGAAACCCATTGATATAATAGAATTCAGTATCATGGTTTTATATATACAATGATTTTTTATATATAATATTTTGTTGGTATTTTATACTATAATTTTCATATATACTAGTGTTTTAGTTATGGTTTTATATAAAGTGAAAAATACTTGTTTCCTTAAATATGTTTTTGATTTAACATCAATATAATTTTTTTGTTTTTATAACATGACCTATAACATTTTTTATAGTGGAATTAAAACTAATTACTACTCATTTGCATTTAATTTTCAAAGGGATGAATAGATTGAAAATTTAGTAACTCCAAAATCCATGACATTAAAAATTTCAAGAAGGATGTGGATTACATAATTTTATAAACAAATGCATAATTTATGTCTTAAAACAGGCATCTTCCTATTAAATTTATATTGATAAATCATAGTATTTTCAAAATAATATTTTTTTGGAAAACAGAGTACGATAATATGATTATTTTATATCATAGTGTACTGTTAAAAATTCCATGGTGTATGAGCACTGTGATATAGAAAAATAAAACCATAGAATAATTTCAGGATAAAAACTTCTAAATGTTTTGGATGAAATAGATTAGATAAGAAAAATATTTCCTAAACTTTTCATTGATTATGGTATGAAAATTAATCTCAAATGACTTGGACTTATCCAAATGATCATGGTTTTATTTTGAAGTTGGGATTAACTATGTCATGGTGCACCGATAAAATGATATTGGTGGACATGGAAATAATTATGGAAAGAATTTTCATTTGGTCCTCCATAACACCATAAACTATACCAAAATAGTAATGATGTTTGAATAATTTGAATGAAAATTATTTTTGGTTAAAATTATCAAAAACCATCACTAGTGTGGGCCCACTGATCCCATATCGAATTCGACAGGGGCTTTAAAATATACCAAAAATGTTTTGGTAGATGTGATATAGGGTTAAAGTAGTTTTACATAGTGAATAATATATAAAACATTTTTGATTCATTAAATAATGTAAAATATAAAATTATATATATATATATATATATTTATGAATAATTCATAAATAAGAATATCAATCATTTATATTGAAATTCATTATTTGAAAATATGGGATGTTTAGTTTATATAACATGTTTATATAATGTGTTAATTATTTATATTATTAGAATTTTTTTCATGTATATCCCATATTTTGGAATATGAACAAATTCATATTAAAATTACATGTAAATTGACATTGCTAAAGATTTTATATTATAATTTTTCTAAATTTTCATATTTATAGAATGTACATAAGGTACTGGATAAATTTAAAAGTGTTTATAAATTTTTTTGTTTATAAAATGTTTCTAATTTTTTTATCTCATGTATAAATTTATTAATTTTTCATTTATATAGTTTTTTCCCAACATTATTTATAGAAATAAATTGTTTATATTATAAATTAATATATATGTTAGTTTAAAAGTGTTTAAACCACTTATTTAAATTTTTATACATGATTTTAATGAGTTCCATGCTTGGAATGATAACATTTTATTTTTATTAAACCTTTAAATTGGATCGTATTAGGTTATGAGATTGAATTATGAAGTTAATTGTAGTTTATAAATACGAGGGGAGTGAATTTCAATAGAATTATGTTCTATATTTAGTAAAGTACTATGGGTAAAAGGACTTTGGTTTAGACTGCTCATTGACTTGTGTTAGGCCCCATAAGGGAATTTAGTGAGATATAACCTAGGAGAAGGGGTGAATCAGAGTATTGAACTTTTTAAATTAAAACACATTTTCCGTAAACTCTCACTATAGTAGATGATATTGACCACATAATTAGTACGGTCACCCATTATTTTATCTTTAAATAATTATCTAATCATTACATCTCTATTATCAATCCCTTAACACATTTTTTCAATTATTCTTAACACAAACACATAAAATATTTCATGAAGAATGTATACAGTCGATTAAATGGGACATAAAGTTTTTTACTTGGTTTAATCACACTTGGATAATCTAAAAAGCATGGAATTATAAATGTGTAGATGCACCAAAATTCACTAAATTTACTAGTTGTTGGTGTGTTTATTAAATTCATGGGGGTCACTACCATTATTATTGTTAGGTATTTCTCACAAATTTATATGTATTACTTCCTCTCGGTCACTCAATAAACTATAAAATAAATTACACTTTAGCATGGATGCCAAAACTGAATAACCCAATTGCTGTAGATACACCAACTATATATATATTCCATTTATTTCCAAATAGATTCTTCATAGGACTTTCATTAATACCACTATTAATAAATTCAACCTTATTCCTTGAGTCATCATTTAATTCCACCTTCCACTTCATTAGAAGAATCATTAAGGAGTGAAAAAACTCTCCTTAATCTTGTATATAGTATAAGACTAGAATATCCTTCTATTTATTCTTATGTATAGGATGTGTCAATCATTATCTAAGAGATCCTTATTCCTTCTCTCATGAATTTAGATATAAAAAATCTATTTCACCTACCTTGTAGAACTATTTCAAAATGTTTTATAATCTTTCAACCGTAAATCCAATAAATATAATTAATTATCCATTAAAAAATACTTTGATCTCATTCCAAGTGAAACACATATGAAAATGTGGTAATTAATTTACAATTAATCTGAGTTAACCTAAGTAATTTTTTCTATATAATAATTTTTTAATTCTATAAATAACTATGAAAAAACTTGGTCACAACATGACACCATTCACCATAGCAAGAAATTTCATGACTTCAATGTTATAGTATAGCTTACTTTTAAATAGTATGGAGATTGATTAAAAACCATATATAAAAAATATACTATAAATATTGAATTTATTTCTCCCAGGAGCTCATTTTTTTTAAATCTCTAATTTTGTTATAGAGAAATCATTCCTCTATGTAATTAATACCTTCAAATAACTATATCTATTAAATTTCATTTGATCCTCCTTTGGGAATACCATCCATATTATTGTATGGAAGGTATATTGAATAGTCTATCAGATATTCCACCTATACTGTGGACCTCACAAAAATAGAATATAGAAAAATTAATCAAAAATCCCCTTGTGATGTGGAAATTTTCATTTTGGTGCAAAAACTAGGAAACCAAAAACATCGAGTCTTACATATTAATTATTTAAAATATGATTATTTGTTTTAGTCTGGGAACATAAAAAATGGTTTGGAAACCTCTCTACCCTTCACATTATATGGATAAATCCCCATCTCTATGGTATTGACAGCCTTATAAAAAATGGTAAAATTAGAATCCTTATGAACTATCCAAGGAACCTTTAACAGTTTCGTTAAATAACACTATGAAGTTGAAATTACTCATTTTTAAAATAAAACTCATTAAAAACACAATTACTACTTCTAAGGTATGAGACTCTAAACCATATAATCCACCATGGAGTGGTCTCTACTAGTTTCCATTCCTTTATTTAGATACAAAATTCCCTCACATTAACATTCTATAATTCAGGAACTACAAACACCTAATTTGGGCTTCCATGTTTTACACAAGAAAATACCTTCTAAAATATTCTAAGAATCACAGAATGGTAAACATGTTCTCTTAAATTTTCCTCCCCCAAAAAACTTTCCTAAAACTCCATAACATGGGCACCCCTTATTTATTATCCTGTTATTATTTATTCCCGCATTAGTGTTTTACTCTATGAGGTTTCTCACTAATAAGCCTTAGCACACCAGAGGATAATCATTCACCTCTTGTATTACTAAGTTACAAAATGGTAACTATAACTATAATATCCCTATATTTGGATATTCTCCACCCATTATCTTTTAATATTCACTGTTCTCTCGTTAAACTTGTCTCTTTTTCCATATTCATATGCTGATCTTGTTGCCACCCAATGGTTGATAGTTCTCTGGTAGAGCCAAGATAGGACTAAATCCCATTTTTATTATATATTTTACCCATGAGATATATATTTTACTTTAACCTTCCATCCTAGATCATGTATTCTACCACAACCAAATAGAGATTCCATATTTTATTCAATAATTATTTCTGTTTAAAATGATATACACCAAAGTTTGGTGCAATACTTCTTAGAAATTTTCAATTTCTATGACCATGTGTACCTTTCACCACACTATGGAAATTTCATACAATGGTTCCTTTAAAAATGTAACCTCAAGATAACATACAAACTATTCACTTTGGAACCAATATCTCCTATGCTAAAAACTATATTTTTTTTGTAAACAAATCTAATATAAAAAATTTCAATACTTGTTGACAAAAAATCCAATGAAAAAAATTATAATTCTTATGAAAAAAATCCAAAATCATACAATTATAAATCCTCAATTATATAATAACAATCAAACCCTTTGTATTTTTTGTAAATTCCCATTATAAATCTTACACTCCCTTGATATCCTATAAACCACCACCATATGTCACATGTTTTCATAAAACAAATAAATCATGAAAATAACTTATATTTACACTATTCCATTATGGTTTACTCTTCTATATTCAATGTCTGGTACAAATTGATGATAATTATTTTTGATACTAACACCTTAGTAGTATCATTAATACCACTTATGACACAAATTTTTATTGCTCTAACCCTTCTTGTTACAATCATATTATTGCAATTCCAGATTTAACAGGATACTACTTTTTCTACTTCCATCTTAAATTAGAACTTTATAGGTTCTCAAAAATCTATTTTAAATCTCTTTATTCAACTTCCACATGAATCATATTTAAAAAAAACCCAAAACACTTCATAAATTGTAAAAAACATTTAAATACATGTGGAGAGGATGAATTTCCACTTTCCGTAAGATAAAGAAGATGGTTGGTCTAGATAGACCAACCATTTCCCTTTATCCTTCACTTTGGACTTCATTTTTAGATTAAAAGTTATTTTAATATACTCTAATATCTCTTAATTTTTGTTGGTATATATCTCAACTTCATGAACCAAATTACAATATTCTCTTCCTTAGGTATTCTTACTAACAAGGATCTCTTGAAACCTCATTGTTTATACTTTTAGTTTCAAAATTTTCTTACATCCTTATTTATCCCTATAATATTTGTAGGATTATTAACATATACTTTGTCTTGGTATACTTAATTCACATGAGAATTATCTATTTTAATAGCATGTGAACATATTTGTCTTTTCAAGTCATCTTCTTTTCATTCCAAAAATATATTTTATTGAGAAAAATATTTAGAAATATTAATCTCAAAGATTTTATCATGGTGATTTTCATTAACCAAAACCTAAAATAAATTTCTCAATGGAATAGATTTTTCCTTAAATTTTTACTGATTATATCCTATCCCACTAGTTTAATTCTTCGTAAAACTTCCATGATAGACATGGTTATCATTATAAGGATTATTTTAATAATTTTCAAACCTCTTTTTCTATAATTGGTAGCTCTGATTAAATATTTTAATTTAACTTCCTAACATGATATATATTCTAATTCATCATAAAAAAATAGTTATATATACATTAATTCCATAATAAAAGAACATATCTTCAAACCATCCATTGAAACTCATCCTGTTATCCATTATTTTTATAGATTCTTTCTTGAATTTATTTACTAAACCACCACTATTTTCCATTTTCTTAGGAATACTAAAAGATCACATATTTTCATGGTATAAGGGGGTTCCATCATGTAAAAAGCCATATTATTCCATGTAATGTCACCTTTGTGACCTAATAATATTCTTCATGATTTCCCTTTGAAATAAAGTATTTTTTATTTATTTCACTAACTCATGTCGATGGATAATCAAATAAATTTATTGAATGTTTTCACATTGTATTAACATAGGAATATAATTTCTCAAACTACTTTTTATAAAATATTAAATCATATTCTAATTATATTGTAATGACTCAGATTTTCCTGAATTTATTTTTAGAAATTAATTAGGAAAAGTCCGAGACCAGGCACTGAGATGGTGTGAAATTATGAGGCCCGGTGTGCTGGAAACGATTCGTAGAAAAATATTATGTTTTTAAAAAAGCATGTGGAAATTTTATTCCTACAAAGGAAATAAATTCGAAATGGTTTACCAGATCATAATTTTGAGGTTATCATTACGCCCAGAATAATAACTTTACCTTAGGTGGAGCCTAACCTCGACCAATACGGGTTGAGGGTGAAAGTTTGTTTTTGGATGTAGAAATAATTAAAATATGTTGATAAAAATATTTTTGTTTGATGGAGTGGAGAATCTCTTTTTAATCATGACCTTTTCAAAAAACTGGGTCTATCTCTATAACTAGGTAGTTTACCAAAGGAAGATAAAAAAGAAGGCTCTCCCAACATTTGGGGAATCTGATCGGAGCACGACAGATCGACGAGCGCTAGTGGATCAAGGATTAACAAAGAAACGCACCTCTATTCTTCATCAGTGATTGATCAAACCTTGAGGTAGAGTTTCAATCTCTTCATGATTTATTTCACCTTCTTAGATTCAACAATAAATGTAAACCAACCCACAAATAGGTTGATCTGCAGTTTGATCATTCTTGTGGGATGGTTTTTATTGCAGGAATTAAAGGGATGATAGATCTTGGTGATTATCATTTGATTTTTCTTCGTTAAAAACATTATAACATGAACAGATCAAGGCTGACAAAAATAAAACCAAGATCTGTCCATTTGGGAATTCATGTGCTTTGTATCTTTCCCCCAACATTCCTCATTCCTCACAATCTACGGTCATAGGATCATTTCACCTTCTATCAATGGCACAAAGATCTGGGATGGGGATCCAAAACTATGGTGGTTCAAGATGGTAGTAGCCTAAGGCGTTGGCCAGAAGTTCTAGCTAAGGACATCTCAGGTAGAGCGTGGAATGGCAAGGAAACCAGTGAGGTAGCTAGTGGTGAAGTTAGTACTGACCCGAAAGGGGTGGACAGGCTAGGTGGATTATGGCTAGAATGGGCCACTGATAAGGAGGATGACGGTGACAATGAGACATAGTCCAGGAAGGACCACATCAAACGAGATCACTGTGGATGAGGCCAAGGGAGGCTACCATAGGCCACAATAGGAGGCCATTGTGGATGCGGTAGGATGTATCTTGAATCCACATCTAAGGAGGAACCCATGATGGTGGCCTAAGGGTAGTTAAAGTGGAGATTGGCTGCATTGAACACTACAACCGACCATGTTAACCAAGGGATCCAGATGGCCACCCGATCAGGCGATCGCATGGACCAAAGGGATGCGGCCAGGGTGGGACACGTTTGATAGAGAAATGTTGGCCCAAACGACAAGGAATAGGATAGAAAACCGGTCTGGGCCATTTCGGGCTAGTCCAGACTGACCGGGTTCGGTCAGGTTGGTCGAACTAGGTCAGGTCACACGCGGACTAGACTGGACCCCTTTTTACTAAAATAGACATATCTTTCAAACTGTGTGTCTGTTTGATGGGACTTTTTTATGTTGGAAACCTTTGTATGAGGTGATATTTTTGAGATACTATAAGTGAGTTTTTTTGGAATTTGGTTTACGAACTAATGGATTTAGGTATAGCTTCTCCCAGAAAAGGAATGGTATGACCAAAATCCTGTGGCTGGCTATGACTACACAATCTTGGTGACTATGACTTGGGGGCTACATGACCCATTGATGCTCCATGAACCATCGACATTCCATGCACTGTTGAACCTCCATGCACCATAAATGCTACATATGCCATCAATGATCTGTGCACCATGAATGCTCCGTGCACCATCGATTTTGTATACTCCATCATCATCCTGTGCACCATTGAGACTTCAGGTGCCATCAACACTCTATGCATAATTGACCCTATGTACACCATTGAATATTTGTGCGCCACATATGTCATTGCACCATTGTTTCTACGTGCTCCATCGATGATCCATGCACCATTGAAAGTTATAGAGTCATAGAAATTGGGATATCTGTGGACTAAAAATAGAAATCATCCCCTTTGTGATTTAGAATTATATCTATGAGCTGATCATATTGACTATACTTTGTGTGTTTACTTTGTTTTTTACTTCATGCATGTCCTTTGTGGTGTAATTCGTGAGTTTACATTGTGGTTTACTTAGTGTGTTTCCTTTTTGGTGTACTTTGTGTGTTACTAGTGGTATTTTACTTTGTGGTTTTGGGGTCCCTACTAAGTATTGTTTTACTCACCCATGCATTGGATTTTCCAGAATGTGTTTTCTATTATGCAAATAATCGATTCTTTGATGGATTACTTGGTGGACATGAGCCATTTGGTGCTTAGAGAGAGGCCTAACAGACGAGGAGTCCTTCAACAACTTCAGATAGTTGTTTTTGTACCTTCCCTTTAGGTAGGGTATTCTACAGATGAATCTCAGGAGCTTGTACTTTTCCTTTTGGTTGGTCTTATATTCTAGCCCTATTTAATCTTCATTTTCATACTATCATATTATGTTTCTGGTATCTTGTAGGTATTCATGATTTTTTATTTAGTGTTTTCAGTTCATCTCTATTTCATGGAGACAGGTGCACGTGTACAGGTTCGTGGAAAATTCCTCCCATTTGTGGGATATGCCTACTCGGTGCTAGTCACCAGCCCCTGGCCTATTGGATGCGGTCTTGGGGTTGTCATAAAATGGGCCCTAAGGGATGGTTTGTAAAATAAAGGATCATTTTCTCCTTGTTTCAAGATAATCATTCATATTTATTTTTCATCCTACCAAACTTCTCATCTACAATGCATGAGAAATTTTATTCATCATATACATATTCTCCCACATCTTAGTATTTATCCGAGTAATAGATTAATTAAGAAATACATATTATTTTTTTAATATTTTATACACATGAATTAATTCCTCCATGTGTGAATTAATTTACTCCTTCTGATCCTTCAGGAATTCAAATTATTTTCAAATAATTACCTTCTCCTTATATCTAGATTTATGATTCTGCACTTTGAAAGACATATCTTCTAAATCATTAGCATGGGAATCATTAATTAACCTTTTATAATTAGATACTTCTATCAGTCTCTTGTTCATACCTATAAATTATTTTAACATAAATTTTCAAAACATTAACCAATATCTTTTGAGATTTTTTCTCCTCCCTCAATTTGATGCATTCTTCTTACATCCTAAGATATAGCTACTTTGATAAGTGGAAATATTGTAAATTTTTACTAATTGAAAACTCATTATAATCAATATAACTTCCATCAATTTTCATATTAAGAACCTAAATTAATTCAAAATCATCATTGAAGGAACTAATAAATTCATAATCAGATTCATTCATACCTTTTGTTCAAGATCAGTTAGATTTTTTCATTTAAATCACACTTTTTCTAAATCCTATTACAATATTGGGAATGCACTTAGTGTTATGTTTCTTCCTTAAATTATTACCCATTTCCATGTCATCAAAAAAATATAAGGGTTACAAGGCACCTCTACACCAAAAACCGATTAGATCACTTTTCAGTGAAATTAATCCAAAAAATTGAATATATTCTATAATACCACTTGTTATGCCCCATAAGGGACATTAGTGAGAGATACCATAAATTTAAGAACCCATATCTTCATTTCTGGTATGGATCCTGATTTTGGGTTGTTTTTTAGGGAAAAAGAAGAAATGAGAATTTTCTAAGTATACGTCGTGTACTTATGAGTACACGTCGTGTACCTGGGTACCACGTACAGCTGCATACTAGCCATATAACAACTGAGTACATGGTCATGTGGTGACCTGATAGATAACTTATGGTGGGGACTGGTTAAGGCTACTACACGACATGTACCTTTAATGAACATGCTGTATAGTTTTTTTTTATTTGATAAATCGTAGCGAGGTCATGTCTCACCTTCATAAACAACTTCTTCTCCCCTTGGTTCATACAAGAGAGTGACATAACGGCCAAATAACTTTGAACCCCTCCTGATCCTCCATCTGACCTCTAATTGATACTTAGTAGGGTGCATTGGAATCCCACAAGTGAGTTATCAATTCCCCTAGATCCCCTCTTCCCAATTCGTTCTCTCGTTTGATTTATTCAAGGTTGGGAGTTTTTCATATTTTTGTATATCTACGCCGTTTTAGGCAGATTCAAGGGCCGACATTCAAGAGTGTTGATCGTAATACATCAAGGTAGGAGGTTTGTGCCTTTTTTGTTAGTATTTGGAATATATATTCTCAAAGTGTCGTATACCCATGTTTGGGGTATTTCTTGATTTGGATTTTAACCCGGTTTATTACCTTCTATAGTTTGATTTTTTGATAAAGGGTAGTTACTCATGCATAAGGTTTTATACCTTGTTTATGGGACACACCATGGGAGCATTCCCTTGTTTTATTATTCATATCCATTTGGTATAGGATGCATATATGATTTCCTTATTTCCAGGCCTAGTTTTGTTAGGATGGACTTGCTGATTATATGAAATGCCTCTAATATGCATTGTGGAAGTGTGACCAAGGGTAATTTAACTATGAGAGAATCTCAAGGTAGGGTCATTTATAAATTAATTGTTGTTATGTTGACTCAGGAGTATTGACTGTGAGAGCTTCCATGTGGTCGTCGACCTAGGGGTTTAGACTATGAGAGCTTACCTAGGTGGTTGTTTATAATTGTTTGATAGTATATTAGACCAAGGGTTTTAGAATGTGAGAGATTTCCAAGGTGGTCATTTGTAAATGGTTATTATGATGTTAGATCAAAGGGGTTAATCTATGAGAGCTACCCAGAGGTTCGTAATTCAATGAAT
Source organism: Viscum album (assembly GCA_963277665.1). Taxonomy (NCBI): domain Eukaryota; kingdom Viridiplantae; phylum Streptophyta; class Magnoliopsida; order Santalales; family Viscaceae; genus Viscum; species Viscum album. Next base: position 2,098,356,170 of record OY728130.1, on the reverse strand, counting down.
TGTTGTTATGTTAGACCAGGGGGATCATACTGTGAGAAATTTCCCAAAAGGGTCGTTATTTGAATAATTGAATGATTGTGATGAATTTTCCAATACAAAGAAAAAGTTTGGACTCAGTCTTACTGGTTTTCTAGATGGTCTTATGAGAGATATTTTCTTACTATTATATAGGGTATACATATCTTAGGCTATATCCCAAGGGTTACATGATTCAATGGATGAATAATGAATGTTAAATGAATGTAATTGAAAACTATTGGACTATTTTCTTTTGAGTACTTCCTAGTTATTGCTTCATTTTTCCATATTACCTACTATATATATTCATTGACAGTTATGCACAAATTTTTGGCGGTTTCCTACTAGGATTCGTCTCACACCCAGTCTGGTTCATGTTTTTGGACCCAAAAATATTATATGGTCGTAGGTATAGATAAGGTAAAACTCCCTTCTTTATCAGGTACCCAATTTCTATTGGAACTAGAGAGAATGAGACCAAGATAAGGCTTTAATGTTATGAGAGTTTACTATTTTTCTATACTAGGGTTTGATTATTGTATTTCTAGCATTGTGAATTGTTTGGATTCTTTCCTAGACACCTGTGACATACATCATTTATATATCCTCTAGTTGGTTTATTACTATCAGTGTTCAGTTGTTTACTTATGTTTTATGGTATTACTACTTCTGTTATTGTTTACTATTTTTTTCTACTATGTATACTCTTCCAATGAGGGCATAGTTTACCCACTATCACAACTTGGACCTTACTTTTAGTCAGTAGTCTCTGGTGTTTGGGGAAACATGATTGAGGTTATGTGACCGACTGGGTTCAGGGCACTTTTGGGCAGCACCCGGATCTAGGACATTAGAAAGTGGTATCAGAGGGGAAGGTTTTATTTTCTGCTTTGCCTTACTATTTAGAGCCAATAGATTGGGATAATAAGGAATATTTAGTTGGTAATAATCTTTTCTTAGGAGTAGCCAACCCATGTACATGGAAAATCCAATTTACCTTGAATATTGTAATTTTTCTGGTTTTTCAATTGTTACAGTTGATTTGATTTCACCATTTGGTGATTCACTTGTTTTGGGATATTATTATTTATATAATTATGGTTCTATTTCTGTTGCAACCCGGTGATATGAGGGTATTCCATCTCATGCATTATATAGGCATTTTCTAGAGATCACATGTCATGAATTCTTGTCATGCCATTTAGGGTGCATTACTAATTACATGTTGTTGTGATAGATGTTGTGATAAATATGCATGTTGTAGTGATAGATGTCATGAAAGAATACATGATATTTTTATAGGGTATTGGTACATGTAAAGTTTCATTATATGGATGCTAAGATTTGGTCCCTAAGGTGTTATGGGCCCTCTTGGATCAGAATTTGGTGGATCATGTTTGAACTTTAATTTATTTATGTTATGATGTTACATTAATAAGGATGCAAAAATTTGATTCGTGGGAAGTATGGGATCTCACGGATCAGCACTTGTAATGCATGGAATTTTTTTAAGTTTTTAAGGGTTTCAGAGAAGTTTCAGGGGCCTACTGTCTGGAAAACCAGACAACATGGCCTGTGTTGTTATGAACACACGCCATGTGTTCTTATTTTCTGGAAGAAAAAAATTTTCTTAAGTACATGCTATGTACAATATGTACATGGTGTGTAGTTTTTGACCATGTGAATGAGTGTTTTAGTAGAGACAAGAGGTTGATAAATGTTTGGTAGAATACTCCATGTAATGGGAGTACACACCGTGCTATAAGATACCATGTATCCAGTCGTGTGACTAACAACACGAGTGGATGAAACTTGGGTTTACACACCGTGTCTAGGGTAAATACTCCATGTAGTGTTACACCAGTAGAACTGTGTAGTTCTAGATGTGTAGAAGTACTTGGGAAGGAGGGAATATTACAGTAAACATCGGGTCTTTGGAGGAACACACTGTGTGTATGGGGTGCTATATGACCATGTTGGCAGAGGTACACGCCCATGTTAAGGCCTAAGGGAACATGTCGTGTAGTGGTTCTACACACCATGTAACCCTATTTTATAAAACACAAATTCTTTCTTCTCCTATTTATTTCTTTCACATCTATGTTTTTGTACTTGAAAATCTTGAACTTAGGTGTGCACTTGACCTTGCAGAGTCAAGCCACCACGACATCCTCTGGTTGTACGCCAGGAATAGGGTGATGATCAGACCCCAAAAATGGTAGATCAGGGACTACCAGAAGATCCTCCCATCGTTCCCATCTTGGCACCAGCTATTATATCATATGTAGGAGTTGAGACAAAATTCTGTGAAGGATTCATGAGGATGATGCAGATATTTCAGGGAGCACCACATCTTGCCCCAACTATGGAAGAGTTGATTCGGGTGTTCCAACATCATCATCCTCCCACTTTTATAGAGGATGAAGAACCACAGGCTGCAGAGTCATGGTTGGAGGCCATTATTTCTATCTTTGAGCATCTAGAGATGCCTTCGGAGAGGAGGGTGAAGCTCGAAATGTACATGCAAGGTGATTTTTCCAAGATATGGTGGGATGTTATCTCAAAGGTAGGATGTCATCGAGATATGTATTAGGAAGAGTTTCATAGGACCTTATATGATTACTTTTACCCCAAGACGTTGAGGGAAGATCGAGCCTGGGAGTTCATGCATTTGGAGTAGGGCGCTCTTTCAATGATGGATTATTTTTCTCGCTTTACAGAGCTTTAGCGCTTTGCAAATGTTCATGAGGGTGATGAGTTATCTTTGTCTAGGTGATTTGAGGATGGTCTTAGGTACAACATATGATCGCAGGTGAATGTTTTTAGGATGAATTCAGTGACTACTATAGTAAACCAGACACTGATTACTGAGTGTAACCTGAGGGAGTTGGGGGCTATAAGCCTGAGTGGTTCTACATCCAGTGATATTACTCCTTCAATAGATAGTAGGAAGTTCCGTAGGGAGATTTTATGTGATGTTTCTTTAGGTATCCAAGTGGTATGCTATCAATTTAGGAAGAGTGGGAATATGAGACCAAATTTCCTGAAAGAGCCATTCGAGTGTTGATCTTGCGGAAATATGGGCCACATTCAGCATTTTTGCTGGATGTTCTCACCAATAGTGAGTGAGAGGGGATCTATTTTGAAACTATGTTTAGGAGAAGGACCACCAGTTTGTCATTAGTCAGGGAATTGGAGTTCATCAGGATTTTTAGGCTGAGGATGTGGTCATGACCATGGTATCCAGATGGTAGTTTTTCAGCAACACCTAGGTGGATCATCTCATGGTAGTCAGGAAGGGTTTCAGGGCCATGATAGATGTTAGGATTTTCTAGCGGAGTATACCTAGCAGGAGAAGGATCACATACCCTCTACAGTTAGAGGTACAATTATAGTTTCCTCAGTTTTAGCTGCTTCTCTTTTTTGATATAGGAGTTTCCCAAAGTTTTATATATTTTTTTTTTTCGTGGACAGACTTTGGCTCGGTATCTTTACATCTGATGATGTTATGATGCTAGACATTTCATTAGGGATTAGGAAGACATGTGTACATCAATGCAAGGAGTTCCCTCTTGTGGTTGGTGGGTGTCATTTCTTATGGGGTCTCTATGTCTTAGAGATGATAGGATTCAAATTCATTCTCAGAATGGACTTGTTAATCTCCTTGTGGGACTTTTTTGACTGCTATCTCCAAAGGGTGAGTTTCAAATCACTAGAGGGTGGGTCCTTTCTACACAAGGGATAATGGTATGTCCAGGCGAGCAGATTAGGACTCGAGAATCATGGTTTGGGTGGAATTACAACCCATATTTCTAGTTTATATTTGGATGATCAGGGGACTTCACAGATACACTTTCCTACATTGGTGGATTGTTTAAGGGATGTATTTTAAAATTAATTTTATGGTTTACCTCCAGATAGAGATGTAGATTTCTCTATTGAGCTTGTTCCAGGAGTGGCACCGGTTTCCATTCCTCTATATAGGATGGCTACACCAGAGTTACAGGAGCTCAAGAAGCAGTTAGAGGAGTTGAAGGCAAAGGGTTTCATCCGACTGAGTACTTATCCTCAGGGTTCGCCTATCCTTTTTGAAAAGAAGGAAGATGGTACCCTTATACTTTGTGTAGATTATCAGAAGCTGAAACAGTTGACGGTCAAGAACATATATCCCTTGTTAAATATTGATGATCTCTTTGATCGGCTTCGAGGAGCCCGGGTGTTCTCAAATATTGACTTGAGATATGGTTATCATCAGTTTCATGTTACACCATTAGATATACCTATTACATCCTTTTAGATCTAGTATAGTCTATCAGAGTATTTGGTTATTCCATTAAATCTCACAAACATTCTAGTATTTTTCGTGGCACTGATGAATCGAGTGTTCCATCCTTACTTGGATTTTCTTGTGGTAGTCTTCATGGACGATATCTTGTGGTATTATCACACTCAACATGACCGTGCCAACCATCTTGAGATCATATTGAGTGCATTGAAAGTGAACCAGTTATATGATAAGATCTCAAAGTTTCACTTTTGGATACACTATATTCCTTTCTTTGGTCATTTCATCTCAGAGACCGGAGTATCAGTAAACTTGGAGAAAGTGAGAGCATTAGTTTCCTAGGAGATTCCAAAGAATGTCTTTGAAGTACGAGGTTTTATATGGATATATGGTAACTAAATAAATTTTATAGAGGACCATTCATGATTATTAGTGCCACTGACAGTCCTAAATAAGAAGGGAGAAAATTACTTGTGGACAGATTCCTACGATTTAGCCTTTCTGGAGCTGAGAGGGAGATTGACTTCAACACTAATACTGATTTTTTCAGAACCAGGAAAGAGTTACACCATTTACTACGATGCATATGGTATCAGGTTTGGAGTGGTGATTATGCAGGGGGAAGGAGTCATTGTGTACGAGTATCGGTAACTGAGGCCACATGAGAGGAATTACCCGATGCATGATCTTAAGTTGGATATAGTTGTTCATGCCTTCCACTGTTGGATACGTTATCTTTTGGGAGAACATTTTGTGGTGTAAACTGACCAAAAAATTCTCAAGTATATCTTCACTCATTGAGATCTAAATTTTAGATAGTGAAGGTGGTTTGAGCACCTTTAGTATTTTGAATTTTATCTTACCTACATTATTGGGAAAGGAAAAGTAGTGGTTGATGCGTTGAGCAGGAGGACTCAGATATAGGTAGTTCAGGAGGCCATCACTGAGTGGCAGCTTATGGATCTGTTCTCTGAGATGCATTTAGAGGTGCATGACTGATATGGGAAGACATTTCTTTATTTTTTATTTATTACCTCTACTCTTCTTGATCAAGAGAGAATGAGGCAAATATCATATTTTGAAGGCCTTGTCCTATGGGAGAGTGTGTCAGGTGGGGACCTTACTCTTCGGTGGACTGTAGGAGACAATGAGGTCTTGTGTTTTCATGGACACATATGGGTGTCAGCAGACATACATGAGGAGTTGATGCGAGATTTTCATTCCTCAGTATGTGAATTTCATCCTGGTGTTACCAAGATGTATCGAGGTTTACATCGTCAGTATTGGTGGCCAGGTATGAAAAGAGATGTAGGTGGATTTGTCATGAGATGTTCCACCTATCAGTATGTGAAGGAGAAGCAAAAACAACCATAAGGTCTTTTTCAATAGTTACCAATTTCTGAGTGGAAGTGAAATGATGTCGTGATGGATTTCATGATGGGTTTACTAAGGTCGCCTCGAGGAATGACGTGGTTTGAGTTTTTATTGACAGAATCACCAAGGTTGCACATTTCATACGGATTAAAAAACCTTCAGTGTCGATGAGCTCTGAAAGTTATAAATCTGAGAGATAATACATTTTCATGGGTTTCGACACTTTATCATTTCAGTCAGGGATGTCCAGTTTACTTCACATATCTAGAAGGGATTACAGAGGGCTTTGGGTACACAGGTACTTCTGAGTACAACTTACCATACCCATACAGATAGCCAGTCCGAGTGCATGATTCAGGTTTTGTAGGAAATACTTTGAGAATGCGTCTTATATTTAGGGGGATCTTGGGAGAGACACATACACCTAGTGGAGTTTGGATGCAATAATAGTTTTCAAGAAATGATTCAGATGGTACCTTATAAGGCTTTGTATGGTAGTCCATGTCGATCACCCCTATGTTGGATGGAGGCAGGAGAGGCAGCTATTCTGGGACCTCATCTTGTATATAAGACCACTGAGCATGTGAAGTTGATTTAGAAGAGGATAGCTACTGTACAGCCTCGCCAAAAATCTTATGCTGATCGATGGAGATGAGCTATGGAGTTTGAGGTCAGAGATTAGGTTTTCCTACATGTCACACCGAGTTTGGGAAGTAGGAGGCTTAGGAGACAATGGAAGCATTCATCAAGATACATCAGACCGTTTGAGGTTTTGGAGAGAGTCGGTCCCATTTTCTATTGGTTGTAGTTACCTCATAGGTACCAAGAAATGTATGGAATATTTCATGCTTCTCAGCCATGACGTTACTTTTCATACCCATCTCATGTTTTTCTACCCGAGGAGGTTTAGTTGGAGGTGGATGCATACTTCTAGGAGAACCCTATTTGGATTGTGGATCACAACATGAATGTTATCCATGGTCATTCTGTTCCTATGGTACAAGGTATATAGTATCATGGTCGAGTCCAAGACAAGACTTGGGAGAGGGAGGCTGGAATACGATCAGAGTGGATGGATTTGTTCATAGATTCTTCATCACCACCCTTGGAAGGGAAATTCGGGGGCAAATTGCTTTATGGGGGAAGTTTGAAAGAACATAGATCTTAATTTTAGGTATAGTTCTTGATTTTGGGTTGTTTTGAGGAAAAAGGAAGAAATGGGAATTTTATAAGTATGTGTCGTGTACATATGAGTAAACACCGTGTACCTGGGTATGCATAAAGCCATGTACTAGTTGTGTAATGGCCGAGTACATGGTTGTGTGTTGACCTGGAAGACCGCTTAATGTGGGGGCCAGTTAAGGATACTACACGACATGTACCTTTAATGAATAGGACATGTAGTTTTCTTTTTATTTGGTAAATCGGAGCGGGGTCACTTCTCATCTTTGGAAACATCTTCTTCTCCCCTTGGTTCGTACATGAGAGTGACAGAATGACCGAAGAACTTCGAACCCCTAAAGATCCTCCATTTAACTTCTGATTGAGATGTCGCCAGGTGTGTTGGAATCCCACAGGTGAGTTCTCAATTCCCCTAGAACCTCTCTTCCTGATTCCTTCTCTCGTTTGAGTTATTAATTTTTTTTATTTTTTCATCTTTTTATAGATCTACACCGTTTTATTACGATTCAAGGGTCGTTGTTCAATAGTGTTGATCGTACGACATAAAGGTAGGTGGTTTGTGCCTTTTGTTGTTTATCTTCAGATTATATATGCTTAAAGTGCCACATACCCATGTTTGGGGTATTTATTGATTTGGATTTTAACCCTATTTACCACCTGCTATGGTTTGATTATTTGATAAAGGGCAGTTTCTCATGCATAAGGTTGTATACCTTGTTTATGGGACACACCATGGGTACATTCCCTTGTTTGATTATTCATGGATGTTTGGTTTGGGATTCCTATAGGCTCGACTTGTTTCTATCCTTTGTTTTATTAGGACGTATTTGCTGATTATATGAAATGACTGTGATATGCATTGTGGAAGTTTCACCATGGGAAATTTGATTGTGAGAGATTCCTGAGGTAGGGTAATTTATAAATGAATTGTTCTTATATTGACCCAGGGGTATTGACTATGAGAGCTTCTAGTTGGTCATCTACCAAGGGGTTTATATTGTGAGAGCTTACCCATGTGGTTGTTTATAATTGTTTGATAGTATATTATAACAAGGTGTTTAGATCATGAGATCTTTCCCAGGTGGTCGTTTGTAAATGGTTAGTGTTATGTTAGACTAGAGGAGTTAGACCATGAGATCTACCCAAAGAATCATTATTAAATTAATTGTTGTTATGTTAGACAAGGGGTATTATACTATGAGAAATTTCCCAATAGGGTCATTATTTGAATAATTGAATGATTATGACGAGTCTACCAATCCAAAGAATAATCTTGGACTCAGTATTACTGGTTAGTTTAGATGACATTCTGTGATGTTTATTGTAACTATTACGTAGGGGATACAGATATTAGGCTAGATACCAAGGGTTACATGATTCAACAGATGAATAATGAATGTTAAATGAATGTAATTGAAAACTGTAGGACTATTTACTTTTTAGTACTTCCTAGTTATTAATTCATTTCTGTATATCTCCTAATATATATATTCACTAATAGTTAGGCACATATCTTTTGGTGGTTGCCTACTGGGATTCATCTCACAACCTATTTGGGTCATTCTTTTGGACCCAAACAGAATATATGGTTGCAGGTATGGATAAGGGAAAGAAAACTTCTTTATTAGGTACCTGATTATTGTTGGAGATGGAGAGCTTGGGACCAAGCTAAAGCTTGAGATGCTGTTGTAGTTTACTATTTTTCTATACTGGGGTTTTAGTATTGTATTTCCAACATTGTGATTTATTTGGATGTTTTCCATGACACATGTGACATGCATCATTTATATATGACCCAGTTTCTTTATTACTATCTCTCTTTAGCTGTTTACATCTGTTGTATGGTATTACTACTTCCATTATTGTTTACTATTTATTTTCCTCTATGTATAATACACTAATGAGGGAATTGTTTCCCCAATATCACACCTTGGACCTCAATTATTGTCAGCAACCTCTGGAATTTGGGGAAATGAACTTGATGTTATGTGACCAACCAGGTTTGGGGCACTTTTGGGCAGCACCTCGATCTGGGATGTTATAATAAAAGAGGATTGAATCAGGGTAAAAAACTTTTCTAATTAAAACAATTTTTCATTAAACTCTCACTACCTTATATGATCTTGATATTATAATTATTATGGTCACCCTTTAGTTTTTCATTTAATTAGGAACCAATTATTACCTCTCCATTCTTTAGTCCATAGTTGTTTTGTACAATTATTATTTACCCACATGCACAAACTATGTTATGTATAATGAATACAATTGGGAAAATGGGATATAAACGATTTTTTACATGGTTTACCCACACTGGGATTATACAAGGAGTATAAAATCTGAAGTTTTTTGGGAACTAGATACCACTAAATTCACTATTTGGTGGTGAATCTAGGTTATGCATAGGTTCACTTCCCTTATAATGCTTAGGTACAACTGAATTATTCATAAGTATTACTTCACATATTTCCCTTATTTCACTCACTACTCCAAAAAGGAATTTCCTATTTTCAAACAGGAAAACACAAAACAACCTCACTATTTTAGATACAATATATATAGATTAGTTTTAGTTAGCTCCATATTTCTCCTTTATAGGATTTCAATTAATAACACTATGAAAAACATAATCATTATTCCATGAGTCTTCATGTAATTCCACCTTCCTATTCATTGGAAAACTATTCAAGGATACCAAAAATCTCCTCAATCATCCTTCTGACATAGGAATGAAATCACCTCCTCTTTCTTTTAAACTATCAGATAAGTTAATTTTACTTCTAGAGATAATTTATACTTTTCTAATGAATTATAATATACATTTTTTTGACATCCATTCCAGAACTGCTTCAATATTATTTATAATCCTCCAACCATTAATCCAACAGATATGGAAAATGATACATTCAAAAATACTCATAGATAATTCTCTAGGTTCTATATATGTTAATGTGGTCACTATTTTCCAATTAGACAATATTAACCCCTATAATTTTGTTCATTAAAATTATTTTCAAATTTTAGTAGTAATTGGAATGTTCCTTAACCACAACGTGACAACATTTACCACATATTGCGATCTCTATACTTCTATACTTTTTCATTGTTTCATGTTTTTCTATATCATGGTGATCCGTCCTTGAAATGTATCTAAAAATCCACTTAAACTATTCTTTTTTAATCCCCCCTCAATCTCAGTATGATTTTCTCAATCACCATTGCTCATTAATTTTGTTATGGAAAAACAATTCATCCATGCTATGAATACCTTCAAATCACTATATACATTGAATTTTTTAACGATCCTCCTCTATGTTTTGAAACCCATCTTATTGTGTGATAAGTTTATTGATCGATTTAGTTGTGTAATAAATGTCACATGTGGTGAATCCAACTAAATTTCTCTAAAATACCATTGAAACTTGGCCATTTTACTTATGGTACAAATATCTGGGAACTAAAAGGATTATGTCCTGTATATAATGTCTTCACAACTTGGTCATCCATTTCATCATGGACACCTCAACAAATTTATAAAAACTTCTCTGCCCAACATATTCTATGGATATACCCTCATCTTCAGGTAAAGGTCAACTTTCTCTTAAAAATAGTAAAGTAAGATACCTAAAAAACTACTGGAAATCCTAGTTTTACCAATGGTTATATTCCAACGGTTTACTAAACCGTTGGGAATAGCCATCTATACCAACGGTTCTCAGAAACCATTGGTATAGATGGTTTTATAGACACTTTTACCAACGGTTGTAATGAACTGCTGTTATAGAGGAGTTTTTACCAACGGTTCAATGAGAACCATTGGTAAAAGTTGGATTTCAGTGACCTTTACCAATGGTTCTCATTGAACCGTTGGTAAAGGTTTGGGCTGAATGTATATACCAACAGTTTTTAAAAACAGTTGGTAAAAATTTCCCCCAAATTGGCAGTAGCCCGTCCTCTCCCCCATTCGCGATCCAGAGCCCTAAACGGGAGCTATCGGCGATTTTGGAGGTGCTTCCGGTTCTATTCCTCCATCCCATGCAAGGTGAGTTATTTTCTTTAACCTTCAGTTTTTATTTTCCATTTTGATGTGTATATGTTTCTCTTTAGGATGAGACCAATTTCTATTCTCATATACCCACCCAATTTATGTTCCAGCCCTATTTATGTTTCGGTTCTTTATTAAATTCCATGCATATTCCAGCCCATATAGATTGCATTAGACAGTTGTATAATTTTTTGATGTGCCTTTCATGTTTCATTACCAAGAAATATTTATTATATGTTATAAAATTCAATCACATGTTTAGTTTTAACATTCATAGTTACTTTATTATCTTGTGTCAATAATTTATATTAATAATATTTTTATATATTCCATCGTTGAGTGTTTTTACTTGTGCAATAGAATTCCAAGCTCATGTTACTTCATAGTGATTATTTAGATTTCAAAGTGTTTTATTTTTCATTTCAAATTTATTAAAAAGTTTTTGGGACTAATTAAAGTTATTAGATTCCAATTTCCATGCTTCTATGCTTGTTAAGAATTAAATGAAATATGATGGTTGTAATTAAATGAAATTCAATGTTCAATTTCTATCATGTATGGGTGATTAATAAATTGGAATGTGATGAACCATATAATTGAACCATTGTTGATGAAAATTATATACCAAAAGGTTATTGAATAAAAGTTATTCTTGTGAATTTTGTTACATCATAGATAAAATGGTTGTGGTTATATGAGAGATACCTCTGATGGTTCTTTGATCATTGTTTTATGGATAATGAATGGTTTAGGTCTGGTATTAATAGTAGCTTCTAGTGAGACCATTTTAGTATAAGGGGAAACGAGATTATGATCTACAAGGGGGTGATTGAGTTGGTAGAGACCAAACATTGTTTGTTCCTTGTGTTCAAGAACCATAGATAGAGTGTTCCAATTAGGTGGTCATTAGTAAAGTCGTAGGTAATATTTCCAAGTCCTGTTTCATGAAGTTGAATATGTGGTGCTATAGTGGTTTTGGATTGTTTGAGGTACTCTTAGTGTATTATAAACCCTCATTTGTTCCATATTCATTTAAATTGATTTAAAATCATTTTTTTCACACACACCATTATATCCTCTCAAACTATATTTAGAGTGTATTTTCATTCGTATGGTGTTAAATATTTTAGTAAATGTCCATACTAGCTTCTTTTATGTGTTCTAGGGGTTTAAACTAATGACAGGGCTGCATGATTATTGTGGGGGTATTCTTTTCATATAAATATACCTATACACCCCGACCCCCTTGGACAACCTGACCACCCCCACAGACAGCCCGCCCACCTGGACACCCCGACCCCCCTAGACAGCCCCCCACCCCCTGGACACCTTCGACCCCCCGGACGGCCCCACCACCCCCTAGACACCCCGCACCCCCCCTGGACATGCCACACCCCCCTTGGACAGTCCCGCCACTCCCATGATTCTCATCCTACTCCTCATCCTGATCTACTTGAAGAAGTTAAAGTATAAAACTCATATACTCCCAACAGGACCCTTAAGGATTATGTATTCCTTGATCCACTTCCAACATCTTACTGGTCAATCCTTGAATATAGGCATTAGAAATTTTGGATCTTATTTTCTTATATACACTGTATTTTGTTATATTTCTTAATATGATTCTCATATAGAGTAATGTGTCAGTTATTCTTTTATATAGATTAAACAATTGTCATTTACGTAAATATTTTTTTGATTAAACTTTAATATTATTGAATTTCTTTGAAATGACTTATTGCGATTTTTTTAAAGAATGGATAGAAGTTGGATGTATGAAACTGATCGAATTTCAACCGATTTTCAAAATAATTTGAACAGCTTTCTAGATTTTGCATTTGACAAGGCTTCAGATAGTGGTCGCATACACTGCCCATGTTTTAATTGTGTTGGAAGACCTTGGTTGAGCCGTGAAGAAGTTAGCTATCATAAAACCAAATATGGTTTCCAAACAAACTATTATGTGTGGTATCACAATGGAGAGAAAATGGAATCTCAAAATGTTGATGATCCAAATGATAGGACTGAATTGGAGAGTTTGACATATGATCGGTTTCCATTTATTCGACATCATGAGAAGGAAAGGATGTCCAGCCAACAGGATTTCGATACAAGCACACATGATGCGTCCAATGAAAATGATGATGTTGATAGGGTGAAAAAATTGAATGATGCTACGACGACTCCAGTATATTGGCAATGTGATAAAACGAAAAATTTGGAATTTTTAATCCGATTGTTTCATGGGAAAACTATGTATGGGATTTCAAATACTGCAATTGATTACATTCTTACCTTCTTGAAGGACTTACTTCTAGATGATGCAGATATTCCCTCAAACCACTATATGGCATGGAAGTTGGTTGATGAACTTGGATTCTCAAAAAAAAATTCATGCTTGCCCGAATGATTGCAGATTATTTTGGGAGGAAACTGCTGAAAGAAATGATTGTATAAAATGCAGAACCTCCCGATGGAAGCCAAAAGATGATGGAACACTATCTCGTGTGCCACAAAAAGTAATGTGGCACTTTCCATTGATCCCCAGATTACAGAACCTTTTCATGTCTGATGAAATATCCGTAAAAATGCGATGGCATGACACCAAGAGAAAAAAGAATAATGAAGAGTTGTTTCACCCTGCAGATGGATTTGCATGGCAGATATTTGATGCTCGATATCCTGAATTTGCAGCCGACATGTGTAATGTGAGACTGGGTCTTTCATGTGACGGTTTTAATCCATTTGGGAAGATGCTTACTTCGCACAACACATGGACGGTTTTCATACACATTTATAACCTTCCCCCTTGGTTGTGTATGAAAAATCCTTACACTTTCTTGAGTATACTGATATCTGGCCCTTCTGATCCTGGCAATGATATAGATGTATACATGCAACCTTTAATAAAAGAGTTGAAACTTATTTGGGATGTGGGTGTGCCCACATACGATGCATGTTCAAAAGACATATTTCAGATGCGTGCTGCACTTATGTGGACTATCAATGATTTTCCTGCTTATGCAATGATGTCTGGATGGAGCACAAAAGGAAAATTGTCATGTCCTGTTTGTATGAAGAATACTCGATCGAGAAGACTGAAATATCTTCGTAGTTTTAGTTTTATGGGACATCGACGATTCTTGACAATGAACCATCCATATAGAAACAATCATCGAAGATTTGACAATACCATGGAGAATGACGATCCACCTCAGCATATGTCTGGAACTGATGTGCTTAATGAATTGAAATATTTCAGTTATTCATTTGGGAAGAGTGTAATGAAATCTAGAAAGAGGAAAAATGTTTCCAATGATACCTGTTACAATTGGAAGAAGAAGAGTATATTCTTTGAGTTTTCATATTGGTCAACCAACTTGTTACGTCATTGCTTAGATGTAATTCACATTGAAAAGAATATATGTGAAATGTTGCTTTCGATTATTCTAAATGTGAATGGGAAGAAAAAATATGATTTAAGATCTCGACGCGACTTGGTAGATTGGGGGATCAGACCAGAATTGCATCATGTCTGTATTAGTGAAAATAAATGGCAAGTTCCATGTGCTTCTTATGTGATGACTCCTGCTGAAAAAAATCAATTTCTGGAAGTGCTAGAGACTATTAAAGTTCCTGATGGCTATTCAAGAAATATATCAAAACGGGTCAACAGAAAAGAGTTGAAGTTGAAATCTTCGAAGACTCATGATTATCACGTCCTTTTGCATGAGTTGATTCCAATAGTAATTCGTCATCTCTTGTCCAATAATGTTAGAGTCTCAGTTATTCGGTTGTGCTATTTGTTTAGAGATCTTTGTGCTAAGAGGTTGTCCAAATCCCTCGTGCAAAAATTGTTGGAAGAGACACCATTAATTTTGTGTGAGTTAGAGAAAATATTCCCTCCATCATTTTTTACATGCATGTTGCATCTGACTGTCCATATTCCGACCGAAATACTTCTTGGAGGACCCGTTGCTTTCCGTTGGATGTATCCAACTGAAAGAAACATGTGCACATTGAAATCATATGTTTGGAACATGAATTATCCCGAAGGTTCTATTGTGAACGGTTACTTGGCTCAAGAATGTATGGATTTCTTCTCAATGTATTTGTGTGATCATACTACGAGAATAAATAGACCAATGAGAAATGAAGAAGAACAGTATGGGAAAATTGAACCCAGTTTTCCATCACTTCCTCAGACAGGAGGAATCCCGAGATCATGTACATTGACAACATTAAGCCTTGAAGAGCGAGAGATGGCACATCGCACAGTGTTGTTCAATTGTGATTTGTTCGATGAGTATATCAAGTAAGTTAATTGTACATTTATCTATTATCTTATCTCTTGTAATTTTAAATATTTGTTAAACTATTATTATTTTTATCTACAGGGAACATAAAGAATTGATATATAGAATTCATCGTTCTTTATCTTTGAGAAAGAAGGAGACTTTGCATAGCAAAGGGTTTTCTGCTTGGTTGAAATTGAAGGTAAAAATATTTCTATAATAACTAAATAAAAATAATATTTAATTAAGTTTACTATTTGTTTATATTTCAGGTATCGAGTTTTCCTACAGACTATGTTTCTGAGGAAATAAGAGCTTTGGCTTTTGGTCCTAATACCATGGTTCGTGATTGTAAATCACTTGTGATCAATGGATACAAATTTATTATCACTGAACGAGAAAGAAACATGAGAACACAACATAATGGTGTTATGCTAACTGCCACAACAGACTGTTATGCCAGTTCATCGGACATTAGACCTCATTCTGAAAATGTTGCTTATTATGGTGTCGTGGAGAAAATAATAATTTTGGATTATTACTCGCATGGTCGAGTCAAAATGATGAAATGTCAATGGTTTGATTCAATGATGAGGCAAGGAACCTTTATTGATGATTGTGGATTTCGAGTTATTGACATGACTCGCACTCTTGCCACCGATGAACCATATGTATTGGCATCAATGGTGAAACACGTTTTTTATGTCAAAGATCATCGTCATCCTAAATTCGGTGTAATTATTGAAGTAAATCCCAGACATGTTTTTGATGATGGTGATGAGGAAGTTGACACTATCCCTACTGCAATTGGAAGCAATCCGTTTATTACTTATGATGAACCCAACAGCTCAATTGTCAGATTTGATTGTGAACCCGAAGTTGTGGTGGGAAATATATAGAATCATACAGTCATGTTCTCACCTACATGTTTCACCTACATCATTCAGAGTGTGTATCCTAGTACTTACCTTCATAACACCATAAATCTTCTGTTTCATTATGTTCTTTTTATCATAATGGTTTTTCTATATTTTGTTTTTTGGGATACACATTAGTTATCTGTTTCTAATTACTTACATATTTTTTTTTCATTTCAGGAAATGACACCCATTGAAGAGAGGCGGCGGAAAAAGATGACAGATAATAATCGTCGCATGGTACAGATGGGTGTTCCTCCACTCATCCCTGTTGTGAGTATTTTATTTCAAATATAAATATTTCAATAACTTATAATATCATGTGTTTACTTTTCTGTCAAACTTTTTTTCAGGATCCACCCCCTAGACGACAGATATCTGATGAGGATCCTGATATTGCTCCCAGTAGAGAGGTTGGTGGTAGGAGGGGGGGTGGTGTCAGAGATGGACAATCATCTAGTGGTCCCGGTACTGAGGTCGGTGGTACGAGGGCTCGTGGGGCGAGAGTTAGAAGACCCACTACCACAGACGTATCTTCTACGCCCTATTTTGATCCTGGCGTGTCTTTAGGGACATATGAGATATTTAGACCTCCGATGTTTACACTACCAGCTGTCCAGAAATCTATGCCATCATCTTTTTCTTCTGGTTCATTATCTCTGGGCTATTATATTCCACCTTCTTCGACTCCTCCTACGACACAATATGTGGCTGAGGAGCATACACTGAGGGACACTCCACCTGTAAAGGATATTCCTTCGGCTTCTGCACCCATTGATCCGACTACCACAGGTATATTTATATAACTCTATCAAATTTTTATACCAAAATTTATTTTTATTATAACTTGTATTGATATTATTTTTCTTTAATAACAGATTCATCTACAGATAGGAGGTGGGGGAGGGGGCGTACTCGCTTGCGTGCAGTATGGAACTGCCAGACACAGTTGATGGTTGAATAAAATGTTTATGGACAAATAATTGAGAAATCTGGGCAGCAATGTCGGGGTTTTTTAGCGACACTAGCCAAATACTCTGATATCATTCCGGTCAGCCCTCTCTCTTGGAGACATCTACCACCCGAAGTCAAGGATAACGTGTGGGCACAAATATGGGTAAAAAATCTATTGGATTTAATATACTATATTTTTGTATTTAAATGAACTAATCAATTTGGTTTCAGCTTCGGTTTAACTTCCCTGATGGCGAAGGTGCACGACGAGCGTGTTTAAAAGAGCTAGGAGAGCTTTGGAGAGATTATAAGCATGAGCTGTATGTTGGCTGGTGTGATAGAGTAGGAACGGAGTTAGAGACATTACCTATCATGGATGACTGCCTGATAGAGCAATATCGCCAAATGATTACCCATTGGGCAATTGCCAAATTCAAGGTATTAATCTCATTTGAGTTATTTAAATGAGAGTTTTCATATTTTTCATTAATATAATATTATTAATTATTAATCATTATTTAGGAATCTTCTGAAAAAACAAAAAAAACATTTATTCAAAGAAATACCTCCACACTTTGGGGCGCACAACTATGTCAGATCATGAGAGGCAGCAGGTACGATATGGTTGTTTATAATTTTTCTTTAGGACTTTACCTTTTTAGTGGATCCTACTTAAATTATTTGATTTATTGAATAATGAATATATGATTATACTTTCACTTTATATTTTTTCAATGTCATTACAGAAGCACAAAATGAATATTTAAGGACGTATCCCTCGAGCAAATTTTTTTTGCTCGAGTAGAAGAAAAAAAGATGGAACTGCGGTAAATGAACCGACCCAAGAGAATATTGTAAGTTTTAATTTGTTTATTTCAAAGTTTAATATCTAATTTGAAATTTAATAATCTATTAATATTTTTTACAGGCTGCTTTAGAGGCTCTTGATGCCCAGGAGCCTGAAAATTTGGGGCCACACGATCATTTATATCAGGTTTTGGGAGATGAGCACTCTGGTCGAGTACGCTGCCAACCTGGTAAGAATATAGTCCTGATGAGGTATTGGTCATCTCTAGGTATCCATTCTAGTACCACCGAGTTGGAACAGGTCAAGGAGCATGCAAGACAGTCTGATAAAAGGGTCACTGAGTTGGAAGTACAAGTTCAAACAAGAGACAGATAATTTATGAAACTGATGAAAGTATTATCTTCATCACTTCCACCAGAGGCTAGTGCGGCTTGTCAGAAATTTAGGTCGTCGATGGGTGCATCATCCAATGCACCAGACGGCAGCTCTAGTGGCGATCAAGATGATGACGTTCTTGGTGATGACGAGGATGCTGAAGAGGAAGAGGGCGAGGATGAGGATTTGGACGAGGGCGAGGATGGGGACGAGGGTGAGGATGGGGCCGAGGTCGAGGATGATGCTGAGGATGAGGATGAGGCTGATGACGAGCATGGGGATGATGACGAGGACGATGACGAGGACAGAGATGGCGGCGAGGATGAGGCTGATGATGATAGTGGTGATAGTGATGGTGATCAGAGGCAGATTGATCCATTACATTTTTGAATTCTGTATAACTCTTTATTTTTGAACATGGTTTTCCACTTTGGGGTTTTCCTCGTCTTCATAGGGACGTTGCATTCAGATTCTGTTTTTTGCACTTGATTCTTATTGTATGATTAGTCTACTACCTAGACCTTTAGTATTCCTTGGTACTGTGATACTCATTTTTCTATTTTTTTTACTTAGCTTTCTTAGTTATCCATGTATTTCATGTTTATGCATGTGGAAAATGATATAGAAAATGTGCTTTGAAGTAGTGGCCGACACCACTCAAAGTGTCTAACTTTTATTTGAAATGGACAGGATTTTAAGTGAAAACAACAACTGGCATACGGAAAACAGACCAAACGCATTCGGATTCTGTTTAAACTATAGGACAACGATCCATGTGTAATATGTGACGTGTACGAGTCAACCCCACCTCAATCCGAGGGCCGGTGTGGCCGGTACCACTCAAAGTGTCTTTCTTTTTTTTAAAATGGATGTGCTTTTAAGTAAAAAAACCACATACCGAAAATGGACCAAACGCATTTGGATACTGTTGATACTTTAGGAAATGTATCCATGGGTCATATGTGACGTGTACGAGTCAACCCCGCCTCAATCCGAGGTGCGGTGTGGCCGACACCACTCAAAGTGTCTAGCTTTTATTTGGAATGGACATGATTTTAAGTGAAAACAACAACTGGCATACGGAAAATAGACCAAACATATTCGAATTCTGTTTAAACTATAGGACAATGATCCATGGGTAATATGTGACGTGTACAAGTCAACACCGCCTCAATCCGAGGGCCGATGTGGCCGGTACCACTCAAAGTGTCTTTCTTTTGTTAAAAATAGATGCGCTTTTAAGTAAAAAAACCACATACGGAAAATGGACCAAAGGCATTCAGATACTGTTTATACTTTAGGACATGTATCCATGGGTAATTTGTGGCATGTAGGAGTCAAACCCGCCTCAATCTGAGGCGTGGTGTGGCCGGTACCACTCAAAGTGTCTAACTTTTATTTGAAATGGACAGGATTTTAAGTGAAAACAACAACTGGCAAATGGAAAATAGATCAAACGCATTCAGATTCTATTTAAACTATAAGATAAGGATCCATGGGTCATATGTGACGTGTACGAGTCAACCCTGCCTCAATCCGAGGGCCAGTGTGGCCGGTACCACTCAAAGTGTCTCTCTTTTGTTTAAAATGGATGCGCTTTTAAGTAAAAAAAAGCACATACGGAAAACGGACCAAAGGCATTCAGATACTGTTGATACATTAGTACATGTATCCATGGGTCATTTGTGACGTGTACGAGTCAACCCCGCCTCAATCCGAGGCGCGGTGTGGCTGACACCACTCAAAGTGTCTAACTTTTCTTTGAAATGGACAACAGTTTAAGTAAAAACAACAACTAACATACGGAAAACCGACCAAACCCATTCGGATTCTGTTGAAACTGTAGGAAAATGATCCATGTGTCATTTTTGACATGTACGAGTCAACCCTGCCACAATCCGAGGCGTGGTGTGGCCGACACCACTCAAAGTGTCTAACTTTTCTTTGAAATGGACAACAGTTTAAGTAAAAACAACAACTAACATACGGAAAACTGACCAAAGGCATTCAGATTCTGTTGAAACTTTAGGAAAACGATCCATGTGTCATATGTGATGTGTATGAGTCAATCTTGCCTCAATCCGAGGGCCAGTGTGGCCGGCACCACTCAAAGTGTGTCACTTTTCTTTGAAATGGACAACAGTTTAAGTTAAAAAAACACCTACCATACGGAAAACGGACCAAAGAAATTCAGATACTGTTGATACTTAAGGACATGTATACATGGGTCATTTGTGACGTGTAGGAGTCAACCCCACCTCAATCCGAGGGCCGGTGTGGCCGGTACTACTCAAAATGTCTTTCTTTTGTTTAAAATGGATGCGCTTTTAAGTAAAAAAACCACATACGGAAAACCGAACAAACGCATTCAGATTCTGTTGAAACTTTAGGAAAATGATCTATGGGTCATTAGTGACGTTTAGGAATCAACCCAGCCTCAATCCGAGGCAAGGTGTAGGTGGCACCACTCAAAGTGTCTAACTGTTTTTTGAAATGGACAACAGTTTAAGTAAAAACAACAACTGACATACGGAAAACGGACCAAACACATTCAGATATTGTTGATACTTTAGGACAAGGATCTATGGGTCATTTGTGACGTGTAAGAGTCAACCCTGCCTCAATCCGAGGCATGGTGTGGTCGGTATCACTCAAAGTGTATTTCTTTTGTTTAAAATGGATAAGCTTTTATGTAAAAACAACCGGCATACGAGAAACCAACCAAACGCATTAGGATTGTGTTGATACTTTAGGAAAACGATCCATGGGTCATTTGTGACGTGTAGGAGTCAACCCCGCCTCAATCTAAGGGCTGGTGTGGCCGGTACCACTCAAAATGTCTTTCTTTTGTTTAAAATGGATGCGCTTTAAGTAAAAACAACCACATACGGAAAACCGACCAAATGCATTCGGATTCTGTTGAAACATTAGGACAACGATCCATGGGTCATTTGTGACGTGTAGGAATCAACCTCGCCTCAATCTGAGGCAAGGTGTGGGCAGCACCACTCAAAGTGTCTAACTATTTTTTGAAATGGACAACAGTTTAAGTAAAAACAACAACTGACATATGGAAAATGGACCAAACACATTCAGATACTATTTATACTTTTGGAAAAGGATCTATGGGTCATTTGTGACGTGTACGTGTCAACCCTGGCTCAATCTGAGGCATGGTGTGATCGGTATCACTCAAAGTGTATTTCTTTTGTTTAAAATGGATACGCTTTTATGTAAAAACAACCGGCATACGGGAAACCAACCAAACGCATTCGGATTGTGTTGATACTTTAGGAAAACGATCCATGGGTCATTTGTGACGTGTACGAGTCAACTCCGCCTCAATCCGAGGCGCGGTGTGGACGACACCACTCAAAGTCTCTCTTTTATTTCAAAAGGAAATCATTTTAAGTGAATACAACTGAAATTTACACTCATCAACGATAGTCGCAAACTATTTTTCATGAGTTGGGTAGTTTCACTAATGGGGTCATAAGTGACGAGACTCATAAGAAAATACCTTTTCACCATATATTATAAACAATACAAGTTCAATGCAAAATTCATCACAAATTATTACATACCCAAACCTAGGATCACAAAAAAAGGTATTTTAGCCAATTTGAAATTATTTTTCAACTCTAATAGATATTTATCAAACTATTCTGCCTATTAGAATTTGATGGGGAGGTGTGCCGGTTGGGGGGTTGTGCATGGGTGAGGTGAATTACCACCGGATGATTGTTGTCATATGTGTTTTTTGGGCTATTTTTGGTGTTTTTATACTATTTGAAATATGTATGTGGTTTTTGTGATATTTTTTATACAGGTGTATAGTGGAGGGTATATTGAGGGTTGTTGTGCAATGTTTTTTTATGCAGGTTGATGGTAGGGCTACTGGAGGGCTTCTAGGGGGCTGCTGTGCAGCAGCACTAGCAAAGGTTATACCAACGGTTCAGAACCGTTGGTATATCTTTTTCCAGAATTATGGAAAAGGCTATACCAATGGTTCTGAACCATTGGTATAAGATTTTCTAGAAAAAAGCTATCCCAACAGTTTAGAACCGTTGGTATATCCTTTTCCAGAATTCTGGAAAGCTTATACCAACGGTTCAGAACCGTTGGTATAGCTTTTTCCAGAATTCTGGAAATCTTATACCAACGGTTTATAACCGTTGGGATATCTTTTTTCTGGAAAATCTTATACCAACAGTTCAGAACCGTTGGTATAGCCTTTTCCAGAATTCTGGAACACCTATACCAATGGTTTAAGTGCAACCGTTGGTATAGGGCTTTCCTCACGGCTTACTAGCCAACGGTTTGGAAAACTGTTGGTATAGTCTATACCAACGGTTTTCCAGCCTATACCAATGGTTTAAAACCGTTGGTAGAGCCTACTTTTCCAGTAGTCTCTTTGTGCTTTAGAATTATATCTATGAGCTGATCATATTGACTATACTTTGTGTGTTTACTTTGTGTTTTACTTCATGCATGTCCTTTGTGGTGTACTTCGTGAGTTTACATTGTGGTTTACTTAGTGTGTTTCCTTTTTGGAGTACTTCGTGTGTTACTAGTAGTATTTTACATTGTGGTTTTGGGGTCCCTACTAAGTATTGTTTTACTCACCCATGCATTGGATTTTCCAGAATGTGTTTTCTATTATGCAGATAATAGATTCTTTGATGGATTACTTGGTGGACAGGAGCCATGTGGTGCTTAGAGAGAGGCCTAACATACGAGGTGTCCTTCAACAACTTCAGATAGCTGTTTTTGTACCTTCCCTTTAGGTAGGGTATTCTACGGATGAATCTCAGGAGCTTGTACTTTTCCTTTTGGTTGGTCTTATATTCTAGCCCTATTTAATCTTCATTTTCATACTATCATACTCTGTTGCTGGTATCTTGTAGGTATTCATGATTTTTTACTTAGTGTTTTCAGTTCATCTCTATTTCATGGAGATAGGTGCATGTGTACAGGTACGTGGAAAATTCCTCCCATTTGTGGGATATGCCTACTCGGTGCTAGTCACTAGCCCCTGGCCTATTGGATGTGGTCTTGGGGTTTTCATAATATGGGCCCTAAGGGATGGTTTGTAAAATAAAGGATCATTTTCTCCTTATTTCAAGATAAGCATTCATATCTATTTTTCATCCTACCAAACTTCTCATCTACAATGCATGAGAAATTTTATTCATCACATACATATTCTACCGCATCTTAGTATTTATCTGAGTAATAGATTCATTAAGAAATACATATTATTGTTTTAATATTTTATACACATAAATTAATTCCTCCATGTGTGAATTAAGTTACTCCTTCTGATCCTTCAGGAATTCAAATTATTTTGAAATAATTACCTTCTCCTTATAACTAGATTTATGATTCTGCACTTTGAAAGACATATCTTCTAAATCATTAGCATGGGAATCATTAATTACCCTTTTATAATTAGATACTTTTATCAGTCTCTTGTTCATACCTATAAATACTTTTAACAGAAATTTTCAAAACATTAACCAATATCTTTTGAGACTATTTCTCCTCCCTCAATTTGATGTATTCTTCTTACATCCTATGATATAGCTACTTTTATAAGTAGAAATATTGTAAATTTTTACTAATTGAAAACTCATTATAATCAATAAAACTTCCATCAATTTTCATATTAAGAACCTAAATTAATTCAACGTCATCATTGAAGGAACTAATAAATTCATAATCAGATTCATTCATACCTTTTGTTCAAGATCAGTTAGATTTTTTTATTTAAATCACACTTTTTCCAAATCCTATTACAATATTGGGAATTCACTTAGTGCTATGTTTCTTCCTTAAATTATTACCCGTTTCCATGTCATCAAAAAAATATAAGGGTTACAAGACACCTCAACACCAAAAACCGATTAGATCACTTTTCAATGAAATTAATCCAAAAAATTGAATATATTCTATAATACCACGTGTTATGCCCCAGAAGGGACATTAGTGAGAGATACCATAAATTTAAGAACCCATATCTTCATTTCTGGTATGGATCCTGATTTTGGGTTGTTTTTTAGGGAAAAAGAAGAAATGAGAATTTTCTAATTATACGTCATGTAATTATGAGTACACATAGTGTACCTGGGTACCACGTACAACTGCATACTAGCCATATAACAACTGAGTACATGGTCATGTGGTGACCTGATAGATAACTTATGGTGGGGACTGGTTAAGGCTACTACACGATATGTACCTTTAATGAACATGATGTATAGTTTTCTTTTTATTTGATAAATCGTAGCGAGGTCATGTCCCACCTTCATAAACAACTTCTTCTCCCCTTGGTTCGTACAAGAGAGTGACATAACGGCCAAAGAACTTTGAACCCCTCCTGATCCTCCATATGACCTCCAATTGATACTTATTAGGGTGCATTGGAATCCCACAAGTGAGTTATCAATTCCCCTAGATCCCCTCTTCCCAATCCATTCTCTCGTTTGATTTATTCAAGGTTGGGAGTTTTTCATATTTTTGTAGATCTACGCCGTTTTAGGCTGATTCAAGGGCCGACATTCAAGAGTGTTGATTGTAATACATCAAGGTAGGAGGTTTGTGCCTTTTTTTTAGTATTTGTAATATATATTCTTAAAGTGTCGTATACCCATGTTTGGGGTATTTATTGATTTGGATTTTAACCTGGTTTATTACCTTCTATAGTTTGATTTTTTGATAAAGGGTAGTTACTCATGTATAAGGTTTTATACCTTGTTTATGGGAAACACCATGGGAGAATTCCCTTGTTTTATTATTCATGTCCATTTGGTATAGGATGCATATATGATTTCCTTGTTTCCAGGACTAGTTTTGTTAGGATGGACTTGCTGATTATATGAAATGCCTCTAATATGCATTGTGTAAGTGTGACCAAGGGGAATTTAACTATGAGAGAATCTCAAGGTAGGGTCATTTATAAATTAATTGTTGTTATGTTGACTCAGGGGTATTGACTGTGAGAGCTTCCATGTGGTCGTCGACCTAGGGGTTTAGACTATGAGAGCTTACCTAGGTGGTTGTTTATAATTGTTTGATAGTATATTAGACCAAGGGTTTTAGAATGTGAGAGCTTTCCAAGGTGGTCATTTGTAAATGGTTATTATGATGTTAGATCAAAGGGGTTAGTCTGTGAGAGCTACCCAGAGGTTCGTTATTCAATGAATTGTTGTTATGTTAGACCAGGGGGATCATACTGTGAGAAATTTCCCAAAAGGGTTGTTATTTGAATAATTGAATGATTGTGATGAATTTTCCAATACAAAGAAAAAGTTTGGAGTCAGTCTTACTGGTTTGCTAGATGGTCTTATGAGACGTCTTTTCTTACTATTAATTAGGGTATACATATCTTAGGCTAGATCCCAAGGGTTACATGACTCAATGGATGAATAATGAATGTTAAATGAATGTAATTGAAAACTATTAGACTATTTTCTTTTGAGTACTTCCTAGTTATTGCTTCATTTTTCCATATTACCTACTATATATATTCATTGACAGTTATGCACAAATTTTTGGTGGTTTCCTATTAGGATTTGTCTCACACCCAGTCTGGTTCATGTTTTTGGACCCAAAAATATTATATGGTTGTAGGTATAGATAAGGGAAAACTCCCTTCTTTATCATGTACCCGATTTCTATTGGAACTAGAGAGAATGAGACCAAGATAATGCTTTAATGTTATGAGAGTTTACTATTTTTCTATACTAGGGTTTTATTATTGTATTTCTAGCATTGTGAATTGTTTGGATTCTTTCCTAGACACCTGTGACATACATCATTTATATATCCTCTAGTTGGTTTATTACTATCAGTCTTCAGTTGTTTACTTATGTTGTATGGTATTACTACTTCTGTTATTGTTTACTATTTTTTTCTACTATGTATACTCTGCCAATGAGGGCACAGTTTCCCCACTATCACAACTTGTCCCTTGCTTCTAGTCAGTAGTCTCTGGTGTTTGGGGAAACATGCTTGAGGTTATGTGACCAACTGGGTTCAGGGCTCTTTTGGGCAGCACCCGAATCTAGGACATTAGAAAGTGGTATCAGAGGGGCAGGTTTTCTTTTCTGCTTTGCCTTACTATTTAGATCCAATAGATTGGGATAAGAAGGAATATTTAGTTGGTAATAATCTTTGCTTGGGAGTAGCTAACCCATGTACATGGAAAATCCAATTTACCTTGAATATTGTAATTTTTCTGGTTTTTCAATTGTTACAGTTGATTTGATTTCACCATTTGGTGATTCACTTGTTTTGGGATATTATTATTTATATAATTATGGTTCTATTTCTGTTGCAACCCAGTTATATGAGGGTATGCCATCTCATGCATTATATAGGCATTTTCTAGAGATCACATGTCATGAATTCTTGTCATGCCATTTAGGGTGCATTACTAATTACATGTTGTTGTGATAGATGTTGTGATAAATATGCATGTTGTAGTGATAGATGTCATGAAAGAATACATGATATTTTTATAGGGTATTGGTACATGTAAAGTTTCATTATATGGATGCTAAGATTTGGTCCCTGAGGTGTTATGGGCCCTCATGGATCAGAATTTGGTGGATCATGTTTGAACTTTAATTTATTTATGTTATGATGTGACATTAATAAGGATGCCAAAATTTGATTCGTGGGAAGTATGGGATCTCACAGATCCGCACTTGTAATGCATGGATTTTTTTTTTAAGTTTTTAAGGGTTTCAGAGAAGTTTCAGGGGCCTACTGTCTGGAAACCCATACAACATGGCCTGTGTTGTTATGAACACACGCCATGTGTTCTTATTTTCTGGAAGAAAAAAATTTTCTTAAGTACATTCGATGTACAATATGTACATTGTGTGTAGTTTTTGACCATGTGAATGACTATTTGAGCAGAGACAAGAGGTTGATAAATGTTTGGTAGAATATTCCATGTAATGGGAGTACACACCGTTCTATAAGATACCATGTATCCAGTCGTGTGACTAACGACACGAGTGGATGAAACTTGGGTTTACACACTGTGTCTAGGGTGAATACTCCATGTAGTGTTACACCAGTAGAACTGTGTAGTTCTAGATGTGTAGAAGTACTTGGGCAGGAGGGAATATTATAGTATACATCGTGTCTTTAGAGGAACACACTGTGTGTATGGGGTGCTATATGACCATGTTGGCAGAGGTACACGCCCATGTTAAGGCCTAAGGGAACATGTCGTGTAGTGGTTCTACACACCATGTAACCCTATTTTATAAAACACAAATTCTTTCTTATCCTATTTATTTCTTTCACATCTATGTTTTTGTCCTTGAAAATCTTGAACTTAGGTGTGCACTTGACCTTGCAGAGTCAAGCCACCACGACATCCTCCAGTTGTACGCCAGGAATAGGGTGATGATCAGACCCGAAAAATGGTAGATCAGGGACTACCAGAAGATTCTCCCATCGTTCCCATATTGTCACAAACTATTATATCATATGTAGGTGTTGTGACAAAATTCTGTGAAGGTTTCATGAGGATGATGCAGATATTTCAGGGAGCACCACATCCTGCCCCAACTATGGAAGAGTTGATGCGGGTGTTCCAACATCATCATCCTCCCACTTTTATAGAGGATGGGGAACCACAGGCTGTAGAGTCATGGTTGGAGGCCATTATTTCTATCTTTGAGCATCTAGAGATGCCTCTGGAGAATAGGGTGAAGCTCGCAATGTACATGCAAGGTGATTTTTCCAAGATATGGTGGGATGTTATATAAAAGGTAGGATGTCATCGGGATATGTATTAGGAAGAGTTTCATAGGACGTTCTATGATTAATTCTACCCTAAGACGTTGAGGGAAGATCGACCCTGGGAGTTCATGCATTTGGAGTAGGGCGCTCTTTCAATGATGGATTATTTTTCTCTCTTTACAGAGATTTAGCGCTTCGCACCTGTTCATGAGGGTGATGAGTTATCTTTGTCTAGGTGATTTGAGGATGGTCTCAGGTACTCCATATGATCACAGGTGAATGTTTTTAGGATGAATACAGTGACTACTATAGTAAACCAGACACTGATTACTGAGTGTAACCTAAGGGAGTTGGGGGCTATAAGCCTGAGTGGTTCTACATCCAGTGATATTACACCTTCAATAGATAGCAGGAAGTTCTGTAGGGAGATTTTATGTGATGTTTCTTTAGGTATCCAAGTGGTATGCTATCAATTTAGGAAGAGTGGGAATACGAGACCACATTTCCTGAAAGAGCCATTCGAGTGTCGATCTTGCGGAAATATGGGCCACATTCAGCATTTTTGCTGGATGTTCTCACCAATAGTGAGTGAGAGGGGATCTATTTGGAATCTATGTTTAGGAGAAGGACCACTAGTTTCTCATTAGTCAGGGAATTGGAGTTCATCAGGATTTTTAGGTTGAGGATGTGGTCGTGACCATGGTATCCATATGGTAGGTTTTCAGCAACACCTAGGTGGATCATCTCATGGTAGTTAGGCAGGGTTGCAGGGCCATGATAGATGTTAGGATTTTTTAGCGGAGTATACCCAGCAGGAGCAGGATCACATACCCTCTACAGTTAGAGGTACGATTATAGTTTCCTCAGTTTTAGCTTCTTCTCTTTTTTGATATAGGAGTTTCCCAAAGTTTTATATCTTTTTTTTAGTGGAGAGACTTTGGCTCGGTATCTTTACATATGATGACGTTATAATGCTAGAAATTTCATTAGGGATTAGGAAGACATGTGTACATCAATGCAAGGAGTTCCCTCTTGTGGTTGGTGGGTGTCATTTCTTATGGGGTCTCTATGTCTTAGAGATGATAGGATTAGAATTCATTCTCAGAATGGACTTGTTGATCTCCTTGTGGGACTTTTTTGACTGCTATCTCCAAAGGGTGAGTTTCAAATCACTAGAGGGTGGATCCTTTCTACACAAGGGATAATGGGATGTCCAGGCGAGCAGATTAGGACTCGAGAATCATGGGTTGGGAGGAATTACAGCCCATATTGCTAGTTTATATTTGGATGATCATGGGACTTCACAGATACACTTTCCTACATTGGTGGATTGTTTCAGGGATGTCTTTTAAAATTAATTTTATGGTTTACCTCCAGATAGAGATGTATATTTCTCTATTTAGCTTGTTCTAGGAGTGGAACCAGTTTCCATTCCTCTATATAGGATGGCTACACCAGAGTTACAGGAGCTCCAGAAGCAGTTAGAGGAGTTGAAGGCAAAGGGTTTCATCCGACCGAGTACATATCCTCAGGGTTCACCTATCCTTTTTGAAAATAAGGAAGATGGTACCCTTATACTTTGTGTAGATTATCATAAGCTGAACCAGTTTACGGTCAAGAACATATATCCCTTGTTAAATATTGATGATCTCTTTGATCGGCTTCGAGGAGCCCGAGTGTTCTCAAATATTGACTTGAGATATGGTTATCATCAGTTTCATGTTACACCATTAGATATACCTATTACATCCTTTTAGATCTAGTATAGTCTATAAGAGTATTTGGTTATTCCATTCAATCTCACAAACATTCTAGTATTTTTCGTGGTACTGATGAATCATGTGTTCCATCCTTACTTGGATTTTATTGTGGTAGTCTTCATGGACGATATCTTGTTGTATTATCACACTCAACATGACCATGCCAACCATCTTGAGATCATATTTAGTGCACTGAAAGTGAACCAGTTATATGATAAGATCTCAAAGTTTCACTTTTGGATTGACTATATTCCTTTCTTTGGTCATTTCATCTTAGAGACCGAAGTATCAGTAGACTTGGAGAAAGTGAGAGCATTAGTTTCCTAGGAGATTCCAAAGAATGTCTTTGAAGTACGAGGTTTTCTAGGGATATATGGTAACTAAATAAATTTTATAGAGGACCTTTCATGCTTATTAGTGCCACTGACAGTCCTGAATAAGAAGGGAGAAAAGTACTTGTGGACAAATTCCTACGATTTAGCCTTTCAGGAGATGAAAGGGAGATTTAATTCAACAATGATACTGATTTTTTCAGAACCAGGAAAGAGTTACACCATTTACTACGATGCATATGGTATCAGGTTTGGAGCGGTGATTATGCAGGGGGAAGGAGTCATTGTGTACGAGTTTCGGTAGCTGAGGCCACATGAGAGGAATTACTCGATGCATTATCTTAAGTTGGATATAGTTGTTCATGCCTTCCACTGTTGGATACATTATCTTTTGGGAGAACATTTTGTGGTGTAAACTAACCAAAAAATTCTCAAGTATATCTTCACTCAGTGAGATCTAAATTTTAGATAATGAAGGTGGTTTGAGCACCTTTAGTATTTTGAATTTTATCTTACCTACATTATTGGGAAAGGAAAAGTAGTGGTTGATGCGTTGAGCTAGAGGACTCAGATATAGGTAGTTTAGGAGGCCATCAGTGAGTGGCAGCTTATGGATCTGTTCTCTAAGATGCATTTAGAGGTGCATGACCGATATGGGAAGACATTTCTTTATTTTTTATTTATTACCTCTACTCTTCTTGATCAAGAGAGAATGGGGCAACTATTAGATTTTGAAGGCCTTGTCCTATGAAAGAGTGTGTCAGGTGGGGACCTTACTCTTCGGTGGAATGTAGGAGACAATGAGGTCTTCTGTTTTCATGGACACATATGGGTGTCAGCAGACATACATGAAGAGTTGATGCGAGATTTTCATTCCTCAGTATGTGAATTTCATCCTAGTGTTACCAAGATATATCGAGGTTTACATCCTCAGTATTGGAAAAGAGATGTAGGTGGATTTGTCATGAGATGTTCCACCTATCAGTATGTAAAGGAGAAGCAAAAACAACCATAAGGGCTTTTTCAATAGTTACCAATTTTTGAGTGGAAGTGAAATGATGTCATGATGGATTTCATGATGGGTTTATTGAGGTCGCCTTGAGGAATGACGTGGTTTGAGTTTTTGTTGACAGAATCACCAAGGTTGCACATTTCCTACCGATTAAAGAAACCTTCAGTGTCGATGAGCTCTGAAAGTTATAAATTTGAGAGATAGTAAATTTTCATGGGTTTCGACACTTTATCATTTTAGTCAGGGATGTCCAGTTTACTTCACATATCTAGAAGGAATTACAGAGGGATTTTGGTACACAGGTACTTCTGAGTACAACTTACCATACCCATACAGATAGCCAGTCCGAGTGCATGATTCAGGTTTTGTAGGAAATGCTTTGATAATGCATCTTATATTTAGGGGGATCTTGGGAGAGAAACATACACCTAGTGGAGTTTGGATACAATAATAGTTTTCAAGAAATGATTTAGATGGTACCTTATGAGGCTTTGTATGGTAGTCCATGTCGATCACCCCTATGTTGTATGGAGGCAGGAGAGGCAGCTATTCTGGGGCCTCATCTTGTATAGAAGACCACTAAGCATGTGAAGTTGATTTAGAAGAGGATAGCTACTGTACAACCTCGCCAAAAATCTTATGCTGATCGATGGAGATGACCTATGTAGTTTGAGGTAAGAGATTAGTTTTTCCTACATGTCACCCCGAGGTTGGGAAATAGGAGGCTTAGGAGACAATGGTAGCATTCATCGAGATACGTCAGACCGTTTGAGGTTTTGGAGAGAGTCGGTCCCATTTTCTATTGGTTGTAGTTACCTCATAGGTACCAAGAAATGTATGGAATATTTCATGCTTCTCAGCTATGACGTTACTTTTCATACCCATCTCATGTTTTTCTACCCTAGGAGGTTTAGTTGGAGGTGGATGCATACTTCTAGGAGAAACCTATTTGGATTGTGGATCACAACATGAATGTTATCCATGGTCATTCTATTCCTCTAGTACAAGGTATATAGTAGCACAGGTGAGTCCAAGACAAGACTTGGGAGAGGGAGGTTGGCATACGATCAAAGTGGCTGGATTTGTTCATAGATTCTTCATCACCACCCTTGGAAGGGAAATTCGGGGACAAATTTCTTTAAGGGGGAAGTTTTAAAGAACATAGATCTTCATTTTAGGTATAGATCTTGATTTTGGTTTGTTTTGAGGAAAAAGGAAGAAATGGGAATTTTATAAGTATGTGTCGTGTGCTTATGAGTAAACACCATGTACCTGGGTATGCATAAAGCCATGTACTAGTTGTGTAATGGACGAGTTCATGGTTGTGTGTTGACCTGGAAGACCACTTAATGTGGGGGAAAGTTAAGGCTACTACACGACATGTACCTTTAATGAATAGGCCATGTAGTTTTCTTTTTATTTGGTAAATCGGAGCGGGGTCACTTCTCATCTTTGGAAACATCTTCTTCTCCCCTTGGTTCGTACATGAGAGTGACAGAATGATAGAAGAACTTCGAACCCCTAAAGATCCTCCATTTAACCTCTGATTGAGATGTCGTTAGGTGTGTTGGAATCCCATAGGTGAGTTCTCAATTCCCCTAGAACCTCTCTTCCTGATTCCTTCTCTCGTTTGAGTTATTAATTTTTTTTATTTTTTCATCTTTTTATAGATCTACACCGTTTTATTACGATTCAAGGGTCATCATTCAATAGTGTTGATCGTATGACATAAAGGTAGATGTTTTGTGCCTTTCGTTGTTTATCTTAAGATTATATATGCTTAAAGTGCCACATACCCATGTTTGGGGTATTTATTGATTTGGATTTTAACCCTATTTACCACCTACTATGGTTTGATTATTTGATAAAGGGCATTTTATCATGCATAAGGTTGTATACCTTGTTTATGGGACACACCATGGGTGAATTCCATTGTTTTATTATTCATGGATGTTTGGTTTGGGATTTCTATAGGCTTTACTTGTTTCTATCCTTTGTTTTATTAGGATGGATTTGCTGATTATATGAAATGACTGTGATATGCATTGTGGAAGTTTCACCATGGGAAATTTGACTGTGAGAGATTCCTGAGGTAGGGTAATTTATAAATGAATTGTTCTTATATTGACCCAGTGGTATTGAGTGTGAGAGCTTCTAGGTGGTCATCTACCAAGGGGTTTATATTGTGAGAGATTACCCATGTGGTTGTTTATAATTGTTTGATAGTA
Source organism: Viscum album (assembly GCA_963277665.1). Lineage (NCBI taxonomy): Eukaryota > Viridiplantae > Streptophyta > Magnoliopsida > Santalales > Viscaceae > Viscum > Viscum album. Next base: position 2,098,322,823 of record OY728130.1, on the reverse strand, counting down.
TATTATAACAAGGTTTTTAGATCATGAGATCTTTCCCAGGTGGTCTTTTGTAAATGTTTAGTGTTATGTTAGACTAGAGGAGTTAGACCATGAGATCTACCCAGAGAATCATTATTAAATTAATTGTTGTTATGTTAGACAAGGGGGATTATACTGTGAGAAATTTCCCAATAGGGTCATTATTTGAATAATTAAATGATTATGACGAGTCTACCAATCCAAAGAATAATCTTGAAATCAGTATTACTGGTTAGTTTAGATGGTATTCTGTGATGTTTATTGTTACTATTACATAGGGGATACAGAGATTAGGCTAGATACCAAGGGTTACATGATTCAACAGATGAATAATGAATGTTAAATGAATGTAATTGAAAACTGTAGGACTATTTACTTTTTAGTACTTCCTAGTTATTGATTCATTTTTGCATATCACCTAATATATATATTCACTAATAGTTAGGCACATATCTTTTGGTGGTTGCCTACTGGGATTCATCTCACACCCAATTTGGGTCATTCTTTTGGACCCAAACAGAATATATGGTTGCAGGTATGGATAAGGGAAAGAAACCTTCTTTATTAGGTACCTGATTATTGTTGGAGTTGGAGAGCTTGTGACCAAGATAAAGCTTGATATGCTGTTGTATTTTACTATTTTTCTATACTGGGGTTTTAGTATTGTATTTCCAACATTGTGATTTATTTGGTTGTTTTCCAAGACACATGTGACATGCATCATTTATATATGACCCAGTTTTTTTTATTACTATCTGTATTTAGCTGTTTACATCTATTATATGGTATTAATACTTCCATTATTGTTTACTATTTGTTTTCCTCTATGTATAATCTACTAATGAGGTAATTTTTTCCCCAATATCACACCTTGGACCTCACTTATTGTCAGCAACCTCTGGAATTTGGGGAAATGAACTTGATGTTATGTGACCAACCAGGTTTGGGGCACTTTTGGGTAGCACCTCGATCTGGGATGTTATAATAAAAGAGGATTGAATCAGGGTAAACAACTTTTCTAATTAAAACAATTTTTCATTAAACTCTCACTACCTTATATGATCTTGATATTATAATTACTATGGTCACCCTTTAGTTATTCATTTAATTAGGAACCAATTATTACCTATCCATTCTTTAGTCCATAGTTTTTTTGTACAATTATTATTGACCCACATGCACAAACTATGTTAGCTATAATGAAGACAATTGTTAAAATGGGATATAAAGGATTTTTTACATGGTTCAACCACACTGGGATTATACAAGGAGTATAAAATCTGAAGTTTTTTAGGAACTAGATACCACTAAATTCACTATTTGGTGGTGAATCTAGGTTATGCATAGGTTCACTTCCCTTATAATGCTTAGGTGCAACTGAATTATTCATAAGTATTACTTCACATATTTCCCTTATTTCACTCACTACTCCAAAAAGAAATTTCCTATTTTCAAACAGGAAAACACAAAACAACCTCACTATTTTAGATACAATATATATATATTAGTTTTAGTTATCTCCATATTTCTCCTTTATAGGATTTCAATGAATAACACTATGAAAAACATAATCATTATTCCATGAGTCTTCATGTAATTCCACCTTCCTATTCATTGGAAAACTATTCAAGGATACCAAAAATATCCTCAATCATACTTCTGACATAGGAATAAAATCACCTCCTCCTTCTTTTAAACTATCAGATAAGTTAATTGTACATCTAGAGATAATTCTTACTTTTCTAATGAATTACAATATACATTTTTTTTGACATCCATTCCATAACTGCTTCAATATTATTTATAATCCTCCAACCATTAATCCAACAGATATGGAAAATGATACATTCAAAAATACTCATAGATCATTATCTAGGTTCTATATATGTTAATGTGGTCACTATTTTCCAATTAAACAATATTAACCCCTATAATTTTGTTCATTAAAATTATTTTCAAATTTTAGTAGTAATTGGAATGTACCTTAACCACGACGTGACAAAATTTACCACATATTGCGATCTCTATACTTCTACACTTTTTCATTGTTTCATGTTTTTCTATATCATGGTGATCCATCCTTGAAATGTATCTAAAAATCCACTTAAACTATTCTTTTTTAATCCCCCCTCAATCTCAGTATGATTTTCTCAATCACCATTGGTCATTAATTTTGTTATGGAAAAACAATTCATCCATTCTATGAATACCTTCAAATCACTATATACATTGAATTTTTTCATGATCCTCCTCTATGTTTTGAAACCCATATTATTGTGTGATAAGTTTATTGATCGATATAGTTGTGTAATAAATGTCACATGTGGTGAATCCAACTAAATTTCTCTAAAATACCATTGAAACTTGGCCATTTTACTTATGGTACAAATATCTGGGAACTAAAAGGATTATGTCTTGTATATAATGTCTTCACAACTTGGTCATCCATTTCATCATGGACACCTCAAAAAATTTATAAAAACTTCTCTGCCCAACATATTCTATGGATATACCCTCATCTTCAGGGAAAGGTCAACTTTCTCTTAAAAATAGTAAAGTAAGATACCTTAAAAACTATATGGGGAAACTTATGAAGTCCCATTGAAGAACCTAAAATAGTCAATATAAGACCTCAACCTTAAACATTACATAACCTTGATTTAAGTCAAGAATTAACATTGAGGATCTTTTCAGGTTTATATTTTTAGAGAATTAGGCCATAACTATTACACTACATTTCAAAAATTACAAAGTAGACACTTCTACACAATTTCTATTTTTTCATAAAATAAAAACTCTTAAAAAAAGAAACATGTCTAGTCACATGTTTTAGACAACATGAATTTTCCTTGATCCCATTTTTGACCCTATTCATCTTTAAGTCCTATAAAAAACATTTCAAAACTTGGTATGAGTATAAAAAGCTCAGTAAGGTTTATAAAATAAAGAAAGAAAACATTAGTCCATCAATACATACAAAACACAAGCTCTTTAACATACCTCATTAAATCGTAAGATTTATGAATAACACATTGAAATCATAAATCATAAAGGTAACTTATGCAATACATAACATACTTACATTGTATCTTTTACAACTACACATGGAGTTATGTTTGGAATACCCATCACAATATATTCCCTAAATCTATTAGGAGGAACATTAACGTTTACCTCTATCACATTACCCAATGCATTGGGGAGCTAAATTAGGCTCACTCACCCTAGGTTTATCATGGAACACTCATATATGTAAACAATTCCCAAGAACCCTAACATATTCATAACACATAAAACAAACATAAAAGAAAGATAACATTTTCACATTTCAATCACAATATATCATTTCAATATATTGAAATAATAATTCATTCTCAAAACCATTTCAATACCAAAATACATAAAAAGAGTATATGGTATTTATTTTCCTTTTAAAAATACTACGACTTACAGAGGAAATAAAATATCAAATAATTCTTGTGGCGATAGAAAGGTCATTGTCACTGCGTACGTTAAAAAGAAACATTCTCTTTGTCATTTAGTAAAATGCTACGTAGAAAAAGATTCCTTTGAATGAAATAAAAATTAAAAGGGGTTTATACACCATATAAAATAAAGTCATGTATAAATCAAAATATGCTTCAATGAAAGGATAATGATATGAAGTTCCTTAAAAAGATCATTTTGTAAATAAAATAGATCGATTATGTGTATTCACTGTAAGCACACATAAAGAAATTATAAATACATGCTAAGATATAAAAATTAATTTCTCCCATAATCAAATAATGACATAAACAAGAAAGATAAGATCAAACCAAAGAATTTAAATTGGGCTATGAAGTTCCCTTACCTCATGTCTGACTTGACTCGTTTGTTCCTTGTTCTTCCTTTAAATCGGGTAAGTCCCTTTGGCTTGAACCAAAATGTTTTCTTGAATTGCATTTTGACTAGAGGAAGGATTATAAGAGTAATATATGGATGTTTGGAGATTATTTTGGTAGATTTTGGACAAGACAAGGGGCTTGAGAAGTGTGTGTAATGTGTTTGAGGTGGTTTCATTTTATAGGAGGGGGGAGGGGTTCTTTAGGAAAGTTTAAATGTATTATTTTATTGTAAAATGATTTTCGATTTCAAAAGGTCCAAAACTTTTTTAATTCAAATATAAGGTACATATAAATCTAAATAAAATCATTCAATAAGAATTGGAAAGGTTTTTGATATTTTTTAATCCTTATGTTTTTTTATTTGATCCTTTGTTAACTTATTTAACTTTTACCATGTCCTCTTATATATTCGTACTATAGGATTAATATATTTACTATAAAATGAAAATAAACCCAAAATGGATCATTTATGACATTTTTAGCATTATTTAAGTCATTTTTATGAATCTTAGATTTTTAGGATTATTTTATCATTTAATAAAATTGTACTCATTTTAAATACTCATTTATGTCAATTTATAAACTATTAATATCAAGAATTTTAAAAAAATCTATAACAACTTGATTATTTCCATAAACCTACATTAATTCAAATATAACAAGTTAAAGTCATCCATAAAATTATTTTATGGAATAAAAAGTTTCAAAATAAATTTATTTAAATATTTATATTATCATTTATTTGAATCCATTATTAATGAAGAAATTACTGCATCACCATTGTGTCTTAATTAAATTTATTTATTTTATGTTAAAAAATTATAAATAAAATACCATGATGTATTAAAGCCTTTTATATTTAAAATTAATAATTATAGTCAAAGAGATCACTTATATAACCCCATATAAAATTGTTATAATAAAAGATATATGTTTATGTTAATTTTGTCCTTACTTTAAATTAATTAATATAAAATGTCATTATCACTCCCAAGTTCCTCCATGGGGTCCCAAAATCAACCCAAGGATTACCTTGGTTGGAAATATATTATACAATAGGTTTAGGACAAGTTTAACTGTAATTTAATATTGTTATAATATTATTTTTTACCCTTGTTTACCTGATTTACCTTTTAACCATAGTAAATAAAATATTTATTGAAGTAAATATTCATAATGTCTAAGAATAAAAGTTACCTATTTACATAATTTGAACATCTTGATTCAAAATCTGGAATCCATTTTTTTCAAATTTAAAGCACAAAAGTGGTAGAAATTAATTTAGAATTAATTCCCCTTGTCAAAACAAAAAAGCGTGTTTTGAAGAAATAATACTTATCAAAATATTGACCTTTGTTTATGTCCAATTTAAGAGTGAAATTACTTCCAATGACCAAAATTATATTAAATGGTAAAAATATAATTCAATTATACTTTAAAATCAATTAAAATAACAATTTAACTATTTAATTAAATTAGATGAAAAGTTATTTTTGAATTAAAATGCGGTATTTGTCACTATTCATTTCAAAAATTAACTTTGTCTGAAAAATACCAAAAAATTACCCTAAGTAAATTTGGATATCCCGATTCTAAAGAAAAATTTTATTTTTTCAAATATAACATATTAAACTGAAAAAAACTATATTTAAAATGGGTTCATCATCAAACGGCGGTAAATCGACCTTTTAAAGTATATTAGAGTATTTATGCTTAAAATTAGAATCATTTACATTTTAAGTCTTTAAATTTTATTAGATAAATGTAAAAACATTTAACAAATATGTGTAATATTATTATAGTTAGTTCTGTTCATTCCCGCCAATACAACAGTTATGCGTTAACTACCATTTAAAATAATAATAATATTATATTATCTTTCAGTATAAATCAATGTTGTGTGCAATGTATGATTTTATAGAAATCTGTTGTTGCGTGTTGAGTACAATATCAAAAAAATCATCCCCTTTAACATAAAATTAATATTATATTCATAATTATTAATAGAAATCAAGAAGTATTATTCTATAAATACCTGGTTTGTTACATCCTTCCCCCCTTTTGGGAATTGCATCCCCACAATTTTAAAATTGGGCTCGAAACTTCATTGAAATCCCCACATCGGAAAAAGAGTCAATAAAACTATCACATTAAAAGAAAAAAGATAATTACAATGGTCACCTGAGACAAACCATACTAGGATTCCATGTAGGAAAACATGGATATGGAAGATAAAATAACCATCAAGTTCTAATGGAGAGTGATAGAAAACATGATTAGGAGAAAGTTAACCACCATAAAATCACAAACTGGTAATGGGTTAAATGGTCTATGATTCCCCAGTAGGAAAAGTAAACATACAATGTTTTTTTTTGTTTTATATTTCCTTTCATAATGTTAAGGAATTATTTTATGATATTGACTTATAAAATAAGGAAATATACTTACTTTTCAAGTAGAGTTTCATCCTTTAATAATTTTATACTATAAACTCATCTTTTCTCCAAATGATGAGTATTCTAGATGACTTGGTCACACCTGAAGAACTTGAATCAACTTCTAGAGAATCACATAATCTACAAAATATGAACTATATATTTCCCCTATCTTTAGACATTAACCAAAACCAAAATGGTTAGTACGAGATCAGATAATCCCTAAAAAGGATAATTCATTATAAAAAGAAATACTACTTTTAATCTCTAAAATTCAACAAACAGTACCCAAAGTTCAACAAAGACCATTCAATATACAATTGTCCTTAAAATTATTCAATATAATCCAAACTAATATTGAAACCCTAAACTCATAAGAATTTGATCACATAGTATTCCATGATAAATCTTAACATGTATCTACAAATAACATCGAATAATCTTAAAGTCTCATACTAAAGTGTAATTAACCTAATCACATATCCTCTCTGATAGGTTAATAATTTATATAAATAACCCAAATATCCATATGTCCACAATAAAAATATAGATTATTCCAAAATAAAATTTTAACCATTACTCCACAAATGATATCTCATAGTATTCTCTTTACCTTAAGCATATAATGTTACCCAAAAGAGAGAAAATCTTCTAAAATAATCTTTATCACTTAATCACCAAATAATTTTGTCTATATTAAGGATATCCATTTGATAGAACATAATTTTCTAAAATAAACTTATTCTTGATCCATAAAATTATTTAACTAAAATGAATAAGTCATACTAACCAGGGACTTCATGTAGGCCAGTGGTAGGCGATGCGCCCTTGTCACCCTTCAGTTGTGGGTTCAATTCTTGCATCCATGTTGGACGCAACGGGTTGTCACCCATCTTACGGGTTGTCCTTTTTATAAAACTAAAAAAACCCTAAATTTTTTAAACCTCAATGGTTTTATTATACCTTTCATTTTCATCCCAAAACATTAATACCTCAACATCTTATATATTTACCTTTTACACCTCCATATGATAAAATAAAACTATTCCCAATAGAATGAACATAATACCTTGATTATGGTGTCCATATGGTTTCATCATCATCTTGATCATGTAGGTAGAAGGTCCATGCATTGCAAAAATGATTTTGAGATCCTTCAAAATCATTTGATTCCTTTATCCAAATACACCTTGTACAACTTGGGTTATATGAGTGTTCATAGAAAAGTTGTTTCGGAAAATAATCATGCATGAAATATAATTTCAAAACAACTGATAAAACTTTCTTTTTATAAAACTGTCGGACTGAGTTTGAGTAGAAAATTTCATTCAATCGTCCTTTTAAAATACCATAAGTATGTTCCGAGAGACTATATTTTAAAAGAAAATATAAATAGGTTGTGCAAGGGTATCCTTCTTTAGCACCTTTTTCAAAATCATAATATGGTTCAAAATCTTTTAATAAGGTAAAATATTTTAAAATGCGTTGATAATATTTACCTTTATTGAAAATATGAGAGTATTTTGAAAATAGGATTTGATTGAATATAACCCACGATCCACGATGATATCGAGATATCGTGGAGGTGTTTGATATCTCAAACAACATCTTGAAAGTGAGTTGTATGTTAGAAAAATTTTCACAATCATCTGAACATGAATCTGCAATAATTATTACAATCATGTCATCAGGAAGAGATAGGAATGTTGTTTTAGATCCTCCTCCTTGCATTTGTAACCAACTTTACTTGATATGAAAAAGTCATAAAACAAGGATTTAACTGAAATAATAGACATAGGGACTAACCCCGTGTTTAAAGAAAACTCATAATCCCCAAAGTTGTCTAAACCGACCTCTAATAACAACTATAAGACCCCATCCTTGAATGTTAAATAACCTTGAGTTATGTCAAGAAATCACATTTAGGATATTTTTAAGTTTATATTTTTAGATAATTAGTCCATAACTATTACAATACATTTCAACAATTACACAGTAGAAACTTCTACTCCGTTTCCATTTTTTTCATAAAATAAAAAACTATTAAAAAAAGAAACATTTCTAGTTCCATATTTTAGACATAATGACTTTTCCTTGATCTCATCCTTGACCCAATTCATCTTTAAGTCCCGTGAAAAACATTTCAAAACTTGTGATGAGCATAAAAAGCTCAGTAAGGGTTATAAAATAAAGAAAGAAAACATTAGTCCATTAATACATACAAAACATAAGCTCTTTAACATACCTCATGAAATCATAAGATTTATTAATAGCACATAGAAATCATAAATCATAAAGGTAGCTTATGGAATAAATTACATACTTACATTGTAGCTTTCACAGCTACATAGGGAGTTACGTTTGGAATACCCATCACATTATATTTCATAAAAATATTAAGCTAAACATTAACGTTTAACTCGGTCATGTTACCCAATGTATTGGAGAGATATCTCGAGATCACCCTCCCTAGGTTTATCACGGAACAACCCATATACATAAACAATTCCCAAGAACCACAACATATTCATAACACATAAAACAAACATAAAGGAAAGATAACATTTCCACATTTCAATCACAATATATCATATCAAGATATTGAAATAATCAATCCATTCTCAAAACCATTTTCAATACCACTATATGTAAAAAGAGTATATGGTATTTATTTTCATTTTAAAAACACTATGTCTTGTAGATGAATTCCAATATCAAGTAATGATCATAGTGGCGTAAAGGTCGTTGTCACCACGTACGTTAAAAAGAAACATTCCCTTTGTCGTTTTGTAAAATGCTATGTAGAAAAAGATTCCTTTGAATGAAATTCAAATTAAATTGGGTTTATACACCATATAAAATAAAGTTTGGTATAAATAAAAATATTCCTCAATGAAAGGAGATTGAGATGATGTTCCTTACAAGGATCATTTTGTAAATAAAATAGATCGATTATGTGTATTCACTATAAGCACACATAAAGAATGTATATATACATGATAAGATATAAAAATTAATTTCTCACATAATCAAAGAATGACATAAACAAGAAAGAGAAGATCAACCCAAATAAGGCAAATTGGGTTAAGAGGTTCCCTTACCTCGTGTCCGACTTGACTCGTTTGTTCCTTGTTCTTCCTTTAAATCTGGCAACTCCCTTTGGTTTGAACCAAAAGTTTTTCTTGAATTGCCTTATGACAAGGGGAAGGATTATATAAGGAATATATGGATATTTTTATCTTATTTGGGTATATTTTAGTTGAGATAGGGGGCTTGAGAGGTGTGTGTAATGACTTATAGGTGGTGCCATTTTATAAGATGGAGGAGGGGCTCTTTAGGAAATTTTAAAAGTATAATTTTATTATAAAATGATTTTCTGTTTCAAAAGGTAAAAATATGATTTAATTAGAATATATGGTACATATATGTCTAAATTAAATCATCCAATAATAATTGGACAGGTTTTGGATATTTTTTAATCCTTATCTTTTTTATTTAATCCCTTGTTAACTTATTTAACTTTTAACATGTCCTCTTATATATTCATACTATATGGTTAATATATTTACTATAAAATTCCAAGAGACCCAAAATGGATCATTTATGACATTTGCAACATTATTTAACTCATTTTAATTAATCTTATACTTTCAGTATTATTTTATCATTTATTAAAATAGTATTCATTTTAAAAACTCATTTTTGTCCATTTATAAACTATTCATATGAAGACTTTTAAAAAAATCTATAACAACTTGATTGTTTCTAAAAAACTACATTAATTCAAATATAACAAGTTTTTATCATCCATAAAATTCTTGGATGAGATAAAAAGTTTCAAAATAAATTTATTTTAATATTTATAATATCATTTATTTGAATCCTTTATTAATGAATAAATTACTACATCACCATTGTGTCATAATTAAATTAATTTATTTAATGTCTAAAAATTATTAATAAAATACCATGATGTGGGAAATTTTTTTAGATTTCAAAATTAATATTTATAGTTTAATAGATCACTTATATAACCCCATATACAATTTTTATACTAAAAGATATATGTTTATGTTATTTTTGTCCTTACTTTAAATTAATTAATATAAAATGTCATTATCACTCCCAAGTGGCTCCATGGGGTCCCAAAATCGACCAATGGAAGATATTGGTCGGAAATATCTCATTAAATAGGGTTAGGACAAGTTTAAGGGTAATTTAATATTATTATAAGATTATTTTTTTACCCTTATTTACCAGATTTACCATTTAACCATGGTAAATAAAATATTTACTGAAGTAAATATTCATAATGTCTAAAATTTAAAGTTAAATACTTACAAAATTTGAACCTACTGATTCCAAATATGGAATCCATTTTTCAAAATTCAAAACACATAAGTGGTATACATTAATTTAAAGTTAATTCCTGTTATCAAAACCAAAAAGCGTGTTTTTAAGAAATAATACTTATCAAAAGATTGACCTTTTTTATGTCCAATTTAAGAATGAAATTACTTCCAATGACAAAAATTGGATTAAATGGTAAAAATTTAATTCAATTTCACTTTAAAACCAATTAAAATAACAATCTTACTATTTAAATAAATTATATGAAAAGGTAGTTTGGAATTAAAATGCGGTATTTTTCACTATTCATTAAAAACAATTATCTTTATTAGAAAAATATCAAAAATTTACCCAAAGTAAATTTTGATGTCCCGATTATAAATAATAATTGTATTTTGTCAGATAGAACATATTAAATTGACAAAAACTATATTTAAAAAGGGTTCTCCATTAAAAGCCGGTAAATCAACCTTTTAAAGAATATTAGAGTATTTATGCTTAAAATTGGATTAATTAACATTTTAAGCCTCTAAATTTTATTGGATAAATGTAAAAAAAATTAACAAACATGTGTAATAATATTTTAGTTAGTTCTGTTCATTCCCTCAAATATAATAGCTATCCGTTAACTACCACTTAATATAATAATATTATTATATTAATTTTTGGTATAACTCAAAGTTGTGTGCCACGTAAGGCTTCAAAGAAATATATTGTTACGTGTTGAGTAAAGTATCGGAAAAATAATCCTTTTTGACATAAAATTAATATGTTATTCATAAGTATTAATAGAAATCAAAAATTATTATTCTATAAATACCTCGGTCGTTACAGTCAAATTTTATCATTTTCAAATAAAATTCCTTCCTCATGGAAATTTAAACTTATATAGTGAAAGCCTCTAAACCATGGAATCCACCACACTGTGGTCTCTACTTGTTTCTTATTTTCCTTATGATTAAAAATCCTCACACTTTAACATTCCTCAAGTCCGACACTCAAAAAACATGGCTTCAGATTCCCTATTTTAAATAGAAAAAGCCCCTGTCTATTACAATGAGGTCTATTTCATGGTAAAAATATGCTCTCTATTTTTTCTTCACAACAACTTGGTCATCATGATCATGACATGGTCTTCCCTTCTTATTTTTTCTGTTATTCCTTAGTCCCACATTGGATTTTTACTCTATGTGGTTTCTCTCTAATAAGCCTCAATTCTCAAAAGGAAAATCATTTCCTCCTGTGGTACTTTAGCACATTACAACTACTATTCCTAGAAACATTATATAATATTATATTCTATATCTGATACACATTGAACCATACTATTCAATCCTCCTACATACCACTCTAGTTTTGTATAGACATTGAGCTTGTCTCCACCCAATGGTTGGCCTAGCACTATTAGTTCCAACCCATGGATGGAACAATTTTTTCCTCTATATTTTTACATAGAGATATATATTTTTCTTTAACATTTAATACTAGAAAATAAAATCAATTACTCCCTAATTGGGAATCATAATTTTATATAGTGATTATTTTAACTTGATGCAATATACACCATGGAATGGTGCTAGACACGGTGTTTTGAAATCACTCTGTTCATAGTCAACTTTCCCCACCATGTAGTTTTTTCCAACAAAACATTTTCCATAAATTACACCTCCAAATAACTTTAAGACTACTTCACTTTGGTTCCAACACCTCCAGCACCAAAAATCAACTTGTGTGGGAAAATAATAAAAAACAAAAAATTATGATACTAATTTAAAAAAATCCAACATAATTCTAACATAAATATATAATTAGTGCATATATCTTGGAATATTATCGTCTATCTAGAAAATGAGGGTTGGTTACCTATCACTCAGTGATTACACTTATGGATATTGTTAATTTTATGTGACTTCGGGATATTACATGAGAGGATTTTATATACATTTTTCATTCTATAAATTTAGATATTTTTAAATGTAATTTGATTTTAATTTGAGTTAGTTACACATGTTATGAGCTATGTGAAGAGTTATACATCCATATGGTTTGAATTTTTTTTATTTTGTATAATGGATCGAGATTATAAAAAAAATTATTATATGTATGCATACATGTGAAGGGAATAAATGATATGAGATAGTGATATTTAAATATCCTTTAAATACTAAGTGTTAGATTCATTCCAAAGTAACACTCTCCCTAGAACATTATTATCCAATTGTGTAAGGTTTATCTACTTCTTGGTTCCCCTGGACTATCCTTTGTAAGGGGAAAAGTTATAGAACCCCCCCCCCCCCAAAAAAAAATAAACTAGAAACACCAAACAATAGGAGAAATAACATCGAAGAAACCTCACTAGAATTACTAATTCAACTCAAACCACCTTCAATAAAGTGAATAGAATACAAAATAGAATTTTGATTGTATATAATTGTTGGTTCAAAACATACCAAAACACAATAGTAGAATTTAGTGGATCTACTATGGGTGATGTAGGTACACCTGAAGCCAAGAACTAGTTTAATAAATAGATCTTCCACACACAAACCTAAAACCACCATGAATAGAGTCCTCACATTAGGAAGAAATCATTATGTTGAATACCTGTTACCTCTTCTGAAGAAAATAGACTTGGTAATCAATCAGTTAACTATAGTAAAAATATTTTGGAGTGATAAGGATAAGAAAAATATATAAGGTGTCAATCAGGATAAAGGGTATTGTTGAATACTAAAACAATCACCATAGATCTTGAGTGAAAGGTAACACAATAAAACCCTAAGAAAAAAACATGAAATAATAAAAAACTATAATTGGAGAGAGAAACCCTAAAACATAATCATTAAATATTCCACAAAAAACTCTATCATAAAATTTTAAATCCATTGTGGCCAGCATCATTCTATGTTTAATTAAGATTTGGAACAATATTGTAGACAATGAGAGAAGTGAAATGAGGAAAGTGAAACAATCAATTGTGATCCATGAATACAAAAAACAGTCATCGGACATTAAAACCAAAGTTAATCAATTGAATAACCCCAAAGAAAAATATTATCACATTCTCAATTTACTAATAATATCATCTTGACCAAGAATAGATGTGGTCAGGCATGATAAATCTAGTGGAAAGAGAAGTGGTGGAGGACTAAAGATCCCTATATTGAAAAGAGTATAGAATGAACAACCCTCAGATAATAGAATTAAAGATGAAATAAAGAAAAACAATAGAGTATTACATGAACAAATGGAATGTAAAGAGAACACCCAGACAAAGTGATCAGAGAAGGTCCACTATTAGAAGAAACACAATCACTATTGAAGTTGGTTTTAGAGTAAAACCCAGAAATCATGTGAGGTGAGAGAGAGATGGGTTCATCTTGGGGAATTTTGGCCATTAATTCTATAGATTATGTAATTATGTAGACATTAATATAATATAGTTTTTGGACACATATATGTAGACAAATGTGTTTGATAAAGGACTAAATAGATCCATTTAGATCCTGATTAGCAATGACAGCTTTCTATAGTCCAAAAATTACTTATATGTATAGATTTCAGAATTTATAATAGTTTTAAATACTATAAAGTCCTATGGGGTTATAATTGTTTTTTGAATGAGGATTAAGTTTTTTTACAAAGTGTTCATAAATTGTTTTGAGTGTTACCCTAAAAGTGTTTTGGAGGATATCTAAAATAATTTTTAGATGTATTTTCAAATGTTATTATATATAACATAACATGTGGTAAAAATGAATGATAAATTTTATAAAAAAAATTTATGACATCCAAAATGATATTTGTATGATATCTAAAATGATATTTGGATATAGTTTCCCAAGTTATTATATATGATGTGACATAATTTAAAGATGTTCTAAGACAATGAGTCCTTAATGAAAGTGAGATTTTATTTGTAATATGTACTAAAATCTAAATCAAATGTTGGTGATTTATACCATGTTCTTATCTGTTCTAGGGAATACTTTGTCATGGGGAAAGTCACCATGCTATAGTGATGTACATAGAATTTAATGAAATATGATATATCCCATAGACCAGTCTTTTTCAAAAACTTCGTGTTATCATTCTAAACTTGATTATCATATGAGGATAATATAAGGATCTTGAACATCGATAATGGTCATTTAAATATAAGTTGACCATTTTGAGAATTAATATACATTTTCAATGGGTTTTGAAATTTGAATATTTGAGAAACATTTCATGAATATGGTAGGATATTTTAGTTCAAAGTTGAATCCTTGGAAATCTATATAAAAATGTTTAATTATTACGAAGTGCGTGTAAATTATATCATAGAAAATTTTTAGTCCAATTATCACTATAGCTCTCATTTTCTTATTGACTTTAAACAAGGTTCTAGTAGATCATAACTTTAATTATATCCTTCCTAAACATTGGAAGATTCATCTAGATATTACATAACCTAGGAGGGAGGAGTCTATAAGATAATTCTTATAGATTACTATCAATATCATAGTGAAGATCTTAGAAATATTCATATCATTTGATAAAATTAGATCCTTAGAAATCATTGGAATATTAATCTTGATATTAGGTTTTTGTTTTTGTTCTTAATTTAGTTTATTTTTTTCCAAATAAATGTAGAGATATTATGACATAATATATTTTGGTTGATGTTCTCCACTATTTTTGTATTAATTTTGTCCCCTATAAATATAATCATTTTATTTAAAAGTTTGTGCACCTAAATAACGAAGTGATAAATTGAAAACAGATCATCCCTAGTGATTATCTTCTCCATTATATATTAGACATGGTGAAATGGTTGATTTTACTCTAGAATATAGAGGGTGATATTGCTGGTGTACAACATAGTGCCTACCTTTGAGGAGGTTTGAATTCTCAAAATATTCAACATGGTAAACCATTTCCATTTAATATAGGATGATTATATTGATTATGATACTTAATGTTTGAATAATTTGATAAGCGTATAGTATTTTTGAAATTCCATAATATAGTGGGAGTACATCCTTGTAATGGAAGAAGATACATGTGATAGATTAGGAGCTACTCAAGGGGTAGACTGATATATTTTTTGGGTGTAGATTGGTGATGTGATATATAGAATGCATTGGGATATATGATCTCAATTTTTTCAGTTTTTAACCCAATTATTTTTTACTATTTTTTATCATTGGATGGAAATTAAATTTTTATTTACTACTTTGGGACCACTTTTTCTAATCTATTTTATTTCATTATCTTTTGATAATTGAATTATGATTTTTGGGGACTATATGATTCCTCTTTTTTAGAATTTCATAGTGATATTTATATACTATGATATCTCATGTTTTGTTTATTGATGGATTTTTAGGTGAATAATGAGTTGGATGAGGATTTGAGGAGATCAGTGATTCAGTGAATTGAGAATGTGAGATAATATATTATGATTTTTCGAGTGATATGGGAGAGTATAGACTTATAGTACCTTAATAGGAAATTTTTTCTTTAAAAATAGTAATTTGGACTTGGCCTATAGTTGGATAGTACAAGTGTGTATCCTTGGGGTGTATATTTTTTCTTTGCTATGATAAAATATATGTAATATGGTATTGCATATTCATGCATGGAATATATTTTGTTTAGTTTAAGTTTCACTCACCATTGACTGTCACATGTATACACTTGATTATTAGCACTTAGTTAGTTGAGTTGAATAGGGGAATCCAACTAGGTTATTAGACTCACCCCTACCTATATACATGGTATGGGTTTTGATGTATATTGGTATATCTACTTGTTTTATTATAGTTTTGGGTGTAATCTTGGAGCTATGATTACTGAATGGTGAAAAGACTGTTATAGAGGTCGATAATACGACATTAGAATTTTAGGATTGAGGAAATTTTTATTTATTAATTAACTTATACTATATATTTATTGGTATGTGTTCTATAATATTTATGTATTAATGAATTGTGATGTATATTTTTATATTATCAAACTCTTCTACGTATATATTATGTATAATATTTCATTTCGTATATTAGACTACATGAATCAATTATTGCATCTCTATTTTATTTCTATAGGTTTGGCATGTTCAATGTATGGATGAGTTATATTTAATTTATAATAGATTTAAGAATGAACCTTATGGGTAATCTAATGACATAGTCTCTCTATGTTTTGATTTAGCCCACATATATTTTCAAAAAAATTTGGAATACATAGAGGTGTTTTTGAGTTCATGTGGTGACCTTATATTAAGTGATAATATCAGTATATGATCTGGGGGATATTGAAAAATAATATCAAAGAATATTTTTGTTATAAGAAAAAATAAATCATAGGTATATATATATTTCCATGAATTTTGGTGCTTGTTTTTTCAATGGTTGGAGGATTCGGCTAGATGATGAGGATATTAAGAGGAAGGATTGAGTGTGTTTCCCATGACATCTATATTTATCCTTCCATGAGTGGACTTCTCATGACAAAGCTTCCATACGTGATTACCTTCCACATTAGGCCTCCCATATCTAGGTATCTTTATGTAGTTCCCTCCATGCATGCCCACCCATGCCCAAGTGACCGTACAAGAGGCCGTTAATCACCTACCCTTTCACGCATGACCTCTTGTTCACAAGTCTTTGTATGAATGTAAATCACACTACTAGGGTGTGGTAAGTGGTTATGAGTTTTTACCTTATTGGATTTATGCCACTCCCTCCATTTTTATAAAAAAACACCCCACACATTTCCTTTTAGAATTCAATTAGTAAATTGAGGAATCAAGATTTGGACCCAAGGAAGTGATTCCCAACATCATGCTTATGCATTCCCAAGCCTCCCATTTCATCAATAAGTGATTATATATGTCAAAACTAAAGAAACATAATGGTAATTTTAGGTAATTTTATCATTTTAATTTTTTTATACCAAACCATTATAAACAAAACTCCATCTATTCTTCTTTAGGATTAAAGTGGAGGACCCCTACCTCTGAATAGCCCTATTTAGGCACCACTCACCCAAGCCACCTGAATCATTCTAATAGGTCACAATTTGACCAATTCATATCAAAGAGCCTTACAAAGGTATCATTCAACCAAGACACCTATAGGGATCCCTAAAAGGGTTTTATTCAATTAGGCCATCCTAGAAATATTTATAAATAATTCACCCAATAAGGCCACCTCCAAGGAGCCACATTATAGAATCATTCACACAGGCCACCCGGAAGATCCCTAATAAAAATCTATTCACCAAGGCCACCTTTGGGGATATCTACTAAGGTTACATTAACCAATAAAATCCTGTAGATCCCTATAATGGAAACACTTACCCAGACTATCAAGATCGCCCCTACTGGGGAGAAAATTTTCTCATCCCCCCACCATGACCACTAAAAGTATAAATTTGGTATGAGTTCCTCATTTGATCAGTTAATTTAATTAGTATAAAATAATTTTTCAAAATATCTGGTAATCAATTTGTTTCCTAAATTGACCCACGACTGAGTCCCACACACAATGATGATTCTATTAGGTGTAAGCCTCAACCATGTACTCATTGATGACCACATATTTGTAACCTATCAATGATCCATATATATTATAGTGATATTATTAGGTGTAATCCAAAACCATGTTTGTGTTAATGATCTAGTCTCTATGACTTATCAATATTCCATTAAAAAATGAGCCTATTTTTAGGTGTAATTCTCAAACATACCATCTCTACTTTAGTTACTAAAATAATGGATGAACTAGAAATGGATATTCATTTATAAGTCCTATCTAAACCATTTTAGGTATTTCTTATCAAGTAATCAATCTTTCATGTTGTAAAACTTCTCATAATAGGTCCTAGTAATATTAACTTTAAATTTAAGAGATCATGGTCATAGATTCCTGGTCATAAAAGGCACATCATTTTTCAATGTCTCATGACCTTGAAATACACATCATTATTCCTTATCAAACATCCTAAAAATTTTCAACATTGGTTGTAGTTGTATAACCATAAAAGGGTCCATAGTGGTCCTAGTTATAAGAACATAAAAGGTATAATGTTTCCCACTAAAAATAATTTAACTATCTATCCCATGACATCGAGCTTTCACATACTTAGAGAGAAAGAAATTGGTGGGTGAATTTTTAGCTTCGAAGGATTCCTAGGAGGTCCCCCTCATGGTTTTTGATAGTTTTGGTTCCCACCCCCTGGGGGTGTGAACATTTCCATTGGTGATGCTCTGGGCCTCCATTTTTATATACCTTCTTGATGACCCTCTGTACCTGGTCTATTATTTTTATGAAAATATTTATTTTATGCTAAATACATTCTACCTCCTTGGATGGAGATAAATTCCATAGTACCTAGATATATGGATTTAAACTATAGTGTAATAATCCTTTAATTTAATTATATAGAACTTCTAAGGAATACACATGTTCATTCAAATTCATGGTAATATTTAAACACTATCACAATCCTGGATAAAATATTATTACTAAAAAAAATATGAAAAATACGTATTAAATATATAATATATTTTTAGACATGGTAATAACACCCCAATATGAATAAGGAATCCCCACATAATCTCAACATTTATATATAATTTAAAATTACATTAACGTGTGCTAACTCATACCTACCTTTAGAAATAAGGTTCCCATAAAAACCTTGGACAATGAATGAATGTGAGAGGGAAAAAATGCGAAACCCAACAAGAAATCCTTAACCTATGAAAGTGATCAATTAACCATACACATTTTCTTATTATACTAAAATGATGGGTTTCTTGTCACTGTTTCTATACATTAAGATCTCAAATCATATCTAAATGGAATCAAAATTGCACATCAAGATTCCTGTCTAAGAATATGAAAGTATTAGGACACCTCAAGTTATAACACACCATTAGATGATGCATGAGATATATTCATTTTCTATTGTAACTGTTTCAACCCTATAAACCAAAAAGATTTTTTTTTTCAAACCCAATATCATAAATTACATACGGTCAATTAATTGGTGTGGGAATATCACCTCGATGGATGTATCTAAACTTTGGAATTAGCTCATGAAAACCTTAAGGAGATGAATCTCCACTATCATTACTAACAAAATACATCCCACGGGGAAGTATGTGGGTCCTTTTACTACACCCAATCGCTCTGGGTGTCGATATTTGTAGTGTATCAACACCTAACTCCCTTTCCTTAGGGATATGGATGATGAAATTGATTTTTTATGTAATATTATTTAGGAGAAAACTATGATGTCACCCAATAATCCTCATCATCTCTAGTAACTTGTACCCACAACTCCTTAAGAATTTGTAGAGGAGTTCCCCTAAAAAATCCCAACCTCTCTTGTTGAAACCATGACACCAAGGAATAGTGTTCACTAGGTGTTGTTGGATACTAAATCCTAGTTGTTGTTTCACACCCTTATTCTTATTGACATTCATAAATACCAATGGAATATTTTTTAAGTAAAACTGAGTATTTGAACAATCTTACTCAATAAAGTCACTTCCCTCATTATTACCCCAATTAGGATCAAGGTTAAAACCCCAACCACCTAGACGAGAGTATCCATAAGGATAGTCAACCATGTTCAATCTATAATCCTTATGTATGTTCCTACCGTTATACACTATAACATCATTGAGGATCATTTTCATTCCCCAAAATACCCTAAGGTGAAGTTAATCATGTCCATAGATGTCCTCCCTATAGTACCAAAACTTCCAAATTTGGAGGAACACCCCAAAGAATCTTTGATGAAGTTACTCCTTGTAGAACCAAAATAATTAGGTTTAGAAGTCCTCTAAAAAATAATTTTCAGCAAGGCCCTACCAATGAAACCAAATATATTAACCAAAAAGGTCTTCCTCATGATAGAAAATAGAAGATCATCAGCTATAGACATCCCCCTAGAGTTAGATGAAATTAGGAAACTCTAAAGTTCCTCCTTAGAGAATCCACCATGGAGGTCCTACCCATTGTAATATAAAGATAAATCATTATGGTCCTCCATATGACATCAATTTAAAAGTTACACCTCATGGTATAAAAATTAACCATCACGGAGGCCCTCCCCATTCCAACTCATTACTAATCAGTAATTATAGAGTTACTCAATTTGGAAATTTAGCTAATGGATTCGGATATCCTCGCTAAAGAATATGTTGTAGAGTTACTTCCTATTAATAATCAATACACTAAAATGTATATCCTCCCCATAATGAAGAATATATATTTAACCATATAGTCCCTCAACATGGAAATAGTTGAGAAGGACCTTCTAATAATAACACATATTATCATTATGAATTTCCTCACCATATTAAAGTTACTCTGATTATTTCCCCATATCAAGAGGAACTTGAGAATACGAGGCTAGGTACACAAGATTACAATTTATTAAATCAGATTGGGCTCATTAATGGGAAATCCTGGGTAACAAACATCATTTATGACTCCCAAAGACTATGAACCTTTGGATGTGACTAAGGAGGTTCAAGATTATTTCACTTGAATCAATGAAGTAGGGGATAAAGAAATTTTATGGATATATAATATTGAATAACCCCTCACTGAGTGTTGGGAGAATAATATTTTTAGGTGTAAAGAATCATCAAAATATATAATATTAGTTATGTTTTAGACTATTTCCAATCTCCAGTATGAAATTACTAGGACATCGAAGGAGGAATTCATACCTTTTATTTTCCACAAATTATGGGATAATCTCGACCATATTAGTAATACATACTTATCTTAAAAGGAACATGTTGAAAATTTCAAGGAATTTGATTGAAAATTATACCATACTTACATGGAATCCCATTCAGCTACCTGAAATCCAAAATTTGGAAAATGGAATGAGTGTCTTCATTACACATTCCAAAATTGTTTCAAGTCACTCCACCATATATTAATTTATATCCAACCTTATTTGAATATCATATAGTGGTTTGAATATGGATCTATTTATTTCACTCTACCCATTATCCCACAAGCTTCATTAGTGAAAATATCTTGCAAATCTTCTCTTCAGACCCGGAATTTGGTCTAAGATTTTAAAATACTAGTTGGAATGTCCCATTATGTATTTCTATCCCTAAATACCATAAATGGAAGAATACAATAGAGTGATACACAAAAAGGATTCTATATTAGATCGAATATAAGGTCAAATATGCCTCTTGCTTGAGGAATAAAAAACCCAAAATCATAGGGAAACCTTCAATAGAGAGCACCTTTCATCTAAAAAATATGATACATATTACTCATACACAGATAAAATCCTAAAATTATGACATATTCATGATAGAATTATCAACACTAGTATAGTACAAACCCAAACTTGTAGGGATAAGTAATTTTTAAGACCAATTCCATCCTTATAATCATCAAATCCATAGTGGAGCCTATCCATGATGGTTGTAAAGAAATATATTCCCTAGGCCATAGAGGTTGTTTTCAATATCACTAGGGGATTAATGTAAGATATACCCTGAGAAGGGGTGAATCAGGGTATGCTTATCAAAAACAAGTTAAACACTTTACCTTAAATAGACGAATTCTATTTAGATATTAACCTCTTAACCTTAATGTTTTTATATTTTGATTAAATTTATTCAATTAATTTTTCATTTTACCTTCCATTATTTATAGATATTCATTTATGTTTATTGACTCACTTTTAGTGTGAATTCCAAAATTAAATAAGAAACAAATTATTTACTTGTCTCACCATCATTGGGATATATCCAAGGAGCATGAGTTGACATCATGTCATGTACTAGAGTCCACTATCCTCATTGAATAATGGTGGGGTGAGGGATAGGTCCCTATTTTTCTAGGATCCCTATATTCCAATGTTTAGAGGAATATCAATTATTCTTAAGGGTTACACCCTCCGAAATTCATACTTTTTCTCAATTCAATTGGAAACAATCACCTTCACAGAGTTTATGGACATGTAGGTCCCTTATCTAGAGTCAAATGCTTGTAATTCATCATCTATTGTAGATAGAAGCTCTATTGAATTCCACTTAAACAACTTCTTCACAATATGTGAACAAATCCATGATGCATCACCTCTTTATTCTATTCAAGTCTAGAACAACCTCCACCTTTTGTAGTAAAAAAAAGAACAACCCTCCCTTTGTAAAGGATTCAATGGATTCTAACTCCTTATTCAAAAATTTACATCCCAAACCTAGAATATAGACTTATTCTTCATAGAGATTCATATTTTCAAAATGATATCAGGTCTCTATCTGATCCACTACCAATAAATATCCCCTTCTTAAAATAGTTTTTCCATGAAACCATCACTTGGACACCTATCAGTAACATTATGGGGTTATAAAAGAACAAATAACATCCTCATAAACCACTTCCATGATTCATCAAACATAGTCAATACAATAAAAAATTCATGGTCCTTCTCTACCCTATTTCATCATAGATAAATTCTCTAATTAATACACTATCATTAATATTGAAAAACACCTTTGATCTTGGATATAATCATGGTATAAAACCCATAAAAATTACATATGAATCATTGAATATCAGTTTACACATAACCTAAGTGGTAATATCCTAATTTGTCATTCCAAATCCCAACACATACTACACCATGTACTAGTGAAAAAATGGCCTTTTTCCTCTAAAAATTCAAGAACCATGGGTGTGGTGGTTTTTGGTACCTTCAATTTTGTCTTAGTTTTATGAATACATTTTTTTGTTATTTTTGGGTTTAGGGGTCTTGAGTGAGTGCTCATAAATTTTTAGTTTTTTTAGCTTTTTGGGTCCACAAAAGGTAGAAAATTATCATAGTGGAGGGTGTGTTTTTCTTGTTAAGTCCCTATGAAACATGGGGAGGTTGGAATAAGGAGATGCTAGCTGTATTCAAGGTCATGGGTCTCTGAGAGTATCATTGTGTAAAATTATCATAAAGGGATCACCACATTAGTTTTGGGACATGGTGAACCTAAAACAGCCTAGTATCTACACCAAGGCATGTTGTATGTCTATTTTACATCTCCTATTTATCACCCATTTTAAGAATATAGTCACGATGGATCTACTAGGCCTTGAAAATAATCAAATAAATTTTGAAATAGCTAATTCATGTGACTATCTGGGAGGAGTTTGGTTATGGGATCCATATGTGTCTCATATAATTTTTATAATACATTTTTGAGTGTCAAAAACCTCTTATAATCCTAAGAATTCCTATTTTTATAGGGTGTTTTATATCTTTATTTTTAGGGAGATATTTGGGTACCTTAATTCTTTCCATTTTTGGAGTTATTTTGGGAGGCTGATTATTGGTGTTGAAGTATAATACTCTCATGTTTTTGAGTGGTGAAATCAATCATAAGAGGTAGTTGGCTTCTTTATCAGTCTATTATTTCTAGAATTTGAAGGATTTTATTTGAAAATTACTTTTCTATGATTTTAAATAGAAAACCCTTGTTGTATTTTTTTTAAAAATCCTATTTTCTATATGGATTTAAGTTACTTGTACTACTTGTTTGTTGTATCAAAGGAATTTTTTTAACTTGTGGAAGAATCGTTTTAAATGGTTTGAGAATGGAATCACCATTTTAATGCTTTTTTCATAAATTTAATAACATATTTTTTGGATAAAATGAATTATGGATTATTGTCTTGTCATACATGGTTGGTTTGAGTTAATTTACATTAGTTGTGACCCTAAATAAGAGGCATGGTTTCATACTTGAGGCACTTGGAGAATGGTCACCTAGTGATGACTTAGTGGATCAGTGAATAACTTATCACAAGTATAAGACTTCCACTTATAATTCCTTTCAATGTGTGTGAGAAACATTTTATGGGTATTCAAAGTGGAATGGAATAATGAAAAAAATTGGTTGAGTTGAACTGCTTTTCTTAAACTATATTTTTTATGGAAACTAATTTGATATTCTTACACTATACATTATATAAATTATGAGCTAGCTTGTTTCTAGTGTTACTGTCATGTATGGAATGATTTTGGTGGGTTTTTTAATGGGTATGTTTACTCACCACATACATATAAACTTATATTAATATTTAAATTTTGTTTCATATGAAATGGGTAAAATAAATGTCTTGTATTTCTATAGTTGATCTTGGTGATTCCATTCCATTTTTAAAGAGTTTTTAACTCCTAGTTTTTGTTGTGGAGTCATTGGAATGATTCCACGTCAGTGTTTTTGTGTTAATAATTATTTTTGTTTTCCTAAATCTCTTTACTATACTTTTCTCTACTAGAATATTATTATTTTGGGTATTTATTTGAGTTGAATTCTTCATAATAATGTATCATATAGTTGTTTCGGTTGTTCCTATATTATTATGTTTGGTTTAATCTATTTTATGAATATAAAATCATACCCCCATTTTTTAGGTAATCCCTTGGAATTTACTTCTAGCCTTTAGTGTCTTGGGGACAGCAAATAAAGTAATTATCATCTTCAACCCATCCCAAGACAATAGGTTATGAAGGGATATTACAACTGGTATTAGTCTTGTTTATTCTATCATCTTGGAGTGGTATAATAGATACAAGAATTGTTGAAACATTAAATGTATATCATAAAATAAAAAGATAACCTATTTATACTAAACATCAAGTTTCCTTGGTGTAATGGATACAAAAGGTGTTTTAGACATCTATGGGTGTATCATCACCTCATCATCATGGGTTAGCTGGTGAGAGTTTTGTATCATGTATTAGTGAAAAGACTACCCTATAATATTATTTCATTTATGTTATTTTTGTTTAGTGATGATTTGAAAAGGGTGAAATGATAACCTTATTTCCTAACATGTGTAATTTTTCTTCAGATGAAACTGAAAGATTATAAGAAATAGTTTTGAGAACATGGTAAGTACGTTTTTCATTTATGATATGTGTTGATTCTTGTTCACGTTGAATTTTGGTTAGTTATTCTTTGATCTTTATTTTATATAGGAAAATGAAATTCATATTCAACAATAACCTAAAATAGTAATGAATTTAATTAGTAGTAATCAACTAAATTTTAATTTGAATCCATGATATATTAGATATTATCTGCCATTTTAGATTGTGTACATAAATAAATAATCCCATGTTTAATATTTTTATTTTTCTTAAGTTTGTAACATTTTCTATTTTAGTAATATATATGAACTATACACATGTTTGAATTATTTTTTCTTATCTATAATTTTTTTACTTTTGATAACATTCCATGGGTTAATTTTATTTAATGATTTGAAAATCGGTGTATATAGAATTCAATTAATCATAGATCATGATATTTACTTGAAATATTTTTCCTTAGATGATTATATAGTTGTTATAAAGATAAGATATTTTTTATTCCTTATTATTCATGTAAATAATAGGGAATATCAGGTATAATTAATATTTTAATGACGGGCCTATCAAAATGATATTGTACATGTCCATTTGGGGGAGTGATTTCTTTGTCACCTATCATTCCTATTCAAGGAAGAGTCTCTTTGATTGTTAAGTGGTGGTGTATTCTAAGGAATTGATAACCTTTCTTTCTATAATGACTATCACCAATCTAAATTGAAATTGAGTATTCCTTTGTTTCTTATTGGTTGACATATTTACCCATGAAACCCTATTTTCTATAATGTTTATGGTACCACTACTACCTTTCATAGAGATTCCATAGGTTTCAATTATCCATATATTATATATTATAGTATCAAAACATCACATGTGTTGTTGTGTCCAATTTCATTTGTAAATGATAACTTTTCCCCATATATCCTCTGTGTTATAGAATTGTTTACTATCTAAGTGATGAAGGTTTTCTATTTGGTGGGTGGAACTATAAAAGTATCTCAATTATATCAATGTTATTTTTCAATGGGTATCATTGAATTTTGGATTCAATAAAAGTAATGATGTCCACATTTTTCCTTATTCCTATACAAAGAGTAGATCCTGGTAATATAGGTGATGTGCTATTTTTTCTTTTAATTTGGTTATTCCCATTGTATGCCTTTCAAATTCATATATTGGGATGGGTAGGATAAGTTTCTACTTAGTTAATATGAACCATTGGTATATTTGGTAGGCATAGGCTGATAGTTTGAAATTTTATATATCCACTAGTAGTTTCAATGTTTTTAACATAGAATGCCTTATGATGGGGAGAATGTATCACCCTAAGTTTGAGGTTCCTTCCTTTTTCTCTTAGTGCCTTAAATATATTATTTGGTTTTTTGGGTTTAACGAGTGTGGGTAAGTGTTTGGGGAGTTTGAGAGTTTTTGGGGTTTTCTACCTCCACCATGGGGAAAAAATGGTCAATGAGGTGGTTTCGTTGGGTTTTGTGTTTCCATGTACAGTAAAGGGATGTCGAAATGGGGATGATCTTGGTGTGTTTACAGTCATGGTTCCATGGGATACCTTCTATATAAAATGGCCATAAAGGCCACTACACTGGGGTCTAGGGTGTGGGGATCATAGAATAGATAATCCTATTGAACCAGGATGTGTTGGATGGTGGTTTAAAGACTCCTAGTCACTCATTTTAAGGGACAAAAATAGGGTGTATCCACCAGGTCATGGTGATTATAAAATCTATTTTGAAGTGGATGATTCATTTGCCTATTGTGTTTGGGATTTATAGAATCCATGTGTGATATTAAATTACGTATTTTAACATAGTTTTGACAAAAAAAAACCCATGAAATTACTTGGAATTCCTCCTTTTATATAGTGTTTCAGATCTCTATTTTTAATGTGATCTTTGGATTCCTTCCTACTATATATTTTTGGAGTTCTTTTGGGAGGTAAATTATTTGTTTTGAAGTTTAATTTTATCTTGTTTATTCGTGGTGAAATTGATCACAATAGGTATGTGTCTTCTCTATCACTCCATTATTTCTAGAATAAAAATTATGGAATTTACAAATTTATTTACTTCAATTTTCAATAGAAAATAAATGTTGTATTCTTGTTTAAAAATCATGGTTTCTAGAGAATTATGTAATTTTTATGGATTTATTTCTAAATGGTTTTTATATTAAAGTAATTTTTTTGAACCTTTTGGAATAATTGTTTTAAATTTATGCATTATGAAATTATCATTTCAATGTTTTTTTTGAAATTTAATAAAAAAGTTTGGTTGATAAAAGGAATTATGGGTTATGTTCGTGGTATACATGGTTGGCATGATTAAATTTTCATTAGATGTGAACATGAATAAGGGTCATAGTTCCATACTGGAGGCACTTGTAGAATAGTCACATAGTGATGATATGGTATATCATTGAGTAATATATCATGTGTATGGTATTGTAACAGAGCATACATATGTGTTGGCGGGACAAGGGATATGTATTCTAAGTGGAATGGACGAATGAAAAAAACAACTTTACATTTATTAATTTTTATTTATTTTAAAAATTCATATGATATTATCACCCTCTATTTTATATAAACCATGAGATAACTTATTTCTTGTCTTATTGGAATGATTGGGAATATTTTGGTAGACCTCCTAATGGGTATGTTTACTCACCCCCTATATATTAACATTGGTTTGTATGCAGAAATTGTTCTGTATGACATAGGTTAATGAAAGTTCACTTATTTTTCTAATGGGGCATCATGATGTCATTCCATGGGTATTGATTTTGTAGAATATATTTTTTCTTGTGGATTAATTTGATTGATGTCACATCGATGTTTTTGCATCAAGATGTCTTTGGGGTTTCTTGAGTTTATTTACTATAATTTTTCACTACTACTGTGATATTGTTTTTTTGGTTTTCATTTGAGTTATATTATTTATACACATTCATATTATATTTTATTTGGTTGTTCTTATTTTTTTATATTCTTTTCTATTTATTTTTAAAATGTAAAATAATCCCTTAATTTTTAGATAAGCACTTCGAATTTATTACTAGCCTTTAGTTCCATGGGGATGTCACCTAAGGTCAGTATCACATCTAACACAACCCAAGATAATAGGTTGGGTGGGGATATTACAAATAGTTCTATTCGTGATTGTTTTTTCATCTTGGGGTGGTAATAAAGAGATATTTAATATTGGAATGTAAAATATACAACATAAAAAGGCATTGTTAACCTATTTGTATTTGACATTATGTTACTAGGGTGGTCTGGGTACAAAAGGTATTTTAGTAACCTATTGGTTTTTCATGACCACATCATATTCAGTTAAACCAGTGAGAGTTGTCATCATGCATTAGTGAAATTAATTCCCACTTGGATAATATCATTAATTTAATTTTTCTTTTGTGATTATTTATATATGGTTACATGGTATCCTTTTTTCATGAAATTGGTAATTTTTATTTAGATAAAAAAAGAGTTTCTAATAAATGGTTTTGATAACATGGTATGTATAATTTTCCTTCTTGTTGTGTGTTGATTTTTTTGGGTATTGAATTGTGTTTATAAATTCTTTTAGTTTTATTGTCTAAAGGAACATGAAAGTCATATAGAACTAGAAACTAAACTAGTAATAACATTAACAAAAAAAATTATCTAAATGGTAATTGGAATCTACAATATTTTAAGATATTTACCACCATTTTATATTAAGTATATAAATATATAATATAATGCTTACTATTTTTATTTTTCTACATATAAATTATTTCCATGTTATTACCATACATAACCTTTACACATGTTTGGATATTATTTTCTTATCTTAAAATTTTAAAATTTCCATAACATAGAATGTGTTGATTTAATTTTTTATTGGAAATTAGTTAATATCGACATTAATTAATCAAAGATCCTACTAGAACATAGATTTTTTTACAAAGAATATTTTTTGGATGTTAAAAAGACAATTATATCGTTATTCCTTATTATTCATGTAATTCATAAGACCTATCTAGTATAATAAATAATAACTCATGGCCCTATTTTGATTATGCAGTTACCTTTCTATTAGGGAGACTAAATTTTATACTGCATCTCATTCTTGTTTGGGGGATAGTATGTATGATAGTTAAGTGGTGGCATATGTTCATGAAGTGATAACATTTATTTATATACTGATCATCACAATATTAAACTAAATTAGAATAGTCCTTTGTGGGCTAGTGATTAACACATTTCCCAAAGAAACTCTATTACCTATAAATTTTAGTTGACCATCATTTTCTTTCATATTGTTTCTATAGGGATTCACTTATCCATTGACGCTTCATTGAATAATTGTACCTTCACATATTTCATCATTTCCAATGTAAATTGGAAATAATAATCTATCTTTATATATCCTTAGGGTTAAATAACAATCAGCAATGTAAGTCATGAAGGTTGGTTCATTAGTTTTTGGTACCATTCAAGTTCCTCAATTGTAATAATGGGGTATATTAGGGGGTTTAATTTAATTTTATATTCAATAAAATACATATTTTTAACCCTTTTCCTTATTCCTAGATAAAGAGTTGATCCCGGTTATGTATGGTATGGGATATTTTTTCAGTCAGTTTTTCCCGTAGTATGTCTTTCAACATCATATCTGGGGATGGGAAAGATAAGGCATTACTTGGTTATCATGTACCTTTGGTATGTTTGCTAAGCCTGTTAGTTTATCCTTTTCTTTCTTCACCAGTATTTTCCAACCTTAAGAGGATGAAAATCCTTATGATGGGGAGAATATAAAACCCCAAGTTTGAGGTACCTTACATGTTATACTAGTGTTTTTAAGTATTTTAGAAAAATGGGTTTGAGGATCTTGGGTGAGTCCTCATGGGGTTTGGAATATTGTTTTTTATTTTTTTGGGTTGACCACAAGTAGTAGAACGACCATGGTTATGGGAATGTTGTGATGGGTGTTCCCCTATGAAATAAGGGGAGGCCAAAAAATATATTTTCTTGGAGTGTTCAGAGTTATGGTCCCCTAAGAGACTCATTGTGCAAAAAAAATAGAAAGTCCCCACCACACCATGTTCCAGGGAACGGTGAGCTTAAAATAGAAACGCCTCTCACACCAGGTCATGTTGGCTAAGTATTTCAAATCTCTTTTTTTCACCCATTCTATGGTACCATGATCATGGTGGGTCTATTATATTGTAGTTATATTCAAATTAAATTTGAAATGGATGATTCATATGACTATCTTGTGGGGGGGGGGTATGGGATTCACATGTGATATTCATTGAAGGGTTTTAATTTTTTTTAGTGTAAAATTCCTATTATAATCCTTGGTATTCCTCCTATTCTACAATGTTTTATATCTACATTTTTTTGATGAAATTTGGAAACCATCCCACTGTATGTTTTTTGAGTTCTTTTGGGAGGCCGATTTTTGGTGCTGAAGTCTTCTTATATAATACATTTGACTAGTAAAATCAATCATAATATTTATTTCTCTTTTCTATAACTCCATTATTTTTTTAATTAAAATTATTTTATTTCATGTTTTTTTCTATGATTATTAATTGAATACCCTAGTTTTTTGTTTTTTTGAAAATATTAGTTTCCATGGATTAAACTAATTTGTAAAACTTACTTAATAAATGGTTTGTGTCTCAAATGAATTTTTTTGAACATTATGGAAGACTTATTTTAAATTTCTTGTAAATGAAATTATTATATCATTTGTTTCTTGAAATTTAGGAAAAAAATTATTTTTATAGATGGAATTATTGATTATGGTCTTCTCATACATGGTTGGTTTGAGTTAATTTTCATTATATGTTACCTTAAATAATGTTAATTGTGTTATAATGGAGGAACCTTGAGAATGGTCATCTAGTGACAACTTGGTGGATTAGTGTGTCATTGTTCATGAGTATGGGGCTTTCACCTAGAATGAATGTGCGTGTGTGTGAAACATGGGATGATTATTCCAAGTTGAATGGAAGAATGGTAAAAAAATAGTTCAATTGTTTTGGTTTAATTGAATTTATTATGGAAACAAATTTGACATTATCACCATCTATTTTATATAAACTACGAGCTAATTTTTTTTAGTCTTAGTGGCATTTTTCTGAGGATTTTGGTGGATTTCCTACTGCGTATGTTTACTCACCCACTTCATATACAATTTTTTTCATATTCATACATTTTTCTACAAGAAATAATTAAATGAAATTTCCTGTATTTATCTTGTGGATAATCATGATTCCATTACTTGGGTGTATATTTTGGAGATTACAGTTTCTTTGATGAAGTTATTTGATAGATTCCACCTAAGTGTTGCTATATCAAGATATATTTTAGTTTTCTTGAGTCACTTTATTATAGATTTTCATATACCCTTTCATTTTTTTGAGTTTTCATTTGAGTTTTATTCTCTATACTCATGAATCATATAGTTGATTTGTTTGTTCTTACTTTGATATATTTGGTTGTGTTTCTTTCAAAAAGCTAAAATCATCCCCAAAAGTTTAGGTTAGCCCTTAGAATTTATTTTTATCCTTTAGTGTCTTCGGAACATTACCAAAGGTTAGTGAAACTTGTTACCCAACACAATACATTGAGTTGGGTAGGGATGTTACAACATGCCCCATGCTATGGGCATGACCTTTCGTGGATTATCCTACATGTCTCTCATAAAGGATGTGTCCTTAATGAGATTATCCAATATTTCCTAAACCATGATTGTGGCCTTCTTCATTTGTCCATGTTTCATTTTTGTGTAATTCAACTCATGGTGCCTCACTTATAGCTTTCTTTTAGAATTCTTCTAATGAACCAGTTTCCACTTTTATAATAATTCCATCATGAATAGATTATTGTCAATAATACACCTTGGCTTTAAATATTGGGATCAAAAACTTATAATCATTACGTTGTTCATATTAAAAATGTTTTGTCAACAATTATATTGTAAAAAAATCCAAATTTATTCATGAATATTCTAACACATGTCCTTCCCTTATTTCAACAAAAAATCCGATACAATCTGTTGGGATTTATAACAATCTCCCCCTTTTAATTTTTTTTTTGAAAATACAATAAAACCCTCTATAGTATCTTCTCTCACTTATTGTAAAGGAAATACAAAGGGTATTTTTGGTTATCCAATTCTTATTTAGGGAAGAAACATTCTTTTGTTTCATCTTAATTAGAGGGAACTTTATTTTCTTCAGATCCTCTAACTTTAAATTTCAAATCTTTCTCCCCCTTTACATATGGGAAAAAATCTATGAAATATTAGATACTACATAGTGTTAAACATCTAAGAGGGATTCCTCATGGGATTCAACTACCCATATGATGATAGGGTGGACTTTATCAAATGTATTCTTCCCTATTTAAAACCATACATATACTTTATCATGAACCACATATTGATTAGCCAAATCATTTTAAACCAAAAGAACACAATTTTTTGTTCATAATGTCCAAATCTATAAAAATATCCACAATAAAATCTCTATTACTACTAAATTTTCTACAGAGATTTAGAGTGTGAATTTACCACATGGAACTTATTATTACAATAATTTATCTATGCCTACTGATCTTAAGCTCAGTGTAGAAAACAATATTTTTTATTGATAGAAAATGGGTTGTCCATGTCACTCATGAATACATTGAAAAAATTATAATAGCTTCATATTTAATATTTCTCAACTCAACCTATGATCTAAAACATAATTCACACCAAACCATGAGTAGATAACATTAAAGTACTTTGTCTGAGGTTCATACCACTTAGTGAAGTAATTGAACCCACTTGCTCAAAACCTGATTCCACTTGTTGAAAGTGCTGTTCAATTTGAACAAAAAAACCACTTTAACTCCATACAATTAATTTATTTATAGGTATTAAAACATATAATAAGTATAATAATACTTTTATTATTATTCAAAACTACCCCTAAGTATTTAGCATTTGGAACCAATTGATATAGCTCAATTTGGTGGTACCTCATGTGGGAAACTTATTATATCCTATTTAATATCAAAAAATAGGATATTTTCAAGCACAATAACCTGATGGATCATATGTACCCCTTAATTATTAAAATATCCATAGTCATTGAGAAAAAATAAATCATATGGGGATAAGGGTACCCCAAGTTTAATCAAGTTGATGAATAGAGATGGCCAAGATGAATGAACCCATGATCTTTTTTACATTCCTTTTACCCTTTTCAGATTTATCGAATATATTTTCATCACTTAATATATTTTTGTTTCTTATGGATAATATTATAAAGTATGTTAATTCATTCATGTATTGGGATTAGTTTCTCCATTTATTTAATTTTATTCTCTTGCAACTTTCCATGGAATCTATAAAATTTCATTCTCTATTGAAATATACTTCAATAATTATTTATTTAATGCCTTTTAGTGGTTTTTTGAAGACCACTTTGGTATATTTTTTTGTCTCACCTCCTCAATGGACATAAGTTCCAATTCATAATTCTTTCATGGTGTATTATTATATTTCTTTACAACTAAGGAATCCTTTTCAATTTTCTTTATAACTAATATCTATTTTTTTCTCCATGTCCACCTTATTTTTTTCCAAGTGGATATTTTTTTATATATTTTATTTTTAATTTATTAATAAAAAAAGGTCAATATGAAAATCCTCTTCATCCAATCACTGAAATCAATTATTGATAGGGATATATTTTTCCTTTAATATAGACTAATTTCCCATTTTTATTCCAATTGTATTACCCATAGAATATTTAATAAAGGCATGTTTATATTGATAAGAACTAGGAGAATAACAACCATTACATTTTTAATTATCATGGGAACTCTATTTTTTATAAATTCCACGAGATTCAAAATATGAGATGTGTTCCATTTCATCAAAACAAAGAACTAAATATTTGAAAATGCATCACAAACAAGTTTCACATGTTACCATTTATTCTTTGAAAACTCATATATCTGATTCTAACACTTGTATATACACTTTTATTTCCATTTACACCACATTCACAACTTTATGTTTTTTTGGGAATATCCGTATCTCCCAAATTCTTATTCCTTAGTGGTGTTCCTCAATAGACAAGACCATATTTACATATGGAGAATGATCTTTATGAAATGAAAATATTTTCATGTCTCCCCTACATGATGAAATGCTTATTTTTTATTCTATCCTCACAAAAATAAGGGTTATTAGACAACAAATTTATATAATTCTTTAGTTTAGGATTAAACTTGGTATTTAATTGATTCCTGGTTGATTCTGACTCTTCTTCCAATAACTAGATCTTCTTAGTCCTTGATTCAAGTTGAGCACTAAATAATTCCTTGAGTGTCTTACCACTAGAAAATTCTTATTCAAATATGAGTGATTGTTTTTTCATTTTATCACATTTCCCTTTCACTTGATAACTCAATCGAGTAATAAAATCGTTAAGACTTATCTTTTCCTATTTTATCCATTTATTATTCCTTACCACTAGAACTATGTGTTTATATAACTCATTCTTTTTTACCTTAATATTATAAAATTATTTTGAGTTTTGAAACTTTTTTTATGAATATTTTTGAGTTGTTACTCCATTATGGATCACCTTAAAATCTTCTTCTTGGGAATAATTCTTCTCCCAAAGTTAAGTTTCAACTTTAACATGACTTTTTTAGGCCTATCATCTTTTCTACTTTAATTTACATAACATTTATATTTATGTTTAGAGACTTATTTTCTTATTTAAGTATCAATCTTACTTCCTTTAATTATTAGTCTACTTATTATGATAAATAGGAATATTACCTTATTTTATTCTTTGGGATTTTCTTTTCATCGATAGTCTCCATATCTCATGGTATACAAGGTTACTCAACCATTATAGATGAATTAATAAATGATAAAATAAACCCATTATCTGATATATTCATAACTTCCATTTATGAGATGCAAGTCTAATTCCAAATGATATTTATTTCTTTATAGATAGTTCCAAAATGTGTTATTCTGCATTATCTTTTCTTCTTCTATGAGGTCCTTCCATTTTTCCTGGAAAACAAGATAATAATAGCGGGATAAAACTTCAAATTCAATTGAAAAATGAATCAATTTAGAGAAAAAAAATGAACCTTTCCTTTAATGAATCTTTTTAGATCTCACTATGGGATTAATATGAGATATACCCTGATTAAGGGTGAATCGGGTTATGTTTTAGAAAATAATTTAGACAATTTACCTTAAA
Organism: Viscum album; assembly: GCA_963277665.1. NCBI lineage: Eukaryota > Viridiplantae > Streptophyta > Magnoliopsida > Santalales > Viscaceae > Viscum > Viscum album. Next base: position 2,098,286,936 of record OY728130.1, on the reverse strand, counting down.
TAGATGACTACCCAATTAGGATCTAAGCCTCTTAACCTTGATGGTCACACATTTTTCTATTTTTATTTACTTGATTAAATTTCCATTTCACTTTCCCTTCCCTTAGTTCTAGATATTAATTTAGGTTGTGACCCACTTTTGGTGTGTAAGAAATAATTAAATAGGACATAGAGTATTTACTTGGTTCACCCTCACTAGGGTATATCCAAGGGGCATGCATCGATGTTTTGTTGTTCCCAAAAATCCACTATCCCCACTGAATATTGTTGGGGTTCAAGATAGAGCACTCCTTGGTTAGGATCACAACGTTACATTTTTTAGGTATAACACATTTCTTATTACGGGTTACTCCCTCAATCTACCCTTCCTTTTCTCACTGTTGGTGAAAAGAATCACCTTCACACAGTTTATAGACATGTAGTTACCTTCTACAGCATAACTTCCATGGAATATAACGTTGACTATATATATTTACCCTATAGAAGTACCATTAGTATTATCCTTCTTAATATTTTAATAGATCCTTAATTTATTACCTCTTCCTTCCATAGTAAGTCTGGAATGAACATTACTTTTTTTATAGGAACAGAAAACACAACCTTGACATGGAAATGCATACAATGGATTAAAAAAAATTATTTAACAATATCTATCCCTGAGTTTAAATTTTAAATTTTATTTTATGATATATTTCACTTTTATTTTTTTATTTATTTGATAGCTTACGTTGCACAAAACACCAAGTTTAAATGAATTGAGATATACTATTGAAATATTAATTTTTAATGTGACAATTATTTATTACCTATTGGATTGGTTTTTGAGTATAGGACTAGATAAATTATGTAAAATTTATGTCTTACACATATATAAAATTAATTCATTTGTTATAAATTAACTATAAATTAAAATAAAAATCATTTGAAATTAAAAGAGTGTTTTTTTAAAAAATTGGTTTTATTCACACAATGTGTTTTTATATTAATAAATTCAATTAATCACTATTTGTGAATAATTTTAATTAAATAAATAGATTTTATATTCAATAAAATTTTTTAACAATAATTTATTTCTTATTATTGGCATTGGATAAGAATATATAAAGTTTTTTACAAAAGAAATATTTTTCGAACAAAATGTTCCCACAAATTTTCAACACTTTTTTTAAAATAAATTTCTACCACTTATAAAAATTTAATCTTGAGTAAATGGAGACCATATTTTTTTGTAAATTCTTGTATTTTCATTGAGGTTCATTCTCTTTTATTTTTGGTTAAATATGGAGACCACGCCTAAGGTTCGGTTGGTTTGTTTCAGAAGAGGATTTTGCTGGTGTGATAGAACTTGGATGAAGACCAAAAAAATGGGGTGTATTCAAATAAATGGCATGTATTAAATACAAAGAATATATTTGGATGGACATACCCCATTAACTTTGTGTAGAGTATTTTCCCTAGGAGGGAAAGCTCAATCATTACATGATGTGTAATGCATTTACATGTCATGTAAATTCCCAAACCAATGTTTTTAAAAAGGGGAAAAACAATATTTTTCTTCATAAGAATTATTTCTTCTTCCATGCATAGAAGGGATGAAATGTAAGAGCTCATCCTTACACCTAGACTAGGTTCTTCAATATCTCCTCTATCTGGACTCTATTTATTTCTTCATCGATTTCATTTAACTCCTTTTAGTATTCTATCCACTCATCCTTCTTCTTTTCCTAGACTATCTTCATACCTCCTCCATTATTTTGGTGTGACTTGATTTTCCCAATTTTCATTGAATTTTATTATTTCTCAGATATCCCACATTTTATCTTGATTTAAGGGCTGAAAACAGACAAGTAGTCTTCTATGCACCAAAGGTAGGCGGTCTATCTTACTTACCTAATTTTAATCTCTTTTATAATATCTTATGATGATTTTCATGTTGAAACTTCTTAGATATTCCCTAAAATGTTAAATAAAATAGTCTAAATGGTTTCTCATGCTTAATACAATTCTTTCTAGTAAAAAAATATCATCCTTGGTCGATTTCCTTGACATGGGCGAGCCCTATGGGTGTGCTTATTCCTTGATAACTTATCTTCCACTAATATAAATTTCTTAAACACCAAATTAGTTTTGATACCACTGTATAAAATTCTATAAAATAATAAATTGAATTTTATTGGGTGGTAGGCCATGAGTTTGGCACCTACACCTTATTCCATAAATGTTTTATTTTATTATAATGCCTCAACAAACTTGATAGTCATGTTATAATTGATTTCTTGTCAAACTTCATGTTCTTGGTAACCAAATCACGTGTTCACCTTAGTGATAAGGGTGATAAAAGGGGTTCTAACTTAAGGACACCATGGATGGGATCTTTTGGACTTATTGTTAGTTTTGGTTAATGAAATTGTATATACGCTAATGGAGACACTAGAAAAACCGAGGATGAGATCACAATGAATTTTCTAGATTACCTCCAAATGAGGGACATAGGTTCCCTATGGGAGGACTCATTGATTGTATCAATGGCATGATCGTTATACCATACCACGAGAAATAATCAATACACTATGTGTGATACAAAGGATAGACTTGTAGGTTAGTTCTTATTACCTTCACATCATTCATGGGTATCCTTGGACACACTCCCATAGAATTGGACATACATAGATCCCCCGGAGAGATACATGGGATTACCTTGGGATCACCTTGGATTTGATTATGGTTCTTCTTAATAATATATAAATATATTAATTAAATTAAAGAATGAGAATGTGGACTAGAAACTCATAGGATGCACCCACCAAGACAAATCATATTCTTGGGGATGGTTCACCCTTTAAAATCTTACTTAGAAGATATTACCATATTTTTCCCACTTGTATTGTTTACCTCAATTCATAGATATCTTTCTTAGTCTGAAGAAGGTAGTGGTTAGATGGGTGTCCCATGTGGAAGCAAGTATAATGTATCGTATTTATTTCTTGCATTGAATTTATTATATCATATCTCACTAAAAATTTTATATGCACGTACTGGATAGATCTAAACACCATTGGTTATGGCTTATTGAGTATATCTCACAGCCTTATTAGGATTCCTTTTGTACTCAAGAAGACATCAATATTGCATGTAAAAATAAAGGGAAGCGACTAGATTTTCATGCATGATTACCAATGCTAGGATAGAGTATAGGAGTGGAGGACTAAACCTATGATCTTGATGTATATACTAATTGTTTTGGAATTTTTTAGAACATGGTATATTCTGGCTCCCATGTATCTCATTTCCATAATATTTTATATTTACATGGCATCTTGATCATCATCATTATTTTTTATCTATTATTTATTTAGATTATGCCTATTGTTTATCTAACTAAATGTTTATTATTTTTTATTCTTATTACTAATATCATAGACTGATATGTTGTACTTTGACTTATGAGGTAATAGTCTATCCATAGAAACACCATATCCCCTCATTTCTATTCAGTTTCCTCTGGTGTATGAGGAGGTCCTCTTGAGGTCTTCTGGACCACCATCTAGGGGCACCACTAAGTGGTATCTAGGGCATGATTCCACAAAGTGGTATAAAATATTCTATTCCTTTTGTATTAATATTTGGGTTTTAGATAGGAGACTTGGATATTTTAATTTGGTAATGAAATTGTGCACAGGAGCAGCTAACCCACATATTAGGGAAACCAAAGTTACATGGGATGGGTAAATGTTGTTATTTATTGTTCTTGTTACTGTTCCATGTATTTTTCTGTTGGGTGATGAAGATTCTCTATGCTATTATAATTATTGAAAAAAATATTAATTTTATGGATTTCTTACCCTGGACCAAGAATATGATGAAATATTAAAAATTAATCATACTAGGCACCATTGGACTAAATTTCCATGCATTATGCCACGCCATATCAATTTTTTGTGTATTTTCTTTTGTATATTTTTAGAACCCTGATTATTATATATGAAAATTTGATGAAATTACTTTCAAGGATAATAAAACATAATTAACACTTAAAGTGTTTTCCTTAACCTTACAATGTTTTCCTATATAGGTTAAAGCATACATCGTATGTAATCAGTTATGGAATGTTGATCCATGAACCATTGGTTACATTATACAAAATGTGTTATGGTTTGGATTAAGTGGATTACACATTACAATTTATAAAGTGTATATGCCATTATAAATTGGTAATGGATATACATCTAATTAAACCATTTAAATAGATTTAAATTCATAAATGAGTATGAAATTAATGGAGACATAACCTTTAGAACAAAATGGCTATCTTAAATGTGTAATATGAGACCTTGATCCTATCCTTACCTTAGTAGTGGGAAGTAGGTTGTATCTCCTGTGATCTCTATGTGAATCTTTCTTATCACCTAGACCTATCTTTAGGATCATGTAGAGAGGTGTGGATCATTAAAGAAAGGTTGGGTTAATATACTTTATATTATAGATTTTTTCTATCTGTTATATATTTTATCTGAGGAGTTCACTTGAAAATTTTAGAGCTATTCCACTATGAAATACTCATTTTGTACACCAAGATTGCGATGAAGAGGACACTCTAGAAGTTTTGGCACCTTACACACCAATGATTACTCCAATATTTCCACCTAAGGAAACCCATGCAGATCTTCCAATGGGAATTAGTGCCCAGTTCCATGATAGCTTCTTCCATTTCATGAAGTAATTCTAGGATTCTCCTTGACCAGCCCATACAGTAGAAGACTTGGCCCAAGAATTCTAGTAGTAGCATCCTCCCACCTTCATGGAGGATGGAAGTGCACAGGATGTCGAGTCCTGGCTAGAGGGAACGTTTTTCTATGTTTGATCATATAGATGCACCACTTGAGAAGAGGTTAAATATCACTACCAATATGCTATGTGAATCCACCAGGAGTTGGTGGGACATCCTTACTTAGGATGGTTAACACCAGAAAATGGTCTTGGTAGACTTTAAAGAAGCCTTTCTGGACTATTTTTTTCTTCACACATTGATAATAGATAGTGATTATGAACTCATGCATCATTAGCAAGGTGACATGTATGTGATGGAGATTTATCTAGATTCACTAAATTACTATTTTTTTCACCAACATTAATTGGTGACGAGTTGAATGTTGTGAGGAAATTTGACTATGTGATTTCTTATATATATGATTAAAGGTGAATTTCTTTCGTATGATCACCATTTAGGAGATAGTAAACCAGACCCTCATCAATGAGATGACCCTAAGGGAATCCAAAAAATTTAGTCAGGGTGGTTCAGCTTCCAGGAAAAGAAGCAGTGCACCTAGCTGCATGACACATCATTTTGAGGGTACATGTTGGGGTAGCACTAGCCTAGTGGCACACACAAACATCTCTATGGTGTGTCACTAGAGTGTTTTACCTCTAGTTCCTAGGGAACAAGGTTTCATGATGATGCAACTTTTAGGTGTAGGACAATAGAATCCAAATAAGTCTGGGATTTGGTCTTCTACTGACCGATTGGGTTGAAGAGGTGGTCGAGATTCAGGTAGTTAGGCTTCAGAGTTTCCATGTCAGTAGATTGGACTTCCTTAGGCTAGTCATGTAGTAGATCAAGGATGTGGTTCAATTCATATCTATGAATTACATTTAGAGACCTGTTTTTTTCCTTATAAGACTTTGGAATATTTCTACATATATTTCCATAGCTAGGCACTGAGACGGCGTGCGATTTCGAGGCCCGATGTGCTCAGAATAAATTATACAAAAATATTTAGAATATATTATACTATGCATGTGATTGAAACAAGATATACCTCAAATGGTAACTCGTATCATAAATCCAAGGCCATAGTTGAGTTCAGAGTGTGGATTTTACCTAAGGTGGGATATAACTTTTGTCGGTGTGAGCCTTCTATAGAAAATTCCACGGAGGACGTAACCATAAATAAAATAATTAAATTATTTTATTTTATCTTGAACATTAATTCGAATAAATTTTGAATGAGGACTCAGATTGGAAATTTGAGACCTCCATTGAGTTCGTAATGGGGTGTTTACCCTAGGGGTGACCTTAGGTGAGAGGGTGTGGGAGGTTCATATTCTGCAACCACTGGAAATTCCCTATAAATAAGAGTTTATAGAAATGTTCTAGAGTTATCTCATTTCACTCACGGATGGTGGAATTATAGAAATATTATTACTCCAACAATTCAACATCATATATTCATCAAATTGTGATGAAAATGTTGGCGCTGATAGATCATAGTGCAACGAACACAAATGCAGATCCAAAATCATGGTAATATATCTATTTTAGATTCTAAAGATCCATGATTGAATCCTTTGTTGCTGAATTTAATTTTTTTTAGAATTATCTACTTTATAATACTTTTTTGATGGGAAAACTAACAACCTTCATCATGAATTTTGATTTGAGATCACTCATTTTTCGCGTTCTTCGTCGTTCTTTGACGATAAATTTTCACCATGCTCAAATGACCTATGATCAAGGATCAAGACACAAATCGGTGAATCTCTTGACCTGGGGAGTCCCGATCAATGCTCAGATTCGAGTTTCGGGCACCATAGGAGGCATATCAATGAGCAGAATATATGATAACTTTTTTTCGCATCGAAACATCGACGATTCTTTGAGCAGAGCACACAGTAGTGTAGACTGGGATCTAAGGATCCCAGATCTGGTCTCAAAATAATTTTTTATCCACTATATTAGTTCTGATGGTCCGCAGAAGGAGGCAGTGATGCGGGTCTAGCAGGGAGTAGCTCCGGAAAGGCAGCGAAGTGGCATGCTTGGCAAGTGGCGCAGAGGCCGGGTGCAGCGACACAACCAGGTGCAGTGACAGAAGCTGCTGGGAGGCGTGGAGCTAGGACTGTGGTGCAGAGCCGGATGGTGGTGGTGACAGGTGGTCGACTTCATGATCCCCCCTCCCCCACAATTTTTTTGGGAGAACCTAAAAAAATAAATTAAAATAATAATAACAATAATATTAATATTAATATTAATATTAAGACTTTTAAACACCCATAACTTCCCCGTGTAGTGTCCAATTCATGTGTTGTCAGCTGCAATGTGACCCTGACTTCAATGCAGTCTTTTTAAGACCATTGTTGAGTACCTTTAATCGACTCATGGAGTGAGTGAATAAAACACCTTAAAAATATTATTATTATTATTATTATTATTTTCTAACACTGATTCGAGTGTAACACCTACTTGGAGCGTCTGATTAACATGTTGTCTATAGAAACATGACCCTTTCTTCGAGGCAGACCTTTTGAGGTGAGCTCTAGAATTTTATGTTTTGAGATTCAGGGTCGGTGGCGTGAAACATTTAATTAAAATAATAATAATATAATTATTATTATTTGAGTATTCTTATATTGGACGTATCTCCTACATCCAATTTCTGATTGATGCACCATAAATGGAGTTGCGACCCTGTAACTGAGGTAAAAGTTCTATGATGGATATTGAGTGCTTAGACTGAAATCAAGGTGTGGGTCCCATGAGGATCGGTTTTTACGTTGGTAGTGAAATGTCACTTTTTCACTGGCAGTCCGTTTTGGATGAATGAATATCCAATACTATTTATTTTTATGTGAGGATCGCAATGGTGTGATTTGTATAATGTATTTTGAGATTGAGGTGTGGGATCTACAAAACACCATTCATTCACAATGTAATGAAATATAGTTTATTCTCTGAGATTCCGATTTAGGTGAATGAATTGTCGATCCTGTGTGTTTTTTCACAACGATAATAATGGTGTGATTTGTTGAATCATCTGGGGCCATATGAGGAGGAATTCTAGTAAAAGTCAATTTTCTCCCTTCAGATCAACAATGAGAATCACACACTCATCAGCCGTTTGGCTAGAGGTTTCATGTACGATGAAGTACAATAGTATGCCAAGGGGTACTTTCACAGTTTAGTACCAATTTTTGTCTAGATACAAGTTTAGGTGATGAGGCGGGGTCACACATCATGTGGGCCCCACAAGTGTCATGTAGTTCTTTATGAATCTTACATCTCTTGCATCTCCTACTTTTGGACTTGGATTTTGGCCCATGAGTATCCTATCCTGAGTTTTTTTTCACATAGAATGTGATGGTTCACTCTGTAGTGGATTTTGAGAAACGATGCAAGATGTTCTGAATATAACTTCTATTCAGGCGACGTCTGATGATGGTAGTGATTAGGCATTGGAATATTAGTGATTTCTTAAAGGTACCATCTAGTTGGAATGTCTAGTGTAGTTCCTTGATACCTTCCAAGTGGAATCCCCCTGTAAGGTAGGTTGTGGGTCCTCGATGACCTAGAATGGAATCCCCCACCGACATGGGTGTATGTCCTCTACCACTATTATAAGTGTGGAATTCCCCATGGACATGGGTGTGGGTCCTCTACGAGTAAATTATGAGTGGAATTCCCCTCACGCACTAGGGTGAGGGTCCTCAGTGAAAAAAAGTGGAATCCCCCTATCGCATCAGGGTTTGGGTCCTCTACGATACCTATTAGAGTGGAACCCCCCTTACGTATTAGGGTGTGGGTCCTCTACGATGACTATTAGAGTGGAATCCCCAAAACACACTAGGGTGGGGGTCCTCTACTTTGGGTTTACTCTTTATAGTTTTGGATTAGTGGAGATTCATACTTTTAATTAACCTTGGACTCATGAGTAAGAGGGGAGATTTCCCCACCGAGATGTATCCTTGTGATGTGACCAAAAACCATGAGGGTGAGTCAGTCCCACCCAAAGAAAATAGTATCATGGTGTGGTTATTTGATCCCCTTTCATTAATATTTCCTGGAGAATGTGAGGGATGATGTGCATCAATGGTGGTTACTTCTGGAACTGTTGGAGACTCCTCTTCTTGGGATGAGCTGTGAGATGGATATCCCCTTGCTCCCTTGGTTGGGATTCTTTGACTGAGCTTTTATATGTATCCTATTTGAGTACCTGCTCTTTGGGTTTTGGTTACTCTCTTTCCTGGAGAGGCGAAGACATGCGGGGTATGACATGTGCTTTTTATGTTTAGATTATCATTACTGGATGATTATACTCTCTTAATATAAGTAGAAAAGACACGACGAGAAGTTCATCTTCTCACCATTTATAGATCCTTGTGTTTTGGATGAGTTTACTTCACTCTCTTGTTGGTTTGAGCTGTAATGGTTTATTATACCTTCTTCTATCTACTAATACCCTCTTCATTTCACAGTTTTTTGCTCCCTTAAGCCTTTAGGGCATCATAGTATGTATTTTTATACTCACCCCTTCTTGGAATTTACTCGCACTTGGTGAGCCCTAGAAGATGACGAAAAGGTTGATCGTGACATCAAAAGAGCTTATGAATATGGGGTGCTTGGACCACATGTTGTGGTCAAATCTTGGGATCCCAGAACGGGGCTCTCATAGCTGTTTTTATTTTTCACTTGTTGTCGGTTTGTGACACTCTCCTAGTTGGGCATGCATTTTTACCCTTTACCTTTCAATTTACTTTATAGCCCATGTACTTGTACTGTTTAGAGGTTGATGAATATTTTTGTTTTATATATAGTGGTGTTGTATCTTTTCCTTTTCCTCTACACTTTTTCATTGAGTTAGCTATGTGAATGTATATAGGTACTTAGTAAAATTCCTCCCCATGTTTTTTATGACTTCGACACTTATCGAATGTCCCTAGACTATGAAGGAGGGATTAGGGTAGTTGAAGATTGAGCCCCGACATGGGTCAGGTTGTGAAAAAGTGGTATCATATGTGGTTCGACCCTTGGGACATTTTTTGGATATTTCCCTAAAAAGGTATAGGTTGGGTTTAGAGAAATAGTGTCAATGTGTCTCGAGAGTGTATCTCAGGCCACAGAGTCCTGTGATGGTGCGGAAGACAATATATCCATTCACCGAGACCCTGATTAGGATTGAGTACTTGACTGTCCTTCTTGAGGTAGCTTTACATTTTGGTTGATATATATATATATATATGTGTGTGTGTGTGTGTGTGTGTGTGTGCTCAACTGACTTTGGTAATCCTTGATATGTTTCAAGATGCCACCGTGATGAAATCTATCCAGGATACTAGCTCCAGTTCATGAATATGATTCCTTGAGTGACAAGGACCTAGTTCAGGATGCATCATACAATCCACCTTTCTCTAGGTGGATAGGTATAAACACCTCCCCCTATTGACAAGAAGTTAGTCACAGAAGATAAGCATGAGGACTTGCATAGGCTGAGCACACTCTATGAGTTCCAGTATCAAAGTCTTCTGAGGTTTTAGGGTGATCCATATCCTCAAGAAGCAGAGGTTTGGCTAGAGTGGGTGGTCCACCTCTTTAGGTTTGTCCAGACACCAATAGATAAGATGGTGGATTTCACATCCAATCTTCTCCACAACGAAGCTGGGTGTTGGTGGAACCTGGTTACTCAAATGCACAATGAGTTGACACTCTTTTAGGGTAAATTCTAGTAGTTGTTCTGTGAGGAGTACTAGTACTCATTCTTATGCTTCTTTCAGATTCAGGAGCTTCTAGAGCATCAGTATGGAGGGATGGCAGTGGCTTAGTATGTGACTAGGTTCAAATACTTTACACACTTCTCTCTGAACATGATATGTGATTTCTACTTCCAAGAATGGAAGTTTTACTAGGGTCTTCACAGAGAGATACGTGTCATCATATCACCCTTATGCATTCCTACCCATGCTGGGGTGCTGAAGTGAGCACTAGTGATAATGGTATTTTTGTTAGGGAGATTCCAATTAGCTAGTTTCGAAGTAGTCATGATATATCTGAGACATTTTATATAGTTAGTAGATGTTAGTTGATAGGGCCTCAACACAGGAGGTCTTCCCATGATCAGACTCAAGCACATGGTTGGGGACAACATAGAGCATCAGGGCAGCCCAGAGAGGGCTGATGTTATGCCTACGATGGGCGAGGTCACATGGAATGAGGTTTCCCAACTAGACGTGCTGATATTCTCAAGCACATGGTAGATATACCGCCACAAAATAGATAGTTTCATGATTAGGGTCTCCCAGGTGAGGACATGGTGGTCCCCAAGGAGGTGAATTTGGAAGATAATCTAGAAGGAATATGGGTGGTTGATAACATTATGAGATACTTCCACCACCACTAGGCAGCCCATGTCAGGCTCAGGTAGATGGAAGCAGGGGCCGCGAGAAGCTACATGTTATATATTTCTACGCTCCTACAGCACACGAAATGATAAGAGGCACACTCTGTGACTTTTATATCTTTTTTTAGTAGAACTTTTTAGACACTGTGTGAGATACTCTTTTATCCCTACTTCATTCTTGAGGTTTTACTAGGGTGACATGGGGCGTCAGTGTAACTCTATATTGGTGTTGCTCGACATAGATTTTAATGCACTAGGAAGAGGGGTCCTTCCCCCACCATGATGTGTTTTTGTGATGTGAGAAAAACCATGAGGACAAGTCAGTGCCACCCAAAGTGGATAATATCGAGGTGTGGTGGATGAGTCCCTCTAACTTGTGGATTCATGGAAGGGTTGTGTGGTGGAGTGTCAGAGTAGGTCCTAGAATTTTTAGTGGAGTTTTCTGCTTGATCTCCTTTTTCTTGGGATTCTACAAGTGGTTGTGGAAGAGGGCCTTGTTTGGGGATTAATCTTCTTCCAAGATATGAAAAGGCACGTAGGGTATTCCATGTGCTTTTCATGTTAAGCTTCTTTAGTTTGGATAAGTTTACTCACCTGCCCTTTATTTGGTACCTTTTCATTCTCAACATCCACCATGATACAACAGATAACAAGTAAAAGTTGAGGGGATGGAGACCGCATGAATAGAACTACGTGAATCACTACCTGGTTTTGGTAGTGAAAGCCTTCTCTTTGAGGATGTCAAAGCACTACCTTCTGGGGGAATGCTTTGTGGTTTACTCAGACCAAAATAGTCTTAGGTAAGTCTTCACTCTAATAGACGTGAAACTATGGTGGCAACATTGGTTGAAAATTCGGAAGGAATATGAATTAGAGATAGTCTATACTCTGGGAAAGGTAAATGTTGTAGAATATTCCTATAGCAGGTAGTCTCAGGCTCACCCAGTGTGGGATGTTTCGAAGAAGTTATCTACCATACTATTGACCCTATTGGAGAAGAAGGGTATAGTTTTTCTTCAGTCAATGGTATTGAATCCTTCACTTTTTAATCATGTGAAAGTGTCCCAGTTGGGAGACACCGACTGTGATATCTTTTGTGACTAAGATATCCATAGGCGATGCACCAAATAGATATTCTAAAGGAGGGAATCATGATACTTTATTTTTGGAAAAAATAGTGTTTCAAGTTGCGATGCGGGAGGAGGTGATGTGAGAGTTCTACACCTATCCCTTAGCTATACATCCCAGTGTGGGGAATATGTATAGGGATATTTGTGATAGTTTTAGTGGCCTAGCATGAGATGAAGCATAGCTGAGCTCATCTCATGATGCCTCACATGTTAGTAGGTGAAGGCTGGGCCCCAAGTTCTGGCTGGTTGTTGCAGCCTCTTGAAATCCCAGAGTGGAAATGGGAAGGCATATCTGTGGATTTATTCACAAGGATTATATGCATAGAGATGGTCCATGAATCCATCTAGGTAATAGGAGACTGACTCACGAAGTCGGTGTACTTCCTTTCCAACAGGGAAAAGAGTTTGGTGGAGTGCTTGGGACTTTTGTAATTATGGGATATCATTCGACTCCACAGGTTAACCTTGATATTTATCTTTGATCATGAAGTTCTTGATACATCATTGTCGTGGAGAGACCTGTAAGAGGCGTTCAAGACCTAGTCGTGGATGAGTACAACCTTTCACCCCCAGACCGGTGGGAAGACTGAGTGTGTTATCCAGCTGTTGGAGGATATGTTGTGGGCTTGCGTGTTGGTTTTAAATAAAGGAGGATAGTTACCCCTAAGGTCTATTGGGTCATTGAATATCATGATGAGGGTTAGTGAGGTTATTTACCTCTATGACCTACCCCTAGAGTTGGAATGGTGGCAAAATGTTTTCCATGTTACACAACTGAGGATATGCGTGCATGTTTTTCTATGCACCTCATTGATAGGATCATAACATATAAGGAAAAACCATCCCTTTGGTTTAAAAACAGTGGAAATACAGAAATGTGTAGGTTTTCCTGGGAGTGGGAGAGCCCGTTGTGAGCTTAGTATCCCAAATTGATTACCTAGTTTTTATTTTTGAGGATGAAAATATTGAAATAGGGAAGGATGTAGAAACCTAATTTTTTCCATGTATGACTTTGGAATACTTATACACATATTTACAGATCAAGTGCTGAGACGACGTGCGATTCTGAGGCCCGATGTGCCTGAAATAAATTGTACAAAAAAAATTAGTATATTTTTTACTATGAATGTGATGAAAATGAGATATCCTTAAAATGGTAGATCAAATCATAAATCCAAGTCCACAGTTGAGTCCATATGGTGGTGCTTACCCTAGTTGAGACATAACGTTTTTCGGTGCATGCCTTCTGTAGAAAATTCCATGAAGGACGTAACTGTAAATAAAAGAATTAAATTATTTTATTTTATCTTGGATGTTAATTTGAATAAATCTTGAATGTGGAATCATACTGGAAATCCAAATCTGTCATTGAGTTCATAATCATGTGTTTACCCAAGGGGCGACCTCGGGTTAAAGGGCTCAAAAGGTTTGGATTCTGCGACCACTGGTTGTATCTTATAATTTGGAGTTTAGAGAAATGGGCTAGTGTTTGATCATTTATTGCATTGACGGTGGAGATATAGCCATCAAATTATGATGGAAATTCGACGTATGATATTTATCAGATCACGATGAAAATTTAGGTTCTAGTGGATCATAACACAATTGAAGATCCAAAATCGAGGTATTATTTCTATTTCGGATTTTACTACCCCCGATTGAATCCTATTTTTCCAATTTCAATTTCTATTGGAATTTTCAAGTTTATAATATTTGTTGCTAGACAAAATAACAACAACCATTGTCTGTTTTGATTCATGATCACCTGTTTTTTGTGTTCTTCATCGTTCTTCAATGGTAACATTTCTCCATTCTCAAATGACCTCTGATCTTGGAGAAAGACACATATCTGTGAGGATCTTTACCCAAGGAGTCCCGATCTATTATTAGATTCAAGTTTCAGGTACCGGAGTAGGCACAACGGTGAGTGGAAGATCCTCCAACTTTTCTTCATGTTGAAACATTGATGATTCTTTGAGAGGAGAATGTGGTGGTGTAGATCGATATTCAACGATCCCAGATCTGGTCTCAAAATAATTTTTTGACCACTAGAGTGGTTATGGTGGTCCATATAAGGTTTTGGCAGCATGATTCTGGTTGGGCGTGGCTCCATCAAGGTGGAATCATGGCAGGCGATGTAGAGGCCAGGTGCGGTGGCATGGAGCCAAGATGGCATTGCGGTAGCGTGGAGTTGGGACAACAGTGAGGATCAGGACGACAGTGGAAGGATGGTGGTAGTGGTAGGTGGCCAGCCGTGGGAACTCGCCATGGTTTTTTCTAAAAACCTGAAGAAAAAAATATAATTATTATTGTTATTATGAATTTTATACACCTGTAACTTCCCTGTGCGATGTCCAATTCATGCCCTGTCAATGGAAATGTGACCATGACTTCAATGTGGTCTTTTTAAGACCATTTTTGAGTACCTTTCACCAAGTTGTGGACAAGATAAATAAAACACCTAAATAATAATAATAATATTATTATTATTATTTTATAACACTAATTCAAACGTAACACCTAGATGGAGAATCCGATTAACATGCCTTTTAAAAAAACGTGACTCTAGATTTAAGAAGGACCTTCTAAGGCAAGTTATAGAATTTCATGTTTTGGGCTTGAGGCATGGTGGTGCGAAATGTTCAATTAAAATAATAATAATATAATTATTATTATTTAAGAATTCTTATACCATATGTATCTATTGCATATGATGTCTGATTGACACACTGTTAGCAGCGTTGCAACCCTTTAATTGAGATGGGAGTTCTAAGGCTAATTTTGAGCTCTTAAATTAAAATCAAGGCATGGGCCCCATGAGGTTGGTTCTGTGCTTTTGTAGTGAAATGTCACTTTTTCACTGGGTGTCCATTTTGGGGAAATGAATAATCGATCCCATGTATGTTTTTGTAAGGATTTCAATGGTGTAATCCATCTTATGTGTTCCAAGATTGAGGTGCATGCCCTATGAAGCACTATTCACATACAATAATGTGAAATTTAGTTTCTTCTTTGAGAGTCCTATTTGAGCGAATGAATAGCTGATCCTGTGTGTTTTCTATAAGGATCACAATGGAGTGATCCATTGGGTCATCTAGGATTTTTGAAGAGGCATGCTAGTAAAAGTATGCTTTCTCTCTTCAGATCAACATTGAGAAACTCATACTTATCATCCTTTTGGCTATATGTATCACGCACTCTGATGTACACTGGGATGCCTAGGGGTACTTTAATTTAGTTTAGTACCTATGTTTTTATAGGTACATGGTTAGTCGATGAGGTGGGGTCACACATCTTTTGGGCCCCACACACGCTATGTACGTTTTTATAAATATTTTATCTCTCGTATCTTCTTCTTTTGGATTCATATTTTTGTTCACGAGTATCCAATCATGAGTGTTTTTTCACATAGAATGCAATCGTTCTCTTTGTAGTGGCTTTTGAGATATGGTGTGAGATGTTCCGGATGTAACACATATTCAAGAGATGTTCGATCATGGTAGTTATCAGACATTGTAATATTAGTGCTTTCAAAGATATGCCATCCCTCATGAATGGCTAGTGTAGATCCTCAATACCTTCTAAGTGGAATCCCACTACCGGGTAGGGCATGGGTCCTTGGTGAACTAGAGTGGAATCCCCCATCAACATGGGTTTGGGTCCTCTAAAACTACTACGAGAGTAGAATCCCCCATCAACATGGGCATGGGTCCTCTACCAGCTACT
This sequence comes from Viscum album, assembly GCA_963277665.1. Lineage (NCBI taxonomy): Eukaryota > Viridiplantae > Streptophyta > Magnoliopsida > Santalales > Viscaceae > Viscum > Viscum album. The sequence goes on along the minus strand of OY728130.1, from coordinate 2,098,270,916 downwards.
TCTGAGTTGAATCCCCCTAACACACTAGGGAGAGGGTCCTTGATGATCAAGATGGAAATCCCCCTAAAGCATCAGGGAGTGGGTTCTCTATGATGACTATTAGAGTGGTATCCCCCAAACACATCATGGTGTGGGTCCTATATGACGACTATTAGAGTGGAATCCCCATGACACAAAAGGGTGTGGGTCCTCAACTTTGGGTTTACTCTTTTCAAATATGGATTAGTGAAGATACATACTTTGACATTACCTTGGACTCATGATCAAGAGGGACACTTTCCCCACCAAGACGCGTCCTTGTGATGTGAACTAAAACTGTGCAGATGAGCCATTTCTTCCTGAAGCATATAGTTCCAAGGTGTGGTGATTTGGGCCCCTATGACTCATAGTTTAGGGTAGAAATGAGGGATGTTGGGAATAGATGGTGGTTACTTCTATAACTTTTGGAGACTCTTTTTCTTGGGTTGCACTATGAGATTGAGATCACCTTACTCATTTGGTATTCTTTTACTGAGAATTTATATATATCCTATTTAAATACCCACTCCTTGGGTTTTGGTTACTCTCCTTCTAGGAGAGGTGAAGATGCCCGAGGTATGCTGCCTGATTTCCATGTATAGATTCTCATGTTTGGATGAGTCTACTCTCCTACTATAGGTAGGAAAGACTCAACAAGAATTTCATCTTCTGAATATTTCTAGATCCTTGTGTTTTGGATGAGTTTACTTCACTATCTTATTAGGTTGAGATATACTATTTTACTATACCTTTTTCTATATAAGTATCCCCTCTTTAGTACACCTTTTGTTTCTCTCTTGAGCCTTCAGGTCATACTACTAAGTATTTTTATACTCACCCCTTCTTGGGATTTTCCTACACTTGGTGTGCCCTTACAGACAAAAGATAAGTTGATAATGACATCATAGGAGCTTAGGGATATGGGGTGCATGGACTGCATGTGGTGGTTGTAGATTGAGATCTTGGAGTGTGGCTCTCTCAGCTATTTTACTTTTCCACTTTTTGTCAGGTTGTGGAACTCTTCTGTTTGTGCATGTATTTTTACCCTTTACCTTTTAGTTTACTTTACAACACCTATAATTTTATTATTTAGAGGTTGATGCATATTTTTGGTTTATATATAATGGTGTTGTATCTTTTCCTTTTCCTATGCACTTTTACATTCAGTAGGTTGTGTGTGTGTGTACTGGTATGTAGGAAAAGTCCTCCTCAAGTTTTTATGCATTCGATGCTTGTCGCCAGCCCCTGGCCTATGGAGGCAGGATTAGGTTAGTTGAGGATCGATCCCTGACATGGTTCGGGTAATGAAATTACAGCATATTTCTATGTATTAGAGTTTGGAGCCTTATATAGTATGAGTAGTAATCTAGTAGCCTACAATTTAGTTTCTTCCCTATTTGATATAGGTGCATCACACACCTTTATATATTCTATAGTTGTGAAGAGATTGAGCCTAATAATACTATAATTCTATAGTGTTATGTCTCTCAATAAATAGTTATGGGTCCGATCAAAGGGAATACACCTATTCTAGGAGTTCCCCCATGAGATAGGTGGGTACCGTTTCCTATGAAATTTATTTTTCCTCGAGACGACTAGCTTTGATATCACTCTAGATATGGATTGTCTTGTGCCTTATCCTGCTAATGTGGATTTCTATCTTTGAAGGGTATCCTTCACATCACAATATGGGTGCACATATATCCATAAATCCTAATTGGATACTTACACTACAAAATATTTCACTTTTTCCAATGGGGGAATATCTATTGGTAAAAGTACATTTTCTGTTGGTAAAACGTTTTACCAACATATATGTCTCTGTCACTAAAATGTTGGTAAAAACTCTATCTCTAAATGTTTTTGCGACATATAAAATCATTCTGTTACAATTATAATAATACCAAAAGATAATTTATATGTTGGTTAAACTGTTTAGAAACAAGTACTAATAACAAAATTTTCTATTGGTAATAATATTACCAACATATAATTTCTATTTATAAATTACATTTGAATAAAAATTATAAATTTTAATTTCAAGTTAAATTTTATATTATATTTATTAATTTATCATATATGAGATTTTCAAACATGATCAAAATTCGAAAATAATAATAATTATATTAATAATGAAATTTAATACAAAATGAATCAATACATGATATAAAATCCATCCACCCAAAGGATCTATCACACACCTGACCAAACTACAATAGCTCCCCCCCCATGTCAGCGAGCCAGAATCTGCCCATCGATGCCACACCAAGGACCAGCGAGCACCCCGAGACCAGTGAGCCAACAACATCCCATCCATTCCCTAGGACCAGCGAGCCAGCTCCAATACTTCCATGCCACCCCAGGGACAAGAAAGCATCAACAACCCATCCATTCCCTGAGACAAGCAATCCAAAATCCAACTCAAACCAATGAAAAATATCAACATAAACCATAGTTGTTCAAAATTTAACAAACCCAAAAATTATTAGGAAATTTTTGGCTTAAGAAGTACTTTTAAATAGCAATGGAAAAGACAAACAATAGTCTTTTTAATGGTTTATTTGGTATACATGAAAAATGTGTGATGAAATATGTTATTTTAGAGACATAAAAAACACATAAAAAACACACATTGTAAGAGACCTGCCAAAAATGGCATGAATACTTCTTAAAAGTCACCAAAATTAAAAATAATGGAGTCTCCATGTGGAATAAAACCCCTCATATGCATGGACCTGCCGCCACACAAAGTCACGTCACCTAGAAATCCAAATTGCATCCACCAGCATGTAAAGAACATCTAGGAGAAAAACATTGTGAAAACCCCCCAAGTATAAGATGCCAATGTGTTGAGAGTCAAGAATAACTTTAAAGAGAAAAAAACTAGCAAAGGAGGTTCACATCAACACAAATTTCATCAGATCCATGCATTGAACCATCTTAGTCTAGTTGAAACATTAGTGTTCCCTCAGAACCCGTAAAGAAAAAGAACACAAAATAAGAGTGATCATGGCACCTTACAATAAATAAGCCAAAACTGTTCAATTTGTTGAGGATCATGTAAATAGTAGTTGTTACAGTGCCTGAAATAGAGTAAACCAGATCCTCGAATCAAATTTTTTGGGCAACAAACAATCCTTTAGGAGCATAAAAAGTATAGAATTAACATCAGAGTCTCCAGAAAAAATATCAATAGAAAACCATTAAATTACATCAAATGAAGAGAATAAGAAACACACAATCTACAAAAAATAACACTATGGGCCCCACTTTTCAACAAAGCATCCAGAACCAGAGTCAAGCAACAAATTATAGTCAATACTCAAGGAAAACTGTGGGCATCATAACCAAATAAAAAGTGGATACCTGTTAAAAACCAAGTGCCTACTACCTAAATGATACAGAAACCAATGTATTCTTCACTAGAACTGGAGAGTAACATCTGCTCCTTTGGACAGTAAATAGCTCCCATAATACCTGAAATAGAAACCATGACAGCCACACATCATATCTTAAAGGAATAAATAGACTCAAATGTAAGGCCCAATAAATATCATCATTGTCTCAAGTCCTCTCTGCAAAGTCTCAAATAGAAATACTTTAGAGGAGTCCACTCTTCAACAGTTGAGGATCCAAGTACTAATTGACCAGCCAAAGTCTAGTGTAATCCATTGAGACCAAAACAAAAAACAAAAAACAGTAAGGTGGTCATCAAGGATAACAATTTTCAAGGTGAATTCATCCATCATTGAAACATTATGATTTGAGGAAGAAAAGTAACCCTTTGAGTGGTTCCCAACTAGTTAGTGTCGAGATGAAAAACGAAAATAACTCAAAAAGAACCTGTAATTTACCAACCATATTTCATATAAATCTAATCCATGATTAGAAAAAATATATAGTTGTTTCCAATTGACTGAAACATACTGTTTAGGTCATTAAATAACCGTGGAAAAAACAATTCCAAGTAAATTTGAAATTAATAAACTCACATCCCATGGAAAATCATAATTTAAGAATTCCTTAGGGACTCATGAGAACAAACTAAATGGACAGAGATGAAAAGACCAGACCAAAAATAAATTTGATCTGGAGAAGAAAATAACAATGATAGTTTGTGCATTTTTCATGTGCAGATTTAATGATCAAACCATTTGACTGAAAAAATATGAAATAACCAATTCACTTTTTCATGTGATTGTTTGTGCATTGTTGATGTGTGGATTCAATGATCCCTGCAATGAAAAAATATTTTCTCCATCACATCAACCCATTTTCTAATGGTCTCTATAAAAAACATATATAATATGGATATTTCCTAAAATCATAAATAGAATACCCATATAAGCTTAGAGTTTAACATGGGCCATTTTTGTAAACATATATTACATGTTTATATCCAAAAATCATAAGCAAAAAAAACCCCCACATAAGACGGACACCCACCTTCACATATTATTTTGAAACACCTTCTAACTAGTTTAATCACTTAAACACAACTACATAAAAATTTACTTAAAACACACCTACTTGGAAAACATTAAACGAATTTTAAAACTACATATAAAAAATAAGAAATAATTAGAAAAACATAGAAATGCATTATGTGTCTTGGAAATACACTCAAGGCCAAAGTGAAATAATAACTTGAGAAACCTTCATATGTCATATCAACGTCCCTAAAACACAAAACCAAAGATAATATTAATAATAATTCAAAAATTAGAAACATGATAAAACAATATCATTTTAATAAGTCATGTGAAACAAAAACTAAAAAAATAAAACAAAAAATGATAGTATTTTTTCTCGTCATGAATTTTAAATCCAAATTAACTGAAATTTCAAACAACGATACTTTGTGGTATTTGTAGACTTTTATGTAGAATTAATAACTATCCTAGAGTCAAATAACAATAATAATAAACTGAAATAATATATATTTGGCATCATTGAACATGTATAAAATAAAACACTTACTCGACCCCCAATAAACTCATATTGTTGATGGGTCCTATGTTTGGAACTGACATTTAAAATTATTACTATTTAATGATAAAAATTTGGCCTCAATATCAAATATTTACATTAATATAAACTGGAAATATCAAATGTTATATCCCTAAAATAAGTAAATTGAGTAAAAAAAATTGATTTTCTAGTTTCATTACCCAAAGTATTCTCATCATCATCATCACTGATACCATTGTCATGAGAGAAAAGATCAAACGAACAGGATATCTATGGAATTCCATCCTAACTAGAACCACACCATGAACACATTAACTCCCTAACCATTGGGACTAGATCACCGACAAGTTGAAGCTTTATAAAGCAATATAATATCACCATCATCTTATAAACTTAGAGACAACCACCAATATAGTACATAAACCACAAAACTAGACATTGATGTGGAAGAAACACCCAAAAACAAAAATATAAAAGATATGTAAAAGAACCAAAAAAACAAAACCTTGAACCAAACCAAACCTAACCAGAAGCACAAATCGCCTTCTATTTTCCTCCCAGCTCCACCGTGCTCAGTATTTACACTATAAGAGAGTGCCATCAAGATGGATGTGTTACCTCCCCAGAGAATAACCTTTGATTAAACTTGGTAAAAACTACCCTATAAGTAGTTTGGAAAGCCATATCCAATTATCTGAGAGAAATATGTTATTGAATTAAAAATAGCCACAATATCCATAGTTTGGCCAAGAACCAATAAGAAACTAGGAAGAGGATATCATAGAAGAAAACCAACTGCCTATAAACACCTATATCTTACAATCCCAAATCACTAAAAATTCCATCTCATTTGACCGGTCTAAAAAGATGTGGACAATGGTGGTCGAGAGCGGGGATGACGGCTTATAAAACTAGGGACGACAAGGTCTGATGAGGGTTTTTCACGAGGATGATGGCCGAGAATAGGGAGGGGGTTCCCACAATGATGCTGGAGGGGGACGCTGGTTGGTAATAGGGAGGGTGTTTATTGCGATGATTACTCTTAAAAAGTGCTAGTTTACTCTTCTAAAGTCATGTGTTACCCTTTAGAAGCCCTTCATTTGTCAAATTTCGATATCTTTAGTCAGTATGACTCTTACGGTGTCAACACATGGCCATTTTTCAACTTCAACTCCAGAACTATATATTTCTTCATAAAATCATAGTTTTAATTCGAATTACTATTATAGAAATGAAGACTTCTGATAAGTAGTTTGGAAGTTATCATAGGAAACTAATTTATGTAAAAAATAGAAATATAAATAATAGAAGAATGTTAATTTTCTATAAGAATTTAAAATTTCATGAAAATTTTAGTTACCTCAAACATTCATTGATATGAATTGGAGTTTTTTTGTTTATATGAAATATTAGTGGAGTTGAATAAGTGCTCACAATTGATGTAGATGTCAGTTTGATAAGTTTGGAAGAAAATATAGGATTTGACCTAAAGCATAAGAGCATTAATAAACAAATATAAGAACATTGATTATGTAAATTGTATTCTATCATTAAACTGAAGCGGAAGAACATGAATAATGAAATAGATGGTATCTATAATGTATAAAAGTATGAAATTTGTATAGAATAAATCACCTGTATTTGAACATTTCCAAAAATGGATTGTAGGGATTGAACATAAATTTTGTAGAATTTAGGATTTTAGTAATAATTACAGGATCTCCAAGGAAATATATGAAAAAATATAATTGAATAATTATTAAGGTGTATAATATTGTTGCTAATAAATAAAACATTGATATTGATGAAAAATTACCACTATTTCATTTCTCATTAACTAATTACATCACTAAAATAATATTTAGTTGTGAATTTTCAATCAAGCAGAGTGTTCCATTACCATCGATTCATGAAGCTCAAAAAATTATTCAATTCCACAAACAGATTCACTGGAAAAAAATATAGACATAGCATACCTGTGAGTGAAAACTGAACCTATAACTTCAAATTAAAATCCACCAAACAAGTCATCAATCAAACTCCATGGATGACACATTGATTGAAGACCCCCATCATCACCATTGCCACCTGGTGCTGCCGAACACCGTCCAGAACCATTTCCCAAACCAGGAACCATTGTTTCGGGACCAGCTTCGTCGCCACTCGGAATCACCAAAAATCCAAATGCAGATCGTGGATTCCGCATGAGGAAGTCGGTCGGGAACATGGAGGGGGTTCATGCGCGATGATGTCTGTGGGAGACGTTGGATGGGAATAGTAAAGGGGTTCTTCCGAGGTCTATGATGAATGGCATTTGCAGGGAACACAATCCATGAGGAATGCCGGGTATGGGAAACTCCAAGCATGGGAAAAACTGGCCGCGCCGACAGTGGGGAACGCCAAAAACAGGGAACGCCGGCAGTGGGGAATGCTGGCTGCGGGAACAGATAGGTAGGGTTGGGGGAGGGAGGTCACGAGGATCGATAGAGGGTGGGGGTGGGGCGGCAGGAGGGGTGTGTTCTTTTGGGGAATATGAGGGTTTTTTTTTCATATTTCATAATTTATTTATTTATTCATATATAAATAATGAAAAAAAAGTTAGGAATTTATATAAAAATTATATTGTATAAGGATTATATATGTATGTATTAATATATATATATATATATATATATATATATATATTACCAATAAATATTACTAAATTGTGGATATTTTAATTAATTATATATTTTTATTATCAAAATGATATGCTCGTAATGTGTCATATATATCTATATATTCAATTTTTTGTAAAATATTTAATGTTATTGACTAATTTAGTGGTAATGGATTTTTTTAGTGGAAAAATATTTATTGGTAATAATAACTTATAACAAGAGATTTGTTTATCAGTAAATCAATTGTTGGTATTATTATGATAAGACAAAAAATTTAAATATTGGTAAAAGATTTATTGGTATTGAACAACTAATATAAACATATATTTTTGTTGGTAAAAATTATTATTGATACCTATAGCCAATATCAACAGGATTTAATATCTGTTGGAATTAATCATATTTACCAACAGATATATTATCTGTCAGAAACTTTATGTTGGTAAAGGTCACTTTTTTTGTAGTGTTAGGGTGGACATATTGTACTCGAGCATCAAACTCTGGAAGGGTGATAACTCAGATAGAAATACTCTTCATGAGTGAGTAGGGAATGAGACTAGTGGAATTCACTCTTAATGAAGATTATTTCAGGGACATATTCCCTGATTATTTATCTAGATCACCTCCCAAGAGAGAGGTCTAGTTCACCATATATCTTGTTCTAGGTGCGACACTAGAATATTTCCATCCTTATAGAATGTCACCTACTGAGCTTTAGGAGATCATGAAGCGGATGAAAGATCTTGAGGGAAAATATTTTATCTAAAACAACACTTATCCAAGGGGTTTAGCTGTATTTTTTATCAATAAGGTGAATAGTAACCTTTGGTTTTTCATGGATTTCCACTGATTAAACCTACTTATGGTGATGTAACAATATCCACTCTCTCATATCGATGACCTCTTCAAACTTCTCTGACGGGAAGTAGCTTTCTCCAAGAACGATTTGAGGCTGAGATACCATGAGGTGAGTGTGAGGATATTAGTCATCCCATGTACAAAATTCTAGAGACGGTAGGCTTGTACGAGTATCTGGTCATTCCCTTTGGTCTCATGAATGCCCTAGTAGTCATAATGGATATAATGAATAAGGTTTTCCACCCATACGTAGATTCATATGTAGTAGTCTTCGTAGATGACATCTTAGTGTATTATCACCCTAGGCACGACCATGTCAACCATCTTGAGAACATATTGAACACACTCAGAGAGAATTCTCTATATTTGAAGCTTTGAAAATGACTCTTTTGGATATGTAAGTTTCACTTATTGGGTCATATCATTTCAGATTCAGGTATATATGTTGACCCAAAGATGGTAGTGCCTTGGTTACCTTATAGAATCCAAAAATTAGTTTTTCATACACAGATTCATGGGGATATTTGGCCATCACAAGGAGTTTATATAGGATTTATAATTACTTTTAGTGCAACTTACATGATTGACTAAGAATTTCCTGAAATTCATGTGGTCCGCATGTTTTGAGATAGCATTTCAAGAGTTGATGGGAAGACTAACTGCAATGTTGATATTGATTATTTTGGATCCTAGAAGAATTTATACAATAAACTATGATGATTTAGGTATTGGGATGGGAGTGGTTTAGATGAAAAGTGACCAGGTTGTAGCATATGGGTCCTGCCAGTCGAGATAGCATGAGCAGAATTGCACTATTCATGACCTCAACCTAGTAGTCATGATTCATGCATTATTCCATTAGAGGAATTATCTATCTAGTGTGTGATTCTTCATTTAAATATATCACAAGAGTCTCAAATACATCTCCCCATTGTGATACTTTAATATAAGGAAGCTCAAGTTGGTCCAATACCTATATTCATTTGGCTTTGATCTTGCATATACACTGTGATAGGGAGATGTTGTAGATGCGCTTTGATCTAAAAGACTTAGAAACAATCCATATTGGTCACCAGTAGGGATTGGTAGTTGATGGATCAACTTTCTAAGATGCACATGTAGATTCTAGAGTAGAAAAAATATCCTATTTTAACATCTGTGGCAGTGACATCCTTCCTCCTAGTGTGTGTAAGGATTAGGCAACTATCTGATTGTAAGGGCCTAATCTTGTGGGAGAGATTCATAGGTGATAACCCACCTCTTGTATAGGTTGTTGATGTGGATGAGATAATTCTCTTCTATGGGAATGTGTGGGTAGCTTTTGATATATGGGAAGAGTTGATAAGGTAATTTCATGCCTATTTTTTTAGTTCACCCTGGTCTTACCAAGATGCACCAAGATGTTCAACGTCAGTATTGCTGACTAGGTATGAATGGCATAATAGTAGGATTTCTTAGAATGTGATCCACCTTTTAGTAAGTGAAGGAAGAATACAAATGAATAGTTGTACTTCTACCACCTCTATCTATTACTAAGTTCAAATGGAACTATTTCAACATGGTTTTCATGATTTTATTATTGAGACCCCCTTGAGGTAGTGTTAAATTATGAGTGATCATAAATAGGTTGACCAAGGTTGTAAACTTCCTACAAATCTGGGATACCTTCTCATTTGATGAGCATGGGAGGATTTATATCTGGGATAATGTTTTCTTTTCTAGTGTTCCCAATTCTATTGTATTGGATAGAGACACATAGTTTACTTAAAAATTATGATGAGAATTACAAAAGCAACTAGGTTCACAGGTACTATTGAGTACAAAGTATCACCCTCATACTGACGAGTAGTCTAAGAAGAAAGTTTGGGTGCTATAGGACATTTTCCAAGCATGTATCCTAGATTTTAGAGGATCATGGGAATATTAAACACAAATCATTGGGTTTTAATGAAAAAATATTTTTCGGAAATGATTTAGATTTCTATATATGATTCCCTTTATGATAGGTTGTGTTATTCACCTATGTGCATGTTAAAGGTAGATGGGGCATTGCTAATTGGTCCTCCTCTTGTTCAGGATACTTTAGATCAAGTACAAAAAATTGAAAATCATATGGATACAACATAATCTAGTAATAATTCTTATACCGATCATCGTTGTAGGCCTTTGGAGTTCAAGGTGGGATATAGGGTCTTTATATGGGTATCACCTAGATTGGGTCATAGATGAATTTAGAGACAGGGAAATTTATCACCCTATTATGATGATACTTTCAAGATAATTTAGAGGGTTAGTATGATATCCTATCATTTTTAGCTACCGCATAGGTTACGTTATATTCATGATGTCTTCCATGTATCATAGCATCATCATTATCATGATTATCTGTTTCATTCATTCAACATTGAGGATATTGATTGGGAGAAATATGCATCCTTTTAGGATAATCAGATATGTATCATTGATAGGAACATGAAGGCTTTCCAAGGAAGGTCAATTCCAAAGTTCCAGGTGCTATTATTGTATGGATAAGTAAAGTACGAGACCTGGGAATTAGAGGACGATGTATATACACAGTGAAGAAAACTCTTCTTAGATGACATTTTACCACCCTAAGATGGGAAAATCTAGGATGAGTTGTATTATTGATGGGAGGTTGTAAATAAAAGTATTTTTAGTGAGGTGCATTTTCTTTTAGTTTTGGCTAAATCTAGAGACTGCACCAAAGGGTTGGTTTTTTCGTTTCAGAAGAGGAGGTAGCTAGTGGGATGGGACTTATCTGCAGACCAAATTATATGGCATGTACTCAAATACAAGATGTGTATTCAGCTGGCTAGTCCCCATTCATGTCATTTAGAGGCTTTTCCCTATGAGGGAAATCCAAAGAATTACATGATGTGTAATGAATTTACACATCTTGTAAATTCCTATCATAGTTTTTTAAAAATGGGGCCAAAACCCTTTTCTTAATAGGGTTTATTTATTTATCTTTGCATAGCAGGGGTGACATGTCAGGGATCCTCTAGGAACCTGACCTAGTTTAATCAAGATCTCATCCATTCATACTACATTTCCTTCATCATTGTATGTGTTGGACTCATCTCAATAATCTCCCCACTTCACCTCCTTTTCATAGATTGTATAATTACCTCTTTTGTTATTTTATATCAAGAATTGTTTTTCATATTTTTAAGTATTTTGAGGATTTATCTGACATATCTCATTTTATCTTTATTCAAGGGTGAAAAATAGATGAGTGGTGTTCTATTCACCAAAGGTAGGTGTTATTGATTGATTCCATAAGTTTCATCACTTTTATACTACGTGTCGATGTACTATGTGTCAAATATTTTTGGAGACACCCCAAAATTTTAAATAAATTAATTTAAATGGTTTCACATGCTTAATGTGATCCTTTCTAGTAGATAATCACCTCTTTTGTTGATTGGTTTGACATGATCCACCCCTATGGGTGTTCCAATTCCTTGATAAGATATCTTCCATTAATCTAAATTTATTAAACTCCAAATGATGTGTGATAACCTTGTAATAAATTATTTTATATAATAAATAGAATTGGTTGGAGTGGTAGGCCATGAGTTATGCCCCTAAACATTATACCATAAATGCTTTATTTAATTAAAATTCCTTTCCCAACTTGATAATCCTATTATAAATTCTTTCTTGTTTAACTATGTTTTCTTGGTATAAAAATAACATCTTTAACATAGTTCTAAGGGTGATACAAGGGGTTCCAAATTAAGGATCCATTGGATGGGATCATCATGCCTTATTGTTAGTTTTGTTTAATGAAATAGTAACTACACCGGGGGAAACACTAGCTAATCCTGGGATGAGCTTGTCATGGGTTTTCCAGATCACCTCTAGACGAGTGGAAATGGTTCCCTATTGGATACCTTTAAATGGACTAAGTGTTGTGATGGTTGTACCAATAAATAAGAGAGACTCGTGATCCTATAAGTGATACCAATGACAGAGTCAAAGGTTAATTCTTCTTACCTTTACACCATTCCTGGAGTGACACTTGGGATCTCATTCATGGGTCACCTTTGACGTAACCCCACAACATTGGACATACATAGATCCCCTAGAGAGATATATGATATTCCCTTGGGATCACCTTGGAAAGGATTAGGGTTCATCTTAATAATTTATAAAAATGCTAAGTAAATTAAACAATGATAATGTAGACTGGAAAATCTAATGATGCACCTTCCAAGACATATAACATTCTTGGGGATGGTACACCCATGGAAATATTACTTAATATCTCATACCATATTTTTCCCACGTGTGTAGGTTACCTCAGTTCATAGTTGTCCGTATTAGGATGAAGCAGGGAGTGATTGAACGAGTGTCCCAAGTGGAACCTAGTATGATGTATCTTATTTATTTATTGACTTTTATTTATTATATCATGGAAAAATTCTCATTTTATATGCATGTACAAGATTGGTCTAGACATTTTTGGTGGTGGCCTACTGAGTGTATCTCACACCCTTCTTGGTAATCCTTTGGTGTTGAATCAGAATTCATGATTATAGGTATAGATAAAGAGAAGTAAATAGCTTCCAATGTTTTATTAATAGTATTAGGTTGGATTATGGGAGAAAATGATAGATCGTATTCCCGTGATTCTATTTGTAGATATTTTTAGCTTTTTTAAACTTTTTTAGTAGGAAAGAGGTATATTTATGCTCCCCTATATCCTATTTCCTTCATTTTTTATAGTTACATGGCGTCATTATCATAATCATTATTTTCTATCAATTGTTTATTAATCTTCCCCTATTGTTTATTAACCAAGAAGATTATTATTGTTTCTTCTACTTACCACTATCATTTACTGAAAAGTTGTACTCTGATCAATGAGGTAATAGTCTCCCCATAGACACACACTTGTACCTCACTACAAGTTATAAACCTCTGGCATACTAGGAGGCACACTTGAGTTCTTATGGACCACTATCTCAAGGCACCGCTAAGTGACAGCTGGGGTGGGATAAGACATTTATAATCAGAATGATTACATTTAATAAATGTGTATCTTTTTTTTGTAAACAGTAACCATTGCCAATATTGGTCATCTCAATAAGGGTAAAATGGGAAAAACTAGGTTAAAAATTTAGGTTAAGGCTTTAAAATTCTTATAAAACATGCATTTATCCAACTTTATCTATGGATTTTGGCCATTTACATACATTGTTTTGAATATATATAATTTTAGTCCCATCTTCCATTGATATTGACATTTATATTATTTTATTTAATGAAAATTACAAAATATTACTCTCTTTACTTTAATATGTATAAATTTTTTACATATCGATAAAAATTGAATAATTAAAATTATAAATTTTTATTTCAAATGTTAATTACTTTTAATTATCATTTTAATTTAATTTTAATTTTTATTGATTAAATAATTACCCTAAATGCTTACGGAATTCCAACACAGTTCTTCTATAAGAAAAAGAAAAAATCATGTAAATGATTTTAAAAACTCTAAAATTAATTTTATATTATTGAGTTATATTATACAATAAATTTTATAGATATATATAACATATGAGAGTTTTTTTAAGGTTTATACTAGAATTCCATTTCTAGCATGTTGTTTCAGAATTCATATTAAATTAATAGTTCCAAAAATGACTGTAATGTTTTGTATTTTCCATGTATTGTTTTTGGGTATTATGTGGATTATTTTTGAAACCATGGGCTGAGAAGGAATTTGATTCTGAGGCCCGATGTGCCAAAAATAGTTGTATGAAATATATTATGTCTATTAAATAGAACTAGCATGTATATTTCCTAAAAAAGTGGAATAAATTCTAAACGGATGCTCAGATCAAAAATATGAGGATACCGTTGAGTCCAGAATGTGAGGTTTAACATTGGAATGAGTTGACATTAGTCACCACATGTCATTTGTGTAAAATTCATTGTAGGTGCATAAATGAAAAAAATAATTAAACAAAATTATTTTCTTTCAAATGATGATGCAACGACTGGTTAATATTTAAATAGACTATTATGTAGAAATCACAGGGTTAGTCACATAATATTAGAGCTTTAGAGAGGATCATTGGAGAGAGATTTTGAAAATACTCTTAGATGAATGATGATGGAATTGTGGATTGGAGATCAATGCACCTTAGATTCAACAGATTTTTCCAACGATGATGATGAAGCATCGTTCTTAATTAGTGATCAAACCAGATCAAGGAAGGGTGTGTGTTTCATTTTTGATTTACACTTTCTTGATTTCTATGATGAAAGAAGACCAATAAATTAATAGATTGGCACATGGTTTGATCATTATGTGGGGTAGAGATGATTGTGAGGTTTATCAGGAGAATTATCTTTTTGATTGTTGATTAATTCGATTTTTATTCTAACAAAAATGGACCAAGATCGACACAAACATAGAATCAAGGTTCGTTCCTATTTTTTTGGTTTGTGATTTTCTAACCCCATCCATCATTCATAATGAACACTATTCATCTGTCCTGCGGCTCAATAAATATCAATCAATCAATAGTTTTGCACCTGTTTCTTGGAAGAAAAATTTGATATCGTATATAAGGGTTTGGTATGTAATGAAAGAGGTGAAATGATGGAGATGGAGTGATTCAAATGATGGGGAATACCTGAATTCTTTTTATTCAACGTGCAAAGAAGAATGTAAATTTTATCAGTTTTGTGAGAAAATATAATGACATGACACATTGTTTGATGATGGAAAGGCATGGAAGAACATGGATATTTTATTTTCTAGAAAAATGATCACTAGATCAGAGGCTAGAGGTGCCAGATCATATGCGGAGTAGAATTTGGGATTATAGAAAATCCCCTAGAACACAACATGTAAACTGGATCTACACACCATGTGGTTACCCCTTGCAGTGCATAGGGTTTCTGGAATAAAGTTAATATCATAGGACATGTTACCCTTTTAACAAGGCATGTGGTCTCTTTTGGGTAACTCGACATATACCTAAGGAAGTACACAGAGACAGAGTGGAGTACACAGATTTCCTACATGACATTTACTCCACTACACGAACCCAGGTTGGACCAATTACATAGGATAAACCAAGTAATGGAACAGGGGTAGAGTACACATGATTCCTACATGGCATGTACTACTACACCAACACAGTGTGATGACATAGTCCATTTACAGAGGATGGACCCGAGGTCAAGGGACACATCGTGTGACCCTTATACACGTTCTGTAATCTTTTATACATGGATTGAATCTATTTTCCTCGGTATCTAGGATAAAATTCATTATGGTAAATTCCCCTTATCATTCCCCTAAAGGTTGGTATAGTATCATATCCTGCTCTTAGGATAATGACCCCTTCATTAGGTCTTCCTCGATAGAGTCATTAGAATCCCTCCGAGAGTCCATGAGTGAGATCCTCTATTTATCTTCAAGCCCTAGGTGGAGTTCTTAATATCAATATGACCAACACTATGCGGACACCTATCCTTTACTTAGTGGGTTAATTTAGATTGAGTTTTTTTGGTATCACCCCATGGCCTTGAAAGTGATCGTCATCTTTGTATCTTATATCTTTATACTATCAGCGTGTTCTTTCTCTTGATGATACCCGACGAACAATACATCTCAGATGGACATCATTAGTGTTGTCTAACTCAAAAGTGTGTTCTCCCTAATGATTTATTTGTGGATATTTTGATTTGGAATCCTAGGGATGATATACTATGGCTGTGGATTACCTATAGAATGTGTGTCCTTATTGAGTATATCTTGATATTCTTGTTATATGTATTGTATACATATAATTGTGTAGATTATAATTTCATTTGTTGTATGATTTGTGGTTCTGTGGTGTCCTATTGAGTATTGTTATACTCACCCATGCCTGAGATTTTACTTCATTTGTCATGTCTTGTGAAGATGATCGACCTTTTGAAAAATTCCTAGGTGGAACATGACCAAACGATGCTTAGTGAGACTGGACAGACTGAGGTTTGTTCCTCCAAATTTCATACAACAGTCCCAGTACCTTTGCTTTTAGGTTGGAATTATGTTATATAATCTTGATTGTGGGATTGTATTTGGACCTGTTTAATTTCCATTACTCCATGTTGTACTCTGGTTGTGGGAAATAGATGTATGTATGAATTTTTGGTTTAGTTGTCTTTACATTTCAACATTTTGTGGGCTTGGAGATATGTCCATGTGTGAAGGTACATAGGTAATACCACCCATGTTAGTGATATGTCTACTCAGTGCTATTCAATATCCCATGACCTATTGGAGGTGGGTATGGGGAGTCATAGAATGGGTCATGACATAGTGGTATCAAAGGATTCAGTTCTACCTTAGGACTTAGGGTCTCTGATATTGGTTTGGCGAAACAGTGTTATGTGTTTTGAGTTCGTATTTTTATGCTAGGGACACCAGTGTTGGTGTGATGGCTGGCGTATCCTTACCTCGGGACTCGGATCAACTTCTTTTTGAATCGGTACATGAGAAAACTAGTTAAAGGAGAATAGTGGTACATTCTTCATATATGATTGGGTTGTGTTTTTATGTCCTTTTCAAGTCATCTCTCCATATATACTCATTAATTGTGGTACATCTTGTTTACTTTTATGATGTATCCAAAACTTATACAAGCTAGGATTTAATAATTATGATCAAAAGGATGATCCCTTCAATGATGAGTCATCGATTCAAGGACCAGTTCCCAAGATGTTACCTCTAGGTGGTGCACCATTCATACCACATATAGAGAAGAACATGATACCTTCTATACCACTGAATTAGGTGCACAAGATGAGTGAGATTCATGAGTTCCATAGGTAGAGACCACTAAAGTTCTGAGTTGAGTCCGAACCATAGGTGACTGAGTACTGGATTGAGGTTTTGACCTGATTTTTCTATCTAGTCTGGACATTAGTAGATTAGATGGTGGTCCTAATAGTGAGCCTTTTTAATGGATTTTCAGGGAGATGGTGGGGTTTATTTACCTAGTCATATGATGAAGTTAATTTTTTTTATGGATATAGTTCGATATACTTTTCAGAGAGGAGTTATCACCAGCTACATTGAGGGATATAAATTTCCAGAAGCTTCAACAACTCCAACAGGGCAACATGACAGTGGATGATTATTCATCGATGTTTACCAACCTATCCAGGTACTCGATGGATATGGTTTGACATCAGTTCTTTAAGGATTTTACATTTTAGATAGGTATTCATAGAGACAACAATATATTTTTATCCCCCAATGCATTCCTATTGACGATGGGGTGATAAAGAGAGTTTTGGTGGTCAAGAGTATCTTGGTTGAGCAATTATAGACGGAAATTTTCAGCAGTGGGAAAATAGGAGCATAAACCTCCATAGTAGGGAGATAACGTTAGTCCCAAGGACCTAGATGTGGGATAAATTTTTGGTTCGGGTCCCATGATAGAGGATCTGTAGCTAATGCCTCATAGGGTGGGTCCAATCATCCCAAAGAAAGACAGTGCTACTCATGTAAAAGATTAGGAAATCTCACATGAGATTGACTAACCTACCGTATAGATGAAAAATAAACCATAGATGGGACACTAATTTAGATATAGTGGTAGAAAAAGGAATGTATATAGGGAGGAGGATGTGGAAGAGAATCTAAGAGAGAAGTAGGATGTGGTTAACGTTTTGACATGTTACCACCACCACCCTCAGGTGGTCCACACCATGTTTAGGTAGATGGATGATAGGGGAGGGGAAAACTTCAGGTGGACAAAGTTTATGACCTGGAGGCTCTAAGAATGATTCGAGGTATGATATGTAACTTTTATACTTTAGTTTTAGTACTGATATAAATAGGTTCTATTCATTCTTTTCTCACCATATATCTTGTTAGATACTTAGAGATTCTCGTTGAACCGTTGACTCTATCCTTACGCTTGGATACTCATACTAGAGAAGACTCCATGATCATGACCTTATGAAGAAAGCATGACCTAACTCTTGGAGGTGATAGATTCAGTTGGGGTCTTTTGGGGGCAGTATCAAGGCCTTATGATGTCTTTCTTGGTATGGATCGGTTGTCTACAATCCATACCTAGATTGACTATTTTAGGTGAAGGATATGGTGTGTCCTTAATGATGGAACGAGGTTCTACTTTTTTGATGTATGAGAAACCTAGAAAGCATAGGATAGACTCATTCATAGGAGAATGTATCTTATTACTCATTAGTTGTCTAGACTGACCCTTGGTGAAGTAGATGTTATGAGTTTCCATTTTCATACAGTCATGGAGGAGTATGAGGACATCTTCCTCTTATATGTTACAAGTTTACCTCCCCACTGAGAGACAAACTTTTACATTGATCTACACTCTAGGACAACACCAATATCTACACCAGCATATCGAATGACTCCTGTAGAGCTTCGTGAGATAAGGGTGTAGTCCGAGGACTTATAGAGGAAGGGATTTATTAGACCTTGTGTTTTATCCAGGGAAGCCCATGTTTTGTTTTCCAAAAAGGAAGATGGGATATTGAGGTTCTATGTGGACTAAAATCATTTTAATCAGGTGACCATGAAGAATTACTAACCACTACTACAGATTGATGACCTCTTTGATCATTTTAGTGGGTCATGATGGTTCTCAATGTTTGACCTTAGATTTGACAATCACTTGTTGCGATTACAGGATGATGATATACCAAAGATGGAATTCATATGTATCTATGGTCATTATGAGTACTTATTTAAGCCCTTTTATGTGATGGACACCCCAATATATTTCATGGAACTAATGAACCACATCATTAGGACTAATTTATATTGGTTCATGGTAGTATTCATTGACGATATCCTTGTGTACTCAACATATGAGGAGGAGCACTCGACACACTTGAGGGTGGTTCTCTACATACATAGAGAAGAAAATATCTATGTAAAGCTCTTGAATTTTTAGTTTTGGATACATGTGGTCCAAATTTGAGTACATGTTATCTTAGTGGATGGAATAGAAGTGGACCTGGGCAAGGTCAAGGTAGTGTTATCTTGGGATCCATCTAAGAGTTTGATGGATATAAAGAGCTTCCTTTGGTTGGTAGGCTATTATTGAAGATTTGTACCTTATTTATCTAGAGTATCATCAACCATGAAAACTTTGTTTAGAAAGGGGCATCTTTTCTTGTGGAATTAGAAGTTCAAACAGGATTTTTAGTAGTTGAGGAAAAGTTTGTAGAGTGATCTCATCTTGATATTGTCAGAGGAAGGTGTTGAGTATGTATAGTTTTGGGATTCATCTAGAACCGAGATTGGTTGTGTTCTAATGTAGATGGAATTGGTATATGAATATGGTTCATGCTAGTTAAGACCATATTAGTAGAACTATATGACCCATGATCTTGAGTTAGTACTAGTAGTCTTCACTTTTAAGATGTAGTGACACAACTTGATGGAAAGCGGTTTATCATCTACTTCGATCACAAGAATCTAAAGTATATATTCTCTAAAAAGGATCTCAAATTGAGATATATTCAATGGATAGAGTTCCTCCAATATTATGATTTGGAAGTTGGCTATACTCGTAGGAAGGGTAACATGTTAGTAGATTATATCATCAAGAAATATTGTTCACAGTTAATAAACATGGAATCAGAACAGTTGGCCTCATGGAAGTTATCCTATATGGATGGGGATAGAGAAGCTTACCTCAATTCGATGGTTTCTACCCGTCCAATTTTTTAGGGAGTCATGGGGAACAAGTTTGGGATGTCGATTACGAGACCCTATGTGCTTAGATATCCACTGGACATGCTCCTAATGGATTTTCTATAACTAGGGATCATGTCATTTTTTTAGAGGATGCATTATGGTACCAGTGACATTGCAGGTAGAGGTTCTATGAGACTTTCATATGTATCCTTTGACCATATATCCATTTTTGGGAATGATGTACCTAGACCTCGAACATTAATTTTTGGGACAATGGATAAAGGGAAGAGTTGAGGAGTTTTCCTCTCAATGTCGTACAAGTCAGCAAGAGAATTATGAGCACCAAGTTCCCATGAGTTTACCTTAACCCCTTGAAGTTACATAATGGAAGCTGGATGGGATATCTATGGAAATCATGATAGTATTACCACATATATCTAGGGAACATGATAGCATCTCACTGATCGTATACCGATTCACCAAGTCATTCCACTTCCTAACTATTCAAGAATAGAGTTCAGTGGAGTGCTTGGGACACCTCTAGGTACATGATATAGTTAGACTATATAGAGTTTCATCAATGATTGTTTCTGATTTTTATTCTCTATTTACATCCTGGTTTTGGATGGGATTACAAGACGCATTTGGGACCAAGTTATACTTGAGTACAACATTTCACCCCCAAACTGATGGCCAGATTGAGTAGACCATTCAGGTCCAGAAGGACAAGATGCAATCTTTCATGTTGGACTTTGTCCATAGATTGGAGGATCACCTACCACTAGTGGAGTTTTTTTATAACAATAGTTATCATTTCATCATCAGTATGGAATCATTCAAGGCCTTGTATGGGCAACCCTATAGGTAAAAAATTTTCTAGACTAACCAAGGAGAGTCAACACTCATGGGCCTAGAATTGGTGAGAGTTACAACAAATAAGGTGAAGATCCTCTAGGGGAGGATGAATACTGCACAGATTCATTAGATGTCTAGTTATGATAGGTGATGGACACCTTTGAAGTTTGAGGAAGGATACCATGTGTTCATATGGGTTTCTCCTCAATGTGGATTACGGAGATTTGTATAGGGTGGAAAGCTATATCATGGGTTCATCAACCCTTTATAAATAAAATGTAGAGATGGTGAAGTGGAATACAACTTTGATCTATCTCTATTGTTAGACCGGGGACATGAAATCTTCCACATGTCGCAACTAAGGAGGTATATGGATGACCCATCATATGTTATCGACTTGGGTGAGCTAGAAATAAAATATGGAGATGCCTCTACTAAGTACCCAATAAAGATCTAGGATATTCAAAAGATGGTCCTTCATGGGAGATCAATTCATTTTGTGTGTGTATGATGGTAGCACAATAATATTTAGGAGATAACAAGGGAGTGAGAGGCTCAGATTCATGCTTAGTACCCAAATCTTTTTGAGGCACCCTTATTTTGGATTTTCAGGGCTGTAAAGACCCATGGTGTGGAGAATGTAATGTATTATATTTTCCATGTATTATTTTTAGATATCATATGTATTATTTTCAAAATTAGGAAATGAAACGACATACGATTATGAGGCCCGATGTTCCTAGAATAAATATATGAAATATATGAAATATATTAAATAGCACGTGCACATAGTTTTACTAAAAAAGTGGAATAACTTCAAAATGGGTGTCTGAATCAATAATCCAAGTGTACCGTTGATTTTAGAGCATGAGTTTTACCCTAGGTGTGACTTTACATTAGTCGTTGTGGGTTTTCTGTTGAAAATTCGTCATGGGAGCAGAAATAAATAAAATAAATAAATAAAATTATTTTACTTAAAATGTTTATGCAATACTCAGTTAGTCTTCAAATAGACTATTATGATGAAATATTAGGGTTATCCACATAACCCTATAGCGTTGGAGTGGATTTTTGGAGAGACCCTCAGAGAATACTCTCACGTGAATGATGACGGAATTGAGGATCAAAGATCAACGCACCTCGGATTCAATGAATCATGCCAATGATGAAGAAAATGTATCATTCTTCATTATTGATAGAAAAAAATTGATTTAGGGTGTTTTTTTCATTTATTTCCCCCTTTATTGATTTCTATGATGAATAAAGACCAATAAATGAACAAATGGGCCTATGGTTTGATCGTTATGCGGGATGGATATGATTGCAGGGTTTATTGGGAGAATAATCATTGTGATTGTTGGTTAATTAATTTTTTTTTTCTAATTGAAGTGAACAAAGATCAAAACGAACATTGAATCATGGTTTGTTACACTTTTTGTTTTGTAATTTTCTATTCCTATTCATCGTTCATTGCATGCATTCTTCGTTT
The DNA here is from genome assembly GCA_963277665.1 of Viscum album. NCBI lineage: Eukaryota > Viridiplantae > Streptophyta > Magnoliopsida > Santalales > Viscaceae > Viscum > Viscum album. The sequence goes on along the minus strand of OY728130.1, from coordinate 2,098,248,334 downwards.
GGCCTACGGCTCCAAACATTCTGATCAATCAATCATTGTGCACATGTTTCTTGGTGAAACGATCTGATTTCATAGATCTAGGATAATCATGGCAGGATAGAGATATGACATTGGAGAGGGAGTGATTTAGACAATGGTGAATATCCAAATTCTTGTTATTCAGCACACAATGAAGAATAGTGGTTCAATCTTTTTTTTCCCGAGTAAATATGATGACAAGATGAATTGTTTGACAATGGAAAGGCATGGAAAAATATGGATCATAGATTTTTGGAGAAACAATCACTATATTGAAGGATGAAGGAATTAGAACTTACTTAGATCCAAATATAGGATTCTATAAAATCCCATAGAACACCGTGTGTAAACGAAATCTACCCATATGTGAGGCCACCATGTGGTGGATAGGGATTTTGAAAGAAAGTTGAGTATCACACGGAATGTGGTGTCTCCTGGGTAATGTGGAATGTACCTTGGGAAGTACACAAACACTGGGTGGAGTACATATAATGCCTATATGGCATGAAATCCACTACACAGACATGGGATGGACCAAGTACATGGGATCAACCATGTACCAGAACACATGCAGAGTACAGAGGATGCCTACATTGCATTTCCTACTACACAAACATTGTATGATGTCATGGTCCATTTACACGGGTAGGTCCCAGGGCCAAGGGACATGGCGTGTAACCCTTCTACAGGTCATGTACTCTTTTATACAAGGCTTGAATCTCTTTTCCTCCATATCATGGAAAATATTTGTTATGGTTTTTCCCTTTCTCCTTTCCCGGATGGTTGGTATTGTATCATATTATAATAATTGGACAATGATCCCATTAGTAGGAATTTCTGGATAGATTCATTGGAATCCATATGAGATTCCTGGAGTGAGATCCTCTATTTATCTTCATTCCCTAGGCAGAGTTCTTGGTATCGACATGGACAAAACAATGCGGGAAACAATACTCTACTTAGAGGTTTAATCTAGATTGAGTATTTTGATATCATCCCATATCCTTTGCAGGGATCCTCATCTATGTATCCTATCTCTTTCAACTATCAGCACATTATTTCTCATGATGAGACCTGACGAGTAGTACCTCTCAGAAGGATTTAATTAGTGTTATCAGACTCAGAAGTGTGTTCTCTTGGATATGTGCTTCATAGATCTTTTGAGTTGGAATCCTAGGGATACAATAATATGGTTATAGATTACCTCTAGACTGTGTTTCTTTATTGATTATATCTAGATATTCTTGTTATATGTATTATAGACATATACCAATGTAGAGCATAGTATAATTTACATTGAATTATGCTTTATGGTTTCAGGGTGTCATAATGAGTATTTTTATACTCATCCCTGTATGGTATTTTCCCGCATGTGGTGTGTCTTGTGAAGATGATCAACTTTTTGACAGATTCCACGGTGTAATAGGACCAGACGGTGCTAAGTGAGACCGGACAGACTGAGGTGTGTTCCTAAGCCTTTCATAGAGTAATCTAGATACCTTAACTTTTAGGTTGGACTTTTGTTACAGACTCTTTCTAGAGGGACTGTATTTAGATTTTTTTAATTTTCTTTAAATCCTGTCATACTCTTATTGTGGGATATAGATGTATGCATGCATTTTTTGTTCTGTTGTTTTTACAATTCATCATTTTATGGGCTTTTAGATGTGTGTGTTTGTATAGATACTTATGCAATGCCACCCATTTTAGTGATATGCCTAATCAGTGCTAGAAACCATCCCCTCACCTATTGAAGGTGGGCTTTAGGAGTCGTGGAATGAGACCCACTAGGACGAGTTGTGACAATGATGTTAATGGAATTTTATAAAAAATAATATTTTATTAAATGATTTGAAATTTATAATAATACTAAATTTGGAAAATCAAATGGGATATGGTTGAAAATATAAAACATGGTCCATTTATGGGACACATTAACTTTTATGGTAGAATTATGGACCCTTAATTTGTAAAAATACATTCATATTGGGTAATTGTCAAAATGGTTAACAAGGGTTTAAAACAAAAGAGATAAGTGTGAAAACTTCATTTAGACCTATTGAAATTTTTTTGGATGATATTCTTTATACTAATATTCACCATATATTATAAATATATCAAATTGGATTCATTTGAATATGAAAATTAATTTATATCAATTTAATAATTTAATTAATTTGAATATTTCCTTTCTCCCCACTTATAAAAGGAAATATCTTCTCCTATATTACTTACACCCTTTGATCATTGTATGTCAAAAAATATAGAAAATTATCCTCTAAACTTCCCTGTATATAAATTATATGTCATGGTCATCTTAAAAGTCCATTCTATGGGTCATTAATAATGGATCTAAGTGATGCCTACCGAAGAATAGGTAATCATGTTAACCGAACACTATCAATATATTTATTATTATAAATCCTATAAATATATGATATAAATTATAAAATAAATACTTTAGAATCACAAATATACTGAAATTTTATTATGATGATGGAATAACCAGCATCAATATCCTTCCATTCCTTTAGAAAATTATAATGTCATTCGATCATACATGTGGACTACCACCTCCACAAAGTGAAGTGATTCATTTTTCATTTCACATTACATGAATATTAATGAATAGAAATTTAATAAATATATAAGATATATATACTATATAATAACTATTCTATAAAGTTTAATTAGAATTTAACATTATTTCATTTCATCTCTTATAAAATAGAAACAAACTTTATACGTATGCACGACCTACCATCTCAATGAATGGTGTAATTCTATTTTCTATATATATCTTATATGGATGAATATATAAAAATATATAATTAATATAAATATTTTATTTATATCATGATAAATAATATTTATACGAGGGAACCATGATCAACATATGATTACGAGAACTATCGAATCAAAATTTTCATGAAAAATGAAATTGTTAACAACCATAAATGATGATTTTAATAAAGAATTATTAAAAATGACTGTTAAAATGTTATAAGAGGATCATATATGATATTATAATTATTTACATGAATCTAATATAGAATTATAATAAATTTAAATATGTCATACAGGAGGTTAAAGTGATTTAATAGGAATTCAATCTTGAAGTAAGGGTTTTATGTTAAAATCTCATTATTTACCAAGATTATTGGGGATTAAGTTTCCAATGATGAAATTTTATTGTCTACCTCTCAATAATATTGTGAATTTTATTTTAATTTTTTTATTTATATATATTACCTATTTTCTATAATTTTCCTCTCTTTAATTACTTAAGATACCAAAGGAATATTTTTAATAAAAATAGATTTTATTCCCATCTCTAGTCTAAAAACCATTTTCTTCCATGTATATGTTTTCTAATAATTATTTAATTAATATTTTTAATATTATCCTATAATTATTATGTAATTATTAACCATGTTTAACTTTTTAAAAATGGTTTAAGATTAATTATCTTGACATTTTTTAAATGAGAAAAAATTTTCTTTTTATAGAAAAAATGAACGGAATAAAAATGTTAAGTAAATTAAACAATGATAATGTGGACTGGAAACTTTGATGATGCACCCGCCAAGAAATATAACATTCTTGGGGATGGTCCACCCATTGAAATATTACTTAATATCTCATACCATATTTTTCCCACGTGTGCAGGTTACCTCAGTTCATAGTTGTCCATATTAGGATGAAGCAGAGAGTGATTGAATGAGTGTCCCAAGTGGAACCCATTATGATGTATCTTATTTATTTATTGACTTTTATTTATTCTATCATGGAAAAATTCTCATTTTATATGCATGTACAATATTGGTCTAGACATTGTAAGTGGTGGCCTACTGAGTGTATCTCACACCCTTCTTGGGAATCCTTTGGTGTCGAAGCAGAATTCATGATTGTAGGTATAGATAAAGAGAAGTAACTAGATTTCGATGTTTTATTAATAGTATTAGGTTGGATTATGGGAGAAAATGACTGATCGTATTCTCATGATTCTAGTTGTATCTATTTTTAGCGTTTTTAAATTTTTTTAGTAGTAAAGAGGTATATTCATTCTCCCCTATATCCTATTTCTTTAATTGTTTATAGTTACATGACGTCATGATCATAATCATTATTTTTTATCAATTGTTTATTAATAATCCCCTATTGTTTATTAATCAAGAAGTCTATTATTGTTTCTTCTACTTACCACTATCATTTACTAAAATGTTGTACTCTAATCATTGAGGTAATAGTCTCGCCATAGACACACACTTGTCCCTCAGTGCTAGTTAGAAACCTTTGGCATACTAGGAGGCACACTTGAGTTCTTATGGACCACTATCTCAAGGCACCGCTACATGACATCTGGGGTGGGATGAAACATTTATAATCAGAATTATAACATTTAATAAATGTGTATCTTTTATTTTTTATTTTTTGTAAATAGTAACCATTGTTAATATTGGTCATCTCAATAAGGGTAAAATGGAAAAAATTGGGTTAAAACTTTGGGTTAAGGCTTTAAAATTCCTATAAAACATGCATTTATCCAACTTTATGGGTGGATTTTGGCCATTTACAGACATTTTTTTGAATATATATAATTTTGGTCCCATTTTCCATTGATATTGACATTTATGTTATTTTATTTAAAGAAAATTAAAAATTATTACTGTCTTTACTTTAATATGTATAAATTTTTTACATATAGATAAAAATTGAATAAGTAAAAATATAAATTTTTATTTCAAATATTAATTAATTTTAATTATCATTTTAAATAAATTTTAATTTTTATTGATTAAATAATTACCCTAAATGCTTACGGAATTCCAACACAGTGCTTCTATAAGAAAAAGAAAAAATCATGAAAATGATTTTAAAAACTCTAAAATTAATTTTATATTAGTGATTTATATTATACAATAAATTTTATAGATAAATATAACATATGAGAGTTTTTTTATGGTTTATACTAGAATTCCATTTCTAACATGTTGTTTCAAAATTCATATTAAATTAACAGTTCCAAAAATGACTGTAATGTTTTTTATTTACCATGTCTTGTTTTTGGGTATTATGTGGATTATTTTTGAAACCAGGGGCTGAGAAGGAATTTGATTCTGAGGTCCGATGTGCCCAAAATAGTTGTATGAAATATATTAAGTTTATTAAATAGAACTAACATGTAGATTTCCTGAAAAAGTGGAATAACTTCTAAACGGATGCTCAGTTCAAAAATATAAGGATACCATTGAGTCCAGAATGTGAGGTTTAACATTGGCATGAGTTGACATTAGTCAGCACATGTCATTTGTGTAAAATTCATCGTAGGTGCAGAAATGAAAAAAATAATTAAACAAATTTTTTTTCTTTCAAATGATGATGCAACGACTGGTTAATATTTAAATAGACTATTATGTAGAAATCACAGGGTTAGTCACATAATCTTAGAGCCTTGGAGAGGATCATTGGAGAGATATTTTGAAAATCCTCTTAGATGAGTGATGATGGAATTTTGGATTGGAGATCAATGCATCGTAGATTCAATAGATTTTTCCAACTATGATAATGAAGCTTCGTTCTTCATTAGTTATCAAACCAGATCCAGGTAGGGTGTGTGTTTCATTTTTGTTTTCCCCTTTCTTGATTTATATGATGAAAACAGACCAATAATGTAATAGATTGACCCATGGTTTGATCATTATGTGGGGTTGAGATGATTGTGAGGTTGATCAAGAGAATTATCATTTTGATTGTTGATTAATTCGATTTTTATTCTAACAAAAATGGACCAAGATCAACACAAACATAGAATCAAGGTTCGTTCCGATTTTTTGGTTTGTTCTTTTCTACCCCCATCCATCATTCATCATGGACATTATTCATTTGGCCCACTGCTCAATAAATCTCGATCAATCAATCATTGTGCACCTATTTCTTGGAATAAAAATTTGATATCATATATAAGGGCTTGGTATGGAATGAAAGATGTGAGACGATGGAGATGGAGTGATTCAGATGACGACGAATACTTGAATTTTTTTTCTTCAGCGTGCAAATAAGAATGGAAATTTGATCTTTTTTGTGAGAAAATATGATGACATGACATGTTGTTTAATGATGGAAAGGCATGGAAGAACATGGATATTTTATTTCCTAGAAAAATGATCACCGGATCAGAGGCTAGAGGTGCCAGATCATATGCGGAGAAGAATCTGCGATTCTAGAAAATCCCCTAGAACACAGCATGTAAACTGGATCTACACACCATGTGGGTACCCCTTGCGGTGCCTAGGGTTTCTAATATAAAGTTAATATTATAGGACCTGTGACCCTTTTAACAAGGCATGTGGTCTCTTCTGGGTAACTCGACATGTGCCTTGGGAAGTACACGAACATAGAGTGGAGTACAAAGATTTACTACATGAAATTTACTCCACTACGAGGACCCAGATTGGACCAATTACATTGGCTAAACCAAGTAATGGCACATGGGTAGAGTACACATGATTCCAACATGTCATGTACTACTACACCAACACAGTTTGATGACATGGTCCATTTACAAAGGTTGGACCTATGGTCAAGGGACACATTGTGTGACCCTTATACACATTGTGTAATCTTTTATACATGGATTGAATCTAATTTCCTCAGTATCTAGGAAAGTATTCATTATGGTTCATTCCCCTTATCATTTCCCTAATGGTTGGCATTGTATCATCTCCTGCACTTAGGATAATGACCCCTTTAATAGGACTTATTGGATATAGTCATTAGAATCCCTCCGAGAGTCCATGAGTGAGATCCTCTATTTATCTTTATTCCCTAGGTGGAGTTCCTAATATCAACATGACCAACACTATGCAAGCTCCTATCCTTTACTTAGTGGGTTAATCTAGATTGAGTTTTTTGGTATCGCCCCATGGCCTTGAAAGTGATCCTTATCTGTGTATCTTATATCTTTAGACTATCACTGTGTTCTTTCTCATGACAATACTCGACGAACAATACATCTCAGTTGGACGTCATTAGTGCTGTCTAATTCAAGAGTGTGTTATCCCTAATGATTTATTTGTGGATATTTTGATTTGGAATCCTAGGGATGATATACTATAGCTGTGGATTACCTATAGACTGTGTGTCCTTATTGAGTATATCTTGATATTCTTGTTATATATATTGTAGACATATACCTGTGTAGATTGCACTTTCTTTTGTTGTATGCTTTTTGGTTCTGCGGTTCCCTAATAAGTATTGTTATAATCAACCATGCATGATATTTTACTTCATTTGTCATATCTTGCGAAGATGATCAACATTTTAAAATATTCCTAGGTGGACCATGACCAGACGATGCTTGGTGAGACCAAACAGACTGGGGTTTGTTCCTCCAAATTTCATACAATAGTCCCAGTACCTTTACTTTTAGGTTGGGCTTGTATTACAGAATCTTGACTGTGGGCTTGTATTTGGACCTGTTTAATTTCCATTACTCCATGTCATACTCTAGTTGTGGGAAATATATGTATGTATGAATTTTTGGTTCAGTTGTCTTTACATTTAAACATTTGGTGGGCTTGTAGATGTGTACATGTGTGAAGGTACATAGGCAATACCTCCCATGTTAGTGATATTCCTACTCGGTGATATTGAATAGCCCATGACCTATTGGAGGTGGGTATGGGGAGTCACAGAATGGGTCATGACATAGTGGTATTAAAGGATTCAGTTCTACCTTAGGACCTATGGTCTCTAATATTGGTTTGGGGAAACATTGTTATGTGTTTTGAGTTCTTATTTTAGGCTAGGGTCACCAGTGTTGGTGTGATGGCTGTCGTATCCTTACATCGAGACTCGTATCAACTTCTTTTTGACTTAGTACATGAGAAAACTAGTTATATAAAGAATAGTGGTACATTCATCATATATGATTGGGTTATGTTTATGTTTCCTTCTCAATTCATCTCCCCATATATACTCATTAATTGTGGTACATCTTGTTTACTTTCAGGATGTATCCAAAACTTATACTAGCTAGGATTCAGAATTATGATCAAAATGATGATCCCTTTAATGATGAGTCATCAATTCAAGGACCAGTTCCCAAGATGTTACCTCCAGGTGGTGCACCATTTATACCACATATATAGAAGAACATGATACCTGCTATACCACTGAATTAGGTGCACAAGATGGGTGAGCTTCATGAGTTCCAGAGGTAGAACCACTCTAGTTCTGAGTTGAGTCCAATCCATAGGTGACTGAGTACTGGATTGAGGTTTTGATCTGATTTTTCTATCTAGTCAGGACATTGGTAGATTAGATGGTGGTCCTAGCAGTGAGTCTCCTTCATGGATTTGCAGGGAGATGGTGGGGTTTATTTACCTAGTCTAATGATGAGGTTAATTTTTTGATTGATATAGTTCAATATACTTTTAAGATATGATTTATCACCATCTACGCTGAGGGCTATACATTTCTAGAAGCTTCTACAGCTCCAGCAGGGCAACATGACAGTGGATGATTATTCATCGATGTTTACCAGCCTATATAGGTACTCTATGGATATGGTTTGAAATTAGTTCATTAAGTATTTTATATTTTAGACAGTTATTCATAGAGGAAACAAGATATTTTTATCCCCCAATGCATTTCTACTCATGATGGGGTGATAAAGAGAGTTTTGGTGGTCAAGAGTATCTTGGTTGAGTAGTTATAGACATAAATTTATAGAAGTGGGAAAATAGGAGAATAAACCTCCATTTTAGGGAGATAACTTTAGTCCGAAGGACCTATATTTGGGATAAATTTTAGGTTCGGGTCCTAGGATAGAGGATCTGTAGCTCAGAGCTCATAGGGTGGGTCCAATCATCCCAAATAAAGATAGTGCTACTCATGTAAAAGATTTGGAAATCTCACCTAAGATTGACCAACCTACCATATAGATGAAAAATAAACCATAGATGGGCCACTTATTTAGATACAGTGGTAGAAAAAAAATTTATATAGGGAGGAGGATGTGGAAGAGAATCTTGGAGAGATGTAGGATGTGGTTAACGTTTTGACATGTTACCACCACCACCCTCAGGTGGTCCATACCATGTTTAGGGAGCTGGATGATAGCGGAGGGGACAACTGCACGTGTTCGAAGTTTGTGACTTGGAGGCTCTAAGAATGATTAGAGGTATGATATTTAACTTTTCTACTTTAGTTTTAGTACTGATATAAATAGGTTCTATTCATTCTTTTCTCACCATATATCTTGTTAGATACTTAAAGATTCCCGTTGAACCGTTGAATCTACCCTTACACTTGGATACTCATACTGGAGAAGACTCCATGATCATGACCTTATGAAGAAATCATGACCTGACTATTGGAGGTGATAGATTCAGTTGGGATCTTTTGGGGGCAGTATCAAGGCCTTATGATGTCTTTCTTGGTATGGATTGGTAGTCTACAATCCATTCCTAGATTGAATATTTTATGTGAAGGGTGTGGTGTGTCCATAATGATGGAACTAGGTTCTACTTTTTTGTGGTACGAGAAACCCAAAAATAATAGGATAGACTCATTCATAGGAGAATATAGATGATTACTCATTATTTTTCTAGTATGACCCTTGGTGAAGTAGATGTTATGAGTTTCCATTTTCATACAGTCATGGAGGAGTATGAGGAAATATTCCTCTTAGATGTTCTAGGTTTACCTCCCCACTTTGAGACAAACTTTTGCATTGATCTACACTCTGGGACAACACCAATATCTACACCAGCATATCGAATGACTCATGTAGAGCTTCATGAGTTGAGGGTGTAGTTCGAGGACTTGTAGAGGAAGGGATTTGTTAGACCTTGTGTTTTATCCTGGGAAGCCCATGTTTTGTTTTCCAAAAAGGAAGACAGGAGATTGAGGTTCTGTGTGGACTAAAATCATTTGAATCAAGTGACCATGAAGAATTACTACCCACTACTAAGGACTGATGACCTCTTTGATCATTTTAGAGGGGAATGATGGTTCTCAATGTTTAACCTTAGATTTGACAATCACTAGTTGCGATTACAGGATGATGATATACCAAAGATGGAATTAATATGTCTCTATGGTCACTATGAGTACTTAGTTATGCCCTTTTTTGTGATTGACACCCCAATAGATTTTAGGTAACTAATGAACCATATCATTAGGCCAAATTAATATTGGTTCATGGTAGTCTTCATCGACGATATCCTTGTGTACTCAACATATGAGGAGGAGCACTCAATACACTTAAGGGTGGTTGTTGACATACTTAGAGAGGAAAATATTTCTGGAAATCTTTCTAATTGTCAGTTTTGGATACATGTGGTCCACATTTTGGTACATGTTATCTCAATGGATGGAATAGAAGTGGACCTGGCCAAGGTTAAGGTAGTGTTATCTTGGGATCTACCTAAGAGTTTGATGGATATAAGGAGATTCCTTTGGTTGGTAGGCTATTATTGAAGATTTGTACCTTATTTATCTAGAGTATCATCAACCATGACAACTTTTTTTAGAAAGGGGAAGCTTTTCTTGCGGAATTAGAAGTTCAAACATGATTTTTAGTAGTTGAGGAAAAGTTTGTAGAGTGATCTCATCTTGATATTTTCAGAGGAAGGTGTTGAGTTTGTATTGTTCTGTGATTCATCTAGAACCGAGATTGGTTGTGTTCTAATGTAGATGAAATTGGTATATGCATATGGTTCATGCTAGTTGAGACCATATTAGTATAACTATATGACCCATGATCTTGAGTTAGCACCAGTAGTCTTCACTTTGAAGATGTAGCGACACAACTTGATGGAAAGCAGTTTATCGTCTACTTCGATCAATGGAATATCAAGTATATATTCTCTCAAAAGGATCTCAAATTGAGATAGATTCAATGGATAGAGTTCCTCCAATATTATGATTTTGATGTTGGCTATACTCCTAGGAAGGCTAACATGCTAGTAGATTCTATCATCAAGAAATATTGTTCACAGTTACTAAACAAGGCATCAGAGCAGTTGGCCTCATGGAATTTATCCTTTATGAATGGCGATGGAGAAGCTTACCTCCATTCGATGGTTTCTACCCCTACACTTTTTTAGGTAGTCATGGTGCACAAGTTTGGGATGTCAATTATGAGACCCCATGGGCTGGAATATCCACTGGACTTGACTCTCATAGATTTTCTATAACTGGGGATCATGTCATTTTTTAGAGGATGAATGATGGTACCAGTGACATTGCAGGTGGAGGTTCTATGAGACTTTCATATGTATCCTTTGACCATATATCCAGTTTTGGAAATGATTTACCAGGACCTCGAACATTAATTTTTGAGACAATGGATAAAGGCAAGAGTTGCGGAGTTTGCCTCTCAATTCCATACAAGTCAGCAAGAGAAGTATGAGAACCAAGTTCCCATGAGATTAACTTAACCCCTTCAAGTTCCAGAATATAAGTGGGATGGGATATCTATGGAAATAATGGTAGGATTACCAAATACATCTAGGGAACATGAAAGCATCTCGCTGATCATATACTGACTCACCAAGTCGGTCCACATCCTAACTATCCGAGAATAGAGTTCATTAGAGTGCTTGGGACACCTCTATGTACATGAGATAGTTAGACTATATGGAGTTCCATCGTTGATTATTTCTGATTGTGATGCTCTATTTACATCCTGGTCGTGGATGGGATTACAGGATGCGTTTGGGTCCAAGTTATGCTTGAGAACAACATTTCAACCCCAAACTGATGGCTAGATTGAGTAGACCATTCAGGTCCAGAAGGACATGATGTGAGCTTTCATGTTGGACTTTATCCATAGATTGGAGGATCACCGACCACTGGTGGAGTTTTTGTATAACAATAGTTATCATTTCATCATCAGTATGGAATCATTCAAGGCCTTGTATGGGCAACCCTATAGGTCAAAAATTTTCTAGACTAACCAAGGAGAGTCAGCACTCATGGTCCTAGAATTGGTGAGAGTTACAATAAAGAAGGTGAAGATCATCTAGGGGAGGATGAATACTACACAGATTCATCAGAAGTCTAGTTATGATAGGTGATGGACACCTTTGAAGTTTGAGGAAGGATACCATGTGTTCATATGGGTTTCACCTCAACGTGGATTATGGAGATTTGTACAGGGTGGAAAGCTATATCATGGGTTCATAAACCATTTTTAAATACAATGTAGAGTTGGTGAATTGGAATACCACTTTGATCTATTTCTATTGTTATACTGGGGACATGAAATCTTCCACATGTCGCAACTAAGGAGGTATATGCATGACCCATCATAGGTTATCGACTTGGGAGAGCTAGAAATAAAATATGGAGATACCTTTACTGAGTACCCAATAAATATCGAGGATCTTTAGAATATGATCCTTCATGGGAGATTAATTCCTTTTATGCGTGTCTGATGGTAGCACAATAATATTTAGGAGATAAGAAGGGAGTGAGAGGATCCGATTCATGATTAGTACCCACATCTTTTTGAGTCGCCCTTATTTTGGATTTTCAGGGATGTAAAGACCAATGGTGTGGAGAATGTAATGTATTAGATTTTCCATGTATTATTTTTCGATATCATATGTATTATTTTCAAAATTAGGAAATGAAACGACATACGATTATGAGGCCCGATGTTCCAAGAATAAATATATGAAATATATTAAATATATTAAATAGTACGTGCACATAGTTTTACTAAAAATGTGGAATAACTTTAAAATGGGTGTCTGGATCAATAATCTGAGTGTTCCGTTGATTTTAGAACATGAGTTTTACCCTAGGAGTGACTTTACATTAGTCGTTGTGGGTTTTCTATTGAGAAGTCATCGTGGGAGCAGAAATAAATAAAATAAATAAATAAAATTATTTTACTTAAAATGTTAATGCAATACTCGGTTAGTCATAAAATATAATATTATGATGAAATATTAAAGTTATCCACATAACCCTAGAGAGTTGGAGTGGATTTTTGGATAGAGCCTTAGAAAATCCTCTCAAGCGAATGATGACGGTATTGAGGATCAAATATCAATACACCTCAAGTTCAATGAATCATGCCAATGATGACGAAAATGTATCATTCTTCACTAGTGATAGAACCAAATTGAGTTAGGTTGTTTTTTTCAGTTATTTTCCCCCTTTATTGATTTCTATTATTAATAAAGACCAATCAATGAACAGATGGGCCTATGGTTTGATCGTTATACAGGATGGTTATTATTGTAGGGTTTATTGGGAGAATAATCATTGTGATGGTTGGTTAATTAAATTTTTGTTCTAATTGAAATGCACCAAGATCGAAATGAACATTAAATCATGGTTTGTTACACTTTTTTGTTTTGTAATTTTCTATTCCTATTCATCGTTCATCACAGACATTCTTCGTTTGGCCTACGGCTCCAAACATTCTGATCAATCAATCATTGTGCACATGTTTCTTGGTGAAACGATCCGATTTCATAGATCTAGGATAATCATGGTATGATAGAGATATGAAATTGAAGATGGAGTGATTTAGACAATGGTGAATATCAAAATTCTTGTTATTCAACACACAATGAAGAATAGTGGTTCAATATTTTTTTTCCGAGTAAATATGATGACAAGATGAATTGTTCGACGATGGAAAGGCATGGAAAAACATAGATCTTCGATTTTTGGAGAAATAATCACTAGATTGAAGGATGAAGGAACTATATCTTACTTAGAGTCGAATATAGGATTCTATAAAATCCCATAGAACCCGGTGTGTAAACTAAATATACCCGTATGTGGGGCCACCATGTTGTGGATAGGGATTTTGAGAGAAAGTTGAGTATCACAAGGAATGTGGTCTCTCCTGGGTAATGTGGAATGTACCTTGGGAAGTACACAGACACAGGGTGGAGTACACATAATTCCTATATGGCATGAAATCCACTACACATACATGGGATGTACCAAGTACATGGGCTGAACCATGTATTGGAACACATTTAGAGTACAGAGGATGCCTACATTGCATTTGATACTACACAAACATTGTTTGATGACACGTTCCATTTACACGGGTAGGTCTTAGGGCCAAGGGACATGGCGTGTAACCCTTCTACAGGTAATGTACTCTTTTATACATGGCTTGAATATTTTTCCTCCATATCATGGACAAGATTTGTTATAGTTTTTTCCCTTTATACTTTACCTAATGGTTGGTATTGTACCATATTCTACTACTAGGAAACTGATTCCATTAGTAGGACTTTTTTTGGATAGATTCATTGGAATCCCTCTGAGATGCCTGGAGTGAGATCCTCTATTTATCTTTATTCCCTAGGCGGAGTTCTTAGTATCGACATGACCAAAACAATGTGGGAAACAATACTCTACTTAGAGGTTTAATCTAGATTGAGTTTTTTGATATCATCCCATGGCCTTTGTAGTGATCCTCATCTGTGTATCCTATCTCTTTCAACTATCATCACATTATTTCTCATGATGAGACCTGATGAGTCGTACCTCTTGGAAGGATGTAATTAGTGCTATTAGACTCAGGAGTGTGTTCTCTTGGATAAGTGCTTCATAGATCTTTTCAGTTATAATCCTAGGGATACAATACTATGGTCATGGATTACCTCTAGATTGTGTTTATTTTTTGATTATATCTAGATATTATAGTTATATGTATTGTTGACATATACCAATGTAGAGTTGAGTATAATTTACATTGAATTATGATTTATGGTTTCAGGGTGTCATACTGAGTATTTTTATACTCATCCCTATATGGTATTTTCACACATGTGTTGTGTCTTGTGAAGACGATCGAATTTTCACAGATTCCATGGTGTAATTGGACCAGACAGTGCTAAGTGAGACCCGACAGACTGAGGTGTGTTCCTATGCCTTTCATAGAGTAATCCAAATACCTTCACTTTTAGGTTGAAATTTTGTTACAGACTCTTTCTAGAGGGATTGTATTTGGATTTTTTTTTTAATTTTCTTTAAATCATGTCATACTCTTATTGTGGGATATAGATGTATGAATGCATTTTTTGTTCTGTTATTTTTACATTTCATCATTTTATGGGATTTTAGATGTGTGTATTTGTATAGATACTTATGCAATGCCTCCCATTTTAGTGATATGCCTAATCAGTGCTAGTAACCATCCCCTAGCCTATTAGAGGTGGGCTTGAGGAGTCGTGGAATGAGACCCACTCAGACGGGTTGTGACAATGATATTAATGGAATTTTATAAAAAATAATATTTTATTAAATGATTTGAAATTTATAATAATACTAAATTTGGAAAATCCAATTGTATATGGTTGAAAATATAAAACATGGTCCATTTATGGGACACATTAACTTTTATGGTAGAATTATGGACCCCTAATTTGTAAAAATACATTCATATTGGGTAATTGTCAAAATGGTTAACAAGGGTTTAAAACAAAAGAGATAAGTATGAAAACTTCATTTATACTTATTGAAAAATTATTGGATGATATTATTTCTACTAATATTCACCATATATTATAAATATATCAAATTGTATTCATTTTAATTTGAAAATTAATTTATATCAATTTAATAGTTTAATTTATTTGAAGACTACCCGTCTCCCCACTTATAAAAGGAAATCTCTTCTCCTATATTACTCACACCCTTTGATCAGTGTATGTCAAAAAAATCTCGAAAATTCTCTTCTAAACTTCCCTATATATAAATTATATGTCCTGGTCAACTTAAAAGTCCATTCTATGGGTCATTAAGAATGGATCTAAGTGATGCTTACTGAAGAATAGGTAATCATGTTACTCGACTACTCCCAATATATTTATTATTATAAATAATATAAATATATGGTATAAATTATAAAATAAATACTTTATAATCACAAATATAATAAAATTTTATTATGATGATGGAACAACCCGCATCCATCTCCTTCCAATCCTTTAGAAAATTATAACGTCACTCGAGCATACATGTGGACTACCACCTCCACGAAGTGATGTGATTCATATTTCATTTCACATTACATGAATATTAATGAATTGAAATTTAATAAATATATAAGATATATATATTATATAATAACTATTATATAAATTTTAATTATAATTTAACATTATTTCATTCCATCTGTTATAAAATAGAAATAACCTTTATACGTACGCACGACCTACCATCTCAATGAATGGTGTAATTACATTTTCTATATATATCCTATATGGATGAATATATATAAATATATAATTAATATATATTTTATTTATATCATGATAAATATTATTTATACGAGGGAGCCATGATCAACATATGAGTATGAGAACTATCGAATCAAAAATCTCATGAAAAATGAAATAGTTAACAACCTTAAATGATGATTTTTAATAAGGAATCATTAAAAATGACTGTTAAAATGTTATAAGTGGATCATATATGATATTATAATTATTTTCATGAATCTAATATAGAATTATAATAAATTTAAATATATCATACATGAGGATAATGTGATTTCATAGGAATTCAGTCTTGAAGTAAGGGTTTTATGTTAAAATCTCGTTGTTTACCAATATTATTTGGGATTAAGTTTCCGATGATGAAATTTTATGGTTTACCTCTCAATAATATGGTGAATTTTATTTTAATTTTTTTATTTATATAGATTACATGTTTTTCTATAATTTTCCTCTCTTTAATTACCTAATATACCAAAGGAATATTTTTAATAAAAACAGATTTTATTCCCATCTTCAGTCTAAAATCCATTTTCTTCCATGTATATGTTTTATAATAATTATTTAATTAATATTTTTAATATTATCATATAATTGTTTAATTTAATTATTAAACATGTTTAACTTTTTAAAAATGGTTTAAGATTAATCATCTTGACATTTTTTAAATGAGGAAAAATTATCGTTTTATAGAAAAATTGAAAGGAATATTTGTTTTAATATACGTGGACTGAATAGAATTTCTCACCATCATGACAAATTAATGATTTAAAATTTCCATTAAAATATTCCAAGGTCCTTGTTAATAAAAATTTCCTTAATATTTTGTAAATTTGTAGACTATAAAGTAATGATTTCAAATTGAAAAAGGAATTTTTTCAAGAAATGTTTTAGTGATATTTTAATGGTAATTTGCATCTATGATAATATATTTTGATGTTTCATATGATTTAATTGGGATATTATCTAATAATACCATACAATTTTATTCAATAGATGGAATATGATAACAATGAGTTAAGGATTATTATTTCAAACCCAATTTTTTCCAATGGGTTAATTATGTTATGGTGAAACCTTTATGAAACACAATTATTTTCCATGATTTATGCTATGATTATATGATGAATTATTTATGAACCATATTTCATTTTTATGGGTTTTAATATGATGAATATTTTATGATATTGTGTCACACATATTTATCTCTTCCATTATGTGTTGGGTGTCCTAGAATTATATAGACCTCTAATTCTTTGGGTAAATATAGATATATCATGAGGTAATAAAGACTGTGATGGGAAGTGATCCCATTTTACAAAGGGACTTTGTCTATTATGATAGTCTTGTGAGTAAATATTGACTAAGGATATGATGGAATGGGAAGTGATCCTGGTCCACTAAGATATTATTAGTAGTGATCCGTGACTAAAGAAATAATTTTATATGTTTATGTTTATTCCAAAAAAACTTATGTATTGTACTAATGTTATGCTCTCACACCTCATATTGTTTGATTCCTTTATGATTCATGTCATATTAACTTCTAATAATTATTCCATGATCCATGTTTTTTATCTACAACAAACTATTTATAGTTTTCAAATGTTAATATCATGTTATCATACCCTATTCTCATGTTATTCTTAAGTAATCATTGATATCTCCCTTGTTTACCCTTACTAAGAAATTGAGCTCACCATTTCTTATGTTTTCCTTCTCTAGAATATGAAGATTTTTTTAGTTTTTTATATAAAAGAAGGGTGTTAATTTGGAATAACTAAGTGGGAGACTGTGTAGATATCTTATGAATATCTTATTTACATATCAAAGTATCCGAGGACCCTAGACCTTTATAGTTCTGGAATGAATAGTAATGTTATGAAATGAATATTCATCACTTAAGATATAACATCTATGCATGAAAAGTATGGTTTTATATAGTTCGTATCAGAGTAATTTTTAGTTACCTTTGGAAAGTAATATATGAAAAACGTTTTAAAACAATTTCAAGATATTTCTAATTATAGGATAAAAAATAAATTTTTCCTAGATATCATAGATGACCTAGGTTAAAACGAAGTTTTAATATATTTAAAATAATGTGCCTTTATTTAGATACCATATAAATGACTTTTCATGATTATATGGATTCCCAATATGATTATTGTCTCTCACACTATGAATTTTGGTTTTAGTCAATGTGTAGAACCTAAAGGAATCTTGTTCATAATGAATTTTATGGAAAATGAAATGATTATCCTCCTAAGAAACCAATTTTTATGGGAGATGGAATAAAAAATATTATCCATATACTTATTTATATTTCTCAAGATATGAATAATGTTGAGCTTCCAAATGAGAAAAGAAGGTAGTAGTGTTATGTTGCGTCCTTTTTGAGGTAACATTCACCTTATTTCAGTGGTTTTTCTGATCCACTAGCTATTGAGGAATGTATAAGAACCATTGAAATTATATTTTCCGTTATTCAATTTTTGGAACACTAAAAACTATTCTATATATCTATCATTTGGAAGGTGATGTAGATCAATGATGGAACCCTATCAAGAACATGAGGGAAAAATGAAATTTAATCCATGGAATGGAATGATTTTTGGAGATTATTTTTAAATAATATCATTCCTCACATTCTTCATATGAAAATGGAGAAGTAATTACTTGATCTAATATATAAGGATGGTGAATCTATTAGAACCTATAGAGAATCTTTTACAAGAGTTGTGAGGTATGGATCTGGTATTATCATTCAACCTAAAAGTATGGTTTATTTATTTTTAAATGTCCTAATTTTTTTTTAAAGGGAGTTACAGAAAAGATACTTTAGTAGCCATGTAAAAAACATTCGACGTGCAATGAAGGTGGAGAATGAAATTTGAGTTACACATTAACCTCATGGTTTTGATAAGAAAAAATATATAATTCAATGAAAATTATAAAAACCATAGTGAAAAGAAAATAATAATTCATTTTTGATCAAAGGATGTAAGGAAACGCGGAGGAAATTTCCTTATGGGAATTAGTAAATGATTTAATTATATAAATTAAGGTCAATGAGATATCAATTTCTAATGTGATGAGAAGAATAAATTATCTAATGATGGAGAAAATCACAATATAATACACCACCCACACTCTAGTGTCTCAAATTCATGGATTATTGGAATTATTCTTACCGGTGCTAAAATAAAATGGTTTATGATATTGATCAATATAATCAACTAAAGATACCACTTTGTATCTAAATATTATTTGTCTTCAATGGATGATATTGGTTTCCTGTAGTAGTAAGTGAAATAGAAATATTTCATTAATGTCAATATATTTAATAATTTGGAATGAAATAATTTTCAGAAGTATCCATGATATCAAGGACTGATAAAAAAGTGAATATAATTTAGATAAATGGATTAGGAAGAATGTAATAAATATATTAAAGAATTTATAAATAAAGAAGTTACAAAATTATCAAAGATATCCAATCATGATAAAAAATTAAATATATATTGGATGAATGGATAATGAAGAGAGTAATCAAGTCTTAAATATGTTCTTTTGAATACATTGAGTATATAAGTATGATAACTGATGAACTAGTAAAATTTATTAAAGAATATGTTCTAGTGGGTAGCACATTTTTTACAAAAAATAATTTCATGTTGAAGAGTTCTTTATAATTTATATTCTAAAATAGAAATGAGAGGAATGGAAATTCAATGAAAATATAATTTTTTCTTAATGAAAAATAAGTTGGAATTAATAAGAAGGCCACGTAGTATCTTATTATTTAATGTATATTATTTTGAAGTTGATGAAGGAGGTAAATAGATTTTTATTATTTGGTATACTTATAATTATTCTATGTAATAATTTTTGGGGGACTTTATCAAAAATTATCCACCTATTGTAACCCAAGGAGGGCCATCTCAAATGATAAATGGGAGATAGACTCAACCATGTGAGAGATATCCCCTGCATGGGAATCCTTGGTGGAAGAGGATAGTTGGATTGAAAATAACACTTATAGGTAGAACACATGGTGTGTTCATATCATATACAGGGTCCCTGTGGACCATAAAATTGGGTGGCACAGGCTCTATTGATAGTTTGTGTTCATAGTGTATCCGACTACTGACCTCAATTTCTTCTTGAGGTGTGGAGGACATAGGATTATTTATTAATGAGTTATAAAATATTTATGAGATAAATATGGGATTGATACAGTGTGTAAACTATTCAACCATCATTTGATGGTGAAAATATAATACACCCCACCCAATCAAATCAATGACAGTCTTCCGATCACCATGGTAAGTTATATTCTACCTCTAACTTCATTTGAGAAGATTTATTTGTCGGATGTTCTTCATGTTGATAAGATGAAATCCTAGATCATTATGAACTCAAGATTATGATAAAATATCACCATAAAAATGACTCTAATATTCATGGATGTTTTTTATAATTCCCATATTGTATGGAGTTCAATAGAAATGTAACAGCTGAATGAAGATGGAGTTGCAGAAGGTTGTGCTTGCATCTTATGGGAGTAAATAATGTCCATTCTATGAAAGATTATTCATTTATCTTTACTTTTACACACATATCATCACGTAATAAAACGAGATGTGTTTTTTGGAATCACATAACCCACAATCTAAGAATAAAATGTTGGTATCTTAGGGGTTTCAATAATTACAATGAAATTTCATATTTTGTGAGGATTTGATTTAGTGTAATGGTGGTGTACACTCAGCTATAAATATCCAAGCACCAAGATGAGAGTAGGGTGTTTCCATATGCATTATTCATCCAAGGATTCTAATTTATAGAAAATAGACAATCAATAGTGTGTCATTTTATGCGACTAGTAAAAGAGTTCTATGATCCAATAATCTATGAAATGAAGGGGAGATCCACATACTCTGTTATGTGAAGAAGAATAACCATATACATTCAACTTGTGTTAACATGCAATCAATGTTCTTGGTAAAGAATAGTTCCATTATCCAGTGCAAGTGTAATATATCCCCACTGTGTTATGTGAATAAATATTCAATGAGTTCTATAAGCTTTATAGTTTCCCAAAGAACTAGTTTGAATGAATCTTATTTTCTAAAAAAATATGATAAGAATAAATCTCCTCATATTCTTTGAGTTTCACGATGAACATAGTTTTAGGAAAGAAGGAAGAGATTAAGAATACATTATGTGTGATGAAGAACTTGCACAATATATTGAGCACCCATTTCAGGTTTTTCAATGATAAAAATTGACAGTGAGAGAATGAGGCATTATATAAATCATATAGAACAATATTAAGTCCTTAAGATAAATCATGAAGAAGACATTGGATATGAATATATTAAATGAAAATAATAATAAGGTAGTTACCTCGCATATATGAACTTATGGGAGGAGGATTGTAAAAAAACTGAAATGAGATATCACCAACACTGTCTCATGAATTGTGTATTCATGATAATGAGAACATGAAAATTCATAGATGAAGAGTGAAAAAATTAAGTTCCCATGGTGTCTTTTAGATAATTTCATTCATAATTAAAATACATGGATAAGATGATGTGATATGTTCAGTGTAATTTAATTAGTATTTGAAAAATATTCAATTTAACTAAGAAGGGATTGATAATACATTCATAGTTGATATTATATAAAATAAGAAAAAGTAATTGTGATGTTGATTAGTATAAAGTTCATTTTTTCATAATCATGACGTAATTTTGTGATTCTACTTAGAAATAAGAAGATTTAGTGCAGTATATTCTGCACTAAAGAAGAAAGAAAATAAGAGAGATTTTTGAACACCTATTAGTATAGGAGGGGTTAAAGAAAGAAAGAAAAAATTTCAATTTATTCTATGAATAATAAAAAGTGCTAATTTTACAATGTTGTGAAAGTACGAATTTAGGGAAGAGAAGAATAAATCATCACTATGAAATCTAATAGAAGACTCATCTTGTGGAAGAATTTACTAGTTTTATAAATTACCTTAACAAGAATGTGAATCTTGTCTTCATAGACAGTATAAATAACCATCCAAGGGAAATAAAACAAGCACTACCAATTTATTATAGTGTGATGCAAGTGAATGGTTATTCCCCTCCTAATGTAAGAATTTTTTAAAGATTATTTTCTAGTGGACCTGTGATATTATATTATTTTTAAACAATTCGAAGGTCTAGATAATATTATAGAGTATTGAATTTTTTAAAAATATTTTTCTCTATCATTACTTGTTTCATATGAATTCACACGATAAATAAAAGAGAATAATAGAGTCAAAATATTAATAGTTTTAAGAGGTAAAAAAGATAAATATTTTAATTAGTGAAGAATCTACCAACACTAACTCACCCCTATTAATGTTGACTATATCCTGAAGTAGTCCTCTAAAATGATATCAGAACCAAAATTCACCTCTATTGGATTCTCAAAATTGCAGTTATTCTCTTTTTAATATTTGAGTTTCTCTCTGATATTAACAATCATGTTTAGTTTTTGTAAAGGTTTTGTTATCTCTGAGTAGAAGTATATATCTAAAAATACTGAGATAAATAAGAGAATGAAAGAGAAAATAATGTTTTGGAAGAAATCCCTCTTATCTAAAGAAGATAAATTATTAGTATCTCCATGAATTTCAAAAAATGGAGAAATGTCATGCCTAGAAAGTGAAGAGAATATAATTAATATTTCCACTAATAATATGGATATTCTATGTACCTCAATCGAATCTAAAGGTTCAAATAATTAAGAGGGTTTTATTAGTCCTTGTCAAAAATATACTGAATTTGAACCAAGCACTATTGGGAGTGATAACATGTCATTTGATATTTCAATTGATATATTAAAGGATATGATGCATGGATATACTAATTAATTAGTCAATTTTATCAATGGAATAAATCATGTAAGAAGATATCACTCATATTGAGGAGAAGTTAAAAGTAATTTATAAGGATTTAAAAGAAAAATTATAAAATGTATAAATATATCTAAGAATGTTGGCACCTTTGGGGAAGAAAGAGTGGATATTGAAATAATTTCTAAAGAGTTTAAATACATTTGGATCAATGAAGTTGAAGAGAAACAAGCATTCAATAAAACATTAGAATAAAATATCGATGAACATGAATAATAGTTCAAAAATAGATTTGATGTCAAGGATTTTCAATTGAAATAAAAATTCAATAAGATCAAATAACTATACTCTTTATTGAAAAAAAGTTCAAAATAATGAAGTGGGAGTTAAAATAATTAATAAGGTCTATGAATAGAATGTTTTTTAGTGAAGATAAAAAACACACTCAATATGAAATTCCTATAATTTTAAGTTCAATTGGAAAATTTTGATAAGACACGTATTGAGACTTCACAAAATAATGTGAAAATTACTATTCCTACTCAATTATCACTCGAGGATTATAAGGTTAAAATACCTCCAATACCGGATAATAAGATCATTAATTCCTTCCCTGATCTATCTCAAGAATCTATAAATAAATAGGTTACATCCATACCATCTTGTAATAATGTTTATAAATCTGTTATCATGAATAATGCAGGTCATAAAACAAAATCTATACAAGTATAGATGAATAAAAGTGATTAGAAGACTACCACTATAACTAGGCTAGATAGAATAATGAGTTGGAAGCTAGTTCCCCATGAGTATCCCAAAAAAGTATGAATATGACCAAAAAACCTCCTATATATGAAATAAGAAGATATAGGTTTTGGGTTAATGTTTTTATTGTATCATATGAACATATTATGCATTATATTTTTGGTAAAATCATCTAAATGATAATGAAAAAAAGTTCCACGTCAAAGGGGAGCAAGGAAGAGATGAAGAATAAATATGAATATATTAATAAAACTCTATATATTATAAAAATATTTGGAAAACTTTAAAATATTTTTGATGCATTCAGTAGTAGTGGTCACTAGAATAGTGCAAGGTCATCTCGACTTGTATCTAAGGATGACGAGAAATAACGAATATATAAGTTAGATAAGAAGAAAGAAGTATCCTTGGGGAGAAATCAGAAATATCTAATTAAAAAATATCCCAATAAGGTATCAAGGAATATTTTTGAGATGAACTTGGAATCCAAATCCAAGAAGTTGAATAAATTTGTAGCATCCATACGAACTATTTAGATGGATGGAACTCAGAAAAATCTGTGTGGGAGATCAAATTTTTCATCCAATGTGACTAATGATATGTTTTTTATCTTTACATAAGATTTAGAAATAATTATGAACCTATAATAATTATAGGAAAAGGTTGGGGAAAATTTAAAATAAAAGTTTCTATATCAAGATGAATAAGTTTTATTTGTTAGGTTCAATATGGTTGGACACGGTTCAAAAACCTTTTCTACTATAATTCCAACATAAGTAGAATTGGATATGAAGATAAAATTTGCACAATTTGATACAAGATCAATAAAAAATCTTGAAGAAATAATATTCACACAAAATGAAATTTAATAATTGATAAGAGTATTGAAGACCCAATTAGAATTGAAGTTTAGTGGAAGCATAATGAAGGGAGGAAATGGAGAAACTTGGTTAAGAAAACCATCTCAACCTCACTGTTCACATTAAGAATAGAGGCTTATCTACTTTATTCCATTAATATTTATGTATTTTATTAGTTCTTATAATATAATGAAACAAAAATAAAATTCTAAAAGAGTGACTTTTTATGCAATAACTTGTATGAAACACATCACCAAACATAGAAAGGAATATAACCTCTCAAGATTTTATGGTATGTTTAATATTTTAAATGCCTTTAATAAATTTAATATATTTAAAAGATTGAAAAAAATGAATTATCTTTCATATCATGTAGTAAAAAGTTTCTTTGAAATCTTATTTTACACACAAAAATGACTTTCATTGATGACTTACATAACACACAAGTTCGAGTTTTACCGAACAATAATATATTATTAAAAATATTATTAGTTAATATAATAAGATATATCCTAGAAATTAAAATTAGTGGTTATGAATAGTATTTACTAATATATAAAAATATATGGTTTACATAAATATAAATTTAATTCACTGGTTACCAATAAATTAAAAATGAATATAAAAACCAATTGAAAATAAAGTAATTGTATTTATGATCACAAAGGTGTTTTATCATGATAAAATAAATTAATTTAAATTACTGAATGATATTAATTAAATATATATTTTATATATTAAATAAAATATTTTTTATTCATCCAATATATTTTATTGTCTTAAGATAAGAATAATCTTAATTTTATGCATAAAGATCTATATTTTTCTAAAGTCATATTCACCACCTTTTAATGGATAACCTATTTCAAATCCAATTTTTAGAGCATTAATAAATTTTATATGTAAAAATAAACTTAATTTTTAAAATAGTGACATAAAAATTATCTTAGGGTGAATTTTTTGTATTTTTCTATGATGTTTCATTTTAATGAATAGTTAAAATAGTGAATTTTAATTAAAAACTTCTTTTTCAGGTAAAAAATTTATACTGTCAAGTCATATTTGAAATTGGTTTTAATGTTTAATCTGTTCAATTATATATGCATTAATACAATTTATGTCATTTTAATAAATTTAATATTGAAATTGGATATGAAAAAATTTAAAACTTTTGAACATTTTACTTTAAAAACCCGCTTTGTCATCTCATCTACAAGATTAAATTTAAATTAAATTGTTCCCCTTATGTAATTGGAATTTGGAAAAATGGATTTCATATTTGGAATAAACATAATTTATAATATCAAATAAATTAAACTTAGTTTTTTACCAGATATGTTAGTGAATGCAGTTAATATTATTTACAGCGATTAAGGTAAAATTAAGCTTAATATGGGACTAAACCTTAAATATAAGGGCCAAAATGACCTAAAAACTTGTCCAAGTTCCATTTTATAACAATATTTTGATAATAGAATCACTTTTTTATAATTTTGTTCACTATTGTAGGAATATTAGGGAATTTATATCTCTCAATAGTTTTCACCATTTTATATTTACAAGGATGCCACTTCCCATCCACTACAAAAAGGCACTCACCCCCTTCACTTCTTCAAACCTCTAAATAACTTTGGATCCCAGAAAACCTGACCAATAATATCCCAATTTTTATCCCCTAATAATATAAGAAACAATTTGGTTATAATGGAAACCATGACAAACTTTTTGTATAAACCAAAATGATTTTTCCTAACAAGAGGTAACTCTCTTCAACGATCACTTTTGTTTCATTTACTTATCCAACCCTATAAAATTTTTATATCATGATTATATAATAAAAAAATTATATAAAATTTACATAGATGTTTTTATTATAGTAGTTTTATCTATAATTTCACACAAATCCATCAAATTGGATACACAATCATCATTTGCGTGTACGGAGGACTACCGACTCGCGAACTGATGTCGTTAGTTCTTCCATTTTATACCTTTAATGGTTATGATAGTGATGGATTTATATTTTATATATTATATATATGATATTTATAATTTCTATAGTATTTTATATCTTTTTATATAACCATACCTTCATGACAACCATTTTGTGGGAATATGATAACATCGTTTGTGGACCTTTGGACTACCGCCTCCTCAAAGCGATGTGATTCATTCAAACATTACATGGAATTTATTAAGAATAATTTTAACAAACATTAATTAAATATATGAAATAAATATGATAAATTAATAATAATATTCATTTATATCATTTTCTTTTATTTCTTTTAAATACAACAAAGAAATTGAAGTAGGGTTCATGTGTGTATATATGGCATACCATCTCCATGAATGATGCATTTCATTTCCTATCTCGAAATAAAATATATTTATATAAATACATATAAAATGAATATATATGTAATTTATAGCATGTTTTACATCTTTGATATTATTAAATCATGATAAATGTTAGATGAGTAAAAATAATAGGTCAAAACATACTTGAAAAATTATGCAATTAAAACCCGAAATAATTAAAACAATTAATGGTTGTTAACAAATGGGTAATAAGATATTATAATTATATAATATTTGATATTATAAATATGATTATGTTTCTGTTATAACTTTTAAATGTTTTAAACCACTATAAAATATGTTAAAGACCACACAACTTAAAGGAATATTAAGACATTGGATTTTGTATCAATTTCATTTCATTGAGGCATATTCTATTATTGTGAACCTAATTTTTTTTGTATGGTGTATATAAAGACCCTATACATATATTATCATGAATACTTCATTATTAAAGATATATCAAGATTTATTTTTAATTATTTCATATAATGGTATTTGAACTAAAATTTTCCATGTTTTAGAGAAATTTTATAACTCAATTCCTTTCCAATTGGTTATATTACTTTCACGTTGTTTTTAATATTTTATTGTCACACACGGTTCTTCATGTCTAAGTTTTGATCCAGTTTTTTGGAAATAAAAAACTTTTTCTTAGAGTTTGGTTGAGATAAATGTTTATTTATGAATTTATATCTATGTATAATCATCCTACCATGGGTGCCCCATAGCTTTTTTGGGGGTGTTTGGGGAAAAGGGTGGTTACTTCAAGATTTTGGTCCAACTATGATCTCATTTCCATATTTAAAAAATATTCTTCTATAACTCCTTAATTTTTTTTAAAATTTTCACCCATTCCACATCCCACTTGGCCTACCCCGACCTATTCAAACCACCATATCCATTTGGACCCCTTATAAATTCATAATCGGGGTGGATTTGGGTTATTTATTCACGTATTGGGCAAACCCATGAATCCATTTTCAGTTTTAAAAAAATATTTTGTTTCTTTTATAACATATTAATTTTTTTTATATTTTTTGGTAATTACACCTATAACTCAATACAAAAATCCATAGGCTCACCCCATGTTCCATTGTCCCTCTTTGGACCTCATCTTCATTAGGGATTAGGGGGAGCTTACTCAAGGTTTCTCAAATCATCTATATTTGATAAGGTAATTTGTTTCTTTTATAAATAATTAGTTTTTACTCTTTTACCCCAAATATTCTTTACTTGGTTCTTCAAGACCTAATGATCCTCTACATTGTGTTCTGATCCATTCTCTCTCCTCTATGGATGTGGATCTAAGGGAAGATGAAGAGTTCTCTAGTTATCAAGGTGTGTTTCCTTCTCCTTTCTCCCCCTTCATCCTCCTCCTTCGAATTTTACATGGATATGTATTCTCTCCTAGTCATGAAAGACCTAGGGTTCTTCTATCCCATTATTTTTATGGGTATTTTTCTTGTTTGTGGATTTTATTCAATGGTTTAGGGTTTATATACCTTTGGAAGGTGTTATCGGGTGTGCGTTTCCATTATGACTTGGTTTTGAGGTAGGTTCTCCCAAAAACTACCTTTATAATTAAATATTGAACTTTATATTTAATTTTTCACCTTATATGAATTCTAGTTATTGTTTTTCACCCTTTTGTTTAATTATTTAGTGTGCAAGAAGGGAATTTTATGCCTCGTTTTGTGAAAATTGTGTTGTTTTGGTTAAAGTGTGTGCACTAAGCGTTTTTTAAATGATACATTTTCTTTCACACCTAAATTATAATTTTTATAAACTTTTTTATCTATTTAAATATATTTTTTTCATGATAATTTGGTTCTATAACATTTTTAGTGATAAATGGAGTTTGTTTTATTAATTGTTGTATGCCTCGTTTTCAAGAAATTTCCCGGTTCGCATTTGTGTGATCAAGGTGATATAAAATTATTGTTTTGGCTTATGATTTTTTTAAATCTTGTGAATAAATATTTTTGGGTTACTTATGTGAGTTCCAATATGGTTTTTTGTTTTATAATGAAGTGAGTGTCGGTATTTTTGGTGTTTTGGCATGTGTTCCTAGGAAATGGCCTGTTTGGAACCTTTATAGAAATGGATGGGTTTTGAATGTGTAACCTATGTTTTTGAGGTGTTTAAGGAAATGATACATTTCTGATAATGGTGTGTTTACACCTCTTTATGAATAGTGTAATTTTTTCTTTTGAGAAATTTTTTTTTATGGAAAATGCCTAAAGGCCTATTTGGATTTTTTCTTGTAAAAATGGTTTTCATGTGTACTTCATGTTGTATCATTTGGATCCATTTTATGGTCCATGAAATTGATTTATTAAATGTATTTGGGGATTCCAAATCTATTTTAATATAGTAATGGTGGTTTTTTGGACTTAAAATATCATTTTTATGGATTTTATGGGCAAAACCTTGTTATACTTCTTGAAATTATTTTATGAAAATTTTAAGTGGTTTATTGATATTTGAAAAAAACGTGAAGAATGTTTGTGGGATGTTTGGGTGTGTATGAATTGGGAATGAAATTTTCATGTGAAAATTTTATTTGATAATATGTGGAACCTAATTGAGCACTAAATGTAAACCCGAGTGTCTAGGTTTGTGGACATGTACTAGTATGCAAGTGATCTAGAGTGGTTTCATCCCTGTTTCACGTAGCAAGTTTGATAATGACAACACTAAATAAACTATGATGATGATGTTGGTGACCCCTAGGTTATAGGTATTTGTTCCTTACTATTGGCTCATTCATGAGAATGGATATATTTTTATGGTTACTTTTACACCAAGATACGAGGTACCTGGGGCCCACAACGGACTAGTGCCTAGGGGTGTTCCCATGACTTGTGCTCATTAGATATTTTGTACTCACCATCAGCATATGGTGTGTCTAGTTCATAAATTAAGTAGTGTGTATGTTTTATTTAAAATTGTAAATTCTTTAAAGAAGACCTCTTTAAAATTATTTTTATTTTGAAGTTGTATCTCTTTGAAATTGGTTACTAGAATTTCCTGGTTATGAAAACTTGTAACCATATTATTTTATAATGATTATAGCATGGAAACCTATTTGGAAAAAATAATTTTATATACTGTATTTCAAACATGGAATTTATGTTTCTTTTTTTTAAAGTAAGTTCATTGGGGATAGAATATTAGGATAACCTACAGAGTTTTAATACTCACGCCTATAGTCTTTTTCTGTTTTAGCCCTTGTGCAGGTTTTAGTTCAAGTTTGATCGCCTTGGGTCAGATGTGATCATTGTGTTAGAGAGTGACCAAGAAGGTCACATAGAGATATTTAATTGTCAGGTTTTGTCGGTTCAGTTGTTTGGTTTAGTTGTACTTTTACTTCCACGTGCAAATAATGTTTAGTTCAACTTCTATATAAATGTGTACTGGCATGTCTGTTTCTTTCCACGGGTTGTTTAATTATTTATATGTGGGATAAATACTTCCCTTTTCAATCTACAGATTCCCCTAGTGCATGTTTCCATCCTAGGAAGATCAAGAATGCCTCTTGGGACTTGTCGTGGGCTGGCCTGGGTGACCGGTTCAAGGTTTACTCAGGCTGGGTGGGGACGAAATGGTATCAGATCAGGTCAACTCTTAGTGGACCTTGATTTTTAGAGCACCCTTTTTTGGGGGGATGTCGAGGTATATGGATTTGGATTGTCAGAATTAAATGGGTTAGTGTGGGAAGAGCATGACGAACTCTTTATTGTTTTGATCCTCTGGTTTCCATAGGATGTCTGGTTTTATTAATGTACTTGGTTCTTGTTGATTTTCTGTTGTGGGGATATGATAAGGGGAGTTGAACTAATGGTTTCTGTGATCTCACTGGGCCTGAAAATCCATGTGGAGCTAGGTATTGGTCTTGATAAGTCTCTTCATGTTGGTGGTGTGTTTGGCATGGGTTCTCTAACCATATGGTCAAGTAACCCACCGACACTAGATCCCTTTTGTGATTATCTTGGACCTTTTTTGAATTCAAAAATTATTTTGAAAATCCTTATGTGAGAATTTTGAAAATTGGTTTACAAAATTTAATATAAGAAAGGTTTTGTAAAGTTGCGTTTTGTAAAACAAATCTTGGGAATAAATTAAAAATTATTTAACGATATTGTATTTTCCCTAATCTAAAATTGTGGTTTGTTGAAATAAAATGTATTGAAGGAAAGGATCATTTTAAGGTGATTCTAAAGCATTATTTTAAATGGGGTGTTTTGGGCTATTAAAATGTGTTTGAATCTGATGAATTGGTTTTGGAAATTGATTTTGAGTGGTTGGTGTTTTCCTAGAAAGGGTCTTCATCTCTATGGCCATTAGATTATAAAAATAGTCCTTCATAAATTTTTTAAAATGAAAAGGTGTTGTTTGGAGTAGCTTGTTTATTTTAAAAGTTGTTAAAAATGAAAAAGGGTAGGTTTTTAAAAAAATGGTTCTTGATGAAGTGCAGTTTGTTTTGTGTAATCTGAAAAGGGTTTTTGACTTGGTAGTTAGTGTGACTTTGGAAGGTACCATATTTTAATGGATTGATGTTGTTTTGTTTTAGCCTTTTGTGTTTTCATGGGTTCTCACATGCATGTTTTTATGGATATCTTGATGGATGACCAATATGGAATGGTGGTTTGGTGGCTAGGGTTGCATGGAAATGTACATATGAGTGAGACTTGATGAAACACCATTTGTGAATGAAGAAATACACTAACTTACTTTGTTTTCCAAAAGTGTTTCGAGTATAAAAATTCTGGTATTTTTTTATAAACTGATGGTTATGTGTCTGGTTTTTCCTATGTCTTAAAATTTTTGTTTATTTAGTATGCTTCCTTGTGATCAGAACATCATACTCTTGTTGTGTCTTGAGTTGGGATCTTGTTGGTGGCTTGGTTTTGGAGTAATGTTCAGTGGGTTTCTAAAGATTTGTTATATGTTGTGATTTTTCCATGAATGGTTATTTGTTGGAAAGATTTCTAGTTTATCAACCTAAGGATTCATTTAAAGGGTTAAATCCACATATTTTAATGATTCTTCATCCTATTTGTTGGAATAGAGATCTATTTGGTCTAGAATTAAATCACCTTCTTGATATGGTGATTCTCTATGTTGTGGTAGCTGTGCTCAGTGATATTGATGGGCTTATCCATGTTCCTTGTTCATTCTGCTCATTGTTCAGAGTGAGAGAGAATGGGGATGTGTATCTTCCAAATCTCTTTTTGGGTAAAGGTGTTTTGTTTGAGATAGTGAGTTTCATGGGGTGTTGTGATCCTTAACTCCTGAATTAGAGGAATTGGATGCTTCAACCATCAGAGCTCCATCCATATGCCTTAGAGTGAAGCTGACAAGTAGTTACGAATCCTAGTGGTGGGGGTAGTCTGGTTAATTTTGTGTCTCCACCATTGTAGTGAGGTTGTTTTGAAATATCTATTGTGTTTTCTCATCATTATGAATTTCTTTTTCCTGTAAAGGGAATGGTGGACTTACCCCTCATGTAGTGTCTATGGTTATACCATCTTGGATGAGATATTCTAGTTAGTGTTCTTATGTGGACCACCCATGTGAATTGGGTGTAGTCTTGAATTTTATCTGTCCACTGGTGAAAAGTGGTGGGTGGTTTTTAGGTTTGGTTTTAGAGGTCCAATCCTTGGGACCCTTCCCTCCACTCCCAGTGTGGTGGTGGGTTTTGGTCCCTGAGATATGTTTTGGCTATGTTATTATCCCCTCCATTTGGGAGTGAACAATTTAAATTACCATGGAGTGTTTTTCTTGGATTGGGTTGGTAGGCTATTGTAAGGGAGTTTTGGTTGGCCTCAATGGGAGAGGCCCAATTCTAGATCATATGAAAATTTTATTTGGTCGTTATTGGTTAGTTCCTAATGGTGGGGAGTCTATTTTTGAATCCATTTAAATCATTAGATTTTATTTTGTTCTTTGGTTTGGGGTGGTCATTGGGATCATTTGGATAAGTCCCAACAATATATTCTTGGATTGGATGGGGATGAGTGTCTTGATCCTTCCATTGATTCTTGGGAAGTGGTTGTGAGTTTTTGTTTCATTTCAGACAAGAGGCATAAGTTTTGTTTTGGTGGGTGAAATTTCCTTGGATTAATACTTCATATTTTGTTGATGATTAATCCATTGGATTTGATCAATCAGCTGGAAAGTGATATGGATTTTCAGGGGCAGAACGCTTTAATAGTGGGGTGAATTGTCACACCTAGTTTTCATGTCTTGGTTTTGATCTGGTTAATTGGAAATACAATCCTTTTATTGGGTTATGGGTGAGATTAATGTTGAGTTTTTATATTCCATCTATTTCTAATAATCCTACCATGGGTTCCCCATATCTTGTTTGGGGGTTTTTGGAGAAAAGGGTGGTTACTTCAAGATTTGGGCCAAATCGTGAGCCCATTTCCAGATTTAAAAACAAAATTTGTTTCTTTTATAAATCCTTTTTTTAACATTGTTTCACCCATTACACTTCCTACTTGGCCTCTAATGATCCATTCAAACCGCAATATCCATTGGGACCCCTTATGAATTCATAATCATGGTGGATTTGGGTTATTTATTTAGGTATTGGGCCAACCCGTGAACCCATTTCCCGTTTAAAAAAAACATTTTGTTTCTTTTATATAATATTCATTTTTTTATATTTTTTGGTAATTAAACCT
The DNA here is from genome assembly GCA_963277665.1 of Viscum album. Classification (NCBI taxonomy): domain Eukaryota; kingdom Viridiplantae; phylum Streptophyta; class Magnoliopsida; order Santalales; family Viscaceae; genus Viscum; species Viscum album. The sequence continues at coordinate 2,098,214,466 of OY728130.1, read as the reverse complement.
CTAAATAGAGCCCAAAAACCCTAGGCGCACCCCCCATGTTCTATTTTCACTCTTTGGAACTCATCTTCATTGGAGATTAGGGTGAACTTACTCAAGGATTCTCAAATCGTCCAGATTTGAAAAGGTAATTTGTTTCTTTTAAAAATCATTCATTTTTTACTATTTCCCCCAAAATATTTTTTAATTGGTTCTTACATACCTAATGAGCCTCTAAATTGAGTTCAAATCCATTTAATCTCCTCTAATTTTGTGTATCTAAGGGAAGATGAAGAGTTCTCTAGTTATTAAGGTGATTTTCCTTCTCCTTTATCCTCCCTCCTCCTCCTCCTTCCAATTTTTCTTAACTCTATTTTCTCTCATGGTCTTTTAAGATGTATGGTTTTGTTATCCCATGATTTTTATGGGTTTTTTCTTGTTTGGGGATGGTAGTCAAAGGTATATGGTTTATAAACCCCTCGAAGGTGTTATTAGGTGTGTGTTTCCATTCCGCCTTGGTTTTGAGGTAGGTTCTCCCAAGAATTTCCTTTATAATTAAAGATTCATATGTTTGTTTTTGTTTTCACCTTATATGTATTCTAGGTATTTTTTTTCACTCCTTGTTTAATTTTTTAGTTTAAAATAAGGGTATTTTATGCCTTATTTTGTGAAAATTGTGTTGTTTTGGTTAAAGTGTGCACACTAAGTGTTTATTTAAATGGTAAATTTGCTTTTAAACATGAATTATATGGTTTAGAACCTGATTTATCTATTTAAATAAATTTGTTTCATGAAAATTAGGTTCTATAACATTTTTAGTGTTAAATAGAGTTTGTTTTATTTCTAGTTGCATGCCTCATTTTCGGGAAAGTGGCATGTTGGATTTTTGTCCTCATGGTGATATAAAATGATAGTTTTGGCTTATGAAAAATATTTTCATTATTTGAATCAAGTTTTCTGGGTTACTAATGTAGGTTCTGATCTAGTTTTGGGTTTTATAATGAAGTGAGTGTTGATTTTAGGGTGTTTTGGCATGTGTTCTAGATAAATGGCCCGTTTTCAACCTTTTTAGAAATGAATAGGTTTTGAATGTGTAACCTAAGTTTTTGACTGGTTTAATTAAATTATATATTGATTCTAATGGGGTTTTACACCTCTTTATTAATAGTTGAATTGGATCTTTTGCTAAATTTTGTTTTTGTGAAGAATTCTTAATGGCCCGTTTGTCATTTTTCTTGTAAAAATGGTTTTCATGTGTACTTCATGTTGTATCATTTGGATCCATTTTCTGGTCTATGAAATTGAATTATTAAATGGTTTTGGGGAATCCAAATCTGGTGTTATATGGTAATGTCTAGTGTTTGGACTTAAAAGATAATTTTGGAATGGATTTTATGTGCAAACCCTCATTATAATTCATGAAATTGTTTTACAAAAATTTTAAGTGGTTTAGTGATCCGTGAAAGAAATGTGAAGTATGTTTGTGGAATTTTTTTGTTTTTATTATTTGGGAATGAAATTTTCATGTGAAAAGTGTATTTGATAATATGTGTAACCTTACAAATCACTAAACGGAAACCCAAGTATCTAGGTGGGTGGACGTGTAATAGTATGTTAGTGATCCAGAGTGGTTTCATCCCTATTTCATATAGAATTTTTGAAGATGACAACACTAAATAAACTATGATGATGATTTTGGGGACCACTAGGTTATAGGTATTTGTTCCCTAATAGTGTCTCGTTTATGAGAACATTTTTTTATCGTCACTTTTACACTGAGATATGAGGTACCTAGGGCCCACAACAAACTAGTATCTAGGGGTGTTCCCTTGAATTGTGCTCATTAGATATTTTTTAATCACTGACAGTATAAAATGTGTTTGGTTGATAAATTCAGCAGTGTGTGTGTTTTATTTAAAAGTGTACATTCTTTAAATAAGCCCTCTTGAAAACTGTTTTTATTTTGAAGTTTCATCTCTTTGAAATTGTTTACTAGAATTTCCGGGTTATAAAAACTTGCAACCGTTTTTTTATAATGATTATAGAATAGAACCATGTTTTGGAAAACATAATTTTATATACTGTAATTCAAAAATAGAATTGATGTTTCTTTTATTTTAAAGGAAGTGCATTGGGGATAGAATATCAGGCTAACCTACTAAGTTTTAATACTCACGCATATAGTCTTCTTCTATTTTTAGTCCTTGTGTGGGTTTCAACTCGAGTTCGATCGCCTTGGAAAACATGTTATCATTATGTTGTAGAGTGAATAGAGGGGTCATATAGATATAGTTAGTTGTCAGGTTCGGTCAATTAAGTTGTTTGGTTCAGTTGTACTTTCACTTCCATGTGCAAATAATGTTCAGTTCAACTTTTATATAAATGTGTATTGGGATATATGTTTCTTTCTTCTGGTTATTTAATTTTTTATATGTAGAAGAAAATATTACCTTGTCACTATACTAATTCCCTTGGTTCTTGTCACCATCGTGGGAGGATTGGGAACGCCACTCGGGACTTGTCGTGGGCTGGCCTGGGTGACCGGTTCAGGGTCAACTCAGGTTGGTTCGTGACATCTATGATAATTTGTATAATGAAAATGACTATATATTGATGTATTTCCACTTTTTATGTTTATTTATTGTTGATACACATAATCCATTCATTGATTAACTCTAAATTCAACATTATGATCATTTTACGGGTTTATTTCATAATATCATTCTAATTGAGATTGCTTATTCTAGAAATTCCATTAAAAGAATTTGTATGATTATTGTTCAATAAAACATTTTATTTTAATCTCTTATAGTTATTAATTTTTTTTTCATGAAATACCACCATTTTCTACTCATTTCTAATCGAAATGTTTTATAAATTGTTTTTAATTACACCAAACTTCATTTTCTCTTTGGTCAGAGAACCCGTTTTCCTCTAAAAAAACTATTTTCCAAAAATAATTTAAAAACTATTTTTGAACTTTTTAAAATGTTTTATTAAAGAATTTTTTCCCATTTTTTCTTTTATTTTTTTTCGAATGAATCATCTTGTCTCTTTCCGATCAAGGAACTTTTCGAACCTTTTTAACTTGTAAAGGAAATGTTCTTTTTACCTTTCAAAACATGTACGGAATTACCTATCATTATTTCTTTGGGGATTCCTTTGCATGTTTGAAAGTATAATTTTAAAATAATTTTTTTATAATTTAATTTCAAATAAAAGTATTTTAATAATTTTTTTCAAAATAAAAATGATATTTTCCTTTTGAATGTTCTTTAAAGTTCTTTTTGTTGTATTTCCTTTCATAAATGAAAACAACCCTTTTCCCTTAATCCACTTGGGATATAATTTATTAATACCATCCTTTTTCTTCCTATGGGTGGATTATTATTTCTTTTACCAAGGATATTATTTATATTCTCTACCTTGATTACTTTTTTCCTCTTGAGATATTCAATTTCTTAGGATCATTAGACATTAAGTTTCCCCTAACAATCCATATTATTTTATCATGGATATGTTTATTTACTTAAACATATTCCATTCTGACATATTGTATTTACATTGATAGTTTTATTATTATCTAAAAAAATATTGATAATTCTGTATTATTTACTCATTTATGATATTTGATAAGGAATATTGTTTATTAATTAAATCAAGTACTCGATATGCGAGGAATGATTGGACTGGAAGTAATGGGTGGGGCCAAGAAATAATATATAACCTTGATGAATAGAATGGTTCTCATGAGACAAATCAGTTGTGAAAACTAAATTGGTTTCTATCATAAGTATTATACCATATTGTGAATGTTATAAATGGTATAGGTGTTGAAATGCCTTAGACATAACATCCAATAATTAAGATTTTCCTTTATAAATATTTTAGTTATTATTGTTATTATCCATGAGATTTTCATATGATAAAATATAAAGATGCATTTAATTCTCATTTTATTGATTAAATGGATTTTTTAGTTATTTACCTTTCTATATTGATTATTTCTTATCCAATTATTTGAATGGAATGAGTTCTCAGTTATTTACCCTGCCATATTGATTATTCTCATTGATTAATTATTGTTTCTATTGTACTTAACCCTTACTGAGAATTTGAGCTCACCATTATTTTGGTTTATTCCCTAGGAATAAAAAAAGTGTAATAATAAATATATGTAATGATACACTAGATGGAATAAAGTTATCCATGAATGAAAAAATATATTGCAATTTGTTTTCCTAGTTGTAATTTAGCACTCATGTATGAATCTGGTTTACCCAGACAACTAAACTCTTCGGTCCTTCATGATTTGATTCCTCGTAATAATTCCAATATAATAAATTAAGGAACTATCTCTGAGCATCTTGGTTTAGGTCTCTAATTTTTTTATCATAGGAAGTTTAATAGAATCCTTGGAAACTAGATTTAAGAACAAATATATTAGAGAACATAACCCAAATGTAGAGTTTTATGATAATTATAGAATAACATTATAATTTTTTGGTTCGATTTATATTTTGTTGTTTTATTAGTGAAAAATCCATTTTAGTATACTAAAAGTGGGTGTTGTTATAGAAAATATGTACATAGGGATAAAAAATCTGAAAATGTGTGCCAGGCCTGACTTAGATGTAACATGGGACATGACAACATTCCTTACTGTCCACTTGGTTTGATAATCATGGGAGATATTCTTAGGATAATTAATATTTTCATTACTAACCATTATTAATTATTTAGATAGATAATAAAAATTAATGACTTATGATAATACTAATGTATCTTAGATAAAAAAATAATGTGTCATGATTTAGACACCCTAAAAATTATTCTCTAGTTCTTTCTACTCTAACAGTTGTTTCTCCCATAATGTTTTTTGGTTTTAATCTAGGGATGAAACCTAAAGGAATCATGTTAACATTGAAATTGAAGGAAAAGGTGGGGTAAATGAATAAAAAAATGGGATTTATATAGAATTGAAAGATATTGTGTTCATTCCTAATCATTATTCCTAAAATATGGTTAACAACATATAAATTAACCAACTCTCGGAAACAACAAAAAAGAAAAGGATAGAGTTTTCTAAGAACTCTAGTGGTGGAGACCATAGATAAAAATGGCTCTATTTCCATCATGCCAGAAATATGGAATTAGACATCAATGAAAGTGTCTCAATGGAAAGGGGGAATGATTTATGTATGAAAAATAAGTACAAAAAGAAAATAATTTATGAGAAAAAATAAAGAGTATGATGGAAAGAAATAAATCTCCCTGTGAGGACCTATTTATAGTTTGTTTCCTTTAATGTTTGGAACTTGGGAATTACCAGAGTCAATTCCCTATTCTAAAGGATAAACTCTATACCAAGGAAGGACCATCTAGAAATAAATAGATGAATTTTTTACGTGTTGGGATTATATTGAAAACCGTAGTTAAAAGGTTATATAATGAGTAAATTTTAGGGATAAAAATCATAGTTATTTTGGAAATTATATTAATATGGTTTTAGAAAAAAGAAAACCTGTAAGGTAGTGGGTCTTAAACCCATGATCAAAGAAAGATAATGGTTTCATGCCCACCACTAGCCTACATGATTTATTAGTTTTTTCACCATTGTTTTTAGTTAAACAATGTGATGAATAAATATAAATAATGAACAATTAATATTAAATTTTTGTTTAAATATTAATATATTAACCATATTAGTTTTGGAATTAGTTATATAAAGATATAAATACTTTTTTATGGGTCTTATAAACCTTTAAAATTAAATTTTATTGCCTCATATATAAAAAAGTTAATTTTATGATATCTATTCTATGGAGTAAAGGATGAATTATAATTTGACCGAAGAGAAAAAATGATGAAATTGTTCTTAAAAAATTGAAACAAATCAAGCATGGAAAGTTATTTATATTATTTTTTCAATAAAATAATTCCCCATACTTAGTAAAAGGAGCTTAAAACAAAAATGTTATCCTAATACTTTAATTTTTGTTTAATCGATGGTCTTTTAAAATCATCGTAGATTTATGACTCTGAGGCCCTCAACTTTCCATTAATCGTTCACTTGTTTGTGGTTGATGACCTCTATCACTCCCTATTATTATTTATTATTTTTGTGAAAGTCTATATTTTCACTTTCCACTAGTTTTTTCCCACATATAAAACTACTTATATTTTATTCCATTTTACCTTTTTACTTCTAATTCTCTTTTATTAAGAGGATATTTTATAAACACTTTTATGATAAAGGTATTTCAATAAATGAATTTACAAATATCAAAACTTTGACAACCAAGATCAAGTTTAAATTGTGAGGATGTAATATATTTTAGGTGGGGAGAATGTAACACCCCAAAAATTATAAAAGAGTAACTTATTATTTGATAGTGTATATGACACATAACACCAAACATATAAAATAATATAACCTCTCGAGATTTTATAGTAATTTAATACTTTAAATAAATTTAATTTATTATATATATTTCAATGCACACAATACTGAATTATATTTCATCATACAAAATAATGAGTTTCCTTGATATCATGCATTACAAGCAACTATGACTTTCTTTGATGGCTTTCATAACACACAAGATTGAGTTTTACCAAAATACAATATATTTATAAAAATATTATCATTTAATATAAAAATATATATCATAGACATTATAATTAGTGGTTTTAAATATTATCTTCTAATATATGAAAATATAGGGTTTACAAAAATATAAAATTAATTCATTGGTTTCCAATTAATTATGAATGAATATAAAAACCAATTGAATATAAATGAAATGTTTTTATTCTCACAAAGGTGTTTTGTCATAATAAATTAAATTAACTAATATTATTGAATGATATTACTGAAATATATATTATATATTAAATCAAATATTTTTTTATATTCATCGAATAAATTTTATATGCATAAGATAACAAAAAACCAACTTTTACGCATAAAAACCTATATGTTTCTAAAGGCAGATTTACCACCTTTTAATGGAAAATATATTTTAAATATAATATTTATAACCTTTATAAATTTCATATGTAAAAATAAATTTCATTTTTTAAATAGGAATTTTAAAATAAAAATAGATTGAATTATGGGTATTTTTCAATAAAGTTTCATTTTTTGATGAGTAGTGAAAAGTACAGGAATTTATTTGAAGACTACTTTTTCATATAAATAATTTATAGTGTAAAATTATATTTTAAACTAGTTTAAAATATTAATTTGTTAAATTATACATAAATTTATCCAATTTAGTGAATTGAAATAAATTTCAAATTGAAATATGATATACAAACATTTCAAACTTTTGAACGTTTTACTTTAAAAACTCGCTTTGTTGTCTAGTCTATGAGATTAAATTTAATTTAATTTATTTCAATTATGTTATTAGATTTTGTAAAAATGGATTTCATATTTGGAATAAGAATAATTTATAATTTATAATAATTTAATATTTTTTTACCAAAATATTAGTGAACGTAGTTAAAATTAATTTGGGCGATTAAGGAAAAAATTAAGCTTAACACTGTATAAAACCTTAAACTTTATCTCCAAAATGACCTAGAAACATGTACGAATGGAATTTAATTGAAATATAAAGTCCATATACTATATGGTTCTATTTATAGTTCATTATTTTAGGAACATGATGTAAGGGATACCTCTCAATGGTTTTTACATTTTTATATTTACAACAACATCACTCCCCCTCCAATATAAACTGGCACTCACCCCATCACTTATAAACACATATCATGACCTATGTATCATACAAAAACTACCAAATAATATCCCAAATTACCTTCCCTAATCCTATAATCCTCACCTTTGGTCATAAATTAATCCAAGAATGTCTTTTGGTATAGTCCAAAAAGGAGTTACCCGAATAAGAGGTAACTCACTTCAACGATCACTTTTGTTTCATTTACTTATCCACCCATTATATTATTTTTTTATAATTTTTTTATAATATCCTTAGTACATTAGATATAATGAGATTTTGTTCCTAACATTTCTACCTAAACGTTTTACAAAAATCCATCAAATGGGATATGTAATCATCATTTGTTTTTACAGAGAAGTACCACCTCGAGAACTGATGCCATTTGTTCTTCCATTTACCAAATTTCAAGGTTTTAATAATAATTTATTAGTTTATATATTAAATATATGATATTTAAAATATATTTATTCTCAATTAACTTTTTATATAACCATTCCTTTATCCCTTCCAATTTTTGGGAATACTACCGCCTTCTCAAAGTGATGTGATTTGTTCAAACATTACATGTAATTTATTAAGAATGATTCTAATAAACATAAGTGACATATATGAAAAATTATGATGATTTAATTATAATATACATATATATTATCTAATTTTCACTCTTTTAAATATGAAAAAGAAATGAAAGTAGTGTTCATACGTACATACAGACAACCATCTCCATAAACGGTGCATTTCATTTCCTATCTCCAAATATTATGGATTAATATAAATGAATATATAATGAATATATATTATATTTTAGTCATGGATTAAATATCTTATATTATTATATCATTATTTACATATTAAGAACAAAAATAACAAGTCAAACCAAACTCGAAAAATGAGGCAGTTAACAAATAAAATGATGAAAAAAATGAAAGGTAGTTAACACAAGGGTGATAATATATTATAAAAGGATCGAAATTGATATTATAAATATTATTATTGTTCTATTTTAAGTTATTAATATGTTTTAAGCCACTAAAAGTGAGTTTAAACACCATGAAACTAAAAACAATCATAAGATAAATGATTTTGTCTCGATTTCATTTCATTGAGGCATATTGTGTTATTATGAATGTAATTTCTTTTTTATGGTGTATGTACTGACCCTTTACATGTAATATAATGAATATATAATTATCCATGGTATTTTTATTTTAAAATTTAGTTATTTTATCTATTGGTATTTTAAATTAATGTTACCATGTGGTATGAAAATTTCTTAACTAAATTCCTTTTCATTTAGTTATATTACATCATTTTTGTTAATATTAAATTATTAAGTGTATAATTAATTTGAATATCTATTTTTATATTCCCATTTATTTTATTTGTATTTATAATTCATAAAAATAGGAAATTCATTGATTAACTCTCACTTTAATATTATGACCATTTTAAGGGTTTATTTCTCATTCTCATTGTAATTAAGATTGTATATTCTTGATATTAACTTAATGGAATTTATATGATTGTTTTTCAATGAAAACTTTAATTTTATAATATTAAAATTATTCATGACATGTTTCATGAAATAGTACCATTTTTACACTCTTTGGTACTCACAATATTATATATATTTTTTAAGAACACCCGACTCCATCTCTCCCTTTGGTCAGAGAACCTGTTTTATTCGAAAAACCCTATTTTCTAAAAAACAAATTAGAAATGTTCTTAACATTTAAAAAATAATTTATTAAAGAAATTTGGACCCTTTTGTCTTTTAAAAATATTTTTAAATGAATCATATTGTCTATTTTTTAATAAGAAACTTTTCTAACCATTTTACCCTGCTAAGGGATTGTCTTTTTTACCTTGTACGATATGTACAAAATTAATCACCATCATTTCTTTGAAGATTCATTTGTAAGTTTTAATGGTTAATTTTTAAATAAAGTATTTTTTAAAAGTTATTTTCTAGGAAATATATTTTTAAAAATCTCAAAATATGTTGTATTTTTTTCTCAAGAATTTTTTAAAAGATCTTTTATAATATTTACATTCATCAATGAAAAAAACATTTTATCCTTAAACAACTTGGGATATTTTATATTGATACCATACTTATTATTCCTCTAAATGGTTCATGATTTCTTTGACCAAGGATAGTATTTACATTCACTAACTTTATTCCTTTTAGTCCCCTTGAAATATTCAATTTTATACGATCGTTAGAAATTAAATTTACCCAAAGTATCCATATTATATATCATGGATATGTTTTTTTCCTAAAATTTATAACATTTCTATATATGGTGTTTACTTTGATAATTATGTGATTATCTGGGAAAATGTTGATAAATCTGTATTCTTTACTCAATACAGATATTTGATAAGGAATATTGTTTATTAATTAAATTTATTACTCAAAAACTAAATAATTCATGGACTGTAAGTGACTTGTGGGGCATAGACATTATATGGCCCCTTGATGCATTGATCAGTTATCCTAAGATAAATTAGTTGTAGAAATTAAATTGGTTTCTACTGGTAGTTTTAGATTGTCTTGTGAATGTTCTTGAAGGTATTGGTTTTCATGTTCCTCAAACTTTACTTTTAATAATTAAGAATTATTTTCATAAATATTTCAGTTATTATTGTTATTATCCGTGATATTCTCATGTAATAAAATCCATGGATACATTTCATTATCATTTTATTTATTAAATGGAATGTTTTTAGTTATTTACCTTTCTATGCTGGTTATTACTTATCTAGTTATTTGAATGTCATGTGTTCTTAGTTATTTACCTTACCATATTTATTATTCTCATTGATTAATTATTGTTTCTGTTTTTATTAACCCTTTATGAGCATTTAAGCACACCCTTATTTTGTTTCCTTCACCATGAATTCAATAAGTGTAATAATAAATATGGGCAAGGAAATTCTATATGTAATAAAGTTATCCTTTAATGAAAAAATATTATATTATTATTAGTGTATCCAGTTGTACTATAAGACTCATGTATGCATCTCATTTAGAGAAACTACTTAACTCTTTGGTCCTTCAGGATTTGATTCCTAATAATCATTCCAATGTAATATAGTAAGTCACCATCTCTTAGATTATAGGTTCAGGGCACTACATGTAACAAATTAAAGGTGAAGCAAGTTCTCAAGGGGAGAAATTAAGGAGTAGCCAGTACTGTCAATTCATAATGGTATAGTTAAATAATTAATTATGCTTGAATTATTACTCAATTAGTATTCAAATAAAATTTGGTATATGACCATATTTGATGAATTTTAAGACTAAATTTTCATATCCCGGACAATAAGGATAAATAAAATAACATCTTGGGTTGAACATATAATTTTTATACTAAATAACAAGTATTGATAAAGATAATCCTTAGAGATGTTATTGAATTTTTCAATTCTGGACAATAAAAAGATGAAGTTCCACATTAGATTATTCACAAAATTGGAATATCATAAATTAAATTCTTGGAGAGATTCTAAATTATGAATATATTAATGAGTGTTTCACTTTAGGGATGATTAATGAAGAAAGATAAAGAATATTCCTGAATCATTATTTTAATTGGTATAAAATATAATTATATTATCTCTCGCAGCGGCTGAGAGTTTTTTCCTAGGGTTTTCTAGGGATGGTGTCTCCAGGATCCATTCTTGGAGTTTTTGGTTCTACGACGACAGTTTTCTTGAGGGTATCCCACAGAGTTCCTCTTCAGGTTCAGAATTTGCGGCATCTTCAGCTCTTGCAGCGGTTCTTCTTTTTGGTTCGTTGTTTTGAGTTTTAGATATGTGGCGTTTCCTCGGATTTCTTGGCACTGAAGGAAAATTTGGGGGTTGCCGTAAGGTTGAGAACCTGCGGTTTTGTTTCCCCCTCCCTCTAATTTTCCTTATAGTCTTCTTCGGGGTGTTCGGGTGCCGTCGACGGCTCGCGAGGTGTTTTGCGGGGAGTCGAATGTCGACGTAAATTGGTTCGCGAAGGACTTAGAGCGTGGAGACCGCAGAGGGTTGGGACCCTCTGAGAATTTGCTTCGCGAGAATCGTGGACCACGAAGGCGATGAGATCCAATTTAGATCGGTAAATTTTTTCGAGGAGTGCGAAGACCTGATCGTGAAAGGTGGAAATCGTGAGAGTGTTGTTCTGTGTCGGTTTTTTGGTTCGCGGGATTTACAGGGGTGCATAGGTCTGGTTCTCGAAAGAAGAGGCTCACGAAGGAGCATCCTCACAGTGGCTGGAAAAGCATTGGGGATGGTCCGTGATGGGTGAGATTGCAAGGATGTGGTTTGTGCCGGGAATGCAAAGGAGTGTCTTGGGATGGAAGTGACCGCGTGGGAGCTGGATCTCGGAGGTGTCTTTTGGGTTCGCGAAGGTTTCTTTTGGTTCGTGTAGGGTTATTTTGTGCTTCGCGCAGTTTTTTGGTTCGCATAGGGGCCATCACCTGTTATGTTGGACCGTGAAGGGGCTGGTCCGTGGGGAGAAGGTCCACAAGGTGCGGCTTTTTGGAGGACTTCTACGCGACGGATTAGTCTCGAGTTTCTGGTTTGAGAAGGAGAAAAGAAAAAAAAATTGTTTGCATTGTGAAGTTTTAAACGCGAGAGCGATGGAATCACGAAGGGTGTGCTCAGGAGATTACGCTGAGGCGGTGCCCATTGCTATCATGGAATCCGAATTGGTGAATCGGTGGAAGAACCTCTCGCTGACTGATAAAGAGAAAGCGTCGATTACTACACAAAAAAATGAAGATGCCTTTCTGTCACATCACATGTCACTCCTGGTGGTGGGGAAATTTTTAGCCAAATGATCATCCTACCAGGGGGACTTAAATATTAATCTTTAAAATTTATGGTGATTGGAGGATGGAATTTCCATACGTGAAGTGGGAGAGGGTTTTCTTATATTCGAATTTTTCAATAACAAAGATTAAGAAAAGGTGCTCAAAGGTAGACCATGGTCCTTCGATAATCAAATCATCCTCATGGAGAACTTTACAGGCGGAGACGACATTCAAAAAATTGAAATGACTTCCTCACCCTTTTGGATACCAATCAAAGGAATCCCGTTTCATGGAAGAACAGAACGTGTTATGCGGGAAATTGGAGAACACATTGGAAAATTTCTGGACTGGGATCAATCTGATCCCATCCACTGGGGCAAAGTGGTGAGGATTAGAGCCTTAGTCGATGAGACACAACCACTAATGAGGGGTCTATTCTTATCATTTTAAGATTCTAATGTCTGGATCTCTTTTGAATTCGAGAAGAACCCAATATTTTGTATTTACTATGGGTGCATTGGACATCTCGAGAATGTTTGTGACTCGAGAAAGGAGAATGAGAAAGGCACCATCATCTTACAATATGGCCCTTGGCTCCATGAAAAAACAGTAGGACCTATGATCGTTTCTGAGGAAGAAAAACAAAGGGATCATGACCGACTAACGAAGGCCTTCTCTAAGAAAACTGAACTAGAACTCTACACTGTCATCATGCTAGGACCACCAGATTCTTCTAGAGACAATCAAGATGACCAGCAGGTGAAAGGAGAGACTTCAGACAGCATGATGGATGGGGTAAGAACTGGGGATAAGCATGCAAGTCAGAGTTCTTACCTGGACCTCTCCTTAATTGGAGGCCCTACGTCTTTGAGAGATAGCGAATCACCACCATTCAGACCAATGTACAAAAGTAAGGAGCCACCCGACCCGGTTTCTGAACCTAGGAAACATTGCATCGAATCAACAGTTCCTGCTTCTGGGCCAGTGTCTGTTACTCCAGGATTTAGCCTTATGGACAAAACCAATATGACTGGGATAAAGGTAGCAAGTACCCTCACTCAACGGAAGTGGAAAAGGATTAATCAGGTTGATAGGCACGGTGATCCCATTGATGCGAAACATGAGGAACATAAAATAAGACCGGGGGATTGTCAAGTAACTGAAAGCCTTCCGAAAAGGTGTAAAGAGGAAGGTGATGGATAGCTCTACGAAGTTTCAGAGGCAGAGGCGGGTATGTCCCAGCCCCACCTAGAGTAATGAAAATCCTACGCTGGAATTGTCAGGGGTTTGGAAACCCACAAACGGTTTGGATTCTCCAGCGCCATTGTGCACAAAGTTGCCCTGATATGGGTTTTCTATCCGAAACCATATTGGATTACAAGGACAACAATGGTATCGCTCTCAAATGTGGGTTTTAGGGATGCTTACCGGTTCCCTGCCAAGGCCACTCAGGGGGACTCAGTCTTCTTTGAAAGGGCAATGTCGACATCAGAATCATCTCATACTCATCACATCATGTGGCTGCATCCATCCATAATGACCCCTCTCCACCTTGGAATTTTGTGGGTTTCTACAGATGGACATCCCAAAATGATAAATGGAAATCCTGGGAACTTCTCTATTCATTATGTCAAGGAATTAAGGGTCCTATACTCTTTGGAAGTGACTTCAATGAGATTCTGTCCCAGAATGAAAAACGCGGAGGAGCACTTCGGCCCTTTCCCTCAATGTTAGGCTTTAGTGATGCGATTTTTAGGGTGGACTTGGATGATCTAGGCCATGCAGGCAGCCCCTTTACCTGGTTTTGGGGGAACACAGAAAGCACATGCACAGCTGAGTGTCTGGACAGATTTATGGGATCGACGAAATGGACTAACATCGTTAAAATGTTTCACATCTCCCACTTGGCACCAAACTGTTTGGATCATTTCCCTATCACTATCGACTTCTCTCATAGCGGTTGTTTCTCAAGAGGTGGGAAACCTTTCCAGTTTGAATGATTCTGGGCCAAAGAACGAGAGTGTAAAGAAGTTATCCGATCTTTTTGGAAGGGTGGAAATGAAGACATCAAGGTTAACCTCTAGTAGGTGGCCGCTACTCTAAGATCATGGAACAACAAAAAAATTTGTCAACCCGACAAGCTATGTAACTCTTTAGAGCGACAACTCAACACCCTTCTTGGCCGACCCCCAACGGATGTCATTCCCTCCAAAATTTCTATTATTCAAAGTGATCTGGATGCGGCTCTTCACATCAAAGAAATCTTCTGGGCTATACGCGCACGAGAAATCCACATTAAATAAGGGGATGCAAACACTCGATACTTTCACCAGAATGCTTCAGCCAGGCACCGCAAAAACAACATTTCGGTCCTCACCCACCCTGATGGGGGAACTGTGTCTAACATTGAAGGTATCCACGATATCATTTCATGTTATTTCCAAAAACTATTCACTACAGGAGAGTCCATCTTATCTCCCAAGGTTGAGTCCTGTATCAAACATGTGATCACTGACGAGATGAACCTCCAGCTCACAAAAGACTTCACAGACGAGGAGATTTTTTAGGCTCTCAAACAAATCCACTCCACAAAATCCCTTGGTCCTAATGGTTTCCATTCTCTTTTTTTAAGCAATACTGGCACATTCTCGGCCCTGACATATGCGCACTAATGAAATGCATTTGGGCTGGGAAAATTAACCTCTTCTCTATTAATGAGACAATTATCACCCTCATCCCAAAGATCAAAAAACCCCTGGCGGTCTCAGACTTCAGGTCTATCAGTCTCTATAAAGTTTCCTACAAGATCTTCTCAAAGGTCCTGTCTAACCATCTATGCACGTGGTTACTTGATATTATCTCTGAAAATCAAAGTGCTTTCGTAGCCAAGAGGCTTATTACGGATAATGCCATCGTGGCCCATGAAGTGTTTCCTTATATGAAAACATTATCTATTGAAAAAAGAGGTATTATGTCCTGGAAACTGGAAATGACTAAGGCCTATGATCGAGTAGAATGGAACTTTCTCCAGGTCGTTATGAAAAAAATGGGTTTCTTCCCCAAATAGACAGATATGATCATGCATTGTATTTCGTCCATCTTTTTTTGGATTAACATCAATGGTGGACTCAACCAAGGCTTCTCACCCACCTGTGGCCTCCTCCAAGGAGATCCCATTTCCCCTTTCCTCTTCATCTTGGTGGCTGATGTCTTCTCTACCCTCATTTGATTGCCCGTTTTTACAAAAGGGATACATGGGGAAAAGGTTTGTCGGGCCAGCCCACCTGTCTCGCACCTCTTCTTTGCCGACAACAACCTTCTTTTCTGCAAAGCTACCCATAATGAATTTCTCGCTATATATCATGTGATCCTCCCTTTTGAGAGGGCATCTAGACAAGTGATCAATCCTTCCAAGTCAGAAATATCTTTTAGTTCTGGAGTCCCACCGACCAAGAGAGCATAGATTTTTCGTACTGTAGGCATTCAAATGGTGGACAAACACAAAAAATACCTTTGGCTTCCCACTATTGCTGGTCACTCAAAAAAAGAAACCTTCTCATCCACGGTGGATAGAATCGAGAAAAAAAATCCAAGACTGGACTCCGAAAAGAGTCTCTAAAGCGGGTAAGGAAACGCTCATGAAATCTTCTCTTCTGTCAATCCCTAGCTATATTATGTCCCTGTTCAAGCTTCTCAGAACACTTTTTGACCACATCCATTCTTGAATCACTAACTTATGGTGGGGGTATAACATTGGCAGAAAGAAAATGCACTATATTTCTTGGAAGTAACTTTACACACCCAAAACAGGCGGAAGAATGGGATTTTGAGACCTCAGACTCTTTAATGATGCTCTCTTGGCTAAACAGGGTTGGCGCCTCATGATTCATCCATCTTCCCTTTTTGTGCGAATTCTTCGTGCAAAATAATTTCTCCACATGGATTTCCAGAACTCCTCTCTTGGCCCCTGCCCCAGCTTCCTATAGAGAAGCCTTTGGGGATCTCAAAACTTACTTAATAAAGGACTGGGCTGGAGGGTCGGAGATGGTGCAAAAATTAATATTTGGATCGATCCCTAGCTGATTGAAAAAGATGACTTGCATGCTAGCTCCCCTACCGTACCTGGATATGAGAACACCACTATTTTCTGCTTATTCGACGATCATGGTTCTAGGTGGTGTATGGATAAAATCAACTCACGGTTCAATGAAAGGGACAGAAGGATCATACTTAGCATCCCCTGTGTGAGGGATATGGGTCCAGACTGTCCCTTTTGGGGAAATGATTTGTCTGGATCCTATACGCTGAAGTCAGGGTATATACTTGCTCTCGATATCCAAATCGAGGAAAGGGGAGGGCTCTGGAAAACCATTTGGCATCTTAAGGTCCCCCCAAAAATCCATTTTTTCTGGTGGTAGGTTTTCACAGGTATTCTTCCCACTATGGAATTCCTCGTCTTTTGACGTGTCACAAATGATAAGAATTCTCCCATCTTCTCGGGTATACTCAAATCCCCTCAATATGCGATCACCCAGTGCCTGAGGGTGGAAGAGATCTGGAATTTTTGGGGTTCTGGTTTGGAGCTTATGCTGGATACGGCGCCCGATCTTCCGACACTATTGATGTTGTGGTCTTCTTCTTTCATTGCGGACAAAGTTGCTTCGTTATATATCATGGCATGTATCGTCTGGGTGCAATGCAATGACTTCATATTTAATCACATTGAAAAGCCCCCCCATGTTCTGGATTGAATGGGATACATCCGGGATTGAGGGGTGGAAACGAGACTCTGATCGTTTTGGGTTCTTTGGCACTCACACAATTGTGTCAAGATGGTACCCTCCCCTAGAAGGGATCCCCAAGATCAACGTTGATGCATCTCTTTCCACTAATGGAATTTTCGGAATTGGACTTGTGGCATGAGATTTTCATGGGAGCCCATTGTTGTTGAAGCATTCGCTGTCTTTGTCGGGCTGATTTTTGCAAAAGACCAAGGATGGGAAGATATTCACATCGAATATTATTACCTCACCATCATCAATGCTATCGGGCTTAATGATAGAAACCTCCATTCTTTTGGCCCTGTTTTCAGGAACATCCAATCTCTCAGTAAAAGCTTCCCAACATGATCCTTATACTTCATTAAAAGGATGGAAACGAAGCATCCCATCACCGGGATTCCTTCGGCATGTCTGACATGAATCACCTCTGGCTTGATCACTTTCCTTCTTGGTTGCATGAATGTGTAACTGCTAACCTTCGTGGTTAATATATCATCTTTATTTGTCAAAAAAGAAAATATAATTATACTATAAATCACATGAAGATCATTTCATTAGAAAATTTATGTTTTTTAATCTCTCATCCTTATAAAAAAATAAAAATATAAATAAAATGGGGGTAATTAAATTAATCAATGACAAATGAAATTTAGAATTATTCAAGTAATCCAAGGATTCAAGTCTTTATTGTTGCACTTAAATGTTTTTTATACATTTTTTGAGGTAATTGAAGGTGTTTTAGGTTGATTTTCCTTAAAAAAATTGTATATCTAATTTTAGTATGTTCATCCAAGAATTAAATGGAAATCCATTGATAAAAAGTTTCTGAGTTCTCATTTCACAAGATATCAAGATCATTTGTTAAATTTAGGCTTTATTTTATGAATCAAATATTACTATTTTCTATACTAGTTGTGGATCACGTTGACATAGAGTAAAATGATGGATGACACATTTATTATGTATAAACCAATACCCTTTACCCATGAACACTTTATTATTTTCAATAATTGGGATAGAAAGTGAAATGAATTTTGGGAAACGTAATGGGGGGATATTCACATATTGAAATATTTTGTTAGAAAGAACAATGAAGGGTTTTCCAATAAATAAATAGGGGGTATTAATCACTTTTTGTATGAGTTGTGTTTTTTTTGTCAATGGATGATTTTGGTTATTAATGGTGGTCAATGATATAGAAATATTTCCATGATGTAAATATGTGGAAAAAGTTTAAAGAATTTTTTTTTGAAGTATCTTAGTTATACATGCATGGTAACAAGGTGGATATTGCCTGGGTGAGTGGATGAGGAATAAATTACCCAATATATTGAAGAATAAATAAATAATTATGTTTTTGAAGTATCCAAGATATCAAATATTTCTAAAAAATTGAATATAGTTTAAATTAAGAGATAAAGAAGAATTTAATTAATATATTGAAGGATTTATAAAGAATTTTTTTTCAGAATCCAAGATATCAAAGCTTGATAAAAAAGTTAGCATAGCTTGAATGAATGGATGTGAAAGAAAGTATTCAAATCATGGAGATTTTTTTGATGACATTGATTTTATTATAATGATGATTGATGAAATTGCCTAATTCCATAAAGAACATGTGCCATTGGGAGGAAAATTGATTACAACAATTATTTGATGATGAAATGATATTTGTAAATAATATCCAAAAATATAAAAATGTGGAATGTGGAGAATATGAAAAATAATATTTTTCACGAAGAAGAAGAAGAGGGGATTAATGGGAAGGGTATGAAATACATTTTTATTTCATGTATTTTATTTTTGAGTTAAGCTAGTGGATAAATGTCTAAGTATTAATTGGTATATGTTGAATTATTATAATTAATATTTTTATGATCCTTTTGGTAAAAAATGGTCCAACTATAACCAACAAAGGAGGGAATACTCAAACGATATATGGGAGCTAATATCAACCATGTGGTAGCTATCCCATGCATTGTAATCCATAGTGGTAGAGGAAAAAGGTCTGGAAAAGCACCCCCATACGTAGTGCACATGGTGTGCGTATAGTACACAAAGGGAGACCGTGGACACCACAATGAGGTGGAATGACCCATTTAGGTAGTTTGTGTGTGTCTATATTTTTCTAGTGTCTCTGAGTTTGGACACTAATTCTTGATTGTGATGTGGATTGAGCATGATTCTTTATTAATATGTGATAAACTAATTGTAAGATTGTTGTGGGATATATGTGTTGCGGGAAATGTTCACCCATCATTTAAAGATACAGATATAATGTAAGATTATCAATAAAATCAAACATATCAATATGATCACCATTTTAAGTAGTCTTCTACATACATATTTATTAGAGCCTCTTTAATTATTTGAAGTTATGCATGTTGAGAATCCAACATCCTCGAACATGCTAAGCTCAATCTTATGATGAAATATCAATATGAAAATGATTTGAATCTTTATTTATGGTTTCTATGATTATCATATGATCCATAGTTCAATTAATATGCTACAACAAAATGAAAAGAAAGATACAAAATTTTATTCAGGAATCTGATATTCACGAATAAAGTTCGACCTATGAAAGATCATATGTTTATATTCACTTAAATGTGCACCACATCTCATAATAATAAGTAAAATTCTTTTCTTCATTTCATATCCCACATTAGAAAAATAAAAATCTAATATATTTAGGGTTTTAATAATATCCATGAAATGATATATTTAACCAATATTTGTTGGTATGAAAAGGTGGGGTGCACTAACCTATAAATATCCAAGAACCATTCCAATACTAGGTTATTCCCATTCAAATTATTTATCTAATATCTCTCATTTTCAGAAAATAGAGCATCTTTACTAGGTTATTTTATGGGAATATCCAAGGTGTTTGGAGAGAATCTCAAATTTGTGAAGAAAGGGAGATCTATGTACATTGTTTTTAAAAGAATAAGAACTGTAGACTTTCATATTCCTTTAACACACCATCAATTTTTTTTGTGAATAATAGTTCTAGAAGACATTACATGAGTAATATACTCCAACCGTGTTAGGTGAAAAAATAGTGAATGAGTTCTATGAACTTCCCAATTTCGCCAAGAACTAGTTTCAGAAAAGCTCCAATTCTTAATTTGATGATGATAAGTACTCTCTTCACATGGTTTGATATTTTCAAAGAACACAGTTTCATGCAAGAAGGAATAGTGTAAGCATACACTATGTGTGAAGAGGAACTTGAACAATATATCAAGAACCCATTTTCCATTTTCTAGAGATATAAAGTGATAATGAGAGCATGATAATATTAAGGCCTCATTAAGATTCATAAATAATATTGTGGGTTTTCATAATTTAACTTACATGAAGAAGAAGGCAGTTCCCTAACTTATATGAACTTATGGAAAGAGGATTGAAAAACATACATTATATATATATATCACAAACATTGTCACAGTAATTGTGTATACATGATAATGAGAACATGATAATTCATACAAGAATGGTGAATAAATTTGGTTTATGTGGGGTTTTGGTAACAATTCCATGCATAATTCAAATACATGTAAATAATTATGTTAGATGTCTAGTGCATTGTAATTAGTGTTTTTAGAAACAATTCACCAAGAAGAGACTGATATTACATTCACCATTGATATTTTTTAAAGGAATAAAGATTAATTGTGATGATATTGAGGTGATTGTTTTCTTGTTTCTATAATCATGAAGGATGTTTCTGATTATTTATTAATAGATAAAGATTTAGTGTAGTTTTTTTCACTAAAGAAGAAAGAAAAGAAGTTATATCTTTGAACACCTATCAGTACAAAATAATAATAAGAAAAAAGATAAAGTGAATTTTAGTTTTCTACTATGAATAAGAATAACATATACTTGTATTCTATTATAAAAGTAACAATAAAGGGAAGATAAGAACAAATAATCATGGTGATATCCAACAGAAATCTCATCTGGTGTAAGAATTTACTAGTGTTAAAAAGTACCATAACAATATGGTGAATACTATCCTTAGAGGCAGTATAAAGAACCATCCAAGAGTAATAGATAATGTACTATCAATTGACTATAGTGAAACACAATTTAATAGTTATTCCTTTATTATTGTAAGAACATTTAAAGGATTATTTTCATGTTGCTGGGTAGTATTGGAATATTTCCCAAAATTATGAGGAAAAGCTTCTCTTTTCAAGAAGTAAACCTTGTAGAAATATATTGGGCCATTTTTACATGATTTCATATACTATCATATGATAAATAAATTAGATTTAGAAAATCAAGATCCTAATTGGTCTAAGAGGTAAAATTGTTAACATTTTTAATTAGTGAAAGGGTTCCCAACACAGATTCACCCACTCCCTCTTAGTGTTGAGTATATCTGGGAGTGGTATTCACAACAACCTCTTATGCCCAGAGAAAAATGGAAGTCTCATGCGATCACTATTGATTATGTGGATAAGAAAGTGGTGAAAGGCACACTCACCATCCACTCTATAAATGATAATGTATTATATTGTTTTGGATATACCCACTCTTTTATATCTGAGTAATTCCATTAGGGTATCACAATGCCACCCTAACGATAAGATGTTGAATTAGTAGTGTAAACATTTTAGGACACAATAATCTCTTCTCAAGTTTATGATTATTATTTGATTGATGATTTTGGGAATATGATTCTTAAAAATCTCATGGTTCTCTCTATTGCTTAATTTGATGTTATCTTATGAATGGATTGAATTTCTTTTCATAAATCCAACATAATTTTAAAGGAAGGGAAGTCACAATTGATATTCGAAACCAACCTATGATCTCATATCTATGTGATGATAAATATGAACTTCCAGTTGAAATTACATCAATTACATGGGTCTTGATTACTATTAACAAGGGGTGTTTATATTAGATGGTTGGTGAGAAACTCAATGTCGAATATATGCGAATTATAAAAGAGTTTTTTTGATGTTTTTTTCGAAAGATGTCCCTAAAATTCATCCAAATCAAGATGTTGAGTTTTAAATTGAACTCATATATGCTGCTAAAACTATTTCAAAGGCTCCCTATAGAATGTAACCTATTGAGTATTAATAATTAAATAAGTTACTTTGGTATACCTTAATAATGGATTCATTCATCCAAATGGGTTATCATGGGGCTCCCTATTCTTTTTATTAAGAATAAATATGGTTCAATACGAGTTCGTCTTGATTATCGTGAGTTTGACAATATCAAAATCAATAATAAGTATCATATTCCTCGTATTGTTGATGTTTTCGATGAATTATGAGGTACTAAAAACGTTTCTAAGATTTTTCTTTGATTCAGATACTATCAGTTGATAGTCAAAAGTGAAGTCATACCCATGTCAGCCTTTTGTATTAGGTATCGATACTGAATTTATAGTGATTCCATTTGGTCTTATTAATTCTTTCTTTATCTTCGTGTATTTACTTAATTTAGTATTTAAATATTACCTTGATTAGTTTTGGTAATCTTTATAGAAGATATAATTATTTATTCCAAGAGTAGAGAAGATTATGAAGATCACTTGATGATTGTAATGAAGACCGTAAGTAAGGATTTTTTAATGAAAAAATTAAAAAGTGTGAGTTGTTTCTATAAAAATATTCTTTTTTTGGATCATATAATATCAAGAGAGGTTATCCGTAAAAGATATAAGTTATGGAATGCATTCCCAAAGAAACCAATATTAATAAGATACCTCATTTTCTTAGTCTCCCTGAATATTATTGGAACTTTATATAAAATCTATCATGGTACTCTAATACTATCACAATGTTAACTCTAAAGGGGGGAATGTTCCTTTGGATAAATGAATGTGGGGAAATTTTCAAGGAACTAAAAACAGGGTTAGTCAACACAACTGTGCTCACACAAACCTTCATTAGAGGAGGTTTTTGATCTATAATGATGAATAAAAAATGGATTGTGATGTATCCTCCTAGAAAATTATAGAGTGATAGTTTATTACTTATAAAAATTGAAGGTTCGTGATACAAATTACCTAAATCATGATTTGACGTTATAATAATTTTTGTGTTAAAGATATGGATGAATTTTATTTATAAAGGAATGTGTAATATATATATTGGTCATAAAATTTGAAAGTATATATTTATATAGAAAGAGTTAAATATAAGATATAGAATATTGTTGGAGATGATGAGTGATTATGACTATTCAATAAATTACCACCATGATAAGGAAAACATGGTGTAATATGATATGAGTCAAAAAGATCATGCTAGATTATCTATGATGAGGATCATAAAAGATTCAATATTTTAGAATTTTAAAAAGATCAAACAATAAATCGTTAAGCTACGGGATAAATAATATTTTTATCAAATAAATATTCAACCATCTATCCATGTGAGGATTAAAGTGGAAAATAAAGAAGATGTAAAATGAAAAAAAGGTGAGAGATGTTCCTAAGATCAACTTTGATTGTTATAGAATGCTAAGTTTCAGGAATTTTTAATGTTTTATATCAATAACATATATAAATAAGTAGCTATTGGATAAATATCATAGTTAAATATTTTTTATTCTACCTAGAAATATGAAGATATATAAAGAAAATAAAGAGTATTTCTTATGGGATAACATGAAAAGTGACGTTGCTGAATATATATCTTTGTACTTAGTGTGTTGGAAGGATAATGCTAAGAGATAGAAGTTTAAGAGATTATTAAAACCATTACCCATAATAGAATGGAAATCTGAAAATTTTACCATATATTTTTTATTCGACCCCCAAACATCTAAAGGTTATAATGTTATTTTGGTTATAGTTAATCACCTTATTAAGTAATCACACATTATTTACATCAAAGAGGATTTATCTGATGATTATATTTCTAGAATATATATTATTAAAGTGGTAAGGTTTCATGGAGTACTACATTCTATTATATCATATATTGATGTAAGGTTTACCTCCATGTTCTAGAAAAATCTTCAGCAAGATCTATATTTAGAGTTTTTTTGAATATTGTATATCATCCTTAGATGGATGGTTAGTCTAGGAGAAAAATTAAAAACATAGAGGAGATGTTGAGATATTCTATGATGGATTTTAAAGGTGTTTGAGATCAACACCATACTTTAGTAATGTTTTTGTAAAGAATAGATTTCACTTAAGTATTAAAAAAGATTATTATGAATCACTATATAAATGGAAGTGTATAAATCAAATATTCTCGGATGATTTTAGAGAAATAAAACTATTGGGAGTTGATCTATCTAAATAATGGTTGATAAATTTATATAAATTTAGTAGCACTTCAAGGTAGCACAAATTAGATATACTATTTATTATAAAAATCATCAGAAAAATATATAATTTGAAAATGGTGAGAAGGTATTTATTTAAATTTCTCTTTAGAATAACATTATGGGATTTAGAAATAAGGGAAAATATTTTGCTGGGTATAACTGTTGCTTTAAGATTATTTATTAATTAAGGATATTTATTTATCTCTTAATGCTTCAACTGAACTTCTCTCAAGCTTACAATGCATTTCATGTTTCTCTCCGAGGGAAGTGCATACCTGATTCATCACATGTACTGAACTCTGAGTTAAAAAAACTTGATCATGACCATTACTATGAAGAACAAATTCTATAAATCTTGTATCATAGAGATAAAATTATACAAAACAAGACTAGTCATCTGGTTAATGTTTAATGGAGGAATCATAATTCGAAGATGCCACTTGGGAACCTAATGATGTGATGAAACAATGATATCACCATTTTCTGTAAAATATTGACAACATTTTGAAGGATAAATTCATTTTAAGGGGTGTATAATGTAACACCCTAATATTCTATGACATGTTTTTCTAAAAATAAATTTAATTTCTTTTATAGATTTATTTAAATGCAACACCAAGTCTTGCTATATACTATTGAAATATTATTATTTAATATGAGAATTATCGCCTCATTGTTAGATTAAAAGTTTTAAATTTTACTAAATAAATTATGCAAAATGTAAGTTTTATACATGTATAAAATGAAATCTTTTTTTATCAAGTTATTATAGAAGAAAATAAATATTATTTAAATTAAAATACATGTTTTTATGAGAAATTATTTTTATCCATGTATTTTTATATATTAATAAATTAAAAAAATAACTACTGGTGAATTATTTTAACGAAATTTATATATTATATATTCAATCAATTTTTTTAACTTTCACCTAATGATTTTTAGTTATGGGATACGAATGAATCCGTATTTTTTATTAAAATATATTTTTCTAAAAAAACGGTTTTAGTCACGTTTTTAACACTTATTTTGAAATGAATTTCTACAACAAATAGAAATTAAATCTTGGAAAATGGATTTTATATTTGGAATAATTTGGATCATATTTGGTAAATATCATTAATTTATTTGTTGTCCTTATTAATAGTAACATTGGTAAATGTTTTCCACATCTATATGGGTAAAACGGGTAACAAAAGGTTTAAACATTGTGATAGGGATTTAAAATTTATCTATCACTTGATTTTATTCTATTTTATTAGTAAGTTTTGGTAATTTCCATCCATTGTTTTAATATTTTTCATTCTTTTCCATTTTCCCTTGATAATGACAATTATAAAATTTTATGTAAAGGTAATTCCAAAATTTCACTCTCTTCACTTTAATGACTCTAAATATTTTTCATAATGATAAAAAGAAGATATGTTTGGTTAAATAAATTAATTGAAATTTTAATTCATATTTTTATCATAGTAATTTATTTTTAAATTTTATTAATGAAATAATTACCATAAATGTTTACACAACTCCAACGCAATGCTTCTATAAGTAGTAGTAAAATCATGTAAATGATTTTAAGAACTCAAAATGTATTTTTAGTTGAGTGATTTATAGTATTCCATGATTTTTTTAGATAAATATAACATATTATATGTTAATTAAATGTTACATTCAAATTATTTTGGTGTCCTATTATTTTCATAGTCGAATTAAAATAAACAGTTCCAAAAATGAAATTAATGATATTTTATAATAAATAATATTTTATTAAATGATTTTTAAATTCCTAATAATCCTATATTCTTCCATGTTAATGGGATATAATTGAAAATATCAAACATTTTCTATTTATTTGTCACTTTTCTTTTTATGGTAATGTTCATGACTAATAAAAATAAAAAACTTTCAAATTGGGGTCATTATCAAAAGGGGTAACATGGGTTAAAATAAAGACATAAGGGTAAAAATATCACCTATACCGACCCAGATTTTATTATATGATATTATTTAGACTATTGATCACTATATAATTTAAATACTTCAATTTATATCCACTTAACAAGAAAATTATTTTATATTAATTTAATACTTTAAGTAATTCCAAGAATTCCCATCTCCTCAATTATAAGAGGGAATCTCTACTTCTCTCTTCTTCACACCCTTTTAGCCATATATATCAACCAAAACCAACCCAATTATCCTATAAAATTCTATATTCAATAATTATATGTTCTTTCATTCAAAAAATACCATTCTAATGGTCCTTAATAATTGATTTAAAGGAGACCTGTTGAAGAAGAGGTAATCATATTACCAAAACTATTTCAATTTATTTCTTCTTCTACCTCGCATGAATATATGGTATAAATTATAAAATTATGAATTAATTTTATTAAATATACTTAATTATTATTATTATTGAAGAAAAACTATCAACATCCTTCTAATCTATTGGAAAATGATAACATCTCGTGCATGCATGTGAACTACAACCTCCATGAAGAGATGTAATTTTTTTCATTTACGCCTTACATGAATAGTAAAAAGGTTAAATTAAATGAATTTATATGA
The DNA here is from genome assembly GCA_963277665.1 of Viscum album. Classification (NCBI taxonomy): domain Eukaryota; kingdom Viridiplantae; phylum Streptophyta; class Magnoliopsida; order Santalales; family Viscaceae; genus Viscum; species Viscum album. The sequence goes on along the minus strand of OY728130.1, from coordinate 2,098,187,265 downwards.
TATAATTGATATAATAATTATTATCTATAAATGAATTATTATTTACCATTATTTAATACCTTATTTCAAAAAAATGGATCCTACGTTCATGCTTATGTATGACCTACGTTCTCCATGAACGATGTAATTTATTTTTATATCTCTATTATTTATTAATAAATATATCTATATCTATATATATATATATATATTAACATATATGAGATATATATATATATATATATATATATGTATATCATGTTTAACATTCTGGAAATGATTTAACCATGATCAAACCAAACTGAAATTATCATGAAAAATGAAACATTTAACACCCAGAAACGATGATTTTCATAAATAAATAGTAATAAAAATGTGTTGGAATTTTATAAATTGATCATATATATTTTTATAAGTATTTTAATGACTATATTATATAATTATAATAATTTGAAATTTATTATATTTTAGTTAAAGTAGATTTCAAATCAATTCCTTCTTAAGGTGAGGGTTTTATGTTACAATTTATTATGTATCAGGATTATTTATTATTATGTTTTTGATAATGAAATTTCATAATATAATTATCAATAAAATTATGAAAACTATTCTACTTAGGTAATTTATAGATATTACATGTTTTCCTATCATTTTTCTCACTTTTTGTACTCAAGATTTCGAAGAAATGTTTTAAGAAAAATTGACATTATTTCTCCATTTGGTAAAAAATCATTTTTCTTACTCATATATGCTTTCTAAAAAAATCAATAATTTATTTAATATTATCCCATTATTTTTTAAATTTGGTTTTACGCATGATTTTATTGTTGAAAAATGGTTTAAAATAAATCTTCTTATCATTTTCTAAATGAGTTACTTTTGAATTTCTACCAAAAAAATATTGGGAATATTTATTTTAACTTACATAGCATGAACATAATTTTCCAACATTATGATCACTAAATTATTAGAATCTTATTTATAAGTTTCTAGGGATATATTTAGTGAAAATTTATTTAATAATATTTTGGAAATTATTAGACTTTATATAATTGATTTCAATTTGAAAAAGGGATTTTACTCATGAAATGTTACATTGATATTTTAATGGAATTTTTCATCTATTATTACATAATTTGATGTTACATATGATTTAATAGTTATATGGTAAAATTATACTATCCAAATTAATTATTTTGATGTATTATTATTATGTATTTTTATAATGATTTTATGAAACTCATTTCTTTCCCATATATTAATTATATTATAATAAAAACTTTATGTAACTTATTTCTTTTACACATGTTATATTGTTATTCTATGATGATTTTTTATAAAACATATTTTATTTCTATGGGATAAAATATGATGTGTGTTTTATTGTCTTATAGAACACATATGTATGACATTCATTATATAATGGGTGGGCCCAAAATTATACATCCCTCCAATGAATTAGATAAAGGTATATATATCATGAGACAATAGGGGATGGAATGGGGAGTAAAACAAGTTCAAGAACTGATTTTATACACCAATATTCTTGGATGTGACATTTGACTAATAATATAATGGAATATGTAGTTAAACCAATAAAATATGATTAAAATTGATGTGATCATTGACTACGGAAATTATTTTATATGATTCTGTGTATGCCAAAAACATATATCTTATTCTAATGTTATGATATCATGGATCAATTACTTTGATTACTAAATGATTCATATCTTATAAACTATCATGATTTATTTAAGGATTCATGTTTATGATATATAATATATTGGGTATGGTTTCCAATTGTTAAAATCATATTCTCATAAGGTTTTCCTCATGTTATTATTAAGTGGTCAGTGATATTTCCTTTGTTTACCCTTATTACACATATGAGATTTCTACTTCATATGTTTCCCTTTCCCAATATATGAAGAAATATATTATGTATGATATGTATAATTGGGGTGCTTTCTATGACGAACTAAGTGTGAGATGATGTATATCACTTAGAATTAGTTTTTAGGTATCCTTATTTCTAGCACAATGCCTTTATGGTTATAGAATGGATTGTAATGTAATATATTTAATATTCATTTTTCAAGAAGTTATATATATTTATAAAAAGTTTGGGTTGCTAAAAGTTTCATTACTACTTCATCTACATACTGAGAAAGAAGATTATTCTTTAACTGTGAAATTGAAAACAATGTCACAATGATAGAGTTTTATACTTTATCACCAGGTGGAAAAGATTGACCTATTTCATGAATATGTCGCTTCATCAAGAGTATATATTAGTGATATACATAGAAATTATTTCATATAGATTGAATACATTACTCATTCCCTTGAAATACCCTACCATATTCTGGTATTTTATACCAATAACACATTGGACATAAGATTCCATTTCATATTCCAAATTCAAATCATATCTGACATCATCAGCATGGGGGGAGAAATATAGTAAAGTGAATATTGTAACCATTATGATGAAACCAATTTCAATTTTAACTCCAAACCTTATGCCTACCCACCATTACATGATTCATCCTTAGGGAAAATAGTAGTCGCATTAGTTCCCTTATTAGGATGGAAAGGAGAAAAATCATAAAAAATTTCAAAAATAGAATAATAAGTTCCATTCCTTTATTGAAGATCTGATTCCAAGATTTTTTATCACTATATTGGAGATGAATTTTTTTAAATTTCCCGATATCAAGAAATCAATATACATTGGTCTGAAGGATCACTCTGACTAGTGCCCCTTACATCATATGTTAGGTAACAAAATCAATAAGTAATTCATATTCAAGGATATGATCCAAAATATAATTGAAACATAACATGTAAAATAGGTAAAACCATATCATAAATGACTGATGTATTTGATGCTTCACCAAAAAAAAACAAAATATAGAAACAAATTATGAAAAATTATAGATATGATTTTGATGATAGGGTGACTAGAAAATCAATCAACTAGGTGTATTAAATTATCAGGTCATGACTGAATCAACCAGTCATAACCCCAATTCACTATATGATACTTGAGGAATCATCATCATCATCATAGTATTCTAATATTTGACATATAAGTTTTTAAAAAGAATACACAATGGGAAGATACCTTTCCAATTCCCAAGCTAGTATACAAACTCTAGGGTTTCATTAACCCATCATTTGGTGGGTGGGAACCATCCCACCAAATGGAATTTTCATCTAGTGGGAAACTAAGATATAATTTGGTTATCATCATCCACTTGAAAGAGCCCTTTCCTTTTGAGTATGACTTATATAAACCCAAAATCTCTATTAATATATGGGAAAGTGGCCATAGATATTTGGGAAAATGAATTCATTATAGACCTAAATGTTAAGGATTCATTTCCTAATAATCTATATATACATTTGAGATAAAAATATAGGTGATTAATAATGATAAAAATAATCAACTATTTGATCCTAAATTTTCTATGTCTAATTTCAACTCAGTCATATTTTTAGAATCATTAAAAAAACTAGTCACTCAGTAAATACTAAGACAAGAGAATGTAAATAAAACCTAAATTGTTTATATAAATCCTGTAATGACCCAATGTCTTATCAATGGAAATTAATTTCATATAAATATGTCATATAATCACATGAAATCATAACACAATGAACTACTAAGTACTATGTGACCTTTAAACATAATTTTGACACTTCTGTGTTTTAAATTTCAAAAATATAACATAATCCGTTGCGATCAGTAAGATGTTTGGAGTCTGATAAGACAATCTTTTTTTGGTGAATATTAACCTAACCTTATGAATAGTAACCTACCCTTATTAATAGTAATATGACCCTTATGAATAGTACATCATTCAAAAAAAGATTAACCTCACCCTTGATTGTATAAATAAAATTTAGGCATCTTATAAGTGATAATATTGCCAAAGTAAAAGTATTGGTATTTTTATAATTCATAAATAAATAATGAAAATTAATTAATTAATTTAAAAGAAAATATATTTTCCTAAAAGGTGTTCATAAATTAACAATTTTATGTCTTTTGGTTTTAAGATAATTTTATAAGGTTTTATGTATTCTTTGAAAGCATTATAAAATTAGTTATAGTATTAAAATCAATATTTTTTATGTAAATTATGATTTCAATTAAAAATTAATTTAATAATATTTAGAAAATTATTTTTAAAAAATGGATTTCATTTTTGGATCATACACGTCAAAAAATATTTAGGGTGGATTTTTGGTATTTTTCTAAAATAATTGAATTTTGATGAATAGTAAAATATGATAATTCACAATAAATGATAAAACTTGAATTTCTACATCATGTTTGAGTCATGGATATTGTAAATAGACAATGGTTCGAACTCACAAGCACATATTACTGTTTTTGGTAACAATAATCATTACTATTTACTATCTTATTGAAAAATAATAAACTAATGATTAAAATATTATGAAATCCCTCCTCCCATCCACTTTAAAAAACACCCACACTCCCCTCTTCTCTCCAATCCTCTCAAGCCTTGAGAATTCCTTAAATTATTCCCAAATCTCCCCCAAGATCCTCCCCCATATCCAAAATCCCTTGGTCTCCTCTAAAGACCAAATACTCTCCCCTTAATAGGTTCTCAAAGGAGATAAACTCAAGATGTAAATTCCACTTTCTGATTCTTTTATTTCTTTTCAAGTTCTTTTTATTTATTTTTTATTTCCTCACCTCCCTGAACCCAAATGGAATGATAAATCCAGTAACACATATGTACTAAAATTTTGTTATTCTAGTGGGATAATTCATTGTAATCTATTCTTTCCCCTTCTTTTATATGAAAGAAGCAAAAACACCGTCTGAGATGTGTTAATTTATCACATTCAAGAACGACGGTTTATCAATTTCTACTGACATATTATGTTATGGTCATAAAACCATTTTTATGGTTGAAAAAAACTATTAAATATTTATTTTATCTTATGCGTTTTTCTATAATCCTTTTTCAAACATTATGTAAAATAATAACACAAAAAAGATTAATTATGAACAAAATTTCCAAGTTAATCCTAGCATTTAACATTAATGTTTTATATAATAATTAACCTTAAATACAAATAAAAAAATTAATTTTATAACCATTTAATCTTATATATGATCACTAATTTTATATAAATTCAATTCTGGACAACCACATTCATCATACATGTGTGTTCGAACATGAATATAAGTGAACCGATCATTAAAACCAAGGAAATAAATGAACCCGAACAATGAAATTGAATCTCATAACCAATAAAAAAGGTTACGAATGAACTAAAAAAGGGTATAATAAATCTTTTACATAGATAATAGGTTATTTAATTATTAATTAATGAACCTAATTCTATTATTGAGGTCATTAATATCAAGTGCAGAACACCATCTGACTAAAGGTAAGGGATCCTCTCTATTTCACTTTTATTCAAGAATGTCCTCTATGTTATGACCTTTTATGTGTAAACCATAATGATTGGGTATGATATCAAACCTCACCCATACTTCCCCAATGACTTATAAAATATTATAAACCCATTTCTCTCACATTAATCCCTCTTAAGTACACCTGATACCATACCGATATTCCATAAGGGATTCTACCCGAACATCCAATATTCATTTTGGTTACTCTATATTTATTTTTATCCAAATGAAGTTGTATTTTTTTTACAAATTCTAAATACTATGTATATGATCCAAAATAATTTTCCATGATCCATACCTCACTCTATTTTTGGTATATACATGTTTTGGTGACTCCCTCCTCAATACTTCTCAATAAGCAAACTTGTTTTAAGGGAATTTACCGAATTTTTACCCGATTTCTAGTGAACTATATCTTATGATTTAAGCCACCATTTTATTTATAAAATCAGTATTTTTTTATTATGAAAACTATATTGTTTCACTTCTGGTTTTATATAAAGTATTGTTCCATTTTCTATTTTAAAGGCTCTATAATATTTTCCTTTAAACCGCACAAAAATGTTTTAATGCTAAAATTTCTTAAATACTTTTATTATATGTTCACAATTCTACTTGACCTAACATACCATGATAAATGCCTATTTTCCCTTGTTAATGTAAATTTATATTTTAGTTCCTTTCTTTCATGGAGAATTTTATGATATGACCATTTGTTAGGCTTTATGACATGATTTTGGTATCCAATTCTTTCCATGGTTAACCATTATGTTTATGTAAGATTGATTATGTAAGATTATTTATGTGGAAAACATATTCATGAAAATTTAATATGGGTGTGCTCAGATAGAGATCCAATGCATTGGGTAAAGTTGAGTCGCATGAGACGTTATGTGAGACAGTCTTGGTGGTTAGCCTTGGCTTGTGCTACCATGTGCAACAGTCTTGGAAGTTAGCCTTGAATCATATTAAAGTCATGTTTTATGTTGCTGGCACATTACTATGACTCCATTTTTATATGATTCCATGTTTATATGTTATTATTCCATATGTTACATGCCTTTCTATATCATCATGTCATGACTTCTATCCCACGTGTTGATGCTTTGTTCTTATGGTTATTCCCTTACTGGGCTATTTATCTCATCCCTTTGTTCATGTGTTCCCTAGGGTAACCTATATAGATATTTTGGCACAATAGAATTTAGGAGATAAATTTTAAGATTAAATAATGAAATATTTAGTTCCATGATTTCTGTTTTATGTACCTAGTCTTCCAAGATAATAGACTTTACGATCATTGGATTTTACTCTAAAGTATAATTATTCTTAAAATAATGTAATGTTATATGTAAAAGGATAGGGTCTCTATTGTTTGTATCATAGTATGGTCTATATATTTTTGGATATTAGGAATAGATAACTTTAGTAATAACCTTAAGTATGAAAATAAGTATAAGAAAACACCCCTCAATTTTTGTAAGTATAGAGTAAGTGGTGTATCAAGAAAATACATCCATGTCTGGATAAAAACTGGTAGAGGTGGATTTGGAACAGATGTATCTAGGGGTAAAACCCCAAACACCACTTTGAGCTAGACTTGAACGGGAACTGGTGCACGAAAACATGCCTTGCTTCACTCTTGGTTTGACACTCCCAAGAGATATGATTTGGTAAATTCATAAGCTTGGTAAAAACATTATTAATAGAAAGAAAAAATACCATAAGAATATAAATTAAGAGATAGATCAAGGATAACCTATATTGAAATATAAGGAATCAAAAGTTAAGATATACTTCTACTTTACAAGTTTATCCTTATATATTTAATGTTTCTTTTTTTTATGCTCAACAAATAAGTATTCATGACCTCTAATTGTACGTACATTTTCTTAGTTAATGGTGGGAAATATAAGAACACATTCCAACAATCAATGTGATAAGGAATGTTAAGATTTCCCTAATGATATGCCTGATATAATGGAAATGTGTGCTCAAAATTTCATGGAAGTACTTGCTAAGCTATATCATGTAATGAATAATAACTTGAATCATGTAGAAAACCCTCCTCCTCCAAGGAAATATCAAGTTGATGTTGAATCCTTCACACGACAAAGGCCTCACTTTTTTAGTGGATCTTCTGGTGCCCTCTTCATAGAGCAGTGTATTAACTCCATTGAAAATATATTCTCTGTCCTCTAGTGCGTAGAAGAAGATATTATCGTACTTGTGGATTCTTGTTTTTATGGTGAATCTGATTAGTGGTAGAAACTGATCAAGAATACAAATCCCCAGGAGGAAATTGATTCCATGGATTTGGTGGAATTCAAGAGAATGTTTTTCAATAAATATTTTTCCAATCCCTCCATCTCAAGATGTAAAGAGAGTTCCTTAGACTCAAGTGGAAAGAAGATGTGTCAATCAAAGTGTATGATGAAAACTTTAAAAGGGTTTCATGGTAAGCCTCTATCTTTTTCATGAACACCAAAATCAAGGTGGGTCTCTTCTTTATCAGGCTAAAGCCGAGTCTATGAAAAGTGTTTGTGATTCAATACTTTGAAAGTTATGAGGGGATTGTCCATTGTTCCCTCAAGGTTGAAATGGATATTAGAGACTCTCAGTGGTATCGTGGGACTGATAACAAGTAGTGGAAAATGGAATTTATTGTGGGAAGTCCCACAAATAAATTCCATGATGTAAAGAATCTCGATCATCCCACTTGTAAAAATTGTGGGAAGAAGCCTCCAGAGAACTATTTAAAGGGAATTAATAATTTCTTCAAAAGTGGGAAGTTGAGAAATATCTATAAAAATTGATGATAAGATATGAAGAATCATGCCAACGTGGAAGAAGAAAGGAAGGTTCGGATCCACACTCAGCCTATAGTGCAGTGTTACAACTGCAATGAGCATGGGCATTATGCAAACAATTTCCCTAAGTAGAGGGTTGTTGAAGGCAATAAACAACCTCCAAAGAAACAAGGAAGGTCTTATGTTATCACTACTGCTGAGGTGGAATCGAAAAATGATGTGATGACAGGTACTCCAATTATTCATTCAAGAATATAAAACATAATATTTGATTTTGGTTCTACATATTCTTTTATATTTTTCAAGCTTAGTAGAACTATTCAAACACCACCTCAAAAATTCGAGGATATTTTATCTTTGAGAACAGAAAATGGAGAAATTATTGCATACAAGGTTTACAACTCCTCCCTGGTAAATTTTTTTGGGATAAACTTCCCATAAAATCTTGTCATACGTCATTTATTGAAGTTCAATTTTTTCTTGGGCATGGATTAGATATCTTTATACAAAGCCAACATAAACTGTTGGGAAAGGGAGATCACCCATCACATTCAGAAGCATCCTCCAATTATTTACAAGTGTAAGGAGGAAGATGAATCTCTTTTAGAATCATTGTATCAAGTGTGGATATTAATTCCTTATGAGTAAGCATTTCTAGCTCAAATAATTGAGATAAAGTAGAGAATCATTCTTGAATACATGACCATCATGAGGGATTACACTGATGTATTCCCTAAAGAGATTCCTGGTCTTCCTCCTGATCAGGAGGATGAGTTCTTAATTGAACTTATTCATAGATCTTTTCCTATATCAAATAAAAGTTATAGAATGGCCACCGTATAGATGGAAGAGATGAATAAGCAGTTACAAGAGAATCTTGAGAAGGGTTTTATATGCCTGAGTGCTTCACTATGGGGTGAACCAGTCCTCTTCATCAAGAAGAAGGATGGATCAATGCACCTCTGCATTGATTATTTTGAGCTCAATAAAATCACAATAAAGAACAATTATCCTCTGCCACAAATAGATGACTTGTTTTATAAGCTTCTTGGGGACAATTATTTCTCTAATGTGGACCTCCGATCGGGATATCACCAATTAATGGTGAGGATGGAAGATATTCCCAAGTATTTATTTTGAATGAGGTATGGACATTATGAGTTCATAGTGATTCCTTTCAGACTCACTAATGCTCTATAAATTTTCATGGATTTAACAAATAGAGTCTTTAGATATAACCTTGTAATATTTTTTGTCTTTATCAACGATATTATGATACACTCCAAAATTAAGGAGGAACATGATGATCATTTTAATACAATGTTAAAGACATTGTGAAGGGAGAAGATATATGAAAAGCACAATAAATGTGAGTTCTGGATGGAGGAAGTATCATTCTTAGGGTATGTTATCACCATAAATGGGATATCTATAGACCCTTCCAAGAAAATGGAAATTGAAGAGTTGCATAGGCCAAAATCTGTAATGGAGATCCGTAGCTTTCTGGTTCTATCTAGGTATTACCAACAATTTTTGAATAACTTTTCAGGATTTTCAAACCCAATTACCAAGATGACATGGAAGGGACTGAAGTTTGTCTGGACTCAAGAGTAAGAATACTATTTTAAGGAGTTGGAAAAGATGCTAATCACTACACCAGTACTCACACTCCCAACAACCAGAGAACACTTTTTGGTGTAAAGTGATGCTTCAAAGAAGGGATTAGGTTGTGTGATGATGAAAAATGATAAATTTATAGCCTAAAACTCATGGAAGCTGAAAATATATGAGAAAAATCATCCTATATAAGATCCAGTGTTGGAGGGTGTGATCTTTATGTTAAAAATATGGTGGAATTATCTCTATGGTGAGAAGTGTGAGATATATACTGATCACAAGAGTCTCAAATATATATTCACATAAAAAGAGATTAATATGTTCCAATGATGATGGATAGAGCTCATCAAGGATTATGACTGATCAATCCACTACTATCCCGTTAATGTAAACAAGGTAGTAGATGCGCTAAGTAGATATGATTTTGTATATTTATAAATGGTGATAATTTAAAAGGATACAATATTATAAGGTTTTTATTGGATGGACATGAGAACCATTAAAGGAGTAACATCATCAATACTTTATCAAATGATTTCTCAACCATCCCACATGGAGAAAATAATGGATTCTCAAAGAAAAGATGTGGAAATTCAGAAAAGGGTGGAAGCCATTAAAAATGGAAAATATTCTAATTTCATGATAGATGATAAATGATTTTCAATATTTGGGTCACAATTATGTGTACCATCTAATCCATAGATAAAGAAGGAGCTTGTGAATGACACACATAGCTCGACATTCTCTATCAATATAGGGATCACAAAGATGTATCGAGATCTCTGAGAGAACTTTTTTTGGAACAATATGATGAAGGATATTGATGAGTATACATCAAAGTGTATGGTATTTCAGTTAGTAAAGGTTGAAAGACAAAAGTATAAGGGGATGATGCAACCAGTACCCATAAAAACATGGAAGTGGTAGAACATCACCATGGAGCTTGTCACTGCACTTCTGAGGACATCCAAAGGAAAAAATTATATATGGGTTGTTGTGGATCATCTTACAAAGAAAACTCACTTTATCACAATTTGAGATGTATTCTATTTATATCAACATGAATAGATATATATCCAAGAAGTGGTAAGGCTTCATGGAGTACCACTATCAATTATATCCGATCAAGATCTGATATTCACCTCGATGTTCTGAAATTCTCTAAAATTCTCTAAGAACTGAACTGAACTTCCATACGGCCTATCATCCTCAAAATGATGGACAATCTGAGTGAAATATTTAAACTCTGGAAGATATATTGAGAGAATGTTCTATGGACTTCAAATAGGGATGAGACCAAAATCTTGCACTTGATGAATTCTCCTACAATAATTGTTTCAACTCGAGTATCTGAATGGCACCATATGAATCCCTTTATGGGAAAAGGTGTAGAACAACAACATTTTGGGATGAAGTCAGTGATCATAAGATTCTAGGACCTGAAATGGTCAAAGAAATGGTGGAGTAGGTGAAAACCATTGAGCAACATATCAAGGGAGCCCCAATTTTGAAAAAAAGAGTTATGCAGACAATTGTCGATGAGACCTTCTGTTCAAAGTTTAATACATTGTATTTCTACGTATATCTCCTTGAAAAAAGTTCATGCATTTTTGGAATAAAAGAAAGATAATTCCTAGGAACGTCGACCCCTTAGAGATTCTTGATCATATAGATGTTGTTGTAACACCCTGACCCTAGTTACCCAGAGTCAGTGCATTATTACATAACATTGGCATGATCAAAAGAGATCAAGTCCCAAATGATCGATTAGTTTAGTAGTTGTGGAAGTACTAGATACATACATAAGTTTTAAATTACATTATGAAATGAAAAAACAACAAGATTTTTTCCCCTTTGAAGACACTCATATCCCAAATCCTATCCCTATAGGTCAATCATAATATACTTCTTTGCATCCAGGAAAAAATAAAACATAACAAATGGGTGATCTCAGATGATTAGTAAGGATTAGAATATAGTGGAAACTATAATAAATAAGCATAAACATTTAAGGCAACGTACAAGACTAAAACACAAAACTTTTAAACTTAAAATTCAGTATAATATGGCAAATAAAAATCAAATAATTACATTTAATTATTCACATTGATATTCTACTAGTCTAATGATCTCATTTAATATCAATAGCTAATTTCATAATGATGTAATGCATAATGTCGGACATCATAACCACATTATCAAGGTCTCGTGCCAAGACTACAAATAAGATTTTGTGAAGGCCTTATGACGAGACACTAGTTTGTCTCATGAGACCTACCGATGCATCTAGGGGCTATAGCGGGCCCAACCCATCACTTATTAAGTCCAATTCATTCCTCATATCAAAAGGCTAAAACATAATATACACATTCATATAAAAACTATCATACGAAATGTAAATACTTTAACCATAAAACATGAATGGTATAAAAATAGAACATACACAGTCAAAAATATCAAAAAAACTTCAATATAATATGGAAGATTGTATCATAATAAATCTACTTCAAAGACATAAAACCTAATGAAGTATGTTGACATAGATGAAATCAATCCAACATCAATTTGAGTGAAATATCTCTTTATACTTTGTATTCATTTAAAAGTCACGCAATTATAAAAGAAAACATTTATTTTGAAAATATTATTATAAGATTGTAAGGGAAACTTTGAAGGTGTCATAATAGCAGAAAATGGTTGCACCCACTATATAAGTTAAAAAAACATTCTTTCCTTAATTTTGTCGAAAAGGTCACAATGTGCCTTGTTTGGAAAATGACGAAAAGATTCCTTTAAAAACATTTTATAAAAAGTAAAACAAGGGTATAAATGAATTTAAACCATATTATAGAAAATTGTAAAAAAAATTGAAATACATTTTGTAGAAACATAGATGTGAATGATAAAGAAGTCCCAGTAGATACTTAAGTATAAACAACCTCTAATAATACAAAGACTGTAAAATTAACCCTTACATTGTACATTTCCTTAGTTTATGGTATGTTAACCTTCTTTATAATGGTGAGATAATTCTTCTTAAATTATAAAAGAACCACATACATAAAAATGATATCATATATGATCTTCTAATATTTCTTTGTTAATTATATTTCAGTAGTATCATTGTTTTGAGTGTTAACTAATTCATTTTTGTTTTTTTGTTTTGTTATGTAAGTCATGTTTGTTTTTTATAGGAAGTATTTTATTCATATCCATAAAGATTTTAAATTCTTTAAACATTATTTTTAATCATAAAATGAAAATTATTCTTGAATGGTTACGATGGAGAATGAAATTTCATCATGTTGTGGAGACGGTAAGCCGTACATATGCATGAGCCACAATATCATTCTGTTGATGGTGAAATATTATTAAATTGGATGGTATATTACATATAAAGAATCATTAACACATTATATTAATTTTTTAAATAATCTATACTCATTATTATACCCATACAAATAATGAAGCGTTGAATAACAAACTACACCACGATGTGGAGACGGTAGGCCATATGTACTCATATATGGTGACTTTGTCATTCATAGGACAGATAGAATAATGAATATGGTTATACCATATTCATAATAACATATCAATATGTATAAGGTATTAGAGATATTATTTTTTATGTAAACAACAATGAAAGAGGAAGTAGAAGAAGAAAATAACTTTGAAAGAGGTGATGAAATAATTACCTATTCTTCGGGTGTTTCCTTTTTATTTGAACAAAAGGGATCCTTAGGTTGAATTTCTGATCAAAGTAATGCCTATAGGTTTAAGTGAGGGTAGTTGGGAGGATATTTGAGTAGGGTTTGGCCAATCCAAAAGGCTTTGGATGTGTGAATTTGAGAGAAGGGGAAGTACTCTTTTATAAGAGAGGCGAGGGTCACTTTAGGAAAAGATTGAAATATTATTTTATTATAAAATTATTCTCTATTTATAGTGGCTCCAAATGGATTTAATTATAAGAAAATTGGGGTATAGTTCTAAATACTCTAAAAAAATAGGTTTAGAAAAGTTTAGGTCACCATATTATCCATATTTTTTAGATTTAACTCTTAGTTAAATAGTTTAACTTTTACCATGTCTCATTGTATTATTATAATACATGGTTAGTAAACTTACTATAAAATTCCAAGTGAGCCTAAAGTGGTTAATTAATAACATATAAATCATTGTATATGTTCTTTTTATGAACCATATATTTTTAGTACTATTATATAATTTAATAAATCAGTATTTTTTTAAAAAACTCATTTTTTTTTCAATTTTGACACTATTTAGTATTTGGTTTTTGTGAAAGACAGAAAAAATTTATCCCAGCGAAAAAAATTATTTAATAAACCCTAATATATAATATTAACCTAGAAATTGTTTTTAATTCATCAAAAGTCTCAATTTACATTTATTTTAATATTTAAAATATAAATTATTTTAATCTTTCATTAATAAGGTAATTACTATATCATCATTGTGTCAGAAATAAATTAAATTATTTAATGTATAAAAATTATAAATAAAATACCATGATGTAGGAAATACTTTTAGCTTTATAATTACTATTTATAGTCTAAAATATCGCTTATATAAACTCTAATAAAAATTGTTTTACTAAAAGATATTTGTTGATGTTACATTTTCTTCAACTTTAAATTAATTTTTATAAAGTGTCATTTTCACATACAAGTAGATCCATGGGATCCCAAAATCAACCCAAAGATGCTCATAGTCGGACATGTATCATAAAATAGGGCTATAACACGTGTTAGGGTAATTTAATATTATTATAATATTATTTTTTACCCTTATTTACCAGATTTATCCTTTAACCCTTGAAAATAAAATATTTACTGAAGTTACTATTCATAATGTATATAAAATAAAAGATACCTATTTACACAATTTGGAACTTATAATTTGAAATATGGAATCCATTTTTCCAAATTTAAAATACATAATTTGCATAAATTAATTTAAAATTAATTCCTACTATCAAAACCAAAAAGCGGGTTTTTAAGAAGTAAAAACTATCAAAAGATTGACATGTGTTTATGTACAATTTAAATGTGAAATTACATAAAATGACCTAAATTATATTAAATTATAAAAATATAATCCAATGATACTTTAAAACCACTCAAATGTATAATTTATCACTATAAATTATTTTTATTAAAAATGTTGTTTTTAATTAATATTTAGTAATTTTCACTATTCATCAAAATATGAAAGTTCTCATAAAAATACCAAAAATTTACCCTAAGATAATTTTGATATTATGAATCAAAAAATGAAGTCCAATTTGAAAAATAAAATTTATAAAATTTTAAAAAGTTGGTATTTCTTTTCATAACTGCTTTTAAAACGGCTAGTTTGATAGGTCACAGTGTGCTTGAACTCGGTGTTGCGTACATCACACGCTATTGTATTATTCAATGATAAATATAATGTGGAAGCTAGGGGTGTTTCATTCTTCACTCATTTAAATAATTTTGTCCTTGAAATTTCTAGAATACTACTTCTTAAAAAGATTTTGATGGTTCTTCGTCATAAGATCTTCAGGTTCCCACATTGCCTCTTCCATTTTATGGTTTCTCTAATGAACTTTTACCAGACAAGTCATCCAATTTCTCTACACTTGTTCTCTGATATCAAGAATTATAATAGGATCTTCGCAATAAGATATATCGAGTTCTAGTTCTATTTCTTGTTTGGTGAGTATATGCGTTTGTTCAGGCATGTACGTTCTCAACAGTGATACATGGAACACAACATGATCTTTGGAGAGACTTGGTGGCATTATCAAACAATAAGCAATAACTCCAATTTGTTCTAGAATTTTTAATGGTCCAATATACCTAGGACTTAATTTACCCTTCTTACCAAATTGTACAATACCCTTCCAGGGAGATACCTTCAAGAAAACATAATCTCCTACTTGAAATTCCAAATCCTTCCTTCAATTGTCGACATAACTCTTCTGCCTACTTTGAGATTATTTGATGTGGTTTTGGATAATCTTAACCATTTCTATTGTTTTCTCAACAATTTATGGGCCTACGAGTTTTCTTTCACCAACATCATACCAACAAGTTGGTGTGCGACATCTCTTTCCATATAATGCTTCATATGGTGCCATATTAATACTTGAATGGAAGCTATTGTTATAGGAAAATTCTACCAGAGGTAAATACTAATCCCACATACCTTGAAAATGAAGTGGGCAAGATCTCAACATGTCTTCTAAGGTATGAATAGTCCATTCTAGTTTTCCATCAGTTTGAGGGTGATAAGAAGTTCTTAAACAAAGTTCAATATCCAAGGCTTTCAGAATACTTTTCCAAAATATTGGTGTAAAATGGGGAGCATGATCAGAAACAATTGATAGGGGTACAACATGAAGTCTTACAACTTCATTAATATATAGTCTTTCTAAATGTTCAAGTGGTAAATCTTCTCTTATATAAAGAAAATGTGATGACTTGGTAAGATGACCAATAATAGACCATATTGCATCATTCCTTCTAGGAGTCTTTGGTAGCCCCATGACAAAGTCCATTGTAATATTATCAAATTTCCACTCAATTATGGGAAGAGTTTTCATGACGCCTCCGGGATGTTGTCTTCTAGTATTCACCTGTTGACAAACCATACATCTTGACACATAATCAGAAATTTCCCTCTTCATGTTGTCCCACCAAAAAATGTTCCCTAAAATCTCTATACATCTTAGTGCTACTAGGGTTTATAGAGAAATTGGAGATATGAGAATCATCCAACAATTCCATTTTTTAGATCAAGTATATCAGGAACACAAATTATCTTCCCAAATTTCAAAATTCCATCTTTGTATACGATGTAGATCAATCTATCCTCATTCGCAACTTTAATTTTTTTTGAAACCCCTCCTCACCAGTCTGAGAACTTTTTATCCTTTATAGTAAATATGGATTGGATACCATTTAGAAAAGTATTGATGTTTCACCTTCCATGATTATTCTCATATCCATCTTTACTAGAACCATGAACATACAATCCCTTTCAATATTCATCTTGTTCAGAACTCCTTGATCCTTTCTGCTCAAAGCATCTTATGCCTTATTTTCCTTCCCCGGGTGGTAGTTTATAGTGGAATCATAATCCTTGAGTAGTTCAAGCCATCATCTTTGCCTCATGTTGAGTTATTTCTGTGAGAAAGTATACATAAAACTCTTATGATCGGTATATATCTCACATTTTCACCATAGATATAGTTTCTTTGTATATTCAAAGAAAATATTACAACTACTAACTCAAGATCTTGAGTATGTTATTTTTGTTCATGAATTTTTAGCTTATGTGATGCATAGACAATAACTCTATCATTCTGTATAAGGACACAACCAAGTCATTTCATTGAAGCATCGCTATAAAAACAAACCCATCATTCCCCGATGGTAGAGTCAAGATAGAATAATTGAATAATATTCTCTTAAATTCATCAAACCATTCTTCACACTCTTTTTTACAAACAAATTTAACCCCTTTAAGTGTGATCTTGGTTAATGGGTTAGGAAATCGGGCAAACTTCTAGACGAAATGATGATAACAATCAGCTAAACCAATAAAAATGCATACTTAAGTTATACTCGTTGGTGTTGGCCATTTGTGGATTTACTTTTCCTCTGAAAGATCAATATATATTTTATCCTTAGAGAAAATATGGACAAGAAAAAAAATCTCCTAAAGCAAGAATTCATACTTTATAAACTTCTCATATAATTCATTTCTTCCAAGAGTCATTAAAATATTGCATAGGTGATTTTCATGATCTTCATAGCTTTTGGAGTATACCAAGATATAATCAATAAATACCACTACAAAGTCATCTAGATATTTCTTGAAAACTCTATTAATTAGAACCATTAAAACATAGGGTGCATTAGTCAGTCCAAAAGGCATTACTGTAAACTCGTAATTCCCGCACCTTATTCTAAATGTTGTCTTTGGAATGTATTCCTTTTTTACACACAACTGATGGTATCCAGATCGAAGGTAAATCTTTGAAAAATATTTATCTCCATGAATTCGATCGAATAAATCATCAATGCAAGGTATGGGATACTTTTTATTTATTGTTATAGCATTGATCTCCATATAGTCAATGCACAACCTCATGGATCCATCTTTCTTATTAACAAAAAGAACAGGGGATCCCCATAGGGAAACAATAGGGCGAATAAATCTTTTATTAATAAATTCATCTAGTTGTTTCTTTAGTTTCACTAATTCCATAGTGGCCATTATATAAGGGGTCTTTGATATGGGCCTTTAATGAGGAATTAAGTCAATGGAAAACTCAATTTCTCGTTCTAGAGGATATCCAGGTAAATCCATTGGAAACACATCAATATATTATTGTACAATATTTACATCCTCTATTTGAACATTCCTTTCCTCACTCAGAGTTATTTCACTTTCTCCCTCCCCAATAATTGAATTTAGTATAATTACTGGGGGTGGATCTAGATGAGAATAAGATGGTGACATTTCTGCTCTAAAGATAAGGTATTCCTTATCATCATAAAAAATTGTAACCTCCTTATTATTTCAATAAATTTTCACATAATTGTATGAAATCCAATCCATACTGAGGATTATATAAAATTCAATCATGGTTATGCTGATTATATCAGTAGATAAAGCACATTTATATGCCATAATGGTAACTGATTCACAAAACTTTGTTGCAATGATACTTCCCTTAGGAGTTTTTTCTGACAACTCCATTGTGAAATAAAATTGTAAATATCTAATTTTCATGGAAAATTGGGAAGATATAAAATAATGAGATGATCCAGAATCAAATAAAGCATTGGGTAAATTTGAGGAAATGATTAATGTACCTGCCACCACATCATTCAGAACTTCAACCTCTGCAGTTGTGATCACATAAGCTTGGCCTTTCTCCCTTGTCCTTTTCTAAGTTAATTTTCCTTTGAGCTTAGTAAATTCATTTTCTTAATGTGACATTTATCTAAAATTGGAGCATTCCCCATTGATATCCTCTTTCTTCCCCTTTTAATCACGAGCTTGGTGGCCTTTTTCTCCAAACTTGTAACAGACTCTCATTCCCTTCAGGAAAGTACCGGGGTGTTTGTTCCCACATTTACTACAGGATGTGAATTCAACTTTTCCCTTCTTCCCATTATTTACATTTCCATAGTGCTCAGAATATCTTTTCTTCTCTTTATTTTCTTTAGATTTGTAAGACCTAGAGAATTCATTTTCTATCTTGATAGCACATGAGTCTATATCTTTATACGACGAGAAGGATTGTGAGACTAATGATCAACATAGAAATGGTTATAACCCATCAAATAATAGATAAATATTACTCATTGGGTTATGTATAGAATTTTAAATATGCCTTTCTAACCTTGTATTTTTAGCCTAATACTTTGTGACATTATCATCCTCCTTTTGCCTCAAACTCATAAATTAACTTTCCATATCAGCTCGATGTTCACGAGGAAATTACTTTTTATAATAAAATATCATGAAACTACTTATATTCAATATTTGATACTTCTTAAGCCTTATTTTTTGTTTTGAATTAATGACCTCCATTGATCTGTATCTCCTGTGAGGCGAGAAACTTCCATGACAATATTTTCCCTTTCACTGCTCCCCAAAGCATGAAATATTTTTTCTAAGGAACTTATCCATTGTTCTGATATAAATGGATTTTTAGTCCCATTTAATTTTGGTGTTTTTTGCCTCATGAAGTGGTCTAACATTGATCCTCCACGTTTTGGATTAGGGTGCTCCATACGGGTAAGGTTATTATTCATAACCTATGTGAGTTGTCCCAGTATGGTAAAAATTTGTTCAGCACTAGTTGCATCACCAGCTCCACTATAATTATCTTGAGTAGGAAGGAAATCCCTACATAGATTACGTGCATTAATACCGTTTCCATTCTTTCTACTAGGCTCCATTTCTAAACAATGTTATACACTAGATTAGTTTATAAATCACAATACATAATTACAAACTAGTAAAATACCTAACATAAATTGAATAGTTTATGCATATAATCCATAATCATAAAAAAAATATTTGAGGAAGTATTTACTCATAAATAATTCATAGTGGTTTGTAGATAATGTGAATTATCATAAGGAGAGTGTCGTAACCAAGATTGCAGCAATGCCCGTTGTCATGCACCAGTTCTCGTTTGAGTCTAGCTCAAAATGATGTTTTCAGGTTTTACCTCTAGATACATCTATGCTAGAGCCGCCTCTACCTGCTCATATCAAGACATGGATTTATTTCTTTGAAAATTGAAAAAATATCTACATTACTAAAATTATAGGACGTTCTTCTATACTAATCTTCAATGTTTATCTTAGGGTAATGTTTTCTAATCAGAGTTTTTCTAAATCTAGTTTCCAAGGTTTATATTAAACTTCCCCTGATACCAACTATAATTCCCCAAACCCAGTTACCCAAAGTCAGTGCATTATTACATAACATTGGAATGATCACAAGAGATCATGTCCCTAAAGACCAATTAGTTTAGTAGCTTTGGAAGTACTAGATACATACATAAACTTTACAATATATTATGAAATCGAAAAACAACAACATTTTGTCCCCTAGGAACACACTCATATCACATAGCCTATACCTGCTGGTCAATCATAATATACTTCTTCTCATACTGGGAAACAAAAAACATAAGAAAGGGGTGGGATCAGATGCTCAGTATGGATAAAAATAAAGTAGAAACAATTATAAATAAGCATAAACATTTAAGGCTATGTATAAGACTAAAACACAAGCCTTTTAAACATAAAATTCAGAATAATATGGCAAAGATAAATCAAATAATTCCATTTACCTATTCACATGGATATTCTACAAGTCGAATGATCACATGTAATATCAATAGCTAATTTTATAATGATGGAATGCTTAACGTCAGACATGATAACCACATAGTCAAGGCCTCGTGCCAAGACTGCAAATAAGATTTTATCAAGGTCTTGTTCCAAGACACTAATTTGTATCATTAGACCTACTGATGCATTAAGGGGCTATAGTGGGCTCCACCCATCACTGACTAAGTCCAATGCATTCCTCATATGAAAAGGTTGAAACATAATATAAACATTCGTATTAAAACTAGCATACGAAATGTCAATACTTTAACCATAAATCATGAATGGTATAAAAATATAATATCCACTGTTAAACATATCACAAAAACTTCAATACAATATAGAATATTTTATCATAATAAATTAATTTCAAACAAATGTAAAATCCAATGAAGGATGTTGACATAGATGAAATCAATTAAAAAACAATTTGAGTGAAATATCTATTTCTAATTTGTATTCATTTAAAATTCATCTAATTATAAAAGAAACATTTATTTTGAAAATATTATTATAATCTTTTAAGGGAATCTTTGAAGGTTCTATAATGGTAGGAAATGGCCGCACCCACCGTATAAGTTAAAAAAACATTCTTTTCTTAATTTTGTCGAAAAGGTTATAAAGTACCATGTTTGGAAAAAGATAAAAAGATTACTTTAAAAACATTTTATAAAAAGTAAAACAAGGGTATGAATGACTTTAAACCATATCCTAGGAAATATTAAAAATGTTTTGAAATACATTTTTTCGAAACACAGATGTGGATTATAAAGAAGTCCTAGTAGATACTTAAGTAAAAACAACCTAAGATAATAAAGAGATTGTAAAATTAATCCTTACCTTCTACTTTTACTTAGTCAAAGATAAGTTAAACTTAGTAATAATGGTTAAATCATTGTTTTTAAATTATAAAATAACCATATACATAAATATGATATCATATATGATCTTCAAATATTACTTTTTTAATGATATTTCAGTAGTATCATTATTTTGGGTGTTAACTGATTCGTTTTCCTTTACATGTTTTGCTACGTAAGTCTTATTTTTTATGGATAGGATGTATTTGATTCATATATATAATTATATTATATTCTTTAAAAAATATTTTTAATCATCAAATGAAAAATTATTCTTGAATGGTTATGATGGGGAATAAAATTTCCTTGCGTTGTGGAGACGGTAAGCCGTACGTACGCACGAGCGACAATTTCATTCTGTTGATGGTGAAATATTATGTAATTGAATGGTATATTATATATACATAATCATTAACATGTTATATTTATTATTCGTATCAATTATACTCATTATTAAACCCATCCAAAAAAATGATGTGTTGAATAACAAACTACACCATGACGGGGAGATGGTAAGTCGTACGTACACACATATGGTGACATTATCATTCATAGGATGGATAGAATAATGAATATGGTTATAACATATTCATAATAAAATCTTAGTATGTATAATTTAATAGAGATATTATTTTTTCATGAAAACAACAAAGAAATAGGATGTGCAATAAGAAAATAACTTCGAAAGAGGTGATGAAATAATTACCTTTTCTTTAGGTGTTTCCCTTTCATTTGAACAAAATCACTCTGTATGTTGGCTTTCGGATCAATGTAAGGAATCTAGGTCGAAGTGAGGGTAGTTGGGAGGATATTTGAGCAGGGTTTGGCCAAGAAAAAAGGCTTTGTTTGTGTGAATTTGAGAGAAGGGGAAGTACCCTTTTATAAGAGTAGTGATGGTCTCTTTAGGAAAAGCTTGAAATATTATTTTATTATTAAATCATTTTCGGTTTCTAATGTCTCCAAATGAATTTATTTAGAATATAAGGTGGTTATGGGTATAAATAATCTCATCCAATCAGTTTTAGACAATTTTAGGTTACCATATTAACCTTATCTTTTAGATTTAACTCTTAGTTAAATAGTTTATCTTTTACCATGTCTTCTTGTATTATTATAATACATGGTTAATAAACTTATTATAAAATAAAAATAAAACCAAAAGTGGTTAATTAATGAAATATATATCATTATATAATTCATTTTTTCAAACATTAGATTTTTTTGACTATTATATAATTTAGTAAAATAGTATTTGTTTTAAAAACTCATTTTTGTCAATTTTGACACTTTTTAGTATTTGGATTTTGTGAAAGTCATAACAAATGTATCACTTAGAAAAAAATTTATTTAATCAACCATAATATGTCATATTAACCTATATAATTCTTGGAATGCATCAAAAGTCTCAATTTAAATTTATTTTAATATTTAAAATATAATTTTTTTTAATTTCCATTAATAAGGTAATTACTACATCATCATTGTGTCAAAAATAAATTTAATTATTTAATGTATAAAAATAATAAATTAAATACCATGATGTAGGAAATATTTTAATATTTATAATGAATATTTATAGTCTAAAATATCACTTATATAAACACATATAAAAATTGTTTTACTAAAAGATAAATTTTTATGTTACATTTTCCATAAATTTAACTTAACTTTTATAAAGTGTCTTTTTCACATACAAGTGGCTCCATGGGGTCCCAAAATTGACCCACAGATTCCCATGTCTGAACATGTATCATACAATAGGGTTAGGACACATGTTAGGGTAATTTAATATTATCATAATATTATTTTTTACCCTTATTTACTAGATTTACCCTTTAACCATGGTAAATAAAATATTCACTGATGTTACTTTTCATAATGTAAAAAATAAATGTTAACTATTTACACAATTAGGACCTTCCAATTCTAAATATGAAATCAATTTTTCCAAATTCAAAACACCGAATTTTTGGAAATTAATTTAAAATTAATTCTTGTTCTCAAAAACCAAAAGGTGGGTTTTTACGAAGTAATCAAAAGACCAACATGTGTTTATGTACAATTTAAATGTGAAATTACATCCAATGACCTAAATTATATTAAATGATAAAAATTTAATCTAATGATACTTTAAGGCCACTCAAATTTATAATCTAACACTATAATTGTTTTCGATTAAAAAAGTTGTTTTTAATTAAAATTTAGTACTTTTCACTATTCATAAAAATATGAAAGTAATCATAAAAATACAAAAAAAAAATCACCCTAAAATAATTTTTATATTTAGAATCCATAAATTAAGTCCAATTTGAAAAATAAAATTTATAAAATTTCAAAAAGTGGGTATTACTCTTTATAACTGCTTTTAAAACGGCTAGTTTGATAGGTCGTGGTGTGCTTGAACTTAGTGTTGCATACATAGAACACTATTATATCATTCAAAGTGAAATATACCATGGAATCTTGGGGTGTTACAATTTTCCCTCCTTCAAATAATTTTTTCATTGAAATTTATAGAATACTACTGCATAAAATGATTTGGGTGGTTCTTCATCATAAGTTCCTTAGGTTCCCACGTTGCGTCTTCCATTTTATGGTTTCTCCAAAGAACTTTTACCAGAAGAGTTGTCCGATTTCTCAAAACTTGTTCTATGGTATCAAGAATTATGATATATCTTTGCAATAAGATAGATCAGGTTCCAGTTCTATTTCTTCATAGGCGAGTATATGCATTTGGTCAGGCATGTATTTTCTCAACAGTGATACATGGAACACATCATGAACTTTGGAGAGACTTGGCAGAATTTTCAAATGGGAAGCTACAACTACAATTCATTATAGAATTTAGAAAGGTCCCATGTACCTGGGACATAATTTACCCTTCTTACCAAATCGTACAACACCCTTCCATGGAGATACCTTCAAGAAAACAGGATCTCTGCTTGAAATTCCAAATCTTTCCTTAGATTATTGGTATATCCCTTTTGCCTAATTTGAGCTACATTGATGTGGGTTTGGATAATCTTCACCTTTTCCATTGTTTTATCAATAAGTTCTGGGCCTACGGGTTTTCTTTCACCAACATCATCCCATGAAGTTTGGAAAATTCTACCATAGGTAAATACTGATCCCACATACCTTGAAAGTCAAGTGAGAAAGATCTCAAGAGATTTTTTGAGGTTTGAATAGTCTAATCTGATTTTCCATCAGTTTGAGGGCGGTAGGCAGTGCTTAAATGAAGTTCATTATCCAGGGATTTTTGAAGAATTTTCTAGAATCTTGGTGTGAAACAGGGATCGTGATTAGAAACAATTGATAGGGGTACACCATGAAGTCTTACAACTTGATTAATATATATTCTTCCTAAATGTTGAATTGGTAAATCTTCTCTTATATCAAGAAAATGTGATTACTTGGTAAGATGATCAACAATGAACCATATTGCATCTTTCCTTCTAGGATTATTTGGAATCCCCATGACAAATTCCATCCTAATATTATCCCATTTCCACTCACGTATGGGAAGAGGTTGCATGACTCCCCCAGGATGTTGTCTTCCATTCTTAACATGTTGATAAACCATAAATCTTGACACATAATTAGAAATATCCCTATTCATGTTGTCCCACAAAAAATATTTATTCAAATCTCTATACATCTTAGTGATACCAGGGTCTATAAAAAAATTAGAGCTATGATCATCATAAAACAATTCCATTTTTAGATCAGTTATATCAGGAGAAAAAATTCCCTTCCCAAATTTCAAAATTCCATATTCATATACGAATTCGATCAATCTCCTATCATTCACAGATTTAATTTTATTTTGAAACTTCTCATCATCAGTCTGAGAACGTTTTATCCTTTATAGTAAAGATGTATTGGAAACCATTTGAAAAAGTATTGATGTTTCACCTTCAATGATTATTCCCATACCAATATTTACTAGATCAATGAACATAGGATCCCTTAAAAATCTCATATTGCTCAGAACTCCATGATCCTTTCTTCTCAAAGCATCTACCACCTTATTTTCCTTCCCCGGGTGGTAGTGTATAGTGCAATCATAATCCGTGAGTAGTTCAATCCATCATCTTTTCCTCATGTTGAGTTATTTCTATGAGAAAATATACTTCAAACAATTATGATCGGTATATATTTCACATTTTTCACCATAGAGACAGTCTCACCATATCTTTAAATAAAATATTATAGATACTAACTCAAGATCATGAGTATGATTGTTTTATTCATGAATTGTTAGATACTGTGATGCATAGGAAATAACTCTATCATTCTTCATAAGGACACAACCAAGTCCTTTCTTTGAAGCATCACTATAAATAACAAACCCATCATTCCCCAATGGTATATTCAAGATAAGATAATTGACTAATATTCTATTCAATTCCTCAAAAAATTATTCACACTCTTTTTTCCAGACAAATTTAACCCCTTTATGTATAAGCTTGGTTAATGGGTTAGCCAATCGGGAAAAATTCTGGACAAAACACATATAATAATCTACTAAACCAATAAAACGATGTACCTTATTTATACTCGTTTATTTTTTCCATTCTTGGATTGCCTTTTTCATTGAAGGATCAATAGCTATTTCATTCTTAGAGACAATATGGCCAACAAAAGAAATCTTCTGAATCCAGAATTAACACTTGTTAAAATTCCAATATAATTCATTTCTTTTAAGAGTATTGAGAATAGTGAACAAGGTATTTTCATGATCTTAGTATATTTTAGAGTATACCAATATATCATCAATAAATACCACTACAAATTCATCAAGATATTCCTTGAAAACTATATTCATTAGATCCATGAAAATAAAGGGTGCATGATGCACCCAATTTGTGTATACATTTACTTATATTTAATTAAAGATAAAAACATGTTTTCAACAAATATCTGTTGTTTTATGAACATATTATTTGATTTTGGTGATTCTGTTTACTTTCAGGAGCTTTTTGGCTAAATAAACGAATCATGGGAAGCCAGTGAAAATTTTGAAACTACACGGTGTGTACTTTTATACACACTGTGTACATCCAGACATGGACACGAACCGAAGGAGGGAGTACACACCCATTTCACCAGGAAGAGGATACGCACCATGTATGGCGGTGTTACACACCGTGTAATACTTTCTAGAAGCGGTGGTTGCTGAGAAAAGTCTACACGCCCATGTGGCCGTTGAAGGAGACACGGCGTGTTTCATTGCTACACGTCGTGTCTGCTATTCTAGAAGGGGATGGCGGCCAAACTTATGATACTACACGCCATGTATGGTGGTGCTACACACCGTGTACACCCAACCACCAGGTGGCCCCATGTTCAAAAGTCAAAGACGGCGTGTTAGGTCGCCTACCCGTGGAGAAATTGGCGCCAAAGCACATTGATGAAAAGTACACGGCGTGTACTTTCTATACATGCCATGTAATTTATTTGTCTATAAAAAGAGACCTTGGCCTATGTATTTTGGAGTTTGAAACCATTGGAGGAGAGAAGAAGCTCTGTTTCTACCATTCCAGAGCCACCGTGGTGCCATAGTTCCACTATTCCACTTTCTGACACCCTACCTCAACGCTTACACGATGAATCCGTCAGGTATCACATGTGTCATTTCCCTTCTTCTTTATATGTGTAACTAAACCCCTCGTGTTAGGGATATGGATGAAGGGGTCGTAATTTGTGTGTTGTTTTATATAGTTGTGTTTTCTCGTTTTAATTCATCTTACTCTTCTTAATTAACTGTTAAATATAACTGAGAATTATGAGCCGGACCAAGGGAAGAATTCTCAATGATACAAAAGAAAAGTAACGGTGAAAACATCCATGACCATTGGATAGGTTTCAACGATTCAAATAATGGACTGAAATTAATAAATAATTAAGAACATCGACTATCGGACCAATGAGTCAGCTGCTCTAATTCCAAAGAAGAGGAACCAGATCAATGAAATCTTGTAACAAAATGAAATTCAGAATGATTTAATTATCATGAACAACACAAGCATTTAAACAATCTGCACAAGAACTCCTTAATCACCACAGCCCCGACAGGTCTTTTCTTCCCGTTTTAAAACTCTTTAAATTTACCCGTTGTTTTCATTAAAACTGTTATTCATTTCTTCAAAGTAAAACATTTTAGATTCAATCAAAACCCAAAATCAACCCAATCGATTCTAAATTCTTCATACTTCACATAATTACGTATTAACTCAATTTAATTCACACACTCCATAGTTCCCTATGAATCGACCCTGATATTATTCTATACTAATGTTTTAAGAATGATTAATTAATTTAGGACACATATAACTTCAATCAATGACAAGCGATACCAAATTTTGGCGCCATTTCCGGGGAACATCTTTGGTTTTAATGATAATATTTAAATTGTGTTAATAATTGATTTAAGTGAAAATAAGAATAAAAAATTCTCAAAAATCTCTTTTCTAATCCCATTTCAAATTTTCTATTTTACTTTTCCCTTGTTACGCCTGGTATTTGTGTTGTGATTGTGCAGAAGCTTAAAGTGTATGTTTAGATGTCTTACATGATCCAGAAGCACCGAGTCTTTGGAATTAGTTCCGCTTGACCCGGAAATCGAACGGACCTTGCTTCATCGTCGGCGTACACGGAGAAAAACTCACGGCCAACAACCACAACCCATGGCGAACAAGGAAGAGGGAGCACCAGCCGTAGATGCTGCGGCTGGTCATCAGTACCAGGATCAGTAGCCTCCCGCTGCTGGTCTCTCGGTGTAACCTCTTGGAGAATTCATAGAATTCCTCCAAAGGGATTACTAATGGCCGCCGCAGTAACTCTTCCTAGGGCCATACTTCACCCCTTAGGAGTAGTTCATGCAAGATCCACCCCTTCAGCAACAACCTCCAAGATGTACCATTATGGAGTACGGTCTTCCTTCAATCCAGGGAGCTGATACAGGCATCGTTCGTCCTCCGGTCCAGGCCCAGTACTTCGAGATCAAGCCTGATATCATGCAGCTGATCTAGAACACTATCCAATTCAGAGGCCTACCTAGTGAAGACCCGAACGCACATCTCTCCAACATTCTGGAGATCTGCGACACATTTCGTTACCATGGAATGTACGAGGACACCATCAGTATTTGCCTATTACCCTTTTCTCTACGAGACAAGGCGAACGACTGGATCAAGGGGCTGCCACAACAATCTATCCTCACCTGGGAGGAGCTAGCCCAGGCGTTTCTGTCCAAGTACTTTCCACCATCAAAGACGGTGACACTCCAGAATGAGATTCATAATTTCCAACAGTATGACTCTGAGTCGTTGTACGAGTCCTAGGAACGCTTTAAAGAAATGTTACGAAAATGCCCACACCATGGACTCCCACTCTGGATGCAAGTCCATACCATCTACGGAGGACTTGCCATGAATACCAAGTCTGTGGTGGACACTACTGCTGGAGGAACGGTGATGCGGAAATCTCCCGAAGAACTACTCAAACTACTGGAAGACATGTCAGCCAACAGCTTCCAATGGCACTCCGAGCGGGGGAATCAAAAGTGAGTTATGCACAATATTGACGCTACCACTATGTTAGCCACTCAGTTAGACGTTGTGTCCAAGAAAATTGATGCATTGAACCTAAATGGAGCACCTCAAATTCATGCAGTGAACTATCCAGCATGTGGCGACTGTGGTGATAACCACTTCATGGGAGAATGACCGGGTTAGACTGGAGGCCCTTCGACAAGCGAGGTGAGTTATGTTGCCCAAAATCGAGGGCCCAACCAGTACCAGCAGTACCAGAACTCGGCATGGCGAGATCAACAGAACAAAGGCTGGGGCCAACAACAGTAGAATCCTCCGCCCCAGCGACCGCCCATCTACAACCAACCTCCATACCAAAACCAATACCAAAGGCCGCAACAACCCTAGCAGGGTCCTTATCAGTAGAAAGGGTATCAAAACCCTCGTCTACAGTAGCCACGACAGCCACCTTCTCCACCAGCTCAACAACCACCTCAGTAGGAGAACACTTCAAGGTTAGAGGATCTGATGACTAAATTCATATCTACTATTGAGACTCGGTTCCAAAATCAGGAAGCTTCGATTTGAGGCTTGGAGAATCAGATTGGCCAGCTGACAAACCAACTTTCAGGGAGGCAGCCTGGTACACTACCCAGGAACACCGAAAAGAACCCAAGGGAGGGCGCCAATGCTATCATTCTCTGGAGTGGAAAAGAGATCCAACAGAACCAATCAACACAGCCAGGTGCACCCACACCCTCTTATGATGAAGAACGTACCAGTATCATCCCCTCCTCATCCAAAATCCCGTAGAAGGAGGCTTTGCAGAATAAATAAAAGGAAGTAATCCAACCATTCAAGCCCGCCTTACCCTTTCCGGAGCGATTGAAGTAGAGGAAGCTGGACCACCAGTTCAGAAAATTTATGGCTGTGTTCAGAAAGCTCCACATCAACATACCATTTGCGGAGGCCCTGACACAAATGCCAACATACGCCAAATTCATGAAGGAAATCCTCTCGAATGAGAGGAAGATGGAATATTTGGTAATTATTACACTAACAAAGGAGTGATCCTCAGTGGTTCAACATTCCATTCATCCCAAAATCCAAGATCCAGGTAGTTTCACCTGTCCTTGTACTATTGGATCCTATGATTTTGGGAAGGCCCTCTGCGACTTAGGGGCCAACGTGAACCTCATGACCCTCAGAGTTTTCAAGAAGCTGGGACTCAACGAGCTCAAGCCTACCCATGTAGCCCTTCAACTTTCTGATTGATCCATCAAACATCCGAAGGGGCTACTGGAGGATATACTGGTCAAGGTGGGTAGGCTGATTCTCCCAGCTGATTTCATCATTCTCGACATGGGGGAGGATCCGGAGGCGCCACTTATATTGGGAAGACTTTTCCTTGCCACTGGGAAGACGCTCATTAATGTGCACTAAGGAGAGATTATTTTCAGGGTAGGAGATGAGAGATTCTCCTAAAATGTTCTCAAATCCATCAAGCATGCATCATTGTCCGATCGTGAGGATTGTTCTGCAATAACTACTATGGACGATCGCCTGGTGGATGATCTGGCATGTTCCTATATTTCTGATAACTTTATCATTCCAGACATTCCTGTTGAAGAAGAACCCAAGAACTTGAAACTCCTAGATGGCCAGGGTGGCCACTATTGGGACCATTACCCACCGTAAATATCAGGTAAGCAAGGTAAGAGGTCGAGCCAACGACCTAAAACAAAGGCGCTTCTTGGGAGGCAACCCAGAGGTTACACGCCGTGTCCCACTTATAAACACGGCGTGTACTAATACTTTTTAATTTATAATATTAATAGTATAAATCTATAGAATAACAAATAAATAACCAGGGATGATGCCGGTGCCGGTGGTAAAGTCACTGGAGTTTATTCGAGCTATCCTCGGTTCGAATCCTCCTAACCTACCTTCGGCACGGGGTTCCTCCTTTTATTTACACGGTGTCTGTGGTATTTTTCATATATATATATATATAAATGTGTTTAAATATAATAAAACCCATGATGGGGATGGTATGGTTGGCTAGAATCATACCACGATTCCAAAAGGGCTCGGGTTCGAATCCAGACAACCATCCCATTTCCATCATTTGTTCTTTTAATAAAACCACATGACGTGTACTCCGATATACGCCATGTGCGCCATGATTTTTCAAATATAAATTAAAACATTTTTAAAATAAGAAATTACATGTGGGTGAAGTTGGCAGATTGGAAAAGTCTCGGCACCAGGTTCAAAAGACCCGGTTTCGAATTGCGCTAATCTCCCCGCTTCACCCTCATCCTTTCCTAAATAAAAACCACACGCCATGCTTTTCATTCTTTCTGTGTGTATAGGCAGTATAGAATAAATATATATATAAAATAAATATGAACAACAGAACAACATTTTCTCCAGTGGTTGAGGGCTTTCATTCGGAACGACCGATCGCCGGTTCGAATCCCGCCCCAAGCACCGAACCAAAGGTTGTACTGATCTTTTTCTAATTTAAAAATACACGGCTTGTATTTCTCGATATACGTCATGTATAGGTTTATTTATAATAGAATTTGTAGATATATCTATTTTATTTTAATTATTAATAATTATTATATAGTTTACTATAATAATTATATTTATTTATATATAATTTAAAAAAAAAACAAAAAAAATGGGAATACACGACGTGTAGTCCCAACCTACACACCGTGTACCATGGCTATATAAGCTGCGGGCCACCCGACTTGAGGCCGTGTCACACGGCCACCCCATTTTCTTATTTATTCCCGTTTCTTCTCCCGAATGCCACCCGAACCCCCCTTTTCCAGATCCGTTGATTTGGGGCGTTTCATGTTTTGATTCTTCTCACATTTTGATCCTCGGTCAAGGTACGCCATTCTAAACCCTCTATTTCCAATTTTTAGACTCTTTTAGGGTGTTTATCAGATCGGTCAACCGTTCAGCTTCTGGAAGTACATGACCACGAAATGAAGAACACACGCCGTGTGGTTCTGTACACGGCCACACACCAAATAATTCAAAATTTGAATAGACACAGTGTGTATGTTCGGTACACACCGTGTCCTTTTCCTCGTCGTGCCTGAGTGCCCCTTTTGTACACGGCCTCACACACCATGTATACATACACGGCGTGTGTGTTTAGTACACGTTGTGTAGACCATTTCCCTTGGCCCTTCCGTGTATGGAATCTAACACGGCCTGTCACCCCATGTTTACATACATGGCGTGTGTGTTCGGTACATGCTGTGTCTTTTATATCTTTAGTCGGCCCGTGTCTCACCCTCTACACGGTCATGTTATTTGTGTGTATTACACGCCATGTCCTTCCCCTACACGGCGTGTATTGTTTTCTTTGAACTGCTAAACAACACGGTCATTTCATTTGTTCCACACGACCACCTGCACTTTGAGTGTACACGACGTGTATGTTCAGTATACGCCGTGTCCTTGTACATAGTCTATTTTTCACCCTCGGCGTGTCTATCTAGAGAACACGGGATACTTTACATTTTTTACTACACGTCGTGTACTCTAGAGTACACGCCATGTACTTTTATTTTCCAGTTTTCTCACATTTTCTTTGTTTTCTTTTCTTCCTTTTTCATTTTCTTTTGTTCTGTTTTCTTTTTTTCTGTTTCAGGATATAGCAGATCACGATCCTCCTTAAGGGAAGTGGCCATCCTCTGCCACCGAGGGCGAGAGGCCCAGCTATCAACGGATCTGACTCTGACAACCTACGCAGCCGGACCCCGACACTCTTGTCTTTGAGCTCCCTCCGTTGTCCATTCTGCCACCACTTACTCCCTCAGCGGAGGCTGAGCCTACTTCTGCTACACCTCCACCATCCAGCACCGAGCTTCCGAGCACCACCATTTCTGCTGCACTAGCTGCCACTTTCCATGCGCTATCGTCCTCAACAGCTGGTCCCTCTTCGAGCACACCTTCCACCGGTCCACCCTCTACTTTAGCAGATCCACCTACAGAGCTAGACGTTGCTGCTGCACCGGCACCTGGTCTAAGACCTGCAGGTGATCCCTATCCCTACACGGTATTCCCAGTCACCGACCTCGCATATGACCAGTTCCGACGCTTCTCTTGTCAGCCGATACCATTGAGGGTCTGGTACCTCGACAGTATCTTTCCGCAGTGGCTCAGTATTTGGGAGGAGTTGGAGGTGCTTCTCGGGCACACCTCACTCCTCGATATTTTCCAGGTCCGCACTCCTGTGTTCTGTGAATTATTTTTGGAGTTTGAGGCCTCGTTTGAGTTCGATGGAGCGGAGTACCGAGAGACACCTGGCGATGCGGTACCCGTAGAAAAATTCCGTCTAGGCAGCCGATGTTTCTCTCTTACCATGACTGAGTTTGGCTGAGGTTGCAGCTTCTACCCCCATCCTATCACCCCACCCCCCGTTTCGGACTTGACCCAGCCCGAGCGCTCTGACCTCGTTGCCATGTGGTGGGATATTGCAGGGCCTGACCACCGATACTCCTCCACTTCCCAGAAGAGCACTCTTATAGCCGACCTCGTCCTTCACTTCGCCCACCGGTGCTTCATCAACATACTTTTCCCCCGGCATGATGATATGGGGGCCGTGACCGGCCGTGACATGGAGCTTCTTACCTGTGTCATCTAGCACGACTACCCGGACTTCCCTATCTTGCTGCCTCCTATTTCCACTCCATGTTTACCGGCCATCAGGGAAACCTAAATGGTGGGTTTTACACCACCCTTCTTTCCCACCACTTAGGAGTATTCGAGCCCTCTTTATCTCATGAATTGATAGGTTCACCCCAGTGGATGGACTTCCTCATGCTCATTCACATGGGATTGGTCCGGAAGCAGGGGGTGCCTACATCCTTACTCAGGATCGAGCTCTGCCACCTGCTAACCCCACTGCCCTAGCTGCTGACCCCTCTCCTCCTTCCCCACCCCCTCCAGATTCTCCCCCTCACGCACCTCCTACTGAACCCACTTCTTTTGACCTTCCTTATTCTGTCCCATCCCCCATCCCACCAACCCCCATAGCCTCGGTCAATCCGACTCTTTCCCTCTGCCTAGCCACGATGGAGCAGAAGTTAGTTTGTATCATCAGCCGCCAGGACACCATTGTATTCCATTTGATTTGTCTGGACGACCTCCAGGACCGGATGGAGCATCTGTTGGTGCATACTGCTCAACATCTTGGTGTTCCACTGCCTCATCCACCTGCCCCTGCCTCTGTTCCTGGCCCTTCTAATACTGCTCCACCGCCATCTCCTACACAGGACACAGATTCAGTTCTGATGAATTCGGTGAGCCTTGCTGCTACCGCTTCTACCGGGTCAGGCCCTGCTGCTGGGCTTCCTATCCTAAGTCCAGCACCTGCGGCTCCTACTTTTTCAGCTCCCCTTCTCGATGCAAAGTCAGAGCCTCGTGCTTCCACGCCTCCTACGCCGTCTCTACCGGCTGATTCTGTACTATATGTGCCGTCCCCTGAGGCGACCCCATGATAGTGACATTTTTCTTTATCTTATATATCTCTTTTGTCATTTTCTGTGCTATGATATTATGCATGTTTGCAATTTTCTTTTTCCTCGCTAGTCACAGGTATCCTGGAGCACCTTGGGCATCACTTTTCACGAGGGGGGTATTTTTCCATTTTTATTTTCTTTCTTTCTGGATTTACTTCTTCCATAGATTTCCCTCGTTTTGTCCCCCATATCTCACCCTTGCCCACCCTTTACCTTAGTGTTGCACATGGTGGACCATGTGTAGTCTTAAGTGTGGGGGAGCATCTATCTCTTTCACCTTAGTCTTTTACCTCTAAATAATCTAGGATACAACATTATTAGATTCTATATTTGAAAATGTAAACCAATTTTGGTTAATCATTCTTATAAATTCTAGAGTTATCAGTAGGAACTTTTGGAAATGTTTCATGCTTATTTTAGTTTTTAAGTATTTTAAAATGATTGCTGATATAGTTTCAATTGAAAATTTTCATCCTTGATTACATTACATTGATTAGGCTAATCATTTATATGCATGTCATGACTTAATTGTCCCTTTATTACTTTTCCACTCCTAAGAGGTATTCTAAACCCTTTTTTGTATTTCTTTTCTAATACCCTCTTTCTAAATAGATTCTTAGGATATGAATCACTACCAGAATTTGCAAGTTTTTCTTTTCAAAACATGAAGAAATTTTTGAATTACATTAACATGATTGAGGCATTAGATTATTTTCACCCCTTTATCTTGAGACCTACTCTACATTTAATCTTTGCTAAGCCCATAGAAGCCATGAACAGCCTTTATAGGAAGCCACGTTACAAGCCTATTTCCCTTCCAACCCTTATTCTTTTTAAAACTTTGCATGATTATTCATTTTAGCTTTAAAGAGGGAGTTGGCAATACATGGCATATTTTTGTCCACATTCATGAAATGAAGTGTGGGGGAGTACCTCTTGATTATTTGGGGAAAAAAGGGTTCCAAAAATTTATTCATTGTATCCATAAGTGTTCCCCTTGTTTAAAAAAAAGAGGGACCTTATGCTTATTTTCTCATGAACCCTACTTGCCTAAGGGAGAAGATGGTGACAATTACAAAAGCATTTGACTAGGCTTGTGAAGGAAGAATTTTTCAGTGAGATTTACTTTTAATATCATGAAATGTTGTTTAAAGGAATTAGCCTTCCTTTTTGAAGCCTCAGAATTTATTTTTCATCTGAACCTACCAACCCTTAGCCACAGAGACATCTGAACCTTATTGTTAAAGCCCTCATGATTTTTGTAATTCAATTTTTCTAAAGTAGAGATCATGATATCTTGCAAACCTATGGATAGAGTGTATATTCCTCAAATTGAGCATAACTTTGAATACAAATATCTTGAGTGTGGAGTTTGATTTTGACTGGTAAGGTAAATCATCAAGTGACATGCTTATTTTTGAAAGGTTGAAGAATGTGTTGAAAGAGGGTGAGAATAGTTAATTGAATTATATATAAGGCATGATTTTAATCTCTTATGAATTGAATTTTTTTGTGCCTTTTAGAATTTTTACTCAATAACTTTATCATTTATAATTTTTATTAATTGAATGCCTTCCGTTTGAAAGTATAGGATATCTTAATTAGATGTTGAGATTTT
The DNA here is from genome assembly GCA_963277665.1 of Viscum album. NCBI lineage: Eukaryota > Viridiplantae > Streptophyta > Magnoliopsida > Santalales > Viscaceae > Viscum > Viscum album. The sequence goes on along the minus strand of OY728130.1, from coordinate 2,098,150,899 downwards.
TCTCGAGGGAAAGCAAATGACTAAGTGTGGGGGAATTTGATGCACCCAATTTGTGTATACATTTCCATATATTTAATTGAAGATAAAAAAATGTTTTCAACAAATATCTGTTGTTTTATGAACATATTCTTTGATTTTGGTGATTATGTTTACTTTCAGGAGCTTTCTGGCTAAATACACGAATCAAGGGAAGCCTGTGAAAATTTTGAAACTACACAGGGTGTACTTTTATACACACCGTGTACATCTAGACAGGGACACAGACCGAAGGAGGGAGTACATGCCCATGTCACCAGGAAGAGGATACACGCCGTGTATGGCAGAGTTACACGCAGTGTACTACTTTCTAGAAGCGGTGGTTGCTGAGAAAAGTCTACACGCCCATGTGGCTGTTGAAGGAGAGACGGCGTGTTTCATTGCTACACGCCGTTTCTGCTATTCTAGAAGGGGCTGGTGGCCAAACTTATGATACTACACGCCATGTATGGCAGCGATACATGAAGTGTACACCCAACCACCAGGTGGCACCATGTTCAAAAGTCAAAGACGGTGTGTTAGGCCGCCTACCCGTGGAAAAATTGGCGCCAAAGCGCATTGAAGAAAAGTACACGACTTGTACTTTCTATACACGCCGTGTACTTTATTTTTCTATAAAAAGATTCCTTGGACTATGGATTTTGGAGTTATAAACCATCGGAGGAGAGAAGAAGTTTTGTTGCTACCATTCCCGAGCCACTGTGGTGCCATAGTTCCACTATTCCACTTTCCGACACCCTACCTCAATGCTTACATGATGAATCCATCAGGTATCACGTGTGTCATTTCTCTTCTGCTTTCTATGTGTAACTAAACCCCTCGTGTTGGGGCTGTGGATGAAGGGATCATAATGGGTGTGTTGTTTTATATAGTTGTATTTGATCTTTGTAATTCATCTTACTCTTCTTAATTCACTGTTAAATATAACTGAGAATTCTGAGCCGGACCAATGGAAGAATTATCAGCGATACAAAAGAAAAGTAAAGGTGAAAACATCCATGTCCATTAGATAGGTTTCACTGATTCAAATAATGGACTGAACGTAATAAAGAATTAAGAACATCGACTACCGGACCAAGGATTCAATTGCTCTAATTCCAAACCGGAGGAACCAGACCAAGGAAATCTTGTAACAAAATGAAATCCAGAATGATTGAATTATCATGAACAACACAACCATTTAAACAATCTTCACAAGAACTCCTTAATCACCATAGCCCCGACACGTCTTTTCTTCCCGTTTTAAAACTCTTTAAATTTACCCGTTGTTTTTTTTAAAACTATTATTCATTTTTTCAAATTAAAACAATTTATTTTCAATCAAAACCCAAAATCAACACAATTGATTCTAAATTATGCATACTTCACCTAATTAAGTATTAACTCAATTGAATTCGCGCACGCCATAGTTCCCTATGGATCGAACCCGAACTTATGCTATACTAAAGTTTTAAGAACAGGTAATTAATTTGGGACACATATAACTTCAATCAACGACAAGAGAGAACAGTGCATTAGTCAGTCCAAAAGGCATTACTGTAAACTCATAATGCCCATACTTGGTTCGAAATGCTGTATTTGGAATTTATTCCTTTTTTATGCAAAAATTATGGTATCTAGATCGAAGGTCAATCTTTGAAAAATATTAAGCACCATGAAGTTGATCGAATTAATCATTAATGCAGGGTAGGGGATACATGTTCTTTATTTTTATAGCATTGATCTCCCTATAGTCAATGTAGAACCACACAGATCCATCTTTCTTCTTAACCAAAAGAATAGGGTATCCCCATGGAGAAACACTAGGGTAAATAAATCCTTTATTAATCAATTACTCTATTTGTTTCTTTAGTTCCACTAATTCCCCAGTAGCCATTCTATAAGGGGTCTTTGATATGGGACTTGCAAAAAGAATTATGTCAATAGAAAAATTAATTTCTTATTATGGAGGATGTCCAGGTAAATTCTCTGGAAACACATCAACATATTCTTACACAATAGGTACATCCTCTATTTGAACATTACATTCCTCACCCATTTTTATTTCACCCTCTTACTCCCTAATAATTGAATTTAGCAGATCTATTAGGGGTGGATATAGATGAGAATGAGATTGTGACATTTCTGATCTAAATATAAAGTATTCCTTATCATCATCAAAAATTGTAACCTTCTTATTATTACAGTAAACTTTTGTATCATGGTATGAAAGACAATCCATACTGAGGATTGTGTCAAATTAAATCATGGGTATGATGATGAAATCAATAGATAAAGCATGTTTATATTCCATTAATGGTAACTTATTCACAAAACATCATTGCAATGATACTTCCCTCAGAAGTTTTTACTGACCACTCCCTTGTTAAATAAAATTGGAAATATATAATTTTCTTGGAAAACTGGGTAGATATAAAATTATGCGATGATCCTGAATCAAATAAAGCACTGGCTAAAATTGAGGAAATGATTAATGTACCTTCCACCACATCATTTCGGAACGTCAACCACTACAGTTGTGATCGTATAAGATTGGCCTTTATCCATTGGCCTTTTCTGAGATAAGTGTTTTTTTCTCTTAGGACATTATTTTGCATAATGGACCCTTTCTCTACAATTTTAGCATTCCACATTGATAGCCTCTTTATTCCCCTTGCAATCACGAGCTTGGTGGTATTTTTATCCACACTTGTAACAAACTCCCATTCCCTTCATGAAAGTACTGGGGTGTTTCTTCCCAAATTTGCATGATGAAAATTTAACTTTTCCCTTATTCACATTATTTTCATTTTTAGAGTGTTCAGAAGATCTTTTCTTCTCTTTCTTTTCTTTAAAGTCATAAGACATATAGAATTCCTTTTCTATCTTGATATTACATGAGACTATTTCTTTGTATGACAAGGAGGATCGTGAGACTAATGATTGATGGAGAAATGGTTTTAACCCACAAAAAAATTGATCAATCTTACTCCTTGGGTTACTTATATAATCTTCGGAATGCCTTTCTAACCTTGTAAAGTTAGCCTCATACTTTGCGACATTCTTATCCTCCTTTTTCCTTAGACTCGAAAATTGCCTTTTACATCTCCTTGAGGTTCACGAGGAAAGTATTTTTCTAATAAAATATCTTTAAACTCCATTAATTCCATATTTGATACCCCTTCATCTTCCTTTGTGTTTTGAATTAATGACCACCATTGATCTGCATCTCCAGTGAGACGATAAACTTCCATGACAAATTTGTCCCTTTCGCTACTCCCCAAAGCATGAAATATTTTTTCTAAGGAACTTGTCCATTGCTCATCTAAAAATGGATTTGTGGTCCCATTGAATGTTGGTGGTTTTTTCCTCATGAAGCGGTCTAACATTGATCCTCCACATTGTGGATCAGGGTGCTCCATATAGGTAAGGTTATTATTTATAACCTGAGTGAGTTGTCCCAGTATGGTTATAAGCTATTCAACACCAGTTACATCACTAGCTCCACTATAATTATCTTGAGTAAGAGGGGAATACATACATGGATTACGTGAATTGATATAATTTCTATTCCTTCCACTAGGTTCCATTTCTAAATAATGACATACAATAGATTAGTTTATGAATCGTAATACATAATTCTAAACTAGTAAAATACCTAACATAAATTGAATAGTTTATGTATATAATCCATAATCATAAAAAATGTTTTATTTGAGAAGTTATTTACACATAATTCCTTCATAATGGTTTGTATATAAAATTTTAATTATCCTAAGTATATCCCCCATGATTGTCATAACCAAGAGTGAAATAAGGCCTATTGTTGTGCAGCAGTTCCCATTAGAGTCTTGCTCAAAGCGGTGTTTTCGGGTTTTACCCCTATATACATATGTGTTAGAGTTGCTTATACCAGCTTGTATCTAGAGAGGGATTTATTGTTTGGAAAAATAATAAAATATGTACATTACCAAAATTCTACGAAGTTCTTATATACTAATCCTCAATGTTTATCTTAGGGTAATGTTTTCTAATCATTGTTTTTCTAAATCTAGTTTTCATGGTTTGTACTAAAGTTCCTCTGATATTAACTGTAATGCCCTGATCCCAGTTACCTAGAGTCGGTGCATTATTACACAACATTGGCATGATCACAAGAGATCAAGTCTTGAAAGACCTATTATTTTAGTATCCTTGTATGTATTAGAAACATACATAAGTTTTATATTACATTATGAAATGGATAAACAACAACATTGTGTCCCCTTTGAACACACTCATATCCCATGTCTTGTCCCTACAGGTCAATCATAATATACTTCTTCACATCCTGGAAAAAATAAAACATAAGAAAGGGGTGAGATCATATTCTCTGTAAGGATAAAAATATAGCAGAAACTATCATAAATAAACATAAACATTTAAGGCAATGTATAAGAATAAAACCAAATCGTTTTAAACTTAGAATTAAGAATAATATGGAAAAGAAAAATCAAATAATTACATTTAATTATTCACATGGATATTCTACTAGTCCAATGATCACATGTAATATCAATAGCTAATTTCATAATGATGGAATTCATAATGCCGAACATCATAACCACATAGTTAAGGCCTCATTCGAAGACTAAAAATAAGATTTTTTCAAGGCCTTATGCCAGGACACTAGTTTGTCTCCAGAGACCTATTTTTGCATCAAGGGGATATAGTGGGCCCCACCCATCACTTACTAATTCCAATGAATTCCTCATATGAAAATATTAAAACATAATATAAACATTTGTATTAAAACTAGCATACGAAATGTCAATACTTTAACCATAAACCATGAATGGTATAAAAATAGCACATACATATTCAGACATATCACAAAATCTTCAATACAATATGAAAGATTGTATCATAATAAATCAACTTCAAATAAATGTATAATCAAATGAAGGATGTTGACATATATAAAATCAATCCAAAAATCTATTTGAGTGAAATAACTCTTTTTACTTTATACTCATTTAAAAGTAACGTAATTATAAAAGTAAACATTTATTTTGAAAATATTATTATAAGCTTGTAATGGAAACTTTTAAGGTGTTATAATGGCTAAAAATGGCCACACCCACCGTATAATTAAAAAAATATTCTCTCCTTAATTTTGTTGAAAAGGACTGAAAGTACCTTGTTTGGAAAACGAAGAAAAGATTCCTTTAAAAACATTTTATAAAAAGTAAAAAAAGGTAATAAATGAATTTAACCCATATTATAGGAAATATTAAAAAAAATTGAAACACATTTTTTAGAAACACATATGTGGATGATAAAGAAGTCCCAATAGATACTTATGTACAAAAAACTCAGATAATAAAGAGATTGTAAAATTCACCCTTACCTTGTAATTTTCCATGGTAGAGGGTACATTATCCTTTTGTATAATGGTGAAATCATTTTTATTAAATTATAAAAGAAACACATACATAAATATCATATCATATATGATCTTTTAATATTGCTTTGTTAATTATATTTCAGTCGTATCATTGTTTCGGGTGTTAACGGATTTGTTTTCCTTTATATGTTTTGTTACGTAAGTCATGTTTGTTATGGATAGGATGTATTTCATTAGTATCAAAAATGATATTAAATTCTTTATACATTATTTTTAATCATCAAATGAAAATTATTCTTGAATTCTTACGATGGGGAATGGAATTTCATCGCGTCATGGAGATAGTAAGTCGTACGCACACACGAGGGACAATATCATTCTACTAATGGTGAAATATTATGTAATTGGATGATATATTATATATAAATAATCATTAACATGTTATATTTATTATTTACATCAATTATACTCATTATTATACCCATATAAATAATGAAGTGTTGAATTACAAACCACACCACGACGTGGAGATGGTAAGCCGTACGTACACACGTATAGTGAATTTTTCATTCATATGATGGATAAAATAATGAATATTGTTTTACCATATTCATAATAAAATCTCAAAATGTATAAGGTACTGTTTTTATTATATTTTTCTGGAAACAACAAAGAAAGAGGAAGTGGAAGAAGTAAATAACTTTGAAAGAGGTGATGAATTAATTAACTCTTCTTAGGGTGTTTCCTTTTGATTTGAAAAAAAAAATGATACTTAGGTTGGATTTATGATCAAAGTATGGCCTCTAGGACAAATTTTGGGTAGTTGGAAGGATATTTTATCAGGGGTTAGCAGAGAAAAAAGGATTTGGATGTGTGAATTTGAGAGAAGTGGATGTACCCTTTCATAAGAGATGTGAGGGTCACATTAAGAAAAGCTTAAAATATTATTTTTTTATAAATTAATTTTCAGTTTCTAATGGCTCAGAATATATTTATCTAGTGGATAATATGGTGATGGGTTGAAATCCTATCAACCAATAGTTTTTAGACAAGTTCATATCACCATATTAACCTTATATTTTAGATTTAACTCTTAGTTAAATAGTTAAACTTTTACCATGTCTTCTTGTATTATTATAGTACATGGTTAATAAACCTACTATAAAATGCCAAGATAAATTGAAGTGGTTAATTAATGAAATATATATAACTATATAAGTCCTTTTTCTGATCCTTAGAATTTTATGACTATTATATATTTTAATAAAATTGTATTTGTTTTAAAAACTCATTTATGTCAATTTTGACACCATTTAGTATTTGGTTTTTGTGAAAGTCATAACAACTTTATCACTTTGAAAAAAAATTATTTAAAAAACCCTAACATGTCATATTAACCTTGAATTTTTTTAATCCATAAAAATTCTCAATTTACATTTATTTTAATATTTTAAATATCAATTATTTTAATCTTTCATTAATAAGGTAATTACTGCATCATCATTGTGTCAAAAATAAATTTAATTATTTAATGTATAAAAGTTATAAATAAAATACCATGATGTAGGAAATAGTTTTATATTTCTAATTACTATTTATATTCTAACATATCACTTATATAAACCCTTATAATTATTTTACTAAAAGATATATGTTTATGTTACATTTTCATTAACTTTAAATTAATTTTTATAGTGTCATTTTCACTTACAAGTGGCTCCATATGGTCCCAAAATCGACCCAAGGATTCCCATGGTCGGACATGTATCAGAAAATAGGGTTAGGACATGGGTTAGGGTAATTTAATATTATTATAATATTAATTTGTACCTTTATTTATCGGATTTACCCTTTAACCATGGTAAGTAAAATATTTACTGTAGTTACTATTCATAATGTATAAAAATAAAAGTCACCTATTTAAAAAATTTGTAACTTATGATTCCAAATATGGAATCAATTTTTCCAAATTAAAAACATAGAAGTTTAAGAAATTAATTAAAATTAATTTCCGTTGTCAAAACCAGAAAGCGGGTTTTTATGTAGTAAAAACTATCAAAAGATCGACACTTGTTTATTTAAAATTTAAATGTGAAATTGCATCCAATGACCTAAATTATATTAAATGATAAAAATATAATCTAATGATAATTTAAAACCACTTAAATGTATAATTTAACATTATAAATAGTTTTTATTAAAAAAGTTGTTTTTAATTAAAATCTAGTATTTTTCACTATTCATCAAAATATGAAAGTTTTCATAAAAATACAAAAACTTCACCCTAATATAATTTTAATATTATGAATCCAAAAATGAAGTAAAATTTGAAATATAAAATTTATAAAACTTTAAAATGTGGGTTTTTCTAATATAATGTTTTTTAAAACGACTAGTTTGATAGGTCACAGTGCGCTTGAACTCAGTGTTGCGTACATCGCACGCTATTGTATTATTCAAAGAGAAATGTACCATGGAAGATTTGGGTGTTAAAGTTGTGGAATATTGACTGTAATGTCCACCTACTATGGCCAAAGTACATTATGTCCTCTATGTATCCCTCTTTAGAAAGTACATACCAGATCATTCACATGCACTCTCTTCAAAGGTGGTACAATTGGAGAATGATCTTTCTTATGAGGAGAAGCTAATAAAGATCTTGGATCATAAAGATAAAGTTCTATGTAACAATACTAATCACTTAGTTAAAGTACTATGGTGAAACCATAAGTACGAAGAGGCAACATGGGAACTAGAGGCGGAAATGAAGGAAAAGTACCCACACATGTTTATGGCTTAGAATGTAAAATGAAATTTCGAGGGAGAAATTTCATAAGGGGTGAATAATGTAATGACCAAATGTTTTATCAATGGAAATTAATTTCTTATAAATTTGTCATATAATCATATGAAATCACAACACAATGAACAAATATGTACTATGTGACCTTTAAATATAATTTTGACACTTCTGTGTTTTGAATTTCGAAAATCTAATATGCATGGTTGTGATCAGTAAGATGTTTGTAATCTGATTAGACAAACATTTTTTTGGTGAATAGTAACCTATGCTTATGAATAATTACCCACCCTTATGAATAGTAATAAGACCCTTATGAACAACACATCATCCAAAAGAAGAGTAACCTCTCCCTTTATTTTATAAATAAAATTTAGTCATCTTATAAGTGATAATATGATCATAGTAAAAGTATTGGTATTTTTTTAAGTCATAAATAATTAATTAAAATTAATTAAATAATTTAAAAGAAAATATATTTTCCTAAAAGGTCTTCATAAATTAACAATTTTATGTCTTTTTGTTTTAAGATAATTTTATAAGACCTTAGGTAATTTTTTAATGTATTATAAAATCAGTTATAGTATTAAAATCTCTATTTTTCAAGTAAATTATGATTCTAATTAAAATTTAAATAAATAATATTTAGAAAATTAGTTTTTAAAAATGGATTTTATTTTTGGATTATACACATCAAAAAAATAGGGTGAATTTTTTGTATTTTTCTAAAAAAATTGAATTTTTGATGCATACTAAAATATGATAATTCACAATAATTGCTAAAACCTGATTTTTTACAACATGCTTGAGTCATGGATGAGGAAAATGGACATTGGTACGAACTAACATTCCAATATTACTATTTTTTGTAACAATAATCATTACTATTTATTTTCTTAAGAAAAATTAATAAACTAATGATTAAAATATTAAGAAAACCCTCCTCCCCTCCACTATAGAAAAACACCCACACTCCCCTATTCTCTCCACTCATCTCAAGCATTGTGAATTCCATAAATTCTGCCCAAATATCCCCCAAAGCTCCTCCCCCAAAACCATAATCCCTTGGTCTCCTCAAAATACCAAATGATCTCCCCTTAAGAGGTTCTCAAGGGAGATAAACCCAAGAGGTAAATTCCTCTTTCCGATTATTTTATTTTCTTTCAAGTTCTTTTATTTTCTTTTTTTTTCTTTCCACACCTCCCTTAACCCAAAAGGTATGATAACTATAGTAAAATAATTGTACTAGATTTTTTTATGAAATTGGGATAATTCATTATCATTTATCATTTCCCCTTCTTTTATACGAAAGAAATGAAAACACCATCTGAGATGTGTTAATTTATCACATTCAAGGACAAAGGTTTATCAATTTCTATTACCATCTTCTATTCTGGTCACGAAACAATATTTATGGTTGAAAAAAAGGATATTAAATATTTTTTTTATCTTATGTTTTGTTCTAGAATATTTCTTCACTTTTAATGTAAAATAATAATAAAAAACAAGTTAATTATGAACAAACCCACCAAGTTAATCCAAGATTTTAACATTAATGTTTTATATAATGATTCACCATCACTCCAAATAAGAAAATGAATTTAATAGCCATGTAATATTCTATATTATAAGTAATGTTATATAAATTCAATTCTGGAAAACCACCTTCCTCGTACATGTGTGTTCAAACAAGAATATAAGTGAACTGATCATTAAACCTAAGGAAACAAACGAACCCAAACAATGAAATTGAACCTTATGAAAAATAAAAAAGGTTATGAATGAAATCAAAAAGGTTATAATAAATATTTTAAATATATAACAGGTTATTTAATTATTAATTAAGGAACCTAATTTTATTATTCAGGTCATTAATATCAAGTGGAGAACACCATCATACTTAAGGTAAGGGATCCTCTCTGTTTCACTTTTATTCAAGAATGTCCTCTATGTTATGTCCTTTTATGTGTAAACACTAATGAAGGAGTATGATTTCAAAACTTTCCCATACTTACCTAATGATGTATAAAATATGATAAACCCCATTATCTCACATTAATCTCTCCTAAGTACACCTGATACCATGCTGATATTCCGTAAGGGATTCTATCTGAACCTCTAATATTCATTCAGGTTGCTCTATCATTATTTTTATCAAAAATGAAGTTGCATTTTACTTTTTTTGTAAAAATTATAAATACTATGTATAATATATAAGCTTATTTTTCAGTATCCTTCCCCCATTATCTTTTAGGTATATACATGTTTTTATGCGACTCTCTCCTAATTACTTCTCTATAAGCAAACTTATTTTATGATAACTTCCCAAATTATTACCTGATTTCAAGTGAACTATATATTCTATTTTGAGCCACCATTGTCTTCATAAAATCAGAATTTTTTTATTATGACAACCTTTTTCGTTCACTTCTGGTTTTATATAAATAATTGTTCCTTTTTATTGTAAATTATCTATAGTGTTTTCCTTAAAATTGCACAAAAATGTTTTAATGCTAAAATTTCTTAAATAAAATTCTTACATATTGTCACTTTTACTTGAAATAACTTACCATGATACATGACTATTTTAACTTATGAATTTCCAAGTACATTTCAGTTCCTTTCTTTCATGGACACTTTTATGATATGACGATTTGCAATGCTTTATGACATGATTGTGGTACCCAATTCTTTCCATGGGTAACCCTTATGTTTATGTAATATTGATTATGTATAATTATTTATATGGAAAAAATATTCATTAAAAGTTAATATGGGTGTTCCCAGTTAGAGATCCAATTAATTAGGTAAATTTGAGTCTCATGAGACATTATTTACAACGTTCTTAGCGGTTAGCCTTGGCTTGTGCTACCATGTGCAACAGTCTTTGTGGTTAGCCATAAATCATGATAAAGTCATGTTTTATGTTGAATAAACATGAATATGAATCCATTTTTATATTATTTCATTTTTATATGTTATGATTCTATATGTTACATGTTTTTTTATATTGTCATTTGATGCCTTCTATCCCAGGTGCTAATGCTTTGTTCTTAAGGTTATTCCCTGCTGCGAACCGAATCTGGTCACCGCCAAAACCGGCACCAAACCCAGCCCATGACATGACCCGAAGGGCATTCCCTATCCTCACGGGCTGCCATAAGTTCCTGGGTTTCATTAATTTAGGTTTGGGAACGATTTACCCGAGTATGAAAGCATAAAACATTAAAAACAATCCATAATATAAATCTAAAATTTTTGAGCCAAACAAGACTTAAGTAAAAACCAGAACTGAGTACATTTGTTTAAAGATAATACAAGTGTTCCAAATAAAAATAATTATAGCATCAAGACAGCCCCAAGGACTTCACACGACTAGGGGTCATCACCCCCAAGCTATCTCCACAACTCCGCACCAAGGATGTGAACTAACACCATGAACCGCCATCACCCTTAGCCTTTCCTTTACCTAAATCAAACATAACCAAGACTACTTAAACCCAAGGGGTGTAATTAGGGTGTGAGACTAATCCCAGTAGGATACCACCCAATGATTCCAAATGGTAATAAATACAATGTGAAAAAGCAAGCAGTTTTCAAACGCAAGGAAAACTAGTGTTAAAATTTCAAGAAATGAAACCTCAAATTGAAAATAGTTTTCAATCCAAAATTTTCAGAATATTAAAACATTAAAATATAAATGTTAGATACTATAATTTACTTCCAAACACACCCTAATACATGGGTAAATACTACAAATCCAATGAGAAACAACATTGGGAACACCCCTAGGCACTAGGTTGTCTTGGGCCCTAGGGGTGTTCCCAATGTTGTTGCCCATTGGATTTGTAGTATTTACCCATGTCTTAGGGCGTGTTTGGAAGTAAATTACAGTATCTAACATTTATATTTTAATGTGTTAATATTATGAAAATTTTGGATTGAAAACTATTTTCAATTTGAGGTTTCATTTCTTGAAATTTTAACACTACTTTTCCTTGCGTTTGAAAACTGCTTGCCTTTTCACATTGTATTTATTAATATTTGGAATCATTGGGTGGTATCCTACTGGGATTAGGCTCACACCTTACTTACACCCATTGGGTGTAAGTAGTCTTGGTTATGTTTGATTCAGTTAAAGGAAAGGCTAAGGGTGATGGCGGTTCATGGTGTTAGTTCACATCCTTGGTGTGGAGTTGTGGAGATAGCTTGGGGGCGATGACCCCTAGTCGTGTGGAGTACTTGGGGCTGTCTTGATGCTATAATTATTTTTATTTGGACCACTTGTATTATCTTTAAACCAATGTACTCAGTTCTGGTTTTTACTTAAGTCTTGTTTGGCTCAAAAATTTCAGATTTATATTATGGATTGTTTTTAATGTTTTATGCTTTCATACTCGGGTAAATCATTCCCAAACCTAAATTAATGATACCCGGGCACTTGTGCTAGCACTTGGGGATAGGGAACGCCCTTCAGGTCATGTCACGGGCTGGGTTTGGTGCCGGTTTTGGCGTTGACCAGATTCAGTTCGTGACATTCCCTTACTGGGCTATTTATCTCATCCCTTTGTTCATGTATTCCCCAAGGTACCCTATATAGATGTTTGAGCACAATGAAAGTTAGGAGCTCAATTTGAATATTAAATAAAAAATATTTTATTCAGTTCCATGATTTCAGTCTTATGTACATAGTCTTCCAAGACACTAGAATTTACGATCCTTATCTTGTATACTAATGTATAATAATTCTTAAAATCATGTAATGTTATATGTAAAAGGATAGGGTTGCTATAAATACCCCCTAATTTGGATTGAGGGAATGAGTTTCTACAAATATAATTTTTCACCCTTCCCTTAATCCGTCAAATAACCTAATGGAAAGAATAATATAACCTTTGGCTAAAATTGGGATATAATACAACATCTCTTTATCATCATGGCCATTATCCTAATCACAGATTCCCTCCAAAAACCAAAATTAATCATGGAAGCCCTTATTGTTTCTCTTTTACATCATCAATATTTTGAGATTAATTTTTATATTTCTGATATGTTTTTTATTTATATTGTATCCACTTAGTTTCACAATACCATTTTATTCATAAAAATGACAGGGATCAATTCATACATGGAACATTAAGCCTTTTTACATATCTAGAAAGCTCAATTATATCCACATTAATAAATACCTAGTTGTAAATGGTTTTATAATAAAACTTATCATGATATGGACAAGACAATGTTTATTCCATAATGAGCTGATTTATCCCCCTCCAACCTAATAATGATGGTGTGTAAAAAGAGTGAGAAGAAACTACTTCAGATGATTAAGTTGAGAACCAAATTTGGTGATTTCATATCTAATTACAATTTCATAATGGTGAACTAATTTATGGATTTCAATTTCCATTAGAGAATTACATGGATCTAAGTAAACATATTTTCCCTTAAAATATCATTAGTACTTAAAATACTCTCTTTATGGGGATTCCTAGGTACTATATAGTGATATCTCCCATTTTAATTCTTTTGAATATTAATATATAAATTTGAGGTACTAAAAATGGTATGGGAAGTATCCCTTGGTAGATAACGCTACACAAACTACTTCCTTTAGTGGCTTATAAATTTACATTATCAATCCATGGAGAAAAAATAGTAAAAATTTCATTTTTCCCCTAAAAAAATTAATGTAAAAACTTTATATTTGGTAAATAACTGGGTTATATTAGATGATGTTATAAAACCAATAATAAAATTACTATCTTATGAAAATCCAGCTAAAATATTCAACTAGAAGACACCAGAAATGTAGAAAATGATCTATGTGTAGTCCATTCATATAAAAATTCCCCATGAGAATATTTACTCAAGAACTAATGTAAATAATATTTATACAACACAACCAAGTATCATCTATTTTTTAACATGAATCATTAAATAATTAAATAGATTTTAGGAACATTTTATTTGGTTTTCATAATTTTTGGTTGCATCATAAAAATAAAACCATTTCAAATAAGGACGCAATCTTGAGTAAAGGAAGAAATTCCCTCATAAAATCCCATATATCTCAAATTGATGGTGTATATTATACCCATGAAAATAGTGTAGAGAAATAGTAATAAATCTAGGATGCTCCTCCATTATTTTTGGGATGTTTTTTCAATGATCGTTTATAAATTCATTGAGGTGAATCTAGGTATATGAGAAGATACTTGGCTGACGTTGATTAGTGCCACCTTGACTCCTAAATAAAAATTGAAAAATGAATCCATTATAATGAAGAACTAATACATATTTGAATTTAATTACATTGAAATACTTTGGATATATCCCTAAGTTACCACCCATCATTTTAGTCTTCCAGAATATCCTATCTCATGGATATAAATTTCACTTATTATGGATTATGAATCTAATTGGGTTGAATCCATTCTTACTAGGATGGATGATGGTAAAGTTATAGTTAAAATTTTCAATGTATATTTATTTAGTAGGTTTTAGATTAAATGTTTATTCTAATTGACCAAGTCACTCATTTTTATAATATACCCTTAAGGTTATTTTGAGGAAATATGGGGGGATATAATCTACCAAAACCTTTTCATCCCCCCAAAAAATGAATGTATGAAATTTTTAATTGAGAAATAAAATACATCCATTAGATGGTTGTTCATCCAAATAGGAAGGATTAGAGATTTATACTTGATGATACTCTTTAGGATTACTAACAATCTCTAAAACACCCATATCCTCCAACGACCCGAAGGCCTTCAAATTTTTATTATATGATAAAGCCCCATTTTGGGGGATGAAGGGGATGGAAACCCAAAGACATAATGGACATAGGACAATCAAACTAGAAGTATAGAAAGAGTAAAATGAGAATAACAACACTAAACTAATCCTCCCTATCATTTGATCATGAAGATGCTCTCCACCGTTGTAAGGATAATCAGCAAGCAAGTTTCGTGTGTCAAAGCACAAGATTGATCCTATGTCTGATGCTATACCCTCTCAAACAAAAAAAAAATACAATAAAATCTACAAAGATGAATCACCAGATCTAGAACCTCCTATTAAGTTTGTTCATAAAGTCATCCAGATCACAAAATTCCCACCTCCGAACAACAAATCATTTAAATTGACAGAACCACCTTGTTGCGACACTCCAAAGATCACCATCCACATGTATAATTAAACCCTAAAAAACATCATCAAACTAGGAGACCATCACCACCATTGCCTTTCCACCATTTCCTTCCCAAGGCAGAAACAAAAAACCCATCTCCACCCTTTATATTGCACTCAAATGTCCTCAGAGGTCCACCTTAACATCGGTCTATCAGAAGAAAATAAGAGAAGTAACCCGCAACAACATTAAATCTAGAAAACACACAGATTTAGAGCCAATGCACATGGACGAGGCCTCAGATCCGAGATGAAGATCCTCCATAGCCAGCAGCATCAACCCTAGTGCTGCCACAGATCTCCTAAGCCTTGCCAACCTGGAACAGTGCCAGCACAGGTCACTTGAGAAGGCCTGATGCACAAATCCAACCAAATATACCACAGAAAGATTCCAACAATCGAGGCCGACCACCAGTAACTGAAGCTTCCTCCAAGAGAGATGGGGACGATGCG
The DNA here is from genome assembly GCA_963277665.1 of Viscum album. Classification (NCBI taxonomy): domain Eukaryota; kingdom Viridiplantae; phylum Streptophyta; class Magnoliopsida; order Santalales; family Viscaceae; genus Viscum; species Viscum album. Next base: position 2,098,135,051 of record OY728130.1, on the reverse strand, counting down.
AGGAACACTGACTCCCGTAGCCAACCGCAGAAAATCAACACCACCGCAGATAGATTTCACTGCCTAAAATCAACCAAGACCGAAGAGAGAGGTGACCAAAACTATTGAGGATAAGGAACACCATAGAGGGAGCCGATATGGAGCAGAGAACATCGAATCCTAAAACCATCAGCAGAAATTGGAGCTGTCGTGGAGAGGCTTCGTCGCCATATGCCGACGAAGACCGAAACGAAGGAGCGCGAAGATACCACCCGACATCTGATCTTTCCGAGATGCAACACCGTGAAAGAGATTTTTTTTCAAACCTGCACCGAAATTGGAGAGGCAACGATGGAAAACCCGGCCTCACGTAGCGCCCCTTATGGGCCCATTCAGTAAACACTGATATGAATGTATCATTCTAGTTTTTTTATGGAAGACCATGTTATATGAGGTGTCCCAATAATAATTTTCATACCTATTTAATTATTTTAGATGAAAATAAATAACATTACAGAAAAATTCACACCCCATGACTATAAAGGTTTATTTTATTTGAATACTAGATATATAATCCTCTTATTTCATGAAATATATCTAATATCTCCCACAATGTTCTTCATGATTCGTACCCCTTCTTGACTTATCCTACTTAATACCTTTCTTCATATCCTATGGAAAATAGAAACAAAAGAAAGGTTGAGATCTTATTGTTAGTAATGGTAAACATTGGAAACTTCATTCAAATATCATAAGAGATCAAAATATAAGCATAAGGATTTAAGATCATGATTACAAATTCTAAAATTTATACAACATCAATTATAAATCATAAATCAAGATTCATGGAATAAAATTTTTTCCCAAAAAACACATGTGTTATAAGAGTGAAGAATAATCAATAATAAATCATGATCCATGGGAGCATATCATTAGAATAAGAACATATTATATGATCATGTGGAAAAACCCTAAGCATCGAAAATCATATAATTACTCAAGGATCACTACCAAGACCATAATAACATAGTGGATAGAGTCTCATAGTGGATTGGGTAAACTCCCTATTCAGTTACACATTATTTCTTGAGATATCAATCTTTACCCAATTTATTATAGTGATATATAATTATGGTCCCACCGGTCACATAATTAAAACCATACATATTTTTCGACAAGATCATAAAACTATTCGAAATTTCATCAAAACATAACCCATAGAAAAGAAATGGGTTTCTTAAAGATTTATTCATCATGTAATCAAATGTTATCCAGAGAAAAATAGGATGGTATCATTAGATTATATCCCCTATGAAGCATAATATTTCTTAAATGGTATTAACAAATATGAAAAATACTTTTCTAAAATATTTTTAAATGTGATTTGAAAAATAAGGGAAAAATTCCTCTTTTTGTAACATAAAAAACAAAAAATCCATAGAAAAATAGGAATTAGATTTTATTTGTATAATTATGGAATAGTTTAAAGGAATATCGATAGTTAATATTCGTCATGACTATGGGAAAAGGTGTTTAGGTAGAAAATGTAAAAAATATTCTTATCTTTTTTTATAATAAGAGTCAAAAGTGACCCATAAGGGAAATGTTAAAATTATTTCATTTAAAAAAACTGTAAATAAATTCATAAGGTTATTAAAAGTGATTTCTAAAATTATTTTATATATAAATAATACTAATAGAGAATCCTTTTAAAAAATATATATTTGGAATAAAAATATTCTTAAACTAAAAGAACAAATAAGATTATCTTTTCTTAATAAAATTATTCTGGTCTTCTATGAGGAAAATAGATAAAATGGAAAGAATAATTAAAAAAATTTAAATAATTGTTTGAGAAAAAAATATATGAGTTTTATAGAGATATAATATAAAATTTTCCCAATTTATATTTGAACATTAATAATCTTTATTAAAAATGGGATTGTAACATGAACCCTTACCGTAAGTCCCAATTTTCATTGTACTGTATCTAACCTCCTATATAATAAAGTTAAATTTTTTATATATTTATATAATAAAAATATTATTAGTTATATTACCATATATGATTTATTTATACCTTTCAATCACTTATTTATTAATAAATCTCTACTAAAATCAATATTATTAGTGTTAACAGCTTCATTTTCCTTAGATGTTTAGATTTAGTGGTTGTGGTCCTTGCACCTTATTCTTGGTTTCCATATTATTAATCATGTCATAAATATCATATGTATTCATCAAATAAACATTTATAAAAATATTTTTAATGTGGTTATAAAAATGAATAGAATCACTTCATGGAGGAAGTAGTGTGCACTTACGCATGGATGATTCATTAATTTTTCATTAAATGGAAATAAAATGGAATAAATAATAATCTATACTTATAAAATCATAATTATATCATATATATCATATATATCATATATATCATATATATTCATTAAATCCATCAATATAACCATCCATGTGATGATGTGTATAAAAATTAATGATGTCACTTTATAGAAATTTTAGCTCGTACATATGCATAAGTGACACTTTAATTATCCATTTGATGTATGATAAATAGAAAAAATATTTTCCATCATCATAATTAAATTTGTGAATATTTATTCATTATATTAGTATTTTTAAAATATGCTGGGAAAAAATCCCTCAAGGTAACATTGCAGCATTTTTGGGTTGATTGTGTATGTTGACAAAGTAGGTTTCAAAGGTATGTTTTGGAGACCAAAGATGTTTTTAAAAATGAATATTGAGAAATATCCAAGATTAAGGAATGTATGCCCTAGAAGTGGTATAGAAAATTTCATACATAAGGTGACATTGTTTCCTAGTGTTTCCCAACTTTTTGGGGTCCAAAATTTGGAGTTTCGCTAGCATCACAAAAAGTAGTTTTCCTAGAATGCATTCTGAAAATATGGTAAAGAAATGAATTTTTTGAATATTGTATTCATGAATAGTGTTTCGTTAAGGCGATAAGATTCTAACAGTGAGCTCCACGAGTACGATGAGCATCACGAATGGTATAGGAAAGAAGCATTGTGATTGGAGTATCGTTGTGGCACGAAGTTTTGATGGAAGACTCTGTGATTGCAATAATCATCATGAATGAGAAATTTCTATGATGATTCAAAAAAAGTGATAATCACAAAGGAAATGAAGGATCTCAATGAAATGGTGTTGGCATGGCTGTAAGGTTCTAGAATCTGTGGGAAACGCCTATAAATAGGCTTATACCCCCCTTCAAAAGAGTAGCGAGACTTAACAAAAATATTAAGGATAAGAAATTGTAAAGGTGGTTCACGAAGGGTGGTTCACAAAGGTGGCTTATGAAGGTGATATGCGAAGAAGTTATAGAAGTTTGTAAATTACAACCGAATTTTCTGAGAATCGTGAAAGTAAAGAAATTCTTGAATGTTAAGTAAGCTTTGTAAAAGGGAGGAGCTTTGCGAAGGCTAGATGAGCTTTGGGATAAAAGTGAGATTCATGAAATCTAGGAGATTCACAATTGTAGTGTGAGATTCATGAAATAGGAGCTTCTTGAAGGCAGTTAGCATTTCAAAAGTGGTTTATAAGGCATTTCTTAGTGTATCTATGGAAAAGTGGTATTCATCTATTGAATAAAAGTGGGAATTCAACATAACATTCATATACAACTGAGGATGTATTCATTATAAATAATTAAAGAACCTAAAAGTTTTTAAATTGTGTTTTAATCCCTTACAAGAACAGTGAGTGAAGGAAGAGGAAAACAGTGATCCTTTCCATCGACAATGAGCTAGAGAAAGAGACATAGAGAGTGACCCTTGGGAATGCAGTGAGAAGGCCATAAATCTTGTAAAGGTAGTGAGCCTAAGTATAGAAGCAATCTAGCCCAAACCTTGTAATTGTAAGTGAGATTTAGTGGATTTGTTACATCAACACATCACCATTGTATACTCCTAAGACATATCCCAATTATCATGAACAAAGTAAAATTATTGTGTCATGTGTAATATTTAATTTTGTCTATATATTGCTATGGGAGAAAGAGAGAAGTGTGTTTTTTAACGACGAAACAAGATCGAAAGGGGCTGTTGTTTTAATCTATAATAACATGATTCACCCCTCCCCCATATTAGGTTATTTTAACTTGTGTACTAAACAAAATATATTTTAAGTGAGAAGAAAAATAAATAAACTTGAAAAACTCGGTTAAGATGATTACCTCTTCATTGATTATCTTCAATTGTATTACACCTTAATCATTATTAAAATTGTATTTTGGAAAGAAAAGGAACTCTAGGATGTGTTAACTAAATTTTATAAGATATTTTATTTGGTATTGGATAAGATAGGGTTTTAAATGTGTGTGAACAAGTGAGGAGAATTTGTTTCCTTATATATGTGTGGGGAGTGGATTCCTTGTAATATTCAGGGTTTTAATATAAAATATATCTATTTTCATGGGAAAGTGGCACCAAATGAATTTTTTTTGATATAGTATAAGGCAGGGTATAATTCCAATCATCCAATCAAGGATGTAGTTTTATAGATATTTGAATCCTTATCACTTAGTGTACCCCAGGTTAACCATTTAAACCCCTTTCATGGTGATTAATTTCAACCACTGTAAATATGTAAAATGGAAGAAAATTTGGTCTTGTAACCAAATTTGTATTTGATGATTCCAAATATGGAAATCATTTTATCAAATTAAATTAATATATTTTCTAATAATTAAATTCAGATTTACTATGAAAAATACAATAAAAATAGTTTTATACAATTTTATTTTCAAGAATAAAAATATATTTATTCTCATTCCATGATTAGAAAAAAAACATTAAATTAATGTTAAAATATTTTATTGAATATATTCTCTACAAATTTCATAAAAATAAATCATTAATAATTATCAATTGAATATATTATGATAAAAACACATTGCGCGTATAAAAATAGTTTTCTAAAAAATACCTCTTTTTTCCATAAAATTATTTAATCTTTATTTCCAACCCCTTGATAAAAAATGTATCAGTGATAATTAATTTTTATACATAATTAAAAAATATTTTCCTATAATTTTAATATGAAAAAAATAAATTAGCTTTTAAATAAAATATATATGATAAAAAATTTATGTAAACAAACCTTTTCCATTTAGCCAAGAATTACAAGAATAATATTCCATATCATTTATAAAATATTATTAAATTCAATTAATTGATTTATTACTTTAATTTTGTAAATACATTTTATTTATATCAATACTCAAAATTATTGAATTTAAATAAAATCATAATTTAAAAAAACAAATCAAAATATTTTTTTGAGGATCAAAGGTATTTCCTAAAGTGACTTTGATACCTTTTTAAAAGTATTTTTTTTCAATTTAATTTAACTATGTATTAATTTATCTCATATTATATGTTCTAATAAGACATTATACACATAAGTATGGTGTTTTTTTGCATCAAAATCTATCGAACACATCAAATTTGTTAAAGAGAAATATATTCTAAAATCATGGGGTGTTATATTCTACCACCTTACAATAATTTCTCCTTTGAAATTATATCACTCTAATGAGAAAAAATTGGGATAAATCTGTCTCATTACCTTCTTGAGTTCCTGTATAGTTTCATTAATTGTATGATTCCTCCAAATAACTTCAACCATGTGGGTGATCATGTTTCACATAAAATTATCTATATGATCCAAGATTTTTACCAATTTATATTTATAATAAAGTCCATTATCCAACTGGATGACATATGAGTTAAGTAGACATTAATTATTGATTATAAACATCCTCAAAAGTGATACATGGAAGACATCTTGAATATGGGTGAGTTTTGGTCAAATATAGAAAAGATAAGATATCATCCCTACTCGATCAGGAATCTTATAAGGACCAATGTTTCTGGGGATCATTTCCCCCCTTCAAAATATCATAACCTTTTTTGAAGTATATTTCCATAAGAACACATTCTCTCTGAATTCAAAGTCTTTATCCCATTAATGGTTATCATCATAAAACTTTTGTCATATCTAATCTTCATTAATGTGATTTTGAATTAATCCAAACTTATCTATCATTTCATTTAGTAGATTAGGTCTCAATATCTTTCATTCTCCAAATTCATACAAACATGTTGGAGTTAATCTTGTATTTCCATAGAGGGATTCATAAGGAGTCATCTGAATGCTCGATTGAAAGCTATTGTTGTAAGAAAATTCAACTAGTGGAAGGGGTTGATCCCAACTACCTATAAAATACATAGAAAAATCTATAAAAATTGATTATAGGGTTTAAATAGTTCTCTTTGAATGACCATATGTATTAGTATGATACAATGATAAATTTAAACTCTATATCCAATTATTTCTAAATAATTCTCTAAAAATTCAAGGTAAACCTTAGATATTGATTAGACATGATTGAGAGTGGTATTCCATGAAACCTTACCACTTCCCAAATGTAAATTCTAGAATTTTGGTAAATTGAGAAATATTCTCTTATAGTAATAAAATACACTCACTTCATAAGGTTATTGAATAAAACCAAAATTGAATTAGGGACTTTATATTTCTTAGGGAATCCTGTGATTAAATCCAAGGTAATTTTCCTAATTTCCATATAGGTATGTGTAATAGTTGAATCATCCCCTCAGACTTTTAACATTCATCCTTATAGTGATAAAATATCAGTAATCGAGATGCATACCCTTCAATATTCTTCTTCATGTTCTCCTACTAGAAATAATCTTTGAGATATATATACATCTTTTTACTCCCATTATAGATCGAGAATGATGAGTTGTGTTGTTAATCCAACATCTATTTTCTCAATTATAGTATTAATGGGACACATACTTGGTTCCTAAAACTGATCATTCCATTACTATCACAGTTGAACTCAATAGAATCTATTACCTTCTATTGTAGCTCCACATCCTCCATTTTTACCTATTTAATAATCAAATGAACTGATAGTTGAACATTAAATTATGAAGTATAATATTTTTATCCTTACATAAGGATTTAAATATCCATTGTCTATAAATCCATAAATAATGGACCTATTTCAATCCTCGTCATAGACACGTTATCATGGTCATTCCAACTCAAAGAAACATCCAACCTTTTCTCATTCCTTGTATAGAAATGTATCGATAAATCATAATCTTTAATCAAATAAAACAATATCCTTTGTAAAATAATTAACTCTTTATTTGTGAATATATAATTCATGTTTTTATGATCGGTATATATATAAAAAAATTAACTATACATATATATCCTTTGTATAAAATGCCAACATTACAAATTCCGGTTCCAAATCATGAGTCAAGCAATATTTCTCATGAACTTTAAATTGGAGTGAGGCATATGCTACCGCTTTGTCATTCTACATGACAACTCTTCCCTTTACCATAACTGATGAATCATTACATGTCAAAAACCATTCTTTACTTCATGTTAGTGTGTTTTCAGTTTCACTAACCAAACCTCTATTTAGGTCCTTGAAATTTTATTCAAGTTCATCAATAAAAAATAAATTTACACTCTTTTGTATCTACTTGGATAGTGGATTTTTTAACCATGGTAAATTTCTCATGGTGTATTCATAATATCTCACCAACCTAATAAAACTGTGGATCTTGATTTATATGGTCAGTCTAGTTCATTTCTCAATAAAATCCTTTTTTTGGATTTAGTAATATTCCATCTCTTTTATTTAAATGGCCAATGAATAACACTTTTTTGTAACATTAATTATCACTTACTAAATTTGGTATATAGATTCTACTTTCAGAAGGTGTTGAATATAATCCTCAAATGATCCTCATGCTCTTTCTTACTCTTGGAATATATAATAATGTTATCTATAAATACTACCTGTATCTAATCAATTTTATCTCTAAAACATATTTTCATTATCACCAGCAATATTGAAGGGTAATTATCAATTCCTAATGGAATCACTATAAATTCATAAATACCATACCTAATATATAAGGTTTTATTGGGTATGTCATCTCTTTTGACCCTTAACTAATGATATCCTTATTGAAGTTTAATCTTTGAAATATATTTATCTCCTCCATATTGATAAATAAAGTCATAACTGTGTGGTAGAGGATAGTTATTCTTGATCAAAATATTATTAAGTTAATGATAATCAATGCAGAGATGCATTGGCCCATATTTATTTCTAATAAATATAACTTTTCCCTCCCTCATGGATAATAACATAGAAGAATTAATCCCTTATCCAAATTCTCTTAGAGAGATAACATAAATCCTTTTAACTAAATTTTGTCCATTCTATAAAGATTATTTGAAATATACATGGAATGATGTATGAGTTTTATTAAAAAAATAAACTTCATGATTCAGTGTAAGACAAGAAAACTCCTCAATAAATAAATAATTATATTATTTTAAAATAGGTATATATTTTATTTTTAGTTTCTCCCCAACCATTTGCGGTAAATATCCTTCATGAATTGGTAGTATGAACCATATAATGGAAGTAATACTCATCTGAAGTTCATATTCATCATTACACTAATATACAATAATAGTTTTACTAGGAAGATCAAATACCACTTACCTTCTTAATTATTTTTATGGTATCCTTATAGAGAGAGGTAATCCATTCCCCAAAACACATTAAATTAATCTTGAGGGATAATAAAAATATTTGAAGGAATCTCATTCCCAAAAACTTCTATCGAAGGAAATCTATTGAATTGAGATGCAGTCATCATACGATTAGTAGTTTTCACTGATAATCCAACATTTAATAAATAAGGTAGTTATGTGATAATCTTACTAAATTCTTCTGATATAAAAGGGTAGGTATGGAATAAATCAAATAATACATTTTCATTTTTAGACTAGATGATAATTGTATGTTTCACCGCTTCATTCTTGTGACCCACTCCATTAGTTGTTATCATATGATATTTCCCTTTTTCTCTTAGATTAAAATACTTCTTATTCCCATTTTCGTCATTAACCCTTCAATTCATGCATTGTTTTCCATAATTACCATAATATTTTCAATCGAAACATTTAAATGTGGGTAATGCATTTGGATAATTTTTTATTCCATCATTTCATTGATTGGACTCATTAAATCCCTTCAGTATTTATTTTCTTGATTCCCTTCTTTTACACAATTACAATATTTATTATTTCCCTCAATGAAATTTTGTACATTATTATTTCCATACTTTAGACATTAAGTGAGATTAAGTTTCATTCCTCCATGGGTTTTATTATTATTATTTCCTTGAAACAATATCTTTACCTTATTTTCCCCTAAACCATGAGAATTAGTAGACTCTATAGTCTCTATTTCTACTATGAGATCACATAAAATGATTTATTTATAGATACTAAATTACCTTGTGTATATTGAATTTTGGATATATTGTTTTAATCCACTAAATTATTAATAATTTTTTCTTTCAGGATCAATGATATAAATATAAGAATGACTTTCAAGTACTAAATTTTTTTATCATAGATATTAATGGATTTATCATCATTCTACTTTAGCTCAAGGAATTCCCTTTAAATTTTCATGTGAAGAATTTTAGGAATGTGCTTTCTGAAAAATAACCTATTAAAATTCTCCCACTACATGGATTCAAATTATTCATTATTTATCAGAGTCATAATAATAATAAACCATTTATTTTCTTTACCTTCCTAATGATGAATAACATTTTCATGCTCTGTGCATAGAAGAATAAAAAATATATCATCACAGTTAGTGATCCATTGTTTATAAATTAGTGGATTAGAGGTCCCACTAAAGTAAAGGGATGTTTCCTCATGAATGAATTGATGGTGTGTTTATCCTTCCTTTGATCATTTCAGTACTCATTATGATTTATATTTTGAGTAATATGTGTAAGCATTAAGATGGGATTTTACATTTCATCCACCATGTTGTTTGGTTTCTAATGAGTAAGATCATTACATTTCTTACCATATTAATTACATACAAGATTAGTCATCAATCTAACCATTTACTAAAACTAAAATCCTAATGTAAGAATCAATTATCACTAATCAGAATAAAAAATAATATAACCCTGAAAATAATTTCTAATATGTCATAAATTATGACTCTTTATAAACCTATGACATTATAGGTTCATCCTATATCACTTTCTGTTTAACATAGTCCATCTTAAGTTCTTTCCTCATATTGTTCAAAACCTAATCTCAAAAAATAACTAAACATTTATATAAACCTAAAAGATAGGACCCAATAATAATATCAATATTAATTTCATTATTTTAGATGAAAAATAAATATAATACATATTAATTCACATTAAGAACCAGGAAGGATAAATGTATTTGAATAGTATTATATAATCATAATATTTCAATAAGTATCCTCAATATCTCACAATAATTTCTTCTCACATTGTATTCCTTATAAACTTATCCAATTTAATATCTTTCTTTATAACCAAAATAAATTGAAAACTTGAGAAAGGGTAAGGTCAAATTCTCATTATGGTTAGACATGTTAGATGTCAATTGAAAAACATCTGTGTGTATAAGATTGGAATAATGGTATAAGATCATAATCATAAAATAAAAAAATTCATAACAAATCAGTCATAGATCATAAATTATAAGTCATATCTTAAAACATTGTCATAATAAAATATATGAGTCATAAGAGTGTAGATTCATCAATAATCAATCATAATCCACAAGAGCATGTAATTAGAATAATAAAATTAAATACAAAATTGTGGTAAAATCATAATAATATAAATTCCTTTCATTAGTCAAATCTCACAATCTAGATCATCATAACATAGTGTACAGAGTCTTGAAGTATATTAGGAACACTATTAATTCAATTTTCTTTCATGGTGGACAAAGACTCATATTGGATTGGGTTCACTCCACATTCAATTTCCTATTATCTCATGAGATATTAATATTTACCTAATTCATTTGAGGTATATATAATTTTGATCCCACTAATAAAATTTTGACCATCATTTATATACATTTCACAAGATAAAAAACATTCATAATTTCATCATAGCATAACATGTGGAAAAGAAATGGGATTTATAATGATTTCTATATTGCATAATAATAAACCATATATAGAAAGAACATGGATTATATCATTAGAGAATATTCTACAATAAATCATTAGATTCATATATAGAAGTTTCCATATGTGAAAAATAATTTTTTAAAAGCATTTGAATTATGATTTGAAAAAAAAAATTAAAAACATTCTCATCTCTTGGTAAATTTTTTAATAATAAAAAATCCCAAAAAATTGGAATAGTATTTTATTTCAATAGACATGGATGATTTTAATGGAATATTTATAACTAATAACATTAATTATGGTGGTAAAATGTGGTCATCTAGTAAACGTTAAAAAAAATTCCTTTTAACCTTTTGTAAAATCAATAAAAACTGAACCATACAGAAAAAGTTAAAAATTATATTTTAAACCTTTTAAAGAAATTCAAAAGTTTATTTAAAATTAACCCTAGAGATTATAATGACAGAAGATTAATTCATATAGAAATTACATAATTTTTTTCGGAATACTTAAACCCATGCCCAAAGACCATAATAGTTTAGTTCTATTAAAATGTGGAACACAAACTTCTAGTCTGGTGAAAGATCTTCAATGTCCCCCACAAACATTATCCCCTTTAAGAACCCTACCTAAAACCTTTGTTTATATAATAGAAAAATTAAAACATAAGAAAAGGATGAGCTGAAATGCTCAATAAGGGTAAACAATAGTGATATGTAAGCATAATCATGAACATAAGTGTATGATAACAAGATCATAATATTAGAAAATCATACCTTGTATATCAAAGAACTTATACATGAGTCATGAATTAAATAATGGAAGTTCATAAGACATGAATCATGAGGAAATCAAGATTATAAACCATAAAATTGTAACATAGGAACAATACATAGAATTTATGGCATATTTGTAAAAATATAATATCATTCCCTATAATTCAAGGATCATTGAACAAACTTATTAGGGAAATTCATGGGGACTACACCTACTAGATGGGACATTACACTATCCATAGTCGCAATCCTTTCCTTATAAGGGATAATATTTCCCTATCTTACCATAGTGGATCTTGCTTCCATTTCTCCTCATAGTGGATCATGTTTCGGCATCTCCCCATAGAGGATTAGGATTCCCCATCTTCCCCTAGTGGATCAGATTTTCCAATCTTCCCATAGTGGATCAGGACACACCTATTTCCCATTATGTATCAAGACACACCAATATCTCATTGTTGATTAATCCCTTTGACTTATTTCCCATCATTATCTCATGTGATATAAATCTTTACCCAATTCATTAAAGGAATATATAGGTCCCACCCATCACATAACAAATTTATACATAGAATTTTCATAAGATAATGAAAAATTTATCATATCATGACCTATAAAACGAGATGGGTTCTATAAACATCATATCATAACCCATAAAATGAAATTAATATCATAAAAATAACATCATATTTTATCTTGTGAAAATGGGATTATTTTCATAATCATTTCATCAGATCATATCCCATAAAAAGAAGAGGGCTTCATAAGCACATAACTCATGGAAGAGAGACATGTGTCATAAGAATCATACTATCACAACATAAACCATTCAATAATTAATATGGATGATGTTATTGAAACATACTTATATCATTTCTTAAGGTAAAGTAACCTTTCATTGAAATTCACTTTTTAAAACATAGAACATACTCAAAATCATTTTCATAAAATAAACAATTTAAAATTAGCCAAAATATTTCCTCAGGAAAATATACATTATTTTTTGAAAAAAAGATTTTTGAAACCTAAATACCATTAAAAACTATTTAATTTGAAAATAACCTTGATGAAATTATGGAAACAAATTCCTTGGGAACATATAAAGGAATCTTGAAATCATTTTGGAAAAAAATAATTCCTTCAAAACTGATTATCCAATAAAAACACATATTTTGATTACATTGTAATGGTATTAAATGTTTATTTTTGATCTTATGGGCCTGAGTTAGTGGATTTTAATTTTGAACATCCATTCGCAGCATTTGTGCACTTCATGCCTAATATACACCAATTTAGGCCCAATGTTTCATCTGATTTCAAAGAATATAATTACCCATATTTTAATTTGATATTTTTGTAAATGGATATAAACTTAAATATGAACATTTTTTATTCAGGGATAAATGGAGGATTCATAAAGGATGATGAGTATTTTTTGCGAAGAAAGGAAACAATTCTGAAGAAGGCAGATTGGATATCATCCCACTGATCAGACTGTGGGGCCCACAATACAGGCCAAATGAAGCCCAAACTTTGTAGCAGACTAGAGGACATATAGAGGAACAAATCATTATTCATGAGCTATTTCTAATTAGTCTTCAATGGTGGCCATTAATGCAGCCCAAGTTGAAGATTTAATTTTGGGCCAGATTCTGCGGCCCAGAAAAACAGCCCACTATTTCAATCATATCTCCCGAACCACATCTTATTTTGGGCTTACATTTTGCAGGCTGTTAGGGGAAATCCAGGGATTAATTTAAGTCTTCTAGTTCCCACTCAAATTCGGCTTTGTAGAAGGTCATTTAGGCGCATCTTTCAGGTGGAGGCAAGCTGACTGCAACTTCGGGGCAAAAGTGGAAAAATCTCTCATCATTAATGTTCCACCCACCTTTCCCAAAAATAATTAATTAAAGGCACATGGGATGTTGGGGGCTCGTCCAAGGCTTTATTGTTTTCCTATTTAAGGTAGTAGTGGTGGTGGATTTAGGATCTTGGATGCTTTGTTTCATTGTAATGTTTTGTTGTCCATATGATGTTGTAATCGGTCTTCATTCTCATGTAAGTTATTTGAACCACATTAGTTCTTAATAAAAGTTCTTCATTTCATCTTTTTCTTTAATTATTCTTATCACTTGGATATCGTTGCTTTAAGGTGTGAATTTATTCTCACCAGCACTTGTGAATTTATTCACACAATGGTGGAGTGATCGTTTCATTGTTTTATTTTTCTTCTCAAATTCCGCTTCTTTAAGTCGACTTCCAGCTTCCATTTATTTAATAGCATAAATGGAGGGATAAACCCTTATGGGTTGGTCCTAGAGTGTTTCATGGGGAAGATTGGATGTTATTTTATGATCTAAAATTATGTAATCATTTCATTAATTTAAGATTTCCATTTGATGATTAATTTCTTCTTCATCTTCGCCAACTTTAAGAATGACACATTTCGAGTGCTAGTATGATCCAATTCCTTGGAGTGATCATTAAATTGATCCTCTAAGTGCATTGGTGATTATAATTGGAATGGTGTAGGGATTAAATTGGTGAATGATGTTGAGGAATTATATCATTTTTTTGGATACATCTTGAATTATTGAAATGAATGTTATAAGAAAATAAATACATCCAATCTAACCCTAGTAACAACTTAGGATCAACTCATCTCCATTAATTGTTTTAGACTAAGTTATTGAATGTTTTAATTTATTTTCTTTAAATTAAATCATTAGTTATTAAAATCAATTCAATCTGAATAGTTGGCCACTTCATAGCCAAATCTTTCCAAAACCAGTGTGTCTCTCGGTTTCTTCTTCGGTCCCTGTGGATTCGACCCCTAACTGTACTACAATGACCGCATACCTGTAGGGTAAATTTGGGCGCAACCAAATTTTGGCGCCGTTGTCGGGGACCCAAGTAAGTTATCTTAGACACTATCATCCTTTTCTCACCCCATCTCTCTTATCTTTACCCCTTTCTATTTGTGTGTGTCCTGAGAATCTAGAATCAAACTTTCTGTCTTCTCTAATGGAGTATCTTCAAAATCACCATGTCAGAAAATCATGCAGGAATCCAATGGAAATTCAATATTGGGAAACCTATAAATTTGAAAATTTATTTGAACAACCCTTTAATGATTACCCTTCACCCGACAGACATAAAATCAATGGGATAATGAATGTTTAAATGATCAGTTTCCTTCCCTCTCAAGGATGATTGAAGAGTATAATCTTAGTGAAGTTCATAATGTTCAACATCCCATCCTATATGTTCCTCAATCATTTCTTGAAAAATTGTGTAATAAAATGAATATAATGAGTTCCGAGGTATCATCTTTGAGATTAGAACTACAATGCATTAATACTTCTGAGGAACTCATCCCTACACCAATTGTACCTTCTAAAACCTTATGTGGAGTGTCTAGTTTCCCACAATCCTCTCATGAATTAATTGAAGAACCGACATATGGATTTGGGGTAGGGGAAGTAAATCAAGAAATTGTTGAAGGGTCTTTAAATCAGGAGGAAATTGATTTCATGTATCCACAAGAGGGGAATTTGACATCATGGATTGAGTTTCCTAAGTGTAACTCTATTGATGATTTTTCAAAAACACCAATCACTGAACCACTGAGAGAATTCAAAAAAATTGAGTCCATGCCCATTCCTAACACTATTAATTCAAATTATTTGGTTGAATCTTCTGTTCAAAATGAATTTTTTTTTGGAAAATGAAACTGCGTTGGATTCAAATTCTCAACCTGTGTCTAAATGTCCAATCCAAACCAAGATCAAAATAATTCTCCTTCCTTCCCCACTCGAGAACCCTATCATTTGTGTTAATCAAGAGTTTGGGGGTTTCATTCATTTATCTCATGAAACCCAAAAAGGGGGGCTGATCTTTTATTTGTTAAGAAAGACTACAGAAGAAAAAAGATCAACCATTTCTGATATTCCTTGGATTTTTCCATTCATTTTAGAAAATAGGACTGTTCATGAATTAAATTCCAAATCTTCTTACCAACCACAAGGGATACACATTCTCAATCATGTTGAAGTAGAGAAAGATGAGGTCATTAAATTTTTTAAAGTTGGAATTGGCTAAGTTGTGCGGTTCAAGTCTAGCTAAGACTTTAAATTAAGCGCTGCACGGGAGGAAACCCGTGGTTTTCATGTTTCAAATCATTGTGATTCATTTTTTTTCATTTTGATTTTTATTTTATTTTTAAAATATAGACTGTTGACATGTTCTTCCTTTATTAGTAAGGATGGGTATAAAAGGGGAGCACCGTATTCATCCGTGTCACACGGTGTGATCCCTAAGTAATACCTTACCCAGAAAATATTTAGAAGACAATGTATCATCAGTTTATTCTTATTTTATGTTTTTGTAGGTATTTAAAAAAATAGATTGTTGACCTGTTCTTCTTTTATGAGTAATGATGGGTATGAAAGGGGAGCATCGTATTCATCCGTATCACGCGGTGTGATCCTTGAGTAATACCTTACCCATAAATTTAAGAGAAGACAATGTATGATTAGTTTATGTTATTTATACCTTCTTTTTGTTAAAAAAATACAAATATATATATATATATATATTAAAAAAAATTAAATGCATGTCATAGGTCAATGGGAAAATCTGGTCACAACCGTCCAAGCCATTGGGAGACAAACCAGAACTGAAGGGGGACATGGGAATGCATTTTCAACATCAACCACCAGGTGACTTCATTCCATAATTTTCATTTTCAATGTCTTCGTTGAACTTCTATCCTTCCACTTCTATGTTTCAATTCTCTAAACACTAGGGACAGTGTATTCCAAGTTGGGGGGGGGAGATGAAAATGTATGGAAAGAAAAATGTCATTAACCTTGAACATGATAACACACATTCCAAACTCTGAAATTGGAAATCAAATAATTTTGCATGCCTTGATTCTGATTTTAATGCAAGTTTATGTTCATGTGCATAGATATTGGAAGTGCGGTTGTCTGATGTGATTTTTCACTGTTATATTTTCATCCATTTAATAAAAAAACACAATGCACGTCCTCTAGATTGTGGGGTCTTAGTTTGAGTTCTTGGGGACCCATAATAAATAGAATAGGATTGTAAATCATTTTAATTTTAACATGAGTATTCAAAAAAAAATCAATTGTGCATAGAGCAATGAATTGACCTAATGTGTGGCTTTCGACACTTGGGGATTGTGACTCCATAGTTTTCTGGCCCAGAGTTGGGCATTTTATCTCTATTTGTGGTAATCTGAATTTTTTTTTGATTGAGTTAACTCGAGATGATGTCCGAGTATGTGAGCTTCACTTGGTGCCCTAAGGTCTTTGAGCCTAGGAGTCATCGGCAAAGTCTTGCTACATGGGTTGACTCAATTGAGTTCAATTTCAATTAGCATGGAAAAATTTCAAAATAATAATAATAATAATAATAATAATAAATGAGTACTCATCTAATTATTAAAATTTGATTTCTCCTAGCGCTTCCATCTTTTCTCCCTCGAATGAAAATGAACTCCCATGTCTGTTGTGACACACAACACTTCATCGTGCTTAATTGAATTTGGATGAAATATGGAAATGAATCTGAACAAAGGAATGGTCTGGGGATTGAGATATTCCTGTGTAAATAGATTGTTTTAAATTATTTTTAGGGGTTTCATAATTGTTTGGTATGTGATCTTTGGGTGAGAAATGTGTATTAAAATGTTTTTGGAAAAGGTCATTCGAATTTCATTTTTGTGGGACATATTTTGCTCAGGACTAGAAAAACTCAAGTTGGGGGGTGTGATTATCCAATAAAAACACATATTTTGATTACATTGTAATGGTATAAAATGTTTATTTTTCATCTTATGGGCCTGAGTTAGTGGATTTTAATTTTGAACATCCATTCTCAGCATTTGTGCACTTAATGCCTAATATGCACCAATTTAGGCCCAATGTTTCATATGATTTCAAAGAATGTAATTATCCATATTTTAATTTGATATGTTTGTAAATGTATATAAACTTAAATATGAACATTATTCATTCAAGGATTAATGGAGGATTCATAAAGGATGATGAGTATTTTTGGTGAAGAAAGGAAACAATTCTGGAGAAGGCAGATTGGATATCATCCCACTGATCGGACTTTGGGGCCCACAATACAGGCCCAATGAAGCCCAAAATTTATAGGAGACTATAATACATATAGGGAAACAAATAATTATTCTGGATATAGTGCTAATTCGTCCTCAATGGTGGTGATTAAGGCGGCCCAATTTGAAGATTTAATTTTGGGCCAGATTTTGCGGCCCAGAAAAATAGCCCCACTATTTCAATCATATCTCCCGAACCACAAAGTATTGTTGGCTGAAAGTTTACAGGATGTTAGGGTACATCCGTGGATTCATTTACTTCTTCTTAGGCCCACTCAAATTAGGCCTTCTAGAAGGTCCTTTAGGTGCGTCTTTCCGGTGGATGCAAGCTGGCTGCAACTTCGGGGCAAGAAGTGGAAAAGTCTCTCATCATTAATGTTCCACCGACCTTTACCCAACATAATTAATTAAAGGCACATGGGATGTTGGGTGATTGACCAAGGATTCATTTATTTCCTATTTAAGGCGGTAGTGGTGGTGGATTTAGGATCATGGATGCTTTGTTTCATTGTAATGTTTTGCTGTCCATTTGATGTTGTAATCGTTCTTCATTTTCATGTAAGTTATTTGAATCACATTAGTTCTTAATAAAAGTTATTCATTTCATATTTTTCTTTTCTTCTTCTTATAAATTTTATACTTCTTATTTAAGGTGTGAATTTATTCACACCAGAACTTGTAAATTTATTCACACAACGGTGGAGTGATCGTTTCATTGTTTTATTTTTCTTCTCCAATTCCGCTTCTTTAAATCGACTTCCCGCTTCCATTTATTTAATAGCATAAATGGAGGGCTAAACCCTTATGTGTTGGTCCTGGGGAGTTTCATGGGGAATATTGGATGTTATTTTATGATCTAAAAATCTATAATCATTTCATTAATTTAAGATTTCCATTTGATGATTAATTTCTTCTTCATATTCGCCAACTTTAACAATGACACATTTCGAGTGCTAGTACGATCCAATTACTTGGAGTGATCATTAAATTGATCCTCTAAGTTCATTGGTGATTAGCCTTGGAATGGTGTAGGTATTAAATAGCTGAATGATGTTGAGGAATTATATCATTTTTTGGATACATCTTGAATTAGTGAAACGAATGTTATAAGAAAATAAATGCATCCAATATAACCCTAGTAACAACTTAGGATCAACTCATCTCCATTAATTGTTTTAGACTAAGTAATTGAATGTTTTAATTTATTTTATTTAAATTAAATCAGTAGTTACTCAAATCAATTCAATCTGAATAGTTGGCCACTTCATAGCCAAATCCTTCCAAAACCAGAGTGTCTCTCGGTTTCTTCTTCGATCCCTATGGATTCGACCCCTACCTGTACTACAATGACCGCATACCTGTAGGGTAAATTTGGGCGCAACCAAATTTTTGCGCCATTTCCGGGGACCCAAGTAAGTTATCTTAGACACTATCATCCTTTTCTCACCCCATCTCTCTTATCTTTACCCCTTTCTATTTGTGTGTGTCCTGAGAATCTAGAATCCAACTTTCTGTCTTCTCCAATGGAGTATCTTCAAAATCACCCTGTCAGAAACTCATGCAGGAATCCAATGGAAATTCAATATTGGAAAGCCTCTAAATTTGAAAATTTATTTGATCAACCCTTTAATGATTAGCCCGCACCCGATGAGACGAACAATCATTGGGATAATGAATGTTTAAATGATCAGTTTCCTTCCCTCTCAAGGATGATTAAAGAGTCTAATCTTAGTGAAGTACATAATGTTCAACATCCCATCCTATCTGTCCGTCAATAATTTCTTGAAAAATTGTGTAATCAAATGGATATAATGAGTTCTGAGGTATCGTCTTTGAGATTATAACTACAACGCATTAATACTTCTGAGTAACTCATCCCTACACCAATTGTACCTTCCAAAACCTTATGTGGAGTGTCTAGTTTTCCACAATCCTCTCATGAATTAATTGAAGAACTGACTTTTGGATTTGGGGTAGGGGAAGTGAATCAAGAAATTGTTGAAGGGTCTTTAAATCAGGAGGAAATTGATTTCATGTATTCACAAGAGGGGAATTTGACATCATGGATTGAGTCTCCTAAGTGTAAGTCTATTGATGATTTTTCAAAAACACCCATCACTGAACCACTGAGAGAATTCAAAAACATTGAGTCCATGCCCATTCCTAACACTATTCTTTCCAATTTTTTGGTTGAATATTCTATTCAAAATGAAACATTTTTTTTGGAAAATGAAACTGCGTTGGATTCAAATTCTCAACCAGTGTCTAAATGTCCTATCCAAACCAAGATCAAAATCATTGTCCTTCCTTCCCCACTCGAGTACCCTATCATTTGTGTTAAGAAAGAGCTTGGGGATTTCATTCATTTATCTGATGAAACCCAAAAAGGGGGGTTGATCTTTGATTTATTAAGAAATACTAAAAAAGAAAAAAGATCAACCATTTCTGATCTTCCTTGGATTTTTCCATTAATTTTAGAAAATAGGATTGTTTATGAATTAAATTCCAAATATTATTACCAACCACAAGGGATACGCATTCTCAATCATGTTGAATTATAAAAAGTTTAGGTCATTAAAATTTTTAAAGTTGGAATTGGCTAAGTTGGGGGGTTCAAGTCGAGATAAAGAATTTAATTTAAGCGCTGCACGGGAGGCAACCCGTGGTTTTCATGTTTCAAATCATTATGATTCATTTTTTTCACTTTTATTTTTATTTTTTTAAAAAAAATATAGACTGTTGACTTGTTCTTCTTTTATGAGTAAGGATGGGTATAAAAGGGGAGCACCATATTCATCTGTGTCATGAGGTGTGATCCCTGAGTAATACCTTACCCAGAAAATATTAAGAAGACAATATATCATCAGTTTATTCTTATTATATATTTTTTGTAGGTATTTAAAAAAATAGATTGTTGACCTGTTCTTCTTTTATGAGTAAGTATGGGTATGAAAGGGGAGCATCGTATTCATCCGTGTCACGCGGTGTGATCCCTGAGTAATACCTTACCCAGAAATTTAAGAGAAGAAAATGTATCATCTTTTTATGTTATTTATACCTTTTTTTGTTAAAAAAAATATAGAATATATATATATATACATTAAAAAAAATTAAAGGCATGCCATAGGTCATTGGGAAAATATGGTCACAACCGTCCAAGCCATTGGGAGACAAACCAAAACTGAAGGGAGACATGGGAATGCATTTTCAACATCAACCACCAGGTGACTTCATTCCATAATTTTCATTTTCAATGTCTTCATTGAACTTCTATCCTTCCACTTCTATGTTTCAATTCTTTAAACATTGGGGACAGTGTATTCCAAGTTGGGGTGGAGATGAAAATGTGTGGAAAGAAAATTTTCATTAACCTTGAAGATGATAACACACATTCCAAACTCTGAAATTGGATATCAAATAATTTTTCATTCCTTGATTCTGATTTTAATGCAAGTTTATGTTCATGTGCATAGATATTGTAAAGTGCGGTTGTCCGATGTGATTTTTCACTGTTATATTTTCATCCATTTAATAAAAAAATACAATGCACATTCTCTAGATTGTGGGGTCTTAGTTTGAGTTCTTTAGGACCCATAATAAATATCAAAGGATTGGAGATCATTTTAATTTTAACATGAGTATTCAAAAAAATCAATTGCATGTAGAGTAATGAATTGACCTAATGTGTGGATTTCGGCACTTGGGGATCATGACTCCATAGTTTTCTGGCCCAGAGTTGGTCATTTTATCTCTATTTGTGGTAATTTGAATTTTTTTTGATTGAGTTAACTCGAGATGATGCCCGAGTATGTGAGCTTCACTTAGTGCCCTAAGGTCTTTGAGCCTGGGAGTCATCGGCAAAGTCTTGTTACATGGGTTGACTCGATTGAGTTCAATTTCAATTACCATGGAAAAATTGAAAAAGAAACAAAAAAAAAAGAAAATAAAAAATGATTAATCATCATATTATTAAAATTTGATTGCTCCTAGCGCTTCTATCTTTTCCCCCTCGAATGAAAATGAACCCCCATGTCTATTGTGACACACAACACTTTATCGTGCTTAATTGAATTTGGATGAAATATGGCAATGAATTTGAACAAAGGAATGGGCTTGGGCTTGGGATATTCCCGTGGACATAGCTTGTTTTAAATTATTTTGATGGGTTTCATAATTTTTTGGTATGTGATCTTTGGGTGAGAAATGTGTATTAAAATGTTTTTGGAAAAGGTCATTCGAATTTCATTTTTGCGAGACATATTTTTCTCAGGACTAGAAAAACTCAAGTAGGGGGTGTGATTATCCAATAAAAACACATATTTTGATTACATTTTAATGGTATTAAATGTTTAGTTTTGATCTTATGGGCCTGAGTTAGTGGATTTTAATTTTGAACATTCATTTTCAACATTTGTGCACTTCATGCCTAATATGCACCAATTTAGGCCCAATGTTTCATATGATTTCAAAGAATTTAATTATCCACATTTTAATTTTATATTTTTTTAAATTGATATAAACTTAAATATGAACATTTTTCATTCATGGATCAATGGAGGATTCATAAAGGATGATGAGTATTTTTGGCGAAGAAAGGAAACAATTCTGGAGAAGGCAGATTGGATATCATCCCACTGATCAGACTGTGGGGCCCACAATACAGGCCCACTGAAGCACAAAACTTATAGGAGACTATAAGACATATAGGGGAACAAATAATTATTCTATATCTAGTGATAATTTGTCCTCAATGGTGGAGATTAAGGCATCCCAAGTTGAAGATTTAATTTTGGGCCAGATTCTGCGGCCCAGAAAAACAGCCCACTATTTCAATCATATCTCCCGAACCAGAAAGTATTGTGGACCGAAAGTTTACAGGCTGTTAGGGGACATCCGGTTCTTCATTTAAGTCTTCTAGGGACCACTCAAATTAGGCTTTCTAGAAGGTCCTTTAGGCGCGTCTTTCCGGTGGATGCAAGCTGGCTGCAACTTTGGGGCAAGAAGTGGAAAAGTCTCTCATCATTAATGTTCCACCCACCTTTACCAACATAATTAATTAAAGGGACATGGGATGTTGGAGGCTCGGCCAAGGATTCATTGTTTTCCTATTTAAGGCAGTAGTGGTGGTGGATTTAGGATCTTGGATGCTTTGTTTCATTGTAATGTTTTGCTATCTATTTGATGTTGTAATCGTTCTTCATTCTCATGTAAGTTATTTGAATCATATTAGTTGTTAATAAAAGTTCTTCATTTCATCTTTTTCTTTTCTTATTCTTATCACTTTGATATCGTTGCTTTAAGGTGTGAATTTATTCACACCAGCACTTGTGAATTTATTCACACAATGGTGGAGTGATCGTTTCATTGTTTTATATTTCTTCTCCAATTCTGCTTCTTTAAGTAGACTTCCCGCTTCCATTTATTTAATAGCATAAATAGAGGGATAAACCCTTATGAGTTGGTCCTAGGGAGTTTCATGGGGAATATTGGATGTTATTTTATGATCTAAAATTCTGTAATCATTTCATTAATTTAATATTTCAATTTGATGATTAATTTCTTCTTCATCTTCGCCAACTTTAACAATGACACATTTTAAGTGCTAGTACGATCCAATTCCTTGGAGTGATCATTAAATTGATCCTCTAAGTGCATTGGTGATTAGCCTTGGAATGGTGTAGGGATTAAATTGGTGAATGATGTTGAAGAATTATATCATTTTTTGGATACATCTTGAATTAGTGAAATGAATGTTATAAGAAAATAAATGCATCCAATCTAACCCTAG
The DNA here is from genome assembly GCA_963277665.1 of Viscum album. Taxonomy (NCBI): domain Eukaryota; kingdom Viridiplantae; phylum Streptophyta; class Magnoliopsida; order Santalales; family Viscaceae; genus Viscum; species Viscum album. The sequence continues at coordinate 2,098,111,250 of OY728130.1, read as the reverse complement.
TAACAACTTAAGATCTACTCATCTCCATTAATTGTTTTAGACTATGTAATTGAATTTTTTATTTTATTTTCTTTAAATTAAATCAGTAGTTATTGAAATCAATTCAATCTAAATAGTTGGCCACTTTATAGCCAAATCCTTCCAAAACCAGAGTGTCTCTCGGTTTCTTCTTCGGTCCCTGTGGATTCGACCCCTACCTGTACTACAACGACCGCATACCTGTAGGGTAAATTTGGGAGCAACCAAAAACCTATAAAGGAATTTTGAAAATCATTTAATACACTTCTTAAACATTAATTTTTTTAAATATTTTTCTATTGAAATAGATTTTAAATCATAAAAAAGAATATTTTTATATAATTTAAATCAATTTTTAAACATAAAACATTTTTTTAAACCTGTTCCTTTGAAATATCTTTGAAAACTTATAAAGGAAGCTTCGAAAATCAATTAAAACACTTTTTAAACAAAAAACATTTTTGAGAAACCTTTTCTTTGACAAAAAAAACTTTTAAACCAATAAATCTCAAGAATAATAGGAAAAAATATATTTAAAAATAACCTCATAAGCTTATAATTTAAGATTCGAAGAAATTATATTCATTATGGAGGGTAAATTCATACATGCTGAACATTCATTTTTCACCTTTAAAAGTTCCTTGATTAGAAAACAACAAGAATATTCCTTAAAAAAATTATATAAAATATAAACATCCATAAAATTTTCATTTAAACATAATAGGATTATATTAAAACATTTCTAAAATCAATTTTGTAAAACATGATTTTGAAAGAGCACATATTTCTGACTGAAATGGGAAATAAAGTCAGATTTTTGTTAAAACATTTTCAAAAATTTATTAAGTAATAAAAAGTGTAAAAATGGTAACAATATAGTTAGATATCATTTATAATACTAGGATAATAAAATTTATGATATTTATTGATATATTTTTCATAATATTTCATCAATGGAAGAATAATCATAATGAATCTCGAATTTTTTTGATATTGTAGCAATAAACTATTACCACTTTGGTAAACTTAAATAATAATGATATGGAAAGAATAACATTAAATTAATCCTAAAATATCATGAAAATAATGGGATTCATGATATAAATTTAAAGGTAAATAATATACACCTCATAGAAAAATAGAGGTGCATAATAATGAATGTGTCTCAAAGAAGGACAATTGAGAAAAAAATTGCTTTACGGATTTGGTAACTTTTAAACCACAAATCCCATGAAATATAGATCATAAAAGTGATATTTGAATACCCATAAATTTAATTATAATAATAATATAATTAATCTATGGGTATTATATATTCCACATAATATAAATGAGTGTTGAATGAGGTATAAGTCTCATAGAAATAAAAGTTAGAGGAGAAAACTGTTACTTTATATCTTGATTCTCCGCATACTTATTCAAACCTCCTGTATAATATATACAATTTTAATATAAATCTATTATATAACCTTATTCAATTACATCATACCCTATATTATTTATTTATGACCTTATATTTCCAGTTTATTAATAATTCCATGTTAGTGTTACTTTTTAGGTAATATCCGCTGGTTTTTTCGTGTACGTTTTGAATTGTTATTCATGATCCTATTACATAGATTATTATTTACTTATTTACAAAATATAAAAATGATATAAATATAAAATATATTTCTTATATAAATATTAATAATAAAATATAAATGATAGGAATAACAAATGGAATACACCATTCATGGAGACGGTATGTCATATAAACGCATGAATAATGATTCCATTTAATTATCATTTTGAAAGAAAGAAAGTATATAACATATATATATATATATATATATATATATCTGTTTGTGTGTGTGTGTAATTACAGTACCATTTTTATGTCATATATATCATATACATTTACTAAACACATCCTTAATACATTTCATGTAGAGTGTGAATGAATCCTATTGCTTTTACGTGGTGGTAGTTCATACATCTACAAAAGAAGTAATTGTATTTAAAAAAATAAAAAGCATGAAGTTATGTGTTATATAAAAATTCCATAAGCCTAAATAAAAAATAAATATAATATAAATCATATAAAAATACAGTTTCCATCCTAGTTACCAACCATGAGTGGTGGTGATGGAAAAATGAACAACATCATTTTGTGAGGAGGTAGTACGCCGCACACAAGAACGGTATGTTCATTAACCATTTGATAGAATTGTGTATAGGTGTAGGTAGAAACATTATAATAATAAATATCAGTATATTTATATTACTGAGCTTATTATATAGGAATGGAATAATAATAATTGATGATGTAGAGAATGAGAATAAAACAAAAGAGCTTGTGGAATGATGTTACCTCTTATTTGGGTAACTCCTCTTGGTTTTATCCAAAGGGATTCCTTGGTTGTATTTATGACCATATTTAGGCTTATAAGGTGAAGGGATGGAAGTTTAGAGGATATTTTTGTAGGTTTTGACTACAAAAAATGGCTTGATAGGTGTGAAGAAGTTAGGGGGTGAGTTCCCTTTTCTAGTAGAGGAGGAATGACATTTTTGTAAATATAAAAAGATAAACACTATTGAGAGTTCTCCCTTACATCATGGTCATCCAATTATTATTAAATTTAGATAAAATAGTTCTATTGGTTGAAATATTTCTATCCAATAGGAGCTTTTTCTAGGTCATTTATCCCCTTAAGATTAATGTTTTACCATTAAGTAAACTAATTTTTACCTTAATCATTATAATCAATTTTAATTACATTCACTAATTTTTTGGGTCAAAAAATAATTCTGAGATATTATAAATTATAAATTATTATTAATCTAAATATATAATCTATTTTTTCAAATTATAGAAACATAATAGGAATGAATTGATTTAAAATTTACATCAGTGATGTGTCATGACAGTGGGTTTTTTACGGGGACATGTTTAAAAGTTTGAAATGATTTTATATCGAATTCCAATGTGAAATTGTTTTCAATGAATTATATTGGATTAATTTATTTAATATTTATCTAATTACACTTTAAAACCATGTTAAAATATAGTTTAACTATATTAAAAAATTAGATGAAAATGCAGCTTTGAATTAAATTCAGTATTTTTCACTATTAATAAAAATATAAAACTTCTCTAAAAAATAACAAAAATTCAACCAACATAAATTTTTGTATCTTTATTTAAAAAATGAATTTTATTTTATCAAATAATATTTTTTAAAGTTTCAATAATTATATTTGAAATGGCTTCTCCATTAAAAGGTGCTAAAATTACATTTTAGAAAAAATACATCTTTTTATTCATAAAATTAGATTTTTTTATAATCTTATGACTATAAAACTCATTTTATGAGTATAAAAACCTTTAATGAATGTATAATAAATAAATATATATATATATATATAGTATTTAAAACATTCATCAATTGTTGTTTTTTAATATATTGAGAGAAAAGGGTGTTTGTACATAGAAAAATTGTTTTCTTAGAAAATGAATGTATTCATTCTCAAATTGTTCTTACTTTCATTTATAACTAATTGATAATCAACAGATTCATTTTATATATATTTTTAAACTATATATTCATATTTTAGTCAATATCATTCATATCTTCCATTCTAACATCTATGTGATAATTGAAATAATAACTTAATAATTGTATATTGTAGTTTGGTAAAACTCGTTCTTCCATGTAACATAAGTTATCAAAGGGACTCATTATTGTGTGTAACACAATCCAGGAATAGTTTTTCATGTACTGTAATCTATTATATGTGTTTCATGAAGGAAAATTATGAATTGATGTTGTGTACACAACATTAATAACTTGGTTCTTTCATATAACACAAGATATGTTCAGTGTTTCCTGAAATGAAAAATATCAAAAAAGATAAATTAATTTGAAAAAAATCAAAAAATATCAAGGTGTTACATTCTAACCCATTTAAAACAAAATTTTCACTCAGAATTTTTCTTTCTTATCAAAGTATTATTACATTAAATTTATTTTCATAGAAACCCACATCGTAAAAATGAATACAAGAACTTCATTTAAAAAGGGAAAGTTGGAACCATAATGGTTACCCAAAGTAACCCATACATTGAAGAACATAGGTGGAAAGTGAAAACATGGATATTGAAGAAAATCGTAAATAATTATTGGGATTGATAAAGATCACTAATCACAATAAATTGGGTGATCTATTAAATGTTAACAATCTGAAAACTGTAAACTAAAGAAGTGTGAAGGAGGTAATTGATATAATAAAAAATGATGATAATATGAAAAAAAAAATTCTAAGACCCTATTCCAAAAGAGTATATACTTAATTTATTTCATTCCATTCCTTATGCACAATCTCATCCTTTAGTTTCACCATGATCAATTTCCACTTCATCACTTACTCTAGGGAATGAATGTAAATTTTTCATTGTTGAATAACTAAAAGATCATGAGATATATAAATATAATGACAATTCATTCCTTATATATTGATTAACATCAAATCAAAATGGTTAGAACATGTTATCCAATATGAATAATTCCTCATGTGTCTAGATAATACTTTATTCTCTAAAACCTCATTTAAAGTTTAACATAAACTATTCTATAAATGGTTAAACTTTTAACCCTTCCAAAAGATGAGATTCCAAGACTTTATAATGAAGATCTATAAATCATATTAACATTGATCCCCCATCACTATAACAAAATAAATCCTATAACAGCACTGACATTTATCAGTGCTAGAAAAATTCATCAATAAAGTCGATCTTTATCAGTGCTAAAATAAGCACTGATAAAGGGTACTATATATCAGTGCATTTTTAGAAGTGATAAAATGTAACATTTATTAGTGTTTTTTAGTGCTAATAAAAGGTTCCCTTTATCAGCATGTTTTAGCGTTGATAAAGTTTTTGCTTTATCAGTGCATTTTTAGCACTGATAAAGGTCCATAATAAAATTAAAAATTAAATAAATAAAAATAAAATGAGTAAATTAAGAAAAATATGAAACCTTTTATTAATTAAATAATTATTTATAAAAATGAATAAATTTAACATACATATATATATATATTATAAATATTAACAAATGTTATATATTAAATATAGATATATAAAATTAATTAGTATAATATATATAAAATGTTAATTAAAACCATATTAATATCTTATTCATTTTTAATGTTTCTTGATTTTTCAATTTATCATATATCAAACATCATGTGTTTCATTTATTTCATGTACATATATATATATATATATTAATACATTTTTATACACAAACACACAGAAATATATTTATGCAAGATATAAAATCATAAACACTGAATATTTATGTAACTAATTCTGAATTTTAGTATATTTTAGAATTTCTTTATAACAAGATAAATTTAATATATATTTTGTTTTTAATTGGACAATTTTTTTAATAATACAGTTAGGGCATTAATTTTTAATATTTTTTATTTTTATTTTATTTTGGAATTTGATCATTTTCTATTATTTATTTTTATTTATTTATTTAATATATTTTAGTATTTTTTATATATATTCATACACTTCAATATATATATATATATAAATTTTAATAAATCATATTTAATTAAAAAAAATTATAAATTTTTTCAATATTTTTAAAGTGTACTCATTTTGAATTATTCATTTTCTCTCATTTTTTAAATATATGTATTTAAGAATATATATCCATTAATAATGTTAAAAATATATTTTTAAATAAATATTTATAAATAAATATTTATAAATAAATATATCTATAAATATAAATTTAATATATTTATAATTATTATAAATAAATATTTATAATTTTTTAAATAAGTATTTATATAATTATAAATAAAGAATTATAAATGTTTATTAAATTTATTTAAATAATTATAAAATTATAATAAATTTATTTAAATAATAATAATTATAAAACTTTTACCTGTGCTTTTTTTCCACTAAAAAATATTGATCTTTATCAGTGCTAAAAAAGTGCTGATAAATATTCCTTTTATCAACACTTATAAATTTAGTACTGATATAAGGGATATTTGTAAGTGCTTTTCTGAATGCAATATTATAAGTGTCCCCGATCTATTTAAAAAACCCTAACCAAGACCCAATCAATATTTATTTTTAAGCTCTCACAGAACTCCTCTACTACCAGTGCGACTCCTCTACGTTCCCTCAGATTAATTAAGGCTACAATCCAATGTATGATATTTTCTACTTTTCCTCTATCACTGTTTGATATTTTGGGTTCCGTGTTTTGTGTTTTTGTGCTATTATTAACCATAAAAAATCCTATATCTCTTCTCCTCACTAATGAAATACAACGACTAGTTCTATTTCATCATTTTCCTCCATAGACAATAGTTTCAAAGAATGGGAAGGATGTTTTCATATGGTAAGGTTAGTCAACATATGTGTGTGAGCCTATATAGATAAAAAAATAGATTTTCAGTACAAGCTACTACAATGGTAATTCCTGCTTTATAGCATGATCAAATTGAATTTAGTTAATCATTGAAGAGGTTAACCTATTTCTGAAACATGTTATCTATATCCCCTAGCATTGACGCATGACTTTGGATAGTTTGTGAAAAATGGTATTCGAGCATAGTTTCTTCAGAAATACTATGTTTCAAAGTAAAACTTTTTATTTTAATAGTAATGGTGGTGTGGATTTAGGTTTTCATATTTTGAGAATTACATGTGGAGGAGAGTGTCATGAACTCTCTTCTATTTAGAGAAATGATTTTCTCAGAACTTTGGGCTTGAGTCTTGGAATTTTATTGAGATTTTGATCGGTTTGATGTGCTTGATATGAGAATTTATATTTCAATTTCCAATGGGTTTTAAGTGATTTTTGGGATTTGGGTGATATTTGGGTGATGGTGGATGAAGATATGGATCTACATAGTTGCTCCCTGCGGTCTATCCAACCATGTGGAGCCCATGTGGATAGTTATAAGGACTCCACCAAACCCACAAAAAGTTTTTTATTTCATTTTAGACTTCATTCAACAAAATTTAATTATTTAATTACTCTTAAAGTTAATTATCACTTATGTGAGGTGAATTAAATAGGTATTGGTGTTGTTTGATGTCATTGAAATGAATTTGATCTAGTGTCGTGTACTATTTTGAAAAGTTTAAATGTCTTTTAGGATAAAATGGGTTTTTCATATTTTCTAAAAAAAATGTTAGTTTATTAAATATATTTAATGGTTTATTTTAATATTTATTTATTATATGAAAGAGGTATTTAGAAAATTGGTTGGTTTCATTATGGGTTTTGAGAAAGAAATTTGTAAAAAATAAAGATTTTTATAGAAATGATTTAAACTGAAAAAGATTTATTTAAAAATGTCTTTAACTATTAATGAACACTAAAAATGGTGTTTTTATTTTCAATTGAGTGTAGTGTTTTAAAAATCACAGTTTAAATTTATTTATTTTCAAGAAAAAGAAGTTTTATAATTTTTATGTTGTTTTTTTTTGTGTTTATGATTTATTATTTTTCCCATGGTCTTTAAGGGACTATGTAGTTTGATATATTAGACGTTAAATAGTTGAGTTCATATATTATTTCATTTAATTTATTCCTCATGAAATGTTAAAATAAAATAGTAGAGGGTTTTTTCTTAGTATAACCCTCTTAGTGATTTCTCCCTTCATTTAAAGGAGACACATTTTGTTTTAATCTCTACCCAGAATCTAAATCGAGTGGGGGAATATAGAGCCTTCATTATTTCAAACCCCATCTTTGGGTATTTATTTTGTGGGTGTAGAGTCAGTTGATACTTGGGAATCTATTGGTTGGTTCTTTTATTGATTTAAATAGGTTTTTTCCTTGATTAGCCTCATTGTTTGGATATACCCTTCATCAATTGCGTGGTTGTGTTGTGGGTCTTGATGAAATTTTACAATGGTACACATAATTTGTGATTTTTTTATTTGTTCTTATAGACTTGTGGTCTATCCTTATCAGGGTTGGGTGTGTTTTTTTATTTTTTATTTACCAATATTCTTGAGTCTCATGCCTCTTATTTAAGAGTTAATAGGTATGGATGAGTAAGAATATATGAAATTTCATGTTCTTATGTGTATTTTTCTAGAATGAATTATAAATTTATAATAATAGAAACATAAATAGTAATTAAATAGTGCATTTTAATTTACTTATTAGTTATTATTAAGTTTATATAACTTATTAATTGATTTATTTTATTTAGAAACCCACTTTATCGATACTATTAGTTAGTTTTTTCACACTTCAATTTAAAAATAATGCTTCTAACAACATTTAAATTATATATAAAGTATGAAAAAACTTATATATGGTATAATTTTCAATGAAAGAAACTATTTACGGATCCTAAAATATTTTATGGTAATATATCATATTAATAAATTTAGGATTGTGTTGAATATAATCACTTCATTTATAAGGGTAAAAACTTCTAGATCAATACTGAGCATAATTTGAAAAAATTCACCCTTTAAAAGGATGTATGTTATTGGAGGGATATTATGGTGGATTAAAAAAATATCCTAAATTTGAAGGTTGGGAATACTTGAGTACACATAAGCGATTCCCAATGTTGGTGGTGTGAGATTAATGTCTTCAAGACAGTTAGAGTGGAGGTATTCCAATTCCTCTTCAATTGTGGAGGCATTTTGATTGATTCCATTAGTGTAGGTTCCTAGGAAACTGTAATCCTTAGATGAATGATTGTATTTCATATCTTAATGATGGATTGAACTCCCTATTTCAAACTAACGTTACTCCCATTTTTTTGGTTCCAAATATTTTTGATGGCATACCTCCTATAGAGTGATGGGAGGAAGGCTAGTTTGAAAGAGGGGATGAGTAGCCTAAAATCCATCATCAAGAGATGAAAGGAAATCAAGAATCTGAGGATGTATTAAATAAAGGTAGTGAAAGTCAATTGTATTATAGTTTTGAAGTATTATATATCTTTTCAAGGTAGTAACAGTTCTCATGAAAGAGTCATGAAACTATGGACTTTTAAGCATGTAGTGTATTGTATTATAATTATTCAAGAAAAATTAAATGTTCAAATACTCATGCATGAAATGTATTATGAACATAATGATGTCACTAATTTTGAGGAATAAAATACTATTGATTTAGTTTTCATTATTCCTTGCATACTTATTTTATTTTATAATATTTCTTTAAGAAATTTGTATTAATGACTATTAGAAAACCCATAGAGGATTCCGAACTCTTATGGTTAGATATTAGGAATGTTGAGGAGAAAATAAATCTCCACCCACTATTTATTTATTCAAACATTATAAACCAAGAAACATGGAATGATTTATGAAATCATTGTAATGGGAAATCATTTCAGGTTCATTGAGGTCAATAATATATTATTTGACATTATTTATTTTGTACAACATAATCCAAAAATTGTTAATTTATGAAATAGTAAATGAGTGATGAAAATAAAGAACATTCATCAAAATCAATGTACCCCTATCACAATAGAGGGATGGGGTAAAATTCCTTAGAAAAGAAATTTGTATGCATTTTAAATAAATAATAAAAGTTTAATTATGTGATATAAAATAACATATGTTCCTTTGTTTATATGAATTTTGATGAATCAAAATCTGAAGCCACCTCTATCCCATATCATCTGTTATGAAAAGAGGCTTGGTTAAATAATAAGGGTATACTAGTTGATGAAAACAAAAAAGAAGTATGGGAAGAATGTGTAAGTATGACATAATTGTAATTATTTAATATTTATAAAAATATTATATAAAAATAAATATGTTCACATTTTTAATATGGTTTAGATATAAGAATAAAATATAGATGTACAAGTAGAAAAGTGACTTTCAGTATCTTTGAAGCAGAATGAACAATATGGCCAGATTAGGGGATTAGGTTTTTAAGTCTATCCTCAAACATGTTTTGAGAAGATAAAACCACATGAAGATAAATATAATGTGATGAGATGATTGAAAACACAAATAGACTCACTAAAATATATTATTTCACAGTATGGTTAGTCAGAACAATGTATAAGAATGCATCATAGCGAACCGGTAGTGGTGAAAAGATCCACACATGAACCAAATGATCCCACTAGATTTAAGGCTAGTAATTCCCCACAACCACATAACTTAACGAAGTTAATCAATTTTTTCATTACTCTTTCTCCCAAATGGGAATAAAAAAACTTTCGATAACATTATATTAAAAAAATTCTTCAGTGTATGATTACATGTTATTTTTATATGTCAACACCCAATTACCATAATGTTGTGATGGGTACAGTGTATAATATCATGGGAGTCTAGCTACACAATAAAACCCTCCCAAAAAAACCACATGAGATTGGGGATTGTGGTAGCTTATGATCTGAGTGATGAGTTTCATTTTTTACTTGATGGTCTGGATATTACAATAGTTGAAGTTTCTATTGGATCTTTCATAGCATGGCCAACTAATCTCATAAAGATACAAGAGGTATGTCTTTAAAAAAATTCTTATGAAAAACATGTAACAGTTGATGATAAACAGTCTGAATTATAGTATAATATTATAGATGGATAAAGCGGTGGAGAAACAAAAGGTCGAAATAATAAAATCTAGTGAATCGACCAAGAAAACGAAATGAACTTCCAAGAGTAACTTCTCCACGCCAATTTGAGATCAACATTTATTATCATTACAACTTCATGCAGATACCACATTTAAAGATAAAACTATGTCTTACATTGAATATGAATAAAACATATATGGAGATTCCTTGACGAGCGTAATTGGTCTCGAGACTTCAACTGAGATTCTTAGTCATGAATGGTTGGGCATATCAGTTGTGAAGACATACATAGGTACATTTTCAAAACATGTATTTCCAAATAGATAGCTACATATATTTATTAAAGTTAATAAATATTCATATCTTGTATGGGATTTTATATTACAACTGTATAAATTGAATATCCTATGAAGCATGATTTGGATTCATTAATCTCTATACCATTTCTACGCTATAATTTACTTTTTAAGAGGCATTGGATACTTATAGTAGTCAATATAGACCCCCCAAATATTTATTTTTTTGATTCAATACATGGATATGAAACCAACTGACCACAAATGAAGTGTATTGTAAATATATAATATAATAAAATCAAAATTATATATACAAAATTAGAATTATATGTTCAGTCTATATTTTAACATGATTTTTTATGATAGTGTAACTGCACAGTACAGGCCTGATCATTTCATGAAGTCAGTGTCTAAAAAGATAAATCACGTGGATTACTATAAATGGAAAAAGTTTAAGGTAGATATATAATTATCTAACTTTCAAAACATTTCAAAACAATTTACTTATTTTGGTCAATGTTTCTATAGTTTATGAAAAAGGATAATGACATCAATTGTGGATATAATGTATACAAATTTATGAGAGAAAACATAAAACATGATAAGTCTAGCATCCCCCAATAAGTAATTTATGAAGGTAATTACAATTTTATTAAATATATTTCACAATAATTTGTTTGCCTATATTTTCTCAATACAATCAATATTGATGAAAATGGAGTTACTAAATAGAGTAAATCCATTTGTGTAGAGATGAGTGTGAAGCATTATTTTTTCGGAATGTATGACGAATTTTTTTAAGTGATTAATTTATATTTTTACGATCTAGTAAGAGTTATGACCTTGGAAAGTTATTTGGGGTGTGAAGCATTAGTGTTATAATGCATATATATTACTTTTGATCTCATTCTCAAGAAGAAGAATAATTAAGTAAATCAATTTGTTTAGAAGTGCTGAACTGGAAGTAATAAAATTGGTGTTAATCACAGAGGTGAAGGTGGATATAGAGGTATAGGTGAATGAAGAGGTGGAGGTAGAGGTGAAGGCGGAAGCAGAGTCCGAGTTGGAGACCGACATTGAGTAGGAGGTAGAGGCAAAGACCGAGGTGGAGACCAAGGAAGAGAAGGATAAGAATCACTATCTTGAAAACAATAAAATTATTTGGAAATGAATTAGAATAAGGATCATACCATGATTTTGTTTGAGAATAACTTTTTAATTATACAAAACACTTATCAATTAAGATAAGAGTCATTTTGTGTGTTTCTAGTTTTAAATGACATTCTATTAAAAAAATTGGCATGGTAAAAACCAATAAAACACATTAATATTGTTTTGGTACTTTAGGAAAAAGATCTATGATTCATTTAAGACATTTAGGGATCAGTCGCACCTTAATCTGACACACAGAGTGGCCAATATGACTCTAGGTGTGTCTTTTTAATCAAAATCAGCATTATTTTTTGTTAAAAAACTGACATACTCAAAGCCAATAAAATTCATTTGTATTATTTTGATAATTTAAGAAACTGATCCATAAGTAATTTTTGAGGAATAGTGATCATATTCACATCAATTTGATGCATGGTGTGACTAGTATGACTCCAAGTGTTTGTTTTTAGTTTAAAATTGATATTTTAATATAAAAAAGTGTCACTCATTGAAAGTTGAGAAAACACACTTGGATTGTCTTGATAATTTGGGAAAATGATTCATAATTAATTTAAGATGTGTATGAATAAGTCTCATGCAAAACACACACATGATTCCACCTGTATGGATCAAAGTTTGTGTTTCTAGTTTAAAATGGAATTTTAGTAAAAAACACATGTGGTGTACTCAAAACCAAGGAATAAAATTATGATAGTTTTTATTATTTATAAAAATTATACATGAGTCATTTAAGATATTTATGGATCATTTGTGCCACAATCCAACACATGGTGTGAACGATATGACTCTAAGTGTGTCTTTTTATTCAAAATTGACATTAATTTTAGTTCAAAAAACAATTTACATGCTTTAAAAGTAAGGAAAAACATTAATATTGTTTTGATATGATATTAAAATGATCCCTGAGTCATTAAGGACATTTAGGGATCAGTCACTCCAGGATCTAACATAGGGTGTGACTGGTATGACTCCAAATGCATCTTTTTATTTTAAATTGACATTAATTTTAGTGAAGAAAACAACTAACATACTCAAAACTGAAGAAGTGTATTCATTTGTGTTGGTACTTTAGTAAAATTATTAATACATAATTTGGGACATGTAAGGTTCATTCAACCCTCAATCTGACACATGGTGTTACCAGTATAACTCCAAGTGTGTCTTTTTATTCATAATTGACATTAATTTTAGTGAAAAATAGTTGACATACTCAAAACCAAGAAAAAAAATTCAGGTTGTATTGGTACTTTAGAAAAATTATCCATATGTCATTTTGAAGGTGTAGGGATCAGCCACACCTCAATCCGACTCATGGTGTGATCGATATAAATCCAAGTGTCGTTATTAGTTTAAAATTGACATTTTAGTACAGAAAATTACACACATTAAAAATAGAGAAAACACATTCATATTGTCTTTTTAATTTTGAAAAATTATTCATATTTCATTTGTGACATGCATGAATCATCTCATGTCAAACCCATAGATGATTCTACCTGCATGGCTCAAAGTGTGTGTTTCCAATTTAAAATGACATTTTAGTAAAAAATGACATGTGGAATACTCAAAACTGAGAAAACACTTTCTGATTATTTTGGTACTTTTGTAAAACAATCCATGAGTCATTTGGGAAGTGTAGGGATTAGCTTCATCTCAATCTAATGCACGATGTGAACAGTATGGCTACAAGTGTATCTTTTTATTCAAAATTGACATTGATTTTAGTGAAAAATCAACTGGCCTACTCAAAACTTAAAAAACATTCGTATTGCTTTGGTAATTTAGAAAAATGATCCATACATGAGTTGTGATGTGTATGTATTAGTTGTACCTCAATCTGAGGCATGGTGTGACTATTATGACTAAAAGTGAGCCTTTTTATTCAAAATTTACATTAATTTTAGTAAAACAATAACTGACATACTCTATAATAGTGTTTTTTGTATTTGTGATAGAAATTTTGTTTCATTTAAATTTTGTATTATATATTATTTTTATAATTAATGTTTTTATTTATGGTGATTATGTGTATTGTTTCTACACACGACACATGTTTCTAGTGATGTAGTGTGCTGCAACATCACACTATAGTTTTAACATTTATCAGAACTACTAAATGCACTTAAAAAGGTATGATTTATCAACACTTTTAAAGGAACTTGTAAAGTTACCCTTTATTAGTGCTTATATAGGTGATGATAAGATCTATCTTTATATGTTATTTTAAATGCGCCGATAAATCATTCTTTTATTAGTGAAAATAAAAGCGCTCATAAAATACCCCATTTATCAACACATTTGAAAGATATGATAAATCGTATATTTATCAGCACTAAATAAAAGTATTAATCAATGGTTTATTTTATCAGTTCTTTAAAAATAGCTTATAAAAGTATGATTTTTTTGTGATTTTTTTGCACCGATAAATCTACCTTTTATTATTTCTTTTTTAGCACTAATAAATGTGGTGGAATTTTAACCATGTTGAGGTATTGAGTGCTTTTCTAGCACTAATAATAGCTGATTCTAGTGATGTTAAACGCATGTTTTGTAGTTGTGCATATATCATAAATTAGATCTTGGTTGCCACATTCCAAACATATGAATACCCTTTTCAATTTTCTATTTCATTAGTATCATTTAACATATTCTTTAAAATAATTAATAAAAATCTTCTAAAACAATCCTTATATACTTCACGATTCATATAACAGAATCTTTGAATTCCAAAACATATACACTTCAATCATCCAACTCTATTCTTAAACCGTTACTCAGGCTTCATCAAATTATTCCTTAATACCTCTTTCTTAGAATATGTAATATGAATCATGTATTATGGTTCATATAATATAATCATTCATAATATGTTTAATGTAAACAATAGTGTAAGAGCATTACATACCTTTCACATGTCAGTCACAATCTCTTTATCTTTAGCAGTATAATAAATAATCATACCATCTTCCTAATTCTCTTCAGGTGATCACCTCTCAGGAAGTCTATTTTCATAAATCCCATACTTTATACAAATGAAACATTCAATGTTAACCCAGTTATTTCTAGTCCCTACCATTGACTAAAACCAAAAATCATAGTGTGGGAAACACTTATCATAGTAAAAACCCTCATAATCATGAAAAATTAATTATAGGATGTTTAAATTAGTTCCCCTTTTTTAATCTAAGACCCATTAGGATTATACTAGGTTATTCTTAGTCATATTTCATTTTAAATCCTTTATGATGGTTTGTAAAGAGTTTGGGAATTTACAAAGAATATCCCATGGGAGTGTGAAATGAGGTGTGTTAGAAGGCCCGTTGTCATGCACTAATTTTCTATTGAGTTTAGCTCAATAAGGTTTTTGAGGGTTATTACCCCTAATTACAAATGTGCTAGAACCACATCCACTTTTATTTTTTATAAAGGGATGTAATTTCTTGGAAACCACTCTCTAAATCCATTACCAAAATTCCAGAACAATTTCTTATACTTTATCTTATCCTTATACTTATCCTTATACTTATCCTTAGAGAAATCCTTAGCCATACTTAGAAATATCTTTTGGGATATCACTAAAGTTATCTCATCCTAATTTATAATGGTTGACTAAAAAATTTCTCTGATACTGACTATAATGACTCAAGATTAATGTACCTAGAAAATACATCATTTTTATAGAATAAAAAAAACATTTGCGCAAAGACTATAGTAGTTTAGTTCCTTTCTATAATGGGAACACCAACTTCTAGTCTGGTGGAGGATCTTTCCTATTTCCCATAAATATTCTACCTTATACTACACCAAACTAAATTATTTATTTATATCCTGGTGAAAATAAAACATAAGTAAATGGTGATATCAGATGCCCAGTAAGGGTAAACAAGGGAGATATGTAAGCATAATCATGATTATAAGGGTATGAGAACATGAACATGATATTAAAATATAATATTCATGAGTCATGGCGTAAATAATGGTATTTCATAAGACATGAATTATTAGAAAATCAAGAGCATAATCCATGAAATCTTAATATATGAATAAGACATAGAATTTTTGGCATACACGTAAACATGTAATATCATTCCATATAATCCAAGGATAATTTCTAAAAAATATTAGGGAACTTCATGGGGACAACACCAACTAGGAAGGACATTCCACAATTCCCAGTCACATTCATTTCCTTATAAGGGATCGGGTTTCCCCATATTCCCATATTGGATCGGGTTTCCCCATAATCCCATAGTGGACCGGGTTTCCCAAACTTCCCAAAGTGGATCAAGTTTCTCATATTACTATAGAGGATTAGGTTTCCCAATCTCCCATAGTGGATTGGGTTTTCCCTATCTTCCCATAGTAGATCAGGACACATATGTTTCCCATTGTCGATCAGGATGCACCTATTTCCCACTATGGATCAAACCCATCGACTTGTCTCCCATCATTATCTAATGAGATATAAATCTTCAAAAATGAATTGGAGGGAGGTATAGGTCACACTTATCACATAATAAAATCATACATACATGTTCCACAAGAGAATAAAACATTAATCATATAACAACCCATAAAAATAGAATAGTTTCATAAACATCATATAGTAACCCATGAAATGAAATTGGTATCCTAGAAATGTAAGCATATACTAGTATGTGGAGAAGATATAGGGTTTATAATCATTTCATCAAATCATAACCACTGAAAATAAAAATATGGTTTCATAAGAACATAGCCCGTGGAAGAGAAACACCTATCATAAACATCTTACTATCACAACATAAACCTGTCAAAGAATAATATGAATGGTAATATTGAAATATCACTTAGATCTTTTCTTAAGGGAAAATAACATTTCTTTTAAATTCAATTTTTAAAGCATAAAACATTCTAAAAATTCTTTTCACAGTAAAAAGTCTTTTAAATCATTTAAAACATTTCTTGAGTAAAATATCCTTTTTTATTTGAAAAAATTCTTTGTGAAAAATAAAATCTTTTCCTTTGAAATAAATTTTAGAACTTCTAAATTAATATTTTAAATTAATTTAAAACAATTTTTAAATGTTAAAAAAATTTAAATCCTTTTATTTTGAAATAACATTGTAATTGTAAAAGGAGTCTTTAAACATCATTTAAAACACTTTTTAAAAGATAAAAAATATTTTAAAATAATTTTATTTTGAAACAAATTTAAAACCAATGAATTTCAAGAATATTAAGAAAAAAATTTCTATAAAAATAATATTGTATACTTACAAAAAAATATTCATGGAAATTACAGTCATGTTGGCGGGTATGTCCATACATTCCAAACATTCCTTTTTCACCTTAAAAATGTTAGAAAAGTTTATCAATCAGAAAACAATAAGAATATTAATTTTAAAAATGTTTTCTAAAAGAGTAAATTATGGGTAAAATTTTAACTTAATCATAATTTGGTAATGTTAACAAATTTTTTAAAACCTCTTTATAAAAAACGTTTTGGAAAGAATGTATATTACCGAATCAAAGGAGAAATGAAGTAGGATTTTCATAAAAATAGATTCTTAATTATCTTAAGTACTAAATAGTGGAAAAATGGTACCAATACATGAAGATATCACAGAAAAAATATTATAATAAAATTAATTATATTTCATGTGATATGGAACATAATATTTCCACAATTTCATCATAATAATAACGAACTCAATAAACAATGACATTGTAGCAATTAACTATTACCACTTTGGTAACATTGAATCATAATTATATGGAAATAAGGAAATTACATGAAGCTTAAAATATCATGTAAAGAATTATATTCATTATATAAAATTTAAAAGGGAATTATATACACCTCAAATACAAATATAGCTTCATAACTTGACATCTGTCTCCAAGAAGAAAAATTTGGAAAAAATTACATTACAGATTTGGTAACTTTTGAACCCCAAACCCCATGAAATAGATATCATAAAATAGATATTTTAATACCCATAAATTTAATTATAAGAATCATAGAATGAATCCATGGTTAGTATATACACTACACAAAAGAAATGATTGGTTAATGAGGCAAAAGTATCATATATATAAATGTGAGATGGTAAAAATTTTACTTTATGTCTCGACTCTGTTCATACTTATTCAAACATCCTATATAATAAATATAAGTTTATTATAAACATATTATAGAACCATAATAAATTTAATAATACCATATATTATATAATTATGACATTATATTACCTGTTTACAAACAAATATATGTTAGTGTTATGTTTCGGGTAATATATGTTATTCATCTACGTTTTTATTTACTTGTTTTTCATATAAGTTTTGAATAGTTATTCTTGATCCCCTTACTTAGATCATGATTTACATATTTATATAATGTAAAAAATGATATTAATATAATATATATTTGGTATATAAATATTTATAATAATATATAAATGATATAAATAAGAAATGGAATACAATGTTGATGGAGACGGTTGGTCATACGTACGCATGAACATTGTTTCTGTTTAATTATCATTTTTAAAGAAAGTAAATTAAATATATGTATATATATATATATATATATATTTAAAATTGTGGTGTTATTATTTTTTTCATATATATCATATACATATACTCTAAAAATATTTAATTCATTCAATGTACACTTTAAATAAATCACATCACTTTGAGTAGGTGGTAGTCCACAAGTCTACAAATGACGTTATCCTATTTACATAAAATAGAAAAAAAATTATGTGTTATATAATAATTAAATATCATAAATAAATAATAAGTATCATATATATCTTATAAAAATTGGCTTTCTATCTTAAATACCTACCTTGAGGGGTGGTAAAGGAAAAACAAACAACATCATTTCGTGAGGTAGTAGTTCGTTGTAAACAAGAACAATAACTTCGCTACCCATTTGATGGAAGTGTGTATAGGTGTCGTTTGAACCCTTAGAATAAAAAAATATCAGTTTATTTAGGATACATAGGTTATTATATAGGCATGTAATAAGAATATTTTAGAGGTTGAGAATGAAAATAAAACAAAAGAGCTTGTGGAAGGATGTTACCTCTTTTTTGGGAAACTCCTCTTGGTTTTCACCAAAGGGATTCCTTGGATGGATTTATTACAAAAGGGAGGATTATAGGATTAAAATAGGTATTTGGGATTATATATTTTTAGGGGTTTTCTATGAAAATTTTCTTGAGATGTTTGAATAAGTGAGGGGGTGAGTGCCCTTTACGGTGAAGGATAAGTGGCATTCTTGTAAATATAAAAAGGTAAACATTGTTAAGGGGTATACCTTACATCATGGGAGACCAATAATTATAGAAATTCTAAAAAATAGGTAAATTGGTGGATAATTTTATAACAAATATATTTTGGTCATGTTTCTAGGTTATTTGGACCCTTAAGATTAATGTTTAATCATTAAGTAAAATATTTTTTACATTAATCATCGTAATTAATTTTGATTACTTTAACAAATATTTTTGATAAAAAACTAATTTGAACTTATTATAAATTATAAATTATTATTATTCTATATATGTAATTTTTTTCCAAATTCTAATCACATTATTAGAAGAAATTAATTTAATCTTAATTTCTTAAACATGTCGCAAATAATGGGTTGAAAAGAAAATATTTAAATGTTTGCAATGATTTTATATCCAATTTCAATTTTAAATCGATTCCAATGACCTAAATTGGATTAATTAATGAAAAATTTATCAAATTAAACTTTAAAACCAAATTAAAATATAGTTTAAATATATAAATAAATTATATGAAAAATAGTTTGAATTAAAATTCAGTATTTTTACTATTCATTTGAATATAAAAGTTCCCTAAAAAATACTAAATATTCACCCAAGGTAAATTTTTATATTCCAATTTAAAAAATGAATTTAATTATTTTTATTAAAAAATTATAAAATAAAAAAATGGAATTAAAAGGCGGTAAAATTACCTTTTAGAAAAAATACATCTTTTTATTCATTAAATTGGATATATTCTTATATTATACCAATAAAACCTGTTGTATGAGTGTAAAATTTTTTGTCAAATATATAATATATACATTTTATTAAAAAAAATCATAAATAGTGGTTTGTTTAATTCATTGAGATAACATGGTGTTTTTACATAGAAAAAATATTTTTCTTAGAAAAGGATTTTATTCATTCTAAAATAGTTCATAATATCATTTCTAACTAATTTATAACCTAAGGATTAATTTTATATACCATCTTAATCCATATTTTCATTTTTTAGTCAATCTTGTTCATATCTTCCATTATAATGGCTAGGTGATAATTATAATAATATTTATTAATAGTGTATTGTTGTTCTGAAAAATTTGTTTTCATGTGTAACATAAGTAATAAAAGTGACTCGATATCACGTGTAACAAAATCCAATCATAGTGTTTTGTGAACAAAAATAAACTCTATGTGTTGTTTTTATTATAATACCAAATTGATGTTGCATACAAAGAAATAATAACATGGTGCTTTCATATAACACAAGATAAATTCAGTGTTGAATGAAATGAATAATAGAAAAAAGTTTAAATTAATTTGAAAAAAAAATTCAAAAAATATCCAGTTATTACAATGATATTTAAATCATTAATATTATCATTATTGAAATATTTTTAAGAATATGTTCATTAAATAAAAATATCCCCATAAAATAAACACAACCAATATTTTATAAAAACGTTCTTTTGGATTTTCATGTAACAAAGAGTAGTGATATATAATGATTAATTTAAAAACAAATAATTAAAAATTTAATAAGAAAATATGTGGGGTTGTAGTGTGATAGAGATCTTAAAATTTCCCATATTTAAATTTAAACATGAACAATATTGATTAAAAATGAGATTGCAACATAAACCCTGACCTCATGTCTTAAATTAATCAGTACATGGTCTAACCTTTTTTATAATAAATTTAGAAGTATTTTTAATTTATATAATAAACATACTAATAATCTTATTACTATATATTAAACATTTAAAATTTCCTACGACTGATTTATTAATAATTCTCCTCAAAAATCAATATTTTGAGTGTTAACTATTTCATTTTCGATTTATTTTTCAGTTTGATATTTCTAGTCCAGGAACCTTGGTCATGGTTTAATAATCCATCGAATCTAAATAATTTAATATTTATAATATTTAATATATAAATAAATTTTTATAAAAATCCTTGTATGTTGGTGATGAAAAATTAACTACATTACTTTGGGGGGCGGTGGTCTACACGTACGCATAGACGATACTATAATTTTTCAATGAATGGAAAAAAGTAAGGTAAATAATAATTTATATTTTCAGAGTTTAAAAAATATCATATATATAATATATTTTTATCTATTCAATAAATATAATCATCAAAGTGAGGACTTTTTGAAAAATAAAACACATCGCTTCATGGAAATTATGGTCTATGTGTACACATGATAGAAACATTCATTTTCCATTGGATAAATGAGAAATAGAAATAAGTTGTTCCATAAACATAATAACATGTTAATATATTTATTATACTTGTTTTATTATATTATTATTTATAAAATATATTTTAAGGAGGTGGAAAAAATAAGCTTCAAATTACTTGGTTAATAAGACTACCAATTATTTGAGTATCTTCTTTTATCTTACACCATAAGCATTATTAGGATGGTATTTTTGTGAGAAGAAGGCCTATAGTTTATGGGGAGGAATTTTAGAAAAATATATTTTCAAGGGATTTTATATTTAGAGTTCTCAATGTTTGTGATGAATTGAGTAAAGGTGGTGTGCTTTTAGAAGTGAGGGGAGTAGAACTCTTATAAAAATTCAATTTTTAAAAATAATATAAAGTAATTTTCAATGAAAAGTGCCTCGAAATATAAAAATAATAAATAATATCCTAATTTCGGATATAAATCAAATCATACATTGAAATTTATAAAAAAATTATAGATATTTGAAGTCTTATTTCTTTGTACAACCCCCTCGCTTACCCTTTAAAAACATACCATGACGATTAATTTCTTCCATGATAAATATTCAATATGACCAAAATTAAAATTTATATTATAAAAAAATAAAATATTAGGATTTTATATATTAAAATGTATTTATCAAATTCAATTTATATAGGTGGTAAAAATTAATTTTAATATAATCATCAAAAACACAATAAAAACAATTTTTAAAAAATTCCCATTTAAGCATAAAGATTAATTTATTCTCATTCTAAGTCTAGTGAAAACCATTTAATGAATTTTAAAATATTTTATTGAATATATTATCTAAAAATTTAATAAATATTATTCTCCAATAGTGATAAATTTAATCTATTAAGATAAAAACAAATTTTACATATAAAAATGGTTTTCTGAAAAATATCACTTTTTACCTTGAAATTATATTATCTTTATTTATAACCAATTGATAAAAATGTATTAATGTTCACTCATTTTTTTAGATGTGTAAAAACTTGTTTTACATAAGTTTAATAATAAAAAAAATGTTAAATTATCTTTTAAATAAAACATATATGAAAAAATAGTGTTTATTACAATACCTTTAAGTTTATCCAAAAATTAAGAGATTAATATTTTTGTAATTTCTCAAACATTTCATGTATTTAATTACACGTTTTGTTGAATTTTATAAAAATATGTTTATTGATACCATTCTGTAAATTTACTAAATTTATCAAAATTCATAATTCAATAGAAGTATTGAAAATCGTTTTTCTAAGATCAAAGTTATTTATTTATGTTACTTTATCCCTTTTAACATAATCATTTATTTTATTAATTTAATTTAACTATCTATTAAATAATTTCTTTTTATATTATTTTAATAAAACAATATTCACTTTTTTTATGTTACATGTATCATAAGATATCGAACATTTAAAATTTTTTATAGAGAAATATAATCTAAACTTTCAAGGTGTTTCATTATCTCCCTATTGAGATAAAACATATGTAACACTAGGTAATTAAGAACTATAATTTGAATCAAAACTTAGTTATACAAGATATAAAATGTTACTCCTTATAGTTGTAATAAATTAGTATGAATTCATTTGAGAACACAAGGCATTATATAGAAAAAATGAAGGGTTTCAAGATGATATTATATTTAATAAGGAATTCAAAGAGGGTGACAAAGTGTTACTTTATAATTCCATATTAAGAATCCATATATGTAAATTTCCATCCAAATGTTCTGGAACTTTTATATTCATTAAATTGATTTATTTTTATGTTTAATGGATTAAAGGATAAGATAAAGTTATATCATTTATTTTTAATTTGAATCATTTGAATAATTTCAAAGAAAATGTATAGGAACATCATGTGGAGGAACTCCTAACACTGAATCCAACATACTTTTAAAAAAATTGATTGTTTTCTTTCAACCAAGTCATTATTATGAAATATACAATATTTTAAACTTTATTTGAGATAAACTTTTGGATAACATGGAGGAGATCAACTTCACCTAGTTAGGATCCTCTTCATAGTTTCTTTTTAGTAGTTTTTTTCTAAATCTATTCTTCATTGTTTTTTATTTTCAAATTTTTTGCTACTAATTTTTTTCAGAGAGGTTTTCTTGATTCTCCCAAGTTTTAATCACTTCAATAATCTTCAATTAAAATTATTTTATTCTCATTTAACAATAATTACTCAAAAAATGTATAAATTTTAACTTCTTATGTACTATTACAGTGAGTTATTAGGTTGTAAACCTTGAAAAAGGAGAGTGATTTTTCTATGTATGTACTTTAGAGAACAAGTTCAAACCCATAAATGTATTATTTATATTATTTAATTTAGTTTGTTCCTTTTCAATTAATTATGAGTTTATTTGATTTTTAGGAGTATTATTATGAATTTACTTATGAAATATGATTTCCATGATCTTTTGTGATGAATTTTGGAATTTCATTGAAATATATTTGATAAATTATTTTAAGAGATAAATATTCTCCTTTGGTTCAGAATTGGGAAATATATTGAAAAGATTTGGGTGGTGGGGTTATAATTTTACACTACACTACATTATTTATTTTACCACTCAAATGACACTAAATGTTTTCAAACTAACAGTCATCAATAAGTTGGTTACATGTTAGCAAGAATATATCCTAGAAATATTTTGACAAACTTGAAAACTCTTGGATGATCACTTGTTTCTTATTATCTAATGGAATAAAATAAGAAATTTTCACATCATGATATAGATATTCTATTTTTAACTAAAATTAATAGGTTCATTTTATAATTTTTAATTTAATATGAGGGGTTTGATGAGAATCAAATTTCAAATTATTATTTTTTTTGAAATATGTATGAATAAAGTTTAACCATGATTTGATCTATGTGTGTTTGAATTTAATTTTTTGAGTATTAATAGAGTAATGATTTTATTTTTCAGTCATATTTTTTTAATATAACTTTAGATGATGATATTTTAATTTTTTTATCAATTCTATAAATTTTAGTAATTTTAATGCTTTATAATTGAACATATATTTTATTGGATTTTGAATTTTTAATGTTATGTGAGTTTAGAATTATATTTTCTATAATTGTTTAATCTCACATAGGCAAGGGAAGCAGTTACGTAGCATTAAAACATATTTACAAGACTTTTGATCGATCCATTCTTCAAAAGTGTTGTCACATCAAAATAACTATATAGATACTATTTATCATCTCATATTAAATAGATGTCCAAGTCACTCATTCATGATTAATTCCCCAAGTATGAGTAGATGCATCAAACTAATACTGCACCTCCCGATATCTATAATCATGTTACCAATGTGGTCAATTATTTCTTGTGTTTTATTAAATTTATGCCCAAGTAGTTGATGTTAGAATAATAAGAATCTATGAAGAACATATTCAGAATAAAACTGAGTAAATTTTAGTTTTGGATGATTAACCCCATAATTTAGTATCTCACTTTAAATTGATTATGTATCTTAATCAAATCATATCTGATTGAAACATTGTAATATATGCATTATGGATTATTGAATGAGGATTGTTGAAGTCCATATATGATTCAGTTCGGACTATTATTGTAACATAATGAGTTTTTAAAAGGAAATAATATATTCAATAGAATAGAAGATAGAAAAACATGATCTTAAATGAACATCAAAATATTATTATTTAAATTTTATCGTTATAACCTAGATGTTAGAATGATGGGCAACAATAGGATTAAATAAATTATGAAAATATGGTTTACACATTTATATTTATATTAATAATATATATATATATATATATATTATATCTAATGTTTAAAATATATCCTATGTGTTTTCTAGACATGATATTAAAAAATAAATCAACTTCTATACATACAAAATAGGTTTTTTCCTAAAAGGCGGTTTTAACACCTTTTAATGGAATATTTTTTTAATAAAAAATGTTTACACTTTTATCAATTTTATTTGAAAAAATAATTTTACTATTCGAAGTTTTAAAATCAAAATTTAATTTGGTTGAATAATTTGTATTTTTCTAATGAGTTTCATTTTCTAATGAATAGTGAAAAATTCTGCATTTTAATTGATAACAGACTTTTCATATAAATAATTTATAGTGTTAAATTATATTTTAAATTAATTTTAAAGTAAAATTATATTTATTATAAACCAATTAATGCAATTAATTTATTTGGAATCTATTTTGAAATTGAATTTGGATATAAAAACATTTCAATCTTTTGAAAATTTACACTTTAAAAACCCACTTTCACACCTCGTGTACAGGATTAGCTTTAAATTAATTTTATCCATTTATGTGTTTTTAATTTTTAAAAATTTATTCCATATTTTTAATTATATGATAAAAATTTCATAAATAGTTCCCTTTTATTATTTGACAATATGAACAATAAACTTAGTAATTTTTATTACCACGATAAAAGGAAAATAACGTAATTAATGTTAATAATAATATTATGAATATTAAAAAATGACACTAACACTTGACTCAACTTTATTAAAATATTATTTTTAATCCATAATCATTAAATGATCAGTTATTTTACTATTTATGTCCATATGGATCAGAATATAACCAATATATTATTTTATTCAAAGAAAAGTTAAACTTTTCATACTTTTTTTAAAAAAGTTAAATATTTTTTTATATGAGATTAACTAGGGGATATATTTGACTATAAATATAATTTTGAAAAATAAAAAAGTTATATTAATCATGGTAATTTATTTTAAATTTTTAGGGAAGAAATAATTACCTAAAAGTCTTGCAAAAGGATGATGCCATAATTATTTAATTAATAAAAATATCAAATAAATGATGTTAAAAATATTAAAATAAATTTTATTTGAGATAATTAATTTCATAATATAATTTTATAAATTAACTTTATATGTTAGGTATGTATTAAATATTTCTTTTTAATATATCATTTTCAAGTTATATTTTTAAATGTTAAAGTAATAAATAATATCAAAATAGAAATTAATGATATTTTAAAATACATAATATTTTTTTAAATGATATAATAATCATAAAAATATTAAATTAGGAAAACTAATATTGGTATAAGGTCAAAAATTTCATAAATTATCCATTTATGTGTCATTTTTCAATATATTGTAACTATATTAACCCTTAGAGAATAAATATTCATGTTGTCACGGTAAGAGTTAAAGAGGTTAAATATGGGTTAAAACCAAAATATAAGGGTATAAACATGACCTAAACATTTCAAAAAATTATTGGATGAATATTATTCGACCCTTATTAACTTAAGATCTAATTTTGGTAGTTTAATGCAAAATTTTACATGAAAATGACTTATATATTTTTTAAATCAAAGATAGTTACAAAATGTCACTCTCTTTGAATTTAATATCTTTTATGTAGCAACATAGGGAAAAAATGTAGATATTAAAAAACATGAATGTCTATTTTTATCTTAATAAATTTATTCTCATTATTAAATTTATTTTTATTTTTTGGTAATTCTATAATAACTTTAAATTCTTCTACAATGATAATACAATATCTATTTAATTAATAGAAAAATAAAATAATTGATTTTAAATGTATTAATTTTGATATATTTGGGACAATATAATGAGTATAACGAGTTGTATAGATCTAAAAGATATATTAGATATTTTATAAATAATAATATTCAAGTTTTCACTTTTCATTGATGTATTTGCAGTCAAATTAAATGAATCGTTCCAAATTTGACAATAATGATATTTTATTGTATTAATATTTTATTAAATTAATAAAAAGTGAAAAAAATGTTAAATAATTACAAATGAGAAAATATAACGTCTAAAATTTACTCTCCTTTTCATTTATAAGTCATTTTGAAGTCTTTTATTCTAGAACCCTTATTATATTTTAATATTTTGAGGATTTTTGAAGGTGCCCCTCACGTCAATTATAAAATTGAACCACCTCCCTCACTTATTCACACCACCTTAAGCCATCTAAATTGACCATCCTATGACCATTTATATTTTGAAAATAATTATTCAAGTCATAGAAATTATGGTTCTTCGAAAATATCATACCTATATCCATTAAAAAGAGATTATGGAAGTCTTCTGAAGAAGAGTTAATCATCTTTATCGACTATTTTGAGTCTAGTTTTTCTTCTAATTATGCTTCTTTTTTATGTTCCATTCTAAATTAATAACTATAATATCATATATAATATTAGATGTAATTATTGTTATGGTGAAATCATTTGCCACCTTTTATCTGTCTTATGAAAAACAAAAGCACCATGCGTGTGTAAGCATAATTTACTGTCTCTACATAGTGGTGTAATCAGTTTTTCATCATCACTATACTAGGATGGGTATAATGATGGAAATTATGGATATATATAATAAACATGAAATTATATTTATTCTGGAAAAATTAATATACCATAAAATTCCTTACCCTTTCACCGTTAATTTAATGATATCATTGCTCATATGTACGTAAGACGTACCATTTCCGCGACGTGATGCGATTCATTTTTCATGTTCTCCATTCAAGAAAGATTATAATAATGTATATAATAAATAAATAGGATATATATAAACTTATTTTAATTATTTAGATAACATAACTATATCATATGCACAAGAACGTAGACTTACAGGATAAAACATACAAAGGTAACTGAAGTAGTTAAAACTTGAAACAAAGGCAATAACAAAATATTATTAACAAACAGGTTATAAAATGATATAAGATGATAATTTTTGATATCATAAATATGGATATGGTGTTGGTATACATTAATAACATCCTTCAAACCATTATACATGAATTTAATTCATTTTCAATTAAAGTAAAGCGCAATGTAAGGAATTATCATCTCACTTTTATTTATGCGGGATTCATTCCTTATTCACCATTTATTTCTCTTATGTGGTGCATATATTGTCCCTTTAATATAATATCATTAATATCCCTATCTTCATGGTATTTAAATCTTCACTTGGAGTTATTGGGCATATGATTCAACTGGTTATGATGTGTTAATGGTTTATTTCACAATATTAGTATTATTCTATATCCACTACTACAAAACAAACCTTTAATAGCTCTAGAATATATCATCACTATAACAAAGAACTAATAAAGGAAACCTTTATAATTTCTAAAATAAACACTGATAAATGGTACCTTCAATCAGCACTTTATTTTTATCGCTCATAAAGGGATCCTTTATCATCACTTTTTAAATGATGATAACGGTCCAAATAAAATTAAATATTTGAAAAAATAAAAAATAAAAATGAGGTTATTAAAAAAATAAGTTAAATTTTATTAATTAAATAATTGTTGAAAAAAATGAATAAATTCAATACGTTATATATAAATTATAAATAATAATAAATATTATGTATTAAATATATAAATATATGAAAAATGAAAATTAAACAAATAATAATTTAAAATAAGTAAATTGTGAAAAATATTAAACATTTTATTTATTAAATAATTATCATTAATGTTAATAAATAATATATATTAAATATATATATATATATATATGATTAATATAATACATAATATATTTGTTTTACATTAAATAGTCATATATTTAGATAATAATGATTTATAATTAAAAATTAATATGAATTAAAAATACTGACTAATTTCATTGAGTAATGGATATAATTGAATGTTGTTTGATTTTTCTATTGAAAAAAGATCAAATGTTTTATATTGATTTCAAAAATATGTAATTTATTTATTTATTTACCAAGTATTAATATTCTTAATATGTATTCATCTTAATTTCAAAACATTTATATATTTTTTTAATAATTTTTATGTAATTAATAAAATTTATCCATTTTTTCAATATTTGTAAAGTGTACTCAACTTTAATTTATTATTTTTAACTCATATTTAACATGCATGCATTTATAATTAAATATTCACTAATAATGTTAAAAAAAATATATGTAAAAAATATTTATAAATAAAAATATTTATAAATGTTGATTTACTATTTTATACATTTATATATTTATAATTAAAAATAAATAAATATTATTTCATAAAATAATATTTATATTATTATAAATAAATAGTTATAAATATTTAAATTATTATTATATTTATAATAAATTTATTTCAATAATTAATATATTTAATATATATATATATATATTAAATATATATATTTATAATTATATATAATCATATAAATATTGTTTTTTGGAAAAAAAATATTTATAGAATTATAAATAAATTAGTATATATTTAAATAATTATAAAATTATAATATATATATTTAAATAAATAATAAATTTACTATATAGAAATTTATATATATTTATTAAACACACACATATATATTTATATAAATATATTTACAATTTTTTTATTTATAATTACAATTGTAAATCATTTATCCATGCTTAAGTAATAAGCACTGACAAAATGCATATTTATCAGTGCTTTTTAATGCTAACAAAGATTGATCTTTATCAGCGATATAACTTTAGCGACGATAGAAGTGTCCTGATCAATTTTAAAAAACCTTACCTGTAAAGACCCGTAAAATTCAAGGGAAATGTTTTCTTAATTTTCTTTGGGTTTTTACAAGAACGCAGTTTCTGATGGCACCTGATTCCGAGGCCCGGTGTGCCCGGAATCATTTTATGAAGTTTGGCTCGGGTACGTTCAGTGAACGAACGAGCGGGTTTTCCTAACATTTGAATCGGTGGTCGGAATCAAAATTCGAGGGCACCAATGAAATCGCAGCGCAGGTAATTGCTTAAGAACACTTTTTCTAGAGTTGCGTTTTCTCGGGTGTGGTTATTAAAAATACTGGGTTATGTAATGAATAAAATAAAATTTGTGCAACCAATTTTATTTTTATTTAAGGTAGCTTAACCTTATGCTTGATGGTTGGAGTGGGACCCACCATTACCCTAACTTGTAGGTAGGAAATTAGTGTGGTGAGGCCCACACGAGCCCCACCCCTTTATTTCATTTCACCTCCTACGAGCATTTAATATGGAAACTCACCCACACCCCCCTCTTAAATGCCAAGTCAACTTTCACGTTTAATTTAATTATTAAACGCCTCATTAAATGGGTCAACGCTCGATAATTAAATCGTGATCTGTTTTAGAATTTCAAAAACCGTTGACATGAGAAATAAAATTAGGAAAAACCTTATTTTATTATGTTTTTTTTCATTGTGCGGGAAAGATTTGAAGATGAGAGCTCAAAGCCTTGAATCTTCATCTTCTTCCTCCTTGAAGAATGCGAAGAATGCACCATCGCCGATGAAGAACGCCGGCCTCCGACAAAGGACGATGAAGGATTCCAAATCCTCAGAGATCGACGACCTGATGTCGTATACCGCGACACCAACGATTCTCTTCTCCAAGACGTGAACGACGCTTGTGGAACCTTCTTCCACGTTGACTATTTCCCGTGACGAACCTTCGTTTGACAACGCCCTGAGGTAGGGGTTATTTTCTTTTGTTCATGTGTTATCCTTTGCCATTTTTCATCTATATTTTTTGGGCCGCTTGATATCAACGTAACGGGAGGAGGTCGGACCGCACGAACACGACCGACTCTCCTCCCCCGTTGTTGTTGTGATGTTGCTGTTCGAAAGAAGGCGGCATGGTGCAACGGCACCAGGAGGAATGATGGAGAAATATGGCAAGGATGCGCGGCACCGTCGCACCGCGCTGTTGAGTCTGAACAAAACCGCGACCGGAGTCGGGGTCGCGGGAGGCGATTCAAAGACTCCGCTGGTTGATCATTGTGCGCGGATTGATGGGTGATGACGGAATGGGCCGCAGAGGCGATTTGAAACATTCACAGTGAAGAACTGGTCCCGGGAGGACCACCGGCGAAGACCGCAGGAAAAACGGACCACCGGAGCGCGTCCAGTTGTCCACGGAAGATCCTTCCGACGCGCCACACCGGCACGGCGGCGCCGGCGGCCGGAGGCGGCGGCGGAGCCCAGCACACCGCCAGGAGGGTCCTCCGCGGCTTTATCCGCAGCGGCAGGTGGCGGTCCCGTAGCCGCGCGGTACCAAGGGAGACCGGGGGTCGTAACCACCGGCGGTCAAAGGGAGCGGCCCCCATGTGGGGGGCCGCGACTTCAATCGGTGGGGGGGGGGGGCAGCGCGCTCCCCCCTCTCTGCTCAGCTCGGCTCACCGAGCTGGCCACATGGCCGTGCGAGCGTGCCAGGCCGGGCTGGGCCGCGCCATATTGGGCTGGACCTGGACCCGGTTCGGGCCGACCAGGGGGTCTCGGGCCGGGTCGGTTCGGGCCCGAACCCCCTATTCTCGGGCAGTTTTTGTTCAAACGCCCATTGTAACGCCCCGACCCCAGCTACCCAGAGTCGGTGCATTACTTCGTAACATTGGCATGATCACAAGAAAGATCAAATCCCGAAAGACCGATTAGTTTAGTAGCCTTGGAAACACTAGATATATTCATAAGTTTTACATTACATCATAAAATCAAAAACTACTACAAAAACATAATGTTTCCACAGTCCACACTACAATCCCCTCATAATATCCCTGCAGGTCATTCATAACTTACATCTTCACTTCCTGGGAAAAATAAAACATACAAAAGGGGTGAGCTCAAATGCCCAGTAAGGATAACAATATAGCGGAAACTTTCATCAATAAGAATAAACATTTAAGGCAATGTATAACTAAAACAAAAGCCTTTTAAACATGAACTTTCAACATGGTATGGCATAAATAAAATGAAATAATGCCATTTACTTATTCACATGGATATTCCACTAATCGAATAATCACATGCAAAAATAAATAACCACTTTCACAATGTTGGAATGCATAATGCCAGACTATCATAACCACATAGCCAAGGCCTCGTGCCAAGACTACAAATAAGATTTTGTCAAGGCCTTGTGCCAAGACACTAGTTTGTCTCATGAGACCTACCGATGCATCGAGGAGCTATAGCGGGCTCCACCCGTCACTTATTAAGTCCAATGCATTCCCATATGAAAAGGTTTAAACATAACATAAACATTCGTATTAAAACTAGCATACGAAATGTCAATACTTTCACAATAAACTATGAATGGTATAAAAATAGCACATCCACAGTCAAACATATCACAAAACCTTCAATACAATATAGAAGTTTTGTATCATAATAAATCAACTTCAAATAATCTTAAAATCCATCAAAGGATGTTGACATAGATGAAATCAAAATTCTTTTTAAAGAAATATCTCCTTTTATTTTGAAATCATTTAAGATCCATATAAAATAAAACATTTTATTTGAAAATATTCTTATAAGCTTGTAAGGAAAGCTTTGAAGATTTTATAACGGCGTAAAATAACCGCACCCGCCGTATAAGTTAAAAAAAAACATTCTTACCTCAATTCTGTCAAAAAGGTTAAAAAGGACCTTGTTTTGAAAACGACGGAAAGATTCCTTTATAAACCTCTTATAAAAAGTCAAAAAAGGGTATAAATGACTTTAACCCATATTCTTGTAAATATTAAAAATGTTTTGAAATACATTTTTAAGAAACATGGATGTGGATGATAAAGATATCCCAGTAGATTATTACGTATAAACAACCTCGGATAATGAAGAGATTGTGAAATAAACCCTTACCTTGAACTTTTTCTTGGTTGGGGTAGGTTAACCTCCTGTATAATGGTGAAATAATTGTTATTAAATTGTACAAGAATCATATACATTAATATGATATCATATATGATCTTTTAACATTGCTTTATTAATAATATCTTAGTATTATCGTTGTTTCGGTGATAATCGATTCGTTCTTCTTAAATGTTTGGTTACGTAAGACATGTTTGTAATGGATAGATTATATCTTATTCATAATCAGAATGATATTAACATTATTTTTAACCCTAAAATGAGAATAATACTTGAATGGATATGATGGAGAACGAATCTTATCGCGTTCGTGGAGACGGTAGTCCGTACGTACGCACGAACGCTACTTCCATTTAATTTTTATTTTAAAAGAATCAAATCCAAATGATACATAGGTATATTACTATTCCAGTATAATATAATATTTTATATATGTTACTTAAGTTCATTAACACCATCCTTTATATGTTCCATGTGTGGTATGAACGAGTCATATCATTTTAAGGGGGCGGTAGTCCGCACTTCCTCAAATGAAATTATCGTATGTATATACAACATGAAACGAATAATGGAATGAAATAAAATGGAATTACATAAGCTTATATATAAAATATATATCATTAATATCATATTTAATTACAGTGCCATCATAATGGCCACCATGAGAGGTGGTAAGATGTATTTGAACAATCATCGTTTCGTGAGGCGTTAGTTTGCCATCCACAGAAACATTATGTTCATCATCCATTAGATGGAGTTGTGTGTATGTGTAGTTTGAATCCTTCTTATAACAACATCCTAGTATATTTAGGATACTGGTGTTGTTACAAAAGAAAGGAAATAAAAAGATTTTGGGGGTTGGAGAAGCAAAATAAATGAAAATACTTTAAGAGAAATTGTTACCTTTAATTTAGGTAACTCACTTTGGTTGGAACCAAAGGACTTCTTGAAATGCTTTCTGCCTAAGGGGAAGCTTCAAGGAGGAGGAGAGGGATGTGGGGAGCTTAGTTGGGCAGAGTTTGGACGAGCCAAGTGGCTTGAGAGGTGTGAGGAAAAGAGAAGGAGGAGTGCCCTTTTATAAGAGGGGTGAGGGGCACCTTTGGAAAAGCTAGAAATATTAATTTATAATAAATTCATATTCGGTTTCTAATGGCTCCAAAGTTGACTATTAAAAGGTTAAGGTGGGGATAGGTCGAAAACCACTCAACCAATAGAATTTAGACAGGTTTGGGTACTTATATTAACCTTATCTTTAAGTATTAACTCTAAGTTAATTAGTTTCACTTTTACAATGTCTCTTTGTATTTTTATATAATATGGTTAATAAACTTACTATATACATCCAAGCGACCCCCAAGTGGTCCATTAATGATTAACCTATCATAATATAAGTCTCTTGGCCGAACCTTAGATTTTTAGGAATTTAATATCAATTAATAATATAATATTTGTTTTAAGAACTCTTTTATGTCAATTTTGACACTATTCAATAGTTGATTTTTGTGAAACTCATAACAGATTGATTACTTCGAACAAAGTCAATTAAATCAATCCTAATATATCATATTATCCTAGAAAATTAGTTTAATTCATTAAAAGTTTCATATTATATTTATTTGGGTATTTATAATATCAATTATGTTAATTTTTTACTATTTTAGTAATTACTGCATCATCATTGTGTCATAAATAAAATAAATTATTTAATGTCTAAAAATTATAAATAAAACATCATTATGTAGGAAATCTTTTTAGCTTTCTAATGAATATTTATAATCGAAAATCCAACATGTATAACCCTATGTAAAAATTGTTCTTATAAAAGATGTAAGCTTATGCCATTTTTATTTTTATTTTAACTTTATTAATATAATGTGTCCCTACCACATACAAGTGGCTCCAAGGGGTCCCCAAATTGACCCAAGGATGCCCATGGTCGGGTATGTGTCCACCAATAAGGTTAGGACACGTTTTAGGGTAATTTTGTATTATTATAATATTATTTTTTAACCCTTATTTACCGGATTTACCCTTTAACCATGGTAAATAAAATATTTACCGCAGTAATTATTCAAAATGTCTAAAAATAAAAGTTACCTATTTACACAATTTGAACATCCTGATTCCAAATATGGAATCCATTTTTCTAAATTCAAAACACAGAAGTGGCAGAAATTAATTTAAAATTAATTCCTGCTGTCAAAACAAAAAGCGTGTTTTTAAGAGATAATAACTATCAAAAGATTGACACTTGTTTATGTTCGGTTTAATTGTAAAATTTTGTCTAATGACCAACATTATATTAAATTGTAAAAATATATTCTAAATATACTTTAAAACCACTCAAATTCATAATTTATCACTATTAATTATTTTGATTAAAAAAGTTGTTTTTAATTAAAATTTAGTAATTTTCACTATTCATCAAAATATGAAAGTTATCCGAAATGTACCAAAATTTCACCTTAGGATAAATTCGATATTCCGAAACCAAAAATGAAGTCCATTTTAAAATATAAAATATATATAATTTCAAAAAGTAGGTATTACTATTCATAACGGCTAGTTTGATTGGTTGTGGTGTGTGTTAAAACTCAAGGTTGCGTACAACACACGCTACTATATTATTCCAAGAAAGTGTACCGTGGAAGCTTGGGATGTTTCATTTTAAATTTTTGATGTCCCCATTTAGTCAAAAAGTTTAAAATATTGTATTTAAAAAGGGTTCACTATTAAATTTGATAATACTGAAAATGAATTTGTTCTTGCATTATATCTAAGAAACTCATAATATGGATTCTAAAATTATAAGGATTATATAAACATTAAAATTTATCTAATACTATTCATAACCTCTTTTGAATGGCTTGTTTGGTAAGTCATGGTGTGCTTGAACTTGGTGTTGCATGTAGTGAAAGTTATTGAATTATTTTGAAGAACTAACACACTATGAAATCTTGGGGTGTTACATTCTCCCCTCCTTCAATAAATTGCGTCCTCGCAATTTGAAATTATTCTTCGAAAATAAAAGGTTGAAAATAGATAATATATTTGTGGGAAACCCCACATCGGAAATTGGGTTACTAAAATTTAGTCTTAATATTAGGAAAAGAGAAATGAAAGTGTCACCACCAAATTATGATCTCGATTAGGAGAACATTGGTGGCAATTTGAGACATATAATTGGAGGAAAAACGTAAATATTTATAGGGAGTGATTGAGGTCATCAATCACAAACAAGTATAAAATTGAGTTCCTTAAATTCATCAATCTATGATGAATTGAAATACCATCGGTTCAAAAAAACATAGGGTATTAGGATAATACATTTTTGACGTTTCAAAATATCCTAGTTGAAATCCCACATCGAAAAATGAATTAATGAGGCCTCTATTTAAAATAAAGAGTCGAAAGTATGAAGATTACCGAAAATAACACATACTAGGGTTCCATGTAGGAAAATATGGATATGGAAGAAAAATATAACCATCAATTATCTTATGGAGAGTGGTAGAGAACATGGCTATAAAAAGGCCAACAATCCCAAAGCCATAAATTAGTGATGATTTAAGGTACCATCTAGGAAAACATTTTTGTTCAAAGTTGCTTTTCTTAATATTGAGGAATTTATTTATGAGATTGGCTAAGATCATAAGGAGATATACTTACTTTATAATTAGAGTTTTATCCATTAATAAATTTCTACCACAAACTCATCTTTCACTCTAAAAGATAATAGAATGTAAAAAAATTCTATTTACACTATTCGTATAGGGTTCCAAAATAAACGAATTTATAATTCATCTACATGATCTTTTAATAAAAACTACATTATTTAATCCAGGACATCTCATGGTCCAGTGGTAGGTGATACACCCTTGTCGCCCTTCGGTTGCGGGTTCAAGTCTCGCAGCCTTGCCGGACGCGACGGGTTGCCGCCCGACCTCCGGGTTGTCCTTTTATGGCAATCCAAAATAATCCAAACTAGAACTATCCAAAATACTTCTGTCCAAACTCACAGTCTAACATTTATAAGGAAGGTAAACATAATATAGATCCTTTTTACCTCGTAATAGCATATGAATACCTTCATCATGTATTACCATATTCCTTATTGATTACATTCATGCTCCCTTATTCCATATAGAATACTGGATATACTTCATCAATCCAAAAATGTTTTAAACCCCAAAAATGATGGAATATACAAATCATTAATCAGTTCCAAGGTAGTCAAGAATATCCAATATATTTTTTTCCAAAATAATCATGTATTATTCGAAAATCACTACCTCGGTATCAGAACTATATTATGGTTTATCATTCTCTCAACCATATATTTTCCAAAAATCTATCCTGCTAATGAGTCACTTTTCTTTGTTCCACACAATCTCAAGTCCTTAATGAAATAGTACTGAAGTACAATCCTTATATACTCCATAATTATTATAACAAGTACATTGTTGATACAACACTCAATTGACATAATCAACATAAGAACTCTAATCATTCCTCTTCATCTGTGGTAGTATCATAACTTGATTATTATCCAATAGCATCATTTGCGTCATAGTCTGATGACTGGGACATAGGTTCGCGTAGTGTCCAAACTCCTTGCAAATGAAGCATTGTACATTTGAAACCATTTTCTTACCCTTGCAGTCATGTACTTTGTGCCCTTTTTCTCCACACTTATAACAAACTCCCATTCCTTTCAGGCAAGTTCCAGGGTGTTTCTTTCCACAGTTACCACATATGGGAAAATTCTTCTTTTCCCTCTTCCCTTTATCCATCTTTCTCTCTTCTATCCTTTTCTTCTCTTGCTTCCCTTCAAAGCCATAGGACTTAGTAATCTCTTTACTTATCTTATCAATACATGATATTATTTCTTCATATGATGATAATACATGGGATACTATTTCTCTTATAAATTCTAGATTAATACCATGAAAGATATGATCCTTCCTTCTCTTTGTATCATGTGCATTTCTGGAGTTCTCATTCCTTCTACTGGGCGCCATTTCTAAACAATGGCATAAACTAGATCAGTTTATGAATCAAAATACATAATCTCATACTTATAAAACACTTAACATAAATTGAACTATTTATGGATATAATCCATAATCATAAGAATGTCTCCTTTGAGGATGTATATACACATAAACCCTTCATAATGATTTGTAAAGAAAATGAGAGTTATCTTAAGCATATCCCCCGGGAGTGTCGTAACCAAGAGTGCAGCAAGGCCCGTTGTCGTGCACCAGTTCCCGTTCGAGTCTAGCTCAAAGCGGTGTTTTCGGGTTTTACCCCTAGGTACATCTGTGCCAGAGCCGCCTCTACCTGCTCGTATCCAGACAGGGATGTATTGCTCGGAAAACTCACAAAATCTCTACAATACCAAAATTCTAGGAAGTTCTTCTATACTAATCCTCAAAGTTCATCTTAGGTCTACGTGCTCTAATCAGAGTTTATCTAAATCTAGTTTCCAAGGTTTGTACTAAACTTCCTCTGATACCAACTGTAACGCCCCGACCCCAGCTACCCAGAGTCGGTGCATTACTTCGTAACATTGGCATGATCACAAGAAAGATCAAATCCCGAAAGACCGATTAGTTTAGTAGCCTTGGAAACACTAGATATATTCATAAGTTTTACATTACATCATAAAATCAAAAACTACTACAAAAACATAATGTTTCCACAGTCCACACTACAATCCCCTCATAATATCCCTGCAGGTCATTCATAACTTACATCTTCACTTCCTGGGAAAAATAAAACATACAAAAGGGGTGAGCTCAAATGCCCAGTAAGGATAACAATATAGCGGAAACTTTCATCAATAAGAATAAACATTTAAGGCAATGTATAACTAAAACAAAAGCCTTTTAAACATGAACTTTCAACATGGTATGGCATAAATAAAATGAACTAATGCCATTTACTTATTCACATGGATATTCCACTAATCGAATAATCACATGCAAAAATAAATAACCACTTTCATAATGTTGGAATGCATAATGCCAGACTATCATAACCACATAGCCAAGGCCTCGTGCCAAGACTACAAATAAGATTTTGTCAAGGCCTTGTGCCAAGACACTAGTTTGTCTCATGAGACCTACCGATGCATCGAGGAGCTATAGCGGGCTCCACCCGTCACTTATTAAGTCCAATGCATTCCCATATGAAAAGGTTTAAACATAACATAAACATTCGTATTAAAACTAGCATACGAAATGTCAATACTTTCACAATAAACTATGAATGGTATAAAAATAGCACATCCACAGTCAAACATATCACAAAACCTTCAATACAATATAGAAGTTTTGTATCATAATAAATCAACTTCAAATAAGCTTAAAATCCATCAAAGGATGTTGACATAGATGAAATCAAAATTCTTTTTAAAGAAATATCTCCTTTTATTTTGAAATCATTTAAGATCCATATAAAATAAAACATTTTATTTGAAAATATTCTTATAAGCTTGTAAGGAAAGCTTTGAAGATTTTATAACGGCGTAAAATAACCGCACCCGCCGTATAAGTTAAAAAAAACATTCTTACCTCAATTCTGTCAAAAAGGTTAAAAAGGACCTTGTTTTGAAAACGACGGAAAGATTCCTTTATAAACCTCTTATAAAAAGTCAAACAAGGGTATAAATGACTTTAACCCATATTCTTGTAAATATTAAAAATGTTTTGAAATACATTTTTAAGAAACATGGATGTGGATGATAAAGATATCCCAGTAGATTATTACGTATAAACAACCTCGGATAATGAAGAGATTGTGAAATAAACCCTTACCTTGAACTTTTTCTTGGTTGGGGTAGGTTAACCTCCTGTATAATGGTGAAATAATTGTTATTAAATTGTACAAGAATCATATACATTAATATGATATCATATATGATCTTTTAACATTGCTTTATTAATAATATCTTAGTATTATCGTTGTTTCGGTGATAATCGATTCGTTCTTCTTAAATGTTTGGTTACGTAAGACATGTTTGTAATGGATAGATTATATATTATTCATAATCAGAATGATATTAACATTATTTTTAACCCTAAAATGAGAATAATACTTGAATGGATATGATGGAGAACGAATCTTATCGCGTTCGTGGAGACGGTAGTCCGTACGTACGCACGAACGCTACTTCCATTTAATTTTTATTTTAAAAGAATCAAATCCAAATGATACATAGGTATATTACTATTCCAGTATAATATAATATTTTATATATGTTACTTAAGTTCATTAACACCATCCTTTATACGTTCCATGTGTGGTATGAACGAGTCATATCATTTTAAGGGGGCGGTAGTCCGCACTTCCTCAAATGAAATTATCGTATGTATATACAACATGAAACGAATAATGGAATGAAATAAAATGGAATTACAGAAGCTTATATATAAAATATATATCATTAATATCATATTTAATTACAGTGCCATCATAATGGCCACCATGAGAGGTGGTAAGATGTATTTGAACAATCATCGTTTCGTGAGGCGTTAGTTTGCCATCCACAGAAACATTATGTTCATCATCCATTAGATGGAGTTGTGTGTATGTGTAGTTTGAATCCTTCTTATAACAACATCCTAGTATATTTAGGATACTGGTGTTGTTACAAAAGAAAGGAAATAAAAAGATTTTGGGGGTTGGAGAAGCAAAATAAATGAAAATACTTTAAGAGAAATTGTTACCTTTAATTTAGGTAACTCACTTTGGTTGGAACCAAAGGACTTCTTGAAATGCTTTCTGCCTAAGGGGAAGCTTCAAGGAGGAGGAGAGGGATGTGGGGAGCTTAGTTGGGCAGAGATTGGACGAGCCAAGTGGCTTGAGAGGTGTGAGGAAAAGAGAAGGAGGAGTGCCCTTTTATAAGAGGGGTGAGGGGCACCTTTGGAAAAGCTAGAAATATTAATTTATAATAAATTCATATTCGGTTTCTAATGGCTCCAAAGTTGACTATTCAAAGGTTAAGTTGGGGATAGGTCGAAAACCACTCAACCAATAGAATTTATACAGGTTTGGGTACTTATATTAACCTTATCTTTAAGTATTAACTCTAAGTTAATTAGTTTCACTTTTACAATGTCTCTTTGTATTTTTATATAATATGGTTAATAAACTTACTATATACATCCAAGCGACCCCCAAGTGGTCCATTAATGATTAACCT
Source organism: Viscum album (assembly GCA_963277665.1). Taxonomy (NCBI): domain Eukaryota; kingdom Viridiplantae; phylum Streptophyta; class Magnoliopsida; order Santalales; family Viscaceae; genus Viscum; species Viscum album. The sequence continues at coordinate 2,098,069,756 of OY728130.1, read as the reverse complement.
ATCATAATATAAGTCTCTTGGCCGAACCTTAGATTTTTAGGAATTTAATATCAATTAATAATATAATATTTGTTTTAAGAACTCTTTTATGTCAATTTTGACACTATTCAATAGTTGATTTTTGTGAAACTCATAACAGATTGATTACTTCGAACAAAGTCAATTAAATCAATCCTAATATATCATATTATCCTAGAAAATTAGTTTAAATCATTAAAAGTTTCATATTATATTTATTTGGGTATTTATAATATCAATTATGTTAATTTTTTACTATTTTAGTAATTACTGCATCATCATTGTGTCATAAATAAAATAAATTATTTAATGTCTAAAAATTATAAATAAAACATAATTATGTAGGAAATCTTTTTAGATTTCTAATGAATATTTATAATCGAAAATCCAACATGTATAACCCTGTGTAAAAATTGTTCTTATAAAAGATGTAAGCTTATGCCATTTTTATTTTTATTTTAACTTTATTAATATAATGTGTCCCTACCACATACAAGTGGCTCCAAGGGGTCCCCAAATTGACCCAAGGATGCCCATGGTCGGGTATGTGTCCACCAATAAGGTTAGGACACGTTTTAGGGTAATTTTGTATTATTATAATATTATTTTTTAACCCTTATTTACCGGATTTACCCTTTAACCATGGTAAATAAAATATTTACCGCAGTAATTATTCAAAATGTCTAAAAATAAAAGTTACCTATTTACACAATTTGAACATCCTGATTCCAAATATGGAATCCATTTTTCTATATTCAAAACACAGAAGTGGCAGAAATTAATTTAAAATTAATTCCCGCTGTCAAAACAAAAAGCGTGTTTTTAAGAGATAATAACTATCAAAAGATTGACACTTGTTTATGTTCGGTTTAATTGTAAAATTTTGTATAATGACCAACATTATATTAAATTGTAAAAATATATTCTAAATATACTTTAAAACCACTCAAATTCATAATTTATCACTATTAATTATTTTGATTAAAAAAGTTGTTTTTAATTAAAATTTAGTAATTTTCACTATTCATCAAAATATGAAAGTTATCCGAAATGTACCAAAATTTCACCTTAGGATAAATTCGATATTCCAAAACCAAAAATGAAGTCCATTTTAAAATATAAAATATATATAATTTCAAAAAGTAGGTATTACTATTCATAACGGCTAGTTTGATTGGTTGTGGTGTGTGTTAAAACTCAAGGTTGCGTACAACACACGCTACTATATTATTCCAAGAAAGTGTACCGTGGAAGCTTGGGATGTTTCATTTTAAATTTTTGATGTCCCCATTTAGTCAAAAAGTTTAAAATATTGTATTTAAAAAGGGTTCACTATTAAATTTGATAATACTGAAAATGAATTTGTTCTTGCATTATATCTAAGAAACTCATAATATGGATTCTAAAATTATAAGGATTATATAAACATTAAAATTTATCTAATACTATTCATAACCTCTTTTGAATGGCTTGTTTGGTAAGTCATGGTGTGCTTGAACTTGGTGTTGCATGTAGTGAAAGTTATTGAATTATTTTGAAGAACTAACACACTATGAAATCTTGGGGTGTTACACCCATAACATGGGCTTCAGACCCCTGATCGACGCATTGTCAGTTGCGATGTGATCCTTGGATCGAGATGGTCGTTTCGTTATATTACACGCAAGGTTTCGAAGAACATTGGGTATGCCCGGGTTGGTTCGAACACGAAACCAACCGGGCCCTCGGAGCGGAAACACTTATAACATGAGTTTCGGACGTCCGATTGACGTGCCGTCAACTTTGTTGGATTTCTCTTAGTGAGACGGACCATTTGGCTTACTTTTATCGATGTTTGGATGCAGTTGGAGTGCATTCGTGTTGGTTTTGACTTAAAAATCAACCGGGCCCCTGGAACGAAAACGCCAATAACTCTAAGACCGGGCGTCCGATTGACGCGTCATCTATCACGTTGAGTTCCTCTTGTCAAGACGAAACTTTGAGATAGATCAACTCCGTACTACGTTTCAGTTAATGTATTGACCCCTTGGATTGTGGAGCGGACCCTCTCGGAATGAGCATGCTGTGTGCGGGAACCCTAGAGCTGGCTGCGACTGTGACTGCGGCTTGGACTGTGACGACTGCACTGAAATCCTATGTGGGTTAGGCAGTGATGAAGACCGTACTGAAATCCTATGTGGTTTCGACGGCGGTGAGGACTGCACTGAAATCCTATGTCGGTTTGGTAGGGATGAAGACCGTACTGAAATCCTATGTGGGTTCGACGGCGATGAAGACTGCACTAAAATCCTATGTGGGTTCGGCAGGGATGAAGACCGTACTGAATTCTTATGTGGGTTCGGCAGCGATGAAGACTGCACTGAAATCCTATGTGGGTTCGGCAGCGATGGAGACCGTACTGAAATCCTATGTGGGTTCGACAACGATGAAGATTGCACTGAAATCCTATGTGGGTTCGGTAGTGATGGAGACCGTACTGAAATCCTATGTGGGTTCGATGACTATGAAGACTACACTGAAATCCTATGTGGGTTCAGCAGCTTGGCTGGTTTAGTATCCTACGTGGGTCCAGCTTAGATGAATCAGTGGCTATATCTGATCATCTCTTTCACCGAAGAAGCATACCTGTGTGAGATGAGTCTTAACTTTCAATCAATATCTTCGATATGATTGACTTGCTTTCCTGTGCGCATTGGGCTGTGTTATCCTGTGTGGATTGGGTTGTACTATCCTGTGTGGACGTGATCGAACTCGGGCTCAGATGTTGGAGTCGAACTAGAATTGATGACTTATGTATATGTATGGGAATATACCTAAGTAGTGTTGGTTGTTACTTTGTGATTTTATCTTTCCTTTGTGGATTATCCTTTGATGATTCTGTGAGACCTTCAGGGGTCTCGGGGTCCCTACTGAGTAGCGTATACTCACTCCTGCACGGGCTACGCCAGAACTTCATTGTGTTGGATGCAAACGACGGACAGCGCTGATTGAGGCTGAGGCTTGTAGAGCCAGACGGTACCCGGAGGTGTACTTCATGACGAGACGGTACCCGGAGGTGGACGTGACGACAAGAGGGTACCCGAAGGTGGACTCCACGACGAGTCGGTACCCAGAGCTGATAGACGAACATAGAGAGCTGAGGTGGCCATCTGTACCTACCCTTCAGGTAGGGACTCCGGAGGACGATCTAGGAGCAACTTGAAACCTTCCTGCTGTTTTTTCTGTTTCTTGTACTTTACTATTGGGCTTGTATTTCCATCCCCCTTTGTATTTTCAGCACTCTTTTTATATTGCTTTACTCAGTGTTTGCTTCCGCTTGTTCTCTTGTTGTGCGTGTGGTTACGTTTCTTAAAGGCAATGCCTTCCCAGTAATAGTGATTTACGACTTTGGTGCTAGTCGCCAGCTCCTGGCCTATGGGAGGCAGGCTTGGGGTAGTCACGGCACGGGTCGTGACAAATTGGTATCAGAGGCGTTCGGTTCTACCACAGAACTCTGGACTCTGATCTTCTTCAATGTGAAGCAATAATGTTAAGGGTATTGAGTGTGGTTATCATTCCAGGGGGTCCATTGTTGGTGCGTGGGCCGACGTATCCGTACACCAGGACCCTGACTTCTGATTTCCGACTCAATTCACGAAAACATTGATTGCATGTGTGTTTCAAAAGTTTTCTTTGTGATTGCTTTGTGTCAGCTCACCGGGTATACTATTTTCACCGTGGCACACCTGTTTCTTTTCAGGATGGCTCCACGACGGAATCCAGCTAGGGTTCTGAACTTTGAGCGAGACGACAACCCACCGAGCGATGAGGCCTCGGTGTAGGGCCCTTTTTCAGTGGAGGCACCGGCAGTACCACTACCCGCCGAGCCACCGATGCTACCAGACCCAGCCGCTGATAGTGAAAATCACCTTAGTGCGTTGCACGAGTTTCAGCGTTAGAGACCGCCCAGGTTCCGCGGGGATACGGACCCTCAGGCAGCCGAGGATTGGCTGGAGGCTATTGTGCGAGTTTTCTGGTTAGTGGGGACACCAGCTGACCTCATGGTGATCCTCGCAGCGAGCCTCCTGCACACGGCAGCAGGAAGATGGTGGAGCTTGATGCTCTAAGTGCACGACGTGGCATATCTACTCTGGACGGACTCTGAGAGCATCTTCCACTCGGAGTTCGTCCCAGCCACTCTCCGTGCAGTGCGCGTCCAGGAGCTACTACAGCTGCAGCAGGGCAGCATGACCGTGGCCCAGTACTCGACGGGGTTTACTGATCTCTCACGCTACTCCACAAATATAGTACGAGACCCATTCTTCCGAGCCCGAACATTCGAGTAGGGACTAAGGCATTAGATCAGGGCTTCGATGATCTCCCTCAACATTCCGACGCAGGCAGAGGTGTTGGAGAGAGCCCTTCTAGTGGAGAGTTTTCTCACCGAGCAGGTACCAGTGGCAGGACCCTCCGCAGGACGACTGGTAGCAGATTCTTCTACAGCTGGCCGTAGACAGGTGACGCAGAGGTCCAAACAGGCCAGACCATCAGATGGGAAATCCTAGTGTGAAGATTTGGTTGTGCGGGGCACACAAAGGAGAGCCAGCTAATCGAGGAGCAGGCAATGCTACGTATGCGGAGGGAAAGGTCACATGGCTTGAGACTGCCCGACTCATCCTGCAGATGAGAAGCAGGCAGTAGAGGGACCTCCCAGGCAGAGGTTCGACCATGGCGGTCCGTAGGGAGTAGGCGGGCGAGGCAGAGGAGCTGGCCGAGCAGCGGGTGGTGGACGACGCTTTGAGGCCCTACCACCACCACCACCTGGGAGACCACCCCGACCGCAGGGAACGTGTGGACAAGGAAGAGTTCAGCTTCAGGCAGCTGAGACCTATGATCATGGAGCTCCGGGAGCAGATGGACAGGAGCGGGACTAGCTCCAGACATGAATACTTTTGTTTATGTTGCTTCTAGATTTTTTGATGTTTTTTTTGTAGATGCTTTGTGTCTTTGTACTTGAGCTGTAGTAATAAAAGACACCTTTCCTTGTGGCATTTACTTTCCTGTCCTCTCTTTTTGTTGTTACTAAGAGGTTCCGATTTAAAAACCATTGACTTGACCCTCACTTTTGAGATACCTACTGGAGGAGACCCAGTTACCACACACTAATGCCAATAGTGTGACTCAACCCTTGGAGGCGAGAGTAACGGTCGAATCTCTTGGTTGTAGCATCAAGGCCTTACGACATCATCCTTGGTATGGATTAGTATCATCCATTTCGGGATTGACTGTATTAGGCGAAGAACGTGGTTCATCCATGGGATTAGACTGGATTTCTCTTATCGGCAAAGAAGAAATCTTAGCAGCTCTTGTAGGACCAGAAAAGGTCCAAGTCACCCAGGAGTGGATGAGGACAGCTCAGAGCCAACAAAAGACTTATGCTGATAGGAGGCGGAGGCCACTGGAGTTCGAGGATGGCGACCACGTTTCCCTATGGGTCTCACCTCTAAGTGAGTTACGGAGTTTTTGTCGGGGCGACAAGTTGTCTCCGCACTTCATTGGACCCTTCTAGGTCCTCAACAGGGTAGGCAAGGTGGTTTACCGCTTGACCCATCCACCTCAGTTGCACCGGGTGCATGGTGTCTTCCACGTATCTCAGCTGAGAAGATACGAGCATGACCTGACGCATGTCATCGACCATGGGGAGCTAGACATTGGCGATGGGGTGGCTTTTTCGGGGTTTCAGTAGAGGTTGAGAAACGATAGGAGCGGGTCCTACGAGGACGGTCGATTCCTCTTGTGCGCTTTTGTTGGCAGCACGGTAACTTCCAGGTGAGCACATGGGAGTAGAAGACTCAGATGCGTGCTCAGTACCACTTTTGTTTCCCTAATTTGTGTTATAGCTTTATGGGGATGTAAATCCCTGAGGTGAGAGTAATGTAAAGACCTGTAAAATTCAAGGGAAAATTTTTCTTAATTTTCTTTGGGTTTTTACAAGACCGCAGTTTCTGACGGTACCTAATTCCGAGGCCCGGTGTTCCCGGAATCATTTTCCAAAGATTGGCTCAGGTACGTTCAGTGTACGAACGAGTAGGTTTTCCTAACTTCTGAACCGGTGCTTGGAATCGAAATCCGAGGGAACTGATGAAATCACAGCGCCGGTAATTGCTTAAGAACACTTTTTCTGGAGTTGCATTTGCTCGGGTGTGGTTATTAAAAATAGTGGGTTAAGTAATGAATAAAATAAAATTTGTGCAACCAATTTTATTTTTATTTAAGGTAGCTTAACCCTATGCTTGACGGTTGGAGTGGGACCCACCATTACCCTAACTCCTAGGTCGGAAATTAGTGAGGTGGGGCCCACATGAGCCCCACCCCTTTATTTCCTTTAACCTCCTACGAGCATTTAATATGGTAACTCACCCGCACCCACCTCTTAAATGCCAAGTCAACTCTCGCGTTTAATTTAATTATTAAACGCCTCATTAAATGGTTCAACGCTCGATAATTAAACCGTGATCTATTTTTGAATTTCAAAAACCATTGACATGAGAAATAAAATAAGGAAAAGCCTTATTTTATTATGTTTTTCTTCGTTGTGCGGGAAATATTTGAAGAGGAGAGCTCAAAGCCTTGAATCTTCATCTTCTTCCTCCTTGAAGAACGTGAAGAACGCACCGTCGCCGACGAAGAACGCTGGCCTCCAAAAAAGGACGCCAAATCCTCGGAGATCGAAGATGCGACGCCGTATACCGCAACACCAACGATTTTCTTCTCCGAGACATCGACGACGCTTGCAGAACCTTCTTCCGCGTCGATTATTTCCTGCGACGAACCTTCATTCGACGACACCCTGAGGTAGGGGTTATTTGCTTTTGTTCATGTGTTATCCTTTGTCGTTCTTCATCTATATTTTTTGGGCCGCTTGATATCAACTTAACGGGAGGAGGTCAGACCTCACGAACACGACTGACCCTCCTTCCCCTTTGTTGTTGTGATGTTGCGGTTCGAAAGAAGGCAGCGCGGTGCAACGACACCATGCAGAATCATGGAGAAATACGGAAAGGATGTGCGAAACCGTTGAGGCCGAACGAAACCGCGGCCGGAGTCGGGGCCGCGGGGGACGATTCAAAGACTTTGTTGGTTGATCGTTGTGCGCGGATTGACGGGCGATGACGGAATGGGCCGCAGAGGCGATTTGAAACCTTCGCAGTGAAGAGCCGGTCCCGGGAGGACTGCTGACGAAGACCGCAGGCAAAACGGACCACCGGAGCGCATCCGGTGGTCCGCGGAAGATCCTGCCGGTGCGCCACGCCAGCACGGCGCCACCGACGGCCGGCACCGGCCGGCCGCAAGGAGGCGGCGGCGCCCGGCGCACCGCTAAGAGGGTCCGCTGCGACGGTAGGCGGTTGTCCCGCGACCGTACGGGACCAGGGGATACTGGGGGTCATAACCCTCAGCGGTCAAAGGGAGCGGTCCCCACGTGGGGGGCTGCGGCATCAATCCGGGGGGGGGGCAGCGTGCTCCCCCCTGTCCGCCCAGCTCGGCTCGCTGAGCTGGCCACATGGCCGCGCGACCGCGCCAGACCGGGCCAGCCCGCGCCCTATTGGGCTGGACCCGGTTTCGGTTCGGGTCGACCCGGTTCAGGCCGACCCAGGGGGTCTCGAGCCGGGTCGGTCCGGGCCCGAACCGCCTATTCTCAGGCAGTTTTTGTTCAAACGCCCATAACATGGTCTGCGGACCCCCGATCGATGCACTGTTAGTTGGGATGCGATCCTTGGATGGAGACGGTCGTTTCGGTATATTACACTCAAGGTTTCTGAGAACTTTGTGTATGGCCGGGTTGGTTCGAACATGAAACCAACCAGGCCCTCGTAGCGGAAACGCTTATAACTTGAGCTCCGGACATCCGATTGACATGGCATCGACTTTTTTGTATTACTCTTAGTGAGAAAACCCTTTTTTCTTACTCCACTCGAGGTTTGGATGTAGTTGGAGTGCGGTCGGGTTGGTTTTGACTTAAAAACCAACCATGCCCCTTGAACGAAAACGCCAATAACTCTAAGACCGGGCGTCCGATTGATGCGCCGTATGTCATGTTGAGTTCCTCTTGTTGAGATGGAACATTGAGATACATCAACTCCGGACTACGTGTCAGTTTATGTATCGACCCATTGGCTTGTGGAGCACACTCTCCCGGAACGAGCATGCTATGTGCGGGAACCCTAGAGCTGGCTGCGACTGCGACTACGACTGCGACTGCGACTGTGACGACTGCACTGAAATCCTATGTGGGTTCGGCAGTGATGAAGACCATACTGAAATCCTATGTGGGTTCAACGGTGATGAATACTGCACTGAAATCTTATGTGGGTTCAGGATGGATGAAGACCGTACTGAAATCCTATGTGGGTTCGGGAGGGATGAAGACTTCACTGAAATCCTATGTGGGTTCGGCAGGGATGAAGACCGTACTGAAATCCTATGTGAGTTCAGAGGCGATGAAGACTGCACTGAAATCCAATGTGGGTTCGGCAGTGATGGAGACCGTACAGAAATCCTATGTGGGTTTGACCGCGATTAAGACTGCACTGAAATCCTATGTGGGTTCGGCAGCGATGGAGACCGTACTGAAATCCTATGTGGGTTCGACGGCCATGAAGACTGCATTGAAATCTTATGTGGGTTCGGCAGCTTTCCTGGTTTATTATCCTACGTGGGTCCCAGCTTAGATGAATCAGTGGCTATATCTGATCATCTCTTTCACCGAAGAAGCATACCTGTGTGAGCTGAGTCTTGACTTTCAATAAATATCTTCGATATGATTGACTTTCTTTCCTGTGTGTATTGGGTTGTATTATCCTGGGTGGATTGGGTTGTACTATCCTGTGTGGACGTGATCGAACTCGGGCTCAGATGTTAGATCCAAACTGGAATTGATGACTTAGGTATATGTATGGGCATATACCTAAGTAGTGTTGGTTATTACTTTTTGATTGTATCTTTCCTTTGTGGATTATCCTTTTTGGATTCTGTGAGGCCTTCGGGGGTCTCTCGGTCCCTACTGAGTAGCTTATACTCACCCCTGCACGGGCTATGCCTGCACTTCTTCGTGTTGGATGCAAACGACGGATAACGCTGATCAAGGTTGAGGCTTGTAGAGCTAGACAGTACCCGGAGGTGGACTTCACGACGAGAAGGTACCCGGAGGTGGACGTGACGACGAGAGGGTACCCAGAGGTGGACCCAACGACAAGTCGGTACTTGGAGATGACAGACGAACGTAGAGAGCTATGGTGTCCATCTGTACCTACCCTTTAGGTAGGGACTTCAGAGGACAATCCAGGAGCAGCTTGACACCTTCCTGCTGTTTTGTCTTTTTATTGTACTTTACTGTTGGGCTTGTATTTCCGGCCCCCTTTGTATTTTCAGCACTCTTGTTATATTTCTTTACATAGTGTTTACTTCCACTTGTTCTCTTGTTGTGTGTGTGGTTACGTTTCTTAAATGAAATGCCTTCCCAGTTATAGGGATTTACACCTTTGGTGCTAGTCGCCAGCCCCTGGCCTATGGGAGGCGGGCTTGGGGTAGTCACGACACGGGTCCCGATGATGGGTCGTGACATTACCAGTTATGAACTTGTCACAATATCAAAAGCTTTCCATAGAAAACAACCTCTTTCAAAGCTCCTCTTCTGTGAATCAAAGCTCAAATCAAGGTTTGAATCAAGGATAGAACAATTCCCCGGCTCAAATGATTCAAGGGTTTAATGAATCCAAGGATCAGACGTATTCCTTTCTCTAATTTCTCTCAAACGTAATTCATTTCTATACTTTCTCTCAGGGAACTTGGGGTGTAAAACATTAATTGTTCTGGCTGTGGTGGAGGCTATTTTGAAACTGTGGGTGTGGTGAGTTATCCATTTTGGATATTTAGGTGTGGAGATCATCCATTTTAATTCTTGTAATTTTTAGTGTGTGAAACAGATATATTTTGAGCCTTCCCACATTTTTAACCAGACTATATGAGCATATCCTTCCTTCTCAATTCCATATATGAATTAATGTAAGGGATTTGTCAGATGCTATTTTATTTATGTGAAAGTATGGATGAATCATGATTTATTTTCATTGGACAAATAGTGTAATTAACCATATGGTAGAAGTTATGTCCCATTTTACATCATCTATATAATTTTTTATGTATCAATTTCTATGAGGGTGGTTGCATAGCCTATGAGACTGCTTCTTGGCATATTAATTGACTAGTTATTTTTGTATTTGTGTAGTATAGACTTTATATAGGGAGTGATGTTTTATATATCTATTAATTTTGTGATTCCACTTATATTTATGAGTGATGTAATGGTATTCTACTTATAAAATATGACATCATAGGAGTCGTTCCATCTCGGTAGATGCTAGTGTGTATGGGATAGATGTTGCATGGGTTGATGTGTTTTTCTCTCATATTTATGATACATATTATTGATGTGTATTATTGATTTATGCCAAATTCTTTATGTAACTCCCTAGAATATTAATGATAGTTCAATGTGTATTATATGGCCTCCTTAGAATCCTTTATATGGGTGGATCTGGTGTGATGACCTCCATAGAATCCTTGGATGGGTCAGCGTAGCGATATGACATCCCCAGAGTCTTGAGATGTTTTCAAATATTTTATATAAAATTGATATTAAATATAACAATTCCTTAGTTTGTTACATTACTTTTTCAAAAAAAATAGAATGGAGGTTATAAAATTCTATATATTATAAATTATTTTTAGGTATTCATCATTTTTGGTCAATATGTATTTGTTCCACCCCTAGGAATATCTGATTACCATCCTTGTATATGAAATAACTCTATTTATCAAACTTTTTTATCAATACATTTTTATATCTTTATTTTATTGAATGAGATTTTATCATTCTTGTTTATCATATTTGGGTTTCCTATTAAAACAAAATTTACTATATTATATTTTCATTTTCATATGGGATTTAAGAAAGATTTGATGTGTGTCAAACAATAGTTATAATTTGAATTTGTATCATGAGAATCATCCCTCCACCTATTTTAGAGAAAACTATCATCCACATCAATTTCACCTCCCCAATAGTTATTACATTTTGTTTCTAGAGACTCATCCCCCCATCACTTTTATGTTTCTTGTACAACACATAGTAGCATTCATCCCATGAATAACAATCACTTGGCGTATTTCAAGACACATAGTTGCATGTCCACAAGAGATGGAGGGTGTGTGTTAAATAATACATTGAAATGATAAATGTTTGGGAGATGAGTTTATGAGAATGAAATATGTATACAAATTTTACCATTTAATGAATTCAGAGGAAAACACATACTATAGAAGAGTAATTATTTTATTAAATTCAATTTTCTATTTTCTTCAAAGCATGCTGAAATTATTTGAAACAATCAAATGTTGGGTTTCCCTTATTATAATTATATATAACTTTTACCTTTAATAATGAATATATTTTGTGTATTTATTTATTTATTTTACATAATTATTATTTTAAGAACCCAATAGGATGGATATGAATCGAAAACGGATTCATGATAATTGTTTGAAAAAAGAGTATGAAGATGGATTTAAAGAGTTTATCAAGTTTTCAATAGAGTATGCACATGACCCTTATCAAATCATTTTTCTTTTTGTAAATTGTTGTTATTCAAGAAAAATTAGTTCGAACAAGTTGGAAGAACATTTTATTTTTAACAAAATAGATTCGAGCTATAAATGTTGGACTAAACATGGGAAAAAACTGAACGTGCATACCGATTGGGATGATACTACAGTTTATGGATCATTTGATATGAATACGGGTGTAAATGATTATTATGATCACTTGAAAGAAGTGAAAGTTGTAATTGAATATGGAATTTTTGATTGTCCAAAGTTGTTTGAGTAGTTAAATTGTTGTGCCAAGAGACCATTGTATACCAGTTTTACTAAATACACAAAATTTTCATCTCTTTTGAAGTTATTTAATTTGAAATATGGTAGCAGATGTAGTGACACTAGATTTACAGAAATACTTGGTTTCTAAAATGATATTCTACAACAATAAAATTAAATACCATGTTAAACATATGTTTCTCAATTAATGCTAAATTAAATGGGAATGATCTCTAAAAACATTATTCTTGTCCAAATTATTTAATATTGTTTCTCAAAGACTACGAATCACTTATAAAATTTCTGATGTGTGGTGTAGAGTGATACAAGACAAATTGATCAATTCCTTTGAAATATGTATGGTACATTCCTATTATTCCATGGTTTTGGAGACTATATGAATGTTAGGAAACCATGAGACAATTGACCTGGCATGAAGATACAATAATTAAAGATGGGAACCTATGTAATCTATCTGAATCTCCTTAGTGGAAGAAAATTGATTACGAGTATTCTGAATTTGGAAATGAGATGAGAAAATTTTCTCTTGAGTAATCTATAGATGTATTAAATCCCTTTGGAGTACTGAGTAGCACTTATAGTACATGGATCTTCATTTTGATAAATTATAACTTTCCACCATGGTTATGTATGAACCAAAAACACATAATGTTTTTATGATTATATCTGGACCAAAGAAATCTGGTATTGATATTGATGTCTATTTGGATCCATTAATCAATGTTCTAAAATTTATGTGGGATGAATGTGATACAATGTATGATTCTCATAGAATTGAATAATTTACATTGAGGGTTATGTTGTATGGGTTGATAAATGACTTCCTCGCTTATGTAAATTTATCAACCTATAGCGTTAAATAAATGATGGGGTGTCCCATTTGAGAAAAATGAACAAACTCAGTTCAGTTGAAAAATTCCTCAAAGACTACGTTTTTTGGAAATCATAAATGTTTACATCAATTACATAAATAATGATCCTAGATGACATCATTCGATGAGAATAAAAAACTAGTTAAAACACCATCTCTAGTAACAAGTGATCAACTATACAATAAAGTTCTCCCGCCTGTTGCTTCAGCACCCTCGGGGGGCTTCTCTGCTCTTGTGCTTGGATCTCCAGTGAACAAAGATGGTTCGGATCACGCTCCTAGGATCTCTTTCAAGGAATCCCTATTGCGGCAGCCTCAGGGATGAAATCTGGTTCAGAGTTCTTCGTCGGTCAGCCCTAAAGTTTCTTTGTCCTTTTCAGAGGAGGGTTTTCCTGTGCTCGAGGTTTTAGCAGCGCCTTTCACGGTGGTGTCCTTGGATCTACAGTGGACTCTGTTGGCGAGGTTATATATAGATAAGCCTCTTATCGTGGTTTTTCAAGAGTGCGTTAGGCATTGGGGTTTAGATATGCCGGATGATGTGTCAATTCTAGAGAGAAGGTATTTCTGAATTGTTTTGGCTTCTAGGGCGGATTTCTTGATAGCATGGTGCAAGAGGTCATGCGTAGTGGGGCGTTGGAGGTTCTCTCTCTCTCGCTGGTCAATGGAGGTCCATGCCAACCGAGAATGTTCTAGTGTGGCCATGGGGATCTCGCTTCCAGGGTTACCCCTTCCCTTCTTGAATGAGTCCATGCTTGAGGGCATTGGGGATTCGTTTGGGTCATTTCTGTGTGCGGATGAGAGGACTATCAGGTTGGAGGAGACTTCGGTAGAAAGGATTTGTGTGGAGGTGGATCTTTCTCGGCCGCTTCAAGATCACCTTGTGATCAGGATCGAAGGGATGTCGGATCATCATCAAGCCCTGGTTTATCCTTCCTATCCCAGGTTCTATTCTTTCTTCCACATTTCTGGGCATTCTCTACAGGTGTGTCGCAAAACTCGCATGAAAGGCATCAATCCTCTGGAGGTTCCGAGGCCTGAGGATTAGCACCCCCGTGCGTGTATCTCTGATTCCATGGGGAATGATTGGGGGAAAGGTGTTGCATATGATCTCCTAGAGAAGATAACGGAGGTTTCATATTCCAAGCATTTCTCTAATGGTGAGGAGTGTCCTCCCCTAAGTGGTGATCTGGTTCCTGTCTTTAGAGGCGTGGGAGGGGATCTAGTGGTTCAGTTCTTAGAGGAGGGATCGCTTATCGTGGGGATGACTCTCAGAAATACAATGATCGCCTGGCTTCCATCCCAAATCTGCATCTCATAAATCTCAGTGATGGAACTAGACTTGAGTGAGCATGAGGTATTTCAGCCGTCCTCATCTAGGGAACTCTCCCTTCTGCCTTCGATTGAGAAACCAGTGGTGACTTATCCCCCGTCCTCACCAACACCATACTCTTCTCATTCTTATCCGCATTCTCATCCAGTGTCTAAGTTGGATCAGAGCAGGAAAGAAGGACATTGTTCTATGTCTCCAAAAGCCACTTACATGGTCCTGTTCGTAGGGGGTGATTCTCCTGTGGCAATCTCATCGCAGGTGCATTGTGGTGTTAAAACTCGTTCTAAATCCAAGATTTTGGATGGTACCACTACAATATTGTCTCATCATGTCAAGGGCCAGGAGTCTGGGGCCAAATCCAGGCATTCTTGAATTAATGTTTAAAGCCTTAATATGAAATGCCCGTGGTCTTGGCACCAGGGCAAAGTCGGATTTCATCTGCAATGAATTAAGTAATAGGCATGTTTCTTTGGTGGTTATTATGGAACCAAAACAATCCTCAAGAAAAATTCAGGAGTATGCCCAGAGGCTTAAGGTTTGGGGTTTTATGCACGGGGATCCCCCAAATTCCAAAATATGGATTTTTTGGAAGGATCACATCAAAGTAGAACTTCTGAGTGCCTCAGATCAGTTTCTGACTACTAAGATTTTTGTTAGGTCTCAAGTGTTTCTATTTTACTTTATTTATGCCAAGTGAAATGCCTAGGACAGAGAGTATTTGTGGAGTGGTTTATTCAGTGTTAATCCAGGGGATGATCCCTGGGTTGTTGGAGGGGATTTCAACATCATTGCAAGTTCAGAGGAGAAGAAAGGGGGTGGTGATTTTCCCAGTAATGCCAGTCAGGCTTTCATGTACTTCATATAAAGGAATGGTGTTCTGGATGTGGGATATGAGGGGAGTAATTTCACTTGGTGTAACAACCAACGGGGAGGGAGGCACACATACTCTCGACTTGATCGGTGCCTTATGAATGGAACTGTAATTTCTGTGTTTCCTGATTCCAAAGTGGTTCATTTGGTGCGTTGTCTTTCTGACCATTCTCCGCTCAACCTGTCCTTAAGTGGAGTGTCTCCATGGGAGGACCATTCTATTTTTTCCAGAACATGGATGGAGGAACCAAGTTTCTCCGAGGTGTTCAGGGAAGCTTGGGATTTGCGGTGTTAGGGGAACCTGTGGACCAACCTTCACAATAAGATTAGGCGACTCAAAATGATTATTTGCGCCTGGAGAAAGAAGAATTTTGCACGAGATCAGGACTTTTCCGAGATAAGTTTAGAGGTATAACACACAGAGAATTGCTTGGAGCAGGAATGTGATGAGTCCGTGTTTAGAGAGCTTAGAATTAAAAAGGATTATATCCCTGATTGTCTTCTGAAACAGGAATGAATGGTTAGAGAATGTGCACAGGTTAAATGGATTAGTGAGGGGGACCAGAACTATAGCTACTTCAATGTGTGTATTAGAGAATGTCGGCATGTTCATAGGACTAAAATTCGTAGGGATGATGGATCTTATTCCAATGATTGTGAGGAGGTAGGGGCCATGATTAATGGAGCTGGTCATTTCTTACTGGTAGCTCCAATGCTGGGATGGTGGGGGGGGGGGTACCCGAGAGGTATGGCTGATATTTTTGAGGTAATTCCAAGAAGTGTTTCATAAGACATGGATGAGGGCGTGAGAATAACCCCGGATGAGGATGAAGTGTGGGAGGCTTGTTGGAATTTCAATCCAGATAGCACACCAGGGCCAGATGGATTTCCTGGATCCTTTTACTGGCAGAATTGGGACATTGTTAAAGGGGATATGGTTCATGATGTTCATGATTTCTTTCAGGGTGGAGATCTTCCGCGCATCTCATGTTCTTCAAAGATGGTTCTTTTATCCAAGGTGTGTAATCCTCAGTCCATCGATCAATATCGGCCCATCAGTATGTGTAACATACCGTATAAGATTTTGGCCAGTATACTCAACAAAAGGTTAGCTATTCACCTGGATGCATGGATGAATCTAGAAAAATTGGTTTTATTATAGGGAGGTCAATGGAGGGTGCGATAGGAATGGTTAATGAAATGGTAAGTGGCATTAACAACAAGTCCTTTAGAGGAAATTTGGTGGTCAAATTAGATATGAGCAAGGCTTACGACAGGTTGGAATGGGGATTTGTTCTCCGAGTCTTGGTTTGCATGGGGTTCTCCAATTGGACTAGGGATCTTATTTTCCATTGCTTCAGCTCGACGTGGATTTCAAAAAATTTTATGGGTAAGCAGTTTGGGTTCTTCAAGGCCTGTTGAGGTCTTAGGAAAGGGGATCCTTTGTCCCCCACTCTTTTCATTATCTCCCAAAATTCTCTTAACTACTATATTAATCATGGTCTCAACACTGGGAAAATTAGACCTTATAATAACAAGAATTGAATAAGGAGTATTACTCACTTGATGTTTGCGGATGACAAAATTATATATATCAATGGCAGTAGAAGGTCATTGAAAGGGATGAATGGGATTCTAGAAGAGTACTGCAAGTGGAGTGGGCAAGTGGTGAACAAAGATAAAAGTCTTTTCTTCACATCCATGAGGATCTAGATGAGGAGGGAGAGGGAATTGGGTGACAACTTGAGTATGGGCAGAGGGTCATTTCCAATGGAGTACCTCAGGGCCCTGGTTAGTCCTTTCTCCCTCAGAGTGCATCATTTTGACATGCTCATAAGCAGAATTACGGGGCACATCTATAACTGGAAAAACATATTTCTGTCCTTTGGAGGTTGAATAACTCTTATTAACAGTGTCTTAGTTTCCATTACCATGCACATTCTTTCCACCCTGAAGGTCCCGAAGAGTGTGATTACTAACCTGGAGAGGATTATGGTGTCTTTTATTTGGGATGGGCATATGGAGGGAAAACATAATTGGGCTTCAAGGAAATGGCTGGCAAGGCCTTTATCTGAAGGGGCATTAATTTGAGGAGTGTCTCCGCAACCATGTAAGGGCTTCATGCTAAGCTGGTGTGGGAGGCTTTGTAAGGTCGATCACTTTGGGGAATAACAATGAAAGATATTTATGGAATGAATATGAATAATCAGATAATTCATTCTACAAGGATATGGAAACTGATTTCTCCATACCTGGAGACCTTGTATCATCACTATTGATGGCTTGTGGGAAGAGTTAATATTAACTTCTGGTAGTAGGATTAGGGGGTGGGAAAGTTGTGGTTCCCGAGATGTCCCCCTCCAGATTTGTCCTTTTGTGAGGCAAGCTTCCATCCCAGGTTTTTACAGGATGTTCTTGATGAGAGTCAGCTGGGCATTTTCAGCAACATAGTCATGGGTGAGGATCATGACAGACTTATTTTCACTGCTTCTACGTCGGGTGTTTTCTTCACTAAGTATTTTAATCATGCAACGAGGGACATGTCGAATAAAGATATTTGGGGGGAGGTTCTATAGTGCAAGGAGGTTCCCTCCAAATATATTTTTCTACTGTGGTGTGTGAGGAATAAAGCCCTGCCTACGGATAATAATCTGCAATGTATGAGAGTAAAGATGGCTTCCAGGTGTTGGTGTTATAGGTATTCCAAATCTGAATTAGCGGGACACCTCTTTTATGATAGTGAATGGGACAGAGTGGTGTGGCAGGAATTTGGAACCATCTTTGGTTGGGATGGGTATGATGGGGTTCTTGATAACTTCCTAATTTCATGGTTTAGGGATGCTGTTACATAGGGGGTTGAGAGGAAAGCAAGGGTGATCATCTTAATGGCGGGGTGCTGGATAATATGGAAAGCCAAGAATGAGTATCTCCACAAAAACATTGTAGGAACTCAGGTGAGTATGATCTTCAAAGTGAAAAATACTCTTCTGGATTTGATCAGGCTGAGTCCGAAGTGCCAATCTGCTTTTTCTGTGAGTGCAACTATGCTGAACCAGGGCTGCGACAACTAGACCAGGAGTTTGGGACAGGGTCGATGGGTTCGCTGGTGAGCTCCCAGCCAGGGGATAAAGCTTAATGCAGATGGTTCGCTGCTTGCTGGGGAGATGTACGGGGGGCGGAGTTGTCAGAGATCAGGAGGGGTCGGTTCTTGCAGCTTTCACGACATCTTATGGTAGAGGAGATGTGCTGTAGGTGGAGTCTTTGTCCTTGGTTACGGGACTGGAGGTATGAAAACAAAGGCAGATTATTCTGAAGATACTGGAGACAGACTCTATGATCTTGTACAAAGCGTTTCTTGGTCAAGGTAGTTTTCCTTGGAATATTTTTTATATTGTTAGGAGGTGCAAGATGTTAATGGAGAACTAGATGGAGATCTCTCATACATGGCAGGAAGGGAATATGGTGACCGATTTTCTGGCGTCGATGGCACCTGGGAATCAAAGTATGGTTTCTTTCTTTAACCTGGGATCTTTTCCTAATGAGGGGATGATATTTGTTACTAAATTTGTTATGGATCTTCATTACTTTAGACCACCGTGAGCAATATAATCGAGGATTCTTTCAAATCAATAAAAAGTTTATTTTCAGTCAGTCAGTCAGTCATCGGGATTTCAAGGTCTTGAATGGGTTTCTATTTACAGTTGATTGTAGGGGGATATGTTTTTCACAATCATCAAATTTGGGCTACCATTAACACTTTCCCCATAAACTTCCATTGGTTACCTCTATCTGTAGTTGGGTACATACATGATATCCAAAGACTGGTGGTTATATGGGTTTTGAAGCCCATAGAATCTTGGGGACTTGTATTGGTTGAGAGGATGGGAGTTTAGACTCATCACACCATTTTGGGGGGAACTATTTCCTAGTCTAGGAATCTCTTATAGATTTACGATATGTTCATGAATCTCTTCTTAATCTCGATACGGGACAAGTTTCCCTAAAAGTTTATATTGGTTAATTCCATTTTATGTTCATAAAACTGGGGTTTCATTAGTGGATCAATATGTAAGAATCTTAGTTTCTCCATTGTCTTCCAGTAACATGTGCTTTTCTAATGTTTTGAAGTCGTATAACCAAGAGATTTAGAATGTACTTTCATGCAAGGAGGGGGTTAATATTCCAAAAAGTGGATTGATCCATTATGAGGCATATTACGTATACTATTTTTGGAAGGAATCAAAACCCATGAATTTCGTTGGGCCCATACAGTTTAACAACGAGAAGAAAGGACTTATGTGGGTGTTCTAGGACACCATATGTTCAATATCATGTCCTAAAAGGACATCCTATGTATCCTTATTATAGAGGGAATCAGAGTTCTCACATTTCATTTATTCGAGGCTTACGCTTTGAGGCTTCCCATGTCATTATAGATACGTATTTTGTAGATGAAATGACTATTAGAACTCTCTAATACCACATCATATATTCCTGTTATAAGGATAAAGGGATGGAAAATGATTAATATCGTTACTCATGGTGTGGGACATATGTACAAAGACCCTGAAAGGATTTATTATAGATCTCAGGCCTTAGGAAGGTGTCCTACAGGTCTTGGTTATTGCAGGAATCAGATTTATCATAGTTTATTTTATTTCTTAGTCCACTAGTTGAAGAATGGGAGTGATCATCCCATGGGAATGATTAGGTCCCAATGGTTAAAGTCACATTGATATAAGGCTTACATGGAAGTGGATATTTATTTGATCTTGGGCCTTAGGAGGGAGTCCTACGTATCTTGGTTATTATAGGAATCAGATTTATCATATTTCACTATATTTGGGATTACACTCCAAGATTTACTTTATATCCTAGTGCATATAGTGAAGATGACATAACCACTACAACTCCCTAAGTTCATATGATCCGGTCTCATTGTGAGAAACAAGGGTTAGTGAGTTATCAATGTCATTGATTTGGATAGGGGGATTAAATACTAGGATCCCCATTGATGATCAATATGGATTTTAACCTCAGGAAGAGGTAGCCTATATATTTTGAATATGGAAGGAATCCAAATCTATGTAGTTTCCTTTTGTTGGGGAATACACTCTGAGGTTTTCCATATGGTTGGGGCTTACATGCAGAGAATGAACAAGGTGATAAAGTCCTATGATTCCCTCATATCATAGTTTTCATGTCTATAGGGTGTCACATGACCTAGATGACTTTTCCAGAGGACATCGCAAGATCTAGATGGTTTTACTTGGAATACATCACATAACATAGCTGACTTGTTCAGAGAGGGTTTTATGTCTTGGTTGACATCCCTTGAGGGAATCATGAGTCTTGTTTGATATGTCCAAAGAGTGTCATGAGTCTCAGATGACTCGCCAGAGGTTCTCATGAGATCTATTTTGACATGCTTGGATGCATCCGTGGGACATGGATGACATTATAGGGTGTCATTATATGAGTCATGAAATGAATATGAAGAACATTGTGAGGCTTGAAAGATAAGTATATGGGGACTTCACAATACTACAGTGACATGTATAGGGGGATTGTGGGACTTACCCTGACATGTCTAGCTGATTTCACATGACCCAAATAGGATGTTGAAGAAGCATCACAAGATATGGGTTACATGTCCTGGTGTTGTCCTGCATCTTTGAGGAGTTCAAGTGAAAAACATGAGGGTTAGTGAGCATGTTTTGGTTTAAGTACTACACCCTTAGTCATTGTTCTATCCCTTATTTTAAGAGTGAATTAGACTTTTTTAGTACCAACATAGTTTGAATCTCATGTGATCTAGTATACATGCAAGATATTCTTCACATGCCCTGCCATGAGTCCTTTGCAAGATCTATGAGTGATCACATGAGGTGCTTATTCATTTTTCACGATTTTTTTTTGGATTCCCACAAGAATATTACATCATAGAAAACATTCCAGTCATGAGATTCACTTTCTCTGAGAAATATTTTCTAGAACAGGTGCGAGAATTTGAGAGTTCTTGTGTGCATAGTCGTGGTATAGGGAAAGAGTCCAAACATTTATTTTCTTTGGGGTGGGGAATTTATAGTCCTCTGTATCATAATTGTTCACTGATTTTAATGGAATATCTAGTGTAGATCCAGGATGGAGTTAGTGAATGGGGACTAGCACCATTAGTTTTCGTGAGTCATTACTGAGGGTCGTTTTGAGTGAACAACCTGATTTTCAATGGTTGCATGTCTCTTCTGTAAATGACACATTTATCAGTATATTTATGATTAATTAATACTTGTTTGATCATATGAGTATTTTTAATGACATTCATTTTGTCCCATGTCCATGTCCAAGGGCCTTTACGAGAGCTTAATTCCTTTCCTGGGACATTTTGTAAAGCGAGGATGGCTTGTCGAGGTGCATCATGGGATCTAGTTGAATTATCAAGGGGTATTGCGAGATCACGATGCGGATGTACTGGGTCTGTCACATATATTTCAGTGACAGTGAGTTATCATGTTTCCTCCATTCTTATCCCCTTTGTTTTATTTTTCATATGTCAAGGATTTTACAAATTTTCAAGAGTAATGTTAAGTAGATTTACTCAATTTTTTTGATAATGCCTCACATGGCCAATATGGGTCATATGGGGGTGCATGAGCACCTCACGGATGAATCTATCTATTTTTTCTTCATTTGAAAATGGGGAAGCATAGGGTTTCCTAGACAAAGATGAGGACTTCTGCCTGGTGAGGCTGACAATCCATAGGAATTTTATGAGATGAGGCAGACATGTTGCTGATGTCTCGCAGTGTCTAGTGGATCACCATGTGTGTGTCTCCGGTCTTTTAGTGATTGTTAGTAGCCCCAAAATCCACCCTTGTATGTCCTTTGTTATATTTTACAATCATTTAGAAGTCATGAATTTTTTCTTGGATGTTTCCAAGTAAAAATATTATTCCCTTTTGTCGTTCATTTCATAATGTTTGTGGGTGATGGGACCCTATACCTTTAGAAATATTCTATCTATATTCTCAAATATTTTTTGATAGTTTCATCAATCATTTTCCAATGAAAAACCACATGACCTGATGGATCTTATCCATCTACTATTACACACTCTTTGGTTGTTAGGAGAGTCAACTGAAGATCAGGAAGACTTGTAAAAAAGGGGGGTTTCGAAAAACCCACCACATGTTATACACTAGTCATGGAGTCTTTTCATGACCTTATGATGGTCATGTGATCATGAGTCCATTGGTGGATCTCACAATCCATAGGTCTTGACCACCTTCTCCTTACATTGATTTTTCAGGGAAAATAATACCAATATTTAGGTATTCCTTCTTTTTTGAATTTTCCTATGCTCATTTGCGGGGTGTCAATAAATTACTCCCCTCAGGAGTGACGTCTGTATGGACAAGGGATCAGTTCTGAGAAAATTAATTCCCTCTCGAGTCTTTGACTGTGTCATGAATCTATATCTGGGAGAATCTTATACTGTTGGGTGACACTTCGTATTCTAGGGAATTCCCTATATATAGAGGGATGGATTTCCATTCATTTCACTTGACACCCTATCTTTGGAGCTCTCTCATATTATTTCTATCATGAGCCTCTATCATAAGATTATTTCACAAGCCCTGATTATGAGACCTATTCTCATGACTTCTCTATGAGATCTGATATGAAAGACTGATCATTCTTAGATTCCTGTTTGATGTAGCATCGAACCATATTTTAGTAACTACTTGATATTCATCCTTAAGCATTGCGATTATCTTGATGATTTTATGGGACTTTCCAACTCGATCATGTGATCGAGGCAATTCATGTGACCATGTCTAGGTCACGTGATAGTGAGTATCCAAAGGGGTCATGCAATTGTATGATTCCCTACATGATTTATGCAACCCACTCGTCCTATGGGAGATTAACAAAACATTATGTGATTCTCAAATCCCATGTTGGTTCATGAGATATGTGTGATGTTTCCCGTTTATGTCATGCTTTTGCTTATGGAATGATTCTATATTTACTTATCTAGACTTATGCCACTTACATATGTTCATATAGATTTTGGTTCTAATCATACATCCTCAGTTTCGGCTAATCAAAGAGATATAATGGCTTGAATCGCAACACCGAACCTCAATATCATGTGTATACTGATGAAGATTGATTGAATAGGTTCCTCTCATTTGAGATTTAGGACTTTCATTTATCTTGACGAATTCCTCTATATGGGTTTGATCTTCTAGATGATGCTTTCATAACACCTCTAGAATCTAATCTTCTATCTTGCTGGGTGTAATCTTCCCTTGATTGTTCCAAAATAACAATTGATGAGGATGTTCAAATATTCAAAGATCAGTCTTAGGGGTTATCTCATATATTGGAAAACTCCCTACTTAGTTCAGATGGTTGGGAATTTCCCCATCAACATATAGCCCAAAGATATTCGAGTATATTAACTTCTTATATGAACAATCTCGGTGTTGGATAGGGTTTGAAGTCAGATCTCTCTCCCAACAGTAATTTCTCTGAAGAATGGGAATGGATTTTTTGGATTAGGGAAAGTTACAAGGAGTTTTCTGATCATCTATATAGAGTTTATCTTTTTGAAGATGTGTGGATTTTCTTGTTCACTATTTACCGCTATTCTAACCTTCTTCGAGAGATGATTAGTCATTGGTGTCCTGATACCAACACATTTCATCTGTCCAATAGTGAAGTGGGAATCAACCTCTGGGAGCTCTACCAATTGGGTGGTATTCCCCCTATTGGAGAGATGTATGATGAATTCATCATTGATGCATATTTATAGGATAAATCTTTATAGACACTAGTTTTGGAGAAGGAGATGCTTATTATCATATAGGAGATATTGGGGAAGGATCTGACAACATATTTTCGCATTTACTTCAAGGATTGAATTGATATCCTTCTTTTCTATAGTGGAGATATGCCAACCATTATATGTCCTAATTGGTGTCCTTATCAGTAAGTTTTTAATAGCATTGGCTCATATTGGGCTATCTTGGAGGCTGTGGATTACACCATGTGGGGTTACCAATTGAATTTATAAATCTATCTGGACCATAGGCTAGCATGATTTATAGCCATGTTTTTGAATGGGATGCTTTTCTGGGCTAGGGATATATGCTCAGGGATATGAGATCGCACATTAGTGATGGAGGCATGACTTGCAGAAGGTTGGAATCTCAATTTTGAAATACCATTACATTCATGCCTTTACCATATCATTGACCATACTCAACAAGGTAGCACCTCTTTCCAGATCAGCAGCCCTTTTCAGTTTCTTTTTGGCTGGATAGGGGAGTACTTTCATTTTTATGAGTATTATAACACCACCTGGATACCCAATGCTCCATCCCACCCTAGAGTATTGAATATATCTAGGTTTTGGTCTTTTTTACAAATCCATATTGAGATTAAAGAAACATTGATAAAATCTAAAAAAATTATTTTACTTTTTTCCAAAAACCAGATGGACCTATTATTGATAACGATAGTGGTTCCCCAAATGAAAGATCGTATATGAAATCTCTCTTGGATGGAGTTCTTGCAGCTAGATTATATGAGATTTTCATATATGAACCTTATTTCCCTTATCAATTTCCTCATCAAGTTGGTTGTATTCAATGGGATTCCCTTCTTCCTTAGGTCAACATTTGAGGGGAGTGACATCCTGTGGGGTCATCTACCAAATTTGAAAGATGCTGACGTGTGAAGACATTAAGGTTGAGATTATGATCTCATAGATTGTTTCTTCATCTTCTTTCCTTAACTAGGATTATGAATTGGTTTGGTTATTAGTTTATCCAAATAGTGCGAAAAACTTGTTGGTTTATCATGTAGATATAAATTTTACTTCACCAACTTTTTTGTTAGAGGTGATGATGGAAGTGATCACATATCTAGTTAAGGCATAAAAAAAGAAACCACGTTCGAGTGATGACTACTCCAATGGTGAACCAGACTCAGTTGAGGAATTTAATCATCCAAAAAAGGCTACATATGATATCCCAATTGAGGGAATGTCATATGGACCCTCTTCTCCTGTCTCCACATTAGTTCAACTGGTAATTCATCCTCCTGTCATTCCTAGTAAATGAGTTGCAGAGGTTCAAGCATGACTTATGATGATCTGGAAATAGATTCGCACATTGATATTGAGACCCCCTTGGAAGTCTTCTATGACCAATTGGAACACCATCGTCTATTGTTTTATGAAATTAGGGAAGGTGGTTTTTACGATAGCCTATGTATGAAATTATGCTACATATCACCTATACTCAATGTGGTATATCCGCTAGCGAAGGGGATTTGTACGATCCAATAGTTAAGGCTTATCTTGATATGATGATGAGGGAGATGTTAGAGGCATTGAAGCAAGGTCATCCATTTATTTCCAAATTGCAGGATCATGTGAATACATGGACTGCACATATATGTATACGTGATGAAATCATTACCCATATGAGGTATAATCATTTAACATCATCATCTTCCATAGAAACTACCCAAAATAGTGTTGAAGAGTTGACTACTTTGGTCTAAACTCATTGTCCCATTATAGATGCCAAAGAAGTGGGGTGAGCGACACTCCATCATTCCAACTATGCTTTCTATTAGACTCTTGTGGACCATGCTGGTGCAATTGATCTAATTTTATCTTAACTCAACCCCTGTAATAAATTCCATTTTTGTAACATCGGAGAGAATCCAAAATTTGGAGATTCCTCCCTCTTTTTACACACCGCGAATGGGTGAATTTTCTGAACTTTTTATATTGTTGTCCAATTATCTTTTATTCATGATGCACAAGACATTTTATTGCTTTGATAATATTTGAATCACCAACAATACCCATACCTTGTATTGTATCAAATAAACACAAATTCCTAGATTCAAATAATGAAACTCTAACATATTCTCTTTGAGAGATTCTCATGAATTATCACCAATTTGAGATATTTTAATGATAATATATTCCAAATTCATTAGATTACCTAACTTACAAAAGTATAGTTGGGTAAAATTCATGTCTCATAGGAATAGTGATCTTCTTTTTGAAAATATGATAGGTTTATCTTGAGCATTTTGATTGTGATAAGTCCATTTAGTGGTCCTTATAATATTTTGAAGACTAAATAACTGCTATGTTATAGATTAGGGTTTTCATATTGGATCATTGTATGCTACAGATTAATATTCTATGAACATGTAACTTTGGTGTGTTGTAGTTTATGGTCTTTGATCTTGGACCTTTGTACACTTGAATTTATGGTCTTTGAGCTTAGACCTTTGGTATGCTATATTTTAGGCTCTTTGATCCTAAAACTTTGTATAATGTAAATGACGGTCTTTGAGCTTCGACCTAGCACTAATTACCATGGAATATGGTGAAGACACGATAAAAATGAACTAAGACAACTTAGGTTCTTGGTTCTTCTATGGCATTTCTAGGTATTACAAGGATTGTAGTTCCTTTCTGTCAAGGAGTAAATGCATTTAGTTGGTGGGATAAATACCTTATCCATCGATAACATAGCCAAGAAAAGATTACCTCCTCTATTTTCTAAGGGTTATGGGAGATTTATGGAAGTAATGTTTGTTGATGGATAAATACTTGGTATGCTAGGTATTCCAGGATAGTTGGAATATGGGTGATAAATATCATAACTCAAAATAATTATTCTATGGATATGGGATATAGCAGACATGCCAGGTATGTCTCGTAAAGATTTGAGATGGTCGGTTACTCCTTGGTGTCCCTAGGGACCATAGGGATCGAATCTCCTTTCTTGAAAATATTAGATTCATTTATTTGGTGGGTCTAATCCCTTATTCATTGATATCATGTCCAAGAAAACAAGATATCCACTTCATTCTGAAGGTCATGAAATATTTTCGATGATTCAAATGTCTAGGTGATGAATTTGGGTTTGGAAGGAAAGCTATATAGGAAGGGTTCTATCACAGTTGGGAAATTTATCTTCTAATGAAAAGATCAAGATCTACACCATGTGGTCTAGAATCATGAGTCATGGGAAATCAAAAGGGTTGATAATGGAATTTCACATTCCGATCATGAGAAAGGGTACAAAACAGGGTGATAAAACGTTGAGAATATTGGATCTTCTTGGACTGTTTGGTATAGAGATTTTAAATAATGGACTACTAAAATCAAGTTAACTGGTAAAAAATATAACAAGTGGGAATAGGTCAATTGATCCTATACTATCCCAAAAGCTCAAGACAATAACTCTTAGATTTAAAAGGGGCCTTCCTTGGATCTGATAGTTTCTTCAGCAGAGCGAGTCTATGTTACCAGTTTGTTATGGGGAGGTTACATTAGCTTATAATTAAAAGGTATGAAGTTTTTTTATGAAAAAAATGTTATATCCAAGAAGGGTATGAGCACCCTAATGTTTTGTCACTGCCTAGTGAACATATTCTCACAATGAGGAGATGTGACAAACAATTACTCTAATTTTTTCCTTGACCATAGGACCCATGAAAATAAAATGGTTTTTATTAGGCCAAAAAAGTGATCCCTTTGAGCTTTATACCTAATTCATTTCCACCATAATTTATTACTAAAATTTAGAGATGAAGGTTATATAGACTGAAGACATGAATTTTTCTCAGTCCACCTTTTTCAAGTTTTAAACCTGAAACATTTTACATTTCTTTCTCCAATAGTTTAAGGTATCGAGATTTGGACCAATATAGTCTAGTGTTTAAGGTCTTACAACTTTGACTAAAGCACGGAAAGTTTAAAGTCTTTACACGCATGGAATTAATATTTGGGGTGTTACACCAGATCCTAATTAGGACAACCAAGGTCAAGAGCACTTCAAAATCCTTCTGAGTAAGAGATATAAATGTTTTAAATCATTGCTATAGTTCCTTTGGTCATGAGAAATAGTATGGAGCAGTCATAACATGTATGTACTGTAGAACTCTAATATGTATGGTTCTGCATTGATGACATCATGCTCATAATAATTAGAAGTAGTGTTTATATCAAACCAAGATGTCTCCAGTTTGTGGGTCTAATCCCTTATTCATAGATAGAATGGCCAAGTAGAGAGAGATATATTATTATTTTTCAAGGGAAGTGAAGAGTTTGTGGCTACCTGAGATTCTCAAGTCATGAAGTGTGATATTTAGATTAAGGTGATTTTAAATGATGGTGGAAGCACCGCAAACTCTAGTTGACCTATGTAAGGATCTTGTGGTACTTTGATAAGAAATGATGATGGGTGATGGATTTCAAAGTTTATCATAGTGTAGTGGGGACATGTGTCATTTAATTTTGAAGCCATGCGACCAATAAATTTTACTTGTAGTTTAACATCATGCGATAATGATGTATTCTTGTACAGTTTATCGACATGCAGTAAGGATGTGGAAAAAATAATAAATAGATGGGTGTGTTGAGGTTGGACCCAAGGGTGAAAGTATGATCATCAATACATATCTCATGATAC
Source organism: Viscum album (assembly GCA_963277665.1). Lineage (NCBI taxonomy): Eukaryota > Viridiplantae > Streptophyta > Magnoliopsida > Santalales > Viscaceae > Viscum > Viscum album. The sequence goes on along the minus strand of OY728130.1, from coordinate 2,098,041,219 downwards.
TGATAATAAAAACATATATAGTTATAAATATTTATCCAGTTTAATGTCATGAAGTGAGGATGTGGATCCTTCGATATGAAATGGTGTCATTACTAGTGGGTCCATGAATGTAATTGTGGGCATCACTATAAATCACCTTGTGATGGGAATAAATTCACATACACTTATTAAATGGGAAATACTCTAAAAAATTCTAACCAATATGTAGAGGTGGGAATTATTTATGTTGATTATGGTAGTACGACACTGGATTAGAGAAATAGGCTTCACTATGTATCCTATTAGGATAAGAATCACGCCACACGTAGTTCATGAGGGACTGTGTAGTTTTAATGTCACATGAAAAGATCGAAGATTCACTGATGTAAAAAATGGTGATGTTGTGGCAGGTACCAAAGATATATGTATGTATGGCTCTACGTATCTCATGAAAATGAGAATCAATCCATACATAGTTCTTGAAGAACCATTCTGTTTAACTTCATGCAGTGAGGACTAACAGTATGCATTTTATGGCATTTCATTAAGGAACAAAATGATCCTGCCAGAAGCTGATATGACTTGTTCGTGTAGGGAATTAATTACCGAGATTTATAATCCCATGTTAGCTATGCTCTGTGTGAGAAACAAATAATGGAAAGGATCCATTTCACCATGAATGGGCATTTAAAAATAGGAGAGGAATTTTGTATAATGCAATGGATGGATCAATATATAATATCGAGGAATCCCTATGCATCTCATTGAAAATGATAATCAAGCCATATGCAGTTATAGAAGAAATATGTATTTTTTTATCATGTGGCAAGGATGAAGATGACTCGATGTTAATGGAGAGGGATATCAGGAATCCATGCAGTGTTACATCATGAAATAAGGAAATTGGATCACATGATGTGAATGTAAAGTAATATGATGGTTGAGCGTAATAATAGAGATTAGGGAATCACTAAATATCTCATGATGACTTGAATCAGGACACACATAGTTCCTATGAAACTATACAGTTTAATATCATGTGGTTTGGACGAGCTTTGTACAGTTTAACATTGTGTGATAAGGATGAATGACGAGTCTTACACTGACGTGGATGCCTATTTGAGGATAGTTATGAAAATTAATTAATGAGAAACCTCACATTTGTTGGTGGTGGGGCATGCTCCCCATACATGGTGGCCACTGAATAGGATCCATTATAATAAACCTAATGTATTATATAATACCCTTCCCACTTGGGTTCTAGTTTTGAGGGATTCTTTCCCACTATCATTAGGGTTTTGAGAACCAGAACTAGTTCTCCTTAAAGGAGTGAATGGAGGAAGACCTTTTTATTAATGGATCATGCAATTTGATTGTGATGGATCTCTAGGTTGTGCAGTGTGCACAATATTTTCTCATTTATCCATTCTAATTCATCCAGCCTCTTTTTTGATTGTTCATCATTTAAGAGCTGTCCACATCTGGATATTTAGAGTGAAGGTAGTTGGACCTCTATAGGTAACACTGCCTAGGTCCCATACACCACAGAGTATGGTGTTTCCCATAAATATAGGAACCCAGTCTTCCATATTCAGTACTAAAATATTTTATGTATATTTTTTATAAGATGTAATAGAAAAATACATAGTAAATTATATATTCGAGGACCTTTTCTGGTCTAGGTTCAGGTGAATTAGACAAAAACTTACATATATTGAATCAAAGTTAACAAAAATAATTAAAAATTAACTAATTAGATCCATCTACAATAGCACCTTAACTGTCCTTTTAACTTATAATAAATCCAATGAAAAACATTTTCAAAACATGGGATGAGCTCAAAAAACTCAGTAATGGATATAAAGAAATAAACCGTTAGTCAACTGATTACACAAAAACCGAAAATAAAAATTTCATAAAAACTCATTAGAATTTATAGAAACATCATATGGTTTCTTTGGTATATATATACCATATCACTCTTACAATCACCCTTACAAAAGGAATAACCATTTGTTCAACTTCCATCTCCAGAGTACCCAATGCATTGGAGTGTTATAATGGGGCTCACCTGTCATATATTGAGCTATAATGGGCTCAACCCAACATAACTTGAGATATAATGGGGATTAAAATTTCATATCTAGAACTATAATGGGATAAACCTAATATAACTATGCTCAAGGAACATATCATGAATAAAACACTTGATAACTCTTTTAAACCCTTGAGCAAAACACATTCGGATTTTCAAAATACCATTTTTTTTGTAAAATAGATTACTTTTAAAATATAAAAAAACGTGCACAAAATAATGAAATAATATTCATAAAAAATTAATATTTCAATATATAATGAAAAGGAAATAGTAATAAAGAATAATGAAATTAGGAGAAACCACTCATATAATATGTATATAAAAAAACAATCTTTCTGAATTTCATTAAAGATACTTTAAAAAGAATTTTAAAAGTAAAATAACTTAAAATTTTAATTGGAGTGAGAACTAATAGAATGGAATGGATATGTGTATAAACTATAAATAAAAATAATACAATATAAATTAATCACGAAAATAATCTTAATAACACATGATGAATAATGTAGAAGGTTAACCCAAGGAATGGAAATTGGGTTAAGAATTCCCTAAAATTGAGTTCATCTTACTTTAAACATATTTAAACCTCTAGTATAATGGTTAAAAGAGTGTTATTAATACTTTAAAGATTCATAATAATTTTTATAACACCTTATATGATAATTTTATAACATATTTCCATACATTTCTTAATGTTATTTACATTGTTTTAGGTGCGTTATTTACATGGTTTCCATGGTCGGTTCGTAACATATATTTTTGTCAAATGGAAGAGAAACAATAGAATTGAAATGAGATGTTATTAATTTGTTTAAAGAATATTAAATAATACAATTAATAATTTTTATCATATATGATGATGAATGATTAGATAAAACATTAATGATGTTTAGATCATATTGGCGGTTCTTCGATAACCACAAACTTGATTCCTCATATACCTTTAATATTATGCATATAAGTTAATCACAGAACATAAGAGAGGTCATATCATACACTTTTAAGTCTTTTTAAATCATTAAAATGACTTTACAACCATATTTGAAGGATTTAAAGGAAATTGAAGACACATCCTCCTTGATGTCGGTAAATCAACACATCACAGATGATGTTTTTATTTCTAGAATAAAAAGGAGGAGAGAAGGAGTATGCAGATGAATTGTTCCATAAAGATGATAAAAATATAATATATATATATATATAACTAAAGATTTCATGCCTCTTGGACAAGGGTAATTGAAGAGAGTATAAGAAAAGTAAACAATTGAAAAGAAAACCTAAGAAAATGAAATAGGATACTTACCTCTTGATATATTATCCTTGAGATCCTCCTTAAATCCTTTGGTATTGGAATTTTGGTGATACAAGCCAGTCATATACATGGGGAAGATAATTTTTAAGAATATTGGGCAGAATTTAGACAATGATCAAATCTTTAGATGTGCGAGAGGAAGAGGGGGCACTAGTGAAGAAAATATTCTTTACATCATTTATTTTTCATTTTTTACGTCGGTTTTTGGTCGACGTTATAAATATATTTTTTACGTTGGTTATTTTAAAACTGATGTAAAAAAAATAAATTCGAAGGATTTTTCACATCAATTACAAAATTATCGACATGAGAAATGCTTCAGAGTCATGATTTATTAATTTAGTTTTTAAATAACCAATGTGATATATAGTTTATTACATCAGTTATGTAATAACTGGCATAACCAACTATGCCTCTGAAGAATTTTTCACATCATTTTTTTAATAACCGATTTGAAAAACAAGTCTTTTACATTAGTTATTTTTATAACCGACATGATAAAATAGTATGTGATGTGTTTTCTCACATCGGTTAACAATAACCAATGTGAAAATAGATATAATACTTTGGTTAGTAAACAACTGATGTAAAGAAACATTACCACGCATTTATTACGTCAATTATAATATAACCGATGTAAAAACCAATTTTTTTTAATAAAGCTGTTCAACCATTACTATGCTCTGCCAAAGAAGACCTGAAATAAGCATAAAATAGACCAAAACCAGACCAAAACCATACCAGAATCCATACTAGAAAAACATTAAAACTAGAACAAAATAAGAAAAACAAAAGAAAAATTAATCATTCACATACATAACATTCAAAACTTACTATGTTAACTAAAAAAAACCTAAAACCTCTTGGATAGCCCCTACCCCCATAGATAGCCCCCCACCCCACTGAACGGCCCCCATCCCCTGGACACCCTCCCACCTCTAGAAACCCCCACCCCCTGGACAACCCCCCTGAATATCCCCCCACCCCTAGACACCACCTCACCCCACTAGACACCCACCCACCCCCTGGACACCCACACCCCCTAGACATCTCCTACCCCCTGGACAACCCATCCCCCTAGACAACCCCATCCCCCTGAACACCACCCCACCCCACTGGATATCCCCCCACCCCCTAGACACCATCCCACCCCCTGGACACCCCTCACCCCCTGGGCACCCCCACCCCCTGGATAACCCCACACCCCTGGACAACCCCCACCCCCTGGGCACCCCTAACCCATGGACAACCCCCACCCCCTAGATAGACCCCACCCCCTAGACACTACCCCACCCCACTGGACATCCACCCTACCACCCCCTCGACACCCACCCACCCCTACACCTTGGACACCCTCCCACCCCTGGATACCCCATACCCCCTTGGAGAGCCCCCACCTCTGGAAAGTCCCCCCACCCCCTGGACACCCCTACCCCCTTGGAAACCCATGCCCCTAGACACCCCCTACCACCCTGGACACCCTCCCACTCCCTGGACACCCCCAGCCCCTGGACACCCTCCCACCCCTGGACACCACCCCACCCCATTGGAATTCCCCCACCCCTTGGACATCCGCCCACCCCCTAGACACCCTCCCACCCCTGGACACCCCCACCCCCTGGACAGCCCCACCCCCTGGACATCCCCCACCCCCTGGATGCCTACCCAACCCCTGAACACCCACCCACCCCTGGAAACCCTCGCACCCTCAAGACACCCCACCCCTGGACACCCCTACCCACATAGGATAACCACCCCGCCCCCCAGATAGCCCCCACCTCTGGACACCACCCCACCCCACTGGACATCCCCCACCCCCTGGACACCCTCCCACCCCCTACCCCCTTGAAAACCCTCCCACCCCATAGACACCCCCTACCCCCTTGGACAACCCCCACCCCCTGGAAAGACCCTACCACCTGGATACCCCCACCCATCCCCCTCCCCCCACTAGAAATCCCCCCACCCCATTGGACAACGCCCACCCCTTGGAACACCCTATACCCCCTAGAAACCACCCCCACTGGACACCCCTGACCCATGGACACCCCCCACTGGACACCACCCCACCCCACTAGACAACCCCCACCCCCTGGACACCTATCCACCCCAAGACACCTCATCCCATAGACATCCCCCACCCCCTAGACAAACCCCACCCCCTGGACAACCCCCACCCCCTGGACACCATCCCACCTCACTGGACACTCTCCCACCCCTGGAAACCCCCACCCCCTGGATAACCCCCACCCCTGGATAACCCCCACCCCCACTGGACATCCACCACCCCACTGGACACCCCCACCACCTGGACACCCCCACCCCCTGGACACCCTCCCACCCCTACCCCCTTGGACACCCTCCCACCCCCTACCCCTGGAAAACCCCCACACCCTAGACAACCCCCACCCCTGGAAACCACCCCACCCCCTAGACCCACACCCCTAGACACCCCCCCTGGGCAGCCCCCACCCCCTAGACACCACCCACACCATGGACAACCCCCACCCCCTGGACACCTGCCCACCCCCTTGGACACCCCCACCCCCTAGAAAAATGCCCCACCCCCTGGATAGCCCCCACCCCCTGGACATCCCCCACCCTTAGACACCACCCCACCCCACTAGGCACCCACCCACCCCATGGACACCCACCCCCTGTACAACCCCCCACCCCCAGACTCCAACCCACCCCAGTAGACATCCCCCACCCCCTGGACACCCTCCCACCCTACCCCATTTCTCACCCTCCCACCCCTTAGACACCACCCCACCATCCATGGACAACCCCCACCCTGGACACCCCCTCCCCCCATGAAAAAATTACCATGCTCTACCAAAGTATGAAACAAGAATAAACCAGACCAAAACCAGACTAGAATCCATACCAGAAAAACATCAGAACTAGACAAAAATAATAAGAACCAGATCAAAATTAAACATTCACATATATAACATTGAAAAATTATAATTTCAAATAAAAAAACCAAAATCCAACCAAAACAACGACCAAATACACAATTATAATTAAAATATTCAAAATTACATTTTACACTACAAACAAACTAAAATCCAATCAAACCTATAAAATAATTTGACCATTCCACTTGTAAGTGTTTTACCTTTTGAGAACTATAGGGTTGAGGGTAATCAAATAGATAAAAATTAAAAGGAAAGTAGATAACATTTATAATGAATAAATCAAATGAAATATTATGGAAATGTTTATAAAGAAATATTACTAGGTGAAACTTCACAAGTGTTCCACTTGTAATTATTTCACACATAAATATTAATATATGATATCTGTATTCGATGATTCATTTTTGTTCATGAAAATTTTGTTTAAATGAGTTTCAGTTCAAAATATCATTTTTATGTAATACATTGAAAAGTACAAATTATAAGGGGATATTTACCTTTACTTTTACTTATTTGATCTTGGAACTCTTTTTATTTTTGTTTTTTAAAAAGTAGGACCATAATATATTAGAAAAGTATATGAATGGGATAAATTTAAAATTTATTATAATATAAAAAACTATTAATAAATTGAAACATACTTTTACAACATATTCTTAAAACTTCCCCGCACATTTTCATGGACATAGAATATCCAATAAAGTGTTTTATCCTTGGAAAAAATTCATAACATCAAATTATCACTAATATAAATGAAAATTTAAGGTAAGTGGTTTTTTATGTTAAAATATAATGAACATTTTTTCAGATATAGGTTTCATACCTCTCACAAAAATGCATCATCCAACACTGCATGATTATATTATGATCAAATCCTTCAGTAATATAGAGTGTTCTTTATTCCTCATCCAATGAATGTTCTTTAGGGGAAATAAAATGCGGGTCCATGAATCCATATACATTTGTCTTCCAATTCTTAACACACATGTTATAAAGATACCTAATAGAAAAAAGACATATGCATCCATTGTAAATAAATATAATGTAGGGAAATCTGTTAAGACTTACATGGAAAAAATTCGAACCACAATGATGCCAAACATATCTCTAGTAACAATCCGCATGATATCATTTTAAAAATCCCCACATTTATTGAACATCCAAAAACATGAGATACCATTGGAAACAAATAAAGATCTGCCAACAAATTTGAATATCTTGACAATCTGTAAAGATTACTAGAATATGTATATGATGCCATACCCATTTTCTTTGTTATTGTATATACAATATTTCTTTATCTTTAAAGTATTCATATAAATAAATAGGAAAATATAATAGTTTTCAAATGATAAAACAAATTTAATAAATAAAATAAAATAAAATAAATAACATACGTATCTCTATGATAATGAGTCACAGAAGTCTGGATGGCTAAACTAAAAAGTGACCGATATTTTTACCAAATGTGGTCACCTCATCTGTAGGTAATGGTACTCGAGATGATCTATCTATAATATCCTATACAGTGACCCTACAATTCTCTACCTCTAACTGCTGATGATGAACTGTATCTCCTATAAAATATACCAGCCCATGTGAAACTATATGATGCTGAGGATTGTCAACATATAATTCACAATAAGTAGGAATAAGTGGAGGAGGAGTAGGACAAAAAATGGGGTCCACAGGTTGATGTGAAGGATAAATAATGGGGTCTAGAGGTGGGGGAGTGGGAGCTGCTGGCGGAGGTAGAGGATATATAATGGGGTCTGTAGGGGGAGGTGGATGAGTGGGAATTGCATTCTGAAATTGTGTTTTCATGTCTACAAACATATATTGTATTGACCCTCTTGTCTTTTCCTCAATTTTTGCATTGATATTATGAACTTTAGCCTCCAAGGATACTTGTTTTTGACAAAAACCCTCAATTGAAGAACTTGAAGAATGTGGAAACACTTTTCTTACCGATACACCCATCGGGTATCCTCATACACGACTGGGGTATTCGGGATTTCCCAATACTGTAGATAAAATATCATTCCTTCTAGAAACTAGAAATACCCCATGTGTGCTCTGATTCTCAAGACAATTCTGTTTTAATTAATTGAACATTTCTGTAATTATTCAAAGTATATAAATGAGATAATCAACATAAATAAATAAAATAAATATCTTACAATCATCTTAGCTATGATTCTAGATTCTTCTAAAAGATATTTCCCCTTTTTTAATCTGATATCTCTTCGATTTTTCATGTCTAGATAGAGGGGATGGAGGGGAAACCTCTCCAGAGCTTGAAGACTCACCTCTAAGTTTTTGTAATTTTTCCACCATCAATTGTTCTTCCAATAAGCTATACCCTCCCCAAGATAAACTATGAGGATATAAATTTTTAGATTGTCTATATTGATGATATTTCCATGTTTTCTGTAAATTAAGAATATGAAATCATTAACAAGACATTAATAAGATCATTTATATACGAAAATTATAAAATTTTACATTACCCTTACCAAAAAAGAATCTTTTATTATACTCTCAAAAAATTGTTTCTATGTGTCTTCATATATGAAAGGATATATATGACATGGAATGTGATGTTTCCTATGACCAAAAATAAAATTAGATGTGAGGGTTGATATGTAACCCCTCCATATCCTAGTAGCCATCGATAAACATTTCCTTCTGACTCCTCCAATATTAGGAATACCAAATTTCATCTAGTAAATAAGTGGTAAAACATATTATACTATAAACATTTAAAGATTAGTCAAAACAATAGAAAAAGACCTTACCAAAATTGTCTCCCATAACTGAGATATTATCACTTTTTCCATAATTCTCCGATCATCATACAAAATTATTACTTTTATTTTACCCTAAGTTGATACAAAAATCTTAATATATTTTGTATTTGGACCTCTAGTAATATCATTATCATCAAACTCAATGAGTATCCTTTGGTCCTAGCTAAAAGAAAGTGATAATTTTGGTAAACATGTGCAGCCATGTTTACCAACTCTTGAACTCCTCTTTGTTGTTATGGGAGCACATGAGGAAGATTTGGGAACATCAAGAGCATGTTGATGGTCCTCCCCAGAGGTATGATCATGATTATCATCTCCAGAATCATGTGGTTGATAAACTGTTTGATCTGAAATTATCCTCAAATATGAAAAGAAAACATTAGTTCAAAAATATTCAAATTCAAATATTATAATTCTAATTTAAACAAAAAAAAATAAAAAACTGACCAAAGTTACGTAATTGTAAACATGGTAAATATGGTAAGCATGTTAAAAATGGTAAACATGGTAAACATGGTAGTGTAATTTTCATTCAACAAACTCAATAAATATATAAGTTACATAAAGGTAAACTATGGTAAACTAAGGTAAACATGGTTAGTTAATTTTCATTCAACAAAATCAATAGATATATAAGTTATGTAATGGTAAACATGATATGCTAAACTAAAAAAATTAAAATAAACTAATATTTCTACTTAATTTTTAATATGTATTTTAATAAAAAAATTACAATATCTAAAATTTTATGAAATTAATAAATGTAATCCAGAAATAAACATATGTTACCTGAAATATTAGGAATGTAAAAATTGATTGTTTTCCAAAATTCATTTGTCATGATTGTTCCTTATGGCACAAACCATTTATTCAACATGCTCATCATTATTTTCGGCTAATCAATCCATAAATGTAGAGATATCACATAAATCAACAACTTAATCAACTTGGTTCCCCCCAATATATTGTTTTTTTCCTTGTAAACAATATACCACTGCATATTTTATTGATCAACAACATAGAAAATCTGTTTTTCATGTGTTACAATTATAAAAGAATCTTCTGTGTCTTCCAATCTATTCAAATTAACAACTGTTATTCCAAATGTATCTTGTCTAACATTGTTGTTATTGATAAAAAATTTCAGTTAAAAATATGAACATTAATTTTAAATTAATCAACCTCGCATATTTCTTGAATGACTCCATAATATGCACTTGATACAGAAATTGGGTTTTTCTCTTTAGAACTCAAAAAATGCATTGCTTCTGCAAACACCAATACACCACTATTCTGAACTACACCCCTGTGGTCCTACGCTTTTGTATGAAATGTATAGCCATTAATGTCATACCTAGACCATGTTATCACGTTTAAACTTGGAACACCCACAAACCACCTTAATGTCTCTGATACATTTTATCTACCATGAAAGGAATTTTTAAACCATGGAAAAATGTTATGTTGTGATCATTGAAAATCCACAATTATTTCTTCGTTGGATGAAATTGTTTCAACTCATTAATATGCAATGTGATACATGGTAGAGCATTAGATATGGTTTTTGAAGATGTATAATTGTACCTTCTTCATCTGTTCAGCTGACAACGATTAGACTTTCAAGCCATGAATCCTCTTTCCCTCATTATTAACTCGTTCATGGTGAGATGATGGCAAACCTATGTGATCCGTCATAGCCAAGTAGCTCCTATAAAACTCCAAAACCTCCCCATAAATATAATTTTGAATAATGGAGGCTTTAGGTCAATATGGATTCTTAATATACCCCTTCAATATTTTTATATAGCTTTCAAAAGGATACATCCAACACAGATATACAGGTCCACATAACTTTATTTTTCGAACTAGATGAACCATTAAATTCATCATTATATCAAAAAAAGGAGAAGAATACATTTCCAATTCACAAAGTATATAAATTTCATCCTTTTCCAAAATTTTCAAAGAATTCACATAAATCACGTTCTTACAAATTGAATTGAAAAAATAACACACCTTCATTATGGTCTTTCTGACACGGATGGGTAATATTCCATGCAATGAAACTGGTAGACGTTATTGCATCATGACATGAAAATCATGAGATTTAATACCTATCAACTTCAAATCCTTAAAAGAGTCAAATTTTTATAAATTTTAAGAATAACCTTGAGGCACTTTGATATCACGAAGACACTAAAAAAAGCGAATTTTATCCCTCTTGGATAATGTATGAAAAGACGGGGGAAGAAATGTTCTTCTTCCATTAGGAGTGGGAGCTAACTCCAAACATATTCCAATTGATAGTAAGTCTAATCTTTCATTCAACACATATTTACTCTTTCCTTTAATATCTAACAATTTCCCAATCAAACTATCACAAATATTCTTCTCTATGTGCATAACATCATGATTATGTTTCACTTCATGATATCTCCAATATGGTAGCTCAAAAAATACTATCCTTTTCTCCCAAATAAGTCTATCATTTAAAGATTTATGTGTCTTTTCCAATGTCACATCAAGTTTTTTCACCTTATCAAAATACACATCAGGGGATAATGATTTTGGAGTAGTATAAAATTATTATGAGCCATTGAATTCCTTTTTTAGTCTTTTATATGAGTGATCCATATGCAAAAACTTTCGATGGCCCATGTATGTTGTTTTCCTCCCATGATGAAATTGACAATATGAAGTCTGTTGTTCGCAAATTGGACATGCTTTATGCCACTTAACACTGTATCCAGAAAATTTTTCATATGTTGGGAAGTCATTTATAGTGAACATAAGCACTACATGCAGTTGAAAATATTCCATTTTATAAGAATCATACTCCCTAATACCAACCTCCTATAAAAGTTTCAAATCATCAATCAATGGGGACAAGAAATCATCAATATAATATCTGGGTTACTTCAGACTAGAGATCATTATACTCAACCTGGCATATTTTTGCTTCATACAAACTTTAGGAAAAAGGTAGTAAATTACCAATAAAACAGTCCATGAACTATGTGTGCTACTGAGGCTTCGATATGGATTCATTACATCTATGCACAACCCAAGTATGAGATTTTCTTATTTCATTTCCAAATATAGGATACTACTCATCAATTTTCTACTATTGTGGATAATCAGCTGGATGATATATTTTCCATGACATATCTGCTCATCATCATTCCATCTTAACCTTTTGTTCATCATGTGAATTAGAAAATAAACATTTCAAACGATGAATTATTGGAAGATACCAAAATAATTGTGTAGGGATCTCTATAATCTCTACATCATCTTATGATTTTTCTTCCAGTTTATATCGTGATGTATCATAGTTAGGACACTCTAAAAGAAATTCATATTCCTTATATATCATACAGTCATTCGGACAAGAATGTATTTTCTTGTATCCCAATCCCATCAGGCAAAATATTTTCTTCACCTTATAATGTAAATCTGGAATATTGTTGTCTTTTAGAAGAATGTATTTCAATAATTGTAGCAACTATGTAAAACTTCAATCTCTCCATCCATGTTTCATCTTTAGGTTAATCAATATTAACAGCACTGAAAAAACCATAAAATCCATACATCTAAGATACAACGGTTTTTCTGCATCACCATATAGATGTGCAACTTCTGGTTCTATCTCAATTTGTTCTGTTACAATATCACAGATCATTTCTTCAATTCCATCAGAGTTACCATGTTGGAAATCATCATCATCAGTGGATCTGACATTCTGTCCAGTTTCACCATGAAAAATCCAAGGTCTATAACTCGGATTAAAACCATGACAAATCATATGATTTTTGATCTCTATACTTTTCAACTTCTTCATATCCAAACATTTCAAGCATGGACAGAAAAAAATGTCATTTCTTGGAACATTTTGTTTAAAAAATTCCAAAACGGCATCAACACCTTCTTCATATTCATTACTCATTAGATGTGACGTAATACAACTTCGACTCATTATTACCTATAACAAATATCAAAATTAAACATCTTGTTAAGATATGCCAATTTTATATTTATATGAAAAATATCATAATTTGAATGTTAAAAAATTTTGAAATATAAAACAAATATATGAATATTTGAAAAAGATATGCATGGAATTAATTTTACAAATAAAATCTAGTTAGATGTAACAGTTTTATATTTATATGAAAAATGAGATAATTTGAAAGTAAAAATGTTTTGAAAAAACAATTGGGAATAGATGTGTTAGTAATCAGGGATTGGGGAACATTCAAAGGAAAGATTCTACTCGATTTCTATCGATATAGAAAAGTTAGCGGTCTCATAGAAAATTGTACAATGAAATTATTATATGATGATGATAAAAACCCCATTAAAATTTTGTTAATGGGTGTAAGAGGAAAGTGTAATTTAGAATAGAAATCCTTTAGAAAAAATAACTTTCTTTCCTATGAAGACGTTATCTCAAAATTAGTTGAAGTGGAGAAATTTGAAAACTATATAGAATTTCTGAAGTTAATATATTCCAATAGTTTCAATTAAACCATTGGGATATATATATATCAACGATTCATGAACGATTTGTATACATGTTTTTAAACATATAATAAATTCCAACAGTTTCATGGAAACCGTTGGGATATATGTATACCAATGGTTAAAGAACCATTGGCATACACTCTCTAGTATAAAATCTATTATAATGTTTTGTGAAACCGTTGGTATATCATCTCCACCCAGCAACCAGAATCATGCCCTCTTCACCCAACAACCATGTAGAACCGTACCCATCATCCTCTTCAGGACTTCAAGAACCTATACACATGACTTCCAAAGCCTGTAAAGGGGGTGTACAGGGGTGGGGGTTGTCCAAGGGGGTGGGGGTGTCCCGGGGGTGGGGGGGGGGGCTGTCCCCGTAACACCCCAAGCTTCTACGGTATGCTTCTCTTTGAATAATGTGATAGCGTGTGTTGTACACAACACCGAGTTCTAACACACCATAACTAATCAAAATAGCCGTTATGAATAGTAATACCTACTTTTTGAAATTATATATATTTTATATTTCAAAATGGACTTCAGTTTTGGATTCGGAATATTGAATTTAGCCTAAGGTGAAATTTTGGTACTTTTCGGATAACTTTAATATTTTGATGAATAGTGAAAATTACTAAATTTTAATTAAAAACACCTTTTTTAATCGTAATAATTTATATTTATAAATTATGAATTTGAGGGGTTTTAAAGTATATTTAGAATATATTTTTACCATTTAATACAATGTTGGTCATTGGACATAATTTCACAGTTAAACCGAACATAAACAAGTATCAATCTTTTGATAGTTATTATATCTAAAAAACACGCTTTTTGTTTTGACAGCGGGAATTAATTTTAAATTAATTTCTGCCACTTCTGTGTTTTGAATTTAGAAAAATGGATTCCATATTTTGAATCAGGATGTTCAAATTGTGTAAATTGGTAACTTTTATTTTTAGACATTTTGAATAATTACTGCGGTAAATATTTTATTTACCATGGTTAAGGGTAAATCCGGTAAATAAGGGTTAAAAATAATATTATAATAATAAACAATTACCCTAAAATGTGTCCTAACCATATTGGTTGATACATGTTCGACCATGGGAATCTTTGGGTCGATTTTGGGACCCCATGGTGCCACTTGTAAGTGATAGGGACACTATATTTTAATTAAGTTAAAATGAATACAAAAATGACACAAGCATATATCTTTTAGAAAAACATATTTTACATAGGGTTATATATGTTGGATTTTTGACTATAAATATTAATTATAAATATAAAAAGATTTACTACATAATGATATTTTATTTATAATTTTTAGACCTTAAATAATTTAATTTATTTATGACACAATGATGATGCAGTAATTACCATAATAGTGAAAAATTAAAATAATTGATATTATAAATACCCAAATAAATATAATTTGAGACTCTTAATGAATTAAACTAATTTTATAGGATAATATGACATATTATTATTTATTTAATCAACTTTTTTAGAAGTAATCATTCTGTTATAAGTTTCAAAAAAATCAACCATTGAATAGTGCCAAAATTGACATAAAAGAGTTTTTAAAACAAATATTATATTATTAATTGATATTAAATTCCTAAAAATCTAAGGTTCGGCCAAGAGACTTATATCATGATATTTGTATCATTAATGGACTACTTGGGGGTCTCTTGGATGTATATGGTAAGTTTATTAACCATATAATATAAAAATACAAAGAGACATTGTAAAAGTGAAACTAATTAACTTAGAGTTAATACACAAAGATAAGGTTAATATAGTAACCCAAACCTGTCTAAATTCTATTGGTTAAGTGGTTTTAGACCCATCCCCACCTTAAGCTTTAAATAATCAACTTTTGAGCCATTAGAAACCGAATATGAATTTATTATAAATTAATATTTCCAGCTTTTCCAAAGGTGCCCCTCACCCCTCTTATAAAAGGGCACTCCTCCTTCTCATTTCTTCACACCTTCAAAGCCATTTGGTTCGGCCAAAATCTGCCCAAATACTCTCCCAACTTCCCTTAATACAACATAAAGGCCTTAGTTTGATCAGAAAGTCAACATAAGGAGCCCTTTTGATCAAATCAAAAGGAAGAACCCGAAGAAGAGGTAATAATTTCACCACCCTTTTCCAAGTTCCTTTCTTCTTCCACTTCTTATTTCTTTATTATTACCATTCTAAAATAATAACTCCAATATCATATATATACTCTGATGTTATTATAAATATGGTACAACCATATTCAGTATTCTATCCACCCTTTGAATAACATGTCACCATACATGCGTACGTATGGCTTACCGTCTCCACGTCGTGGTGTAATTGTTATTCAATAAATTATTATTTTGATGGGTATAATAATGATGTATAATTCATGTAAATAATAAATATAACATGATAATTATTCTTTATATATGATATTCCATCCAATTATATATTATTTTAATATCAAAAGAATGATATTGTCGCTCGTGCGTACGTACGGACTACCGTCTCCACGAACGCGATGAGATTCATTCTCCATCGTATCCATTCAAGTATAATTATCATTTGATGATTTAAAAATAATGTTTAAGGACTTGAAATAATTCTGTATATGAATAACATAAAACCTATCCATGAAAAAAATGACTTATGTAACAAAACATATAAAAGAAAACGAGTAAGTTAACACCCGAAACGACGATAATACTAAGATATTATTAACAAAGCAATGTTAAAAAATCATATATGATATCATATGAATGTATATGATTCTTGTATCATTTAATAACAATTATTTCACTATTGTACATGAAGTTAACCTACCCCAACCAAGGAAAAGTACAAGTTAAGGGTTATTTCACAATCTCTTCATTATCCGAGGTTGTTTATACGTAATAATCTACTGGGATCTCTTTATCATACACATCCATGTTTCTTAAAAATGTATTTCAAAAAAAATTACTATTTAAAAGAATACGGGTTAAGGTCATTTATACTATTTTTTGACTTTTTATAAGAGTTTTCTAAAGGAATCTTTCCGTCGTTTTCCAAACAAGGTGCTTTTTAACCTTTTTGACAGAATTAAGTTAAGAATGTTTTTTTAACTTATACGGCAGGTGCGGTTATTTTTCGCCGTTATAAAATCGTCAAAGCTTCCCTTACAAGCTTATAAGAAGATTTTCAAAGAAAATGTTTTGTTTCATAAATATAAGACTCTTAAATGATTTCAAAATAGAAAGAGATATTTCTATAAAAAGAGTTTTGATTTCATCTATGTCAACATCCTTTGAAGGATTTTACGCTTATTTGAATTTGATTTATTATGATACAAAACTTCTATATTGTATTGAAGGTTTTGTGATATGTTTGACTGTGGAAGTGCTATTTTTATACCATTCAAAGTTTATGGTGAAATTATTGACATTTCGTATGCTAGTTTTAATACGAATGTTTATGTTATGTTTAAACCTTTTCATATGGTAATGCATTGGACTTAATATGTGACGGGTGGAACCCGATATAGATCCTCGATGAATCGGTAGGTCTCATGAGACAAGCTAGTGTCTTGGAACAAGGCCTTGAAAAAATCTTATTTTTATTCTTGGCATGAGGCCTTGGCTATGTGGTTATGATAGTCTGGCATTATGCATTCCATCATTATGAAAGTGGTTATTGATATTGCATGTGATTATTAGATTAATAGAATATTCATGTGAATAAGTAAATGGAATTATTTAATTTTACTTTTTCCATACTATGTTGAAGTTCATGTTTAAAATGCTTTTGTTTTAGTTATACATTGCCTTAAATGTTTATGCTTATTTTTGAAAGTTTCCTCTATATTGTTATCCTTACTGGGCATTTGAGCTCACCCCTTTTCTATGTTTTATTTTTCCCAGTATGTGAATAAGTAAGTTATGAATGACATGAAGGGATTTTATGTGGGGATATGAGTGTGGAATATGAAGACTATGTTGTTGTTGTAGTTTTTCACTTTATGATGTAATGTAAAACTTTATAAATATATCTAGTGTTTCCAAGGCTACTAAACCAATCGGTCTTTCGAGATTCGATCATTATTGTGATCATGAAAATGTTATGTAATAATGCACCGACTCTGGGTAACTGGGGCTGGGGCGTTACGGTTGGTATCAGAGGAGGTTTAGTACAAACCTTGGAAGCTAGATTTAGATAAACTCTGATTAGAGCATGTAGACCTAATATGAACTTTGAGCATTAGTATAGAAGCACTTCCTAGAATTTTGGTATTGTAGAGATTTTGTGAGTTTTCCAAGCAATACATCCCTATCTGGATACGAGTAGGTAGAGGAGGCTCTGGAACAGATGTACCTAGGGGTAAAACCCGAAAACACCGCTTTGAGCTAGACTCAAATGGGAACTGGTGCACGACAACGGGCCTTGCTGCACTCTTGGTTACGACACTCCCGGGGGATATGCTTAGGATAACTCTCATTTTCTTTACAAATCATTATGAAGGGTTTATGAGTATATACTTCCTCAAAGAAAAAATTCTTATGATTATGGATTATATCTATAAATAGTTCAATTTATGTTAAGTGATTTAGAAGTATGGGATTATGTATTTTGATTCATAAACTGATCTAGTTTATACCATTGTTTAGAAATGGCACCTAGTGTAAGAAATGGAAACCGTATCAATACACGCACTCCATGTAGGGATTTCCCTCCTGCTCAAGATAATTATAGTGGAGCTGGTGATGCAACTGGTGCCGATCAGCTAATCACCATACTGGGACAACTCACTCATGTTATGAATAATAACCTTACCCGTATGGAGCACCCTGATCCACAGCGTGGAGGATCAATGTTAGATCGATTCATGAGGCAACAACCACCAATGTTCAATGGGAGTACAAATCCCTTAGTATCTGAGCAATGGATATTTTCCCTAGTGAAAATATTTCAGGCTTTGGGGAGTAGTGAAAGGGAAAAAGTTATCATGGTAGTTTACTGCCTCACGGGAGATGTTGATCAATGGTGGTCATTGATTCAAAATACAAAGGAAGATTATGAAGTATAAAATATGGAATGGAGGGAGTTGAATGATCTATATTTAAGAAAAATACTTTCTTCGCGACCATCGAGCAGATATGGAAAGGCAATTTCCGAGTCTGAGACAAAAGGAGGATGAGAGTGTTGCAAAGTATGAGGCTAACTTTACAAGTTTATAAAGGTATGATGAAGATTATATACGTAACCCAATAAGAAAGATTGATCATTTCTTTGATGGGTTAAAACCATTTTCCAACGAGCATTAGTCTCACAATCCTTTTCATCGTACTAAGTCATTGTCTCATGTGCTATCAAGACCGAAAAGGAATTCTCTAAGTATTATGAATTTAAAGCAAAGCAAGAGAAGAAGAGACCTGCTGATCAATCTGGGAATGGAAATAAGGGGAAGAAGGGAAAGGATAAATATCTATCCTGTGGTAAATGTGGGAAGAAACACCCCGGTACTTTCTTGAAGGGAATGGGAGTCTGTTACAAGTGTGGTGAAAAAGGCCACCAAGCTCGTGATTGCAAGGGGAAGAAGGAAGCTACCAATGTTCATTGCTAAAATTGCAGGGAGATGGGGTATTATGAAAATTAATGTCCTAAGCATCAGGAGAACTTACCTTAGAAAAGGAAAAGGGATCACGGCCAAGATTATGCTATCACTACTGCTGAGGTAGAAGGTCCGAAAGACGTGGTGGCAGGTAATTTAATGGTTTCCTCAAGTTTAGAAAATGCATTATTTGATTCTGGATCATCTCATTGTTTCATATTTTCCTAGTTTTCTAAGAAAATTAGATATTTCCAATTTGATTTAATAAGGGAGTTGTCAGTTAAAACTCCTAAGGGAAGTATCATTGCAACAAATTTTTGTAAATCAGTCCCCATTAGAGCACATAAATGTTCTTTATATGCTGATCTCGTCGTCATACCTATGATTGAGTTTGATATAATCCTCAATATGGACTGGCTTTCGGACTATGATGCGATGATTTATTGTAAGAATAAAGAGGTTATGATTCTTGATGATGATGATAAGGAACACCTTATCTTTAGAGAAGAATCATCACCACCTAATTCTTATTTAGATCCACCCCCAGTAGCTCAACTAAATTCAATTATTGGGGAGGAAGAGAATGAAATAACTATGGGTGAGGAAAGGAATGTTCAAATAGAGGATGTACCTGTTGTGAAAGAATTTGTAGATGTATTTCCGGAAGATTTACCTAGACATCCTCCAGAACGAGAAGTTGAGTTTTCCATTGATTTAATTCCTGGATCAAGGCTTATATCGAAGACCCCTTATAGAATGGACACTGTATAATTAGTTGAACTAAAGAAACAACTAGATGAATTGAGTAATAAGGGATTTATTCGCCCTAGTGTTTCTCCATGGGGATCCCCTGTTCTTTTTGTTAAAAAGAAAGATGGATCTATGAGGTTATGTATCGACTACAGGGAGATCAATGCTATAACAATAAAGAACATGTATCCCCTACCTCTAATTGATGATTTATTTGACCAAATGCATAGAGCTCAATACTTTTCAAAGATTGAACTTTGATCTGGATACCATCAGTTGTGTGTGAAGAAGGAAGACATTCCGAAGACAACATTTCGAACCAGGTACGAGCATTACGAGTTTAGTGTAATGCCTTTTGGATTGACTAATGCACCCTCTGTATTCATAGATCTGATGAATAGAGTTTTCAAGGAGTATCTAGATGAAATTTTGGTGGTATTTATTGATGATATCTTGGTATACTAAAAAAGCTATGAAGATCATGAAAATCACTTGCGCATTATCTTGAAGACTCTGAGAAGGCATGAATTATATGGGAAGTTTAGCAAGTGTGAATTCTGGCTTCAGGAGATTTCTTTTCTTGGCCATATCATCTCTAAAGATGGAATCTCTGTTGATCCTTCTAAGACCAAGGCAATCCAAGAATGTCCAGCACCTATGAGTATAACTGAGGTACGTAGTTTTATTGGTTTGGCATGTTATTATCGACGTTTTGTCCAGAATTTTTCCCAATTGGCTAACCCATTAACAAAGCTCACACCTAAAGGGGTTAATTTTTTTTGGACAAAAGAGTGTGAAGAATTTTTCAAAGAACTGAAGAGAAGATTAGTCAATGCTCATATATTGACTCTACCATCAGGGAATGATGGGTTCGTTATTTATAGTGATGTATCGAAGAAAGGACTTGGTTGTGTCCTTATACAGAACGATAGGGTTATTGCCTATGCATCACGACAGTTGAAAATTCATGAACAAAACTATCCTACTCATGATCTCGAGTTAGCAGCTGTGATCTTTTCTTTGAAGATATGGAGGCACTACCTCTATGGTGAAAATGTGAGATTTATACTGATCACAAGAGTTTGAAGTATATTTTCTCACAAAAAGAACTCAACATGAGGCAAAGGAGATGGCTTGAATTACTCAAGGATTATGATTGCACGATAAACTACCACCCGGGGAAGGCAAACAAGTTGGCAGATGCTTTGAGCAGAAAATATCATGGAGTTTTGAACAATATGAGAATTGAAAGGGATCCAATTTTCATGGATCTAGTGAAGATAGACATGGGAATAACCAGGGAAGGAGAAACATCAATGCTTTTTAAAATGGTTTCCAAACCATCTTTAATAAAAGGATTAAGAGTTCTCAGACTAATGATGGAGAATTTCAAAAGAAGATTAAAGCTGTGAATGATGGGAGACTGAGAGACTTTGTGTATGAAGATGAAATTTTGAAATTCGGGAAGATACTTTTTGTTCCTGATATACCTGATCTAAAAAGGGAATTGCTGGATGATGCTCATAGTTCCAATTTCTCTATACACCCTGGGAGCACCAAAATGTATAGAGATTTTAAGGAACATTTTTGGTGGGACAATATGAGGAGAGAGATTGCTGATTTTGTGTCAAGATGTATGGTTTGTCAACAAGTGAAAGCTGGAAGGCAATAGCCTGGAGGAGTCATGCAACCTCTTCCCATACCAGAGTGGAAATGGGACAATATTACGATGGACTTTGTCATGGGGATACCAAAGACTCCTAGAAGAAATGATGCAATATGGGTTATTGTTGATCGTCTTACCAAGTCAACACATTTTCTTGCTATAAGAGAAGATCTACCACTGGAACGTCTAGCAAGACTATATATTAATGATGTTGTGAGACTTCATGGAGTACCCCTATCGATTTTTTCTGATCGTGATCCCCGTTTTACTTCAAGATTCTAGAAGAGTCTTCAGAAATCCCTAGATACTGAACTTCATTTGAGCACTACCTACCACCCTCAGACAGATGCAAAATCAAAATAGACTATTCAAACCTTATAAGACATGTTGAGATCTTACTCACTTGACTTTCAGGGTATGTGGGATCAATATTTACCTTTGGTAGAATTTTCCTATAATAATAGCTTCCATTCGAGTATTCAGATGGAACCATATGAAGCGTTATACGGAAAGAGATGTCGCACACCAACCTGTTGGGATGACGTTGGTGAAAGAAAACTTGTAGGCCTAGAACTGGTGGAGGAAACGATGGAAAAGGTGAAGGTAATCCAAAATCACATCAAAGCAGCTCAAAGTAGGCAGAAGAGCTACGCCGATAATCAAAGGAAGGATTTGGAATTTCAAGTTGGTGATCATGTTTTCCTGAAGGTATATCCATGGAAGGGAGTCATACGTTTTGGTAAGAAAGGTAAATTGAGTCCCAGGTACATCAGACCTTTCGAAATTCTAGAACGAATTGGGGCTGTAGCTTACTAATTGGAAATGCCACCAAGTCTCTCCAAAGTTCACGATGTGTTCCACGTATCTCTGTTGAGGAAATACATGCCTTACCCAACGCATGTACTCACCTATGAGGAATTAGAACTGGAACCTGATCTGTCTTATTGCAAAGAGACCGTCAGGATTCTTGATATGAGAGAACAAATACTGAGAAACCGGACGACGCATCTGGTAAAAGTTTTGTGGAGAAACCATAAGATGGAAGAGGCAACATGGGAACCCGATGAACTTATGATGAAGAACCACCCAAGTCTTTTCATGTGATAAGTATTCTAGAAATTTCGAGGAAAAAATTATTTGAAGGAGGGGATAATGTAACACCCCAAGCTTCTACGGTACACTTCTCTTTAAATAATGTGATAGCGTGTGTTGTACGCAACACCGAGTTCTAACACACCATAACTAATCAAACTAGCAGTTATGAATAGTAATACCTACGTTTTGAAATTATATATATTTTATATTTCAAAATGGACTTCATTTTTGGATTCGGAATATCGAATTTAGCCTAAGGTGAAATTTTGGTACTTTTCGGGTAACTTTAATATTTTGATGAATAGTGAAAATTACTAAATTTTAATTAAAAACAACTTTTTTAATCGAAATAATTTATATTGATAAATTATGAATTTGAGTGGTTTTAAATTATATTTAGAATATATTTTTACCATTTAATACAATGTTGGTCATTGGACATAATTTCACAACTAAACCGAACACAAACAAGTATCAATCTTTTGATAATTATTATATCTTAAAAACACGCTTTTTGTTTTGACAGCGGAAATTAATTTTAAATTAATTTCTGCCATTTCTGTGTTTTGAATTTAGAAAAATGGATTCCATATTTGGAATCATGATGTTCAAATTTTGTAAATAGGTAACTTTTATTTTTAGACATTTTGAATAATTACTGCGGTAAATATTTTATTTACCATGGTTAAGGGTAAATCTGGTAAATAAGGGTTAA
The DNA here is from genome assembly GCA_963277665.1 of Viscum album. NCBI lineage: Eukaryota > Viridiplantae > Streptophyta > Magnoliopsida > Santalales > Viscaceae > Viscum > Viscum album. The sequence goes on along the minus strand of OY728130.1, from coordinate 2,098,017,750 downwards.
AAATAATATTATAATAGTAAATAATTACCCTAAACATGTCCTAACATTATTTGTTGATACATGTTCGACCATGGGCATCTTTGGGTCGATTTTCGGACCCCATGGTGCCACTTTTAAGTGATAGGGACACTTTATTTTAATTAAGTTAAAATGAATACAAAATTGACACAAGCATATATCTTTTAGAAAAACAATTTTTACATATGGTTATATATGTTGGAGTTTTGACTATAATTATTAATTAGAAATATAAAAAGATTTACTACATAATTATGTTTTATTTATAATTTTTATACATTAAATAATTTAATTTATTTATGACACAATGATGATGCAGTAATTTCCATAATAGTGAAAAATTAAAATAATTGATATTATAAATACCCAAATAAATATAATTTGAGACTTTTTATGAATTAAACTAATTTTATAGGATAATATGACATATTAGGATTGATTTAATTAACTTTTTTCTAAGTAATCATTCTGTTATAAGTTTCACAAAAATCATCTATTGAATAGTGTCAAAATTGACATAAAAGAGTTTTTAAAACAAATATTATATTATTAATTGATATTAAATTCCTAAAAATCTATGGTTAGGTCAAGAGACTTATATCATGATATTTGTATCATTAATGGACCACTTGTGGGTCTCTTGGATGTATATGGTAAGTTTATTAACCATATAATATAAAAATACAAAGAGACATTGAAAAAGTGAAACTAATTAACATAGAGTTAATACTTAAAGATAAGGTTAATATAGTAACCCAAACCTGTATAAATTCTATTTTTTAAGTGGTTTTCGACCCATACCCACCTTAACCTTTAAATAATCAACTTTGGAGCCATTATAAACCGAATATTAATTTATTATAAATTAATATTTCTAGATTTTCCAAAGGTGCCCCTCACCCCTCTTATAAAAGGGCACTCCTCCTTCTCATTTCTTAACACCTTAAAATCCTTTTGGTTCGTCCAAACTCTGCCCAAATACTCTCCCAACTTCCCTAAATACATCTTATAGGCCTTAGTTTTATCAGAAAGCCAACCTAAGTAGCCCTTCTGATCAAATCAAAAGGAAGAACCCGAAGAAGAGGTAATAATTTCACCACCCTTTTCCAAGTTCCTTTCTTCTTCCACTTCTTCTTTCTTTGTTATTACCATTCTAAAATAATAACTCCAGTATCATATATATACTGTGATGTTATTATAAATATGGTACAACCATATTCAGTATTATATCCACCCTTTGAATAACATGTCACCATACGTGCGTACGTACGGCTTACCGTCTCCCCGTCGTGGTGTAATTGTTATTCAAAAAATTATTATTTGGATGGGTATAATAATGATGTGTAATTTATGTAAATAATAAATATAACATGATAATTATTATTTATATATGATATACCATCCAATTATATATTATTTTAATATCAAAAGAATGATATTGTCGCTCGTGCGTACGTACGGACTACCGTCTCCACGAACGCGATGAGATTCATTCTCCATCGTATCCATTCAAGTATAATTATCATTTGATGATTTAAAAATAATGTTTAAGGACTTGATATCATTATGTATATGAATAATATACAACCTATCCATGAAAAACATGACTTAAGTAACAAAACATATAAAAGAAAACGAGTAAGTTAACACCCGAAACGACGATAATACTAAGATATTATTAACAAAGCAATGTTAAAAGATCATATATGATATCATATAAATTTATATGATTATTAAATCATTTAATAACAATTATTTCACTATTATACAGGAGTTTAACCTACCCCAAACAAGTAAAAGTACAAGGTAAGGGTTATTTCACAATCTCTTCATTATCCAAGGTTGTTTTTACGTAATAATCTACTGGGATCTCTTTATCATACACATCCATGTTTCTTAAAAATGTATTTCAAAACTTTTTTAATATTTAAAAGAATATGGGTTAAGGTCATTTATAACCTTGTTTGACTTTTTATAAGAGTTTTATAAAGGAATATTTCCGTCGTTTTCCAAACAAGGTGCTTTTTAACCTTTTCGACAGAATTAAGGTAAGAATGTTTTTTTAACTTATACGGCGGGTGCGGTTATTTTATGCAGTTATAAAATTGTCGAAGCTTCCCTTACAAGCTTATAAGAATATTTTCAAAGAAAATGTTTTATTTCATAAATATAAGACTCTTAAATGATTTCAAAATAGAAAGAGATATTTCTCTAAAAAGAGTTTTGATTTCATCTATGTCAACATCCTTTGATGGATTTTACGCTTATTTGAAGTTGATTTATTATGATACAAAACTTCTATATTTTATTGAAGGATTTGTGATATGTTTGACTATGGATGTTCTATTTTTATACCGTTCATAGTTTATGGTGAAAGTATTGACATTTTGTATGCTAGTTTTAATACGAATGTTTATGTTATTTTTAAACCTTTTCATATGGGAATGCATTGGATTTAATATGTGACGGGTGGAGCCCGCTATAGCTCCTCAATGAATCGGTAGGTCTCATGAGACAAACTAGTGTCTTGGCACAAGGCCTTGGAAAAGTCTTATTTGTAGTCTTGGCACGAGGCATTGGCTATGTGGTTATGATAGTCTGGCATTATTCATTCCATCATTATGAAAGTGGTTATTGATATTGCATGTGATTATTCGATTAGTAGAATATCCATGTGAATAAGTAAATGGAATTATTTCATTTTAGTTCTCCATACTATGTTGAAGTTCAAGTTTAAAAGGCTTTTGTTTTAGTTATACATTACCTTAAATGTTTATGATTGTTTTTGAAAGTTTCCGCTATATTGTTATCCTTACTGGGCATTTGAGCTCACCCCTTTTCTATGTTTTATTTTTCCTAGGATGTGAAGAAGTAAGTTATGAATGACCTACATGGATTTTATGTGGGGATATGAGTGTAGAATATGGATACTATGTTTTTGTAGTAGTTGTTCATTTTATGATGTAATGTAAAACTTTATGAATATATCTAGTGTTTCCAAGGCTACTAAACCAATCGATCTTTCCATATTTGATCTTTCTTGTGATCATGCCAATGTTATGTAATAATGCATCAACTCTGGGTAACTGGGGTCATGGCGTTACAGTCCAGTGGGGTGGGGGCGGTCCATGGGGGAGGGGCTATCCAGGGGGGCTGTCCAGGGCATGGCGGGGAAATCCAAGGGAGTAGGGGATGTCCATGGTGTGGGGGTGTCTAAGGTGTGTTGTCTACGGATGTCCAAGGGGGTAGGTGGGTCCTGGGCATGGGGGTGTCCAGGGGGTGGGGGGTGTCGACGAGGGTGCCGGGGCTGCCCAAGGGGGCCGGGGGTGTCCAGGGGATGGGGATGTTCAGGGGGTGGGGGTTATCCAAGGGGGTAGGGGGTGTCTGGGGGGGGGGGGGGGGTCCAGGGGGGGGTGCGGGGGGGGGGGGGGGGGGGTCTGTTCATGGGGTGGGGAGTCTATGGGGGTAGGGGGTGTTCAAGGGGTGGGGAGGTAGTCCAGGGGTAGGGGGTGTCCAGGGGGTGGGGTGTCCAGGGGGTGGGGTGTCCAGGGGGTGGAGGCTGTCCATGGGGGTGGGGGTGTCCAGAGGGTGGGGAGCTGTCCAGGGGGTCGAGGTGTCCAGGGGGTGGGTGTGTCCAGGGGTTGGGGGGGGGGGCTTTCCAAGGGGGTGGGGGATGTTCATGGGGGGTGGGGGTGTCCAGGGAGTGGGGGTGTTTAGGGGGTGGGGGATGTCTAGTGGGCTGGTGGGTGTCCAAGGGGGTGGGGAGACTTCCCAAGGGGGTAGGGTTGTCTAGGGAATGAGGGATGTCCGAGGGTGGGGGGGGGGTTCCAAGGGGTAGGGGGTGTCCAGGGGGTGGGGGATGTCCAGGTGGTCAGGGTTGTCCAAGGGGGTGGGGGTGTCCAGGGGGTGGGGGTGTCCAAGGGATGTCCAGAGGGTGGGGGTTTCCAGGGGGTGGGGGAGGGTTGTCCAGGGGTGGGGTTGTCCATGGGGGTATGGGGTGTCAAGGGGGTGGGGGCGGAGTTTCAGGGGTAGGGGGTGTCCAGGGGGATATGGGCACTATCCAGGGGGTGGGGGTGTCCATGGGGGTGGGGTGTCCATGGGGGTGGGGTGTCTAGGGGGTGGGTGAGGGGCTACCCATGGGGGTGTATAGGGGGTGGGGGGGATCTCCGGGGGAGGGTGTCCAAGGGGTAGGGAGTGTCCAGGGGGTTGGGGGTGTCTAATGGGGTGGGGCATGTCCAGGGGTGGGGGTGTCCAATGGGTGGGGGAAGTCTAGTGGGGTAGGGGTGTCTAGTAGGGTGAGGGATGTCCATGGGAGGTGGGGGATGTCCAGGGGAGGTGGGGGGTTGTCCAAGGGGGATGGGTGTTTAGGGGGGTGTGGGGATATCCAGGGGGCATTTTAAGGGTAAGGGGTGTCCGGTGGTGGGGGGGGGCTATCCAGGGTGGTGGGGAGGCTGTCCTTGTGGGTGGGGGTGTCCAGGGGGTGGGGGAATAACTTGAACGATAATGATTTCAGCGTAGCACACAAATGGAAGTACATTACCACAAACATGATATAAAACACAAGGTAGCAACAAAAATAATAGAAGTTTTATGATATCACTCCCGTGGTTTATTTTACCAGAAAATAACTCAGCACGATATAAAAGAAAACTATGACAGATACTATAATAGAAAGAACAATGATAGAAAAATAATATCTCAAAACATAAATTTAAGGAATTGTGGAAAATAAATAATGAAACCAAGGAGTGTGAGGCTTACTTGAGTGTTGCAAATGGACCTAATAGACCTGGTGATAATAAAGATGATGAATGATGTTGGAAAAATGAGGTTGGAGGGCACGAATTCAAAGAATCCATTCTAGGTTTTTTGTGCGAGAGAGACGAGTCACATGTCGCCCAATCAAAGAAAATAGAATGATAGAACACAAGGCCTGATAATTCATTTAAAACCTTTATCACATCGTTTATTTAATAACCAACATGATAAACTATGTTTTTATGTTTATCACGCTGATTATTTAATAACCGACGTAAATAATATTTTATCACCTCGGTTATAAAATAATTGGTGTTATAAATCAATATTTATAATGTCATCTATTTTAAAACAGATGTGATAAAGCGTCGTGATTTTATTTATCACATCAGTTATAAAATAAATGACGTGGTAAATCGCTGAGAATTCATTTATAATGTCAGTTATAAAATAACTGATGTGATAAATCAAATCACCATATTTTGTACATTGGTTATAAAATAATTTATGTGATAAAGCAATTTTTACATATTTTCACGTCGTTTGTATATAACCGACATAAAAAACACAAACGTTGTAAACCTTTTCTGCACTAGTGGGGGTGAGGGTGGTATTTATAGTGTAGGAGAGGAGTATTACAAAATTTTAATCAGTAGGTTAATATTTTTGCTCAAGACTATGAATAGTCTTGATTCATATAACCCAAAATAGTAAAGAGAGCTTGTGAGTTTGATCCAATGGTGTTTACATCAGCCATGATTTTAGTAATAGTTTATTTAACATATAATGTATATATATGGAAAATTATCCTATTTCACCATTCATAAAAAATTCAAGTATTACAGAAAAATTCCTAAAATTTACCATTACCATTTTTTGACATATAGAATTCATAAATAAAATCCATTTTATAAAAATAAATTTTTGAATATGAGAAATTTAATTTTTAATAAAAATCATAATGTATTAAAAAAGTAGCAATTTTAAAACTATAACTAATTTTATAACTCCTTGAAAAATTAATAAATGTCTCATAAAAATCTCTTATAATAATAAGATAATAATTTATGACTACATTTCATGAAAATAAATTTACAATTAAATTAATAAATTAATCATAAAACTGTAATTAGATATTTATGACTTAAAAATACCAAAACTTATACTATGATCATATTATCACTCATAATATTCCAAAATTTTATGTATACATTCTTGGGTGAGGTTACTATTCAATTTTGTGATTTACTATTAATAAGGTTCATATTACAATTCATAAGGGTATGTTACTATTCATAAGGGTATGTTACTATTCACCAAAAATTAAGTTGGTCCTATCGGACTCCAAATAACTTACTAATCGCAATCGTGAATGTTTTTTTTTAGAAATTCAAAACACAGAAGTGTCAAAATTATATTTAATAGCTAGTATATATAGGTCACATGGTACTTAGTAGTTCATTTAAGCACATAGTGTTTCCTTTTAAAATCTTGGGATGCTACTTTCTCCCCCCTCCCCTTATATGAATTTTTCACTCTTAGTTCATTCATTGTACATATAATTATGAATATACATATTGATAATTAAGAAAAAAATATTTTATCATGTGTATTAATTAACTATAAGTTTAAAAGTAAACATTATTGCATAATTTTTTCTAAAAAAACTTCTAATCTCTAAAGTTGTCTTGACCATTCCTATAATACCAACTATAAAGCTCTGAACCCTCTCTTCTGTATTTAGTAATAAATTATGTTGGGTATATTTTTTATAAGAGATAACTAAAAAATACATAGTACGTTATATATTTGAGGACCTTTTTTGGTATAGGATCTGGAAAATTAGACAGCCACTTACATATATTGAATCAGAGTTTACAAATATAATTACAAAATAACTAATTGGATTCATCTGCAATATCACCTTAACTATACTTTGAACTTCTTAGGAATCCTGTGAAAAATATTTTAAAAACAAGGGATGAGCATAAAAATATCTCTAAGGGATATAAATAAAGAAATCCTTAGTCAAGTGATTGCATAAAAACCAGTAAAAAATATTTCATAAAAACTCATTTGCATGAATAGAAACATTGTGCCATTTCTTTGGGATATATTTACCATATCACTATTATAATCACCTTTATACATGAAATAACCATTTGGTCAACTTCCATCTCTGAAGTACCCAATGGATTTGAGAGCTATAATGGGGCTTGCCTGTCGTATCTTGATATATAATGGGCTCAACCCAACATATCTTGAGCTATACTAGGGATAAAATTGTCATATATTGAGATATAATGGTCTCAACCCAATATAACTATGTACAAGGAACATACCATGAATAAAACACTTGACAATTAATTTAAACCCTTGAGAAAAACACATTTATATTTTCAAAATGACCCTTTTCATAAAATAGATCTCTTTTAAAATATAAAAAAATGTGCACAAAATAATGAAATAATATTAAAAAAAATTATTATGTAAAAATATAATGGAAACATAATAGTAATAAAGAATCACGAAATCAATATAAACCACTCTTTCTATTTATATATATAATCATTTTTAATTTCATTTAAGAGACTTTTAAAAGTTTTTTAAAAGGAAAGTCCCTTACAAATATAATTAGAGTGAGAATTAATAGAATGGAATTTATATGTGTATAAACTATAAATAAACATAATACATCATAAATTCATAACACAGATAATCATAATACCACATAATGGATAATGTAGAAGGTTAACCCAAAGAATGGAAACTGGGTTAAGAATTCCCTTACCTCGAAGATGTCTTACTTGAAACATGTTTAAACCTCTTGTATAACAGTTAAAAGAGTGTTATTAATACTTTATAAAATAATAATAATTTTTATAACACCTTATATGATCATTATATAACATCATTACTTACATTTATTAATGTTATTTTCATTATTTCGGGTGCGTTCTTTTTGTGGTTTCCATGGTGGGTTTGTAACAGATTTTCTTTTCAAATCGAAGAAAAACTCTAGAATTGAAATGAGATGTTATTAATTTGTTTCTATAATAATAAATTATACCATTAATAATTTCTTTATCATATATGATGATAAATAATTAGATAAAACATTAATGATGTTTAGATCATTTTGGCAGTTCTTCGATAACCACGAACTTGTTTCTTCATATACCATTAATACTATGAATATATGTTATTTATAGAACATAATAGAGGTCATATAATAAAATATAAAATATTTTTTGACAATTAAAATAGTTTTACAACCATATTTTAAGGAATTAATGGAAATTGAAGACCCATCTTTCATGATGTTGGTAAATCTACACATCACAGATGATGTTTCTATTTTTAGAATAAAAGTTATAGGGGAAAGAGTATGATTATAAATTGTTCCAAAAACATGATAAAAATATAGAAAATATATAATAATTGATCTTTCACACCTCTTGGATAAGGGGAGGTGAAAATAGTATAAGAAAAGAAAATAATTGAAAATAAAACACAAGAAAATGAAAGAGGATTTTTACATATATAGATCTCTTCTTCTTGAGATCCACCTTAAGGAATTTGGTACTAGAATTTTGGTGATATCAGTAGGTCTTGGACATGGGTAAGAGTCTTTGGAAGAATATTTGGAAGAATTTAGTCAATGATAAAATCTTTATAGGTGTGATAGGAAGAGGGGGTGGTGGTGGTGGTGGTATTTATAGTAGAGGAGAAGAGGGGTTTTCCATTATTTTAATCATTATTTTAATATATTTTCTAAAGACTATGAATAGTCTTGATTCATGTCACCAAAAATAGCAAATAAATAATTAATTTTAAAACCAAGGGTTATTAAATTAGCCATGATTCTTGGAATAGTGTATTTAACATATAATGTATATATATGGTAAATTACCGCATTTCACTATTCCTAAAAAATTCAATTATTTCAAAAAAATCCCAAAAATTCACCGCAACCACTTTTTGAACTGTAGAAATAAAAAATGAACTCCATTTTATCAAAATAATTTTCAGAATATTAGAAATATAATTTTTAACTAAAATCAAAATTTATTTGTAAAATAAAATTTTTAAAATTATAAGTGATTTTATAACACCTTGAAAAGTTAATCAATGTATCATAAAATTATCTTATAACCATAAGATAATAATTTATGATTAAATTTCATGAAAATACATTTTAATTTAAATTAATAAATTAATCATAAAATTGTAATTAAATTTTTATGACTTCAAAATACCAACACTTATACTATGATCATATTATCACTTAAAATTTTCCTAAACTTTATTTATATATTCATGGGTGAGGTTTCTATTAATTTGGCCAATTTAATATTCGTAAGAGTAATATTACTATTAATAAGGGTAAGTTTCTATTCATAAGGGTATGTTATTATTCATCAAAAATTAAGTTGGTCCTATCAGACTCCAAATAACTTACCAATCGCAACCATGTATGTCCGTTTTTCAAAATTCAAAACATAAAAGTATCAAAATAATGTTTAAAAAAAAGGATATAAGGGTCACATAGTACATAATAGTTCATTTAAGCACATAGTTTTTACTTTTAAAATACATGGATGTTACATTGCTTATGTGGCAGTACACATGGTGGTACGATGGGCACATAAAGCATGGGGTAGTTTTTCTGGACAATACATATTGTCCTTATTAATCATCTCCAAATCTTTCTATTTTCCCCTGCATGATAGAAAATTGAATTATTGGACTTGATATTGTACTCCTGGTATTGCTTCCTCAAATCCATGGAATAGAAATTAGTGTCATTTCTCATCAATATTATGTGAGGGACCCCAATCCTGGGGATTATACGAAACTTTAAGAAGTTGATGATATTCTTCATCTTGAATTAATTGAGTGTTATTGACTCATACCATTTTGAAAAGAAGCCTATAGAAGTAAGGATATACTTGAACAACTTAGTAGTGCATGGGGGATATGGACCCACAATATCCATTACCCAAACGGAAAATGGTCTGGAATATCTAGATGTATGAAGTAATTATAGGGGATGATAGATGAAGTTAACATGAATTTGGAAAAAAAATACATTTCTTGGTGAGTTCCACATTGTCCTGTATAATGGTTTTCTATAAATACCTCATCCTATTGATTTAGTTGGAGAGCCTAGTCCTGAATTGTCTTGTGCTTCCAAATCCTGAACGGACTTCTTCCGTGATGGTGAGAACCAATACTTCTATTATGTATCCAAGGAGTATTCCATAAAAGCCCAGTTAGTAGTTAAATTTATGCTCATTTGGACCATATCACATAGTGAAATTTTCTATGTCGCACTGAATCTATTGCCTTTTGGCATGATCTATTGGGAGAATCCCATTTTAGAGATAACTAATTATGGAATCCATCCATCCAGGGGTGGTCATTAGATCATCATGCTCTAGGGTAGAGATGATATGATTTATTTTTTCAATATAGCATACAATGATCAAAGAAACCATTCTTCAATGTGGGGTGTCGAATATTTCTTCCTCTTAATCAGAGTTAGATGGGAAAGTGGCTGCGTTAGCTAGTATGTATGCGCGAGCATTTTGTGATTGGGGAACATAATGTAATGTGGTCTCAAAGGGGAACTCAACCATCAATATCTGGATATAGCCTTTAATAGGTTCCAATTATTCTTTTTTAATGGAATATTCACCACTGATCTTCATTATCACTAACCCTGACTCCCCTTTGATATTTAGGTAGTCTATGTGTATTTGTAGTGGTAATTCCAATCCTATAATGAGGGCTTGATATTCATCCTCATAATTCATGTATCCTTCAGATAGTGAGAAGATTAGGGAAACACTACTTTGTCTAGTGAGATAAATAAAATCCCCAGGACAACATAATTGAGCTTCAGGTTTCTATTCTTGTACTGACATGACTCTGGGTGGCACCATTGAAGTACATCTACCATGTCTGGGGAGTGACATGGGAAAATAAAACCTTCTTATCTTGGAACATGGTGTATTTCGGTGTATTTTCTAGAGCAGTATGTGATGTGAGGAAATCAACTAGAGAATGTTCTTTCCCTGACTTCTATGATATGAAATGAATATCATATTGCTGCTGAATGAGCACCCATCAGGAAAAGTGTCCAGTAAACATATTACAACCAAGGATGTATTTGAGAGGATCAATACAAGATACTAGATGGTATTCATGGTGCTACAAGTTATACCTTATATTTTTTACTGTGAATATCCGTGAAAGGCTGTTCTTATTGACATCGAAATATCTATTCTTGATACCTATCGTCATATGGATGAGGTAGTAGAGAATATTATCACTTCCAACATCAGTTTTAAATGTGAGGAGGGAATCCAGTTAGTGTTCTATAGAAGCTACATATAAGATGAGAGGCCTCCCTTCGACTAGAGGTATCACAGCCAGTGGGTGCATCATGTACTTTTTAAGGATTTCAATTTTTTTATTATTCATCATCCCATCAATAGATGATTCCCTTCTTTATTATCCATGTAAAAGGGAGATATTTTCTAGCTAGTATGGATATGAATCACTGAATGCAGGCAAGGTTCCCTTGGATCCCCCTCAGTTCTTTGTAATTTTTGGGGGGCGACATTGCTAAATCGAAACTATCCTTTTCTGGGTCAACCTGGATATTGTGGTGGTGTACGATAAAGCCAAGGAACATTCCTTATGATACCCCAAAATCAGTTTTTTAATAGATTCGTCTTCAGACTATGTTTTCGCATCTTTTAAAAAATTGTTCTAATGTCTTTGAAGCGATCACTTCACTACCGAGATTTAGAAACTAGGTCATCGACAGAACACTCAGCTATCCTCCCCTTGAATGGATTAATGTTTTGATTTATATCACACTGATATGTAGCACCAGTGTTATTTAATCCATAGGGAATGACCTGATATCATAAGAACCCTTGAGGCACTCTGATGGCAGTTGATAATTCATCTTTAGGGGCCATCTTGATCTGATTGTACCCTAAGTATTGATCTATAAAGTAAATCTCTTGGAAATCAGCAGTTCCATCGATCAAGAAATTTGTGATTGGTAATGGGAATTCATCTTTTAGGAAACACTAATTGAGGCCTCTACAGTCAATACAGACCCTAATATTCCCATTATTTTTCTCGATGGGGAAGATTATAGAAATCCATATTGGGTATTTCACTTCTTTGATGAAGTTTTATTTGATCAACTTATAAAATTCTGCCTTTAAATTTGTGGCATGAGAGGGTTTCATCCTCCTAGATTTCTACTTGAATCCATGATTCTCATCGGGTGGTCTGATATGGTGCATATCCACATTTAGATTCAATCCATGTATTTCTGTATAGTTACAAGGAAACACATATTGATGCTTCTTTATAAATACAATGTATACCTATTTCTATTCGGGGGAATGGAGGCACTAATCAGAGTTGTCCGTAGGTCTTATTATATTCCTAGATTTATCTACTGGAGATCATATATGGTGGTAAAGATACCTTCCTTGAATAATGAGGGGAGTTCCTCAGGAAATACTCATATTTTTTCATCTCTAAGTCCATAGAGACACTTTTGGGTGAAGATAAAAATATAGGGTCCTCCCCATCACTATCAGTTTGGTAAAGTCTATTAAAAGAGATCCCATTACACCTTACAAACTGAGTAATTGTAGAGAGATGTCAGAGGTGTTTGATTTTTAAACTATCACTAAATAAAATTGGGGCTTGACCCTTTGGGACCAGATTTGTCACTTCAACCAGATTTATAAGGAGCACACAGTCACTATCAAGAATACTCTAGGGATTCATAGGGGTAGAATCCAAGCCATTTGGGGATACAACCTATATATATTCATCCCCAATGGTTGTATTCCTCCATTATTTTAGAAATATTATTTCACATATAAGTCTCTAAAAGCCTCTTAGGGGACGCTATCACCACGTATTATGCCTAATTTTCCATTGATGGGGTACTTCAAAAAATGATGGAATGTTGAAGTCACCACCAAGTGGTTATGGATCCAAGGCCTTCCAAGTAAGTCATTGAATGAAATGTCTTTCTAGAAAACCATAAAATCAACATCATATGTGAGCATCCCAAAATGAGCTTCAAGTTTGATCTTTCCAAGGGGTCTTTTATCATGCTTATCATACCCTTGAATGGTCATCTTTATGGGAGATAGGTCCCCTTCATCATATCCCAAATATATGAGGGTTTGAACCAGGATGATATTGATCCCAGAAACATTATCAATCAGAGCCCTTTGGATGTTGACCTTATTGAGCCTTCCTGATACATATATGGGGTCTAATGTTCCCTTGGAAATCTTCTTCCTAATCTTATTCAATCAATGAGATGGCAACATGACATTATGAGGAAATGGTCTCCACTGGATATACCTCATCTTCAATGACTTTTTTCTCAAAATATTGTGGGATCTAGAGGTCTTCAACAAGTGCCTCCATAAGTTCTCTTTAAATGATTGAATCGATGATTGAGAGATTTGTGGAGACAATGGTCAGCTATTTCAAAACATCACAATTTTTCACCAAGGGTTGGAAATTTCCTCTATAGAGATTCTCTTGGGCATGCGGTTTAGTAACTAAGGCATTTGAGATGGACTTGACTGGTTCTTGTGTAGAAATCAAGGGAATATATACTATTAGTGGTGAAAGTTTCTTCGGCCTTCCCCATTTCCTGGGTTGATCGGGATGAACCCCTTCTAGGTGATCATGTAAGAAAATTGGGTGTGGATGAATGTTAGAGGATTCTGAGGAACCTATGTTCCCCTTCTAGAATCAATGGAATCACTTTGCAATGAGTTCTGGAGGCATGGGTACGTGACCTGAATATTGGGTCTGACTACTCCTGTGATGTTCCATGCATCCTCAGTTCCTATGCAAGTGGCCTCTAGTTCCTTGGTTATGTGTGGGAAGTTCATGATATATGGAATACTAATCATTATAAAAGGGGTCTTACAAGTGTATCACATTGACAGAACCAAATATGAGATCTTCATCCAATGAGGATTCCATTTTGTGGTGTAGTGTCCATTTTTCAGATATTTTAGGGACAAGATACGCAAGGGTCAAAGAATTCATTGGGGGGAGAATATGATTCTTCTTATTCTATTTATTCCTTCCTTCGGTGGTGACTTCCACCTTTGTGAGGCACATATAGTTCACCTTTCTTAGGTGGTGGAGTTATGTCAAGAATAAAAAACTATGCTTTCAGGGTGGCATGAGCTTAGAAAACTATTTTTTGAGACATCCAGTTGTTAAAATTTTTCACATGCCTAGCTAAAACTTTTTTCCAACCATCTTCCTGTTTTGACCAGAAAACGGTTATGTAGACCCCATTCTCTAGGGAGTTCTCTAACTTTACCTATCTAGAATCAACAATTCCTTGAATTATTTCCTTGAATATGAAGTAATCCTGGATGTTATGACCCAAACTTCTATGGTACGATCAGTAGTCATGATGGTCGATGAAGTTAACCTCACAAGAATTCCTAGGATATGGAAGCTTGAGAAAATTATTTTCCATGGATACTAAGAAATAACTGGGGAATTTTTTGTTCTAGAAGAAGTAAGACTTGTTCATCTATTACTCAAATCTTGGGCAACATTGATTTATCTGTGCTTTTGGAAGAGGTCAGTTCTATGGTTCCCGCTGCTCTATAATTGGTGTTGGGAAATTCAAAACCTATTTGGGTTCTTGGATAGGCATTGATGCAGGATTGATAGTGAAAGCAATAGATTCTTCTTTGCCTTGAATTTTCCCCTGTGCCTTAGGAATGAATTGAGATTTGGATCAGGTTCATTGAAAGGAATCTTCCAAACGTTTTTCCATTTCCGTGAACTCGTGAAATCCACATGGATAATTCATTAGGATCAAAGTCTTTTGCAACTCATCCCTATGATTCTTGGAATAGATTTATAGAAGTTTCCCTTATGTGAGAGGGATGATGAGTGAATAGGTTAAACCCTTCCACCTTGCTATGAAATAATACACCCTCTCATTGTCATGTTGCTTGAAGTGTTTTGGTCAAAAATCATTATCTTATATAGCATGGAGCTAAAATAATAAATAAACAAACAACTAAGGTCTTCTTATCCTACAATAGATCCTTCTAGTAGGCTGTTGTACCAGAAAAAAGATGTCCCTGTTAGGGTATTCACAAAACACCATAGATTTGTTACTTCCTCTTGATCTCAAGGTCCCATCATCGGCCTTTATCAGGATAAAAAGTGTGTGAGGTGATATTCAGGGTCACATAATATGTCAAAGGTAGAGAATCTAGGGCTACCAAAATTTTTTGGAGGTGGAGTTTCATCCACCCATTTAGGATATGGCTTCCTCTCATGTTGCACAGGTGTGAGTCGCCCTTCCATGGCTTCTATCTGAGTATCCAGGGACTCGATGATGTTATGTAACTCAGGTGGGGGGGACTATTTTATGAGATATATCCCATCCATAGTGAGTGTGTATGGGTTGATGAGGTGGTCCCACATTTATCTCATATTGATTCTAATTCACCCTAGGACTAAATTATTTCCACGTAAAAGGGAGAGGTTGTCTCTACAACAGGGGGAAGTCACAATCATTTTTGACTTTCTCACTTATGTAGACTGGTTTCCTAGATCCATATCTAGTATAATTATTTGATACCACTCTTGAATAAGGATAAACCATGGGAGGGAGGATATTCCCCTCTGGATAAATATGAAACCCTGTTGGGATATTTCCCTTGAGTAACTCCTCGTTAATTTGTTCGAGAGTTTGCATTCCACTCTCATATTGTGACAACTATTCCTTGAAGGAAGCAACTTTAAATATTCTTAGTGGTGATAAATATGTAGATATACCTATTCGCTTGGTAATTTTCTATCATATAGGTAGTACTTAGATATTTTTAGGTGCTATAATTTGGAGCCACCTTTTGTTCCAGGTGAGTGCAGCCTCATTTGGTGCATCCAGATCACCCTCTTCCCGAGGTATATTTTTTTTGCAGAATCCCTATGATTTTCTAACATAATACACAACATCTTTCATGTTATAAATAAATAAATTCCTAGAGGAATATCGGGAAATGGTGGTTATACCATTAATTTTGACACAACATGTCGATTCTTCACCATCTTCTTTAGGGGTTTTATTTGAAACCTTGGCCATATTGGACCATTCTGGCTTATGACATTGGTAGTGTTTGATTATCTTTTTTGTATTATCCTCTCATATTTATCTACAAATAGTGATCCTGAGGTATTTTGTAGTCATGATTGTGTAAACGTCACTGAGCACTAGAATCTTGTCTTATGGTGGGAGGAATAACTCTGATGTTAATCGTTGATTTTACCGTCCCAAACTATAGAAGACCAATTCCCTCCATGGTGACGATGATGATGAAAATGATCCTAGAAATATAGGGTGGAGGTCATTTGGGGATTCAATTTTCATTTATTGTTCCTTTTTTTGAGGATCTAATGGCTCTACTCAGGGATTTGATGACCCCCAATATGAACATGATGATATAAATTCCCTAACCCCAATGGGATGGGGTTGATATGGAATCACCATTAATGTCCCTAATTTATTTTTAGGGGAAGATGAACCTGGAAATATTGATTGAGATAAAAATACCCCTAACCCAGTGGGATGGGGTTTTCTTGAAGCTACTGATGGTATGTCTAAAATTTTCTTGGGAATTTATGATCTGGGGGTGGAGATAGTGGTAGATATTCCCCCAGCCTAGCAAGCTGGGTTTTCTCTAGGATTAATGATTTGGCCATTGCTACTATGTCATGTTTGATGTGGCATTGTTGTGATTAATAATAAAATGGGTGTGATGGAAGCCCATGGTGAGAACCATTCATTATGGGAAGTTGTCTATATAATACCAAATTTGGCCTTTATGTCTGAAATGCATTATCATTGTATTTTGGGACTCGGATGGCTATCCTCTCCATTTTTCCATGATTTATGGGCTCTTTTAAATTGAGATAATTCCATTATAGTGACCTATTGGCCCAATCATTATCTACTCCTCTAATTTCTCTAGAGGCTATAACATTATAAGGTGTCAAATCATAGGGGTTCTATTGATCCAGTAGAGTGAAAGAAGTGTAATTATCCATATTTTACCCATTATCAAATATAGATGTGTGATGTGGCTTCAAATATCAGTTTCTGAAGAGTTTTCTTGTAATGATGGAAATCATGTTGTAGATTTGCACTATGATTTTCAGGTTTTGGATCTTGTGCCATGGAGATAGTATCCAAGTCTAGCTAAAAATAAAGTATCTTGATGGAATGAAGGTGAACCTCATAGTCCTATATAAGGGAGATGTAGATCCTTCAACTACTGATGAGTATCCCACATATTTTGTCTTAGATATGGCATTCACTCATTTTCTAGCTCATTTGAAGTCTCATAGTCTAAAGTGGAGAGGGTCCATAACATGTTGGGGAGGCTGTTTATGGATAACTCTCCCCATATTTAGATGTCAACCTCCTCTTCATCTGACTTACATTCCTCCATCCGATCAGACCATACAAGATGGTTTTAATGGTTTCATATTGAAGGGAGTGTAGTGATGTTGGAATTTAATGGGGAACCATATTTAGTTGACCTTGATGTTTCAAAAACCTCTCTATATGAAGGTTTCAGAGTTTGGGGCACCAATATAAATAGAGGTGTCGGGGAAATGGGATGGATTCCTTATCCATGGGATATGTTGTCTTGGGAAGGTTGATCCTGGTGGATTTTTGGAGTAGAGTACCTACAATCCATCTCCACACTACCAAAAGGAGGACTATCATGGAAATGAACACCTTTTTCTTATGCATCAATAGAAGAGTTAATGGACCCCTGTGGTGTTGAGAATGTGTCTCATAATACCTCAAGGAAACTGGGATTGAAGATATTTGGAATATAGTCTATTTTTTGCATCATGGTCAAAACACGCTGACCTACCTTTTAAAATTGTGTAGGGATATGAGAATGTTGTATGACGATTACCAGAACTTTCTTATAATCGTCTGGCACAATGGGGGTATGTACCCACTACTAAGAAGCTACTAGAGTATGATATTAAGTTGTCTCATTATTGATAGTAAAATGAGCCTATCCTAAGTCAGATTCAATTCTCATTTGGTGAGCCTCAGTCAAGAAGAGAGTATGAGCCCAATACTAATCCTTTGGGATATGTCATTGGACATTCATGGAAGTAATGAGTCTTCCCCGAGGAATCTGTCACTCTCACAAGGCGAGTCGTGGTTAGATTAGGAATATGTTCTTTCTTTGAATATGCATTCCCCTCCAAAATATTCTGATGCACCTCCATAATGAGATAAGTGATATGAGTCTCCTCCTGTTTTTCATATAAATAATGCTGGTGTAGTTGTTCTTTGGTGGAAGTAAGAATATGAACATGGATTTCATGATCTGTTGGAATATTCTAGGTATATTTACTGATACGAATATGAGCATGTATTGAGGCTTGTTTCATTCTCACATGGTTATCCCTAGCCAGAAATAGGGTATATGCCTGATCCTTGGTATTTGGAGTATATCTCCAGACTTCTTTGATCGGAATATGAGCTCTTCTTGAGGGTTTTCCCATCTCACGTGGTGATCCTCAGCCAAAATGTGGGTATGATCCCAATTCTGGGCCCTTAGAATAGTTGTATGACTTCTTCGATAGGCATGTGACCCTATCCAAAGTAATGTGATGCTCTCACCTGTTGAGCCCCAGTTGGAACAAGAATATGAGCCTGATCTAATTCCTCACCCTTTACTAGAATATGCAGATAACTCTCTAGGGTGGTAGAAAGAATGTGCGATTTCTCTGGTACAACCCCTTGTTTTCAGTGATCAATGTTTTGAGTTTCTCTGGATACAGGGATAAGAATATGCACACATCCCTTTATCTGAAATAGTTTCAAAATATGTCGGTGGATTTCTTCAGCAGTTACTAAAATATATTGGCATTTTAGGAAAGTGTGTATAGGGATATAAGCCTATACATTTTCTGTCTCCATTATACATGGGTAGATGTCTTCGATTTAAGAGAGAATATGAACCCTCTTTTGTTCTCCTTGTGCAATCAGAATATGAAAATGGGCTTCATGCATGAGGGTAGGAATATTCACCTCCTTTATGCTTTCTATAGGAATATTCCCACAACATTTTCCATATAGAGTAGGGATATGAGACAACTTACTGGTTCCCTCTAGAATATTCCATCATGCATCATCAATAGAAGTAGGGATATGAGCCCTCTCCTGGATACCCAACACCTTCCTCCTATAACGATTCTTCCTTGTTACCCAGGCATAGGCATCAAAGGTGGATGTGTGTTATATGATACCCTTTTTAGGAGACTAATGGGTTCTAGTGGGATGGGGTTGGTAATGAAAATTGATAAGTGCCCTCCTCAGTTGCACCAGAACTGAAAGGGAGCCATATTTGGCTTCCGGATCCACCTTCATAAGATATTGAAGGAGGAAGTTGTCACTACTTGGGTATAAACTCCTAAAGAGGTTGGTTTTATTAAGAAGGTCTACTAGTTTAGAAATATATTTTCCTAGGTGATGCAGTCTCACCGGTCATTGTTCTAAAAGAACTTCATAGGCATCCTCCATGGTTGGGATCATACCGTGTCAGTGGCACTCCTAGACCATCATGTTTTACACCTTTCATTGGATCTTTCGAGTAGGTGATATCACTTTCCGACCCATGGGGGTTGGGGCCACATATGATTTACCAGAGAGAATAATGAAATATAAAGAAATTTTCTTGAATTGATACGTTGTCAATATTTATAGTCATGTATAAAATAAGGAATAAAGTCACTAATTAGTGAAAAATCATAGGCATAATGTGCTCAATTAGATATTCATGGTTAACACAAATTTTCTGATATTCTTGATTCATTCATTCCACTCATTTGGACTTGTCAAAAATAGGATGGTCTTATGGAAACACTAGTTATATTGGATCATCTTTAAAATCATTTTTGTCTTACTGAATTTTTTCTTTAGGGTTTCCCAAAAAAAGTGGCCTAAGAGTTTCACGTTAGGATTTTCAGTCTTGTTTGAATATGATGTGTAAAAAAATGGCCTGAAGGATATTAACTAATCATTTGTCATTTTATAGATTTATATTGAGTTCACCATTTTTTCATGATTTCAAGGAATCTAATGGGTTTCTCTTTAAGGATGATTGTGGGGGGATATGTTGTTCACAATCATGAATTTTGGGTAACCATTAACACTTTTACCAGAAACTCCCAATGGGTCCCTTCATCCATAGCTGGATATATAACTTCTTTCAAAAGGCTAGCATTCATCTTGGTTTTCAAGACCAGTGACTCTTAGTGACTGTTATTAGTCAAGAGTATGTGAGGTCAATCTCATTGCACCCCATAGGGGGGGGGGGGTATTGCATACTTTGGGACTCTCTTATATATTTAATATATGTCTGTGATCTCTTTATAATCCTAATATGGGACTGGTTACCCTAAAAAATGATTTTATTTAAATTCCCTTTTATGAGAAGAAAATTGTGGTTTCATTAGTGGATCCATCGATATGTATATGAGATTCTCCATTGTCTTTTAGTAATAGGTGATTTGCTCATGTGATGAAGCTATACTACCAATAGCTTTATAATGTGTTGTCCTGGAAGGAGGCGGTTAATATTCCATGGAGGATATTGAGCCATTATGAGGCATCCTAATAATCCTAGTTATGGAATTAATCAAGACCCACATAGTTTTTTAACCCCATGAAGTTTAACATCATGAATAAAAGAGTTATATGGGTGTTTTAGGACACCATGTTTTCAATCTCGAGTCCTGAAAGGATGTCCAATGTATCTTAATTATGGTGGGAAGTGTATTTTTCATAGTTAATTTGTTCAGGACTTACACTCTGAGGTATCCCTTGTCATTATAGAGACATATGATACAGATGAAATGACTATTAAAACTTCTTAATCCCACAAGAGATATGCTTAGTCGGAGAAACAAGGGATGAAAAATAATCATTATCATTGCTTATGGTGTGGGACTTATATATTAGGACTTCCCTAAATGAGTTACTATAGGGATTGGGACTAAAGAAGGTGTCATACATGTCTTGGTTATTACAGGAATCAGATTCATCATAGTTTAGTTTATTTCCCATCCTGGTGGTGGATGAGGATGAGTGATCATATAATGAGAATGATTGGGTCTTGATGGTCGAATTATCCTTGATATGAGTCTTACATTGAAGTGGTTATTTATTTGAGATCGGGACTTAGGAGTCCATCCTATGAATCCAGGTTATTAAAGGAATCGGAGTTCTAATAGCTCACTGTATTGGGCCTTACAATTTGAGGTTGTCTTTGTAGCCAATGGTGTATAGTGAAGATGGTATGACCAGTGAAACTCCCTAATCCCATGTGATCCATGTTCATTGTGAGAAATAATGGGTAGTGATTGGTCTATGTTTTTTTTGGATAAGGGACTTAAATATAGGGATCACCTTGAACGATCAATATATAGCTTGAACTATAAGGAGGGGTTGCCCATGTATCTTGAATATGGTAGGAATCAAAGTCTTCATAGTTTCATTTTTTGGGTATTTCACTCTTAGTTTTCTCTTATAGAATAATAATACACTCTAAGTATGAACAAGGTGATCAAGTCCTAGGATTCCCATATATCATGGTCTTATTTTCTAGAGGGTGTCACATGACTTGGTTGACTTGTCTAGATGATATCCCAATATCTAGATGGGTTTCCCTAGAAGGCATCACATACCCTGGTTGACATGTCTAGAGTGTGTCATATTTTTTAGTTGAAATCCTTATAGGACAACATGAGTCCCGATTGATATGTCCAAGGTGCAACACGAGTCTCATATGACTCACCCAAAGGGTCTTTCAAGAGCTGTTTTGACATGTCTGAATGCCTCCGAAAGAGTTAGATGACATGATCATGCATCATTAAATGAGTTAGGTGATGAATCTGTAAGACATCGCAAGTCCACGTAAAAAATTCTATGGGGGATTTGTGAGACAAAGTTGACATGCCCAGGGTGACTGCGTGACTTTCATTAATATGTCTAGATGATTTTTTATGACCCATATAGGATGTCTAAGAATCATTATAAGATCTGGACGACATGTCCGGGAGTTGTCGCGCGACTTTGAGAAGTTCACATGAAACACATGATGGTCGGAGATCATGTTTTGATTTAAGTACTACACCCATAGTCTTTTTTCTATCCCTTATTTCTTAATCACCTTAGATTTGTTCAGTACCAACTTATTTTGAATCTCAAGTGATCTAGAAGACATGCAGGATAATATTTTCATGCCCTGCTAGGAGTCCTTTGTGTGATCTATGAGTAATCACAAAAGGTGACTATGCATGTCACATTATTTTTTTGGTTTCCAACTAGTATATTAACTCATAGAAATATTTTTGGTCATGTGGTCCACCTGCTCCGAGAAATATGTTCTATTGTTGGTACGAGAATCTAATAGTTCTTATGTGCCTTGTCATGATAGGTTCAGAGGGAAAGATTATAACCATTTCATTGTGGTTGGTTTGGAGAATATATAGGCCCCACCACCCATATTTTTCACAGATTTTCACTATGAATTAGGTTCGGATCCAGGATGGAGTCAGTGAAGGGGGATGGAACCACACGTTTTTTAGAGTCTTTGTTAATGATCATTCAGAGTGTGTTGCATGATTTTTAGCATCCACAAGTCTCTTTCATCAAAGATTCATTTATTATTATATTGTGGATTAATGAAGAATTGTTAAATCATGTGGGTATGTCAAATAACTTTCATTTTTTCATAGGTCCATGTTCAAGGTCCTTCACAAGAGCTTGATTCCTTGCATGGGACATTTCGAAAGCCGTAGATGGCTTGTCGAGGTGCATCATGGAATCTAGTTGACTTTTTAGAGGGTCTTGCGAGATGATGATTTGGATGTCCTGGGCACTCCACACGTCTTTCAATGACCAAGAGAGCTCTCACTTCCTCCCATTGTATCCCCTTTGTTTTATTTTACATATATTAGGGATTATGTGAATTTTCATGTATTAAGATCATTTACAATATTTTTTGATGATTCCTCAAATTAAAAATATGGTTTATATTGGGGTGCATGATAATTTTGTAGAATAATATATTTGTTTTTCCTTAAGGTTCCAAAGGGGGGTGCGGGGTTTTCTGGACATACTCAAGGACTTCCACATGGTGAGGCTGACAAGCCAAAGGGATTTTGCGATATGAGGACATGTTTCCCAATTCTTGTTGTGCCTTGAGGATCACTTGGGGAATGTCATATGTCTTCCATCAACCATGATTATCCCCAACCTCCTCCCTTTTTATCTCTTTTTTTATTTAAAAAAGGTTCAGAAGTATTGTGAAATTTATTGGATATTTACAGTTAAAAATATTCTTCCCATCTATGGTGCATCGCATGATGTTTGTGGTTACTGGGGCATCCACATTTTAATATCCCACCTCCCTATTCTCAAAGGATTTCTAGATGGTTTCATAAATCATTTTATAATGAAAACCTATATTGACGGAGGGATCTCATCTGAATATTGTTGCGCACTCTTGGGTTGTCTATATAGTCTTTTCAAGAGCAATAAGGCATGTCAAAAGGGGTGTTCAACAACACTACCACTGGTTATGAACTTCTCATGGAGTATTTTCATGACCTTATATTAGTCATGTGACCATCATTCTCTTGGAGGATCTCACGATCCGCAAGTCTCAACCACCTTCTCCTTCCTTTGATTTTTTAGGAAAAATACTACACATATTCAAGTATTCATTCCTTTTTAAATTTTCATATGCGTATTTAGTGGACATCAACAATTACGAAATCTAGTTGGAAGAAGAGAATTTTTTTTTGAATTACTGTACTGGAATTGTTTGTATTCCTGACATTTTTCTCGAGTTCATGCATATAGAAAAAAATGTATTTGATATTTTTATTACCACATTAAAAATTGTTCCTCAAAAATTAAATGCTGACAATAAGGCTAGGTTGGACATAATGTATATGGGGATAAAGGAAGAGTTGGCACCGATGAAGGGTAAAAGGCGCCCTTTTATTCCTCCAGCACTTTACACTCTATGAAAAGAAGAAAAATTTCAATTTTTTCTATTTATTAATAGTGTAAATATTTTATAGGGGTATTCATAAAATATAAATAATGTCATTTCATTGACTAATTTGAATTTATAAGGAATAAAATCGCATGATTGTCATGCTTTGATGAAAGATTTGATGCCTGTTTATTTTTATTTAATTATTCATAAAGATTTACAACATAAATAAAATAGAATCATATTTATTTTCAAATACATATAATGTAAAGTTATAGAGTTGGTAAAGTTTAAAATCCTAAATAAGGAGTTGGAGTCATATTATGTTAATTAGAGATGTTATTCTGACCATCGTTATTCTATATAATGGTCCACATTATGGTTCACTTGTTTAGACAAGTTCAAATATGTGGTCCTATACATTGCATATCTATGAACCCCAGTGAACAGTATATGAATATTTTGAAATTGTAGGTCAAGAACCAATTTTGGCCCAAAGTTTTTATTTTTTAACACTATATTTTTGAAGAAGTTTTTGAATTCCCTATTCATTACCTATCATATGTAGACAACATCCACCTCCCAGAGTCTCATCATAGTGGAAGCCTTATGGGTGAAGGGAATTTTGGAAGAGACTTTGTAACAATTACCTTGATAAATTAGGAGCAAGGGCACATTTCTATTTTACATAATAGTTAATATGTTAATCCATACATTGAATCCCACAAAAATTTCTTAGAGATTTGGATATATCAAGGGATGAAGGATGCATATCAAATACTAATAATCAAAAATTTGTAGGATCATTCTGAGATAAAATTTATAAGGTGTTATCTAAAAATATGGATTCATTTGCTAAATGAATTCAATGGAAAAATAGAGCACTGAATATAAATATAATATCATACAATAGTTTTATAATCAATGGTTATATGTTCAATACAAAATAACATTATTACTGAAGTATGATGAAAAAAGAAGTGTTATGAATATGGAGGAAGCGATTCACATATCCCGTTCCAAGAATAGAAATGCAATTTATTAAAATATGTCATATTTTTTCATTATCAAATAGATATATGAGTTGTATTATACAACATTTCAAGTGGTGGTTTTCCATTGAAAATGGGTTGCAAATATGAGTGTAGTAAAAGTTGATGAAATGGGTTTCATAAAAGAGAATTTCATTATGAAATGGGAAAAATATGAGCCATTTATAATGGAATCACAAGAAGTGAAAATATTTTATTTTTAAGATCAAGAAAACAAGAATTACTTGATTATACTATTGGAAACTAAAATAAATGTCGGGTCAGATGAAAATTCA
Organism: Viscum album; assembly: GCA_963277665.1. Classification (NCBI taxonomy): domain Eukaryota; kingdom Viridiplantae; phylum Streptophyta; class Magnoliopsida; order Santalales; family Viscaceae; genus Viscum; species Viscum album. The sequence goes on along the minus strand of OY728130.1, from coordinate 2,097,992,496 downwards.
ATCGAAGATGACCCTTTTATTCGGAGATCACAATCAGTTCATACTTTTCCCAATGTAAACAATGTCTTATACGTTATGGGGGACCAGGAAGAGGGGATTTGGATTCTTGGTAGAGGAACCAAATCCCTAAAACTGTTAAAAAAATAATGAGAGTTTAATAAGAAGGTAACATTTTTTTAATATACTATGTTTTCACTAATAAAATTATATTTTTTATTCATCATTAAAATAATAAAAATTAAATATTTTACTACTCATGTAGAAAATGTATTAATAACATGATGATATTACCAATCCCTTGGAATAAAACACTATAACTAAGTAAAACCTTTGGGAATATGTAAAGGAAATGTTATGATATACTTTATCTATTTTACTGAACAGTTATATAATAAAACATTTATTTAATTTTCATTATTCCTTATAGAGTTCATTTATCTTAGAATATTTCTATCAATCTTTCATGCATTTATGCACATGTCATCTATATAATTCTCCCTCAAAAACCTATTCACCCCTAATGTGTTCCATTTTTCACTTTCCTTCAAGTTCCTTCCAATGCCTTTGGAGGAAGAGAAACAACATTGCCTCTATTTAGTCATAAAGGTAATATTGATGCTTACATAGTAAAATCATTGTTCATCGAATTGATGTGTTATATCATGTTTATGTTTAATTTAGTTTTTTAGTATTACTCACATAATAATTGTTTTCTTATATAGGTGGATTCTCTTTTTATAGTTGTAGTGGTATATCTATATTTCAATCCTTTTTATACCAAAAATTATACAAAATTCTTCACCCTCAAAATCTTTTACCCCTGTAGTGTTCACATTTTTTACTTTCCTTCATATTCCCTCCACTCCTCAATCACAAAGTTAATCTTCATGTTTTCATAGTAAAATCATTGTCCAGTTAATTAATGCATTGTTTCATATTTATGTTTAATTAATTTCCTTTTAGTATTACTCATATAACAATAGTTTTCTTATACATGTGTATTTTTTGTTTGAGTTGGGATGATTTTTTTGAATCTTATCATGCTCACGAGAGATTAGAGTTTCATCCTATAACAACGATAATGAAGAGAAGGAAATTCATCAAGAATTTATACAACCATCATGTAAAGTTTAATTCCTACTACTAATTTCATTAATTTTTTCATCATTTTATAGACTATTTGTAAGTTAATTTCATTATTGTTTTTATGTGATACTTATTTAGTTTTTTTCAATGATCTTTTGGGAAGTCATATTTTTTATTTAAACTATCTGTAAACTTCAATATAAGTGATAAAATGTTTCTTTCTACCAATGTTTCTATGATTTCCATTTCCATTGTCTTTCTTAGATGAACTAGCAACACTACATATTGACTTTATGTTACTATCGGAAAAACCTATCCCATTTTTCAATGTAAGAAGAGTATAAGAATATAAAGTGCCTATTGTGGTGGCTTCTCACAATATAATGGGCACATGATATTACACTTCTCTTCTGTATTTCAACAATGAGAAATGTTTTTCAATTTACAACATCAATTAAATATGAATTTTTAGTAGTTAGACAAATAAATGAAATGTAAATCATGGAAAAAATTGAATTTAGGTATTTTTGAGACTTTGGGACATGTAGAAATCATCCCCACCTCAATCTGACACATGGTGTGATTGGTATGACTCCAAGTGATCTTTTTATTTAAAATTCACATTAATTTTAGTAAAAAGGACAATTGATATACTCAAAACTGAGAAAAAAATATTCTGATTGTTTTGATAATTTAGGACAATAATCCATATGTAATTTTAGATGTGTAGAAATCAACCTCACCTCAATATGACACACGATGTGACCGATATGTCTCTAAGTACATATTTTTATTTCAAATTGAAATTAAATTTAGTTAAAAATTCAACTAGACTTCCCGAAACCAAACAAAATAATTCATATCATTTTCATACTTTATGGAAACAATATATAAGTAATTTTTTATATGTTTGAATCATCTAAACCTCAATTGGATATACGATGTTCTTGATATGACTCAATGTGTTTGTTATCAGTCTAAAATATACATTTTAGTTCAAAAAAGTGTCACTTACTGAAAACTGAGAAAATGTGCTCAGATTTTCTAGATAATTTTGAAAATTATTTATAACTACTTTTTTATGTGTAGGAATTGGTCTCATATCAAACTGATACACGATGTGATCGGTATGAGTCAAAGTGCATGTTTCCATTTTAAAATGAAATTTTCGTAAAAGAACATGATGTACTCAAAACTAAGTGAATGAATTCAAATTAATTTTATAATTTAGGAAAATTATTTATATGTCATTTGAGATGTGTAGGAATTATCCACAACTTAATTTGATTCACATTGAGATAATTATGACTCAAAGTGCATCTTTTTATTTAAAATTGATATCAATTTTTGTAAAAAGGACAACTGGCCTACTATAAACCAATAAAATTATATTATATTATTTTTATAATTTAGGAAAATGATCCATATGTTATTTTTGGTGTGTAGGAATCATCCATGCCTCAATATAAAGCACTATGTGACTTATATGACTCCAAGTGCATCTTTTTATTTAAAATTGACTTCAATTTCATTAAAAAGGACAAATGAACAACTTAAAATAGATAAAACACATTAGGATTTTTTTTATACTTTACAAAAACAATTAATAATTTATTTTTTACATGTAGGAATTTTATGCACCTCAATCGGATGCACGATGTCCCTGATATGACTCAATGTGTCCGTTTTTGTTCAAAATCAAAAATTTAATTCAAAAAGTTTCACTCACTAAAAATTGAGAAAACATACTATGATTGGATTAATAATTTAGGACATAGATTCATAACTCAATTTTTATGTACAGTAATCAGTCTCATGTAAAAATTAATCATTATGTGATCGATATGAGTAAAAGTTTGTGTTTCTAGTTTAAAACAAAATGTTAATAAAAATGAAAAGTGATATACTCAAAACTGAGTAAACAAATGCAGATTGATTTTATACTTTAGTAAAATGTTCCATAAGTTATTTGGAATATGTATGTATCATGTTTATCTCAATCTGATGTGTAGTGTGATTGGTATGATTCCAAGTTCTCCTATTTTTAAATTAATATCAATTTTAATATAAAGGTAAAATGGCATACTCTAAACCAATAAAACACATTAAGATTGTTTTTATACTTTAGTAAAATGATACATATGTCATTTTTTATGTTTAGTAAACATCCACACCTCAATATGGCACATGGTGTTTCCATTATGACTTTAAGTGTGTCTTTTTATTTAAAATTGAAATCAATTTTTGAAAAAAGTCAACTAACCTACTCAAAACCGACCAAATGAATTTGGATTATTTTGATACTTTATGAAAATGATCCATAAGTCATTTTTGAGTTATAAGAATAAAAAAACCTCAATATGGTACATATTGTGCTCGGTATGACTCAATGTGTCCATTATCTGTTTAAAATTGACATTTTAGTTCAAAAAGTGAAACTCACTAAAAACGGAGCAAACACAATTGGATTATATTGATAATTTAGGAAAAATATTCATAAGTAACTTTGGATGTGTAAGAATTAGTACCAAGTCCAAAAAAACATTATGTGACTTGTATGAGTCAAACTGTCTATTTTGAGTTTGAAATGAAACTTTAGAAAATAAGACAAGATACATACTCAAAATAGAACAAACACATTCATACTGATTTGATACTTTATGAAAACAATCCATAAGTAATTTGAGATGTGTAGGAATCTTCCATAGCTCAATCAGATTCACAGTGTTACTGGTATGACTCATAGTTAATCTTTTAAATATATAAGTGTCTTTTTAGTTTAAAACATGCACCACATCGTCAAAACTGAGAAAACGATCCGAGATTATTTTCTCATCAATATATTTTATATTAGTTAAATAATTTACGTATCATTTTTATCTTATACTTATTTAGTATATTTTCATAGAGATAATGATTTAAGATGAACAATAAATGGTTTGATTTGTAAGAATAAACCGCAACTCAATCTGATACCTAGTGTTCCGAGTATGACTCAAAGTTTGGTTTAAAATAAACACTTTGTTTTAATTAATTTATTTATTTTATTACTAACCTAAGAATTTTATTCTTATACATGTGATTTTTTTCTCAATCAGGGGTTAGGATCAAAATACAATGGAAGAATGGTGTTTTTAAATGTATGTAATAATTAGAACTTATGTAATTTAATTAACCAATGATTGAAATGTCTGTAATATGGTGTTTTATTATTTTATTTATATTATAAATTTTATTTCCTCTAAACCCTGTATTGGTACTTTAAGTTTTTATTTTTTTGGTGTTGTGGTGGTTAAATGTGCTGTTAAAGTACAATGCAACATGCCCCTTTTTCAGCACCCTTAGATGTAGTGACAAAGGTTACCTCTATTGGCACTTTTAGAAGAGCCGATAAAGTTATACTTTATCATAACTTCTATATGTGATGGTAAAGTAATAGGGGTTTTAATATCACTATAGTAGTCATCCCTTCTCTAGTACTGATAAAGGCCATTTTAGTACTGTTAAATGCCTGTATTATAACAATGATTATTTATATTTAAGACCATGATGAGGATTATTTCTCATATATGTCTATGTTTTTTGAAATTGTTTTCAAAATTGTTTTTAATATTCTAAAATTATTTTTAAATTCATTTTTAACCCTTTTTGAATTTTTAAGAAATGGATTAAAATATATAATTTTTCATTTTCTAAATGATTTTCTTTGATATTTTTCTAGAAAAAAAATACAGAAGGAATTTTTTTAGCTTATATTAGGAGTGATTATTTTCTGAATATCATGGATCCTTAATGCATTAAAACTTCATTTTTAATTTTTATTAGTTATTTTAAAATAAAATGTTTTCATTTATAATCATGTAGCATTATAAAAATAATTGATTTCTAAAGTGAAAAGGGATATTTTCCTCAATTATTTTTCAATGATTGTATTAGAGTATTTTAATATATATCAAATACCTATATTTGATATTATGTTTAATTGAGGTTTATCTCTTACGATAATATTAACGATATTGTATTGAATGGTTTAAAATTATTTAGACTTTGGATATGCAATTTTGTTACTATTTATGGTTTATGTTTAAATTATTCACATTTAGAATTCTAATTTTAATATAAATGTTTATGTATTTTTTATTTTTTCCCATTTTATATTAGGAATGAATTTGTCTTATTAAGTGGTGGGAAGATCCCACTTTATCCTCTCGATTCATTGGTAGGTCTTATGATACAAACTGAAAACATGTTTTTGATAATTCCCTAACCATTTTTGTAGACTTCGTCGTCGAGGCCTTGATAGTATATTTTAGTCATCTGGTATTATGCATTCAATAATTATGATATTTGCTATTGATTTTTCATGTGATTATTCTACTATTATAATATCCATGTTTATGTTTCATTTTCATGTGATTATTTATATGTAATTATTTTATCATCTTTTATTCCATTCATATTAAACTCAAGTTATTGATTAAATGGAATATGTTTCAATTAATTACCTTTAAATAATCATTTATAATTATTTATGATATCTTATTAAATATTTATATCCTTAATGAGAATCTGAGATCACCCATTTCTTGTTTTTTATTTTTTCCTAAGATTCTAAGAAGTTTCTTATGACTGATATGTAGGGTTAATATTAGAGAATAACAGTCTTCTCAAAGAAATTATTTTTTGTATATAATGTTTAAAATGTAATTTTAATTTCAAATATGAATCTATTTTACAAAGACTCCTAAACTATTTGGTCCTTTGGGATATGATTTCGTGTATCTTATGAAAATGTAATAAAGTAAGGTACCATTTATATGATACTAAGTTCAGTGTGTTTTCAATTGGTATCATAGGAAATTTAGTAGAAACCTTGGGAACTATATTTAGGAAATAATGGATTAGAAAACATAAATCTATGAATGAATTTTAGGATAATTCTTATTTTAGGATATCATCATATAGATTTGGTAAATAACATAGAGTAATAAAGATCAAGTTTCTTATATATTGATAATATGAGGGGAAATTCACAGGTGAAAGTCTTAGACGAATGGGAAGAGGTTTTAGATGTAGATAAGAAGGATATAAAGCAAGTAATTTCCAAAGAGAAATGAAATTTTTGGAATAATGGTATCCCTAAAGTATTATCGATGATTGATTATATGGGAATTATGAAAACATATTCCCTAGGGTGAATCTCATGAATTGAATCATAAATTTTATAAAATTAATGGTTATACTACTATTGATGAAGAGACAATAAATGATAAATAAAAGGAAGGATTCATTAAATAATAATACGATGAAGCAATGTTAATGGTTAAAGAATGGAGTAGAATGATTAAAGTTATTATGTATTTTGATTCAATAATTATTTTTTCAATGATGCTTTGGTGATAAGATTCATGATATATATAAGTATTGTAATGCAGTACTTATTCTTTAAGGATTTGGAATAATTCATGTTGTCATTAAGTTTTAAAGGTGATCAAGGTATTCGTATATTTGGTATGTGTAAATATGATATGAATTATGTTGTTAGTGGAAAATATGATGTTGAGTTGATTTTGGAAATTTAGTGACCTTTATTCTAAATCACTGGTCATAGAAATTGGACATACATGTTTTTGATTACTTTTAATACTAATTACTTATGGAATGTATTAAGTATAATGTTGGATATTACTGTTTGATTATAACATGTGCTAAAAATCTTGGTTTTAGTAAACGTTTAAAGGATGAAGGAGTGAATTGTGGGTATTATGATTCATTATAGTGATTCTGATATAAACAATTAATCTTGATAATTAATTTCCTTGAATAATATATAAAGTGAAAATATATCAAAGTACAACCAAGGGATGAGAATATGTGTATTGCATGGAATTAAATTGAGTAAGTTTATTTTTGAAAGTGATTATAAAGATTGTAAAAGAATCCCTCAACTATAGGAAAAAGATTTTGGATGAAAAAAGATATCAGTTTTCTTTTATAATAGATTAATAAATGGTCTTCTAAACCATCACAAATTTATGGTTTTGTGATGGTTAAATTTTAAATTACCATGTTCTCTATCACAATCCATCACAACTTGATAGTTATATTTTTATCCCAAATTTTCACTTTCTGAAAATGTTCACTTATTCAAAATTATAATTTTATGGTGTCCCTCATGTTTAAATTTTCCTCTTATTAAGTGTATATTTTATTAACCCTACTTATGATGTGGGTTTCCAATAAAAGAATTTTCAAATATCAACCTTTGATTTTCAAAGTGTAATTTCAAATTGAGAGGAATCAATTTCTTGAATGAGGGTAGAATGTGAAATCCTATGTTTATAAATAGAAAGAACATGTATGATAATGTACAAGATACAAAACATCTATCTTAAATGAACAACTAAATATTATTTTTTAAAAGTTACCGTTACAACCTAGCCATTAGAATGGCATGTATAAACATGATTAACTGAATTATGAAAATATCATTCACAAATGTATATGTATATTAATTAAATAAATATATAATATATTAAATATAATATTTAACATTAATCCACTTTTTTTTCTATACATGATATTAAAAAATAAATACACTTCTACACATAAAAGGTGTATTTTTCTAAAAGGAATTTTCAACCATTTTTCAAATAAAATTTACAAAATTTTCAACCTTTTAATGGAATACTTATTTTATTACTAAATTCTGAATTTTTTTTAAATTTTATTTGAAAATATAATGTTCTTATGTGAAATCAGAATATTAAAATTTACTCAGGTTGAATATTTGGTAATTTTTAGATAGGTTTCATTTTTATTTGAATAGTGAAAAATACTGTATTTTAATTGAAAACTAACTTTTCATCTAAATAATTTGTAATGATAAATTATATTTTAAATTTTTTTTAAAGTAAAATTAGATCGATTATTAATCTATTAATCCATTTAAATTCATTATATTATTTTTTATATTTAATTTGGATATAAAAACATCTCATATTTATTGAACATTTTCATTTTAAAAACCCACCTTCACGCCCCGTCTATAGGATTAATTTTAACTTAACTTTATTAAAGTATGTGTTTTGAATTTTTAAAAATGGATTACATATTTTTTTTATCATAATTTATTAATTTATTAAATATTTCCCTTTTATTTTTGTATAATATGAATAGCAAACTTAGTAATTTTTATTACCACGGTTAAGGGTAAATTCGGTAATTATGGGTCAAAATAATATTATAAATATTATAAAATGACCCTAAAACATGACCCAAATTTTATTTTATGATTATTTTTATTCCATAATCATTAAAGGATCACTTCAATTTATGGAAATTTAGATGATAATATAACCATTACAATATTAAATTCAAAGAAAATTCAAACTTTTCATACTTTTGTTTTTAACAGTTTAAGTGTTTTTGGAATCGGGTAACCTAGGAGATATATTCATCTATATATACTATTTTGAAATAAAAAAAAATTAAATTCATCATGGTAATTTTTTCTTAATTTTTAAAAAAGAAATAATTTTCCTAATGGATTTCACATCGATGATTTAGTACCTGTTTAATTAAAGGAAATATGAAATAAATGATATTAAAAACATTAAAATAACTATTATTTGAGATAATTAATTCCATACTTGAATTTTTTATATTTACCTGAAATTTTTTGGAAGTATTAAAAGAGTTTTTTCGAATATATATTGTTTTTATGATATTTTTAAAAGCCAAAGTAATTAATAGTTTGAAAATAAACAATAATTATATTTTAAAATAAATAATATTTTATTAAATGATACGAAATTCCTAAATATATTAAATTCTTCCAAATAATCGTTATATAGTTTAAAATATAATAAATGATAAATTTATTAGTTTTTGGAAATTTATATAACTATATTTACCCTCAAAGAGTAAAAAACCATGTTGCCACAGTAAGAGTTAAATGGGTTAAATATGGGTTAAAATAGAAAAGATAAGTGTATAATCATGGAAAAACATGTAAAATTTATTGGATGAATAATATTCGACAATTATCCCCTTAATATCATATTTTATTTATTTAATGTAAATTTTTCCAAAAAATTAACTTAACTATTATTTAAATAGAAGAGAGTGAAAAATGTCACTCTTTTTGTATTTAATATCGTTTATGTGACCACATAAGAAAAAAAATAGGAATGAAAATAAATGTTTATTTTGATCTTGATGAAGTTATTTTCATTATATAAATTATTTTATTTAATTTTTATAAATTATATTTTAACCATAAATGATTCTGCAATTATAATACAATATTTATTTAATTAACATCAAACTTAAATTATTTATTATAAATGTTTTAATTTTGATATATTTGGGATGAGTTAATGTGTATAAATTTTTTATAGATCTATAATATATGTTAGAGATTTTTGAAGTCATTATATTCTAATTCCCACTTTTTTGTGATGTATTTGAAGTCATATTAAATAAATAGTATATAATTTTATAATAAAGATATTTTATTGAATTAATATTTTATTAAATTTTTTACAAATATAAATATGTTAAATAATAAAAAGGGGATAATATTTAGTCTAAAAAGTATTACACTATTCATTTATAGGCAATTTTTTATTTATTTTTCTCTACAATATCCTTATTATGTTTTAATATTTTGAGGATTTCTGAAAGTTCCCCTCACCTCCATTATAGAAGGGAACCACCCACCTCACTTCTTCACACCACCTTAATCTGTATAGATTGTCTAAATCTGACCATTTATTTAATAAATATCTTTATCCAAATTATAGAGGTTATATTCCTTCCAAATATCAAACCTAGGTACCTTAAAAACATATTAAGGATGTCCATTGAAGGAGAGGCAATCGTCTTTTTCAGCTATTTCAAGTTTTTTTATTCTTCAACATATGATTCATGTATTTTTTCCATTATTGAGAAATAAATATAGCATCATCTATATTATTATATTTTTTTATGATTATGGGGCATCTATATTCCACATTTTATCTATCCTATGAAAAATGACAGCACCATACATGTGTTCGTATGACTTATCATTTCAACATCGTAGTGTAATTTTTTTATAATACCAAATTTACATGGAAGGGTATAATTATAGAAGTAATTGATCTATATAATAAATATGATATGATATTGATTATTTTAAAAAAAATATTACATACACTCCCATACCCTTTCACCATTAATGGAATGATATTGTCGCTCGTTCATATGTAGGACATGCCATCTTCACGACGCGATGTGATTCATTTTCTATATACACCATTCAAGTATGATTATAACAATGTTTATAATGAATAAATATTATATCTATGAACTTAATATCATTATTTGGATGACATAACTATATCCTATTCACAAGAACCAAAACTTACACAACCAAATATACATGTGAAAATGATGCATTAAACACCCAAAATAAGGGTAATAATGAAATATTATTAACAAACAGTTGATAAGATGAAATAATAGGATAATATATGATATCATAAATATGTATATGGTTTGGTTTTAAATTAATAAAAAATTTATAACATTATACATGAGGTTAAATAACATTCAACTAATGTAAAGTGCAAGGTAATGGATTTCTATCTCACTTTTATTTGTGTGGGATAAATACCTTATTTAGTGACTATTTATTTTTTGTGGTGTATATAATGAACATTTAATATAATATCATAAATATTCCTATATTCATGTTATTTAAAATTTAACTTGATTTTATGGTACATATGTTTCAACTGATTACAAATTAGTAAGGGTTTATTTCATAATCTCTTAATTATTCAGGTTTTTTTGTTTGTCTCTACTGGGTAATATTTATCCTCCATGTCCATGCCTTCTAAATATATTTTAAAAAATGTTTTTAATATTATACAATGCTTTTTTAACTTCATTTTAACCTTTTTCAACTTTTTAATAAATTCTTTAAAAGGTATATTTTTTCATTTTCTAAATGAAGATCTTTGAGACTTTTTTGAAAAAAAATTATGAAAGGAAATTTTTTTATCTTATTTGGAAAGAGAGGGTTTTCCTTATTTCTTGATTAATTAATTCATTAAAAATATATTTATGAGTTTTCTTAATTATTTTAAAATAAATATCTTTCTTTTCTAATTGTACATCATTTTAAAAATAAGTTATTTCCAATGTGAAAAGTATTACTTTCCTTAATAAATGTTCACTAATTTTATTACTGTATATTCATATATGTAAACACACCCTTTTTAATATTTTTTTAATTGAGTTAGATCTATTATGGTATCATTTACCATATTTTATTTAATGGTTTGTGGTCATTTTGACTCTGGATATTCCATTTTGATACCATTCATAGTTTATGGTTAAAGTATTCACATTTCTTATACAAGTTTTTAATATGAATGTTTTTGTTGTTTATGTTATTTATGTTTCAACCCTTTCACATGAGGAATTTATTAGACTTAGTAAGTTATGGGAATGTAATGCTTTGGCCCCTCAATGAATAAGTAGGTCTCATGAGACAAATAAGACTAGGTTTTGGATGAGTCCTTACCCATTTGTGTAGACTTCTTGGTTGGGGCCTTGATAATATGTTTTGGAAATATAGCATTATTCATTCCAAAATTAATATATTAATTATCAATATTCCATGTGACTATTCAACTAATATAATATCTATGGTTAGGTTTCATTCACATGTGATTATTTATATAGCATTATTTGATCATCTTTTTTTCTTTCTATATTTTTCTCATGTAATTAATTAAATTCATTGTGATTTAGCTAATTTTCATTCCATGTCCATTTATAATTTTTTATTATATATTCTTCTACAAGTATACACATATTGAGTATCTAATATTACCCCTTTCTTATGTTTTATTTTTCTATAGTATGCCAAGAAGTTTTTATGACTGATATGTAAGGTTAATCTTGGATAATATTAGTGTTCTAATAGATTTTTTTTTGTATTTAATGTTTAAAATTTAATTTGAATTTTAAATATCTATCAAGTTTAACAAGACTAATAAACTATTAATCCCATTAGGATGTGATTATTTGTATCTTATGATAATGCAATAAAGTAAGGCACTTGAAGAATATATGGAGAGTGATGACATTACATAGGGCTCATCGAGGAAGATAGTGAGAATGTTTTAATCATTGCAACAATTTGATTAATAGTCATGAGATGGAAACCAAAATAACCAAATGGTTTGAGAAGGATTGATCAAACCATGGAGATGCGATGGAATGGGAATCATCAGTGAACAAATAAGAGGAAAATATTTGATTTTATAATAATAATGGAGAACCCAAGGATTTAGGGTAGATTCAAAAACCCCAAGAAGAGAGTTTGAGGAATGTTTAGAAGAATGAATATGAAGATGGGATACCACAACTCCATGTCTGGAAAATCTACTAGTGACCTATAATTGGGAGATATTGGATGAATATTATCTAATATTATGTTCTCTCGTATCCATATTTCTATTATCATTTGTCATATAGAAACAATTTTTCCATTTTCATTTATGAATAGTTTAATTCTTGAAAATATAATAAAACATCATTCCCTATTATTATTCTAGAGTTCATTAGATTAAAAAAATCTAGAAAGTAACTACAATTATTTTTTTCATAATTAAATTGGACTGATTATAATGTTTTTATACAATATAAATTTATTATATTTGGTCAAGTTAGTCAAAATAATGTATAAATTCACTTAATTATTTCAATAATTAAAAAATTCTTATCATTATTATTAAAAATATAAATAACATTTTCTATTTGTAGTGATAGATTTATTTTATTTTAAATAAATCAGTGTTTTGATTATAATTACAAATAAAATATTGAATATGAATTATTTAGAGGAATATTACAGAAATTGAGAGGATATTCCTTGTATCTCAAATATGGTCAAGGTTGCTGCTTTAAAAATATTTATTAATTCCTTAAAAAAATTATTTCCTACTACCTATAAACTCAATTTTCATTATTATTGCATTCTTATTTCTATTTTTCAAACCCCATGTTTCAATCATTTCAAACAAACCCCCACTTCAACTTCATTTTGAAGAAATTGTTTCTTTAAATCAAAATAAAATATCCCTTAAGTGATAAATAATTTACTTACAAATCTCTATGATAGAAAATATGGGATTATTATATTTTATTATTTTCATTTGATATTCATGAAAAATATTTTCCTTCAAAAAATTATTCAAGAAATACATCTAGGAAATCTTCTACCCACATCAAAAACTGATGATTATCTCATAACTCTACTGATCAAGGAGAGGGTCCTTTTAAAAATAAATTCAATGATATAAGGTCATTAATAAATATCCCTTCCCATCTCATATAAATATCCAACTATTCCCAAAAATAGTGGTCACTTCTATTAAGAAACGTAAAAGAAAAATCTATTACCATAATAGTTAATAAGAACATTAATTTTTTATCAAACCCATTCTAATTATGATTTCATATATTTTTATCTCAATAATAATGAGGTTATATAATATTTACACATCGCTAATAATAATGGAATAATAATGAAATTAAAACCCCTATTATATCCTTTCTCTAAGAGGTATCGTAATATTCATAGAATAATATATTAAATCCACATTAAAATTAAAATAATCCTATACTTATATATATGTGAATGAATGAGATAACCCTATATAAAACCTAGTATATATCATAGTATAATAAATAAGAAAATTAACTAACAATAATTCAAAACCTACTTCATATATTGGTTCATCCTATGGATAATAAAATTATCTTTCTCTAGACTAATGGGTTTTAAACATCATAAGTCACTCATATTTTTTTAATAAATTCTCACATCTGTTTTAATATAAGAAATAATAAATGGAATATTTATAGTTTCAAAATAATGAAGGCCATGATTGGTTGTAAAAATGATAAAGAATAGCTCAAAGAGTGTGATAATATAATTAAACAGTGAATAAATATTTTACATGTCTAAAGGAATGGTAAAAGAAAAAAGATAAAGATCATAGAATTTCAAATATGGATAACCTTTTGGTGGAGCATATAAAGAATTAATGAGGAATTGTATGGATGTTACCAAATATAGGTAACTAACTACCATGATAAATAATTAATGAATTTTGTATAACATCAATATAAAAGATAAATAATTGGATAAATGAAGTAGATCTAGGATAAAATATCTTTGGAATAAAATTTAATCATCCAAAAATATATTATTATAATAAAATTAAAAATACAAATATAAATGGAAGAATATTAGAGAATATAAGTAATCATGAAGAATAAATGAAACTTCTAAATAATAATACATTCTTACCAAAACTTAAAAATTATCAGAATAAATAATATATTTTTTATAGCAGGAAGAGGAAGTTTAATATATATATTTTTATAGCTTGGTATATACTCTTTAATGATCATATTCCACCTGTAAAGAAGTAAATGGAATAATGGACACATTTTCTCTAATTAAATGAAAGTGAAATAGTCATAAAATTATTACACAATATAAAAATGGTAATCATTCACAAAATAATTTAGGTCAACCACAAAAATTATGGAAGATGAATGACCATGGAAGAATCCACAGAAGCTATAATGGTTAAATTAGTGATAAAAAGAAGAGTACCCATTCCATGATCCAATGGTTATATTTTTAAATGGTCATGTTTTGAATCTAAAAAAAGTCTTTAGGAGAGCTCATTTAATCCATTAATTAAAATTAATTAAGTGGATCCAAATAGACTGGATACTGATCATTTGAGAGAAATAAGGATTATCTCAAAGATTTCATTCATTTTAATGCACCCATTTTCTCATATTCATAGTTCTCCTCATCAAATAATTATATTTCTTCTTTAAGAGATTTTCTATCTTTCTCTTCATCACATTTGTACCTTATCTCAATATATGTTTTCTATTCATTTTAGAATGACATAAAAAACCCATTTATTAAATTCAATTAATCCATTTTTTAAATTTTTAATAAATAATTCCAGTGTATATAGACTTTCCTCTTGTTGATTGCTAATCAATGAAGCCTTAGGGAAAATAATTCCATCTATTAACCGTTAATTGAAGAATTCAAAAGGATAAAAAAATATTTATTTCATTAAAAATTAGTAACCATTTATACATTTTGTAATCCATATATGGCTATAAGATCCTCATGTTATCTTGATTTAAAAGTAATTATGCTTATAGGGACAGCAAATTATACTTTATACAAACAGGTTATGTAAGGATTTCTTATCTTTAACCTCTTTAAAATTTCTTATGATTTCTCTATCTAAACATTGTACTTTATTTTCATTTTATACTTTACTATGAAGTGAGTATTTATTAACTTAAAACATAATATATTTTATATCATGATAAATACCAAAGTGTGAGAATGAATTATTAACTCCCCATAATTTAGTGTTTAATTTAATATCAATAAGTTTTACTATATTAGCATGTTTTGCAATTTTTTTCTCAAACAAATCTTACATATTCCAAACACATAGATCCATTTATTCAAGAATTATTTTTCTAGATATTCTATATATTGGTGATTTTTATCTTTCATTATATCTATATTTGAATTCAACAATTCTATTTTTCACTTCATAACTAATTTTTTTTACTTTTATTAATTTATTATGTTTGAATGTCTTAAACATGATTTTTGTGTATGATTTTCTATTCCCCATGCTTGAATTTTCGTAATAGAATTTATCTCTTGATTATTATATAGACTGATTAATTGTATCAAAAAAAGTTTTTGGTGCATTTTATATTAAATAATTATTTATTTTCAAACACATGATATCAAAATTAAGTCTCTAAGATATTCATAACATAAAAACGTCAAGATATATGTTTGATAAGGAAAAAATACATAATTTACCTTATTATCTCTCATTAATACCAATAATTTGTATAAAATATTTTTTAATCATTATATTTTATCTCTTATAAATCCTTGACCTTTACACCATGTTTGTTGATATTAGTTTGAATAGAGATTTTTCAATATTTCTCATATTTTATTGGGAACTGATTTTGTTTACAAGAAATATCAAATTGAATCCCTTATTATATCAATATTTCTTCCATGTTTATTTTCCATTAAATGAATTTATTTCATTCCTATAAAAGGTATTTGATTCATTTACTCCTATTTAAATTTCAAATTTTAAGTTAAATATATCTATACATAATATTATAACCTATAATATGGATAATTATATACCTAAACTTGTCTGATCAATTTATACAGCCCAAAAAACCTAGAAATATATCTAGTTTAACTTTAGAAGGAATATAAATTTGATAACTACTAATTTAGATACTAAAAATATTATAAATCAGGGCTCTATAGATTTGGATGAATATACAAAGTATGATGATACCTCTGAATACTCAACATTGGAAGATGATAAATACTAGATGAATTATATATAACTCATCATTTTAGATCATCAATCAATGGAATATTTTAAAAGGTAGTTTTTTCTTCAATATTTTTCATCACCACATCCTTCTAAAGATTTAATCACAAAATAAATAAAGGACATGATTTTCTAATCAATATCTTATAGTGACCCTATTTTTCTAACATGACTATTATATAAATTTTAGGTTAAAAACTAGGAACCAAAGGTGTATCTTATTGGGAAAATTATTACCATGCGTAACATTTACATAATAAAACATGAAAATTATTTAATTCGTTCCTTCATAGATTATTAAGTTTCCTCGTGTATTCCTTATCATATGTAATCACATGAGGATATACATCAAATAAAGGGGTGAGATAAAAGCCTGGTAATAGGATAAATAAAAACATGAATCCATATAAAATTTGGTGATAATAATTGTCATCATCATCACATAATAATAAGATAATCATCATAAACATGATAGGAAGCATTAGATAATGGAATGGAATGTGGAAAATCATAAAATGAAACATCATGTCTTAGTGGTCAAATACCACACATAGTTGTTAGAAAATCTAGCGTCATGCCCATGAAAAACATATGTGAATAATCATAACATCATCATTATGAAAACATATAGCATCATGTTCAAACATATTGAACATTATCTATTGAGATACAAAAAATTACCCTATTTATTGAAGTGCTATATAATTTCGAGTGCACCCATCACATTATAACATTTATATAATCATGCATGCCACATAAGAAAGTATTTCCCATTAAATAACCCAGTGAAAGGAAAGGTGATTCAAGATAATTTAATAAAGAATACATTCGTGGATAATATTTGGGGTTCCCAAATAAAAATTTAATAACATACTTGGTATAAGAATCATCAATATTGAGTGAATAAGAAACAATATCAAGATAAGTAAAAGATTTTATCAAGACAAAATAGTTATTTTGGAAAAATCATTAAATTTGTCATAAAATAATATTGGAAACATTTTTATCCTTGAAAATAAAAGTGAAATGTAATTTTAAGAACATAATATGAATATTCATACTATGGAAGATAAAATAACCCAAAGAAAGAAAATTGGGTTTGATAATCACTTTACCTTATGTATTAATGATTTATTCACATTAATATCCATAATATTAAAATTAGATTCATTAATTACTAAATCTAGAAACTCTTATACATGAATTTGGTTCATTTTAATTTTATTAATTTATTTATGGCCATTTTGATTACTTATAGAGTTCAATTTCATCATTATGGAGTGTTTGTTTTCTTGGTTTTCATGATCGGTTCACTTGTATACATGTATGGAAGATCGTGAAAAATGATATTAAATATCCATAATTGAAATTATAATTTTTTAATTAAATTACAGAAGTTTAAATGGTCTTAAATATTATTTTTCTTGATATGATGATGATTCATTAGATAAAATGTTAATGATAATAGTTTATATTAATTTGGTGGATTTTTGATCATCATCATCTATTTTGGTTTTATTATTTAATATTATGTATATATGTTAGTTCTAAAAAATTTAAAAGGTTTTAAAATAAATTTCAAAATTGGTTTCAACTATTATAATGGTTTGTTGACCATCCATGAAGGTGGTAAAGGAAAATAAAACCTCTCCATCCTTGAAGGTAATAAATAAACACCTCAAGATGAGGTTTTCTTTTTTAGAATAAAAGGGAGAGGATAAGAGGTTTGGTGATGGATTTTTCCATTATAAAAATAAAATTAAAATATATATAAGATAATAGAGTTAATATTAAACTTGTATAAGGGGGTGATGTGAGAATAATAATGTAAAATAAAATAACATGAAAGGAAATTAAAAAAAACCAAAGAGAAATTTACATCTTGAATTATTCTCTTTGAGAACCTCCATAAGGAAATTGAATTTGGTCTTTTGTGGATACCAAACTCTTGTAGACTTGGGAAAGGGATTTAGGAAAAGGATTGGGCCGAAATTGGACATGATTTAAGGCTTTGAATTTGTGAGGGTAAGAGGTGTTTAGGGATGTTATTTATATGGGATGAGATTGGTGTTTTTTGATTATTTTATTCATTAGTTTTTTATTTTATTGCAATATTATAATTTTTTTGATTCCAATTAATAAATACAATAAATGGAGAATATGACTTATAGGTTGTGGTTCTTGCATCTATAATTTCCCATGAAATAGTGAATTTAAATTATTTTTTATATTCTGTAAATTATTATATTTCACTAATCACAAAAAATTCAACTATTTAAGAAAAATCCTAAAAATTCACCTAAACCATTTTTTTAGGTGTAGAATTAAAAATTGAAAACAATTTTATGAAAGTAATTTTTTTAATATGAGAAATTTGATATTAAATTAAAATCATAATTTATTCAAAAAATACTAATTTTAAAATTATAAATAATTTTTTAACGCTTGAAAAAATTAGGTAATGTATCATAAAATTATCTTATAATCATATGACAAAAAAAATTAATTTATGAATACATTTTATGAAAAAAAATCTTTTAAATCGTTATATTAATTATAAAATTTAAAATAATCATTTACCATTTACAAAAATACCAACACTTAACTCATCATTTCTGAAATATTTATTTACTTATATAAAGATATAAAAATATAATATTTTTTATTTATATGATAACAAAATTTTATTTAAACTTTCATAAGTGAGGTTACTATTCTATTGGCTGATTTAATATTTCTAATGGTCACATTACTATTCAAAAGGTCAAGTTAATATTCCATCGATATAGGTTCGTTAATTTTTTTAAATAGCCCTTATTGAATTGATTATTCATTTATAGTGTTTTTATTGTGTTCTAAAAGTGATTTTATGTGGTTTATATTATATGAAAAAATTATAAGAAGTAAATTTTTATTGATAAAATTTTGGGTCGTTACATTCTTTTCCCCTTATGAATTTTTTCCCTTCAAATTTAATTTTACATTATATGATGAGAACATGTGAAGATACTTATCCTTCATCACTTCATATAGTTCCCATAATTCCTCTTTGTACGTATAGTTTTTAGATATAACTTTGAAAAGGTGAGTTGTCTTGTTGCATAGAACTTTATATCTATGGTCTAAGATCTTCACTGGCTGCTCCTCTTAAAAGATATCATTTTACAACTGTACCATCTTTGAATTCATTAAATGTGATGGATTTGGTATGCACTTCCTTGAAATGGATACATGTAATACATCGTGTACTTGAGACATAGATGGTGGAAGTGCTAGTTGATATGCCACAGCTTTGACATGATTACAAATCTAGAATGGGCCAATGTACCTGAGTATTATATGTCCTTTCTTCCCAAATATCATGATACTATTATATAAAGATATGAAGTGTAATACCATGTATCCAACCTTAAACTCCAGGTCTCATCGATAATTGTCGGCATAAATTTTTTTTGACTTTGGGATGCCTTGATGTGCTACAAAATGGTTTTCACCTTTTCATTCATTTCTTTGACCATTTAAAGTCTTATAAGATTGTTTTCACAGACATCATCTTAGCATGCTGTCGTTCTGCATATTTTCCTATATAGGGCTTAAAATGGAGATATAGGTATGCTTGAGTGAAAACTGCAGTTGTAAGAGAACTCGACCAGAGGAATATGTTTGTCTCATCCTCTTTCAAAGTCCATAGAACATGCTCTCAACATTTTTTCAAGTGTTTGAATAGTATTATCATATTGACCATCATTTTGAGGATGAAAAGATGCTATAAAGTTCAAATCAGTGTTCAGAGCATATTGGACACTTTTCTTGAACCTAGAGGTCAATCTCAAAACACGGTCAGTTACAATCAATTGTGGTACTCCTTGTAGCCTTACCACTTCTCCAATGAATATCTACAAATGTTGTTCTAGTGAGAAGTCCCACAAAATTTTGATAAACTGAGTTGTCTTTATAATAAAATACACAAAAAATTATATAGCATTGTTTCTTTTGGATGTCCTTGGAAGTTTGGTGATAAAGTACATGGTGATGTTTTCTCATTTCTATGTTGGTATGTGTAATGTTTCATTATACCCTTAGAGTTTTTCCTTTCAACCTTCACTTGCTAACATACCAGGAACTTTGATGTATATTCAGTGATCTCCTTAGTCATATTTTCCCACAAATAGTGCTCTTGGAGATCTTGATACATATTTTTAATTCCCGAGTGAATATATAATGTTTTATTATGTGAATAATTCATAATATCTGTATTTATATATAGATCAGATGGTGGTTTCACCCAAATTTACCCAAGTTTTAAGGGTCAAGCGGTCACTTGTAGTGCAGCTTGGGTTGTCAAATCCTCAGAGACCTAAGAAGAACCTTTAGACACTCAATAAAAAGTGATGGATTTTTTGCTATAAATTTGACAACTTGGGTTGATTTTAGATTGTTTTGAAGGATCACTAAAAGATCTATGTGAATTCAAATTATGAGGAAATGAGTTGATCCCAGGTTATTGCTTGGGGTGGATTGAATGAATTCCTTTTTTACGATTTTAATTTCATTAAATCGAGAAGGATTCATGTAATGAATTCAAACTAACCTAATAAATTACTGATTAAACACCTTCACAACACATGCTAATCACCTATACACTTGTAGGATCATTTTCATGAGCACTCCAAGGTATAGGATATAATTAGCACATCAAAGTGGGGTGAATAAATTCAATAAGGAAGAGGAAGAATAAAAATCATTGAATGAAAGAAACTCAATTAAAAGAAATTAATAACATTTAGAGAGTGATAAATAACATTAAATCCAGCCCCATTATACTCCCTTGGATCAACCCATAAAAGATCTAGTCCTCCATTGATGACAAGTTCTCAACGAAAGCGGAAAGTAGACTTATGAGGGTGGAATTGAAGAAGTAAAAACAACACAAATAACGATCACTCCACCGTTGTGTGAACAAAATCACAAGGTTTGGTGTGAAAAATTTCACACCTTGAGGAAACGGTATAAAGGTCATATGAATAAGAACAGAATAAGAGAATAAGATGAGCTTTTATTGAAGACTAAGGTGATTCTAACAACTTACATGAGAAGGAAGAACATTACAAAGGCAAATTGGCATAATAACATTACAATGAAAAGAAAGCACCAAGATCCTCAAATACTCCATACTTACTGCCTTAAATAGTCATTTTGGAAGCCTTTGGATGATATACCATCATCTCATGTTCCTTTAATTAATTTTTTTGGAGAAAGGTGGGTGGAAATTTAATGCATAAGAGACTTTTCAACTCTTGCCTCGAAGTTGCATCCAGCTTGCATCCACCAGAAAGACACGCCTAAAGGACCTTCTAGAAAGCCTAATTAGAGTGGGCCCCAGTAGACTTAAAGGAAGCCCCGGATGTCGCCTAACATCCTGTAAACATTCAGCACAAAATAATAAACCTTTTACAAGATATGATATAAATAGTGGGCTGTTTTTCTGGGACACAGAATCTGGCCCAGAATTGAATCTTCAACTTTGTCTACCTTAATCACCACCATTTAAGGCGAATTAGCATTGGATTCAGAAGAATTATTTGTTCCTATATATGTCTTCTAGTCTCCCATTAATTTTGGGCTTCATTGGGCCTGTATTGTGGTCTCCACAGTCCGATCTGTGGGATGATATCCACTCTTCCTTCTCCAGAATTGTTACCTTTCTTTGCGAAAAATCCTCATCATCCTTTATGAATCCTCCATTGATACCTGAATGAAAAATGTTCATATTTAAGCTTATATCCATTTCAAAAAATATCAAATTAAAATATGGATAATTACATTCTTTGAAATCAGATGAAACATTGGGCCTAAATTGGTGCATATTAGGCATGGAGTGCACAAATGAAGAGAATGGATGTTCAAAATTGAAATCCACTAACTCAGGCCCATAAGATCAAAAATAAACATTTAATACCATTAAAATGTAATCCAAATATGTGTTTTTATTGGCTAATCACACCCCCAACTTGAGTTTTTCTAGTCCTGAGCAAAATATATCTCACAAAAATGAAATTCGAATGAGCTTTTCCAAAAACATTTTAATACACATTTCTCACCCAAAGATCACATACCAAACAATTATGAAACCCATAAAAATCATTTAAAAAAAGCTATGTCCACATGCATATCCCAAGCCCAAGCCCAATCCTTTGTTCAAATTCATTTCTATATTTCATCCAAATTCAATTAAGCATGATGAAGTTTTGTGCGTCACAATAGACATGGGGGTTCATTTCCATTCGAGGGAGAAAATATGGAAGCGCTAGGAGCAATCAAATTTTAATAATAAGATGAGTAATCATTTTTATATTTTTTTTTGTTTTTTTTTCACTTTTTTCATGGTAATTGAAATTGAACTCAATCGAGTCAACCCATGTAGCAAGACTTTGCCGATGACTCCCAGGCTCAAAGACCTTAGGTCACCAAGTGAAGCTCATATACTCGGGCATCATCTCAAGTTAACTCAATCAAAAAAAATTCAAATTACCACAAATAAGATAAAATGCCCAACTCTGGGCCAGAAAACTATAGAGTCACGATCCCCCAGTGCCAAAATCCACACATTAGGTCAATTCATTGCTCTACGCACAATTGATTTTTTTGAATACTCATGTTAAAATTAAAATGATCGCCAATCCTATTCTATTTATTATGGGTCCCCAAGAACTCAAACTAAAACCCCACAATCTAGAGGATGTGCATTGTGTTTTTTTATTAAATGGATGAAAATATAACAGTGAAAAATCACATCGGACAACCGCACTTTCCAATATCTATGCACATGAACATAAACGTTCATTAAAATCAAAATCAAAGCATGGAAAATTATTTGATATCCAATTTCAGAGTTTAGAATGTGTGTTATCATGTTCAAGGTTAATGACATTTTTCCTTCCATGCATTTTCATCTCCCCCCAACTTGGAATAAAACTGTCCCCAATGTTTAAATAATTGAAACATAGAAGGGGTAGGATAGAAGTTCAACGAAGACATTGAAAATGAAAATTATGGAATGAAGTCACCTGGTGGTTGATGTTGAAAATGCATTCCCATGTCTCCCTTTAGTTCTAGTTTGTCTCCCAATGGCTTGGAAGGTTGTGACCAGATTTTCCCAATGACCTATGACATGCCTTTAAATTTTTTTTAATATATATATATATATATTTGTATTTTTTTAACCTAAAAAAAGGTACAAATAACATAAACTGATTATACATTGTCTTCTCTTAAATTTCCGGGTAAGGTATTACTCAGGGATCACACCGCGTGACACAGATGAATACGGTGCTCCCCTTTCATACCCATCCTTACTCATAAAAGAAGAACAGGTCAAAAATATATTTTTTTTAAAAAAATATCTAAAAAAATATAAAATAAAATAAAATAAATTGATGATACATTGTCTTCTCTTAAATTTCTGGGTAAGGTATTACTCAGAGACCACACCGCGTGACATGGATGAATACGGTTCTCCCCTTTCATACCCATCCATACTAATAAAAGAAGAACATGTCAACAGTCTGAGGTAGAATAAAATTACATCAACATGATCCAGTAATCCTATTTGAAATATAAAGTTGATTAAAAAAAATGATTGGAAACTTGATAACCACTGGTTGCCTCCCGTGCAGTGCTTAATTTAACATCTTTAGCTCGACTTGAACCCCCCCAAGTTAGCCAATTCCAACTTTAAAAATTTTTATGACCTCATCTTTCTCCACTTCAACATGATTTAGAATGCGTATCCCTTGTGGTTGGTAAGAAGATTTGGAATTTGATTCATGAGCAATCCTATTTTCTGAAATTAATGGGAAAATCCAAGGGATGTAAGAAATGGTTGATCCAGTTTCCACTATAGTCTTTCCAAATACATCAATGATCATTCCAAAATTATTTGTTTCAAGATAAGAATGAATTCAAATTGAAAGGTCATGATTATAACCTATAAAGGGATACTTGAGAGGGGAAGGAAGGACAATGATTTTGATCTCGGTGTGGATAAGACAATCAGACACAGGTTGAGATTTTGAATCCAACTTAGTTTCGTTTTTCAAATTTCACAACAAAATTGGTTCCTTTTGAATAGAAGATTCAACCTACAAATTGGAAAGATCAATTTTAGGAATGGGTATAGACTCAATGTTTTTAAATTGTCTCAATGGTTCGATGAATGATGTTTTTGAAAAATGATCAATAGAGTTATACATAGGAGACTCAATCCACGATGTCAAGTTATTATCTTTTGAATTCAAAAAATAAATTTCCTCCTGATTTAAAGACCCTTCAACAATTTATTGATTCAATTCCCCTACCCCAAATCCAAAGGTTGGTTCTTCAATAAATTCATGAGAGTTTTGTGGGAAACTAGACACTCCACATAAGGTTTCAGAAGGTACAATTGGTATATGGATGAGTTACTCACAAGTATTATTGAATTATAGTTCTAATCTCAATGACGATACCTCAGAACTCATTATATCAATTTGATTACAAAATTTTTCAAGGAGTTTTTGAGGATTAAGCTAGATAGGAGTTTGTAAATCGTGAAATTCATTAAGTTTCATCTCATCAATCTCTTCGAGAGGGCTGGAAATTGATCCTTTAAACAATCATCATCCCATTGATTGTTCATCTCATCGGGTGTGTGGTAATTAATCAAGGGTTGATCAAAGAAATTTTCTAATTTAGGGGATTCACAATATTAATTTTCCATTTCATTCCAGAATGAGTTTGTGACATGATAATTTGGATGATACTTCATTGGAGAAGATGGAAAGTTGGAATCTAGATTCTCAGGACACACACAAACAGAAAGGGGTAAAGATAAGAGAGATGGGGGTGAGAATAGGGAATGTGGGGTGATAAAATAAGATGAGTTTCTAAAGAACTTACTTGGGTCCCCGACAATGGTGCCAAAATTTGGTTTCACCCAAATTTACCCAAGTTTTAAGGGTCAAGCGGTCGCTTGCAGTGCAACTTGGGTTATCGAATCCTCAGAGACATAAGAAGAACCTTTAGACACTCAATAAAAAGAGATGGATTTTTGGCTATGAAGATTCCAACTTGGGTTGATTTTAGATGGTTTTTAAAGAGCACTAAAAGATCTATGTGAATTCAAATTATGAGGAAATGAGTTGATCCCAGGTTATTGCTTGGGGTGGATTGAATGAATTCCTTTTTTTTACGATTTTAATTTCATTAACTCAAGAAGGATTCATGCAATGAATTCAAACTAACCTAATCACTAACTTATTAAACACCTTAAAAACACATGTTAATCACCTATACACTTGTAGGATCATTTTCATGAGCACTCCAAGGTAAAGGATATAATTAGCACATCAAAGTGGGGTGAATAAATTCAATAAGGAAGAGGAAGAATAAAAATCATTGAATGAAAGAAACTCAATTAAAAGAAATTAATAACATTTAGAGAGTGAGAAATAAAATTAAATCCAGAACCTTGCTACTCCCTTGGATCTACCCATAAAAGAGCTAGCCCTCCATTGATGACAAGTTCTCAATGGAAGCAGAAAGTAGACTTACGATGGTGGAATTGAAGAAGTAAAAACAACACAAATAACGATCACTCCACCATTGTGTGAAAAAAATCACAAGGTTTGGTGTGAAACATTTAACACCTTGAGGCAACAGTATCAAGGTGATATGAATAGGAACATAATAAGAGAATAATAAGAACTTTTATTGAAGACTAAGGTGATTCGAACAACTTACATGAGAAGGAAGAACATTACAAAGGAAAATTGGCATAATAACACTACAATGAAAAGAAAGCACCAAGATCCTCAAATCCTCCATCCTTACTGCATTAAATATGAATTTTGGAAGCGTTTTTCCGAGATCCCATCATCTCATGTGCCTTTAATTAATTTTGTTGGGGAACTGTGGGTGGACGTTTAATGCATAAGAGACTTTTCAACTCTTGCCTCGAAGTTGCACCCAGCTTGCATGCACCAGAAAGACGCGCCTAAAGGACCTTCTAGAAGGCCGAATTAGAGTGGGCCCTAGCATACTTAATTGAATCCCAGGATTTCTCCTAATATACTGTAAAATTTCATCCCAAAATAATAAACCTTTAGCGAGATATGATATAAATAGTGGGCTGTTATTCTAGGCCGCAGAATCTGGCCCAGAATTGAATCTTCAACTTGGGCCACATTAATCACCACTATTTAGGGAGAATTAGCACTGGATTCAGAAGAATTATTTGTTACTATATATGTCTTCTAGTCTCCCATTAATTTTGGGCTTCATTGGGCCTGTATTATGGGTCCCACAGTTCGATCAGTGGGATGATATCCAATCTTCCTTCTCCAGAATTGTTACCTTTCTTCGCCAAAAATACTCATCATCCTTTATGAATCCTCTATTGATCCCTGAATGAAAAATGTTCATATTTAGGTTTATATCCATTTACAAAAATATAAAATTAAAATCTGGATAATTACATTCTTTGAAATCAGATGAAACATTGGGCCTAAATTGGTGCATATTAGGCATGGAGTGCACAAATGAAGAGAATGGATGTTCAAAATTAAAATCCACTAACTCAGGCCCATAAGATCAAAAATAAACATTTAATACCATTAAAATGTAATCAAAATATTTGATTTTATTGGATAATCAGTTGGTACACATAGTGATGAACCAAATCTTAGGAATCCATCCTCATCAATTTTGAACTCTAAGGATTTCCCCTTTCTCACGGCTTCCACATTATTCTTAATTTCCATATCATTTCATGGAGAACTAGTTATTTTCTCCATGAGGGATGGTTAAGAAATAATTTGAGAAATAATTTATGATGTTTTTTATTTACTGATTCCCATGTACATCGTTTAAAAATCTAAGAATATTGGATACTTCTCAATTCTCATCATTGATAATGTTGCATGATCTTTTATACTTAGAGCATCCGCCGCTTTATTTACTTTTCTAAGATGGTAGTGGATTGAGTAGTTATAATCATTGATGAGATATATCCATATTATATGGTGCATATTAATCTATTTTAGTCTAAATATATATTTGAGGATTTTATGATCATTATATATTTCAAAATTATCCCCATAGTGAAAATACCTCCAGACATTCAATGGGAAGATCACAACTACTAACTCCAGATCATGCGTGGGATAGTTTTACTCATGAATTTTCAATTTCCTTGAGCCATAGGATATGAAATTATCATTATGAATTAATACATAGACTACTACTTTCATCATTCCATACAAAAATTTCTATCTTATGAGTGATATTGGTTAGTGGGTTTGACAGTAATGAAATTTATTCACAAATCGACAGTAATACCCATCTAGACCAAGGAAACTACATATCTCTATTATAGATATTGGCCTAATACACTATTTTATTTCCTTTATCATATATGGTCTATATATTTTCAATTTCTAGTGATATTATTTCCTAATAATAACACTTCCTCCATATATAACTCACAATTACTAAACATTGAATATAGATTCTCCCTTCTCAAAGTCTTTAGCATAGTATTCAAGTGCTTCTCATTCTCCTCATTTATTTTGAAGTATATCAGAATATTTTTGATAAAGATGACCATGAATTTTTCAATGTAATATATAAATACTCTATTCATCATTTCCATGATTATTTTTGGAGAATTAGTGAGACTAAAAGGCATCACATTGAACACATAGTATCCATACCACTTTTGAAAGGAATTATTTTGAAAAATCTTCCTTACTCACCTTAAATTGGTGATATCATGACTGAAGGTCCACCTTAGAAAAATATATTTCCCCAAGAAGTTTATTAAACAAGTAATATACTCATGGAAGGGGAAACTTGTTATTTATAGGGTTTTTTTAGATCATGATAATCAATGAAGAGGTGTATCAATCCATCCTCCTTCTTGACAAAGAGGACTGGATCACCCCATTGTGAAGCACTCATTCATATAAAAACCTTGTCTAGGCTCTATTGTAACTTATTCTTCAATTATTATAACTCAATGGTGGTCATTATATAAGGAGTCTTTCATATATAGAGAGATCTGGGAACAAGTTCAATTGAGAACTCAACTTCTCAGTCGGGAGAAAGACTATTCAATTCCTCATGGAACACATTATCATACTTCCTTACAATGTTCATGCCTTTGAGCATGATCCTATATATTGTATCAAATATTTTATTAAGATATGATTGATTATAGTTAAATAATATCCATAATTGATACATTTAATCAGAATAATATTCATCATATTCCTTACACTTGTACAGAATTGGAGGATGCCTCGTGATGTGAGTAGGGATCTCTATTTCGTGATAGTCGATGTTAGCTTCGTATAAAGATTGTCAACCAATGACCAATATAGCATAAAAATCCACTGAAAGAAGTAAGACTATATTTTTTTGGGAGTTTTATTCTAAAAAAATTAACTAGGGATGAGTTATATAGTTTGGATGAAATAATTTCCCCACTTGATGTTCTCACAGATAACTCAACCTCCATATTTTGAGGTTGTGTTTTAATAGTTTTACAAAAATAACATGATATGAAAGAATAAGTAAAACCACAATCAACTAGTATATATATTATTCATTAATGAATAATTATCATATCTACAACCACATCATTGTTGGGATCCACCTCATCATTAGTGATAGCTTAAAATTTCTCCTACCCCCTTGGATTTGGTGGTTGCTTATGCTGATTAAAATCAAGGTGTTGAGGTTTAGTGCACTAGCTTGCATAGTTCCCTTTCTCCCTATAGTTGAAACATTGAACCATGGGTGGTTCTCTCTTATCCTAAAACACATTGTCTCATTTTGTCATACATATTTTACATTCATGAGCTTAGTGGCCTTCTCTCCCACACATGAAGTATTTCCCTATCCCTTTGAGGCAATTCCCATAATAATTCTTCCCACATTTTTGACATGTGAGTGGTTGTGTTTTTTCCACATTTTTCATTATATCCTCCAAATTGAAACTCCATATCTTGTTTCTTATATCCATATCCAAGGGACCATTCTCCAAACTCTATCTCTACTTTGATATCACATTGAAAAACATCTTCCGAACTACCAAAGTCTTAAATTTATAGATCCTTTCAAAGGTGTGTTTTAAACTACTAAAAAATCTATTTATTTTTCAATCATTGTTGATAAAAAAACCTGAAGTATACCTTGAAAGCCTTGTGAAGGTTTCAGCATAATCCATGATAGATTCACCTTCCTTTTTATTTAGTTCAATGAAATCTCTCTACATCTTCATTCGAATAGTTTGAGGAAAATACTTATTAAAAATATTTTCTTAAAGTATTCCCACTCCATCTATTCAATTTCAACCTTCATCTTGGTGTTCTTAATCAATTCCAACCATTATTTGG
The DNA here is from genome assembly GCA_963277665.1 of Viscum album. Taxonomy (NCBI): domain Eukaryota; kingdom Viridiplantae; phylum Streptophyta; class Magnoliopsida; order Santalales; family Viscaceae; genus Viscum; species Viscum album. The sequence continues at coordinate 2,097,962,480 of OY728130.1, read as the reverse complement.
ACTCCCCAAATAAATGATTGACATCAAGAGTCACCTTCTCAGTCACATAATAGTGAAGCACAAAAAATATATTCTCCATTGAGTTGACCCACTTTTTCATGAAAGACCCACTAAATGTTGGCGGTTGTTTCCTCCTAAAATACATGATATCTAGTTTCTCCCTATTATGGGAAGGTGTACATTCCACTTTTTTAATTTATTGTTCATTTCCTAAAACATATGGGTAATTATCATCATGAAATTTTGATATCCACCTCCCAATGAATTGGGGGTGTCGTTTGAGAAATCGTTGTACTATACCTCCCATGATTTTTTTGTACTGGTTTCTCCTAGTTCCAACTATTTTATTAAATATAAAAGGTTTTAAGAAGACACAAGTCAATAGGTTATGAATAAATAATTAAATCCTTTGTGAAATTAACTCTATATTCATATCATGTGGGATCCCTCTGGTTATAATTTTTCTAAAAAAGAGCTTCTTGGGTGCATACATATACATAGTTTCATAGTAAAGGTTTTCCTTAATGGTCTATAATACTATTTACCAACTTAACTAAATAGTGCTCTGATACTAACTATAGTGACCCTATATTTCTTATATGGATATTACTTCGATTTAATGATAAAAACATAAAGAGTTACAAAACCAGGATCAAAAGGTTTAGTGTCTTGAAAAATTAAGACATTAGATAAAATTTACTTAATAAAAAATATAAATTATCTATTTCATTATTATCTATATTTTTAGTTTCCCTCATATAATATTTAGTACAAGTAATCAACTGAGTATATACATCAATGAATAGGGAGTGATAAAATGCTATTAAAAAGATAGATAACAACATAGATAAATATAACATGGGGTGAGAATAATTATCACCACAACATACACATACAATCATAATAATAATCATTAGAGTAAGAATTAGATAAATTAATATAATGTTGAAATTCATAAAAATGAATCAACATGTATTAGATGTCAAATAACACACACAGTTGTGAGAAAATATAGAATCAGGTCTACACATAAGATATGTAAATAATCATAAAGTCATTATTGTGAAAAAATATAGAATGATTTTAATAGATCTTAAACATTATCTCATGATATGAATCACATTACCCAATGCATTGAAGCACAATAAAATTTTGGGTGCACCCATCACAACATAACATTTACTTAATCATGCATTCCACATAGAAAGTATAATAATATATTCCATAAAATAACCCATAGAAAGTAAACATGTTTTAGGAGAATTTCAAGAAGAATAAATTCATGGAAAAACTTTGGGGTTCCAAAATCAAAATTGAATAATATACATTGTATAAGATTCATCAATATCGAGTGAAGAATAAACAATCCTAAGAGAAGTAAAATATGTGTTTGTAGACAGAAGTGTTATTTTGGAAAAATATTTTAATTTTTCAAAAATTAATATTAGAAGCATTTATATCCACTAAAATAAAAGGGTGGTGAATTTATAAGAACATAATTTAAATATTCATACCGTGGAAGAGAGAAGAACCCTAATCAAGGAAATTGGGTTTGAGAATCTCCTTACCTTATGTTCAAATTCATTATTCACTTTAATATATTGAATAATATAATTATATTCATTAAATAACTAAATTATAGAACATATTATACATGTATTAAGTTGATTATAAATTAATTAAGTTTGTTTATGTCAATTTTTAAGAGTTATATAGTTCAATTTATTCGTGTGGGAGTATTTGTTTTCTTGGTTTCCATGATCAATCAACTTGTATACATGTATGGAAGATCGCGTAAAATGAGAATAAATATAAATAATTAAAAGTATATGTTATTATTAAAACTAAATAATTTTAAATGGTATTTTATATTATTTTGTTTCCATATATGAGAACAATTCATTAGATAAAATGATAATAATAATTGTTGAGATTAATTTGGCGGTTTTTCGATCATCCTATACTAGTTTTGTTTTATTATTTAAAATTAGGTATATATGTTATTTAAATAACATAAACAAGGTTTCAACATAAATTTTACAATATTTTCTGATGATTACAATGTTTTTATGACCATCCTTGAAGTAGTAAAAGGATAATGAAAACTTTTCTTTCTAAAAGGTAATAAATCGACATGTCACGATGGTGTTTTCATTTTTAGAACGAAAGGGAGAGGATAAAAGGTTTGAGGATGTATTATTCCATTAATGTAATAAAATTATAGTATATATAAGATACTGGACTTAACATGACACTTGGATAAGGGTAATTTAGGATATAATAATAAATTAAATGAAAATAACTTGAAAAAAAAATTAAAATACAATGAGTGAGGATTTTAACTCTTGAATTATTCTCCTTAAGAACCTTCGTAGGGAAATTAGATTTGGTATTTTCTTGAGACCAAAGGATACTAGACATGAGGGAGATAATTTTGAAGATTATTGGAATTAAATTTGACAATCTTAATGTCTTTAGAGGTGTGAGGGGAAGAGGTGCTGATGGGTTGTATTTATAAGGGGGAGAGGGGTGTTTTTTGATTATTTTATTCATTAGTTTATTATTTTGGCTCAAGACTATGGATGGTTTTGATTATCAAATATATATACAATATATAGATAATTTTATTTTGATATTATGGCGCATGCATCAAAAATTAATCAAGAAATTGTGAATTTAAATTATAATTTTATAAACCATAAATTATCATATATTACTATTCAAAAAAATGAAAATATTTTAGAAAAATCCCAAAAAATTACCCTAACCATTTTTGGAAGTTTAGAATTAAAAATATTACTCCATTTTATGAAAATTATTTTCTAAATATGGTTAATTTTATTTTAATTTAAAATTATCATTTATTCGAAAAATACTGCTTTTAAAATTATATCTGGTTTTATGACACATGAAAAAAATTATTTAAAGCCCCCTAAAATTATCTTATAATCCTAAGAGAACAAAATATTAATTTATGAATTCAATTTATGAAAATAAAGTTTCTTTTAAATCATTATATTAATTATAAAACTGTAAATAAACATTTATTCTTTATAAAAAATACAACACTTAATTTATATTTACTAAAATATTTATTTACTTATACCATGATATAAATATATCATATTTTAATTTATAACATACCCAAATTTTATTTACATTTTCATATGTGAGGTTACAATTTTATTGTCTAATTTACCTTTCATAGTGGTCACATTAATATTCTAATGGTTATGTTACTATTCCATCGGTATATGTTCCTTAATTTCTAGAAATACCTATTTTTTCATTAATTATTCATTTATAAAGTTTGTATTGTGATAAAAAAGTGATATTATGTGTCTTATAATATATTAAATAATTATAAAAATTGAATTTCCATTAATAAAATTATGGGTCATTACATCCCATATCTCTAATCCTCCTTGTGACACTCAATTTTATTTTAAAATTATGAATTTGAAGAATTAAATTAAAAATAGATAAAAAGTTTCAATAAATATATATATATTTTAATGATTCATACAATGAAAAATACACCCTATCAAATTAATCAACCAAATAATCACACTACGAAGAAGGATATGGAGACTCCTACTCTAAAATCTCTATACTGAATATCGATATGTAAAAATTTTACAATGAGCTTAAAATATTAAGGGATATGAATCTTAATCTTATGAAATAATTCAAATCAAAACTTGTCTGGAATAAGGTATTATCTACTAAATTCCTCAAAAATTCAACTAAATAACTCTATACAACTAAAAAAGAAAAAAAATCAATGAAATATTCTCTAGAATTTCCTCTAAGGATTAAAAGAAAATAAATACACTGGAGTTAGAAATTTAATATTGGAATATAAATCTAGAAAAAAATAAATGTAAATAAAAATATGTAAATACCTCCTACACTCATGAATTTTCTGAAGTGCGGGTGTGGAATCAGATATTCCATGAACAATGGAAAAAAATATAGTATAGAATAACTTGCTTTTAATTAATAATTAAAAAGATTAAAATAATGTCACTTTGATAAAATCAATGTAAGTATAGATTCCAACCATATTATGTTCTATAATTTATTGAACAATGAATATTTAGATTGTAAAATTTATCATATAAAATACCCATCATTATGATTTATCTTCCATAGTAAATATTTCCACTCGCTCACATCAACCAATAGATAAAATCACCTTCATAAAGAATTTACATCAAACTCTTACTGAGTTATATCTATTTTATTTTCTCCTCACTAGAAATTTTTTAGGTAACAATGATATTCCATCCTTAAATTATTTTTTGAATTTTTAGAAGATATATTCAGTTTATCAAGAACTACATCACAATGAGGACTATTCATATTTAGCATTAGATGTCTGACACTTGAATTCAATAGTTAAATCTCACGTGGAATTTAGTTTTTTGGTTTATGTATTTAATGTGCCGCAATAACAAGCTTCTATTATAAAAGTACAAATAGACCAGTCCCTCCTTTATTTTAACACATTATTTGAGATATTCTTGATTCTCACATATTTTAATATTTTTTTCATTAGTTTCCCACTATTAATTTCCCATAAATAATTTTTTCATTTTTCTATGGTTCTCCTCACTTCAAAATTATTTTTATTCTTATTCATTTTATAATACAATTTCGTACCATTAATCATATTTTCAAAAAAATTTATTTGAATCCCATATATAATGGATAGAATCATTAATTCATCATTCCTAAAATATATTTTAGTCTCTTTAATGAAATAAGGGGATAGGATCGACCTTTTGATTCCATTCAAGAGGAGATAACAACCCAAGAAACTAGAAAATTCACCTTTTCCAAGCCTCTAGATAACCATCATTTTCCTAACTCACTGTGCAAGGATCTGGAAGTCCCTTGAGGATTTTTATGAAAAAATAATTGTGGATAGTGAATAAATAAAGAGACACATAAATGTAAGGACAAAAAACAATAAGGAGAAAATAGGATGAATAATAATATAGGAAGATAAAACATTTCATGTTTAATTTTTCCATTTATATTTTCATTAAAATTTTATATAATCTAATATCCTATGTTTATTTACTTGATTAAAATTATTTTTATCACTACTATATTGTTAATTTTTTTTATTTATTATATTTTTTTTATTTATTATATTTTTTTTTATTTTCAACTTATCATTTTTCAAAGAATGTCTAGAAAAATAAATATTTCCATTATCTACCATATAATAAAATTTGGGTCCATATTGGCCAAAACATTTAATTTATGATACTATGTAATATGAAAAACTCTAAAATATTATTATTACTGAAATATCATACCTTTCAAATAATTATATTAAATTTAATTATTTATATATTTAAAAGGTGTTTCAATCAGTATTATCAATAATTTTGTTGTCTTTATATTCTTTACATGTCTATGTTTTCTATTCTTATCACCTTTACGATGTTTATTTGGATAATATCTCTTTAGTATAATATTTTACCACATTGTTAACACCAATGTTTTCCCCACCTTTAAGATAAGCCTAATCTCATTGATTTTTTTGAACATCTATCTATTTAAAGACAACCTGCATCCATTTCTACCATCCAGAAAAATAATTGCCTCCCACAAGTATTGGATGAAATATACCCATGAAAATACCACCTAATATTTCCACTTTTTTCATAGCCACCTTGTTTACCATGTCACAACCCCCTCCTACAAAATTTCCCCTCCTAGTATGAAAATAGATAATGATATATAAATATTACAAAATCCCTCCTCAAATAGAAAATATGTCGGTGAATAACACTAAAGTTGTATAATCACATACATGGGAGGCATTACCCTCATAAGGAATTGATAAGTAAGTGATAATATGAGAATAACTGCTAAAAAAGCTCATAATAATAATAAATAAAGAAGAAATTTAAATACATTAATGTCATGACATACAACTTAAAAAAATTAAAACACTAAAACAAATCCCTGTTAGTAACCATGAATCTCTAAAATATCCTGAACAACTCCTCTAACTAGTAATGTTTATCTTGGTCTCCAACTGTCTCCTATTAACCTGAAAGAAAATTTATATATACATAGGGTGAGAATAACATGTATACTTAATAGGATATTCTCAAAAACCTCTCATGATAGATGTGAAATAATGAAACTAAATATCAGTGAACAAATGAAAATAACTCATGACCTAAATATGTTTACTATTTTTTCACATAATCACCATGACTCACTCACCAAATAACACACATAAGTATATCCATAATATTTAAAATTTATATATATATATATATGGGTACCCTCAAACTACTTTCACACTAGTTTTCTTCTCTTATTTCCCAACGTCTCATGTAATGAGCTCTCACCTGTTCCATAATAATCTTACCCAAAACACCTAGGAAACCTTATCATACCATTCACCCTAGGTAGCACATTGTCACATACAAATACTCCATATAGTATCCAAGATTTTTTTCTAGCAGCCACCATAGCCTATATATTATGTAATACACCTCAATCCATCATAGACCATATATAATACAATTGTAATAGTCATTTGGAAAATACGTCAAGAATACACGCATGCATGATAACCTCAATCCATCATAACCCGAAACACATAGGTTTGAGAAATCACCCCTTGTACATACTCTTATGTTATACTATATTAGAAAATAGTGTAGGGGAGAGGGGGTAGTCATCCTTATATATCCTCTCTAAATTAGATGTTTGGGAAAACACCCCTAACACCTCTAGTTTTTAGTTTCCTTTCCAACAAGAGTGGTTTGTGTATGAAATAAAAAACATATAGATAATATATAGAACAAAACAACACTAATGGAAAATACATTTCCTTAGACTCATCTTCTTCCATCATTATAGAGGACACTCATCATCCACTTCTAATTTCTAGAAATAAAAAAAGAATAATAGAATCAAGTTGAATATTAATTATCTCATTATACATTTTTAAATATTATTCTATTTCCATTTCCTCTAATGCATTCTCAAATATTTCATCATCATGAGTGAGCCCCAAGAACCAACCCCATTCCTTCATAAATATATTTATCATTCCAAAAATATCTAGGTACTCTATGAATCTTCCGAATCTACCACATAAAAGATGAAACCGTAGTAGATAGAATCAAACTATATATCCTTATTGAAAACTGATATTATAAATTAAATTTTGGAATCTTTCCATTAAATAACCATACATATATAAATAATAATTGATGAGAATTCCCGACTTCAAACTCATCTCAACCACCCTGTTGTCCCACACCACTATACATAATATCACTTCTGATATCCCATTCCAACTTCATCTCTATAACTGCCACCTTGTGCCTCCATCATCATCATAACTTGTACATCATACCACTATCATATCCTTTAGTATCCAAATATTCATCAAAATTTTCAACCACTTAAGTTTATTGACAAATTATATCAAGGATCCAAATCTATAAAGTATAAGTTCATATTTGATTTGTTATTCTACACATAATTTCAAAAACAACTATATCCAAATCAGTCAAGGAACAATAGCTTTTATCAAATATGGAAAGGATCACTTATCCCAAAATAAATTATTTAAGTAATAATTAAATTTTCATTACTTATATTAATTTATTGAATAAAGAGTAATAATTTCTAGTAGCACTACAATTATAAATTAACATGTCTAATTATTATTTATTTAATCTCGTATCCCAATATAATATATTCTATCATATATCATAAAATTAAACAATAATTATTTAAACATGCCTTATCTATTATAATCAAAGTATTACCAAATTTTTATTTAATTTTTAATCATATAACCCTTTATTGACAACTATAAAAATAGATACCCCACTATCTAGTAAATATCAAGAGGCAATAAATATTTCAATCAAAGGCATGTGATCACATGAAACAGATATTCCAATCTGGAATATCTAATATCAAAATGTGATAATAATTATAGTAGTCCAAATTTAATTACATCAAATATGTCCATAATATTATTAGAAAAGAATAAAAATTATGCATATGAAATAATATTCATTATCAAAAAATAACAACAATAGAACATATGAAAATACTAATTTCAATTTCACAAATCCATAATTATTAAAATAGTTTCATAACTATTAATTATTCATTTTAACACTATGGTATGTTATTGTCTTTGATTTTATCAATTACTAAATACACAATGGCATGCATGTAATGACCTAAACCACCACCGGCCACCTAGCCCATGGAAGGTCAATCCATCACAACCCCAATTCCACATCCATAGTCCAGGGGCTAGTGAAAATCACCAAGAATGAATAACTAAAATGCTATAATTTTTTCTAATGTACCTATAAGAATGAACCAAACCATATTTATGTAGGAGTTTATAGTAATAATAATAAAATACAGTATCATATAGAGTAGAAACATGCATTTAATGACCTCTAGGGAATAAAAAATATTATGATTGTATAATCTAAAATGTAAAGGAGAAAAATCATTCCCAAATTGAAAAGATATACCAATCAAATGAAAATAGGAAATATGTAAAGCTGGGAGAGACCAGATCCCGATCTCCATATTGGACCATCATAAGTGTCCAATGCACCTAGGTATCACTATGTTCCATTTTAATCACCATTTATCTATCCATCGACTACATAATATATAACATGTAAAGTAAAATACCCTAAATTGATGAGTATAAACATATCTAATAGGAAACCTTGAAAACAAAAATCTAGAAATTGAGAGATACCAAAATAGTCATGTAAACTAGAAGAAAGAGGGAAAACCCCAAAATATACACATACATACGCCCATAAAGAAACCAAAATGAGTGAGAAAGGGAATCTTTATATCATAGCCCATCTGAGGTCCATGAGTAATCATGAAGCTTAAAAAGTATCTCACTGATGCCCGAAATCAAACATAGCCTCACAAGAATAGGTGTAGAGGGGCTTGTACCTCACAACTACACCCCACTATTAAGGGAGCACACATATCTTGTAAAGGACCTACACCCTACTAGATCTCAATGATAAGGGAGTACCAAACTATAGGTAGAGAATTTACAACCTATAATAAGGGGAGTTCCGAACCTTCCTATATAACGACATTGGGAACCCATTCACTGGTGGGACATGAGAGTAATGACCTCGATATATCTCTAATATCTTGGGGAACCTGCACCCTGGTGTGAATGGGGGAATACTAGCCCCTAGTATTTCTTTGGTAGAATGAATAACCCACAACCATGTGTGATAGGTTAGTACTAACCCAATCATATCCTTTATAGAGTAGATAACTTGTACCCTAGTCCATTAGGTGAGTGTTTACCTAAGTATCAATTTGTTGATCCTATCAGATCATGTCCTTTTTCAAGAATCACTTGAATAAGTGGGTTGCTTCAAACATCTTTCATCATATCTCATGCGATACTAGGAATTCAACCATTTCATTCTGTGTGAAAAAACCATCAAGGTAGTCTATTTGTTGGCCAAAATCCATTTCTAAATGATGAAGATCCAAGAGGAATAAGTTTCTCAAAGGGATACATGGTGTGTAAGGGGGCTCACACAGTGTGTCTCCCCACTCAACTTCCTATCTATATTCCTCTATGGCCATGGTTTAGAGTCCATGTCAAAATATGTGAAATGTAAGGTTTCCAAATAGCATGTCCTAACCACCTAAAAACTACCTGTGTCCTCTTGATGTCTCCATGTTCTTTTCCTCGGGATTTCGTACTTGTTCATGTCAATGGTTGTTCCCTAGTATTGTCTTGTTCCCATGTACTTCAAAAGTACACAATGTATCCTTCAACATGAGTTCATAAGTATGATCTAATTGGCACATGGTTTAGACACCCATTGTGGGCCACATGGCCTATGATCCTAGACACCCATGGAAGGCCACATGGCTTATTGTTTTTAATTAAATGCACCGAAGATGATTGAATCAACCATACATATGAATCCAGCCATATTTAGGTCACACCTAGGGTAAAAACATTGTTTTGGACTCAACCGTAGTCTTGGATTTAACATTTGAGGCTCTATTTAGGACTTATTCTATTATTTTCAAAACACTTCACTCGCATGATAATAATATATTTAATATTTTTATAATATCAATTATGATCTCACCAAACCTTAGAATCTCATTCTATTTTAGCACCAAGATTTGAAAATATTCCTAATAATATTTCAAATACTTGTAATGTAAAAATATGGTCACTAAATTATACCCCCTTCAATGATTTTTGTCCTTGAAAAGAAAAAGAAGAACAAAAAGGTGGGGATTCCGGGATCACATCTAGATCTACAACTACTAGGATATCGCTTTCATTGTCCTATGCTACCAAATAATGCAAACCAAGTGTATGGTATAACCTCATAGGATCTTGTCTTGCTAATCCCTGATCTCCACTACATTTTCTATTAAGGTGGTTACATCCTCAATTTCAATCATGCCCTAGTAAATCATATTCATATAATCAAGAATGTATCTCCTCATTTGTGACACATAGAATATGTTATGAACCTTCTAAAATTTTGGGGATAAGTCTAGGAGGTAAGAAACCTCACCAACCCTTCACATGATCTCAAATAGATTTATGGACCTCTGGGATAGATTTCCTCCCTGGAAGAATTTCCACAATCAACATTGTGGGGAGACTCTTAGGAAAACATGGTCTCCCTTCTCAAACTCCAATTGCCAATGACATTGATCTTTTTATGATTTATATTGTATATGGGTTTTCCTCAAATTATCATGAATCACTTTTACTTTATCTATCATCATATACACCATCTCTTGACTAACTAGATATATCTCACTAATCTCATTCTAGCATGGGGTTGACTTATAGGGTCTCCCATACAAGATATCAAAAGGTATTGTTCCAATCATAGCGTAATAGCTGATATTATAGGAAAACTTTACCAATTGAATAAATACTCTCATATCTAGATTAATTACAAAATAAAGGCTATAATCATATCCTCCAACACCATGACAACGCACTCGATCTTCCCATAATTCTGTGGGTGAAACATTGTACTCATCTTAAACTAGGTCCTCAATGCCTCCTGTAAACCTCTCCAAATCTATGACATAAATTTTGAATATTGATTTCTGTCAATCTTCTTGGGTACCCCATGTATACGGATGATCTACCACATGTAAAATAATTTCAGACACTCTATCAAACTCTACACCTTGTAGACAAGGAAGTGCATCGACATGGTAAGTCGATCAACCGTCACCCAGATGGAATTGTGGCCTCGATCTAACCACAAAAACTCTATCACAAAGTCCATGGTTATTTTCTCTCATTTATACTCTAGTATCTCAATAGGATATGTCAAAATAATTGAAACTTGGTTCTAATCACCCACCTACTGGAATGTGAGGCACCGAGAGATGAACTTAGTAACACTCTTCCTTTTAGCATCCTACAAAAACTACCAATAATGGTCTATGATCCTCTTCACTAGGTTGGGATGTACAACCAATGGAGAAGTGTGAAACTTACTCATCACCTCCTCTATCATCATGACTAGAAACACCGTATTCACTTGGAAAAGGATTTTGTGTTCCTATTCATTAGAAAATATATCAGGTGAATCTTACGAAGATATCAGGTCATAGAGAACCACACAGATGATGTCTCCCAATTGAGGCTCACTAATACGACGGTGAAGCAAAGGATTCAACACCATCTATTGAAGACAATATTCACCCCTATCCTCCACTTGGGTCAGATGTAATGAATACAACTACTAAGATTCCTCCTCCACCATACAAGAATGAGACTTCCTCCTATGGGAATCTACCACAACCATTACCTTACTAGGATTATAGATTATCTCAATGTAATAGTCTTATAGGAACTCCAATCAGTTCCTCTATCTTATATTAAAATCTCTTTATGTGAATATATACTTGATTCGTTTATGGTATGGGTAAACAATAAATCACTCTACCAAAATATAATATATACACATATTTAGATAAAATTATACCTCTTCCAACTCCAAGGTATGTGTTGCATACTCCTTCTCATGGGGTCTCAACTACCTTAACCAATATGGGATCATTACCAACCTATACTTCAACATTAAATGAAAACCAATTTTAGAGGCATCAAGATACACTATGTACTTCATAAACTCATATGGTAGTCTCAAAATTGGAGCACTAGTTATCCTTGTCCTCAAATCATCAAAAGATATCTCACACAACTTTGTCTTGTAAAACATACACCCTTTCTATGTCGGGGGGGGGGGGTTAAATGGGATGAAATCCTATATAATTCTTCCAAAAACATCATGTAATACCCTACCATACCAAGAAAATTCCACACCTTTAAAACACACATAGGTGGATCAAAGAAATCAGTACATCAATGTTCATTGGGTCTACACCTAAACCATGATTAGAAATGACATACCCCGGGAAGAGATGCTCATGGATCCATTACTACAACTTTGAGAGCTTACCATAAGGATGTCACTTTGAAAGAAATTATAGGATCATCCCTAAGTTCTCTTCATGCTCCTCCTCTCATAATGAGTATATGAGTATGTCATCAATGCATAAAATTAATAAGTTTTCCTAGTATGGAAGGAAGATTTGGTTCATCAAATACATAAACACATTAGGGGAATTCATAAGATTGAAATGAATCACCAACAAACTATAATGTTCTTTGAGACATCATAATTCTATATTCATAATATCACTCTCGTGAACCCTCAAAGGATGTTATCCGAGCCATTGATAGATCTTCAAGATCCAAATCATGCTTCACAACTGATCAAAGATGTCATCAATCCTCGACAAGGGGTACTTGTTCTGTAACATGTCCTTGTTTAGGTAATGATAATTAATAAAAATCCTCATGCTCCAACATTCATTTCCCATGAAAAAAACAAAATCTACCCCGAGGGACACTCTAGGTTAGATAAAAACCTTCTCATGAATGTCCTCCGACCACACCACAAGCTACCATATCTCCCCAAGGTCATCTGATATGCTATAATAAATATCTGGTTATCCCAAGAACTAGTCTACATAGAGGTCTATCTATCTATGGGGAGTTAAAACTATAATGTACTCATGATGGAAACCATCAAAATCATCCACCATTAAATGAATATGAATGTTCATTGCATCCAATTATCCAAGAGAAAAACTACCCAACTAATAAGTAAGCGGCTGTAATATCCTGTGAATGAGCTCATCCCACCTTGTGTGAGGATTACTTCATATCAAAGTAGGAAAACTACACCCTAAAACTAAAACCACTACAACACCCATAAGTAGAAATCATTATATCATGGGTGATAAAAAGCTATCCCATACCAAGTAAGACATTTAAAGTCCCAATAACACTATGGAAAATTTTTATGTGATGTTCTCTCTCTATCCTTGTAGATTCAGGTCACACCATTGGTAGAAACAAGTTATCATTGATCCTCTATATATAAGCCTCTTGAAAAAGGGTCAAGAAAAATGGCCTCCAATGGTACCACTTAGTCTCAAATAGAGAATATGTCTTGGGATATGTTTCTTATGACTCTATGTTATAAATATAGTTGGAGAAGTAGAGACACATGTTATACCCCAAACCACACTCAAAGACACTAATCCACAAGATCTGACCACCTAAAGCTATCCATTCCCTTTCCATCCTACTCACCACAATAAGGGATAACTATGACACCTCAGCACATCAAAACAAAAATGATCATACAATTAAAATGCAATCACATTCCACACCTCAACACTATCTACTTTGAGTGGCACTAACTCACCCTCATAGTTTTGAATCATGTCCCAAGGAGTCATATTACTGAGGGAAGTGTCCTTATTCCTTTGATGTCTAAATCCTTTTCTAGCATCTCCAGAACTGGGTTCTATTAATTCAATTCTCCATCCTAGATAAGTATCATCCCCTATGATGCCATCAAAATGGGTCTTATCCAAGAGGGACATTCACCCAACAGGATTTCACCAGTCCTATACCACTCAACAAGAGTAATTATTTCACATAATAAAACCTATGAAATCTCTATCTCTAAAACCCATGATGAATACTCAACACAAGTGCATCATCTATCAGTATCTCCAGAGCCAAAAAATCCTCCATGGAGAAGAATAGTCTCTATCATAACCATCTGATCATTCAGTGTTTTCAAAAAACTTAAAAAATCATCTACTACCTTGGGTCAAACCTCAACTTACAAAGGTAATTACTCATCATGAAACCTCAGTCTTCACCATCACTGGAACTCATGCAATGTGATAAGTCAATGTGTACCATTATCCTATCCTAATGAAGGTATTGATTGCTCAAAGTGCAAAAAATTATCTTCCTAATACATAGAAGGATCTATACACCTCTCAATAAGTTGTATCACTACTTGGTTCCTTCCAAGAGAAAACACCTTATGGGTAGGCCCGTGAACTGATGCCTTGTCACTCAACTAGTAGTTATCATGACACTATCACAAAATCTAATTTGTTTTCTATCATAGATTTGTCTTGAAAGTTATCAAGATATTCCAAGGAAAAATGAGAATATATATATATCTCTGTGTGTGGGGGGGGGGGGGTGGAGTTAACTCAAGAGGGATATTCAAATCATAGAATCTTATATTATGCATTTATCGTTGTTCCCTACCAATAATTTCTCAGTATTTCAATAGGACAAGAAGGTAGTAAAAGTCTTGGTGAATGGATATAATGGTCATCACACTAACATCGGGATCCCTAGACTAAAAGCCTCAATCGAGACACTTTAACATTATTTCCCTAGTTCCCAACCAATAATTGTTAAGGTAACACTCTTAACATCATACAAAGGGATGAAATACTCATATACATATCTAAAATGACCTCACCAATCAAGGCCCAAATATCTTACATAAGGTTGAGCTATCGAAACCTCGAGAATGATTAACTAAAATTGGAGGCCTTTTCCTAATGTTCTTGCATGCACATACCCAACCATCTTTGTGAATAATTTTAGAAGAAAAATAATAAAAGATTGTAAAATGTAGAATAAAATCATGTATTTAATAACCACTATGGAAAACAAAAGATTAGAATAGTGTAACATAAAATAAAAAGGGGAAAAATACATGTCCAACCAGAAAAGATGTCCCAACCTGAAAACAACTTGAATAAAGTAAATTTGAGAGAGGTTGTCTCCAGATCGCCAAGCCCAACCACTGTATGTGGTCAATGCATTCAGGTATCACTATCCTCCACCATAATCATCATTGGCCTATCTATCGACTACATAAGACACAACACATGTAGGTAAATCCCATTTATGGGTGAGTATATACAAAATTTATAAGAATCCTTGAAGACTGAATGTGGGAGATAAAGAGATACAACACTTTTCCTAGAAACCCACAGTAAGAGAGAAATGAAACCCCAAAGATACATATACATATGATCATAAAGAAACCTAAATGATAGATAAAGGGGATCTCAGTCTCGCAGCCCATCCAAATTCGATGAGTAATCCTGTAGCTCCAAAATTATATCACTAATTACTAGTATAATATGAAACCTTAATAGAATATGAATGGAAGGGTATACTCCTTCAAATGTTTCTCCACAATTGAGGGATAAAAATCTTCCATTGAGGAATTGAACCCTGTAGGAACTCAAAAATGAAAGAGCACCACTCCGTAGATAGAGAACCCACACCCAAAAGTAAGAGGATAATTGATCCTACCTGTAAAAAGAAATAGGGAACTCATTACCTAGTGTGATATGGGACAACAATTCATGATATATATCTAATATCTGGAGGAACTAGAACCGTTGTGTGATGGGGGAGTATTAACCCTAGTATTTATCTAATAGCATGGAGGACCTATACCCTAGTGTGATAGGGGAGTACTAACCCTAGCATCTTTTATAGAAAGGAGAAATTGTGCCTTAGTGAAATTGGGGAGTATTGGCCCACAAAACCATCATATTATCACATCTGATCACTGTCATTATTAATCATCACCTAAATAAGTATCACACTTTGAACATCTTGCATCATATCTAAAAATCCACTATTAAGGAAACCATCATGTTATATATGGAAAAACACTTAGGATAATATATTTTTAGTCCAAAATCTCATTCCAAACAAAGAAGATATGAGGGGAATAAGTTTATTAAAGGGATACATGGTGTGTAAGGGGACACACATGGAATGTGGCCCCACTCTGATACCTAGTCTTGTTATCCTCTGAACATGCCTCAGAGGTCATGTAAGCATACCTAAAGTGTAAGGGGTCCATACAGTGAGTCCCATCTACTCAAGTCTTTCCCACGTTCTCTTTATTATTCATATGTTCTTTAGATCATTCCCGTATAATTGTCTATGTACCTACACATGCCTGGGTACCGCCCAATGCCCATGTACTTTTAGAGTACATGGATTGTCCTACTACACGGGTTCTAAGGAATTTTATATATAGAACATAGTTTGGACACCTTGGGAGGTTCACACATCCTATGGGCTCAACCACATAGTGTGTAAACCTTAACTCTACTTAAAAACCAAGCCACCTTGGAAAAGGAGGTTCACGACATGTGTTCTTACTAACTACATGACATCTCTTTTATTATTTATTATAAAATTCAGAAAATTCATGTGGGTTATGGATATATCATCAGTTCTATAAATCATACCTAAAGACCATCTAAAACATGTGGGATCTTCCTCCAATAATCAATTCTGATCCTCCAATGGCCGGAAATTAGAAACCACTTATTTTTATGAAAGCATGTACACAACCTGACATCATCTTCCACTCAATTATATCATCACTCTAGATCCTAGATACATAGATCATCACCCACATATGATTATCCATATTTATCTATCCTTGATTCTCTAATAAATTAACAACATGAACAACTTCCATGTATCTAGGGGTTCGATCATTCTTGAAACTGCCTTGGAAAAGTCGAATAGAAGATCCATAGGCCAACGAAAAAGGTTACAAAGAATTGAGGGGGATGAATAAGGTAAAAAAATTGAGACTATAATTGGACAATAATTCATGTTCAGTGATCACATATTAGAGATTTCTGTGGTTGATTACATGTTTAACAAGGAAAGATTTATACTAGATCAATTTAATATATAAACTGTGGGGATCATGTAAAGGACAATTATTGCAGATCAAAAAAAAATCCATTATAAATCCTATAATCAAAAGGGATAAATGTACTATTGAAAAGACCTACCTAAATTTGGGATGATCTTTGGTGAAGATTTTTTTCACCAATGATATAAGTATCCCAATTTTTTTTGTCCACAAATCCACCTTGGTATAATCTCTCTTCACCCTCAGATCTAGATCCGTCAATGAAAAATGTCAGAGCTACTATCAATTATCCTAGGGTTTAGGTGCTTAAAACTGTAGAATTGTTATAAAATGATATAAAAAAAATATTTTAGGTCATGATTTTTATGATAAAATAAATAAATAAATTTATTTATTTTAATTAAATGCATTTCCAATGACTGCCTCAACAATACATATGGAACCGACTATCCTTGAGTCATGCCAAGGGTAAACCACACGTTTCATACTCAACTATGGTCTGTGATTCTTGATTTGAGCTTCCATTTTTGAGTTATTCCATGGAGTTAAAAAAATGAATCACGTGATATTAATATATTTAATAGTTTATAATATCAATTTTGGGATCCCTGGGCCTCAGAATCTCACATCTCCTTGGTGTATAGCTCCAAAAGTATTCATTAAAATAATTCTAGGACCTAAAAGGAAAAAATAGGGTCACTAAAATGTGAATATAAATTTATCTATCTTGGATAATTTTCATAGAAATAAAAATTATTCAGCAACATTTAGATATTCATTATAAATATATTCAAGTAATCATATAGATTATCAATTATAATTAATTGCTTCCTATGATAAATAATTAATTCCATTATTGAGATTATTATCTTATATATATATATATATCAATATGTTATTTCAAAGTTCTAAGGGAATCATAATTATCCACATCATGTAATTTTATTTCTAATTTAATTCATGAAATAATAATATTGACATGTGAACCATAATATTTAATAAACTAACTTATATTTAATTTTATGAAATTGTAAAAACACATTAATCCTATTATACTGAATTAAACTATATATTCTTAAATGTAATAATAATTATCTATAGGATCTCATAAATATAAACCTTTATATTTTCATATAATGGAAAAAATATTCTAGGATGAAATAATTTATTCTATTTCTATGATAAATCATTTTTTCTATCTAATAGAAATATTTTGTGTGTGATGCTATATTCTCTATCTTTCAATAATTCTATAAAAATGGAAATTGTAGTTTAAAAGTTTTATAGTTTGATAATATCCCTCAATTTAAATTCATTAATTTTAACAATAAATTAATTTACTGTGATTAATCATGCATTTATCCAGTTATAAAATCAACCAAAAATGTGTAATTTCTAGTATTATTAGAATAAAATTGTATACTATATAAATTAAACTTTTCTTTCAATTCCTGATATTACAATATTTTATTAGTAGTGATACATTTTAGGCATTTCATCCTCCTCTTTTAAAATTCCCATATTATCATATACTCTTTTAACATGTGGTTATTTTCAAGATTATTATCTTATTATGGGTAATCACATTCATTTAAAAAAGGATCCTAAAGAATGATAAATTCACACTTGAATAGTAAGAACAAGGAGAATTCATAGACCCCCTAGCTAGTATTTCGTTTCGAGTGAAAATCACTTCACCCAATGATAGAGGATAGAGGGAAGATATCTCCAATTTAGATGGCCAATAATCTTCAGGTGAGAGACCCAACTAAATGGGAATAATATTTACATGAATCAATAAAATAGATTTGTAATAAATTAAAATTGATGAAAATAATGAAAAATTGATCAAGGAAGATAGGTGTTTTAAAATATGCATATACATGGATTTTATAACCCCATTAAATTTATATTAACATTGTTTCCATTTATGTTTTCCAAAGAATAATTTTTTAAAAAACTAAAATTAAGAGTAGTCAAAAGACAACATTTAAATATCTTAATAGGGTCAAAATCAATTGATATACATATTATATCAATTTATTTATTTTAAAAACACATTACATAACCTTATAAGAAGAAAAATGAAATTTTAAGGAAAATAAACTACCTATAAGAAGAAGATACACACTACAAAATGTTAACATGGTTTTATCCTTACACAACCATTTACCCTTATGTGGCCTTCAAAATTAAAAAATGAGCCTTTTGTGAGCTTTAGGATTCAAGGGATTCCCTTGTGTAGCTAAAGATCTACCATTACAAGTTGATAATATTACATTTTATTCAATAAGGGAAAACATGGGCTGACCCTTATGTGGATATTGAAAACTCTGTATTACCCTTATGAAAGGTAAATCTTACCCTTACATAGATATAGGAAAACCAAAACTACTTTTATAATACTCATAGAAAATGATCTCTTAATTTATGGGTGAAATTTAGAAAAAGTGTTGTGCATTTACTCAATACAGAAGAGATCATAAATACCCTTATGTGACATAGATTAAAACATTACTACCATTACACAACCATTAGAAAACAAAATTTAACATAATTAATAAGTAAGGAATTACATAAGGGAAAAAGTAATTTCTACATACAAAAAAATCCTTAATAATTAAGTTAAGGATTTATTATTTCATAAAAGATCCTAAAAACAAATCTAAAATAATATAATCACTTTTTAAAAAATCCAAATAAAATTAAAAATAAAATTTTAAAACATTGAAATTAATTTAATAATTTGTAAAAAAATTAAGATAACTATATAAAATTAAAAAATCATTAAAAAACATCTAAATTTTATAAAACCACTATAAATTCAGAATAACCAAGGAAGGGGTTGATACACTCTATAACCATACACCACACTCCTCTCAAACAATTAGCATCCTAGATAAATATAACAAAACCAAGATGGAGAGAAAAGGAAAAGGCCATAATTTAACCACCATGTGAGATACCAATCAATTATACTGTCATATTTGGAACAGAACAACAGATTTGGAGTAATAAAACATAAAATCATTATGAGATCCCACCTTTTTTAGGAATTTTCCTCTTTAATTTTTCATTGAACATCTTCTGTTGTGCTTTCCTTTATCTTTAAGCCTTGGTGGATGAGTCTTGTTCAAAGATAGAGAGCCTTTTAAGTGTAACTAACCTAAAGTTCAGGGATATATGTTTATTTTAATTAACCGAGAATAGGTATAAACGTTTTTAAAGGGATTATGAGGGGTTAATATGAGTTTCAGAGGCTCCATAGGTGGTTTGGGAACTTTCATAGAATATGGGATGAAAACTTTTCCCTGGACAATTACACACCATGTACATGTTTTACGATATGTAACTACTTCAAGAAACATATTGTGAACCATTTAATGTTGTAAATTGGATACAATACATGAATCTAATTCACATTGTGTAACTTTAAATAGTAGTAAATATTAACATGTGGAAATGGTTTTTTCAATGTAACTTAAAAACGAAGAAATAAACTCCATGAAAGTATTACATGTCGTGTATTCCTTAAGAATATCGAATTTAAGTGTGTATTATGCTTATTGTTATCATTATTTTCTGTGAGGTATCTCTTCTCTCTATCCTAGGGATAAATCCCATAGATTTTAGAGTCTCTTTCCCCTTTTTTGATGTTCTATTCTACCATCTGATCCACGGTGAGTTTCTTTCCTTAGGGTTTTCTCTTCTCTCCCATCTTTCCTTATTGTTGTGGTGTACATATTTTGATGAAAGATTTGTTTTGGGTTTTGATCTTGACTAGGGTTGAACTCATTGTTTTCTTGAAATCATTTATTACTTCATCCTTTTGGGAAATTTATGTTGGAAGAATTGAGTTAATTTTCAGTTAAAGGTTGGGGATCTAAACCTAAACCTATGGTCTATTTAAGTATATAGTATATGTAATATTTTTATGTCCCCAATGTAATGGGTTATCTAATTAATTAATTTATTTATGGTAAATCATGGATTGGAATACTAATTGGACACCCTTTTATTTATTAGATGATGTAACATGGCTTATTACAACCCATTGGGTGAGAAATCCTTTGAGTAATATGAACTTGGATAATGTGATGTTTAGCATGACATGATAAATTAGATAATTTATTGATATATAATCCCTAGATAATGGAATATTTTTTATTGATATGACTGTTGAACCTTTGAGATATAGATAAAGTGTAATTGAAAAAAGAATGTTAATTTTCATAATTAACCATTGAGTCTTGTAATGTGATATCATGATATCACCATTGTTATGACTTGTTGAGTTAATGTTGAAATGATTATAAAATGGTATATTCCTATTGATGTTGAAATACTTATATAACTGACTTGGCCTAGTGATACATGCAAAAATTATTATATTGGGTTTTTATTGGTGGCTGAAATGATTATAGAGTGGGCTATGCCTAGTGATACATACTGAAATGATTATATAACAGGATATTCTTAGGGACACATTTCCCATAGACTGAAATTCATATATAAAGGTATCTTCCATTTTTTTGATTTTTTCCATGGTATATACATATGGTTGTCATAGTTGTGTTACATGATTATATACATTCTAATATGGTTATAAAGTTGTTTTTTTTGATGTATTATTTTATTTTATTAATTAATACCTATGTTTATCACTTTATTAAATAAAAATTTTATCATACTGATTTTTTTTTGACACGGTGGTGTTGATAAACTGAGTTTTACTAACACCCTATTTGGGCTTCCATTTCGTAATTTAGCAGGTTATAGGGAGGTGAGTTTGGGAAAGAGATAGGGACCTTGTTTCTTATTCTTTTATTGCTTGATAGATGGGAAAGAGTATGGATATGGGTCCAACATAGGGTTTGGGGTTGGGGTTGTTTGGTATTTTTTTCAAATGATTATTTTATTTGTATTGTTTTTAGTTTTACATTTAGATGCATCTCATTTTGTCATTACATGATTTAAAATTATAGGTTTATTAGCCTCTCCATTATTTACCAGTTTTATTATATTTTATTTCCATTATTATTATTTTTCTCAGATATTTTTTTATTAAATTTTCATTTATGCAGTATTATACTTTGTACAAAGGGGTATAGCCTCCCACTATACAAATCACACCTCCCCCACTAGTTGGAAACCTATGGAATAATTTAAGTCACACTTGAGGTATTTTAACAAAGCTGTTTCTAAAATGTGATAGAGTGGATAATCGAGGGATGTTACAAAGTAGTATCATAGGAGAATCTTTTTATTTTCTGTTTACTATTGGGAAAGGTGGAAAGGGGACTAGAATGTGTCAGGACATGGAAATAATCTTTTTTAGGGGATTAGGTAACCCATGTACGGGGGAAATTTTGAGTTCCCATTGTTTTTTTCATTGTTCATGATTTTCACATGTTACATTTGTTGTTATTTCATACTAAACGATTCACATGTCGTATGATTTTATTATTTAGTGTGTATTTGTTTCTAAGGATTTATACTCATGGCCCGATATAAAATGATATGAGTATTCATGTATCATGATAAGAACATAGGGATATATATTGACATGAATTTTTCATGATAGGGATATATTTATTTCCTATGTTATATAGTTTCCTATATGAATTATAGTATGAGATACCAGTTTTATTTGAGAAATTACATGAAATGAAATATTATGTCCTGATAAAACACTTATAATCCATATTTAGGGAGTGACTCAGGGTAGTGGTTCTCCACTATGTTACTTATTAAGGTTGAATTTGTTTTTATCCCATGTTCTAAGGGGTTTGTTTGTATTGTAGAAGAAAATCATCCTCTTCATATTCAAGTTGATCATTAGGAGAGTGGAAATCAAGACCCTCCTAATCTAGCTCATTCAGATCTCCCTATAACTCATAAGGATCAAATGGATGTTAAGATTCATGATAGATTCTTATAGGTCATTTGAAATATAGTAAGGTATACTATTCACGTCATGACTTCAATGTCTGAGAAGAATAGATAGTTTCATGGGCCACATCTTCCTACATTTATTAGAGAGGGAGGCCCACAGGTAGCTGAGTATTTATCTTATAAGGACTTCAAGGTGATGTTCTTGAGCCATTTATATCAAGATACATTGAGGGATGATAAGGATCATGATTTCATACATCTGACACCGCATGGAATATTAGTGATGGACTACGCTGAACATTTTATTGGCGTGCAACACTTTGTGCCATCTTTAGATACTAATGAGATATTTTGGGTGATTTGTTTTAAGAATATGATACGTAATGATATTAGGTCATATGTGAATTTTTTTGAGATTATTTTCATCTATAATGAATCATGTAATCATCATGGAATGAAATCTAATAGAGGCCTTAGGTAGTAGCCAAGTTGTTCCCCAAGGAGAACTGGGAACACTTCTTCTAGTGGAAAGAAGAACTTGTATAACAGTTTCTTCCTAGGAAATAGTGGGAAGAGTTGTATAGAAAGTTTAAAACCATCTTAAGATCATGTTATTTTGTTGTGATATCATTGTGTAATGTTGGTACAAAAGAAACCTTAATTTACATACCCCACATTTGAGATCTATGCATGTGGTGTGATACACCATATTCAAACATTTCCTTGGAACTTCTCATAGTAGAGTAGTGGTAGGGGATCAGGATAGGTACCAGATTCTGGGAAGGACTTAACTACTCCTCAACAGATAGGTAGCTAGAGTTCCACAGGATGTTTAGGTTGAGGCATCAGACATGGTTCCGAAGAAAAAAAATGGTATTACCTTTTAGATGGAATAACTCAGGGGAGTTGGAATAGATACTAGGTTAGAGGGGATAGTCAACTGCATTCTATACAAACTACTCCATCTATTTTGGATGTAGGACTTTCTACCATTAGAGGTACAACTCTTATACCATCTACCCTTTATTTAATTTTTTTATACTGGAACATCATATTACTATTTATATTCACAATTTATAAATGGTTAAGGCTTGGTTTTAGAAATCTTGGATATTTCATTGACCATCGATATACCAATAGGACTGCATTTATAGAATACCTAACTTTTTCAAGCATGTTCTTTAGAGATTAGTGGTTACAATTTCTTTAGGGAATAATTTGTGCTAGAAATTACAGGTTTCAATTTTATTCTTAGTATTGATTTATTAGTCCTATACCCGGATCATATATACTATTACTAGAGGAGAGTTAAATTTATACATCTAGAAGGAAGAAGCTATTCTCACTTGGGTGAGTGGGATCTTCAGGTTGGTCATGTGGGGCCAATTTAGTGCATATTGTATTATCTCATGGGATATATATAATGCCTTGTGTTAGATGATTGTGGAAAACATTAGGATTATTTTACTCTAGTGGAACACCGTATTTAGGATGTCTTTTTTGATGAGTTTTATGGTTTACCTCCCAAGAGGGGGATTGATTTTATGATTGAGTTCATGACAGAAGGAGAGACAATTTCTATCCTACTATATAAGATGTATCCTATATATCTTTAAGATTTTAAAGTTAAGTTGGATGATCTAGAAGCTAAATGTTTCAAAAATCCTAGTACACCTCCATGGGTTTCTCCAGTTATTTTTTTGATGAAGGAAAACGGTACTTTGTGCATATATGTGGATTATAGGAGATTAAACCAGATGATAGTCATGAATTGGTATCCTCTTCAAAATATTAATGATATAATCGATTAGATTATAGGTGGTAATATCTTCTCCAAGATTGATTTGAGATCAGGATACCACCAGTTGATTGTGAGACCATCAGACATACCTTGATTTAATTTAAAGATCATATATGAATTGTATGAGTTCATAGTGATTCCGTTTGGGTTGAAAAAAACATGTAGTATTCACAGCCTTTATGAATTATATATTTCAACTTTTTCTATATTTTTTTTGGTTTATTTTGACAATGACATTTTAGTATACACCCAAATTATAGAAGATCATTCCAAAAATCATGACATCATCTTAATTATATTGAGAGATAATCATATTTACTCCAAGATAACCAAACTAATATTCTAGATTGATAAGGTGTACTTTTTAGGTCATTTCAACTCATAGGAAATATTGTAAGTGGAACCAGATAAGGTTGTTGTAGTGGTATTTTGGGAGTGTCCTAATAATATCATTGAGATTCATAGTTTTCTGGGTTTAGCAGGTTATTACCATCATTTCATATAGGACTACTCTTGTCTAGAAGGACTGAAGTTAGGGATGAACAAGAAATGGGTGATGTTTTTTGGGTCAGATTCTTAATATATATATATTTATAAGTTAAATAGAAGGCTGAATTCATCACATATCCTCTCTTTACCTATGTTGGGAAAAGTATACACTGTGTAATATGATTCATCCAGAGTTATACTTGAAGAAATTATAATGTAGGAGAATTGGGTGGTTTCTTATGGCTCCATAAATCTAAGAGTGCATGAGAGGAATTACCCAACTCATTAACTATGTTAGTTGTGGTGGTATATTCCCAGAGATGTTGGAGACACTATCTTATTGGTGAGATTTTTTTCGTATATGGAGACCATAATATCCTTAGGTTTATCTTTTCTCATTGGGACCTGAACCTTTTGTAGAGGATGAGGTTTGAGTTTCTATAGTATTTTTACTTTGAGCTTTATTATACACCAAGAAAGGGAAATTTAGTTTCTAATGATTTGTACTAGAATATATAGATAAAGGAAAAGAATATTTTTTTGTGATGAGTTGAAGATGATGGTACTCTTTTCACACATGCATCTAGATGTTCATGAGTCTTAGGGATGAGTTTCTTTAGCTTTAATATCTATTATAAACATTATTTTAGACCATATCAAGGTATATTATTTATCTAATATAGAGGTATTGGATTTAAGAGACAAATTATATGGTGGGGAGACACCATCAGGATGATCTATTGGAAACATAAATTCTTTTCTTTTCAATAGCTGAATATGGGTTCCTAGGAGCTTATGTGAGGAGATGATGAGATAATTTCATGCTTCTATATGGGTGGTACATCTTGTTTTTAGAAATATGTATCATATTATCTATATATAGTAATGATGTTCAGGAATGAAGAAGGATGTAGTGGGGTTTGTGGTGAGATGTTTCATCTATTAGCGGGTGAAAGGCGAGCATCTGAGGCCAGTGGGGTTGTTGTAGCTTCATCCCATTCTTGAGTGAAAATGGGATGATATCACTAGGTATTTTGTGAAAATATTATCCAATACACCCAATAAGAATGATTTTTTATGGGTGATCATGAATCGACTGTCGAAGGTATCCCACATATATCCTTTATGGTATACTTTCAGAGTTAATGATATTTGTATTCAATATGCGTGTGAGATATTTCCTTTGTATAGTGTTACGAGGAGTATCATTTTAGAATGAGATCCCCATTTTGTATTTCAATTTTGGAAGTTTCTTTATAAGTCAATGGTATCATATATTCTTTTTAAAACATCATATAATCTTCAGAGTGAAAGTCAATTTGATCATACAATTTAGGTTCTAAATAATATATTGCAAGCTTGTGTTTTGGATTTTGGTTGTTCATGGGAGTAACATATGTTGCTATTGTATTTTTTATATAATAATAGCGTTAATGTGGAAAAAATCATAGAATAACCATCAAAGAATACATCTATATTTCAAGGTTTTTTATCATGTTTTCCTTTAGGTGTCTCATAGATTGGGGACACATTGAATTAGGAAACAGGGAAAGCCAGTTCCTAGTTTTGTCAAGATGTCAGATATAGTGGATGTGGTTGGTCCAGTGGCATACTGATTATCCTTTTCACAACACTACAGTTCCATGCATGATGCGTTTGACTTGTTACAAATTTTTAGGTATTATCCTAACCTTTTTCATGTGAAAGACTTCGAGGATGTCATGCTTTGTGCAGATGCACACTTTGAGGAGAATTCAATGCAGATTATGTAACATAGTGATATGTATCTATGTGGTAGGGTAATACCTCTAGTTCTAGTGTGGTTACAACATGGGTGTTTTCAATAGGACACTTGGGTGATGAAGTCTCACATACGTGCACAATGGTCAAACTTGTTCATAAAAACCCTACAGTGATGATTGGAGAAGCTCATGTATGAGCTATTATATAGTGGGGAGGTTTTAAGATCCCATCCTTTTTCCAGGTTCATCTCTCTTTTATTTTTTTATTAAACACATTTCATTGGTTTTTCCTTTGTCTGGAAGCCTTAGTGGTTGAGCCCTATTTAGAGAAAGAGATCCTTTTTGGGGTAAGTGAACTAATGTTCATGGATGTATGTTTATTTTAATTAATGGAGTATGGTTATAAATGTTTTAAATGGTTTTATGTAGGTTTCTCATTAGTTTTTATGGCTTCAAAGGTGGTTTAGTAACTTTCATAGAATATGGGTTGAAAACTATTTATTTGTCAATTACATGTTGTGTACATGTTATATGACATGTTACTACTTGCAAACACATATTGTGAAATGGTTCATCACATGAAGTGGTTACACATAATGAGCCTAATTAATGTTTTGTAAATGTGTATTGGAATAAGTATTAACTGGAGGTGATGGGTTTTTTAGTGTTACATAAAAATGTGAAAATACAAGACATGAAAGGATTACACGCCATGTATTCCTCAAGCCCACTGGTTTTAGGTGTGTCCTGTGTTTATTCTTCTCATTCTTTTTGTTGAAACCTATCCAATCTTGATATTTGGGAAAACTCTAGGTAATATTGGCTTATCTTTCTGCCATTTGGATGTCATATTTTCACATCTAATCCTTAGTGAGTTTCTCTTCTTAGGATTCCCTATTCTCTCCCATTGTTCCTTGTTATTGTGGTGTAAAAATATAGAACATGGGTTATATTGGGTTTTGATATTGACATAGGTTGATCTAGTTTCTTCTTGCGATATTATACGCATTTTTCCTTATTGTAATTTTACATTGGAAACATTTCATTAATCTCCAGTCAAAGGTATGTGGTCTAAACCTAATAGTATGGTCTGATTAAGTGTAAACTATATGAAACATTGTGATTATACCAATGTAACATACCCTCTAATTAAAATGAAATTTTAGTAAAAAAGGAAAGTGATTTACTCAAAACTTATAAAACAAATACAGACTATTTTAACACTGTATTAAATTGATCCATAAGACATTTGGGACATGTTTGAATCAGTCACACCACAATAAAGTGCATTATGTGAATGGCAATACTCCATGTGTGTCTTTTTATTTAAAATTGACATCAATTTTAGTAAAAATGAAAATTGAAATACTCAAACACAAATAAAAACTTATTTTGTTTTAATAAATTATGAAAATAATATGTACATAATTTTTTATATGTAAAAATCATCCTCACCTCAATCTGATACACAATGTACCAAGTATGGCTCATTGTACCTATTATCAGTTTAAAATTGACAATTTAGTTCAAAAATTTTCACTCTCTGAAAACCAAGAAAACATTCTCAAATTTTATTGATAATTTAGGGAAACTATTCATTAGTCATTTAGATGTATGGGATCTGTATCACACCAA
Source organism: Viscum album (assembly GCA_963277665.1). Taxonomy (NCBI): domain Eukaryota; kingdom Viridiplantae; phylum Streptophyta; class Magnoliopsida; order Santalales; family Viscaceae; genus Viscum; species Viscum album. The sequence continues at coordinate 2,097,933,756 of OY728130.1, read as the reverse complement.
ATCGATACATAATGTGATCATTAGGATTAAATGTGCATGTTTCCATTTTAAAATGAAATTTGAGTAAAAAAGAAAAGTGACTTACTCAAAATTGAGAAAACTCATTTATACTATTTTAAAAATTTAGTAAAATGATACATAATTCATTTGATATTTTTTAATCAACTTAAACTAAATCCAACGCATTGTGTGACTAATTTGACTCATGTGCGTATTTTTATTTGAAATTGACATACATTTTTAAAAAAAATGGAAATTCACCTACTCAAAACCAATAAAAACAATTCATATTATTATAATACTTTAGGAAAATGATCTATAATTAATTTGTTATGTGTAGGAATTGTCTCCACCTCAATCTGATAAACAATGTGCCTGAAATGACTCAATGTGTCAGTTATCAGTTTAAAATTTAGATTTTAGTTCAAAAAGTGTATCTCATTGAAAACTGAGAAAATCTGCTCGGATTTTCTTGATAATTTTGGAAAATGATTCATAAGTCATTTATGACATTAATTAATTGGTCTAGAATAAAACAAACACATTATGTTACCTATATGAGTCAAAGTGTGTGTTTCCATTTTAAAATGACACTTTAGTAAAAAAAGAAAAGTGACATACTCAAAACTTAGAAAATTAATTTAAATCATTTTGATACTTTAAGAAAACAATCCATAAGTTATTTGGGACATGTTAGAATCATCTTCACCTCAATATGATGCATGTTGTGACTGGTATGACTCCAAGTGCATATTTTTATTTAAAATTGACATCAATTTTAGAAAAAAGGATTGTTGACCTACTCAAAATTTAGAAAACACATTTAGATTATTCTGATACTTTATAAAAATGATCAATAAAAAATTTTTACATGTAAGAATCATAAAAAACTTAATTTGATACATTATGTTTCTGGTATGATTCAATATTCCTATTATCAGTTTGAAATCGATATTTTTGTTCAAAATGTGTCACTCACTGAAAACAAATAAAGAACTATCATAATGTCTTGACAATTGAAGAAAGAGATTCATTAGACATTTTTTGATATATAAGAATATATCTCATGTTAGACTAAGACATGATGTGACCATTATGAGTCAAAGTGTGTGTTTCCAGTATAAAATGACATTTTAGTAAATCAGACAAGTGACGTACTCAAAAATGAGAAAACATATTAATTTTTGTTGTATACTTTAGGAAAATGATACATCAATAAATTGAGATTTTGTTTAATTATCCACACCTCAATATGATTCATGGTATGATCGGTATGACTCTAAGTTAGTCTTTTCAATATATAAGTGTCATGTTAGTTAAAAACATGTATCACATCACCAAAACCGAGAAAAAATTCTAGATTGTTTTCTCATCATTATATTTTCTATTACTTAATTGATTTCCTTATTATTTTTATCTTATAATTATCTATATTAAATTAGATAGGGTTGGAGGAATAAAAAATGGAAACCTATCTACATGCGGATGGGGAGGGTTAGAACTGAGACCTCCTAAACACCACTATAGGACGCAACCAATTAGTTTTTCCCATAGGTATTTATCTTATACTAATTTAATTAATTTTCATAGATATTATTCTTTAATACAAATGAGATATTGTGTGATGTTCAGGAATCAACCATAACTCATACGATACACATTGTTCCTATTATGACTCAAATTTTATTTTAAAATTAACACTTTCTATAAAAAAAATTCTTTAAATTATTAGTAACATAATAATTTTTTTCTTATACAGGTGCATTATTTTTATCGAGAAAGGGTGGTTTTTTCTAAAATAGCATGATTTAAGGTCATGATCAAAAGAAAAAGGAACCTTGATGTTTTTTAATCTACGTAATAATTTTTAATTATGTTATTGTATAAATCAGTGTATGAAATTTCTATAATATAGTGTTTTTCTTATATTTATGTTGTAAATATCATTTCATTTAAATTATGTATTGGTAATTTATTTCTTTTTAAATAGGGTTTTTATGGAGTTGTACTGTGCTATTACAGCACATTTCATTAGTGTTGCAGTGTTCTGTTACATCACACTCTAGTATGAATCATTATCCGCACTACTAAATGCACTAATAAAGGACCCATTTATTAGTTCTTCTATAAGCACTAATAAATGTTACCATAATCAGCCCAAAATAGAAGCACTGATAAAATAATATGTATTTTAATCTCTCTTCGGTAGTGATAACTTCTCTAGCACTAATAAAATCCATTTTTAGCACTGTTAAAAACCGTTTTGTAGTAGTGTCTATATCCTTGCTAACTTGGATGTTGGGGAAAACACCCATAAAGCCTTTGGTTGTCAGTTTACCTTATCAAATGTGTGGAGTTTATATGAAATAAAAATACATATAGAGTATATATATCTTTCAACCACACATAGAATATCTACCTAGTCTTAGATTCATCTGTTGTTATCGTTATATAGGATAAACGACTTCCACTACTATGGTCTACATATCAAACAAGAATACAAGCATAATGTTAAAATATTAATTAATTTTTTAACCACTAATTAATATTATTCCACTTTATTTTCCAAGACTAATATTTCAATCTTCTAATCCAAGTACTGATGGAACTATTTATTCTTTTCATGTATTCTCATATATGACATCATCATGAGCGAGGATCAAGAAAAACCTCATTCTTTCATCAATTAATTTATCTTTCAAAAAATATCCTAGTACCCTAGGAATCATTCTAAGACAACACATAAAAGATGATCTCATAGTTCATAGAATCAAAATTTTACCCATAGTTGGAAACTAGTCATAAAAATAAAATTCATCCAAAAGACTATCAAATAAGTATAAAGCTAAAAATAAGCATCAATAAGAAAAACCCACTCTAAACACATCCTAATAGGCCTGGTTTCCAACACCATTTCACATAATATCACATATAGAATCCCATTCCAATTTCATTACCCTAACTAGCACCCCCTAAATTCAAAATCATCATAATTGGAACTCTTTTTCACAATCATAGCCTGGGACATCCCCACCCATTAGTCATAAACTCTCCCAAACACACATGGTTATCAAACAATAATATCAAGGATCTAAATACATATAGTATATATTCATGTTAAACATGTTATTCCACACATAATTTCAAAGGAAATTGTAGCCAAATCCGAACAAGGCATTATATCCTTTATAAAAAAATAACGGGCTTACTCATCCCAAAAGAAATGAATTATGTAATTAATAAATTTTCATTACCATCATTAATTAACCAATTAACCAGTAATAATTATTAGTTGCACTAGTCATGAAAATTACAATGGTTAATTATTTTTTATTTAACTTGGTGTCCTGCCATAATATATTCTTTAATATTTCAACAAAATTGATAATAATTATTTAAATATGACTCTTTTATTATAATCAAATCATTATTATATTCAATCTATTATTTAACTTCTATGCATATCAATCATTAATAAAAACTATAATAAAATATATAACACTCTCAAGAAAATTTCAATATGAAATAAATATTTTTATCAATGTTGTGAGACCACACGACCCAAATATTCCAATCTTGAAAATCAAATTTCCACATGTGATAAAACATATGATTACTATAATTTAATATAATTCAATCAGGAAATAATATCACTAAGTAAGAATAATAGTTTTATGCATGTAATAATATTATTCAAAAAAATAAAAAATAAAATAACACATATAGATTTCCCCATTTCAATTATCTAAAATCAAGTTTTGTTAAATGATTCCCATCAATATTATTTATGTATTTTAACACCATAAAAATTTATGATTATTTATTTTATCAATAAGTAAATACACAGTGGCATGTGAATATCTATTTCACTCTCCTAGATAATTTCCAATATAATCACATTTATTTTACAACAAGATTTTTTTTATTTTCACTTTATTATGATATCCTTATAGATTAATTATGATTTTTAACAACTTTATATGGTAAAACATTAATTTAATTTTTTAAATTATTATCATATATATATTTTTCAACATGAGACTTATAATTTTTAATACATTATTATTTATCCATAGTATGTAATATTATTTATAATTCAATTATTGAAATAATAAAAATTATAGGTTTACCTCAATCTATAATCAAAAAACTTATATTTCATTTCAATAAATAGTAATAAAACAATAATCATATTCTAATGTGTGAAACATCATATTCTTAATGATAATAATAATTTTCTATGATATTTCATTAACACATTCGATTAAATTTTTGTATAATAGAAACAATATTTCAATATGCGACAAATCTATCTCTTTCATTGATAATATTGGTTTGTTATCAAATAGCATGAATTTTATAATGATGCTATGTTCTATATCTTCTTATAATTATAGAGACATGGAAATAATAGTTTATAATTTTTATATTGTGATAATATTCTTCAATCTTAATTCATTAATTATTACAATGAATTATTTAATATGGATTAAGCATCCAATGATCTAGTTTACAATATCAACCTATAAAATGTAATTTCCACTATTATTAAATAAAAATAATTTATTATGTAAATTCATCTTTATTTTAATTCTTGATATTAAAAATTTTTATTAACAATAATACACTATAGGACATTCATCCTCCTCTTTTACAATTCCTTGATTATCGTATAATATTTCATCATGCAATTATTTTCAATATTATTATCTGATTGTGGTTACTAACATTTATCTTTAAAAATGTGTCTAAAGAATGATAAATTCACAATTTCATAGTATAAAAAATATGAATTCACATATACCCTACCTGGTATTTCATTTCCAATGAAAATCACTGCACCTAAAGATATAGGGGAGATGGAAGATGTCTCCAATTCACATGGATAAGAAACTTCAAGGAGAGAATCAACTGAATTGGATGAAGATTTTCATATCTAAAAAAATATTATTTCAATCTCCTAAACTAAAAGGAATTGAATAGAACTCAAATTTGGAAAACTTTTATTTTAAAATACATAGATATACGAATATTAACTCCTCATTAAATTAATATTAAAATTGTTTTAATTTAATTCTTCCCTTAACTCACTTTTAAAACTTCTAAAATTATGATATATCAAAAATACATCTTTAAAAAATTGAAATAGCTTTAAAACCAATAGATTTAATCATAAAATACCATTATTTACATTAAAATTATAATACAAAAGGCTCTGGAAAAAAATGGATTTCTTTGGAAGACCTTATACCAATATGCATGAGATACCTAATGTACAAGGGTAACATGGTTTTACCCTTATATGGGCTTTAAAATTTGTTGACCACCCATAAAATAGATTAAGGATTCACAATTTACCCTTACATAACTAAGTAAATACCCCTTTTGAGGACTATATTAACCTTATGAAATTATGTAAAATGGGGTATTACCCTTTCAATGGTATTGTAAACTCACTATTACCTTTACAGAAGGTAATACCTACCTTTATGTAGGTATAAAAAATCCCAAACATTATTTACAAAACTCATAGAAAATGATCTCTAACTTTATGAATGAAATTAATAAGAAGGATTTTACCTTTAAACATGTCATAGTATATCTAGGTTACACTTGCATGACCTATATAAAAACAATCTTATATTTACAAAAACATTAGAAAATAAGCATCACCCTTATGCATATGTAAGGACATGCATATGGGTAAAAGTATCTTTTAAAATATTTAATTTACAGACATATAAACTCATTAATAATTAATATAATGTTTATAATCATATCAAAAATCCCAAAAACACTTCTAAAATAATAGAATCACTTTTAAATACTTAAAAATTAAATTACAAATAAAATTTTAAAACATTGATATTACTTCCATAATCTGAAAAACATTTCAAAACCATTATATGAATTACAAAAGAATTTAATGAAAACTTATGAATTTTATGAAATGGATATTGAACCATTGGACACCCCATATTTAAAGAGGAATGGATTAATAAAATCAATACCTTTATATACCACCACCACATTGGTGTTATATATCACCATTACAAAAATATTATGCTGAAAATAATTTCAAACCCTCACACCTTGATATTTTTATTAGTTATCAGCTCTAGTAAAAAATGAACTAACACCATGAAGTAAATATCATAATTTATCACTATTTTGTTCCCATGATCCTTCTTTATGAAATTATAAAATTTTTCTCAACTATAAATTATATTTGTATAACTATTGACTAATCAACTTCTATAATCTTATCCATGTCATATACTTATGCATCTTTTCATCCGCAACCATTCCCTATAAATTAGGCATTAATTATTTAAGAGTATATATAGAAAAATAAACCATATATATCACATGAGTGAGAAGAAACTGGAATATTAGGTTTCTCTTGTCTAACCAATATTTATCTTTTTATACTCTAACCACCCATCTAGATATGAGAGGATTTTTCCTATATAAATCTAAGGCACAATCCACCTCCTTAAGAATCTAAAGATCTAATTCCTTTATATGTGTATAAAATAATTAGAGTAATGAACTAAATATTCTAGAGACACTTTACATGTTACCATCTTCTTTTTTACAAATATATTCTTTTTATTGAATCTCAAAACATCATTGTTGTAATTCCAAGTGCTATAGCTTAGCTACTAAACATATTGTGGGGTTCATAATTGATTATAATAAGAATTCTCACATTCTTAATGAATTCTTCCTCTTTTTATCTAAATCATTAGAGTGATGAGGTGGACTATCTCTCATTATTCATATAATTCTTGAGATGTTATCTATATAGATTCAAGAAGATTAATTGGGTTAATTTTTTGTGTAAAACCTTCCTTATTATACTCTAAAATGATGTAATTTGGATATATATTTTGGGTTAATAATTATTAAGGACATAGATAACCTTAATTAATTACTTACCCTAAATAAACTTTATTCAAAATAATAATAATATCATTATCATTATCATTATCATTATCATTAACATTATTATTATTATTATTATAATATTCTATGACAAGCACTAACTAGTAGAAATTTAAATACAATTTATTAAAAAAATAAAAAATATTTATTTAAATTAAATTAAATAAAATATATCATTTTCATTGGACTCTTAACCAGATCCATCAATCCTCCATGAAATTTATCAAACATTGAGTACTAATAATTTAATTGAATAATTAAATATCTTTAAATGAATTTTTTTTTAAAAATAAATATTATATTCCCTAAAAGAAAAATAAATATCATTTTCAAAATTCAACTCATATATATTCAAACTCAAATAAAAGGTGTTCAAATCTATGAGATTGATCCAAATAGAATAATTATTAATAAAAAAATATGTGAATAATATTTACTTGGAATATGAAATTAAAATAAAATTCAACTAAGATTCATGATATACTTTGTGTGTGACCCACTAAGCCTTTTTCTCTATGAAATTAGGTGAATTAGCCGAAATTCAAAGATTAGAATCTTGAAATATGTCAAGTTACCCATAAAGAAAAAAATTTAATATCATATTGAAAACAACCTCATATGAATTATTACACTGTTATATAATCCATTTATCTCCATATGTAATAAAGAAGGTTGTATACTTGTATCGTAAAACTATATACTTGATTGTATTTATTTAACAATATAAAATCAACTTGTTAATAATGTTCCTTGACCAAATATTTAATCAAAAAATTACATTTCAATTTAAGGTCTAAATATATCTACTTCCATTAACTCTAAAGGTAAAAATACTTTATTGAATTATTCAATTAATGTTGTATCACTTATGATACACCAACTGTATCCCACCTCACCACAAGCATTTTTTGTCATAGTTTTTTATCAATACATCAAATTATACAATTTATGATATAAATTTATAATAATCTACTATATAAAGACTAATACACATTTATATATATGGGAATCTCCAATAACATTTATAACATGTGAAATAATTATTATTGGGTATGTCCCCATAACCTATTATCATATAGATTATCAAGTATTAACTTAATTTGAAGAAGTCACAATGTATTATGATCCTCAAACATATGATAGTCAAAACACCATTTGTGTCTAATCAGATGATATCATATGGAAAAAAGATCATATTTGAATAAATAATATCATGGAACTTTAATTTTATCATTATAGTAGGGAATTGATATAACCTTTCAATGTGATAAATAATATTAGGATATTAGAACATTAATGTTATGTATAAGAAAACCCATAATGTGATATGAAACTTATTAATATTCTTGTAATAGAATATAAAAATTTAATTTTTTCTAGGGAACCAATGCTAACATACTACCATTTGATCTAAATTAAATTTATAGAAACCTTCAAACCAATGGAACTCACGTGATATTCAGGATTCTACTTGATAATCCTTTATTCAACGGGTGCACTAAATTATCTTTTTTTAAACTATGCTTACTATAGCCTTGCGCATTTGAGAAAAATTACTCAATGTGTCATATTTATAAATTATATGCTTAATCCGTTAATGTGACCATGGCCTGTGGATATTACCACCATTAAAGCTTTACCATAATAAATTATGAAATAATATTTACTATTGGGGACCACATAAAGCTCCTAGAAGAAGTTCATAACCAAAATACTTCTTTAGCTACATCAAAATCCTTAATAAAATTAGACTCTAATGCATAATCATATACCACTAGTATCTTACAACACTTCCAAATCATAGAAACTTCATTAAGGAAGAGAAAATATCATGTCTAAAACAATAGATCATTTTATTTTATCTAGAAAGTTGTATATGTATATTCTCTGATGACTAGCTCATCATCTCCTCCATAAACTAAAAAAATACATTATATTCTTTAGATACTTAAGGATGATATTTAATGATTTCTAATCAAGATCACATGGGTATTCTCAATATATGTTTACCATAATCAAGGAATACACAACATCAAGACCAGTTCATAACATGGAAAACATAATAGAACAAATCACAAAAGAATAAGGTATTCTATTCATTATCCCTATTTTTCTGTGTGTTTAAGAACACATATTATTATAAAGTATAATGAAATATGATATTGTTATGATTCCCTACTTATACTATTCTATAATGAATCTCTTCATTACCTTATCAATGTATATACCTTGACTTAGTCAAATCAGTCTCTTAGATCTATAAAAAATTATCTTTATCTCTAGAATGTAGTCCGTTTCACCAACATATTTCATGAAGAATCATTTATTCATCAATAATTTAATTTACAAAAATAATGGTACCTTATTTCCCATTAGAAATATATCATCAACTTATGCTACTAAGAAAATGACCACACTCACACTAAACCAATTATAGAAGTAGGGATCACATTCATCATTTATAAAACCAAATTATCTTATAGATTCATAAAAATAAATTTTCCATGATCTTTTTCCCTATTCAACCAATAAATAGACCTATATAACTTACACACCATATTTTCATCCTTTACAGTCACAACCCCATATGGTTGTGTCATATAGACATATTCAAGAAGTATTCCATTATGAAAAGATGGTTTAATACAAATTTTACAAATCTTACAATCATGGTAAGATACTAGGGAAATAATCATTATAATGGGTTTTGTCATAGTGATTGGTGAAAACATTTTATCATAGTTAGTGCCTTGACATTATTTAAACCATTTGAAAACCATTCAAAGTTTATAGGTATTGATTGTATTATATATGTCCATATTTTTCTTAAATACCCATTTTCACCCAAAAATATTAACATTAACTATAGTATCTATTAAAATTAATATGTAGTTCAGGTATATAGAATACATTTTAGAATCCATTACTGTTTTCCACTTTTGATCATCAAATTTTCATACTAATTCTTTATAGGAGAAAGGTTTATTATCTTTAGATATTAATGTGTCACCTAACTCAGTGAATATAAACTCATATATATTTGATTCTCTAACCTTTGTAGTGCTCTTATATAATTCTTGTGTCTTTGGGAAAACCTCTTCCATGGGGATTTGTGGAATTATTTCTTATGACTAATCTTGTATATCCTGGTCCACAACTTCATTAATGTATATCTTACTCCCACTATCTCTTTTAGATATGTGACCCTCTAAATAAGTGAAAGAAGTATATATTCCATTATCTTTTTATATTATATATTTTATAGATAATATTGCTTATATTCCTTAAAACATTCTTTAAAGATAAACATAATGGAACATGGTTCACGTTTTTTACCATAGAAAACATAACAAAATATTTTCATCCCCACACATATAAATGTGATAAAACATATTTCTTCCCACATATCAACTCATATGTAATTATATTTTTTTTATTTATTTGGAATTAATTTTATTACATTTTATTATTATATATTCCATATCCCCAAATGATAATGGAACAATCACATGACTCACCCTCAATCTCACAATGTCTATCAAGACATGTTTCCTCATTTCACTAAAACCATTCTACTGTGATTTATAAAGTGTGTGATTTAACATAGTAACCCATACTCCCTTATATAATTGATGAACTCTTGGTTAAGATATCCACTACAATATTTTGAGTGAAGTTTCTTTATCTTTTTAACAAGATAATTCTCGTATTCTTTCTTGTATTCCGTAAATTTTTGAAATTAATCAGACTTGTACCACATTAAGTAGAAATATCCATGTCTACTTATGTCATTAGTAAAAGTTATAAAGTAAGAGTATCCAACACTATGTTATACTGAAAAATTTATTCACATGTCGATAAGAACTAATTCAAGAATATTTGGGTCCCTTTCACATTTTCCATTGGATGGATCTCTGGTTATTTTTCCTCATAAAAAATCATTACACATTTTAATTGATTTTATTTCAAAAGAATATAAATAAACTTCTTGATATATATTTTTCAAAAGATTCTCATTTTATTGAATGATCTAGTGTTTTCACAATTATGTGTTATATGAATCATGTGAACACGATTTGTTATAGATTACAAACACTTGATTTTCATAGTCTAGTATGTAATGACTCTTATTTAAATGATCAATATCATAACATATGTTATCTTTATAAAAGTAAAAACTATTATTTCTAAACATGAAAATAAATTCATCCTTGTATAATATCGATATGGATATTATATTTTATACTACACTAAGAACATAATAAAAATTATTTAAAACTTGAATCAATCCTTTTGGAAAAGTGAGATTGTAGTCTATAATTTTTAGTACAACTAGTATTTATTTTTTAATTTCATTAAAATCCTAAACTCCTATAGAAAAATGAAAGAATATACTTGGTTTTAGTATTTGGATACTAATTTTGAAACCATATTTTATATCTAACATCTAATTTATAAAGATAGAGAGGTTACATTCAATAACAAATTCACTTGAATATTTATATTTACACTTTACTAAGGTATAGTTTATCTTCAAATGTCCTTTAATATTATAAAACTAACACCCATCATCTTTCTCCTTAACCTACCCCTTTATAATTGTTTTCTTAGTAGGGTAGTGTAAATATTCCATAGACTTTAAATTAGTCTTAGATATTTTTTCCTTTCCTCTGTTCCTATTTACCATATTGAATGAATGGTTTTTATTCTTCACGTCTTTATCCATTAGGAAAATTAGAGTCAAGAGATATGATAGTTAATTCTCTATATTGTTTATATTAAAACTCACGATAAAATCGGAGAGGATATAAGGAAGTTTGGTGAGGATGAGGTCTGTGGAAGATACCTTAGGTGGCTTAAAACCTAGAATTTTAAAATAGTCAATATAGCCAATGATCTTGACTAGATGATGTTATACTAGAAAACATTCTCAAATATTACATATAAATAGTGATTTAGAGATCACATACCTCTCTTGTATGGCTTTATCGTGTTAAAGAATAAGGAGATAAGATAACATAGTGTATAAATCCATTTCTTCATAATGATTTTAGATCTCACTAGTCATGGATGATAGTACGAGGCATTAGAAATCCAATGCATCATCCCTATTTTTCCATAATATAGAATGATCCTCCTTAATTTCCTCCTTAAAAGTATCATTAGTAACTAGGTACTCTATTATATAAAACTTCCACTCTTGGTGTAGTATGATGCATAATTTCCTGTACCACTCATGGAGGTTGGTGAAATTCAAGTGATTTTATTTCTATAATATCCCACTCCATTAGGTTTAGAATATCCCATATCACGAAAAAACTAGTTTTAAGGAACCATATTGCACTTAAACTAACTCAAATGGTTGCTTAATAAAATTATTTCAAGGTATTTAGGTTTTAAACCTTTCTAACTTCATTAACTCGTAGTTTCATGATTCGTTGAGTGGACTCCCAATCCTGATATCCTAGAATCTAATTTCCTCAATACTTTCCTCAATGTTTTACCATGTCTTGTGGAGGAAACTAGTCTTTTTATTAATATGGTTAATTTAAACCAAAACTATCATTAGAACTCCCTCATAAATTAATGTAACCAAAAGTGGGCTAGAAAAATACTTTAATATATGATTAAATTCTAACACAAGTAATGTAATGTGATATTTGGTTTAGTATTTTATTTTAATTTTTTAATATTTATAGATAAATACTATTTATTTTATCTTTTTCATAATTTTTAATATTATTCAGATTTTATATAATTAATTAACCATGTAAAAAATAATTTATGTATAGTCAATTTCTTTTATTTCATCTTGAATACAAGTAAATTTATTTACTTTATGTGATCTCGTTTTAATATAAAATAAACATTACATAACATAAATAAATAAATAAATATTTAATGGAAAAAATAAAATAAACATCTGATATGCTCATGATATTTTATATATTAGTTAATTTATTGAGTTGAGGATAAACTATCCATTCACCCTATGGGAATAACTTCTTGAGTCAATACTTAGTTCGATCTGCAACATTCTGCCTTTAACATGTGTCGCTCCTTGGTTTGTTTAACCTCATCTCAATCTTGAACAGAATATACTCTTCTTGATTTACGTAATTTAAATATGATTAATCACATGCTAGTGAGGTGAACTAGGGGTTTAAGGTTACATAAGATAAACCATGGACACACAAACCTATAAATAATAAGTATGAAGGGATGATATATAAATCATTATATTCAGATTAATAATAAATCAATCATAAAAAACATGAAATAAATAATTAAATTAAATATAAACCCAACATATGCATAAGTTGGTCAATCACATAAACAGACAAAACATGCAATTACTTTTTATTTAACCAACTAACAATCATTTTAATTCATTCTTTATTAAGATAAATTTATCAAATTAATAAAATAATTATATTATGAATTAATTTATTAATTTATGTTAATTTTCCATCCAAAAATAATTGGTCATTCCAAACCTCTATAATTTTCAACAAATTAAATTAATTAATCATAATTTAAAATTATTTAGTTTATGGGGTGTACTAATCAGAAAACCAAGGTGTGCTCTGCTGATTACATTTTAAATTCTATTTGGAATTTAATATACACAACATATACTAGTTGAAACACATCACATAAATTTCTATATTATTTAGTATGTGGCTTACATTGTGTATGGTACTTATCAATTACTCTGTACTTACATGGAATGTATGCATATATGGTGTGTGATGATATAACACAACATGTTGTTCTATGATTCATGTTTTGTATTCTACACGGCATGTATGATCACATGACATGCGTTGAATATATCTAGTATGTGCCACTAGAAATTACCACGAATTTCATGTTGTTTACGATACCCATATGGGGAATGTATTTTCCAAATAACAAGTATAATAATAATTAAATAATTTAATTGAAAATAGTGTTCCAAAAATTAATCGGCAAATACTTGGTGTGGAAAAAACCTTTCACATGGCATATAAATCAAACTACATTTTATGTAGATTTTTTTCTTTAATTGTTTAATTTTTTCCTTGTATCGAATCACATGACACACATGTCATATCATGTACCTTGTACGAGTATGCACAAGTGGCACAATGTGTACAGCTAGTTACATGCCATGTAATCCTTTCTCTAGCCACACACATAAAATATAACCAGTGAATCTAAATTTAATACACAATTTAATTATATGTTAATCAGTGGGTATAAGAACTATATTCCATGTAATCTCATATTTTAGATGTTTCTCGGTTTGAATTAAATATGCATCATGTGTATTAATTACACTCCATTTAGTTTGACCACACTGAGTTTTTTTGTTTTACAAGATGAAAAACCATGGGGATTATATGGTGTATACAACAGCTTCATTTCATAAAATATCCATGAAATGGTTTTCCAATAAGAATTCAATAAATGATGTCTAATAACAAACCATGTAATGACACCCACACAACATTCCATGATTATCATAGCTCTTTCTTATGTGGTTGACCATGGGTAAAATACAAGTACTTTTCAATTATAATCAATGAAAATATATCATGTATTTAGAATGAATATCACCTCTAGATGGGATATTTGAGTATTCTTTATCTCTTCTTGGTAATTTATTAGTCACAGGAATTGAATGATCAAGTTATCATGGATTTTGGATTAAAATAAAAAAATTATTACCGAAAATAAATTATGAAAATTCAAAAACATATAACTAATAATTATAAATTAATATATGACTTATTTGAAACCACATGATTGTTTTAAGGTACATTATAAGTGTTTATTAATATTCCAAATAATGTTTCTCAGTATTTTCTTAATAAAAAATGCTATGAAATTGATGCAGTAACCCCAAATTATTTATTGAGGGGATCTTTTAACATTTAATTTATAGTTAATTTAAAAAAAGAATCAACTTTTCTATATAAATCTATAAATTATAGTATTCAATTCGGTATCTTCTCACAATGTAGCATCATATCAAAGAAGAATCCAAAGAATAACTCCTCTTACGGGAACCACATGTGCTCAATAAATCTTGAAATTTCATTGTTGGTATTCTGGCTGTTAGTGTGGAGGTACCAAAAACCGTGATCCATTCACCATTGATCAAAATAACAATTATCTAAATCTTGAAGAATTTTTTATCTTATTTTATCATTAAAGAGAGTGAATAGTGTGCTTATCTATCATTTTTAGAGCATTATTGGGATTCTCTCACTATGGATTTGAGGTAATTCTCATGTAGAATCTATTTTGTTCATAATTACTCATTATCCTTTAAATGATTTTATTCAGATTATATACTTAGTGTTAACTATTAATAATTGTACAGAGGCCCTTAATTAATTTCTTATCCACAATAAACCTTGTGTAAAATAATAATAATATTTTTATGAATATATTTCAAGAAATACACTAACTCATAGATATTTAAATATAATTAATTGAATATTTATTTAAATGATATTAAGTAAAATATTTCAATTTTTTCAGGCCCATAATGCATCCCACCAATCTACCTCAATATTTAGTAAATCTTTAATAATAAATATTTAAATACATAAATAAATATATTAATAAAAGTCATTAAAAATTATTATATTACCTAGTAGAAAAATATATAATTATTTAATATTCAACTCACATGTATTCATACTCTAATAACTAGTTATTGAATTTATGTGATCTACCAGTCAAAAATAATTATCAAACTAAATTTTTTGAATAAATTTATTATTAGTATTAAAATATAATTTAAATGAGATTCTAGATTCCATTAGTGGGTGACCATCTAAGACTATTTCTCAGAAGCATTATGTTAATTATATTAAAGTGAAATATTATAAATAAGTCACATGTCAAGTCACCCATAGAGAAAAAATATAATGTTACAATAACAACAACCCCATAAAAATTCTTATTATGTAATGTAATCTCATTTTCGTTATATCTCCTCAAGAAGGTTACATGATTGTGTCATCAACTTATATGGTTGATTATTTTTCATTGACTTCCAAAAATGAACATTTTTATAAATGGCCATGCCCATGGAATTAATCAGACAGTTCCATTTCAATCAAATATCCAAATATATTTACTTCCATTAACTCAAAGGGGACAAATCCTTTCTTGACTTATTCATTTAATTCATATCACTTTTGACACACCCAACATATTATACCTCATTGTGATCATATGCTGTCTCGGTTTTCATCAATACGTCAAAGTAAATGATTTATTATATACATTAATATTATTATCAATTATAAGGATCTATACACACATACATATATAGGAATATCTAATGACACATATCACATGTGTAATTACTATAGGGGGTTCTATCCTCATAACCTCTTATCATAGAGATTACCAAGTGAGAACTACATGAGAAGATCTATCAATGTTTTATGAGTCTTCGACACAAAATTTTCAAAGTATAATTTGTGTCATATCATGTGATTTTATCTAGGATATAATACATATTCTTAAGAATATTTTTATTCCACATCAAATATCTCATTACAATAGGGAACTTCTTTATCCTTTTAATGTGGTAAAGATTCTCGAGATATTATCACAATAATGTTATACATAAGAGAACTCATTATGTGATAATACATTTATTAACATTTTGGTAATAAAGTTTTTACATTATTTTGGTTAAATGGCCCCAAATCTAACACAAACACTGATACATTCACCATAAACCAACTTATAGGATCCATCATCATTGAATAGTAAATACTTTCCTTTTAGTACATCCAGAAAAATGATATCTAAATGCACGTAAAGAAATATTGGTATGGGTTAGTACATGAATAATCATTTTTATTTCTTCATATTACACCCATGAAATATATTATATGATCTATTCCCAAGAAACTAATAAATTTTATTAGAAATACATAATCAACTTTCAAAAAAAATTAGATTATCCTCTATTTAATATAATCCTATCATCAAATAAAAATCACTCATACCAATGTTATCCCAAAAATAAGGTTTACCTCACTCAGTTTACTTAATCATTGGATAAATTTTATTTAATAGCATGAATCATGTTTAGTCTAAATAATTTTCTAATAATTATAGCCTATGATAAAATCATACACCCACCATGGATTGTCGCCAAACTAAGTGTTTCCCAAAATATTTTCCTTCACCCATCTATATCACATATAGTGGAACTTCATATACAGATTAAATTTCAATAATATCTATTGTTTTTAATTACTTTTATATATTTACAACACTTCTCATCCTTTGATTAAAATCTGATTATTTAATTTCCAAAACCATTTTCATTTCAAAAATAATTCATAAAACAATACTATAAAATTTTATCTTAATTCAAATGAAAATTTTCTATATAAACCATACCTTTCAAATAAAAATACACATTTAAAAAATCCCATGTTTTTCATCAAAAATCCTAAAATCTAAGTATCCCAAATCCATAAATCCTTAATTTCGATAAAAAAATTTCTAAAATTATTTAATAAAACCCCATAACAATAAATAAATTGGAAATTACATCAATAAAATTATAAGAAACCATAATCCACATATGAATGAATTGGTTCCACCTTTACTAGGTAAAAAATAGCTTCAAATCCATGATTCCCTTGATATGATATCATTATTTATGATCTGATCCATCAAAATATTGTAATAATTTTAACGACCCAAAATCTCATTAATGGAAATATCTCTTGATATAATTATATGTATCTTTATGTAAAATGTTCATATAAAATTTCAACTTCTTTGGGTTTATGTTAAGAATTTTGACTGTTGCTAATATAGTCGTTGAACAGTGATCACATGATTAGTATAAATATGGGGATTTAACGAATCCAATTTACTCAGTCAAAGGAAGCGATGGCCTAATCTAGTTGAACTGATCCATATGAATCCCATTTTTCAGCAGTCGAAAAAGAGGTGGAGTATTTGGGATTCTCTCTTTACCAATCCCAAGCTGAGCTTTAACATGTCAAGCTCGAACGGAACCATCTACGGGAGAAGTGGAAGTTGATAGAGATCACCATGTGTGCAATGTTATCCGAACCACCCCAAGAGTCTGTCACCATCAGGCACCTTAACCTTATGTCTTATGTGTATGTTTTAAGGGGTAATGTAACAAATCCCTAGTACTATGATTATGTATATTATTTTTGTAAATAATAATGAATATACTTTCATTTTATTATTGTTACCTTGTAAATAGTTTTTATAGCACAAATAGTGTTTTTAGTTAATATTAAACTAAGAAATCTATTTTAATGAATTAATGGACTTTTGAATTAAATATATTTTTAATAATATATTATTATTATTAAATTAATTTTTATTAAATATAAATGATCATATAATTTTATTAATGCAATTGTAATTTTTATTAAGGTTCGAAATCCATTCTTGTCAAAACCCGTGAATTTTCAATAAATGCTGCTTTTTATTTTAAAAGTAAAAATTAACATATTTATAAAATTATTTAGATAAAATAAATATTATTTCTGGAATCAGAATGTCGAAATTATCCAACAGTGAATTTTTCGCAATTTTCTGAGACAGTCATTTTTTTTGGGTAAAAATTAAATACCGTTTAAATATATAATCTGTTTTATGACATCCTAATGACCCAATAGTGATGTAATAAAATACTATAAGCTTTATTTTCGGCCAATATATCTTTTACCATTAAAATAATGTGATTCTAGGTTTTTTTTGACTTATTTTACAAAGCATTAATGGACCATTCAAGACTTATTAAACATCTTGTATTTTTAAATTGTTTTCCTTAGTAGTGTGGCTCACATCCACATAAGAAACCCCATTATTTTAATAAGTTAGGACTTTGGCCTTATAAAATATAGTTTTTCCACTTCCCTTTTCCAAAAACCATGGGCAAAAACCACAGGCTGATTTGTTGTTTGGATTAGTTTAATGTGAGGTGTCCCAAACTTAAATAATAAAGAATTTCCTCACCTTCCCTATATAAACCCACCCAAGCTCCCACTTCCTCATCACTCAAAGCCTCTGTGGTTTGAAAAAACTCTGCCCTATTGTCTCTATAATCCTACAAATGTTCTGAAGCTCCCAATAATCCTCTCTCAAGCCTCTCTCTAGCCTTTAGAAGCACACTTCCATGTAAGTGTTTTTTTCTTCCTTTCTCATTTTTGTCCAATATTCTTTAAGTTGTTATGCCCTTTAAATTTCAATTATAAATGTTGGGTTATGGTTTATCACCTCCCCCATACTTCCATATTTATGTTTGAATTATGGGATACCCCTTTCACTCTCATTAATTTCCTCTCATGTACACCCATTACTATGCTGAAATTCCGAAAGGAATTTCTCTATCCTAATTTACATTCAAGAAATTCTTTTGAAACATGAATCTAAATTCCATTACATTTGTTGGGACATGTATCTAAATGACCTTTTACTATCCATGTTATTTAAATATGACGAGACACCCCTTTATCTCTCATAAAGCATTTTTATGAGTTCTTATGTCACACCGTTATGCTGCTGAAATTGCACCGCATTTTTCCAAGCCAAAGTCACTGTGTAGTGAATACCATTCCCATTTCTCTATCAAGGGTATTCACCTATATGAAAATTTACTTATTATTTAAATAGTTTCATGTATGTATTCAACATTTGTTTTTCATGGAATAGATGATTATTTTGAGTGATTCAATGTTTTATGATCCATTTGGTACACTTATGCATGAAATGAAATGTTTAAGAAGGGTGCACCCTTATAGCGCTCCAATGCATTGGGTAAAGTATAGTATCATGATACATCATATACAATGGGTGTTTACTCATTATAATTCAAGTAAAATGAGGGTTTATTCATGCTTCATGTGCAATGAGGGTTTACTCATGCTCTATGTGCAATGAGCCTTGGCTCATGCTAATTCCATGTTAAGTGTTGTTGCCACATTTCCATGTTATGATTATAATGCTTTATCATGCCTTTATGTTTATGCTTTTCTTGTGATCTATTGATATTCCTATTGTCTAACATGTATTTTATTCCTCATTTTATTCCATGATTATTCCCTTGTTGTGCCTTATATCTCTCCCTTTTCTTATGCATGTCCTCAGGTTATCCCATGCAATGCTAAGTACAAGGGAATATAGTTGTCATGTAAAGGAAGTTTTCAATAAAGATGTTTTTTTTATGTTTTATGTTTTTATTTAATGATCCTAAGCCCAAATGACATTATAAATCTCGATCTTATATGTTGTATCAAATGGAGTTTATGTAATAAATTATGTTTAATTGTGTAACCAAAGATCAGGGTTGTTATAGTTGGTATCAAAGGATAGGTTTAGTTATTTTTGGGATTTGGATTATAAAACCCTAGTAAATCCTTATATACAAGACTAAGTATAATAAAAACTTCCCAATTTTTTGGTGAGTATTTAGTAAGAGTTTTATCAAGAAAATACATCCCTGTCTAGATATGAGCAAGTTGAGTCGGCTCTAGCACAGATGTCCTAGCGGTGAAAACCCCCGACAAGGAGTTTCGGGCTTGACCTGGGGTATCCTGGTACATGACAACGGGCCTTGCAGCACTCTTGGTTACGACACTCCTGGGGGATATGCTTTGATAAATTCTCAAGCTTAGTATGAACCCTTTTTAATGGAATTAAAAACTGCCCCTAAGAATATATGTTAGAATGTATATCATAGATAACATAGATTGAAGTCTATTGATTCATAAGTTCATGTAATAAAAGTTATTTATAAGTCATCATATTTTGTCTTTGGATTATCCTTTATGTGTTACCCCTAACTCTCCTTTTATTCCTGCAAATGGCTGGTAATAGGAGGACTCAGGCTAATAACCGATGTGAAGATCAATGTGACGATTGTACTAATGAGATGACCAATCCGATGGGAGCGGGAATCGCAAACTTCTTCATTATTATCTCTCAGATAAGTCAAGATTTGAAAAGAAACATGGGTCAAGAGGAACGTTCAACCCTCCCTGAGAAAGAACAAGTCACTATTGAGAGGTTCATGAGACAAAGGCCTCCTACTTTTAATGGATCATCCGTTCCCTCAATCGATGAACAATGGATCAACTCCATTGAAAATATCTTTTCCATCGTGCAATGTTTTGAACAAGAGAAGGTTCTCCTGGATGCTTATAGTATAGAGGGTGAAGCTGATCAATGGTGGATGTCGATAAAAAATACGAAGCCTGAGGAGGGGATCGAGGCATTGGAATGGAAGGATTTCCAGAA
Source organism: Viscum album (assembly GCA_963277665.1). Lineage (NCBI taxonomy): Eukaryota > Viridiplantae > Streptophyta > Magnoliopsida > Santalales > Viscaceae > Viscum > Viscum album. Next base: position 2,097,912,498 of record OY728130.1, on the reverse strand, counting down.
GATGTTTTTCGATAAATATTTTCCGTGCGCCCTCCGGCTTAAGATGGAAGGGGACTTCCTTGACCTCAATCAAAAAGACAAATAATATGTTGGATTGTATGAGGAAAACATCACATGGCTTGCAGGATATGATTCCGACTTTGTCTTTACCCCTGCATGCAAGGTTGACTGCTTCTTTGGTGGGCTCAAACCTAGTCTGTGGAAATTGTTGGTGATCTGTGACTTCGACAGCTATGAGGAAATTGTCTGATGTGACCACAGGGTCGAAATGGAGATCAGAGAATCTCAGGGGTATCATGGGGATAAGAATCGTATGTTGGAATTAAATGATGTTGGTCCGATTGATAAATATAATGGTTCTAAGAAGATTATGCACCCCACTTGCCAAAGGTGTGGAAAGAAGCACCCCAAAAATTTCCTAGAGGGGATGAGAAAATGCTTTAGGTGTGGAAGAGAAGGGCAACTAGCTATTAACTGTCAGTAAGAAAGACCCATGGCTATAATTGTAAAGACCCGCAAATTTCAAGGAAATTTTTTTCTTAATTTTCTTTGGAATTTTACAAGAGCGCAGCTTCAGACGGCACCTGATTCCGAGGCCCGGTGTGCCCGGAATCAATTTCCGAAGTTTGGCTCGGGTACGTTCAGTGAACGGACGAGCGGGTTTTTCTATCTTTTGAACCGGTGCCCGGAATCAAATTCTGAGGGCACCGATGAAATCGCAGCGCTGGTATTTGCTTAGAAACGCCTCTTCCGGAGTTGCGTTTGCTCAGACGTGGTTTTTAAATTTTGCGGCTTTAAGTCAGAAATAAAATAAATTTGTGCGACAACTTTATTTTATTTCACTTAAGCTGCTTGGAAGCCACTTGAAGCCACTTAAAGGCGGCTTGAACTGTGTTGAACTGGATAGGATGCTATCCAGAAATATCCTACCCCCTTGATAGGATATTTGTGAGGTGGGGCCCGCGCGAGCCCCGCCGTTTCTTTCGCTAAGTAACGCACCCGCGAAAACCCGTCAAAGAAACTGAAAAGTCAACCGACACGTTTCTTTAATTCTTAACAGACCATTTAAATGGGCTGTTTCTTTTGTGAATTAAATGGGCTGTTTCGCTCGTTGAATTAATTCAACGAATTAAATGGGTCGTTACTTACGCGTTTTACGTTTGTTGGCAAAAATAATAAAATAGACAAACTTGTCTATTTTGGAGGATTGCTATCGTTGTGCAATTCCTCTGAGCCTCCACCCTCTCCGCGAAGAACGCGAAGAACGCGAAGAACGCGAAGAACGCCAAACCCGGAAGTCGACGACGCCTTCGCCCGAGACGTTCTTCCGATTTCCGATCTCCGATCACCGACCATTCGAGGTGAGTGCTTTCGGATTTCCTCTCAAGTTCTTTTCTTTGGTTTTAAACGAAACACAGATTTAAATATTAATAATTTAAATCTGTTGTTCTTGATTCGTTGAGCTCGCCGGCTCAACGCCGGTTTCCGCGACGACGCGACACCTTCCCGCGACGACGCGACGATCGATCTCTTCCGCGACGATCTCTTCCGCGAAGAACGCCCGCGCTCGACGATCATCAAGGTAGGGATTTATTTTGGAAAAGTTACCCCTTTTAAATTTTCTCGTGAACGTTCTTGAAAATTTAAAAAGTCGGTTTCAAACGAACAATTTTATCTTTAAATAAAATTGTTGGATCATGTGTTGATCATCTTTTTCTTTTCTCCCGTTGATTATGGCTAACGCGGAGGGTGCGGGTCTAACGAACAAGACCCGACAACCCTCCGCCGATCTCTTTTGTTGTGCGGATATGACGGACGACGACAAACCGCGCGACAGGGGCGATCCGTTGATTCCGCAGTGAAGGTCAGCATCCGGGAGAGGCATCGGCGCAGACGGGAGGCAAAACGGGCCACCGGAGCATCTCCGGCGGCCCGCGGAAGGCAGCGGCGGCGCGGGTCGCCGGCGAGGCGGCGCCGGCGACCGGAGGCGGCGGCGCCCGGCGCGCCGCCGTAGAGGAAGTCCGCCGCGGCTGAAGCCGCGGCGGCGGTGGCGGCCGGTTCCGCGGCCGCGCGGAACCGGGAATGGACGCGGCGGCCCGACCGCGTCCGCGTGACAGGCGGCCCCCCGCGGGGGCCGCGTTTCTTCAAATGTCGCGGGTCAAACCCGCGGCGGCGGCCTGTTCGGCCGCTCGGCCGAAGCCGAGCCGGCCGGTCCGGTCGGTCGGGCCGCGCCCAGGCCGAACCGGACCCGGCCGAGCCGGTTCGGGCCGGCCCGGTTCGGGCCGACCCGGTTCGGCCGACCCCAGGGGGGTTCGGGCCGGGTCGCCCCGGGCCCAGAACCCCCGTTTTCGGGCCCTCTTCGGTCTTTCGCCCATATCTTGGGCCTGGGACCTCCGATTGACGAACCGTCAGCGGCTACGCGATCCTTGGATCAAGACGGTCGTTTCGGTATATTATACTCAAGGTTTCGGAAGACTTTGGGTTCGGCCGGGTTGGTTCGTACACGAAACCAACCGGGCCCTCGGAGCGGAAACGCTCATAACTTGAGCTACGGACGTCCGATCGACGTACCGTCAGCTGTGGTAGTTTCCTCTAAGTGAGACAGAACTTTTGGCATGCTCCGCCCGAGGATCGGATACAGGCGGAGTACGATCGGGTTGGTTTTGCCCTAAAAACCAACCGGGCCCCTGGGACGAAAATGCCAATAACTCTCAGACCGGGCGTCCGTTCGACGCGCCGTCTGTCGCGTTGAGATCCTGTTGTCGATACGGAACTTTTGGATACATCAACTTCGGACTACGTGTCAGTTGATGTATCAGCCTCTCGGCTCGTGGAGCGGACCCTCCTAAACGAGCTCGCTTTGTGCGGGAACCCTAGCGCTGGCTGTGACTTCGACGACACAGCAGAGATCCTTCTTGGACTGCGACGACGGCAGAGCAGAGATCCTCCGTGGACTGCGACGACGGCAGAGCAGAGATCCTCCGTGGACTGCGACGACGGCAGAGCAGAGATCCTTCGTGGACTGCGGCGACGACTGTGCAGAGATCCTCAGTGGACTGCGTCGACTACTGCACTCAGCGATCCCATGTGGATCAGTGCCTACAGGTTCTGTGTGAGCCCGATCCTACGTGGGTCCTTACTACCGGTTCTGTGTGAGCCACTGCCTACAGGTTCTGTGTGAGCCCGATCCTGTGTGGGTCTTCTGCGGGGGTTAGTACCTATCGATCCTTTGTGGGTCCGATGACTTAGATGGATCAGTGATCATCTTTGACGTCATCTGAAAAAGTATACCTGGTTGAGCTGAATCGTATGTTACTCTCCTTTGTGGATTGTGTTGAACTATCCTATGTGGATTTTACTGTTTACTCTCCTTGTGGATTTGAGTCTTGCTTTCCTTTGTGGGTTGAGTTGTTCTTGAGCTCGTGAGCATAGCTAGAATTGGGGACTTAGGTATATGTATGGGCATATACCTAAGTCGAGTCAGATGTTACTTCGTGATTGCATCTTTCTTTTGTGCTATATCCTTTGTGGATTTCGGGAGACCTTCGGGGGTCTCGGGGTCCTTACTGAGTAGCTTGTACTCACCCCTGCATGGGCTATGCCCGCACCTTGTTGTGTTGGTTGCAGACGACGGACAGCGCTGATCACGGTTGGGGCGTGGAGCAGGACGGTACCTGGAGGTGGACCACTGGGCGGGACGTGCTCGGAGCGGACGTGGGACCCGAGGAGCCTGGAGGCTATCTGTACCCACCCTTCAGGTGGGATTTCCAGTGGACGACACGAGGCCGCCATCTTTTCTTCAGTTGTTGTACTTTACTTCTCAGTTGTACTTTACAGTTGGGCTTGTATTTCCGGCCCCCTTTACTTTTCTGCACTTTACTTTCCGCTTGCTGACTCTGTGTGGTTGTTACTTATAAAGGCAATGCCTTCCCTGTTTACTGGGATTTTACGCCTTGGTGCTAGTCGCCAGCCCCTGGCCTATGGAAGGCGGGCTTGGGGTAGTCACGGCACGGGCCCCGAGGACGGGTCGTGACAAATTGGTATCAGAGGTGGTCGGTTCTACCGCAGACTCTGATCGTCCTTTCTTTCTATGTGAAGCAATAGTGTTTAGTGTATTGAGTGTGGTTATCAGTTCAGGGAGCCCAGTGTTGGTGCTGCAGCCGACGTATCCGTACACCAGGACCCTGACTCCTGATTTCCGACTTAATGCATGAAAACATTGATTGCGTGTGTGTCTCGAGTTTTCTTTGTGATTACTTGTGTCAGCTCACCGGGTATACTGATCTTCTTTATGAAAGTCTCAAGTTTTCCTTGTGATTACTTGTGCCAGCTCACCAGGTATACTGTTCTGACTGTGGTGCTCTTGTTCTCCTTTTCAGGATGGCCCCGCGACGACTGCCAGCTAGGGTTCCGAGTGTAGGGCGCGACGGCAGCCCACCGAGCGACGAGGCCTCGGTGCAGGGCCCTTTGCCAGCAGTGGCACCGGCGGTAGCCTTACCCGCCGAGCCACCGATGCTTCCAGTACCAGATGCTGACGATGCACGTCGCCTCAGGGCACTGCATGAGTTTCAGAGCCAGCGACCGCCCAGGTTTCGCGGTGAGGCGGACCCCCAGGCCGCCGAGGACTGGCTAGAGGCGGTGGTGCGGACCTTTAGGCTAGTGAGGACACCAGCGGATCTCATGGTGATTCTCGCAGTGAGCCTCCTGCAGGCGGCGGCAGGACGATGGTGGAGCCTGATGCTCCAGGTTCACGATGAGGCATCCCTGCTCTGGGCGGACTTCGAGAGCCTCTTCCGCTCTGAGTTCGTCCCGGCCACCCTCCGAGCGGTGCGCATCCAGGAGCTTCTCCAGCTGCGCCAGGGCAACATGACGGTCGCTCAGTACGCGGCGAGGTTCACGGACCTATCTCGCTACTCGACCGACATGGTACGGGACCCCTTCTTCCGGGCCCGGACCTTCGAGCAGGGTTTGCGACAGGAGATTCGGGCGTCGCTGATCTCCCTCAGCATTCCGACCCAGGCGGGAGTGCTGGAGCGAGCCCTCCTGATCGAGAGCTTCCTGGCAGAGCCTTCTTCAGCGGCGAGACCTAGCGCAGGGCGGCAGGTAGCTGAGTCTTCGGCAGCAGGTAGCCGACGGATGACTCACGGGTCCAGGCAGACCAGACCCCCACGCAGACGGCCTCAGGACACCGGCTCAGCAGTACGAGGCACACAGCGGAGTGCCAGCCTTCCGAGAGGCAGGTTGTGCTACTCTTGCGGCGGGCAGGGTCACATGGCTCGTGATTGCCCGACTCGCCGACCAGAGGAGCAGAAGACGGTGGAGGGGCCACCCAGGCAGAGGCAGATGGTCGACCGTGGCAGTCCGCAGGGAGGAGGCGGACGAGGCAGAGGAGCTGGCCAAGCAGCGGGTGGTGGGCGACGCTTCCAGGCTCTACCCCCACCACCACCAGTAGGGCCACCTCGACCACATGGAGCTGGCGGGCAGGGACAGGCCCAGCTCCAGGCAGTGGAGGCCTACGACCCCGACTTGCCAGAGATGATTCGAGGTACGATCTGTGTCTATTCCACCCTTGCTGCAGTGCTTATAGACACAGGAGCGAGTCACTCTTTCATAGCCTCTGCCCTTGTTCGGAGCTCGGAGATTCCGACTGAGCCGTTGGCTCGATCCTTACGGCTAGAGACTCCTACGGGAGCAGACTCGATGATTACGCACTGGTGCCGGCAGTGTGAGCTTACTCTAGGAGGCGAGAGCTTCGGCTGGGATCTCCTTGTAGCGGCGTCGAGGCCTTACGACGTCATCTTGGGCATGGATTGGCTATCCACGGTTCATGCCCAGATCGACTGTTTTAGGCGCAAGGTGCGATGTGTTCGCACCGACGGGAGCAGGTTTACCTTCACCGGCGAGAAGGGAACCTTTGCAGCACAGGATGGACTTCCGTGGAGGAGAGTGCAGCCCATCTCTCATCAGTTGGCTAGCCTCATCCTAGGAGCAGTGGACGTGCGGAGTCCAGCTTTTCCTGCAGTGGTGGACCAGTACGTAGACGTCTTTCCCGACGACGTTCCAGGGCTACCTCCTCGTAGAGAGGTAGACTTTTACATCGACTTGTACCCCGGGACAGCCCCGATATCTACTCCAGCATATCGGATGGCCCCCGCCGAGCTTCGGGAGCTGCGGGTACAGTTGGAGGACTTGCAGAGCAAGGGGTTTATCCGACCCAGTGTTTCACCCTGGGCTTCCCCGATTTTGTTCGCCAAGAAGGCAGACGGGAGCTTGCGACTATGTGTCGACTATCGTCGCCTGAATCAGGTGACGGTGAGGAACAAGTATCCGCTGCCACGGATTGATGACCTCTTCGATCAGCTCAAGGGAGCGCGGTGGTTCTCGAAGATAGACCTCCGGTCAGGCTATCATCAGCTCAGAGTTCGAGACGAGGACGTGCAGAAGACGGCCTTCAGGTGTCGGTATGGCCATTATGAGTTCTTGGTTATGCCGTTCGGCGTAACCAATGCTCCAGCAGTGTTCATGAGCCTCATGAACAGGATCTTCCAGCCATACCTCGACCGTTTTGTCGTGGTCTTCATTGACGACATTTTGGTATACTCGACGACTGAGGAGGAGCATGCCTACCACCTGCGAGTTGTGCTAGACACGCTCCGAGAGCACCAGCTTTATGGCAAGCTCTCAAAATGCCAGTTCTGGTTACGTGAGGTCCATTTCTTGGGACACGTCATCTCTGAGGCGGGAGTTGCAGTGGATCCCGCGAAGATCGAGGCAGTGCTAGCTTGGGAGCCACCCAAGAGCGTGACAGAGGTGCGGAGCTTCTTGGGCCTAGCCGGATACTATCGGAGATTCGTGCCAGACTTCTCCAGAGTTGCGGCACCACTCTCAGCGTTGACGAAGAAGGGGAAACCCTTCGTGTGGTCAGACAGATGTCAGCAGAGCTTCCAGGAGCTGAGGCAGAGGTTGACCAGCGCACCTATCTTGAGGTTGCCTGAGGAGGGAGTTGGATACGTAGTTTACTGCGATGCATCAGGGACTGGACTCGGGTGCGTCCTGATGCAGGAGCGGGCCATGATCGCCTACGGATCACGTCAGTTGAGGCCGCATGAGCAGAACTACGCCACTCATGACCTGGAGTTAGCAGCAGTGGTCTTCGCTCTGAAGACTTGGCGGCACTATCTGATGGGAGAGCGCTTCACAGTCTTTTCTGACCACCAGAGTCTCAGGTATATCTTCTCTCAGAAGGACCTGAACCTGAGACAGCGGAGATGGCTTGAGTTCCTCCAGGACTATGACTTTGAGATAGTCTATACTCCTGGGAAGGGGAACGTGGTAGCCGATGCCCTCAGCAGGAGGACGGGCATTCAGCTACTTGAGGAGGCGACGGAGCAGCTAGCCTCCTTGTAGATATCCTTCGTGGATAGAGACGGAGCAGCCTTTCTTCAGTCTCTCACAGTCTCTCCTCCACTTCTACAGCGGGTCAGAGAGGCTCAGCGTGGGGACGCTGACTGTGAGACCCGGCGTGCACTGATATCCTCAGGTCAGGCGCCTGATGGTTTCTCCCTTGGAGCAGAGCACGACATCCTTTTCAGAGGACGTACCTTCGTACCAGTCGCTTTACGAGAGGAGGTGCTGAGAGAGTTTCACACTTCTCCCTTGGCGGTGCATCCCGGAGTGGCGAAGATGTACCAGGATCTCAGACGACAGCACTGGTGGCCGGGCATGAAGAAAGCTGTGGCAGAGTTCGTTTCGCGATGCCTCACCTGCCAGCAGGTGAAGGCAGAGCATCAGGTACCAGCAGGCTTGGTACAGCCCTTGGAGGTCCCGGAGTGGAAGTGGGACGGCATATCTATGGACTTCGTGACTGGACTTCCACGCACTTCTAGAGGTCACGACTCCATTTGGGTGATTGTCGACCGACTCACCAAGTCGGCACACTTCTTACCCATCAGAGAGCAGGGCTCAGTGGAGAGCTTGGGACGTCTTTACGTCCAGGAGATCGTACGGCTTCACGGTGTGCCATCGTCTATCGTCTCCGATCGAGATGCTCGTTTCACTTCCCGGCTTTGGAAGGGGTTGCAGGAGGCGTTCGGGACGCGGCTCCATCTGAGCACAGCCTTCCACCCTCAGACGGATGGTCAGACGGAGAGGACCATACAGACACTCGAGGACATGCTCCGTGCATGTGTTCTCGACTTTGGTCGCAGCTGGGAGGACCACCTACCCTTGGTGGAGTTCGCGTACAACAACAGCTACCACTCCACCATCGGGATGGCACCATACGAGGCGTTGTACGGCAGACCCTGCAGATCACCGTTGTGCTGGACAGACCCTGGGGAGTCAGCACTCGTGGGACCAGAGATGGTCCGAGCCACGACAGAGAAGGTCCAGATCATCCAGGAGAGGATGAGGACAGCTCAGAGCCGGCAGAAGTCATATGCTGACAGGAGGCGGAGGCCACTAGAGTTCGAGGATGGCGACCACGTCTTTTTGCGTGTCTCACCTCGACGTGGTTTACGGAGATTTGGCCGAGGCGGCAAGTTGTCTCCATGCTTCATCGGGCCTTTCCAGGTCCTCAGCAGGATAGGAGAGGTGGCTTATCGCCTGGCTCTACCACCTCAGTTGCACCGGGTGCACGACGTCTTCCACGTGTCTCAGCTGAGGAGATACGTGCACGACCCGACGCACATCATCGACTTTGGGGAGCTGGACGTGGACGATGGGGCGACTTTTGCGGAGGTCCCAGTAGAGATCGAGGATCGACAGGAGCGGGTCCTACGTGGGCGGTCGATTCCTCTTGTGCGCATCAGATGGCAGCACGGGAACCTCCAGGAGAGCACTTGGGAGCGGGAGGCTCAGATGCGTGCTCAGTACCCCCATTTGTTCCCCTAGTTTTTGATGTATCTTTACGGGGACGTAAAGCCCTGAGGTGGGAGTAATGTAAAGACCCGCAAATTTCAAGGAAATTTTTTTCTTAATTTTCTTTGGAATTTTACAAGAGCGCAGCTTCAGACGGCACCTGATTCCGAGGCCCGGTGTGCCCGGAATCAATTTCCGAAGTTTGGCTCGGGTACGTTCAGTGAACGGACGAGCGGGTTTTTCTATCTTTTGAACCGGTGCCCGGAATCAAATTCTGAGGGCACCGATGAAATCGCAGCGCCGGTATTTGCTTAGAAACGCCTCTTCCGGAGTTGCGTTTGCTCAGACGTGGTTTTTAAATTTTGCGGCTTTAAGTCAGAAATAAAATAAATTTGTGCGACAACTTTATTTTATTTCACTTAAGCTGCTTGGAAGCCACTTGAAGCCACTTAAAGGCGGCTTGAACTGTGTTGAACTGGATAGGATGCTATCCAGAAATATCCTACCCCCTTGATAGGATATTTGTGAGGTGGGGCCCGCGCGAGCCCCGCCGTTTCTTTCGCTAAGTAACGCACCCGCGAAAACCCGTCAAAGAAACTGAAAAGTCAACCGATGCATTTCCTTAATTCTTAACAGACCATTTAAATGGGCTGTTTCTTTCGTGAATTAAATGGGCTGTTTCGCTCGTTGAATTAATTCAACGAATTAAATGGGTCGTTACTTACGCGTTTTACGTTTGTTGGCAAAAATAATAAAATAGACAAACTTGTCTATTTTGGAGGATTGCTATCGTTGTGCAATTCCTCTGAGCCTCCACCCTCTCCGCGAAGAACGCGAAGAACGCGAAGAACGCGAAGAACGCCGAACCCGGAAGTCGACGACGCCTTCGCCCGAGACGTTCTTCCGATTTCCGATCTCCGATCACCGACCATTCGAGGTGAGTGCTTTCGGATTTCCTCTCAAGTTCTTTTCTTTGGTTTTAAACGAAACACAGATTTAAATATTAATAATTTAAATCTGTTGTTCTTGATTCGTTGAGCTCGCCGGCTCAACGCCGGTTTCCGCGACGACGCGACACCTTCCCGCGACGACGCGACGATCGATCTCTTCCGCGACGATCTCTTCCGCGAAGAACGCCCGCGCTCGACGATCATCAAGGTAGGGATTTATTTTGGAAAAGTTACCCCTTTTAAATTTTCTCGTGAACGTTCTTGAAAATTTAAAAAGTCGGTTTCAAACGAACAATTTTATCTTTAAATAAAATTGTTGGATCATGTGTTGATCATCTTTTTCTTTTCTCCCGTTGATTATGGCTAACGCGGAGGGTGCGGGTCTAACGAACAAGACCCGACAACCCTCTGCTGATCTCTTTTGTTGTGCGGATATGACGGACGACGACAAACCGCGCGGCAGGGGCGATCCGTTGATTCCGCAGTGAAGGTCGGCATCCGGGAGAGGCATCGGCGCAGACGGGAGGCAAAACGGGCCACCGGAGCATCTCCGGCGGCCCGCGGAAGGCAGTGGCGGCGCGGGTCGCCGGCGAGGCGGCGCCGGCGACCGGAGGCGGCGGCGCCCGGCGCGCCGCCGTAGAGGAAGTCCGCCGCGGCTGAAGTCGCGGCGGCGGTGGCGGCCGGTTCCGCGGCCGCGCGGAACCGGGAATGGACGCGGCGGCCTGGCCGCGTCCGCGTGACAGGCGGCCCCCCGCGGGGGCCGCGCTTCTTCAAATGCCGCGGGTCAAACCCGCGGCGGCGGCCTGTTCGGCCGCTCGGCCGGGCCGCGCCCAGGCCGAACCGGACCCGGCCGAGCCGGTTCGGGCCGACCCGGTTCGGCCGACCCCAGGGGGGTTCGGGCCGGGTCGCCCCGGGCCCAGAACCCCCGTTTTCAGGCCCTCTTCGGTCTTTCGCCCATATCTTGGGCCTGGGACCTCCGATTGACGAACCGTCAGCGGCTACGCGATCCTTGGATCAAGACGGTCGTTTCGGTATATTATACTCAAGGTTTCGGAAGACTTTGGGTTCGGCCGGGTTGGTTCGTACACGAAACCAACCGGGCCCTCGGAGCGGAAACGCTCATAACTTGAGCTACGGACGTCCGATCGACGTACCGTCAGCTGTGGTAGTTTCCTCTAAGTGAGACGGAACTTTTGGCATGCTCCGCCCGAGGATCGGATACAGGCGGAGTACGGTCGGGTTGGTTTTTCCCTAAAAACCAACCGGGCCCCTGGGACGAAAATGCCAATAACTCTCAGACCGGGCGTCCGTTCGACGCGCCGTCTGTCGCGTTGAGATCCTGTTGTCGATACGGAACTTTTGGATACATCAACTTCGGACTACGTGTCAGTTGATGTATCAGCCTCTCGGCTCGTGGAGCGGACCCTCTTAAACGAGCTCGCTTTGTGCGGGAACCCTAGCGCTGGCTGTGACTTCGACGACAGAGCAGAGATCCTTCGTGGACTGCGACGACGGCAGAGCAGAGATCCTCCGTGGACTGCGACGACGGCAGAGCAGAGATCCTCCGTGGACTGCGACGACGGCAGAGCAGAGATCCTTCGTGGACTGCGGCGACGACTGTGCAGAGATCCTCAATGGACTGCGTCGACTACTGCACTCAGCGATCCCATGTGGATCAGTGCCTACAGGTTCTGTGTGAGCCCGATCCTACGTGGGTCCTTACTACCGGTTCTGTGTGAGCCACTGCCTACAGGTTCTGTGTGAGCCCGATCCTGTGTGGGTCTTCTGCGGGGGTTAGTACCTATCGATCCTTTGTGGGTCCGACGACTTAGATGGATCAGTGATCATCTTTGACGTCATCTGAAAAAGTATACCTGGTTGAGCTGAATCGTATGTTACTCTCCTTTGTGGATTGTGTTGAACTATCCTATGTGGATTTTACTGTTTACTCTCCTTGTGGATTTGAGTCTTGCTTTCCTTTGTGGGTTGAGTTGTTCTTGAGCTCGTGAGCATAGCTAGAATTGGGGACTTAGGTATATGTATGGGCATATACCTAAGTCGAGTCAGATGTTACTTCGTGATTGCATCTTTCTTTTGTGCTATATCCTTTGTGGATTTCGGGAGACCTTCGGGGGTCTCGGGGTCCTTACTGAGTAGCTTGTACTCACCCCTGCATGGGCTATGCCCGCACCTTGTTGTGTTGGTTGCAGACGACGGACAGCGCTGATCACGGTTGGGGCGTGGAGCAGGACGGTACCTGGAGGTGGACCACTGGGCGGGACGTGCTCGGAGCGGACGTGGGACCCGAGGAGCCTGGAGGCTATCTGTACCCACCCTTCAGGTGGGATTTCCAGTGGACAACACGAGGCCGCCGTCTTTTCTTCAGTTGTTGTACTTTACTTTTCAGTTGTACTTTACAGTTGGGCTTGTATTTCCGGCCCCCTTTACTTTTCTGCACTTTACTTTCCGCTTGCTGACTCTGTGTGGTTGTTACTTATAAAGGCAATGCCTTCCCTATTTACTGGGATTTTACGCCTTGGTGCTAGTCGCCAGCCCCTGGCCTATGGAAGGCGGGCTTGGGGTAGTCACGGCACGGGCCCCGAGGACGGGTCGTGACAATAATAGAGGATAGGAACTCTCGGTTCGAACCTCAACACATAGTTCATTGCTACAAATGAAAATAACTAGGGCTTCTTGGAAATCAGTGCACTAATCCAAGGGTTTTTCGAAGCAACCAACAACATCCAAGGCAGCATGGGCGAGCTTTTTCCATCATTACTGCCAAAGTGAACCCCGAAAACAAAGTGGTGATATGTATTCTAGTTATTAATTCAAGAATAGCGAGTTTACTTTTTGATTTAGGTTCTATACATTCTTTGATATCTCGAAAGTTTAGTAGAACAATCTCAGAACCACCACAAATCATGGAAGTGAAGATGTCGGTGAGTATGGAAAAGGGGGAAACCATTGAATCCCATGAATATAACTCCTCCCCAATCATAATCTGTGGATTAAATTTACCATAAAACCTCTTCATACTCCCTCTGGTGGAATTTTATGTGATTCTTATCATGGATTGGATTTCCTTATATAGAGCCAATATAAATTGTCGTGAGAGGTAAATCACTCTCCATATGGAGAATCGACCCCTGATTCATTACAAGTGCAAGGAAGAAGATGAATCTTCTTTAGCTCCATCATCTCAAGTGTAGATATTAATGCTCTATGAGCACGCGTATCTGGATCAGATGATTGAGTCTATGGAGGAAACCATCCTAAAAGACATGCCTATTGTGAGGGAATTCACTGAAGTTTTTCCCGATGAATTGGTTGGTCTTCCTCCTAGAAGAGATGTTGAATTCTCAATTGATCTTATACCTGGGGTGTTTCCAATATCCAAGACTCCATATAGAATGGATTTTGTGGAGCTTGAGGAGCTGAAGAAACAACTACAGAAGAATCTAGATAAAGGGTTTATACACACAAGTGCTTCACCATGGGGTGCACCAATCCTCTTCGTCAAAAAGATGGATGGGTAAATGTGACTTTTCATCGATTAACGTGAGCTCAACAAAATCACAATAAATAACAAGTATCCTCTCCCACAAATAGATGACTTGTTTGATCTGCTGCGTGGAGCACAATACTCTCTAAGGTGGATTTCCGGTCGAGATATTATCAAGTAAGTGTGAATAAGGAAGATATCCCCAAGATTAATTTTCATACAAAATACGGGCACTATGAATTCATAGTAATGCATTTCAAACTCACTAATTCTCCTGAAATCTTCATGGAATTGATGAATAGAGTTTTTAGAGATTACCTAGAATTTTTTTTGGTAGTCTTTATAGATGATATTCTAATATACTCCAAAACCAATGAGGATCATGAGGAGCATTTAAGAACTGTACTAGAGACCATGCAGAAGGAGAAGATCTATGAAAAGTATAGAAAGTGTGAGTTTTTCTTGAAGGAGGTCTCATTATTAGGCTATATCATCCCAAGCAATGTGATATCTGTAGATCCCACCAAAACATATGCAATATAGGTATGGCCAAGGCCAACATCAGTAACGGATATCCATAGATTCTTGGGGTTAGCTGGATATTATCGATGATTTGTGATAAATTTATCATGATTATCCAACCCTCTTACAAAGCTAACTCAGAAGGGAGTAATGTTTTCTTGGAGTGATGAATGTGAAGAAAGATTCAAGCAGTTGAAAAGGAGTCTTATCACTATTTTTGTGCTCACTTTACCCACAAGTGGAGAACTTTTTGTGGTATTCATTAATACTTCGAAGAAGGGATTAGGATGTGTGTTAATAAAAAATGACAAATTAATTGCCTATGCTTCAAGAAAATTGAAAGTTCATGAACAGAACCACCCTACACATGAACTCGAGTTGGTTACAGTGATCTTCACTTTGAAAATTTGGCGGAATAATCTCTTTGGGGAGAAGTGTGAAATATATATGGCCACAAAATACTCAAGTATATATTCACATAAAAAAAGCTTAATATGATCCATTGAAGATTGATAGAGCTCATCAAGGATTATGACTGTTCAATACACTACCATCCTGGTAAGGGAAACAAGGTGGTAGATGCTCTAAGTTGAAAGGATCCTACATCATTATCAATGATGAGAATTGAAAAGGATCCGATATTCTTAGATTTGAAAAGGATGGACATGGTAATCATTAAGGGAGGGACATCATCAATCCTTTCCCAAATGATTGCTCAACCATCCCTCTTAGAGAGAATAAAGGATTCTCAAAGAAAAGATGTGGAAATTCAGAAAAGGGTGGAAGCTGTTAGAAATGGGAAATCCATTGATTTCAAAGTTGATGTGGAAGGAGTTGTAAAATTTGGAATACGATTATGTGTACTATCCAATCCCGAGATAAAGTAGGAGATATTGAATGATGCACATATCTCGAACTTCTCTATCCAACTAGGGAGCACAAAGATGTATCGAGATATCTGAGACCATTATTGGTGGGAAAATATGAAGAAGGAGATCACTGAATATATATCAAAGGTCCTAGTGTGTCAGCAAGTGAAGACAGAGAGGCATAAGTCTACAGGGATGATGCAACCATTTCCCATACCAGAATGGAAATGGGAGAACATCGCCATGAAATTTGTCACCATACTTCTGAAGACATCCAAAGGAAACAATGCAATCTAGGTTGTTGTGGTTCGTCTTACAAAGGATGAACACTTAATTTCTATTTGGGAGGATTTCTCATTGGATAAATTGGCACAGATATATATCCGGGAAGTGGTAAGGCTACATGGAGTACCACTATCTATTATGTCTGATCAAGATCCAAGATTCGCCTCTAATTTTTTGAGGACTCTTCAACATGCTTTGAATATTGATCTGAACTTCAGTACGACCTATCATCCTCAAACTGATGGAAAATCTGAGTATAATATCCAAAAACTTGAGGACATGTTGAGAGTGTGCTCATTAGACTTTGAAGGAGTATGGGATCAACATCTTCCTCCAGTTGAGTTCTCTTATAATAATAGTTTCTACTCGAGCATCTGAATGAAACCATATGAAGCCCTTTATGGGAAAAGGTACAGAACATCGGCATTTTGGGATGAGGTTGGGGAGCGTAAGCTGCTTGGACCAGAAATGGTCGAAGAAATGGTGGAGAAGGTGAAAACCATTTAGCAGTATATCAAGGAATCCCAGAGTCTAAATAAGAGTTATGCAGATTACTGTCGACGAGACCATGAGTTTAAAGTTGGAGACATGGTATTTCTAAACATATATCCATGGATTAAGGTCATGAGGTTTTGAAATAATGATAATTTAAGTCCAACGTACATCATCCCCTTAGAGATTCTTGATTATGTCGAGGTTGTGGCCTATCGACTAGCACTTCCACCTACCATGGCCAAATTACATGATGTATTTCATGTATCCCTCTTAAGTAAGTACATACTGGACCCTTCACATGTACTATATTTAAAGGTGGTAAAGTTAAAGGATGATATTTCTTATGAGGAGAAACCAGTGAAGATATTATATCATAGAGAAAAAGTTCTTTGAAATAAGACATTGCCCCTCGTCAAGGTGTTGTGGTGAAACCACAAGTATGAAGAAGTGACATGGGAATCAGAGGAATTGATAAAGAAGAGTTACCCACATATGTTTTAGTGTGGGAAAAGGAAATTTCTAGGGTGAAATTTCTTAAGGGGGGAAGATTGTAATGACCAAAAATTTCTTTAATAGAAATCTATCCTGATCTAATTAAATGTATCTTTATGTGAAATGTTTATATAAAATGTCAACTTATTTGGTTTTATGTTAATAATTGTGATCGTTTCTAATATAGTTGTTGAATAGTGATCACATGATTAGTATAAATATAGGGGTTTAACAAATCAAATTTACTCAAACAAAGGAAGTGATGGCCACATCCAGTGTAATTACTCCATACGAAGCCCATTTGTCGGAGATTGGAAACTAGGTGGCCTCTTTAAGCTTTGCTCTTGACCAAGGAAAAGCTGAGATTCAATATGTCAAGATCGAACAGAATCCTCCTCATTGATATCTTTTTGAGTTTGCCCAACCTCTACCCTCATCTCTCTATAATCCTCCCAATGTTCCCCAAGCTCCCAAGAATCCTCTCTGAAGCCTCTCTCAAGGTATTGGAATCACACTTCCAAGTAAGGGTTTTTTTCTTCCTTTATCATTTTCTCCAATATTATTTAAGTTGTTATTCACTTTTAATTTCAATTATAAATGTTTGGGTATGATTTCTCACCTCCCCCATATACCCATATTAATGTTGGAATGATGGGAGACCCCTTTCCCTCTCATTAAATGCCTCCCATGTACATCTGTTACTATGCCGAAATTCCGAAAGGAATTTCTCTCTCCTCATTTACATTCAAGAAATTATTTTGTAACATGAATATAAATTCCATTACATTTGTTGGGACGTGTATCTAAATCACCCACTTACTGTACATGTTATTTAAATATGATTAGACACACCTTTCTCTCTCATCAACCATTTTTATGAGTTCTTATATCACGTTGTTATGCTGCCAAAATTGCACCGCGTTTTTCCAAGCCAAAGTCATTATATAGTGAATACCATGACCATTTCTCTATCAAGGGTACTCACCATTATTCACATTTACATATTGTTTAAATATTTTCATTTATTTATTCCACATTCTTTTATCGTAGAATAGATTATTATGTTGAATGATTCAATGTTTTATGATCCATGTGGCACACTTATGCATGAAATGAAATGTTTAAGAAGGGTTCTCCCTTATATCTCTCCAATGCATTGGGTAAAGTATAGTATCATGATACTTCATGTGAAATGGGTGTTTACTCATGAAAATTCAAGTGCAAAGATGGTTTATTCATGCTTCATGTGCAATGAGGGTTTACCCATCCTCTATGTGCAATGAGCCTTGGATCATGCTAATTCCATGTTAAGTGTTGTTTCCACATTTCTATGTTATGATTATCATGCTTTATCATGCCTTTATGTTTATTATTCTCTTGTGCTCTATTGATATGACTATTGTCTAACATGTATTGTATTTCTCATGTTATTCCATGATTATTCCATTTCTGGGATTTATAGATCACCTTTTTCTTATGCATGTCCTCAGGTTATCCCATGCAATGCTAAGTACGAGGGAATGTAGTGGTCATGTAAAGGATGTTTTCAATAAAGATGTTGTTTTTTCATGTTTTAAGTTGTTATGTAATGATCCTAAGACCCAAAGACACTAGACCTCTTGATCTTCTATGTTGTATCAAATGAATTTTATGTAATAAATTATGTTTAATTGTGTAATAAAATATCAGGGTTGTCATAATAATAACTTGAGATCATGATTCCTTTGTTCATGATTTAATATGTAAAATAGAATCACTCTATATATAGTATAACTTGATATATCTATATTAAGAGACATAGAGAAAGTTAATGGGGGTTAAGGGTTGCTGGTAGAGATTTTAAAAGTTATAACATAGAACTTTAGTCTAACTACATGGAGAAGTCTTATGATCTATGGAAGGGAATGCACCTACCCTTTTAGGTCACACTATTACAAACCGTAGGATGAATGGTTGGGTTTCATGGTCACATGAACTTTGAGCCTACCAAAACACATATCTCTTCCTATCCTAATACATAATAAATGGATGTTTTCATTGTCTATTAAATCATAAACCATATTATTCACTCATCTCTTTCTCTTAAAAACATCACAATTCAAGTATAAAAGACACCAAAAAATAAAGGCAACTTACCTACTAGGGTTAGGGTTTCACATTGAGTTTTATTAATTTTATCAATAGAATTTAAATTGAATCCAAATATTATATATATATATATATTACATCATGATAAAATAATATAAGAAAAATAGGAAGAAGAGGAAGGTTTTTTTGTGATCGATCCCTTAAAATAATAAGTCTATGTCCATAGAATATTTTAGGATAGAGTGTTAGTGGTTTATAAATAATTTATTCATGATTAATCATATATCAACAATTTAATAATTTATTTTATAGAATTAATGTGTATTTAATAATAAATAAAAGTGTATGGAGATTGGGAGGGAAAATAAATTTGAAAATATTAGTTTGGATGTTTCTGACATTGAACTAAAATTTCATCTTTCTTTTATAGACATGAAGTATTCAAAAAAGATTTCATTTTGATTAGATAAATATGATTAATTATACACAATAATAATTTTGGTTTGGGTTATGGATATTGAAACACCTATGTAATGGGTTTAATAGGAATCAACCATGCCATTAAATAGTTGATGAAAACCCATAAACAATATGTATTGATCAGTGAAGTAACTATATTTGAAGACCAAGAATATAAATTATTCATTCATACCTCAAATTTTATTTTTAATATTTCCTAATTAGTGATATTAATGGACAACCCATGGTAAAAAACAATAAGTAATTCAAATTATAGTCATCAACAAATGATACCATTGAACACTTAAATAAGATATCTTATTATCTTCAATGGAATTATAGCACCACATATGGGTATAAGGATTAAAATATAATATAGAGAGATTAGAATTTTATTAGTATGATATACTCTTCTAAAAACATCATGGAAACTTTATATTTATTATACTCCTTCATTAAATAAATAAAATTTGAATGTTTATAACAGTTTCATTAACCTTTTATTATCATATGTTATAAAATTTATAACATATACCTCATTTATATAAGCCATAATTGAACTCTTAAATGATCAATTTATTATTAATTTTATTATCATATAATTCATCATATCCCCAATTGGTATGTTAATATAATGCGTCATAATTAGATAACCTAAAGACAAATGATATTAGATATCAATATTATAACATGAGTAATTATATCATTATATCACTGGGTGCATTATGAATAAAGTACATATATATTACAATAACCCACTTTCACTAAAGCTTCATAAACATAATATAAAACATTATAAGACTTTTTAATTCATCTAAACTCCTTTTGATCTAATTATCCGACAAACTCTCTCATTTTTTTTAAAAAAAATTGTACCAAAATAAATCCTTATTCCATATCCTAACTCTATGACCCTATGATCCTTTACAGCTACAAAACCCCAATATATTAATAAATATTTTTTAAAAAACATAAATTTACTTTATTTAATATCTTGTGTTAAACGCAACACTGAGTTTAAACAAAACATAATATACTATTAAAATTTTATTATATCATCGACTATACATTGGATCAGTGGGTATGAATATGACTGACTAAATTATGAAACAATTATGGTTTAAAAATGTTTAAAATAACATAACTGGTTATTAATTGATTATAAATGAAAATAAAATTAATTTAAAGTAAAATAAGTATTTTTTATAAAAAATATCTTTAGATGTGTGCAATGTTCCTTAATATTAATAAATTAAATGATTCACTATTGGTGAATTATTTAATTGAAATTTATATAATATATTCATTTAATATTTTTCAAGGCATGTTATAATAATAAATCTAATTTTATGCTAAAAATATATTTTTTTCTAAAAAATGATTTCATCACGTTTTTATTAATTATTTTAAAATTAATTTTTTTCTACTTTTATAAAATTTATTTTTACAAATTTACATAATTTTTCATTGGAAGATAGTTTTTCGATGCATTTTCAAGACTAATTTTAAATTAAATTCTTCCAATTATATGAATTTAATTTGATAAAATGGCTTCCATATTTGGAATAATAATAATTAATATTATGTAATCTGTTCAAATTATTTTTTTCAGAATGAATTGTAAAAAAATTATAACATTATTAACACAGTTATGGATAAAACAAGTCTTCTGGGGGTTAAAATAAAGAGATAAGGGTTTAAATGAACTTAAATATCATCTTATATCTATTGTATTTCCATTTTCAACCTTATATAAAAAAAATTAGGAATGTGGTATTTTGGATCCATTTTTCCAAGAAGTTAACAGGGAAATATTTGAAAACATGGAAAATTTACAAGTGTGCCACTCACCTCAATTATAAAAGGTCACCCAAACTCATATCCTCTTGACACATTAAGAGACTTTTCATTCTTCCAAACTCTATTCAAATACATTCTTAAAATACCACAATATTACCTAGATTATCTATGTTGACCTGAAAACCAAAATAGTAATGTATTCGGTACAAACCTAAAGAGGTTTTCCAAATAAGAGGAGGTCTGAACACATATGAAGGATGTTAGACCTAAGGTAAGGTATTTTAATCTCAGTTTTTTTGTGGGTCACATGTCATATTTACCACTTGTTTCTTAAATTTGGTTTTTATGGAACCCATTAATTTTATTTGTGATAATTATTATAAAAATTATTTGGATTTTCATATCCATATATGTTTCTTTCTTTCATTGGACATATGATTCAAAAGTTACCAAATTGGTAAGGGATTTATGTTAAAATCACTTTGTTAATCATGATTTTTTATATTATGATTATGATGAAAAAATTTATCAATTATCCTCAAAAGAATCTCCAGAATTATCTTATCTTATGGTTATTTTTTGTAAAATACATGTTTTTATTTCATTTTCCTCACTTTAAGAACTAAAGAGACCAAAAGAATGTTTTTAAACAAAATTAAATCTATTTCTTCGATCAACAATTTGTTCTCCTCCAAGTATATGTTTTCAAAAAATGTTTTGAATACTGTTTTTACTACTCACCAATAATTTTTTAATATCATTTTACCCACGTTTTACTTTTTGAAAACTGTTTTATAATGAATTATTATGACATTTTCCAATCAAGGATTTTTTTTACTTTTTTACAAAAGTTTAAAAATAATATTTTATTTTCACTTATTTTAATGAATAAAATTTCCCACAATCATAACCACTCAATAAATTGAAGATACCTTTACATGTTTCTATTTTTAGTTCAAATAATATGTAATCCATTCTATTTGGGAAATTTTTATATTTTAAATGACTTGTTTCAAAGTGAAAAGGGTATTTTCCCTAGGAAATATTCCAGTGAATCTTTTAAAAGTAATGTTAATTTATGATAACATACTTTAATGTTAATTATGTCTTACTAGGGATAAAATCCAATGTTACCATCCTTATTCTTTCTACGGAAGGTTTATAATGATGAGATGCATATGAAAACCATTTCATTTTACATGGGTTATGATATGAGTAAATATTTATGAAACCCATTTTATTTGTATAGGTTATGATATGATGATATGATGATTATTTTATGATATTTTCAAATACATTTTAATTGTTTTAATTGTTTGATGGGTGGTAATAAAATTAAATATCCCTCCAATACATTGTATAAAGTATTAAACTCATGAAATAGTTATAGGAAGCAAGCTTATGTGCCTGATCTGCCATGGAAAAAAGTCAATGTGATTGATACTCTATGGGAAACAAGTGAATGTGCTTAACCATATTTAGGAAAAAAGTTAATTATTTTTATCCACTATGGGGAAGAAGTTCATGTGATTTATCCTATTTGGGAAACAAGTTAATGTGCTTAATGCACTATGGGGAACAAGTTTATGTTCTTGATAAACTATGGGGAACATATATTGACACCTAGTATATCATGATTTTATAGAATCGGTAGTTAACCTTGACATATGAAATTGTTTCTATACATATGATATTTCCACACTTTTATGATATATACCTAAGGTTCATGATTTATTTATGATGATTTCTCACTTTAATGATTCATTCCTTTTGAATTGATAAATATTTCTACCATGACTCGTGTTTATGATATTTAATATACTGGGTATGAACTTTATAAGTTATAGTCATGATCTATTACAGTTATGTTTATCTTATAAAATTATATGATCATCAATTTATATCTCCCATGTGTACCCTTACTAGGCATCTAATCTCACCCATTTTTATACTTCCATTCACCAGGTTAGGAATAAATATTTTAAGTAGGGTATGTTTATGAATATTACGAAATGAGGTAATCTTTGTGGGAGATGTTGAAGATGTTTCATGAAATAAGAATATTGTTTATCTATTCTCCAAAGAAACAAGACATGTATGGTTATCGGGATATATTTTTTAGATGTAATGAATATTTATAGTAAAATATGTAATATTTATATATGAATATTGAAGTCTCTATAGTTGGTATCAAAGTAGGTTTTCATCAATATATAGATATTGGGGTTAGAAAAAACTCTATAACTCCACGGGTATAAGTCTATGTATAGAATAACATCCTAATGTTTTTGTAGGGAATAAAGTATATGGTTTTCCTAAGAATAATTCCATATAAGGATATTATAGGTGGAATTTATTTTTTTCATAGATTTATCTGAGGTTTACATCCCCAAAAAGAATTTTTCAATTATATCTTGGTCTTCATTTTAGTGTATGGTGTGTTACCTTATTATTCACCTAGATTGACACTCTCGAAGGATTTTCTTGTGCTAATTAACTTATTATTTACAAAACATTATGAAGAATTTGAATAAATGTTGAATATGGGTGACCAAGGTTATACATAAGGTGTCATATGATGCAAATAAGGAGCCATGCTTTAGATATACAATAAATTTTTAATGATTATGTTATTTCCCACAATTTGTTTTTTCACACTTTGATATTTATTTTAGTCAATGGGAGGAACCAACAAACGTTGTATAAATAATGAATGTGATAAAAAATGCAATTATTGTCTACCTAAGAAACTAAATACCATATAATCTGTAATATAGAATATTTTTTCTATAATTACATAATATTCTCAGGTCATGAAGCATATTGATCATCCAAATGATCAAAGGAGGGAGTAATATACAGTTGAGTCTTTCATGAGGCAATATCCACCTTATTTTAGTGGGTCTACTAATCCCATGGTAGTTGAGTGATATATTTGAACCATTTAGATGATATTTTATGATCTATAATTCTCAAAACATAAAAAGGTTATCCTAGTCATTTATCATTTTCAAGGTATAGAAAATCAATTGTGAAAACTTATCATGAATACGAAACAATAGAAAATCATTGTCTCTATGTAATGGGATGAGTTCATGGGGATATTTTTTAGTAACAACTTCCCTTGTATTCAAAATACAAAGATAGATAAGGAATTCATTTAACTTATCAAAAATAGGCTGTATACATGCGTACTTATGGAGAAAATTTTGAAACACTATCAAGGTGTGATTTTGGTTTAATCATTATCCCTGAAGGGAAAATTGATCGCTTATTTAGTGAATTAAAACCAGTTCTCCCCAAAGAATTTACTATAATAGAATTTAATAGCTATAAATAAATCATTCAATGAGAACTCAAGGTAGAAATGGAAATTTTAGATTCCCACTATTCACATGGTTTTGATATGAAAATCAAGATTGAGTCTCGTGAAAACTCAAATAAATCACATGGTAAAAAGATATTCCAGCTATATATAAGCTATAAATGCAGGAATACATATCATGGGAATTGATTTAATGGAAGTAGGAATTTATTTACAAGTGGAAAGGAAGGTTATAGCACCCATGAATGTTGAAATGTAATTAATGGTTTGATTAATTCAATAGAATAGAAGAATATTACAACTAATTCATCACCTACACTATAATGATTAAAATGTAAAGAGTATGAGAATTATTCAAACCAGTGGGTCAGTTTAAAGATTTTTTTATGATTATTGGAAGCTTAAACCTCTCAATATCGAAGAAAAATGGAATTATTTTATGATCATGATTGTCTAAGTGGGTTATGATAATGATGTAGTGAATGGTATACTTATTATCTACTCTAGAACCGATAATGTTTTATTTTATTGTAGCTCTACCCACAATTTTATATCTATGAAATTTGAAGAGGGTATTAAATTACCAGCTCAATGATTGGATATTGAGTTAGTAGTGAAAACTATTAATGGTACTATTATCACATATCATGCCTATAGTTTCGCTCAGATTGATGTTTGTGATAAATCTCGTCCTTAAAATCTTTTGATTCTCCATTTAGTATTATTTTATGTGATTCAAGGCATGGAATGTAATTCTTTATATAGATACTATATCAGTTATGGAGTAATGGAAGTTACATTTCATATTACAAATAAAATTATGGTCATTTATTGGTGTGGTTATGAATAAAAAATTCCAATTAAAATAATTTTTATGTTTTCATTTTTAATTAATTTCCATAAAGGATATTTATCTAAGATGGTTGTGGAGAAACTCAACAAAGAATATGTGCCTATTGTTATAGATTTTGTTGATGTTTCCCAAGAATAATTCCATGGTCCTCCTCCAAGTCATGATGTTGAGTTTTCAATAGAACTCATACCTAGTTCTGCACATATTTCAAATACTCCTTAAATAATGGACCCAATTGAGTTACAAAAATTGAAGAAGTAAATGTAGGATAATATTGATAAAAGATTTATTCTTTCAATTTTGTCACCTTGGGGTTCACCAATTATTCTTTTAATAACAATGATTGATCAATGAGACTCTGTTTTGATAATTGAGAATGTAACAAGATCACTATCAAGAACAAGTATCTTCTACCATATATCAATGTTTTTTTGATCAATTATGAGGAGATAAATACTTTTACAATATTACTCTTTATCCAGGATATCAAAAATTGAGGTTCAATAAGGAGGATATACCCAAGATAGAATTCCGTAAATGGTATGGACACTATGAATTTAAATTCATTTCATTTGATCTTTTAAATTACCTCACAATCATTATGGATTTAATGAGTATATTTTTTAGAGATTTCCTTGATCAGTTTGTGGTAGTCTTTATAGAATATTTTCTTATATGTTCAAAGAGAGAAGGAAGAGAATGAATGTCACTAGAGTATTTAACTAAATTCCCTAATGGAAGAGAATCGGTATGAGAAATTTACAATGTGTGAATTGTGGTAACAAAAGTCTAATTTTTAGGTCATATAATTTTGAGTGAGTGTATATCAGTTGATCCATCAAAGATTGAATTTATCGAACGATTTCCTAGACCAACCACTATTACTAAAATCTAAATTTCTATTGATCTCACTAGATATTAATAGTTCTTTATGAAGAATTTATCTGGAATATCTAATCCACTCACCAAGTTAACTTAGAAAGGGGCCAAGTTCCTTTGAATAGTTGAATGTGAAGAAAATATAAAGGAACTCAAGAGAAGGTTAGTCAGTATACCTACACTTACATTACTCTACAATGGATAAGGGGTTTTAATCTATAGTGATGCATGAAATAAGGTACTTGTAAGTATTTTTAAGAAGAATGATATGGTGATAGCTTATGCCTCTTGAAAATTTATGGTTGATGAGAAAAATTAAGAAACACATGATTTGGTGTTAGCTGCAATAATTTTTTTATTAAATATATAGGGGAATTATATTTATATAAAAATATGTAATATATAATAATTATAAAATCATAAATTATATTTTCACATGTAAAGAGTTCAATATGCACCAAGGAATATGGATGGATTTGATTAAAGATTATGAATTCTCAATAAATTACGACCATGGGAAAGTGAACTAAATAGAAAATGTTATGATTGAAAAGCATCATGATTTATTTTCTATGATGAGAATAAAAAAAATATCTAGTATTTCTATATTTTAAAAGTACAGATCTATAAATTTTAGGATATAAATCCTATCTTTATCAAATTAATGTTCATACATCTATCTATGTATGTTTTAAAGAGGCATAGAATGAATATGTAGAGATACAAAAGAATGTGATAAATGTCCTTGATTTAAACCACAATTTTTATAAATAAGGATCATGAGATATATGTGTTTCTATTCCATTTAATATTCGAAGGAGTTGTTGGATGATACTCATTATTCATCATTTTCTATTCATCCTTGATTTATACAGATGTATATAGGTTTAAAAGAGTATTTCTGGTGGTAGAACCTGAAAAGTGATATTCTAGAATATTTATCTCAATGTTTATTAGATCATAATGTTTAGTATGAGAGATAAAATTATATGGTAATTTTATAACTATTACCCTTACCATAATTGAAATGGGAAAACAAGACCATGTTTAATGTCGTTAGACTTCCAAAAACATCTAATGTTCATAATTCTATTTGAGTTATGGTTGATCTCTTTATGATTTTAGCACACTTCATTTCTATAAGAGAAGATTTCTCCCTTTATTATATTTCCCTGATATGTATTAATAAAGTGGTATGGTTTCATAGAGTACCAAATTTAATTATATCTAATTGGGATTTGAGGTTTACCTCAATTTTCTAGAAATGTCTTTAGGGGGATCAGGATATAGAATTAAGTTTCATCACTAATTATCATCCTTAGAAGTAAGGTCTATCGAAATGAACCATTAAAACACTAGAGGAAATATTAAGATCATTATATCAAGAATTCATAGTTTTTTGGGATCAACACCTTACTCTATTTGATTTTTCTTACAATAATAGATTTCACTCAAGAATTCACAAGGATCCTTATGAATCCCTATATGGAAAAAAATTAGAACTATAACATAATGGGATGAAGTTGGAGAAAAAAATATATTTGAACCTAGTAAAGATAAATAAATTATAAATAATATTATATTCATTCTGTATTACTTATGGGAAGTGAAAATTTTATAAAAAAATTATGTGTAAAATCATTAGAGATATCTATAGTTAGAATTTTTTATGGGTATTTCTTCAAATTTCTCCAAAGAATAAGGATATAAGTTTCAAAAATAAAGGAAAGGTTGGACTTCAGTATATTTTCCCTTTCAATATTATTGATCAATTCGAGACATTAGCTTATCGTTTTTCACTTCCACTAAACCTCTCCCAAGTTTATGATGTATTCTATATATCTCTACTAAGGAGGTACATACCTAATCCTTCACATGTACATAACATAAAGGATATACCACTTGAATAAGATATATCTTATACAGAACAACAATTGGATAGTTTTAATCTAAGATATGAATATCTATAAAACAATGCCCCTCACATGGTCAAAGATTTGTGGCGAAATAACCAATTTTAGGAGACTTCATGTGTACCTAAATATATAATAAGGTTGAAGTATCCAAAGATTATTGTATCAAAGTGAAGAAATTTCAATGGAAATTTTATTTTTAATGGGGGTAGAATGTATCAACCAGATATTTTATAAAATATATATTTTTAAGATAAATCTTATTTCTTCAATATCTTGTATTACATGAAACACCAAGTTTAAATGAACTGTGATATACTTTTCAAATAATATTATGTTATAAACTAGCCATTGGAGTGGAAACTATGAATAAAAATACCTAAATTATGGAAAATTCATGATTTAAAAATATACAAATTATATTCATTGGTTACAAATTAATCACACATGAAAATTAAATTCATTTGAAAGAAATAGAAATGTTTTTTTGAAAAACAGTTTTTATTCACACAATATATTTTTATATTAATCAATTAAATTAGTGAGTAGTAGAGAATTATTTTAATTAAATTTATATAATATAAATATTAAATCAAATTTTTTATCATTCATATAATATTTTTTCTAGTCATGGGTGAATATAAATCAATTTTTATGCTTAAAACTGTATTTTTTAAAAAGTGGGTTCATCTCATTATATGCAATTATTTTAAATTTAATTTTTTAAAACTTTAAAAAAATTATTTTGGAAAGTACAATTCATTTTTTAAAATATAAATTCAAAATTATATTACCCTTAATTTTTGATAATTTTCTGGAAAGGTTATTTTTTCAATGAATAATGAAAAATAATAATTTTTATTAGAATTATATTTTTCTTTAAAGCATTTTAAATGTTCCATTTGTCTTCTAAATGGTTTTAAAAGTAAAATTAAGTAAATAATGCTATTTTTAATCCAATTTTTATCATTGTACATAATTTTATATTCAATTTAGAAATAAAAACTTATTATACTAAAGAAAACTTTTTCTATAGAAAAAATACTTTTGGACACATTTGTGGGTTTAATTTTAATTTAGATTCTACAAATTATTTAAACTGAATTTAATAAAATTGATTCTATATTTAAATAATAATAATTAATATTTCTTAATAGCATTAACATAATATTTTTCTTAATTAATATTAAATGAAGTAAAAATATCTTACTATAGTTAAGGTTAAAATAAGTTTACTGGGGATTAGACAAAATAGACGAGGTTAAAAATAGCCTAAAAACTAGTCTAATTTATTATTTATGGTTATATTTTGACTTTTTTCCTCAGTTGTTCTAGGATATTCCATTTTTTAGCCTTATTCCCTAAAAATTGGCATGTAATTAATTTAAAATTTTGAAAAATTACTAGAGTGCCACTCACAAAAATTATAAAAAGGCACCCCCTCTCTTCTACTCTCGACACATAAAAATCATTTTCATTTCAGCTAATCTCTACCCAAATATAATCCTTAAATCCCTATAACTAACCTATAGTCCTTTTCTTGATAAAAACCCATCCTAGTAAGGCTTTTGGTATAAAAATAAGAGGTTTTCGAAAGAAGAGGTGGTCTGGACACGTATAAAGGATGTCAGACCTGAGGTAAGGGATTTTCGTCTCACTTTTATTTATTTTATACAAATCTCATATTCACTTCTTGTTTTTTATGTTATTTATATACATATAATTAATGTATTTTATGAATAATCATATTATAATTTTGGGTATTTAAATATTCATATAAGATTATTTATTTCATTGGGATTATGATTCAAAAGTTACAAAAGTGGGATTAAAGTTACAATGTCATTATTTATAAGGATTTTTTTTATTATGATGATGATTAAATTTATTTATCAAATTCTCAGTAATCTCATAAATATTATTCTCCTTAGGTTATTTCTATATAATAAATTTTTTATTTTCATTTCCTTCTATTTAAGAACATAAGAGACAAAAATAATGTTTTTATAGAAAATTGACATTATTTGTTCAATCAAAAAATCATTTTCTTCTATGACCTAGTTTTCTTAAAAAAATCCAAAATGTTTTCACTTATCTCTAATGATTTTTAATGTCATTTTACACATGTATTTATTTATATAAATTGCTTTGAAAGTAATATTTTTGTAGTTTCCCAAACATGGTAATATTTGAATTTTTATATAGTGTAAAATGGATGTTTTCTTTTAACATACATGTAAAGAATGAAATTACCTACCATCATGAACACTAATTAATTGAATATTCCATTAATTTTTTTAGGCTATATTTAAAGAAAATTTTTCCCTTAATATTTGGGAAATTATAATATTTTAAATGAGTGATTTCAAGTGAAAAGGGTGTTTTCCTAAGAAAATATTATAGTGAGTTTTTAATGGAATTTTCAAATATGGTAACATAATTTGATTTTAGTTATGTTTTTATAGAGATATGATCTAATGATACCATCCGTATTATTTCTATGTATAGTTTATGATGATGTGATGTTTATAAAACCCATTTATTCTCAATGGTTTATTCTATAATTCTTTTTTTAAACCTATTTTATTTTCTTAGATTAAGATATAATGATATAATGAATTTCGTATGATATTATGTAAAAATATTATAGATTTTTTTTATTATTTAATGGGAGGGACCATAATTATATATCACTCCAATTCAATGGGAAAAGTATTAAATCTCATTACATAATTATGGACAACAAGTCAATGTTCTTACTCATCTATGGGAGTCAAGTTGATGTGCTTGTTCATATTTGATAAACAAGTCAATGTACTTGATTCTCTATAATAAACAAGACAATATTCTTGATCCATTAAGGGAATAAAATTTATATTCTTAACCCATTATGGTAAATAAGTAATAATTCCTAACACATTATGATTTATGGTCTTAGTAGTTAACAATTTAAAATAAAATGGATTCCATACTAATGATAGTTTCAAACTTTTATAACATAAAATTATGGTTCGTGATTGATTTTTGGTGATTTCTCACTCTTGTGATTCATTCATTTTGAAATGATAAATATTTATGTCATGAGTCCAGTTTATGATATTTAACCAATTCAGTATGATATTTTTAAGTTATAAACATCATATCATACCCTTATGTTTATCTTATGACTTTATATGATCATCGATTGATATCTTTCATATTTACTGTTACTAAGAATTTGGTCCCACCCTTTCCAGTTTTTCCTTTCCCCAAGTTATGAAGAATAGTTTAAAGTAAGTTCCCTTTATGAATAGTAATAAATAAGGATATATTTATGGCATATTTTGAAATTCAATAATGAAATAAGAAGATTGTGCATCTATTATCCAATGACGTTGAACTTTTGTGGTCCTTAGGGCATGTATTTATTATATGTATTGAATATTCATTTAAAAATATATAATATTTAAGTATTTAATGTTGAGGTCACTGTGATATCATTTAAAAAAAGTAAAAATTCATTATTCATATTAATAAGTAAATATAATCCTCTAAAAATATCCTTAGTACTCATGCTATTAGTGGATATGGTGTAATATAATTCAAACAAGCTCGTATTTACATATAGTTTTGTCTAAAATATATATCTCATATATCATGTGCCCGTGTATAATCCATTTTTAAAAGACATTTATTCCAACCATCAAACATGGAATATGTTATTCTACTATATTTTAACTTATATATTCATTATTCTCTTAGTATACTATCTAATCTATACGAATACATCACATGTTAGTCATCTTAGTAGATAATCACATCTCATGTATCTTATTTAATCATGTTCATTCCTAAATTCAATTTTTCTATCATTTATAAACTCCACTTTTAGTATTTTAGTGGGAACCCTCAAAATAATCCTCAGGAATGTAATTAACAGGATAGATAAAAAAATCTTCCCAAATAATATAATTAGTAAAAAATACCATCTTAGATAAGAAATTTTTTTTATTGGAAATATAATCAATCACCATTTATTGACTTATCCTCAAGGTTAGTGTAATAAAAATATAAAATTAAAAAGTTTCAAATGAAATGTGTCTTATTATCCCTGAAAATGATAATTAATATAAATCAAGAACCCGTATGTATTTTAATAACCATATGTATGACATTTTATGTAGAATAATTTTATGATATAATATAAGAACAAGTAACACATGTTATCACATGAGTGGAAATTTTATCTTATACTAGTTCTGGCATACACTAGTCATAACATATCATCATAACACATAATACTACATAATGATCATCAATTAATGAAAACATGAGTCTTATAATGAGGAGTTTTTTTATCATGTCACTACCATGTATAATAAAAATTTCACATGAATCAATAATAAATCAATATGAATATTATTTTCATATCATGATGCTTCTATAATAAAAAATAAATTATATTTAGTCCCTTTTGTTTCTATTACACCAAGACATTACATGTCTCAAAATATATTTTTTTTCTGATACTGGCTTTGTTAAAGTACATGTTAAATTTTATTTTATATTCACCCAAGTGTATTTATATTATACATCTAAATAAATTCCCAATGAGATATTACTTTCAAAGGATTATTTTAGTCCATTGGTGATATAATGGTTCATAATCTTGAGTAATCACTTCAATAATATCATAATTGAGCTCTATGAATCCTAATATTCTATATTCCAACCTAAGTTAAATTGTTTTCTTCTTGATCCAAACAACTTTTTATACAATATCTAATATAGTGATGTACTAGAACACTATTATCATGTTTATCGTGGTGGGTTATTTGGAACTCCTATAACCAAAAACTCCATTACTGGTATAAAACATGAAACTTACATAAGACCATGAATCATCCATGTTGGTTTGAAATTTAACATTAGTGTAACCCTAATGATGTGATCTTTATTACCTCTAAATATATAGAACATATCCTTAGTCATTATTAAGTACACGAGGATATTCTTTATTGAAATCTAGTGATTTTTTAGGATTAAATTGGAAACTACTAATAATTATTACTGTATACTAGAAATTAGTTCAAGAACATAATATAGAATACATGATACAATCTATTGGTAAAGTATGAGTATTCTCATACTTATGTACACTTCATAAATAATTAGAGTAATATTGAAAATTTAAAATACTTACACTATGTAACACTACTTAAGACCCATTCTTAGAGTTCTACATGTAAAACCTCTTTAAAATTTTACAAATATATGTGTTCGGACTCAGACCAGGTAACATCTTTTATTTTCTTCTATGGATCAACATAGTTATATATTGAATTATGCACCCATGTATTTCAATTAAATGATTTTTAGTCAACAAAAATTTGTTAAATAAAAATTTGAAATATCATTTTGAATGATTAGTATATCATCCACACACAATACTAGAAATATCGTAACATTCCCATTAGTCTTTTAATATAGACAATACTTTTTCATGTTCATGATGAAACTAGACTATTTGATTACAACTTCAACCCATTTATTCCATCTCTGATAATATTTATTTAATCCATAAATGTTTAACTATAAATTATATACCTTATAAAAGAAATTTAGATCCTCAAAATCTTCATTATCATGTATTTCTACATCATTACCCTACTTGGGTTGGTGAAAAATCCAAGAGTTCCTCACCAAGATCACCTCTAATAGGTCAAGGGATTATAAAAATCAACAACATGGTATAAAAAAATAATTCTGAGGAATTATCCCTGATTACCTATAATCATGAATCTCAAATCCACCAAGCATAACAACATATATAGTGGATATATGTAATATATTTTAAAATTCATGAATATATAGTATAAAATTTCTCAAGTTGTTAAACACATAAAATATCCCATATTATAAGGAATAATGAATATAATACAATAACCCACACAATATAAAATCTATGTCTATAAATAAATAAAAAATATGGACACCATGAAAAAAGAACATGGGATCATCCACCATGAAACCCATGATGATCACCACCTAGACCACCTTTATATACTAATGTCACCAAATCCATGAATTTAATGATCTTTTGTAAAATTTTAGAAGTATAAACATCCTCGAGTATGTCATTGAACTAGTGTCTATGTAAGGGTGAGTAAAATGACCCAGCAGGTAATCATAAGTGTTGAGCTATACAAAATCCAAGATTATACATGCCAAAAAATCAAAATAATGAAAATAAAAACTATTTAGTGGAAACCTCACTGGTCAATCCTTCCAAGGTTTAGTTAAGTTCAACTATTAAGTAAGAGAGTATTTCATATTCAAGGGCTCAAAAGATATCACATATGATTCTATCTCATCCTAAAAGTCTATAATTAATCTTTATATATTCCAGGTTTCCAAAATAAACCATACTCAAGATCACAAGATACATAACCTTGAATAAAAAATATCATGAATATATAAAAACAAAAAGTTATCCTAAATAAATGAAACCGTTTCTCATATATTAATAGTAAACTATTGTAAGATATAATATCTCTCTCTAGTTAATCATTTAATATTAAAGACTCTCTCCATACTGAATATATGTATAATTATGGGGGTGTATGAATAAAGTTATGGTTGATCCTAAATATAATGATCTATCATGGTAAAAGGGGTATTAAAAATAAACTAATATAACCAATAGTCAACACTAAATTTGTGTTATTGACAATATAGGTGTATATGACTCCATTTTTCCTTGATACTCACTTATACACACTAAACTACTATACCTATATAAAGTTCTCACCCAGAAGAACTCTTTGTGTTGGTAAAATATCGTTTCATCAAATAATCAAAAATAATATAAGGGTATCACATGAAAACCAATTCACAAAGTCATCTTTAAGAGTAATGGGATAACAACATTAACTCCCAACACCTCCAACCCAAGGTAAAAATGAATATCATCATAAATTCCATCACCTACGTGATATAAAACCATAAGTATAATAATATAGGTTATAAATATAATAAATTTATTATAAAACAATCAACATCAGCATGTAGTGAGATATGACACAAAAAATCATCTTCTATAATCAATCGAACTGGTCAATGAAATGACATTTCGGTCCAATGTCATTTGAAAATTAGTTGTCTCATCATAGTTTCATAAAGAAACATTAAATGTATCCCTTTTTGTATGATCCACACTTTTTATCACACTATCCATATGTATTATATATTACTAAAATCATGAGAATACTAAAATTTTACAATCATAAAGAATCATATTTCAGTCTAAATTCTTCACAATAATCATTTATCAACTCATTGAAATCAATAAATGTACGTACTCACTAAAGCCACTAAAGGATCATTACTACTAATCAACATTAAATAATGAAATAATTTCTTCATGGTAAATAACTAATATTAATAATCCATCATAATCATTATCATTATCATAGGTTTCACTGGTATCTTTTCATGTTTTATATTTTTCATTATTTTCTTAAAACATTACATGTGCACATCAATGTAAAAAATATTCTTTTATATTAAAAAATGCAGTATGACCTCTAAATGACCAAAAGGAAGACATTATTATTTTCTAATTAATGAAAATTAAATTATAATACACTCCAAGTTTTCCTGATCCATTCCATAACCAAATTCAATGTATAAATATTTAAAATAACAATAAAATACACTTTAAATGATCTCAAATGGATTTAATAACCTCACTATAGTGATATATATAGATAATGAATAAAATGGATTAATCATTTCTATAAAATATGAACCAGATAAAAATTCCCGATATAAATGAATTTTTTAATATAATTATGTTATGTGTAAGACTTTGGGTGTTTAAAGTGTAATTCTAAATGAGATACTTATAACTATCAGGTTGTGGGAGTGATATTCCATGCATGAACCAGAGGTTGGGTTACACACGGACCTTGATTCACTGGACCATCACTTTGGATCCATATTCAATTCTATATGTCACATACCAACCTATGTTACCTTTAAAATACTTGTCCTATAAGTCGAATGGTGGTACCCTTCTAACCCAAGGTTTCCTAATCATACTTCTCAAAAAAAAACACGACCAAATGAAAAATTATCATTTATATTCCTTTACAAATAAATTAAAAAAAAATCTAATTATGATTAAAATGGACCATAGGGAGTTATTAGATAGTCAAAAGACACCTAATTTTTCATAATCATATACCTAATAGGGTACCACCAAGTCCCAATATTATGTGGTTTAATGGTGGATGCATGGTTGAATAGATAACCAATGTTAATCCATTTTTAACAAAACCATACTTAGAAATGTGTAGGGTACAATATTAAACCATTATGGGGGTATAATGTGTCTCTACCATGGGTGGTATTGAGGGTGGGTTGTGTTTACTGTTATTATCCATTCTCAAGGTTATAAATTTCCTCCCTTTATTACATGGAATCCCACATAGCCACTAACTCTCGTCCCCCATCTTCTTCTTCTTCTTCTTATTCTCCATCTTGACTCTGACTATCTATACCTTTCATTCTCTAGCCATAAAAAATATGTGGTGATAATTATTGTGTTTCTAGTGTATAACCGAGCCATTAAAGTTATCTAAAATGTAAAAAAATCAATGTTTTTGTCACCATCATGGATGAGTGAGAGGTGGTCGATCAATACATCAGCCACTATATTAGACTTTATTTAACTATTTAAAAACTAATTAAATAAATTAAAATTATATAGGTTTGTAAATTTAATTAATCAATTTAAATTTGATTAGTATAAATGCCTATAAATTTACAAATATTATCTCAAAATACACGAGTTGATAATACATTTCAAAAATACTACCTGTAATGAAAAACCATTCATATTATTTATGATTTCTTCATTCAAAATATTTCATACCAATCCATAATAAACATTATAAATTCTAGTTATAGGGAGGTATTTTTATTATTTATAGATATAATGGGATTGTTAAGGGCCCAAGTCCTAGAAACAACAAATGTTTTCTCTTACGAAATTGTGATGCATTGAATAATACTAAGTTTAAGAATTTTCAAATTGAGGTCTTGTTTGTAAGATATTTTCATTTATCTATTTTGATATTTATTTAAAAAAAGTTAAATGTTTTATATTTTCTCTCCAAACAACTTACAATTCTAAAAAAACTTATAATATAATAATTCAATGACTATAGGAATTAATGAATACAACACAATAAGAATAAAAGTTAAATTATAAAAATAAGATATAATTCTGGAATAAAAAAAACAATATGTTACATTCTCCCCACATTCAAGGATTTTTTTATCTCAAAAAACATAGCCTATGGAAAAAATATTGAATTAAAATTTTCACTTAATACTCATATGTTCTGATAACACATCATCACACCTTCAAGGATATCATTTAAGATAAATCATATAATTAAGAAAATTATTTCTCATGTTGGAACTCCTATGTTGTTGGGTGTTTATATGATACATGCATACATTTCCACATCCATGACTCTTCATTCCATGACATTTGAATGTTCAAACATGATCCTCCAGATATATGAATAATAAAATACATTATGAATTTATTGGATTTTGATGATAATAACTGAGGGTAGGTCACCTCACCTACACCACTCAACATGGGGATATCTCATGAACTTTAGAATTAGTTCAACTAATATATTAATGTTTATTAATCCATAACATGAAAAGGACTCTAGGTCAACCCAATTTCATAAAGTATACCAAATTTAATTTCATCATAAAATCATGATCACGTGATTAGTTTTCTCTATCATCCCATCAATATATAAAAAATTCATTATACCTGAATGGAGTTGTGTCTCCAAAAATAACAAGTATCTCGTCAATAAATGATATTTTAAATGAGTATATTTGTCTAAAATAATCATTGATAGTACTCATTTAAAATCATGACCTTATCATTGTGTAATAATATAATGCATCACACAATGTTGGGCTCTCAAAACTCTTATACCAATGTTAACTTTCTTTAAATATAATATTATTATGGGTTTATTTAAAATTTATTTATAATATCATATATTGAACTTTACAATTTGACTTTTAATACATTTAGTCATGATATAAAAATTTATATATCACATAATTCATTGATCCACTTAGAATATCCTTATAATATACTATTATACTAATAATGGTGAAGGATAGGTCTTACACAACAATTCCTTATATAGTTTCACTAATTCCACCGTGTAGATACAAGAAAGGTAACCATAATCCCCAAATTTATAATCATCCATCATGATTATGATATGATACTTTTTAATCTCTTCAAATATCACTATGAATACCCTTATAACGATCCCACTACTCTCAGATATAATTTTCAAAGTCATAAAATTTATTATCAAAAAATATATATATTCATTTTAGTCTAAATAATATACATAACTTATAACTATTTTAGCATTCACATAGCTTATTTAAAATCTCCATATAAAGGAAAAAACACTTCTCTTCCATTAACCACAATATCTAGAGTGAGATTTCAACAACCATTTATACAACATTGAATGAATGTTACTACAAGAATGATAACTTGGTTACATATTCTCATTACTTAAAGTGTTCATGATTGACTATAATTTGATTAGAAGTCAAGGTGAATAGAATTTCATATAAATAATTTGAATGATAATAAAATTTCATACTTATCATGTCCGTTAAACATCTATAATCAAGATGATCCTAATAATTATACTAACTTACAACATAATGGGAAAACATCATCCCTCCTATTAAATACTTCCTCACCCTAATTCTAGATCTTTCATTGATGTTGTCGCGGGTAGAGTTTCAATGGCTGAATCGAAGGCCTCAGAGCTCATTTAACCAATGAAGTACTGACATTGAGTCCTATTGGATATTTCTTTCCCAAATGAAGAGGTAAAACAACTTTGTTCATATCTTTGATTTTATTTTTGGTTGGAAAATTCAACAAGTAGAGACCCTCTTTTGTTTTTTCTTCATAAAACCCTAGAAAACATAGGGTTTGAGAATTTACATGTTGGTTTGATGAAATATTTTCTTGTTCTGTTTCTATTTTCCTCTAAAAATTATTATTATAGGATTTAGGTGATAGGATCCTGGTTCTTTGGTGGATGTTTCATGAAATTCATGAAATATTAACTAGATTTTTACATGGATTCATATCTCTCTATGGTAATTTATGGTTAGGATTCCCAGGAATCCTATTGCATATTTTCAAGCATAAATATCTATTCTCTATATCTAGTTTATTTATTCATCCAATTAAACTTGACTCTGTCACTATTAACTTATCCCGACCTTCAGTAGCTCATGTATTCTCTGAAATTGACATATCACAAGAGCTTCCCTCTCTATTCTGGATTCATAGCGGTTCTAATGGATTTATCTAGAAGGTATTATTTGAGAATGTTCCTTCATATTTTAAAAAATTCTCTCTAATTGGAAACCTTATTGGTGACTATGGGGATTAAAGGATAGTTTCAAACCCTCTTCCCCTTTTCAAATCAGTTTTGGAAGAAAAGGAATCCTCAAAAAATATTTAAAAATGAAAACCTATGGATAATACTAATCCTTTATGTGCTTCCACCTATTAGATTCCCTCATTTATTGGGGATAAGAAAAGTTAATAGAACTCTAATGAAGTTAAAGTTTTGACACCAAGAACTGAGACTCCTATTTTGGAGACAAAAGTTTTTGATCATGTAGAAAATTAGAAGTTTAATATGACTTGAAAGATCCTATTCCCGATGAAATAGAAAAATCATGTCAAATTGAGGAATAATTACTGATATGAAAGTATAGAAATGTAAATAAATCAATAGTTTACTCATATGTATTTATTACTCCGAGTGATAGACAAACTTGTAAAATAAGGGCGCAGTCTAAAACTGAGAGAAAAATTGGAACAAGATCTCTATCTACCAATATTAATGAAAAAAAAAATTATTCCACCATTGGACATGCCTTTTGAAAAGTTGTCTAAATCCTATGACACATATGAATCAACTGATTCAGAAACTTCCTCCAGTGAGGATGATGAGAATGATCATTCATTTAGATATTATTACTAAATAGAAGAGAAATTGGACTTTTTAAAATATATTGATTATTGGATGGAAGTGAAGGACACAAATGCCTTTATAGAGTAAAAAAATGGTGACATGACTGGTGAAACTTATCTTGAACTCAAAAATATAATGTTTATCAAGGTTATAGAGGAGTTTATGAAATATCCAAAATTCAATTTCAATGATATTCAAGGGAAATGAATCTGATTTCTTTTCCTCAGACTTTGTTCAGTGTGGTGCTTTAGTACATGATATGAAATTACTTGGAGGATTATCTAGTGATTTTGATCAGCCTTAGTGGTGAATTTCTTCCTATCTTGATCTTCCTTTTACTGAATTCCTATATTTTTAGCTTCTCTAGTGCATTTTTGGATTTTAAATGAGTTAGGATGGAGTGCAGCATTTATCCCTGAGGCTAGCCACGAATGTTCATCATTGACTTTCTAGGTTTGATCTTCTTTGGGGATCTACTCAATCCTTGTGGTGATACCAAAAGTGTACTGAATAGTTTTTGTTCCTCTAGATTGCAACTCTTATATAGAATTTATTTAATGGATCTCATCAAAGCCTAATGAATTCCTTTCCACCTATGCTGGATCTCTTCTTTTTATGTGGACTTCATCAGAATGGAAAGCTTTTTTGAAGGTTTTTCATCTTATTCTTCTTCTGTTGATGTGCATAATTTCTAAATATTGTATATGTTTTGCTCTCAGTGAATTTCTTATTGGTTAAAATTCTTATCACCTCATGTATTCATTGATTCTTTTTGTTTTTAAGGAATTTTCAGGAAGTTTGAGTTAGGTTTCCAAGTCACACTTCAATGTTCTAAGAAAAAAATAACCTAGGTTATTTTGTTGTAACTCATTCATGTATGGTTCTTTCAAGGTGTCTATAATGACATTAAAATTTTTTAGGTCATCATTACAAATAGAATTATAATTTTTTCTCTTAGACCATGGGATTTTTGATGAATTTGACCTTAGATAGGAATTATTTGTATTGGAATATCTCAAAGAGATGTTTTTTGGACATCAATTTAGTCTTTGGAGGTGTCTATAGTCCTTAGGTGAATGTTGGAGTGGAGTCAGGGTGATCTTGAGAATAATTTTAGTATAATCTAGCAGTTTTCACCACAAACATTAGGTCACGCCACTATACCCTATAGTGTGGATGTTTCATATCTAGAAAAATGTGGAACCATGTTATGAGGGAGAGTGGAGGTACCCTGGAGTCCTATAACACCTCAGGTGGGATGTGTGATATTGAAAACCACAAGAGTCACATAATGATAGTTTATAGGTTGAGGGGTGGATGCTCTACTTGTATTGGTTCCTTCACAACCCATAGGGGTTGTGTTGTGACAAGTCTGGTCAAAGGTACACCACAGCGAGGGCCTTGTGGTCATGTATTGACCATTCAACTACCATTTTCATTTAATAGGGGAGGACTGGTCATTTACCATCTTCACACCTTCAATTTCATGGTCAGTGAGTTTTGGGTGGAGGTTTATTTTAGTCGGTTTCACCCCCTCTCTTATTACTATTTTATCCCCATTATATATGAGTTGTTTTTTAAACATTTTTGTAATGGTTTAGTGTGAGTCTCTCTCTTCATCCCTCCCAATTGTTTCTCTTTTTTATCCTTATAAATTGGAAGTATTTGGGCTAGGTTCTGGAAAAAATCCCACCAGGTCATGGAAAAATAAAATGTTAAAAGTGGGGCTTCTGCTTGGCTTGGATAGAGGGCTTCATAAAACAATGAATACTTAGGGTTTTGTGTGGTTTTAGTGATGTAGTGGTTCTTGGTAAGTTTTTTAGGATTATAAATCTTTGGATTAATTTTAAAAATTAGTTAAAATTGATTATAATTAATTATTTGGTTGTTTTTTCATGATATAAGATACCAGGTGTTGACGTGAGCTTGGGCGTGGCATAGATGAGGAATAGATGGGCTTGGACAGGGGCGTACAATGCATGGAATGGGTGTTAAATCATATATAGAGTCAACTAATATATTTAATAAAAATGTATATTCTTATTTATTCAAGAGTGTGCATGTTTTCATGTTTTTGTGTGACAAAATAAAAGAATAGGGATTGAGATCACCATAGAGAAAGTGGTGGAATGTAATTGAGACTCATATTAATAGATGGTTTTTTTTTCTCACATGGGTTTCTGGGATTTTCCAAAGACTATGTCATCAAGGGGTAAAGGTTTCAATAATTTTGAAAAGAGAACTTGGATTGGTCTTAGTACATGAGATGTGATTTAGGTATTCAAGGATAGTTTGCTTAGGGCTTGATGGGTAGGAATGAGAGTCATAGATCTAGTGGTGACCAGTGAGATAGTATTATGTCTCGCGTATGGTTTTTGACTCCTTCTTAAGGGATGAGGAGGTCCTTGGTGTTAATTTTGGGTGGGATGAGTCTTATGAGACTAGATATGGTTTGATTAGGAGGGTTTATCCAGGAAATGGGATTGATAGATTTTCAAAGAGAAATGTGGTATAGGACCAAGGTACATGATGAGAAAATTTTATAAGTGTCTTTTCATTTGTGTTTCTAAGGATCTTATAGTGTGTTATCTTGAAATAGTTCTTGATTAGTGATACCCAGTGTGAAGTATGATTTTGATGAGTTTTTGTACTAAACACCTATGTTCTAGGCCATATAGAGCCTACGGGATGAAAGAACACCATGGTGTGTTAGATATGGCTAGTAACAAAGATCATAGACCAAGATGGGTTTGAATGACCCTAGTGGATACCCTTACATGAAAGTTAAGAATACTAATTGGTTCGACATGTTGTTTTTTTCATCCATGATGGTCTTAAGTTCATTTGACTATGAGAATATATGGATGAAAATACGTGATTTTTAGTGAGTTGTT
The DNA here is from genome assembly GCA_963277665.1 of Viscum album. Classification (NCBI taxonomy): domain Eukaryota; kingdom Viridiplantae; phylum Streptophyta; class Magnoliopsida; order Santalales; family Viscaceae; genus Viscum; species Viscum album. The sequence continues at coordinate 2,097,870,200 of OY728130.1, read as the reverse complement.
AGGTCTCAAGTGACTAGTTCCTTGGAAATGAGTTGGTGAGATTAAGGGATGGGCTATGTTCCGTCCTTATTGTTTAATGCTTGTGTTAACCATATGTGCATGACTAATGTTTGAAAATGTTATATATGATGATGGATCTCAATTACAATCCATGCCTTGAGTGATAATGTGATGGAAAAACCCAACCTTGACTGATAAGGTAGTTGTCATACTATTCTGTGATATCATACCCTACTTTTAATGAAAATGTATTGGTTAGAATAATGGCCTCACCTATAGTGATAAGGTTCTGGTTGAGCCCTATATTTAGTGTGAAAATATTGTTTAGGATTTGATGTGATATCAAACCCTACCTCGAGTGATAATGAATTTTTCACAATTATGGCCTCATCTTGAGTGATACGATGTGGGTATAGATAACCTTGAAATAGAAGGTTGTTATAGGGTTTGATGTGATATGAGACATGGTTTGGGGCCCTACCATAAGTGAAAAGGTAGTGGGTGGGACTTGGTCATTAGCCTCACATTATGTGAGAGTGTGTTGGCATGTTTTAATTAATGGATAAGGCTGGTATAGGACTTGGAAACATGAGCCTACCCTACACTTATTTGTAATAGTTGAGACTTGGTGGGGACCCTACTCATTACTTTCACGTATGGGCTAGGATTCAGTGTGACACCACACCCTGAGTATTTGGGAACGGGAAAGGAAATGGGTATGATGGAATGAGGATACTATATTAGAGTTAGGTTCAAATAAGATACATTATAGTGTCATAGAGTCTTGATCAACACATGATATCTTGACACAAATTAATTTGGGGGGTCTGATTAGTACATGATATTCTAAAACGCATCTACGTGTATGTTTATTTTTTTAATTCATTTTTTTGTTTATACATGTTTTTGAAGGTGTAAATTAATTGAAAATATTTATAACATACTAAGATATATTTCTTACCCCCTATATAAGCACTCTTGTGTGCATATATAGATATTTTCCCCTTTATAGTTCATGGAACAAGATGTGTAGTGGATCGGGATGAGGAAGAATAGAGAGTTTTGGAGACATGGATTTTGTTGAGTCTCAAAGATGTAAGTAGTTCCTACTCTGTATTTTTTTATTTTGGTTATCATGAATATGTTAATGGATGACTGGTCGATCATTTTATCTATGAATGTATTCTTCCACATTAGCTTTATTATAGCATGATTATTTTTTTTAATTATGTGTACTTTAATTTTTTAGGCATGATGTTTGAATATTTTTATTCTTATTTATGATTATGAAATCAATGGAATATTCTCCCTAATATATGCTTTAGGTCTTCAACATTAGTCGATAGCCTTTATAAAATGGGGAAGGCATGTATAAGGTCATGTAGCGGACTAGTTGAAACATCAGTGAGTGGTCAAAGTTTGGGGTATTACAATGTGGTATCATATTAAATTTATCTTTGTCTTAATATTTTGGGTATCATAAAGAAGGAATAAGGATGTTTTAATGTTTTTATTTTCCTAGTCTAGTGAATCGTGAACACCTATCTGGTGGGAATTCTATAATACCAGGTTTATAGGGTTTCAATTCATTGCATTCACTATTATTGATGATATTTTTATTCAAATATAATGTGGTAACAAGAGATTGTTATTTTATTGGTTTTTATCTCAGAACATTATAGAATATGGAATCTTCCTACATCATTTTTGGAAAGTAAGATTCACATGACACACATGTTCTTGTGTGTGATTATTTTTTGAAGATGTAGGTTCATTTGTTTAAGGTTTCAAAAACTTATTATATATTGTTATCCCATACAAATTGATAGTGATATTATACTCAGTTGAAATAAAATTTTCAATCAAAAGTGGTTTTATGATGTAATTTCATGTTTTTTCTGGTGAAGGAAATTCTCTAGATATAATTATATAGTCCCTTCATATAAGAGATATATAGTAACCCTTGGTGAGGTTGTTTAGGAACTGTATGCTTGAGAGGTAATCAAATGATAGTCATGTGCTTCCCTAAGGATATAAAACCCTTGTAATGGTTTAGAAATTTTTTGAGATGAATTGGTATTTTGATATGTAAATCACCCTAAGTGATTTTTCTATTTAGATTGGTCTATGAGTCTAAGATTGGTAGAATTATAGACCCATTGATTATGGATGCACTTTCAGGTGGTACAGTGAGATCATGGGCAGAATCTCCTAGTTTAAGAATGATTCTTAGGTGGTTTGTGATCTTCTTGTTTGCCTTGGAATGATTGATATTCCTTAATCTTATTAGAAATAAAATCATTAAGTATTATAACCTTCTGGATGATATTGACATTCAGTGGGGCATGGTTAGTTTTTTAGGTGTCTGGTCCTAATTATTGATTGGACACAACTCATTAGATAATGAGTCCGGTTGTTAAATCAGGTAGTTTGAGATCATGTATCAATTAGGTTTCGATGATATTTGGGTGAATAATTGGAAATAACTTACGAGAAGGTTCTTGGTAACTCTATATATATGGGGAAAAGGATAATTTATGGTTATAATAGAATTTTGGGAAAAATCCTTAGTGGATGAGGTAAAGTGTGTTTCAGTCATGTGCAATGCCCATTGGGTTTTAAATTAGTGGTTGTCCATGTATGCGTCAAGGACTAATGGGTTTAGTGATATAATAGTTGCTTGGTGTAATGGGGTTTTAATGAGGATAAGGGATATTACTTGGTAATGGATGGTAGAACTATAAATGGATTAGGGTTCTATGGTATGGTCAGATAGAGACTTTACTTCACATGAATTATCAAGATGGGTGAGCATTGATTGGGAGGAGTGACAAATGTGTGGTGATGGAACCTACTAGGGATTATGCTTGATGAGTAGTGTAAGGAAATCCATATGATGGGGAGTGAACCATTGTCCAATAGATTGTTTGACCCTTTTTTAGATTAAACTTTAATAGATATCGATGATTATGTTCCTGATGAGATGGTAATGAAAAATGATGGGTTTTTGTCATTCGTCCTTAAGTATGAGTGGTAAGGTCATGTAAATTCATCACATTTAGTGATGGATATAACATGATAATTTTAGTCAAGGGATTGATTTAGTAAAAAAAACAATGATACTCACACAGTGGGATATATAAAATCAGTCATGGAGGTATGAACCTAGTGTAGGAAAGTTCATGGATGTGATGAGACTTCTAGGTGGATGGTCGAGATGATATCATGATACCAATGTGTGGGTGGATCAAATTATTTAATGTTTCTTGTTATATATCTTATTTTAAATTTGGATGTGGTGGAGGATATAATATAGATATCATCATCGGTCTTATGATGGAGTTGGTGTGATCTGAGATAAAGTCAGATCGGAGGTGTGTCGCTACTCAGGGAGAGAGTCTGACGATCAGTGTGGTTGGTAGAGGACTCGACCATAGAATTATATTGAGAGTTGAGTTTGGAATAATGATTACTCTAATGTATTAAAACATTATGATTGGGATTTTTGATGATGTGTTTCTGAGTAAAGAATATCATTTTTAGGATAGGTCTTCCAATAGAGTATTTGTATAATTTTTTCATGAAATGGGGTGAGGTGAAGTGGAACCAACATAATGTATATCGATGAAAAATTAGAATTCCATTCTGAATAGGTGATTCCAAGGGAATGAAGAACTATACCTTAGAATAATCTTTTATGAGTGGAATCTTATGGTAGAGAGAACTATATTGCTGGGCTTTGGATGGGTTTAGCTAAGTTTTATCAAAAATAGTGTTGGGATTTATGCAGTGGAAGTGAATTTATTGTTTAGAGGTATAACATATTTACATGGAAGTGAATAGATGACCAATGTTGGTAAGTATTGATGATTGGAGGACCAAAATGACCTCTCAATGATTTGATCCATTATGTTGGGGATTTTTTAATGACCTAAATTTTTTTCAAGTCATTATTTCTAATTTAGTTTTAGTTTTTATCCATTTATAATAATATGTTTGGTGATTAGGGACTCATATTAAAATTAAAAATGTTGTAATAACTTGAGGAGAGGTTTTTTTGAAATGTTTTGAGGCCTAAGAATTATATTAGATGCCTAGTTGATTGTTGGAGTGGGGTCTAGATAACCCCCTTTTGGATTTTAGAATCATGTAGTAGGTCATGTTGTGACCCTTAGGCCATGATATAATGGCCTACATCATGCAATGTGTTGTGACTGGGAGTGTGAATTCCCACGTTGTGAGAGAGGGTGGTAATTCCTTAGAATCCTATGCCTAGCTCGGTGATAGGTGTCAAACAATAACCTATATGTGTCATTCCATGATGTTTTCTAGGTTGTGGGTAGCTCCTCTACCTGGGGTGGTCACACCACAACCCATAGGGGGTGTGTTTTTACTAGGGGATTTGAATCATTGTTGCATAGAAATCCTCATGGTCATGCTACAATCATCCAATTATCCTTTTTTAGTAAGAGAATACTAGCTATTTTTTGATCAATACCACATATATTTTAGGGAGAGTGGGGCATCGGGGAAGGCCATTTTGGCAGGCTCCAAACCCTATCTTCCTTGTTTTTATCCCCCTTAGAGAGGGGTGGTTTGATTAAATTATATCACAACTTAGGGTGAGTATCTGCCTCTATTACTATATTTTTTTATTCCCCTTTATATTCTTATAGATTTTATTTCTCTAGGATAGATTTTGGACTCCATTCCATTGATGCAAGGTGTAATAAATTGGGGATAAGAGTGCTTATTTTTGGATTTTATAGAGGATTTCTTAGAAGTATGAACACTTAGGGTTTCATGTGGTTTCATTGAAACAACAATTCCTAATGATTTTTTCAAAGATTATGCCTCTTTGGATTAATTTTAATAATTAATTATAATTGGTTATTATTAATTATTTGGATATTATATTGTGATATAGGATCTATGGTATTGATGAAACCATTGATGAGTTGTAGGTAGGTTTGGTCAATTATGTGTAGCGAATGGAATGGGTGGTAACACATATATGGAGTTTGGTGGTCTTTTTATTAATAATTAATATTATTGTTTATCCATTATTTTTAATTACTTCATGTTTTCATGGGATCAGGTAAATTGATAGTGAACAAGACCACCCTATAGAAATATATGAGATAATAATAAGCCTACTTTTCATGGATGAGTCCTCTTAAGAACTTTGGTGTTTGGGATCACCTGATGATCATGTCCCCAATGTGAGAAAGGTTTCAGTGGTTTCTTTGAGGTTCCTTAGGTGAATCATGATATTCGGTATGTGATGAAGGTAACCTATGATGGTTTTCTCAAAATAATTGGTTAGGCATGAGAGTATTAAACCTAGTGGAATCTAGTAAGACAGTCGTTCATCTCAAGTCTTATTGAGGACACCCTCTTAATGGTAGAGGAACACTATTGTGATCATTATGGGTAGGATGAGTCCTTAGGGACTATATGAGAGTTTATGAGGAGAACATACTCCATGTTATAGGATTTAGATCTCTCCCAAGATTACTGTGGGATAGGACCTAGGTTTTTCTTGAGAGAATTTTCTAGGTGACATGGCATCAGGGTTACCAAGGGACTTAGATCAAGTTATCATGAGACGGACATTGGTTAGAGGAAAATATCGTGATGTGGGATTTTGATAAGGATTTTAACCAGACTTATGTGGTTTAGATCAAATATAGAATACAAATTGAGAAGACATTATGGTTTTTTATACGTGGCTGGTGGTAATAAGTAGAGATAGGGATGGGCCTGAATGACCCTATTGGATGTCATTATAGGTGATATGAGGATTCTAAGTGGTTTGATAAGTTGTTCTTATATGAATGAGATGGTCTTAGGGGAGTTATCCTATGATTCCAGATAGCTAAAAATACATGTATCATGGTGAGGGTATAGGTCTCAAGTGACTAGCACTCTAGTGACATGTTGGTGATCTTATGGGATGTGCTATATTTCATGTTTATTATTGAATATATTTGATTACTATATGTGTTTAACATGTTATATAAAATATTATAGGTGATAATGGATTTAGATACCTGGAATCACCTTGAGTGACAAGGTGTTAGTGAGACCCTTCCTTTAGTGATAATATAGTGGTCAAACTATGATGTGATAATGTACCCAACCTGGAGTGAGAAGGTAGTGGTCTAGATAATGATCTTACCTTGAGAGAGAATCTGTTGGTTGAAACATAAATTAAGTGAGAATTCAAGGGTTATGATTTTAAATTATATAAAGGACTATCTTGAGTGTTAAGGTAGTGGTGAAGATTATAACTTCATCATGAGTGAGAATATGTTGGCATAAATTGCCTTGAGTGAGAGGGTTACAACACTGCAAAATGGGCCTTTGATAGTGATATTAAAAGTGCTTTATCAGTGTTATATAGGCACTAAAAATGTAAAGGATGTTAAGTGATTACCTTTATCAGTGCTAAAATAACTGATAAAGGGGGCCTTTATCAGTGTTTTTTAGCATTGTTAAAAGCCACCTTTATCAGCACTTCTTTTAGAACTGTTAAAGGGCCCCTTTAATAGTACAAAAAACATTGAAAAAGGACCCACTAATAAAAGGTGTATTTTTTTCACACCCTACCCCCCCCCCCTTATTAGGGACCCCCTATCAGAACTTCCCCACCCCTTTATCAGTTCTTTAAATAATCCCACCCCCCATCATTTGCTTTTGACACCAGCGAGTTTCAAACCAGAGACCTCCAGCTTATACACAAGTTCCCTTTCTAATCCATTTAGTTTTTTATTTTAAATTTTAATATATATATATATACATATTTATATATAATTAATTATATTTTTTATACATGTAATTATATATATTTTTATATATATGTTTATATGTATATATGTTTATATATATATATATATTAAAATACATATTTATTTTTATATATATTTTTAAAATATATTTTAGTTTTTATTTATAAAAGGTTTATATATTTAGAAATATATTTTATATGTAAATAATATTAATTATTTATTTATAAAAATAAATACTTATGTTTGAATATACAAAAAATATGTATATATTTTTATATATTTGATTATAAATAATATTACATTCTGAAAAATTAAAATAATTCAAAGTTGTAATGTCAATATGAATGTAATAACAAGAAATAAATTCATTACTCACTGAAAAGGTAAAAAAATACCCCACTAAAAAAGGCTTACAATCCATAAAATGTTAAAAAAATTGGGATAATGAGGCTAAAAACTCAGTTTTGGAGGACTTTTATGCCTTTTAGCCTCAAAATAGGTGATCTGGGGCTTCCCTTAGGTCACTGAAGTGTATATATCATCACAATATTAGATTTTATATGTGTTATATCCCAAAATAAAACCTATATAAGAAGTTACGGGGGTCTAAAAGTCTATAGATTGTGAAAGAAGTGAGGTACAGTGAATATAAACTCAATTTATCCTTGATAAATGTGGTTTGGGGTTCTCTTGTTTTACTGTGGCATAGATATTGTCACAAGATTTTTTTTTATTTATTATAGGTAGGATGGGAATCCAAATCAGAAGTTATATCCATTTTAATTCTAATAAATTGGGGTACCCTGACTAAAAAAATCAGTTTTGGAGGCCTTTTCGGCCTTTCTGGGGGTTAAAAATGGGATATATCTATAAGACCTCATTCCAAGACCCATTGTGGCATAGTTCTCGTCATTTAATTTTATTTGATATGTGGTGGGGCCTAAATGGACCCTCAGATCAAAAGTTATGTTTGTTTCAAGTTCGAGTTAAATTTACAATTTTTTTGAAACTGTAATATATTTTATTCCTTTGATTATAAAAAAATTTAGATATCATTTGGTTTTAGCTCATTTCAGAATCATTTATTTGACTAGTTGTAGATTTGAAACAGACTCATAGATCAAAATTTGTGGTCATTTCATAGTTTTAAGTATTTATTAATGTTTTTATGGGTTTTAAGGGTTTCTAGAGTTATTGTTGGGTTTTCATGAAATATACCCTTTATCAGCACTTTTTTAGAAGAATTAATAAATGAAATTTTTATTAGAATTTTTTTACCAGAATTGATAGGGTGGGATTCATATAAATTTTCTACGATTTCTAAAAGTACCCCCCCCCCTTTAATAGTGTTTTTTAGTGCTATTAAAGACCCCCTTTAACGGAACTAAAAAAGTGTTGTTAAACATCCCCATTAACTGTTCTTTTTCTAGTGCTGAGAAAGGGAGTTTTTAATAGATCTTTTATCTATAACTATTAAAACCATAGAATTGGATAAATATATTTTTTTAGTAGTGTTATTTTAGGTTTTGATTTTACATGAGGCATGGTATGAGTCTCTTCCTTGAATGATAAGTTAGTGGATAAGACTTGGAAATTGTTCTCACCTTGAGTGAGAAGGTTTTGGAAGGGTCTCCCTAAGAAAAATGGTTTTTCTAATACCAAGATTCAAAACCCAACCCTATAGCTTCGAATACTAGTCAAGACTAGGTGGAGACCATGCCTTTAAGCTTTGAGTATGGGTTGGGATTTAGTGAGACTACCTACCCTAAATCTTTAGGAGTGGGATTGGATAAGGGTATAATGGAACGAACTGATTAGACTCTATCTTAATCCAAGTTAGGTATGGTTGTGTATATTGATATCTTGGTTATCACATGATGACCTGATTTTGATGGAGTCATTCTAGGATTTTTATCACAGGATTTTCAAACATGAATGCGTGTCCATTTTCATTTATTTCATTAATTTTATTTATGCATGTTTTTCACACACACACACACACAGATATATATATATATATATATGTATATATATATATATGTGTGTGTGTGTGTGTGTGTGTGTGTGTGTGTGTGTTTAAATTTATTTTTAGGGGACATCAAGAGACCTTAATGAGATGTATTTATCACACCCTTTAAAAGATCGCTAGTGCATGTGCAGATATTTTTTCTACTTTACATGTTAGAGAACAAGATTTGTAATTGATTGGGATGAGGCAACACAATAGGTATTGGATACTAGGATTGAGGTGAGGCACATGGATATAAATAGATAATCATTTGTGTTATTTTTATTTTTTTTTGTCTTTTATATGTGATCAACCCAGTGGTATATTGGTTGATATATGACTGAATGATTCCATATTCATTTTGGTATAACATGATTCATATTTATTGCTTCTACATACTATGATGTTTGGTGTGTATTTTGTTTGGTTATTTTTGTTGTCAATGATTATTATTATATTGATTCTATAGTATTTCTAATATATGATTTAAGACTTCATTTTTAGTCAACAGTCATTGGAATATAAGGAGATGTTCCTAAGGTATTGTAGTGAACTGACCAAGACATTGGTGAGTGGTCTCATGTTGGGATGTTACAGAGGCCACATATCTAATGATCATTGTTTCATATCCTCTAATTATCATGAAATTATTGTAGAAATATTTTTAATAACCCACACCACTACATACAAATAAGGAAAAATTGACTAAGATCAAAAAACCATGTGTTATGTACTCTAAAATCTATGAAAACGCCTACCAAATCATGTAACTGTAATCAAAATTAAAATGGATCACATCTTCTAACTAATATAATTCACCTTTATAACAACATTTGAATCATATTATGTGAATCCCATATAAACCAAAACTATATTTTATTTAGAATAAGTTCACATAATAGATATAATCATGTTATCAGTTGTTCGTCATCCACAAAAGACTTTGACAGTGAGGTTTAGTCCAAGACATCTAGTGGAATCTATACTTTTGAAAAATTAACCACTATCACTACTAAATTTTTTGATATTTTTTTAATTAATGTATAATAGATAATAAGGAATAATATAAAATATACCTTAAAGTATGTTAAGCAGTGATATCATTTCCAATATCTCCTATAGTATTTTGTGCTCAATTTGATGAAACATTAGAATATCATTACTAAGTATATCAAGAAAAACAAACAAGACTAAAAATAAATTGGAATGATTCATAATAATCAATAAATATGTTTAAAAATTACATATATCATGTGATCTATACAACACTAAAATTGGGGGAAACAATACCCTCAAGATAAAACTATAGAAATCTCCAAGTCACACCTACTCTACTCTTTATCCAAAAAGATCAGTGTCCATATCCTACACGCCAAACATGTAAAAATATCATTATATAAAAATATTTTAGAGACATAAATGTCCTCACCAAGAGAAATATCCTATTAATATCATTTATCCAAGACTCATTTACCTAATTAAATGACCATCTTGGAATGTGAGTAGTATCATGCACTAAAATTCATGAATCATCTCAACAATATAGGTTGTTTTGAACTCTATAGTAGGAACTATCCTTTATATGTCAGATGATGAAATTACATTATACATAGGTCCCTTGATGAAGTTCCCTTTATCCTTATGATCAACCTCAAGAGTCACTCTAACAAGTGTATACTCATTCATTATTTACTCATGAATACACATAGATGTTTTCACAGAATGATTTATCATATTCAGAAAGAAATTGAAATTATAAATGGAATTATAATACAATAAGGAGATAATATTGAAATTTTCTTAAATTTCCATCCCATAATAGTTTTCTAATAACAAGAAAACAATAATAATGATCCTGATATATCACTATATAATAAAATTGATAACCTAAATATAACCTACAAATAATGATCTAAGTACTTAAGTTAATTGGTAAACAATCACAGTCGTTATGTAAGAATGTATAAGTTTACACACCCTATGGTTTGGGCCTCCAGTAAAAAAATTAAAATCAAATACCCCTTGTAAGGTTTCACTCTTTTCTTAACCTTAACCCACTCTAATACCATCCTAACATGACCTGACCCTACTAGGATCCCACCTGAGTCCTTAATAAGTCCAAGACCACCTATCCAATAGTATCTACAATAAACAAGGGGTTCATAACAAGGATGGAGAATTTACTTTTTTATTATTGAAAAAATTGAAAAACATATATTTACCTATAGAAAATGTAACCACGAATACATTAATATAATTCATAATATCACTTAATCGTATTAATTCCTGACATAGACAAAGTTATTAGAAATCATAAATAAAATTAATTACCTAAAAATTATATAATACATGATTATAAATCTAAGATTATATATATATATATATATATTAAGCAATGTATGTAGACTCCTATACCAAGACACCACCAATAATCACTATATTTTCCTCCCTAATTAATCACCATTATTGATGGGATAGACTTATATACATGGATTTTAATTCTTTAAACAAATAAGAGTCATGGTAATAAATTATAAATCATATGTGAGGTGATATATTGATAATTTGAAGATAATAATATGATATAGAAAGGGTCAATATGAATTTATAGTTTTAAGATTAATTGAAATAAAATAATCAACACCATTTTATTACATACATCAAAAGTAGATAATTTAATAGGGGTTATTGCCCAATTAAATTTATTTGAATTTATAAATTAACTTGGGGGTGTTCATATTATCTATACAATTTAGTTTGTTAAGTGATTATTTACTAGAGTAAATTTCTTATAAATTGAATACTTGTCCAATAAGAAACCTATAGATTCAAATTTTTGTTTCTCATGTTTTAAATATTTGAGGTAAAATACAGTGGGTTTGTGTTGACTATGAATATATAAATACAATGCTTGAATAGATCAAATATATATCAAGGTATTATCTCTTCTCAATCATGTGTATATTTGAATCCATTTATTCATGAAGGATGAAGATATGGAGGCTGGATCCACTAATGATATGAAAATCTAGAGAACAATCTATGAACTATTATTGATTGAGAAAAAAATCTATGTTATAGATTTAATAGTTCACTAGTTTAGGATTTAATGGTTCTATGATCAACAAATAGAGGCTAAGTAAGGTGTCTAAGTTAAAGAAACATGTTTAACATTGTGTTTTTGAATCCTAAGAGTTTATTGGTATGGTTCGTTGTTATAGATATAATGTGAGATAGGATTCTTAATTTTAGTTTTCCTAAGATATAATTATTCTATATGGAATCTATTATTTTATAATATAGAGTTGAAAATATAGAAATAAAACTAGGATAGAGTGAACTAAAAAACTAGTACTGAACCATAGCTTAGGAGTTAGACTAGGGGGAGTTGTCCAACTAGGGTTGTGTCTTTGTGAGAGTTTTTGAGATGGAATCCCTGAACCAGAAAAGGACTAGACTAAATATTTGTATTTCATTCTAGAGTTTTTTTATAGATAATTGTGTTGAATATGTTGATGATTGTTTACTAAACCTTATACATGTATCATGGAATTGAAGTTTTAATTTCCTTGAGTATTAAATAAATAATAGGAATACATATAAGCACAACATATGTGGAATTTCATAGAGGATAATCATTTGCTAAAGGTTCTTATTCAAGTAACTATAGTGAATATTAGATAAAAAGAATATTTAAAGTGTCTTGTTCAAAAGTAAATATGAGGTGATCTATAAATGTGATATATTTTTATTGATACATTAAATAGAATATTTATTAATTATTCCTCGGACTTTTAATATCCTATATGTTTGAAAAATTATATTATAGATAGAATTTGCATGTCTAGAAAAATGACAATAAATATTTCAACTTTTTTATCCATTTAAGGTTACAATAATATTGGTCAGATCTAGAAATATTCATTGGTTATATCTTCTGAATCATAAATATTTACTATTTTTGTCAAATTATAAATATACTGAATTATTTTATTCAGATAAACTATTGATTATTCTTTTGTATTAATTGATCCAATATGAAATTATTATTAATTTCCTTCCTATTTTAATTATTAAATCATATATGATGTTATGATTTAATTTTTGTTTGTGTGTTGTGTGTATGAATTTTATAAATATAGTGAAATAAAATTATAATCCTCTATTTAATTTTCTTTTTCCTGATTTGCAGTGTTGAGCATAAGGATTTTAGGTTGTACCATTATTACAACCGATCGATTAATATATTGTTTGTCCTTACTAGGAGAATATATTAACTCATTATGATTATAGTATTTATCTATTAATTTTAAATATTATAAGATATATGGAATATTATTATACTAGGAAGATCTAGGGAACATACAGGATGATCCTATAAATTTTTAAAATAAAATTAAGAGTATATAGTTAAGAATTATAAGGGGATTTTACAAAATCTATAATGAAACACTCCCCTCATATCTTTATCTAGGAAAGGTTCATAGTACTACAAAGTCCTGATAGACCACATAGTACTCATTTCTATGATTTATCATTTTCACAGCATATCGTACACATTATTTTCTTTCCTATGTACATGTGTTAATATTATGTTGAGATACATGGCTTGGTTGAGACATCCAATCCAATTATGTATAATTATCCCTGGAACATTCTTTTTTCTCAATTTAAGAGCATAAACAACATGTTTATAATATGATTCAATCCATAACACATTCCAATTATGACAGGTATCATCCTTGATAAAATATATATGTTCCCATAATTCAGCTACACAAATAATTCCCAACACAATAAAGTGGTGGAGGAAACAATTGACAAATACATGATGCGTGCAGAAGACTCCTGCATAACTTTACTATCCCTTCATTCTATATGCTACTCCATCAACATTTTATTTAACACATGGAGAGATATAAGTAATCTATCTGATGCTCTTTATCATTAGAAGTATCCTTGGTTTACTTGGGATTCCTAAAAAATTAAGTGTATTGAGATCCATGAGACTAATGTCCATAGAGACAACCTAGACTCCTAAAAATCATGTTTTTCTCTGTGAATATATAAGGCACCTTCATGAAGATAAAAGGATGAATTCAGTTGAACCATGTAGAATTTTGGTCTATCCAGACAGAATTGAATTTTGATACAACAGAAACTAGATGTAGGTTTTGAATTTGATTACTTCATCCACATCTATTGTTGTGAGTCATCAATTAATCCATATTACTATGACTAAAAAACCAATATTAAACGTGGTTCCAATAAAATTCCATAATTTATGGTCAAAATTGTATCTCAAAAACAATTTTCTCATAGATTAATCATCCTTCAAGCATATATGACAAGATGAGACAATATACAATCCATCTCTCCTCAATTTATCATGTGTGGGAAATCAATTCTTCTAAATCCTTTAAAGAATAAGGAACCTTAAATGTTGGAAAAAAGGTGCCTTAAATTTGAGAAATCATTCAGGTGGTTGGGTGGAGCAATAATATTGTATATAGTAATAATCTTTGATATTAAAAATCCCATTTCTATTTGGACCCCAGATTAGAATGTAATTTTCCATGAAAGGGTAATTATGAATTTCCAGACTAGCCTAAGGAGTAATAATTCAACCATACTTCCCTTGTGAATCAATAAATCTTTTAAATTCATATCCATTATGTGGGGAGGTATATTTCTAGTGTTAATAGGGTTCTTTATCCATAGGGAATCCCAATGATTGAGGTTTTATTTTCTATTAATCATCCATTTTGAATTTTTTATTATTTTAGTGAAGGAGTGCCTGAGTGAAGTCCAAATAGATGATAAGAGATATTAAGGATAACTGTTATGAATATTCATCTTGAACCTGCATGATAAAAAATCCATAGAATAGTCATTATAGGTTAAGAGATTCCATGTGAACTTACTTAAAAGTCCATCATTGAAAATATTAAGGTCCTTTATGCCAAGGCCTCCCATATTAATGGGTTTAATGCATTTTGTCCAAGAAAATTCTATATTTATTATTTAATTCACTTATCCTTTCCAAATGAAATTCCTTATCATGAATTTGATTTTAGTGAGATGACTTTTTGTCCATATATAAAGGGATAAGGAATACACAAATTATTATGTAATAATTGAATTGATGAGGAATACCCTCCTATCTTGAGACATAACATTCCCCTTCCATCTAGCCAGGTGATTAATGTTTCCAAATCATATTTCTTCAAGATACTATTTATAAACCTTTCGAAAAAATAGGGAAAATCCAAGATAAATAAAGGGTAGGGAAACCTTTTTAAATTCAAGAGCCTTGTTGACCATTTTTTGTTTACCAATAGTTAAAATATCTCTAAAAATTCTAAAATATTTATTACAACTAATAGATTGGTCATCCATTACCAAATAGTGCGAAAAAAAGGCATTAATCATATAGATAATATACTTTTGATAATTCCCAAAAAAATGATAATATCATCATCATATAATGAGTGATATGGGATGAGATTATCCCTACCATATTTGATCATATTATAAATACCAATCAAATAGAGTTCATTAAAACATCTACACAAGTAGTCTTTAGCAATGGGGAAAAGGATCCCTGATATGGGATCTCCTTGTCTAACTCCTCTAATTCATTGAAAATAATCTCTAGGAGATCCATTAATTAAGTTGGATCACATTTTAGATCCAATAATATGGTTATCATGTCTAATGATACCATTTTAAAATCCAATCCTACTAAGTACATCAAGAAGGAATCTCTATTTTAGGTTTTGATAAGACTTTGATATATCAATTTTGAGGGACAATTTTCCTTATTTGGGCTTCCTTTTCATCAAATTAATACTCTCTAATGCAGTGAAAAGAAATTTCTAGATGATCCTATTAGGTAAAAATCTAAACTAGTTCATGGAAATGTGATCCTTTATAATACCCCTAATCTAGTCATCATAATTTTTCTAATGACTTTAGGGATAGTGTTCCCAATAGCTACATGACTAAAATCATTAATGTAAACTACATTCTATTTATTGTGAATCAAGGAAATGAAATTTTAATTTATTCAATAAGGAATATGATCTTCGGTAAAAAACTATCATAATGCATTATTCTTTTCATCTTGCAATATGTCCCAAGAAAACATAAAAAACTTCTTTGTAAATCCATCTGGACCAGCATCACTATCCATGATTGTGGATAACAGGGATACCTTGATTTCCTCCTTGGAAGGGGCCATTATGAGATAATAGTTTTGATGGTATTCCATGAAAGGGGATATATTATCAATCATATTCTGGGTGTTTTCCATTAAATCATTAGAGTATATTCTAGTAAACTAATTAACCACTACATTTTCAATCATAGTTTTAGAGGTGTATAGACATCCATCTATATTAATTTCCTTTAATCATATCCTTATTATTTTTTCCTCATGAAACCTATGAATTAATTTAGAGTTATTTTCACCATATTTAATCCATTTTAAATTTAATTTATTTCTTTTTCAACCTTTATTTAATAGTTATAATATCAACCATCCTTGATATTGATTGAATTTTCTACCTTGAGGGGTTGTTTAAGTGTTGATGTCTGAGTTGATGACTCCCATATTCTCTTCAATTGTTTCAATCTCAAGGTCAAGATTATAGAATAAACTCTCACTCCAATATATTAAGAGCATTTTAACATTATTTATCTTCCTAACAATAATATATAGTGTAATTACATGTACATTTATCTTCTGAGCCTCCAAAATAACTTCGCTACAATAAGGAGTCATAATACACCCATTATTGAAATGATAAGGAAGGGTAAAAAACCTAAAAAATGGATGAGTATTTACATAAAATAGGATTATGATATGAGTGATGATTTGGTAAAGTTTTCCCTGATATTACTAATTATGAACTCACATCATCCATCTGAAAAAGTAGCTATCAAGATTACTTGACTACCTTTCATGAAATTTATACCTTCTCTTTGGGAAATCAGAACCTGCTATAGGTACTTTAGAAAGATAAAATTTATTAATGAAAGGGAAACATCCATGAAATATTCTCTGTTAAATTTTATTACAATTTTTTATTCAGGTTTTAGGATAGTATTAATGTCTCCAATTATCACCAATTTGTTAGTTTCATTCCTAGAGAATTCCACTAGCTCCCTGTAAAGGTCCCTTTTTCTGATTTAAGATGTGGAATCATAGACAAAAGAAACCTCAAAGTTTCATCCTTGGATGATTCAAGATGTTGTGATCCATATTTATTTTTTAATAAATTAGGTAATTATAATTCTCTCATGATTGAGGAACAAAATATGGTTTATATTGATGTTATGTGGATTTTGAGAAACAAGATTGTAACCGAGATAATTCCACTTAAAATCCCTCTATTTTTAAAATATAATTTTAGGATCTATAATACCAATCAGCATAGTCTTATAGTCCAAAATATAATTTCTAAGGTCCTTGGTAGTTATAGTGTTACCAAGACCTTAAAAATTCTAATATAAGAGCTTCATTGAAAAAGTCTTGTCTCCTTGTCATGGGACCTTCCTCTTTTCCACATCCATATAGTCTTTTCCTTTCGTTCCTCTCCCTTTTTTCATCTTTTCATTAAGAGTTGTGCCCACTCCTAATTCACTTTTACAACCATCCTATTTAAACCCAGTTGGTACATCATTATATTTTCCTTCCTCAATATATATAGGGGATACAACCTGCTCAATGGGTTGTGAGTCATCATCTTCATCAGACCAAATGGTTCCATTAAAAGGTGTGATTTTTTTTCTGGACTTTGTATGGTTAGGATCACTAATCACATGGGATTTCCTACTTGTATCCTTAAATGGGTGTGTCTATATGAAGTGTCCTTATAGATCATATCCATAGGGATCTTGTACATTTTTTTCCACTTTCATCAATATGAGGGGTTTATGATCCATCCTATATAGCTCCATCAGTGCCCATTTTAACATAATTCTCCTGGGAACCATACTATCTCACAATTACTATCTTATTTGTATAATACTCTAAAATAGTATTAATATTTAGAGGAGGTTCATCCTCTTATGGGATTTCCGCCATGGGGTCTTATTCTACTCCAACAGAAAGTATCAAATTTTTTCATTCAATTGATCTAGGAATCACTTTACAGGAGATGAGGATTGGGGATTCTTCATCTATAGTGATTCCATAGCCTTCCTATTTGAGGTGTTTCTAGTAATCCCATAAAATTTATCCATTATTTTGTGTATAATATTCTCACTCAAGGCATTTTCCTCCTCACCCTTATAGGTTTCAACCTTGTTATTGATCTGAGGATTAGAGGGTATTACCTTGTCCTTCTCTTTCCTCCTTTGACATGTGGCATCATCATGTCATTTTATATTTCAGAATATAAACTCCTTATCCCTATTTCATTCAGAAATTAGATGGATAAAAGAATTTAAGAAAAGGAAAAAATTTCAGTTTCCTCTCATACTATATCTCTACCTTCATACTATCATCTATTTTTATAAGTACAACTTCTTCAACCAATGTGATGGACATGTACACTTCCACCAGTATCGAAGAATAGTGCCCAAATCTTAGGTTTTCATTATTTTTATCCATGTTAATTGCATTCCCATAGATGAATCAATATCCCATAAAATCCTTGGGTGCTTTTAAATCAAAACTAATCTACATATTCAGATCTATACTTGATAATATGTGTTACGAACATTGGTATGATCGAAATTTATATCCCATTATTGTATGTTGAAGAATCAAGGTTTAAGGGAGATAGATACTATGATATATGACCTTATCTTATTCTCATTTTATGGGAATACCACATGATAGTACCCTTTCATCATCATTATAATTCTATATTCATCGAATCCCCACACCTCTATAATTTTTCTTGTCAGATCATTGAATTTCAAAAACAATCACCTGTTGGAATATGAAATGTTCAATGATCAATAAACATCATAAGTTAACTCATTATTCTACCACCTACTAGTTTTTTAAAAATGAATAAATTTCCCTTAATATTCACATTTCTAGGTGTGGATGTGTCAAAAGTAGAAAAGGATATCCTGGAGACTACTTTTACTACCTCCATGAAGTTCCACTTTGGACCAACAACATAAACCGGAGAATATATTATCACACATTACTTCTTGTTAACACGGGAAAAAACTCTTTATGCCTAATATTCTTGGACTAAGTATTTATTTGATCCTCACCATTTGAGATTCAACCAGATATCTTCTTCCCACATGATTCATGATCTTCAGATTTAGGAATTTTTCATATTTCCCTTTTCTTTGTGATATCTGGGATATGATATAGGTCACACATTGAATAAAATCAAATAAAACAGTCCATTAACATAATAAAGAATATATTTTAGGGGGAAATGGACTATTTTGGTATACTTTTAACATCATCTTGTTAGGTTCCATGAATTTATTTTCAACTGTATTTCATTTTTCTATAGAATTCATTCCAAAAATCCTTATTGTAACTTCATTATTAATAAAAAATGATATATATTCTCTATAGTGTCACCTATTGAGAGACAAACCTAGGGGGATTCTATAATTGTACTCTTTAAGGGATAAAATTACCTTGATTAGGTTTCTCTACATGGGCCAACTTCAAATTGGCACTATTTATACGGATGTTACAGAGAGAAACCTACCATTTTCATTAATTTTGATTGATTATTTATTAAATTTCATAATTTATAATACTATAATTATACTTAAAATCCAATATTTATTAGATTTTAGTTTTTGAATAACTTTCATATCACTTCCAAATATTTTATTTCACATTTCTAAGCATTAACACTCAAATGTTGTTCTATTTGTCTCTAAAATAGAAATTAAATTTCACTATATATTTTTATAAATGTATAAAGTGGAATAAAAAATATTTTTCAAAAAAAATTTATGTGTAGAAAAATATAAAATTAACCTAAAAAATTATATATAAGTGTTAATAAAAATTTTCACAAAAAATATAGTGTAAAAACATGGTTGATTCATATAAGATTAAAGGGAATTGAATAAACTAGCTACACTATATGTATATCTCCAAAAAACATGATTAAAATGATAAGAGCTAATTATTGTGTTAGAATTATGAATATGCCTAATTCATTTATTACCAAAATTTTTTATACTTCTAAGGGATGATCTATATAATATCCTTTATAAATTTCATTTTATTTATGTCATAATGAAACCACTAGAAGTTAGTTAAGTCCCAATTATGATGAGTTCCTTTAAATTTTCTTGAGATAGATCTTTAAAGGATCGTTGTTTTTTCTTATAATCTACTTTAATAAAAAATTGACCTAACAAAGAAAATGTTTTTTGTAAAAATTATTCCATTCCTTTAATATGAATTCAATTATGAATGAATTTTTTGGTTTTATAAAAGAAATTGGAAACATTACAAGAATGTTAATAAATATTTCTTTGATTTTTTTCTATTTTTATGGACTATAAGATTATTGAGCACATATTGATTCTATATTTTTATAGGTATTAAGAAATAATTAAAATAATAATGATAAATGTTGTTGTTTTGGTGATTTTGTAGACATAACTCTAGATTATGCTTGTAATTTGATTACTAATATGGCCTAAAATGATCTCTAATTTAGAGATGTGGGTACTATTCATGTGAAGATAGCCTAAAAAGTGCCTACATCTAATTTTAAAGATAACATTATTTGGATTTTTTTATGTGATATTACCACTATATTTAGGTCAATGACTTCAATTAATTATCAATAGTTTAAACCTAGTATAAAACTAGATTTCAACCTAAAATGAATTATGGTATTTTTTTACAAGACCACTTTAGTGCTCAGTTCCCTTAAATTTAGGATTCCCCTAATATTAATAGTGTAATGTTTCTAGAGTGACCCATTCATCCAAATAAATAACATAGGACTTTTAAATTAGGACCAAGTTACTACCATGTTTATAATAACCAATACAAAACTTGGTTTAGAAATCATGAACAATAAGGTAAATTATCCCAAGGCCAAAAAAAACAATTAAAAGCATAGGTATTTCCAATAGGGATCCAATTAACAACCTTCTATGAATTATAGGAATAGTAATAATGAAATAAAAATCCAATAAGAATTTAAATCCCTCATAGTCACATTAATAAGATGAATCCAACATTAAGTAAGTGTTTGAATAATAAACTTTTAGGTTTCAAACAATGGTAACTCAAATGGGATAAATTATAACATACATATATAGCCCTAAATCTCAATGAAATGATATTTTAGCTTTATTATATGAGGTTTTCCTTAGAGGAAAAAAATTAAAGTGTTATCCATATTATTAGTGCAACTATAATCAATATCCCATTGAATGTACTTATAATTTATATGTTTTTAAAGATATTCTTATTCCTTCAGTCCTGAAATTAGAGCATATTTAATGGATACTAACTCATATAAAATGTATTGAACTCGTAGACCATACTGTTAGAGAGAATCCTATGTCAAATAATGGTTTCTATATTGAAAAATATAATTGAGATTTTTAAAAAAAATATTTTTATCTAAGAGTGGTTAAATTTGTTTAAAATTGAAAACAAATACCCAGATCCCCACTACCTTCCCCTTAATATTATCCTATAGTGAATAAAATAGTGAAAATGAGATAAATAAAGAATTTTTGGAGACTTTTATAAAGGTTCAATTTAATATTATATTATTATATGTATTAAAAAATCCCAAAATATGAGAAATGTTTAATATTATTGTTAATACATATGAGGAATTTTAAAATATGAGTGAAAGTAAATATTAGGAGGCAATTTTTCTTCAATGATATAACAAAATCTCTTTATCAAGTGTAAATACTCTAGAACTTTTATTTTTTAACGTATTAAGAGGAATTTTTAGTTTTAAATTACTATATTAAACTTATAATATTTGATTAATGTGATGTATCACTCGATTTTCTCCACATTATAAAGGGGATAACTCAAACCTATTTGTATTTTGATCCATATAGAAAATATAACCATAGACAAACCTACTGGTGTAATTTCGTATGTGCTGGTAAGAATGAAAGATATAGAATTTCATATTTATTTATTGGTTTTAGACATGTATGTTAATATATTTAGAAAACATGAGTTACTAATTTTATATAAACCTTTTTTAAAAACTAAAAAATCTATTTTAAGAGATCACAAAGTCAAACTTTTCCTAGAATTTGGAAGATGAACTATATACATTAACATATTTAATTATATCAGGTATACAGTGTAGAATCACTCATCATAACAAGTCAATATGATTTATTAGTTCTCTATTTATTTATTTTTAGACTTTTCAAGTAGTTAAGAATCGTTAAATGTTTCTAAAAATGATATTTTTTTACTACGGAACATGTTTTTCACAACTATGATATTGTTTCGTATATAGGAGACTTAATTATACAAATTTATATATATGTAAATTATCTAAAAAATATGTTTTATATACTAATTACTTGGAAAATGTTAAGTAATCTTCATGTGATCAACCAATAGATTTTTTACATGAAAACATTGATAAATTTTTATGTTAATCACGTGATAGTTACTCTGAAAATGATATAATTGATATGTGTAAATACCATTTTTATTGCTATATTGAATTTCCTTAGTGCTACAAATATGAAACTTTCATAAAACATCATAAAAACTTCTTTAATATTGTTAGAAATAACATTCTATTTATTTGGATAATGTTTAAGGGGTGAATTTAGTGTTATAGACTTAATAAAACTCGTTTTCTATGTGTATAAAATCCATAAAACATAGAGTTAAAACCTCTTCTTGGTAACCATAAATATGTATTATTAAAATATAGTGAAAATTATTACATTATCACTATTAAAGAGTTATCATTAATTTAATAAAACCATATTCTATAGTGACTTAAGAAGAATATGAAAACATTTGAATGAACCTTAACTAACCTTCATAAAATTAGTCTTTTAATCTATAAGCATAGATTTTTTATAAGATAACTCTAAAAATATTAAGAATTATTAAAGAAGACTCAATATTTTACTTTTAGAATTTTTCTAAGAGTATTGAACCCCACCTCTCACTATTGTGTTAATATTTCTAATTTTTTAAATCCAATCAATCACTCTATTATACATAGAACCCAAAAATAGTTTTTTCATAGTGAAACATTTCAATTTGGTGAATTTGTTATAGCTAAAGTCCCTAGTAAATAGTGATTTTTCATATACTATTGTAAAATCAACTCTTTGATGAGGGAATACCACTTCCCTCATCCATTCCCTAACCAAATCCTAGAGCGAAGTTCCAAACAATCACACTAATAATTCTTATATTCTTCTCTATGAAACTTATAAATTTATATTATACTAAAGGACTATGAAAAGACCACTTCTACCTATCATTTTAATACCTTTTAATATAAAATAATTCTCTTTTAACTCTACAATGGTCTTGTATCCTTTATAGGTGTAATATAATAATTTTTATTAATTTTTTTAGGAGTGTGTTGATTTTTTATGAAAACTTCATAGTCTAGAGAGAATCATTTGAGAGTTATTTGAGAGGCCTAGGATTTTTCCTCAAAAAATATATTGAGTAAATTATTTTTATTAATTTTATAAAGCTTCATTATATAGTTTAGATATTTTTTGTGTTAGGAAATATTGTATCTAGAGAAAGAATATATTCTAATAATTCAAAGGTTGATGTTATATCCTCATTGTCTTACCCAAAAATGGTGAAGTATGTCATATAATTCCTTCCCCAATATGGATTTTATAAGATATTCAGTAATTATTTAATATAATTTCTTTATATTAACATGATTTATTTAAAAAGAGTCATTATTTGTGTTTGAAGGGAGTTGGGGAAGGCATTTAAGGAGCTGAAATAGATCTCAAAAACCCCACCTACTATACAGTAACCTATATGGGATATTCCATTTGAACCAATGGTTGATGCATTAGATTTTTATCTTGGGAATATATATAGAAAAATATTGGAAGAGAAATATCATGATACATTTTATGAATCTAGAGCATTAAATTATACTCAAACTAATTACACATCCACTAAGAAAGTATTTTTTTCATTATCTTTTCTTTATAAAAGTTTAGGTGTTACTTGTTGAGATCAAAATTGATAGTGTTCAATACCCATTTTTTAAATAGATATCACATGAGTAAAAAAGAAAACCGAGGATGGTTTAGCATATTTTTCTCCTACAGTAATTTGATATTAAAATAGATCATAAGAATGGTCATGATAAATTAGTTTCTCATAATTTGAGTTGACTACCCAATGTTTTAATAGATGAATATAAAATATATCAACTATTTAGGGAGAAATTTCATAGTTAAGAATTATATGTTTTCAAAAGAGTAATACCATACTTATATAACCCTATAAACTTATTATTAGCCAATAAAATGTCCATTTATATTTCAAAACAACTAGATTCAAAGTCATTTAGTGAGTATAGAATGTATATATAGGATAACCCATACTTGTGGAAACATGGGGATTAATGAATCATTAGGTGGTATATGTGAGATTTTTAAATGAACTAAGTTCAAAAATTATACAATGCATTGAGTTTTAGTGGTCCCTTTGGGCCAAAAATAACTACTTGTAAAGTCTTGGAGTCAATGATTTTTTGACCTCTAAGTTTCCAATATTCCTTTAAGTTTTGGAAAACATGTAAAACAAGAAATTCCCAATAAAATATTCAAAATTAAATGAGATTTCATATAATTCATTCATATACTATGATATGTCTAATGCTTGGTGATGAACTTTATGGATCCATTTCCTTTTTCTTTTCGATACCTTTACATATTACTTATTGTAAACAATGTGCCCAAGTAGGTATAATACATTTCTACTTGGATATATAATCATATGTGAGATGTACAGTTATTTAGGTTAAATATATTTATTATTTTTGGTTTACCTCATCTCATACTAACAAAATGTGGCACTCATTTGTATAATATAATTGTGGAAATAGTGTTGAGAAAGCATAAAATCAGAAATAATGGAATGGATAAAGTATTAAAAAGATAAATAGCTCATATTATAGAAATAATAATCCACCAAAATATAAAATATTAGATTCTTAGATTAAATGATTCTATTTAAAAATAAAGTATATATTTTGAAACTCTAATAGGGATGTCAATTTATAGGATAGTTTATGGGAGATCATATGACTTTCAAGTTATGTTTAAACATATGTATTACTAAGTTTCTATGATATGTAACATAGATCTATTTAAATCTATAAAATAAAGGAAATTATTTTTATGTTAGCTGGAATAAATAAAGAATAATTTAAGTAAAAGACAACAACTTAGAAAGAGAAAACTGAATTTTTTTACAATGGATTAATTCAGAATAAGTATTTCAAGGAGAGAGATATGGTGTTGTTTTATAATCTTATAAGTAGGCTATACCTAGATAACTTTAATTCTAAATGGATATTATATTTAGGTTTACTTTTGTTTCTTACTTTGGTGATATACAGGTGAAAGATCCAAATAAATCATCCATGTTCATAGAGAATAACATCGTCATAATATGTTTAGGGAAATCTTCCAAGAGCCTGTAGGGGAGGAGGTTCTATTATAAGATGTAGAGCATAAAGGATCCCAAATTGTTTTCCTTAATTTTAATTTTTTTATCTATCAGATATTGTTTCATATTTTTCTAATTATATAAGACTATTATTTATTAAAGGAGCTGTAGAAATTAAGTGTTGGAGAAGGGGAATCAATTAATTTATTCCAATTTTTCATATTCATTCAATCTTTTATTTATTTGTTATTATACTGTTTAGATATTTGTATCATATATTACTTATTTAAAAAAATAAATAACTTTTTTTAGTGTGTTGTGTTGAATTCCAAGTCAATATTAATTATGTTTTTATTTTTTAAGTTGAAATTTATATATTTTTATTTATGAAACTCTAATTGATTAAAGATTTGAAACTTTTTTTAGTATAGTGAACTTTTATTAACTATATAAACTATGTTATAACACCACCATTTTGAGGTATTTTACTATTTTATACTTATTTTTGAAGTTATAAAATTTTTAAGGTTAGATTGGGATGTTCTACAATGTTTTCGGATGTTTTGGAAGACTTAGGGAGGACTCATGGTTAGAGGAAAATTAGTAAAAACTATGTGAAAAGTTCTGATCAACCATACAGGAGGATTTTGAGGTGTTTAAAAAGGAATTTGGTTTAGTAAAACATTACAGATATGTAATTTTTTTATAGTAGCTATTTTCATGGTTTGTGCATGGTTTTCTAAACTATATAGCCAAAACAAGTCTCCTTGGGTTTCATCCCACATCACCTACATGGTTGTTTCATGGTTTTCCAAAACATGTGGCCTAACCAAGAAATGTAATTAATTAAGTATTAAAATTATTTTATAACCCCTTTTAAGACATAAAACCCTCATACTTCGTCATGTGATTATAGATCACAACATCTAAGTTTCCATTGGGTAATTTTGGGGATTCACATTACTTCGGAGACTGATTTTTTTGGATCAATAGTTGTTATTGTAGAACACGTAGTTTTAAGTAAGTAACCCTTAATATATGTATTTTTGGTATGTAAAGTTTTTGGGTGAAGTTTTGGGAGGGTTTGGATGACTTTTGTAAAGTTTTTGAGGATTTCCTAGTGGTTCATGATTTAAGCATGGTAAGTAAAAATTGTGAAACTACTACAAGAAATCATTAAAAGAGACATAGTGATCTATAAGCATATTCGTAGTTAGGTTCATAGTTTTTACAAACCATGTGAAAAATGAAGAGAAACTGTGAAAAGTGAGATACAGTGAAAACATGGTTTTTACATGGTTTGTCAAAACGTGTGAACGAACCATGTGATAGGTTTTGGGAGGTAGTTCTTGTTGAAAAGTTGGTGCACAATTTTCCTAACTATGTGAGCCAACCATACAATGTTAAAAGTTAGATCCTAAATGGGTGGATCTAACTCATTTTTACCCCAATTCCCAATTTTTTCATTATTTTCATCCCTTACTATGTTTTTCTTCCTCCCAATGGTTGTGGATATTTTCTCCTTCGATCTTGGATCAATCCATTGGAAAATCTAGGTGAATTGAATGTCAGATTCCTTTATAATTCTTTTTACTAGGTCTTTTTTTATATCTACTTCTATTACCTCTCTTAGATTCATAGATCCGATCCATTGGGGATAAATCTATGATAGTTGATGAAATTCATGATGAGATATTTTTTTGTTTTTGTTAGGGAATGATATATAAGGTGGTTTTCTAGAGATTCAACCTGGTTTTGTTAAATATTTTGTGCCATTCTTCATTTTCACTGCAACTTCTTAGGTAGGAGGATTCACTATTGACTCCTATCATTAGAACATGGAGGATTAATTTTAAATTACTTTAATTTATTTAAATGAATGTTGAAATTGTTTTGAAAATCTTGTTTTAAACCATATTTAGTGATGGGTTTTGGAATTGAGGAATTGTTTTACAAAGTTCTTTGTTGAATGATTTTTAAATTATATTTTTAAAAAATAGTTGTTTTAGTTTGATTTATAGAAAATGGTTTTTGGGAAATGGTTTAAATAAAAATGTTTTTTATTGAAATAGTTTGGAACAATGTTTTTGGCATGGTTTTTTTATAATTGCTTGGCATGTATTCATTTACATTGGTGTGACCCAGTGGAAGGGTCATGTTCTATTGGGGAACTAGTATATGGTTACCTTGTAAAGACTTGGTAGATCGATGAGAGATCACTCATGAGTATGAAACTATGACTTGTGAATTAGTGTGTGGATATGTGGATATGTGTAATATAATGGGTATTCGAAAATTAAAAATTGTGGAATGGTTTTAACGAATGGTTTGGTTTGGGAAAATTATTTTGTTATGGAAATTGTTTTAAATTATAATATAAAAATTTTTAAATGGTTTTATGTAAATTGTTTTATATAAATGTGATTACATTTTCTTTATTAGTGGTGTGAGTAGGGAACTCATTTGGGGGAAACCTACGAAGTTACATTAATCACCCTTTACATTGGAATTTGGGTGCATTTTATGATATTTTTTATTAAGACATAGGTAAAGGTAAAGTATTTCACTTATTTAATGATGCATCGTGATAATTTGGGATGGATTATGGGGTTGGAGCTTGGACTTTGTTGGAGTTGATTTGCTTATGTATCTGCAGTCTTTGAGATTTTTTGGTTTTGTCTTTTACTTTGATGTTGATGTTGGTATTGGTTTCCTCTTGGTACTCTAATATAGTTTGGTTTGATTTGTTATACTTGATTTGTATTGTATTATTATTATTCATTATATAGTTTTTTTCTATTTGGTATTTTCTTTTGAAAAATAGATAATCATCCCCTAATCGTTAATGAAACCCTTGGAATTTATTTCTAGCCTCTGTCATATTGGGGATTTTTTCGAAGGCCAAGTATCAATTGTGACTCAACTCAAGCCTATAAGGTGGGGTGGAATATTATAAGTGTTATCATCTTGTTCAGTCATTGAATTAAAAATGGTATCATCTTTTGTCAATCCATCTATCATTTCTGAAAAAATGGTATTTTTTTGTTCTTGGAGTTTAAATTCAGTATGGTTTAGTTCTCAGGTTAGGATGGTAGAAAGGGGTAGGATTTTTGTAACATTTTTATATTGAACTTCTCGTTACCAAGGAGTTGGGTATAAAAGTGTATTTGGATTTGTAATCTCATTTACATAGGTTTATCCAATAATGAGAGCATGACATGTATTATAGAAATGACTTCCCTCAAAGAGTGCATATTCTATTTTGAGTAATTATTTGTTATGTTGTAAAAAAAACAGGTAATTTTGTAAAAGTGAATGAATTATTTTCAAATGTGATATTTTAAAACGGAATAATAAAAGTATTTTGAAAATGGATTTATTTTACAAATCATGGTGAAATTTTCAAAAATTTATTGAAAAAAAAGGTGTGGAATTTTGGAAATAAATTTTTTTATTTGTGATAATGTAGAATTTGAAATTTATAATCCTTCAGTTCCTAGTGAGTGAGACTTATGGAATTTTTTATGTTTATAGAAAATTAAACCTTGAATGAATCGTAGAAAACAACTCCAAGAAGTTGTTGAGAATGTAGTTTCACCTGATCCATAGGTGAAACAACAGGTGGTGTAGAGTATATTCCAGGATTTTCCAGCTCTAGATAGAGGGAAAAAATGATGAAGCAAGGAAAGTGAATCCTTTTTCTCAGTTCTAGAAGCAGAATCCACCCATCAATTAGGGTGATTCTAAAGAAGATAAGGAAATGTGTGGCTGGACAGGATGAATCAAATCATAAATTTTCATAGAACACTAGTAGATTTGAATATCAATTTTAAAATGTATATTCTATAGGATCTCCCATTCCAATGGTGGGATTTATCTATTGGTGATAAATTAGAAAAAGAAATTTCAAGGTAGGTTTATGAATAATTATTAAACAAACAATTATATCCCTACATATTTAAAATTTCAAGACCAAGATATGATTTTAACCTAATGTAAGAGAATATTTCAATGATATATTATATGGATAAAATTTTGAATTTAGTTTTATTTTCACCTGAATTTGTTTCTAGTGCACCCTTGAAGGTATAATTTTTTTGAATTGGGGATGACATAAGAGGTCCACTAAAATATTGTAGTAATTTTTTAATGGATTATATAGATATGGTAAATAGAGAAATGGTGGAATAAAAGGAAATATTAGGATCTAAAGGTGGATGGAGCCTATCCATTCCTATATTAAATGGTGGGAACTCTAATTCTAGGAACAAGTACAAGTGGGACACTTATTTCTAGGATAGTGGAATGACTCAAAATCAGACAGCTAAATCGGTGAGTCTTCTCTGAAAACCTAAGAGTAAATTTGGATGTTTTCAATGTGGTTATTGGGATCATATCATGTGATATTGTATGGAACCACCTATATCATACTATAATTTCAATCAGATGGGGAATATTTAGCATTATTTTCATGGTGCTCCATGTTTGGGAGTTCACAACACTTATCACATGTCACAAACATAATATGATTAAATGGTACAAGGGAAGTAAAATAATCCTTATTAGGAGAACCAAGATAGCTATGGAGATTCCATATACTTCATGACTCCTTGTTAAGGGAAATCTCAATAGGTAAATTAGGAAAAAAGTGCAACGAGTGAGTATTTGTATAGATTTAAGTAGGTGATTGTGGATTATTAGGATTGACCATCGATGGTGAGTGGTATAAATCATTTTAATTATATCCTTATTCAATGTTTGTCTTATATAGGTGAATCCCATTCATTTATTGTTTCTTATTATCTTTATTTTCTGGGTTTTCATGTTGAGATGATGCCTTCGGTTTTAAAACTTCAAACTCCTCTTGGTTAAATAGAATGTCGAGCCTTTATATATAAAGAATGTTCGATAATTTTTTATCGAACTTAGATGATATGGGATTTCATTATGTTTTAAAGGGGTACCTATGAAATAATCCTGTGTATGTATTGGTTGACAATGTTTAAGGATCATATCAATTTTTATATATGAAAGATTAGTTTTATGACTGATGATGGGGTCGAGAAAATATTTAGAGGAGACCAGGAGGTAAAGGAAGGTGAAATAGGCATTTTGGAACTAGTAGACAGAATGATATCATACTAGTTGGAAGATTTGAATTTAGACTCTATGGATGATATTGAGAATTGAAATTTTCCAGTGGTTGTTGTGTGATTTCCAGATGTTTTTTCCTGAGAATTTATCAGGTTTTCCACCCACAAGAGAAGTGTAGTTTACGATTGATATTATTTCCGGAGCCACTTATATTTCTCTTCCATATTACCAAATTTCACTAGTATAATTATGGAAATTGAAAGTTCAGTTGTAATATCTAGATAGAAAAATGGTTCATTCATCATAGCAAGTCTCTTTGGGCAATGCCAGTCTTATTTTTCAAAAAGGCTGATGGAACTCTTAGGCTATGTGTGGATTACTGCAATCTTAACCAAGTTATGATCATGAATAGATATCCACTTATATACATAGATGATATATTTGATCAATTTAGGGGAGATCAGTGTTTCTATAAAATTTAATTCTGATCAGGATATCTCTAATTGAGGTTTTGAAAAGAGGATTTTCTAAAAAAATCATTCAGAAGTAGATATATCTAATTTGATTATGTGGTAATTCCCTTTGGTCCTAATAATTCACCAGTAGTATTTATGAAATTTATTAATTAGATATTTCATAGATATATGGATTCTTTTTTTTGTGGTTTTTTTGGATGACATATTGGTGTATTCAATAAAAAGAAATTAGCATGAGAAATACTCAGCAACATTGTTGGGAATTTGGAAGGATCATTATCAGTATGACCAATTATCAAAGTTTTTTGGATATAATAGTTAAATTTGCTTAGTTATGAATTCTATGAAATAGGT
Organism: Viscum album; assembly: GCA_963277665.1. NCBI lineage: Eukaryota > Viridiplantae > Streptophyta > Magnoliopsida > Santalales > Viscaceae > Viscum > Viscum album. Next base: position 2,097,838,847 of record OY728130.1, on the reverse strand, counting down.
TTTTCTATGGATCCCGAAAAGATATTGATTTTTATTTCTTGGAAACCACCAAACAATGTCTTCGAGATACATATTTTTCTTGGTTTATCTGGTTATTATCAACATTTTTTGGTGACTTATCTTGACTATCCCCAATAATAAAATATTTTACAAGAAATAATGTTCCATTATAATGGGATGAAAAATGTAAAAATTATTTTCATGAACATTAGTTTCACCTTACATCATCACTAATCTTGATATTTCCAGAATCGAGACAATGGTATATAATGTATTGTGATTCTTTGGGATGGGGTTTGGGATGTGTTCTCATATAGGGAGATGATTTTTTTTCAAATGGATCAACATAGTTATGGTTTCATGATAATAACTACCCCAACATATGATTTGGAGTTATCTATCACAGTTTACACTTTGAATATATAGTGCCATTACCTATTTTGTGAGAAATGTACAGTATTAACAGATCATAAGATCTTGAAACCTATTTTCTCATAAGGGATTCGAATCTGAGACAACTAAGATGGATAGAGCATCTATAAATGTTTAAATTTGACTTGATCTGTACACCATGTAAAGGAAATTTGATTCCATATACATTAAGAATAAATTCGTATGCTCAGTTTGTAAAAGGAGCACTAGATCGGTGTCATTTTATGTTGATGATAACCGACCTGAACTAGTAATGTGAAGACCAAGGTAGTGTTGGGGTTTTCTTTCTAGTTTTTCCTTTTATTTTGTAAAGATGGTTAAAGAGGCATAAACATCATATTCAGAATGTGTTTCTATGAGGTAAAAACTCAATGGTGGGGAGACTATTAAGGGATGGAAGTAGTATGGGGGTTCATTTGGGGGGTTTCAAAATATGATGGTAATACCTATGGATTTTAATGAAAAATTTCCTCATGTTTACCACCTCTCGAGATGGTCTATTCATCCTAGAATATATAAGATGTATAGGGAATTAAAAGAAATGTTTCAGCGGGTTAGTATGAATATAAAAGTAGATGAGTTTTTTTTAAAAGCTTAATGTGTCAGAAGGTTAAAGAAAAACATAAAAAACAAGTGGTTATGTTGTTCTGTTTACCTATTATTGTTTAGAAATGGAAGAAGATATCCATGGATTTGGTAACAAGTATCATAAGAATGGTTCAAAATCATGATTCCTTATGGGTGATACAGGATCAGATAAAAAATTCACCCTATTTAATCTATATTCATGAATCTAATATGCTGGAGGAATTATCAAAAATCTATATTCGAGAAGTTGTAAAGTGGCATGGCATACCAATTTTGATAGTATCTGACTGAGATCCAATGTTCTTGTCGCATTTCTAGAAATCATTACAGCGAGTAATTTGGACTCAGTTGAATATGAGAATGGAATATCATCCACATATGGATAGATAACCCGAACAGATGAAACAAATGTTGGAATACATTCTTTGGTCTTGTGTAACGAATTATTTTGGATCATGGGTGTTGGGAGGAGAACATATTATTAGTAGAGTTCTTATATAATAATAATTATTAGTCCTCGATACATATAGATCCTTTTGAATAATTGTATGGGAATCATGGTCATTCTCTACTTTGTTGGGTGGAAATATGTGAGACTTCACTAGTTGGGCCTTGTATTTTCTAAGAGACAACAAAGAATATTTCGATGATCAAGAAAAAATGGAGACGGTTCAAGTTATCAAAATTTTTATGCAGATCATCGTCGATGGCCATTGTTTTTCGAGGTGAGTGGTCTTATGTTCTTGAAAATATCTTCAAGGCTTAGGAATTCTCTTTTGGGGAATAAGTTTAAGTTATTTCCTCAAAACATAGGCCATTTTGAGATACATGAATGGGTTGGTGAGGTGGAATATTGGTTGGAATTTATACCATGGTTCACTACGGTGCATAATTTATTTCACATATCTCAGTTAAAAAAGTATCATCCTAATCTTGACCATGTGATTAAATTGGATCATGTTAACCTAGAGTCAATTGCTTTGTTGGTATATATTCTCGTATAGATTTTGGATAGGCAAGATATTTTCTTTCACTGAAAAATCATTGGTCTATTTTGGGTGCTGTGAAAAAATGGAAACCTTTAGGAACAGGAGAAGGAATTACTTGAGAAATGACCCAATGTATTTCAAGGTAATGGTGGTTTCAACTTTTTCGTGAAAAAAGTTCAATGATGGGGAGAATTAAGGACCCATGGTTTTAATTAAGAAAACCTTCATTAATTGATTTTAAGTATGTAAATTGTTTGGGTGAATTTGGGTGTTTTAGAAAGTCTTTTAGAATTTATATTGAGATTTTCAAGAGGTTCATGGTTTGATTATGGTTAGTAAAATACTATACAAATCCTTTAAGAAATTATGCAAAGAGAAGTAGTTTTCAATATGTAGTCACACAGTTAGGCGCATAGTTTGGAAAAATGTGTGGCTACTTAAGAACAACTAGGAAAAGTGGAATAGATGGAAAAAACATGGTTGGGGCCCAATTTGTCCAACCTTGTGAGCCAACCATGTGAAGGGTGTTGGGAGGTAGTGTCTAGCACATGGTTGGTGCATGGCTTGCCTTACCATGCGAGCCAACCATGCACAGTTAAAATTTAGATCCTAAAAAATTAATCTAACCTAAATTTACCCCAAATCAGCTCATTTTTTACTATTCTCAACTCTAACTCAGTTTTTCTTCCTCCAAAAAGCTTTGTATACTTTCCCTTTTTATTCAATAGTGATCCATTATAAAATCATTATGTGTTGAAGGCCAGATTCCATGGGAAGTTTTCATTCTTGGTCATTTTCCATAGATCTACTTTTGTTCCCCCTCTTGGACTCATAGATATAATTTTTTGTGGATGGATATATGATATTGGATTCTAATTAGGTTTATATATGGTTGTTTTTATGTTAGTAAAAGAGATCTAAGGTGTGTTTTCAAAAATTCATCCCTGTTTTATTGAATATTCAGTTCTGTTCTACATTTTATCCATAATAGTTGAGGTATGTGGATTCACTCTTGACTCCTCTTGTTAGAACCTAAAGTATTAGTTTAAAATTTTTTCACTGCTTGAAATTTATGGTGAAATTTTTTTAAAAACCTTTGTAAAAACCTTCATTAATTATGGTTTTTGGAATTTTGGAACTGTTTTGAAAATTTCTTTTTTGAAAAATAATGTTTTAAAAAATTTTTATATTTGTTGTATTTATGGAAAAAGGTTTAATGGAACATTTTTCAATAAAAATGTTTTTTATTGAAATGGTTTGGAAAAAATGTTTTAGCATGTTTTTGGAATAATTTTTTGTAGTGTGTTCATTTTCATTAATGTGATCCTTTGGAATGTGTGTGTTATTTTGGGGTACCAGAATATGGTTTACCTTGTGAAAAATTGGTTGATTGGTGAGATTCCTCTTATGAGTATGGAATTTTCACTTGGGCATGCATGTTTGGATGTGTGGATATGTGCGATGGAATGGGTATGACCAAATGGAAATTGTGGAATGGTTTTAATGAATGGTTTCATTTCTTTCCTTAGAAATGGATTTTGTTTGGGAAAACTATTTTTTATTTAAATTATTTTACATTCTGATATAACATTTTATACAGGTTTTATATATAAAAAATATATACATGTTATAACATGTACTATCCGAGTTGTGTGATTAGGGAAGTAATTTCGGGGAAAACCTATTGAGTTTATTACTCACCCCCAACTTGTCCACATTGGTTCTTTTGAAAATATTTTTTATCGATTGATAGGTAAAGGTAAAGTATTTCATTTCTTTAGTGATGCATCATGATAATTTGGGATGGATTGTGGAGTTAAAGCTCAGAGTTTTTGGGAGTTGTTGTGTTAGTGTCTTTATATTCTTTTATATTTTTGGTATTTTCTTCCACTTTATACTTGATGTTGATATTGGTTTTCTCTTGGCACATTGATATAGTTTTGTTTTATTTTTTATACTTGAGTTGTATTACATTATTATGACGCATCATATAGTTGTTATTTTGGTTTGGTATCTTCTTTTAAAAAGGTAAAATCATCCCGTAATTGTAAATGAATCCCTAGGCATTTATTTTCATCCGTTGTCATATTTGGGATTCCGCCTAAGGCCAAGTAGAAATTCTTCCTCAACTCAAGCTATTCAGGAGGGGTAGGATATTATAGTTAGACTATATAAATAATATTTTAGATTTTCATTTCACATTCCTCTTCATGATATTCATGTTTTATCTTAGAATAATCTATAGAACAGATCTTCCATTCCTGGATTTATGGTATATTACGGTTTTAAATGGGAATTCTCTTATAATCCAATAAAAGGAAAGTAAGGAAAGCTCATATATATGAGATCATGATTCAATTATTAAAAATTAATCCATTTTAGGTTGCTTAATTCTCTCCCACTATACTCTTTATAGACCTAGAAGTGTCATGTTTTTTTATAAATCTTTATGTTACATTTTAAATGGGATTCTTCAATAATCTTCTTTGGAAAACGTCTGTATGGTGTGGATTTTAAAATGAAGGTTTTGGGTGTCACCCCCAATGCTTTTAATAAAATGTTTGAATAATATCTATATTATCCAAAAAAATATTCGAGTATGAGAACTTATCAAGTACATGGGTGTATATGTTCATAATTCATATTGAGGCCTATTTTTCTAGAATTGTACCCAAGTTGGATTTTTGGGTACACTAGACTATATCATCAATAAACAACTTTATTTAAGAGGGATGGGTACTAATCAATAGTATCAACAATTCAATGGATATATTGCAGGGTAATTCATTGGTTGGTCACCTACATGTGTGTGTGTGTGTGTTTTCATGTCATGGGAGACCTTCATGGTGTGGGATACATTCACTATTTATTTTTTTACATTATTTACTAATTTTTAAATTCTATATTATTTTACATTTATTTATTATTATGATCTTACTTTTTCTTATCTTAGTAATGTGTGTGGGATGTCTTGGGATTTTCCTATTGAGTTCTATAATCACCCCCCACATATGCACCTTGGTGTGTATGCATACACTATTTAACATGATATATGTATGGGAAAGATTTTAGGTTATTCTAGTTGAGAAAACTAATGTTGTTGTCATTACCTTTTGAAGTTAGATATTTTTTATTACCATATTGTGGATTCTCTATAGTTACAAATCAATTCCTAAGAGTATTTTATGTCTTGGGATGTTGCATAATTTCTATTACTGATTTTTTCTAATAAATCACTACTTTTTTATTCTATCGTTGGGATTTTGCCTGGTTTTTATATCATGCATCATACATGATTTATCCTATCATGATCATCTATTGTAGGATATGTTATATATATATAAGAGAAAATCACCCCCTATGATTTGGAAATTCATTTGGAATTTATTTCAATCCATTTTAGTCTAGAGGATTTCACCTAATTTTAGTTAAACCTAAATCCTACCTAATCCAATGGGTCAGGTTCAAGATGTTACATATGTACACAGACACTATTCAAAATCAAATTCACTAAGCTAAGAGTATTTTAGAAAATTTTCTCGTATTCTTTTAATATACCATTGTGATTTAATGAACATTATTTATGATAAAAGGTTAAGAACTTAATTTTATAATTTTATAAAATTTTATGAATTTATGAAGCATTGAGATGATAAAAATCATCTTGTCATTAAAATGTTCCCTTTTTCATTTAATATTTTTAGAAAAGTTTACATTAATCATTATTTAAACCAAAGATACAATAAATTACCTTATATAAACCAAATTTCAAACCTAAATATCATCCCACCTTACACTTTATATGAATTAATTTATATATTGAAATCTTATAGTGATGTAAGAGTATTTTTATTGATTTTTGGAAGAACATAATTATCAAGAAAGTGTTTCTATTCATATCATTTAAAAAAAAGGCTAAGAAACAAATGTGTACATAGCGTTCTCATACATAGCGTTCTCATTAAAAAAGTATAATTTATTGAAAAAAATTAATTATAAATGAAAAATAAATGAAAATTAAAATATTTTTTTCTTGGGATGGACAAAAGAGAATTTCGTTGGTGTTTAATAGGAGCCGATACTCATAAAACTTCTCAATAAGGTTGAAATTTAATAATGAAATGTTTTAAAGAGATAAAACTCCTCTTTGAAGACTCTTTTTGTTAAAAAAATAGCTTCTAACAAAATTTCAATAACTTATCTTTTTTAAAATTATGTTTGATTAATACAAAATTTTCTCAAATGATTATAATTATGAGTTATATAGCAAGCCTAGGTAATTCTATTGTTTTCTAAATTGTAAGAAAAATATTAGTTATATTAATTAAGAATATGAGTGGAACAATTTATATGAAGGTAGGTGAAGCGTGTATGAGTGTTTAAGGGAATTGAAATAACTTAAATGAATAAAAAAATAAATTTCAACGGATCATGAATGATTCAAGAAGAGATGAAACTTATTGAACTATGATCATCCACTTTGAAATCTAAGAGTCTCTTTTAATTATGATTTTGTATTTTTATATGGAGATAAAAATGATAGTGTGGGGGAATTAGTAAAGCATGAATTATAAATATATTTCACTATTATTCAGTGGAAATGTTTCCTTTATATTTTATTAATATTATAAAATATTGGTGTTTTTATTTTAAAAGCAATTTTGGTGAATTTTAATAAATTATGCTAACTACTGTATTTTAATAAATAAATACATGTTTTAATTCGCTAGTATTTTAGTTTATTTTAATTAAGGAATATTTTATAATGATATATACATATATATGTATGTATGTATGTATGTATTTCATAATGATTTTTTTGTTTCATATAGGATGGAAATGATATTGGGATTGGAACTCATTATACATATGTGGGCTAGCCTCTACTAAACTTTTGTTAGACTTTTGTAGATGGTTTTTAATCCTTTAACTAAATACCTATCCTACTGTTGTATTAAAGACTATATGTGAGGTGATATTTTTGGAATCGTTATATTGGGATATGAAGGACGATAGACCAGAATTCATTCATAATTATCAGATTTTTGAAAATTAATGAACAACCATCATTCGATTATTATCATGGTCGAGTAAAGATTTCATGGGGTATTTCTTGATTGAAGTTGTTCAAACATATATATTTACTTGGGATAATTAATATTCTCAATTTGAGTTGGTTTTTAGTGATTATTTACAAGATATGTGTTTATCTATATTGAATTATCATTCACTAAAAAAGCTCTAGATTCAATGAGATTCTTGGTCGTGTTCACTAAAATGGAGTCAAACTGGAGTGGGTTTGTGTTGGATATAAAAATTTAGATTCTAGGCTCAAATAAATTTGATAAGGGGAAAATATAGATTTCAATTCAAGAATGTGTAGATATAAATTTGTTTTTAAATATGTTTGGATATATGGTAGTAGTATATTCTACTAGTATTGAATTCTAGTGTTCAATAAATGTGATGATATTGATTGAGTAGGAAATTTATTACTTATAAGTTCATGTTTTTCATTGAAGATACAACCTATAAAAAAGGATTGAAAGATAAAAAATCATACTCTAGTTTTTGTTTATAATCGTTTGAGTTTACTAGTTTGGTTCAGTTTTGTTAATCTGGTTTAATATATATGCTTTTTTCAAGCTGTTATGCACGACAATGAATCTAGATGAAATTTTTTATTCCTGAATATGGAGTTTAAAATCTATATGTTGAATTAGAACAGAGTAAACAAACAAAATAGTACTGAACCAGATATTTTGAGTTAGATCAAGGTATTTTTTGAACAAGGATATGGATGATTGAGGGTTGTCATACAGGAACTCTTGAACAATTACAAAATTAAACTAAAGTTTTATATTTCAAGTTGCATTTGTTCACAACTAATAATTTTATTAAATATTATGATTATTTTTAAATAAAACTTATAAAATATATCATAGAATTAAACCTAGAGTTTCCTTAAAGACTAAAAGTATACTAGGAATACATCTTGGTATTAATGAAAAATAACCACATGGAGAATCCATTTTGGTTAAAGAGGTTATGTTCAAGTAACTATAGTGAGGCTAAGATAAATAACATATGAAACATGTCTTCTTCAAAAGTAAATATAAGTTGATTTGTGACTATGATTTATTTCTAATGATAGTTTAATAGTAATATTTATTCATTTAATACTAGTATTTTCTCATTTTATCTCTTTCTGAAATTTTTTCTAGTAAGAATTTGTGATTCTAGAGGTAGTAGTACTAAGTTTTTCACTTTTTATACTTTTTCAGGATAAAAAAATGTGGATAGACCTTGGAAAATTAATTAATGATATATTATGAGTCTTAATTATTTTCAATTATTATATTATTATTTTAATAAATTGTTTTATTCTAATCGAATGATGATTTTTATTCTTTTGATGTAATTGATTCAATCTTTCAGTATAAAACAATTTCTTCCTCTCTTTACTTTTAATTTTTATATGATGGAATGTTTTAAATATTTAGTGTGTTTTGTGGGTATACATGATACCATGATAGTGAAATCAATTTAAAATCTATTTTGAAGTTTATTTATCCTGATTTATAGTGTTTATTAAGGAGATTCAAGGTTGTATCATCATGCCAAGAGATTACATAACACATTGATTATCTTTCATAGTAAAACATATTAGATAATTGCAATTATAGTAAGAAATTTCTCAACATTAAATGTTCTATGATACATAATGTTCAATTATTGAGTGAAAAATAGTAAAAATACATATTCATATGTCAAATATTATATTTTCTAGGGAATTGAACTAATTTTGGCTACATTTTATATCATCTTGTCGTATTCCATTAATTTCATTACTATTTATATTAATTATTTTATATTATCAATTAGAAATCCTTATTCAGACGACACAATTAATAAAAATAAAAATAAAATGAAAACTAGGCCTTTTAGTGGAACCACTTATAGAGGAAAATCAAGGGGTTTCTATCACTACACTCTTTATAGTATAAAATACCTTCATTAAGCCTTGCAATAATCCCTAACCTCATATAACATATAACCAATTTATATAAGTTGTAATTTAACTCTTAAATAGTCCCTTTATCATTAATGAATCATTACATGATGTGTTTTAAGCTAGTAATATGGTAATAAAATATAGAATAAGTGGATAATCTAATGCTAAAAAATACTAAATATTGATACCATAGCATAGTCAATAATTTCATTACATCACTAGTTATGTTATGCCTTTAGTGAATATTTGAATAATATATAGGAAACCTCTATACTATTTATAATACTAGTGATCAAAAAATATTTTATGAAAATGGATATGGACCGCCCTGTGTATTATATTAATTAAATTGGACTTTTAGAGGTACTTTTCAGCTACTGGGAGATATGGTTATGTTCAAAGAGTTTCACAAAAACATGGATATATTTTAATACTAATTAGTAGTATAGAATCCAACATATAGTGGTTGTAAGATAATAAACCACAATATATAACAAAATATGGAGAGTTTATGTGATAAATTTTATTAAGAATTTTAAATTTAGTGTTTCATGTAAGGAAACCCATGATTTTCAATCGATTTTTTTATTTTAATTTAATTTTTTATTTAGTTGTATTCACAATATATCTCATCACTATTTTACTACTTATAAATCTATTATAGGAACTATGTAATATATAGAAATTTTTTTAGTTAAATATATGAAATGGCTATAGGTTTCATAATGTTTATTTTAACTCCAAGTTACAACCTGGAGATATTTTATTTACTTATAGAACAAAACATTTAGCGTAGAAACCATATAACATTTAATTTATATAATATAACATTTCTTAAACCTTATTATTATATAAATTAGTTACCAGACACTTTAGAAACACTTTTTCCTTACTCATTAGAATAATTTTTTTTAAAATATGTTGTTTTAGTTTTGAAACTTGTTTATCTTTTCTGGAACAAAAATATTGGAATCTCAGTTTTAAGAATTTTTTAAAGGACTTAATTAAATTAACCATGATGTTCTTAAGAAATATAAATAAGGTTGATTGAAAAAATGTTATGGCCAAAATTCCAAAGGCAATTTTATATTATGTCAGGGAAGTATAACTTATATTATTTTGTTTTACTATAGTATTTAATGTGTTTTCTATAGTTTTTTATTTAAATAATAATTTTGAAAATATTTTTATCACCCTCTAAATATAAAAGTAAGGATAATTTTTGGTTTAAAGTGTATGTAAAGTTGTATTTTTGTGTTCAATATAATATTCATTTTTTACCACATTAAATATAAATTTTTCAAAATTTATTTTCATTAAAAATTTAGTATGCATGTTTTGGGAGTATGTAACTTATGGAAATTAAATTTTTTTATTAATATTTTATAGAGTTGTAAATTGTTTTATTTTTACAATTTCAGTACACTTAGTATGATTCATGACATATTATTCTCTCAATAATTATTTTTAAAAAAATATTTAAATATGTTTCATATTTTTTAATTGAATCTGCGTGGTTTGATAGGAATCATATTTTAGAGTTTTTATTTATTTTATGGGAGGTGAACCCTTGAAACATATTTAATCCATCTTTGTCAAAAAAATATAATTTAACCCTATATTTACCTTTACTATAAGTATCAAAACACTTTTTGTGTATTTAGAAGTATTTATAAGGAAAAGGAAAGTGTCTCAAATTCGAAGGATGAGTTGATGGGTATTATGAGGTAAAAGATGGTTGGTCATATATAATTTGTTTTTGAATTATGTGGAAATTGGTTTCACTTATAGGTTTTTTAAAGACTGTTATATGTTTATAGCTTTTGTTACCTTTATAATTTCGGTGGAATTTATAAAAAACGAAAATATTGAGGGTTATTAACCTACCTTCTTAGTATAATCTCATGGTTTATTGTGATACAATTAATTATAGAATATAGAGTTATAACCGTTTTGTGGTTAATAAAATTAAAAAATACATTAATTAAATAAAATATTTTGGAATATTGATAAATTATTGGAAATATATTAATGTGTGATTGTGATATAATATGGGGGAAAGAGGTACTCATAAAGAAAAAACTATAAACATGAATGAAAACTATTTAGTTTCTATTATTTACCAATACATTGATTTATATTTTTATTCTCAAAAATAGTCCTCAGTATGTATTTATCCATGGGATATATATAAAATTATTTTCTTTTTGGATTATTTGGAGATATTTTTTATTTGATAATTACTCCAATGCTTGAAATTTATATTTATTTTATAACTATCAATCATTATCTTGTCAAATATGATTATTTTTTAAATGCAATAAATAATTTTAGTTTTAGAGAATATGATTATGTTTTTTTAAATCATTATAATATACTCTTATAACCCATTGTTACTCATTTTCTTTATCATATTTTACTTTAGTTTTTTTTAAATTGATGTATTTGATGTATTAGTTTTAAATGTTATACTTTGATGGATTTTTATAGTATGAAGAATGGTTTTTGTGTGGTTTCAAATAAAAAAATATTTTTAATATTTTTTAAATTTTCATTAAAATATTATGGTGGAATTTTTATTTGATCAATATATTTTTAACATAATTATTATATCATTTACTATTTTTACTATTTGGATGTGAAAATACCTTTTTATGGGTGAAAATTGGGTGTAGTGATATTTTTTGTATATATTTTCATTTTTGAGATGATTGTGGATTTAATGTCATTTTGTGTTCATTTAATAAATTATGATATTTTATTAATTATTTTTACAATTTTAATTAAATAACAAATAATTCTATAATGATTTTTTGTTACATTTAGGCTTTTTAGTGAATACTTATGGTCATCCAATGAAAATGTTCAATAGCCTAGCCCAATATAAAGTTTTATAGTTAAGAAAATATATAGAAAAGAAAATTTTCTAAGTATCATGGACCATATCCACTAGAACCCCTCTTAGTTTGGTCATGAATCCTAGAATGGACTAAAAATACCACATATAATAGCCCATATGTTGAAGACTAGATTTGAGTCTACATAACATGCAATATGGGAGGCATTATCCTATTTAATCCTATAAAAATAAGGAAACCCCACAATAAGCACCAAATACATGAATAAATTAAACCCAAAACCTATTAATAATATAATAAATTATGTGATTACATATGAAACAATAGAATATAACATCCTCATATTTAATATTGATAATCAACATCTACTGAGGAAAATAATGGAAGACTCCACCATTGTCTTCCCACCATTAAATTATTTCATGATAGAGAAAGGTCCAACCTATTCTCCAAAAATATCATGTATATCTATGACAATTGTAAATAAAAGATGGAGTAGGAATACAAATATACTCAATAGGTCCCTCCTCTAAGAGTATCATGTATATCTGGAAGAATTATATAAAATATTTAGTGAATAAAGAGTGAAACTAAATCTTTTCCCATATTAGGTCATCAAAAAACCCATAAACCTATAGAAATAATATCTAAATATACAAAAAAAAATATATAGTTTGTTAGGAAAATAAACTAAAGGAGGTATGATGCATCCACATTCTAATTGAGTTAGTTTCCCTCATATCCAAAATGACATACATCTCTATTCTCTTATCCATTATTATATCCATATACCACCACCTAATAACATAAGCACATACCGAAACCATATTTCAAAACTACATATGACAACCTCATACCACCACATCATTCTAAAATATCATATCATTACTACAAACCATACCTCTTACCACAACCAATATCACTTCCATATAACCAAAAAGATGACGAAAATGAAGTATGGGAGAGGAGGAGTTAGATATTAATTCAACATCATCCTTAGTGTTGGTGGTTTATTGCATACCCAAAATCTTATATAATTATTGGTTTGATTAATATACTTGAGTGTTAAAGTGTAATAAATACAAAAACATAAAATTATATAATGTATCTAAAAAAATCAGATCATAAGGGTCCATACCCTAGCAATATTCCTCTATGTTCATACCTGATCAAAAAAAGAATTATTGTTACATAACTACCATGACCACCATTAATTATTTAAAAAAATACATTATATCAACCATATAAACAATTTAATAAAACAAGATTTAGTTTTTTCTCTTCTTAACCATTTACATTTTCACATCATCCTTTTCTATATTATATAATTGATTTTATCATTATATCAATTCATTTCACACCACATGTTTCAACCCATTTATCTTTATTAGAAAATAATTCTAGAATTTACCAGTTTACATATAATTCACTATCCACTCCACATATAATTCAAAAAACTCATAAATTATCAATATTTACGTTCATTTACCCATTTAATATATATATTTATTACCAAATTTAAATTATACTACCATAATATTCAAACATATTTATTCTACCACAGTAGAAAAATAATAAATAAAATTTGAAAAGGAGTAAACACAATACCACATATACCATAATAAAAACCACACTGCCATTATAAGATTAATTTTAACTTATAAAAATTAGGAAAATATCAACAATCAAATCAAAGAAAACCAAGAATACTAAATACTCATTAATAATAATAAATAAAAAATAGAATTTACAAATTAATTATCTAAAATTGAATCTTGAATCATCACACCACTAAGGGATGATTTCCAAGGATCCAATTTATATTACCTTTAAAATACCTTACAATATAAATATAAATAAAAAACCATCTTCAAATCAATCCCACTTACTAATATTATATAAAACATTGCTCACAAACCCTCTAGATAGAAGAATGGGAGAAAATGAGAGAAAAAAAGGATATAAGGATTTTATCTCATGAGGTTAAGAACTCAAGGATCAACAAAAGGTACTAAAAAATTACCAAATTATATCTCTCAATTATGTTAAGTTACTAAGAAATAAATAGGGAAAAATAATATAAAAATAACACTAATTTTAAATTTAAAATCATGTTAACTAAACCGTAGAGTGATTCACAAGATGATATAGTGGTATGAGTTATCAAATGATGATCCAAAAACCAATAGTGACTTAAATATTAACCCATTATATATTTTAAGTAATTTTATTTTAATTTCTAAACCCTTGACCAAAAATATGGTGTGTCCACTAAACCATTATACATTTTTATAAATCCTAATTTAATCCAAAAGATAAAAAATAAATTAAATCCCCTCACACTATATCTTGTTTTAGTAATAATGATGAATCATGAAATTTTTTATATCCTTATTTCTTGTAGATACTCTTCAAAAATATACCTCGAAACCAAAACATGAAAAAACTATATTCTAACAAAAAATATGTTTTAGAGAGGAGAACCATTTTTTATTTTAATCTTATTTTGAACAAAATATCCTCTAATTATCTTTCCAGCAACAAAAAATCTCTACCATGATGAAGGCTATAAACCATTATGACTATAGGGAAACAATGGTGTGGTTAAGGATAAACCATGAATTGGTTTATTCTTGAGACAAAACTCAACTCCACTTCTAAAACCACTCATAATATCTTCAAAACCATTAAAATCATGATATAGGAACCTTTTAATTTTCATGCCTTTGTATTAGATACCTCTTAGTTGATTTATATCCTTGAAAATGAAAATAAAATATGTGATAAATAAAAATACTAAAAAATGAAACTACCATGCAAGGTACCTCTCAAATAAAAATAATTACATTGAAAATAATAAAAAACACTATAAAAAATAAAGGAAAACATCGACCAATTTAACTACAAATAAAATATGTATTTCATTAAATGAATGGATTTTAAAATAAAATCAGGTATTATACCCACATTTATGACCCTCACTCCCATGTAAATTCCTACAAACCATCATTCCTTTATTATATGAAAACATAAATAAAAAAATTCCTCACATGGAATTTTGCAGTTGATCTCGAATATCAATAGTACTCCCCAAGAACATCACATATTCCTCAATATCTAACTCATAATAATCAATTCCATATGGGTTTTAAAGAAGATAACTTTTATGTTATTATACTTTTAATTTTTCATAAACTGTATACATTGTGGTGGATGCACTATCCTATAATGAGAAATAAAAATTGGGGATTCATTATGTTATAATTTTATCCCAAATTTATATCTCTTTGAGTGGGTTATTATCAAAACCACTTTTGGAAAAATATTTGAGAACACATCCATAAATCTTGAAAACTTATTCATATTTACTTTTTGGATCTCAACATAAATCCTTCCAATTTTAAATAGGGTACGACACTACCCACATCAATAAAAATTGATTTTTGGAGAGAGCTATATCTGATTCTTTCTCTTATTTATATATCTCCTTACAAGTTGGAACTTCCAACCTGAATGGATTTAGCTCATGATGTCTTCTATATATCATGGATGAAAAAATTATCTTCACGATTACTCCCATTTTATTTATTTAACTGAGTTTAATATTGATTGGGACACTATATTTATTTATTATCTTGTATAAATTCAGGATCATCAAGAGAAGGTGATCCAAGGTCATTTCATTCCTTTAGTATGTTTCTTATGGAAGCTTGGACGTTTAGAGAGTCAATTATATATGTTTAGTAAAATAATCTATTTTCAAAACTTGGTTATTTTAATGAATTAAATATTTGATTTTTAGTTGAATTGATGGATGTTTTCATTTATTTTCTATACTTAATTTGGGACATTCTAATTATGAGACGCCTTTTTAAGGTATCTCATGTTGTAGTTACATTTTGTGTTTTTAATTTATTTATAATGGGTTTAATTTTTATTGTTTTGGACAAGAATAATTTGTATGGTATATAATATAGGGTCTCATAAATTCTTAATCCTCTACATTATGATTTTAATGGAATTTGAGATAAAAGAAGTGATTTTAGAGGTGAATTATGGAAGCAGTGTTAATTTTTGGGTTATGGAATAAACCATTTCATTTTTTAATAATAAACATCCTATTTTTTATTTATTTGTATCGTGGTTTTTTACATTAATCATCATAGAGTGGTATTATTTCTAGGAAGATAATTGGAGAAAACTTTCTTCATCACTATATGAAATTGTATTTTTTTATCATTGACACTACATGATTTCATTTAAAAAATCTTTCTTTATATCATGGGTTGGAGGTATATATTGGTAGAGTCCCTTCTTAAAACAAGGATAGAAACTAATTCATGGTTTATCATCATAGTTGAAAAATTATGTGGTTTTAGGGGATAAAATATTAGTTTTATATAATATTTTGAATAGTGTTTGAGGAAAATATGATATGATTTATTACAAATATTATCATTTTAGAAAAGGGTGTGTAAATTGAAATAATATAACCATTAATATTTAAGGAGTTTGAGATTTAAAAAATCAAGGTTTCTAGATCATACATGACTAAATTAATCCATACTGGGGTTTAATGACCTATATTGTGTTTTGGTTGATTTGATCTTAGATATATATTTGGGTATCTCTTTTTTATATAATTTTATCTTATTTCTTCCTTAGTGACCCTATATAATTAACAAAGGTTTAATAGTGATTTTTTAGTTCCCTTGGTGGATCCTTGAGTTCCCAACCTTATGATATTGAACCCTCATGATCTATGGTATTATTATTTCTCATTTTTTTCATCTCTAGGGTCTGTGGACTATAGGTTATTTATTATTAATATGGGGTATTGATGTTAGTATTATGTGATATATATATATATTGGAAGTTCTTCATGAGATTAGGATAGTTTGAGCCTTAGAATTCATATTTCAATGGTGAAATTAATTGATCTTTGATTTTATATATGTGATTTGTAAACTATCATTTTTAATTATTATTATTATCAAAGTTTTATTTTCATTTTTTATATTTCTCTGGTAGAATTGATGTGATTAACCCAGATATTTAAAGTATATTGTATGTTAGGAGGGGTGTTCCATTATTTTTTTCATATAATTTATTTGGATATTATTATTTTATGTATTGTTTTGTTATATATTGTTATGGTAATAGAATATAGTGTGAATAATATATTGTATTTAAATTAATCATGGTAAGGGAAGGGAATTTGGTTTAGTTTTATTGTCATAATAGTATAGTGAGGTTGGTGTGGAGAGAAATTTGAATATTTCATTAAATATGGATATGAAAAAAATTAATAAATGAATTGAAAAGAAAATTGGGATATGATGTTTTTTGATTAATATAATGAGAAAATTAAGTGTAGAAAATAATTTATTATATTAGTGATTAGTATATTCAATAATTATCAAAATAAAACATAGATTAAGAATTAATGGTATTTTTTAATTATGTAACTAATTGTTAGTGGATACTGTGGGGAAATGGTGATTATATAATTAAAAATGTTAATGGTATTAATTTTTTTGAAATTAATTGATGAGATATTAAAGGTTATTTTATAGGAAGCAATTAATGTGGTAAGTGTTAAATTATTATGAAGTGGAATAAGATGGAATTGTTTTTTAAGTGTTTTTTTAGTTGATGTGTTGATCTATTATGTTTTTAGTGTAGGTGTTATAGTTGATTGGAAGTAACAGTTTAATGATGTTATGGTTGTAGAAGTAGTTGCATATGATGTAGAACATAGGATGGGATTTTGTACTATTATATATCATTATATGTTTTGTTATTTTTTATGTATAATCACTCGATTTGGATAACCTGATAGACACCCATATGAGCTCTTGGGTACCTGGTAAACCCCAAATATCTAGGATATGATATAATAAAATGGGTGAATACTTCCTCCTATAACTTTTCCTTCTAGTTACAGTTTTAGTGGAAGTGGTATTAGGGTTATGTGTTTTTATTATGTGATTATAGTATGAGGAAGAGGTATGTGGTTGTGATATGTGGATGTGGTATGAGGTTTTGGAAGGTGAACATGAGAAGATATGGGAGAAATAAGACATATTTCATTAGGATGTGAGATAAAATAGATCAGTTTGGAAGTAAGTATAGATTACCTTATTATCAATATTTTCCTATTTATTTTACTTATATTATATAAGGATTCAGAGAGTAATCTTGTGGTGAGATGGGTAGTGGGTTTTCCTAGGATTTGATGTTAATTTGCTTCACTATTTATTCAAAGAGGCTTTAATATGATTATTCCACCTTAAAATGATAGTTTTTAAGGAGTAACCTACTAGATGTACTTTTATACTCACCCTTACTTTTATATAATGTTTTTAAATATGTGTAGGATAGTTTAGAAGGATGGTTTGGACCTTACTAACTTTTTCCAAAGCAGTTAGTTAATGTTTGAGGAGTTATTATTCTCTTAGAATATGTTTCATTTTTTTTTTAAATTTTGGAGTTATTTTGATTGTATTATATTATATTTATATTTATATAAATATTGCGATTTTTGGATTATTTCATATATGAAATTTTATTTTGATTGGAGGATTTATTTTCTTTTCTATGATTAAATAAGTTAATGCATCTGTGATTTCAATTTCTATACCATCATCACTAGTTTCAAACCTATGACCAATTAAAGGATTCCTATAGGGTCAAACTAAGAATTTTTACTAACCTAAGAGATTCTCTAGTCGATCTAGTGATGTATTTGTACCCTAAATAGATTGACCATGGTGTAATATCCTTTACCATGTCACAATACATCATTAAGTGCACTATGGTGTAGTGTGATACACTATGTTATGGTGTTTATAGGTTGGATTATCATACTATACATTAATCCATAGTTCAACCATCATCTTTCACACCACGTATAATTATCAATTATGATCATCATATAATGTTGATAATGAGTGGTTTGAACATATTGAATATTTATTTAAAAATTAAATAAACTGATGGAGGTTTGATTTAAATTTTTCAATGGGTTTTAATTTTAAGAGATGTTTATGAAATGTATCATGAATATATACCAACCATTTGGTATTTTAGTAGCCTATATAAAACTATTTTGATCCTTATGAAGGTTTTTGTAAGTGTGAGACTCATTTCTCCCATTAAAACTCTTCAAATAAAAATGATTATCAAGATCTTGATCCTATTTATAATTTAACCAATTGTCTTAGTAGACCATGGATAATAGATAGGACCTTCTTGAGCATTGGGTAATTCAAAAATTATGTGGATACCTCCAGTGGAAGGATCATTTCATCTACTTTGTAATGATCTCAATCATACAATTATGAAAATATCTGATAGGTTAGATCAATTGTTGTAAGGTATATAATTATCATACATAATTTTGTATTCATTCCAATTGTATAGATATATTCTTTGCTTAATGGGTTATTTAGAGTGCTATTATAATGTGTTCTAGATGTTAGACATCCCATTTAAACTCATTATTATTATGAAGGAGTTAATATTAATACCATGTAAATTATAATATTAAATTTTTTTATTGCATAAATGTGAATTATTTGAATTTATCCATTCCTAAATTATAAAATTTTTATAATTTATTTATGGATTATTCATAAATGGTTTATCTCAAGTTTAAATATATGAATTGGTCATTTATTTATGTATTAACTACTTTATTCTAAGATATTAAGTTTTATATTATGAATTGTGTCATATTATTTAGATTAAAGTATCAAACTAATTCTAAATTTTCATACATTCATGTAAGGAATAACATTCTATGTATGATAGTGGATTTAGTTTTCTTCTTGATTACCTTTAACTTATACTAAGTTATAATTTTCAATTAGTATATTCATTATAGTTTATACATATTTGGTGTTATAATGGTGAAGAAGTATAAATATATATTGAGTAAATTATCCATGGGTAGAGGGACTTTCGATCCAACTTCTCACTATCCCAGTGACTTATTTCTTCCCTATAAACATAGGTATTCACTACCTATCAATCGAGGAATAATCTTATGGGAATTAATAATTTTATATGAATATAAGTATTTATAAGAAATTATTTTATGTAACTTTTACAGGGGATGCATTTGGATATGTATAAATATATTTGTATTTTAATCTGGGTTAGTAACACAAGTTATGGGTTATGTAAATGGTCACACATCAATATGGTTTAAAAAAATTGGATTGGTTGAAGGAATATGATTCCAAACTAAATCATTATAATGATTCAAATTTAATGGGATATATGAGATATGATATTGTGATTAGTCCCCCTTTAAAAATTCTAAGTATTATATTCCTTCCAAACAAAACACATTTCAATACCTTGATCATCCAGCCAGATAGGTTTATTCTAAAATTGGGTATCGATGGATTATATTATGTAAATCATTATGGAAATGGATAACCTTAAGAGTCATATAGTGAAATTACATTGTGATCATTGGGTTATACTTATGTAAGAAACCCTAACATTAAGGATACCAAAAGAATAGTGTTTATTATATACATATAATGTATTAATCAAAGATATGTACACTCAACTATCCTAGAATCACATGTGATATGTTTTAGATGATTCCTTTATAAAAAAATTAAACTGTGAGTGTAAACTAAATTGGAATCATTTCATAGTGAAATATGAATCTTGGACCAATATTGGACATAATAAATTTAAAATATTTCTCCATTTTAGTGGGAGTACATTTAATAAAATTCTATATTTAATGAATGTAAAACATAATACATTTCAAGTAAACTATTATGTTATAGATATAATGGAATCATCATCATCAAAAAAAAGATCAATATTAGGAAAAATAAAGAGATTAATGTAAGAAACTTATTAACTAGTGAGAAACTTTAGAAATATCTTTAATTAACAAGAAAAATAAATTTTTTATAGTAATTCATTCTTGAGTATCCAAGTGTTTAAGTAGTTCAACACATTAATCTAGATTCTTATGAGAATCATAGAATTATTCACATGAGGCTTAAAAAATGTTGGATGCGTGATTCCCTAAGAAAAAATTATCTCCACTCATATAATCAATATGATTGGGTATGTTAACAACTTCGAAATGATAGGGGTTTCCTTGTGTCTAGTCCTGGTTGTTGAGTTCATTCTATTATAAATGTACCAATAATTTGAATGAGTTTAAGAAAAATTTTCCAGCTTTCCTAAATTTTTTGAGAATAGATGAGCATAAAATATGATGTTTAGAACTTTTGTACAATAGGTATTAAAAAATAATAGAGGATTAATATTGAAAAATAATATTTGGTTTTTCTAATATTCATCCTCAATTATTAGAACCTAAGTGTGGTGTTAGAAAGGGAGGGAAATTTTACTATTGGATGTAATCTTAAGGGATACCTGAACAGGATTAAAACACCTTGGAGAGTTCATGTAAGGTATCATTGTTATGGAAATAAATTCTTTGATTTTAAAGGTCAAATGATACTAAATATATATTTTAAGAAGGTGTTAAATATATAGGATTTGAAAATAAAATAAAAAATTGAGGGAGCTTATAGTTCTTATTAAAATGATGTAGAAAAGGGTTGTTGAACCATGATTTTGAATGTAATGGAAAATATCAAGATCATATGGATCTAAATAATGTATGTGTATAATTATCTCATTTCTATTATATGATAAGGGAGTTTTTTGTTAAAAATGAGTTGTTATGAACAATATGATATGATGGTTTTGATATAAATGAGTAATGACTCATCAAATTCTATAACCTTTTTGAGAATAATACAGGGATAAAAGGAGTTTAACTCGGATAAGAGTATATATATAGGATATTCATCAAAATATTAGGGAAATATTTCCCACCACAAAACTTTTGTATATTTTAAAGAATGATGAATTCTTTTCAAAACATATTTCCAATCACATACAATACCATATACGATATAGATGTAATAATTTATTTATTAAATATTCCCACTAAAGTAAACTATTTTTATTTACAATAAAAATATAGTTTATGAATATTTTAATTATATTTTCATGGGAATATTGTTCTAAGAATCTAGTGGGAGTATGTTTTGGTCATAAAGAAGTTCAAAGTCAATAAATAAAATATTATACAAGTAAATTTTCAAAGTGAATTTAACTTGATATCCTAAAATAATTTAAAGTATGATACTAATGATAAATGTATATAGTTTTATTTATTTATAGAAACTAAGTGAGGTTTCCTTTATATCCTAAAGAAGGTTAGGATGTGATAGTAAAGAAAATATGGAATGAGTATTTCATAAATTCCAAAAACTTTTACTATAGTTGATTATAGAGGATTAAATGGGAAAAACAAAACAACATGAAGAAGATCATAATACATAGAGATTTATGTGGTTAACTAATAATATTTATGTCCATAAATATGTATAAAAAATCCCTAAAATTAAGGAGTAGATTTATAGGGTACAATATTATAGTATGAAACTATATCATGAAATTAGAACATAAAGAAACTTTGTGAAATAGTATCCTATGTTTCTAGAGTATCAATCCTCATAGTACTCCCATTGTTCTATAATAACCGGTGGTAATAAATATGAGGAGCTATAGTAACATGTTGGTGTCTCTAGTCCTTCATGATAAAGCAACCATATAGAAGTACATAATGCTACTGTCATTAGTATTTCTATAATGCCTCTAAAATGTGGGATGCTAGTAGTTGACCCAACTTTATCTAAAGGATTGGGTTTCACCATTCCAACAATTCGTAACATTAATTACTAAAAAAACTCAACGGGGTTTTAAAGGGAAATTTTAAAACAATGACGAGGATAATAAACATAAAAAGAATTCTAAGTTGTTAATTAATGTTTTTCACATCATAATATATAATATATTTTTTTAAAGGATTTTATTTTTTTTTCAAAGAAATAAACATAATTAATAGGATTCCTATGTGTTACAATTTTTCAGATTTTTATACTTTATGGATATAACTCATTAATTGAGTTTAGTAAGAAGATTTTAACAAACAGTAATATAGATATGAGGCAGTAATTACATATAGATGTCATGAGTTTAAAAAAACCTTAAAAGTGCAGTAAATATAAGATTTATCTATTATTATATGATATATAATATGATTGGGAAGAAACTTGTGTGTGGTTTTATTATGTTTTTTAATAGAAATTAAGAATATAAAAAATATCATTATATACAAAAGGAGGACTCTATATTAACATTATTTCTCATTTGATGCATATATTTCATGAATTTAAAATATAATTAACCTCTAAAAAGTTTATTTATCCATAATTGATGTTCATCATGGATTACTAAGGGTTTTAATGAAATTTTCAGTTTTGTATGAGTAGGATGTCATATAAAAAATACATAATATTATCATGCCTCACAAAACTGGTTTTTTGAATTGGATGACCCCCCAAGTATACACAATATATATTGTTATATACTATGTATTTGGTATACTAGTGGTGTATTATTCATTTTATTATTTACTCATACATGAGGTTGGTGAGATTCCTAGCATTAAAGCCTTCTAATTTTGATATCTTTCTTATGTAAGCCTTGAGGATTATATAATCTGAGGGTGGTTGGGTATGTTGTTAATCATGGTGTTGGTTGGATATTAACCAAGATGAAATTTATCCTCTTATTTTATGATAATAACATTTAAGACCTAAATTGATATAGACCAAGGAAGTCTATGACCATACACATATAAGACATATGATGTTATTATCTATCAGTTGAAGGGATTCAGATGATCTAATCTATAAGGGTGAATGACATGTGATGTTTTCATCAACCTGGTTCATATATACTCAAAGAATTGAGAATTTATGAGTTGTTATATGGGATTAACATACTCTATTTCCCATAGTTACTAGATGTATTTGATAAATGGATCATATGAAAATTAATAAATAAATATAATGAAATCAGTGGACACATATATAGTGACACATGTGTTTGGTGGAGACCACAAGATGTCCTTTTATAGCTTGAGTATCATTAGATCTTTTCTAGAGGCTGTTATTTTATAACATTTATGAATTTTAGAATTCATATTTATTTTTAATCACGTAAATTCCAACGGGGTCACACTTAATGGTCACATTAATGAGGATAAATTTTATAAAACTTTAATGGTTACCATAAAAAGTGTTTTATGAGTGATCCATATGTAATTCATGATATAATTTCATAGGATATTTCATATGATGTGATACATGGTAAATTTATCATATATTTTCCAAAAATAGTTTTGGAAATATAAAAAATTAGTTTTAATAATTGTTTCACATGTTGTTATATATGACGTGACATAAAATGAGAGTGGGTTATGTATATGAGTATTTTTTGAAAGTGGGATATTGATGGATTTATATAGGTGGTACATAGAATGTAAGTATTTATCATGTCGTGGAGAATACGTAAGTGGATTTTGGTGTAGTGTAAGACATTGTGTTATTTTAGATGTTTGTGGTATTATGTTATTGTACTTTAATCCTTGGTTCGACCATAATCCTTTTCACCATCTATCATTATCAACTATGATCACCATATGATGATGATAATGGGTGGTTTAAACATATTTCTTGTTTTTTTAAACATTAAAAAAATTTATGGATGATTCATATGAACTTTACAACTATTTTTTAATGATTAGGGACATTTTTGAAACATATCATGTATATATGATGACTATTTGGGTAATTAGTGTCATATAAAACCCTATTTTAATTCTCAGGGTGGTTACTGCAATTATGAGAATCATTACTCCTATGAGAACTCCTCAATATGATACAGATAACTACATCATGAATCTCTCTATCCATTAACAAAAGGTTCTAAAAGATCATATGTAATCTGGAGTTCATTACCAAGAATTTTTTATTTCCTATGACTCTTGTATTTCTCTATATGACTGATTCTTTCAGAAACATCTTAATTATCTTGGTAAAATTCTTGTGAAAATTTCAATATTCTAGATAGAAAGGTCTAAGGTTCACAATAATTATTCTTCATTTTATATTCATTACAAATGTATAAGTAGATTATATGTTTAATTGTATTGTTAGAGTATTTCTCCACTACATTATTTGTGTTAGAAATCCATCGGAAACCCATTAGTTAGATCATTACTCTGAGGGATGTGAAAATTTTATGTTTATTAAAGGTAAATGTTGTGTTGGACCAGGTGATAAATTTTTATCAACATGGTCTAACAATATTCTAGATTTAGAAATTACCATCATTATTTATGTTTTATATCTTATCTTCCTGTGGATTCTGTTTTATGGTTGTTCATTATTTGCTCATATTTATAATTTGTTATATTTTCTGAGTATATGTATTTCATGTGATAAAGTAGTTATTTTAACTTGGTTACATGTGTTGATTTCTTTGAGAAACTTATAAATTTCCTTATTCATTCATTTTGATAAATATCAAAAAAAATTGGATTGTTTTTTGTTATGTAATTATAAAAATATATGTTCCTATAGAAAAAATTGGGTTTTGTTATTCATTAATTGTTTTGTAAGAGTTAAATATATGTATCATCAATATATAATGCCCTATAATTTTTGATTTAATGGAGAAATTAGACAGTAGTATTAGGGATCCTCTGAAAGGTAAAAGGAGAGATATTTGGGAGAAAACATTGAATTATATCATGAGACATTGCATAAACCTTAGGGGTTATAAAATTTATGATATGTAGGTGTAATGTTTTCAATTACAATAGGAAGTGGTATTTTAATAGATAAAATAAGAGAACTTTGATTTCATGTACAACAAAAATAACATCATGGATAAACGATAATCAAAAATGACACAGGGTAGGAGCGATTATAATGAGGATGAATACAAGAGAAAGTGGTCAACAAAAAATCCTTCTCAATTTATTATAATATGTTATTTATTAATTAAACTTACCCCTATACTCAACATGGAATAAAACATATTAATGGTATCAACCCATATATTTAACATGGCGTAAACTAATGTAATCAACCTTAAGTAAATTAACATTCCAAACATGACATAAATCAAACTCATTTAATAAGTATAGGATAATCCATAATACTCATTAACAATATCAACCCATATACCTATCTAGGAACCAATCAATAAAACTAATTCATGAAATTAATCCATATAATTAACATGTTATAAAATAACATAATTAGTGTGATATAAAACAATATTTCCAAATTGACATAAATAACACTAATTCCCTAAGTCAGAAATGGAATGGTCAAACACAATTAATTTTCATTAACAATAACCAATTCATGAGATGAAATATATTTAATTACATAATTTAATCATATTTATATTCGCATGAGAAACTAAATATATCTCATAAAATATTAATTTAGGTATTTCACCAAGAATGTAGTGGGAAATTAATTCAATCATGCAAATTTATCCACCAACAAACATAAATTAATACCATAAATATATATTTACTAAATAAGATTACAAGGAATACCACATGTAACATGACAGAAAATATTTTTAATGGAAAAACATACACCCTATAAATTATTAAAAAAATTATCAAGAAATAAATCCATTCAAAGTATTTTAGTAAATTTACAACAACTCCCAAAGCTATGAAAGAGGAATCTCACTTCCTTGAAATCATCTCATCTACCAAATACATAACATAATGATGAAAAATCATGACCTCCCACCTCAAGTGGGTTCTACAACCTAAATATTTTTAGTTTTTTAGGAGAAACATTTCTAACCATAAATAAACACCACTTAATAATGCTTACCTAAATAAAGACCCTATGAACACCTCAATCCCTTTTGGTATATTCTACCAATAGAAATATAACTCTTTACTAAATTGTTTTTAAGGAAAGGAAACATGTAACAACATCTTATCTTGGGTGATTTAATAAATTTTTAAATAGGGGATAACTCTGGTTATCTGTGATGCGGGATAAGAGAGTAGAGGGGTTTAACATGACAATAGTTGAGAAAATAAGTAGAGGTGGGTCATGAAAAAATGATAATGGAAAATAAAATAGATAAGGTTATTTCCTTAGGTTCTAAGGGATAAAAATAAAAAAAGATATATTATGTTCATTTATCCCCCTTTTTCTTTTCTTACCTCACCCCATAAGTTTTAATTTCTAGAAAAGTTGTAAAAATATTCCAAATGAACACCACCCACTTGATCTCATAATTTATATTATATTTAATTTACTTTTCCCCTTCAATTAAATCCATGACCCTAATATAATTACCCTAAAAGATAACTTTTTATTATTATAAGACTTATTATATATACCAAATTATAAAACTAAAATTTTTAATAATAAAATAATTAAAATAATTACTAAAATTTCTTATTACATAAGATGACATATATTTATATTTTTTCAATCAAAATTTTCATGATCACATCCACCTATTACTATCCATGTAAACTTACACATTTATACCAATTTTTCATGACCATGTGATCATCACCACCCAATGTGACTAAAGAGTTTACAAAAGATTTCACTCACTAATTCTCAAGTTATGCTTATGTTTTTAAAATATTATTATAAAATTTCAATCTATTAAATAATTTGAATAAAAAAATTGGTACAATATTAAATAGGAGGTTTGAATATTCAAAATTAAATAAATCATTATAAAAATTACAAATTTATTTCTAAAGGGTAAAAGAGTGTAAATAGATATAAGGAAATAATGAAAATGGATTTACTTGGTTTGGTTCACATTAGATTTACTACATGATAAAATATATATATATATATATATATATTACCAATAAAGTAATATAAAAATAAAAAATATAATCACATTATAACTTAATACCCTTGAAAAAATAAAGAACATCGTTAACATCACAGTGAAAACATGGATTTACATAAAGACTAATTAAGAAATATGAGTGAATATATTATATCCAATGTATTATGAATTGAATATTAAACCGCCTTATAATAATAATTTTTTTCTATTTAAAAGATCCCAATTATATTCATTGAACCTGTATCCTGGTTATGCCAAGATAATTTCACAATATACAAGCTTGGTAGAGATATTTTAGAGAAAAAGATAAGAGTAATTTTCAAGTGAATGATCAAATAAAGAATCAAGTAAGGATAAAAATACCTCTCAAATTATGAGGGAAAAACTAATTATTAAGAACAAATATATCCATAAAAAATCATACGTGATGATCCATGATGCATTGTGACAACAAAAATAGGAATCATGGACAAATCAAATAATAAAAACAAACACAAATATTTGGAAGCCACAGACTGTAAATCGAATATATAGTAATCATATGAAAAAGATGAAAAAATGATATGACACTTGATTCATTATCGTGGATCATATATAGAGACGTTGTAACATCTTGTCTGGGCACTCTATATAACCATTGGGCAGTTCGGTTCTGCATTTGACCATAGGTGTGCCTCCCCAAACACCAAAGGGTACCAACTTACTATAGGGGTCTAAGATAGTACAATGGGATGACTATACCCCATTACCATGGAATTAAATAATAATAAATAACAAAAAATAATCCATGTTAATATATAATACTATTACACTAAAAAAAAGGGAAACGAACAATAATATATGAGATGTAAAAAGGCCAAAACAACCATGTTTTACATACAGAAATCCACCCCTTGGTCGGTCTCTAATACATAAAAATTAAAATAAAAAAACAAAAGGTCTTTAATACCTCATTAATTAAAGCCTCATATAGTCTCTTATAACCATATGAGATACCCTACTCAATAACTCTCACCCGAGGGTTAGCCCAAACAAGCTCCTTCATTAATCATGTAAGAGAATATCAGGTACCCATTGCAATGGAAACCTGCAAAGGGAATGCGTAAAACCTAGTAGGCCACAAATAATAGTGTCTAAAAGAATTCATTCTGAGTATATAGTGCATGAAAAAATAGAAATACATGAGTATTAATTTAATAAAATTAACACTGCACATAAAATAAACTATTTGAACCTTGGGTCCAATTTGACACCTAAGTTCATCCAGACTTTATTCAGCACATTTTCAAAAAAAGTAGAGCATGTCACAGGACCAAGTTGACCTTAATCCTAATAACCTACTTCATAATGATGCCAGATATCTCTATTAATTAGTTGATCCTCTTGCATTAGGCTGTATCGCCCCATGTCATTAGAAGATTATCTTTCCCATGATGAATCACACATAATGTACCATAAAAAATTAGTCATTTCCCTCATGCCATCAATAATATCACCCTCATGCATCCAATAAAATTATACACCTCAACCTCAGGAATCTAGTGGTTGTACAACTTACCCTCATGCGGTTTGTATCCCAAGAATCTTTCCCTCAAGTGGTTCATAACCTATGAAACTTTCCCTAAGGTGGGAACATAACCATGATCCTTTTCCTTATTCATAGGATGGGGTTCTCTCTATAACCAAACACAAGTACATAAAATAATTTCACCCTCAAGAATACATTGGCTATGTAATTTACCATCGGGTGGTTCATAAATGTTCACCTTTCCCTTAATCATAACACATGGTTATCTCAATAACCCATCCCAAGTAAATTTCATAATACCCTATAATATCCTAGAGATATATAAAAATCATCCCTCAGTAATCAATCAAAGAATAAACAGTCATATAACAGCCAGCCCCCAAATACCAATCATAGCATAGTCAATTTAATACAATCTAATTATCAAAATCCATGTCTAAGAACCTCACATATAAAGAACAACCTCATGAGAAATAATGGTTAATTCAACCAATTACCATTAACCATATCAAATTACATTTCATTTATCAATTTGGAAAAAATCCATTAACGTTTTGATTGAATTTTTCATTCTAGGTGATTCCATCTCAAGAAAACACCAAAATTCCATAGTATGTAAAATCATAATAGTAATAAATACCGAAAATTAAAAATGCTAAACCAATCCCCAAATCACAACTACCTATTCATTAAAAATATCAAGGGTAGGATCAACCCATGGGTGGCTACAAGATTAGTCTCAATATCAACTGACCCAACGGGATCCAATGGGAGGTCTAAAGACAAATTTATCATCCAATAATGAATTATTCAATTAATTAGGTCATGTGCAGGGCATGAAGGTGAGAATAAAAATCATTTCACATATATAAATAATTAAAATAGACTTTAGGGAATTTTTTAGACTATATACATCAATAAAATATAATTCTAATATAAGAAGGGTCTAATGACTTTATCCACATTTCCCATGTCTAATTGGCCCTTCTTCAAACACCGTGGACACCTATATCATACCAAAAAATCCCGATTAATTAATTTAAATTAAATTATAACAAGGAACCCCACAACCAAAGGTTAAATATGAACATATTGAAAGACTTATCAGACTATTTCACATAGTTATAACAATAACTAACCACACTTTGAAGGTCCAAAATGATCGTTCAATAGATAATGAGGAAATTAACTTTCACACGGGGAAAAATAAAATTGAATATAATTAAATTAGAAAAATTGAAAAGTAGAAACCTAATGAAACCTTCAATGGATCGTCATTCAATGAGATTCATTCATCAATACAGGATACCCTCTCGCAAAGTAGATCCAAGATCTCACCATCCTTAGACAAATCTGACATGATCTTATGGATTCATAATTCACTTCTAAAATGAAAAAAATACGTGACCATGATAAATACAAAGCGATAGATAGATCATGGGATCTCATAAGTTTAAAATCATTGATAGGAATCCATCATAACCAATGAAAACTCAGTCAGTGAAGAGAAGAGATAGAGATGGATCATGGAAGTGAAAATATCATGTTTCTATTGTTTCTTTCATGGGGGGTTTGAAGGGCATAAATTTTAAGGGTTTAAAAACTAATAGCATCACTTAAAAATATCTAAAAATATACCAGTTAAGGTTAAAAACGTTAAAACAATGTTTCAAATTTTGATTTTTTGGGAAAAGGGGATTATTGTTCCTGGCCAACCAGTTTCATTGTGTGTCATTATGTGCCACACCATGAAAATTTGGGTTGTGCCCCCCGGAGCCTATTTTACTCATTTTGAGTTATTCTGAATACACCGCATGAAATGTCTCCACATCTTGAATCATTTTCATGATTTTAATGGCCTCCTAGGGTTATTTCCAACAACCCAGCTTGCCTTTTTTCTCCACTAATGTTCACATTAACCCCTAATCCTTCAAACAAAACAATAACCATTTACAAAAAATCATTTATGGATGGTCAAAAACTCATAATTCTTTTTTGATTCTCAGATTTCAAAATGATCTTTCTACCATTGGAGGAATCGAAATTCCCACTAAAATTCTCGATCATCCAGAAAAATGTTCTTATAATCATGTTTTAAATGTAACATAAGTAGTGAGATAAGTGAAAATGTCACTAAAAATATACAAATAAAATAATATCAGGTGATAACATAACATGAACAACAATAATACAATCATTAAAAAATAAAATTCAACGGTAAAAAACTATTTTTAATATTAAGATATTCGACATCATTTATTAAATAATAGGTGAATAAAATTTATTAAATTTTTTATTTAAAAATTGATATGGATTACAGAAAAGTAAATATTTTTAAATAGTTCATTTAAATAATTGACATAAAAATGTCTATGGTTACATTTTTGTGTTTATTATTTAATAACATATTGGGTTTTAGTGGATACAACACTTATCCAAATAAAACTAAAATAGTCCCTAAAACCTATGTCATATGATCTATCCATGGTTTTTTTATATTGAATAAAAAATTAATAACAATTTAACATTCTATTTTTAATGAAAATGAGCCATTTTATCTCC
Organism: Viscum album; assembly: GCA_963277665.1. Lineage (NCBI taxonomy): Eukaryota > Viridiplantae > Streptophyta > Magnoliopsida > Santalales > Viscaceae > Viscum > Viscum album. The sequence continues at coordinate 2,097,807,047 of OY728130.1, read as the reverse complement.
AAAAGTGATTAAGGGGGGTCTCTTAAAAGTATCCAACAAACTCCTCCTTCCAAGGATAGACCATTTGTAACAAATTTTCATAGGGAACCAAATTTCAAGACCCAGATAGGAATTACACCTAGCCTCAAACACATTCCTAGATAATTAGAGGTTGGAAACCAGAGCATAGGGATGTCATATAAATGTATTGGAATTATTTTTCCTTATAAAAAATAAAAAAATATATGTAAATTAATATAGAAAATTATTTTAAAACCATAAAAATATTTAAATCAACCTTGTAGAATATCAAGTAGAATTATGTTGGGTAAAAATAATTCAACAAACTAAGACATAATAATCAAGTATGATGACTAATATATATCCACCAAGGATAATAAGATCATCTAATAATGCTCGACTGAACAACTTCACAACTCACCCAAAAAAAAGATCTTAGGATCTATCTTAAATAAACATGGAAGCCTTTAATTTTCATGGATCACAACAAACAATATCTATACACACACTTAGATGTGTGAGTAGGGGTGAGTAACACTTTACTCGATAGGATTTACCCAAATCATTCTCATCCATTCCAATGTTTTATCTATTCCCAATCATGTAACTAGTGCTATTTGGAAATCAAATAAAATAGTTTACAATTTCAAAATTCATAAATTATATGAACCAATCATACTAAAATCCATGAATTCTTACCAAATAAACCATATTTACAAAACATATCAAGTCTCTATAATTTATCTAATAATCCATATTCCCATAAATTATGGAATCCAAATAAATATGAGAGTAATTAAATTTTCTATCATGTATAACATGTTTCAAATAGGATCATAGTGAACTTATATTGAATCACAAATCATCAAAGTGTCCATACACCATGCCAAATCTGTCATTTTGAAATGTTTTTTTACATTTATCAATGGTTTAAAAAACCATGAAATAATTTGTGGCGGATTTTCAAAACATCCATGAAATCCTATGTTGGGGATTATTTCACAACACTTTTAAAAAACCATTGTGAATCTTTTCAAAATGGTTTTTAATCAACTTTTATAATGTTTAGTTATGGGGTTATATTTTTATTTTTATAACAAAACTTTTAAAAATAAAATTATTTAGTTGGGTTTTAATTTTTCTCTAGAAAAATATAAAGAAATGTTTTTTTAAATAACATTTTCAAGATCACTCAGCATAGACTCAGCTTAGGCCTAATTGCTCAAGACCCACTAGACCCAGCCTGAGCCTGCTTTCCCCAAGCCCAGGTTAACTATAGGACAACCTTTTCCTGGTTGAGTCTGCTACAGAAAAATAAGTATTTATATATGTAGGGTGAGATTTGAACCTCTTACCTCTTAGTTATTCTAGAAAGTCTTTACCACTCCACCAAACACTTCATGTATGGACTAAACAAACAATAATATAATTATAAATATATATATTTAAATACATGTAAATATATATATATATATACATATATTCATTCATAATTTATAAATGAATATATATAAAAGTATAATTACATATAAATTTATATAAATATAGTTATATATATTTATTAACTTATGAAAATATACATAAATATCTTTTAAATATATATAAATATATTTACATAAATTTATATAAATACATATATAATTACAAATTTATATAAATAAAAACATAAACACATGATAATATATGTAAATATATATACCAGCATAATATATAAAAATGTATATAAATAAACAAATATATATATAATTATCTTTTAATATATATATATATATATATATACATATATATATATATACATATGTGGGCGGGTGGGTGGGTGTGTTTAATTAATATAATTGTATATATATACAAATACCCACATAATATACATAATGTACATATATATATATCTATATAATATATATAAATATATATTCATAAATATTCATAAATACAAATAAATAAATATATATATATAACTATAAATATATTTTCATAAATATATATAAATACATATATATATATATATAGTTGAATAAAATTATAAACATTCCCACGTAATATATATAAAAATATATATAAACTTAAATACATTTAAATATACATAAGAATTAATAAATACATAAAAATACTTATAAATTAAATTAAATTTACATATATATATACATACATATAGATATAATTATATATAATTTAATATATATGTGTGTGTGTGTGAACACATAGATATACATAAATACGTATACATATATAAATAATTATATATAAATTGATACACACACACACACAAATATGGATACATAAATATATACACAAACATGCACACAATTCTTAACCTTGAACATCCCACCATAAGAATTGCCCATGGCCACTAAGGTAATCCTTGGCACTTAAAAAACATTTGAAAAAAGAATCCACAAAAGAGGGAATAACACTATAAATTCATCACCATCATATCAATAAGAATGTAGACCTAGTTAATAAATCTACATCATACACAAAAAGGAAAAAAACTCTCTTAATCAAATTACAAATACAAATAAAAGATCTAAATTAATAGTAACTTTAGTTAAAATTTATTTTTGGAGGCCTTTGAGGTCTCTTTTGACTAATAAAAAATGGTATAAAATGTATAATTGATATTAAATTTTTTATATCATATCATACTCTTATATTTTATAGGTGATGGATCCCAAACAGACATCGGGATTAAAAGTTTTGTTTGTTTGAAGTTGAGGTCTAATTTTCAAATTCTCTTGATCATTAATAATAAATTTGTTATCAATTAGTACAAAATTCTTATATAATATGATCATAATTATTTTTATAAGATTTTATTTTATTATAAGATCAAAAATGTGCATCCAAAACAAAATTTGTGGTAATTTTAATCTAAATTCTAATTTTCAACATCTCTTAAAACATTTGTCATGTGAGGAAGTTTTAACCACAGTTTTAATATATGTGTGTGAGAGAGAGTGTGAGTGTGTGTGTGAGTTTATATGCGGGTGTATATATATATATATTAATACCTTCCAATTAATAATTTATAATTAATGAATAATTAATAATTGAAATATAATTTATAATTGATAAACTATAATTTGTTTTGTTTTTAAATAATTACTAACTAATAATTATAAGTAAATAATAATTAACAAATAATAACTATTTAAAATAATAAATAATAAATGATTTTAAATTATAAATAATAATTATTTAATAATAAATATTATTTATTTATTATTAACAGGTAATTATAATTTTAATTAATTAATTATTATTTATTATTAATTATCAATGATATAAGAGTTATTTTTAAAAACCCACTATTAAAATTAAATAAATAAAAATTATAAAATTTTAGATTTAAGAACGGTTTTAACCACATCCAAACATGGGAGTTTTATAATAAACCACCACCAATTAGTGATGGTTTTTTTAAAACATCCATAAAAATAAAAACAAAACACTTACCAATGGATTTAAAAAGCGATGCAAAAAAATAATGTTAAATTCTCTTTTTTCCTATGGTGATATTGGGTATTTCCACCCCATACAAGGCTGTTTCAAACATATACACATTTTTATTTCCAACCATTTGGAATTTTGAAATATAATTCCCCAAATACATCATTTTTCTTCCAAAATTATTTCAAATTTTAATGATCCATAAAATATATATCTTAAATTAAAAACTAATTTTACATAATACCCTCATTTTACTTAAATAAAATACCATGATTTGAAAACCTAATATTCATGCATTCCATAGTATATTGTAAGAACCCGGATCTTCCTTTCAGGTATGTCTTTCCTTTTCTGGAGTTTTGGATAATTTTTGGAGTTTCTAGAAATTTTCGAAGTATACGTCGTGTACTTTCTAAGTACATGCCATGTATTCTTCCCTAGCTCGAAGCTGTGTGTTGTCCATGCTCGGGCCACACACACGGTGTGTAGGGGTGACGTGGAGGCCGATTTTGGCGGAGTACGGAAAATCCTAGTACACGCCATGTACTTTTCTTTTTTTCACTAAACGCACCGAGGTCGCGCCTGACGGATAGAACACGCCCCCTCTCGAGGTTCTTCGTCTGAGAGTGACCTGTACGGCCAGATCTTCCCCGAGCCCCCACCTCTCTGTTTGTTCTCTGATTCGAGTACGGTAAATTGCGTTGGAAGCATCGCAGTGAGTTCTTCCTTCTGCTTGAACTTTGTTTTTCAATTATTATTGCTTCTCAAGTTATCTAAGGTTGAACGTTTTGTGCGTTTTCTCAGATCTACGACATTCTAGGGTGAATCGGCCATCGTGGTTCAAGTATATCGATCTCTTAGGATCGAGGTTGGTGGTTTGTGCCTTACCGTTCATAGTCTCTGAGTTTTATGTGTGAATTTCCACCGATACCCCTGAACGGGGTATCATGTGTTACCCTTTTGCCTTCGTTATTTTCCTACCTTTCTTGTATTCTTGTGTAGAGGTAAATTGACCTTTTTAGAGGATAATTTGTTGGGATTGGATGTATTTTTTCCCTTGCTTTGTTCTGTTTACGACCTTGGGTCTCGTTTGCCTTTGGCTGCTACACCTGTTTCATGCCTTGTGGTTATAGGTTGAAGTGAAACTCATGACATGCTTGTTTCCTTGTAGATTGTTTAGATAAGTATCTATATAGGTGTACTTTAGCCTTATAGCATTATTATGCACTGACTAGCATGGGGCTGAGAGAACCTAGTGCTATAGACTATAAGGGATAGACCGAGTGAGCTTCCCAGAGAGTCTTAGACATTATAGACTACAGAGGGGATGGACCGAGTGATCTCCCAGAGAGTCTTGGATTTATAGACTACAGGAGGGTAGACTGAGTGCGCTTCCTCAGAGAGTCTTATCTTGTTTGAATCTATTTAAGAACCTTCCCAGGCTAGAGGAGGAATTGACCGAGTGAGCTTCCCCAGAGAGTCATAAATTCGTATGACCAACCAGAGGGGTTAGGCTGAGTGCACTGCCCAGAGGGTTGTGGTACTTATTGGATTGGACCAAAGGGGATGGTTGTGAGTACATCCCATAGGGTTTCTGGATTTGTAGCTATTTCTTTCACTGCTGATGATTGGTTGTGGTTTGTTTCTGCTATGTATCATCCTATTTTACTGCTTATTGTTACTACATATTTCATGTTGTTGTTGTTTACTGCTTATTGTACTTTTACCTACCATATACTCACTGACTGTTAGGAACAGATCTTTGGGTGAATTCCTACTGGGATTTTATCTCAAACCCTATTTGGGTCATGCTTTTGGGCCCACTCAAACTATGTTGCTGCAGGTATAGAGAAGGGAAAGCGCCCTTCGACTTCCAGAACTTGATTGCTTGTAGCAGGGGAGCATGGGACCAAGCATTGGCTTGCGATGCAGATGAGCTGTTTACTTTTTCTTTTTATTATTGTTTGGTACTGTAGTGTTCCAGCATTGTGACTTGTTTGGCTGGTTTCCTAGTTACGTATCATGTATCATTTCATATATATACATATGTTCTCCAGTTTGTTGATTTAGTCTTCCGCTGTTTATGTGGTTGGTTATTACTGCTTCTGCTATTGCATGTTTATTTTCTTTCACTGTGTACTCTGCCAATGAGGCCATAGTTTCCCCACTATATCACCCAAGTCCCTCGCTGCTAGTCGGCAGCCTCTGGCATTTGGGGAAATGCGTTTGAGGCCATGTGACCAACCGGGTAGGGGGCGCCTCTGGTTGGCTTCCAGAACCGGGACATTACAAAGTGGTATCAGATGAATTATTTTCTCTTTCTTTACTGGTTGGAGACATTGTCCAGGGATAGGACGAATTTGGTAATTGGTAATAAGTTGTGCCCAGGAGTAGCTAACTCATGCACGGGGAAAAGCCATTCTACCTTGTTTATTGTAGTTTTCTGGTTTTTAGATTTTACGGTTGATACGATTTCACCTAGAGTGATTCACATGCTTTGTATTGTGATTGTTTTGATATTACGGTTCTATTTCTATTACAACCCGATGAGATGAGGGTATGCCATCTCATGTATCATCTAGGCACTCTTAGAAATCACATGCCTTGCATTCTTTCCATTCCATTTAGGGTGAATTAGCGATTTCATGCTGTTGTGATAGACGTTGTGTATATTATGTATGCTGTTGTGATAGATGCTTGATAGAATCTATGCTTCTTGTTAGAAAATTTTGTGTATTGTACTTTGTTTAAATGAATGTTAGATTTTGATTCTTAAGGTGTTATGGGCCCTCTTGAATAGAAAATTGGTGGATCATGATCCTATTTTCTCTTGTACATGACTGTAGGAGATTCCAAGCTTTGATTCGCGGGGAGTATGGGCCCTCACGGATCGGAATTTGGCACCTCTTCACTTTGTTTTCTGTGTTTCTGGGCTTCTGTGCAGTTTCTTAGGTACTGCACAGAAAAACCCAGAATACACGGCGTGTACTTTCTGGTTATAGGCTGTGTAGTTTTCAGGTCATGTTACTGATTGTGTGTGCAGGAACACGGTGTTGTAGAAATAACTTCGGGAACACTCCGTGTAAGGCAGGTACACGTCGTGTAGTTTAGAGCCGTGTACTCGGTCGTTTCAACAACAACACGGGTCGATGAAGCTTGAGTAGAACACACCGTGTAGTAAAGAAACATGTTAGGTAGTCTTGCTTAGGTACCCGGCCGTGTCACGAACAACACAGGATGGTGTCACCTGCTCATATACATGTCGTGTTTGTTCGGAACACGCTGTGTAAAGGCCATCCATGTAGACGGCCGTGTAACTAACAACACGGGCCACCGAGTCAGTGTCCAGTACACATCGTGTCCCTAGGGAACACACCGTGTAGTCTGAGGATAGTCTGAACCGTGTGGGTTAGCCGTGTAAGGATACATGGGAAGAGGTTTAGGGTTCAAGTACACACCATGTGTGGGAACAACACGCCATGTAGTTTGGGGTGTTGCACGACCTGCCGGGCAGGGGTACATGCCCTTGTTAATGGCTTAAGTAGACACGTCGTGGAGTCGAGTTTTTTAAAACTTGATAGTTTCTTCCCCCTGATCCCATTTTGTACTCCTGTGTTTTTAGTCATTGTTAATTATGATCTAAGGTGTGCTTTTGATATTTTAGAGCTATGCCTCCGAGACATCCTCCGGTTGTACGTCTGTCATCAGGCAGTGATCAGATGCCAGATATGGCTGATCAGGGACTTCCTGCCGATCCTCCAGTCAAGCCAGCCTTGGCACCGACTATCATACCCGTCACAGGCGTCGATACACAATTTAGGGAGGACTTCCTAAGGATGATGCATACTTTCCAGGGAGCGCCGCCTCCTGCCCCGTCGATGACTGAGTTGATGCGGGTTTTCCAGCAGCAGCATCCTCCTACTTTTTCAGTGGATGGAGGACCTCAGGCTGCAGAGTTGTGGATAGATGCCACACTGACCATCTTTGAGCACCTAGAGATCCCTCTAGAGAAAAGGGTAGAGATGTCTACTTATATGCTCTGGGACACTACCAAGAGGTGGTGGGAGGTGATCTCACGGTCAGGGCGTCAGCAGGATATGTCTTGGGATGAGTTCTGCCGCACCTTCTTTGACTAATTGGATCTAGAGAACCTAAGGGCCGATTGATCTCGGGAGTTTATGAGTCTGCAATAGGGTACTCTCTCTGTTATGGAGTACTCATCTCGCTTCATCGAGCTGCAGTGTTTCACACCGATCCAAGCAAGTGATTAGTTGTTCCTTGCTAGGAAGTTCGAGGATGGTCTCACGCAGGAGATCCATTCCCAGGTGAATATCTTCCAGTTGACTTCAATATCCTCCATCATCAAATAGGCTCTGATCACTGAGCACAATCTGAGAGATTCTGGAGAAGTGAGCCAGGGAAGTTCGATATCCAGAGCTGGTGTTCCCCCTACGGACAGTAGGAAGCATCACAGAGAGTCTTATCGAGGAGATAAAGGTTCACGGGATGTGTCTTCTGGCAGCCAGGTTGTATGATAATAGTAGGGTATGAGTGGGAATACTAGGCCTCAGTGCCAGAGGGACCCGATGGAGTGCCGGTCTTGTGGCAATATGGGCCATCTTCAGCATTTCTGTCACATCTTCTCACCTTTAGCTAGTGGTAGGGTTTCCTCTATGACCCCATGTTCTGGAGATGCTTTTCCAGTTTCCCACCAGTTAGGGAACTGGAGTTCTTCCAGCCATTCAGGCCGAGGTAGAGGTCGCGACCATGGTGGTCAGTCACCAGGTCATCAGCGACAATGGATTGGATCATCTTAGAGCGGTCATCCAGGGGTGCAGGGACGTGGTGTAGGCCAGTATTTCGCCATGGAGAAGACCTATCAGGAGCAGGATCCCGACCCTTCTACGGTTCGAGGTACTATATTAGTAGCCCCATTTTTAACTTCATCTCTTTTCGATACTGGTGCTTCCCATGTCTTTATCTCGGTTGTGGTTGTGGAGAGCCTTGGGCTCTGTATCTTTTCTTCTACCGACTTGTTGACTCTTGAAACACCGTTGGGAATGAGTACATCTAGCGTATGATAGTTTACAGAGTCCCCTCTTGAGGTTGTGGGGTTTCATTTCTTATAGGACCTCTATGTCCTAGAGATAAAGGGATATGACATCATTCTTGGGATGGATTGGTCGGTTCCCTTCCAGGCAGTCGTTGATTTCTATCACCGCAGGGTGAGTTTCACATCACTAGAGGGCAGATCCTTCCTTCATAGAGGCGAGTGGGATGTCCAGGTGGGTAGATCTGGACCAGAGCATCATGGGCTAGGGGAAGTTACAACCCAGATTGCAAGTCTTTATCTGGATGACCAGGGGACTTCACAGTTAGACTTTCCTCCAGTGGTGGATAGTTTCAGGGATATCTTTCCAGGAGGCTTTTCAGTTTTACCTCAGTATCGTGTGGTAGACTTCTCGATAGATCTCGTTCCAAGAGCGGCACCAGTGTCCATTCCTCTTTATAGGATGGCTTCACCTCAGTTGCAGGAGCTCAATAAGCAGTTGGAGGAGTTGCAGGTGAAGGGTTTCATCCGACCCAGTACTTCACTTTGCGATTCGCCTATCCTGTTTGAAAAGAAGGAAGACGGTACCATTTGTATTTTTGTGGATTATCAGAAGCTAGACTAGTTGACGGTCAAGAACTGATATCCCTTGCCGAGGATCGATGACCTTTTTGATCAGCTTAAGGAGCCCGGGTGTTCTTGAAGATGTACTTGAGGTCTGGTTATCATCAGTTTCACGTTATACCATCAGATATACCTCTAACAGCTCTCAGGAGTAGGTATGGTATTTACGAGTATACAGTCATGCCGTTCGGTATTACGAACACGCCTGCAGTCTTCCTGGCACTGATGAACCGAGTGTTCCATCCGTACTTGGACTCCTTTGTTGTGGTCTTCATGGAAGATATCTTGGTGTACTCTCACACTCGACACGACCATGCCACACATCTTGATATCGTTCTGAGTACACTAAGATAGCATCAGTTGTATGCTAAACTCTCGAAGTTCCACTTTTGGGTGGATCAGATCCACTTCTTGGGTCATGTTATCTTGGAGACAGGAGTGTCAGTGGACCCAGAGAAAGTGAGAGCGGTAGTTTCCTGGGAGCAGCTGAAGAACGTCTTTGAGGTGCGGATTTTCCTAGGTTTGTCCGGATACTACAGACACTTCATTCATGACTTCTCGCACCTAGCAGCACCATTGACAGGTCTGACCAAGAAGGGGGTGAAGTTTTTATGGTCAGATTCTTGTGAGTTAGCCTTTCAGGAGTTGAAGGGGAGGTTGGCGTCAGCACCGATACTAGTATTTCCAGAGCCGGGCAAGGGATACACTATTTACTGTGATGCTTCAGGTATTAGGCTAGGAGATGTGCTTATATAGGGAGATTGAGTCATTGCTTACGGGTCTCGGTAGTTGAGGCCACACGAGAGGAACTACCCGACGCACGATCTGGAGTTGGCATCAGTTTTTCATGCCTTACGCTGTTAGAGACACTATCTTATGGGTGAGCACTTTGTGGTTTTCGCCAACCAAAAGAGTCTTAAATATATCTTCACTCAGTGTGATCTAAATCTGAGACAGTGCAGGTGGGTTGAGTATCTTCAGTATTTTGATTTCGTGCTCTCCTATACACCGGGAAAGGGAAATGCAGTGGCAGATGCGTTGAGCAGACGAACTCATATTCATGCAGTTTAGGAGGCCAGTAGTGAGTGGTAGCTTATGGATCTATTCTCTGAGATGCATCTAGAGGTGCATGAATGGCAGGGACAAACTATCATATCTTCTGTTTCTGTTACCACTACACTTCTTGATCGGGTACGAATGAGGCAGCTATCAGACTCAGAGGCCTTGGTACTGTGGGAGAGTGTGTCAGGAGGGGACCCTCTTCCTAGAAGGACAGTGGGAGAGGATGAGATCTTGTGTTTCCAGGGAAGCGTATGGGTGCCAGTAGACATACGCAAGGAGCTGATGCGGGATTTTCACTCCTCAGTTTGGGCCGTTCATCCTGGCGTCACCAAGATGTATCAGGATCTTCATCGCCAGTACTGGTGGCCAGGTATGAAGAGAGATGTTGCTGGTTTTGTCATGAAATGTTCTACTTTTCAGCAGGTGAAAGCAGAGCATCAGCGACTAGCAGGGCTTTTACAGCAGTTACACATTCCGGAGTGGAAATGGAATGATTTCGTGATGGAATTCTTGATCGGGTATCCGAGGTCACCACGGGGAAGTGATTCTGCTTGGGTAGTCATCAACAGGCTTATGAAGGTTGTACACTTCTTGCCGATCAAGGAAATTTTCGGTGTTGATGATCTGAGATGATTGTACATCTGAGAGATTGTATGTCTACATGGAGTTCCACACTCCATTGTTTCGGGTAGGGATGCGCGCTTTACCTCTCGGTTCTCGCAATGACTTCAGAAGTCTTTGGGTACACAGGTACTTTTGAGTATAGCATACCATCCCCAAACTGATGGACAGTCTGAGTGCATGATCCAGGTGATTGAGGATATGCTCCGATCTTTCATTCTAGACTTCGGTGGTTCTTGGGAGAAGAATAAAACTCTGGTGGAGTTCACCTACAACAACAGTTTTTAGGAGACCATTCAGATGGCACCATAAGAGGCTTTGTACGGTAGGCCATGCCGATCACTCTTATGCTGGCTGGAGGAAGGAGAGGCACCTTTGCTATGACCTCGTCTTGTTCAGGAGACCTTAGGGCAGATAGAGTTGATTCGAAAGAGGATGGCTACAGAACAGTCTCGACGGAAGTCTTATGCTGATCAGCAGAGATGTCCTCTGGAGTTTGAGGTCGGAGATCAGGTTTTCTTGCATGTCGCACCAAGGTTGGGACAAAAGAGGATTTGGAGACAGGGTAAGCTTTAACCGCGGTACGTCGGGCTGTTTGAGGTATTGGAGAGAGTTGGGCCGGTTGCCTATCAATTGCAACTACCTCAGAGGTACCGGGCGATGCATGACATCTTCCACATCTCTCAGCTCTGACGTTACTTTTCAAACATGTCTCATGTCTTTCAGACTGAGGAGGTTGAGCTCGAAGCCGATACGTCATTTGAATAGAATCCTATCCGGATTGTCGATCGCGGTACAAAGGTTCTCTGATTCCGGTCTATTCCTCTGGTACGAGTGCTATGGCATCCCGGGCGAGTACATGATGAGATTTGGAGAGGGAGGCTGAGGTTTGATCGCAGTTGTCGGAGCTGTTCGAGGATCCTTCTTCTATGCCCATCTAGGAAAATTTGGGGACGAATTTATTTAAAGGTGGAAAGTTTGTAAGAACCCGGATCTTCGTTTCAGGTATGTCTTTTCTTTTTTGGAGTTTTTGAGAATTTTTGGAGTTTCTGGAAATTTTCGAAGTACACGCCGTGTACTTTCCGAGTACACGCTGTGTACTCTTCTCCGGCTTGAAGCCGTGTGCTGTCCGTGCCCGGGCCACACACACGGTGTGTAGGGGTGACATGGAGGCCAATTTTTGTGGATTACAGAAAAACCTAGTACACGCCGTGTACTATAAAAGTACACACCATGTACTTTTCTTTTTTTTCACTAAACGCATCGGGGCCGCGCCTAACAGACAGAACACACCCCTTCTCTAGGTTCTTCATCCGAGAGTGGTCTGTACGGCCGGAACTTCCCTGAGACCCCACCTCTCTGTCTGTTCTCCGATTCAAGCATGGTTGGTTGCATTAAAAGCACAACGGTGAGTTATTCCTTCTGCTTGAACCTTGTTTTCCAATTCTTCCTGCTTCTCAAGTTATCTAAAGTTGAACATTTTGTGCGTTTTCTCAGATCTATGACGATCTAGGGAGAATCAGCCATCATTTTTCAAGTATATCAATCTCCTATGATTGAGGTAGGTGGTTTGTGCCTTACCGTTCAAAGTATCTGAGTTTTATGTGCGAATTTCCATCGATACTCGGGAACGGGGTATCGCGTGTTACCCTTTTTCCTTCGTTGTTTTACTAACTTGCTTATATAATTGTGTAGAGGTAAATTGACCTTGTTAGAGGATAATTTGTTGTTATTGGATGTATTTTTCCCTTACTTTGTTCTGTTTATGACCTTGGGTCTCATTTTCCTTTGGCTTCTACACATGTTTCATGCATTGTGGTTATAGGTTGAAGTGAAACTCATGACATGCTTGTTACCTTGTAGACTGTTTAGCTAAGTATCTCTATTGGTGTACTTTGGTTAGCCAAGTAGCTCTATAGGTGTACTTTAGCCTTATAGAATTATTATACACTGACCGGCACTGGGCTGAGAGAACTTGGTGCTATAGACTATAAGGGATAGACCGAGGGAGCTTCCGAGAGAGTCTTAGACATTATAGACTACATAGGGGATGGACTGAGTGAGCTCCCAGAGAGTCTTGGATTTATAGACCACATGAGGTTAGACCGAGTGCACTTCTTTAGAGAGTCTTATCTTGTTTGAATCTCTTTAAGAACCTTCCCAGACTAGAGGAGGAATTGACCGAGTGAGCTTCCCCAGAGAGTGTCATAAATTCGTATGACCAACCAGAGGGGTTAGGCTGAGTACACTTCCCATAGGGTTGTAGTACTTCTTGGATAGGACCAGAGGGTATGGCTGCGAGTACTTCCCAGAGGGTTTCCAGCTTCGTAGCTATTTGTTTCACTGCTGATGACTGGTTGTGGGTTGTTGCTGCTATGTATCATCCTGTTTTACTGCTTACTGTTACTGCCTATTGCATGATGTTGTTGTTTACTGCTTATTGTACTTTTACCTTCCATATACTCACTGACTGTTAGGCATAGATCTTCGAGTGAATTCCTACTTGGATTTTATCTCACACCCTGTTTGGGCCATGCTTTTGAGCCCAAGAAGACTATGTTGCTGCAGGTATAGACAAGGGCAAGTGCCCTTCGACTTCTGGAACTTGATTGCTTGGAGAAGGGGAGCAGGGGACCAAACTTTGGCTTGCGATGGTGAGGAGCTGTTTACTTTTTATTTTTGTTATTGTTTGGTACTGTAGTGTTCCAGCATTGTGAATTGTTTGGATGCTTTCCTAGTTATGTATCATGCATCATTTCATATATATACATATGTTCTCGAGTTTGTTGATTTAGTATTCCGCTATTTATATTGTTGGTTATTACTGCTTCTGCTATTGCATGTTTATTTTCTTCCGTTGTGTACTCTGCCAATGAGGGCATAGTTTCCCCACTATCACACCCAAGGCCCTCACTGCTAGTTGGCAGCCTCTGGCATCTGGGGAAATGTTCTTGAGTCCATGTGACCAACCGGGTAGGGGGCGCCTCTGGGTGGCTTCCGAAACCAGGATGTTACATATATCCCCATTTTTCATTGATTATAAATCTAGTTAAACCATCAATTTATCAAATACATTTATAACAATTATTTGAAAAATTATAACTTAAAAATCCTTTCAAAAGAACATAAATCATAAGTAATATAATCATAATAAACCAAAAAATGGATAGAATCCACCTAACTTAGGTGTTTTGAATTTAATTATCCAAAATATCTAAATATTATGGTCTTAATGAGGTAAAATACCATGAATAGTCATCCAAATATCTTATAAACCATATCTCTTAAACCCAAAGATTACACTTTTAATATAAGATAAATATCCACATGTTAGACATGGACCTGTGTTGAAGTTTCACAACCCTCATGTGACTCTGAGGTTTATGTCACATGACCACCATTGAATGGAAGGAATCACATGTTATTTCACATTACCTAATGTAACTCAATTTTTAATAAGTATATAATAAGAGGGGTTAAAGGATAAATACAAGATAGTGCCATGTCCCCTATTCTATTTCTAATAACGCCATGGAAAACATCATAAATCACTCATTCTCACCATTTAGTGAGTGAAGGAATAAAATTCAAGGAATGGGGTCTAAGGGTTGATTATATAAAAATTAAACTATGATTATAATAATTATAAATTACTTAATAAAATTCCTAGGTAATTTATTAATCATGCCAAATTAATTCAAAAAAAATGAATCGTTAATATGATTCAGTATATTTACCTCAGTAATAATCCCCCTAACTGACTATGATGAATCTACATTCCACCATGTTAGTTTTCAATTCCCATATTTAATAACTCTACTAAAATTCCATATATAAATCCAACATAAAGACCCATAAAAAATTTAAATATCTTAACCTCATATTTAAATCTTTCATATCACATAGTTTGATTAATTCTATATTATAAAAATCAATTCCCCTAATATTCTTCATGTCAAATGAGTATTCTCCCATTAACCACACATCACCCATTATCCTTAAATTATGTAGTCCAATAATAAAAAGAATAAATTTTATCTTTCCATGATATTAACATAGATTAAATAAACTCAAAATTATCATGATATTAATTGGGTTATGATTTTTTAATGTCATTAAGATATGGATGGAGGGTCCCTATGTTTTATCATCAGATAATTTTTCTCCTAATGGGTGATGGAAGTATCTCCCCAATCAGTGTCGTACTTGGTAGTGAAAATGAAAATCATGTCTTCATTTTCTCCACCTTAATTTAATACCCTCCTCCCATTCCACATCATTGAATTATGTGGGTTTGGTCAATGTAGAGGTGGATCTTCTTCCTTATATACATCTCCATCAATGATTGAGATCCTCTCATGATGAAATGCTTTATGATAATTCAATTTATTTAAAAATTTACTATATCTTGATCTCAGATTCTGATCTAGGGATTTTCTTTGATTAGTGTAGTCGAGTCTTATTCCTTCCAAAACAAACGTCCAACCTACCCTGAAGCTTCCATGGTGGAAATTGATGTGGAACTATTAGTATATTCCATAATCTATTACTACTTGGTTGTCTTAGATTAAATCATGGATTCTAAAATATCAATTTAGATCATCCACTTCAAGTGTCAGTGAACACTTCTGAACCAGGAAATTCAGGAATTCGATGTTCTAGTGATGAATCTTCTGATTACCCTCAGTATTCAAATCAAAAGGCATATTATAATTATTTTGTATCTTTGGTGACCCTATATTGGAGAATTTCATATTTCTAAGATGATTCACATGTTGTGCAGAATCCTCACTCTCACTCAAATACACACACTCAAGCAAGGGAATAAAAAAATAGGGAGAAAATATATTTAAATTATTTTGTTGGGGTGGCCTAAATCCATGTGTAAGGAAAAAAATATTCTTATTATCAAACAGGGTGAACAAGGAAATTTGTTTCCAAAAGAAACACCCAAATTTATTGTAGTTGGGGTGAGTTAATTTAAATAGTGATGAAAATTTATCTTAAATGTCACCAAAACATATTGTTGGTTTTCTTTAAATGGTAGGAGCTTCTACTAGATTTACATTAGTAGCAACAACAACATTAATTGGGTAAACTTGAGCTGTCAATCATCCATGGTGGTCACCCACCATGAAGGCAGTGGTATTTAAGTATCTATATTCAACAATATCTTCCTTGATAATAAATATCAATATGTTACTTCTTGAACAAAACATCAAGATGCCTCCTTCCACAAGCCCATCGACATATCCATAACAAGATAAATTGATCGAGTCTAAAAAAAATCGGAACTTGATCCCTGTAACTACCTTCTTTTCCTTAAGATAAGGAACATGATCCCATGTCTGATTTTGATGTAGTGATATTGTTTATTCTTCCCTAAATGACTTCCACTAATTATATTCTTTGTTATTTGAAACAACATAATATCTATCTAGGACATCATCATGAATTACTAAAAGACCATATCCAACCACATCATCATACCTAGAAGGTATCTGTATGATTCTTCATGTTTTACTAGTGGTGATACTCTCATGCTGATAATTATCATGTTGTAGTGTTACTTATTCATTAGTCATAATATTGATATGATCACAACACCATTTCTATTATTTCACTTGATCTTTATATGGTGTAATTTTATGTACTTAAATTTAAACTTGTTGGGAAAAAACCCATAAAGGTAACATTGTAGTGTTCTTTGGTAGATTGTATTTATTGACAAAGAAGATTTACAAGGTCATTTATGTAGTTATAGAGTGATTATTGGCAATATATGTTTTCAAGGATCGAAGATTGATTTATGGAAGATATGGAAGTGATTCAAGAAGATTTTTGTATATTTTGGCACCATTTTCTAGTGTTTTCCATGTTTCTGTGGTCCAAAATTTTGATGTTGAAACAAGTTTCATGAAGTTTTCCTTTCCAAGGATGCCTCTGGAAAATATGGAAAAGGCATGAAACTCATGAATGTTTGGTTTTTCATGATATTTTTGTGACTCATGAATTTGTTTTTATTCATGATGGTTTGGAGATTCTCTGGTAATGTATTGTGAAGGAAAGATGTTAAGTTACGCGACTACGAGAAGGTTCAAAAATGGGAAATTTTCCCTTATGTTTTTTAAAGACAGGGAGTTTCATGAAGAGGTTTGAAGTGCTTTGTGAAATGGTGGGGGTGATATTATAGGATTAATGAGGGTGATGAACCTTCCTTAAATAGGTGGCTACCCCCCCCCACCCCATTTAAAGAGATGAAGCCTTTACAAAAAACTAAGGGACATGAATTCTCAAAACAATTTCATGAAGGATTTTTATTACATGAATATTTTATTAAGACCATAAGTTTCATAAATACAATAAGCTTCATGAAATTTATGTAATCCTCCTAAAGTTTTTTATTTCCTGAATATTGTGAGTTTTTTGAAAGTTCTGGGTTTCTCAAAAGTATAAAATTTTCCTAAGAATCGTGATGATTAATGAAATTGAATCTTACATGAACCAAAAAAACTACCCAATATTTATATGTTAAATATGTATTCATCATGTGATTGAAACAAAAACTTCATGATGCACTGAATGAGGTGTAAAAAATATTGATCTAAGTGATCAAAATAAGAATCTTATAAAAGATCAGTGAGAATATTTCAGTTAAGAGAGCAGTGGGATTTCCAATTGTTAATGGTAGTAAACTATAAGGTATAGTGAGTCCACTTGAAAATTTGTAATAGTAGTAAAATTTATTTGATTTTTTACATAGGAACATTATTTGGGTATTATCCATGGGTGTAGCCCAGTATGAGTGAACCGTGTAAATTTTTTTATGTCTCATGCATGATTCCATTTCTGCTTATTGTTTTCAATGTGAAAGGGAGAAAAGATTGTTTTGTTTAATTAAAAAACAAAATATAAAGGGGAATTAGTTTTAATAATTCAAAATCTGATTACCCCCCATGGTATTTAACCTTGTTTTAAAAAAAACGGTTCATCTCTCTCTTTTTTATAATCATTTGTCTTCACCATTTCTGATTCATAAAATGCATAATCATGACTCCGAATGATATTATCATTTGGATCACATAGTTGGAATATTTCACACCATCATTGATGCCAAAAAAATAAATATATATTTTCTCTTGGACCCAATTTTCATTTTCTCATGTTAAACTAGCCAGTAAAACCAAATATAATAAGGTTATAGTAATTAGAAGCATTCTCATCGGACCAAACCTATGTTGGAGTTTTCCAATCAATCATTAATGTAGGTAATCGGTTCATGATGTGTGTTGTATACAACATTATTCTCTACAAAACTATTTACAAATACTTAAATGAGAAAACATAAAACCTGACTTTTCAACTACAATATATTTCATCCATTCTATTACTCTATTCTTCTATTTCATTAAAAGAATAGAAAAGTGTCTCAAAATAAATTCATCATGATAAACCTTCTTAAAAATATATAATGTGTATTATTCACCATTATCTAAACAAAATATCTTGATTTTTTCTACCCATATGATTTTAAATCATCTTCTTCCACTTAATGAAGACACCCAACACTTCATTCTTATGTATCATGACATATACCAAAATATATTATTAGTAATCATTTGTAAATGTTACAAAATAATAATTACATCTTAATGAATCATTATTCAATGGACCTCAGACATCATTATGGAAATAATCATGTGTTCCTTTAATGTGATGGGTTTCAGTACTAAAACTAATTGTTTTCTTCTTACCCATTACACAATGATTGAAAAAAGACAAATTTTTCTACCTTGTCACCTTTCAAAACACCTTTATTTACTAAACTCTACAAGTCCTTCCCTTTGATATATCCTGGTCTCATGTTCCATAATTTATAAGTTTTTAAATCACTTTCTTTTGATAAATCTATAACACATGTAATATTCTTATCATTGGAATAATACAAATCTCATTGTTAAATACCTTTCAACCAAATAAATTCACCAAGAATTAAATTCATGACTCCATCTTAAATGGTTACCCATTAACCAAGCTAATTTAATACTCAAAGGGATATGATATTTTTCTTCGATTATATTATATAAAATACATATTTTAGGTCTTGAGTTGTAGTATAATTTATCCTCAACCATATTCTTCCAATACCACATAGGTGGAAGAGGTGGTCATTTCCAATAGGTAACACACCTTCATCCATCTCTTATAACTTTTGAAACCAATAATGATTATTTTACATATGAAATGACTTACTAGAATCAAGAATCCAACCTTCAGAATGGTTGACCATTGAGGAAATAAAAAAATTTGTATCTTCAACGTCCTTGTTTTTTGTACAATATTCCCCTTCAATTTAACAATTTTGGGACAATACTTCTTCCAAATCCCTTTTTGAGAAAATAAGGCACTCTCATCTATTAATGTACATTCATAACTAAACTCGCCTCTTGAATTTGATTATGATTAACTTATTTTAAATCTATTATGCTTCCTTCTTGATGATCTTCCTCTAATCCGCAATAATTCCTCTAGTGTATAATTTCTATAATCATACTTTTTCTTCGGCCTATACTCATTGTTAACTAAGGCGTTGATACATCAAAAAAAATTACCTCATCCTGACCATACAAAAATATTATAGTTAGATTATCATAACCCTTTGGTAAATAGTTTAATAACAATATGGAATTATCATTATCTCAAATAATCACTTCCAAACTTTTAAATCAAATTGGATATTAAAAAAATAGTCTAACTACTCAATCATAGAGATACCTTTATTATACTAAAATCAAAACAATTATTTTCAGGTAGAATCTATTATCAATTTTTTTTCCATGTACTAGTTCTTCAAAATTTTACACAATATTTTCACAGAGTTCACTCAAATCACACCTTATTTCATCTCTTTATCTAAACAAATTCATATCGTACCACATGATTAATGGATGAGTAACCTCCAATCCCCTTAAGATATATCAGTGTGATTTTTTTCCAAGGTGACAACTATATCATACTGAGTTAGAACATCCAAAACATTACACTACAACACGTTGAAGTTATCCTTCCCATCAAATTTATCCACCTCAGATTTGTTTTTGGACACCATATTTCTATGTCCATAAGTAATTTCCATCTTGGAAAGTGTATTTGGAATATACTCCTAAAGTGGTTCCATACTGTATTGGGCTTAGGGATTCTATATAAAAAAGATAACAATTTTTAGAAAAATGAAACCAATAAATCTGAAATAGTTGAAAATTGTAAAATTTACTATTTGAACACTTCAAACAAACCAAAAATGAATAACAAACAACAAATTGAGGACCATATTTTATTATTTTTCCATCCAAAAACATTAAGTTGATACATTTACAACTCCATGATCTACCACCCGCTTTCATTTTCAAGTTTCCACTTCAATTATTTATGAATTCACAACTACAAAAAGGAAAATAAAAAAATACACCCCAATTTTCCATGTCCCCTTTTCTTTTTTTGGCATTACTATATCTCCCCCTCCCTTTCCTTCCACCACACACACACCTTCCCCTTTGACAATAGGTTTGCAGATAAAAATATAGACGATGCGTAGATGGGGGGAAATCTAAAACTAGATGAGGATGTGTCATGGCCACCATTATAAAAGGTTTTTAGGGCCATAGATTATTGAGGAGATATAGAGGTGTAGAAAATAATTATAATGGGTTGATCTAGATTTTCAGACACTATCTTTGAGTAGGATGTGAATCCAGCCAAATGGAAGAACAAATGGTGTTTTTAAGAGGTATAAACAATAGATCTTCCATGATTTATTCTCTAGGTATGAAAAATACATGTTTTGAAATTAGTTTATTTTGTAGAATCCTCACTCTCATTGAAATTATCACAATCAACCAAGCGAATTTAAACAAACGAGGAGAAAAAATATTTACATGGTTTGGTTTGGGTGACCTAAATCTATAGGGAAGGTAAGAAATATTATTAGTGAAAGTGTTACATTTTTTCAGAAACAGAACCAAAAAATATAGCAGTTAGGTGGAGAATATTTAAATTGACACTGAAATTTCTCCATGTGATCAGCAACTCAAGTTGTGGGTTTTCATTGGATGGAACCAGCATTTTTAGGATTTCCTAGGGTAGTACCAACCACTTATATCATTTCATCACTACTGGTCATTCATCCCAAGTGGTCACCCACTATAATAGTGGTGGTATTTCAATATCAATATTCGACATCCCCACCATCCCAATCATATGTTTAAGAAAAACTATGAAATCTTGGTGTATTCAATAATAATTCTAGGTGATGTTGTTCAATGATTGAGACAATAATACTAGCTTTATCATCTTCAAATGGAATTGTAGAAGATAGAATCTTTCTTACAACCCATGTGACCCAATCTATTCCCTTATCACCTATTTTCATCATCCTTGTTCTAAACTTAAGTGAACAACACTTCTAACCATATTTTAAAGAGGTCAGTGGAATCTCCCCTGGCCTAATATTGATAGGTGTCTTCTCTCAGTTCTAGTGGAAATAAATCTTTTCTTAGGTTTCGATGGTAGGACTCATTTCTGGGATGAATTTTTACTGAATTTTTTCTTGATGTTTGTTTTGGTATGGCTCTATGTTTTTAATTTATTATTCTATCACATTCTTTTTTTAGTTATCGATAGTGTATTCTAATAGTTTTCATTGTTTCTGCCTCCCATTTCTAGTGATGGGGTCGACATAGAAAATTCAATTATCTATATTTTATTTCAAAATATCTTTCCATAATTTTCATATGTGATATTCTAACTATCATGTTTCCTATTGAAATTTCATATGTTTCCAAAACACTCAAACCAAACTAATAAATTTTCCCTTCATGAAATTTTCTTGTTCACAAACCATTAATATTGGCTTCTAAAGAAAATTCATTTTGGATTCCAAACCATTAGTTTCTAACCAAATGACATGAGATAGGTTATTATAGATGATATGTCCTCAACAGTGAAAAATACAAACACAACATGTACATAAATATACTTCATTGTAAACTCCAACCAATAAACCACATTGTTGACACATTCAATAATTTCAAAAATCCCCATATATCATGGTATCAACTTTCCTTACTTCCCAAGATTTAAATATCCCAATGATGGCGACAGCTATATAAATACATGATCACTAAATGAAAAATACAATTTTCATCATTAATGGTCCACATAAGACTTATGTTAATTCTGATACATTATAAATCTCTCCGAGATTAAATAAATACGACTCGTCATCTATTACACTAATCTCAATCCTAAGAGTGGCCTCACTCATATCTTGATATAAAATGAATGTGATCAACATGAACTTTCATGTATATTTTTAAAAGATATATTTGAATAAAAACTTGAAAACTTTTTTTATACACATATTTCATCAAAGTAATCTAATCTTCTTAAGATTTCCCAAAATCTAGCACACAAGCTCGAAGCATTTCATCCATGGTTTGTATGTTTTCTCAAATTTTAATCCATGTAAGGGTTGTATGATTTAATCATATTTAACTATATACTCATTTTTCTCTAGAACACTCTATAAAATATCAATATCAAATGAGGGTCCCAATATGATAAAATATACAAGTGAATTCTGTGTAACTTATTTTTTCCATCTATATATAACTTACCCAAGTCATCTTGGGATAACACATCCAAAATGGGTAGAAAGTGAGTTTATTTTGTAATTTGGTTCACAATCACCCATATAGCATCATTCTTCCTCAGTGAACTTGGTAAATCAACTAAAAAATCCATCACAATACTCTCTCATTTCTAAGTTGATACAAGTAATGTTTGAAAAGTTACCATAGGCTGCTAATTCTAAGACTTTTCTCATTTAAAAGTCACACACTGAGATACAAAACCTAATATCTCATTATTAATTACCACCCACAAAAATTACCATATGATGTCATGATACATATTTGTTTTCACAATATAAACCACCCAACTAGAGTTGTAAAACATTTCATAACTACTTCTCTCAAACTTAAGGAAACAACCATCAAATACTTGAAATAGACCATCAAAACCATTACAATAGATAAAGATACTTAAGGAGCTAGATTGGGGTGGTGGAGGTAGATCCATCATGGACTATACCTAAAAATTTGAGATCTATTTAGGTCCACATTTAATTTAAGAATTACAAAATCATGTCTTGTATGGTTCGTGGTTTAATCTAACCAGGTCGTATGCTAGCCAGTATATTTAATTAAAATTAAATTATAAAAAACTTAAATATATAATTAATATTAAAAAACATTAAATATTAAATACATTATAAATATAATATAATTTAAAATTTATATATATTACTTACATAATTAATTAATATATACATTTCCATTAAT
The DNA here is from genome assembly GCA_963277665.1 of Viscum album. Lineage (NCBI taxonomy): Eukaryota > Viridiplantae > Streptophyta > Magnoliopsida > Santalales > Viscaceae > Viscum > Viscum album. The sequence goes on along the minus strand of OY728130.1, from coordinate 2,097,783,839 downwards.
AAAGTTACTATAAATCGAAACAACATTAAAATATAAAAGAAAAAATTATTTCTCAACCATAAAATAGCATGTACATTTTTAGGTTGTTCATCATAAGACCATGATATTTTTTACTCTACTTTATTAGGCCCATTTAAAATACAAGAAATATTTTTCTAGTTCATCATGCCCCATAAATACGAGTTAGTGGGTCTCTCCCATGGGACTAAGGCCGATTAAGAACCCTTAACTATAGATCACCCTTAAATTGTAAGAAACTGATTTTTATATCAAGTATAGGTCCTTTTAAATTTTTTCAAATTCATTATTTTGGACCAAATATGGATTCATAATGAGTTTATAATAGTTTTGGGGGTGTTTGGGGCTTGTTCTGATCTTAGAACCCTGGACAGTGGAGAAAATCACCAGGCTTCATGGTTAGTAGATATTGTGCAACCCAACCTAAAAAATCACTCCTAACCCTATGAGCATGGATAGTGGGGTGAATTTCAGTGCACAATTTCACCTAACTCTATTCTATGGACTGCATGTATATGGAAAATGTCTGTAATTTCTAATTGAGGATATTTTCATGGTTTCTATGTGGTTTTTCTTACCCTATTTCATAACCATGCATGGATCCCCTCCTTATATAAAATGTTTTAGGTTTGTCACATGATTTGGAAAAGTCTGCAGCCAAACCGTGCAACCAGTAATTTTGGGTGAAATAGACTTTTCTCAATTTATGAAATGTTTAACCTCTCAATTCCTCTCTTTTTCTCTCTAGAAGATAGCAAGGATTCCCTCCTCCCACTTTGAGGTCCCAAAATTCATCTTTTATAGTTTGTTATCAAATTCATCTATCTGGAGTCAGATAAAAGCATTTTTTTCCTAGTTGGATTCCTATTATTAAGACTTTGATTCCATTTATTTTTTCTTTGTTTCTCTTCTCCTTGAAAATTTTATTAAGATGCAGACTCATATGACTTATTTTCATGGTTTTGATCAGTTATTTAGATCTCTTCCAATCTAGTCCAATATAAAGGATGATAATAGATGAGGAGAGCCATAAGATTCTTAGGTAGGTGGTCTATAACTCATCCCTTAAGTTTCATCAATTTATAATTTATCTTGTGTGCACTCCAATTTCATTAGGTATGAACTAATAAATTCATTTATATTTCTTGTATTCATTAGAACCGTGTTATAAGAACCATGAATTATATGTTATACATCATTGGAGGTTATGTACTTAACATCGACCACCCCAAGTCGGTTTTTTTCCTTAATTATGCTTTTAGTATCTTTTTTAGATTATTTTTCCATTGTTCAGGCGTGCCTCGACTTAATCTTGATAAAGGTAAGTGTTTAATTAAATAAATTAATTTTTAATTTCTATCACATGTATGCTTATCTCTTGACCCTCTTAATGTAAGTGATTCAAAATAATTAATGAATCATAACGATGTAAATGGAAAGTATATTATACATATGAATTATCCTAATGAAATGTAATAGAATTACTTGGTTTTAAAATCCTAACACACCTTGATATGATTAATGGAATACAGTAGAGTAAACCTAAAGAATTGGATACGGAATATATAAATTAATAAATGGTTGCATTACCTATCAGCCTTATCATAGTAATGAAAGTAAATGGATTGAACAAAATGATTTATGAAATGTCATGATTATTACATGGCCACAATTAATTAATGAATTAATTATAAGGTGAAAATTGTATATGTGCCTTTTCATTATTATAGAAGTGGTCAGACTCAATATCACCTTGGATTCCCAAGGGAATGTCTTGATCACTCATAGATGCCATTAGGATTCAAGGATGATGGTTGCAAAAGTCTATACACACCTTGAAATCCGATATTTGTTTGCTGTTAGATTCCTAGTATGACACCATAGGATCCCTCTATCATTTTTATAGGATTATTTGGATACATCCTTAAGATGGTATTCCATGAAATCATTGTATCTCCACCATATGTGCTACTCCATAATCTAAAGTCATGCTAACTCTCCTTCTAAAGAACAAACATGACATGATGGTCCACCTATTCTGACCACCAAGAATAATTCCTCCAAAGGCATGTTAATATCCATAACATGGTAGAGAATAAAATATAATTATATCATCATAAGATTAAAGCGGAAACATATTCACATGTAATCAGCATCGAACATGATTAATATGTTACAATAAAAATGCATGGAATCATGAATAACAACAAGATTCATGGGATACACACATCCACCTACATGTGATCAAAACCAAAGAAGGTCATCAAGGTATGCCAACACTAAAATGATACCAAGAAAAAAAATTGTATATGAGTTCACCAATTGGTAAGTAACATTCTTCCTAATGTTTTTTAATATTGAAATGAATGTTTATTAAGGGTATCATCTATTGAAGCTTGTTTTTACACCCATCAGAACAAGATTGCATGGAAACATCCCCCAATAAGGATAATTGTTAATGGAAATCCTCAAGTCCATTAGTAAGAATACATGAAAGTCACTTTTAGGTAGATTATGAATGAAAAAGGCTCACAATAAGATCCTGGAATCCACCACAACATATGAAGGGAATTTTGACCTGGAAGAGTATAGAATCAAAAACCACATCATAGAAAAGAAAAAAAATGGAATAGAAGTGTGATGAAACAATATCAATACACCACAAAATAAACCACTAAAGCATGCAGAGAACTGAAATTCAACCTCTATGGCACATAAAGGACCACTACAGCATAGAACAACACTGAATCATGAACCACCATGGTGTGAGGTGAATTTATATGGAATATATTTTTTTCTATTTTGAAAAATTATTCGAGGAAAATTATTCTTTAATTGGTATGAAATATTGGTATTAGAAAGGGAATCATCACAGATCCAATCTATGTGAAAATACACTTATTAATAAAACCTCATAAAATTAAAAACTAATTCCCAAATTCAATAATATAACATACATTAAAGTGAATAAATTATAAAGACTAAAAATAGTACCACTATATGTAACTAATATGGAAAAATATCTATGGTGTGGTCTAAGTCACCATGGAATAACCACCCTGAATAGACCACCATTTAGAAGGTTATGAATAAATCTCAATAGATCAACATAAATATGTAATAAAACTTTAATATTTATCATATCCTCAATTGAAAACCATTATGATGATGTTTTCACCTCCACTGTGGGGCGGTGCAACTTCTTTTTTTGAAAAAAGTAACTAAACAAACTTTTAGGATTCTTTAATCCCCCAAACTTTACCCAACATAGAGTAACTCAAAAAACTTAAAGGATATGAGGGAAATAACCATTTATATATTTGAACAAAATATTCAGGAATTTACATCCATCTATAGCTTGATTTGGTCTCCCAATTAGAATCAAATACTTATATAAGATTAGAATCCCCACCACCAGGTTTCTCATAAAACCTATTCAAGTTCACCAACATCCCAAACTTATTAGACTATTTAAGATCATTAGGAAAATTACACCTTAATGATTCATTTAATGACACTAATAACAATCAAACCACATATTCCCCTAAGAATAATATGAAATTGTAGATTTATTTTTATTATTTCCTTTATGAGAGTCAATTTACTTATTTTTTATTCTCGGAATAAAATGTTTTCCAACTCATCAATGGAATAAAATTTTCTTCACTTTGAGTTTCTATTTTGTCAAATTTTTCCATTTTCTCTCAATTTTCCATTACCATATATTTGGTTAGATCAAAAAAATGATCATCAATATAATCTCAGATAAAAGAAACATGTTGAATCTTTTATCCTTGATATTTTCATTCATAATTAATTCTAGTGAAACGGATAGTAACTCAACAAAAAGTTATATTTATTTTATCCCTATCATGTTCTGAGGAACCAAATTTAAAGAAAACCCATTAATGAGTCAGATAAGAAGAATAAAATGTAAAATAATAAAAGAACAAGAATAATATTTTGAGATAGAAGTTTATGTGGTTGAGGAAATTATTGCTATATGCACAGTGAGGTATAAATATCGTTACTTTCAATATTATAATTACATGGATATTTTCACAGTATCACACACATAAAAAACCTACCTCAAATGAGATCATAAATAAGATGGTGAAATAGTTCCTCCAACTACATAGTATGTCCAAAATGCTATAGTGACTTGTCGATGGAAGTACAACGAGCTATAATACCATTATCTACAAATTCTAAGATTTTATAATTCCCAAGTCAATTTTTACACTACTACAATTACTTTTGTTTCTAGTCAGATATACTACAATTTAGTGTATGATATAGTATACTATTAGTCATTATAACTTCATCCAAATAATCATGATACACCAATCCAACACATTTTCCCTTGTTTTATCTCTAAAAACACTTAACTCTTCTTTATCTTTATGGTTTTTTTAAAAAAACTACTGACTAAACATATTCTAAAATCCATCCCACATCAAATTATCATATAAATTCACCTCCATGTATGTATCCTACCTCATTCAAGATACTTCCTCTAGAATATATGTGAAAAAATCCACCTTAAACTTATTTTAGGTATAAATAAATTATAATATTTATTTTCTTTTTTTAACCAATTATAAACCTCCTAGAATTCATTATCCCACTTAAAGATATGATCATTTTTATTTTGGAATGATAAAGATTTATTAACATCTTTCAATTAATCTCACTTTATTCCTCCATTAAGAACCACAATTTCATCCCCCAATGAGTTCAAAATCTCATTAATACATTCCATATTCCAAGAATCATTATCTTAAATAGACATAGAGTGATTTTGATCTTTATTCTCATGATAAATTTATCTTTATAGATTCATTTATATAATTCCAAAAAACCAAATGATAATGGATTCACTCAAAATAAATCCAATAAACATTTATAAAAAGTGATTTACTACTCTATACATATAATTTTGTCTATGTCAAAGTGGTTTTATTCACATTACCATCATTACTTCCTTTAAATTTTCTCAAGGAAATCACAAATAATTCTGACAAAATATTTAGAAAAATAATCATCATTTTAATAAATCACTAGAAACTATTTAAAAAACCTCTTTCAAGATATGAAATAATTTTAAAATCCACTGCACTTGTAGGTGATCTTTATACATTCCTAATTTGATGCATGAATACTCGTCCATCACAACCCATATATATAAATACACCTATAAATCATAACATCCTATAAGAGATACTTTTGTCACTTTTCATACCCAAAATCCTAAGTAACATAAATTTTTTTCATAAATAGTTTAGCTACTTTTTTATGGGTACCTCATACATTTTTACCAACCTAATATATATGCTTACCAGAATTCCATGTAATTTACATTAAAACCATGCTTTGATTCCATTTTTTATTTATCTAACCAGGGGACCCAAATTCCAAGGAATGAACTAGAATTACATATGACCCCAATCATGTTCCTTGATCACTATAGTTTATAAAATAGTACCAGAATATATCATTAGATAATTGGGTAATGATTTTACCTTATATAGAACAAACAACTATATGTAAATGAAGATATCAATTTATTTCAAAATAATAACCAAAATTTAAAATAAACTTTAAAATACCAAGTAACTCAATGTTGTATAAAACGTCAATAAACCAACACATAAAAAATATGGATGATAATATACACTTATCCCTCCATGTTTTAAAACCCCGACAAATATTTCCAACCAAACACCATCACATCTCACAAAGAACATTACTCATAGGCTTGATAATTAATAAACATGGAATCTTTTCATTTTCTTTAATAATAAAAAATAACATACACATATACACTAAGTTGTGAAAGTATGGGTGATTAACACTTTATTAGATATGAATTCCACAAATCACCCTCACACATTCCCATTTATGATCTATTTTAAACTATGTAAAAAAATCTATTTGGATAAAAATATAAAATATTTTATAGTTTAAAAGTTTATAAATTCATTAAATAAATCACACTAAACCCCTAGAATTATTACCAAAGAAACCATATATTCAAACATACCAAGTCCTTATATGTTATCAAATACACCATATTTCCATAAATCAAAAAATCTTAAGCAACATAAAACTAATAAAATGTATTTTCATGAATAATTTATATCAACTATGGTCATAGTGAAACTAAAATGAATCACCAAAAATCTAGGTGTTTATATAGTCATCTCCACCTCATCCATAGTTATTTCTAACCACACCATATTATTATTACCAACATTTTAATTTCATGTGTACATGCCCCTTTTAGCCTGTTAAATTATATCATTTTGTTTGTAAAAAGAATTCTAATTTGTCCCAAATCTATAGTATCAATGTATCTTAATTTCAAAACCAATTTAATATAAAAATCAAATTTTCTAAAAATCAAACACTATAATTTGAAAACTCAATATTTTCACATTTCATTCAAAAATATCATTTTATTTATTTATTATATATTATTTTATCAAATAAATTTCACAATGTTTATTTGATAAAATATAACATTAAAAATAGAATTTGAAAATCACATCTATAACAATCAATGGAATCATAATCAGTCAATAAAGAGATATAATCATACTACCTTAGACAATTTATTTAGAATTATCCATAATATCTCAATTTGATGACCTTAATGTGGAAAGACACCTAGTATAGTCATCCAAATACCTTATACAACATAGTTATTAAAACTAAAGAATAATATTTTTTATTTAAGAGAGATTGTAATGGGTTTAGGATAACGAAGTGATAAATTTCCATGGCCCATTTTGTAATATCACGACTCCCGTGTTACTCTCAAGTTTAGTCCACATGGCCACTAGTGAGTGGTAAATCCCCTCTACCATTTTACATGACCCTATGTAACTCACTTCCTTAGAGGTTTAGAATAACAGGATCTGTGGATGAAGACTAGTGTAGAACAACCCCCATTTCTAACACCATAAATTACTCATTCTCGGTATTTAAAAAGGGAAAGATAAAAAATGAGAATCATAGGGTCTAAGGATTGATTATTTAAAAAATAAACTATTATTTTAATAAGAAAACATCTTCTAAGAACATACCTATAATATTTATTGATAATCCATAAAACTTCTTATCCTCAAATCACCTCGTGAAATGATTATACAAATCTCTATTTATTTATGGAGATTAATCTAAATAGGAGAATATTCCTTGGTACTCTACTACTTATTGAACATATTTCCTCTATATCATGTCATGAATTTACTATGTGTACCTCCCTCTAGTTAAGGAGTAAAAATCCTCCCTAATTACCTCCATAAAACATATCTCTTCTCTCACAATAATTTCAAGTTAAAATGTGTACTTATTATGTTTATATTCATTTATAATAATCATGTGGTTCCAAATTATTAATCATTTACTTTGGCTTAATAGAACAACTAACTGTTAAAACAATGACATAAATTTCCCTTAATAAAAATTTCCTTAATTAACTATGATGAATTCACAATCCACCATGTCAATTTAGAATTTCCTTGTTTAATAACTCCATTATAATTCTATTAATAAAACCACCATAAATACACATAACAACATTGATAAATCAAACTGCCCATTTTAATTTCCCATACCACTTGGATTCCATTAATTATATGTTATAAAAAATAGTTACCTTAATATTACATATGTCAAAAATATATTCTCATGTTAACTGCATGTCAGTTTTTTTCCTTTAATTTTGTAATATGACAATTAAATGATAAATTACATCTTTCTATGGTGTCTAATTTAATTAAATAAACTCTAAATTATCTACACATTAATTAATTAATCCCAAAAATAATAGATGACACAACAGAGATTAGTGAATCACCTAACACTAAGGTAGGATTCTCTCTTTCCCATTTCCTACTAAAACCTTAGTCTAAAAGGAAGAGTCATAATGGGAGACATGTATTAGAGTTATACAGTTATTTAATCAATAAAATACCAAAAAATGCATCATAATTATCTCATTATTTATATATACCTCAAAGACACACCTTGGCTAAAGGTTGAGCATCATATAGTCTCATACTAAATAGAATTATACAAATATTTTTGTAATTTTTTACACCTTAAAATTAAATCCCTGACCATTTTATTTCTTAACTCATAAACAGTCAATGTGAAACATATTAAAGTCCTTTAACACATAATTTAATAATTATTCTCCAACCATTAATTTCTTACATGTAGATATCAAAAGATACTAGAAAATATCTCATACTTCCCTGGTGAATCCAGTAATTCCAAATGAAACAATGTGAATTAATATAAATAATATCATGATTACCATTAATACATATTGGTTGTTTTAACATAAATCATATTGTGGTGAATTTTGAAATATTGTGATTTCTTATATTAGGGTGTAATTATTTCATAATTGATATAGAATAATAAACTGTGAAAATTTTTAATGTTATATATTATAATAACTAATGTTATAAATTATATCAAAAACATTTTAATGTCAATTAATAAAATATATAATGTGAAATATTTCTAAAAAAATCTAACCCTTTTGATCATTCCATTATCATGTCATGCTACTCACCTTCTTATCTATCCTAAATATTCTCTCTTTAATATCAATTATCCTTGCCTTCAACACTTTTATGTTATAATGACTCATCTTGGATTACATTAAACTAAAACTAGAATATCACTGACCTTAAATGATCTCTCCAAAATCATTAGATTCTACCAGTAAATGGAGAGGGTTGACCTAATAATTGATGGAATGATTTCCCTCAAACCATTTTAAATATACTAGATTCCATGCATCATATTTAAAATAAACTAAAAATAAAATTTAAATGGGTAAATATGGTATAAGAACCATCATAAATGAGTTTATACAAAACATACTAAGATAAATACAATGACAATATTAACCAAAAATTCAAATAATAATTATTAAAAATGAGTAAGACATATGTATAAGAATAGAATGAAAATGAAATATAAAAATTATTGGACCCACTATTTTATTCAATTATGTTTTTTAATATGTATTGAGGTAATTAGAATGATGTAAATATGGGTCGAAGGATAACACCTTGGAAGTAGTTTGGAGTACCTAATAATGTTGATGGGAAGAAGTTTTACATTATCAAGAAAGATGTTATTAAATGTTGAGTTTTGAATATTTCATGAGTATCTTGAGAACACCTTTGAATTTTGGAAGTGAGTGGTTTTCATTATCCATATACCAATGGAGGATAGTTGAAGTGTTTTCATATGAGATATTCATAGATATTCATTCAACATTAACAAAATTCTTTTATTGAGTTACTGTCAATAATAATATTGTGTGGAGAATATATATTTTAAATAGTTCTTTAAAGATTATGTGGATACTAATTTTTAAGTATAAAGATATTATATATCATCATAGTACATAATTATTTTTATATGTCACTAAATTCGCTAAGACTGAGAAGGGTTCCACAAAGCATGATAAATACTGGATATTCTGTCTCTATGAATATTTATGGTATAAATTTATAGAGTTGTTTAAAATATATTTTTATTATTTCATAGAGTGTATATATTGATATAAATTGTATCTATGTGAAGAAGTTATCCAAAGATAAAGTTAAATAAAAGGAGTTCGATATTCTTATAAAGATCAATCCAAGAGGAATATCATGGATAAAGGTAGGATGATATCTATTATACACATAGATGATGTTTGAAGAATACCAAAAGTTTTTTGGGTAGTAAAGATCCATTTAAATACTCTAATGGGTGTTTTTATATGAAATTATTTTGGTGATAATTAATTATGAATAAAAGTTGTTCCAATGATTTATGAGAATCTTGAGTTCAATTGAGATATATGGAGTTGAATATATAACTTCTATAATTTTGGGTTCCTAGAAAATTGATAGAGAAATTTTATACATGAAGGTCATTTTCTTCACTATATATATAAGAATCGTTTTTTTCATATAATTATGGTACATGATAAAGTAAGGTGATATGTTAATTTCACTCTAAGACTCTATCGACATATGTAAAAGTAACTTTGCGTTAAATCAAACAATGTGGCTAAGTATTAGAGACACACTGTGATGTATTAAAGTGACTCCAGGACATAATATTGAAAAATAAAAAATTCCCACGATAGGTAAAAGTATTTTTTATGAATAAATGGAACTTTGAGCTAAATTTATAAAATTTTAAAGATATAAGACTTTTTTAATGGACATCATAGTGGATGTATAAAATTTAAATACCTGGATTGAAGAGTAGAAGAATTGAAAAAATATTAGTATTATCTAAGGTACATAAGATTAAAAATATATTACATAAAATTTATCATTTTTAAAAATATATTATTTTTTAAGAATTTTGTAGGAAGTTATGGAAGTTTAATTTCTAAAGGAATAATTCAGATTATGCATTTTATTTTCTATAGTAATTTAAATAACATGATTATCATTATAATCAGTATTTAATTCAATATTTATGAAAATAAAAATATAAAAATTATTATACTATTCTAATAGTTTCAAATATCAAAGGTTAGTATTTTGAGTCATGATTCAATTCATCAATCATGTAGAATTTAATAAGAAGTATTCCATTCCATGAATTAATTTATTAATGAATAACATGCTTATGTTCATTATACTATTTTATATATTTGAATTTCATGAGTAGAGTTTATTGTTGTGGTGTGTGATAAATAATATGTCATTCTAGAGATTCACATTGCACTATCATTTAGGGAAGATAGTACTAGCACTAAAAGGGATAAAAGATCTTATTCTCCCATGGTTATAGATTCCATAACACTTCTATGAAAATATCTAAAGAATACACATTGTAAGAGAATCCTTCATGACCACAAATTTTACATTGCTTCTTTTCTTAAAATAATAGGGTTTGTTGTGCAAGCTATTTTTAAGAGGTTATTTTAAGTAAAGTTCCCAGAATAATTTTGAGTATAGTGGATAGAGGAATCTATTATAATTCCCTTACCATGTGAAAATAATATATCATGTCTTTAGGAGAATTTAAATGTAATATTTCTATTTCTTTAGATTTTATTGAAGAATAAAAATTAAAGAGGATTGAAGTGGAATGATATTTATATGTTTCAATGAATATAAATAAAAAAAGAAGAATAATTATAAGGAGAGAACCAATACTATGATTATTCTGTAGATTTAGTCTTTCAAATCAAGAAAGATTCAACACTACTAAGAAGGAGTTCATCCCTATGTGTTGAATGATAAAGAAGAATAAATATATATGGAATTTTATTTTATTGTTTATCATTAAAGCTAGATAATAAGAATGAATAATCCAAAATATGATATTATTATATCATAAATATTGTTTAATATATTATCTATATATCATAAGGTTGGAGAAAACCCTAGGATTTTTTTTATTCAAGTAATCCATTGACATCATTGTAGGATAAAGAATGAGATCAAATTTTTTATGTAAAAATATTTCATGTTCTAATTTTATTATCACAATTTATAGAGGTTGATGTTGAAATCAATAATAGTAAATAAAGGATTGTTTGGTTCTAAATCATGATGTCAATAATTTGGTTCTTTCATTATACCTGTTTGGTAGTAGGATGATTGGTCCAATGTCACACCCATGCCTGAGATTTCTCTTAATAATAAAATGGGAGATGTACATGAGTTTTATAACAACCACCATATATCATGGATATATTCATCCACATTAGTTTAATTCCTAATTATCAAATCCTATAATACTTTATTTTTTTCCTTCTTACACACCATGAAATCTAATCAAAGAATGGGAAAGATTAAGAAATCCATTAATATAATAAGTGCCTAGAGAATAGAGGAGGAAAAGGTTTTAGTTAGTAATAATTCATCACTCCAATAAATCACATCCCCTAATTTTAGAGAACCGACCCTACTAGAATAACAATTGGTACCAAATCCACAGTTCCACTTCTTATTGGATTCTCAATAATCTCAAGATTTGATGTATTTTTTAATTTCTGAGTTTTTTCACTATGATTATTTGAACCAAAAAAGTGATATAGAATGTCTATTATACCCATCCTCCCTTATAGAACCCTATAAGATAGAGGTATCCCCCTCAAGTTGTGACAATGGACGACCCCCCCCCCCTCTTTAGAAAATCAGGAAGGCTTCGATATCCTTCTCCCCTTCACAAACCCAGCTCTCATGCCTGACTTCCCATACATCCACATTTGTCCAAAAGTCTTGTCTCCTCATCAATGGGTTCCTTCTATTCATCATTACCTTAAAGATTTCTTGAAGGAATCATCTCTTCATTGGTTTTCCCTAGTATCTTGTTTCAATTGATGATGTCCATCGCTCGATAACATCAATATATTCATCAATGTTGACTGGCCCCAACAAAAGTGAGTTGTTTTTGGACTATTGTATCCCCCCAATTTACTTATACATTTCTCCAGTGTTCAGAAACTCTTTAATATATGGTTTATGGGGTTTCATTCTTACAAAGGATTTGGGTTCATTCTTCTTATATGAAGCTACAAATTCCAATGGAAGCATGATCCCCCAACCATGAAAATTTGGGTAAGATTTCTAGGTCTTCCCCTACCATTAAAAAATCCTGTCATTCTTCAAATTTTGGAAAACCTCATCAAGATATTTTTGGAATTTGATGAGAGTTAGAGATACTTGTTCCACCCCATTTCACCTTGTATTTGTATGGAATTTGACAACTCCAAGCCTCATTGGGACAATGTATAGATCGAGGTGGGTGAAGAGATTTTTTTCCATTAACCATTGGTTTTAAAAAACTAGTATTATTTCTATATGTTGTGTTACTATCTAGTTTACCTATAAGATATTTTTCATCCATCTCCTAGGAAACCTCGATTTATGGTTGATCGAATCTCATTTCCATATCTATATGAGAGTCATTCTACTTGTATCTTAGACAATATAGGTCTCTCACCATTTGTTTCTCTTCAGAAGTTTGTCAGGATGATACATACTGACACGAAGGTGGATGAGATATTTTCTATTTTTAGGTGTGTATTGGAAGGTACTAAGCATACTATGTCAGGGGAGGGGGCCTTGGTTCAAATCCACTTCCACTATTCATTATTTTTTCCAAATAGTGTCTACTGGTGGATGTGGAAGGTTGGAGTATTCTCCTGGGGTTCCTACATGTATGGCTCCCTCTAAACCAGTTGGGCATGTTTTAATATAAGAGGATGAAGGAGTGCCTCCAATGTAAGAGCCTCTTGACAAGAAGGATTCCCCTAGATTGGACCATCTATAGAATCATTTTCAGAACATGGTTGAACCATTGGTTGGTGATTCTAACCTGGAAAGATGGAAGATGGTGATCCCTAAGTGGAAAAGGATGATTAATGGTTCCAAGAACCAGATTGATCTAGTTGTGTGTGTCTAGGAAACAAATTATTTATCATTCTTAGTAAGTGAGCAGTATTTTTACATGATCTACGATGAAATTTTAAGTTAGATTTTAGTGGACAGTGTTGAGAGTATGCAAGGTAGATGCCTTTGTACCCTAAGGAGGATAAAGGGGCATAAGGTAGTTTGGGACGTAGGGAGTAACGAGGTTCTTAAGGGGAAAAATACAAAGGGAATAATGACTATTCTTATGGATACACGGTCTGATAAAAAGGGTGGGGAAAAAGGAATCTAAATATAAAATCAATATAATATATCAGGGTCATGACCATAACATTAATTTCGAGGAGGTAAAACATTTGGCAGAGGGTTAGGTTTCTAAGGAACAAGAGATGACAGAAGTTTCCAATAACATAGTATCAAAAGAAGAATTCCCTATTAAATATATGAAGAGAAATTCTAAAATAGTGGAACAAGAAAAATAACAATACATTTATCTCATTGTCCACTCGAAAGAAAACATTCCTAGTGGACACTTCCATATAAATGCTACAAAGTATGAGGTTAACTGAATATATGAAAGAATAATCCATATTGAAATTATTGATCATAAAATGGTGTGGATCAATGAAAAATATCTCATTTTGGAATAAGTATTAACTGAAAAGAATATCAATATGTAGGAATACATCCAAACTGCGAATAATTTCGCCGACCATTTTTAATAAATTATCAAGTAAGACCCAGATAAGAAGGTATATACATTACAATGGAAATTATTTAGAGTGCCTGGTTATAATAATCTCATCCTTTTAATTATTTATTTCTTTATTTCTTTATATGCTAAATGATCCACTATCAATCCATTATGATTTTTCTCACTTCTCCACAAAAGTTCTTTTGAGACAAAAATTTTAGTCATTTTTTCCTAAAATCATTATAATGTCCAAAATAATAGTAGAGGTTTCAACTGTTGATCTAAATATCATCTCTACTAATAATCTAAGAAAAAAAATAATACAGAAATAAAAATGTTATATAAAATAACCCTCTTGTAAAAAGTTAAATACAATAAAGTTTACACATGCAACAATTATTAATAAGATAGATCTAGCATAGATAAAGAAGAAAAGGTGGATGGATATATCCTTAGAATATGGGAAAAATTAATCCTTACATGTTTTATGTGTGTTATATGATGAATAAGTTACAGAAATATCATTCCAAAACTATCTTATTGAAGAACTAAACACCAGTGGGGAAGATCATACCTCAAAATAATTGAATGATGATATATAAGTGTTATTTTGAGAAAGAAATTATAGGATGTTCCTGAAGAAACAATCATTTTTTTATGAATATTTAAAATACTTGTATGAGAATATCACCCATCATGAATATGATTCTAATAATATAGATAATTTATTGGCACAAAAAGTAATGTTTATCATAAATCTTGGAAATAAATATAAGGCCAGAAGTGATACAATTATGTAGTTGAAGAAATTTTCACTAGATTTTGGAAGGATTGTATTCATGAAATATTGAGTAAAGATAAATCCATATAAAGTATTGAGAAAAGGTATCATGAATTATAATAAAAACAAAATTCTTGCATTTATTTCAATAATTAAAAATTTTAAGTCAAATCAATGAAGACTAAAGAGATTGAGTATTTTAAACATGTGAATATTAAAATGCATGGAGATACTGATAATATTATTGTAAATTTAATAATTAAATTTGAAGGAAGATTTAAGATCACTAATGATCAGAGAAATATTTTTAATATAAAACATGATGAACTTTAAGTGAATTTAAAGAATCTTGAAACTATTCTAGCTAAGCCTAAACAAAAATTTGAGAGGATAACTATTGCCATATATATGTACAAGGAGGATATTTGGGATAAAATAGCTTTATTCTATGATAAAACAAATTATAAGATCATATTAATATCATTGTCTAGAAATCTAAAAACAAAAGGTACCATGAATTCATTAAAATTATGATTGTATTAATTCTAGTGTCATGGACAATGTAATTTTCAAATAAAAATATATAAAAATATTTATAAACAAAAATGGAATAAATATTATTAATGTAAATGTGGATAGAATAAATTATATGAGAAGATGTTTTGAAATATATTTCCATTATTTGGATGAAATACAATAAAAACAACATCGTATAAAATTTGAAGACATTTTTATTGAAATGAAAATACAAAAGTTTTTTGGATATTGTTGGAATTGTATAAATTTCAAGAACAAGTCACATGATTGTAATTATCATATTTAAATACAAGGAAGATAAATAAATCCTACAACCAGGGGATCAAAATGAGATAAATAAAAATCCATGTAAGAAATGAAATAATCTATTTATCTTAAATAGATTTAAATTTATGGGTAATCTTTATAGAATTTATAGTCAAAGAAGAAAGAGTGAAAATGAATTCTTTTCAAATTAAACTAACCATGTTCTAAAAATAAATTAATAAATAATAAAAAAAATATAATTTAAATATAAGAAAATTTCATCTAACCTTGGGTTATAATAAAAATTAATATTAATATTCAAAATAGTCCCAAGAATATCAAGGAGGATGCTTCACCAAAAAAATAAATTGTTTATATAATAGTATAAGTTTCTAGATAATGGATTAGTGGAAAAAAAACTTGAAATCAGTGTGGGTGGAGTAAATATGATGAAAAATAAATAATAAATTCAAGAAAGGAATATGACGATTGGTTTGGTGGAGGAAATTCCTATGAAACTTTATGGAAGTTTTAATAAAACTATCCACATCTCAAATGATTAATTGGACATCCTACCAGCATAAAAAAGTGATAAAGAGAATAAATATTTCATTAAAAGACTCATTTTCATTGATTTTTATTTCAAATTCACAATTCCATGAAAGGAGATTACTAAAAATTGCAAGAATACCATGCTACCCAATACTAATACTTGGAAGAATAAGAGTTGAAGCATAAAGAGTTCTCCAAAACAGGAAGAAAACATAATGAATTATCTTGTTTGATAAGAAAATCTCAAACTAGTTTCACTAATTATGGATCTAAGGATTCTTCCTTATTCCAAATATTGTGTTTTTTATTTTTATTCAGAGAATTGATGGCAATTCATGAATAAGGGGGTAATTGAGGATATGAATATACTATCAAAACTAGAACAAAAATTGGAATTTTCCACCTTAGTATGATCTATCATTTTATATAATTAATTATATTTGAATAAAATTATCTACCATGTTGAAGTGAAGATGGATTTTATCCCATGAGAGAGATATTTTTTATAATCTTACGAAAAATATTATTCCATGAAAATAAAGAATTATGGAAATTTATTTAAATAATGGAATTTATTAGGTATATATTCACATTCTATCATCCTTTTTATTATAAGAACAAAATTTATTGTTAAGAGGGAGATGTGGAAATTCTTAATGATATGGAAGTGAGAAAATCAAGGTCTGATTGAAGAAAAACATTCTAGTTATTATGGAATGTTTTGAATTTTCTTATTGAAATGAGTGTATAAGTTAAGTTGTATTTATCTTTTGAATATATTAAATAATTGGTATCAGTAAAAAAATATTTGTACATGACCAAATAAAATGGTTTTTGGATCTGGTATTAAATTCTATACTAATTATGGAAAACGTTTTCTCTAGATTATATACTATTGGTTTTTTACATCGAACATGGTTCACATTGACTTAAAATGGAATAATTAATGTCACATTTCTTTAAGATAAATAATACCATCCTCTCTATAATTTCTTTATATTTATTTCCAAAAATTGTAAGAGTCGATAAAATGGATGAAGAACATATTAAAATTCAGGATCTTTATTGGTATTGACAATAAATACAAAGAGGAAGATTTTTAGATACTTAATGCTTGAGTTTCATTTTTTAGTAAGTATATAAGTAATTAGAAAATGTAAACATGTATTGAAAGATAATATATTGGAATTAGTTTGGAGTTCCCAAGAACATTGATGAGAAAAAGGTTGAAGTTCCCAAAAAAGGTGTCATTAAATTTTGATCTATTAATTTTTCATGAGTATTTTGGAAATTAATTTAAATGAAGAAATTAAGTGGATGACCTTATCTATATGATAAAAGAGGATGTTTGAATTACTTCCACCAGATATATTCTTGGACATCCATTCAATATGGAAAAGTTATTTTTATTGAGCCTATACTAATAATAAGTTTTCATCGATAATTTGTATTTTAGGAAAGTTGGTTAAAGATAATGTAGATGCTAATACTCTTTGTATGATGGTATTATGTATGATCACAATGAAAAATTATGTTGGAGGGTTATTATATTCTCCAATATTGAGAAGTTTTCCATTGATCATTGTAATTATTGTACATAACGTCTCTATGAATATTTATGGAAGAAAGTTACGAGTTATTGTAATTCAATTTATAGAATTCAATAGAGTGTATAAATTGATAGACATTTTATCTAATAAATAATCTATCTAAATCTGGAGTTAAATAAAGGATGAATTGTATTCTAGTGAAGATAAATCTTAGATAATGTTATAGATAAGTTAATTTTTTATCTATTATATACATGGAGGATGTTTTAAGAATACCTGCAGTTTTTTATGTGGTAAAGGTCCACTAAAATACACTACGGGGTATTTATATGATACATAAGATTTGTTATTATTCTGGTGATGATGGAAAATGTATTGTAGTTGTTACAAATGTTTTTTGAGATGTTTAAACTGAAGGGATAAATATGAATTTGAATATAAAAATTATGGAATTATAGGTTCCTAAATATTGAGAAAGGACTTTTATATGAGGGTCTTATTGGTGTTTCACTATATATGTAATAGTCTTTTGTGTTGAAAAATTATGATAAATGGAAAAAAGGAATGTGATATGTAAATATCACTCCATTACTTTATTAACTTATGTAAAATTAACTTTAAATTTAATTAGAATAATGTGAAAAAGTGTTAGAGACACATTGCAATGCATGGAAGTAACTCCCTGGGACAATATTGAAAAACCGAAAAGTCCCTTGATACAAAAATACTTTTTTGTGAATACAAATAAATTTGAGCTAGGGTAGAAGAAATGGAATAGGTATAAGACTTGTATAAGGGTAATCATAGTGGATGCATAAATATAAAATACTCAATAAGAAATAATAATAATTGAAAAAATATTGGTGCTCCATATGGTATGTAAGAGTAAATATATCTTACATAAAGGCCATATTTTTTCAAAATATTTGAGTGTTTTGGAATTTAATAGGATGTTATGGAAGCTAAATTTTTGAAGGAATAATTTACATTATGGTTAGTATATTCTAAAATGATTTAAATATCATGATTATAGTTATAATTATGATTCAAGAAAAGATTTATAAACATGAAACTATGATGATTCATAGAATTTTATTTTAGTCTTAAATATCATTGGTTGGTGTTTGATCCAAGATTCCTGGAGAATTTAATAAGAAGGTTTCCACATTGTGAAACAATTTGAGGATGAAAAACAATTCCAAATTGGTTCTTCTATTCAAGATGTTTCCATGTTATGATATGAGTATAACTCTATGGTTCGTGATGAATAAGATATAGTAGGATATCTTCATGTCAAATTTTCATACCATGGAATATAGGTAAGCGATGAAAGGAGATATAATAGCTTGTAATTATGTGACTAGAGATTCCATAACACTGCCATGAAAATATATAAAGAAGTCACACCATGATAGAATCCTTCATAACCATAATTTTCACACTACATGTTTCCCATGAAATTATATGTTTTTATGTTTAAGTGGTTTTAAAAAGTTTTTTTTACGAAATTTACGTTGATAATTTTAGGTATCAAAAAGAGAATAAGATACGGTAATTCTGATGTCATGTGGAGATAATAGACTAAGGCTTTATGAGAATTAAAATATAATATTTCTGATTAGTTTAAATAATATTTAACAACAAAATAAATGGGGATTGAAGGGTTATAAAATTCACAAGGTTCTATGAATATAAGTAGAGAAATGAAGAAGAAGAATTATAAGGTGGGAACTTCCATTGTGATTGTTATATAGATTTTATTTTTCAAATATAGAGATATCTAATGATGATAAGAAGGAGTATATCCATATGTATTAAAGGAGGAATCATAATAATGAGAGACCATATTTTCGGATATTTATCATCCAGGATTAATAATAAGTTTAAATAGTCCAACCTATGGTATTTTAATATTGAAAATATTGAGGACAATGATATATATATATATATATATTGTAGTGTTGTGGATAGCCTAATGGTTTTTTTTGTTTTAGGTAGACATTGATATTATTGCAGGATTAAGAAGGAGATCAGATTATTTATGTCGAAAGAATACCTATGTTTCCTTATTAAACATGCTTCACAAAAGAGCAGACCAAAACCTATAACTATAAATGAAGGATTGGTTTGTTCTAAAACCTGATATCTACAAGTTTTTCCTTGAATTGTACATATTTGCTTCTAGGAGTATGAGTATAAGTTCCTACCCTTTACTAATATGTATCTTGATAATTAAAGTGTATTTTTTTGGGGGATAATAACAACCATACACTAGGGATGTGGTTATCCACACTGGAGGTGAACCCTATAATCAAATCCTGATTTTTTTTATTCCTACTTATAATACATCCATGATAACTAAAGTATCAGAAAAAATGGGATATCCATTCACCAAATAATTTTAGGTGTAAGATGAAGGTATAAGGTTTTAATTAGTAATATGTCCCCATACTAATTCATCCCCCCCTTTAGTGTGAGGCACCAATCCTAGTGAAATAACAAAAAAGATGACTAATTGACGTATATAACCCACAAATGATGGTCAAACTCCAATTTATTTTATAAACAAGTATAAGTATCAACTAAATGAAAACCTAAACCACAAATGATGTTAATAATATAACTTGAAACTGAAAATAATCTTTGATCTACTATGAAGTGAACATGTCAAGGGTGAGCTCAATACCCAGTAATATTTTCCCATATGATTCTAATGAAATTTCATACAAGAATTAAAAACATAAGAAAGTTTTAGTGTTAATATGATAACATATTTGATATTTCAGGATAATACAATTTATCTAAACAAGAATTATTTAATTCTTAACACCCTGATATTTTAAATATATATATATATATATATATTTCCTTAAAACCTTATTTTTTCAATAGCTTTCTTCACACACAACATCAAACCAAAACAAACCGGGGATAGTTATATAACCGTTATGATATAGGCATAGAATTGGAAAGTAAAAAATAGTGCTCACAAAATTATGATATATATATAGAAATAAAAATAATATGTCATTTTTAATACTAAGTTATTAATACAATTCAATTAGTATATCTAAATAAAAAATAAAATCATTTTATGTTTAAAAGTATATTTTCTTAAATAAAATATTTTTTCATATACTATGAATTTTAATATATTGTGGTTAAAAATTATTTAAATGAAAATTATTGATAATATATGCAATAAAATAATTAACATTCATCCAATAGTTATTACTTAGTAAGTAATAAATATATTTTATTCTTAAAGGATACATGTTTCTTAAAATTATCATTACGTGTTGAACACACATATATTAAAATTGATTTTTACCACTTTTATAAATTGAATCAGATAATATTATTTTTATATTTTTAATTAGAATGATTAATTTTTTTAATTATGTTAATTTCATGTTTTAGGCATAAAATTATGATACCAATGTAAATATTAGTTACCACGGAAAAACGTTAATTTTTCAAGGAATGGTACATTTATATATATTTTTATATTAAATTAAATTTATATTTTTTTTAAAATAAATACTATATTAATATTTTAAAACACAAATAAAAATAAAAAACACTCATTTACTTGGTAATAAATGTTTAATAATATTAAGAACACTGAATTATTAAAACAACATTTTTCAACAAAAATAGTTTTTTAACACTTTACATGTTTTAATTTAAGTGTCAATATTAAAATATTTAGAAATTAAATTAGATTAAATGGAGTATAAATTTAGATTCATCATGCCAAAAAAATTTAATAATGGTTATCTAATATTTGTAGTAATAAAAATAATACCATGGTCAGTTTTTAATCAAGATTAATATGGGTAAACATTGGTAAATAAAGTACCATGAATTTTTAACAATTAAAGAGTCACTTAAACCTTATTGAAATAATTTTTTGGTATTAAAATCATACATACATATATTACCTATCATTTCTCTATAAATATCACATAACTATCATTCAATACCATTCTTACCTCATACGTAACATTCTTTTCCAAATATTGGTACCTCTTTTTCACATATAAAAGGATCTCACGTCCACCCACTTCGAGCCACACCTCTCATTCTAAATACCAATTTAAATATTATATAGACCATATATACCTTTTTATCCCCTATCCTCAAAAAAGTTCATCAAGTTCTTCATTTACAAAAGATACTAGAAGAGAAGATCCAAATTCTCAACGTCAATATTACTTACCCATTACATTCTTTTCTTTATCTTTTTCATCCAACCACATCCAGAACCATTATAACCATAATTATATAATTTAATAAGACTAATTAATATACCTAAATTTTATTATTTTAATGGTATAACCATTATCTATTCACCTCCCATTCAATCTATAAAATGAAAATGTTTCTCATGTGTGTGAGCGGACTACAGCCTCCATGAACAACACATTTCATTTTTCATCACCACCTTTAAAGGATGGTTCAAGAAATTTTATTAGGGATTTTATATGTTATTTATGTCATTATTTATATTTTTTAGATTTAAATTAGGCATTATATATTAAATATTAGCAATAAGCGGTTAATGTAAAACTAACCACCTAAAATGAGAATATTGAGAGGAAAAGTTATTTTATTTATCAGTGAAAATTATTTTTCATTTAAATGTTTCTTATATATATTCTCAACTATGATTAATAAGATTAATAACATCTAAATATTATCATTATCATTTTTTATAATGATATTACTATATAATAATCTCTTCCAAAGTAATACTCACGTATAGAATATAGTGTGTTCTTGTTGGGTTGCTTTAACCTCCTACATGAAAAATGCTATAAATTTATATAAACAATGGATTTGGAAACTTAATATTGATTTTTAATAAGTAAATAATAATTTTTTGGTTCTTTAAACATAATATAAACATTTCACTCATAAATTAAGACAACATCGTTCGTTTGTCATAAATTACAAAAAAATTCGCTGACTTTATCATCATGAATAATAAATAAAATACATATGAAATATAATTATAACATAATAAATAGTTAAAAAAATAAATTATAGTTCCATTTATGATCTATTAATGATCTAATTTTGGAGAATAATGGAGAAAAACACTGCTATTTTGAAACTTGTTCAAAATGATCAAGATTACTCAAACCCGATATTGAAAAAATATAATAAATAACTAATATACATGCAGGGAATAATTATAGATGTTTATTATGAAATTAAATAGATTTAAATATGGTTTTTAAATATAATTTTAATATTTTTATTTTTATTTTAATGGATGTTAGAGAGCATTCTACTAATCAGTGAAACAAGGTAATGGTTTTCTTAGTCTCAAATCTGATTCTCTGAGACATGATACATGTTATGCACCATGTTTCCTTTAGATGATGTAGTATTAATGTACCATTACCTTAATGTTCATTACTTTATTTCCTTATAATTAATCATATATAGTGGTCCAAATCTATTTATTTTCTTCAAATTTATTTTGTCTCAAGTGTTACCCCAATCATAAGAGTTTTTGGTAACTCAAATTCCATTCATTGAGTTATGATCGTTCTTTGGAAAATATTTTATATAATTTGGGTAAATTATACCCATTGATTTTATTATGTGGTATTTTATTAGGTTTTATAATCTTACCATATAAACCCCTGTTGAAATATTCCATTATTCATGGAGTATGTTTCCCATAAGGGTATTGATAACTCAAATCTATTTTATTTGAGTTATAATGATTCATCTTGAACTTTTATTTTCCATGATTGGTTTATCCCACCATAATATTTTATTATATGATATTTTATTATAATATTTAGGAAAATTAATTTATAATAAAAAATAATTTTATTACTATTTTCAATGTGGGTTTTCAACAAAGGTAATTTCAACATATTAAAAATATTCATTTCATAATAAAAAAATTTATCTTTGGTTCCATATTTCCTATAAGAAACTTTATGTAATTCTCAAATATTTTTTTAAAAGTATATTTTTTTAATCTTTCAGTTCAGATTTTTATAAATTACTTTTTAATGTGACATGTAAATTTTTATTTTACTTCAATGTTAAAAAAATATAAACTCTTGTTTATGTTTCCAATTTCATTTTACTTTTCATATTTAAAATGATTTACCTTATTTGGATTTATGTTTTAGGATCAACCATATTATTTATATTTATCTTTTTGGGTATTGAAATCACGGCACCAAAAAATCCAATTCATGATTACTTATTGGGTGGTGTCGTTCAAGAATTCTTTATCAAGGATATTTTTCAACTATGTCAACATCCTTATATGTTTCCACTATTACACTAGGGTTATGTTATTTTTAAACTATCCACCTTATTTCTCTGGATGGATTATGATCATGTTATTCGATTATTGGTTTAGTCATATACTCATTACTCTCTATGGTGTGAACATCAATGTTTACATAATTGTGATTGGAGGATTTCCACCTATAAATATAGTTTATATATTGGATGTAGAAGTACTGAAATTATTTATGACTATTAACTACTAAAGAAGGTTTATTAAATATTTAAATTTCATATACAATATTTATTTTTTATTAATGGAAAATTAAACTAATATTGTACAAAAACACCCTACCAAAGGATTGAAAGATAGAAATATGAAAAAATAAATAAGAAGAAACCAAGGGGCAGAGCCCCCAGGGTAGTCTAAAATAATGGAAACCTAGCATATAAGCTCAAATAATATTGACACACTCGAGAGGTACGGTACCAATACCAATGTAGATCAATCGTGGGTAATCAAGAACTCCCCATGTTTCCAAGAACACAACCACTTGGTTACATTCATACCAATTGTAAAGTAAACATGATTAATTTTGAATATGACTATGGAACATGTGAATGAGGTACTCGATGGACCAAGGGATATGAGTCTTTACTTGAAGGGATCTGTGAACCACCATCAAGTCCATTTCAAAATTTACATTTCATATAAAAAATTAGGGGTGTATTAAAATTCCATATAATATTTAACTCTATAAGGATTATTATTTGAATGTTTGATTTATTCATTTTAACATATGATGAATGAATTATACTTTTTCAAGTGATGGGTGGTACCCAACATTTTATAGCCCCTTGATGCCTTGAATGGTCTCAAAAGAAACAAAACATGGCCTTTCATGTATACCTCTCCCCATATCAATATAATGAATTTGTATAAGGCCTTAGTATCATGTTTTTAATGTATAACATTATTTATTCAATTATAATGTGATCAGTAATTGTTATTATCCATGTTTTCAATTATTAACATGGTTATAAAATTCTATTAGATTCAATTGATGATGGTATTATTCTAATTATTTATTGTCTTCATATTATTTCATCCATTATTATTCTTTTAGAGATTCAATTATATATTT
This sequence comes from Viscum album, assembly GCA_963277665.1. NCBI lineage: Eukaryota > Viridiplantae > Streptophyta > Magnoliopsida > Santalales > Viscaceae > Viscum > Viscum album. The sequence continues at coordinate 2,097,758,634 of OY728130.1, read as the reverse complement.
AACTTACATATCATTTGATCTCACCCCTTATTATATTTTCTATTACTTAGGTTATGAAGAAATGTATTACACATGATATGTATAATCAGATGTTCATGTGGATAAATTTTGGGAGATGATAAAGACTTTTTATGGATTAATTATTTTCTAGTATAGTATGAAAAAATATCCATTATTTAGAAAGACATTAGTTTTGTTAGTTTATGTTTTTTCTTAATTAAATAAGGAACTAAAACTAAAAGCACTCAAGAATGTATGCAATATTTTATTTTATTTATGTCATGTAATTATGGGATTGTTATGTCTGAGAATCTATTGTTGTTATTGAATCCATCATGAAAATTATATGTTTTTGGAACATGACCTAGTAGTAAAGATTCATGACCTCACATAATGATATTTGTTTTGAATAAAATATTTAATTAACACAAGAAATCGATAACTAGGGTAACCAATAATTTAAAATTTATTAAAAGGGTCAAATATTTGAATTCACACTCAATCCAAAAACACAAATAATAATGGAAATTTATTTTCTAACCAAGTAATAACATAGAAAATAAATAATCAAAGGGAATCCTTTGGAAACATGTCAGAGTGAAAGTCCTCTATGAACCCCCTCAATGAGTGGTCCTCTCATAAGGGTAAAAATGGTCAAGTATTATGGGTCTATATCCATATGTGAAAAATAAAAACACTATATCTATTTTAGGTATTTTTTCATCAGTAAAATAAATCAACTATCCCCTATATGAACTAGAAGAAAACATAATAAATATGTCACTTGAAGTACAGAATGATTACCCACTATTTATTCTATATTTTATAATTTTTATAATAATCATAATATATATATAGCTACCCAATGACCATTTTGGTCTTATCATAATAATCTAGGTCTCCTCCTACTAAAAAACAGAGATAAATAATTCACTAAATAGTTTTATAAATGACCACATCTTTGGTTTAAGGATAAATAATAATTTTATTAATTTATTATCAGTATATTAAAACTCATTGGATACTAATAAATATTTTAAATTTAATGATGAAATTAAAACAAAAAATTTACCATCTCAATGAGAGTATTAATTGTTAAGAGCAATCATAATGGATTTTTTAAAATATAGATTTTATTTTATTGTTTAAAAAATTATTGAAATGGATAACAAAATATAGAATTTCTTGAACTATAAATATAATAAAACTAAATACACCTACCTATAAGAAAAATTAAATAATACTACATTGAGAAACATATCCCTAAACATCCACAAACATCTAAGTGGCTATAAAACATAAATTTAATAAAATAAAAAAAATAAATTAAGGGTGTAGATTAAACTAAATCAAATAATACTAATCAATATCAAAATAATGATAAACTGATAGCCTAATGATGTGTTTTTAATATTAATAAACTTTCCCATGATTTTTTTAGCCTCTAATCATTAAATACATATGATGATATAAAGATTTTCCGTGAATTATAGAAATCCCTAGATCCCCAAATCATAAAACCTAAATTATGTGGTGGAAGATAAATAGAAGTGAAAAGAGAGGAATTGATGGTAGATATTTTTAACCTTACCATTTCATTGAAATCGTATCATCTATGGTTATGGGAAAGAAAATAGGAGAGGAAGTGAGAGCTATCCACAAAGGGATACCACATGGTAATGGGAAGTGGAGAGGATGAAACTATTAAACATTTTAATAAATAATATTAATACCATTATAATAATAATGATGAAAAAATAGTTACTTTTTTACTTGAATAATTTATTTAATACCCAAATACCCCTTTATTTTTACAATAATTTTATTAAAAAATTTATAATATCCCAATAATACCAAATTATAAATTTTAATTAAATATTGATAAGTTTTATGGAGAAAAATATTGGTTTATATGGGTTTTTAATCATGTAAGATTACATTAAACAATATAAAAATTATTAAGCTAACTCTGCATTGCTTCTTGGATTTATTTCTACAAATCATAGTCATTATGCACTATCCAAAAATCGTGTACTATCCAAAAAAATTAAAAATAAAGTTTTTTACATAAAAATAATTTAATGATAAATGTATATTATTAATTAATAAAATAAATGTGTTAAAATTATCCCCACCATAATTTTTTTCTTACTCAAAAATTCATTATAAATATCACTGAAGAGAGATCAACCTTTTTCTTTCAACTTTTGATAAATTATTCCCATCTACATAGGTTCTTGTGAATATCAACTCGTGGTTATCCCTGACATTAAAGTCTCTTTAAACCGTCAATCCATACTTAAAAATGAGAACATGAAGTGTGACTAGACTCTAAAATGTAAGGAACTCTTTTACTATGATTATTTTTAAGAACATCAAATTAGGAGAAGTAATAATAAGTCTATAAGTTAAAATAAAAACAAAAAATATTCTAGTGAAAATCGAATTCAACACCAATTACACCATAGGTATATGAGTGAAAACCCAGAATATTATCCATTAGCTAGACCATGGAGGAAATTATAACTCCCCTTTAACCATATTAAATTCTCAATTCATGATTTAAAATTATTCCTCTTCAAGTTCAAACACATTGTCAGAGGTAATCTGCACCTCTTTTGACCTTGGAAAACACCTTTAAAGGATATACCCAATATTTCAAGGAATAAATTGTTCTATTATATTTTTTTGATATCTCATGGATCTAAAATGCACACACATATATATATATATATATATATATATATATCATAATTTACGTATGATTAAAGGTAAAATCCAATTTTCAACTTCTCATAAGGATTTTTACTTATATATGGACCTTAATTTGACTCTTTGAGGTTTATAGGATTGAAAGAGAGTGGAAATAAGAATTATTAGAATATATCACAATACATGGTTTCCATTCACATAATGATAAATCATACACCTATATATGAAGTATAAAGTGGAGTTTATATTATAAATACATTACTAATATATCACGATTCGACCCACCAAGGGCCACCCAGCTAGGGATAAGCTGAGTGTGATGACCCCAATACCACCTCTAATAAGCTAATGGATGGTGACTAGTGTCGGGTTGACATAACACTCAAATGGGAGGCCTTAGCCTAAGGTACCTATATGAACACACACACACATATCCAAACCCATAAAATACAGAAATATAAAATACAACTGATACTAGATGAATACATATATATAAATCCTAGATTCAGAGTATAAAAAAATTTAGGAATCAATAATGGACAATTACAAGCCTATTAAAACATGTGAAGAAGTATAACCAAAAATAAAGATGGTATTATAGTTAAATGCAACTTCTAGAATGATCCTTGGTCTATCTTGTCCAAATCATAGCTCTTTTTGATCATGGTCGACCGAGAACCCTGTCAAACAACTAAACTTTTACATAAGATATGACACATGAAGTTATATCCCATACAGGTGTGAGTATGATAATACCTAGTATGATACCAAAAAATCACTAAAAATAATACATCAATAGTATCTATCTCATCATAAGATATGTTAATCATAATATGAGAAATTAAATAAAACATCCAGATATACTAATATTCGAACCTAAATCTCAATGTAAGGTGACAACCAGATTGCGAGCCAATGATTTTTCTTGAGAATCTATAACCACACTCGCTCGGGAGAATTAACTCCGCAAGTCTGATAGTATTTATAGAATTCATATGAGATTTATTTCTCATCATGGATTGCTATAATGAATTATATGCTGGAAGTCTAAAGATATTGATACACATATGGGGATCACAACCAATTCCATAGGGTAATACCGATTAACCCAATCTTAATTAACCCACTAAGTATGGGATCGTTACCCATGTATAGTTGTTCATGACAATTATAAGATCCCTGCCTAGGTTAAAAGATGGTAGAGGATCTCATACTGATATATAGGAGAGGTTCCAACAACTCTATATAAATATAATCACTTAAATAAAATCACAATACTTTGTTTTTTTAAGATATAATATCATACAATACCCTCACATAGATAGATTAAGGGAATGCACCATTGAATAAACTAGTCCATATTGAGGGGAACAATGTCTCCAAGTCATATTTGAAGGACTATGTGACATGTACTAGAAATACACGACATGTCCCTTCGACACCAGGTCTACATGTGCATTATAGCTTGTGCCCATGTTCATTCCCATGTACACCTAGTCGTATCTCTATAGCTTCTCTTAGGGGTGTCCATGGGTCAGGTCATGTTGATTTAAGGATTTTTGTAGGCCCAACCCAACCAAAAAATAATGGTTTGGGTCATATTCTTCATGATAAGCTCACCCTAACCAATATTAAACTTTGGGGGTTGAGTTAAGGATACATGGACAAACGACCTGACCCAACCTGACCCATCGTAAGTTAAGTTAGTTCAGGTCAGGTTAAGCATGTTATATACGTCAAACCCGACAAGACCTGATAGATCTATACCCTAACCCAACCAAATCAGTGTAAATAGAAATGGAAAAAAAATTAATGTGTGACAACATAAATAGAAATGAAACAGTAATAGGAATTTATTAGTAATGGTAATGAAGTATTAGTAATGGAAATTCAGGAAAATGTAAATGAACTTCATTGGAATAACTATAGTTGAAAGAAATAAATGAACAAAAACGATCATATAACAAAAATAAAAATTAATTTTAATAAAAAAATACTTGAATAAAATGGGAAATTTAATAAATCTAATGTAACTTTCAATTGAAAAACTAGTAACTAACAACAAATAAAATGTGGTTTGATGAAATTCTAGTTACTCAGCCACAAATCTCCTTCCTTTCTTTTCTTTTCTACCTCATCCACAAATTTCCTTGGTTTCCTTTTCTACCTCAGGGAAAATTCTATTATAGATAATGTGACTCCCAAATTTTAAAGTTTGTTTCACCCTTTCTACAATTGGAAATGTGTCAAGTTAATTATGCTAAATATCTGATTTGAGGAATATGGTGGAGGAATACCTACGTTAAGGATTGGAGATCCAATCCCATTCGATAAATCTATCTATTAACAATATTTTTACCTTGAATCATTTTATTCAAACATTGTATAGTGATATACAACTAAAAATATTCTACATTTCACATATATTAATTCCTACAACCATATTAAAAAATCATGAAAATCCTAACATAACATAGCCATTATATCTAGAAATACATAGTCATTCCTAAAAACCAATTCCTTTACAAAAACTATAATTCTCATAACATAAATCATGAGCACCCGACCCCAAGAATACTAGATTATGGTTTCAAAATAGGTAAATAGGAAAAATAAATAAAAATGCTTCTAAAGATGACACATTCCCTAGTCTCCAACCCCAATGGATAGTATATCAAACAAGACACCTAACAAATGAATGTAATAAACGTAGAAATCAAAATAAACATTATTATTTTCATGTCAATCAAGGTTTTTAGAAAGGGTGTGAGCATTAAACCTCATAAAATTTCACCCAATGACACCAAAGTATTAACATGTCAAAATAAACTATGAAATATTATGAGTGGTATAAAATGAATGAACTCATACCAAATTACTACAACATGCATACACATATATTCTAAAATAATCACACCAACCATCACTAAAGAAATTAATTTTTTCCCGGAATTCGTTAATAACTAATAAATTATACCCATTAAACCCTTTTCCAAAACCAAATCATTATAACACAACACTAAATTAAAAAACCATGTTGTTTTAACCACTCCAAACATTTTAGAAGCCAAATTATTGGGTATATTCTTACCATTTTTAAAACATACAAGTGTAATCTATAAGATCCAAAAACCATTTTTAACTAACTATGAAACCCAACAACTGAGTGAAATATTACAACCTAACCTTGAATTTTCACTTATCTACAAAACATAATAATAATAACCTCATATAAAGGATGGGTCTACTATAATCAAGTGGAAATTTATATTTATTCAAAAAAATTGATGGATGGGGCTGCAATGTTAAAGTTGGAATCCATGGTCTCATGATTTATATAACTAACATATACCCAAACACTCATTTTTTAATATAAAAACATTCTAGGTCATACTCTTCTTATAATTGAATAAAAAATTCAAACCCAATGAATTTTAGACATGTTAGAATCTAAACAAAAAAATATCCCATAAATCATTTCAATTAAACAAAACAAATATTATAAATACAAAATAATTATTAAAATAAAATAACATTTTAATACATTTTTGAATATAATAAAACTTCTGATAAATTATTTAATACATATTTAAATAACTAATATAATGTTTTAATAATTACCTTACATGGAGTAGACTTTTTATCTTTATAACTTTAATTGTGTTTAGATATATACATGAACATATAAAGGGAATTAACACTATGAGTCAAATAGAAATAAAGAAATGTATGCCCCATGAATAAGGAAATGTATTCTATAAAGAAATTATAAAACAATTAGAAATTATTACCTTAATTATAAATGCTCAATCATCCTTGATTATTCTATTTTAGAAAGTGAAACTATGATCATGAATCATGGATGATGGCATATCCTAAAAACACAACATAAGAGAAAGTATGTTTTTTATTTTTCAACCAGAGGATTATAATTGATAATTATCAAATGATAAAAAAACATAATATTTTTAATGGTACTCAATTAAATCAATTCAACTTCTTCAAGTTTCTTTTCAAATTTCAATTGGTTTATAATTTCTAAACCAATTTTTGTAGATATTTGGTACCTTTACTGTATTGAGATTCAAACAACTATAAAATGGAATAAGGAAATATACTAATATAATAAATGTAGACCACAAATATAGTTAATATAATAGCTATGATATCTCTAGAAATTAATGAGACAACATGATAATTTCTTTTATTTTTTTACACAATCCTAAAATATCTAATCCATCAAAGTCATCCTCAAAATCTTCAACCTCTAGATATATTTCCAATTCATTCCTTTATTGTGTATATTTTCATTTCTGTATCCATTATCTATATGCATATTTCAATTTCTCATCATCCTCACTACCTCTACTAGAATCATGAGTATGGGAATATTTATGAGAACATGACCCACATTTATCAATAGGGATGGGACATTTTCGTTTGTAAAACTTAAAGAGATTATTAATAACTGATATTAATTTACAGATCAATTCATTCCTTTATTTATCATCAAACATCATTTAAAAACTATCCCAAATATATTCTAAGTAATATCGGGTATCATGGACAATTACTAGAAGTAAGAGAGAATTAAAATTTGATCCAATACCCCAATACTGGTCCAACTTCACCTTCACTGCAATAGCTATTTCCCTCATAGTAGTATCACCTTCCTTCATCTGTTTATTGATTTTTCTATATATGTCACAAATATTATTAAAGATAGAGTGACATGTCACATTCATAGAACCAGAAAATTCAATATTTCTATAATAAAATATTTTGAAAAAAATTGACAAATACACAAGTGTTCTCCCAATCATATGTTGTAGGAGCCCCACCTTCATAGATAAGAGCACTCTTAAAACTTTAATCCTCCTTAAGGTGAATAAATAATTTCTCACACTCCTCTATAGTATCCAACATAAAGTAAAAAAAGATTCCACTTAGTTTGCACATCAAAAATTATGGCCTATTTATTATGAACTTTTAACTCCTCGACAGATCTCTTGAAATGTGACAATCGTGAAGGTGAACTTGTCATAAACATATAGAAAACTATAATTCTAGGAATTTATGTTGATATTTCCTTAAGAGATTAAATATAATTATGGTCTAAAATGTGTGCACAATATCTCATATTCATATACTCTCTTTTAATATTAAACCAATCCAATCATTAACCATCCTTACAAAATAATTTATTATTGTATTATTATAACTAGCATTGTCCAAGGTAAACGTATTAATCCTTTCAATCCACCATTATTTCATTGTTTGTTCTAATACCTGGCCAATTGTTTCCCATTTATGATCTACAAAAAGAAAAAAAATTGGTTATTATTTTATTTAATATCCAATTATTATCAATAAAATATGATGTCACTCACAAATAATTCTGATTCTAAATTTTAGTCCATGTTTTGTTACAAATACATATCATATTAGAGAATATATCAAACACAGAATTTACTTTTTATTTCTAAAAAATTATGTGATTTAAAGAAATATCAATAAATATTTTTCTAAATCAAACTTGAAATTGAGGTTGAAAAACATTAATAAATTCTCTAAATCCTTGATTCTCAACATATTTAAATAATAACTCATCAATTATTACCATTTTTGAAAGATCTATTAAAAACTCTTCTTGGTTAAAATGAAATACTAATATTTTATCCATCCAATCATTCTCATCTTCAAATTTCATTCTAAAACCAATAGTGGTTTAACTATTCTCAAGAATTTTGTGATGATTTTTTTGTACCTTGTCAAATAAATATTTAAATTACTAGTTCCATTCTAGACATACGTGAAAGAATAATATTTTCCATAATAAATAAAAACAACTCTTCCATTATTATTATGAAAATGATCCCATTCTTTAGAAACTCTAGAAGTAGGTGCTTTAGGAAATATTACCTTTTTAGAAGACTAATTACCCTTAGATTCGTCAACATGTTTCAACTGATACCCATTCTATTTTTTTAATTGAATGGGTAGTTGGAGTAGACCACATCTAAATTTGAGTTTCTACAGAAATTGGAGGATTATGACTACTTATTTTACCACATTACATAAATGGATAGCTAGCTCGGCTAGTTGTCTGTAAAATACTCCTGCCCATGACAAACTGGACAGTCTTTAGTTTATAAAAACCCCTATAAGAAGAATAAATATTAGGTTTTTAGTGATAGGGGTAATCAACATTACAACATTAGTAAAGGGTAAGATAATAAGAAACTAAATAATAAAAAATATAGATATATGTATTTACCATAGAACATGAACAACACCAAGAGGAGGATAAAATCAATTGATTAGGGTTTATCCTGATTGATCATGAGGTAAGGTTAGTGGAAGAGGAAATAAATGAGGTTGGATGGATTCTTAGGTTAAAGAACCATGGTGCAAAAGGAGGTGGGAGGGGAGGAATGAGGATCATCGGGGCGTAAATTTTTCTCATTCTAGAAGGAGAAGTGAAGGAAAATCAATGAGTAGGTTTTTATCATGAAGAAATATTGGGTGAGGTGAAGGAATGAGGAGAAGAGAAGGTCAGTGGGAGAGGATGTGAAAAGGGAGGAAGTTTTTGGGATTTTCTTCTCATAATTCGTGAGGGAAGGTTGGGGGAGGAGGAGGAGGAGGAGAGTGAGAGGGAGAGGAAGTGGCTGGTTAGGGGTAGATGGAAGGGATGATCGAGAAACCCAGGTGTTTTTTTCACACATCAAACTCGTCTATTGAGTTTGTTTGGATAAATATTTATCCAACTCGAGACCTAACCTGGCCTGTTCATGGGTCAACCCATCATAACCTAACCTTATTTATTTCACATGTAACTAAAACCTACCTGATCGGGTTAGGTCAGGTTGATTTCATCATGTTGGGTTGGGTATAGACACCCCTACTTATCCATGTTTGTGTACCAAGTCACATATGAGTACATAGATCATCTTATATACTCTGGTCATCTCATATATGTGGTCATGTTTATGTTCATTCATCATTCTAGGTACACACCGGGATTAAAATTCAGGGTCACACTGCATGTAATCCTAGATTATTCACTGTGTATATTAGGATTTTCCAAAAACATGTAGATATACTTCATGCTTTATCATCCACTCCTAATAACTCTGATTTAGCTTCAAATCTCATTGGTAAATAATAACCATGTCCATTTGGGCCTTACTATGGCCTCTCTCTAGAATCTGGTCATCCGATTCGCATGAGAAACCATCAGTCACATATCCCTTTCATCACACATCAAAACTCACATGAATAACTCTGATCCAGTTTAGATCCATCATCGTAGATTGATCCCATCATCAATATGAACCTGGTTCTTTGGTATCAATCAATTTCTCTAATAAATTGGTGTCTGATGATTGATTACATGGTATATAATGATCCACCATCCAAAATGAACACTGGTGATGAAAACAAGAAGAAAAGGGGAAGAAATACGCAAAACAAAAACATGAGTAATATAACTTATCCAATTTTTACATTGGCCACAATTAGTTTTCATTAGAATAAAGAATTAATAGACAAATAATCAATTTAAAAAAAGAAAGTCCCCAAATTCTAGGAAAATAATCTCATACCCACAATACACTCAATTTTTGAATCAATATATTAGTTTATTAATTAACTTTCATCATAGGATAAGAAAAATAGGGATAAATAAACATAAAACAAACATCGTACCTCAATTTTGATCAATCACTAGTGAAGAACGGTTTCTTGTTGTTGTCATTTGGCAAGACCCACAAGTTGTGTTAGTAAAGACGATCCATGGTTATCGATCAGGATTAGTTGTGTTCTCCAAGATCCCCTCTAACACCTCCTCTAGCTCTATAGGGTTTGTGGATGACCCTAATATTTCCTTATATCTATATTTTTATAAGAAAAATTGGGTAATGGAAATTAATTAAAAATTAATTAAAAATTTATTTATTTATTTAAACATTCACCCATGACCTCTCCCAACCTGAGCATCTGACGAGCTCCAATGTTATGTTTCACCTAGGGTAAAACCTACATTCTAATCTTAACAGTGGTCTTGTACTTTTGATCTAAGACTTCATTTAGGATTTATTACAATTTTTTAGAAAAATTATCATGAATGAAATTAATATAATTAATATTTTTCAAATATCAATTCCAGGATCACAGGGATTCAGAATATCATGTTGTCCTATAAAATAGATCGAAAAATATTACTATATATATTTCAAATATTCAGATGAAAAATGATAAGACGTTACATTATCCCAACCTTAGAGATTTTCATCCTGAAATAAAAAAATGACTACTCAGAATGATGGGGATACTAAGCACGTATCTGGGTCTCCTACTTCTAGGTACTCTCTTAAAGATTATCGTGCTACCACTAGACATTCACCAAAGGAATATCTCACCCATAAAGGATCATATCCTACTGATCCTTGATCTCCACTTTGTAATATATAAAGTTAGATTTGTCCTCTATGTCCAATTCACCCTATACGATAACATGGAATGGTTCATGTACATATCTCCTCAACTACGACACATGTTTGATATCATGTACCCAGACTAACTACAGTGATATATTCAAGAGGCATGCCACCTTGATAACTCTATAATGTATTTGAAAAGGGCCAATGAATCTTTGATATTTCTTGCTGCCCTATCCAAATCTCCATAATCCACATCTAGTTGATAACTTCAAGAACACATGATCTACCTCATCAAACTCTAAATGCCTATTTTTCAGGGTACATATGACTTATGATGGATCTATGCAGTCCTCATCCACTCTTGGATGATCTGCACCTTCCCCATCATAGTTCAAACCAACACTGGGCTCATGATTACTAACTCACCTATATCAATCCAACAAAATGATATCTTATAGGTTCACCCATGAAAGGCCTTGAATGGTTCCATATCAATGGTGTAATATAAGTTGTTATTGTATGAAAACACTACCAAGGGTAGGTGATGCATATAATTATAGAAATGGACTAACATAAGAGAGGTCATAAAGTCCTTTAAAACATGAATGGTCTTCTCAATCTGGTCATTAGTCTAGGGGTAAAAATACATGCATAAACACAATTGAGTCCCAAAGTACTCCAAAAAGCCTTTCTATAATCATGATGTGATGCAAGAATGAAGGTATGAAATGATCATAAAGGGTAATTTGTGGACCCATACTATCACTACACATGAAGGTGTACTAAGATATCAACTAAACTCTTATCCCAAATAGCTAGGATGTGGGCCGACATAGGGAGTTGGTCTACAATCACTCAAACAAAATCATTTACTTTGTATGTAAATGGTAACCCCATCACAAAGTCTATAGATATTCCAACTCACTTCTACTCTAGAACCCTAGTGTGTTGAGATAAATCCATTATAAGATAGTCCTTAGCCTTCCCCATCTAATAACAGAGGAATTCAGATACAAAATCTAATATACCCCTCTTCATTCCTGGACACCAAAACTGACATCAAAGGTTATACAACATTTTTTTCACACTAGTATGTACTACCAAAGGGAATGTATGAAACTCCCTCATCACCTCCTCCCACACATCACTAATACCATTGTTTGTCCTCTAAAATGGATAGTGTGCTTCCCACCTTCATAAAATCCATCAAGAGGATGTCCAATGGTTATTTGAGTATGCCAGGTCTCATAGTTGGTATCTTCATGATGAGATTCCCTAACACATTGTAAAAGTGGTGGTGTAACAACCATGAATTGAAGATATGAAGCATCATCCTTTTCCACTAAGGAAAACTACAATTAGGATAACTACTCTGATTCCTTGGCCAAAAAATTATAATATGATCTATTTATAAGATCATCAACCACCACATTCCCCTTACCATGAGTATATAATATCTCAAAATCATATTTCGATAATAACTCTATCCATTTCCTTGGCCAAAAAGTTCTACATGTGCGATATCAACTATTGATACACATAGGCAATCAAAACCTTCCTCTACATAATTAGAAAACCATGTCTGATCCATGAAACAACACAAAACACTATATACTCAACACCCTCATATAGTAATCTCAAGATTGGGGCACCATTAAAGTTTGATCCCTGTAGAATTGTAGAACACTATGTACTCAACACCCTCATCGGGGACATGTATGTTGGATATCTGTGTGCATATGGTCTCACAATCGGTATCTCTATGTTGATCTTTCCAAACACAAAGTAGAAGTGGCAGGGTAATAACCATCAATTAATGATATGAAGCATCAACCTTGTAAACTATGGAAAACTACTACAAGGGTAACTAATCTGACACCATGGCCAACATCTAAGAATGAGATCTCCTATTGAGAGTGTCTATCACCATATTCTCCTTCCTAGGATTATAGACTATCTCAAAGTTATAGTCCTAGAAGAACTCTATTCATCACCACAATATCAATTTAAGATATTTATAAGGGAATATATAATTGAGACTCTTGTGGTCAGAGTATATGATAAACCCCTCACCCATAAGGTATTGTATGTGTACAATTAGGGAAAATACTACTACTACCAACTCGAGATCTTAGGTCCCATAGTTCTTCTTGTGTGTTCTCAACTGCTGACACTCATAGGTAATCACATCCTTCCTCTACATCATCACACAACCAAGTTTGATCCCTGAAGCATCATAGAGTACTGCAAACAAGATACCCTTATACAGGAGTCTCATGATAGGGGTTCTCTTAAACCTCTTCCTCCACCAATAAAAATCTTACTATCACTTTTCCTTCTACTCAAAAGGATTCCCCTTCCATGTTAAAATATTCAAAGTCATCGATATTTTAGAGAAATCGGGAAAAAAATATCTTATAGTAGCCTACCAACCCAAGGAAGCACTAAACCTCCATAAAACTCTTGGGTGGATCCTAATATTACACTACCTAGTAATTTTTTGAGTCCACTTATACACTATAAACTAAGATAATGTGTCCCAAAAATTGGACCTTCTAATTCTAGAACTGATGCTTCAATAGATTACCATAAATATGGTGTTGCCAAAGTCTTTCTATAACCATCCTCAAGTGTCTCACATTCTCTTCCTATGATGTTGAGTACCCTAGTATATCATTGGTGAAGACAACCAGAAACCAGTATAATAAATGATAAAAGGTTTGGTTCATGAGTCCCATGAACAATGTGGGGGCGTTAGTCATGTCTGAGGACATCATCAAATACTCATAGTGAACACAGATATATCTGAATGTCGTCTTAGGTATACCATTAACCTGTATTCACAACTGGTGATAGCATGATTTGAGGTCAATATTCAAGGACCATTGCACCCTTATCAGTTGATCAAAGAGTCTTTCAATCCTAGTTAGTGGATTCTTATTATTCATAGTCACCTAGTTCAAGTGTCAATAATCTATTCATAACATCAAGATCTTATCCTCTTTATTGGTGAACAACACTAGGGATGCCTAGGAGGAAACTCAAGGTCTCAGGAAACCATTCCTTTACAAATCCTCTTATTCCACCCCAACTCACAAATCTCTTTTGGATCCTTATAATATGATGTAATAGATATCAGGGCCATCTGTAGGTGTAAGTCAATGAATAATTTCAACTATTAGTGTGGATGTAAGCCTGATATATCTTTAAAAAAGAAATATTCATACTCAGCCACCATAGTAGGAAACTTATTTCCCAGAGCATCCACTACTCCAAGAGTCATGCTAGCCAAATTGTGAGTAATATGATGCACTCTTCAATATATGAGTCTATCCTACTCTTTTAGGATATTTATATTGCCTAAAAAGGAAAACCTCATCCCATAAATGTGGGGATATCACATCCTCTTCCCAAAATAGTCAATTTGTGCATGAACAGTGTATAGCCAATCTAAGACTAAGATGAAATTATAATTCCTCATCACTTCTACAAAGAGATTCTAAGAGAAACTCTCTCCACCAAGATTCATATAACAGTGTCGAAAAAATTGTGTGATCATTGATTCATCTCTAGTAGGAGTCTCCAAGCATAATGGTCGAGCTAAGGGATCAACCAAAACCTCTAGGTATCAAACTAGGGGTATAGTGAGAAAATGATATCTTGTGTTTGTACCTATAAAAACTATAAATAAGGTAGATAATACATATATCATGCCTCTAATCCACCTTGTAACTTCTATATCATAGGCCTCTATGGCCTACAGCTTTCCTCAGCCCCATCCACCATCTCCCTAAGACTGAGGGGGGACTGCCTAGGGTTATTGGTGAAAAAATGTAAAACCTTCAACCACTTTATTATACTCTCCCTATTCCTATTGCACTCTATTTATCATTCCCCCCTATCCTATAATTACCTCTTCCTATGTTTCCCATAAATTTTCTATCTATTAGTCATACGATGGGTCAATAAATCCCACATGAGATTCCCCCAGCTGTCACAAGAGTAGCACCACATCTCCTTAGGATGATTAAACCCACCTATGGATCCCTAAACTATAGAACTTTAGTCCTAACATCACCAAATGAAACATATCAAATTTTTAAATCATTTTTTCTTCCATAAAATACCTACTGTTTAGGTCTCATCCATTTTGTTCCCACTACTATCACACACTACCAGTGTCTATTCAACCTAGAAAATCTCTATCACAAGGAATTCTCTAGCATTCCAAAATAAGTGTGAATGAAAAGAGGTATAAAATTAGCCTAGATGTATCTATTTAGTCCTAAATTTAAGGTTTTCACCCAAAAAATTGGATCTCAAACCATATCCATCAAGTATCATGAGAGGTTTGTAAACCTAGAAGAATACTCAGCCAGAGTCATGTTTCCATGTTGTAGATATAGAAGCTTCTAGATGTGCACCACTCACATTGAATCTAGAGAGTACTCATCCCTAAATAGAGGATCAAAATATTTCCATGAAATACTCACCTCATCATCCAATAGAACCAAAAATATCCACAAACTTCCTATGGATTCATGGAGAAAGATCACTGACAGGACCACCATCTGGTATGTAGGTGTTATGATGAGAAAAAAGATTCATGTAACTGCCTTGAGCCAATCCTTAACTACCTATGGTTCTAGACCACCTCTAAAATTCATAGGATGATTATGCTAAAACTTATGAATCACACTCAGAATGTGCACCTCATCTACTATTATTTTGGGTGCCATAGGTTGCTTGACGGGTGGAGGTATGACTGGAAAATAACCCAAAGGAAATACCACTTTAATAGTTCCCTATATCAAAGCCTCACCATTGAGGGGATATTACTTATGATATTTTAACTAAATCTTAGTTGTAAATCATTATGGAGGAATCTTGAAATATAAAATATGTACCATGGTAAATGAGTATATTTGGGGAGATGACCCAAGAAGGACATGGAAACGCATAAAAATTCTGTTTGATACATGTACAAATTTTTTCCATGAAACCAATGTATACATGTACCAACTCAAATTGTATTTGATTATAGTATAGGTGTATAGATATGTTGGCTGCCGCACCAATACTATATTCCATGGCCTGAAATCAGAACTCAAAAAACTTAACACCATTTCCACAAAACCCAAATCAATCTCATAGCTAGAAAACACTCCAAACTATAGTATTAAGATGGAACACTACTCTGTTACACTATGTTATGGTGTGAACCACCGAAGTCCTCCTAGGTAGTGATAATCTGAGTGTGACTACCCCAAGACCATCTCCAATAGGGCAGTGGCTAGAAACTATAGCTGGGTAGGTATAACACTCAAATGGGAGGCCATATCCTAAAGTAACTGTATGAACACACACACATATCCAACCCCATAAAATGATAAAATGAAGAATAAATTTGATACTATATGCATCAGAGTTCAAAACAATACTGATAAGAAATAAGGTCCAAATACAAGACCACAAATAATTATAAAGAAGTCCAATATGAAATTAAAAGGGGACTACAGTCAAATGTGACTCCAAGAATGAACTGTGCTCTGTCAAGCCCAAATCAAATCTCTGTATACTTCTTATCCACATAAGAAACTATATAATATCTAGCCATCTACATAAGACATGACACGTATGGGAATATCCCAGGTAGGGGTGAGTATAACCTTTCCTTGTATGACACCCCAAAATCACTAAGCATAAATCATAAAGAGTAGTCAAATCATCATAAGACATGTTAATCATAATATGATACATATAATAAAAAATCCAGATATACTCATAGTTATCACTAATTATAAAGGTAAGGTCACAACCACATTGTTAGTCTTGGATTCTTATTGAGAGTCTGTAATCACACTTTCCTGGGAGAAATCACTCTAAGAGTCTAATAGAATTGATGGAGTTCAACCAATATGTGTTTCTAATTGAAGCTTTTTATAAGTAATTACATGCTGAAAGTATGAAGAAGTCTATTCATATATGGGGATTTCACCTAGGGAAATGTGGTAACACTGACTAATACAATATGGATTAACCCGCTAAGTAGGGAATCAATTCTCGTGTATAGTTGGTCATTCCAATTCTAAGAACCACACCTAGGGAAAATGTTGATAAAGGATCTCATATAAAAATAGAAGAGATTCCTATATCTATATGTAAAACTAATCACTCATATGGAATTACAATCCTTTTTTGAAGACATAATTCCATACTATACCACCATAGGTATGGATCAAGCGAATTCACCCTTAAGGAAACTAGTCCATGGTGAGGGGAACAATGTCTCCAATTACTCTTTAAAGGAGTACACAATGTGTACTAGAAGTACAAAATATGTACCTTCGGTATACGGTCTAACCATGTATCAAGTTTTTTTCCCATGTCTATGACTGTGTCCATGTACCTAGCTATGTCTGTATACCATGCCACATCCAAGTAAACAACTCATCCCATATACTCTAGTTGTGTCATGCACCTAGACATGTTCATGGACATGCATCATATGAGATACACATTGGGCCTCTCAGTAAGGGTCACATGTTGTGTGACACATGTAACATGGCATGCAATAATTTTCTTCTCTATGGAAATCCTAGTGTCACATCCAGGATCCCACATGATGTGTATTCCCGGATTGCACACCGTGTATATTGGAATTTTAAAGAACACATGGATATTCATAAAACATAATCATCTTCTCTTCTGACCATGAATCATGATAATATAAGGATATGGTATGGCTTATCCTTTTTTGTCACCACTCACCGGAATCTATCCATCTGATTCTCATGAGAATCCATCTGTTGCATCTCCCTATAACTACACATCAAAACTCGCAAGAATAAATTTGATCTTGTCCTCATCCATTATTATGGATTAATACCATCATCAATCTGAACTCAGATATGTGGTATCAATATTTTTTCTATTAAATGGTTGTGTAATGAATGGTTACCATTTATTTTTCGAACCTCTTTCCAAAACAAATTTCATCGATGAATGAATGATGAAAAATGGAACAAATACAAAAAAACATGAAGAATATACCTCAACCATTGTTCATGTTTCCCTCATCTCATTCTAATAATAATGAAAAATTAATATATTCAAATCAATTCAAAAAATAAATTGCCCAAAATTCCCAGAAAATAATCCCATACCAACAATACGCTTGATCTTTGAATCAATTTGTTATTCGATTGATTCTATTTTTTTTACAAGACACTAAAAAGTGATAAATTTAGATAAGAAATGTCCCAACTCAATTTGGATTAATCATTAGTGAATTAATATCACACATTGTCATTAGAAAGATCCATAAGCTCTGTTGGAGAATATTATCCTAGGTTATTGATTGGGAATCATTACGTTCTCCAAGATCTCTTCAAAATATACTACCTTAATTTGGATAATCATGAACATGACCATGAATTCATCCCTGCATCCAAATATACAGTTTCCTAAATTGTGAAACTAACTGTATATATCTCATGCATTTAAATATATCTCAAATTTTAAAGACCATGTGTCTTGGGAAACCTTTCAACTTAATAGTTCATTTGTAAGATCAAACTATGAATAATCAAAAAATATATACTTGGACCCTAATTTTTATAATTAAACCCAAAAAAAATAACAAATGTCTTTAAGATTCTTATAAATACCTATTTATGGTATGATTGAACTTTTGGAATTGATTTATTTCAGGTTTTTCAAGATTTTACAACTATTTTCTAATATAAATATATATATAATATGAAAACTCACCAAACCAATTCCCAATTCGAAAATTATTATATAATTCGAAACAACTCACATAGAAATATACCTATCTAGGGATATTTCATATGATCTAATATTCTATTATACATTTTTAATTGAATATACTAGTAAAATTATTAGTTATATCTCATTGAAACAATTATTTAATTTAAAAAAACCTATAACAATTTAAAGAATCCAAATAGTCCTAAAAAAATATTTTTCCACTCAAAATCCATATTCTATAATTTGATCATTATGTATATTTATTTTATTGACTCTCAAAATCCTAGTATCCTAAATCACACAAAATGATTCTAAAACCACCCTATGGTATTTAAATATCCAAATTTTAGACAAATTCTGAGTCTATGAATCTAAATTCAAAAATAACCACAAGTTCCATTCCAAACATCCATACATTAATCCATATATCCAATACAAATGAAAATAAAACTATATTATCTCGTTCTTGGCTATCATAAATCATTCAACTCTTAAATTATAGGATCCCCTCTCAAATTATAAGAGTAAAATCCATTAAAATAAAATAATATAATTTTATCATGGTAAACAATAAACACTTAAATACTTAATAAAGACATAAAAAATTTAAATAAAAAAATTATGATTAAACCAACTCAGATTTGGCCAAATAAATCATAGTAAATTCGGGGTGTTGCCAATGATTTTTTTATTACACATTAAAACATCATTCCTAACATACATAAATATACATCATATTATTTTATAATAAAATATTAAATAAAAATGTCGTTTCATAACTATTTAAAACCATAATTATAAATATTTTAAATATTATTATAAAATAAAAGCATTAATACCAATTAAATTAAATTCCAATGTATAAAAATTTAAATAAAAATTGATTCATAGAATTCATTTTGGCACCCCATGGGTGATTTATAAATATTTACCTTTATAAATCCTCAATTTATATAACCTATATGACATTAATTTAATATATGTTTTCCATATCAATTTTTGGGAAATAATTATATTTTTAATGAAAAAATGATATTTTAATGGTAATAATTTGATTTTTATCATTCCTATATGAAGTATTAATCATTTAAATTCTTAATGAAAGTGATTATTTTTTATGATAAATTGAAAAATGTATCTTGGTTTAATTTACTTATATATTTATAATCTAATAAATTATAGGATTTTGGTGATGTTTTAGTTGAAATATTTTTTGGTAAAGTAATTATATATTTTGGGTTTATGGGTTCAATATTTCTAAAGTTAATTGTTTAGATATTTTATATAAATAGTTACAATTCAATTTAATATTTATTTTATGGTTTTGAATTATTTTATTATTATTTTTTGAGGTTTTATCTTTCATTTTGAATTAATAGGTTTCCCGAGTGTTTAATTCTATGATAATATGGTTCATTTCATAATATTGAAATTGGGATATATATTGTTCATTTTTACTTTCTTAAGGTTAATTTAGTTTTCCAAATTTGATACAAGGGGATGAAATAGGGTCCATTTCCCCAGTGTAGGGTTCATGCAGCTCCAACATATGGATCCTTCCTTTAAGAAATATAGGTTTTGGAGGATTTGAATCGAAAATTGTCCAAACATAATCAAACTAGAAATTTGAGGACAAATAAATTTAAAATGGATTTGGTTGGTATATAATTAACTCAAATGTTTATCTAAATCAAAGAAATATCTTCTGAAACAAAACATAAATGAATTTGAAGCTTCATTCGAAATGGGACTCGGCAAGGATCATGATTTGAATCTAAAGTAGGATGAGATCAAATTAAAAATGAGGACTCGCTAAAGTATAATGATGAAGTTAGAAATATGATTAAAGTAAAAATCCTTATAATTATATGATTTTATAATAGATATTTAACTGATGTGAAGAAAAATGATCCTATTGTTGCTTGACAAAATATTCCAAACCAAATCTTGAAGTAGATGATTAAGTTGTGCCTTCATTAGAGTATGTATTAACACTCACCTTAGTTTTTATTGTTAAATATAGAATTAAAAAAATGTTGGTATCTAAATAAGATCTATTGAATCAAATATTTATTGAGGTGGAAAGTGCACACATTGATCCTGATTTAAGAAGAGGATATTGAGTTCCAAACTGATAAAAAAATGAATTTAAGACCTAATTTCATTCATTTATTTTATCATGAATTATATAAAATATTATGGGGGATGATACTCCCTAGTGATAGGGATAATATAAAGGTAATTTGTATAACCTAGGTTTGTATCAACCCATGTCATGATGGGTTGGAAATTCCTGAGGGAATTTGAATTTTCATTTGTTGAACCATTAATTTTTTTGAACCAGGGCTCAGGTTGGGATATTAATAATTTCAATGTCTCTAACATGTTTTTTAAAAATTTATTGGGGATATAGGGATGTATTAGAGGTTTTGGAGGATATCATAAAATCTTTGAGAAGAATTTCTATTGAGATGTAGCAGCATTAGGTCATTCACAATGTAAAGGGGGAATTCAAGTCATGAATGCCATTCCTGGGGTAAAAGATGGTCGTGAATGGGGATAATGGTTGAAGTGAAATTATGGCCCACAAATCATGATAGTACCACCTATTTAATGTCACGACACATGATGTGCATCTTATTTTTATGTGGATGAGGGGTTTTTATTATAAACCCTCTCATGTTTCTTTACTGAGGAAACAAACGCACAGGGGGTGGTTGAACCTCCTTCTCCTCCTTACTTCCCCTTTGATCTAAATATATTCTTGAAAGTTCATAATATTAAATCAAGGTAGTATATTACTCTCCTTACTTTATTCTCCCCCTTGTTTTTCAAAAATTTAGTTCGAATGTTAGGGTTTTAGGAGGAATGATTTTTCTAAAGTGTGGAGAAATAACCATGATTCATGGAAATTTCGTATTCATATCCTATAGGACATCCCAAAAGTTCATAATAAACTTTTCATTCATCATTTTATGAATGGTATATTTTCTCATGGATTTATTTAGGGGTTTAGAAAAAATTAAGTTTAATTGGTCATTAATGGGGTAATATAAATTGGGTGTTTTTTGT
This sequence comes from Viscum album, assembly GCA_963277665.1. Lineage (NCBI taxonomy): Eukaryota > Viridiplantae > Streptophyta > Magnoliopsida > Santalales > Viscaceae > Viscum > Viscum album. The sequence continues at coordinate 2,097,736,636 of OY728130.1, read as the reverse complement.
TTCCTAGGTTTATGGGTGCGTCAGCAGTGGATTGCACCTGGTTTATTAGGATTTCAGCATTGTTGGATTACTCGAGTAGTTTTCACATATTATAACACATTTTTTTAGTTAAAATTAATTAATTAAGTAATTTAATGATTTTGGGCATTAATATAGGTGATCATAGACTCCTTGGACTTTGGAATGAGTTGAGAATTATTTATTAGACTTCTATTTGAGGTAAGGGTGTTGACCTTATTATGTATCTTTGTTAATTGGTAATTTTATTTTTGTTTACCTCACTAATATATATTCTTACCTACTTCTTGTCATGTGTGAGTTTTTTATAAGGTTAGTACGGGCTCAACTAAGCCTAATAGTCAACATGAACATGTATCTTACTAAATAGTCCAATGCTGTAAACTTGGTCGAATGAGTATAAATATACCTCTTTAGTTTTTTACTTATCGACATGCATTGGTTTTCAAAAAGAAAAATGATTTCCTTTTAAAATGAAGTTTTAAAAAGAGAATTTTGTTGAAATGGAGACTTTAAAGGAATAAAGTGATTTTCTAAATGAGTTTGAAAACTGTATTTCAATATATGAAATTATTTTTATAAATCTTTTTATGGGATTTGGGATTAGGGCATAGTGTTATTAAAGTTATGTGTGATGCATTTTGAAATAGTCTTAAAATAGTACTTAACTAAGATTTTCAAACGAATCTATAAGGGTTTGGATTGACTATTTTTTAGCTATTTTAACGTGTAATGTAAGTTACCAATAGAAAACAATCCTTTTAAACATATTATTTCATGATTTTAACCTAAATATACCTCAATTACAACTCAAATATGTGGATTCCTAGTGTATTTGGAAAACTAAGTACATAAACTATCAAAAAAACTAAAATATAAAATCATTAATTTTATTATCTATGGTGAGATCCAAAATCTATTTGAGATTATAAAATTATATAGGATAAATTTGGGAATACATAAAATAAATTTGTGAGATAAAACTCTCTGTAAGGTAATAAATCGGATAAGGAAACATAACATGTGAGTCAAAGGTATAAAGTTATATCACAGAAGATAATGCTAGTAAGAAATCACATGAAAGAATGGCATAATGAACATAGTATCATAATATCATAGAAACCTAATAAATGTGGTAGAAACATATACCATGATATAAAAATGAGTCAAGGATAACTTCCTAGACAATATCACATGGTGGAAAAAGTCTCATATTGGATTACGTTTACTCACTAATCCTATACATAACGTCTCATGAGACAAAAAACATTACCTATTTCATTGAAGTTTTATTTAGGTTCACCCATAATAACATGTAAATTCTCATGTATTCCACAAAATTAAATAAATCATGTTGTATAAATATAATTATATCCCATGTAAATAAATGTGTTTCATAATCTTTCCTCATGTCATGGTCTATGGAGAGTTCATAAATAAGGAATTTGATAAATGAACTTAATTCATGCATTATCCCATAAAAGGAAGGGATAATGAGATATTTATATGTGTAAGATATATATATATATATAATCTATAATAAATATATAACATCCAAGGTTTTTATTTTTGATGGAAATATCCTCAAAATTTCAGATGGAATATTTCTTGAGTAAAATTCCATTTTAACTTTGAAATCACTTCTTTAAATTATAAAATTTAAAAACTATTATAAAAAACATTTTATTTGAAAATAACCAAGGGAAATTTTAAATTAAGCTTCAAATAATTGAATAGTCATGATTGAGGTAAATTAAGTTCATGATTTATAAGATAAATAAAACATTCCTTTTATAATCTAGTAAAAAAAATAAAAAAGTGCCTTGTTCGTAAAATGATAGAAATATTCCTTTTAAACCATTTTTAGAAAATTTAAACATTGATAAAAATTTCATTAATAGATCATTTTATAATTGTAAAAAAAATATATAAAATAATATAAATAAAACATAGACATGGAAGATAAATATTTCAGATCTAAAAGAAGATACAAGATCGTTATTACTTACAAAGAACTTTATTGAAATTTTTTTATTCAATAAGGTAGGAAACAGAAACCAAACATGTAAACCAAATTCATGGAAATATGATAATAAAAGAGATATGGTTCAAAAAATATATATGATTTCCACCAAAGGAACCTTGAACATAAACAATATCTAAAAGAAAGGATATTGTAACCTAAATCTTTTACCTATTTGGTTAAATTTCAATGAAATACCATTGTATTAAGTAAAACTAATTATAACATAAAATACCATGAAATATAAAGGATTCATGATATAATATTTAAAAGGTTCAGCATATAAATTACATAAAATTAATTAGGGACATAACATTAAAACATGTAACAATTATGGTAAATTTAGATGAAATCTATTAGCTTGAGTTTGAATCGTTACATACGTAATTTATCTTCGTAAATAACAAACTTTTATTAATTATTTACTTTATTAAGAAATTTTTCAGATTTATTATCGATTTTATATTATTTATTAGTATATTATACTTATTTACTTAATCAATTAAGTTAATGTCGGATGTTTTGATGATACTTGTTTCATATGTCCAAGATTACTTTGGTAGGTAGATTATGGTAAAATAAGTCATTGTTCCATCATCTCCAAGATATTAATAATGGAATAATTATACTTTTGAAACCAACCATGAAATAGTTTTATGAAAAATGAACTATGTTATAATCATAGGGATGGAAGGTTATACATATTCATGAGTAGAATTTCTATTTTTCAACAATCTTGATGGAATGAAGGTATGGCATGACCCCCTCACCCAAAAGTGTTACTCTACAAGGCCAGCAATGATAGAAGGGAGATGGTGACTACTCTAGTCCCGCCTCTAGTAGGCCCTGATTTGGTCACTGGAACCAAGGGTATAATAATCATATAATGGGATGCATTACCCTATCAGAAAACATGTGGAAGAGAGAGGGATAAGATAGATACACCAATCAAAACCTTCTTAGAAATATATATAAATAAATCAAAAGTTCAAACATGAAATTTCCTACAGTACTATAACAACTGAAAGGAAAATGGCAAGTAAAAAAAGGTAAAGATGGTAGTGACCATGAAACCCAAACAACTCCTACAAAACCATGATCTAGTAAAATCTATCCTAATATCCAACCCGATCCTACTAACCTAAAATAGTTTATATATACATATGGTGAGTATAAAAATATACCCAGTAGGATCCTCCCTAGATCCTCATGTGTAAAAGATAATGAAATAATGTTAAAGAATAGTGAACAATTTTGAAACTAACTCATCTCCTAAATAGGTATACTAAGTTCTCAGCATCACCATGGCTAAATATGACCAATTATCAAATAAAATAGAGAATATAATATAATAGTGAAATATAAAGGGTACCTCATACTAGATTCCACACTTGTTTTCAGCTCTTCCAAACATTGTACATCCTAAAACATCTCTGTCTAAAATAATCTAGCTCAAAGACACCTGGTAAAGGCATCACAATATGAACCTCATGCATCACATCATCACATAATCCCATACACATATCTGTATATAGTAACCAAGTAGTTTTTGGGATCCACAATATCTCGTATGATATGTATCATACATTAGGTATATTACTTAAATCCATTACAACCCAAACACCGAGTAAGGTACCATAAGAAATCACATCCTATATACTTCATACCTATAATAATCCTTTAGATACAATACATGGTAATAAATTTTTGTGAAATAACCACAAGTCATCACATCCCTCTACACACATGTATTGGGAAACTGACAATTGTGCATACCATCATAAGTAACTACTAAGAGAAGGGAGTGGGGATTAGGGGATAGTCATTCATCCATCCTACCATCAAGATTTTGGGTAAAACACCCTTCTAGATTAAAATAAATGTCATTCACCCTAACCGATAATTTTGGGGTAGCATATGAAATCACATAATATAAATGATATAATATGGCTCAAAACCACACTATGGTCATAACCTTGCCTAAATCTCAAAAGATACTATCATGTCTCTGATATCCATATTTATCTATAAGGGACATGGTATCCTATAAGAACATAAGAATTTAAAGAGCTATTGTATCATCTTTCCCCCCACCCATTGGCTTGGGAATAGGTGGGGGGTTACAAGACTTAGGTGACATCTAGAAGACACCAAAGGCTAGAAATAAATTCCAAGGGATTCATAAACAATTGGGGATGATTTTACCATTTAAGATAAAACCCCCCAAAAACTATAACCATAACAACCAATCCTCTAAATTATGCATGAGTACAAAGTACAACTAAAACAAAACCAAACCAAACCAACATCCATATTAGAGTGCATGAAGAATCTAAAGGATAAAAAAAACCGAAAGAAATCCAAGACATCAAACCAAAAAATCCCACCCTATTACATGCTCCAAATTAAAAATCAACCCTAACTTTATCAAGAATAATCACTAAATAACTAATATAACTTTCCTTTAACTATGTCTCAATAGATGAAATATGAAAACATACAATAGTTCCCAATTAGGGAGTGAGTTTAAACTCAGTAGGATTTCACAAATGAATTTCAAACTCATCCCATTTGGAAAAAACTTTTTGTCACATTTATATAACAATATTAAATCAATTTAAAATAGTTTATATCAAATCCAGAATAGTTCTCCAATCAAAACTATTTTTCCCTAGAAAGAAATACAAACAATACTTTAAATCCATTGGCATACCAATTCCATGACTCTACACATTCACACATTCACACATCCACACATGCATTCACATTTTATAGTGCTATACTACTAAGAGGTCTCTAATAAATTTACCAAGTCATCATAAGGTAACCAATCCCTTGTTCAATTACACAATTAGAATCATGGACCAATTCATATTTCAACAAGGCCTCATGAAATGCAATATGAATGCATGCCACTATGTATGTCTAAAACCCATTCTATTCCATTTTGAATAAACCATACTTCCTTTAAAAAATTTCAAACACCATTTCCAATGAATCAAAAAAAATACATAATTTCAAAATCACTGTTTTAAAATTTTATCAAATAGGATTTCCTACAAAATCATAAAATTTCCGCAATTTCCCAAAACCCATAACTAAAGATGTTTTCAACCATAATCACACATCAATGTCACAATCATTTCAATTAATAGTTTACTTCAAATTAAGCATTAAATTTCTAACCCATTGGATTCAAGAGAGAATACACCTACCTGAAAAAAGAAGGTGAAATCAAAGAACGGAACAATGATTCTCTAGATCTAATCACAAACTATGTTCCCTTCATTAGATCCAATGAAAATTCATCATAATACAATTCAAAACATATAGATATAAACATAATGGAATAGATATATGGTATTGTGATAGATAAGAATCAATTATCTAATAAGAACAACCAAGAATGAGCACTTAACAATGAATATGGGCCTCCAACACACATTCATCGTCCTATATATCTCTCCCAGATAGAAAGGAAATGTCACTCAACCTTGGGAGAAAAAGGAGGTCATGTTATGGAAGAATTAGGGAAAACCAAGGCTTAAAGGATCTAATTTAAATTTGATCTAGAATTTTTGAAAGGATGATTGTGCACCATATGGTTAGGCTATACAGTTTGGAAAACTATGCACCAACCATATGGTTACTACTGTCTTGAGACAACACCTCACACAGTTTTATCCCATGGTTACATAAACCATGAACCAACCATGAATTTTATACTTCCCCAAATGAATGTATGCTCACACAGTTTCTCCTAAGCACCATCATGATTTGTCCAAAAATTGATCCAACTATGCAGAAACCCACTACCCACTATTTTCTATTGCATATTCACTTGGAGGTGTTTCATAGTTTCTACTAACCGTGTGCAAATGGTGCACCTATAAAAAAGATTCCAATGTTTTTCAAAACCCTTCAAAACCTCCCAAAACTTAACCAAATAATTATATATCCTAATAACATATATAAAGGGTCAAGTACTTGAAATCGGGTTGTCATATTATCCCCACCATTGGTATTTTCATCCTTGGAAAGTAGAAAAATAGATTTTTCCTAAAATAGTTTCAGCCATTGATACAACATTTACTTCTCACAATCCCATTTTTCATCTTGAATCTATCCATTTTTCATAAAACTCACACTATACTGATGATTTTCCCACTCAATACTATCCATTTCCTATACACAATTTGTACCATCACATGAACCAATGTAGCATATAGCTCCAGGTCAACGTGATCCCATTGAATCACATGGTCAGGATCAGTTTGATACTTCTTCAATTGAGATACATGAACAATATTATTTCACTGAAATGAGCCTTGGTGAAAAACCAATCTATATTCCACCTCACCGAAATGTTAAATTATATAAAAAGCGATAATGTATCTTGGTGAAAACTTTTCCTACATACCAAAATTATGATGTCCAAGCCTTAGATAGATTCTCAAGAACACATGATCACTCACTTCAAACAAAAATGGTTATAGATGATGATACACAAATGATTTATGATGACTAAAAGTCATCTCTATTCCCTTTTTAATTAAATGAATATTTTTCATTATCTACTGAAAAAGGCTGGTTCCAACCAGTGAAGTATCACTTGTTTCCACCCAACAAGGTGGAGAAAAATAAGGATTCCCTAAGATTATTCAAAAATATTGATATGTATCAGGGATATATAACTATTGTTGTATGATAACTCCACTAATGGTATGTGCTCCTCTCATGAGCCACCAACATCCATTACACAATACCTAAGTATGACCTCCATTATTTGGATCATCCTCTCATATTTTCCATCTATTTGGGGATGATATGGCATGCTGATAGTCAAATGAGTCCTAAGCGATTACTATAAATATTTCCAAAAATGAGACATAAACCATGGGTCTAAGTCAGATTCAATCAAGAATAGAATACCATACTACTTTACAACTTCTTGGATATATATTTTTTACAATTCCTCCACTTTATGGGATTTATTAATACGTATAAAATGAGTTAACTTTGCGAGATGATCCAAAATTAACCATATACAATTGTGTTTCCTAACTATTCTTGGTAAACTTGTCACAAAATCCATAGTTATCTACTTCAACATAAATATGGTAATCGGTAAACACTCCAATATGACCACTGTTCATTAGTGTTATCCCTTGAACTACGGACAAGTTAGGTAACTCAAAATAGACTCTTACACTGCCCTTTTCATCCCACACACCAAAACTATGATTTCATAATAATATAAATATTTTTAATTATTGGGTGGACAACCCATTTTGAATCCTATTAATCATTAAGAAGTTATTCTTGAAAATACAATGGTACCATGATTTGATATCTAATCCTCAAAATCAAACTCCCATCTAGATTTAATCCCTTAATAGTATCCCCACCATTGATTTTGACCTCATGGTAACACATTTAAAATTAGATCTATGATACTTTCTAACTTTCTTAACCAAATCAGGAACTAATGAAACTAGGAAGAAAATTGAAACATCACTTTGGTTGATACAATCTAAGTGAATGTTTGTAATAACTAATTTCATCTTCCACTGAACTAAAGATTCTTGAGTAAAATGATTATAAAACTTCCTACTTAATAAATCTTCCACCTATTTTACTTTACTCATTGTATACATCAAGTCAAAGTAAAAAAATATCGACATAATCTATCTATTTGTGCTATCTTAAATTCAAATCTCATTGGGAGAAAATTTATTTCAAACTCTTATGATCCATAAACACCATGAATTTCTCATTAAATAGGTAATTTTTCTAATTCTTCAAATAATGTAATATGACATCCAATTCGTAATTGTGTGTTTGTGATGTTCATATCATGAAACCATAACTACTGTAAACTATAAGCAACAACATGATCTCCCTGCATTAGAACATAGCCCAACCCCAACCATGATGCATCACAACAGACTACATAGCCTTGTATAGAATCTGGAAATGTGAGAATAGGTGTCGATGTATGTCTAACCTTATGCTCTTGAAAGGATTTCTGAAATTACTTGTTACTCTAGAAAGGAACACCTCTCCTCATCAAAGATGACATTAGTGATGCCAAATGTAAAAATTCACACACAAAGCGACTTTAATATCCCTCCAATCCAAGGAAACTATGTATCACAAAGATATCCCTTAGATATTTCGAAGAGATAACAACTACTATATTTTTAGTTTATATAAAAACACATTTTTCAGAAATGACATGGCCAAAGAATCATACCTATTGTATCAAAAAATCACACTTTGATAACTTGGAATATAGAAGATACTCTCACAAGATACCCAACACTATAGCCAAGTGTTTCTCATGATCATCATTTATTCTTGAATACACTAGTATATCATCCATAGACACCATAAAACAGGAATCTAAATACCATTTAAATATATGATTCATCAATTTCATAAAGATATTTGGTGCATTCATAAGAACAAAATGAATAAAACAAAATCATAATGACCATATGTACTTCTGATATTTTCCTTCATAATATCCTCGTTCTAAACCCATAGTTGTTGATATCCCAAATGCAATTAAATTTCTGTGAACTACTAGGTTCCACTCAATTGATCAAACAGTTAATCAATGTGTTGAATAGGATACCTATTCTATATCATAACTTTGTTAAACTTATGATAATATACCCAAATTCCAAGAGTTACATCCACCATCTTCACAAAAAGAATTTCTGATGCCCACAAAGACATACCTAGTCGGATGAACCCTTTTCTTTCTAACTCTTTCAATTGATCCTTTAATTACCTTTATTATGTTTTTACCATCTTATAAAATGAAAGGGAAATAGTACCGGTTCCATGTAGAATATTAATCATAAACTCCACTGTTCTTTTTTTGTGAAAACCCTGAGAAGTTGTTAGGAAAAAAATCAAGAAATTGTTCCCCTGTGGATGGAAAATCTCTATTTCTAATCACATCCACTAATTCCAAAGAGATAGTTTTCAAATGGTAAGATATATTTCCAACCACCAGTGCTAAGGGTCGTTTTAGGCTTATATCCACTACCCAATATTTTTTAAAGATATTTCCAACACCATATTTAGATTTGAAACTCACTTACTGTTCATAACAATAAATATGGGACTAATAATATTTCATCCAATCAATTCATAGAATCAAGTCATATACATAAATCTCTATCATAGAGAAACCCCATACCAACACATTCCCATCGATTGTCATAAAACATGCTTCAAATTTCAAAGCTCGGCACTCTCATTGTCTCATAGGTGCTTGGAGTTTCAAAACTGAATGTGTCATCTCAACATGTAAACCCATAAGATCAACAACATAGGAAGCTACAAATGAATGGGATGTACCTATATAAAAAAATCTTGTATTAAGATATAATTTAAAGTAATATTACTTCTCACCATCAAAGGTCCATATTGATCATCTATGATCACTTTATTAGCACCATATAATTGATTACTCAGTGTGCTTTTCTCTTTGTTTCCCTAGTGAGGTTTCCCTGCTTGTGGAGTCATCGTATTCATATAATAATCATTGATTGTTTGGTTTTTCTAAAAAGATATATTCTGAGGAACTCATTCCATCGAACCATATGATTCTTGAGAATAATGAGATGTATCTCTAACATCCAACCTTGGAGCACTACAAAAATAGCATTGTAGATGTACCGTCTTGTTGTATTTGTGACATGATCTTGGTGTTTGCATACAATCTCATTTCATATGGTCAAAAGAACCAAATTTAAAGAATCCAAACTTATATTTCGATTGAGGAGGAATATTTACTTATCCCATAATCAAATTCTAAGTTGTTATACTAATCTAGAAATAGGTTTCCCTCTTCCTCATTTTCCAAGGATTGATGTTTCTAACTATTGATATAGGAATAAGCATGATTCCACCCACCATATTCCCCAATATATCTATTTATTGCCTCATCGCTCTATTGACCATCTCAGTATTACACATTATACAAATTATAGAAATCCTTGATAAAATTTCTAGTTCTAACCCTCACTCAAAAATTTGTGCCTTTAAGGATACTCTTATGGAAACGTCTGATTTAATGTGGGATAAATTCATAAATTTAGTTCCATACTCTATTACCAAGATATTCTCTTACTTCAAACTGAATTTGTATTTTTTTTCTAGAAATTCTAAATGTGTGAGTTTAGAATTGTTTGATGAACAATTATTCTAAATCCTCATATTCCATGCATTTATTCAATTCAACTTGAACTAATAATTCCCAACACTGGTGTGATAGATTGTCTAGTATATATGTTTCCAACTTCAATTTCATACTAGCAGGTGTACTAAGGAAATATAAGATTCAATTCATCATATTCCACCACACTTTTTCTTTTTCCAACTCTGAATCACCACAAAAGATGGATGGATTATACTTTTAGAACTAAATCGAATCATCCCCATATCATTCTTCATCATTTATGTTCCCTCTATCCATGGCCTGAAAATCTTGGAAAAAAACATTGGACCAACTTTTGCTTCACTTGTGGATCAGGTGAAACCATATTCTCAATAACCACTTCCAGTTAGTTCTTATGGAACCTACCTAGTTCCATTAAATATTACCAAAGAAAACTCCATTTTGTCTCACTCACTAGCAAATGAGGGATTAGATATTTCTACTTACCTCATTTAAACATATTACCACAGAGCTTTCCACCACCATTTTTATCAACATTTAACCATTTTAACAATTTTTAAGATACCTCCATCAATACTTTTCAAAATCACTCCATCAAAAAACATTTTCCACACTTTTAAAAAATTATTATATCTTATCATTTCCATGAATCTTTAAATCAATAATTAATAATGAATTCCTAGTGGGAAGTCATACTATCATTTTATGTCATGAAACTCTCATCTACTAAACCCATGATGATTAGGTGAAACTTACCTAGAAGTTTCTTAAAAACACCAATGTACCCAAAAAACTTAATAACTTGTCGTTTAGAATAATTAGGTTAGATATTCCTTTTTATGATCAACATTTCAAGTTCCAACAATCCAAATCCTTATTACCATCGCAACAGAGAGAAAAATATATCCAAATGGATACCCTTTCCAACTCTTAGACTAAACATAATTTATTCCCAAGGTTCAAACCCTCAGATACATTTTTAATATCCCTCCCCTTAATCATTGGCTTCGGAAGAGGTGGGGGTGTTACTGACATCCCCATGAAACCAAAGTATAGTAATAAATGAACAATGGATTCAAAAATAATTGGGGAATAACTTTCCCTTTTAATATAAAACCTTTTAAAGTAAGATAACCATAACAACCAAACCTCTAAATAATGCATGAGTTCATAGTGCAACTCAAATAAAACAAAACCAAACCAACCACCATATTAGAGTGCATGTGGAAAACAAAGGACAATAAAAAACCAAGGACACCAAATACATCAATCATGTAACTCCTAACTTACTCAAAGATCTAACTTTCAATCCATGACCAAGTTATTAAGAATCGTCACTAAATAAATTACATACCTTTCCTTTACCTGTTCCTTGATTGATATCATATATAAATGCACAACAGCTTCCAAGAATGATGTGAGTCTAAAATCAATAATATTTCCCCAAAAGACTTAAAAATTCTTGCCACCAAAACAAAACATATTAATTTTTTTTTTTAAAAATGATTAATAAAATTTAAAATACCTTATTTCGAATCCAAAACATTTTTTCAAGCCATAATATTATTCTTTGTAAAGAAATCAAAACATGCCTTTAAAACCTCTCTCAAATACATTGGAAAACCCTTTACATGGTTACACACATTTACACATCCACACATGAATTCCAATTGGAAAGTACCATGCTCATGAGAAATATCTCATCGATCTACCAATTAATCTCATGGTAACCAATCTCATGTGACATTACACATTTGACACTGATAACCAAGTCATGTTTAAATAAGGCCTCATAAAATGCAACATGAAAGAATGCCACCATGTATACCCAAAACCAATAAAAATACATTTAACATAAAACCATTCTTAAATTAAAACATTTATACCACCATTATCCATGAATAAAAACAATTCCATAATTTTAAAATCACCATTCTAAAATTATCATCAAAGAGGATTTTCAACAAAACCATTCAATTTACACAATATCACAACACCCATCACTAAAGATGTTTTCAAAAATAATACCAAATTAATTTCAAAATAATTTCAAACAATAATTTATTAAAACCTAATACTTCAAGTTCTAATCAAGTTGAGTCGAGATAGAATCCACCTACCTCACAAAAACTAGCAAAAACAAAGAACAGAACAATGATTCTATAGATATGATCAATAACTAAGTTACCTTAATTATATCCAATAATAATTTATAAACAATAATCCAAAACACATAGATATGACCATAATAGAATTGATTTATGGTTTTTGGAGAGATAATAATAAATGATCTAAGAATAATGACAAAGACCGAGCACTTTCTTATAAATATGGGCCACAATCACACTTTTATTCGCATACGGATTTCTCTTAAACCAAAGGGAAATTTTTATCACACCTTGGGAGAAAAGGAAGTTTTTATTATGTGAGAATTATGGGAGAAACAATCATTAAAGGAACAAATTATAATTACATCCAAAAAAATTGGATGGATGACTATACCCCACATGGTTAGGCCTCATGGTTTAGAAAATCATGCACCAACCATTCAGTTTCTACTATATCTTTACAACACCTTGCATGGTTGTCTTGAATAGTTATAAAACCCATACACTAACCATGTATATTCCACTACCACAAATGAAAGTAGGATTTCACGGTTTCTTTTGATCACCTGCATGGTTTAGGAAAACCATTCGCCAACTATGTACCTACCTACAAAACACTATTTTCTCTTGCATGGTTTCCTCATGTTTAATCTAAGAACCCATAGAAAAGACTCCAATAAGAATCAAAATCCATAATAACCTCACTAAATTTCACTCAATAATTATATAACCTTAAAAACATAAATAAAGGGTCAATTACCTGAAACTGAGGGTACTATAACTATATTACTTATTTTGTTTTTATCATTTCCTTTCATTAATTAATTAATTATCAAATAAATTAACCATTAGAATTATTTCATGATAAATTCATTAACCACAAGTTTGAAATCCATTCCCTCTAGGAATAATACAAACTGAGCCCACGGTTCCTCAAGATTATCATCTTTTTATCATTTTCATTCCATCAACACTAACCCTATGGGTTAAGAATTATTTATTAATTAATATAATCATTCCATAATATAGGTACTCTAAGAAAACCATCCTAATCTTCCAAAAAGTTGAAACATGCAACCAATAACATTTATCTACCTCAAGATGTGGGGAAAGGAATGTTGATAAAACAAGAAAACCATCCATAGACCATTAAACAAATTCTTAAGCGAGAATCCTGGATCTCCACGTCATATCAATGGGTAATCCCAACTTCAACACATTCCATCATCTATGGAACCATCCCCGACACCCACATGCATATCATGATGCATATCACTATCACAGCCATTAACTTCTACCTCATCATCTATTCCTCTCCACCCCATAACAGATCATCTATCCCAGGATCATCTATCTCAAGCTCATATCACATCGTAAGCTCACATCCAAATCACATCACAAGGTAGTAAGAAAAAAAATCACAGTTAACAGGAAAATATAGTCCCTAAAACAAGTAATCCATCCTTCTTTCATAAAATAAGTATTGTTAACAGGGAAATATATGCCCTAAAATAAGGCATCCATCCATAACACATAAACATGCTCTCAAAGATCCAAACTCAAAGCACTCAACCTTCTTAACAAGATATTAATATTATGACCCAACAATTATCTTTTTCAAACAACCAATTATTATTAAATATTGAATTAACCAATTTATTATTCACTAGTTCCAACTATGGGAAACCTAAGGATCAAGCTATAACAAGATATCAAAATTTAAACATGCTCTTAGCATTAAAATCAATTTCAACAAACTATGAGAAGAAAAATTCTCAATTAACATTCCTTATTATTATTATCATCAAAAATAATTAACATGATTCAGGTTATTTATTCATTTAATTAACAACTGTAAGATCATTTTCAATTAAAAATGTGCATTGCATCAATTTTATTATCATAAAATTATAAGAAACAACATATTCATTACAACAAGCCTCTTCAATGATTATTCTTAAGACAATTAATCAATTAATTATGGATTTATGTTCTTTATCATTTTTAATCATGAATAACATGATACTCAATGGCATAACAAGACACACTAACAATAATAACATAGATAGCACAATTTCTAAAAAATCAAGAGTCAAATTGTTATCACGGAATCAAACATCGACCTGTGATCAGAATCTAATTCAATATTAATCTCCTTAATTTTTTTGGTTACTTTAACTTACATCCAAAGTGATAAACAATGAAATATTTACAATTTTATGGAAATAAATATGATAAGAAATGAATCTTTTACCTGGAAGAAAGAAGCTCCATGTGATTCGCTGCACCAAAAACAGGCGGTGCGTGCAAGATGGAATAAACACTGAAGAATTCGTGCGATCGATATAAGGGAACATAACTAAAATGGAATGGTTATGGAAGATTTGGTATCAAGAGAAGGATTGAAGGTAATAAGGAAGTAAAAGTTCTTCCTTTTTGAGTCAACAGATATGGGATGATCGAAATTTCAAATCACAAAATATTTAATTCAAAGTATTGCAGATCTTATTAAAACCCATGTGAAAGGATATGTTTACATCATCAAATATATTAGAAAAATAAATTATATAATTATACTTGATGAGTTATCCTTTCAAGGCCCTTGATTTACATTGTCCAAAGGCCCACATAGCTATTTTCACAAAACTAGAGGAAATATCTATGTAGGCGATTTCACATAGTCGAAAGCACCACATTGCCAAAAGAACCACATATATATTTTCATATAGTTGATTCACATATCTTATTGATCACATAGTTAATATGTATAGCTGGTCTACATGGAATCTCACTCACGTAGACGGTCCATTTATCTAATTCACATAGTTGATCTCTCATGTAGCTGATCGCATGCATAGCCGATTTGTGTAGCTAATCCATCATCCATGTAGAAAATAAATCCACATAGATGATCCATCCATGTAGCGGATCTAGCCAAGTATCTTATCATTCACATAGATGATCTATCCACATATCCAATGGATCCATGTAACCAATTCATCCATATAGTTTATGGCTCATGTAGTCAACCCAGCCATGTAGCCAAAGGCTCTATGTAACCAATTCATCCATGTAGTCGATGTCTCTATGTATCCAATTTGACTATCTATGGGAAAAAGTTTTATAAAAAAAGGGGAAAAGACACTAAAACTCCTTCTAACAACAAAAACTAGCAAAGTAACAGGTTGCGAAGGTACATGCTATTACATCAGATACCTGTCAAACAATTATCTTCCTCATGAATCAAAACCAAACCTAAAGTATAAAAGAAAAAGTTTCATCCAAAAATCCACAAAGCAATATACCTCTCAAGTAACTCGCTATCATAAGAGCTCTTCTACTTCATTAGAGGAACAACATGAAACCATGTAATAGAAACAATTAGCTCCTAAACACTCTCCCAGGGGAGATACCACTCAAATAGGAGAAATTTTATCAATAAGAAATAGGAGGGAACCATCTCATAATCTTGAAATGTCAATATCCACACAATGAACAATGTTACAAGGGAAGAGATAACCATTAAATAGCTTATGGTACTCATAAAATATATGTGGATCATGTTCCTAGGTAATCTCCTCCATTCCAAAATTCCACCACAAGACCCAAACCATGGGAATTAAATTTCCATGCAACACCTTCTCCTAGTGGTCCCAGATATCCACATTACTCTCCTCAATGTTCACATCATCAGAAACATCGATCTCCTCCCAGTTGATGACATTAGAGTCATCATGTAGATAAAAAAGGATCTATAATATGTGAAAAACATTTTTTATTCAACTCATTTATGTGGGAAGTTCTATCTGATACACCATGTCTCTAACACGAGCCAACACCTCAAAAGGCCCAATAAATTGTAGATAAAACTTACTCCTATGGACAAAAATGTCACATCCCATGACGATGAGTCGCCTTTAGTAACATGTGATCTCTAATGTTAAAATCTAAAGGTATCCTCCTATGATCAACATAATATTTCTAATAATCCTTCACTTACTTCATCCTATAACGAAATATATGTACCATCATTGTCATATTTTTTACTAGTTCTAGCCCGAGAATTGATGCCTCTCCAACCCCAGTCCAGCATAAAGGAGAACACAAAGTTTGGTCATACAAATATTCAAACAGAGCCATACAAATGTTGGAATGGAAAATATTATTGTAAGAAAACTAGACCAAGGGTTGGTGCCTCATCTAAGAACCTCCAAAATCTAGGACATAAGTGTGAAAAATTTTCTTCAAGAGTCTAGATGATCTAATCTGTATAACCATCTATCTATGGAAGAAAAGTTTTTTTAATGCATAATTGAAGATAAAATCATATTGGATACCTCTCCACACATAGGTGGGAAAATGAGGATCCTGATCATAGATGATTTCTCTTTGGAATATGTGGGGTTGCTCCACCTCCTCTGGATATTGACCCAACAAAACATCTCATATTATCAACTACTTGATCATTATAATTTTTAACGATTTAATCAAACAATCCACTGTCACCCATATAGCATCATATCCTCTCTAAGATCGAGGAAAACTGGAAATGAAGTCCATAAATATACCCCCATACATCCACTAGGGAATATCTAATGGGTTGAGCAAACCACTGAGAATACGGTGCTCAACCATCACCTTTTGGTAGACCCAACACCAAGAAACAAACTCTTGAAATGTATTCTTCAACTCAGTCACCCAAAACTAACCTCTCAAAGCTTAATAGATCTTCATCGCACTAGATTATACCACTAATGGAGATCTATGTAACTCATAGAGAACCATCTCATGCCTGACCAAAGTAATGAAACCCCTCCAAAGAACAACACCTGATGATTTCCATCCTCAAAATAACCCTCAGAGGAATCACTAGAAAAACTCAGACCCTCACAACCTCCACCTCATAGTCCCCTAGCTAGGAATCCTCCACCTATAACACTAAAGAGGAATAAAACATCATCTGTAAAATACAACCTCCACGTAAAACCTCTCTCATATCTAGATTCATCACTAGGAGTTACTCTATTAATCTCTAGGAATATCCATATTCATGAATGGAATCACTACATGACTTCTCAGTGCATCAGCTGACAAATTTCCCTTTCCTAGAATACATAAAATATTAATGTTTTAATCCTATAATAATTTCATCCACCATCTCTAACACATGTTCGAGTCACACTGGGACAATACATGCCTTAGAATGTTATAGTCGGTAAAAACCACAAAATGAGCATCAATGAGGTAATGTTTCCATAACTTCTGAAAACTTGAGATCATGGATGAAATAGTTAGTCTAGTGGGGATGTAACTACCGAGACCCAAAAAAAACAATTTATCTATGTTTAATGGGAAAATAGCCCAACCCATGGTGTGAAGTGTCATAGAAAACCTCAAACTAAACTCCCTCCACTGGAAAATAAAGGACTAGATCACTAACCAACTTCTATTTAATTTACTCGAATAATTCCTACAACTAGTTGGTCTATAAAAACACTTAATTTTATCAATTCAAGTCTTTAATAAGAGTCACAACCCAAGTGAAATCAGTTATGTACCTCTATTAATAATCCACAATACCATGGAAACTTCACACCTTGGTCACTATCTTGGAGGATTCTCAAGAAGCAACCACCTCTATCTTGAAAAATCCATAGATACTATATGTTAGTTAAGGAAATTCCACAAGAAAAATACTTATAGATCCTAGAACTAACACTTTGAAAACATTACAAATAGATTCTCATGATGAAGAACACCCATGAAATCACACATATTCTCTACATTCTCCTCCTCATATGTAGAGTACACAAGGATATCATCAATGAAAACCACCAAAAACATATCTAAGAACTCTATAAACACTGAATTAATCAACCCCATGAACATGAATAGAGAATTAAATGCCCCAAATTACATTACAATGAACTCATAATTCCCATGAAAAAATGGAATAAATCTTATGGATATCCTCATTCTTCACCCACATCCCATGATATCCTGAACATAAATCAATTTTTTTGAACCAAAATTCTCCCTTAAACTAGTCGAATAAGTTGAAAATCCATGGAATACGATACATGTTTTTTTCTATCAATTAGTTCAAGTGATGAAATTTTATAAAAATTTGTAAACCCACATTGGCCTTCTTCATGAGAAAACCTGGTGCACCCCATGGTGACACACTTTAATGAAAAAAAAACCTCGATGTATTAGATCATTGAGTAGTACTCGCTACTCTTGAAACTCATAAGGCATCATCTTATATAGAGACATTAAGATAGAAGATATTCCTAGTTATAGATCGATCCCAAACATGGTCTCCTATTGAGGGGGTAACACTAAAACCTCTTTTAGAAATACATTATGGTAAACTTCTATGAACTTGGGAAACATTAAATATTGAACTTTTAAAAAATTCAGAATCATCTTATCCATCAAATAAGATAAATTTGAAACATTCCTCTAACCGGTCTGAGGGTCTCTCTCACTAATAAAATTTTTTGGCTCTCAATATGTATTATAGAACACAAACAGCCTCCTAAAACAATTCATGGTATCCGATACTGAATACAACCAATACATGTCAAGGATGATGTCATATGGTTGTTTCTATAATCATAGAAAATCTCCCCAAGAGTGTTATTGCCCCAACACGAGCTCACGGTCTATATAGACTTCATACAAGTCAACCCAACCTCCAACTGGTGTAGTAAATGCCAATGGCTCTAGAAGTTTCTCAACTGAAAGTCACAAAGCATATAGGATGATAGGTGATATAAAGGAGTACATCTCTCTTGGATCAAACAAAGTATGAAACCATCCTCCTAGTACAATCTATAAGTTTAATAGGGATGGTTCCTACATGTTGGGTAACATTAGAGGAGGGGGCATGGTTTGTGGGACTGGGGGGAATGTGGTTTTGGCCTTCACTTCATCCTATGGTAATGGTAACTCCCTCTTGGTTAAGGCCAAAGCAATGCTCACCAGGCTCACCCTTTGCATATAGTAGAACCTTGACATCACTTAGGTGGAGACTGATTCTTTGATCCTTCACGATTTCTTGTACGGTAAAGGCTCCACTCCTTGGCCCATATCCTACATAGTCAAGAAAAGTAGATCCCTCTTCCGCAACAACATCCAAGTGACCCACATGTGGCGGGATGGCAATAAGGTTCTGGATCACCTTGCTTCTATGGAGGACCAAAGCTCCAACACCACTGGCCTCCTCATACTAATTGCTTGAATCCTGAAGGAATTAATTTGATCAGAGGGGATGCCCTTTGCTTGTACTACTTTAGGCCCCCCTAATCATGGTGTTTTATTTTTGTAATTTATCTCATTGAATAAAAATCTGATTTTGATAGATGAAACCTTGTATAAAACAAGTAAAGGGTATCTCAAATTACATCTGTCTTTCCTTGTGTTGTAAAAGTTAAAGGATGAATCCTAACATGACATGATATATGGTCTCTATTACCATTCTAAAGACCAACTCCACAGAAATGGTCTAATCTCCGAGGATGAGGGAAATATAGAGGTTGTAATATGCCTGACCCATATCCTCTCTACTAATTTCAAACTTTAAAACCTTGTTACTACTGTCTTAGATGAAACTACGTCAATCTAGGAACCTAATGTGGAACACCTATCACAAGTCGTCTACTCAGAAAGGTTGGGAACTCTCATCATTTTTGAACTTAGACTCCATAAGAAAAAAAACATTTATGAAGTCTTGGAATAGGTATGAGAGCCACTACCCACATATAAAATATTTTATTAGGGATAGTACCTACCCCCAGTTGACAGAAAACTCTTCTATCTAGGAAACTGGGAACCCAAACCATAGATCTACATCATGAGGGAACTTGATGACACTACTCTTGTGACAATATAGTTTGGTTCAGCATCCTCTTAGTAACATATGTTCTTTCCAGCACCTAGAGGTACATATTCAGCATAAATAGAGTTACCTATAACTAGATATATGGATGAAAAGATTCATTTACCTATCTCACCCTATCCACCTCATCTAGAAACAAGTCTAAAGCATATCCTGTGGAGACCTTAACCCCAGAAACCCAGGAGTCGGTGCCTTCTGAACATGATGTGTTATCTTAAAATAAAACACACTTTTTTAGTAACACATCATGTCCCATACAGAGGATCGTGTGCGGATTGTGTTCTGGGAAACCGGAAACTTCTGAAACAATTCATCTTTTAAGAGTAGATTCCTGAAAATTTTAAATCAAAACATAGGGTGAGCATTGAAATACTCAGTAAGGGGTTTTAAAAAAATTAAAACACTGTAACATTTGAAAACATTCTTTTAAAAGAGATTGAACACTTATTAAAGGAAAATTATAACACATAACATGAAAATACTCAATCAAGGTTTTCAATAAGAACATGGAACAATGATGTTAATTCTCAAAGGAATAACAATGGTTATCATAAAAAAGTACGACATGTGTTTTACTTAAGCATAAATTAAACAGTTAAAAAGTAATACATAATTAGAGTTGCGCATAAAGGAAACAAATAAATTTTCATATGTTGTTTACTATTCTATTAAGTAATAACACCAGTCATGCTCCAAGCTTATACCAGTGAAATAAGAACTTTATGAAAACTTAAAGGCATTAGTCGTGAAAGAACTTTATCTTTAGAAAGAACTTGTTTACATAACTTGAATTATGTGGCATCAACATTTAACTTAGACAATCATGAACATATCACCAAGGTCCATCCTCAAGGTGTCATTTGAAATTACCAAGGTAAACCCCAAGGTATCGTTAAAATAGTAATCTCTAGTGGTTACATAATTATCCAATGCATTGGAGTGCTATTAGGGTGCACCCTTAAATTTTCCTTTATTATCATGTGAGCCACATTGTTCATGCTTTACCTAAATTGTTATGTATATTCAAGATGTCCCATACCACCTTGAATATCTCATTCATTTTCATTTTTCCCAAGGTGTCCCATACCACTTTGGGTAATCTATTTTCTTAGCTTATTCAGTGATATGTCATAAGCATGCATTATGTACAATAATAAATAATAAACCACCACAAATTTTTCTAATACAAAGTATGATAGTTAACTTGCAAAAATGTGTCAATAACTCATCAAAGGCATACATAGCTTAGTAAAACATCATTTTCACTAAAGCATATAAAATAATGGTATACTAAATGATAAATATTTGTCATTATAAATCCATGGAAAAGGAGTGCTTAAGGAAAACACTTGAAATTAGTTATGGTGATAAATAGGCCCTTGATCTTGTAAATGAATTAAATCGTAACTTGATTAATTAATACATTCACCCCAGTAGGTTCATTATGTCTTAAGATAATACATGACCACAACATGATATCATGACCCATCAAATCTTAAATCCTCTAATACATTTTAAATCAAAACAAAATACACCCTTCATGGTAAAACGCAT
The DNA here is from genome assembly GCA_963277665.1 of Viscum album. Lineage (NCBI taxonomy): Eukaryota > Viridiplantae > Streptophyta > Magnoliopsida > Santalales > Viscaceae > Viscum > Viscum album. The sequence continues at coordinate 2,097,714,833 of OY728130.1, read as the reverse complement.
CATGAGTGATGCTCAGTATGCTTCTTTAATACAACATACATCACATAAAATAAGGATTTACTTAAAGGTTGGTACCCACCCCTTGAAATCATGAATTTGATTTGTATTGGTTTACATGTTTATCAGTACATAGAGATATATAGATACCAAGTTTACAACGAGGGGTTTCCATGGTAAAACAACTTCAAACAACCCTCATTAATATATAATGCATAGTATTACATGTTGGATCATTTTGAAATCCGAAAAAATAGATAGAGTTTTGGTTATAAGAATCTGTATATATATATAGAAAACTGTATTTTCTATATCTGTATAGGTTTTATGAAATAAAACTGAAATAAATAAAAATATAACACCCCAATTCCCTGTCCAACATAGGTCCATCGAAAAAGAAAAAAAATATAACCTATATGTATATATATATATATACAAAAAAAGGGTAACCCATATATATATATATGTGAACCATATTATTAAGGATTGCTTTAGAATAACGTAAGATAACTCTTTTCCCTTAGTAACCATTGTAATAAACTTTAGAAAAACCCATTTTAAGACCGAATGGATTTCATTATACATAACTATGTATATGTATAAGTCGTATGTACTAAAACATAAAAGAGTAGTATTATGGGGAAAGACATAAAAACCACCACACTTGCATCCTACTGGATACACGACATGCAAGCCCCCTTTTGAAAACATCACAACCCGAGTGGGTTATAATCAAGTATATATATATATATATAAACTTTATATATATATATACCGAGAGTATAAAACGGAGGTTATTTTAAAAGAAGGCATGTATGAAAGGACCCTTACATCACTTGAGGAGGAACCTCGGACCAGGTGCACCATGCTGATCTTGCTGGGAGTTTGTGGGAGAGGAAGGAAGAAGAAGAACTGTCACGGTTTCAAGAGGCCATAGGTGTTTATATAGGCCTCGGTATCCAATGATGACTCGACCCAAGAGGTTAGACTGACATGGGGAAGATGGTAAAACAGAGACCTAGGGGGTGTTCGGAAGTCAAGGGAGTAGTTCGGGGAAGGAGGCTGAGGCGTCCTCAGTTATAGGCCTACTAGTCAGGTGCCGCTTCGAGGAAGAAGACGGTGAGGGTTGACGCTGTAAAGGAAAGGACGGCCAAGATTAGATCTCGGGTGAGATCGGACGGTTGCGGTGATACGCGGGGCGATCGTGTGGCTAATAGGTTCAGACGGTCGAGATCGACACGAGAGTCGATCGGATGGTCCCGGTCACGCGGAGCGCATCCCACATCGAAACAAAACGCGTTTGAGGCGCGGCTTATAAACCAAAGTGCGCCGGCTTCGGTTCAATAACACAAACACACACACCGGGGCCTTATACACAGGCCCCATGTGGGCTTCGGCCCACCCCTACGCACCGCACACCGTGACCTTACACACGGCCTGCGCGCGACCTGAGATACCTATGCACGGCTTGGGACATGGTTTGGACACCCACTGAGCGCTTGGGGACCCCGATGGTCGGCACCTCGGGTCCCTTATGGCTTGGTCTCAGCCTAGAGGGCTGGTCCCTTAAGGGATACCCTCGACTTGGCCGGGCCCCAACCCATTTTTTTTATTAAAACTTATTTAAATTTAAAAAATAACCTAGAATAAGTATACTTATTTCAAAATAAAGTGTAGTATAAATATTTATACAAAAGAGGGTTCATTCAAAAAAGACAATTAGTTTTAATTTAAAATCTAAATCCTTTTACTAGCTTATGTAATATAGTTTATATAAACATAATTTATAAAAAGAAAATTTATTTAGACTTTCGAAATAACAAGTTTAATTATGCTTAGTTCAAAATATAAATATTTGCACAAAATGAGTCAACATACTATAACAACAAAATAGTTTTAACTTAAAATTTAAATCCCTTTACCAATTTATATATAAATCTTTTAAAAGATATATCTTTCTTATTTTACATACAAAACCATTATAATTATTCAGATCTTTAAATAAATTCTAATAGACAACTAGTTAATTCAAAAATTCATAATTTAGAGCTCAAAAGATATTATTATTGATACCCATTAAACATATAGAAAGAATACTAAGTTTTAAATATGCAAGTATCCATCGGAATCTTTTGAAAACCAAAGGATTTATTTTCGAGAATACTCCTTTTTATTTTAAAACTATAACTCTTTTGTGAAACATATTATAATAGTTGAAATATTATAAAATTATAAGAGCATTAAAACAAGTTTTAATATAAAGATAAACTTTATCAACGGAAACCCAAAGGTTGTTTTGAAAATCCAATGGCTATATTTTCCAACGCTAAATATTCACAGGATCATTATAAAAGCATGGGTATTTTACAAGAACAAAACACTTGAACCAGAAATGATGGCTCTCCTCATACCATTGGAGTTGAGCATGTGTGTCGTGGCCCTGGCTGTTATATTTTTCACGCTGATGGACTCTGAAGACGAGGAATATCTGATTACTTGAGTTGTGGTTCTTAGTAGTCTTGTTGTGGCTGTGTTAGGTCTTGTGCATGGTATTTTCGACTAGTTGGGTCTTGTTGCAATGTAAAATTTTAATATATATCAGTTTACCTTATTTTCCATGTTTTATTTTATTTCTAATTCCTTATTAGCACAACAAATAAAACAAGAGACATCATTAAAGGCATAACATTGCTTACTTGAACTAGTTCATAAAACCTGGGGCGTCACATTATCCCCACCTTTAGAAAACTGTGTCCTCGCAATTTATTTCACAACACTACAAGGTTCTGCAACTTTCTCACCATATCCACCAACATATAGGGTCAACAGGTGCATTTAGATGAATCCCCGTAGCGAAGCTCACCTCTTCCAGTTCCCTAATCCACATACACCTAAGACAGGAGGGGTTGCACTTATGTTCTGGGCCTTCAGGCCTCCAGAGGGAAGCTCGAACAGTACAAAGTTCTGAAATGTATTTGCAGACCAAAGTACGAAGGACTTGCCGAATTATGTCTCGGTCGAGGATATCGAAGCTATAGATATGGTCAAAGAGGATAAAGCTGAGAAGATGGAGCATATAAGCCGCATAAAGATTTCCCTCTAACGCAACCTCCTGAAATTTCACTCTGGCCGTGTAGTTTCGGCCTAGGGTGAAACATAGAAAGAGCCCTTCGTGGTAACTTCCTCATCATTCACGTCTGGCTAGCTGTGCAGATCCAATGCGGTAATAGATGGAGGAATTCCCCTGACAGGTGCGGAGAATCTCCGGACCGTTTGTTACCTCAAACCACTGCTTTCACGTTCTTCGCAAACTTGCGAAGGGGTCATACTCGTCCTCACATGTTTTGATTGCAATTATTTTCAGAATCTCAGTGGGAAGAGATAACAGGTGGGTTTGTCCTTCCATCTGAATGTTTTAAGATAGGAGGTCAATCACTTGAAAATCCTTCAAGGAAAAACACAAAGTAAAGACAAGGAAGGGGAAAGACAAAATTTCAATAAACATACATTTATTATTATTAGTGCTTGAGTTTCCCTTATCCATTGACTAAACGAACTCCACACAGAGAAGCAAAACTCCCTAACTCCTCGAACCAAACATAGGCCGAGCATTCAGGGGAAAACTCATGAGGGCACCTATGACGTCTTATGAGTCTAGCATGGGGGGTATGAAGTTGAGAGACATCTTCATACACTTGTCGTCTGCAAGACAGTCGGGTGGACTCGTCTTCTAATCTCCCGAAGTCCAACAACTGACCCCAGAAGCCATAGTTTAAAATCTGACAGAGGTAACCCACTCGGAGGTCTCCGTCAGCAGCAAATTCTTGAAAAGGGTTATCAATCATGGTGCCAAAGCTCTCACCCACCGTGAAAATCCGGAAAAGTCCCTCATGGTACTTTCCCCGATGCACATATGAGGGAAACTGAGTTATCATCATAAGGAGGTAATCTATTCCTACCCCTTGGTGTAACTGAAGCACCCATGGTGAATTGGATACGTCGTAAAGGTGTTTTCATGTCAGGCGGATATGGGCATAGTTTAGAAAGTCCTCACGGCTAGCTAAAGACACAATGGTCTCTAGGGCCTCTGTGGGGAGAGATAAGAGATTTGTGCCTTTGTTTTCCATCTGAAATTTAAGAAAACCCAATTTTTAATAAAATTGAAATACATATACATATATATATTTTTGTTTCAGTTTCTGGCTTTCCAGAGTTATCCAAACCGAACCTCTGATACCAACTATGGAGACCCCGACCCCAGAAATCCAGGAGTCGGTGCCTTCTGAACATGATGTGTTATCTTAAAATAAAACAAACTTTGTTAGCAACACATCATGTCCCATACAGAGGATCGTGTGTGGTTTGGGTTCTGGGAAACCGAAAACTTCTGAAACAATTCATCTTTTAAGAGCTGATACCTGAAAATTTTAAATCAAAACATAGGGTGAGCATTGAAATACTCAGTAAGGGGTTTTAAAAAAAATTGAAACACTCTAACATTTGAAAACATTCTTTTAAAAGAGATTGAACACTTATTAATGGAAAATTTTAACACATAACATGAAAATGCTCAATCAAGGTTTTCAATAAGAACATGGAACAATGATGTTAATTCTCGAAGGAATAACAATGTTTATCATAAACAAGTATGACATGTGTCTTACTTAAGCATAAATTAAACAGTTAAAAGTAATACATAATCAGAGTTGCGCATAAAGGAAACAACTAAATTTTCATATTCTGGTTACTATTCTATTAAGTAATAACACCAGTCATGCTCCAAACTTATACCAGTGAAATAAGAACTTTATGAAAACTTAAAGGCATTAGTCATGAAAGAACTTTATCTTTAGAAAGAACTTGTTTACATAACTTGAATTATGTGGAATCAACATTTAACTTAGACAATCATGAACATATCACCAAGGTCCATCCACAAGGTGTCATTTGAAATTACCAAGGTAAATCCCAAGGTATCGTTAAAATTGTAATCTCTAATGGTTACATCATTACCCAATGCATTGGAGCGCTATCAGGGCGCACCCTTAAATTTGCCTTTATTATCATGTGAGCCACATCATTCATGCTTTACTTAAATTGTTATGTATATTCAAGATGTCCCATACCACCTTGAATATCTCATTCATTTTCATTTTACCCAAGGTGTCCCATACCACTTTGGGTAATCTATTTTCTTAGCTTATTCAGTGATATGTCATAAGCATGCATTATGTACAATAATAAATAACAAACCACCACAAATTTTGCTAATACAAAGAATGATAGTTAACTTGAAAAATGTGTCAATAACTCATCAAAGGCATACATAGGTTAGTAAAACATCCTTTTCACTAAATCATAAAAAATAATGGTATACTAAATGATAAATCTTTGTCATTATAAATCCATGGAAAAGGAGTGATTAAGGAAAACAATTGAAATTTGTTATGGTGATAAATAGGCCCTTGATCTTGTAAATGAATTAAATCATAACTTGATTAATTAATACATTCACCCCAGTAGGTTCATTATGTCTTAAGATAATACATGAACACAACATGATATCATGACCCATCAAATCTTAAATCCTCTAATACATTTTAAATCAAACCAAAATACACCCTTCATGGTAAAATGTATCATGAGTGATGCCCAGTATGCTTCTTTAATACAACATAGTTCGCATAAAATTTGGATTTACTTAAAGGTTGGTACCCACCCCTTGAAATCATGAATTTTATTTGTATTGGTTTACATGTTTATGAGTACATAGAGATATATAGATACCAAGTTTACAACGAGGGGTTTTCATGGTAAAACAACATCAAACAACCCTCATTAATATATAATGCATAGTATTACATGTTGGATCATTTTGAAATCTTAAAAAATAGATAGAGTTTTGGTTTTAAGTATCTTTATATATATAGAAAACTGTATTTTTTATATCTGTATAGGTTTTATGAAATAAAACCAAAAGAAATCAAAATGTAACACCCCAAAGCCCTGTCCAACATAGGTCCATCCAAAAAGAAAAAAAATATAACCTATATGTATATATATATACAAAAACAAAGGGTAACCCATATATATATATATATGAACCATATTATTAAGGATTTCTTTAGAATAAGGTAAGATAACTCTTTTACCTTAGTAACCATTGTAATAAACTTTAGAAAAAACCCATTTTAAGATCGGATGGATTTCATTATACATAACTATGTATATGTATAAGCCGTATGTACTAAAACATAAGAGTAGTATTATGGGTAAAGACATAAAAACCACCACACTTGCATCCTACTGGATACACGGCATGCAAGCCCCCTTTTGAAAACATCACAACCCGAGTGGGTTATAATAAAGTATACATATATATATAAACTGTATATATATATATATACCGAGAGTATAAAATGGAGGTTCTTTTAAAAGAAATCATTTATGAAAGGACCCTTACATCGCTTGAGGAGGAAGCTAGGACCAGGTGCACCACGCTGATCTTGCTGGGAGTTCCTCAGAGAGGAAGGAGGAAGAAGAACTGTCGTGGTTTCAAGAGGCTAGAGGCGTTTATATAGGCCTCGGTATCCAACGATGACTCGACCCAAGAGGCTAGACCGACGTGGGGAAGACAGGAAAAAAAAGACCTAGGGGGGTGTTTGGAAGTCGAGGGAGCAGTGCGGGGAAGGACGTCGAGGCGTCCTCGGTTGCAGGCCTATTGGTCAGGTGCCGCTTCGAGGAAGAAGACGGTGAGGGTCGATGCTGTAAAGGAAAGGACGGCCGAGATTAGATCTCTGGTGAGATCAGACAGTCGCGGTGATACGCGGGGCGATCGTGTGGCTAATAGGTTCGGACGGTCGAGATCGACACGGGAGTCGATCGGACGGTCCCGGTCATGCGGAGCGCCTCCCACATCGAAATGGAACGCGTTTGAGGCGTGGCTTATAAACCAAAGCGCGCCGGCTTCAGTTCAATAACATGAACACACACACCGGGGCCTTATACACGGGCCCCATGCGGGCTTCGGCCCACCCCTACGCACCACGCACCGCGACCTTACACATGGCCTGTGCGTGACCTGAGAGACCTATGCACGGCTTGGGACGCGATTTGGACACCCACTGAGTGCTTGGGGACCCCGATGGTCGGCACCTCGGGTCCCTTGGGGCTTGGTCTCGGCCTAGAGGGATTGTCCCTTAAGGGATGCCCTCGGCTTGGCCGGTCCCCAACCCATTTTTTTTATTAAAACTTATTTAAATTTATAAAATAACCTAGCATAAGTATACTTATTTCAAAATAAGGTGTAGTATAAATATTTATACAAATGAGGGTTCATTCAAAAAAGACAATTAGTTTTAATTTAAAATCTAAATCCTTTTACTAGCTTATGTAATATAGTTCATATCAACATAATTTATAAAAAGAAAATTTATTTAGACTTTCGAAATAACAATTTTAAGTATACTTAGTTCATAATATAAATATTTTCACAAAATGAGTCAACATACTATAACAACAAAATAGTTTTAACTTAAAATTTAAACCCCTTTACCAATTTATATATAAATCTTTTAAAAGATATACCTTTCTTATTTTACATAAAAAACTATTATAATTATTCGGATCTTTAAAGAAATTCTAAAATACTACTAGTTAATTCAAAAATTCATAATTTAGTGCTCAAAAGATATTATTATTGATACCCTTTAAACATATAGAAAGAATACTAAGTTTTCAATATGCAAGTATCCATCGGGATCTTGTGAAAACCGAAGGATTTATTTCCGAGAATACTCCTTTTTATTTTAAAACTATAACTCTTTTGTGAAACATATTATAATAGTTGAAATATTATAAAATTATAAGAGCATTAAAACAAGTTTTAATATAAAGATAAACTTTATCAACGGAAACCCAAAGGTTGTTTTGAAAATCCAACGGCTATATTTTCCAATGGTCAATATTCATAGGATCATTATAAAAGCAGGGGTATTTTACAAGAAAAAAACACTTGAACCAGAAAGGATGGATCTCCTCATACCATTGGCGTTGAGCATGTGTGTTGTGGCCCTGGCTGTTATATTTTTCACGCTGATGGACTCTGAAGATGAGGACTATCCGATTACTCGAGTTGTGGTTCTTAGTAGTCTTTTTGTGGCTGTGTTAGGTCTTGTGCATGGTATTTTCGACTAGTTGGGTCTTTTTGCAATGTAAAATTTTAATATATATCAGTTTACCTTATTCTCCATGTTTTATATTATTTCTAATTCCTTATTAGCACAACAAATAAAACAAGAGACATCATTAAAGGAATAACATTCCTTACTTGAACTAGTTCATAAAACCTGGGGCGTCACATGTCCCAAAAGGGTCCTAAAATGGATCCTGAACTCTGGTACAACAAAACTCTCCTTTAAAAGTCCAAGAAACTCCCAGTGATCGGTTTCCTTTTCAATTGAAGAATGTAACTGTAACGTCCCGGATCCGGATGTCACTCAATGGGTGCCCCGAACCTAGTTGGTCACACAACCTCAAGTAGATTTCCCCAAATGCCAGAGGCTTCTGACTAGAAGCGAGGGCCCAGGTCTGATAGTGGAGAAACTATTCCCTCATTTGTCAAAGTGTTGCGTAGCGGAAAAGATAAATAGCATACAAAAACAGCAGAAGAAATAAACCATGCACATTTAAAATGAACAACTGTAGTAAAAGATAACCAACAGTTATATAGATAATGATGCAACATGTCTCTAGTTCTAAGAAAACAGCCAGAAAATGTTACACAACAGTACAATTCGATACAATAGAAATTACAGGTACAGCAGAATAAAACAGAATAGCCCGCAGCATCGCGAGCCTAAGCTCGGTCCCATGCACGCTTACTCCTCAGCAACAATCAAGTACACGTATAGGGGCCCTTTCCATTATCCACACCTGCAGAAACATAGTCTGTTTAGGTCAAAGAAATGACCCAAATAGGGTGTGAGAAATAAATCTCAGTAGGCACCCACCAAAGGCCCGTTCCAAACTGTTAGTGTAAATGTGCAACAGTAGTGTGGAGTAGTAAAATTCCATAAACTAAGCATTACTCAAAATTAAATAACTTTACCAGTTTTATTTCCATTTTAATATTCTTTTAACCATTCAATTTAATAAAATTCTATGCTCATAAGAATCAAGCCCTCAGGCCAATCAGATCCTTTCCCTCGGGCTAATATAATAAAACCACACCCTCAAGCTTGCCCTCAGGCTATCGAATATTGCCCTCAGGCATACGAGATATTTCCCTCAGGCACAGAAGTCACTGCCCTCAGGCATAAGAAGTGTTTCCCTCATGCGAAATAGAACTCTACCCTCATGCTAAATAGAACACTGCCCTCGGTCTAAATAGAAAACTGCCCTCAGGCTAAATACAACACTGCCCTCAGCCACAAGTAACCGGACCGAGCCCAACAGATAAGCAAGAAATTATATAAAATTCCTCTCAAGTCAATTTAAAGCATGTTAAATTTTTTTGTATACCCTCGGGTAACCTGGCCAAATGGCTAAACAGAGGAACGCACCCCCGGGGTGGTCCTGGATCCAAGCAGTGATCCCAAAAAACAGTTTATTATTATATTTAATCACCTATAAAATTCTAGGTATTCAAAACAGCCACGGCCTCAGCTACACAACACCCCAACATGGGTTCATAGCACAATGGTACACACAAACTCCCAAAAATTAGAATTTAAACACCAGACCACCTACCCCGATCGCCCCTGATTGGTAGACGCGAACAACGCTCCTCGAATCGCCCAAGAACAACATAGATCTAAGTTGATCACAACCTTTTTCAAACTCAAATTACTTCCCTTGGAGGAATAATTGGAAACAACTATGCAAGGAGGAGGAAGAACTCATTCGTGCGGTTCTAAGGAGATCAATGATGTAGAAAATGGTTACCCGGTGTGCAGTGGGGAGGTCCTCCAAGCTCTGACCGTCTCTCCCAATCTCTCCTCTGGTTCTAAGCTTCCTCTGTGAACAGAAGATGCTACTGCCCATTTTAAGAAAAAAAACAGACTACACGGTGTGTAATTTTCATTTTTAACTGTTCCTACGGCGGCTTCTTTCCACCACGACACTATTCATCTGTCGACCTGAGTACACGACGTGTAATACCTGAGTACACGGCGTGTACTATCGTTCTGTTGGCGGTTGCCTTTACCACCTTACTATTCACCTTCTGACTGAATACACCACGTGTAAATATCTATTACATGGCGTGTAGTCAGTCTTTTACACTCTAATCACCATCATGGCTACACACCCTGTGTACTCATCCCACACGGCCAAAGTACACGGCGTGTGGAAAAGTACACAGCGTGTACCCACAAAATTTGTGATTTTTCCCCATTTTCCTTACTTTTTCAAAAAAACTTAAGGAAAAGAAAAAAAAGAGACTTGTAACTCAAAATAAGAACCGGGTTCTTACAAACTTCCCCCCTTAAAGCAATTCATCCCTAAATTTCCCTTTTAAGGGTGGTGAAGATAAAGCCTAGAACAACTCTGGCCACTGAGAACGTACGTCGGCCTCCTACTCCCAGGTTTTGTCCTACACTCGGCCATGCTGCCATAGCACCCGTATGAGAGGAACTGACCATCCTAGGAGAACCTTTGTGCTCCTATCCATGATATGAATCGGATGCTCCTCAAAGGACGCATCTATCTAAAGCTCAATCTCCTTACACTGAAAGACTTGAGACGAGTCTGAATGATAACGACACAACTGAGATATATGGAAGACATTGTGTATCGACCACTACCTCTGTGTTAATTGAAACTGATAGGCAACCGGACCGACTCTCTCCAGAATCTCAAACAACCCCACATACCTCGGTGAAAGGTTACCCTATCTTCTGATCTGCTTGTGTCCCAACCTCGGGGAAACACGCAAGAAAACCTGATCCCCGACTGCGAACTCCAAGGGTCATCTGCGGCGATCCGTATAAGATTTCTGACAAGAATGTGCAGTATCCATCTGCTTATGAATCAACTAGACCTGCTCAGAAGTATCCTGCATGAGACGTGGTCCCAGTAAAGCTGCCTCACCTACCTCCAACCAGCACAAAGGTGATCGGCATGGCCTACCATATAAATCCTCGTAAGGTGCCATCCCAATAGTTTCCTAAAAACTATTATTATAGCCAAACTTGAATAAGGGTATATGCCCCTACCAAGATCTCCCGAAGTCTAGGACGCATGCGCACAACATGTCCTCAAGCACCTGAATAGTACGCTCTGACTGACCATCGGTCTGAGGGTGGTAAGATGTGCTCATAAGAACTTGTGTACCTAGTGCCCTCTGAAAACTCTGCCAGAAACGAGATTTAAAACAGGCGTCCCTATCAGAAAGGATAGAATGAGGGACCCCATGAAGCCGTACGATCACTCGGATATAAAACTTCTCAAGTTCGTCAACACCGAAGGACTCCTTGATCAGTAAAAAGTGAGCTACCTTTGTGAGTCTGTCCACAACAACCCACACGACATCATTGCCTCGAGGTGACCTCAGCAACCCAGTCACAAAGTACATCACGACATAATCCCATTTCCACTCTGGGATGGGTAACTACTATAACAAAACGGTTAGCCTATGATGCTCCACCTTCACCTGCTGACAGGTGGAACATCTCGTAACAAAACCAGCTACTTCCCTCTTCATACCCGACCACCAGTACTGACATCTCAAGTCACGGTACATTTTGGTAACTCCGGGATGAACTGCCCAAGATGAAGCATGAAACTCCTGCATCAACTCCTTGTGTATAACCCCTGAAACCCACACTCGTCCATGGAAACACAGTACCTCATCATCGACTATCGCCCAACCAGGTGGAGGGACCTGACTTTCCACCGACTCCCGTTGAACTAGGACTTCTGAATTAGATAGCTATCTCATCCTCACTCTATCTAGGAGGATAGAAGTCACAGATAATGATAAAGGATAGGTTTTCCCCTGACTGTCATGCACCTTCAAATGCATCTCAGAAAACAAAGCCATAAGCAGTCATTCACCACTGGCCTCATAAACTTCCTGTATCTGAGTCTTCTTACTCAGTGCATTAGCAACTATGTTAACCTTACCAGGTGTATAGGCAAGTTCAAAATCAAAGGACTGAAGGTATTCAACCCACATTCTTTGTCTCGGGTTCATGTCACACTGGGTAAAGATATACTTGAGACTTTTGTGGTCGGTGAAAACAACAAAATGCTCCCCCAAGAGATAATGTCTCCAACATCATAGCGCATGAACAACTGTAGCAAAATCGAGGTCATGTGTTAGGTAATTCCTCTCATGTGGCCTCAACTACTGAGACCCATACGCAACTACTCGATTTCCCAGCATCAACACAACTCACATCCCAATACCTGATGCATCACAGTAAAATTTATAGCTCTTTCCTTGCTTTGGGAGTATCAGGATTGGTGATGATGACAACCTTCCCTTTATCTCCTGGAAGGTTGTCTCGCTAGCTTCCCTCCAAACGAACTTAACACCCTTCTTAGTAAACCTCGTCAATGGTGTTGCTAAGTGGGAGAAGTCTTGTATAAAGTGCATGTAATAACCAGCCATCCCCAAGAAGATCTGTATCTAAAACACGTTCTTAGGCTACTCCCAGGAAACTAATGCTCTCGCCATCTCTGGGTATACTGCAACTCCTGCCTATGAGATGATATGACCCAGAAAGTGAATATGGTCCATCCAAAAGTGGCACTTTGAGAGCATAACATATAGTTGATTCTCTCTCAGTGTACTCAGCACGATCTCAAGATGGGTGTAATGGTCGTGTCGAGTGTGAGAGTACACCAAGATGTTGTCCATGAATACTACCATGAAAAGAATCCAGATAAGGATGGAACACAAGATTCATCAGAGCCATGAAAACTGCTGCTGCATTTGTGAGTCCGAACGACATAACCAAGTACACATGTAGATCATACCTACTCCTGAAGGCTATGAGAGGTATATCAGATGTTCTAATGCGCAAATGATGATATCATAATCTCAAGTCAATCTTCAAGAACACTTGTTCACCTCGAATTTGATCAAAAAGATCATCAATCCTCGGTAAGGGATAGCAGTTCTTAACCTTCAGTTGGTTCAGTTTCCGATAATCCACACAGAGTCTTAGGGTACCATCTGCCTTCTTCGCAAACAGGACAGGAGAACCCCAAGGAGAAGTACTGGGTCAGATGAAACCCTTTTCTTGTAACTCCTCTAACTGCCTCTTGAGCTCCTGCAACTCAGGTGTTGCCATCCTATAAGGAGAACTGGACACCAGTGCCGCTTCTGGAACAAGATCAATAGATAAATCCACCTCACGCTCTGGAGGTAGACCTAAAAAATCATCCGGGAAGATATCCCTGAAACGATCAACCATTAGGGTAAAATCCTGCTGACAAGTCCCCCGATCATCCATATATAAACTCGTAATCTGGGCTGTGACTCCACCTCGACCATGATGCTCTGGTATAGCTCGACTCCCTTGAACATCCCACTCGCCTTTGTATAGAAACTCTCCGCCCTCTGGTGACGTGAAACGCACCCTGCAACGATAGCAGTCTACAAAGGCTCGAAAGGGAACCAACCAGTCCATCCTGAGAATGACATCATAAGCTGTCATCTCTAAGACATAGAGGTCCCATAGAAAGTGACACCCACCAACCTCTAGGGGGAACTCCCTGTACTGATGCACACCAGTCGTTGTAGTTCCCAATGGTGTGTCTATAGTCATAACATCATAAGAAGAAGACATACAGAGCCCAAGGATCTCCACAACAGGCACAGATGCAAAGCTATGTGTAGCACCCATATCAAAAAGTACTGAAGATAAGAAAGAAGCTACTAGAATAGTACCTCTGACAGTAGAAGGTCCGAGATTCTTCTCCTGTTGGGTCTGTTGCACTACATATGCCTTCCCAGTGCAACAGCCCTGCGACATAGCCTGGCTACCCTGAGCTGTCCCGCCCTGCTGCCTTTGAGATCATGGTGTCTGGCTAACACGACTACAACCACCACCTATGCCTGTATGTCCTAACATATCCCAGTTGCCCGACTGGTAAGAAGCTGATATTCTTACTCCCGCACGTGGAGTCTGCACAGAACCCCTCTCACTAGCCACTGGTGGAAACACCCTGCAAAATCATTGTAGATGATCCATCTTGTCGCAAGCTCGGTACTCCACTGGGTCACGTGGACACTGAGGTCTCTTGTTCCCCTCTCTACCACACTAGTAGCACATGATCGGGCCACATGAAGTAATCACCTGGCTAGTACTGCCACCGTGAGAGAAAATCATCTATCCCTTCCTCTTCCTGGTAGAAATAGTACCATAAACCGGTGTCGAACCGCCCTGGCCCACACCACTAGCTTCCCGCAGGTTCCGCTCAGTATTCGGTTCCTGGTTCACAATATCGTGTACAGTAGGTTACCTGAAAACATTCACCAGAGATCGGATGTCATATCAAATAACATCCTCAAAGAGTCTAGCCCTCAATGTCTCATCACCCACCAAAACGGGTGCAAAACGCTGAATCTCGGTGAAATGAGTAGAATAATCCATCACCGACATAGCACCCTGTTGCAGATTCATGAACTCTAGAGGTCTATCTGCCCTCAGTGTCTTTGGGAAGAAGAATTCATATAAGGTTGTCGGAAAATATTCTTATGCCATGTCTTTGTGATGCTCTGTCTGAGTGGTAACATCCCACCACCTCTTGGCGGAATCACGGAGCATATAAGTTGCGAGCTTGACCCTCCTCCCTGGAGGTTTCTCAAGATGCTTGAAAATAGTCTACAATGAATCCAGCCAAGATTCTGTAGCATGTTGTCCACTATCCTCTAAAAACATAGGAGGATGCTGCTACTAGAAGATACAAGTCATCTCTTCCATAGATGTGGTAGTCAGCAGTGCTCCCTGAAAGGTCTGCATGAACCGCATGAAGCCATCACGGAACTGCGCATCCACGCCTGTGTCTGGTATAATGGATGGCGTCGCATCTATCTCTCCTAGAGGATCCATTGGTATCCCATGGCCTACTATCTCTGGAGTATAATCATTTCCGCTCTCTTGGAGAACAACATGTGGTCGTCTCAGCGACATGACTCTACAAGATCAAAACCACACTTTAGATTTAAGTTTATCAAAGACTAAAAAATGGGGGGACTAAAAATGGAATAGAAGGAAGAAGGAATTTCCAGATTTTGTAAAACAAGATTACACAGCGTGTATATTAACTACATGGAATGTACCAGACTTTTCTTCCCCTGCCCGGGTCCTTCTACCCAGCTAATCCACACAGATCACTTTTAACAAGACTACATGGCATTTATGTCATCTACAGGACGTTTAGGGTTTAATTTCCATCTAGCCGTGTCGTTAGTGACACAGCCAACTACTTGGTTGACACCACACGGCGTGTTACACCCACACATGGCATGTACTTCACCCCGTTTCCCCAGCCACATGGTTAAGTCCACACGATATCCCACTGGTAAGGACTACACGGCGTGTCCCTCAGGTACACGGCGTGTTCAAGAAGAGGTAACACCGACCCATGATTGTTAGCTACATGATTGGGTTCCCAGGTCAGACTACACGGCATGTTCCAAAGTGGACACGATGTGTATGTCTCAAGGTCTCCTCCGAACATGTTGTTAGTTACATGGGCGGACTTCAGGTCAACACTACACGATGTGCACATCAAGTACACGACGTGTTTTTTCCAATCTTTTACCTTCCCCGTGTCCTCGCCCATACGGTCTATGACATGGGAAGATACTACACGGCGTGTACTGAGGGTACACAGCATGTACTCAAAAAGTTTTCATTTCTTCCCAAACAGAAGAACACACGACGAGTGTCTGAGGAACTACACAGCGTGTAACCTAGGTTTCCCAGACAGTAAGCCTCTGAAACTACTCCGGAACCCAGAAAATACTGAAAAACAACACCTATGTTCCAAATTATGATCCGTGAGGTCCCATACTCCCCGTGAACTAAAGTTTGGAATCTTATACATGTTATAACTTGGTAAAATTGGAAATGGTCCACTAAATTCCGGTTATTGAGGGCCCATACTCCCCAAAAACCAAAGTTTGGCATCCATCTTATCAGCCTCACAAAAAAATACCATATCACAGAGCAGGTAGGTACCAAAGAAACTATCACAATAGCATGCTTCCCTAGCACAACAACTATTACAACAACATGCAATTTCTAATGCACCTACATAGAATGGAACTAGGCGTGGCATGTGATTTCTAGAATATAATTAAATGATGCATGAGATGGAATACCCTCATCTCATCGAGTTGAAACTAAATAAGACCCAATTATAACATATAAATAGCACACCATAAGTGTGTCACCCAACGGTGAAAATCAAATCAACTGTAAAATTCCAAACTCAGAAAAATTGCAATAACCGAGGTAGACTGGCTTTTCCCTATACATGAGTTAGCTACTCCCAGGCATAGCTTATTACCAACTACCATTTCTATCATGTCCCTGAATAATGATCCAAACAGTAAGTCAATAAAAGAACCTCTCTGATACCACTTTGTAACGTCCCGGATCGGGGTGACACTCAATGGGTGCCCTAGACCCGGTTGGTCACACGACCTCAAGAGGATTTCCCCAAATGCTAGAGGCTGCCTACTGGTAGTGAGGGCCTAGGTCTGATAGTAGGGAAATTATTCCCTCATTTTTCAAAGTGTAGCACAGTGGAAAAGATAAATAGCATACAATAACAGCGGAAGCAATAAAACATACACATTTAAAATAAACAACTGCAGTAAAAGATAACCAATGGTTATATAGATAATGATGCACCATGTCTCTAGTTATAAGAAAATAGTTATAACATGTTACATAGAAGTAAAATACAATACAATAGAAAGTACAAGTACAACAGAACAAAACACAACAGCTGACAGCATTGCGAGCCTAAGCTCGGTCCCATGCTCCCCTACTCCTCAGCAACAATCAAGTACCTGTATAGGGGCCATTTCCCCTATCCACACCTACAGCAACATAGTCTGTTTGGGACGAATACATGACCCAAAGTGGGTGTGAGAAATAAATCCCAGTAGGCACCCACCAAAGGCCTGTGCCCAACTGTAAGTGTAAATGTGCAATAGTAGTGTGCGGTAGTAAAATGAAATAAAATAAGATGTACTCAAAAGTAACTAACTTTACCAGTTATATTTCCATGTTAATATTCTTTTAACCATTCAATTTAATAGAATTATGTGCTCATCATAACCAAGACCTCAGGACAATCAGAACCTTGCCCTCGGGCTAATATAATAAAACCACACCCTCAGGATTTCCCTTAGGCTATCAAATATTTCCCTCAGGTGTACGAGATATTTCCCTTAGGCACAGAAGTCCCTGCCCTCAGTCATAAGAAGTGTCACCCTCAGGATAAATAGAACACTGCCCTCAGGATAAATAGAACACTGCCCTTAAGCTAAATAAAACACTGCCCTTAGGCTAAATAGAACACTACCCTCAGGCGCAAGTAACTGGGCCGAGCCCAACAGATAAGCAAGAAATTATATAAAATTCCTCTCAAGGAAATTTAAAGCATGATAAATTTTTCGATATACGTTCGGGTAACCTGGACAAACGGCTAAATAGAGGACCACACCCCCGGGGTGTTCCTGTATCCAAGAAGTGATCCCAAAAAAACACTTTATTATTATATTTAATCACCTATACAATTATAGGTATTCAAAACAGCCTAGGAATCAGCCACACGACACCCCAACATGGGTTTGTAGCATAATGGTACACAAAAACGCACAACAGTTGGAATTTAAACACCAGACCACCTACCTTGATCGCCCCTGATCGGTATACGCAAATGATGCTCCTCGAATCGCCCAATAACGACGTAGATCTGAGGTGAACACAACCTCATTCAAACTCAAATAAGTTCCCTTATATGAATAATTGGCAAGAACTATGCAAGGAGGAGGAAGAACTCACCTGTGTGGTTCCAAGGAGATCGACGATGTAGAAATTGGTTACCCAGTGTGCGGTTGGGAGGTCCTCCAAGATCCGACTATCTCTCCTAATATCTCCTCCGGTTCTAAACGTCCTCTGTGAACAGAGGAGGATACTTCCCATTTTAAGAAAAAAAATAGACTACACGGCGTGTACTATTGAGTACACGGTGTGTACTTTTCATTTTTTAACTCTTCCTAAAGAGGCTTCTTTCCACTGCGGCACTGTTCATCTGTTGAACTGAGTACATGGTGTGTAATACCTGAGTACACGGCGTGTACTGTCGTTCAGCTGGTGGCTGCCTTCACCGCCTTACTATTCACCTGCTGACTAAATACACGGCATGTAAATACCTATTACACGACATGTAGTTTGTTTTTTACACCTTCATCACCAGCATGGCTACACACCCTATGTACTCATCCCACAAAACCAAAGTACACTGCATGTGGAAAAGTACATGGCGTTTACCCACAAAATTTGTGATTTTACCCCATTTTCCTTATTTTCTCAAAAACACTTAAGGAAAAGGAAAAAGAAGAGACCCGTACCTCAAAAGAAGAACCAGGTTCTTACAGTAACTCTACACATAACTTCTCCCATTATACTTCCAACTCCTTGGAATACACAAGGAACAAGAATTGCTACTCAATCATTACTCTATATAGCATCATCACAGCCAATAAAACTGATAGATCCTTTTAAGTATAGATCAAACTGAAATCTATCTCAACATCCTCCAATTATTATTATACAAATTAATCTACAATATATCCCTCATACTTCTATTGAAATGAGCACTAAAACTCTCTGAGTTATTCATCCAAGTGTCGTTATCAAGAACCTCCACTCTATGGTAATATATTGTCACATCTTGCTGAACATCTTAGGCGTAAAACTAATGAGGATATTTACCTAGATTCATGAATTCAAAAAGAATGAACTATTAGTGGTCATAAACCTATAATATGGAATATATAACATTAATTATTTATTTATTTCTTATCCTGTTAAGGTTTTAACCTATCCCAAGGTCTACCGATTTCAAACACATTCACAATGAAGAATGATTCATGATCCTTTCCTAGATATCTACCCTACAACCAGTATCACTTCATATAATAGTCTTCGTAAAAATAAAGGTCTGTGAATCAAATCACAGGGGTCCATAAATACCCATCTGTCAACTGGTATCTCAATTTTACATTACTTAATAAACTAAGAAGACACAGTTTCCCTACCAACCCATACAATCTCACATGTTCCTAACTCCAAAACTCATCATATCCCTCAACTTGAACCTATGATAACACTCTATCACAACCCCCTCCCCCAAACTAGTACCCCTCATGTGCCAACAATGAGAGAAGGAATATGGTGAATTCATGAGTCCCACCTCTAGTAGGCCCTAGGTTGGATACTTTTTTTGGTAGAATGAGAACTTTCCCAAAATGGAAAATTCTCCTTTATTGAAGTTTGAATGAATATTTTTTAATATAATTATTATGATAAAATTAGAAATGTTAATCATTTATGTTATTACACTAGATAAAATTAATATTAGTGAATACTTTATTAGCAATCCCATTATCTAGATAAGTTTCTTCATGATATGTGTGCATGATGTTATAATTAATGGATGAAAGCACATCCACAAATTTTCTCCATCTTGCAGTCAATTTCTTAGATAAATAAATGATGTCATTCCTGATATCCTAAAAAACAGTGTTAGAATCACAATCATGATATAAGTTGGTGTAAAATCACTACTTCTAAATTTCCATAGCATTGATAATACCAAGAATTTCATCATCAAGGGAGGTAGTGATACCATGAGTTCCATAAGAGCATCTCACTGCTTCACTATAATGATTTCAAAAATCACACCATAGACAGAAGGACCTTGATTTTCTCTTGATGCACCATACGTGTTGCAATTTATATAGCCAGGAAATGGAGAAATAAACATTAATTCCAAGGTCCTCGAAGGAGTGAAATAATTACCTATAATTAAAAAATGTCTAAGTATAGAAATATCATGAATAGAGTTATCACAAAATCAATTTTTTCTATCATTAACATATTTCACAGTAAATAGAATGTAGCCCAAAGTTGACTGAATAATGAAAGTAGTAACCCCATTAATTATTTTATTCCATCTATTCTATATGGAATGATCAACCTCAAGGATGGTAAATAGGAAAAGGTTTTGCATCTAGTGTGAAATATGTAGAGAGATGAAGACAAGAAAATGATCCCAGATTCTGACTATATTGGAAATTTTGATTTAAAAATAATCCTCTATTATAGTCCATTGCATAGAAGAAGTTTCACAACATAAGAAGATATTATCAATGCTTTCTCTGTGCTAATGACATACTGAAAATATATAGAAAATAATAATACCAACACCCTGTAAAAAATCATCAGTAGGTATTTCGTAGTAAATGATTTTCCAAACAAAATATAATATAGAGGGAATAATAAAACCCTTATCAAACCCTTATCACAAGTGTTGCCATGTCCATTAATATCCTTGTGATAAATATCTTTTTAATAAAGTCTCCTATTGGGGGGTTATAAACAAGATTATCTTAACATTTTATAAAATATTAACTCAAAACCAATTCCATGACCTCAAAAGGGATCACATCCAAGGAAATTTCCAATTTCTCTTTGATTGAAATACATGTATCAAAAAGAGTATCATGAGAGATCATGTAGTTGAGAATAGGAATACATGTACAAATATCTAACCAAAAGTTCAAATAAGAATTGATGATTTCTAATTAGAGATATTTAATATATATTAAAGATAAAGAATTCTTGATGGAAGGCCAAATAGAAGATTCCAAATAATTAAAATTCCCAACATTAAGCCAGTTTAAAAATCTAGATCTCTATAATTAATGATATTATGAATTCTCATTAATAAGTCTATAATTGAAATTAGCTTCCAAATATTCATTATATTTTCATAAATTTTTATGTCCAAGCCAACCCTAATCAACAGGCTTTCAGCATTGATTCCAATAAACTATCATAATTTTTCTCTGAATAATGCTTTTGTACAAGATAAAAAAACTTATAGAGGTACTGATACTCTTAATAAGATCTACATTCCATTTTAAACCACAAAAGAGTAAGTAAATATTGATATGATCACAGATTTGAGTATGCTGACTCTTTCATCCATCGAGAGTGTCTTACCTTTCCAGGAAGCCAATTGATTTCTAACCTGGCTAACAATATGATAAAAATGTCTAACATGATGATTATCCCAAAACATGGGGACACCATGATATATAAAATAAAACACACCCTCTATAATACTATACTCACCAATGATATCAATTCTCAAAATAGAGGTGATACTTTTTCCAAAGTATAAAAAGGAATTATCCCAACTAATATCCTACCCCGATACTTTATGATAATGATGGAGAGAAGTTTTGATGTTCTTAATATTTCTTTTGTCACATTGATTTAAAATAATGATTTCATAAACATAAAATAAGTGATTGGGGGTTATAAGTATGTTGGCATCTTGGATGGTCTTATGTTTATTATTACTGGCCATATTGAGGAAAATATTACATAAGTAATCTTCAACAATAGAGGAAAGGATGGTCGAAAGAGTATCATCATGCATGAAACTTATGGTATATGTAAAATGTCCTTCAGGTGAGCCATTAATAAGAACTGATATATGTGTTAAGCCAAGGAGAGTGAGAACCCAATTAATGAAGAAGTCATCAAAGCCAAAATTACTGAAAACTTTTTCAATAAAACTATAATATAATGTATCAAATTATTTTTTAAATTTATGATTACTAGATATTTATCTCCCCTAATGAATTTCCAAAGAATTTTGATCTATTCAGATGTAGTAATAAGACAATCTCGTATATTTCTTCCTTTGATGAAACAAAACTAATTTGGAGAAAAAATTCATTGGGAATACTGGATATCCTATTTTCAATAATTTTACCATTGATTTTATAATTGGTATTAATAAGAGCCATAGGTCTAAAAGGGTGAATCTCATTAGCATCATACACTTTAGTAATGAGTTCTAAAAATTGAGCATTAATTCCATTCGTTAAATTCCCACCTTAAAAGAGGTTTGAAAAGCCTATAAATATCACAATGAATTATCTTCTAAAAATATTGGAAAAAAGAATTATGAAACCATATGGACCAGAAGAGATACCATAGTTTTATCCAAATATTGAATCCTTAATATCAAATTCAATGGGAAGAATAATATGGATATAATTATCCTCATTACTAATAGTTTTAGGAATACTACCTTCTATAAGATAAATACTAGAAATTGGTCTATTAAAAATATTCTTATAGAGCATCCAAGTCCTCTCTTCTATCAATAAGAACATTTTTATCATTGATAATAGCCAAAGGTCTTCGAAGATTTTTGATCCTTTATAGAGGGTTAAAAAAACTTGTATTTTGGTCTCCTTCCTTCATCAATTTGACTTCAAAAGCCTCTATTTAAATGAATAATTTTATATTTAATAGATTATTGAAATCATAAATAATTCTTTTTTCAGCTCAATACCTTTTGAAAAATCATCACAAGTATCACTCTCTTGAATAAAATAAATTTGTGATTCAAGCTGAATAATATTGTCCTCAAGATAGATAAAGTTCTCATGACTCCAAATTTTCAATATTTTTTAAGTACTTTCAGCTTAATAACACGTGATAAGAAAACATTATTGTAATTTAATTAAATCCATGTGGCTTTCCTAGGTTTTCTACTATCATCGAATGTATACTAGTCATGCAATGGGAGGCATTACCCTCTAATAAAACATGTGGAAGAGAGATATATGATGAATACAACAATCAAAAATATCTCAGACATATATATAAATAAATACCAAGTGAAAATATACCATTTAATATAGTACTATAATAACTTAAATTAAAAGTACAAGTTCTAAAAGGTAAACATGACAACAACCACAAAACCCAAACAACTCCAACAAAACCATGAGCAAGTAATATCCAACCTGATCTCTAACCTACTTTTACAGACCAAAAAATAGTTTATATATATATAGGGTGATCATAACTATATACTCAGTTGGATCCTCCCAAGATCATCTCATTCAAAAGATAAAGAAATCATGCTAAAGCATAGTGAACAACAGTAAAACTAACTCATCGCCTTAATAGGTATACGAAGTTCTTAACCTCACCATGGATAACTCTCACTAAGAATTTCATACATGAGAGAATATAATATAATAATTAAACATAAATGTTACCCTACTCCTGCTTCCCCATTGGTTTTCTTCTCCACACCAATGTCACACATCATGATATATCTTTCTCGAAAATAAGCTAGCCTAAAGACACCAGAGCAAGACCATCACAACATGCACCTCATTCAACACATCATCCCAACCAAATATCCATATATAGTAACCAATTATTTTATCAGATTCACCCCATCCCATATGACATGTATCATACATTGAGTATTATACATCAATTCATTACAACCCATAAAGTGAGTATGGTCCCACAAGCCATCACAGCCTATACAGGTCATACCTGTAATAATCCTTTGGATACTATATCTCATATTAAATATGTGTGAAATAAACACAACCCATCACTACTATTTACCCACATATATGGTGAGACTAACCACCATTTATACCAGAAAAAGTAACTACCAAGAGAAGAGAGTGGGTCTAGAAGGGGAAGACATTCATCCATCCTCCCACTAGGGTGTTGGGGAAACTACCCTCCAATATTCTACTAGGTGTCAGTTTACCTCACTAGAATGGGTGGGTAGCATATGAAATCATATAATATATATGATATAATATATCTCACAACCAAATTATGGGAATAAACTGGTCCTATGCTCAACTACAGATATCATCACTCAAACACCCGACTACCACTTCTATGGACAAGATATTCTATATCTACACAAGAATTTAAAGGGATATGATACTTAATTATTTTCATTTTGAAATTTACTTTATTTAATTAATTTATTATAAAATAAATTAATCATTAACATTATTTTAAGATACATTCATTAACCACCAACATGGATTCAATTCCCTCCAGAAATAAACCAAACTGAGTCCATGGTTTCTTGAGATTAGCATATTTTCAACATTTTTATTCCATCAACACCGACCTCCTAGGTTAAGAATTATCTATAAATTATTATCATCATTAAATAATCTAAGTACTCTTATAAAACAATTGTATGAAACCACCAAGAAGAAACATGAAACCAAGCACATCAAATTACCTCAAGAAGTGGGGAATGTAATGCAAACAAAACAAGAAACCCGACCATCGGCTATTAAATAGATTCATAAGCAAGAATCCTAGTTTTCAGAATCAAATCAATGGGTAATACCATCTTCAACCTATTACAACATATCTGATTCCATCTATGACACCCACATTTATATCCATATGCATATCACTATCAAATGCATCAGCTACTGACACATCATATGGGCCTCCCCACCCCATATCACATCAGTCATCCTAGGATCAAACATCCCATACTGATATCACATCATAATCTCACATCTAGAGCACATAAAAAGTTATAAAGAAAAGAAGAATAGTCCAAAAGTAAATCTAATCCCAAAAATAAGGCATTCATCCTTCCAACATAAATGACCTCTCATGGCTCCAAACTCAAGTTACTCAGCCTTCTCAAGTAGATGGGAAAACCAGGACCTAATAATTATCTTTATCAAAAAATAGGTTATTATTCCATATTGAATTAACTTATTCATTATTCACAGTGTAATGTCCTTACTCATGTTCCACTATCTGGTGCCTCAAGTTGATGGGTCACATGGCCTCAAGAATATCTCCCCAAATGCTAGAGGCTTCCGACTATAAGTTGGGACCTAGGGTGTTTCAATGGAGAGATTATTCCCCCATTACTAGAGTGTATCATGTAAGGTATATAATAATATATTATTAAAAGAATCATATGTAAAAAAGGGAACAGTGAAAACATAAACTATAAAGCCTAGACCATTATGTCATAGAAGAATCACAATAATATCTAAACATAAGGTAAACATCCAAATATAGATATATAAACAAATATTATAATTAATATATTATACAAAATAATATTCCATTTCATGTTTCTATAAAGAATAAAAAATAGGTA
The DNA here is from genome assembly GCA_963277665.1 of Viscum album. NCBI lineage: Eukaryota > Viridiplantae > Streptophyta > Magnoliopsida > Santalales > Viscaceae > Viscum > Viscum album. The sequence goes on along the minus strand of OY728130.1, from coordinate 2,097,689,585 downwards.
TACATACATCATTACAATAAATGTATCAAAATACCAAAAATACGAAAAAGGAATTATCCCATATAGCATCAAGAGCCTCAGCTCGGTACCATAATCCCTCACTCCTATGAAATGAACAAATTCAACATTTGTACTATGGGATCTTCCCCTGGTCCCTAACTACATCCATGTAGTCAATTTAGGTACCTAATGGCGTCCCTAGATAAGGTGTGAGATGAAATCTTAGTAGGCCACCACCAACAGTGTCTATTATAACACATGCTATGAAATATAATCTAAGAAGTTTCTAATTTATATCATGGGTGTAAAATAAATAAAACAAGTTCCCATGGAATATTTAAAACAAGTAATGTGAATCTATCTATGCAAATAAGGCTACCTACAAATCAATTTTCAAGCTCCTATAACAAGGCATCTATAAAGAACATATAAGTAAACATTGCATCCATGCCGTATACATAGTATATCATATCATCCACAACCACATCATATTAAATTTACTTCATATAAATCACATAAGAGCCATATAATCAACCACATCACATTTACCATGGTCAATCCATATAATTAGAAGTTTCAAACCCCACGGGGCCAAATCCAAGGTATAGTGAATTAAGGTAGCCTCATCGAGTCCTAGGAGCTTCTTGATGGAAACTTAGTTAGACTTGGAATGGGGTCCCAGGAGAATTTCAACTAACCATGTCCACTATGAGCCCAAAAAATCCATTTCCATGGAGTATCAAGTCCAAATTCATCCCACGAAATCATGTCCGAAGGATATAGCTTCTGATTCAACTCACATCATAATAAAAACAAATAAAAGATGAAGAACCTAAAATTGGGGCATATTAGCTTGCACCTAAATAACTCTATTGATACCAATAGAAATGAATAACGGTGAAAATTTTATGGATTAGTCATTGTAATGAATATAAAAATACTGATGATGTTAAATTCTGATTTCAGACATAGAATTGAGATCAAAATATATGGATTTTCCTTCAAGGAAGCTCCCATACATGAGGTTCTTCCAATGGATGTTGAAATGAAAAGTGTTTTAGGTTTTAATATTTTTTAAGGGAAAAAATTTAATTTCAACCAAAAATATTGGGCTTCCCCATTTGGATGCACGATTTTCCAAACTGTGGACCAATTGTTCACCCTTTTAAAATTAGAGGGGAACCTCACATATACATGGCACATAGTTTGACAAACCATGGGCCGAGCGTGCATTTTTGTATGTGATAAAAACTTCAGGTTCCTCACATGGGCTTGTGCCACTATCCATATGGTTTAATTAAACCATGTGGTTTCTTTAGTCCCATTTACTAGGACTTTCATGGTTAGACAAACCATGTGGCCTATTTCACACATTTTCTACTAAACGTGTTGCCTACCCTATTTTTTCCAAAAATGACTAGGCTCAGAAAAAGACCCTAACACCCCTGATACCCCCATGATCACATTAGGTACTCAAATTAGGCAGTAATTAATTATTTAAACCAAAAATAAAATATTTTTACCTTATAAGAAAACCTAGGATCATAAAATATTTCCCCCTTAATGAAATTAATACCCAAATTTTCCTCTCAATGGTGGTTAAGAGTTATCTGAGAAAAACTCTCGCCCTTGAGCTTGTATGTTAGCCTCCCACTCCCAAGTCTCATCCTATAAATGGATTTACTTCCATATCACCCATACTAAATGAACTAACCATCCTTGGATAACCTTTTTTCTTATGTCAATGATATGAATAAGATAATCCTAAAAGGACACATCAACCTATAGTTCCACCTCATCCAACTATGCTTTATGAGATGGGTCTAAGTGATAAAGCTAAATTTGGGATACATGGAAGACATCATGCATGGAGTGGTACCTCTGAGGTAACTACAAATGATAGGATACTTTCTAAACTCTATTTATAATCTTTAACATCCAGATATTTCATGATTAAATCTTACCCTTTCTCCCGATCTATTTGTGTACCAACCTCTATGAGATACATAAAAATACATGATCCCTAACCTTGAACTCTAGAGGTAATTAACAATGATCAGCTAAATATTTCTGTCAGGACTTTGTAGTATCCATCCACTTCCTGGTTAACTGGACATACATAGAATTATATTACACAAGGCACGGTCCCAATAAAGTTGTCTCACCTGCCTCTAACTATCATAGGGGTAGTTGTAATGTCCTACTCTACACATCCTCATAGGGTTCCATATGTATAGTCATCAGATATATTTTATTGTAAGAAAACTCCACAAGGGGTATATGCCTCTCCCAAGAGTCGCAAAAATCTAGATCACATGCCTACAACATGTACTCTAGAACCTATATCATATTCCCTCACTGATCATCAATCTAAGGGTGGTATTTCGTGATCAAAAGAAAATTTTTACCAAACACCCTCTGTAAACTCTTCCATAAAAGATTCCTAAATCAGGCATCCCTATATGAAATGACTGTACGAAGGACCTTGTGAAGTCATACTATCTCACGAATATAAAACCTAAAAATCTCATAAACACTGAAGGTCTCCCTAATCGATAATAAATGAGAAACATTTGTGATCCTATCCACAACAACCCATATGGGATTAATACCATGAGGTAATCTCACTAAACCAGTCATGAAATCCATCATTACATTATCCCATTTCCACTCAAGAATGGGAAACTATTTTCAAATCCTAGTTGGTCACGGATGTTCCACCTTCACTTACTAATAGGTGGAACACCTCCTCATGAAACCCCTACCCCAGGTTTCATACTCGACCACCAGTAATGAATATATAAGTCATGATACATCTTCGAGATGCCAGGGTTCACTACCCAAACTGAGACATGAAACTCTTGCATCATCTCCCCACATATGTCTAATGGAAACCACATGAAACCATGTATACATTGGATCTCATCCCCACCCACTGTCTAATTAGAAGTTGGGTCACTACCTGTCACACTTTCCCATAGGACTAGACCCACAGAATCTAAAAGAAATATCATTATCACCCGCTCCATAAAAGTAGAGGTCATATCCAAAGAAGAAATAAAGGTCTTCCCATTACCATCCTTCACCTCCAAGTGAATCTTGGAAAACAATTTCATAATATTACACTCACTACTATCCTCCTTAACTTCTTGTATTTGAGTCCTCCTATTCAGTGCATCAGAAACTTCATTTACTTTTTAGGTGTATAGGAAACCTCAATGTCAAAAGACTATAGGTACTCAACACACCTTCACTACCACAAATTAATATCATGTTATATAAATATATACTTGAGGATTTTGTCTTCTGTTTACACCAAAAATTCTCTCCCTATAAATAATGTCTCAAATAGTGACATGAATGAACAACTAAAGACAACTCAATATCAAGTGTTTGTTAATTATTTTCATGTGGCCTCAACTATCAAGACCCATACACCCTGACTCTATCCCCCTGCATCAAAACAAATCCTATCCCGATACCTAATGCATCTCAATACACAGTTTATCACCTTCTCAGCTCTATAAGAATCAGGATCATTGATAAATTTAGTCTCCCTCTCAGCTCTAGAAATTTTTTCTCATAGGTATCTATCCATACAAACTTCACACCCTTCTTAGTCAAGTATATCAACATCCCTTCTATGTGTGAGTAGTCTTATATGAAACACATATAATATTCTTCTAGCCCCACAAAACTCTATATGTCAAATATTTTCTTGGATTTCTCCTAGGAAACTACAGCTCAAACATTCTCTAGATCAATGGATACTTCTATCTCGAAGATAATTTGACCCAGGAAGTGAATTTCGTCCATCTGAAAGTGGAACTTTGTGAGATTAGAAAATATATTATTCTCTATTAGTGTATCCAATACAATATCAAGATGTTTGGTATAGTCATGTCAATTATGATAATACACCAAGACATCTTAAATTAAAATCACAAAAAACAAATACAGATAATGGTGAAAAACTTGGTTCATCATTGCATTGAAAACAATTGGTGTGTTCATGAGACTTAACAACAAAATTAGATACTTGTATAGAACATACTTGCTACGAAAAGTTGTACAAGGTATTTTTATAGTTCAAACATGCACTTGATGTTATCCAGATATCAATTAAATTTTTCATAACACCTGATCCCCTTGGAGTTGATCAATTATTTAATCTATTTATGGTAAATGATATCAGTTCTTAACTGTAAAAAATTTAATTTTCGGGAATCCATTTATATCCTAAGGGTACCATCTACCATTTTTTCAAAAAGTACTGGAGAACCTCATGGAGAAGTACTAGGACATATAAACCCCTTTGCCTCAAATTCCTCAAACTACCTATTTAGTTCCTTAAACTCTTTTGTATCCATCCTATAAGTAGTAATGGATATCGATTAATCTCCTAGAACTAGGATGAAAGATAAATTCACCTCTCTCTTAGGATTTTAACTAGAAAATGCGACTAGAAATACATCCCTAAAATGATCAAACACTGGGGTAAATCTAGATAACACATTACCTGATCATGAAGATATAAACTTGAAATCTAGGCTTTCATCTCACCTATCCCATAATGATCTGTTCAATCTTGTATTTCTTGGACATCCCATTCACCCTTGTGATTATAAACTTCACACTCTGGTGATGTGAAGATCACCCTCCGATGATATAAATCAACATGGGATGAAAAAGAAACTATCCATCCGATCCTGGGTATGACATCAAACTCAGTCATCTTAAGGTAAAAAATATTCCACATGAAGTGGCACCCACCAATATCAAGGGGAAACTCCATACACTGGTGAACACTCTTCATTATAATCCGCAATAGTGTATCAAGTGTCATGATTACCTTAGAAAACTGAAAAAAAGACCAAGTATTTCCATCATAAGTACATATATGAAACTATATGATGAACCTATATCAGAAAGAGAAGATACAAGAGTATATGTTACTAAAATTATGACAACCCTGCATTTTATTACAACTTAAACATGCTTTATTACATAAAACTTCACTTGATACAACAAATAAGATCGAGATGTTTAGTGTCTTTGGGGATTAGGATCATTACATAAAAACTTTAAACTTTAAATACAACATCTTTATTGAAAACTTCCTTTACATGACCACTACATTCCTTCTTACATATCATTGCATGAGATAACCTGAGGACATGCATAAGAAAAGGGTGAGCTATAAAGCCCAGTAAGGGAGTACACAATGAATAACATGAGGAGTACAATACATGTTAGGCAATAGGCATATCAATAGAGCATAAGAGAAACATGAACATAAAGGCATGATAAAGGCATGATAATCATAACATGGAAATGTGGCAAACAACACTTAACATTGAATTAGCATGAGCCAAGGCTCATTGCACATGGAGCATGAGTAAACCCTCATTGCACTTGAAGCACGAGTAAACCCTAGTTGCACTTGAATTATAATGAGTAAAAATTCATTGCACATAATGTATCATGATACTATACTTTACCCAATGCATTGGAGCGCTATAAAGGGCGCACCCTTCTTAAACATTTCATTTCATGCATAAGTGTGCCACATGGATCATAAAACATGGATTCATAAAACATAATTATTTCTTCCACGATAAAGGAATGTGGAATTCATACATGAAACATTACAATAAATATGTAAATGTGCATAAAGGTGAATACCCTTGATGGAGAAATGGGCATGGTATTCACTACACAAAGACATTGGCTTAGAAAATCGGTGCGATTTCGGCAGCGTAACGGCGTGACATAAGAATTCATAAAAAAGGTTGATGAGAGAGAAAGGGGTTCCTCATAATATTTACATGTAATGGACAGTAAGGAGGTCATATATATACATGTCCCAACAATGGAAATGGAATTTAGATTCATGATACAAAAGTATTGCTTGAATGTAAAAGAAGAGAGAGAAGTTCCTTTCAGAATTTCGGCATAGTAACGGGTGTACATGGGAGGCATTTAATGAGAGAGAAAGGGTTATCCCATCATTCAAACAATAATAGGGCAGTATGGGGGATGTGAAAAACCATACCCCAACATTCATAATTGAAATAAAAAGGGCAATACAGCTTAAAGAAAATTGACAAAAATGAGAAAGGAAGAAAAAACCTTACTTGGAAGTGTGCTTCCAAAGGCTAGAGAGAGGCTTGTAAGAGGCTTCTTGGGAGCTTGGGGCACCTTGAGAGGATTCTAGAGAGAGTAGGGCAGAGGTTGGACGAACTCCAAGGGCTTTGAGTGAGGAGGAAGTGGGAGCTTGGGTGGGTTTATATAGGAAAGGTGAGGGAATTCTTTATTATTTAGGTTTGGGACCCCTTATATTAAAATAATCCAAACCACAAACCATCCCATGGTATTTGCCCATGGTTTCTGGAAAAGGAAAGAGGAAAACAATATTTTACAAGGCCACTGTCCGAACTTATTAAAAAATTAGGGTTTCTTATGTGGAGGTGAGTCACACTCCCATAGAAATTAATTTAAAAAGGCAAAGTGTTGAATAAGTCTTGAGGGATCCATTAATGCTTTGAAAAGTAAGTCAAACAAACCCAAAACCTCATTATTTTAATGATAAAACACATATTGTCCGAACATAAGGATTATGGTATTTTATTACATCACCATTGGATCATTATGATGTCATAAAACACATTATATATTTAAATGGTATTTAATTTTTACCCAAAATTTTGACTCTCAGAAAATTATAAAAATTTCACCGTTGGATAATTTCGACGTTCTGATTCAAAAAATAATATTTATTTTATCAAAATAATTTTATAAATATGTGAATTTTCACTTTTAAAATAAAAACTGGGATTTATAAAAAATTCACGGGTTTTGACAGAAATGGATTTCAAACCTTAATAAAAAATTTAATTACATTCATAAAATTATAAGATCATTATATTTAATAAAAATTAATTTAATATTAATAATAATATTTTATTAAAATATTATTTAATTCAAAAAATCCTTTAATTTAATAAAATATAATTCTTAATTAAATGATAACTAAAAACACCATTTGTCCTTTAAAAACTACTTATAATGTATCAAAAATGATTAGAAATTATATTCATTATTATATGAAAAAATAATGCACATGAACATAGTACTACTTATTTGTTACATAACCCCTTAAAATAGCCGCATAAGACCTAAGGGTAAGGTGTGCGATGGTGACAGACTCTTGGGGTGGCTCGGATAACATCGTTCGAGTTGTAATTTCAATCAACTTCCACTTTTCCCGTAGACGATCACGTTCGAGCTTGACTTGATGAAGCTCATATTGGGCTTGGTCAAGGTCAAATCCCAAAGATGCCACCTCTTTTCAGAGCTCCGACAAATGGGCTTCGTAAGGGGAAATTCTACTAGATGAGGTCATCACTTCCTTTGTCTGAGTAGAAATGGGTTCATTAAAGCCTTATATTTATACTACTCAGATGATCATTGTCCAACGACTATAAAAGTAACGGTCACAAATCTTAACGTAAAACTAAAGAAGTTGACATCTTATAAAAAAAATTCATAAAGAAACATTTAACTGGATCAAGAGGGATTTCTATTAATGAAACTTTGGGTCGTTACAAAAATCATAACTCTCACCATAGACGTCTTATCACTATACTCCTCTGGTGTAGTATGTACATAATATGATTATCTTATACCATGGCCCTATGACAAAACCTCACTACCCAAAGTTGGCCCACCATACATTCAAGGTACAACTGGTGTGGGGCTACCTCATCCACAACCACTACCTCAACCTGATCAATCGGTACTACTCCAACTCCCATCCTAACATGGAGCTATGAAACTGAATCCTAGACGAGGTGTTGGAGAAGACCCCCTCCACTAACCACTATATGAAAGGTCCTTAAAAAGTGTTTCATGTGGCCCATCCTACATCAAAATATGTTCTTGACTAGGTCTCGATCGCACAGATTCCTCACATGACCCCTTCTTCCACACTGATGACAAAAAACTGCACTACCAGCACTAACAAACTGGTAGGTTCTCATATCACATGAATCCTCAAAATGTCTCTTCTTACCATTATAAGATGAAATAATTAGTTGATAGGATAAATTATCCTACTTTTCACCCCCAGATTCCCTCAGGTTCTACTCTATAACCAGCACCTGATTCACTATCCCAGTAATAGTCATCAACTTGATCACATTGAATGGATATCGAATAACATGTCTAAGTCCTTCCTCGAAGAATCTCTCCCTCGATGCATCATCCTCAAGATAAATCATCACAAAGATTTTTAGATATATAAAGTTGGACGAATATTACATAACTATCTTGGGGCCCTAATCCAAATGCATGAACTAACTATCCCACTCCGATCTCGGATTCTTAGGGAAAAATTAGTTATATAATCTGGTTTAGAAAACAACCCGAACCATATATTTCCTCCTGTTATCCATATTCAAAATTTACCACAAAATATTTTCTTCTCCTCGAAGTATGTAAGTCACAATATTCAATATCCTCTTAGGATGTGTCTCCAAATTCTCAAATATTGATAATATAGTCTCAAGACACAGATCAAAAGCCAGTGGATATCCATACCCTAAAAACATGAGAGGATGATACTTCTGGAACACACACATCATCTTAGTTATTGATAAGGTAGGTTTTGGTGCTCTCTAAAACATCTGTATATAGCATAAATACCCCTCATGGAACTATGCCTCATCTTCTGTGTTGGGTAAAACAGACGGTGTCATAGCTCAAACTAGAAGAGGATCTACAAGTATCCCAAGGCCCACTACTTTTAGATAATGACTGTCGCTAACCTACTAGCATATGACTAGAGTTCATCATGGTGGTATGTCTCTGAAATACCAAAAACACACCTTATAAAATATTGACAACCATAATTCCACATCTAAAAGCATGGTAAAGGTCAAAACCTTCCTATATAAAGGTAACACCCCTCTCCATTCTCATAATTTTAGGACTGGACAAAAAATAAACAGTCCTAAACCCAACTAGAGACATTCCCAATGCCAACTCAAAATCCAGGTCAATGTTAAGTTATCTATTTTACAAAAAATGATTTCCATTTGAATTCATATTCATTTCTCATTTCACTATAAATATTTGAACCAAATGATGTGTAACTTATGATTAATAAGGGCACAAACACCTCATGAACCAAAATATGGAATCCTCTTAATCCACACCATAACATGTTCCAGTCCATATAACCAATGGTCTATGACTCAACGTGCCATAATTGGCTTCTTAGGGTGTCTGGTTTATCCTAATCTAGAAAACACTTCTTAGATTACAGAAGGAACTCTAATTAACAATAATTTTTTTCAATTTACAATACATATAATTTATCAAATGGAAGGTATATCACAAAAGGCATGCATCAAAAATTCATGCAGTCAAGCAATGCATCCTATTGGGTATGGCATAATGAATGGCATGTGAATCCTATAAAGTACCTAAAATTATTCATGATATTTATACCCTCATCTCATCAAGAAATGATAAAACTAATCCCTCGATCATATCAATAATAACATCACAATTCAAGTTCATCACCCAATAGTGGAAACAAATCAATAGTAATAGTCAAAATTCTGATAACATTAATTTACATTCAAGGAAATTTGGATTTCCCCATATGTGGGGTAGCTACTCTCAAGTACAACTCATTAAAAATTTCTAATTTCTTCACATCCCTTTATATTATACCAAAATAGTATTACAACTAGAAAATAATTTCCTTGGATACCACTTTGTAATGTCCCAAACTGAGTTCCACTATTGAGTTCCCTAAGTCTGTGGGTCACAAGGCCTCAAGAATATCACTATGAATGCTGGAGTATGTTCGCTAGTAGAGAGGGCATATGGTGTGCCAGTGGGGATATTATTCCCTCATTACCATAGGTTAGCACATTAGGTATATAATAATATATTAGTAGAAAAATCATATGTAAAAAAAGGCACAGTGGAAACATACACTATAAACCCTGGACCAGTAATCCGCAATTGCGGAAGCAGAATAATAACTGAACTGGAGGTAAACATTCAAATACAGATATATATAATAATACCACTAGTAATATCATATAAAATATGATATTTGATGTCTTGTGTCTATAAAGCATCCAAAATAGGTATACAGGTATCAGTACAATACATGTATCAAAATACCCAAAAGACCAAAAAGAAACTATCCCATCTAGTATCACAAGCCTTAGATTGGTATCATTTTCCCATTATCCTAAGCATGGTACAAATTCACGAATCATACTATGTACTCTTTCTCTAGTCCCTACCTTCATCTATATAGTCTGTTTGGGTACCCAACGGTGGTCTGAGACAGTGTTTGAGATAAAACCCTAGTAGGACACCACTAATGATGTCTATAACAATTTAGGTTGTGCAATAAAATCTAATCAGTGTGATATTTATATCACATGTATAACATAAATGAAATAAGTTACCATGGAATATGTAAAAAAATTAAAGTGAATCTATCAAGCCAAAAAAGTCACCCTGTAAAACCATGGTCAAGCTCCTATAATAAGGCAGTAGTAATGTAAACATAAGTAAACACCATGACCATTCCATGTACACTGTATAACATATCATCCATGGAAAAACCATATAACTTATACTTTATATAAATCATAGTTGATATGTATAATCATTCATGTCACATTTACCGTGATCGGGCCTTATAATCAGAAGTGTCATACCCCATGGGGCTGGATCCAGGGTATAGTGAACCAAGACATCCTTGTTGAATCCCATGAGTATCTTGATGTAAAATCGGTTACATTTGGAATGGGGTTCAAAAGATAATGTCAATTGACTATTTCTACTATGATCCCAAACAATATGGATATAGGGGTTATCAAGTCCAAGGCTTCCCACAGAATCAATACCCAAGGAGCAATCTCATCCAATGCATCCACTATAGCTATCATGGACTATGGTGTATCACACCCATTTAATCCTATTAAATACTTCATAAATAAACCATTCAACAAATCATAAAAAATAATGTTCCATGAGTTCTTCCAACTCATATAACAATTCTGTTTCAAAAAATTAAAATAGTTATATCATGTATCACATGGAAAATGTGGCACAATCATCCTTTAATAAATTTATTCAATCCAATTCAATTACCATAAATTCATAAAGGGGTTCCTCTAACTAGGAAATCTCACATGCACCCCATGGGTGGTATGACAATAGGTGAAGGAAAGGGAACACCCCGTGGGTGGCCTTGGTTGGGTAAAAAACCTCTAACTGTATGAAAGTTACTCAAGGGTAACCAAAACAAGTTCCAATTCATTAAATTCAATTATTCAATTAATTATTAGGGAACCACATGTAGGTTAGGCATGAAAAACAATAGAAACTAGGAAAATAAAGCACCAAAGTATAAGAAAAAGTTATAAACCACCTACCATAGGTCCCTGATAGAGTGATAATCCACTATTAGCTTTTGATTCAACTCAAATCACAAGAAAAATAAAGAATGGATGAAGAACCTGAAAATAAATAATATTATATTACACCTAAATAACTCCATAGATTCCAAGAATAACTAATAAAACACAACATTAATAGATTACTCCCTAGTGTGAATCCAACTAGGCCAATGATGTTTGATTTTGAGTTCTGATGGGTAATCGAGATCAAAATATATGGATTTTCCTTCAAGGGATCTCCCATGTGTGAGGTTCTACCAACGAACGATGAAATTTAAAGTGTTTTAGGATTTAATACCTTTTAAGGGGAAAGATATAATTTTAAAAAAACTATTGGGTCACATGGTTTGGCTGCACAGTTGACCAAAACGTTCACCAACCATGTTCCCTTTACTTCTTATAGGGACACCCAACTTGGTCATGCCTCATGGTTTGAAAAACTATGCACTGACCGTTCATTTTGGCTCTGCGGAAAACTATAGGTTCTTCACCTTGATTTGCACCTCCATATTAATGGATTATTTAAAATTTATGGGATCCTTAAGCATAATTTTCATGTCTTTCATGGTTAAGAAAACTATGTGGCATGTCTCACACAGTTTCTACTAACTATGAATTCCACCCTATTTTTCAGAAAAGGCCAGGCTTTGGGCTCCAAACAAGCCCTGCACACCCCTGATACACCCATGATCACATAAGTACTCACATTAGGACTTAAAAAGTCATTTAAACTGGAAAAAATATAGGTAAATCATAGGAAAATCATATATCTTACACGTAGGATCAAACTATGGGAATCCTATGTCCTCAATCTATAAAAAACTATCAAAAATTAAACATTATCTTATCAATAATACTATTTTTTAAAAAATGTGAGAAGAACCATTCTCAATTAACATGCCTTCTTATTATTATCATAAATAATTATTAACATGATTCAAGCTCTTTGTCAATTCCATTAACACATGAAAGATCATTTTTAATTAAACACGTACATTTCATCATTTTGATTGTCATCTAATTGTAAGAAACATCATATTAATTACAACATGCTTCTTATTTAATTATTATTAAGTTGATTAGTCAATTATATATTGATTTAATTGCTTTACCATTTTCCATCAAGAACAACAATATACTCTATAGAATAATTAGACATACTAACAAGAATAAGATAGATAGAACACTATCTATAAAATCAAGAGGCAAACCATTTTCACAGAATCAAACATTGACATGTGATTGAAATCCAATTCATTATTAATCTAGTTAAATATTTATTATGTTAATTATATTTCCATCCAAAGGTCTAAATCATTCCAATATTATTATTACATGTAAATAAATAAGAGAATAAAAAATCCCATACCTATAAGAAAGAAGCTCCAAACAATTTGTTAAACTAAAAACTAGTGGTGTGCGCAATATAAAATGATTTCTATAGAACTTGATCGACCATAATAAGGTTTAAACAGCTCCTTGGGAATGGTTTTGGAATGTATGCTCTCAATATAATGCAATAAGGGAAGATGTATGGAAAATATCTTTGTTTCTTCGTCAATAGATATGGGATGATCGGAATTTCATATTGAAAAATATTTAATTCCAAATATTGTGGATACAATTAAACCCCATGTGAAAGGAATAATTTAAATCCTTTTATATCTCATAAAAATTAAGGATATAATTATCCTTGATGTTTTTAACTATTTAAGGGCCTTCGTTTGCAGAGTTGAAAGGTCTGCATGGTCATTTTCAATAAACTGTTAGAAATAATCTTGTGAGAAATTTCCCATAAACAGAATCACCAAATAAGAAAAATCCCCAAATATATATATTCACATAGTCAATTAACTTAGTTTATCACTCACATAGCCGATATCTCATTTAGTCGATCCACATAGTTGATCGCTCATATAGCTGATACACATAGTTGATTCGTGTAGCTGATCACTCGCGTAATCGATCAACATAGTATATCCATCCATAAAGTTGATCCATTGGTGTAGCTAATTATTCAATGTAGATTATTCATCCATGTATTAAATCCATCCATGTAGTTGATCCTACCATGTAGTTGATCCATCCATGTAGTTGATCGATCACATAGCCGATCTAGACACATGGTTAAAGGGTACATATAACTGATTCATCCATGTAACAGATGTCCCACATATCAAATCCATCCATATAGAAAAAGTATAATTTTATGTTTATATAATGATAATTATATCATTAATACCATATTGTTTCTTTAAATACACTTATATATACCATCCTTGTGATGAGTTGATAAGAAACGAAGCATATCACATCCCGGAGGTGGTAGTCCACAGGTACGCACGAATGACGTTATCATTTTTCAGTAAACTGAAAGTTAAGAAAATATTTGAAACATTGATTTTAAATAATTATAAATATATCATTAATATAATATATATATATATATATATGTATATATATATTAAATTCATCATTATAAATAAATGTGGGAGTTGTTGATGGAAAACAAATTACATCGGTTTGTGAGGCGGTAGTCCGTTGAACACATGAACGATGGTTCCATTTCCAAATTGATGGAAGAGTACTTTGATGTAGGATATTATATTAACATAATAAAATATCATTATATAGGAGATAATTATTTTATTATATCATCATAGCTGAATAATATTCTATTGATGTCGAATAAAAAATAAAAAAAAATATCGATTGAGAATAATACCTCTTCTTCAGACAACTTCTTTAGGTTTGCACCAAAATAATTACAAGGAGGGTTTTATAATAAAAAAAGGAATCTAATATGTGTTAAGGAAATTATTTAAGGTATATTTTTATTAATTTTTCAAACCAAAAGGATATTTATATTTTAATAAAAGAGGAGAGGAGGTTCCCATTTATAAGTGAGAATGAGTAGGATTTTTGTAAATAACAAAAACTATTCAATAATGGGAGGTCACTCTCAAGAAAATTTCATAAAAAATGATAAATGATATTGTGGATGTTATATAAGTTTTATAAAAATCACCAAAATTAAAAAATTTACATGTTTTAAAAAATTTATTCCCCTTACCTTTATGGTTACTCACTTTTACCATTTTAGTTTTCACTATCGTTACTAGTTTTCTTTACCTAGGTTGTTCATCCTTTATGATAAAAATAAAATGTTCCATATTAGATAATTTATACCCAATAATTATAAATATTAAATATAATTTATCAAATAAAAATACTATGTGTGTGGAAATTTAATTTTAACGCAAGTACATGTAACGTGAAAAACATTATTTTAAACTTAATAGTAGTAATTCATTTTTACTATTTTTACAATCCAGTATAACCAAAAATTAAATATATCTTATTAACTAATATTAATTATGATTATTATAAATATTTAATCAATTTTTTAATAAAATTCATATAATTATAAAATTTTAATTTAAAACTAAAACCTTAAATGCGATGAAAAGAAGTTTTTTAAAGAAAAAGTTTTCTTAAGTATAAAATGTTTTTATATTAAAATTAAATATAAAAATTATTCCAATGGACTAAATTATATTAATAATAATATAATTAAAATCATTTTACTTATAAAATATTTTGAATCAAATTTTAACATTGTAAATCCTTTAAATGAAAGGATAATTTTTAATAAAAACAAGTATTATCACTATTTCCCCCAGTTTGTAGCTCAGTTGGTAGTTTCCCATGTGGGTCTCGATGAGGTCTAGAGTTTGAGTCTCTCCAAGTTCATTTCCAATTAACTAATTAATAATGGATTTATCTTATAAATGTGTAAAACATAGGATTATAATAATTTAGTTAGTAATATTTATACCTAATAATTTAATGAATGTTTTATTATTTAAATAATAAGTTTTCATTGTTCATATAGACTCAGTGTTGTGTGTCGTATATGTTATCAGACATAGTTTTTATTTTGTTTTTTAAATCTCAGGGTGTTATATTCTCCCCCCAACCACCATTAATAAATTTCATATTTTAAATTTCAACTTGATCTCAGTAATCATGGGCTTTATATTTTAAATACATTTATTGAAAATCCATATCGTAAAAAGGGTTAAAAACGCCCTCCTAGAAAGAGGTAAAGGGAAATATGAAGGTGAAATAAAATAACACAAAACTATGTTTCCAAATAATATAACCTTAATAAGAAGTTAACATATAGTCATAGATGAGAAAACCAATGCATAAAGGCTAATTGAGATTTATAGAGAATATGTTATGGAGATATTTAATGACCACAAAGCCATAAATTTGTGATGGGTGAAAAGACTATTAATTCTTCATAAATGAATGTATAACATTTTAATTTCAAGATCACATTACTAATGTTGTGGTATTATTTTACTATAAAGATAGAGAAAACTAGAAAATATACTTACTTTATATATTTTCATTTCATAAGCACAATTTCAGCATTTAGTTATGCTTCAATCAATTTACACTGCATTTATTACTCCATGAAATTTATATATATGATAAGTTTTTTATGCCTAAAACACTAAAATTAACTTCTAATGGATCATAAGATCCATAAAAGAGTGAAAATTATATTCTTCTATCTCTAAATATTTACCAAAACCAATATGTTCATCACAAGTTATCCAATGTAGTACATTAATCTCTAAAACCTCAATAGTAACACCCAAAGTTTAACTCAATCCAGTCCATGAAAATTTATCCTTTAAACCCTTCCAAAATATGTCTGAACAAATCCAAAATTCCCAAAAAAATAGAAATTAAGTCACTAAATTTCAAAAATATACTTAACATTAATCTCGTGAACATTATAATGTAACTCTTATTATAACATACCAAATATTTGAATACCTTAATTGTCATAAAACCTCAATGAAAATATAAATGCTTCCAAAATTAACTATATCATTATTAATTAAATAAAATCACATATTATCATAAATATTCCATCAATCCATAATTACAGTAAACTCCATCATGAATTAATTTGTCACCAAATCACTAATCATTTTCATGGTTACTGATACTTTCTGATTGACTTCATCAATGTTAATTTTCTATTTATCCTAAATAAACATTATTATTTCATCATTAGGAACATATTAGGGTTTATCTTTCCCTAATCATGTGTTTTCCATAAAATATCACCATAAATTTAAAACAATTTTATAGGTCATTAGTACCATTCAACATATGTTTTCAAATACTTAAAGAAAACCACTATAGAAAAATCCTTAGATGTTTCATTATTATTATAACCAAAATATCATTGGTGTAACACTTCTACAAAATTTTTATCAAATATCAATAAAAAAACTCTTCAATTATTTCTCCTCAATTATTGTCATGGAATGATTCCTTCCTTGGCCTATGAGTTAACCCTGGGATTTGGTCATTGACTCAAATAATACCCATGTTCCCCACATATAATATATTAAAATACTCTATGATTAATTTCTCCATGTCCTTTATACACACACACAAAACATATTACCCTTCCTTTGAGAAAATATCTATGGAGTCTCTTTCCACATTTATGACATGAATTAAATTGAGTATTCTTTTCTTTTTGGTCTCTACTATCTGAACTCTCATCAAACTCTATCCTTATATTTATTGGTGAGTCTAAGAGTTTGTTAAGGTGTGAATTTTTAATCATGTATCATGATAAATAATTAGGAACAATAAAAATATCTTTCTCTCCAATCATAATCCAATTTGGTTAATCATAATAGTTGTATTTTTTCATCAGATTCATTGTTAAAAATATTCCTACTGGTTCTAGACATTAACTAAAACCAAAAAACATGGTATGAGAAACAATAATCATAGTGGGAAATTACATAATCATCTATAGGATGTATAAATCATTAAATGTTTTTTCAATATAAGACACCTTATGTTTAATCTAGGTAATTCATTCACATCATATATTAAAATAATTCATAATGGGTTTCAAATTAAATATGAATAAACCCATGTATATACCATATGAATTTCATACTAGATGCATCATAAGGGAACACTCACTGTGCACAAGAATAATAGTGAAGATATACTAAACTAACTCTTTTTGTGGTTATTATCATTAGATGCATCTATTCCAAAACTAAATCCACTTATATTATCTATATTGGGATTTATTTCCAGGAAAACCAAATAATATCTTCTTTACCAAAACATCAGTATGTCATCCTCTCCATAGACTAATCACTAGGGTTTTTTACTAATTTTTTCTAATCCTAATCCCTAAAAATTAATAGAACTTTCTCTGATACCAACTGTAGAGAACCAATAATTTTACACAAACTATTTTAAGATTTTTAACATGAACATTATTTAATTACAACTAAAAAATAATGAGCCCAGGTGTCTTTGGAATACTAGGTACTCAAAACATCAAAACAAACTAAAACATAAAATATTTATTTTTATTTTACATTTTGAGATCTTAAAACACTTTGAGCTCCGAAATATACATAAGAAAAAAATGTGGAATACATAAAAGAAAAGGGTGAGATAAAAATTCCATTAAGGTAATAAACATGATAAGTAAGAAAACCTATGAGTCAAAGGTATAACATGATATCATAAAAGAAAAGGCTCATGAGTAACCAGATTCAAGAATAACATAAATAATATGGTATCATAAGATCTTATAAACCAAGGAAATGTGGAAAAACATATAAAATGACATAAAGTTGAATCAATACTAACTCCCTAGAAAATATAATATGGTGGAAAAAATCACGTAATGGATTATGTTTACTCCCTAATCCCATAAATAACATCTCATGAGACTAAAATATTTACCAAATGCATTAGATTTCTATCTAGGATAACCCATAATAACATGTAAATTATTATGTATGCTAAAATCAAATCAACCATAAGTTATAAATATAATAATTACCCATAGAATGAAATGGGTTTCATAATATTACCTCATTTTCTAATCAAAGGAGATTTCATAAAGAAGGCATTTAAAAAATGAAATTAAGGAATGTATTACCCCATAAAAGGAAGGTATAATTATCTTTGTATATGTGTAAGAGGTATATATATATAATTTATAAGAACTCCATAACATTAAATGTTGTCATTTTTGATAAATACCTCTTTAAAAAACACATGGAATATTTCTTGAGGAAAATACCCTTTTCACTTTGAAATAAATTCCTGAAAATATAAAAAATTATAGAAAATTATAGAAAAAAATAATTTAAAATAAACATGGAAACTTTTAAAGTAATATTCAAATTTATAAGTTTTCATGATGGAAGTAAATTCCATTTATTCAATATAAATTAATGAAAAAATAACTTTCACACTTTTTAAAAAAAAGTCAAAACAATATTGTGTTCAAAAAATGATATGAAGATTCATTTTAAACCATTTTTTAAATAAAATAAAACATGGGTAAAAATTCCTTTAATAAATACTTATAGAATATTAAAAAATCTTTCTAAATATTTTAAGGAAAATATATCAATATAAGAGAAATATTCTATATCTAAAAGAAGATACAATATTGGTATTACTTATAAACAACTTTTTAGTGTTTCTTTATTCAATGAGGGAGGAAATGGAAACAAAACATATAAACTACATTCATGAATAGATTATAATAAAATATATGTGGTTCAAGAAAATATTTTTATATGATTTTACCCAAAGGAACTTTTAATATAAACAATCTCAAAAATAAATGATATTATAAAATAAAGCATGTATATAAGGCCCCAGCCTTTAACCTTACTTAATCTTGAGTTATTACAAGATTACACATTGAGGATCTTTTCAGGTTTAGAGTTTTAGAGAATTAGATCATAAAACTTGCATTACATTCCACATATAAACAAAGTGGTTACATAAAGATAGTATTCTTCATTCCCATCAATGTAAACACATTTAAAATAAAACATGGATTATTTCTTGACACATCCTTGACTCTATCATCTTATCATGTACCTTTCCCTTGACCTGTGAAAAACATTTCAAAAACTTGGGATGAGAATAAAAACTCAGTATGGGTTCAAAAAACATGGAAAGGAAACATGAGTTCATATATACATAAGAATTAAATCATACTTTACCCATAAAACATAGGCACTTTAACATACCTCATAAAATCATGAATAAATCATAGAAATCATAAGACGTAAAGGTAACATGAGGCATTCATAACATTATTACGTAGGGAGTAACCCTCTTGGTTACATTTGGAATACCCATCACAGTATATTCCCTAAATCTCTTTGGAGAAACCTTAATGTTTTACTCCTTCGTGTTACCCAATGCATTGGAGAGCTATAACGGGCTCACCCGCCCTTAGTTTATCACGGAACCACCTGTCTTCATAATAATGCCCAAGAACCATAACATAATCATATCACATAAAACATGCATAAAGGAAACATAACATTTCCACATTTCAATCACGAGATATCAATACAACACATTGATATAATAAAAACATTATGAAAACCATTTTCAATACCAAAGTAAAACATGGCATTTATTTTTCGTTTTTTAAAAAAAGTATGGCTTGTAGAGAAAGCCAAAACTCAAATAACGGTCACAACGGCGGAGAAGTCGTTGTCGCCGCATATGTACGACAAAAACATTCCCTTTTGTCGTTTAGTAAACGATTCGTATAAAAAAGATTCCTTTTGAATAAACGTAAAAGTCAAAGGGGTTTATACACCGTATAAAAGAAAGTTGTGTATAAATAAAATATGCCTCAATGAAAGGAGATTGAGACGAAGTCCCATACCTCGTATCCGACTTGACCCGACCGTTCTTTAATCTCCTGAATAATAAAATTGAGTTAATCTCTACTTGCTTATGAATCTTTTTCAAGTTAATTATTCCTTTTATACCATGTTATGAACATCATGTAATCAGTTAAGTTAATAATGTTCATTTTGTCGGTATTTGGTTCTTAAGTCAAAAATAGACTTCTTACACTTACATGTTGTTAATTTGGTCATAGGTTCGTTATATCCAGAATGATATTAATGATTTGGATAACATATATATCATATATATTCATCATATACATGTATTTATAATATTACATCACATTTAGAGGTAAGAAATGAAATGCACCGTTCATGGAGACGGTAAGCCGTGCGTACGCATGAACGCTACTTCCATTTCTATTTCATATTTTCTGGAATGGAATCATAATTATATAAGAGTATATTATAATTAATGTATAATAAAATATATAATATCATTAACTTTATCCTTTACACATCCCACATATGGTATTAACGAATCAAATCACTTTCAGGGGGCGGTAGTCCGCACTTCCTAAAATGAAGATATCGTGTTTACCCATAATGGAAACCATAAAGGTATGCCCAAAATGAAAAAAAACAGAAGCTTAAGGAAAACATAAACATATTATATATCATATATAAAAATAGGGACATCATAATGTCCACCTTTGAAGGTGTTAAATGAGTATTGAACAATCCTCGTTTCGAGAGGCAGAATTTCGCCATCCACGGAAACCGTATGTTCTTTAACCATTTGATGTAGTTGTGTGAGAGTGTTGCTCAAATAAATATTATAACAACATCCTAGTAAATTGAAGATACTGGT
Organism: Viscum album; assembly: GCA_963277665.1. Lineage (NCBI taxonomy): Eukaryota > Viridiplantae > Streptophyta > Magnoliopsida > Santalales > Viscaceae > Viscum > Viscum album. The sequence goes on along the minus strand of OY728130.1, from coordinate 2,097,668,475 downwards.
TTTGTTACAAAAGAAGTAAATAAAAAGAGTTTAGGGGGTTAGAGAAACAAAATAAAACAAATGAACATGAGAGAATGAATTGCCTTTAAAAGTGTAACTCCTTTTGATTTGAGCCTAAAGGCTTCCTTTGAAAGGATTATTACCAAAGGGAATCCTCTAGGATGAGGAGAGGGATGTGGAGAGAGTAAATGGGCAGAGGTTGGCCGAGCCAAAGGCTTGAGGAGTGTGTGAAATGAGGTAGAGGTGGGGGCCTTTTATAAGAGGAGAGGAGGGGCACTTTTGGAAAGTAAAGAAATATTACTTTATTTGAAAATGTGTTTCTGTTTTAAAAGGTCCCACATTGATATAATTCGTGGATAAGGTGATAAGGGTTCGAAATCCACTCATCCAATTGGTTTTGGCCATGTGTAGTTCATAGATTTTACATTGTCTTCCCATTTTATTTAAATCGTCAAATAATGATGTCATCGCTGCATCATTATTATGTCATAAATAATTTAATTTATTTAATGTCTAAAAATCATAAAAAAATACTATGATGTAGGAAATATTTTTAGCTTTCCAATGACTATTTATAATCAAATATCTGATCTTTATAACCCCATGTAAAAATTGTTTTCGTAAAACATATTATGTTTGTGTCATTTTTACTTTTACATTAAATAAAAAGTTATTTATGTCATTTCCCAACCGAAATGTCTCCATGGGGTCCCCAAGTTGACCCATGGCTTGTCTTGGTCGGCCATAACAAAACCAATAAGGTTGGGACATGTGTCTAGGTCATTTCATATTATTAAAACATTATTTATACCTTAAACTACCCTAATTACCACTAATCGCGATTAAAAACTTAATAAGTTACTATTCACCAAAAAATTATTTTAATCTCATTGAACCACATTTTACTTCTTAATGACAACCATGTATGTCGGATTTTCAAAATTCAATACACATTAGTGGTAAACTTTCATTTAACTGAAAAATCAGTTTGCTTGATTACCACTTAGTGGTTTCACTATTCATCAAAAATTGAAGTTTTTCAGAAAATTACCAAAAATTCACCCTAAGCTATATTTGATATTCCGAATTCAAAATTGAATTCTATTTTACAAAATTCAAATCATATAAGTTACATTAATTAATTTAATAATTAATTCCCACTGCCAGAGCAAATAGCGTGTTTTTACCAAACAATAAGTATCAAAAGATTGACACCAATTTAAGTCTAATTTCAAAGTGAAATTGATTCCAATAACCACCATTGGATGAAATGGTAAAAATATATTCTAATTTAACTTCAAAACCAATTCAAAACATAATCTAATCATATAAATAAATTAGATTAAAAAGCATTTTTGATGTAAAATGTAGTATTTTTCACTATTCATTAAAAAATGAACATTGTCAGAAAAATACCAAAAATTCACACAAGGTAAATTTTGATGTCCCAATCATAAAGGATAAGTTTATTTTGACAAACATAGTTTATAAAATTGTCAAAATATAGATTCAAAAATGGTTTTCCATCAAAAGGTAGTAAAACAATCTTTTAATAATATTAGTGTATTCCATGCATATGATTGTATTTATTTTCATTTTAAGCCTCTATAACACTATCTTAATCATTAATAGACATAGATAAAAATATCTATTATTCATTACTTACTTGGGATGTTACATCCTTCCCCCCTTTAGAAAATTGCGTCCCCGCAATTTATTTACTTATCAAATAAATGGGGGTACTTATCCCTCATTGCATTTTCAGATTCCCGTGTTGCCTCTTCAATCATGTGGTTTTTCCACAAAACCTTTACCTGGTGAATCACCTTATTCTGTAACACTTGCTCCCTGTGGTCAAGAATCTGGACCGGTTGTTCCTCATAAGATAAGTTCTCTTCCAGCTGAACTACCTCTGGACTCAAAACATGAGATGGATCTGGCATATACTTTCTCAACATCGAAACAGGAAAAACATTGTGTACCTGAGATAAACTCGGAGGTAAAGACACTCGGTAAGCAACTGATCCAACTCTCTCCAGAATTTCGTATGGTCCAATGAACCTTGGACTCAACTTCCCTTTCTTACCAAATCTCATCACACTTTTCCAAGGAGAAACCTTGAGAAAAACATGATCACCTACCTCGAAAGATAGATCCTTCCTCCGGTTATCCGCATAACTCTTCTTCCTGCTCTGAGCTGTTCTCATGTGTTTCTGAATCAGCTGAACTTTTTCTGCCATCTCTTCTACCAATTTTGGTCCCATCAACTTCCTTTCACCCACTTCATCCCAGAAAGCTGGAGTTCGACACCGCTTCCCATATAATGCCTGAAATGGTTCCATCTGTATACTGGAATGAAAACTGTTATTATATGAAAACTCAACCAAAGAAAGATGTTGGTCCCAACTTCCCTGATAATCCATAGAACAAGCTCGTAGCATATCCTCCAATGTCTGAATTGTTCGTTCTGACTGCCCATATGATTGAGGATGAAAAGCTGTACTAAAATTTAATTCAGTACCCAACGACTTCTGAAGGCCTTTACAAAAGTTAGAAGTAAACCTGGGATCACGATCCGATACAATGGAGAGAGGAACTCCATGTAACCTGACTATCTCTTTAAGATACAAACGGGAAAGTTGATCAAGAGAGAAAGTATCTCGTATAGCAAGGAAATGAGCAGATTTGGTCAAGCGATCAACAATAACCCAGATTGCATTATTACCTCGAGATGTCTTCGGCAATCCAACAACAAAGTCCATGGATATATTCTCCCATTTCCACTCTGGAACTGGTAAAGGCTGAAGCATCCCTTTTGGTAACTGCCGCTCTGCTTTAACCTACTGACAAGTCAAACACTTCACTGTAAAATCAGCAATATCTCTTTTCATTCCATCCCACCAGTAATACTCCCGCAGATCTCTATACATCTTAGTACTGCCCGGATGAACTGAAAACAGAGAACTATGAGCTTCACATAACAACTCTCTCTTCAACTGTGAATCACAAGGCACACACAATCTCTTCCCAAATCTCAAAACACAATCATTATCAATGTTGAATTCAGGCAACTTACCTTTCTGAACCAGCTCTACCTTTTTCAGCAACTCACTATCTTGCTTCTGTGCTTGCTTGATTCTATCTGATAGAGATGATCTCACTGATACCTGAAAAAAAATAGAAGGACTTCCTGCACCAACAACTTCTATGCCAAAGTTCATCAAATCCTTAACCAAAGGATCATGTTCCAAACGCAACATTGTTAATGAAGCATTACGTTTTTGACTCAAAGCATCAGCCACTTTATTTGATTTTCCCGGATGGTAATGAATTGTACAATCATAATCCTTGATTAATTCCAGCCATCTCCTTTGTCTCATGTTTAACTCTTTCTGAGTGAATATATACTTTAAACTTTTTTGATCGGTATATATTTCACACTTTACTCTATACAAATTATGCCTCCAAATTTTTAAAGAAAAAACAACAGCAGCTAGTTCCAAATCATGTGTAGGGTAATTTACCTCATGAGTTTTCAACTGTCGTGAAGCATAAGCAATTACCTGATCATTCTGCATTAGGACACAACCAAGTCCTTTCAATGAAGCATCACTGTATATAACAAACTCACCATTCCTGGAAGGTAGTGCCAAAACTGGAGCATTCACCAATCTTCTCTTCAATTCCTGAAAACAATCATCACATTCTCTTGTCCAGATAAACTTAACACCCTTCCGAGTTAGCTTAGTCATTGGACTAGATAACCGTGAAAAATTTCTAACAAACCTTCGGTAATAGCCCGCCAAACCAAGGAAGCTACGAATCTCGGTTACATTTGTGGGTCTTGGCCATTCTTCCACAACTTCTGTTTTTGCAGGATCAACAGTTATTCCATCTTTAGAAACAATGTGACCAAGGAAAGAAATTTGTTGCAACCAAAACTCACACTTGCTGAATTTCCCATACAATTTCTTTTCTTTTAAGGTTTGCAAGATAACCCTTAAATGTTTTTCATGCTCATATTTACTTTTAGAAAACACCAAAATATCATCAATGAAAACCACCACAAACTTATCCAAGAACTCATGGAAAATTCTATTCATTAAGTCCATGAATACAATAGTTGCATTGGTTAGCCCAAAAGGCATTACTACAAATTCATAATGGCCATATCTCGTACGGAACGCGGTCTTTGGAATATCTGCCTCCTCTACCTTCAGCTGATGGTACCCCGATCTCAGGTCAATCTTTGAAAAAAACTGAGCTCCCTGGGGCTGATCAAACAAATCATCGATATGAGGCAAAGGATATTTGTTCTTAACAGTGATGTTATTCAAGGCTCTATAATCAATGAAAAGTCTCATAGAACCATCTTTCTTTTTAACAAATAAAACAGGAGCACCCCATGGTGATGTGATAGGTCTAATGAAACCTTTCTCTAATAAATCTTGCAATTGCTCCTTCAACTCTAAAAGTTCAATTTGTGCCATTCGATAAGGGGGTTTTGAAATTGGCTTAGCATCAGGAACTAAGTCAACATTAAACTCAACTTCCCGATCTGGTATTATTCCAGGCAACTCATCCGGAAAAACATCAGGATACTCATTTACCACTGGCACATCATTAATCTGAACAGTTCCTTTATTTTCAATGACGTGTGAAAGGTAACATTCATTTCCATCTTTTACAAGTTTCTCGGCCTCTTGATATGTTATCAAAAGTAAGGGTTCATTCTTGTAAAAAAACTGAAAGTCTTTCTGAAATGAAACTTCTTTAGCTCTACAGTCAATCTTAGCATGGTAAATAGAGAGCCAATCCATACCCAGGATAACATCAAACTCTACTAGAGGTAGAACAATAAGGTTTGCAAGTAGGTTCTTTCCACAGATAAGGATAGGAAGATTCTTATAAATTCTTTTTGCCTCAACATTCCCCCCAGGTGTTTTTACCAAAAGTTCAGGAGTCATTTCTTGAGATGGTATTCCCATTTTACTAGAAAAGGTTTCAGAGATGAAAGAATGTGTAGGCCCCGAATCAAACAACACACTGGCATAATCTGAAAAAACAAACAAAGTACCTGATACCACTTCATTTGATGGCCCGAAATCTGCTGAAGTAGTTGCAAAGGATTTCACCACCCCTTTCTGCTTGTAGTCTAATTGCTTCCCATCACTCAAGCTCTTTGTCGGACACTTGTTTGCATAGTGACCCATCTCATTGCACTTATAACATTTCACTAACTGTAAATCAAATTTGTTCTTACCTTCACCTTGATCCTTTTCAGTGCAATCACGAGCCTTATGTCCCATCTTACCACATCGGTAGCACTTCCCAGAATTCAGAAGACATTCCCCAGCATGCCTTTTGCCACATTTATCACAAACTGGAAACTTAGTTCTCTTACCATCAGACTTTTTTGAAGAATTCTTACCTTTCTCCTGCCACCTCGGTCTCTTCTTCTGCTGGTTGTTATAGAAAACTTGGTCATCGGCAAACTCCATTTCCACCTTCTCAGCACATCGAACAAGCTTTTCATAACTTTTAAACTCACGAGAAGCTAATGCCCTTCGATATTTTGGCTTTAATCCTGAGTAAAAAAGATTGATTTTACTATCAAGGTCCCGGATAAAATTTGGAGCATACCTTGCCAATCGAGTGAACCTTTCTTCATAGGTATCCACTGAGTCTTCCTCTTGCCTCAATTCCAAGAATTGCTTTTCCATCCTAAGTCGAACAGCCTTAGGAAAATACTTCTCAAGAAACATACCTTTGAATTCATCCCAGTCAAGAGCATCAATCTCATCGGCGTCCCTGATATTTTTAACCATAGACCACCACTGATCTGCTTCACCCTCCAAACGGTAAATAGCAAGACTAACCTTTTGATTGTCTAAACACCCCATGACATCAAAAATCTTCTCCAGTGCTTTAATCCACCCTTCAGCTAACACAGGGTCAGATGATCCTCTGAATGATGGTGGATGTTGCCTCATGAAATGTTCCACCACTGACATGTTCCTCTGCGGTAGATCTGGATGATCTCGTGCATGGATACCACCGCCATTTATCGCTTGAGTCAACTGCGCCATTACTGCAACAAACTGTTCAGTTCCAATTCCGACCATTTCTGGATGCTGATTCGGAAGGTTATTTCCTTCTGTATGCCTTCCTAGCACTGCTTCCCTGTTTCCTCTGCGGAAAACCATTCTGAACAAACATGTCTTAGATGAAGCAACATGGTAATCTTTAAATGCTATATCATTTCGAAAAAAAATATTTTTGGATAATCATTTAATAGAATTATAACTCCTAAAGTTATCTAAACCGACCTTTGATACCAACTATAAGGCCCCAGCCTTAAACCTTACTTAATCTTGAGTTATTACAAGATTACACATTGAGGATCTTTTCGGGTTTAGAGTTTTAGATAATTAGATCATTAAACTTGCATTACATTCCACATATAAACAAAGTGGTTACATAAATATAGTATTCTTCATTCCCATCAATGGAAACACATTTAAAATAAAACATGGATTATTTCTTGACACATCCTTGACTCTATCATCTTATCATGTGCCTTTCCCTTGACCTGTGAAAAACATTTCCAAAATTTGGGATGAGCATAAAAACTCAGTATGGGTTATAAAAAAACATAGAAAGTAAACATGAGTTCATATATACATAAGAATGAAATCATACTTTACCCATAAAACATAGGCACTTTAACATACCTCATAAAATCATGAATAAATCATAGAAATCATAATACGTAAAGGTAACTTGAGGCATTCATAACATTATTACGTAGGGAGTAACCCTCTTGGTTACGTTTGGAATACCCATCACAGTATATTCCCTAAATCTCTTCGGAGAAACCTTAACGTTTCACTCCTTCGCGTTACCCAATGCATTGGAGAGCTATAACGGGCTCACCCGCCCTTAGTTTATCACGGAACCACCCGTCTTCATAATAATGCCCAAGAACCATAACATAATCATATCACATAAAACATGCATAAAGGAAACATAACATTTCCACATTTCAATCACGAGATATCAATACAACACATTGATATAATAAAAAAATTATGAAAACCATTTTCAATACCAAAGTAAAACATGGTATTTATTTTTCGTTTTTTAAAAAAAAGTATGGCTTGTAGAGGAAGCCGAAACTCAAATAACGGTCACAACGGCGGAGAAGTCGTTGTCGCCGCATACGTACGACAAAAACATTCCCTTTTGTCGTTTAGTAAACGCTTCGTATAAAAAAGATTCCTTTTGAATAAACGTAAAAGTCAAAGGGGTTTATACACCGTATAAAAGAAAGTTGTGTATAAATAAAATATGCCTCAATAAAAGGAGATTGAGACGAAGTCCCATACCTCGTATCCGACTTGACCCGACCGTTCTTTAATCTCCTGAATAATAAACTTGAGTTAATCTCTACTTGATTATGAATCTTTTTCAAGTTCATTATTCCTTTTATACCATGTTATGAACATCATGTAATCAGTTAAGTTAATAATGTTCATTTTGTCGGTATATGGTTCTTAAGTCAAAAATAGACTTCTTACACTTACATGTTGTTAATTTGGTCATAGGTTCGTTATATCCAGAATGATATTAATGATTTGTATAACATATATATCATATATATTCATCATATAGATGTATTTATAATATTACATCACATTTAGAGGTAAGAAATGAAATGCACCGTTCATGGAGACGGTAAGCCGTACGTACGCATGAACGCTACTTCCATTTCTATTTCATATTTTCTGGAATGGAATCATAATGATATAAGAGTATATTATAATTCCAGTATAATAACATATATAATATCATTAACTTTATCCTTTACACATCCCACATATGGTATTAACGAATCAAATCACTTTCAGGGGGCGGTAGTCCGCACTTCCTAAAATGAAGATATCGTGTTTACCCATAATGGAAACCATAAAGGTATGCCCAAAATGAAAAAAAACATAAGCTTAAGGAAAACGTAAACATATTATATATCATATATAAAAATAGTGACATCATAATGGCCACCTTTGAAGGTGTTAAATGAGTATTGAACAATCATCGTTTCGGGAGGCAGAATTTCTCCATCCACGGAAACCGTATGTTCTTTAACCATTTGATGTAGTTTTGTGAGAGTTTTTCTCAAATAAATCTTATAACAACATCCTAGTACATTGAAGATACTGGTGTTGTTACAAAAGAAGTAAATAAAAAGAGTTTAGGGGGTTGGAGAAACAAAATAAAACAAATGAACATGAGAGAATGAATTACCTTTAAAAGTGTAACTCCTTTTGATTTGAGCCTAAATGCTTTCTTTGAAAGGATTATTCCCAAATGGAATCCTCTAGGATGAGGAGAGGGATGTGGAGAGAGTAAATGGGCAGAGGTTGGCCGAGCCAAAGGCTTGAAGAGTGTGTGAAATGAGGTAGAGGTGGGGGCCTTTTATAAGAGGAGAGGAGGGGCACTTTTAGAAAGTAAAGAAATATTACTTTATTTGAAAATGTGTTTCGGTTTTAAAAGGTCCCACATTGATATAATTCGTGGATAAGGTGATAAGGGTTAGAAATCCACTCATACAATTGGTTTTGGCCATGTGTAGTTCATATATTTTACATTGTCTTCCCATTTTATTTAAATCGTCAAATAATGATGTCATCGCTGCATCATTATTATGTCATAAATAATTTAATTTATTTAGTGTCTAAAAATCATAAAAAAATACTATGATGTAGGAAATCCTTTTAGCTTTACAATGACTATTTATAATCAAATATCTGATCTTTATAACCCTATGTAAAAAATTGTTTTCGAGAAACATATTATGTTTGTGTCATTTTTACTTTTACATTAAATAAAAAGTTATTTATGTCATTTCCCAACCAAAATGTCTCCATGGGGTCCCCAAGTTGACCCATGGCTTGTATTGGTCTGCCATGACACAACCAATAAGGTTGGGACATGTTTCTAGGTCATTTCATATTATTAAAGCCTTATTTATACCTTAAACTACCCTAATTACCACTAATCGCGATTAAAAACTTAATAAGTTACTATTCACCAAAAAAATTATTTTAATCTCATTGAACCACATTTTACTTCTTAATGACAACCATGTATGTCGGATTTTCAAAATTCAATACACATTAGTGGTAAACTTTCATTTAACTGAAAAATCAGTTTGCTTGATTACCACTTAGTGGTTTCACTATTCATCAAAAATTGAAGTTTTTCAGAAAATTACCAAAAATTCACCCTAAGCTATATTTGATATTCCGAATTCAAAAATGAAGTCTATTTTACAAAATTCAAATCATATAAGTCACATTAATTAATTTAATAATTAATTCCCGCTGCCAGAGCAAATAGCGTGTTTTTACCAAACAATAAGTATCAAAAGATTGACACCAGTTTAAGTCTAATTTCAAAGTGAAATTGATTCCAATGACCACCATTGGATAAAATGGTAAAAATATATTCTAATTTAACTTCAAAACCAATTCAAAACATAATCTAATCATATAAATAAATTATATTAAAAATCAGTTTTGATGTAAAATGCAGTATTTTTCACTATTCATTAAAAAATGAACATTGTCAGAAAAATACCAAAAATTCACACAAGGTAAATTTTGATGTCCCAATCATAAAGGATAAGTTTATTTTGACAAACATAGTTTATAAAATTGTCAAAATATAGATTCAAAAATGGTTTTCCATCAAAAGGTAGTAAAACAATCTTTTAAGAATATTAGTGTATTCCATGCATAAGATTGTATTTATTTTCATTTTAAGCCTCTATAACACTATCTTAATCATTAATAGACATAGATAAAATATCTATTATTCATTACTTACTTGGGATGTTACAATGTACCTCTTTGGTAACTTTAAAATCAAATCCCCTTGAATAAAGTAAAATTAATTGTAACATAAAATACCATGAATTAGGAAGGAATAATGATATGATATTTAAAATGGGAATCATATACACCGTATAAAATAAATTAGGTTCATAACATTAAAATATGCTTCAATAAAAGGAAACCGAGATGAAATCCCTTACCCTGAGTTTGACTCATCATACACATACTTTGTCTTCCTAAATAATAACCATATATTAATTATTTAATTGATTACTAAAATTTTTAATGTTTATTATTCTTTTATTTATTTATTACCATATTATATTTATTTATATAATCTATTATGTTCCCGTCAGACATTTTCATGATATTTGGTTTATATGTCCAAAATGATATCGGTAGGTTGACTATAGTAAATGAAGTAATTATTACATCAAATCAAGAATAATAATCATAAAAGCATTTTATTTTTTATAAACAAATTATACTTTTAAAACAAATCATTAATTATGTTTATGAAAAATAAATGATGTTTTAATTATGGAGATAGTACGTTGTATGAACGCATGAGTAACATTTCCATTTTTCAATGATCATAATTTAAATATGGTAAGTGTTATTTTACCTATATATAATGACAATTATATCATAAATATAATATTATTTCATTAAATAAACATATATATATTATACATGTTATGTGGTGATGAAAAAAATCACATCGCTTCGTAGACGTGGGAGTCCACACGTATGCACAGACGACATTATCATTTTTAGTGAATGAAAGGGTAATAAGATATATGATATATTAATTTTTCATAATTATAAATATTTAATTAATATAATATTTATATATTTAATCCATTATCATAAATATCAATGATATGTGATGATGTAAAACAAATTACATTGGTTTGTGAGGAGGCACTTTGTCGTACACATGAACGATGATTACATTTCCCATTTTATGAAAGAGGATATGGTTATAGGTTATGCCATTGAAATGATAACATATCATTATATATTGGATACTGATGTTATTATCTCATCATGGTTTAATAATATTTGAATAATTTTTAAGAAGAAAAGAAACAAATTTCTTGGTTAATAACGATACCTCTTATTCAAACAACCTCTTTAGGTTTGCACCAAAAGCCTTACCAGGAAGGTTTTATAATCAAAGAAAGGATTCTAGGATACATTAATGTAAGTAATGAAGTAATTGTGGTAGGTATTTTATAAACAAAATGGCTTTATAATTGTGAATAAAATAGGATAAGAGGTTCTCTTTTATAAGTTAGAAGGAGTGACATTTTTGTAAATATCCAAAACTATTCAATAATGGGAAGTCACTATCAATCCAAGTGCCTCCAAAATTAATAAATTATTTATTGAATGGTATATAGGTTTTATAAATTGTTACACCATTAAAATGAAAAAAAATTAATAGGTTATTCCCTTTACTATCATGGTTACAAACTTTTACCATTTTAGTTTTCACCATGGTAACTAGAATTGTTTTACTTTGGTAATTTATCCATTAAGAATAAAAATAAAGTTATTCATATAAGTTAATTGCGACCTAATTATTTTAAATATAAAATAAAATTTATCAAAAAAAATCATTTGTGTGTGTAAAATTAATTTTAACACAAGCTCATGTAAAGAACAAAAACTAGTTTTAACCTTAACCATGGGAATTAATTGTTATTGTTTTTACTGTTAATAATGAAAAAAATTAATTTGAACTTATTAAATATTTTAAAATATTATAATTAAAAATATGGAATACATTTTTTTAAATTCATTTCACATAAGTGGAAAATTTTAATTTAAAATTAAACCCAAAAAACATGTTGAAAAACATTTTTCCAAAGAAAATGTTTTCTAAGTATAAAAGATTTTTATAAAAAAATTCAACATAAAAATTAATATCATGGAATGAATTGGATTAAAAATAATTTAACTGAACTGATTTTACTTTTAAAAACATTTTAAAAAATGGAAAATTTTAAATTCTTTAAACGAAATGATAATTTTTAATAAAAATCGGTATTTTACACTTTTCATCTAAAAAATAAGATTTTCAAGAAAGTTTAAAAATTTCACTCTAAGATAAATATTAAATGTTAATCTAAAAAATTAATTTCAGTTTTTCAAATAAATTTTCTAAAAGTAGGAAAATATAATTTTAAAATAAGTTCACAAAGCATGACGATACCGATTTTTTAAAAAATATAATTTTTAAGCACAAAACTCGATTTAATCTTATCCCATTCCAAGAAAACATATTAAATTAATGATACAAAATTTAATTTAATATTTAATATATAAATTTCATTAAAATAAATCACAAATAGTTAATAATTTAATTTATAAGATAAAAACACATTGCGCGCATAAAATAGATTTTTTAGAAAAACATTCTTTTACTTCCAAATGTTCTTTATTTTAATTTTAAATCCAATGATAATAAATTAATTTATTTTATACATGTTTAATCAGTATAATTTTCCAAATTTTGTTAGTAATATTTATACCATCCAATTTAATTTCTAAGTTATTATTTAAATTGTAATATTTGATGGTTTGTTTATGCTTGGTGTTGCGTGTCGTGTATGCTTTCGAACATAGTTTTTTTTTTAAATATAGGAGTGTTACATGCCAAATTTTAAATTTTTTTGGGATTATTATTATTCTTATATGTTAGTTCTTGTGGATTTTGGGTGTTTATGCATGGTTTGTTTGGGTATCCTTATGAGAAAATTTTTATTCATAATGATATGAATTGTGTTTGTAGCCTTGTGTGAAACTTTATTTTTATATGAATGTGATTATTGGTTTTGATGGGTGTGGAAAACCATTTAGAGGGTATAGATGGGTATTAAATGTGTTTTATACATCCAAATACGTCATTAGGGTCTAGTTTCTCGAATGAGTGTTAGAGATATATGAGACGGTCTACACACCCAGTTTATTGTTGCATGTTTGTGCTTGGTCTTCTTAGTGTTTGCGGGGATAAACCTATGTTCTTGATAGACCTCCCCAGAGTATATGGAGATGGTTGTTTTTTGGATTATCAAGACCTAATTAAGGTATTGGTTCCAATACATTTTAATAAAAGGCTTAAGTCAGTGGCAAGACTTTTCCCTATTCCGCTTCATTTCGAGAGAGGAAATTTCCATGCTTGGAAGGGGTCAGTGTGACCTAATGAATTCATGCCATACCATGAGTGGTAGGGTAATGGTTTCATAAGGTGAATTTTTATTGAGTGATATGTCTTGGTTAAACACTTCATGAGTTATAAGGTGTGGGTTGATGTAAAACATAGAAGATGGACCACCCTTTAGTGAAAAAGGATGGGTCAAGGCACAGGGATGTATGACAGTGCCTTATCCTTTGGGTAGAGAGTCAAGATTTTAGACAAAACCCCACCCAAATTCAACATATTTGGACTATACACCGTCAGTTTTTATCCAACCTAGATTATTCAGGATTGGGTTAGGTTCTAGTATAAAGTTACATCTTCTTTTTAGAATATAGTTTAAGTGGGTGGGGTCAGGTGTAATAGTTCCCTAGTTAGCACACAATGACCGAACTAGTGTAATTGTATGTGAATTACATATTATGTTTTTTTGTTGGATTGAATGAGATGTCCTGACAAGTAAAATTGATTATGATTTTAAGATTTATTTATAGTCTAGGGAATACCATAGGTCGTCTCTCAAGGAGTGTAGATAGGTTTTGAGTATGTATTTTTAATAAGAATTACTAAAAGAAGGGGTGATTTTGAAAAGAGTTTTAAGAAAATAACTTAACATAAAGAATTTAATAGTTTATAGAATAAGGTGGAGGTTTAATAATTATGAGATAATTATATCACTTCAATTTAACTACACATATTGGATAGTTCATTGTTCGGAAAATTTCACATGGTTTTTTTAATTCTTTGGTTGAGGGTTGTCAAGACCATGATTCCCCTCTGGCCTCTCTAAACGTTGCACAAAGTACCAACCCTTGACACAAGAATCGTGTTTTTAAGGTTTGGAATTCATGATTAAATTAAATTATACCAAATAATAATAATATATTTTGTGTGTGTGAGAGAAAGAGGATCATTGTGTTTCACAATCAGAACAACTCAAATTTCCCACTTGAAATTTAAACCCAATCGGTGTTGAAATGAAAAGAGGTTCACTTAATTAAACCCAAGATATGAACTCACTGGAGGAACATGTTTAGATAAAACATAAGTGAAATAATACAAACATAATTTACAAAAAACTAGTAGAGTATCAATTGTTGGAACTCCCTCCCAAGTATGTGTTGCTCCCTCGAAATGATCGTCCACAGTTTAGCTCACCATCGAGAGGAGGAGAAGGCTCAGGTAGAACTCCTTCTTCATTGTTGATCCCCCTATGATGATAGGGGCCTCCAAAACTTCATGTATGAGGAGAGAACTCCTTTGGGTATCCAAACTACCAGAGCTTTTCCTCCTAGTCTAACTTGAAAATGAGGAACCCAAGGTGCCATTTTAAAGGAAAATGGTGTGGTGGTTTTGAGAACACATAATTCTTAAAACCAATTTTCACAGGTGTTTCGACCTTCAGAAATCCTTATCTCGATTTTTAGAAAATATAAAAGTTGTATCCCCCCTCTTGAATATCTCCACTGAAAGTTTGGCATAAATTTTACACCTATAGCCCGAGATATGGACAGATCACAGTACACAAATTTTGACATAGTGCAGATTCGGTTTGCTGGACAGATCGGATCGGTTGGGACACTAGATGGCCAAATGAATCCCGGGTTCCTACATAATAAATTTATCCCAATAAAATCAGGACAAAACCACAGAATATCAGCCCAATTGGAAGCACGGTCTAGTATAAGTGTGTGGATTAATCCACTAGTTAGCTTGGATCCTGCGCATTTTGGCCCATTTTTCAAGGACATCATCATGGGTCCTCCAAATCACTTCCTCCTGCAATGGAATCATCAAAACAAGTATCATTTCCCTTTTTAGCAGTGATAAACACAAAGTAAATGATTCAAAAATGAAATGAAACTTGTCATTATTTTTATAATTTTCAATATAAAACAAGTTCAACACAGTGTTGTAAAGGTGAAAATTACATAGTGAATTGTAGTACAATCACACCCCCACACCTAAACATTTTCACTCCTGGGAAAAGTCACATATAAAAATAAAATGAGGTATATAAATATTCCCAACATCATGAAGATTTAACATTCAAGGAAATTTTAATTCATTAGAGTAATGATATTAATGCATGAACCACACCAAGGAGTTTTTCCTATGGAAAAAGATGTCTCATAAATCATATCATAATGAAATTCAAAGAGATTTAGGACACCAACATGAGAAAGGAATTAAAAAGTAAACCATTCCACTAACTCACCATGTGTGTGTGTGAAAACCATTCTATGCTATTCTTTCCACTTCCTATCCAATTAATATATGTTATTTTAAAATTATTAACCTTTAAATGAATTTTCACCGAACCTGCCCTACATTATTTGCAATAATATTTCAAGACACACTCACTTAAGCATTCCCAGATGTCAAAATGTAAGCTCCCGACCTAGATATCCCCATATGTTGTACATTTTATCACTCCACTCATTTATTTTTTTTAGAAGTTTCATTTGGAACAAATCTCACACTCATCTCTCAACCCTTGTTTGATCTCCTCACGACACTTATTGAAATCATTATAACAAGATAAAATGTTGAGGAGGAGTGGTTTTTGACCTGCCCAAGACTCAAACTTTTTTTGAGGGTGTACAACAGTCGGAAATTAGGTACACACTCATAGTTCAATCTGGTATAGTAATGAAACAGATCGGATAAGGAATGAACGTGTGAAAATATCATTTAAAGCTAAAAAATATTAACCTAACATATATTTACATTATATTAAGTAAGAAATATACACACTTCGTGGTTTGGTGCAAAAATGTATGGAGATATTAGTGACACATTTTTTCCAAGAACTACTTACACAAGGGGCATCAATCATCTCAAATGTTTCACAGTGATACAACCATTTATATCATTGATAGAAAACCAATTCACTAAAAATCACTCCCTAATGTTAACTTCATACAAATAATCTTTTTCACCATTCTTTATGGTATTTTTATTTTCCCCCATTTATGGTCACTGAATCATGGAACTTTTAAATTTTTGATGGGGGGAAAATGAAAATACCATAAATAAGGCAAAAAAGAGAAGAATGAAGAAAGAAAATGGAAAGCCTAATGAACTCAACAAGACGGGGAAAAGTAAAAATACCATAAAGAAGGAAAAAAAGGGAAGAAATAAGAAAGAAAATGGATGGCCTAATGAACTCAACAATATGGGGAAAAGTGAAAATACCATAAATAAAGGAAAAAATAGAAGAAAGAAAAAAGAAAATGATGAAAATTCCTATATAACCAAGGAATGTACCCATCCCCCACACCTAGAATGTGCGGTGTCCTCACTGTAATAATTGAGAAGATGATAAGGAAGGATAAAACCTGGTGTGTTTCACTGGCATGTTGCTTCTTGAACATGGATTTCCTCCATTGGGAACTCTGAAAGGGCTCCGTGGAAGTGCTTCAGCTGCTGCCCATTGACAGTGAAGGTTTGCTTGGTTTCTTCATTATGAACCTGGACAACACCAAATGGGGATACATTAATATCAGTGTATAGGACAAACCAGTGGGAACGAATATTATATGGATTCAACTTCAGCCTAGAATTATAATGGAGGAACTTCTTCCCAATGTGGAACTGACGATGAAGGATAAGATGATCGTGGGAAGCCTTGGTTCTCTTATTATAAATCCGGGAGTTTTCATATGCATCTCTTCTCATTTCCTCCAACTCCTAAATCTGCAGCTTCCTTTGGGAACTCACACCAGAAAGATAAAAATTGCATTGTTTGATGGACCAGTAGGCCTGGTGCTCATTCTCAATAGGTATGTGACAACTCTTTCCAAACACCAGACGATAAGGTGAAATTACAATGGGAGTTTTGAAAGAAGTACGGTAGGCCCATAATGAATCATCATGTCAAAGACTCTAATCTTTTCTATTGGGTTGAACTGTTTTTTCAAGAATCTATTTTACCTCTTTATTTGACACCTCAGCTTGACCATTGGACTCTGGATGATATGTAGTAGACACTCTATGACCAACCCCATAGTGATGCAAAAGTGATTTCATTTTTTGGTTGCAGAAATGAGAACCCTGGTCACTGATGTTGAACCTAGGTAAGCCAAACCTACAGAAGATTTGGGTTCTCAAAAATTATACAACTACCTTAGAATCATCAGTCCTTGTAGCTCGTGCCTCTACCCATTTTGACACGTAATCAACTACCAGAAGAATGTACAAGTTTCCAATGAAATTTGGAAATGGACCCATAAAGTCAATGCCCCAAACATCAAAAATGTCATGAAAGAGAAATGGTTGTTTTGGCATTTCATTTATTTTAGAGACATTCCCTATTCTTGGACAACGAGGACAAGATTTTAAAAAATCATGGGCATCCTGAAAAAAGTGTTGGTCAAAAGAGACCAGAATCAAGAACCATGCGAGCAGTCTATTAGGGACCAAATTTCCCCCTATAATCAAGAGGGTGGCAGAATCTAAGGGAAGACTGAAACTCGCTATCGGGAACATAACGCCTTAGGACTTGATCGCTACATGTGCACCAGAGATAGGGGTCATCCCAAATGTACCAATGAGACTCATGTTTTAGATGACTAGCTTGGTTTTTATTGAAATCAGTAAGAATGAAAGATGCTACCAAATAATTTACAATTTCGGCATACCAAGGAATAACATCTTTCACTCGGTGAAATTTCTCATCAAGAAACATGTCATTAATGGGAATACAGGTGGATGATTCAATTACTGAGGATAAGGGAACCCTAATGATATGGTCAGCCACCACATTCTCTTCTCCTTTTTAATCTCTAATTTCTAGATTAAATTCCTGGAGGAGCATCCAGCGAATGAGATGTGGTTTGGACTTTTGTTTTTTAAGGAGATACCGGAGGGCTACATGGTATGAGAACACAATGTCTTTGGACCCCAAAAGGTTTTATCTAAATTTTTCCAAGGAAAACACAATGGTAAGGAATTATTTTTCAGTTGTCATGTAGTTTTCTTGGGAAGGGTCCAAAGTACGTGAGGCAGAGACAATGACATGTGGAGCTTGATTGACCCTTTGTGACAAGACTGCCCCAACTGCATAGTTAGAGGCATCACACATGATCTGAAATGGTAAATCCCACCGAGGTGGTTAAATTACTGGGGGTGACATGAGACACCATTTTAACTTATTAAAAGCTTACTCACATTCTTTATCAAAAAAAATTCTTTTTATTTTTAGAGTAATCATGAGAGGGGGAGTGTAATTATACTAAAGTCATGAATGAAACGATGGTGAAATCTAGCATGACATAGGAAAGACCTCACATCCCATACATTTTTGGGGAATGGTAATGAAAATTGACATCAATTTTTGATTTATCTACTTGGATTCCATACTCAGAAATGGCATTCCCCAAAACTATACCTTGTCACACTATGAAATGGGATTTCTCATAATTTAATAAAATATTCTTTTCAATATAGCAACGTAGGACTGAACAAAGACTACACAAACATTCTTAAAAAGAAGAGCCATAAATAGTGAAATCATTCATGAATAATTCCATGAAATTATCCAAGTAATCTGAAAAAATACTAATCATGCAACGTTGGAAAGTACCCGAAGCATTGCACAGACCAAATGGAATCCTTATATAGGAAAATGTGCCAAAGGGGCAAGTGAAGATTGTCTTTTCCTGATCCTTAGGGGAACTATGGATATGAAAGTATCCAGAATACCCATCAAGGAAACAACAGTGGGACTTACCCACTAGCCTCTCTAGAATTTAGTCAATGAATAGCAAAGGGAAATGGTCCTTCCTTGTTTTGGTTTAGTCAGCGATAGTCTATACAGACACGCCAACTATTCTGCACACGAGTTGTAACTGATTAATTATTTTCATTTTTGATTACTGTAAGGCCGGTCTTTTAGGAAATACTCGAATGGGACTGACCCATTGGCTGTCAGAGATGGGGTAAATGATTCCAGTTGGAAATAATTTTGTTACCTCATTTTTTACAACTTCTAGGAGGTTTGGGTTCAGTCGACATTGTGGCTGCCTCACTGGTTTAGCCTCATCATTTAACAAAATATTATGTGTACAAATTGATGGGAGAATACTAAGAATGTAAGAAATTGTCCATCCCAAAGCTTGTTTATACTCCCTCAAAAGTTCAAGCAGTCTTAATTCAAGCTCAGGAGGGAGTGAACTAGCAATGATGATGGGAAACTTGTTTCCATTCCCAAGATATGAATATTTTAAATCTTCAGGCAATTGTTTCAGTTCTAATTCAGGTGGATTTTGGATTGATGGGGGTGTGTGTGAAAGTGAGAGGTCACAGATCTCATCTAACTACTCAATGGTATCATAATTGATAGAGTAATAAGCTTTTACAAGCTTATAAGTATCATCGATGGTCAGTGGATCCTCAGTGTTCAAGAAATAATCAATCAATGAACTAGAATGAAAATTTTCTGGACTACTATAACAATCAATGAATGAATAATTTACTAGAATTTCTATTAGTGAAGATAACTCAGAAATGGGATCAGGGGAAAGAAATGTTGTTTTTTCAGGGGAAGGGAGTACATCTATAGAATTAACAGAGAGAGAGGAATGTTCTTCTAAGGGGTGCTTCATGGAATCAAGGATATTTAAGCGGACAATGTCACCACCAAACTCCATAGATAATGTACCATTGTGGACATTAATTATGGTTTTGTAGTTTTCAAGAAGGTTCTCCCAAATATAATTGAGATATGTCCATTTATCCTATCATCCACCATTTTAAGCACAAAAAAGTTGGCCGGAAAAATTAAATTTTGAACCCTCAGAAGAACATCCTCTAACACATCAGAGGGGTGTTTGGTACTTCAGTTAGCCAGTTGAACAATAATTTCAGTAGGCTTAAGTTCGCTAACCTACAATGTAGAGTAAATGGAGTGAGGAACCATATTAATAGAGGCAACTAAATCAAGCATAGCATTAGAAAATGAATACCCCCCTATGGTGCATGGAATTGAGAATGTTACAGGATCATTGCACTTGGTGGGAAGTGATGGATCTATCAATGCTGAAACATTCCTACCCAAGCTCACCTTCTCATCTCCCTGAAGCCACATTATGTGTGTACACATATCCTTTAGAAACTTGGCATACCATGGAATTTTCTTCACAACATCAATCAATGGGATGTTAACCAACACTTTCTAAAAAATATCGAATATTGCCTTATCAAGTTCAGTTTCCTTTTGTTTTCTTGGTTGGGTGGCCCTTTTAGGAAATGTAATAGGAATGGTTGGGCTAGGTGACTCATCAATATACACACTTTTTCCTTTGGAAGGGATTTTCTCAGGACAAGGTTCTTCCACATTTGGAACATTTTTAATGGTTGGGATGGAGGTTTCCTCATGAGGGGGTGACTCTAATGGAGGATTCATCTTACTTTCTAGTTTTTTTCACTTATAAGGGTGATGGAACTAACATTTACTTTATCCCTAAAGTTAACTACTGGTTGAGAGGGAAGTTTACCTGACCCGTTACTTTGAATTACACCCACTAAGTTAGCTAGTTGGCATAATTGGGTTTTAAGGTCTTGTATGGCTGCTTGAGTGGTTTTTTGGAATTTAATATTATTGGTAGCCATTTGTTTCATAATATCTTCTAGGCTAGGCTTGAGTTTTGTAGGGGTCTGTTAGAAAGGCATTTGGGGTGGTTGAGGATTTTTGGGTGGTGGTGTTGGATGAATACTCTGCCCCTGTTGGTTCCATTGTTATTGAGGTTGGTTTGAATACCCCCTATGCTTATAGGTTTGGTTCTCCTCCCACCCAGGGTTGGATGGATAGTAAGGTTCATTCCTAAAGGGATGGTTATAGGGGCGGCCTAGAAATATTTCCTCACAACTCTCAAATGTTTCCCTCAATTGAGGACATTAGTCAGAGTAGTGATTGTTAGAAGAACATATACCATAATAGATGGGAGGAGGAGATTGGGATTTCCCTTGGGGAAGAGAAAGTTGTCGAAGAAGGGTACTTACCTCTTCGAACTTTTTGTCCATCTTCTTCTCGAATTCAGTACTTTGTACCTCATGGACACCTCAAATTGGTACATTAGACCTTGAACCAAATTGTTGAGTGTTTTGTGCCATGTTCTCAATTAAGGTCCTTATAATAATTGGGGTCTTATCTACCAGCGCACCACCTATAGCAGCATCGATCATATTTTGATCAATAGGGATTAAACCTTTATAAAAATATAGAATTAAAAGTTGATCACTTATTTGGTGGTGTGGGAAACCTGAACACAACCTTTTAAAGTGTTCCCAATACTCATGTAATGTTTCCCCTTATGATTGTCTTATCCCACAAATTTCTTTCCTTATTGTTGCAGTTCGAGAGGCTGGGAAACATTTTTCAAGTAAAAGGTGTTTCATTTTTTCCCAACCTCTTATTGGGGAATTAACAAAATATAACCAATCTTTTGTTGTGTCTTCTAATGAAAAAGGTAACGCCCTTAACTTTACTTGTTCTTCATTCACATTTTAAGATTTTAGTGTAGAACACACAGTGTGAAATTCTTTTAAATGATTGTGTGGATCCTCTCCAGGAAGTCCATGAAATCTTGGTAATAGATGAATTAAACTATATTTTAGTTTAAAATTGGGTGCCTCTCCTTGTAATTGAATATAGGTGGGTTAGATATCAACATCAGGTGAGGTTATTTATTTTAGTGTTCTATAGTTTTAATCCATGTTATTCATGTTAATTTCAGTTTTAATGTGGGTTCCTGAAGAAGAAGAATACGGATCAAGATGAGTGTTGATATTTTGTGTGTCCTCTTTCAAAGGTTCCTCTTATGTATCTTGGGGTTGCTGATGTTGGATCCTCTTCGGTTCGGGTTTGAAAGGTTGTATGTCACCTGAAATACAATGCATCATGCACCAAACCTACACAACAAATAGATTAAAATATAAAAGATAGGTAGAGGTATAAATATTCACAAAACATTACAAAAAACATATAAAAAACATGCACTAAAACCAAAACGATCCCCAACAATTGTGCCAGAATTTGACTGAGATTTCATGACACGTCAAATTGATTATGATTTTAAGATTTACTTATAGTCTAGGGAATACCCTTGGTTGTCTCTTGAGGAGCATTGATAGGTTTTGAGTATGTATTTTTAATAAGAATTACTAAAAGAGGGGTGATTTTGAAAATAGTTTTAAGAAAATAACTTAACTTAAAGAGTTTAATAGTTGATAGAATAAGGTGGAGGTTCAAAAATTATGAGATAAGGAGATCACTTTAAGTTCTCTACACTTCTTGGATAGTTCATTGTTCTGAAATTTTTACATGGTTTTGTTTAATTCTTTGGTTGAGGGTTGTCAAGATCTTGATTCCCCTCTTGCCTCTCTAAACGTTGCACAAAGTACCAACCCTTGATACAACAATCGTGTTTTCAAGGTTTGGACTTCAAGAACAGATTAAAGGCAACCAAATAAAACTAATATCTTTCTTATGTGTGAGATAAAGAGGATCCTTCTGTTTCCCAATCGAAACAACTCATGTTTCCCACTTGAAATTTCAACCCAATCGGTGTTGAAATGAAAAGTGGTTCACTTAATTAAACCCAAGAAATGAACTAAGAGGAGAAACATGTTTAGATAAAACATAAGTGAAATAATACACACACAAATTACACAAAAACAGTAGATTATCAAGTGATGTAACTACCTCCCAAGTATGTGTAGATCCCTCGAAATGATCATCCACCGTTTAGCTCTCCATCGAGAGAAGGAGAAATCTCGGGTAGAACTCCTTCATTGTTGATCCCCTTATGATGATAGGGGCATACAAAACATAAAGTATGAGGAGAGAACTCCTTTGGGTCTCCAAAATAACAAATCTTTGCCTCCTGGTAGAATTTTCAAATGAGGATCCCAATGTGCCATTTTATAGGAAAATGGGAAGATGGTTTTCAGCACACAGAATTATTAAAACCACTTGTCACAGGTTTTTCGACCTCCAGACAGCCTTATCTTGATTTGGAGAAAATAACAAAGTTGTAGACCCACCTCCTAGAGGTATCCATAAAATGTTTGGCATAAATTTTACACTTATATCCCGAGATATGGACATATAACATCACACAACTTTTGACATCGTGCAAATTAGGTGTTCTGGACATATCAGATCAATTGGGCCAATAGATGGCCGAATGATTCCTGGGTTCCTTCATAAGAAATGTATACTAATAAAATTGGACCAGACCAAAAAATATCAGCGCAATTGGATGCACAGTGTAGTAGAAGTGTGTTGATTAATCCACTTGTATGCTTGGATCCTGCGCAGTTTGGCCCATTTTTCTTGGACATCATCATGGGCCCTCCAAATCACCTCCTCCTGCAATGGAATTATCAGAAAAAGTATCATTGAGCTTTTTAATAGTGATAAAAACAAAATAAATGATTAAAAAATGGAATTAAACTTGTCATTATTTTTATAATTTTCAATATAAAACAAGTTTAACATAGTGGTGTAAAGGTGAAAATTACACAGTGAATCGTGGTACGATCAGGGATATGTTTCATAGATACTAATGTAATCTATATTAATGTATTTCATGATCATCCACTTGATAAAAAACTCAATATTGTTGAGGCACTGGGTATACCTACTAGGTCATTGGACTCACCCCCTACCTGCATACCTGACATGGGTTTCGATGTATGTCGGTATATATTTTTATTTTATCTTAGGAAATAATAATAACTTGGATATTTACACTTAGTATAGGTCTAGAAAGTTATGTAGGTCGAGGAATAAATAGGATGTATGTTAGTAGTGTTGTCTAGTGTGCCTTTTTATTTATTTGTTTCATTCCATATTACTTTGATGCCAGTGCTTTGTTTTATTTGTTTCATCATGTATACTTTATACTGATTCAATATTCTAGACTAAGGGTACCTTATGACTCTATTTTTATGTATGAATAGTTTTTTATAGGTAATACTCTCCCAAATATATGTTTAGGCCCTCGCCACTTTTCAGTTTCCTTTAGTGTACGGGGATGCACACATAAGGTGTTATAGAGACCCCCACTCGGGTGTCATTCATGTGGCTCTGTCCAGTGAGTTACAAAGTGGTATCATAGGATTTCATGGTATGAGATTGTGTTAATAGATATGGATACTAGTTTTCAATATTTTATATGTAGATCGAGTGCATGTTTGGCCAGTATGATATCTATTAAAACCCAAGTAGTCAGGGGATGTTCAGTTTCGAGATTAGGAACTCTTGGATGAGTGAGGCATTGTGTTGGACTGAAAATCACGGTTTTGGATGAATGAGACCCAAGATGAGTCATAGAGCTTAAGTGGGAGTTGGTTATTTTTACATTCATCAAGATAGTGGCATGTTAGGTTCATGATACACAACCCTATTGAAAGTGTTGTTTGACATGAATCCTCCATATAATATATATTAGTTCAAGAAACTTATAATATAAATTATGTTTTCTCTAATATATTATAAGAAATAATTAGATTAATATGGATCAAAGGGTCTTGATTGATTCATTTTTATTTGTTCTTGTTTGGTATCCCTAGGGAAATGGTTTTTGGGAAGTTTTTAATTTTGAGAAAAATCCTTATTTTTAAAAGAAAAATATTACGGTGTCATATGGTGTGAATGAAATGGTTTTGAAATTTAGTTTTACCTAAAATGGTTCATGGAGATCGTGATTTTGAAATATTTTGTGTTGTTTAGTTTTTTTTGAAAAATCTAAGGAAATTATTTTTGAAATTAGATTTCAAAATGTGTTTTGAATATGAAAATAATTTTTGGAAAAAACAACCAGCTGGGTCAAAGATTTCGGTGATTTGGATTTTGAGAAAAACACTTGGATAATAAGAGGTGTTTTGGAAAATTCAGTTGAGTTATGGTATATAGAAAAAAATGGGGGTTTGAAAATAAGAAATAAAAATTGCGTGAAACCTATTTCTTGAATATTGGTATATTGGATGGGTAACAAGGATTCTTGAATTGTGTGATTGGATTCTGTGTCTTGTTTGTTTGGGAATCGTTGAGGGAGGTTGGCAGGAGTGTGTACTTTCATTTCTATAATGTTCATATAGAAATTGGCGTTTTTATAGATAGATGTTTTAGGTCTTTGGTGGTTTATTGATGGATACCTAGGTCATTGATTCTTGATTTTAGTAGGTATGCTGAGGATTTTTTGTTGGAGTCTCATGTGGTATACTTTGTGCGGTGGATGTTTGGTGTGGGGCTTGGGTAGTTGGGTCTATTTTTTTTATGTGTTTTAATAATTTTTTGGGTTGGAATGATGTTATGTTTTTGGTAGGATATTCCTATAGGGTGGAGTACCACTTGTTGGAATCAATCATCAGTAAAAGAGTCTTATGGTTGGGAGAATCGTAAGCCTAGGTGAATCGATTATTGATACTTCAATTTTTGGAATCGATGGGTGTGGTGGTGAACTTTTTTAGTGTTTGATGATCAGTGGTTCATGCTTGGTGCTCTGATATGATCATGTAGTAACAACCAGTAAAGTGATTTTTGGTCCATTGTCCAAGATTTCATTTGGAGCTAGAATTATTCATGACATTTTTAGATGGTGAAACCCCATTTTGTTTCCTAATTTAGGGGGTGAAACTCTATTTTTTCAATTGATTCAGGGGATAAAACCTTATTTTGTTGCATGATTTAGGGGATAAATCATGTGATGAAATATCACAAAGTGTCATTTTTTAATGCTAACACTTGGGGCAGCATGGTAAGTGTTTTTGTGGCTTGTGGGAATGAGTGCGACCCATGTATGGGGTTGTTAGTGGGACTAATAGGTTATATGAAGGTTTGTTTCTCTTTAAAGGTTTTTATTACTTGTTTTGTAACAAAGTTATGAAACTTTTATAATGAAATTTAGTTCCCCTTTATTGAGTATTGTGATTGTATGGATGTATCTATGAGGATACTCATGAGTGAGAGTTAGAAATTCCAGTGTGTGGGTGGATCCTATGGGTCTAATTCTATAGAGAATACCAAAATGTATATTTATATGTGGTATTTTATGGAGTAAATTTATAGATATATAACTGGTATTAGTGTTTGGATTTGGTACATATCATTAGGCTTGATGTTGGAGTTGATGTGATCTGAGGGAGAGTCAAATTGAGAACTCATCGGTTCTTGATGTGAAGTGCAACGGTGGATGTAGTCATTTGATGAAATGATCGGGGACTTATATTGAATGTTGTGATTAGAACTCAGTGTGGGTCTTTGGGGGATGTGAAGATTCCTCTCGAAGTAATTAATCTTGTTCAGATGATGTAATGATACCTCTTGATGTTTAGACATTGTGTTCGGGTAATATGTTGATGATTCAACGGTTATAGATAAGTTCATTCAAGAAAATTAATATGGGAAAGGTCTGGGTGTTGTTTTTCTAGGAAATGGGTAGAGTGAGTAAGAAATCACATAAGGAGTACCACTGAGGATTCATTTGATGTGTTTTGATGATCGGTCTAGATGTTCTAGAGAAAATTCAGTGTATTTTGGATTGGTGGTAGATTAGCACAATGTTAGTGTATTGGGAATTTAGATATGGAGCATAGTGAGTTAATAGTGAAATAATGACTGAGGTTGGTTAGGGTTCATGGATAGAGGAATACCATGACTTCTCAAGTGAATTAAGCATTGTGGTGGGGGGGGGGGGTTAATAACCCCTATTGTTATGGGCTGGAAATTTTTGAGGTAATTTGAATTTCCATTTTTACGTGTTCCGTTTTGAAACTAAGGCTCAAATTGGGTCATGGGCATTTCAAAATCTCTAACATGTGTTTTTAGACATGTCCTGGAGATCAATAGATATCCCAGGGGTTTAATAGGATGTCAATGAAGAGTTTTATGGTCAAGGTGCTGAAATGTAGCAACATTAGTCCATTAATGATAGAAAGGTGGAATTTACATCATGAATTTCTTACACAGGGTGATAGAAGGATATGAATAAGAAAAAGGGATGAAGCAGATTCCTATACCAAAAAATTCATACATAAAAACTTGGTTCAGGTTAGGACACATGTTGTCCTATTTTATTAAGAGGTAGAGGGGTTTTTCAAATTTAAACCCCATTGGGTTTCTTCATCCAAATCAGTAGCATTCTAGAAAGAAAACTTGTGACTATGACTTGGTCCAATTGTTGAAATCCTATTGAAAATGGTGGTATTGGTAAGAAAATATCAAATACTTTAATGAAGCACTTCAGGCAAGACTCACTTGGAACCTTTTTCACAATACATCTAAAGCTATTACCTTTCTCAAAAATTTCTTTCTTGAAAAACTTAAAATGAGCAATTCGAAATTCATTAACTCGTCAATATGGACTTCCATCATATAATACTTCACCAATATTATGAATAACTCTAGATGGATGGTCTCTAGAGACTCCTCCCTAAAATTTTGGTTGGATAACTGGATTGGTATGTCTTTAATTTCCATGATTCCTCCTGATCAAACCCCTGATAATACCAACAGCTCTATCAGAGACATCTTAAACTCTCAACATGATCACCTTTAGGATACTATTCTGAACGTCATTCAAAACTAATATTTCTATCACACCAATGATTTATTAACTAGGGAACCTTCTCAAAATGGTTTTCCCAACTCAAAACATTTCTATAAACATTATTTCTGTAACTCTGAAAGTGACTACAGTTGGTTAAAACATTTCAAAAAACCTTGGATAAAACATTCTATATTCAACCTCATATAGTGTCTTGCTCACAACAGAGTGCCCACTGAACTTTGCCTCCAATCATTTGGCATCTAGCTCTGCTCTAAATGAAAAAATTTTAATCAACACAGGGAATATTCTAACCACCTCTTTCTATCTTGTGCTACTACTTCTACTCTATGGAACTATATTCTTGACATGTTTTACTACAGATGGTTGAGTCTTAACTCTATCGAAGCTCAACTTAAAAAAATGTGTAAAAATGGATGGCTCTCATAAAATCAGGAACCTCTTCCATGTTGCGGTTGCTGAGCTCCACCATGCGATCTGGTATGATTATAATTCTATTATTCATAATAATTACTCATTTAATTAAAATACAAGTCGGATGAGGATCCTCATTGCCATACAAGAAGCTACCTCGATTCAAAAGGGACATTACCATAAAGTCGTGCATGACTTTTTGATCCTGAGGTGTCTAAGGATTAAAGGAAACTTCTGTCAGCCGCATCACACAGTGGAGGTGTTCTAAAGATCCCCCTTGCCTTGATGGATCAAGATCAATATTGATGGCGCATCCAAGGGTAATCCGGGATCTGCAGGGTGTGGTTCTATTTTTAGGAATCACCTTAGTTAGATCCTTGGATGCTTCATGGGTAAATGTGGAATTTCCACCTCCCTTGAAGCTAATATGTTGGGCTTGATACATTCTATTTCTTTTTCCAAACTCTTTGGTTGGAATAACCTTTGGATCTAAAGTGACTCAATGACTATTATCCAAGAAATTTGGAATGGCATAATCCACCTTGCTTGGCCAATTACTACCCACTACATGGAATGCTCATGTTCGCTTATCGATCTTAACTATATCATCACACATGTTTATAGATAAGAAAACATGGTTAGAGGTGATCTAGCCAACATGGGAGTCAATCAAGACATTACTTTGTTCTAAGACATTTCCATAACTCTTCATTCCATTCATGAAAAAGATTGTAATATGATCCCATTTTTTAGACTCTTGTAATATTTATTTTTTAATAATATTTGTTCTTTGGTCGTTTTTTACAAAGGATTCACCTTTTAAAAAAAATATATAATATTCATTATATTCATACTCAATCTTGTGCATGTAGCTAATCCATACCATGTTGACACTAAATCATGGGAACATAACTAATATACATCATGTTTTCACTCAACATAATTAACTAATGAGTAATAAAACCTTAAATAATACATTAGAGGGTGATATAGGACCCCACACATCATCATTCATACATATTTGTCCCATTAGACATCAATTATTTAACATATCTTGAAAACCCAAGGGAAATAAAAATGCATTTTACTACACTTTAAGATGGTATCACTAAAATTATCTAAAATCATATAAAATGTTGATAACAACAATTCAATCACCCCAATAGAGTATTTTATATAAAAATATCTAAGGTGATTCATCAAAAATAATTTACAAATAAATAAATCCTTTAGAAATAAATAATAAATGAGTGGTGAAATCATAAAAGTATTTTTAGAAAATGATCTTATCATTTCCATAAAATAAGAAGATAAGATCAATTTAAAACTTCATTTTTTAAAATTAGAAGTGGAAATTTCTGAAAAAGATTTACGTTTTAAAAATTAACTTCTAATAGTGAAGAATTGGAAAATATATAATGGTTTCAAAAAGGTGAAGTGAAAACATTTTGAAGATTTTTCTTTAAAAGATAATTTTAAATAATGGATCCTTGAAATGATAGAAAGGTTTTAAAAAGGTGAATTTAAAACACATTGAAAATTTTTAATTTAAAAAATAATATTTCATATTATATATTTGAACACACATAAATTCTATCAAAAATTAAATTTGATTGGATGATAAAAAATTTTATGTTTAAAGGATGGAAAAACCTTTGAACATTTTCAAATAACCTCATTGAAATCCAACATCATAAAAAGAGTATTGGTTTTTTCTCTTGAAATGGAATAATAATAATTATGAGAATCATATAAAATAGTAAGCATTATATTTCCCAAAAATATAGGAGAACATTGGTTGGATGGAAAATATATACTTGTAGCAAAGAAGTAATTAATATATTGAGGTTCATTCTTGATAACGTTATGCTTTTGGGTGAGAGAACAATCAAGTTGGAAACTTTGTATCAAAAAGGAAATTTTACCCAAAACTATAAAATTTAATATCATATAAAATGGGAAATAAATTAATAAATATAATATTAAAGGTAAAAATTCAAAATAAACCTTATAAATCAAAGAAATATATCTGAGTTACCAAAGTCCCTTACAAGTAATAAATTTTATGAAGTAATAAAATTTTGCAAAGGATTCTATATAGTAAAAATATAAATCCTCATAATTCAATATAAAATAGTACATGATACAATAATAGGTAATAATTTAAACAACCCATAAGAAATATATTTATAAGGAACAATTATAACTCAATTAACATGGATTAAGTTAACAAAACCATTAAAACTTGACGAGTATTTAATTTAGAACCTCTTAAAAGAGAGAGATTTAAATTGAAAATAAATTAACATGAATAAAATTTATTTCCTGATATAATAACTCAATTAGAATAATATATATCACATAAATAAATTAGGTGCATAATATGAAAATATGTATTAAATAGAGGAATTTGGAGAAGAAAACCCTTATGTTGGTCTTGATTCCTTTTTAAATTACACCAAACATCTTGAATAATAAAATTAAGTTTATTAATTACATACCCAAGAAACCTATTCATAACTATAATAATTTATTCTATACATTTATAATCATTCCATATATATATTTATTAGTTAAATTTTACCTATTTTACCACATCAGGTGTTTTCAACTTTAGTGGTTTATATTAGTTTCATAGGATCTATGTCAATATTTATTCTTATTCAAAAGTTAATCTTTCAAAAATCATTTAATTTATTGTATGGGATGATTTATTATGACCTTTTACATTTCAATTTCATTTCATGAGAGTTTCATTTTTATCCCATAAGATAAAATTAATAATAAGATTATTTCAGTTATTCTTAACCAAAAAATGGTGTTTTCTTAATTATTTAGTTAAATATTGATGAATACTTTATAGAACCAAAACCAAATCCTTATATAAATATTTATATCATATTACACCATTAATTATGTTTTCATAGTCATCCTTAATATAACTTCATAGCATCATTCAAGTTCGTGGTCGAACCGACCCAAGCTTGAACATACAAGGATTAATGGATGGTTATGAGGTGATTTACTTACAATATCATTACACTAGTATCATAATGATATCATTTAAATTTTTTAATTTTGATATATTAGAATTATAAATGCAGTACAATAATAAGTAATGGATTTGAAAATATTATATAATTTGAATTTAATATTTTACTTTTAAGTTATTTGATTTTGTATACCATAACCTTAAGGATATAATAAACATCATATGTCTTTATTAAATCCATTCTAGGAACCATAAATGATGGATGGGGATAATTAATTTTTTTTTTTCTTATGGTGTTGGTCAACATGTATACATGAACAATTTTTTTTTCTAAACGGTTGGAATTGATAAGTAGATAATGATAAAAATAATAATATAATAACATTTTAGTATATTATGAATACTAATATTTTTATATTAGTGTGTCTAGAATAAATTTTAATAATGATATTTAATAAGAAAAGATAATTAGTTGATAATACACATGTCGAGGACTTGATTTTTCCTTGGAATTCTTATTATAAATGAAGGACTTGTGATAAATAATGGTGAACAAAAGATTTTAAACATGGGATAGGGTTATATACTGAGTAATTTATAAGATTTTTAAGAATAAATTCTAAGGATAAGTGAATCTTGAAGTGGTGGAAGTGATATGCTTTTATAGGTGAAGGGAGGGGCAGTTTTGGAAGTAATCATAACATTCTCAATAATGTAATATTACTATTCAAAGTTAAATGAATAAAAATTGAAAAAATTTAATATAAAGTGTGTTAATGTCACTATTCTACTCATACACTCTTTTTTAACACAACCTATAGTTTTTTTAGGATTTTTCTTTTAACATTTAGCTTTTACCCTAATTTACTTTTACCTTGGCCATTAATTTTAAACCTTCATAATTAATATTAATGAAAAAAATAATATTGAACCTTTTAAATAATTTAAAAAGTATTATTTCAGATTATAAATCATTTTAAAAAATAAATTTTTATGAATTTTAAATTTTATTTTTAAAATAAATGCACATAATCCATAAAAATATATTTTTAGCAAAAGAGTGTTATTAAGTCTTAAAATTTATATTCAATAAAAAATTATCTTAGATAACTATTTTTATGACAAAAAATGTTTTATTATAAAACAAAAAAGAGGTATGGGGATTAAAAATCAGTTCAAAACATAATTTTACCACCAAAACACTTAATTTGAAGAAAGGATAGAAAATTATTTTTATTAATGTAATATTTTAATTAGTTCTAAAAAAATTTAGACATAGGATTTATAAGGTCAAATAATATCTCAAAATGTATAATTTATTCCTTAAATAATATTTTATTACATAAAATTTTTTTGTAATCTTCTAGGATATTCTTGCATAATGAAAAATATATAAAAATATAATTTTTGAAAAAGTAGTATTTTTTAACTAAAAATTATCCTTTTCAGAAAAACTCAAAAATTCAAAATAATAAAAAAATTATGTTATAAATCAAAAAATTATTTTTCTTAAAATTCATATTCTAAAATATATAAATTTAGTTTCTAAATGAAAATATAAAATATAAATAAAAATTGATTTTATTTAAAAATAATAATGTTTTTAAACAATGAGTGCACTTAATATTTTTTTGTATCAATTTATAATTTAAAGAATTATAATATATTAACTAATATGGTAAAATATTATATATTATAATTTAATATTTTTTTATTTAATTATTTGGATAAAATACACACTACTTTTTAAAAAAGTTATTTGAGAAATAAGAATTCATTTTAGTATTAAACCGCATTTATTCATTATAATTTACAAGTAATAATTTCAAGTGGATTAAAATAATTTTATTTACTATTTATTTTTATTATTATTATAGTTTAATTAATAAGATTATTCTAATATCTCTCAACTCATTTTAGTTCGGTGTTTAGTGTGAAACACGCTATCGATACTATGTTTATTTCAAGGAAATTATATTTCAAAATCCCAGGGTGTTACATCCCCCACCCCAAATAAATCACCTCCTTTAAATTTTAAGTATCACTTATTAATTAAATAGTTAAGAATTTATTTAATTTTTGTAAAACTAAGAATTTTAGTTTTAAAGAGATATCAACCATTCCAACTTGGGAAACATAACCCTTTTCTCAGAATAGGTGTATCCATAATATTGAGTTTCTTTCCAACTATTTGGGAAAAGACACTATCATTATTTGGTATCAAGACCTATATTGTGTAATTTATTTCTATAGTGGGGTTATTATTATCCTTTTATTGATAAAATATCATGGGTCAATATGAAATGTGTTTTCATATCTCTAAATATTTTTCCTCTAAGTGGAGGGAACCATTTTGTCACTAAGATTGCATTAAATTTATATAAAGGAATGATAATCTGATTTCCACAAGGCAGGCACATTCCTATAAATTTCAAATTGTAATGAGATACTCATACCACTATAATATTTATTTTATTATCAAATCATTAGGGTATAGATTTAATACTCATTTATAACTTTCTAGATACACGAGGTTGGTTATAATAAGAATCCAATAAGGCATCCACAACTCTTGATTTGTGGATAAGTGTACCTTATTCCCTTATTTTTTATGAGAAAATTATAAAAGTAATAGTAGAATAATATTTCCCTTTTTTCTTTTAAATTAGATAAATTTCATGTTTATCATCCTTGTTAGCCTACAGCTCTTTAGTTAAAAAATTATCACTCATAGATCAACATATATCATACATAGCTTAAGCAATATCATTCATGGTTCAACCTAGGTTACTCTATGATTGGGTATTATAATATTTATAATCTATTTAAGTATCTAGGGATTAAATCCATAATATTGGTTTGTCAAAATCATATGATCAACTGAAGCATATGAATCAGGAGTGTCTATCTAAGTATAGAGTCTTAGTCCCACTCATCGTGTAACAAGGTGATGATTGAGTCAATGGTCATCCAACCCTTTTTCTGAGTGATTTCCCCTAGGTCAATCTGTACCACAGCATCATCCACTTTCTTTTATCCATATACGGATGGTTTTTCTATGAGAACCACATAATCTCTAATTCTCCAAAACTTCATAATATTATCTTATACATATAATTATTTCTTAGACTTATCCCTAGGATTTTTACTAATGTCCTCTAGTTATATCTCTAAAATAACAACAATAATCCTTTAAAATAAAAAAACCCTCCATTGATACCAACTATAGGGACCTAAGATAAACATACATATTTATTTCATTGTTTTAAAATAAAAATCATTCCATCTAACAAATAGTCACACAATCATAGTAACCCAAAGTTTAGTGAAATTTAGGACTAGATATATAAAAAAAAGAAATGTGAAAATTTTTCTATAATTTATATCCACTTGACTTTTTTCTATACTTACCACAAGTTATACTTATCTTTATAACCTAGGGAAAGGAAACATAAGAAATGGGTGAGCTTGAATGCCCAGTAAGGAAAAAATCATCAACATGTCATCAAGGTTTATATCATAAGTATGAGATAAAACTTTTACATGGAATAAATATATTTTTAAAAAAACATGGGATAATAAGGGTTGTTCATAGTTTTTAATATAAGTTCATACAATATCAAAATTATAACATATACCATGGAAAAAGAGTGTTGAAAACATGATATAATAAATATTCTCCATAGAGAATAAAAAATCATATAATATAGAATTATTGCATAGTATTAAGAATAGGTATTCATAACATTATGAACATAGATAACCACATTTTTTTATTATAATTATCATGAATGTAGCTAATCTGCATCATGTTTATTCTCAATACTATGGGTATAGATAATCTAAAAGTTTTTCACACATAATATTGTGAACATAGCTAATACACATTATGATAATTCTCAAAATATTTACCTCATGGGGTATAAAACCTTAACCAATGGATTGTAGGGAAATATAAGACCCCACCCATAATCATACATATATATGTGTGTCATAATACATCAATCATTCAACATTTCATGAAAACTCATGGGAGAGAAAAATGGGGTTCACAACACTTCAATATGATATCATTGAAATTAACCTCAATCATGTAAATGGTTGATACCAAAAACCTAATCACCCCAATAGATTATTTCATAAGAATATATAAAAGGTGATTCATAAAAAAATAATCTATAAATAAATAAATCCTTTAGATATAAAGATTAAAACAGTAGTGAAATCATAAAAAAGTTTTTATAAAATTATTTTATTGTTTATGTAAAAGAAAAAGTTAAATTCACTTTGAAAATCCATTATTTAAAATATAAAGCGATATTTAAAAAACATTAAATATTAAAAAGTAACTTCCAATAAAGAATCCTTGAAAAATAAATAATGGTTTCATAAAGGTGAAGTGAAAAAACATTGAAAATTTTTACATTAAAAAATAATCTTCAATAATGGAGTCTTCAAAATACTACAAAGGTTTTAAAATGGTAAAGTTAAAAAACATTAAATTTTAAAAAAATATTTAACAATATATATTCTAATTGATAAAATGGTTATCAAAAAATAATGTGGAGTTGGTTCTAAAACCTCTCATTCTGAAAGGATGGAAAACCCTTATGAATGTTTTGAAATAACATTCGTTAAAACCCACATCATAAATAGAGTATTAAATTTTAATTGAGAAATGGTTAAATATAATTATGGGGATCATATAAAATAGTCTATATTTTGTTTCCAAAAAATATATTATAACATTAGAGGGAAGGAAAATATTAATATTAGATAATTAAGATATAGAGGTTTGTTCTTGATAAAAATTGAAATCAATTAATAATGATGATATTGATGGTAAAAATTCAAATTAAACCTTATAACTTGAAGGAATATATTTAAGTTACTAAAGTCTCATATGGAAAACATCGTTCTTGAAGTATGAAACGTTATAAAAGGGGAATATTTAAAAAAAATGTAAATACCTATAATTCAAGAGAAGATACCATATGATACAATCATAGGGAATAATTTATACAACCAATATTAAATATATTTAATAAGAACAATTATTACTCAATTAATGTAAATTTAGTTATAAAAACCCTTACAACTTGAGAAGCATTTAAATCAAAACCTCTTAGAGGAGAGATATTTAAATTGAACAGAAATAACCATGAATAAAAGGTATTTCATGATATAATAACTCAATTAAGAATCATATAGAACACATAAAGAAATTAGGTTCATAATTCAAAATCAAGTCTCAATGAGAGGGATTTTGATATGAGAACCCTTACCTTAGTCCCAATTCCTTCTTTACTTGAACCAAATATCATGAATAATTAAATTAATTTTATTAATTACATATCTGAGAACCTTATTCAGAATAATACCCATTTACACATCACAGTTATAATCATTATATAAACACACACACACACACAGATATATATATTTATATATTAGTTATTCTTTACACATTTTCCCACATAAGGTGTTTTATAACATTAATGGTTTGTACTTGTTTCGTAGGATCCGTGTCGATATTCATTATTCTTAAAAATTTCTTATTTCCCAAATAATTAAATTTATTATAAGATATGATTTATTATTAACTTTTATGTTTATATTTCCTTTCATGAGTTTTCTATTATTTATTTTATATTATGAAACCAATAATAAGTTTATTTTGGTGATTCTTAACCAAAAAATGGTTTTTATTAATTTTTGAGTTAAATATTGATGAATACACTGTAAAACCAAGACCAAAATATTATTTAAATATTTGTATCATATTAAATAATTTATTATGTTTTCATAATCTTCCATAATATAATTTCTTATCTTTGTTCAAGTAGATGGTAAAACCAACCCAAACATGAACATACCACGATTAATGGATGATTATGAGGTGATTTAGTTTCAATATTATTACACTAATAGAATAATGATTTAATTTAACATTAATTATAATTATATATTAGAATTATAAATTAATTATAATAATATGTAATGTATTTTAAAATATTAAAATTTTTAAATAAAATATTTTACTCTTAGTACGCTTATTTTAAACTATTGAAATTACAATGATCATTTATTGATTGTATCAGTAATAGTTTCTCCTATTTTTCATACCATAAACTTTATTAAATCATAAATATCATGCTTACTTATTAAATCCATTCATGGAACCGTCAATGATGGGTAGTGGTGAAAAATGAATTTTGTTTCCCATGGTGGTGGTGGTCTGCACATAAGCACGAACAACAATTTCATTGTTATTAATGGAAGGGATAGATGAAGAGAAAATGATAATAACCTTAATATAGTACAATTAAAATATATAAATGATACTAATACCATTAAATTATTATTTTTAGAATAAATTTGAGTGAAGATAATTAGGAAGAAAGGTTTAGTAGTAGATAATACCCACATCGGGGACTTGATTTTTCCTTGAAATTATTCTTCAAAATGAGGGACTTAAGCTAAATAATGGTGACCATAATATTTTTAAAGTGAGATAAGGTTATAATAGGAGTAATTTTTTATATTTAAAATAATAAATTTCATTTATATGTGTGTCATGAGGTGGTGAAAGTGTTACCCTTTTATAAGTTAAGGGAATGGATCTTTTGAAAGTAACCATCTCATTTTTAATAATGTAATGTTACTATTCATAGTTCAATAGATTAAAAATGGAACAAAGTGGAGGGTGATTGTTTTTGGGCCTATATTTTTAGAATACACTCATTTTGGAGACAACCTAGAGTGTCTTTAGTCTTTTTATTTTTAAAATTTTAAGAATTACCAAAATTTACTTTTTCCTCGGTAATTAATTTTTAACCTTAGTAATTAATATTAATGAAAAATAAATATTATAAATTTTAAAGAATTATATCATTATTATTTAAAAAATTTAAATCATTTTAACAAATATATTTTTTATTCATTTTAAATTTTAATTTTAAAACAAACTCACATAACGCCTAAAACATTTTTTTTGGAAAAGTGTGTAATTAAATTTAAAATTTTATATACAAGATAATATTATCATAGATACTAATTTTTATGAAATTAATTGTCTTTCTATAAAAAAATATGAATTATCTATTTTTCAAATCAAACAAAAACCAAATTTTACCAACAAAACACTTAATTAGAATAAGACTGAAAACTGTTTTTATTAAAGTAATATTATAATTATTTCTAAAAATGTCGGAAATTGGATTTATAAGATAAAATAATATCATAAAAAGAACAATATTATTCATTAAATAAATATATTATTACTAAAAAGGTTTTTAATATTCTAGGATACGCTTAGATATGATAAAATTATAAATATTTTATTTTTTGTAAAAAAAATGTATCTTTATACTAAAAAACAATAGATTCTAAAAAAAATAAAAAATTCATACATATAAACTTTTGATGTAATAAATCCAAAAATTATTTCAGTTTTTTCTATTTTATATTATAAAATTTAAAAAAATTAAATTAAAATATAAAATATTAATAAAAAATTATTTTACTGCAAAAATAATTTTTTTAAACATTAAGTGTTTTTAATGTTTTTTCATAAGAACTTTTAATTTAAATAATGATAATATATTATTTAATATACTAAAATTTTATATATTATAATTTAATTGTTTTATTTAATTTTTTGGATAAAATATACAGTACTTCTAAAAATATATATTTGAGAAATAACAATTTATTTTTATATTAAATCCTATTTATTCATATCCACTAAAATAAAACAATAATGGATTAATATAATTTTATTTACTAGATGTTTTTATTGTTCTTATAGTTTTCTTAATAATATTAATATAATATGACTCTACTCATTTTAGTTAGGTGTTTCATGTGAACCATGCTATCAATACAATGTTTATTTAAGGAAAAATATATTCTAAAATATCAAAGAGTTAGAGTTGGTATGAGTTGGGATGATTTTATTGGACTGCTGGTTGTGGTATGGGGCCTTAACTATACCGCATCTCTAGGATAATTGGTTATTTTATGTTAGTGTGCCTCACTAGTATATTTTATTGTATACTACTTGTCTTGTGTGATTTGTCCATAAACATGGGATGGGCTCACATCGGCCTAATAGTCCACATGGATGTATATCTAGCTAAAAGGATTGATGGTGGAACCCCAATAAAATAAATTTGAGTGGCCTTATTTATGGTTTTTATTGTTTTCATGCATTTACTTTCATAATGGAAAATGTTTTCTCTTTGAAATGATAATTTTAAAAGCTTAATTTTGTTGAAATATAAACATCAAAGGAATTTGGTGATCTTTGAAATGGGTTTTAGAATTGTATTTCAAAACGTAAAATGAGTTTTCTAAATGGTGTTGATGGGATTTGGAACTAAGGTTTGGTGTGACCAAGGAGTAAAGGTATGCCTTTTAAAATGGCCTAAAAAGGGATTTAATAAGGGTTTTAAATGAATTAAGAAGGGTTTGGTTAGACATGTTTTTGTTTGTTTGGACTCATGAGGGTCATTCCCTATTTTCCAAATCTGTATGCTTGTTGTTCTTTCTGGTATTTAGTTTTTATGGATTGTGTGTGTTGATTTATGGGTTTTGTGGGTATTCATGTGAGAAATTTTGTTTACATGATGATTTTTTTTGTGGGGGTAACACTCTGAGAACCTTGCTTATGGTATCAAAGTAACAGTTGATTCATATGGATGTGACAGGACCCTTATATGGTTAAGAAGGTCCTGGAATGTGTTTAATATGTGAGACCAGGTACTGAGGGACTAATTCCATGATGGTGAGTTAGTGATTTGTGATATGATTTTAACACCTTGTTTGATGTTTCCTATGAATTCTAGATGTGTCCTATCTAGTATATATGGGGATGGGTCGGTTTTCTTGATGGACCACCCTAGAGTTTGTAGGGATAGGTTTGTGGTATAAGCATTCTCTGATGAGGGTATTGGGTTTAATACCTTTACATATTTGGATTAGGTGGGTAAGAATTATATAAACCATTATTTTAGGTTTTGTCGAAGGATCTATCCATGTGGGGCATGGGTTTGTGTGCATGAACGTAGTTGGGCTATACCCTGAGTGACAAAGTAGTGGTTTTGGAAGGGTCCTTGTACTTTATTGAGAAGGCATGCATTACCATGTCTTTGAGTGAGATGGAATGGGTTGATTTGATGCATAAACGATATACCTACCTCGATTGATAAGGGATATATTGAGGTTCATGGACATATGAATGTGCCATATCATTCGGGAAGAGGGTTAAGGTTTTGGTTGAAACCCCACCCAAAGTCTTTGGGTGTGGTCAAGACAACATTGGTTGGAACCATAACCATATTATTTAGGAATGAGTTGGGTTCTAGTATTATGTGACATCTTCCTTCCATCATAGAGATAAATCATGTAGTATCAGGTGTCGTGGTGGCCTTGTTATCACAAAACGACCTGACTGGTGTGATTGTATGTGCATTGTGTGTTATGCTTTTGGGTGGGTGTGTTGCAAATACATGAATGTACTATATATATATATATATATGTATGTATGTATTTAATTCACATACACTTATTTACAATAGCACTCAGTATTGTTGAGGCACTGGGGATACCTATTGAGTTGTTGGACTCACCCATTTCCTATGAACATGGAATGGGTTTTGATGTACATGGGTAGATCTTAATGTTTTCTCTCAGAACATAAGAATCACTTGCATCTAGTCACTCAGTATGGGTCTAGAAGGTTATTGATCTCATGGAATCATTAGGATGTATGTGAATAGTTCTAGACAATGTGACTTTTTATTTCTTTATTTTATACCTTAATTATTTATTGTTAGTGCTCGGTTTTGTTTATTTGATCATATATACATTCTACTATTTTTATACTTGGGACTATGGGGATCGAAATGACTCCATGTGTATGTCTTCAGGGTTTAGTTTTAGAGGTAATAGTCTCCCCATGACTATTTTATAATCTTATGACTAGTTGGAAGCCTCTATTATATGGGGAGGTGTGTTTAAGGTGTTCTAGAAAACCCCGCCCTGACACCATTCTTATAGCCTGGTCTAGGGAATAAAAGTTTCTCAAAAAATTGCCTCATAGATTTTTTAACACTTATAATTAAAATATTAATTAAAGGGGTTTACTGAGATGATAATCATGTGTATCCATTTTTTGGATAAGTGCATCCCAACAAGTGATATTGTTATTATCCAAAGCTTTGATGAACTTTTTTGAGTCATGAACTAACTCATTAGAGCTTTTCTATATAAATTAATTCAATATGATTAAAGTATGGTTGATTTGTTTTTTATTAATTTGGGGAGTTAGATAAGGATTAACCATCTAAAACTCAAAAAATCAATGATATCAAATTTTCTAAACCTAGAATCCAGGTGACGAGCTAAATTTGACTAAGGGTGGGTATAAATCAGAGGAAATTTAACTCTGGGAAATTATTACTTTCATTCAATAAAAGTAATTTGACGATTGAAAGAAACCATAATGAGTCAAAATATTCACATCTAGTACCTCCAAATCATTTTTAAAAATAAATAAAAAAATGTTTCTAAAATAAAAGTATAGTTTTAATGGGGTTGTGAATACCGATAGTAAAATTAGAAAAATTAGTTAGTGTAATTTTTAAGTTATATTTTTGTATAAATTATTTAAAAATGAAAAGTGAAAAATTCTAGGTGGTATTATTGAACATGAAGAGAAAATATTAGAGAGATTAGGACTTGTAATACTATCTAAGAAAAGGGATGAAAACTTATGGATAAGCATGGGCTGAGCTTCAAGAAGTGGGAAAGAGGAAGATGGAGTGGGGAGAGGGATTCTACCTTGAAAAATACAAACCTTCTTTTCCACTTTAATTTTACATTGTATGTCTAGTTTTATTTCTCATGTTCTCAAAATATTTTGAAAAAATGAACTCCGAATAAAATTCTTAATGTGAATAAATTTTTTTAGCTTGATAATTTATTTAAATTATTATTTACTTTCTTTGAGACGATAATTCCTTCATCTTGTCCATTTTGTTACATTTAAATTTTGATTTAATTTGATGTATCGGTAGATGAAAGGTAATATTGAGCCTATTTTGAAGAATTCTCCCACTATAATAAATCATATGATTGATTTGTGGAACCTATTTTAATGTTCTTTCAAAGGTAAATGAAAATTTATCCTATGCATGGCTCCCCAAGTTTGAATGTTCTATTGATCCCATTTTTCAAGATCATCTCTATTTCATAAACCAATTTCAATTTTATATTCCACTCAATAATATTTATATATTCCACCATCCCTATATATTTAGTGTCTAACACCACTGAAACACTCACTTATTTTCACAACACCACTTTCACTTCATCACATTTATTTTACTTCTTTCTTTAATTAGAGAAAAATAATATCTTAGACAATGCACCCTGATTCCTTGGGGTTTTAAACTTCATGTTTATGCTAGTGTAGAAGATATAAATTAAATTTTTATA
Organism: Viscum album; assembly: GCA_963277665.1. NCBI lineage: Eukaryota > Viridiplantae > Streptophyta > Magnoliopsida > Santalales > Viscaceae > Viscum > Viscum album. The sequence goes on along the minus strand of OY728130.1, from coordinate 2,097,625,887 downwards.
ACCATGATAATATATATCCATGTTAATATTTATCATCGTTATCATGGAAGTCTTGGTGCTTAGTTTTTAGGGTTATAAAAAACCAAAAAACCAAATAAAATTAAAAATTAAAAAACAAAAGAAAAAAAACTACTGTTTACACTACTATTAGGATATAAATTTATAAATATACTTATTTAGTGTGTGTTTGGGATTATATTATTCACTTATATCTATAATAACATACATATGAAGATTATTGAAATTTTTTACACTTGATTTTTGAGCTTTTCCACTTTCGTTTATTGGAAGGTTTGAATCGGTTGTGGTACTATTAGAGCATTAAATTCATTTTTATAAAAACATTGATCATTATAGGGTTTTAAATAAATATTTCCAAGATTAATATTTTTTTGATGTTATAATAAAACTTATTGAAATTTTACCTATAACCATCCAATGAATCTAAATCAGTTTTAAGAAACTCTAAATTTTACTAAACCTGAAACTGAGGAATAATCAATTCTGAAAAAACTAATCATGGAGATGGATGATAAACTTAAAAAAATAAAAAAAAAATTATAATTTTACAAGAAATTAAATAATCCCTTAAAAATAAATTTGAGAAGTTAAAAAATAAATTTTGGTAGTTACAAGAAAATATTAACTAATAATATGAAAGTAAATTTAGTAATGAAGAAAACGAATTAATGAAACTTGAAAATAGGTATGTAGTGGAAAGTAAATAATATAATAAAATTAGTGATAAATAATCTAATAATGAAGTATTTTTTTTTAAAAATACTGTACTAATTCATTCATTGTGTTTCAAAAGTGGAAGAAGATTAATCCCTCACTATTAAATTTCCACCTAAACTAAAAAAATCATATTTTTAAGGGTATAGTAGCTTAGGTTGAGGAAAATTTTAAAAATAAGAATTAATCATATAAAAATAATCAAAATATTTTTAAAATAAATTTAGTGATGTAGATGTGAATATTGGGTAAATTTTTTAATAATATAATAATATAGTAAAATTTTATGCTCAAAATTTTTCAACTGCACTTTAATGTGATCTTCCCTATTTTAATAGAGTGAACCTAATAATTTTTCAACCAGTTCTTGATGAAAAGGATGATGAAAATTTCTTTGAAGAAATATTATTTAATGAACACTCATTCCTCAATCGTCTCATCAAGGACTTACCTCTTGAATTTAATGATTATTAAGGTTCAAATGTTTGTAAATTTGGAAAGGATTACTTAAATCTATAATATTCATGCTTTATTTTCAACGAACTGAACTGGAGTGATCAGTATCTAATGTTGACATAGATATTCGAAAATTTATTATATTTTACTTAGTGGATAATTTTTTGGAAATTGAACCAAAATTAGACAACATTCTATTTAGTCTATGTAGAAATAATTTTTCTGAAGGAGTGACTATTAGTTTTTTAATTTTAGTTGGGGAATTTTTGGAAAAATTTCATAGTTTAACCAACCTTGAATGTGAATGTTTTCAAGATGAACATAAATCAATTATTCCTTATTATTCAATGTTTTCTTCAATTATTTTAGGTACAAAAATTCACTTTAACTAATAATATTAATTTGTTCAAGAATTTAATTTTCAATATGAAATATTCAAAAACAATTCAATACATTAGTGAAAAACCTATTTTGGATTTTTTTCAAAACATTACCATGTGAAGATTTTTTTAGAACTTATAGGTTGAAAATATAGAATAAAACTATTAGGATCATTCATTTCCACTATAAACACCTTTCTCATTGTTTCCCCTTAAATATGGTTTGAAATGTGTCAATTTTAAATTAATTCCAAAATTGGACAGCATTCCTATTTACAATACCATGATTTGATCTAAAACATTGTTTTTAATTTTTATGCTTAGAGGTTTCCTAGAATATATTTAGGGAGTATCTTATTTTTCACCATTTTTATAATTTTTTGAAGTCACTAAGGTGGTGGAGTTTTTGTGAGGTTTCTTCATCTCTTTTTAAATAAATTTTCATTTATCCAAAACTATCAAGGAGTGTATACAGGGTTATTTTTAATCAAATAAGGGGTTTGACTATTTTTTTAGGAATTTTTAATCCGATAGAACTAAATTACCACTAAAAACATTTGGGTTATCCATATGTGGTGGTTTCTATATAGAAAACAACATCTTACTAGAAACTATGGATAGTTCTTTAGAAAATTCTCATAGAATAAAATAAACATAGTGTTTCATGGGAGGCAATCCATGGATTAATAAATAATTTTTTTTGTTTTATTTTCTTCTAAATAAAATTCACTCACTTAAACCCCTTATTATCTATTATCTAATATAGAATTTAAAAAATTCATTCCATTATATCCTCTAATCTATCATCATTGCCTTTGATATTTATTTCCAAATCCTCTCCCTTTTTACTTGGTTTTATTTTATTTTATTTCATTGATTTGATTTAATGATTGATATATTCAAATTTTTTATGTGATTTAAGGGAGATACCAGTAATTTGTTGAAGTATTGAATCAGGGAACCCAATTTGGTTGAGCACTAAGTAAATGAAGTACCAATTATCTAGGGAGTTTTCTTCCTAATTATTTTCATCCTGATTAAAAATTAATTGTTTTTTAAACTATACCATGTTTCAATGAATTTTTTTTTTAATTTTTAATTTTCTATTTTTTAAAAATTTAACAATGTTTGGAAACTAGGTGTGGGGGGTTCATAATTGTTTGAAACCGATTCCATGTTAAATTTTCTTTGAAACACTTTTGTTTTTTTATTTATTAAGTATATTTCCTTGGAAAAATACTGAAATAGAATTGAAATATTATTTTATCACCCTGAAGATTTATTTTTATAGGTTTAGACTTTTAAATCAATTTTAATGTGTTATTTATTTCTTGAATTAATGTTTAACTTCTATTTTTCTGACATGGATTGAAAAAATTTATCTGTTATTAATTTAAAAATAATGCACATACACTATTATTTTTTATTTGGATATTGATTGTGTAGATAAAAATAAACTTTTTTAAAAATAAAATGATATAAAAATGGATCTTTGAGATTCACTTTCTATCCTTTTTAATCTCTGGTTTCATTTTTTTCTAAGAATTAATTATTTTATTTTTATGTTGTTTTTTGTATTTATATTGGATTTGAAATTAGGAAGTTATGGAGAATTATCAAGTGAAAAATAATGGAAATTATCAATTAAAAAACTTAAAAGATTAAATATTTATTTTTGAAGGGTGTTTCTATATAGTTTTATACCTATTTTTATGCTCTAATTATAAAAAAATGATTTTTTATACGGGTATTTTTCTTTAATTTTAATTTTTTTTAAATATTTCATAAAATTTTAAATCATTAGATAAAATTATTTTGGTTTCTACCATTGTCAATTTTTCTTGGTGTGCAAAATTAGTGTCATTGAAATCTTATTATTCATTCCGTTTTTAAAAAAAAAATTAACTTAAAACAATAATCATGCATTGTCTAAGAATCATGTTATTGAAATAAATTTTTGATTTATTATCTGGATAAAACCCATTTCATGATCAGAATTTATTTGAGTATTTTTTAAGAGTGGAAAAAAAATTTAATGGGATTGTGACCCTTTTCACAGGATTTTCACTACTGAATTTCAAAATCTATTTGAACTTAAACCATTTTAAAATATACTTAAACTTAAAGTTAAAAATTTAGATTAATTTTGGGTTTAAAGTGCAATGGACGTGTTCCTTTTATGATAAATTATGTTTATTTATTTCACCATAAGATACCCTATTTTTTTCAAATTGAATATGTTTCAAAATTATTTTTCATGATTGGAGGTTTAATTTTTTTAGAAATTTATAAATTGATTTACTTTCATGTGGGGGTTAATTTATTTTATTTATCCATAAGTTCAATTCAGTATCATAATTTTTATTTATTTCAAAAACATTATTGTTTTTAGTGAATTTTTGGTAATATTTTTTTCAATTTTAATTGAATTTATATTTCATTATTGGATTTAAAAAAATATGTTTTGAATTAAAATGGACTGAAAATCAATTTTAAATATTGTTTGAGTTTTTCATTTTAAAACAAATAGGTTAGTTTAATTATTTATTCTGATTAATTTCTAAACTCACTGATTCATTAGTTGTGTCTAATTATGTTGTTCTATTAAAATATGTAATGTTTTTCACTATAGAGAAAAGAAGAAATTATAAATAACAATATAATGAAATGATATTGGTTCAACTCCTTACGAAATTTTCAAATTCAATCATAATTTTAAAACTAAAAATGGAATTTTCATTGAACCCTTTATTTTTTAGAGATAAATAATACATTTCTACTTGAATGAGTTTATGAGGGGAAACAAATTTGAAAATCCTCTCTTGGTTGGAATTATAAATCATTCATTTTTATGATTAATGTTTTTTTCACTAAATATGTTTAAATAATTCCTTAAGGAAAAAATTCATTTAATGTGCAGAAATTTGATGTGCATTTACTTTAATATATGTTTTCCTAGTCTATTTTTTAACATAATTGTATTTTCAAAGAAAAAATGGACTTTTAATGGTAAATAATGGGATTGTTATCATTCCTGTTTGAAATTGTATTTCTTTCAATTATTTAATGAAAATGATTATTTTTTGTTCTAAATTGATAAATTGATTTTTGGTTTAATTTATATATATTTTTTTAGATCAAATATTTGGATGATTTTAGTGAACTTTTAGTTGAAATATTTTTTTGGGAAAGTAATTACCTATTTTAAGTTTTTGGATTTAATATTTCTAAAGTTCCATGTTTATATATTTTATATTTTCTATTGAAATTAACGTTAGTATTTCTATTAATGTTTTTAATCCATTTTTTATTTTATTTTGAAGTTTAATTTTTCATTTTGAATTGAAAAATATCACAAGTAATAATTCTATGTGTAGATGGTTCCTTTTTTAATGTTGATAGTGCGCTAAATAGGGTTTGTTTTCAGTATCATAAGGTTCCAGAAATTCGAAAAAAAGTATAAAAAGGGAGAATGTAGGGTTTATTTCCACAAGTTAGGGTTCATGTGGAGTAAATTTATGGTTCCTTTATTTGAGGAATCTAGGTTTTGGGGATTCAAATTGATCATTGTCAAAACTACATAGAACCAAAGTTAAGGATGATAAAATTGAAAAGGGGTTTATTTGGTCTCTTGTTATCTCAAATGTGGATCTTGATCGAAGAAATATCGTCTAAAAACAATCTTCAATGAATTCAAATTTTCAGTTAAAATGGGATCATGAGTGGTTGATGATTTGAAACTGAATCAAGTTATGCTCAGATGAAAAATGAATAATCTTTATAGTTTCATTATAAAGGATGAAAACAGATGAAATCCAAATGATAAAGGAAGATAAACCTTCATTGTTTCATGATTGAATTGAATATGTCAGTATAAAGACAATGTTAAATTATCCTTGTGTTTCTTGAAAGAATAATTAAAACCATAGATTGAAGAAGATGATTGATTCAAGACTGTGTAAATAGTTTGAGTGTGGATGAACACTCACCTAAGTTCACTGATTAAGTGATAATTCAAATAAAGTGAGCCATGATGGAGTACCAACTTCCTGGGTAGGTAGTTTTCCCCCAAATCCACCCACCATGGTAGGTTGGGATTTGTGGGGGTTGGTGGGGGAGTTGGTTCAAACTTGACACCTCCCACCATGATTATTTAAGGAGGTACTTGGGGAGCTTCTAGCATTCATTATATTTGAGACAGAGAATCATAGTATTTGATGAGAGACCCAAGAGATTTATATGAGAGAGGGATAGGTATAGAGATAATTTCTTTTTTAATATTTTTTCTTGGTAAAATAAATGCTGGTTTCCTCCTCCATTCATCTCTCTTTGTGATCAGTGAATCACAACAAGTGGTATCAGATCCATTTGTAGTGAAATGGCGGTGAGCAGTGGAGATTTTATGGTGACATTAAAATTCATGTTTCTCAAAATCATGTTTTAAAAGAAGATTAAAAATTTTCACATCAGGAGGATCAAAATGGTTCAAAGAACATTGAAAATGTATCCAAACAAATATCTCTAGGATCAGTCAATGCTCAAGTTCTACATTACCCCCTTGTTGAAGAAGAATGTATTGTTCTAGTACCGGAAAAATTTATGATGAGTTTCCTATAATGGCACCAGTTTTCTGCATCAGTGCCACATCATTCCAATTTCAACAATCCATCTTATTCATTGAAACTTATTTGGCCATATCTTAATAAATCGGTGTCCAATTTTGATGATCTAGGAGTTAATTACACCATTTTTAACCATTATAAATAGAAATCTAATCTCTATTTTTTTAGATTCTACACCAATTTTTATAAAATCTAAATTAAATATATGGACCATCCATGGGAGGTGGTCAAGGGTCCAGAAATGATGCCAAATATTGAGAATAATATGTTCAATAATGAAAGAATATCATCATAAAATGCTATAATTGTGGTATAGAGGGATATATGAAGAAGAACTACAAAGGGTTTTTGCAATAAAAGAGCTGAAGTATTGAACTAAAAAATAAAATATTGATACACATATGAAATTATTTAGATAAATCATGTTTTTCTCAAAAGATAAAGATGATAAATTTTTTCATACATCAGTCCAGGTCACATAATGGGTAGTCGATACTACAACATCATACCACATCATTTTTCATAATGAGTATTTCTTCACTTATCAAGATGGTGACTTTGGTTTAGTTAAGATGGGGAATACAAATTTTAAGGAGATTATTGTTATGGGTGATATCCAAGTCAAGATAAATTTTGGATACACAATCACCTTGAAGGATATTAAACATGTTCCAAGACTTCGACTGAACCTATTATTAGGAATAGCCTTTGACCAAAAAGGCTATGATAACATCTTTAGTAATGGAGCATAGAATATGAAAAAATGATCCATCTTCATTTATCGAGGAAAAATATGTGGTATATTGTTTAAAACTAATTTAAAGATATGTGAAGACATCCTCTATATGATGGAAGGAGAGATGCCATAGAATATATGTCATAGGAGACTTGGACACTTGAGTGAATTAGGGTTATCTACCCTACCAAATAAAAAGTAAATCAGTAATAAAAAGGATTCATAACATGATCCTTGAAAATACTTTTTATATGGGATTTATAATAGAGTGACATTCAATACTGATTAATCAAGGATATCAGTGTTAATGGTTCTATTGCACGCTAACGTATGAGGTTCCATGGAGGTGGATTTGCGTGGAGGTAACGAATATTTCCTATCCTTTTTTTCATAATGCATCTTTAAAGGTGTGGGTGTTCTTATTGTAGATAAAGGACCAAATACTATACTAATTCAATATGTTACATGCCATGGTGGATCATGAAATAGAAAGGAATCTAATGTGTCTTCATTCAAACAATGGAAGAGAGTACCCATCCATGGAATTTTATTCCTATTATAGGATTCAAGGAATCTAACAAGAGATAGTAGTCCCATGCACCCCAAAACACAATGGAGTTATTAAAAGGATGAAAAAACCCATAATGGAGAATGTAAAAAGATTGATGAGTTTGGATAAGCTACCTAATCTATTATGAGGAGAAGATATCCAGTTTTTGTGATACCACATCAATAGATCACCATCAATACTACTGAATTTTAAGATTACATAGAATATATGGTCTTGTAAACATCTATATTAATATCATTTATGAGTATTGAGATGTTTGTAATTTACAACATGTATATAAGGATATTATAAAGAAGCTAGATGGAAGATTTATTACATGAATCTTCATCGGCTATGGAGATGAGGAGTTTAGATACAAGATTTGGGACTCGAATGAGAAGAAGGTGATCAAAATCAGAGATTTCATATTCCATGAGAACCAAACGATTGAGGATATTAAAAATCATATAATTTATATAAGGTAATGTTTCAAGTAATCAATTCATGATCCAAAACATGTACCAACACCACCTTCCAATGAAGAGAAGTAGGTGCAATAAGACTTGTCCATAGTGAACTAGGAGGTAGTGGAGGAGGATATTGAGAATGGGGAGACTCAATAATCTCTATAATAAGTTTCAAAACTATCACAGGATCTAGGTTATTTTATACCTCACAAGCCAAACATTCCATAGGTTTGAATATCTTCAAGAGGAAGGATTCCGCCAAAAAAATATTTTGATTCGGAGAACCTATTGGTGACTAGTAAGGGGAATTCATAAGGATACCAGGATGCAATGTATCATCCAGATAAACTCAAGTGGTTTCATGCAATGGAGGATGATATGGAATATTTTATGAAGAACTAGACATATGATTTAGTTTAACTAGATAAAGTTAAGAATACACTAACGAACAAATGGGTGTCTATGATGAAGAATGATGGAAACAAAAGGGAGGTCAAGCACAAAGAATGGCTATTAGTTAAGGGATTACTTTAGAAGAAAGGATTTGACTTTGAAGATATATTTTCACACTTTGTGAAGATGGGTATAATATGAATCATTTTCAGATTAGTGGTAGCTTGTACATGGAGATTGAATAGATGGATATGAAGCCATATTTTCTTTATGGTGACCTCTCTAAGGGGATCTATATAAATCATCTTGATGGTTTTGAGCTTTCTAAAAAATAAAAACCTCATATAAAAATTAAATAAGAGCTTGTACTGACTGAAACAAGTTCCTAGAGAGGGGTATAATAAGTTTGACTCATTAATAGTGATTAATGTCTACAAGAAGGCATAGGAAGACCAATGTGTTTATTTCCATATATTTCAATATGGTAACTTTGTTTCTCTTTTACTTCATGTTTATAACATTTTGATCCTTAGGAAGGATGCAGCGAAGATCATCCATTTGAATAAGGTGTTATCAAAATCTTTTTATATGATGTATTTGGGATAAGATTAATAAACTTTTGGGATACAGATCATTTGTGAAAGAAATAAGAGGTTGTTATGTCTATCTTAGGATAAGTATGATGAACCTGTTTGGAAATGTTTCAAGATGGAAAAAGAAAAAAAAGTGAGCATTCCACTTCCCATCCATTTAATGTTGATCAATATTATTTATCATTCTTCTAGGGAATAAATTAAGGTAATGTAATGATACCATAATCCACAATATTTGGAAGTTTGGTGTATTCTATGGTGAGTATAAGGCTAGAAATTTAGCATGTAGTGGATATCATGATCCAATTTTACTCCAATCTAGGGAAGTAGCACTAGGATGTAGTCAAATGGATTCTGAGGTATCTTAAAGGAACTTCAAAACTATGTTTGTGATACAGGGGGTCTGACCCTATCTCAGAGGGATATACAGATGAAGATATGGTCAGAGATCTTGATAGAATGAATTCTAAATTAGGATACACCTATAATTTTGTAGGAGGATCTATATCATAAAAATCATGGTTGCAAAAGTATGTCACTTTATCCACTATATAAGTAGATTAAATTTCTCTTTTGAATACTAGAAATGATATTTTGTGGCTAAATCAATTTTACTAGAATCTTGGATTCATATAGAAGGGGTATAGGGTTAATTGAGATAGTCAAAGTGCTTTGGACTTGAGAAAGAACTCCATGTATCATTCCTAGAAAAAACACATTGACATTCTCTGTCATTGGATACACTGAGTGATGGATCAATAGATTTTGTGATTTATGAAGATCCACATAAAGGATAACCTGAAATATATGTTGAAAAACGTTTTTGGATAAGAAAAAATAGCACTTTTCAAATTCTCCAATGAATTTTAGCTAGAGGGAAAGAATTAATAGAGTTACAACTGTCTTCGTAGGTGGTTGGTAAACCAACTCCACCATACATGGTAGGTGGGGATTGGTGGGGTTGGTGGGGGAGTTGTTTTTAACTTGAAACCTACCACCATACCAATTTAAGTAGGCTTTTAGAAAGCTTTCAACATTCATTAGATTTGATCCAGAGATCTATTTTATCTAGTGAGATATCCAAGATAGATCCATGTGAGATGGAGAGGTGTATAGAGGATTTATTTTTTAATATTTATTCATGGTGAAGTAATGGATGATTTCTTCCTCTATTAATATCTCTTCAGGATCAATGAATCAAAACAATTATCTAATAATGATATGAAAAATATGATATTGTTTGAGGTGGAAAGTTCATACACCGAACCAAATTTAATAAGAGGATATCAAGTTATAGACTAATGATAATTGAAATGAATATTGAATTTCTTTCACTGGGTTTTTTACAAGTATCAAGTAAAAGATGAGGAGAACATTATACTCTCTAGAACTATGGATGAAAGAACATGCCCTTGTAAAACATATATTCTTGATAAATATCCTTAATGAGTTGGTTGACACATCAAGTTGATACTCACATGTGATTATTAGGAGGGTCTGAGTGGATCTCCATAAATGAGAGTGTTGTTAACCAGAGATTAAATGAAATTTTGTTTATCCAAAAGTAGATAATTTGATAACTTATATACAAATTAAGTAAATATAATTAATTTTGGGTCAAGTTATACAGGATTAATCCTTTGAGTGAGATAAGGATGCACAAGTTGAAGCACTGAAAAATTAGGGAGACTAAAGGTGATGAACTTGGAAGATAACGATCTAAATTCAACAGAGGTTGGATCTATACTATAATACAATGAACTGAAAAAAATTATAACATTGATTTATTAAAATGGATTTAATTTTATAATGAAACCACGAGGACTCTAAGGATTCATAGCTAGCACAATCACATCATTTTTAAAAATTAGGGAATAAAATTATTTTAAAATAAAAGTTTAGTTTTATTAAGGGAGTGATGACCAATAATGAAATTTGAAAAGTGAGGTGGTGGAATTGGTGATTTATTTTGATGGGAAAATTCTTTAAAATTGGAGAGAAGAAAATTCTATAGGGGGAATCTTGAATTAGAAGTAAAGATGATAGAGGGATTGTGACTTGGACTACTATTAGAGCCGAGAGGAAGAATGTTTTAGGGGAACATGAGATGAGATTTTAAAAGAAATAAATTTGAAGAAGTGGGGAGAGATATTATATCTCAATAAAGAATATTATTTTTCTACTTTTTTCTACTATATTTTTTATTTTATTTCTCATGTTATCCACTTGTTTTTTAAACATGCACTATAACTAAAATTCTTGAGGGGAATACAAGTGTTTTAGTTTGATAATGCCTTCAAGTTCTTTTTTTCTTTCTTTAAGATTGTAATTCGTTCATCTTTGAATAATTATTTAATTTCATATTTTAATTTGTTTGAGTCATTGATAGATGAATATCTATCTTGAAGCTATTTTGAATTATGTTCCCACTACAATAAATTGATGGATTGAGTTATGACACTTATTTGAATGGAAATTCATGGGTAACTGATGGTTTATCCAATGAATGACCCCTTAGGTTTGTAATTTTTGTTAAAACTGTTTTTTAAGATTATAATTCTTTCATAAACCTATTTCAATTAGAATTACCACTGAATAATCCTCTTTCATGACTTCTATGCCATAAATTTAGTGTCTAACACTATAAAAATCATTCAAATGATCACTTCTTTTCACGTACCACTTCACTTCATCACATTTATTTTTTTTCTTTCATTAATTACAGAAAAATAATCCATTTTACAACTCACCCTCTTTCCCTTGGGTTCCACAATTCACTAAAATACTAGTATATGAGATATAAATGATAATTTTATGATTATGATGAAATTCATCCCTGTAAAAAACCATTATGGAATAAAAATTGGGACATCTATATATTGATATAAATACATAAATATTAGTGTAATCCAGACAATTTAAATAACTCAAACATATTTCCTTTAAAATATATTATTTTAATAACATCAAAACATTTAAATTCAAAAATACATTTTAAAACTACCACTAATAATTTCAAATTTGAATAATCATAGAATTTTTACTAAAACAAAGCCTATGAAAAATATAAATCACACATGTAGATCAATTCTTTTATACCATTTTAAAAAATAAACCTTTTAAAAAAATGTGTGAGAGTTCTATCTAGTAAAAAATATTGCAAATTAAATCACAAAAAAATAACAAAGAACCAAAATAACATTTCTTAAAATATTACCTATTTAAAAAAATCATTCATCAAATAATAGTAAAAAGGGTTGGTCTAATTCTATCAAAATTTATAAAGAAATATATACAAAACCTATAACTATTAAATACATTAACCGATAAAGTGAACTAGAAATACCTAATTAATTAGGCCACCCAATTAGACTGAACCCCATTATATTTTATGAAGTATTACTATCAATCACAAAGAATCAATGGTAATAATAAAAATAATAATTCAAAAATACTAAAAAATATCATTCCATTGATATATTAATTCACGTTAATCAAAAATTAAGTATATGAATAGAAATACATTAATTGAAATAATTTACATCATCCCAACCAATTTCATTCACCATATATAATTTAACCAAAACCCTTTCAATATGGATTAAACCCACTGGAATTTCACTTAATTCATTAAATTTCCTAATTTGAAGCATAAAATACCTTTAAAAGTTTCAATCATATTTTCAAAAACTAACCAAATTATACATAATTAGTCAAAAGTGTTAATACATTAATTTCAATTTCAAAATAGTTATATTTTAATATTTTCATATACAAATAATAAAATTTCATTACTTATATAAAATATTATCCATTTTTTATGGCTCATTCTAAATTTATCAACTATAAGTTCTTTATTAATTAATGTTATAACATGAAATTGAGATTTAAAATTTCCATTAATTTAATGAATCAATTAAATCAATTTTAGTATACCCAAAATACATGTACAATACAGTTTTTGACAAAATTTTAACACACACAAATTTCATGCATATTTTTATACAATTTTAATTGGTTTTAAATGGATTTATCATCTAAATACCTATGTATTCCAATGTTTTATCAAATTTTTGAAAAATATGAATATGGAATTTAAATGGTTTAAAATGATTAAGTTGTTAAGGATTTGAAATTTGTGATTTAATTATTTAGGAAGTTGAATCTTACTTTATTTTTTAACTTTATTTTCATGTTATTAAAAAATTAGGACAAGCCTAGCCCTCAACTATAGGGTTAAATTCCATATAGGTAACCCTCAAAGAAGATCCATCCATCCATGCATGCCCATGGGAGGGTCATGCAAGCCGCATGGGTGGACGAGGGCATGAGTCTCATGTAGAGGTGGCCCATAGGAGATCAATCCTGTAGAGAGTAGGTGTTCACTAAAACAAAATAGTCATTTAACAGTGATGACCTTTATCACCGCTAGAAAAATACACTTATAAATATTTCTTATATCAGCACTAAAACAAGCACTGATATATGGTACCTTTTATGAGTTTTTTTTCACTCATAAAAGGTACCATTTATCAGCACTTTGTTTTTAGAACTTATAAAGGGATCTTTTATCAGAAATGTTTTAGCACTGATAAATGTCTTGAATAAAATGAAATAATTAAATAAATAAATAACAAAAAATAGTTTATTAAAATATATTAAAAAAATTAAAGAGTCATATATTTAGTGAAAATGGTTTATAATTAAAAATTAATATGGATTAAAAATAATGACTACTCGTATAGAATAATGGACATAATTGAATATTTCTTGATTTTTCAATTTAACATATATCAAATGTGTGTTATATTTATTTCATATACATATATGTAATTAATTATTTTTTATATACAACACACACACATAAATATTTACATAATTAATGAAATATTATATAGAAACACATACACCTAATATTTATGTAATTTATTTAAATTTTAGTATTCATTTTAAAATTTCATTATAAAATGATACATTTAATATATCATATCTTTAATCTATAAATTTTATTTATTTATTTTTAATTTTAGTACACTTTGGTATTAATTCATTTTTAATATTTTTTTGGGTATTCAATCAATTTCTATTATTTAATTATATATATATATTTACTATTATTTAATATTTTAAATATCTATTCATCTTTATTTCAATATATATCCATATTTTTTTAATAATATATATTTAATTAATAAAACTTATCTAATTTTCAATATTTTAAAAGTGTACTCATTTTTAATTATTCTATTTTCGATATTTTTAACATGCACGCACTCATGGTGAAATATTCATTAATAATGTTAAAAATATATTTGTAAATAAATATTTATAAATAAATATATTTATAAATGTATATTTACTATAATTATACATTTATATATTTATAATTAAAATAATAAAAAATGTTATTTTTTAAAAAAGTACTTAAATAATTATAAATAAATAACTATATATATTTAAATAATTTTAAAATTAGATAAATTATTAATATATTTACTATATTTATATATATATATTTAATATATATATAATTATATAAATACATATATATTTATTTATTTAAATATATATAATGATAAAAATATATAAATATTATTTTATAAAAAATCATTTATGTAATTAAAAATAAATTATTATATATTTAAATAATTATAAAATTATATTTAATATATTTAAATAATAAATATATTTACTATATTTATATTCATATATATTTATTATATATATATATATAATTATATAAATATATTTGAAAAAAATATTTATAATTATAACTATAAATCCTTTATCATTACTTAAATAATAGGCATTGATAAAAGAAATATTTATCAACACTAAAACTTTAGTGGTCATAAAGATGGATTTTATCAGCATTGATAACGATGTCTTTTATTAGTGCTTAATAATTAAGCGCTGATAAAATGGATCTTTATCAGCACTTTTTTGGAAGCACCAATAAAAATGTCCAGATCTATTTTAAGAACCCTAGCCAGTCGTGAACCAGTCGTGATATCCAAATCATTTTGCGGAATCAACCTGATGCCGATACTCCTCATCAAATCCAAGCTCAAATCAAGTCTCAAATCAAGGCTTGAGCAATTCCAAGGCTCGAATGATTCTACGGTTGAACGAATCTGAGGCTCAAATGATTTCCAAGTTGGGTGATATATATACTTTCTCTCAGATGATTCAAAGCTTCAATCCAAGGTATGTTATTTTATACTCCTCCTCACACATTTATTGCTTATTTGGCGATATCTATTTGTGTTTTTTATCATCATTCTTTCTACCACCACCCCTGATTTCCATCGGGTATCCCATGATTTGTATTGCCCATGTATTGACGATTTCCCCTACCATGTTCTCTCATATTTCAATAGTTGTAGTTGAACCTTTACTGGGCATGGCACTACAGCACCTCTCGATTTGGCACATGAGGCGTGCAACTTTGGCACGTCTCGGTGAGGTCGCATTGCCTCACTAGGGGTGAGGCACACCAGGTATGCCTTGCCTTTCCTCACACCAAGACGGGATCAGGTGTGTGCCTATAACAATAATGAAATAATCTAATAAAAACTTCTTTCATATTTATTGTGGTTGTGATTTTGGTTTCACTTTTTACTCTAATGGAGATATCAAATTCCAGTGTCATGCAAGTGGCATTCAAAATTATCAACACTTGCTATATTCCTTTTCTCTTAACAATATACCAAAATGTATCATTCTAGGTAATCAAGAATAAACTTACGACCACCCCCATAACCACAATTGACAGATTCAATTTTTTTTTATTTCAAGAACATCCATTTCAGTGTGGATTGTGACATCACTAGCTATTAGTGTGAATGACTTGGAATGTCATTTTTTTGTATTTTAAAATCCTCCAAAACAATAATAAATTTTTATATGAAAATATAATAAGTATTTTCAAACTTATCAATGTGTTTTTATTATTATAAAAAAATTATTTATTTATTAAATAGCATAATTTAATTTCTTTAAAACTATCAAATAATATTATGCAATTAAATAAAGAAATAAAAATATTTTTAAAATAGTAAATATACATTAATAAATTGAAAAATAATTATATGTATTTTATGTTAATAAAATTTATTATTTTTTTAGTTAAAGTTTAATTAAAATTAGAAAACACATATTAGTATCTGAGACCTCCTTATCTTCTTTGTAATGAACAATCCCAAAATAAAAAATTATTGAGCCTTTGAAAACTGGTTATGAGTATTTTAATCATTGGATGCTTGATTGACTAGAACTATACCTTCAAGTAAAAAATTATGAGTAGAAATATGCAATAGGGGATGATAACTCTTTTATTAAAATATTTTATCAATGAATTTTTATATCTTTTAGTTGATGGAATGAGAGTTTATTATTCTTGTTTATCATATTTAGGTTTCTTATTACTCCATAGTAGATTATATTATACTTTATTTTGTTTATGTGTTTTAAAAAAGACATAATGGATCAATTTAATTGTGGTAGGAATAGTCTAAGTTAGAGGTATGAAAGTATTAAAAGTGGGATTTTTCCTAATAATATAGAATTCATAGTGGACCTAAGGATTCATATATCATAACATGTCCCCGCCGAGACCACTTGAATCATATAAAAGAACATGTATGACCCCAAATATAACCTTTAATATGTCATGAGTTGCTAATAAGTTTCAATGGTGTAATTCCCATAAATGGTAGGAATTACCCCTTTTAGATAACACAATGGATTACAAATTTCATCCTGCTCAACATCATCTCTTAAGAAATTATTATTGCAACATGTTCCTTGAGACTCATTCTTCAGAACTTTTATATTTCTTGTACTACTCTGAGCCATATTCACCTGATGGATGTATACTACTTAGATTATTTCAAGCAACATAGGTGCATATCCACAAGAGCTTAAGGATGACTGTCAAACAACAAAACACAATGATAGTTATTAGGGAGAAGATATGATGGGGATGACAATTGTATATAACATTCACCTTTGGATGAATTTAGAGGATAACACCTACCATAGTTCAATAACTCTTTTATTAAATTCAATTTCCCATTTAATTCAAAGCATACAGAAATTATTTGAAAAAATCAAAAATTGGTTTTCCCTTATTACAATTATCAAAAACATTCACCTTTGATAATGAATATCTTATGTGTATTTATTTATTTATTGAATAAAATGAATATTTTATGAACCCAATATAATGTATATGAATTGAAAAATGGATTTAATCTAAATTTTTTTACAAAAGAGTATGAAGATAGAGTTAAATATTTTATCATGTTTTCAATAGAGCATGCATACACCCTTCTCAACTACTTTTTCCATGTTTACAATGTTTTTATTCAAGAAAATTTAATCAGGAAGAGTTGGAAGAACATTTGAATTGTCAATGAATATATCAAATAAATCATCATCATCATTGTATATTTTTTATTTTCAGAAAAACAAGCCAAAGCCAAAGACAAAGGCAAAGACAAAGAGTGACAGGGATCTAAAGAGGCCTGAAGTAATGCAGGCCAAGGGAATACCCTCTAATCAGGTTCACCCCCTTTAGTTTAAAATAAGAAATGTTATGGAGACATGTGACCTCAAAAGTTTTTACTGCCTGAGAAGCAAGGTGGTCTGCTACTTTATTCCCCTCATGCCATGTATGGGTGACTTTAATATTATTGGATATGAGCATCTTGCACCTCCTAATGATGTAATCTATCGACCAATGTGTGGATCCACCTCCAAGAAAGGCATAGTGAATGGTCATTGAGTCAGTCTCCACCTAAGAGAGGTGAACCTGCTTTTTCATGCAAAGAGTGAGTCCAGTTAGGACTGCATTGGCCTCGGCTTGTAAAGAGTTTACCCTCCTGTAGTAGGACATGAAGGCCAGGACAGTACGTCTCGTGTAGTCCCTCACTACACTGACTCCTCGTATAATACCTGAGGAGCAAGGGCCATATATATTCAACTTGATCCCATCCGTCTGGGGTATCCAGCATACCCAATGGCCTGGATGCGAGGGATGAGGGGTAGGCGAAACACTGTGCATGAGCCGAAGTGAGGGTGCGTCTCTCTAGTTGCTGATGTGGGTTACCCAGTCAGCTACCGGGTTCCTTGTTCATACAATGATTGATATCCTATTAGATCTAGTCCCCTCATATATTGCACGGTTTCTGGCTTGCTATAAACTCCAGCACCCTGCATTGAGGATGATGGTTCTCGTCGTTCGTTCCGGTCCCACACTGTCAGCTCCCCTGTACCAGCCCTCAACAATGGAAGCATTATGAAGGTCCCTATCCTGGTATACAGTAAAACCACCGAAGAAACTCCATAGTTCATGAGCCCATCCACCATTAAATAATAGGTGTTGTGTGGTCTCCTCATGGCAGCTGTTGCAGTAATGGAATCTTGAGGCCATCTTGATCCCCAGTTTTTAATGTTGCCATCCGATGGGATGGCTTGGTTCCTGATCCTCCATATTAGGAATCCGTATTTCATGGGTATTTTTGTACACCATATAATCTAATGCCACCTATCAAATTAGGCCTAGGGGGCAGTCAACCGTCTAAAATCCTTCATGGAGAAGAGCCCCGAAGATTAAGGGGTGAACACACACCTATCCGCCTCTGAGTTGAGGATGATTAGATCATAAGCCTCTTGTTGTTTTTTATCTAGAACCAGCTCAATGAACTGAGGGGGAGGGTCGCCTCCTTGAAGATGATGTTGGGAGTGGGATAGCCGATCACGTCATTGGCCCAGTTGTCATGCCAAAACCGGATGTTCCCCTCTCCAACGATCTATTGGGAGTTCTGGAAGAGGGTTAGGATGAGGCTGATGACTAAGGACCAAAGGGGGGAGTCGTGAAGGGGTGCGATGTTTGTGCCCCCACTGAGGCTACGCGACATGGTCCTTCTCCACAATGCGCACTCATCGATCATGGCCCATGCCAGTTTTTCATGCATACTGTAGATGTTGACTTCCAAACTCTTTACGCCGATACCTCTGTCTATATAGGGGTTTCCATCCACTCCCAAGCGACCCAACGTCTCTTTCGTTCCGAAGCGGAATCCAAGATAAATTTAGAGAACATGTTATTAATGGTCTTAATGACCCCATTACGTACATTGGAGGCCACCAGAGCATGGAAAGGTATCGCCGATAGGACACTATTGGTGAGTACAATACGGCCTCCAAAGAAGAGGAAGTAGTTTTTCCAATTGAGAACACGCCCCGCAATCTTTCTAACCACATGGTCGAAGTCCCGAATCCACATCCTGCCAGAGGATATTGGTGTGCCTAGATAATATATGGGAAAGGCACCTCACTGCATGCCCACCCACTACTCAAATGTGCAGCCCTCCTGTTTTTACAGCTACTTGAGATATAGAAATGGCTTTTATCCTTGTTAATCGTTTTTCCACTATAGTGACTGTACTCCTCTAGGATCCGGGTGATCCCCCGCACCGACTTCTTTCCATCATTCATGAAGATGAATGTTTCATCAGCGAACATCAGATGGGAAACCAGGGAATATTCTCTTCCCTACGATAAGGTTGGATGGCACCATTGGAGATATCTCTGTTGATCATCTGGCAGAGAATATCTTGAGCGATGATGAAGTTACTGGGTGAGATGGGGTCGCCTTGATGCAGGCCACAAGTTGCCTTGAAGAAGCCCCATCTCCTCCCCATGAATGTGACAGCCATCGAAGAGGAGCTGTAACACCTGAACAAGAGGTCGCATTCCCAAGACGAGAAGCCTAGTCTCGCCAATACCCTGTTGATGTACCCCCATTCCATACGGTCATAATCTTTATTCATATCCACCTTGATAGCTATGTTGGAGGCATGCGTTCTGATATTCAGATCCCTCGTCATTTCTTGTGACAAGGCTATTTCCTCTTGGATTGAGTTCCCCTTAACGAAGCCATGTTTCTCATGTGTGATCCACTGTGGGAGAAGAGGAGATAGCCGTGCGTGGAGGATGCTAGCTATAATCTTGTATGGGAAGTTTCACATGATTACCGATCTATAGTGGAGAAGGGAGGAGGGATCCTTGGTCTTTGGGATGAGTATGAGGTTCATAGTAGAAGCCACGCGAGGGAGGCCACCACCTAAGAAGAAGTCTTGTATTGCAGCAGAAATTTCATCTTAAACCACTTCCCAAGAGCCCCTATAGAACATACCTGGGAAGTTGTGAGGTTCGGGTTTGATCTCGGGGTTGAGCCTCAACATGGCATCACAGATCTCTTCCTCCCTAGGGACCCGCTCGATAGATGCACTCTCTTGGATGGAGACGAGGCTAAGAATGTACCCCCCCCCCCCAAAAAAAAACTTTTCACCCCCTTCCAGATATCCATTAGGCATTGTGGAATTGGGTCCTGCCAGTAGGTTTATGAAATATCTATTAGCCATGTCCCCTACCATGTTGTCATCATCAGTGTACGTGCCATCATCCAGAATTATATTGGGTTTTATTGGCCTTTTCCTCTCCTTGATGCAGGCATTAAAGAATCTCGTGTTTTTGTCACCCTTATGGAGCCATTTAATCTTTGAGTCCTCTCTTGCCCGACGTTCCTGGGCCAGAACTAGATCCTCCAGATAGCTTTTTTATCAAGTATCTCAGTAAACACCACATCGTCCTAGTCCTCTTCTAGTTCGGTCTCCAGGAATTCCACATCCATCTTGATCTCTTACATGTTCTAATCTACAGGAGGAAGATCCCTAGCCTACACTTCCAGTTTTCTGCTTCAGCTTCCTCAACTTGTTTTGGATGGCCGTCCATGAGTGACCCTGAGCTGGTTCTCCTCCCACTTCCCTGACCAATTGTTGGTAACTTGGGTTATCGTTCCACTGACTACTGAATCTGAAGCGATCGTTCGTGGCATGTGCTGGGGATAGAGAAAGGAGAAGCGGCGAGTGATCGGATATACCACAAACAAGATGTATGACCTTGGCCTTAGGAAACATGGATAGAGCATGGATGTTAGCAAGGAAACGGTCCAGCTGGCTCCAACTGTATTGAATTTTTATAATTTGAAAGCTATTAGTGGATGGAGTGACACCATCTTTTCATAACTAGTTAGTGTCCTGAATGATAAGATAACATAATAAAAATGAACTTCCATGTCAACCATATGACATTAAATGAATTCTATATTCAATGGTAATAATCTATAAAAAATACATGTTTGTTCAAATGATTTCATTTTTTTCAAGGACTATGAACTACTCATAAAATGCCCTAAGTGTGGTGTGGATAGATACAAAAAAATGAATCGAGTACTTCAAAATTTGTATAATACATTCCTATCATTTCAGGATTTATAATACAATATAGATACCACGAAACTATGATATAATTGGCATGTCATGCAGATACAATTAATAAATATGGGAACCTATGTCATCCGACATATTCTCCTCAGTAGAAGAAAATTGATTTCGAATATCCTGAATTCTGAAATGAGCTGAGAAACTTTTTTCTTACATTACCTAGAGATAGAATAAATCCTTTTGGTGTACAGAATAGTACAAAAGGTACATGTCCTATTATGTTGGAAAATTATAACATTGCACCTTGGTTATGCATGAATCACAAATATATTATATTTTCTCTACTTATATTTGGATTAAAGGAACATGGTAATGATATTGATGCCAATTTGGCTCAATTGATCAAATATCTAAAATTTATGGGGGATACAAGAATTACAATGTATGATCCTCATAGAAGTGAAGAATTCACATTGATGGAAGTGTTGTATAGGATAATAAATGACATCCTTGCTTATGGAAATTTATCAGGTTATAGTATTAAAGGAATGTTGGGGTGTCCCATTTTTTAAAAAATGTACACACTCAAGTTCAATTGAAACATTCCTCAAATACTTTTTTTTAGTACATCAAATTTTTTTATCTTGATGAAATAAATATTGATCCTGGATGAAAATATTCAATACTATCTCCAATAATGGTTGAAAAACTATTTGATAAAGATAAATATATTGACACTATTTTTGGTAAATTATTTTCAAAAAACCTCATGAAATCAGGTTGAAAGAAGAGATAAATTTTCTTTGAATTTTTTTATTGGATTTTTTTTATGTCATACTTTTTCTTGATGTCATTCATGTAGAAAAAAAATGTATTCAATAGTGTTATTTCCATGTCTCTAAATTTTCCTGGAAAACCGAAAGATCGAATCAAATCTAGGTTGGAAATGATTGGAACGGGTATAAGGGAATAATTGGAACTGGTGAATGGTAAAGGGTGTAATTTTCTTCCTCTAGCATCTTATACTCTATCTAGATAGGAAAAGTTATAATTTTTCATTTTCCTTAATAGTGTAAAAGTTCTCGAGGGGTATTCATAAAATATCAAGAATTTCATGTCAATAAATAATTTGAAGTTTCAAGGACTAAAATCACACGACTATCATGGTTTTATGAAATATTTGATTCATGTTTCTTTCCATTACATTCTGTCTCAAAATGTACAACATGCATAAACAATACTCCTATTTTTTTCAAAAACATATGTATTAAAGTTATAGATCCAATGAAATTTCCAATCATTAATAAGGAGGTTGGTGTCATATTATGTAAATTATAGATGTTTTTACCACTATCATTCTTTGATATAATGGTCCACCTTATGGTTCACTTGGTAAAATATTTTCAATGAAGTGGTCATGTCCATTATAGATATATGTACTTCATTGAGTGATATATTAATATTTTGAAAGGGTATGTTAAGAATCGAAGTTTTTCAAAAAAATTATTGAAGAATTGGATATTGATAAATAATATTTTGGATTCTGTACTGATTGCCTATCAGATGTGGACTACATTGATCTCCCAAAGTCTCATCATGGCGGACCCCTTATGGGAAAAGCGATTTTTGGAAGAGATATTTTTACAATTACCTTGATATAGTGGGATCAAGTTCACTATTAAATTGTAAATAATAGTGAAGATGTTGATCCATATGTTGAAACCCAATAAGAAATTCAAAGAGATTTTAATCTATCAAGGGTTGAAGGATGGATATCAAATACACATAATCAATAGTTTATAGGATAGTTAGGAGATAAAATTTATAAGGAGTTATCTAAAACCCCAAATTCAATTGTTGAATGATTTCTATGGCTAGCCAGGGGACCTACTTGAAATGTTAAATCTTACACTGGTTTTGTGATCAATGTTTATACTTTCTATACAAAAGAACAGGAGGAATATTGTACGGTGGAAAATAGTGGTGTTATACTTGTGGCGGAAGTGATGTACATATCTGGTTCTAAGGATAGAAATTCAATTTATGAAAATATTTAATATTTTTTCATTATCAAATAGATATAAGAGTTGGATTATACAACATTTCAAGTGTATATTTTCCATTTAAAATGGGTTGAACATTTGAGTGCAATGAAAGTTGATGAAATGGGCTTCGTGAAGGTTTATTTTAGTTTGGAATGGGAAAAGATTGAGTTGTTTATAATGGAATCACAAGCAATGCTGGTATTTTATGTTTGATATCCAACAAATAAGAATTGGTCAATTGTAATGTTGGAAACTAAAATAAGTGTCGGGTCAGATGAAAATTCAATTGAGGATGACCCTTTCATTGGGTCATCATAATTAGTTCATGTTGGTACCAATGTAGATAATGTCTTGTTTGTTAGAGGTGACTATAAAGATGGTATTTAGATTCTTAATAGAGGAACTAAATCCCTAAAACCTTTAAAAATGAAATATAGTTTATTGAGAAGGTAAAAGTGTTTTCAATACACTATGTTTTTTTCATGATATTATTTATTCTCTATTGCATTAACATAATAAAAATTAAATGTTTGACTACTCATGTAGGAAATTTCTTCAACACATGATGGTATTACCAATATCATGGAAGAACAAACTATAATGAATAAATCCCTTTGGGAACATCTAAAGGTAATTTTATGATATAATTTATCTATTTTATTGAAATATTATCTAATGAAAAGTCGATTTAATTGTCCTTATTCTGTGTAGAGTTCATTTATTTTAGAAGATTTGTGTACATTCATCATGCCTTTCTGAACAAAAACTTCCACAGACTTCTTCTTGCTCAAAACCATTTCACCCATATAGTATTTGAATTTATCACTTTCCTTCAAGTTCCCTCTACTGAATATTACGGAAGATAAATAATGATCCCCTTTCTTGCTCACAGAGGTAATCTGGTTGTTTTCACATTAAAATAATTTTCATTAGAAATAATGTATTGTTTCATATTTATGTTTTATTTATTTATTTTTAGTACTAATCACATAAAAATTATTTTTATATATAGGTGGATTATTTTTTTTTGATTTTTGGTGGTTTTTTTGAACATACTCATGCTCATGAGATATTAGAATTCAGGGATACAACTAAGATAATGAAAACAAAGAAATGGGTCAATAATGTATACAACCATAATGAAAATGTGAATTCATAATAGTTATTTAATTATTTTTTTCATCATTTTATCTATTATTTTTAATTTAATTTCCTTATCATTTCTAAATAATACTTATTTAGTTTTTTTCATATCTTTTTGGAATTCATATTTTTATAGTTTTTTTGTTTAAGAATATTTAGGTCCATCTTTCATGACTTTATGCACCAAAACCTCCATAGAAATATTCTATCTCAAAACTTTTTCACCCCTTAAGTATTAGAATTTATCAATTTCTTTCATGTTCCCTCCATAGCCTTTGTAGGAAGAGAAACGACATTGCCTCTGACCAATCATAGAGGTAATCTTGATATTTTAATAGTAAAATCATTATCCAAGTAATTAATTTATTGTTTCATATTTATGTTTAATTTAATTTTTTAGTATTACTCACATAATAATTTTTTTCATATATAGGTGGATTATTATTTTTCTAGTTGGGGTGGTTTTTTCGAAGCTGCTCATTCTCATAAGAGACTATACTTTAGGCCCACAAATAGGATAATTACAAGAAGGAAATGCATAATGAATTTCTACAACCATCATGAAAAGGTGACTTCAGACTACTTATTTAATTTATTTTTTCATCATTTTATCTATTATTTCTAAGTTAACATCCATATTATTTTTATCTAATACTTATTTATTTATTTTTTTTCACGGATATTTTGGGATGTCATATTTTTCTTTCAATTATATACAGTAAGCCATAAATGAGATAACATGTTCCTTTCTTCCAATATTACCATGCTTTCCATTGGATTTATTTGTCAAACTACCAACACCATAGTTCAATGATCAATATATAGTGTTTCAAGTTCAATAAATAAAGTCAATGGGAATCATGGTAACATTAGTAGTTGGGATTGTTTTGATACCATAGTGTGTGTAGAAATCAGTCTCACCTCATTCTGACATACAGTGTGACCGGTATGACTCCAAGTGATTCTCTTTATTAAAAATAAACATTAATTTTAGTAAAAAAGACAACTAACATACTCAAACCCAAGAAAAAAAATTAGGTTAGTTAGATGCTTTAAGAGAATGATCCATAAGAAATTTTTGAAAAGTATGAATCATCTGCACCTCAATCTGATTCACAGTGTTCCAAGTATGACTCAAAGTATCCATTATCAGTTTAAAATTGTTTTTTTTTCATAATGTTTTACTCACTATAAAATGAGAAAATGAACTCATATTTCCATTATAATATAGTAAAACAATTTATAAGTCATTTATGACGTGTATATTCAGTCTTGTGTAAAACTAATGCATGATGTTACTAGTATGACTCAAAGTGTGTGTTTCCAATTTAAAATGACATTTTAGTAAAAAAGATAGGTGATGTACTCAAAATAAAGTAAATACATTTGTATTGTTTTTATAATTTTTTAAAATAATTCATAAGTAATTTGGGGAATGTAGGAATAAGTCACATCTAAATCTGATGCATAGTGTGACCAAAATGACTCCAAGTACATCTTTTTATTCAGAATTAAAATTAATTTTAGTAAAAAAGAAAACTGAAGTGCACAAAAATGATCAAAATAATTAATATTGTTTTTATACTTTTTTAAAATGATCCATAATTCATTTTTAACATGCAGGAATCATATTTTCCTCAATTCAACGCACGGTGTGCCCGGTATGACTCAAAGTGTCTGTAATGAGTTTAAAATTAACATTTTAGTTCAAAATGTTTCACTCACTAAAAACAAATAAAATGATCTTGTATTGTCTTGTTAATTTATAGAAATGATTAATAATTTATTTATGACTTCTATGAATCAGTATCACATAAAAAAGATACACCAAGTGATTGTTATGACTCAAAGTGTGTGTTTCCAGTTTAAAATGACATTTTAGAAAGAAAAAGACACGTGACGTACTCAAAACCTAGAACAAACATTCTGATTGTTTTTATACTTTATTAAAATGACCCATAAGTCATTTTGGATGTTTATAAATCATCTTAATGTCAATCTAATGCACATTATTATCATTATGACTCCAAGTGCGTCTTTTTATTTAAAATTGGCATTAATTTTAGTAAAAAGGAAAACTTGAATACTCAAACCTGAAACAATGCATTCATATTTTGTTTAGAATTTAAGATAATGATCCATAATTCATTCATAATTTGTAGGATTTTCACCTCATCTGACACACGGTGTGTCGGGTATGACCCAAAGTGTCCATTGTCAGTTTAAAATTTACATTTTAGGTCAAAATGTGTCACTCATTAAAAACCAATAAAACACACTCAGATTGTCTTTATAATTTATTACAATGATTCATAAGTCATTTAGATGTTTAGAAATATGTATAACATCAAACCTATACATTATGTAACTGTTATTACTCAAAGTGGGTATTTCTAATTTATAATGAAATTTTAGTAAAAAAGAAACGTGATGTACTCAAAACCATGAAAACACATTCTTATTGTTTTGATACTTTATTAAAATTATCTATAAGTTATTATGAATCTTTAGGAATCAACATCACCTCAATACGACACATGATGTGACCAGTATGACTCCAATATCATTTTTTATTTAAAGTTGATATTAATTTTAGTCAAAAAGAAAACAGACATACAAAAAACTAAGAAAACACATTCATATTATTTTCATATTTATGGAAAATGATCCATAAGTAATTTTTGATGTGTTAGAATAATTTGCATGTTAATATGATGCACGATGTGTCCATTATGACTCAAGGTGTCTGTTATCAGTTTAAAATTGAAATTTTACTTCAAAATGTGTCACTCACTGTAAAATGAGACAACACACTGGGTTTGTCTTTATAATTTATTAAAATGATTAACAAGTAATTTTTCATGTGTAGGAATTACTCTCACATAAAATATATACATGATGTGACTGATATGACTCAAAGTGCGTGTTTCCAGTTTAAAATGACATTTTAGATAAAAGAAATGTGACGTACTAAAAACCAATTAAAAACATTTAGATTATTTTTATACTTTAGTAAAATGGACCATAAGTCATTTGGGATGTATAGGAAGTATCCACACCACAATCTATCATACGGTGTTATCAGTATGACTCTAAGTTCACATGTTTATTTAAAATTAACATTAAATTTTAGTAAAAAAGATAACTGACATACTCAAAACCAAGTAAACTCATTCGGATTATTTTTATACTTTGTTAAAATGATCCATAATTCAGTTTTTTGATAGGTAGTAATCAACTTCACCTCAATCTGATACACATTGTTACCAGTATGACTCAAAGTGTCCATTTTCAGTTTAAAATTGACATTTTGGTTCAAAATGTTTCACTCAATGGAAACTGAGTTAACATGCACAAATTTAAATTATAATTTATAAAAATAATCCATAAGACATTTTCTGATGTTTAGGAATGAGTCTCACATCAAACTGATACATGATGTGACCGGTATAACTCAAAGTGAATGATTCAAGTTTAAAATAACATTTTATTCAATAAGATCAGTGACATACTCAAAACTGAGAAAACACATTTTTATTGTTTTTAAACATTTTTAAAACGATCTACAAGTCATTTGGGACACGTATGAATTAATTTCACCTCAATTTGATGCATGGTGTGACCATTATGACTCCAAGTGCAGCTTTTTATTTAAACTTAACATTAATTTTTGTAAAAAATAAAATTGACATACTCAAAACTGAGAAAAATAATTCATATTGTTTTCATACTTTTGGAAAATTATTTACAAGTCATTTGAAACATGTATGAATAATCTATACCTCAATATGACACAAGGTGTGACCTGTATAACTCCAAGTGCATCTTTTTATTTAAAATTGACATTTATTTTAGTAAACAAGACAACTAACATATTCAAAACCAAGAAAACGCATTTGAATTTCTTTTATACTTTAGAAAAATTATCCATAAGTCATTTTTATGTGTAGGAATCAACCTCACCTTGATCTGATACATGATGTTATTGGTATGGCTCAAAGTGTCTGTTATTATTTTAAAATTGACATTTTAGTTCAAAAAATGTCACTCATTGAAAACTGAGAAAATACACTCAAATTTTCTTGTTAATTTAGAGAAATGATTAATAATTCATTTTTTATGTGTAGGAATCAGTCTCATGTAAAACTAATAGATTATGTGACTGATATGACTCAAAGCTCATTTTTCCAGTTTAAAATGATATTTTAGTAAAAAAACATATAAGTGATGTAATAAAAACTAAGAAACTATATTCAAAATTGTTTACACTTTAGAAAAAATATCCATAAGTCATTTGGCACTTATAGGAATCACCTTGTCCTCAATATGAGGAATGGTGTGACTGCTATGACTCCAAGTGATTATTTACAATATATACATGTCATTTCGATTTAAAACGTGCGTCACATCCCCAAAACCAAGAAAAAAAGTCTAGATTGCCTTCTCATCCTTCTATCTAATATTACTTAATTAATTTTCTTATCATTTTTATCTTATACATATTTAGAAAATTTTCACAAAGATAATTCTTGATGATGAACAAGAAATGGCATGACGTATAAGAATCAACAACAACTCAATCTAATACTTAGTGTTCCTGGTATGACTCAAAGTTTTGTTTAAAATTAACAATTTCTATTAATTTATTTATTTAAATTATTACTAACATAATAATTTTTTCATATACAGGTGCATTATTTTTCTTGATAAGGGGTAGTTTTTTCGAGAAAAGCATGAGTCGGGGTCAGGGTCAAAAAGGCAAAGAAACAATGATTTTTTTGAATATATGTAATAATTTGTACTTATATAATTGTATTAATCAATGTTTGAAATGTCTATAATATTTTTGTTTCTTGTATTTATGTTGTAAATTTTATTTCATTAGAATTATATATTAGTAGTGGTTTCTACTAATTTCTAGTGGTGTTTATGGTGCTATAATGAATTGTTACAACACAATTAATTTGTGTTGTAGTGTGTTGTCACAACACACAAAAGTATACCCATTTATCTATGATTTTACAAGAATAAAAAAAATTACCCTTTATCAACTGTTTTACAAGTGTTGATAAATGTTTTATTTTATCAGCTCTTTTTTAGCACTAATAAAGGACCCATTTATTAGCGCTTTTTTGGTGATGATAAAATCCTAGGGATTTTAATCTTGCTCTGGTAGTCATCACTTATCTAGCACGGATAATGGCCATTTTTAGCACTGTTAAAGCCCTATTTTTTAGTATTGGTTGGGCCAAGGCCCCCATGGGTCGTGTGTCCAGTGTGTGTGTGTGTGTGTGAAATGTAGGATCTCATCCCTACTAGATTTGATCATAGCATTATTCCCATAACTTGGAATATAAACCATTATGAGGTCGTCCTTAAATTTCGATGTGGGATATCAAAAACCATGTTATTGTTCAGTTTTTAAATAATACATTGTTGTTCTCGCACTCTCCTTTAACTTCCATGCTCAGAAACCCTGTAACTCGATCTTCAATGCGCTGTCGCCTTTAAGACTTATCGAATGATTTCTAAAAACCTTGGAGATGCCATAGAAGTCCCCTGGAAACCTCGATCTTGATCTAAAATCCACTTCTAAAGCTCGCGACCATAACAGACTAGATTAGTGATCCCATATGACCCCCATAATGCCATTTGAGGCTTTATACAACCACTTTGAGGGATGGATGAAGGATATGTCACCACTGTGAGGCACCTTCTCCACTTATACAGCTGCTACCAATGCAATTCACATCCCATGTATCCCATAAAAAAAGTCATACCACTCGGAAAACTATCAACAAAACGACTCAAGAAATCCCAAAATTTTCTGAGAATCAAAACAAAGATATCCAAGTCATTTTATTCAAATGGTAATCTAAATTTTGAAAGATAAAGAGATTCCTGAGGATCTGGTAAGAGGATTTCTAGGCTCTCTTCCCTTACTCTATAAAAGTATATGCCTCGTCATGCTTCCAGGGAGTTCAACACACCCATTAAAAGGGAGTGGATATCCTATAGAGGCCACATACTACCTTCTTTTCCTTTCTTTGTTTTTATTTTTTTATTTTTTGTTTAGTTTTATTTTAAATATAATTTAGATTTAGATTTATTTTATTTAAAATTTATGAATTTTAACTCTTCCATCAAAGTGTTTCATCCACCCTCATCTTTATCTTCTTCTTATTACTTTCTTCTTGTTGTATTTCTAATTTTTATTCTTTTGGTTATTCTATTTTATTTTATTTTATACTCTTATTTTATTCCTTATTTTATTTTATTTATCTCTCTCTCTCTCTTTATTATCTTTTTATTTTTCTAATTTCGTTTTTTCCTTATTCTTCATTTCTCATCCTTTTATTTTTATTTTCTATTCTTAATTTGTTCTCTTTATCCACCAAAGTGATCTCTTACCATCAACAATGAGGGGATGACCTGAGGCTTGTCCTAGGGAAGGTTAAGGTATTCTTGAATTCTTTCTTAGTGTATATTTAATGTTTGTGATAGATGAGAGTTAAATACATGGGTGTGACAATTGTCCCCAATGACATCCAAATCAAATCAAATTTTTTAATTTTAGTTTTTTTATTTTCCCACTCATTATTAGTTATGTCTTCACACAATGGAGTTTATCCAATCAATGGATGAAATTTCATTTGATTGAACCACGTATTGGAAGATGTCACATCCTTGACTGAGGTGTTCCATCAACCTTGATCATAGG
Source organism: Viscum album (assembly GCA_963277665.1). Lineage (NCBI taxonomy): Eukaryota > Viridiplantae > Streptophyta > Magnoliopsida > Santalales > Viscaceae > Viscum > Viscum album. The sequence continues at coordinate 2,097,594,753 of OY728130.1, read as the reverse complement.
ATGAGGTGAAATTTAGATTTCTCAAGGTATTTGATGTTTTAAATTTACTAAATAAAAGGATAGTGATTCATGGATGAGATTTCATAGCTAAACTTTCAAAATAAATTTAAATAAATAAAGGAGAATAACAATAGAACCAAAAACCAAACTCAGGATCAAGTGCTTTCTTCCTAATCAAATTTTATTTATCATTTCATGTTATTTTAGTTTAAATATTCATATTTCATGTAATTTCATTATTTTAGAAATTAATAACAAACCAAAACATTTTTCATTTCTTTAATAAATTAATAATAATATAAAAAAACAAGTATCTTAGGTGAATCATATTATGTAAGTGAAAACTGTGAATCTCTTCTAGTGAGATGACCCTGGCCAGCCTCTATGCTGCATTAAGAATAAAAATTTTCTTTTTCCATGCCCTACGTCAGGAATGTGTTCAATTATATAGTTAAAACAACCAAATGATAACACCCATTTTATATTTTTGAAACCCATACATGTTTAAATTTAAAATATTCTTTATATTACATTGAATCAAGAATATAAATATTTCTTTAATTATCACATCCATTTAAAAACTACTTTTATAGAAAAACCATGCCCATAATCATAGGAATTAAATCATATATCATGCATCTATATTATTACAATGTTTTATAATGAGTGAAACTCAACCTACCATGTTACCCATATTAGAATTCATAGGCCAAGAGACTTCACTTGGGAAAAAATGAAAAGACATGATCACAAGTTCAACTCAAGCCTAACATTTCCAAAACTCCCATAGTAACTCAAATATATCTATAAATATTATAATTAGTCTTTTTATATATACCACATGTGTTTAAAACATAATATATCCATGAAAACCACTAACAAAACATCTCAAACCCCTTTATGGTACCATTTATAATAACTTGACCTAGAATACCCAAATATCAAAATGAATTGTCAGTGACCCCTGATGTGTTCCCCCCATATCATCATAGACTACTAGAAAGTGGAAATGGATTCCCCAGTCATAGGTGGAATGATTTACTTTTAAGCTCCATAATATATATATATATTATATATCTATAATACTTAAAATAAACTCATAATAAATAGAAATAAGTAAAGACAATATAACCACTAACCTAGATAAATGCAGACACAACATACTAAGAAAAATGTAATAACCATATTAAAGAATTATTATAACAATAATAATAAATAAAAAATAGGTACAACATATATATAAGTAAAAAATGAAAATAAAATTTAAAAATGATGCCTAATTGATTAATACGACCCATGGATGACAATCACTATCCATTGTCTCCAATCTTCAAGTGGAATTGTCGTCCAAATGATTGGACAAAATATTAACAATGTCTATCACCTAATATGACACTTATAAAAAGATATTCATGTGCACTAAATTTTACATGAAAGGGGTGAGAAAAAATCCTAATAAGATTATATAAAAATGACCCTAATGACGCTGCATGCAATGATAAAACTATATTAAAAGGTGTCAATTTCCATGGGATAAAATATGTGATATTTCCTGATAATATAAAATATTGAAATAAGAATGGGTTAATTATATTCATAATGAATAAAAAAATAATTAAATAAAATTTAAACTAATAACCATGGTTTTCAAAGATTAAATATTTATAAAATTGTCAATCCATTGAATTTACCATCAATTAACAAGTATAAAACATGTTGGAAGTTTTTATTTAACCAAGTAATCACATAACATATTTGGAATTAATGTGAAAACTCTAACCCATTACTAGAGTGAAATTCCTTTATATATACCCTCAATTATTGGATCACTCATGAGGGTAAAAGTGGTAAAGTCTCACAAATCATGATCTTCAAGTGAAAAATTATAGTACCTTATCACAACTTTGTCATCACCCAATAATAAAATAAACCTACTAGCCCCTCTATGAACTAGTAGTAAAACTAATAAAAAAAATTCTTAAAGTGATGATCGATTTACACATACCTTAATCAATGTTTCAAAATTATAATACTATTAAAAATCCATACTATGCTACAATGTTCCCATTTAAGTCTGCTCAATCCTTGTTAAGTCTCTTTCAGTTAAAAAATAGTAAAAAATCACTAAATTATTTTATAAATGGACTAAACATAGGTTCAATTCCATATAAGTTTCAATTATTTATGTTAATAATATTAAAATTAATTGTATACTAATAAATATTTTAAATGAAATGATTCAACCAAAATAAATAATTTAAAAGCTTTATGAGAGATATAATTTTAAACGGTAGTAAATTTTATTTTTATAAACATATGGTTTATTTTAAAATGGGTATTGAAGTGGTTAACACTTTCTATAAAAATTATTGAACCATAAAATAGTAAGATCAAATTCAACTACTTATAATTAGTGTTAAATTAAAATCCACCAAGAACCACAACCACAAATAAATTCACCATAACTTAAAAGTGAAAAAATAATAATTTTCACAAATAAAAAAACAAATAAAATGTGTAGATTAAATTGAAATTAAATATTACTCATTGGTAATCAAAAAATGATATATTGGGTGCCTTATGGTGCAGGTTTTACTCAAATAAACTTCCATCAGCATCCTTTAGCTTCTAATCATGAAATACTAATGATAATCAAGTACTTCATCGTGCATTGGGAATATCCCCAAATCCTTATATTACAAAAAAACACTATCATAGAGGAAAAAATAAAGAAGTGTAGAGATAGTAATGAGATAATGTTGATTTTAACCATACCTTAGATTGAAAATTCTATAATCCATATATGTGATAGAAGTAAGAGGGGTGTAAGGGAGATCTCACCCTTAGGATATTCATAATGAAAATTGGAATGAGAGAGGGTAATTCCCTCTAAAACATTTTGGTAAATAATAATAATTATAATTTTGGAATAATAATTATGATAAAAACAATTTCTTTTTAAATTAAATAATCCTTTAAATTTTCAAATATCACTCTTCAAATCCAAAAATTATATTAAACATTTTATAACATGCCAATATTTCCCAGTTAAAAATTTAAAATAAATTGTCTAAATTTTAGATATGAAAAATGGGGTTTATAGTTTTTTTTAATAATTTATTTTTATTGTACACGATATAATAACTATGTAATTAACTATATATATCTCACTGGATTTATTTTCAACCAACATGATTTTTGAACATGATTTTCAAACCATGAACCAAACCATGAATTACTTATAGATGTTGAAAATTTCATCATTTTGACAAAAAATAAATTAATATAAGAAATATATTATTAATTAGTAAAAGTAGGGTGTTACATTGATTACTCTAAACATCACTCAAAGTACATTATATCCCCCCCACCTTTACCACCTCCCTACACCGGTGCCTCATGGAATTATTTGAAATACATCATCACCCAATGTCTTTCTCATCACCCTAGAGTTATTAACACCACAACATTGCTTCTAAGATTATGTATCTTGAGGATAATATTTTCTTTTTTGATTTTAAATGTTTAAAAAACATATTGGGGTTAGATTACAAGTAATGTAATATGTTTATTAATCTTATATTGAATATTTTAGTGCTTGTTTGGTCATATTTTTGGCATAATGATTTGGGATATAGTATTAAATTTTTGTGTACTCTATAATATCTTATTTTTATGAGTTATTTAAGTTTAAAGAGGTTAACATTATATTAATTATATTTATATTAGTGTTTTTTACCATTTTATGAGCTCTCTTTAATGGATAAAGCTCTAAGAGAATAATTTAAATTTATTTACAATAAATTCCTTTTATTCGAAACTATTGTCATGTGTTGCTGAGAATAAATTATAATAAATGGATCATACCATTAATTTTATCTAGATCCAATGTATTACATTCTAATACCAATTTTTAAATTAAGTAATATGACACAAGTTTATATTTAGTCATTATAAACTAGTTTTCATGAATTATAGTTTTGAATACAATGAAGTTTTTCATTAATTTTAGCATTAAATACCACCTTAAAAAACAATTTCATTTATTGTATGAAGATAAAATTTTAATTTTAGATCAATATACTTTATATTTTTTCTCTATACTAATATTCTTATATTTTAAACATAAATTTACAGTAAAAAATTAAAATTTTCATAAAAATATATATTATATCCACTATATTAATTTATATTTTCAAATAAATTTTATAGGAAAAGAAATTGAACACATGTATCCTCTACTTATTATATATATCTATATATTCTCTTCTTTATCTTAAGGTTCAAGTGAAATTTAAAATATTTGAACTCTTTTTTGAAAATCAATTCTAGTCTATCATTAAAAAATAACTTTCACAATATATGAGAGTCGATTCACTTTTGTCAAATGAAAATACCAGGATTTTATTTTTATAAAAATAAATATAAAACACTTTAATACAATTACTTTTGGACTTTACTCATAATATTCTAGAGGTAAATTTATAATATTTTGAGTATATCCTAAAATCAAGTGATTCATTTTCTCAGTCTCTTTTTTATGGAACTAAAGTTCTTGATTTTTCATTTGAGATAATAATTTTTCTCTAATATGTAGTGTGAGATGTTTTCTATTAATATAATTATACTAATATTTAATAAAGAGAAACATTTTATATTTCACTTGAACTCTAAAACTTAATAAAAGCATTGGGACTACAATCTCTACACATGTAGTGTTATGCTCGAAGCTATTAATAAATTATATTTTCTAGATATTTTTTTGAAATTCTAGAAGTAGAGATATTATAAATACAATATGGAACTAAATGAATTAGTGAAACCTCGGTGGTCTGTAATGGTGGAGTTTTATATAGAAAAGGAATTTAATCCCAATATTGAGGTGTTTTCCTAGCGGTTAGTATTGTTATCTAAAAATTTACTTGATTGATATAGAGATGGAGAAGAAATATAAGATGAAATTAGAACTAGGGGTACTATAAAAACTAGTCAATAAAGAGGTATAGGGTTTCACTTTGATGATGGTTGTTATAGCATTCACCTTCTTTTTCTCTCTACATAATTCTCCAGTTTGGTTATTAATAACTCATAAGAGATTTCTCATTAATTTATATTCTTAATATAAAGGTTGAAATATTCCTCCCATAGATTAGGTAAGTTCCCAAACCATGTAAATATGAGTGTTTTTATTCTAATGGTGTTATATGGTTCCATTTTATTATTTTTATTATGTCATATAGGGTTATATCTGAAGTGAATTATAATAAGATGTTGGATCTCAATTCCTTTTTTTAGATAAACTTATATTGGGTGATGTTTTGTCTTAGAATATTAAAAACTTTTATCATAATTTTGGGTTTTCTATAGAGGTTATGGATAGAAAGAGGCTTATGGTATAATAAATGAAAACAAATAATGTCTTGGTTAAATAATTTTTGAGGGATTATTTATATTTTATTATTTTTCATTTAGTGAGAGTTATATTCAAAAGGAATAGAATTGGAATAATCCAAGGTATTGATTGAAAAGATTAATGGGATAGATTTCTGATTTTGAAGGATTTATATTGAAGACTCTGTGTTTTAAAGACATCTTAATCTTTTATTTATGGTAATGAAACCATAATAAATGGAAAATATAGAATACGAAAATATAAACTGGAATAAACTAAGATTTATTTAAATTAATCTTACCTAGAACATTGAATTTAATATTTGAGTGGTGAAAACAACTATTGAATTAATGTATACAATCACTAACATATATGAAAATCCAACTTAAATAGACAAAGTACATCTAATGTGGATAATATTCTTCCTGAATATGGATGAATAAGAATTAGTGGAAGATCACATCAATGTCTTCAAAATGATTCATAGTTAGTTAAATTTAGTGGAATTTAATTTTTAAATTTTATTGTGGGTTTTTAAAACTTTTATTGTCACTGTTGGATTTATGGGAAAAGATGGTTACCATAGTGAGAACCTCAAATGGTAATATTGGGTTAGTATTTGAGGAAAATTTTGATATTATTATAAATGAATATATTAGGTAGATGGAAGTCTATGTAACTACCTAAATGAATTTTGTTTTTTAAATGTGAGGAATTTATTCTCATTTGAAAATTTAGAATATGGGTGAAACGTGTAGTTGGTGGAAATCGATTAAGCTTAGTCCTATATGCTAGCATTACGGGTAGAAGGGTAATGTCAAGAAAAATTTCAGGGACTGAAGAATCAATTATAAAAAGTTTTATTACGGATTTTCATATAAAAATATTATAGTCTATGATGAGAAATATTTTTTGTTAAGTATTTCTAGTTTATTGGATTCATAGATTATTTATTTGGGGGATTTATTTCAATCAACATATAAGAGATGATGAATGGTTAATTATGTATCTGGAAGGTTTTTCAATGTTCATATTAGAAATTATTAAGATCTATATATTTATGGAAAGGGTTATATGAATTTTTTAATTTCAACAAGCTTTTTTCTAGAGTTACAAGTCATGTTTCACATATGAGGATTATAAATGAACCTAATTTTGTAGGGTTAAATTGAATATGTGAGTTTCTGTATGAATTTTTGGGATATAGTTTTGAAGAACAAATGAAAATCCATGGTGGAAGAAATAGGTTTCAAATATAGAACATTATATCAAAATAATAATTATGAAATAGTAATGACTATTGGATCAAAAAAATAACTATTAATTTGTGGCATTATCATCTCAGTAACATGGGTGAGAAAGGGGTGAGAGTTATAACTATGAAAGGAATATTAAACCTCAATCAGATGGATTATGGAACATGTGTAGTGTATATCCTTGTGAATTAGTTAAATATATCCTTTATAATATAAGGAAATACACATAAGAATAAAAATATATAGCTACTCTATATAGGTGAATGGGGGTTATCTCCTACTCAGTTACATGGGGTGCATTGTACTATGTTTCTTTCATCAATGATAAAACACAAAAAATTGTAAGTGTTATTTATTAAGAACAAGTATGTGGTTTCTGAAACATTCATTATATGGATAGACATCGTGTAATACTATACAATAATTAAGCTAAACTTATTAAGGTTGAATTATGAGGTTGATTACAAAAGCAGGGAGTTTCATCAGTTTTATTCAAATAAAGGAATTAATTTTAATAAAACATTACCTTGACACCATATAAAATAGTGTGTTGGAATTCATGAATAGGAATATAAAATATATAGATCAAATAATGAGGATACATTATAGTTTTCTAGATGAGTTCTGGGTAAAAGAAGTTAATGAAGAGACTTATATTAGGGATATAAATTTATTCAAAATAAAGGGGTAGGATATTCCAGAAGAACTATGAATTGGGAATCCAGTAGATATTTGTACTTAAAATTTTTAGAGAGAATTACCTATTCCCATGTTGATTCCAAGGATAATTAAAATCTTAAGGCTAAGTATTGGGAAATTTTGTTTATGGGGTATAATTAAAAAGACGTTGCAAGTTGAATAAATTGTAAAGCACATCTTTCAAGACTATAAATATACTAGGGAGTTGTGGAATTATATTTTTATAATTTTTTATATTGACCCCCAATCATGAAAGCACCTAGAGGAGCTTCTGTAATATATTAGCACGAGTAGGAAGAGTGATCAAATTTACAACCTTCTAATTTTGGAAACTACCTTGGTCATCTATGAAATTCGGTCTACCAGAAATTAACCTCTTTTCAACAATCAACCCACAAATGTTCATGTTGGTTCCATCTCTATTCTTATGGGCGTTCCCATGGTTTCATCTATTTAAACAATCACCATGAGAAACTATTTTGTTGACCTGCAAACACTCTGGATAATTGGAGTTTTAGGGATACTGAGGAATCCTCCTAATTTCAAGTTCATTCTATGGATTCCCCTGATCTCCTCTTGAATTAATGTTAAACTTGATGTAGCAGCTACTAGATCATCAATACATTTGGGCTTCGGGGGTGTCTTATGTAACCACCATTGATTTGTTAAAGGCTACTTCCACTACTTTATCGGGCAATTTACTTCTTATGAAGTTGATCTATGGGATGTTATTTATAAAATTAAACATGTTTTCCACTATAATTGGACACTAGTATGGATTGAATTAGACTCAAAAAATATTGTTATTTCACTCAAATAATGAACCAGAGATGCACCATGGTGAATCCTCCCTCACTGGATTGCATGTCTTAATCATTCTAGACACCTCCAAATATCTGTATTGCATGTCTATACATAATCTAATCAAGTTGATGATGATCTATCAAAGAAGGCACTTGTGGAATTGAGTAACATGTGGTCATTCAAGATATTTGATTATTATTCTAAGATTGTGGGCGATGACATATGGGTTGTGACACACTCCTCTTTTGTAAAAACCCTTGTAATGCCTGACTTTGTACTTTTACGTTTTATTTAATAATTATAGGTTCATCTTGTCCAGACCATAGATCTTATTGGTATAATGACAAATACTTTGAATTTGAACTCTAAGTAAATGACATAAGCAAGGTCATAAAAATTCATAATCTTTTATTCATGATGAAATCATGTGGGAGGATCACAACTTGGCGAAATATGAAATTGAGGAAAAAGAATCAGTATATCATGTCTAGGTTTTTATAAAGAGAATATTATAATTTTTTTAGAGATAAATGATGTATCTGAGATACAAAATAGTTCGAGTGGACTGAATTGATATTTTATTTTAGAGTTATCACTTAGAGAATATGTTTTATAATTATAATCACCAAAGATTTTGGATCCTTTAAAAATACACACTATGTTCTATAACATGTGTCACAGACTACACCAAATTTAAAAAAAATCAACAATATATTAATAATTTATTATTAATAAATCTAAAAGAAATACTCTTCTGGTAAACTATTAATAGGAATTATCTTTATAAGGTATATAATTAATATGAGTTAATATTGAAAAGGTTATTTTTAATAAAAGTTGTTTTATTTATATTATATATTTTCTTTTAAAAAGATAAATTTATAACTTTTGGAATTAAAATTTGATAAAATAAAATTCATTTTTGAATTTAATATAATAAATTATCTTGGGATGATTCTTTGAGATTTTTCTAAAATGATCAATTTTAGGTTAATAATAAAAAAAATATAGATTTTATTAATGTCATCACTTTTATTAAATTATTTAATTATCTAAATAAATTGAAAGTTCATTCTGAAAAAAATTACAATAAATTATAGATTATAAATTATAATTAAACATTTTATGATACAATGTTTAATTTATAAACTCATTCTCAATATTTTGATAATTTATGTTGTGTTTTAATGAAAACTATTTTTTGATTTTTTTGGTAAATAAATTATAACATGGTGACATGAAGTTTTTTATTTATATTATTGTTAAATAAATACTATTTAATGATAGTAATTATTTTAAATTAATTATAATCAATGACATTGATAATTAAATATAAATCATAAAAAAAAATCTTGAAAATAAACCTTTTCAAGAAATGGGGTTTTACTTGTTACATGTGCTAAAGTTTAGAATAATTCCCATGCACATAGAAAGTTATTTTGATAAAATTATTTTTATATTTGAGATAGTAATTTTCATATTAATTATTATTCCTAATCTCATATAAGGGTATAAAAATTTATATTTACAAGATTAATTTGAATTACCATGATATTAGTGAAACAATTATTTTAAGAATTATTGTTTTATTAGTATCAAGGAATTTTTATGAAATCAATTAAATTTAAATATGTTAAATAATTAATATAATATTGTGTATAAAACATTAATAAATATATTATTATGCCTTTAAATTTTATTCAATACTAAATAATATTAAGCATCAATAATGGTCAAAATGTCATTTTTTTACTAAATCAGTTTTTTCTACACATTATCAGTTTTAACCTAAAATTTAATTTCATAATATTTATAAATTGATTAGGATTAAATATAGGAAAAGTTTATTTCTATAAAACCCAAAAAAAATTATTGTTTTATTTTATATTTTTAATAAAATATAAAATCACTTACTTAAAAACTAGTTCTCTAGTTTAAAAGTAAAATAGTAAAATGTAAAAAATTAGTGGTAATGACACTATAACATGTTTAAAACATGTGTTTAAACACTTTATTTCAGACTTTATATACCTAAACATGCCCCAAACTCCACTTTAACCCATTCTAGATCCATTAACCCTTGAATATTTTCATGGCATTATAGAAAAATGATGTGTGTTTCCAAAAGTGTCAATTTTATACATTTATAAAAGGATACTACTTTCACCCTTCAAAGTTACACTTATAATTCTAGTTAATACTCAAAAATATGAAACTTTAATCTCCCTATAATCTTATCCCACAAAAATAATCCCATTTTCATTTGTATTTAGCTTAATCCCTTCAATTTCAAGGGAACTTCTAATGAAAAATCTAATCTTAAACCTAAGTATTTTCTCATTCTTATGTTTTTCTGCTTAATATTACTCTTCAAAATATATTACCACCATAATAATATTATGACTTTGGTTTTAAGGTTATACTTATATATTTTCATATTATTGGAACAACCCTTATTTATTCATTTAAATCCATATTGAACAAAAAGGAATGTCAATCATGGATGTGCACGGACTACCAACTCCACAAAGAATCATTTTCCATTTTTTTCTATTTTTTAATTATTTAACCAAACATATTAAAATATTTTTAAAAATAATAAAAATAATAATCATATAATTATTATTCTTTTATAATTATATTATTTAAAAAATAAATGCCTCTTTAACCATACTCACCAATCAATTTATAGTGTGTTCAGGTTCGAGTCGATTTAACCACCTACGTAAATAATGCTTTAAAATAAAAGTATAGATGTTTATTGGAACATGAAAACTTATATTATTATAATATATTAATAAAATAATTATTATTATATTTTTATGTAAATATTATATGGAGTATTTATCTTATTATTAAATAGACATTTTTTCTCTAAAATTATCAAAATAATTCGTTGTTGAATCAGTTTTCAGATAACATAGCTAAAACACATATGTAATGAAATAAAAATAACTTAAATAAATATAATATATATATTAAATAATATTAAATGATATATCAATAACAAACATGGAATAAAATTATGGGTAATGATATAAAAATTACTAAACATGTGTAAGCAGTTAATGTTATTAACACCTGCTGGCCATAATACACAATAAATATTAATATACTCATGAAAAATAATTATAATGAGGACTATAAAAGGTTAATATTTATATTTAATGTTATTAAATAGGATATTAATTTATCCATTTTTGTTTTACATGAGGTTAGAGTGTCGTTAACTAATAAAGTAAATAAGGTAAGTGTTTCTTTGTCTCGAACTAGAATCCCTGTATACATTTTTAAGCTATACACCATGTTCCCCTTTCAATGGTCTTAATAATTATCTATTGTAATTTTATATCATAATCCAATTATATTTCATTATATTCCATTTTATTTTTAAATGTTTACCTCTCATGGGGTTTTGATTCAAATGTTACCAATTTTATAAGGGATTTTCATGACTCAATTCATTTCATTAGGCCATAACCTTTCATACAAGAATATAGATTTCAATATTTCTATGATCCTACAATTTAACCTATTTTATTTAGTATTTTATTTTATTATCTTGGGAAAATAGTTCTCTTTATCACTATACAATTATCTGATGAAAAATATTCTAAAAAAAGTTTATTGTTGGTAAGAATAACTCTCATTCTTACCAATTGATATTTTCTTCCATGTCCACATCTTAATTACCTTAAATATTGTCCTATATTTTTGGAAATGTAATTTGTATTATTTTATATGATTTTCATAATTATTTACCCCTTTTAAAAATAAAAACTTAATACCCTTTAAATGATTTGGGTTTTCAATATGGTTACTTCAAAATGTTTAAAAGTTTTTTTCCATCCTTTAAAAATAAAAAAATTTATCATCAAGTGAAAATTTTATTTTAATAACTTTATATATCTTTTTAATTAATAATTATTAAATTTTCTTTTATAAGTAAAATTTTTAAAAGTATTTTAACTTCCCATATTTTATAAAAATATGTCTTTTTCAAGTATCAATTACTAAATATTCTTCTAAAAGTAAAATATTTCAAAGTATTTTCACCTCCAATTTTTAAAAACATGATGTATTTATTAAGTATCCATTATTAATAATTATCTAAAAATTAAATTTTTTTAATTTAATTTCACTTAACTTTTGAAAACTTTATGTAATTTTAAAGGATCCATTGTTAAATATTATTTTAAAAGTAAAATTTTTCAAAGAATCGTATCACATTTTTTATAGAATATATATCATTTCAAGGATATTTTATTTTCAACTATTTAAAATAGTGTTTTTGAAAATTATTATCCTTCCCCCCATAAATTTTTATTATAATTTAATTTAATCTTATTATTTTATAAAAATGTTTTAATGGTTTTATAAAAACAATTATATCTACACTCCTATTTTTTCTCCCATGTTTATATATGAGGAAGTGATGTTTTAATCATCCTATATAAATTATTATTTTATGGTTCATTTTTGAAAGTGATATTTTTATTTACTATGATTTATTAAGTTTATGTTATGTGATAATATTAAGAAAAAATTCCTTCTTTCATGGTTTATTTGGGATATGATTATGATTAATTTTTATTGACACACATATGTATGGATAATGATGGGTGGGACCCTATATCATCATCTAATTAATTGGTTTAATTTTATATCTATGGATATAATGATTCATGGATGTAATGAGTTTCTTCACCAAAATGTGGGCATGATGGGTTTGATCGCATTTTCATGCATTCACATAATGAGTATTTTCACATAATAGTGTGCATAATGAGTTTTATCATACTGGTTTTCCTATGCGTATAGTTATTCCATATTTCTAATTTTTTCAGAAAGTTATGTAAAGTTTTATATATGTAGTTTGTTCCATTAAATTCAATGTTTTCAATATTATTTTTTATTATAAAAATCATTATTCACTTTTATTTCATGCTCCCATGTTATATGACTATTGAGATATGTTTTGAGCCAGGTCATATATTTTATTCTTAAATAATGATCTTTTTTATGATATTATTTTACTCTAAATTGTTTTATTTTTATCATCTAATTTATTTTGATTATTTATTATGATATTTACGTCTAAATAATGTTTCATTTCATGTTATGATATGTTTTACCATTACTAAGCATTTGATCTCACCCCTTTCTTATGTTTCAAATCCTTATGTTATAAAAATGATTATATCATATGAGGTCTCTAGAAAAGGGTCTAAACGTGTGTTATTATGGATAAATGTTCACAAGTTTAGTAAAATAATATGTTTATATAGATAATTTCCCAGACAATAAACTTTTCCGGATTTGGGTGTGTGACTTATTTTGAGATGTATTAATTAAACCATGATATCAATGCATTATTTTTTTATGTTAAGAATGCATCTCTATAGTTTTTATCATACAATGGTTTGGTTATTTTAGATGTTATTTTAGAGACTAGTTAATTATTTTTTGAAATTATCTTTGTTTCCTTTTATGTTAGGGTTATAGAATACTAGTAAAAACCCTAGATATGAGTCTAAATATAGTATGATGACCTGAAACAATGGTAAAGAATTGAGTTAATGTGTTTCCTATAAATATATCTCTATATAGATACTCCATATGGTTGTGGTTTTGTAACATATTTATCTAGTTTTAATAACCCTAAAATAGATATTTGAGTATATCTCGACCATCATTCTAGTTCACGATGAATGGTATTTTCCTGTGAACCTAGTTTGACGCTCCCAAGAGGTATTCTTTGGTTAATCACATTCTCTATAAAAACTACTATGAAGGATTTATTTCCTAGTTACTTTGAGGTATTAGGTTGAAAATTATAAGATAACCCAACTTAAAGTAATATATTCCAAACTAAGATTGATATAGGTTAAACTAATATAACTATGATCTAATATAGAAATATAAAATAAAAATATGTTTTAAGGTTGAATTAATTTTATAATAATTATAATTTTACCCATACTTTTAATGTTTTATCACTCATGTCAACCCTTTTTGTTTTAGTAATGGATGAAACTAGAAAGAACCATGGGTGTGAGAGACAATGTGAAGGGTTACTCAGAAAAAAACTGTTGTGAATTACAGTAGTAATGAGAAACCTTATGATTATTCTAAACCATCTATCATCAAATATGATTAACAATGTGAAAATAATCATTGTCCCAAACATACAAAATAAAAGAAATATGGTGTATCATTAATGATCAAGTGATAGATATGATGAAGGAAAAAATATTAAATTTCCTATATGTAAAAAGTGATGATATAATAACTAAGGGAATTGAATTAAGAGGATCGGTAGATGCATTACTTGTGAAATATGGGGTCATCAGTAATAAAATTATTGAGGGAAAATTAAGAGTTAAATTAACATTAGGAAATAATATAGAAATCATCCAATGGAACCGCTAACATTTCAATGTATTACATACAAATAAATCAGCCATTATACAAGTCAATGACCAAATAAAAGGATGTTTTAGGATGGTAGGAATCAATAACCACATAGACATAGGGAGAAAGGAAGAAACTATGAAATGACTATCTATGAAAAGGATGGTATTAATTATGTTTAACTTACACTCCACCCTAAATTAGTTAATGTGTTCTAGTTTCATCATCCCTATTGTATCTAGGGTGTTTTCTAAGAACATAAAGTCATAACCCTTAGTGAATTTTATTTTAAAGAAAACATTTAGTTGTATGATTATTATGTTTTTTGGAAATAAACATTGTGCAAATCATAATATCATCCTCTGAACAAATTATTCGGTTTTCAAAGTAGAATTTATATTTTCACATTAACTCCACATTAATTTATAGAATAATTAAAAACATATTATAAATCAATGATTACATCTATTAGTGCAAGGAAAACTATGAATTATAAAAAAATAAAACTAAATCCTTCACATAGGCCTTAATACCTAGATATGAGATACATTTCCTTAAGATGATTAGGGAAAATAAGTGTTCTGTAATCCTTGCTATAATAATGAGGATCATAACTCACTAGAGATAATATATTGAGGCATGTTAATATTTTAAACACCTTTATATATTACTATAAGTAAATGAGAATTAAATTTCAAATATTTAAATTTTTTAAGGTATTAGAATGTAATAACCTGATATTTTTTATCCATTAAAAATACATACTATGTTCTGTAACTTATGTTACACACTACACCCATTGTAAACAAACTAAAACATATTAGGAATATGTTACTAATAAATCTATAATAAAAACTAATGTGGTAAAATATTAATATTAATTACATTTAGAAGGTAAATAATTAATATGAGTTAATATTGTAAAGTTTATTTTCATTAAAACCTATTTTATTTATATTATATATTTTATTTTAAAAAATAAATTTAAACATTTTCGAATTTAAATTTGTTAAATAAAAATTCATTTTTTAATTCCTTATAAAAAAATATCTTAGGATGAATTTTTTATTTTTTTATAAAATAATCAATTTTTATGTGAATAGTAAAAAAATATCAATTTTATTAATATCGTCACTTTTATGAAATAATTTTATGAAATGAATTCATTGAAATTTTTTATTGAAAACTATTCCTATTAAATTATATACTATAGTGTTTAATAAATAATTTTAATATATTATGTATAGAAACATAAATAAATATATCAACACTCATTTAATCGCTATTCAATACTAAATATGATTAAAATTCCATAATGGTCAAAATGTCATTTTTCTACTAAAACAGTTTTTTTTTTAATTATTTATTTTTATAGAGAATTTAATTTTATAATATTTTGAAATTTTATTAGATTATATATAGGATAAATTTATTTTTATAATACCCAAATTTGTTTATATGGGTTTTTTTATATGTTAAATAAAACATAAAATCACTTAGTTTAAAACTAATTAAGTGGTTTAAAATTGAAAGAGTAAAATGTAAATACTTAATGGTAAAAAGCCTATATCATGTTTAAAACATGTGTGATATCACTTGGCTGATCCTTTATCAACCTAAAAAAACCCCAAACACACTTGTTTCCATTTTTGGAGTCATTAACCATTGAATAGTGTCATGGAATTATTTAAAAATGATGAGTGTTTCCAAACCTGCTCCTTTTATCCTCTTGGAAAAGGATATCTCTTATTCCAATAAAAGTTACAATTTTAATTAGAATTTTTTCATATAAATATTTCATTTTACTCTCTATAGAAACTTATCCTAGGAACACAATCCCCCAATCACTCATAGTCTGCCTAACACCTTTAACTTCAAGTGAACTTGTAAAGAAAAATCATGTCTCTGATATAAGTGTTATCACCTTCTTAAGTTTTTCATCATAATATCACTCTTCAAAATATATTACTACCATAATAATGAATTTATTATAATTATTATACTTAAATGTTTTTATATTATTGGTACAACCCTTATTTATTCATTTCCATCAAGATAGAAAAACAAAGAAATGTTAGTCGTGCATGTGTGTGGTCTACCACCACCATGAAGAATCGTTTTTTCATTTATTATAGTTTTTAATTATTTAACCAAAAATCATTAAATATGGATAAAAAAATAAAAAATCAAAATAATATCATTATTATTATGTTATAATGAAATTATTTCACAAGAAACACCTCTTTAACCAAACTAACCAACTATGTTAAAGTGTGTTCAAGTTTGAGTCGATTTAACCACCTACATGAACAATTATTTAAAATCTAATTATAGATGAGTATGGAAACACGAGAACCAATATTATTATTATATATTAATAAAATAATTATTATATGGGTTTATAAATATTATATTAATTATTTAAATTATTATTAAAGAAAACTTGTGTTCGCTAAAATTATCAAAGTAACTCCTTGTCAATTTGGTTTTCACATAACATAATAAAAAAATATTTAATGAAATAAAAATATTTTAAATAAATATAAGATATATACTAAAAAAATATTAAATTATATATTTATAATTTACTTAGTATCAAATGATGGGTGAAAATATCAAAATTATTAAACATGTGAAAAACAGTTAAAGTCATTAACACTAGATGGACTTAATATGACATTACTAATTAATATACTCATGATAAATAATTATAATAAAAATTATAAATGTTTAATTTTTAAGATTAAACTTATGAAATAGGATATTAACTTGGTTAATTTTTTCTTATAGGATTTTAGGTTCTCATCAAATAAATAATGAAACGTGGTAAGGGTTTCTTTGTCTCAAGTTTTAATCCCTTTATACATGTTTATATTATACACCATGATTCATTTTAAATGGTTTAAATACTTACCTATTGTAATTTTTTATCATGATCATCTTATATTTCATGATATTCAATGCTCTGTTTAATGGTGTACCTCTCGTGGGTTTTTTTATTCAAATGATACAAATGTTGTAAGGGGTTTTCATGACTCAATTATTTTCATTGGGCCATATAATTTAATAAAAGAATATAATTTTTTAGATCATATAATCCCACAATTTCCCCTATTTTATTTGGTATTTACCTTTGTTCTCTAGGGAAATTACTTCACTTTTTCAAAATATAATTCTTTAATAATTTTAAAAAAAAAAAAAATTCTACCATCTCTAATAATAACTCCCATTATTATCAATGTATATTTTCTCACATGTCCATATTTTCCTTGCCAAAAATTTTTGAATCTCTTTTTATAAATCTATTATATATTATTTTATATTATTTTTATAATTATTTACCACTTTTAAAAATAATTATTTAAAACTATTTTAATTATGTGTGTTTTAATAAGGTTATTTCAAAATGTTTAAAAAAGATTCCATCCTTTCCTAATAAAAAATATTATCATCCACTCCACATTTTATTTATATAATTTATGTCTGTTTTCAAGTCTTAATTAATAAAGGTTCATGTAAAATTTAATGTTTTCAAAGTATTTTCACATACCATTTTTTAAAACATTATGTATTTTTTAAGTCTTTATTATTAATGATTATTTTAAAAGTAAAAGTTTTAGAAGTATTTTAATCTCCCATTTTTAAAAAAATTACATATTTCTTAAGTTTATAATATTAATTATTATTTTAATGATAAATATTTTCAATGTAACCTCACTTCTCTTTTTAAAAATTTATATCATTTTCAAGTATCCATTATTAAATATTATTTTAAAAGTAAAATATTTCAATGTATCACATATCATTTTTGATATAATTTATGTATTTTGAAGTATATTTTATTTGTAAAATGCTATAATAGTGTTTTAAAAATTATTGTCTCTCCCTTTGAAAAAAATGAATGTAATTTTCACTTCATCATTTATAAAAATGTTTTAAAGGTTTTGTAAAAACTTTTGTATCTTCACTCCGATTTTTCCTACAAGTTTTTTCTCTCATAAAGTGATGTTTTTATCATCATTTATATGTTATTTTTTTATTATTCCATTTGAAAAATTAGATTTTAATTTCCTATTATTTATTAACTTCATGTTATGTGATAATTTTAAGAAGCCCACTCTTTTTCCAGGGATTATTAAATAAATGATTATGATTAATTTTAATTGACACATATATGTATGGATGTTGATCGGTTGGGGCCTATATCATCATCAAATGAATTGGTTTAAGCTTATATCTCATGAGATAGTCAAACATGGAAATAATGATTTTGTTAGCATGAGTGTGGTAATGATGGGTTTTCTCACATTTCCAAGTGTGGACATAATGAGTTTTTTCATATAAGATTGTGCATAATGAGTTTTCACACCCATGTTTTATTATTCTTTTACTGTTCTACACTTCTAAGTTTCTCATAATGTTATGTTAAATTTTTAATATTCATTTCATTTCCATGAAATTCCATGTTTTCAATATTATGTCTTATTGTAAGTATTTCTCACTTCTATTTCATGCTACCATTTATATGAATATTGAGTTATGTTTTGAGCCAGTTAATATATTGTATGCCTCCTTAATGATATTTTTTAGATCTTACATTACTCTAAAATATTTTATGATTATCATCTAAGGCCTTTTGATCATTTATTAGGATTTTTATGACTCCCTGATTTTTTCATTCATATTTTGATATGTTTTAACCTTACTGATCATTTGAGCTCACCCCTTTATTATGTCTCCAATCCTTGGGTTATGAATATGATTATATTATGTGATATATATATAAAAGGTTCTGTGGGAACATGATTGTTGATACATTTTCAAAATTTTAGTAAGATAATATGTTTATGTAGCTAATTTTTAAGTCACTAAATCTTTTGGTATTTGGGATTTGTGAATTGTTGTGAGGTGTTTTAATTAAATCATGAGATTAATATATTATTAATGGAAAGTTAATCTTGGGCCACTATAGTTGGTATCCTAAGAGGATTTAGTTATTTTGGAGATTAGTTTAGAAATTAGTTTAGTTATTTTTGGTGATTAGGTTGGTTACCATTGGTGTTAAGGTTATATAACATTAATCATCATCATCAAGTAATTTTATTGATATTGGTGGATACCAAAAGAAATAAAAAAGGAGGAGAGTCCAAAATAAGAGATCCTCCCAAGATAGAACCTAGGGGTTTGAAATAGTGTAATGCTACCAGCCGTGTGTAGAAAAAAATAAATCGTACCAAGGTACTCCACTAATGCCAAGTAGTCTACCACCTTATTCCCCTCCCTCCAGGTGTTTCACACACTAATGTTGCTATTGAGGAGACTTTTTCATTTGCTGATAATATAACATAACGACCAAGTAGCAACACCACACCCTTTTAAGGAATCATGAACAGCCAAGGAATCTGTTTCAACTTTTGAGATGTCCCTCCCTTACTGCCAAAAAATGTTTAGACTAGTGAGCATAGCCATAGCCTCTGCTTGAAGTGAAGAGCCATGACCCAGCCTAACCGAGAAAGCTTGGTAAACAGATCCATTAAAATCCTACACCACCCCTCCACCGCACATGTTCCCCTGGATAAAAGAACCTTCCGTATTGAGTTTCAAGCCACCCAATGGAGTACGCCAACCTACCTAGTTGCATTCCCCACTATTGTAAGGGGCATTCACCCTGGAACCTATTTGAAAATGTTGAAGCGAGGGAGTCTCCCTCTATATAACCTTAATAAAAACCTTATAGATGTGTCTAATTATAGGATGATATACTAAAATATAGTGAAAGTATTGAGTAGATAGTTTTTTTAGAAATACATTCCTATTTGGATACTAAATTTGGATATTGTTTTGACATAGACTCATATAGGGTTAATAAGCCTAAAATGAGTGGGTCGATTATATCTCAAACATCATTCTAGTGTTTGGTGAAAAATCACTTACTGTGCACCTCATTTGAAACTCATGAGGGAAATTATTTGGTTGATCATATGCCCTTAACAAACCACAATAAAGGATTGATTTATTAGTTACTTTAATGGATTAGGTTGATAATTTTAAGATAAATTAACTTAAATAAACATATAGAAAACTAATATTGATGTAGGTTGGACTAAAAGAACAATTGTAAAATAAGGAAATATAAAAGAATAAGATGTTTTAAGGTTTAATTCCTTTTATGATTATGATAATTTTTCACTTATTTTTAAAGTATTTTCACTCATGTAAACCCTTTTGGTTTTAGTAAGGGATAGATATTGAAGGAACCATGGGTGTGATGGATGATGTGAAGGTTCACTTAATGAATAACACATCATAATTAGATATGGAATGACAAACATTGTGATTATTACAAATTAAAATAATGAAATATGATTAATAATTTTAACATATTATAAGTTCCAAACACACCAAATAAAAAATGATAGAGTCTTGAGAATTATAAAGTTACAAAGATAATGAAGAAAAAAATGTTCAATTTTATATATGTCAAAAATGTGGAAATAAACACCAAGAAAATTGCCTTGTGGGATTGGGAGATTCATTACTTGTGGAAGAGGGGGTCATCAAGAATCAAACAATTGAGAAAAAATAAATATTCCATCTAACATGAGGAAATAAGATAGAAATCATCCAACAGAACCACTAACAATTCAATGTACAATGTGTGGATAAATAAAACATTTTCTAAATTAATTACTTAATCCAATTAATTTTAAGGATGTTAGGAATCCAAAACCTTCTAAACCTAGGGTTCAAGGAATAACCTATACAATTACTATTGATGGAGAGGATAGTGGTAATTAGGTTTCACTTACCCTAAAACCTGAATTACTTTATTTATTCTAGTTATATAATACCTATTGTATCTAGGGTGTATTCTAATAACATCAAGTCACCAATATTAGTGATTTTTAATTTAAGAAAAACATTTTGTGCTAATATAATTATGCTTTTGGAAATAAGCTTTATATCCTCTAAAAAATTATTCAGTTTTGGAAATAAAATTGTTATCTTCTCACTAACTCCACATTAATTTCTAGAATAGGTAAAAACATTCTAAATCATATGTGGCCATCTATTAGTGTATGGAAAACTATGAATTATCTATGATGAAAATTTAATCCTTCACATAGGCTTTAATACATAGTTATGATATATATTTCCCTAAAATGGTTAAGGAAAATAAGTATTCTCTAGTCTTCACTGTGATATTGAGGATCATAACTCATTAGAGATAATATCTTGATGCATATAAATATTTTTTGAACCTTTATATGTTACTTAAATTAAATTATAATTAAATTGTAGGATGTGATTTATTTAAGAAGGTGGAATGGAACAACTCAAGATTTTGGATCCTATAAATATAAATAATATGTTCTATAACTTTTTTTAAACACCAAAACATAAACAATAATAACATATTAAGAAGGAATTATTAATAAATCTTTAATAAATACTATGGTGCTAATGAAGTTATAATCATTACCTTTATAAGGTAAACAGTTAATATAATTTAATATCGAAAAGGTTATTTCAATAAAACCTATTTTATATATACTATATATTTTATTTTAAAAAAATAACATTATAAATTTTAAAATTTAAATTTATTAAGTTCAAATTCATTTTTTAATTACTCATAAAAAATATCTTAGTATTAATATTTTTGATTTCCCTAAAATAATCTATTTTTAGGTGAACAGTAAAACTATTGATTTTATTAATGAAGTCACTTTTATGAAATTATTTTATTATATAAATAAATTAAAAGGGTTTTTTGAAAAAAAAAATTAATTAAATTATATATAAATTATAATGAATCATTTTAAGATACTCTGTTGAATTTATGAACTCTTTCTCAAAATTTTTAAGATTTATGTAGCATTTTAATGAAAAATATTTTCGACTACTTTTCATAATTAATTATAACATCATAGAATGAAGTTTTTGACTTATTTTGTTGTTAAATAAATAATATTTTAATTATAATAATTATTTCAAATTAAATATAATCAGTATCATTGATAGTTCTATCCTAATAAAAAATATTTTCACTTAAAAATAATTTTTTTCAATAAATGGGCCTTTGCATGTTACATGCATTAATATTAAGATTAATTGCCTTGCATATAGAAATTTAATTTGATTAAATGATTTGTATATATAAGATAATAATTTAAATATTTATAATTATTTATAATCTCGTTTAAAATTTAGATTTTGGGATTAATGCAAATTTCCATGATAATATTGAAGCAATTATTTTAATTATTAATATTTCATTATATCATAGAATTTATATCAAATAAATTAAATTTAAATATTTAAATAATGAATATAATATTATTTATAAACACATAAATAAATATATTAAGACTCATTTAATTGTTATTCAATACTAAATAATATTTTAGAATCCATAATGGCAAAAATGTCATTTTTTCACTAGAACTATTTTTCTAAACTTTGTTGGTTTTAATATAAAAGTTAATTTTATAATTTTAGAAATTTAATTAGATTCAATATATGTTAAATTAATTCTATAACACCTGAATTTTTTTATATGGGTTATGTTATATGTTTAATAAAAAATAATATCACTTATTTTTTAAAAAAAGTGAGTGTGGTGACTCTTATTATTAAGTAAAAAAGAAAGTTACAATAAATGAAAATAAGGGATTTTAAAAAAGTATTTGTTCTGAATATGATAGTGGTAAAGGGATATTATATCAATATGAATGAAGGTATCCTAAAGAACTCCTTTTTTTAAAAGATAATCATCCAATGCATTGGCCTCCCGGAAGACATGGGTGATAATGAAGTTCATAGTGGAAAGCTTGTCTATGTAGTCGAACCATCTTGTAGTGAGATTCCACAACAAATGGATGTTGTCCAATCGCATTGCTTTCACTATAGTTGAGGATTCACATTAGAACCAAACATCAGACTAATTAATTTGTCATTCCATGTGTAATACATTAATGAGAGTAAGAATTTCAGCTTATAGGGATGTGATATTCCCACATGGTCTGCAAACACAATCGATAATATCACATATGTGGTCCCTGGTAACAACCCCAAAGCCCGCTGGATTGGGGTTTCCTTTATAGGATCCATCAATGTTTCATTTAAAACATACAACATAATGAAAATACCATAACACTTCTATAAAATCATGAGAATGAGGATAATATCCTGGAATTTTGAGATGTTGTAGCATAGAGAAATCCCAAACAGAATAGTCACATAACACTTTTTCAAGATGATTTTCAAACTAAATCGCACCAGTGATATCCATAATATTATATTGCATGATAAATAGATAATTATTATGAAATTATGTGTTCCTTACACACCAAAGTTCATGCAATACCTCTGCACAGGTAACTCGGAATAAATTCATAATCTGTCTGGACAACTGAACATTGAGAACCTCATGTAGAAAAAAAATCAATTTTTCCATGTATAGAGGAGGTAGTTCAAACATTTCAAATAGGGAGTTCCAAAGAGATTCATTAGTTTTACAAGACAATAATAGTTTTTCCACACCTACCCTATGTTGTAAGAATAATCCAACTTTTGAACAGAGAGAAATACCAATGATCTGGAGGCAAAAGTTGACATGAATCCTACAAAAATTAACTCTCGAAAGTAGTGATAAACAGGAAGGTTGCATACATCGGATTTGGAAGCTACCAATCCAACTAGGAGATCCTTGAATCTCAT
This sequence comes from Viscum album, assembly GCA_963277665.1. Lineage (NCBI taxonomy): Eukaryota > Viridiplantae > Streptophyta > Magnoliopsida > Santalales > Viscaceae > Viscum > Viscum album. The sequence continues at coordinate 2,097,570,465 of OY728130.1, read as the reverse complement.
AGGTGTAGAAATATTTTGATTCTAGTAAACAATTTTGGGCTAGTTCTTAAACCAAGAAGTCATCCTATAGCATGAATACCATATTAGAGATATCAACTTTAAGTTCATTAGATAGAGTTTTCATGTTTCACAATTGATTATTAATTGAGATAGAGGGATCATTTTAATTTAGATATATAGATCACTTATTTGATCCTTTATTTAAATAATTTTACCAAAATCTCAACTTTTTTTCCTTTTTTCCCATTAAACCTTTAATAGTTTTATGGAGTTTTTCAAAAATGATGTGTTTTTTCAAAAGTTCGAATTTTTCCTCTTATTAAAGGACTCCACTTCCACCCTTAAAGGTTACACTTATCCTTTCAATTATACCTTGAATATTTTCTGTTTTATTCTCAATATAACCTTATCTAAAAATATAATCCCCTTTTCACTCATAGTTATACAAAGACCTTAAATTTTAAGGTAACCTCTAATAGAAAATCAAGTCTCCAACGTAAATATTATCTCCTTAAGTTTTTATTGTTAATATTACCCTTCAAAATATATTTCCAAAAATAATAATATTATTTCTTGAGTATTATTATTATTATTATTGTTATACTAATATGTTGTTATATTATTGGTATGACCCATATTTATTAAATTTTAATCCACATAGAAAAACAAAGGAATGTTAATCGTGCATGTGTGCGGACTACCTCATCCATGTTGAATTGTTTATTTATTTTTTCATATATTTTTAATTTTTTAATAAAAACTCTTCAAATATGGTTCAACATAAAAATAATATCATTATTATTCTATTATAATTATATTATTTCAAAATAAACACCTCATTAACCATACTCACCAATCGAGTTAAAGCATGTTCAATTTTGGGTCAATTTAACCACCCACATGAATAATGATTTAAAATGAAATCATGTATGAATATGAGAATATGGAAACCAATATAATTATAATATATTAATAAAATCATTATTATTATATGTTTATGTAAATATTATATTAAGTATTTAACTTATTATTAAATTACCATTTTTGTTTACTAAAACTATAGAAATAAGTCATTATCAATTCGGTTTTCACATAATGTAACCAAAAAATATGGAATAAAATAAGAAAATTTTAAGTCAATTTAATTTATATATTAAATAATATTAAAATATATATCAATTATGAACTTGGTATCAAATTATTGATAAGGATATCAAAATTATTAAACATGCGTAAAATAGTTAAAGTTATTAACACTTGATTGTCATAATATGATATAACTAATTAGTGTATCCATGATAAAGAATTATGATAAGGATTATAAAAGGGTAATATTTATGATTAAAGTTATTAAATAGTACATTAAGTAAGATATGTTTGTTTTATATTATTTTATAGTTTGTTCAACTAATAAAGAAAACAAGGTAAGGGCTTATTTATCAAAAATTTAAATCCCATGAGACATGTTTAATCAATACACCATTTGCCATTTTCAATGATATGAATACTTTACTATTATAATATTTCAACATTATCATATGATATTAAATTATATTCAATGTTCTATTTAAATTTTTACCTCTCACTGGTTTTTTATTCAAATATTACAAATGTTGTAAGGGGTTTTCATGGAATTATTCATTTCATTAGGCTATATCCTTTCATATCAGAATATAATTTTCATGATTTATGTGATCCTACCCTTTACCATATTTTATTTGGTATTTCTATTTATTTTTTGTATAATTTAATTCTCTTTGTCAATATAAAATTCTATGATAATTGTTTTTCAAAAATAAAAGTGGATCATTGGTTAGAGTAACTCACGTTATTACCAATGGATATTTTCATTCATATATGTATTTTATTTCTCATAAATTTTCTCCTATATTTTTGTAAAGATAATATGAATAATTTATATGATTTTCATAATTCATTACCCCTTTTCAAAATAAAAATTTAAAACTCTTTTAACGATGTTGGGTTTCGATAAGGTTATTTCATAATATTAAAAAGGATTTTCCATCCTTTAAAAATGAAAAGTTTTGTCACACAATATAAATTTCAATTCAATAACTTTATATATCTTTTCAAGTCTTAATTATTAAAGGTTATTTTAAATTAATATTTTCAAAGTATTTTTAGTTCCCTTTTTTAAAAAAATTATGTAAATTTCAAATATCCATTATTAAAGATTTGTTTAAAATAAAATGTTTTAAAAGTATTTTTACCTCACCTTTTTTAAAACATTATATCTTTATTAAGTATCCATTATTAAGGATTCTTTTAAAATTAAAAGTTTTCAATGTATTTTTAATTCCATCTTGAAAACTTATATACTTTTCAAGTATCCATTATTAAAGATTCTTTTAAAATTAAAAGTTTTCAAATTATCCCATATCCTTTTTGATAGTATTTATATATTTTCAAGTATCTTTTTTTTGAATTACTTATAATAGTGTTTTAAAAACTCTTCTCTTTACCTCCACAATTTTTTGAAATGTAATTTACACTTCATATTTTATAATAATGGCTAAAAGGTTTTGTGAAAACTTTTGTATCTCCACTCCCATTTTTTCAAAGGTTTATCTCTCATTAAGTGATTTTTTGATCATCCACTATATTTTAATATGTTATGATTAATTTTTATAATGGGATTATGATTTCCTATGATTTCTTTAATTCATGTTATGTGATAAGTTTAAGAAACCAATTCTTTTTCAAAGGTTTATTTAATATGTAATGATGATTAATTTTAAGTGGTAGACATATATTTGGATGATGATGGGTGGTTCCAATATCAACATATATTTAATTAGTTTAAGTTTATATTTCATGTGATAGTTCGGTATAGAAATAATGAGTTTTTTAACACAGGCATGGGCGTGATGGGTTTTCTTACATTTTCAAGTATAGACATAATGAGTTTGTTCACATAAAAGTGGGCATAATAAATTTTCTCAAATAGGTTTTCCTATGCATATAGTTGTGATATATTTCCAATTTATTCATCATTTTATGTTAAATTTTTAAGATGAATTTAATTTCCATGGAATGAAATGTTTTCAATATTATGTCTAATTGTTAACAGTATTCCACAATTTTATTTCATGCTCCCATGTTATATGAAATGGAGATATGTTTTGAGCAATGAAAGATATTTTATGATTCATTAATGATCTTTCTATGATCTTATTATACTCAAAATTATTTTATCATTATTATATAAGGTATTTTGATCATTTATTATGATATTTATGTCTCCCCCATGTTCTTCTATATGTTATGATATATTTTACCCTTAATAAATGTTTGATCTCACGCCTTTCATATATTTCCAATATCTAGGTTATGAAGATGATTATATTATGTGATATATCTAGAAAAGGTTCTAGAGGATAATGATTATTGAGAAGTTTTAATGGGTGTAGTAAAATAATATGTTTATATAGCTAATTTCCAAGAAAATGAACCTTTTTCTCTTTGGGAAGTGTTACTTATTATGAGATTTAATAATTAAACCATGAGATTAATTTATTATTTATGTTTTTTAAATCCTAGGTCACTATAGTAAATATTTAGGATTGTGGAATCTTGTGGAAGATTTTTTGAATAATCAGTACCAAAAAGAGTGAAACCTCAGATTTGGTTAAGGAGACTATTGGTGTTATAATAACGGTGTAAAAGTTTGATTTGGATGAACACTAGTTGCTTATTATAGATGGTGGAGAACTTTAATACCTAAAATAATAAATTGGTATTGGTGACTCAAGATAGTATCAATTAGAAATGATGTTGGAAATGGAATCATTACATACAAACAAAACATGGGATCTAACGAAACATTCTCTTGGGAAAAGAGTGTTTAATAAAAAATTTATTTTATGGTTTATTGAAGAAGTGGATGGAATGAAAAGATAAAAGTAAAGGATTATTGTAAATTTATTTCAATAAACAAAATGTGTGACTTTTATGAAATATTTTCTCTAGTTATTAAGAATAAAAAAATCATATGGTGATCAAAATTATTTTAAAGGGGTGTCTATATCTTGAGAATTCATATGTAAAAATGAAATTATTTCTTAGTCATTTATAGAAGTTAATTTTTATAAAAAAAGTAGGTTTTATAGAAATTAAATGGACTAAACCGGTGGGTATAATTAAATGGAATTTATATAGACTAAATTAGGCAACCAGATAGTAGAACTGAAAGTTTGATGCTTCTATAGATTTGAAGGAATTATCCTGGAGTGAAGTAGATCATTTCTACTATTAAAAGGTATCTGATGATAATATTTTTTTTATACTTATATTTTATATGTATTATATGCATCTGGTGGTTATAAACATGAAAAAAATTAAGTAATTGAAGGATAAATTTTCTGTAATATTCAAGATTAAAGATCTTAATGCTGTAAATTATATTTTGTGGGTAAGGATCACTCAGGGCTGGAATCATGGAATATTGATTTTTTCTCAGTACAACTGAATCTAAAATGCCGTTTAAAGGTTTGGAATGTCCAAATATAAAATAGTGACTAAAATATAGGATGGATTATAGAATCACTAACTATAATAACCTAGAGTTTTTTTCTACTTTATTAATAAGATACAAGTGGTCTCATCCCAAAGAATGAAATTGTTTTATAGTCTTGAAGAACCAGATACATACATGATTGTTATATTAAATTATAAATATAAAATACATATAATAAGAATCATTCTTCAATAATTGATATTATTTATAGTGTCCTTATTTATATCTTGTGGAAATGAAATCAAATGAAGGATGATCTCATATGCTCAATATGGGTTATTCACAGTGGAATATGTCGTGAGTAAATAAGGAATAATCAATTTAGAAAGGTAAATAACTAAAGACTCATTCCATTTAATAAATAACTTGAGTACGCAATGCATCCATAGATAATATCAATGTAGTAGTCTTAAGAATAATAATAACTGTAATCAATTAAGGAAATTTCTAATATTGGATGTCATGATCTTAGACATCATGATATCTTTAGAATCAAGTCCTTATGCCAAGACAATTGAATCGATGGGTAGGTATACACGAAAATATCATTTAATAATAAAATCCAACTAGTTTGTCTCATGATACCTACCATGCATCATGGGGATATCTATAACCAGGACCCACCCTTCAGTACATGTCCAGTACATTTGTTATATATTTAGTGATCAGTTTAATTCATTAAAAATATGTCACGTCAAAAAATATCTGTATTCAGTAAAAAAATATGTAATATTAATATTTCCTCATTCAGTTAAATAAATTCATGATAAAAAACATTATATATAAATGGTTTATTTTTTAGGATATAATCATATCCATGATTCAAATAATAGGTATATTTAAGAGAAATTTGATATCCAATTGAAAATGATTATAAGAAAGTGAATCTCTTGAGAGAAAGTTAATGACCAAAAAATTAATAAGAGATAATATATGGCCATCAATTAATTGAAAATATATGTTTCATAATAAAATATTATCTTTTGGAGAATAAATAAAATTCGAATAAAAACGCTAATATATTATTTAATTAAATAGTTTTCTTTGTAAAACAATTTAAAAACATGTAGATGAATCAGAATAGCATGTAAAGTTTATGGATGTGAGAAAATAAATTAATTCTATTTAAGTAAACATTCCTTTATAATTTATATAAAGAGAGTAAAAAATAAACCATTTGGAAAATATTAGCAATATTCATTTCAAAAGTTTTAAAAATTGAAGGATACCATAAAATGTACTTAATAAATCATTTTATTAAATTAAAATATCTTTTGAAGAAAAAAATGAAAAATATTGACATGGTTGTAAAATATACCTGGTCAAAAATAGAAATATTATTTTTATTTCATTTAAAAATTTATTTACATGATTTAAATTTAAAATAGAGGAAAAGTTGGAAAAAATATAGAAACTCGTTAAATATTCATAGGATAAGAAAATATATATATTTTATGAATTCTAGATCATACTATTTCCTTAATGAAAATAAGTGCAATACAAAAAAAAATGTAATTATAAAATAAATTCTTACCTCGTTGGTATAACATACCAGGACACACACTCCCAGATCCTATACTGAAAAAATGAAATTTACATTTTTGTCTTTGATTCTGATAATTGTGACCCAATTTTTTCATCTAAACCTTACAACATAAAAATGAAAAATTGGATCACTTATAACCTTGAAGACCTATTAAGTTTATATTTTTAGAGAATTATGAAAAAAATCCTATATAAAAAAATCACATGACTTTAAATTAGAATTTCTCCCACTAAACACATCTTTTCTTTTTCACATTAATACATCACCATCATCCACATGAAATATATTCTATACATAAATCATTCAACACCATTATATAAAACCTATTTAAAAGGAATCATATAAAGGGTGATCTTAAATGCTCGGTAAAGGAAAACATAAGTATCTGAAATTGAATGTAAACAATGAAAATAAGAAGTAAAAAAGGTGTATGAAGACATAATTAGAGTGTATGAGTGAATCATAAAATAAATCATACCCATAAATAATTATATCATCAAATATGAAATCATGGAAAAGTAAAGATTCATCTGAATCAATAATCATGAGCCATGTGATATCAATCTCGATCATGAGAAACATTATAAACCCATAACAATCAATTAAAACAATTTTTGGTAACTCAGTTCATCATTTTCATAAAACCCTTACAAAAAAAATTAATTGGAATAATTATATGGTTGACTTCCAATATAATCATTACCCAATGCATTGGATATCTATAATGGGGATAACGCTTCGTATAAGCTATATCAGGCTCACCCATGATCTATAATGGAGATCAAAACTTTGTAAAAGCTATATCAGTTTCATCCATTTTTTATGATCTTTAATGGGGATCAATCCTTTTTATAATATATATATGGGTCACTCATGATCTATAATGGGGTTCAACCCTTCGTATAACCTATATCTAGCTCACCCAGTTCATATAATGTTCAAGTACCATATCATGAATAAAAAATCATCATAAAACTCATAGAAACAATAATTATTCCATTTCTAAATTGATTATCCCTTGAAAAATAAATGGTTTTCATGTCAATATCTTCTAAACATGATTAAACTATATAAAATAAACATATTCCATAATAATCTATTTTAAACATGATTGGCCCTTGGAAAAGAAATGAGATTCATAAAAATATATTTGAAACAATATCATTCCATCCAGAGGAATAATGAGTATGGTATCGATACTAAATATCCCTAGTGGTGGATAAGTAATGACAATGGTTTTTTATTTTGATGAATGTAAATACCATTAAAATAATATTAAAATTTTTCTTGAGGAAAATATCCTTTTCATTTTGAAAATCCATTTTTTAAAACAAAAAAAATTATGAAAATAATTTAATAAAAAATACCTTGTAAACATATAAATGATGTTTTAAAAATAATTTAAACATTTCTTTAGGAAAATATTTTTTCCACTAAGAAAAATTCTTTTTAAAATAGAAAACATTTTGAAAATCATTTTCTTTAAAAATAAGATTAAATACTTATATAGTAATATTTCAAAACTATTTAAAACAATTATTAATATATAAAGAAATTTCAAAATACTTTTCCTTGAATATAATATTAAAATATCATTTAAAAACATTTTTTAAAATATTTTTATAAAACATGGTTTTGGAAGAAAACATATTTCTCACTGAAGAGAGAAATTGAGATGGATTTTCTTAAAAAAAATCATCAATTATTATAAGTAATAAATAGTGGAAAATGTTACTATTAAATAAAAATAATATTTAATAAATATATAATAAGATAATTATTTATAATTATTAATATTTTGTTCATAATATTTCAACACTGTAGATTAAATCATAAATAATTCAGATAATCAATGAGATTGTAAATAAATATCTTACCACTTTGGTAACTTTTAATCTCAATACCCATTAAATAATAATGTTAAATTAAAGTTATAATAACATAAAAATAAGTATATTCATGATATAACATGTTAAATCTGCAGTATATACACCTCATAAAAGAATATAGGTGTATAACATAACATATGTCTCAAAGAAAGAAAATTGAGACAAAAATATATTACCACTTTAGTAACTTTGAAGACATAAAACCCATAAAAGAGTGATCCTAAAATGCATATATAAATACCAATAAATTTAATTATAATAATCATAAAATGCATTCATGTTCATTATATACACCACAAAAAAATAAGTGGTGAATACAGAGTATATCTCACAGAAATAAAAGTGAGATGAGAAAAACCCTTACTTTAAGTCTTGAAATATATCATACTCATTAAAACCACATTTTAATAAATATATTTTTTTAAAATCCTATCACATAACCATATTCATATATATAATAACATATATTATTTTCTTACTATTTTATATTACCCGTTTATTAACAATTCCATGTTAAAGTTATGTTTCGGGTAATAATCTCTTTGTTTTTCGTACATGATTTGACTTGTTATTCTTAGTACTATTAATTAAATAATGATTTCATAATATAAATAATTTAAATCATGATATAAATATCATATATATTCATTATATTCATATTTATTGTAATCTAATAAATTTAATGATAGGAAATGAAATGCATCGTTCATGGAGATGGTAGGTCGTACGTACGAATGAACATTATTTTTCATTTTCTTTTAAGTTTGAAAGAAAGAAAATTTCATGATATATTATCACTCCATAATAATATTTATTTCATATATATCAAATAAATTATTAAAACTATCCTTAATACATTCCATGTATATAGTGAATGAATCGCATCGCTTCGTGAAGCAGTAGTTCACCGTACACATGAACGAAGTTATCGTATTCCCACCAAATGGAAATCAGGATGGAATGTGTGATATAAAAATAATAGAATCATAATAACATCATAAATATCATATATATAATATATAAATAGTATTTCCATCATTATTCCTAGCCTTGAAAGGTGGTAATGGAAAAATTAATGACATCAGTTCGCGAGGCGATAGTCCGTCGTACACACAAACTATGATTTCGCAACCCATTTGATGAAAGTGTTTGTGGTTTTAGATTTTAACCTTAATAGAAAAAATATCAGTATATATATTATGATTAAGTAATTATATAATCAATATATAAAAATAATTTAATTGTTTTGAAGAAGAAATAAAATAAAATCGTTTGTTAGTGTTATTTCTAGTAACTCCTTTTTGTTTGAACCAAAGGCTTTTTATAGTTTTATTTATTCCCAAATTGATCTATATAGGATAATATTATGGGAGTTTTGAAGTTATTTGGGTATATTTTTTATGATCTAAATTTCTTGAGAGTTGTGAATAAGTGATGGGTGTGAGTGCCCTTTTATAGTTGAGGTGGAGTGACACTCTTGTAAATACTCAATAGTATTTACTATTGGGATGTTTCCCTTACCTCATGTTCTTCAAAAATTGAAAAATAATGTATTTTATGGAAATTATGGTCCATCCACACTTACACCACAAAAAAACAAAATCATTTTTATCATTTTGTTCTTTAGTATTTAAGTTTACTCAATTTTACCCTTTTCGGTTTTACTATGATAACTAGTTTACTAGCCTAATTGATTTATCCTTCAACACTAAATTAAAGTGATATAAATTATAAAATTCAGAACCAATGATTAATTTTTATAACTAATATATAAAATAAAAAACACATCTGTGTTGGGAATAATTTTAACATAAATTCATATAACACCCAAAATCGCTGCATTAATCCTAATTGTGTGAACAAGGTTTTTACTATTTAGTGGTCAATATGTTAATTATAAAAGATAAATTGGTCTATTAATGTGAAATATTTTAATTTTAAGATGATAACTTGCCCAAAAGGGAAAACCTCTTTTATTAGCAATAAATAAGGGAAAACTTACAGGATCCTGAAGATACAAAGTTTACATTGGTCCCTATGAATAAAAGAGAGAAGGTCATCAGAGATCACATCACACCATAAGAAGTCAATTCCATTGATGCCCTTATTTTCAAGACCATATGCCATAGAATTCACCTCCCTGTAGACATGAGTGATGAAATAATTCATGGACAAAATATGATCCAATCATTTGGTCCACCAATTAGTAAGATTCCAAGATAGATGAGAGGAACCATTCCTAATGGTGAGAACAATAGTGGTGGAGTCGCATTCAAGTGAGATATTGTTCCAACCATGGTGATAAGCTTGCTCCACCGCTGACATGATATCGATCATTTCAGCTTCGAGAGAAGAAACAAGGCCACAGGAACCATATAAACAGCCAAAGACATCCCCCTTGTGATCTCTGAAAATGGAACCATATCCAGAGGGACCAAGGTTACCTCTCTATGCACCATCAGAATTGACATTAATCCATCTCGCAAAGGGAGGCTGCCAAAAAACCTCAAACATACCGTGGGGGGAGAGGTCTACCCCTAACACTAATCCTATTGAGGTTAGTGAAATCATGGATCGAGTTTGAGGAGTAGTGCTTAAATGGCGGCATAGAGTCCCAAACAGCCGCAAGAGTAGTGGAAATAGCAGTCGCAGCAGTGAATTGGAAGTTGTCGTAGAGCACTTTATTTCTTACAGACCATAAGAAGTGAATTAGTTCTTCCACAGCAACCTGAAACAGACTCTTGAGAAATGGTGAGAGTGCAAGCCCCTTCCAAATCAGGATTAACTCACGAATTGAATAAATATTTTATATTTATTAAAATTAAAAATTAATTTTCATATTATAGGATTTTCTGTAATTTTAAACCTTTAAATAAAATATCATTTATTATAAAATAATATTAATGTCAATTTTAACATTATTAATTTAATTTGAATTAAAAAAATAAATACAATGGTATAATTTGAATATATTAAGTTAAAACCTTTATAATATGATATATTTATCTAAAAAATTAATGTAAGATAATAATTCATTCAATTTACCTCACATTTAATATTTTAGTGTCATTTATTTTAGTTAATTTTTTACTAAATAATTCTTATGTTGTTGTTTCTTAATAATTTTAAGTAACTAAATCATATCTAAAAATTAAAAATAAATTATTATATTAACGAAAAAATCATTTGAATTTTTTAAAAAAAATATTTGTAATTGAACATATTATGTTTCCCTATACCAAATCTTTGTAAATATTAAAGGAAGGTTTCTTTTTTTCTTTACTTAACTTATTATATAGGTCACATTCATGAACTATTATCCAACTAACTCATAAAAATAGATCATAAGGTTTTAAGGGTCAAAATATTTTCATAAAATGGGTTCTATACAAGTTTTTAGGTCATTTTACTCCCTATATTAAAAGTTTAACTACTAAGTAAACTCATTTTTACCTTAATCACTATAATTGATTTTAACTATTTTCACTAGTCATTCTGGTAAAAAATTAATTTAACATTATTATATAATATAAATTATTCCGGTTCCAAATATGGAATAATTTTTTCCAAATTTAACTCAAATAATTGGTCGTATTTAATTTAAAATTAATCTCACAAACGTAATGAGAAAGAGGGTTTTTAAAGTGAAAAGTTCAAATGTTTACAATGTTTTTATATCTAAATTCAATATATAAAAAATTAAATGACATAAATTTGATTAATGTATGTATAATTTAACTATTTTTACTTTAATACCAATCCATTATAACATTTAACATTAAAATTTATTTAGAAAAAAAGTGCAATTTTTTATTAAAATTCAGTATTTTTCATTATTCATCCAAAAATGAAACTTTTAAAAATAATACCAAAAATTCACCCTAAGATAAATTTTACATTTCTATTTAAATAATTATGTTTATTTTTTAAAATTAAAATTATAATATGTTAAAAATTAGTTTTTCAATTAGTGCACTATAAAAAAGATGAAAAAACTGTTTTTTAGAAGAAAAAAAATACATTTTTAAGCATAAAAATAGATTTATTTTTTTCTATTGTCTAGAAAACACATAGTAAGGATGTTAAACATTATTTTTAATATATTACATATAAATTTCATTAATATAATCTTAAAATGGTGATTTGTTTATTTTATTGGTATAAAACACACTTGTGCACATTTAAATAGTTTTTCAAAAAAAGATTTCCTTTTATTTTCAGAAGAGTTTTATTTTATTTTATAATTAATTAGTCAGAAAATAACTCATTATATATGCATATGTAAAACATAGTATCAAAATTTAGTTAATCTTTTCTATACCCACCATTCCAATAGCAATTTGATACTTGTCATGTTAACTAATATTATTAATAGTATATTTTTGTTCAGTAAAACTCGATCTTGCATGTAACCCAAGAAATTGAAGAAACTCATTATTTCATGTATATTCAGATAGAATCATTATCTCATGAACTTTATTCTATTGAATATAATTTTCTTCGTTTAAGATCTTGGTTTTTAATACCCCCCCTAATAAATTGTTTCCTCTCAATTTGAACTTTATTATATCTTAGTAATTAAAAGATGGAAATTTGAATAGAATTTTTGTAAACCCACATCATAATAAGAGTAAATAAAAAATACACTCAATAATAGAGAAATTTAATTATAAATATCATATGTAATAACACATGACTAGGTTTCCAAATAGTATAACATAAGTGGGAATGGAGGAAAAGAGAAAATAGTTAAAGAGGGTGATTGAGGTTATTGATCACAAAAAAGTGAATGATCAAAGGAAAGTTAAGGTCCTAAAAACCATAAATATATGATGATTGAAAAATACATTTTATCATTATAATTGAAGTTATTGGGATGATATTCTTGTTTCAATATCCTTTTCATAGAGTTGAATAATTTTCTTACCATCTAGACTAAGATAAATATGGATATATACTTACTTAATGAGTAGAAATTCATCATTTTGTCAATTTTACCATAATATCATATTTTTCTCCAAATTATGAGTATTCAAGATGATTTTTTAATTCCCAAGGTGCTAAAATCAACTTTTAAATTCTACATAACCATTTAATGGATATTAAAGTTATTCCACCCGTCTTTAGACATTAATAAAAACCAAAATGGTTAGAACATGGTAAGATAATTCCCAAAAAGAGTAGACCTCAATATGATACATTAACCTTCAAAAGTAATACTCAAGGTTTAGAAAGAAAAACATTCAATATAAAATTATACTTAAAACTATTCAAACATTTATTTGACTAAGTTAGAAACCCAAAGATTAAAAGGATTTGATTGTATATTAATCTATGAAAAATAAACCATTATTCCTTAAATAAAATACCATATGTTTCTAAAATAATCTTAATATTTATCTATAATAATTTTATACTAACTAGGACATCACATAGGCCAGTGGTAGTCCTAAAACACTTATCGTCATTCCTTCATGTATTCAAGTCACACTACCTTACCAGATGTGATGGATTATCACCCATCATATGAGTTGTAATTTTTTTAACAAGAAAACTAATTCACGCTAAATAACTATTCATATTGATCCTAGGGGTTAAAAATACCTCAATCCAAAAATAATGTCTCCAAAAATTCTATTAACGGCCTCAAAATGTTTACTACTTAAAACCCTCAAATGAGGTGTCTAAGATTTTGAACATATGATCAACCTTAATATTATAGATCAATTTATAGATTTTATGTCAATAATTATGACACAATTTTTTCATCTAAACCTTAAAAAATGAAATGGGAAAATTGGATCACTTATAAACTCAAGGACCATTTAGGTTTAGAGTTTTAGAGAATTAAGAAAAATTCTAACATAAACAATTCACATTACTTTAAATGAGCATTTCTCCCAACTAAACTAGATTTTATTTTTCACATTAATAAACCATCATTATACATATTAAATCCCTTCTAGATATAAATTCTTCAAAATCATTATTGAAAGACTAGGGAAAAGGAAACATAATAACGGTGATATCAAATATTCATTAAGGGTAAACATAATCATTAGTAATTTATTTTCATCAATGAGCCTAATAATTTCATAGGGGTATGACGACATAATCAGAGTGAATGAGTGAATCATAAAAGAAATCATACCCATAAATACTTGGATCATCAAATACTAAAACATGGAAAAGGAAAGGTTCATCAGAATCAATAATCATGATCCATGTGATATCAATCTCGATCATGATAAACATTAGAAACACATAACAATTAATTAAAATGTAATGTTTGAGCTTGAATAACTACAAAAATAGTAGTAATAATGGTAGACACATGGCCTCAATCATGCCTCCCTGTATGCTAGAGGCTGCCAACTAGCAACGAGGTTTTGCTGGTGGTATAGTGGGGAGACTATACACTTGAGATGATAGTATCATAGTGGTATTGTTAGTTTTAAATCAATGGACAATAATGAAAGTAGTAATAATAATGAAAAATAGTGAAAAATAAATATAATAAATGGGTAAGAGTGTCTAAAGACACATATATAAAATCATTCTTGTCAGTATGATGTTACAAGTACAATCACAAAGAAATAAAGTAAGAATTATAATGCAATAAAAAAAATAAAATCCCAATGACTAGCTCCACAAACATCCTAAGTACAAGCTTAGTCTTATGCTTATAACTCCCACATACTATGCACAACATACGCAATAAATCTCAGTCTTATGAACATGAAGAACTTCTCAGGTACCCCAATGTAATGGCGGATCGAGCTGGGTATGAGATATACTCAATAGTCCACCAGTAATGGTGTGTAAATCATAATCAAGTTTGTGTATATAAAAAAATTTATGTTAACTTACATCAAAAGTAAAGCTATAATGCGCAATGAATAAATTACCAGGTCAGGATCAGGTCCCTCTAGGACACCGGTCCAACCGTACCTACTTTGGCCTAATCTGAAATGTTTCAACCAAAGGTAAAATGTACATATAGACACATAAAGTAATAACAGGTCACTATAATTTTGAACAGCTAAACATATTGAACCCAGATAAGTGATTTGTCCTTGTAGACATTCCCTTTTCATTTAATTACATAACATCTTGAATTTCATTTAAAATTTATCTCTAGAATTAATTTATATGGAATAATGTTCCCATGCAAGGGGAACCCTATATTGTATCTAGAGTATCTCACTAGGATCATAACAATTTTCCAAATCTAAAGGAGTCTTTCTATGGTGATCCATAAATAGAATCCCAAATATCACTCCCAACGTAATTAAAACAATTCCTCTCTGAGTCTATCCATGGTATCTCACAAAGGGGTCTGAGTATCACTTGTGGCATGGTGTAACCATCATGCCATTAATCTTTTCTACGTGTGCTCCCCTAGGAACCAGAATCACTCATATGGAGGTAATAAACATGCAAAGTGAGCCCATCCAAGATATAGAAAGTATCACCCCCACCTAGTGTATGAATCCTCATCAACTCATGAGTCCATCCTCAACATTCCATAAATAAGAATCCAAGTATCACTTTAGGTGTGAAAAATACATTAATTCCTTTTAAATTTAAATCACTATAGAGGCAAAGCATATAACCATTCCTTATCCTAATCGAGGTGAAAATTATGAGGCTACGTATATAAGCAAGAAACATCACAAATAATTAATATTAAATGAGAGTTATATGCCCATTGATCATTTAAATTATATAATAATAAGTCACATATACTTATCATGTCACAAATCCAAATAATTAACCAATAAGAATATTATTTTTGGCTTAGAAGACAATGCACCTCAATAGAGGGATTTTATTAGAAAATATGACATTGTTATCAAAAAAATCAGTTCATTTAGTTTGAACAATTCTATTTAATCAAAAGGCATAAACAACCTACCACAATGTTTTTTATATAATATAGCATCACCATTTACTATATGAATAGAAAGGCCCACCCAAAGAGGTGTATCTAACAAAGGCGGACATGATAATTGAACATGAAAAATTAAGATAACCCTACCAAGGGTGGTTTAGGTTGATTTCATAACCTCAAACAATATAAGTATGAGTATAAAGGAATCATAAGATGGTCTAAGAACTTTATTTTTTTTCTAATTTATAATTTAGAAGCGACACTGGGTAAGTTCGGTGTGTGGAACACGACTACATTTTATTAAAACAATGAAGATTGAAAGAAAATATATAGACCACATACCTCATTATTAGGAAGACCCCCATGAATAGTATTGAGGCTTGATTTGTTCTAGTTCATGAGAAATCAAAGAAATGGCTAAACACCATAAAAATAGGGAGAATTAGTTCACATAAAAATAGCACATATGGAGAGAAGATAAATGAATTACATAATAAAGAGGAGATGTAGACTTACTGAGATGATTCCAATGCACTTGACGATGCTCCAATCAGTGGTTGTATGATGGATACCTCCTCAAACCCAGAGGAGGGGAAGAGATACGAGAAGAGGAGGATATTGTGCGAAAAGGAGGAGGAAGAAAGGATTAAGGAAAAATAAATAACAAAAGATGCTAAAATGGGTAATTTCATCCCTTTAATGAGGGGTACATTTAGTCTATATAGTTTTCCAAACCAAGCACCAACTATGTGAGGGATACTACTTAAGGGGATGGGTCGCACAGTTTGGCTACACTATTTCTCCAAACTTTGCACCAACTGTGTGGAAAACAGAGCACATGTACTGCCTAAGTGGCACTAAGAGTGTGGTCTAAGAGCACGGTTTGGGAAATCATGTTCAGCCTGTGAAAATTATGACTTCTCACCTGAATAAGTCACATGGTTTACACTAGTGGGCTACACAGTTTCATACAAACTATGCTCCCCTACCAATCCACCCAAACTTGAGTTTTTTGAGCCCAAAACTCCCAAAACACAATGAACCACCTAAGAGCTCTCTCGTTCTCTTAACAGCATATAATAATAACACTTTTAAGTGTTCTAAATCTCTAATTTTTACTTCGAAACTCAGTTTACAAATCGGACCATCCACTAAATTATTGAATTCAAATTCCTTTGGAATTTTAACCAGTCTAAAAACACAGGATGATATAATCTCCCCTCCTTAAAACTTATCTTACCTGAGAAGCCTTTGGGAGATTAAGGGAACATTGCATGACCTATTCAGGTTGTGAAGTCTTGTTCAAATGGCTCTGTTGCATCTCCAAATTCCAAACACACCTCTATGTGTCACCTTAACATATGGTATATAATCCATAGAATCTCAAGCTAATGATTTTGTTTTCAAAATAAAACATGGATAAGAAGCTTCCTCGAGCCCATCAAACTAGATACATGATCCCCATGTCATATCTCTAACCATATGTCCTATTGTGCTTCCACTATAAGTTTTACCATTTAATGGATAATTATGAGTCATGGTATCTCTTCAATATGAATTTTATTTCATAGCGTTCCTATAGATTTCCTATGATTTCCATTGAAAGAATCACAATTTGATCAAATGTTCGATTCCAAAACATCGTAATTTAATCTAGATATACTAACTCTTTTCACAAAAATGTTTGTAAGTAATTTAGATTTCACCCATCACCACTTGAAATCATGCTTGAAACAGCCCATCCCCGATAGAATCTAAAAAATCTATAGGAAGACAGGTCTATCCACTATCAACTGACTATTCTCAAAAAGCTAGGCTTAGATGACCAAGGCATTTCAAAAGCTAAATCCAATGCATTTAAATGAAGGTAACTTGGTATTTTCTTGGAGGACACTCACTGAATCTTGTGACTGACTTCTGGTGACTTCTCTAGCCAAAAACACCCACTTTAACATATCATACCCTAGCAAGAACATGGGTTCATTCCTAATCTAGCTCACATGGATCGTCGTCCTTCAACACCTCATCTAAGCCTGACTTTAATTTGAGGTAACCTCGTGATAATTAACCGATATTCAAGGAGATCCAATAAGGAAAGCCTTAAATGATTTTTACAAGAGAGAGGTCACTACCAATCCGAACTTCCACATACCAAGAAATATGACTGACCCAAAATCAGCACCTACCTATCAATCAAGAAAAAGATAAATAGTTGGTTTCCATGAGTCCATACAAGTTTTTCCTACTTTGTAAAAACCAAGTATCACTCAAGGACAAACAAGCATTTGAATCTCACTCTGATTGAGTTCACCCACTAACCTCGACGGCATTTTAAACCTAGAATGGTGTAAAACCAATTCTCTCTTAGTGTACCTGGTCAAGGTCGATATAGGGTTCATAAAGATAGAGACACTCCCTCCATAACCAAGATGAAGTTATCAGTATGATTTCGAACCAACCATGCCAAACCACACATAAAAAGGGAAGAATAGTCAAACAACTAATGGTTGACTTCTTCGGGAAAAATCTTAGCTTCATCTATCGGCACATCCATGCTACCATAACATGATGCCTTCACCACCTGATGCATCCCATAATCACTCAAGCATAGACACCAAAGTCCAAACCTTACTAATGGTGTTTTCAAAGGTTATGTACTCATCCAAACCTTTCATCTTCATGTTGCCTCACAATCACCAACTCAAAATTATATATTTCCAAAAACAGGGGCATTTTAAATGAGGATGGACATTAAGAAATGGTATTTTCCCAATGGAACACCCTTTAATTGGAGGACATTCCATGACACTTCAAACATGAATCTCACCTCCTTAGGAGTGTCTTGGTCATCATTCACAAATAAAAAGGGAACACAAAACACACTTTAGAGAGTTCTAAACCAAAAAGAGTGATATACTAGACACTTAAAAGTGTTCTAGGCTAGATTTACTCTAGGAACACACATGAAAATCATCCTGAGTTACGCCCAAGTGTGGCAAGAAACAATACATTTGGCATAAAATCCAAATGAAAATGATCGGCATGTCAACACTCGATCCTCCATAGAACATCATCCCAAACACTAGGATAACTCAACATTACAGTGCGAGGTCACTCTACCTCAAAGATGACATATAAAAAAAGAAACACATCTCAAGACTTAAACATATACCACTAAAATTTTATGGCTCATTGTAATACTCTAGAACCTGATGAGTATTTTGTGTATCAGCACATACTACCCAAGGGTTCACCCATAAAACTGCACATCCCTGACACTATCCATAGGCATGATGGACATATTCTTTTGATTATCTAATGACCTATAAAATATTGAATCCAAATACACATTACACAATATGACGGTTAACCTCATTGAGGACATATCAAGTCATCCATAATTGGAGAAGATAAATAATGGTTACACGACCTACTAAGTTACTAACTATTCCCTAGGCATGCCTAGACTACTGAAAATGAACATTACACGATGACCATTCTCTACGAAGGGGTCAAATATTTGAATGAAAACCTATAAAACTGAGTGTCATTTAGGAGATAAGAGTCCAACTAGGGATAGAAAAAACCTGAACAGTGTAACACTTAATAGAGAATACATCATTTAGTAATAATTTTAATCATCTAGGGGAGCTACCCATAATGGGATAGCCCCTTAACATAGAAATAAATTTCAACCATAACTGGATCACATTGGATGATAAGTCACTAGGCTTAAGGGCCTAAATTTTGGGTCCAATCTAGAGAAAGAGAGTCATGTGATAATGATTATGTTTCCATTTCTAAAAAACATTCAATAAAACACCTTAACCACCCTTACACAAGGGTTGAAACTAAAACAACACTTAAAATTCCATTTATGTCATTAAACCAAAGTCATTTAATTCATTAAACATGTCATGGTTTATTTTTTAAGAAAAAACCCCCATTAAGAAGGAAAGAAACATAACACCTATTTCAATAAATCCATAAGGCACACAAGAAATTTATATTAAACTTCCTATTTTAATAATTATTTATTTATTAATTCCCTATTATAACCAGATCATTTTGATTTTATATAACCCATCTTTAAAGGTCAATCATTTATTTGAAATTCCTCACTGTTGGCTTAGTTAAATAAAATATCAATTGCAGTCTATAGAGGAAAGAACCATTTAGGTTGTAATTGAAATTTCAATTAACCAAGGCCTCATACAATTATACGTCGAAGCAGATCAAAAGGTATTCTGTTAATTAAAAAGGTCTGCTCAAAAATATTCAATCTTAAATTTATATGAAAAATTGTATGGATGTAAATAATAACTTTAAAATACCATCAACACATAGCATAAGCACACCCCCATGGGGATAATCACTAAGGCATACCAAAGGAAAATGTAACCTACGAGGGTCCTGTCAAGATATTTTAGTTTCAAATTCAAGAAACCCAAACATTTTAAACATTAGTATTTAAAAACACCTTAGTGTATTATTCCTTAAGTAATATGCCCCAACTAAACTACTGGGGTCTATTTGTGCATTTATAAATTTATTCATAAGGGCCATGATGCCCATGTAATAGAGTTACATGCCCTTATAAGGAAATCAAACATTTTATGTCAAAATTTAACAACATTTATATTAACCATAGTTTATAAGTATATATCACTCATAAAAGATGATACATTTACATGGATTAGCACTACTCAATTTATAAATCACTCAAACACTTTACAAATTTATGGTAGCTCTAATCTAACTATAACCATTTTTATCCAGGATTAATAATAAAATTGAACATCCTTAACATTTATGCAATGTAACTTAAGTATATAAAGTTAATATACAATGGTTTTATTATATGGGTCACTCTGTTCCAATTTATAAAGAACCCATACACTTTAAAAATTAGAAATTGGATCCCATTTAACAGAAACCATATTGTTTCATCCCATGGAATCAAAGGTTCATGGTTCAACAAGTCATAATTGACTAGTGAGGTGTTTCCATCAATAACCAATTGCACACTTTAAAATTTATAACTAGTCATTCTAAACATATAAATTTCATATGTTTATCATCGTAAGGAAAAAAAGGAATCATATAAATTTACCATGTAAGGATACTACCTAATCAGGGAAGTACAAAAACATGCTAATAATTACACTAAAATCATGGAATCGTGGTATAACACTCAAGGGAATCAAACTATTTTAAAAACATAAACATATAATAGAAAGGCATGGAATGAAATGCCTAATAAATAAAGAGATAAGTATGTTACTAAAAACACCTAGCATGGAAGATAACAGGCAGGAAAATAATACACAAGGCACATCAAAAATTCAAATATCCTAACAATGCAACCTAAATGGAATGGAATGTGAATTCCTATATGCCTATCATGATGCATGTAATGATTACTCATTTATATACCAATACAAGGGTAAATATTTTAATCATTTAAATCAATAAGCAATGAGAATTACTCTATTTACTCATGGTGAAATCAAAATCAACTCTAATAATGAACATCATGCACAATAGTATCATCCTTGACCACTTGGAATCTTCCCTATACACAGGTTGATCACTCCTAGGAATGGATATTTACCAAGAATTAACACATTTATAGTCTGTTTTCTACCAAACTGAAATAATAATAAAAGGGAAAAATGTCATGATGCCACTTTGTAACATCACAGGCTGACTGACTATGGAAATAGTAGTCAGACCGATCACTACATGACCTCAAGCATGCATCTCCATATTCCAAAGGCTTTCAACTAGAAGAGAGGTTATATTAGTAGTACGGTGGGGAGACTATACCCTCATGATCATAGTATAACAATATTATTGCCAGGTGTAAATTATTAGACAACATCAGAAGCGATAATAATAACAAACAACATAAAATAAATATAATAACTTGATAAGAGTGTTCGATGCCACATACATAAATTCATGAATGTCTATATGATTCTATAAGTACAATAAGAAATAAATAAAGTGGTATGATGAAATAAAAAAATAAAACCCCAACATTTAGCTCCACAAACATCCTTAGTACCATCTCAATCATGTGCTCCTAACTCTCACATACTATGCACAACACAAGCAATAAACCCTAGTCCTATGAACATAAAGATATTCTAGGGTACCCCAGTGTAATGTAAGCCTGATAAGGGTGTGAGATATATTCATTAGGCCACAACCAATGGTGTCTAAATCATAATCGAGTTTTATCATATAAAATAAAGAGTGTGCATGTACATCAAAAGTAAATATGCAGTGCAAAATGAATAAATAGCCATGTCGGGCTCGGGTCCCTAAAAGAAACTCAGACTGACCATACCTACTTCTGACTAAGCTTAAATTTCTGAACCAAAGGTAAATTGTGTGAATGGAAACAAAAAGTAATAATAGGTCATCATCATTTAAAAGATAAAAAGGAATGAGCCCAAACTTTTGATTCGGCTTGGTAGATAAGGCATTTTTATTTATTTACTTAAAATATTTCATTTAATTAAAAGAGGAATATATAGTATTCATTTATATGGATTCGTGTTTCCATCCAAGTTGAACCTTATAAAGGAACCTAAGTATCACAAAAATATCATAACAATTATCCAAATATAAAGGAGTCCATCCATGTTGATCCATAAATAGAATCCCAAGTATCACTCCCAATGTAAGTAAAACAAGTCCCCTCATGAGTTCATCCCTAGTATCTCAGAAAGGGGTCCAAGTATCACTCATAGCATAGTGTAACCATCTTTACACTAATATCATCCATGGTTGATCCCCTGGTAACCAAAATCACTCGTATAAAGGTAAGAAACACACATTGTGATCCTGTACAAGATATAGAAGGTATTTCTCTTGGCATATGAAGCCTCATTAACTAATGATTCCATACTTGACATTCCATAAAGAGTAATATGGTTATAAATTGAGGTATAAGAAATAAATCCATTCATTTTAAATTTCAATCACTAAGGAGGCCAAGTATATAACCATGTCTTATCATAAACCAGGTGCAAAGTTATAGGCTGCATATATAACCAATCCACATCATAAATCATGCATAATAAATGAGAATTTTAAGACCAATGATCATTTCAATTATAGAATAATAAGTCTCGTGTACTAAAAATGTCACCAATCCAAATAATAGACCAACAAGCATAGTATTTTCTTCTTAGAAGATAATGCAGCACAACATAGGGTCTTTATTAGAAAGCATGACAATGTTATCAAAAAAATCATTTCATTGAGTTTGAACAATTTCATTTCACTACAAGGCATAAAAATTCCACCTCAAGGTGGTTTTTATATAAGCGTACATCACCATTTATTACATGAGTATAAAGTCATGGCCAAATGGGTGGATCTAACAAAGGAATACACGATAATTAAACATGAAAAATTAAGATAACCCTCCCAAGTGAAGTTTGGGTTGAGGCCATAACCTCTAAACATATAAGGAGGATACTAAAGGCGTCATAATACGGTCTCATAAAATTATTTTATGCCAATTTATAATTTATAAGTGACACCTGTTAAGTTTTGAATGTTTCACACTACAACATTTTATAAAAACAATGAATCTTTAGGTAAAATCTATAGGCTACATAACTCAGTCTTAGAATAACCCACACTTACAATATTGAGGATTGATTTGGTCTAGTTGGTGAGAAATATTAGAAATGTTTGAACTCCATAAAGATAGGGAGAATTATATCACAGAAAAATAACGTATAGGGAGATAAGATAAATAATGAACAGAAGAAAGAGGAGTCATAAACTTATTGAGACTCTTCCAAAAAACCTAATAGCACTCGAATCGTTTTCCATATGAGATATATCTCCTCAAACCTAGATGAGGATAAGAAAAACCCATGGAGTAGGATGCTGTAAATAGAGGAGGAATAATAAAGGAGAAAGTAAAAAAATAATAATAAAGAGGAGAAAAAGGGTCATTTCACCCCTTTAATGAGGCATGCATTTTGGTTGCACTATTTTCCAAACTATGCACCAACCAAGAAAAGTATACAACTTTAGGGGAAGGGTAACACTATTTGGCCACATAGTTTGGCCAAACCATGCGAAAACCATGCATAAAAAGTGAACATGTACTACCTAAGTGTAACTAAGTGTGTGGTATTAGAACATTGTTTGGGAAACCCTGTGTTTCCCATGTGGATCACTTCTTCTCACCTACAGAGGTCGCATGGTTTACACTTGTGGGCGGCAAGTTTTCAGAAAAACCATGAACCCTTACTATTCCAACTAAACTTGGGTTTTAGATCCCAATTCTCCCTAAACTCAACGAACCACCTGATAACTCTCTTTTTATCTCAATCACATCAAAAAACAACACATTTAAGTTTTTCAACTCTCATTTTTTCACTCTAAATCTCGGTTTACAAATTATATTGTACCCCAAATGATTTAATTCAAATTCCTTTATAATTTCAATTGGTCCAAAAAAATGGGATACTATTCTTAGTGGTAATCATAGCACTTCTTGATTGTAAATTAATCATGTGTTCACAGGTTCAATTTATAGGGGAGGTGAATTAAAACCCCAACTAAGCAGAGGATAGTTCCTTCCACGTGCTATCTAGGCCACCATGCTGTGGGGGCCTGAGGTCCTACTATCTAATGATGGTGGGTTTGGGCATGGTCGATCTTCTACTTCAGGATTATCCTGATCAAGAATCGTTGCATAAAAAGAACCCTTTTTATGTAATGATACCTGATAGTGCCAATCCCATAATGGAGGACCAACAACGCCTAAGCCCACCATATGGCTTACCAGATAGTAAGTGGAAAGAACTATCCCCTTCTTTTAGGGGATTTTAATTATCCTCCCCTGAAACATTAACCCTTGATCGTAGTCTTAACATCCAACTGGGAAATGTTATGTGTACCATTGAGCCACTCAGTATACTCGTAATGCATCTTTTTTAGCAGTTAAGCCTATGGTCAGGGGTTCATGTTTTGGTGGAGGTGAATTAAAAATACCACGAGGAAGGGTACAGTTCCTACCATATTATATCTAGTCCTCTAGGCAGTAGGGGTCTAAGTGCCTTCAATATACTGGTGGTGGTCTTTGGTGTTATCGGTCTTCCAGTTCGGGCTTGGCCAAATCGTTGGTTGTTACATAAACCCATTTTTGATAACTTAGAGAATCATTTTCATAAAACTCTTTAAAAACCCTTTTAATTAGAATAACCAAACGACTGAATTAAAATATAATCATTACCTAATTCATTATAGATCTATAATGGGGATCAACCTTCATATAATCTATATTGGGCTCACCTGTGGGCTATAATGGGACTCAATACTTCATATAAGATATATCAGGATCACTTATTTTTCATGAGCTATAATGGGGCTCGACCCTTCATATAACCTATATCGGGCTCACCTGTGAGCTATGACAGGGATAATCCCTTCAAATAAGATGTATCAATCTCACCTATTTTATATAATGCTCATGTATCATATCTTTAATAAAACAATTTTATCATAAAACTCCTAGAAATAATGATTATTATATTTATAACTTGATTAATCCATAGAAAATAAATGGGTTTTGATGTAAGTATCTTTTAAAAATGATTTACATGTGGAAAAGAAATAGTTTCCATAACAATCTTTTTTAAACATGATTGACCCATGCAAAAGAAACAGTTTTTATAATAATCTCTTTGAAACAATATTATTCCATCAAGATAAATAATGAGGATGGTATCAATACCAAATATCCCTAGTAGAGGATAAGTAATGAAAAGGTTTCTTAACATTTATGAATGTAAATGAAATTAAAAGAACATTAATAACATTCTTGAAGGAAATATCATTTTCATTTTGAAATCATTTTTTTTAAAACATAAAAAATTTTGGAAATATTCTCATTTTAAAACAACCATGGAAGAATATAAAGGGATTTTAAAAAAAATTAAATATTTCTTGATGAAAATATCCTTTCTTAGTTGAAAAAATCTTTTTAAAACATAAAACATTTTGAAAATCCTTTTCTTCAAAAATAATCTTGAAAACTTATAAAGGAGTATTTGAAAATAATTTAATTTTTTTTAAACATTACTCATTTTAAAAATCCTTTTATTTTAAAATAATCATAATTTATCATTTAAAAACATTTTTTAAAATATTTTGAGAAAACATGATTTTTAAAGAAAATAGATTTCTAATCAAAGAGAGAAATAAAGTAGGACTTTCTTAAAAGAATCTTCTTAATTATTATAAGTACCAAAGAGTGGAAAAAAATTGTACTATTAAATGAAAAATATCTTGAAAAAAAATATGAGAAGATAATTATTGTGAATTATTTAAATTTATATAATAATATTTGAACACTGGAGACTTACTCATTAATAATACCGATAATCGATGAGAGTGTAATATCAAACACTTATAACTTTGGTTAGATTTAATCATAAGCCCCATGAAATAATAAAATTAAATGAAACTTATAATATTTTTAAAATAATTATATTAATTATATAACATTTCAAATGAGAATTATACACACTTCATGAAAGAGTATAGGTGTATAACATAACATACATCTCAAAGAAGGAAATTTGAGATAAAAATCCCTTACCGCTTTGGAAACTTTGAAACCATAAACCCTATGAAAGAGAGATCATAAAACAGATATGTAAATACCTATAAATTTAAGGATATTATTCATAAAATACATCCATGGTCATAATATACACCACACAACAAAAAAAATTAGTGAATATAGAATATGTCTCACAGAAATAAAAGTGAGATGAGAAAAACCATTACTTTATTTCTTGACTACCATCATAATCATCAAAGACTCCTGTATAATATATATAATTTTATTATAAATCTATCCCATAATAATATTTATATATATAATACCATATATTATTTTATTATGACTTTATATTACCTGTTTATTAACAATTCCATGTTAAAGTTATGTTTCAGGTAATGACCGCTTTGATTTTCATAGATATTTTGACTTGTTATTATATTTCCTTCTAATTAGATTATGATTTAATAATTTCTATAATTTAAACCATGATATAAATAAAATATATATTTATTATATACATATTTATATTAATCCTTAAAATGTAGTCACAGTAAATTAAATACACCGTTTATGGAGACGGTAAGTAGAACATATGCATAAATGCCATTTTTTATTTTCTTATCACTTTGAAAGAAATAAAATTGAATGATATATTATCATTATTGAATAATATTTATTCCATATATATCAAAAAATTTCATTAAACTCGTCCTTAATACATTCCATATATAGCATGAATGAAACACATCACTTCGCGAGTTGGAAGTTTGTCGTACACACAAACAAAATTAATATATTCCCACAAAATGGAATGCATGAACGTATTCATGGTATAAAAATTAAATAATTACAATAGCATAATAAATATAATATATATCATATATAAATAGTATTTTCATCATTATTCCAATCTTGGAAATGTGGTAATGAAAAAATGAATGGCATCGGTTCATGAGGTGGTAGTCCACCGTACACACGAACAATAATTATGTAACGCATTTGATGGAAGTGTGTTTTGTTGTAGGTATTACCCATATAATAAAAAAATCTAATCATATATATTATTATTATATTATTATATAATAAATATATAAAAAATAATTTAATGGTTTTGAGGAAGAAATAAAACAAAAACTTTTGTTGATTAACGTTTCCTCTTCTTTGGGTAACTCCTTTCAGTTTGAAAAAAAATCTTGGATTTTATTTTTTCCCAAATTGAGGCTTATAGGATTATAGGAGGTAATTAATGAATTTATATTGTTATATTTTGGATGATCTAAATTTATTTTGAGGTGTGAAGAAGTGAGTGGGTGATTTCCCTTTTATAGTTGAGGAGGAGTGGCATTCCTCTAATTATTCAAAATTATTTAATATTGGGAGGTATCCCTTACCTCATGTTCTTCCAAAATTAAAAAATAATTGAATTTATGTAAATTATTATTGAACCAAACTTACACTAAACAGAAATAAAATCATTTTTATCCTTTTTTTCTTAATCTTTAAGTTTACTCAATTTTACCCCTTTTGTTTTTACCATGGTAACTAGTTTTCTAACATAGGTAATTTATCCTTTTAGAATAAATTATCATGAGAATTATTATAAAATTTATAAATACTTATAATAAATATTATACCTAATTTATAAAATAAAAAACTCATCTGTGTTGTAAATTAATTTTAATATAAATGCATGTTATGTGCAAAAACACTTCTTTAACCCTTACCATGCTAACAAAGTTTTTACTCTTTAGGGGTAAATATGTTCATTATAAAATATAAATTAGTCCATGAATGGAAATTATATTATATTTATTATCATTTAAGAATCTATTAGTAGAATATGGTGTTTTTTTTAAATCTTTGAATAAAATATCATTTATCATAAAAAACATTAATGTCAATTTTGATATTATATATTTAATTTGAATTATAAAAATAAATAAAATGGTGGAATTTGAATATATTAAGTTAAAAAATGTTTAAAAATATATATTAATCTAAACAATAAATGTAATACAATAATTCATTCAATTTATCTCACTTTTAGTATTTTTAGTATCATTTATTTTAGTTAATTATTAACTAAATAATTATTGTGTTGGTGTTTCTTAAGAATTTAAAGTAACTAATTCATATCTCAAATTTAAATATAAATTATTATATTAATAAAAAACTCATTTAACTTTAAAAATAATATTTATAACTGAACATATGATGTTTTCTTCCTATCCTAATGCTTTATAAATATTAAAGGCAAGGAAGGTTCCTTTTTTCTGTTTCTTTACATAACTTATTATATTGGTCACATTCATGGAATAGTATCCCACTAACTAATAAGAATATATCATAAGGTTATAAGAGTCTTAATATAGGCATAGAATGTGTTTTTTTCATTTTTATAGGTTATTTTACACCCTATATTATAATTTTAACCATTAAGTAAACAAGTTTTTACCTTAATCATATAATTAATTTTAACTGTTTTCAAAACTAATTAAGGTAAAAAATTAATTTGACCTTATTATATGATATAAATTATTCTGATTCCAAATATTGAATACATTTGGCTAAATTAAATTCACATAAGTGCTAAATTTTAATTTAAAATTAATCCTGCAAATGTGATTAGAAAGTGAGTTTTTAAAGCGAAAAGGTTCAAAAATTTATAAAGTTTTTATATCTAAATTCAATATGAAAAAGATTAAAATGAAATTAATTTGATTATTATATGTATATTTTAACTATTTTTTATTTAAACCCAATTCAAAATATACTTTAACAATATAAATTTTTTAGACAAAAAATAGTTTTTTATTAAATTTCAGTACTTTTCACTATTCATCAAAAATGAAAATTTTCAGAATAATACTAAAAATTCACCCAAAAATAAATTTTTTATTACACTTTAAAAATATAACTATATTTTTTTAAATAAAAATTATAAAATTTCCAAACATTTATTTTAGAATAAGTGCACCATAAAAAGGTGACAAAATGGTTTTTATAAAAAAATACATTTTTTAAGCATAAAATTGGATTTATTTTTATATGTTATATATAAAACACATATAATGAATTTTAAATATTATATTGAATATATTACATATAAATTTCATTAATATAATCCAAAAAGTGTGATTTTTTAATTTTATTAGTAAAAACATTCTTGTCTACATTTAAATAGTTTTGCAGAAAAAGATTTCAATCTGTTTTGAAAAGGTTTTTATTTTTATTTATAATTAATTGATCAAAAAATAATTCATTATATATACATATTAAAAAAATTATAATTTATTTAATACTATCTATACACTCCATTACAACGGCTAGGTGATAAATATCATGTTAAATAATAATATTAATAGTATATTTTTGTTCAGTAAAACTCAGTCTTAAATGTAACGCAAGCTATTGAAGAAACTTGTAATTGAATTTATTATAATATAAAATCAATATTTCATACCCTTTATGCTATCAAATATAATTTTTTTCTTTTAAAATCCCAAGGGTGTTCATGTTGGTAACTTTTAAATTGTAACCCCTTGAAAGAGTAAATAAGAATTGAAACTTTAACCATCCTGAATAAATATATATTCATGTTAAATGAATAAAAGGGGAATTATATACACCACATAAAAATAAATCATTTCATAATACCAAATATGTCTCAATGGAGTGGAAATTGAGACAAAATCTCTTACCTCAAGTGCAACATTCCTCATAGGTTATTTTAACCACTTGTATAAAAAAATCAGATTTATTGAAATTACATAAAATAACAATATTCATATCTATAATATCTTATATGATCCATTTATAATGTCTTTTCACTAGTTCATCAACAATATTTTATTACAATCATTCTTTTGGGTGTTAACTACTTAAGTTTTCATGAGAATTTTGGTTTGGTAGTTCTAGTAATTGTAATTTGATTATGGTTCCATAATATACATAATTTTAATCATAATATAAATGTAATATATATTAATTAATTATATATATATATATTCATCCATAAAATATGGATATAGAAAAAATAATTACACCATTTATGGAGACAGTTGGCTATATGTATGCATGAATGATGTTTTCACTTTTCGATGGATGGAATAAAATAAATTAAAATGATAATTCACCTTTCCAAAATCATTATTATATCATATATATTCATTAAATATATCCTTATTATATTCCATGTAAAATAGAAATTAAAAAATAGGTCACGTCACTTCATAGAGGTGGTAGTCCACATGTATGCACGGGCATCATTATCATTTTCTAACTGATTGGAAAGTAAAAAGGTAGATATGATATTTTAACATAATAAGAATAATTATTTCATAAATATAACATATGCTCATTAGTTTCATATTTATAACTATCCAAACAAGGTGGTGATCAGAAAAAATTACACAGCTACGTGGAGACAGAAAGTTGTACATACGCACGAGCGATGTTTTTTCTTTTTTTGGGATGAAAAATAGATGTAAATTTTTTTTCCCATAGTCAAAAAACATCTCAATATATTTATGATACTAGATTTATTATTTTTGGATTGATAAAATATATTTATTGAAATTATAATAAA
Source organism: Viscum album (assembly GCA_963277665.1). Lineage (NCBI taxonomy): Eukaryota > Viridiplantae > Streptophyta > Magnoliopsida > Santalales > Viscaceae > Viscum > Viscum album. The sequence goes on along the minus strand of OY728130.1, from coordinate 2,097,539,405 downwards.
AAATAAATTTTAAGGACTCGGTAAAGGTGATTACCAATTCTTTGAAAGAGTTCTTTTAGATCTCCTCATAAGGTACCTATGGTTAGTATTTTGGGTATAAAATCACCTCAAAAATTTTATAAGTATTTTGAAAGTTTTTTTAAAGGGTTTGGTTAAGCTAAGTGTCCCTAGGTTGTGTATAGAATAGAGTAGAGGTTGTGCCTTTTATAGTGAATGATAGGACACACCCATATTTAATATAAAAAATTAATATAATAAACTCAATTTCATGTGAAAGTAGAACAATGTGGAAATAATTTAGAATATAGTGTAGGATATGTTTTAAATGCCTTAAAATAATAAAATTTGGATAAGTTTATGTTGTATTTTAAACCTTATCATTTCATTTAACCCCTTCTTTAAAATGTTTTAACCTTAACCGTAGTAACGACTTTTTCAAACTTAAAGAGTTATAATTTTAAATATAAAGTAAAAATTTCCTCATAAATGGAAAAGGGGTGGAATTTTATACCACATATTATATGCTTTTCCTTTTTCAATATTTTTATAAATTTTAAATAATTTAATATAATATTATTAATTCCATTTTTGACACTATTCATTTAATTTGACTTCAAATACATCAATAAAAATATGGAATTCAAATTTAATCCTTTCAAAAAACTTTAATATGGTATATTTTTCGATAATATTTGTGTAACAGAAAAATTCACCTAAATTTTATTTCTGTTAATATTTATAAATCATTTATTTTTGTTTTTCTATTAATTGAATAAATACCCAATCGACATTTCATATGAATTTAAGATAATTATTCAATCAATAAAAAATAAAAATGAATCACCATGAGAAAAAAATTAATTCATATTTCAAATAAACATATAAAACAAAAGATAACCTCTTTTTATCCTTATAAAAAATTAGATATTAAAATCAAGAGAGTGGCATTTTGTATTATTCTTTTTATAAAATAACATAAAGTTCAATACGAATGAAAAGTGACACCAAGTGGCTATATTTTCAATACTTGGATATAAATTTACAAGATTCATTCATCCAATTAGATAAAGGAAAGTTTTGGAGAAATTCTAAAGCCTTATCCCAAAATTTTATCCCTATTTTACCCTTACTGAGGAGATAAATATTCACTAAGGTTACTATTTAAAATAACCAAAAATAAAAGGGTTATATTTACCAAATTTGAACTTACTGATTCAAAATATTGAATATATTTTATCAAATTAAATTCACATAAGTGATGTAAATTAATTTAAGATAAAAACGCAAAATGAAATGAAAAACATTTTTTTTAAACATGTTTTAAATTTTGGAAATGAACTTATACTAAGGTCCGATAAAATAACATTTCAAATATAATTAATTATATTATTTATCACTAAATTATTATTATGTTAATATATGACTAAATTAAAATCATAATGGGGATTTTTCAATTATAATTAATGATAGTTTAAAAAAATTGTAATTTTCACTATTAATTGAAAAATCAATCATTTTAGAGAAATCCCAAAATTCCAACCTAAGATGATATTGACATGATAAATTAAAAAATTACATAATTTCCACTTAATAATATTTCAATAGGTTCTCAATTTTTGTTTAAATTTTGTGTTTTGTGTAAAGGAAGTTAACAAAAAATTATTTAAAGAGAAATATATCATAAAATCTTGGGTTGTTATATGGATATTTCAAGTTATCCAAATAGAAAATAACAAAAATCAAAGAAGGGGATGAATACATGATAAAGTTTATATATTCATCATCAGTTCGATGCTTTATTTATTTCAAATTTTTTACAAGATCATATATTTCATTTGTAGTGGGATTTTTCAGTGGATTTATGGAGAATAATAGGAAAGGAACACTAGGAATTTTTGAAGTGGATACTCTCATATATCAAAGGTGAAGGTTATGGGGTGCAATGGAAGTGGGTGGGAACATGCCTTTTTTTTATTTATTTATATCAAATCTTCAAATCTAGATAAACATAGCCCTATAATATTCAAATATGGGATATTTTCACATATAATTTATAATTAGTTTATATAATAATAATTTTATCATATTGATAATTATTTCATTGTTGAAAAATATAATTGAAACTATTATCATATTGATTTTGAAATGAAGGATCCAATGAAGAATCTCTCTAGTTATATCCATATAAGCTTCATGAACCTCAAAACATCACTGATTGAACCTTGGGTTCTATCACGGAAGTATCGATCATCTTTCATCATTTTTCATTAAACAGAATAAGGATTCATTCATGCTTGAAGCATTATTTTATGTTATATAAGTCTTGAGAAGGAGTATCAGGATAATAACTCTCATTCTTGAGAGTATTCTAGAGAAATTTTTATTCGGTCTTGATAGAATTCTCTAGAGATAAATTTCATGCATAATAAAATGGCATAACCTAGAAATGATATATGTTGGGTTATATCCTTATGGTTATAAATTCGTTATTTCACATAGGACCTTAAATAATTTCTTAATTCTAAATAAAAATTTAATTTAATAATAATAATAATGTTATTATTATTATATTTTGTGATGTGTGAAAACTTGTATATATATATAATTTATTCAATAAATAAATTAAGATTTATTTAAATGATATTAAATAAAATATAACATTTTCATATGAGCCCTCGATCTGGCTCATCAATCCATCTGGTCATTTATTAAACCATGAATAATAATAAATATGTATTTAATGTCATTATATTATATAATAAATAAATAAATAAATAAATATTATATTCCCTGTTTGGAAAATAAATATTTATTTAATATTAAACTCACATATATTATAAACTGGAATAACTAGTGATTAAATTTTTACAATCAAAATTTCCTGAATAATTATTATTTCTCATTATTTAGAATAATATTTATTCTAATATTAAATTCAAATAAAATTTAACTAATGTTATGGAGACATTTACTGTGTTTCCTTATAGACCTTTTTGTCAGTGGAATTTGGAAAATGGCCTAAAGTCCTAGATTAGTGTCTTGAGAAATGTCAAGTCACCCATAGAGAAATAAGATAATATAATAATGAAAACAACCTCATATGAATTCTTATTATTTCATATAATCCATTTATCTCTATATCTCATAAAGTGGGTTGTATACTTGTTTCATCAACCTATATGAATGATATATCTTTCTTTGACTACCTAAAATGGACTCATTGAAAAACCACCATGGTCATGGACTTAATTAAATAGATCTATTTCAATTAAAGGGTTTTAGATATCATCTTTTGGTCTGGTAAGTTACAAATCATTTCTTGACTTATTCATTAATTTCATATCACTTATGACACACCCGATATATCTTAATTTCTTTTGAGCATATTCCATCATGGTTTTTGACAATACATCAAAGTATTTGATCCATGGTGTATGAAACATTCATTTTTCATGAAAATTTGTCAACATTTTATAATGATTTTTAATGTTTTTTAATCAATTTTCCATAAAATTAAATGTTTTTTTAATATGGGAAATTCAAATTGAGGATTTAATTTTAATTAAAATGAATAAAATTATTAATTTTAAAAAATTGTAAGTTCAACTATAATTTTATGGTTGAATTTTACTAAGTGTGTGATTCTTTTATAGGTAAAAAATATGGCCAACTAAACTATCCCACAACTTAAATGGGCCTCAAGACACATAGTTATCCCAAAAAGGTCCAATTGACTAAGAAACCCAATTGGGAGAGCCCACCGAGTTGAAGGAGGAGAGCAAGTTACGCATGGAGGAGCATTGATAGTGTGTGGGCCAAGCCCACTGTGAGACTATATGTGTCACCACGGGCCTATATGTGTGTGTTTGTTGTGTATTATAGAGCTCGCCCCCACAATAGGCATCCAATCCATGGATGGAAGGTTATTTCTTATATTTGACAACATGACCATTCTAAACACTAATGTGGGATGGTGAGTATTCGAGTATTGTTCTCCACTTACCAAAATGTTATTGTTTCATGATTTGGTCACACCCACATGATCAAACAGAACCTTTGAATCCCTTTTTCTCTTTCCATCCATTGGACATCTCCATACCACCACCTGAACATGCTAGATATTACCATGGCCTCCACCTAGGAAGCTTAAGCTCGAGATTTGGACCATTTTTGAGACCCTATATTACCATGGATCATCTTGGGTGACTTAGGAGATTTCATTGAAGCATGTTTCCAAGTTAATGAGTGCTTTGTATTCACTAGGAGCCCCATCTATCCATTTTGAAGGTTGTATGGAAGTAGGATGAACCCTAAACCATTGCACCACCATTATTCCATAGGTTTTAATGAAACAATGAAGATACCTGAGTTGATGTTGCACCATAGGGATGAAGATACACCGTAGAGTGTCCCATATGGGTAGTAGTGTATTTTTTAAAGAAGTCAGACTTTAGGGAGATATGTTATAGTGAATTCTCACTATGTCATAGAGGTTTGTAAAATGTAAGTATCCCATTTTTGGGGAAAGATGAGACTATGTGATGGATTGATGGTTATGTCGTATCCATGCATAGGGGTTTGATTACTATAGATATTTTCATTGAAGTGAGTTTCACTACCATGTGGAGCCACTAAAATGAGAAGTGTCAAAGTTTTAAAAAAATATCTTTAGTGAGGTTGTACCATGGAGAAGAATTTGTGCTATTGAGGTTTCCAAATAGGCAGGCCCAATTTTTTTTAAGAAAAATAGCTATAGGGAGCAGTGTCATGGATGAATGTGTTGCCTCGTATCCATGCAGCAGTCATGAACAAGTGAAGGAGGCTAAACCATAATTTATCTACTTACATTTTGGGGTTTGTTTCACTACAGTATTAAAATACTTGATATTTGAGGATATTCAACATATCAATTTAAAATAACTTCTATGACAACCCTGCTTTTTATTAAAACTTAAACCTGATTTATTACATAAAAATTTACTTGATAAAACAAAGAAGATCGAGAGGTTTAGTGTATTTGTGGCTTAGGATCATTACATAAAAACTTAAAACATGAAATACAACATCTTTATTGAAAACATCCTTTACATGACCACTACATTCCCTCGTACTTAGCATTTCATGGGATAACCTGAGGACATGCATAAGAAAAGGGTGAGCTATAAAGCCCAGTAAGGGGTACACATGGAATAACATGAGAAGTACAATACATGTTAGAAAATAGTCATATCAATAGAGCATAAGAGAAACATGAACATAAAGGCATGATAAATCATGATAATCATAACATGGAAATGTGGCAACAACACTTAACATGGAATTAGCATGAGCCAAGGCTCATTGCACATGGAGCATGAGTAAATACTCATTGCACATAAAGCATGAGTAAACCCTCGTTGCACTTGAATTAACATTATTCAACACTCATTTCACATGACGTATCATGATACTATAATTTACCCAATGCATTGGAGCGCTATAAGGGCGCACCCTTCTTAAATATTTCATTTCATGCATAAGTGTTCCAAATGGATCATAAAACATAATAATTTAATCCATGATAAAGGAATGTGGAATTAATACATGAAACTTTGTAATCAATAAGTAAATGTTCATAAAGGTGAATACCCTTGATGGATAAATGGGCATGGTATCCACTACACAATGGCATTGGCTTAGAAAATCGGTGCGATTTCGGCAGCATAACGGCGTGACATAAGAATTCATAAAAATGGTTGATGAGAGAAAACAGGGTTCCTCATCATATTTACATGTAATTTACAGTAATGAGGCTATATAGACACATTTCCCAACAATTGTTAAGGAATTTAGATTCATGATACAAAATTATTTCTTGAATGTAAAAGAAGAGAGAGAAGTTCCTTTCAGAATTTTGGCATAGTAACGGGTGTACATGGGAGGCATTTAATGAGAGAGAAAGGGGTCTCCCATAATTCAAAAAATAAGAGGGCAGTATGGGGGAGGTTCGAAACCATACCCCAACATTCATAATTGAAATTAAAAGGGAAATACAACCTAAAGAAAATTGACAAAAATGAGAAAGGAAGAAAAAACCCTTACTTGAAAGTGTGCTTCCAAAGGCTAGAGAGAGGCTTGTGAGAGGCTTCTTGGGAGCTTGGGGAACATTGGGAGGATTCTAGAGATAGTAGGGAAGAGGTTGGATGAACTCCAAATATTTTGAGTGAGGAGTAAGTGGGAGCTTGAGTGGGTTTATATAGGAAAGGTGAGGGAATTATTTATTATTTAGGTTTGGGACCCCTTATATTAAATTAATCCAAACCACAAACCATCCCATGGTTTTTGCCCATGGTTTTTGGAAAAGGGAAGAGGAAAATAATATTTTATAATTCCAAAGTCCGAACTTCTTAAAATATTAGGGTTGCTTATGTGGAGGTGAGTCACACTCCCATGGAAATTAATTTAAAAAGGCAAGGTGTTGAATAAGTCTTGAGGGGTCCATTAATGCTTTGAAAAAAAGTTAAACAAACCCAAAATCACATTATTTTAATGTTAAAACATATATTTTACGAACATAAAGATTATAGTATTTTATTACATAACTATTGGGACATTATGATGTCATAAAATACATTATATATTTAAACGGTATTTAATTTTTACTCAAAAATTTGACTGTATCGGAAAATTATGAAAAATTGACCATTGGATAATTTCGATGTCCTGATTCAAAAAATAACATTTATTTTATCTAAATAATTTTCTAAATATGTTAATTTTCACTTTTAAAATAAAAACCGACATTTATAAAAAATTCACAGGTTTGGACAGAAATGGCTTTCAAACCTTAATAAAAATTATAATTGCATTAATAAAATTATAAGATCATTTATATTTAATAAAAATTAATTTAATAATAATAATAATATTTTATTAAAATATTATTTAATTCAAAAATCCCTTAATTTAATAAAATATAATTCCTAGTTAAATAATAACTAAAAATACTATTTGTACTTTAAAAACTATTTACAATGTATCAAAAATGACTAGAAATTATATTCATTATTATATAAAAAAATAATTTACATGAACATAGTACTACTTATTTGTTACATAACCCTCTAAAACAGATGCATAAGACCTAAGGGTAAGGTGTGCGATGGTGATAGACTCTTGGGGTGGCTCGGATAGCATCGCTCGAGTGGTAATTTCAATCAACTTCCACTTTTCCCGTAGACAGTCACGTTCGAGATTGACAAGATGAAGCTAAGCTTGGGCTTGGTCAAGGGCGAAGCCCAAATATGACACCTCTTTTCCGAGCTCCGACAAAAGGGATTCGTACGGAGCAATTCTAATGTACGAGGCCATCGCTTCTTTTGTCTAAGTAAAATTGGATGTGTTAAAGCCCTATATTTATACTAATCATGTGATCACTATTCAACAGCTATATTAGCAACGATCAAAATTTTTAACATAAAACCAATGAAGTTGACATTTTATATAAACATAAATAGACATTTAATTAGATCAAGAGGGATTTCCATTAATGAAACTTTGGTTCGTTACAATATTCTCCCCTTAAGAAATTTCGACCTCAAAATTTTCCTTTTCACACACTAAAACAAATGTGGGTAACTCAACTTCATCATATCCTCCGATTCCCAAGTCACTTCTTCAAACTTGTGGTTTCTTCACAACACCTTGATGAGGGGAATTGTCTTATTTCGTAGAACTTTTTCTCTACGATCTAAGATCTTCACTGGTTGCTTCTCATAAGAAAGATAATATTCCAATTGTACCACCTCAGAAGAGAGTACATGTGAAGGTTCTGGTATGTACTTCCTTAAGAGGGATACATGAAAGATATCATGTACTTTGGCCATAGTATGTGGAAGTGCTAGTCGATAGGCCACAACCCCAACACAATCAAGAATCTCGAAGGGGCCGATGTACCTTGGACTTTACTTCCATTTCTTTACAAACCTCATGACCTTCTTCCATGGAGATATGCGTAGAAAAACCATGTCTCCAACTTTAAACTCAGGGTCTCGTCGACGGTTATCTGCATAACTCTTCTGTCGACTCTGAGCTTCCTTGATATGATGCTGAATGGTTTTCACCTTCTCCACCATTTCCTCGACCATTTTTGGTCCAAGCAGCTTACGTTCACCGACCTCATCCCAAGATGCCGGTGTTCTGAACCTTTTCCCATACAGGGCTTCATATGGTGCCATTTGGATGATCGAGTGGAAACTGTTATTATAAGAGAACTCAACAAGAGGAAGATGTTGATCCCATCCTCCTTTAAAGTCTATTGAGCAGGCTCTCAACATATCCTCAAGTGTTTGGATAGTCCACTCGGATTGGCCATCAGTTTGAGGATGATAGGCCGTACTAAAGTTCAGTTTAGTATTCAGAGCATGTTGAAGACTCTTCCAAAACTTAGAGGTGAATCTTGGATCTCAATCAGACACAATAGATAGTGGTACTCCATAAAACCTTACCACTTCCCTGATATATATTCGTGCCAGTTGATCCAATGAGAAATTATCTTGAATAGAAATGAAGTGTGCAGTCTTTGTAAGACGATCCCCAACAACCCAGATTGCATTGTTGCCTTTGGATGTCCTCGGAAGTCTGGTGACAAAGTCCATGGTGATGTTCTCCCATTTCCATTCTGGTATGGGAAATGGTTGCATCATCCCTATAGACTTCTGCCTCTCTGCCTTCACTTTCTGACACACTAGGCAGTTTGATGTATATCCAGCGATCTCCTTCTTCATATTATCCCACCAAAAGTTTTCTCGGAGATCTCGATACATCATTTTGCTCCCTGGGTGAATAGAGAAATTTAAACTATGTGAATCATCCAAAAATTCCTTCTTCAGCTCTGGACTTGATGGAACACATAGTCTTTTCCCAAACCACACAATTCCTTCTTCATTAACATTAAACTCTGAGGATTTCCCCTTTTTGATAGCTTCCACTTTTTCTTGAATTCCCACATCATCCTTTTGATCATTCTTTAACCTTTCCAAAAGAGACGGTTGAGAAATAATTTGTGAAAGGATTGATGATGTTCCATTCTCTATGATTCCCATGTCCATCTTCATCAAGTCTAAGAAGATTGGATCCTTCTCAATTCTCATCATTGATAGAATTGTTGGATCCTTTCTACTTAGGTCATATGCCACCTTGTTCGCTTTCCCAGGGTGGTAATGTATTGAATAGTCATAATCCTTGATGAGATCTATCCATCTTCTCTGGCGCATATTAAGCTCTTTCTGTGTGAATATATATTTAAGACTCTTGTGGTCAGTATATATCTCACATTTCTCTCCATAGAGATAATGCTGCCAAATTTTCAAGTCAAAGATCACAGCCGCCAACACCAGATCATGTGTTGGATAATTTTGCTCATGGATTTTCAACTGTCTTGAGGCATAGGATATCACTTTATCATTCTGCATTAGCACACAGCCTAAGACCTTCTTTGAAGCATCACTGAATACCACAAAAAGTTTCCCACTTGTGGGTAAAGTGAGCACGGGTGCAGTGATAAGCCTCCTTTTCAACTCCTTGAAGCATTATTCACATTAATAACTCCAAGAAAACTTTACTCCCTTCTGAGTTATCTTGGTAAGAGGGTTGGACAATCGTGGGAAATTTCTCACAAATCGTCGATAATATCCAGCTAATCCCAAGAAGCTACGGATATCCTTTACCAATGTTGGCCTTGGCCATCCCTCAATTGCATTTGTTTTGGAGGGATCCACATATATACCATTTCTTATGATGATATGGCCCAAGAATGAGACTTCCTTCAACCAGAACTCACACTTTCTGTACTTTTCATAGAGCTTCTCCTTGCACAAAGTCTCTAGTACAGTTCTTAAATGCTCCTCATGATCCTCCTTGGTTTTGGAGTATATTAGAATATCATCTATAAAGACTACCACAAATTTGTCTAGGTAATCTCTAAAGACTCTATTCATTAAGTTCATGAATATTACTAGAGCATTGGTGAGTCCAAAAGGCATTACTATGAATTCATAGTGCCCGTATCTTGTACAAAAAGCAGTCTTGGGGACATCTTCCTTCTTCACCCTTACTTGATAATATCCCGAACGAAAGTCCACCTTGGAGAAGTATTATACTCCACACAGCTGATCAAACAAGTCATCGATTCTTTGGAGAGTATACTTTTTCTTTATCGTGATTTTGTTAAGTTTATGATAATCGATGCAGAGCCACATTGACCCATCCTTCTTCTTGACGAAGAGGACTGGTGCACCCCATGGTGAAGCACTTGGGCGTATAAACCCTTTATCCAGATTCTCCTGTAGTTGTTTCTTCATCTCATCAAGCTCAACAACAGCCATTCTATATGGAGTCTTGAATATTGTTAGCTCCCCAGGTATAAGTTCAATTGAGAACTCAACATCTCTTCTAGGAGGAAGACCAAGCAGTTCCTCGGGAAACACTTCAGCGAATTCCCTCACAATAGGCATTTCTTCAAGGATGGTTTCTTCCTTGGACTCAATCATCTGAGCCAAATACGAGTTTCTCATAAGGCAGTAATATCCATGCTTGAGATGATAGATCTAAAAGTGATTCATCTTCCTCCTGACACTTGTAAATAATCGGGGGTCGATTCTCCATATGGAGTGTGATTTCCCTCTCCCGACAATTTATATTGGCTCTATATAAGAAAATCCAATCCATGCCAAGAATTGCAACAAATTTCACCAGAGGGAGTATGATGAGGTTCGCCGGGAAATTCAATCCACAGATTATAACAGGGGAGGACTTATATTCATGGGATGCAATGATTGCCCCATTTACCGTACTCAACGACATCTTTACTTCCATGATTTTTTGTGGTGCTGGGATTGTTCTACTAAACTTTCAAGATATAAAAGAATGCGTAGAACCTGAATCAAAAAGTACGTTCTCTATTCTTGAATGAATAACTAGAGTACCTATCACCACTTTGTTATCGGGGTTCACTTCGGCAGAAGTGATGGAAAAAGCTCTTCCTTGCTGCTTTGGAGGTTGTTGGTCGCCTTCGAAAACCCTTGGATTAGGGAACTGATTTGCAAAATGACCTGGTTCTTTGCATTTGTAGCATTGAACAACGCGTTGAGGTTCGAACGGAGTGTTCCTCTCCTCTGTCGCAACCGTGTGTCTTTCTTGCCGACAGTTAAGAGCTAGGTTCCCTTATCTTCCACACCTGAAGCATTTTCTCGTCCCCTTAAGGCAATTTCCAGGGTGCTTCTTTCCTCACTTTTGGCAGGTGGGGTGCTGGATCTTCTTAGCACCATTGGATTTATCCATCGGACCACCAGCATTGAAGTCCACCTTACGCTTCTTGTCCCCATGATACCCATGTGATTCCCTAATCTCCATTTCGACCTTGAGGGCACATCAGACAATTTCCTCATAGCTGTCAAAATCACGGATCGCTAATACTTTCCGTAAGTTAGGCTTCAGCCCACCAAAGAAGCGGTCAACCTTGAATTCGGGGGTAACGACAAAGCCGGAAGCGTATCATGCAAGCCTTGTGAAATTTTCCTCGTATGCTCCAACAGATTCTTCATCTTTTTGCTTGAGGGAAAGGAAGTCCCTTTCTATCTTAAGCGGGAGGGTGCACGGAAAATATTTATTGAAAAACATCTTCCGGAAATCTTTCCATTCCAACGCCTCGATCTCCTCCTCAGGCTTCGTATTTTTTATCAATGTTTACCATTGATCAGCTTCACCCTCCATATGATTATCATCCATGAGAACCTTCTCTTGTTCAGAACATTGAAGGATGGAGAAGATCTTTTCAAGGGATTTGATCCATTGTTCAGTGATCGTGGGATCATATGATCCACTAAAAGTATGAGGCTTTTGTCGCATGAAGCTCTCGATAGTGACTTGTTCTTTCTTGGGGGGGGGGGGGTTGAACGTTCCTCTTGACCCATGTTTCTATTAAATTATTGAGTTAGATGAGAGAGAAGCATGACAAAGTTCGCGATTTCCGCTCCCATTGGATTGGGCATCTCATTAGTATAGTCATCACCCTGATCTTCACATCGATTGTTAGCCCGAGTCCTCCTATTATCGGTCATTGGTTGGAATAAAAGGAATGTTAGGGGTAACACATAAAGAGTAATCCAAAGATAAAAGTTTATGACTTATAAATAAACTTTCATTTCCTTAACTCATGAGTATATAGGCTTAAATCTAGGCTTTTCATGATCTACTTTCTAACATATATTCTTAGGGGCATTTTTTCCCCTAATAAGGGTTCATACTAAGATTGTGAATTTATCAAAACATATCCCCCGGGAGTGTCGTAACCAAGAGTGCAGTAAGGCCCATTGTCGTTCACCAGTTCTCGATCGAGTCTATCTCAAAGCTGTGTTTTCAGGTTTTACCACTAGGATACATTTGTGCCAGAGTCACCTCTACCTGCGTGTATCCAGACAGGGATATATTTGTCTGATAAACCAATTACTCGGTACTTACCAAAACTTAGGGATGTTTTTTATTATACTTAGTCTTGTATCTAAGGCTTTACAAGGGTTTCCTAATCCCAAAAATAACTAAACCTATCCTCTGATACCAACTATGACAACCCTGCTTTTTATTACAACTTAAACATGATTTATTACATAAAACTTCACTTGATACAACAAACAAGATCAAGAGGTTTAGTGTCTTTGGGGCCTAGGATCATTACATAAAAACTTAAAACATGAAATAAAACATCTTTATTGAAAACTTCCTTTACATGACCACTACATTCCCTCGTACTTAGCATTGCATGGGATAACCTGAGGACATGCATAAGAAAAGGGTGAGCTATAAAGCCCAGTAAGGGGCTACACATGGAATAAAATGAGGAGTACAATACATGTTAGAAAATAGTTATATCAATAATGCATAAGAGAAACATAAACATAAAGTCATGATAAAGCATGATAATCATAACATGGAAATGTGGCAACAACACTTAACATGGAATTAGCATGAGCCAAGGCTCATTACACATGGAGCATGAGTAAATACTAATTGCACATAAAGCATGAGTAAATACTCGTTTCACTTGAATTATAATGAGTCAACACTCATTGCACATGAAGTATCATGATACTATAATTTACCCAATGCATTGGAGAGCTATAAGGGCGCACCCTTCTTAAACATTTCATTTCATGCAAAAGTGTGCCACATGGATCATGAAACATGGATTCATAAAACATAATCATTTATTCCACGATAAAGGAATGTGGAATTAATACATGAAACTTTGTAATCAATAAGTAAATTTGCATAAATGTGAATACCCTTGATGGAAAAATGGGCATGGTATCCACTACACAATGGCATTGGCTTAGAAAATCGGTGCGATTTCGGCAGCATAACGGCGTGACATAAGAATTCATAAAAATGGTTGATGAGAGATAAAGGGGTTACTCATCATATTTACATGTAATGGAAAGTAAGGAGGCTATATAGATACGTGTCCCAACAATTTTAATGGAATTTAGATTCATGATAAAAAATTATTGCTTGAATGTAAAAGAATAGAGAGAAGTTCTTTTCGGAATTTCGGCATAGTAACGGGTGTACATGGGAGGCATTTAATGAGAGAGAAAGGGGTCTCCCATCATTCAAAAAATAATAGGGCAGTATGGGGGATGTGTGAAACCATACCCCAACATTCATAATTGAAATTAAAAGGGCAATACAACTTAAAAGAAAATTGACAAAAATGAGAAAGGTAGAAAAAACCCTTACTTGGAAGTGTGCTTCCAAAGGCTAGAGAGAGGCTTATGAGAGGCTTCTTGGGAGATTGGGAAACCTTGGGAGGATTATAGATAGAGTAGGACAGAGTTTTTATGAACTACAAAGGCTTTGAGTGAGGAGGAAGTGGGAGCTTGGGTGAGTTTATATAGGAAAGGTGAGGGAATTCTTTATTATTTAGGTTTGGGACACCTTATATTAAATTAATCCAAACCACAAACCATCTCATGGTTTTTGCCCATGGTTTTTGGAAAAGGGAAGAGGAAAAAAATATTTTATAAGGAAAAAGTCCGAAATTCTTAAAATATTAGGGTTGCTTATGTGGAGGTGAGTCACACTCCCATGGAAATTAATTTAAAAAGGCAAGGTGTTGAATAAGTCTTGAGGGGTCCATTAATGCTTTGAAAAGTAAGTTAAACAAACCCAAAATCACATTATTTTAATTTTAGAACATATATTGGCCGAAAATAAAGATTATAGTATTTTATTACATCATTATTGGGTCATTATGATGTCATAAAATGCATTATATATTTAAACGGTATTTAATTTTTACTCAAAAATTTGACTGTCTCAGAAAATTATAATAAATTCACCATTGGATAATTTCGACGTCCTGATTCCAAAAATAACATTTATTTTATCTAAATAATTTTCTAAATATGTTAATTTTCACTTTTAAAATAAAAACTGACATTTATTGAAAATTCACAGGTTTGGACAGAAATGGCTTTCAAACCTTAATAAAATTATAATTACATTCATAAAATTATAAGATAATTTATATTTAATAAAAATTAATTTAATAATAATAATAATATTTTATTAAAATATTATTTAATTCAAAAATCCCTTAATTTAATAAAATATAATTCTTAGTTAAATAATAACTAAAAACACTATTTGCACTTTAAAAACTATTTACAATGTATCAAAAATGACTAGAAATTATATTCATTATTATATACAAAAAAAATAATTTACGTGAACATAGTACTACTTATTTGTTACATAACCCCTTAAAACAGCTGCATAAGACCTAAGGGTAATGTGTGCGATGGTGACAGACTCTTGGGGTGGCTCGGATAGCATCACTCGAGTGGTAATTTCGATCAACTTCCACTTTTCCCGTAGACGGTCACGTTCGAGCTTGACAAGATGGAGCTCAGCTTGGGCTTGGTCAAGGGCGAAGCCCAAAGACACCACCTCTTTTCCGAGCTCCAACAAATGGGCTTCGTACGGAGCAATTCTACTGGACGAGGCCATCGCTTCTTTTGTCTAAGTAAAATTGGATGTGTTAAATCCCTATATTTTACTAATCATGTGATCACTGTTCAACAGATATATTAGCAACAGTCAAAATTCATAACATAAAACCAATGAAGTTGACATTTTATATAAACATAATGAGACATTTAATTAGATCAATAGGGATTTCCCTTAATGAAACTTTGGGTCGTTATAACTTTATTCAAATATGAGATCCAAAATATAAATATAAATAGGGAACTTTTTCTGAGATAAATAAAGATATTTAATATTCAAACGAATAAAAAAGTGGGGATTCCAACCTCTATAAATAAGAGGGTTTTGTGCCACTAATTATAAATTATAAGTTGCCTAGGAAAGTTTTTATTCTTTATTCATTTTTTATTCTATAGTTTTAGTCTTATTCAATTTAACTCATTCATTCTATTTTAATAAAAATATTTCATTTATTTCATTCTCTGTTACTCTTTCACTCTATATCTCGCTTTATTTATCCCTTTCTCTTTATTTCATGGACCAAGGCTCGACCTTGGGGTATGTCAATGTTACTAAATTCTACTTTTAAATCTTAAAATTTTTTATTCTATTTTTGGGGAATGAGCATGAAGTGTATAAGTGTAGAAATTTTCCATCATGAAATGAATCTATTCTTTAATTTAATTTTTTCCCTTACTTCCATTGAACAATACTCTTCAATCAATGGATTTGATTTTTTGTAACATACGAAATGACATATAATGGAATTGGGTCCAGGAAATATAAGAATTTTGATTGAGGTGTGTCATCAACATTAATTATAGTAGGAGATGGAGATTAGTGTGCCAAAAGAATTTATTCTAGGCATGAAAGACTTCACACAAAATAAACTATGGATAGTAATTAAAGAGTGATAATTCATAATTGAATTATTAAACTAAATTTAAACAAAAAATAAGAATAATGAAGTAACTTGAAACACTAAACCATTGGGTCAAGTTTTTTCTTATCTAACCTCATTTTCTTCCATCTCTTTACTTAATTTTTATAAATTATCTTTATGAGTGGAATAATTACTCTTATGTAATATTCCTAATCCCCAAAGACACTAGACCTCTTGATCTTCTATGTTGTTTCAAGTGATGAGTTTATGTAATAAATTATGTTTAAGTGTGGAATAAAGAGCAGGTTTGTTATAGAAAGGTATGATGAATTGAAGTGGTCAAACATAAATTTAAAATTTACATTAATCTTAAAGAAATATAAGGATTTTTTATGATATCTAAGTTTAAGTTTTAAATGTGAGATATTTTTGGATATTTTTAGATTTAATGAAGCGGGGAATGTTTTCAATTTTCCCACCTTTGTTTCTAAGTTTCCTATAAATACTTCATGTGATAATTGAATCATTCATAACATTCACACACATACAAAAGACAGTGTTCTAGATAATTTAAAAGGTAAATTTCCAATATTATTGAAGAATATTTGAATTGATCATAATATTAGAGTTTTATTTTTGCAGATTGAGAGTTACTTCATTGGTTTTAGAGAATTGGATCCATAATTATTGTTTTCAGAGAATCGGATCCATATTCATCATACATATAAAATGGGATCTAGAATCTATCATCATTATATTTTGAAAAAAATGGATCCAAAATTATCGTATTGATAGAATCAGATCCATCCAAACCAGATTGAGTATTCATACTGAGAAATTGTAAAGCAAATTAAATAAAGTCTTTATTCTTTTGTTTAGATAAATAGTTTTATAATAATATATTATAAACTAATGGGATTCAGTATAATAATTTCTATCTAGATATAGAATGTGTCTAATGGGAGTTGGAACAAGTTGTATTCACTTATTCTTAATAGTGTATTTCCATAGACACAAGAGAGTGGTTATAGAAATGATGTAGGTTCTCACATTAAGAACGAACCTTGTAAATATTGTATTCTTTACTTTCTTTCCTACTTTTTTATGCATTGTTATTTACTAAAAGTTTATAAGGAATTAAATATTAACATGTTTCAGGGATTAGGTATCTAAATTTTTTAAAAATTATAATAAGTAAACAAGTGATTCAACCCCCCTTCTTAGTTGTTATTTGGTCCTTTGGAACTTCAATTGGTCTCCAAGGGAAGGTTAACTTGTCGAAACCTTATCATGGATAATATCAACTCTATCAACAGTAAAAGAGTTCTTACATTTTATGGAAAAAATATTATGGAGAGAAAAATTGGATGATTCGATATCTTCTATCTCTTGGACTTAAAGTTGTTGATTTTGTTACTATTGGATTTCTACCTATTGAGAAAGATTCTCCTATGATGTTTGCTGATAATAGAAATATAGAAGTTGATGGAAATTCTTGTAATTAAATACTTATTTCCTTATCAAATAATATTTATTATAATTTTATTTGTCCCAAAACATCAAAAAGTATGTGGGACAAGCTTGAAAATGTTTTCGAAGCGAATAAAAAAGTTAAGGAAGAAAATCTGCAAATCTGGAACATTAAGTATGAAGACATCAAAATAAGAGATGAAGAAACAATTGATGAATACTTCACCAGAGTAAATGAAATTATTTTCAACATCATAGTATTTAGATATGTCTTGGATGATTCTACAACTATGAATAAACTTCTAAGAAACATTCTATATAGTTTTGATTGTATAATTTCTTCTTTAAAAGAAAAATATGATTTATCTCTTGATGAATTGCATAAATTTATTATTACTTATGAAATGAGGAAAGATACAATGTTTAAAAATAAGATGATATATTAAATGTGTTTTGAATCTATGAGAAAGTTGAAAATTATAGATTTTGAAGATATTGATCCTTGTGACTCTGAAGATAAATAGGACGATGAGTTGAATGAAAAAATCATGTATATTATATCCAAGAACTATAAAAGAGGAATAGTAAAGTATGGACTTAAAGTTTCACTCAAATTTTTTATGTGTGGTGGAATAGGACACTTTTCTATGAATTTCACTAATAAAAAAGTTGGAGAATATCGAGATGATTCTGATGGAAAACCTTGATGGAAGAAGTGGAACAAAAATAATAAAGAATAAAAGTCTTATAACAGATACAAGAAGAAGTTTTCATGAAACAAAATAATTAAATTGAGTAAGAAAGTTGAATCAGACTCAACCAAAAAAAAATTATTCTGAATATTAACGTTTAGAATAATTCATAACCTTCATTGAAAAAGTTGAGAAAA
This sequence comes from Viscum album, assembly GCA_963277665.1. Classification (NCBI taxonomy): domain Eukaryota; kingdom Viridiplantae; phylum Streptophyta; class Magnoliopsida; order Santalales; family Viscaceae; genus Viscum; species Viscum album. The sequence continues at coordinate 2,097,521,139 of OY728130.1, read as the reverse complement.
CAAAATATTCCTCAAGTGAGAAAGGTGCTGAAGAATATTATAGAGAGTATCATCTCAGAACCGAACTCATTGCATGTCTTGATCAAAACAAAACAATAAATAAAGAAATTAAAGTTATGAAGAAATATTTTCAGTAAGTTTTTGATGGAATAAAATATTTTATCAAGAATGAGGAATATTACATCGAGGAGATTTTAATTTACAGACTTAGAATTGTTGAATAGGGAAATATGATTGGAGATCTTAGTAAGAAGCTGGAAACTAAGGAAGAAGAAGTTAAAAGTTTTCAATCAAAACTTCTTCAGTTTGAAAGCACCTTCAGTAAGATAAATGAAAACTTCAAAAAATAATCATAATTAAAATATGAGACATTTAAAGTTGTTGAGAAGGCTCAATATAATAATCAGGAGAAATCTTCTCTTTCCAAAAATTAATGTTTCTTCTAATTCTTTTAAAATTTCAGGTTCTAGAAAAATTAGTGGTAAATATTATGTGTAAAAAGTATGTGAGAAACCTATTAAATCTAAAAAATTATAAAACTCACTCAAAATAAAACATGGTACATGTCATGAGTATGTTAGAGATAAAAGAAGTTACCAACCTTAGCAAAGTTTCAATAAATAAAGATATTATTTCAATAGAAAATCAAGATTTGATGGTTATTACCGGTGTTGTTGAATATATGGGCATAGGTATTATATATTTTTTCATAACTTATCCTTACCTGGAAGAAGGTTTTAAAAAAGTGGAATAAATGGTTAATGTAGAATGTGAAACTTTCCTAACTTACATAAAGATGAAAAGTGAATTCTTAAGATGTTAGAAACATTCCATTAATAAATCATTTTGAATGTTTGGAATAAGTTTGTGGAATTTGTTATCAATATGGTCATCATTTTGAAATATGTATGACAATCCTTCTAAAACAAGTTTCTTATGATAGAAAATAAATGAAAGATGAAAATAAGAAATTTAAGGAAAGTAATTTTGTTCTTCAAATGGATTTAAAAGCAAGTAAAAGGGAAAAATAATGTATGCTTGATAGTGGTTACTATTTACATATGATAGGTGATATAAAAATCTTGAAACATGTTTAAATTCCTGATGGAGGAGCAGTTACCTTTGGTATTTCCTTAAAAATCGGAAGAATCAGAACGGGTGAGATTGAAACTGAAAAGGTGAAATCTAAGGATGTTTTATTTTTTGATGGGATAAAACATAACTTACTTAATGTAAGTAAACTTTTTGATGATGGAAAAGAATTCATTTTCTGTAAATATTTTTGTATCATTAAAAGTGTGAAAGTTGGAAAATTCATTACAAAAAGAGAAAGAACCAGTGGGAATATCTTTCAAATAGAAGAATTCAATAAATCCTATTACTTGACTTATTAATATTAAAACAAATCATTCCATAAAATTCTTCTCCACCTTGGGCAGAAAAACACGAATAAACTTTCTAAAGTGGATGTTGTTTGGAATTTTCCAAAATTGAAAAGAAGATATCAAGATGTTTTTATTACTTTTCATAAAGGAAAGATGACTAACAAAGGTGATAAGAGAATTGAGATTCAATCTTCCAGACCACTTGATCTTATCCATTACAATGTATCTGGGCTGATGAGACATCAATCAATAAAAATATATTTCTACTTTATCACTTTTATTTATTATTTCACTCAGATTAAAAACATCATGTTTATGAAGAAAAATCCAGAGGCTATTGAAATATTCAAATTCTTCAGGAAAGATGTTGAGAAAGAAATGGGGGTTTCCATAAAGAAGTTGAGAATAGATAATGGTACAAAATTCACAAGTAATACTTTGGAAAATTATCTAGGAAATACTAGAATCAAATAACTGTATAGTGCTCCTTATACTCCACAACAAAATGTAGTATTATAAATAAATAATAGAATATTAGGGGAAATGGGAAGAATTATGTTAGTCGAATACAAACTTTCAAAATTATATTGGATAGAAACTATTATTATTGTTTTACATGTTCAAAATATATTATTTTTGAGATTAGAAACTAACATGACTCCTTAAAAAATGTGGTATAACAAAAAACCTTTATTGAAATACTTCAAAGTTTTAGTAAGTCCATGTTTTCTCAAAATAAAATAGCCAAATTTGGGAAAGTTTGATGAGAAAGATTAGGAAGGAACTTTTATGTGTTATTCTCCAAATGTAATAATGTAAAAATGTTGGAACAATCATTTAAAAAAGTTGGTGGACTCATATGATGTGAAGTTAATTTAAAATCAAAGTTCCTTAATAAAATTTATCGATAATTCTGATGAGGATAAACTTGATAATTCCTACAATGCTAAAATTAATTCAAAACATCCTCATAGATACTCATAAGAATCATGTGATGAGGAAATTTCAATTTGGAAGGAAAATTTGAAATTTCCTACCTAACAAAAACATGTTGAATCTGAAAACATTATTGGGAATCATAAGTTGCAGTTCAAATAAGAAGAAAGTTGAGATTTTTTAATCAGACTTCACTTATCGTAAAGGTTGAACTGGAATCAATTTCATAAGTTATTCAACACAAATATTTGGTGGATTCTATGAATGAAGAGTTGGATTATATTTATAAGAATGAAACATGAGAACTTATTTCACATCCATAAAATAAAAATGTAATTAGAACCAAATGGGTTTATAGAAACAAGTTAAATTAACTTGGAGAAGTTTCAAGAAACAAAGCAAGACTTTCTTGTAAAGGATATGCATATGTGGAAGGTGTGTATTTTTATGAAACCTTTTCCCCCATTGCAAGGTTAGAAACTATTCCAATGCTTCTTGCAGCGGATTCTCATCAAAATTATAAAGTTTATCAGATGGATGTAAATTCATCTTTATTAAATGGTGATATTGAGGAAGAATTTAACATTGAACAAACTTGTGGGTTTTTACTTGATAGGGATGAAGATAAAGTTTGTAAATTGAAGAAATATTTTTATGGGTTGAAACAAAATCCACATTCTTGGTATTCTAAATGGGAATTTTTTTTAGAATATTCAACTTTTATAAAGGAAATGTTGATAGAAACTTATATATGAAATATGTTAACTCTGGAGCTCTAATTGTGATTATTTATGTGGATGATATAATTTTTACTGGGGATAGAGAAGATGTTTATAAAAAATTTATTGAGGAAGTGAAGAAGAATTTTTAAATGTCTATGTGGGTATTATTGTCTTTCTTCATTGGCTTACAAGTTCAACAAAAGGAAAAATCATTTTTGTATCTCAAGAAAAGTATGGCAGGAAATTGTTAAAAAAGTGTGTGATGACATAATCAAAAGAATTTTCAACTCCTATATCATTGAGTATAAATTTTAGAAAATATTAATATGGAATAAGTTTTAATTAGAAATAATTATAGAAACTAGTAGGAATCCTTCTTTACCTTACATCCTCAAGGCCTGATATTGTCTATGTTGTAACCTTGTGTGATGGGTGTCAATGTAATCTAAAATAATCACATATGTTGGAATCAAAAAAAATTATAAGATATATAAAAGGAACCACTTCACATGGATTATTATACAAAAGAAAAATTGAAATGAATTTTTATGCTCATAATGATGAATATTGGGTTGGAGATTGTAATGATATAAAATCAACCTCAGGAGGAAAATTTTTCTTGGGTGAATGTTGTGTGAGTTTTCATAGTAAGAAACAATGTTCAGTAACTATGAGTATAGCTGAATCTGAATATGTTATAGATACTCAAGCTTGTACTCAAATATTTTGGATGAAATTTTGGCTAGAAGATTTGAAAGTAAAAGTTTTAAACCATTTAATATACTTTGTGATAATCAAAGTGTAATTAATCTTTCTAAAAATTATGTCCCACATTCAAGATCAAAACACATTGATATAAATCTTCACTTTATAAAAGATAAAGATGTTTTAGAAGATTTTTTACTGGAATACATTTCAATAAAGTATTATATTGTTGATATCTTTATTAAAGAAATGCTGAAATAAAGTTTTATGGAATTGGGGATGCAACTTCATGGTCAACCACCTCCCATGTCTTGCAAAATATCATAAGGAAGAACCTCCACTGTGATTTTATTTATGTTGACAAAGGTGAAGATAAAGTAACAACTTTTTTACTTTGTAAGAAGTTTTACATATCTTTATTTTATGAATATGAAGTTATGGAAATCATAAAATGGGGGAGAGAAAGAAAGTGAGAAAAGAAAGTGTGAAAAGAAATAATGAGGGAGAGATAAAGAAATTGTAAAAAGTAAATTGAGAAGAGTTTATCTTTACATGTCCACAATCTTTTCTTGACACCGAGGTATAGAATTACTTCAAATACATTACTTTATCTGGTAGTGTGGTGTTAGGACACTCTCTTTTGAGAAATGATATTTTTTTATATAATTCAAAAAAAACATGAGTTGTTTACAAAAGATGATTTATGAAAAAATATGAGAGTTTTAAAAGTTGTTAGTGAGGGTTGAAAACAAATCCATAATGGGAGATTGAAGAACCTTTGTGGTGTTTTTTTTAAAAGTTTTTTATTTTTTAAAAACTAACTCTCTTTGTAAAATAATTTTTTTATTTTCTAGTAATCGTTTTCAGATTCATCGTAATGAGATTTCTGTAAAGAATACTGAAAGATCATATCCAAACAAAAAGGTGGAGAAAGTTGTTTTCCATATTCAGAATAATATGAATGGGAATCAGTAGATGTATATAATCGTATTTAAGTCCATCGGCTTGACATTGAAAATAATTGAATTCAAAATAATCGAAGAAAGAATGAAGTTGATGTAGAGTTTTGAAAGAAGAAATTAAATTCAGGAGTTATAAAGTTTTCATACTTTATAAAAAAAATTGATGATGATTTGATGATTCATATTTCATAAATCATAAGTTTATTTAATAACATATGATACAAGCTTGATTATATAAAAGGAAAAATAGATGGAGTTTATCGAAAAGAAATCGTACCCAGCACAATCAGATTCGATCTAAAAAGGAAAGAAAGAAGGTATTGAGGATCAAAATCAGAATAATTGTACCTAGATTTATTGTATCCAGGCAGAAGAGAAGAAATATATGTTATTGGTTGCAATGAATCATACTCAATAACTATAGCATCTTATCATTCACTGTATGCATATAAAAAATTCGTACCTAGGATGATCGTAATTAGGCTCAGGAATAAAGATATCGTACCTAGTATGATTGTATTCAGAATAATCGTATTGAGACTAATCATACTCAAAGAAAATCGTACTAATATTTTCATACTCATGTTTTTATACTTGGATTTTCCCAAGTTGTATTCACTTCTTCTTAATAGTGTATTTCCATAGACCCATGAGAGTGGCTGTGAAAAGGATGTAGGTTCTCACACTAAGACCAAACCTGAAAAATCTTTTTTTCTTTAATTTCTTTCCAAATTTTTCATATATTAGTATTTACTAAAATTTGATAATGAAATCAATATTAACAGGTTTCATGGGTTAAGTTTCTAAAGGTTTTGAAACTTATAAAAAGTGAAAAACTGATCCAACCCCCCCCCCCCCCCCTCCCCCGCAAAGTTATTATTTCATCATTTGGAACCGAAAGAATTATCTCATATTATTTGAAATATCATTTAAATATTCTTACTCACATATAGGTGATTGTAAAAAAGGTTTTGGGGTTACATAAAAGAAACCATGGATATAAATACCCATATATAATAAAGAGGAAGAGACGATACACATATCATCATATTTAATTTAATAATAATTTTATTTCATAACCCATAAAATAAAAAATTAAATTAAATATAAAACTAAAATAAACATAGTCAATTCAACCTCATGATATCCTATGAATGTAATTAATAAAAATTTAAATAAACTATCTTCCATTTCAATTCATTCTTTATTAAGATAAAATTATCAAAATAATAAATTAATTACATCATTAATTCAATCATTAATTTATCACAATTATCCATCTAAACAATCCTTAATATTTTCAATCTCTATAACATTAAATAATTTAAATAAATTAAATTAATTAATTTAATTTAAGAATAAATAGTAATTATGGGCACTGAAAAGGGACACATCATATACCCTTCTGTTTTGTTTTAAATTCGGTTTGGAATTTAATATACATATCTGGTAATAAAGGTAACATGGTGTGAACCCTTCCGCTTTACATGAAATGTAATTTAACTCACTTGAACTCTTTATAGTCCTTGACATGTACTATGTAATTACAAAGAATGTATTCCATTATGGAATGTTGAGATATTACATCATGTGTTGTTTCATGTTTCAAATTGTGTAGTCAGCATGACATGAATGGCCACATATAATGCCATGAATATGTGAATCGTGTACCACTGGAAATTCCTATGAAATAAATGGCATGTATGAAAACCATACACATCTTCTAGTTCCATAATGGTTTGAAAAATAATTAATTTAAGCATTTAATTCCGCACAACCTTTTGAAAATAAATTAGAATGTAATTCATGGGAAAAATCATGTCACATGGCACGTAAAGATAACTACACACTGTATAGTTTGGTTTTCTATAATTAAAATGTATTTTCTTCATTTTTTACACACATTTCATGTTACATATCTCAGTATGTACCTTCCATGAGTGGGTATGAGTTACAGAATGTTCACATCCAACTACACAGTGTGTACTCCATTTATGGCCTCCCACACAACATGCCTAGTGACTCAACATGTATTCGACATGGAATAATAATGAGTTACATGGTGTATACAGTAACTACTCATCATGTAATTGCATATTTCCCATGTTTCTTTGCTATAAAACAATACATGGTGTGTATTAATTACCTTTCATATACTCTGACCACATAGCTTCCACGATTCTCGTGAGGGCTAATTGTGTGGGGTTGCACGATGTGTACGCCGACTACATGTCATGTAACCTTGTTATACTAAATTCTATCTATAAGTCAATTATCTATATGTAATGACACCACACACTATTCTCCCATATGACATTCCGATATTCACATTGTTTCTCTTATTGTGGTCGATTATGGACACACAGTTTGTACTTTTTAGTTATGCATCGTATTTTTATGCCATCCAACTAGAATATTCAATGCCTCTAGATGGGAAATTTGATCATTATTCATATATTATTATCCTATTATTGGTTATATTAAATTAAATTATCATATTATCTCAAATTTCAGATTAATAAGAAAAAAGTAGAAATGAAAATGTGGTAAAATAAATATAGAAATAAATCAATAAATAATAAATAATTATAAATTAATATATGATTTCTATGATACCACTTGAAGGTTTTGGGACATATTATAAAATTTAGACCCACAATCATTAGTGTTTTCATAAATTTTTTCAAATTAAATCCATATAATTTGATGAATACAACAGCAAAATATTTGAAGAGCAGATCTTTTTGCATATAATTTATAATTAATTTGTATAAAAAGAATTGCCTCTTCTTGATAATTCTTCTTAAATGATGAATTTGGTTGACCATATTTTTCAACCATCATTATGGTAAAGGATCCAAGGTGGAATCCCTCTAGTGATATCTAAACATGCTCCACAAACCTTGTAATGTTTCATATAGAACTCTGAGTTCTAGCATGGAAGTATTGATCATCTTGCATTATTCATTATTGATCACATCAAGGATTCCTTTAGGCTTAAATAATTCTTTATGGATCACTCAGTATTGATAGGTGGGAGGAAGAAATCAAATATCATTATTGAGATAATTCTAGAAAAAATTCTCATTGAACTTAAGAGAATTCTCTAGTGAGAAATTTCGTGCACAAAAAAAATTACATAACCTAGAAATTATATAATTTGGGACATATACTATGGGTTATAGATTAGTTATTGCACAAAATACCTTAACTAATTTCTTAATTCTATGTAAACCCAATGTATAATAATAATAATAATAATAATTATATTATTATTATTATTATTATTATTATTATTATTATATTTGAGGACATACAAAAACTCAAATATATAAAATATCATTTATTAAATAAATGAATTAATATTTATTTAAATGATATTAAATAAAATATTTCATTTCCCTCTAGTCCCTTGTCCCAACTCTTCAATCCTCCTTGGCATTTATCAAAACATTAATAATAATAAATATTTATTAAAAATCATTATATTGTTTGTTCAATAAATAAATAAATAAAAATTATATTCACTAATTGGTGAATAGATATTTAGTTAATATTAAACTCACATATATTCCAAACTTGAGTAACTGGTTATTGAATTTATTTTTTTAATATATCCTGAATAATTATTATTCCTAGATCTTGAGAATAATATTTATTCTAATATTAAATTTGAAATAAAATCTAACTGAGGCTCTGGATACACTTAGTGTGTGACTCTCTAGGTATTTTTCTCAATTTCATTAGAAAAACCATTCCAAAGACCATGATTATCATCAAGAAACACATTAAGTCACTCATAGAGAAATGAGTTAATCTCACAATGATAAAAACCTTATTTGAATGCTTATTGTGTAATATAATCCCTTTTTCATGATATCATATCAAGAATTTTTTATACTTTTTTTATCAACCAATATGTTTGATATATCATCCTTTGACTACCTAAAATAAAATCGTCAATAAACTTCCTTGGACATGAAATTAATCGAGTAGTTTTATTTTTATCAGAGGTCCTGAGATATCACATTTTGATCTAAGAAGGGACAAATCCTTTCTTGAATTATTCATTAATGTCATATCACTTATGATACATCCAACACATCCTACTTTATTATGATCATATTCCATCATGTTTTTTGATAATGCTTAAAAGTAAAAGGTTCATGATATAAATTAATAATAATACTGAGTCTAAAGACCAATACACACATCTATAGATAATAATATTCAATAACACATACAACATGTGAAATTATTATTGGTGGGTCCAGCCATATAACCTCCTCTCTTGGATATTACTAAGTATTAAACATCATGATTCGAAGCCTCATCCATTTATGAATCCAGTACTTGATAGTATAAACATCATTTATATCCTATTAGATGATTTCTTATAGACCATAGAATATATATTTAAGAATATTTTCATAACACTTCATGGTTATCATTATAACATGGAACACTTATAGACTTTTGATTGGAAAATGTTGTAGGTGCATTATGACATTAATGTTACATAGAATAATAATCATTATGTTATAATATATTTACTAATATTCAGGTATTTGAATATGTAGGTAATAAAAAGTTCAAAGTTAGTTGGTTCTAGGGTACCATCTATAATATAAGGCACTCTGGACTTATCTCTATGTTATGTAATGAACAATTCGTTGTAGTATTTTTTGGATACAAACTTTAAAGGATTTATGGACACATAAAGATGTACCATTTTCTATGTGCTTACATTTGGAGGGAAGACTAGGAGATGGATGTCTAAACTACAACCATTAGTTCCACCAAATACAACAGAAGAAAAGTATATGGATAACATGGGAGTGGGAAAGGAGTTTATTTGGTTGAATAGTATATTGGAGGAACATATAAGTAAATAGGGGAATATAATATTATTCTGGGAATTTGAGGCTTATCTTGTTAAAAACATATTAATCTGATGTATCTCTTTAATCAAAATCGGGTGCATGATGGGTTTTTAGAGATATGAAATATAAATGGAGGTAAAAACCCAATGGACATGTTTATAAAAATCCTAGTCTAGAAAATTATGAGGTAGTAATGTGCCCTGGAGGGGGATTATATGATACAAGGAATGATTACAAGATCATGGTTACTATGGAAAGAGAAGATGTAGGTACAAAATTAGTTCAAAAGTGACCAATAAATGAATAAGGAACTGGTTGTGCCCAAATTTACCCAAGTTATATTGTGTAAGCAGTCATTTTTAGTACAACTTGGGTTATCGAATCCACATGGACCGAAGAATAAACCTATAGACACTAAGATTTGATGGAAGAATTGGATATGAAGTGTCCAACTTGAGTGTTGATTTTAATTGAATAACTAATTATTTAATCTAAAGAAAAAATAGAAAAGAAAACAATTACTTGGTATAAAGAAATTAATGTTGATGTGTTGATCCTAGGATTTTGATTGGGGTGTATTGGATGAATTTCTTTTCTTAGAAAATTTCATATTTTTTATTCAAGATGTATCCAAACAATGAGATAATTCTCAAAAATCATTAACCTATTTAATCCCTATATAATTCCAAGTATAATCAACAATTCACTTAGATGATCACTTTCATGATAACTTTAAGGAATTTTATTGTACTATCACTCATAATGAGTCATCTTTAAAGTGGGTGAAGACAAAGAAGAATTTAACTCATCAAATAGAAATATTAAAATAATTAAAAGATTTAAATATTAATTACATGAAATAACATTCAATACATAACCTTTATAATCCCTTGGATCAACCCATAATAGTTTATCCCTCCATTTATTATATTCTACCAATATAAGTAGGAAGTATACTTATAGGTGAGGATTTGAAGAAGAAGAAAATCATTAAAATAAGCGAACACTCCATCATTGTGTGATTTAATTCACAAGTGATTGTGTGAATAAATTCACACCATGATTCAATGGTATCAATGTAAAAATATAAAGGAAAAAATTAATATAAATAAGAATAACTTTTATTAATAAATGAACATTAATTAAGAACTTACATAAGAAAAATTGACGTTGCGATTACAAAATGAAAGCATAGAATTACAAATTAAAGAAAAACATAGATAAAAAGAAAAAAAACAAGGATTTATAATTTCCTTCACTATCAGATCCATATATAGGAATATTTGGAGCCTTATATCTACACACCATCAATACATTCATTCCCCATTAATTGAGAGAGTCTAAAGGGGGTGATATAATCAATAGAAATTTGGCATTTCAAAGTTGACCAGGAAAATCATCCAGATTCATCCTCCTTGTTGAAATGAATATTTGTAATTGAATATGGTTGAATCATAAGGTTTATTACAATAAAAATATATTATTCTATGTGTCTTATAACATCTTTCAAAATTTTAGGAATATTGGACCATTTGTTTGGAAATTATGCTCAATATAGTAGGATGGTTTTATGGGCATTCAAATATGGACCACCATTTAAATGTCAACTTGGGATCCCTTTATCTCCAGGAAAACATCATAATTAGCTCTGGACATAGTTGAATGAAATTATCCCCATATTGTTTAATTTATATAGTTAAAATTTTAGCTTTATTGGCATAGGATTGTGGGGCCCACTTTTGTTTGATGGGTCTTAGGCCCATTATGCTTTGTCAAAAAAATTCTGCATTTATGCCCAAAAATATTCATCTTCCCTTGAGATTTATCCATCAATACTAAAAGATAAAATGTTCCAAAAAAAGTTATAAATAATATCCCAAAATATAAAATTCAAATAATTAATATAATTAATTCTACAATCATATGATTGATTGGGCACAAATTTTCACTTTAACTGTGAATTGCACTTGTGATGAGAAATGAAGTTAAATTTATAAAATAAACTAAAATCGATGTTTATGGAATTTTAAATACATGAATATTAAGATATAATCAATTAATATTATCCCCTTTTAGTGGCTAATCACACACCCCCAACTTGATTTTTTCTAGTCCCGAGCAAACAGTCTCTCAAAAATAGGTAATTGAATTCTATTTTTCAAAAACATTTTAACATACATTACTTATTAAAAGAAATCATGCCAAGCAATTATGAAACCTATAAAAACAATTTCACACAATATAGGTTAACAAGAATATCACTACCCCAATATCATTATTTTTTTCAAATTAATTTCCATATTTCATCCAATTTTGATTAAGTATGGTGATTTTTTGTGCATCAAAAAAGACATGGGGCCCATTTCTTGTTCAAGGTGGGGATGGAAGTTCTATGTGGGAATCACATTAAAAATTAAGATGAGTATCCATTTTTTTTTATTTTTTGCTTCTTCTTTTTTTGTTTTTGTCTTTTTTGAACCAAAATAGATATGAATAAGACTATCTCTTGGCAAGATAACTATGGAGTCATGGTCACCAAGTGTCATAAGCCACACATATTATGAGTTCCATGCTCTAAAATACAGATATAAAGCCTAAATATGGGAAATAAAACTATGGATTCATGATCCCCAAGTGTCGGATTCCACACATTTGAACAAAACATTTCTCTATGTGGTCATTATTTCAAAAAAAACAATTAAATTTTTTAGGGATACTCAAATTAAACTAAAAGTGAATGCAAACCATATGTTATGATAAAATGGATCCAAGAACTAAAATTTAAACCCAAGATACAATGGATGTTCATTTTTTAATTTTGATTAAGAGGATGAAAACATAAACTTTGAAAAATCACATCAGACAACCACACTTTCCAAAAACTATTCTCATGAACTTATACATGCATTCAATAATAATCAAATCATTAAAAATCAATAAAAATTAAGTTTTCATGTTTTAAAATGTACATTAACGTATTCAAGGATAATAAATTGACTTTTTTTACTTTAATTCTATTCATAAAAGGCCATTTTTTTGATATTTCATATTTTCACTCCCCCCAAATTAGAATGAAACTGCCCATAGTTTTGGAAGAGAAGAAAGAGAGAGAAAACAATTGGGAAGAAAGATGGCAGATTTGATTTTAAATTAAACCATGGAATAAAAGCACCTAGTTTGTATTTGACAACCCATCAGTAATAAATTTATTACTTTGGATCCACGTCACATGTAGACTCCTCCTGGATGATTGATGGCTAGGTTTGAACTCTAGAAGGCATGTTTTTTATTTAAAATATTGAACTACTTAAACTATTAAATATCACAAAAAAACATTATATCACATTGGAAAAACTAAGGTGTTCCCTTAACAATAAACACAAAACACACAAAATAAAATAAAATAAATGCAGAAGCTGGGTTGCCTCCTAGAAAGTGCTTATTTTAAGGTCTTTACCTCAAATCGGACCCCCAAACTTATCAAATTCCAAATTTCAACATTTTCAAGACCCAATTCCTCTAAACTTATACTTTATTTATATTGATTCTTTTTTTATAATGTTTTTCATATAAAAACCCATGTTCAACAATGAGTTTGAAAGTCAAATGAATTTTAGAAATGGTTGATCTAGTTGCTTCTGCTGTATTGCCTATGAAATTAAGGATCCTTCCAATGTTGCTGGTTTCATGAGATAAATGAATGGATAATGCAAGGTTTTAGTTATCAACAATGATGGGATACTTGAGTGGGGATGGAAGGAAAATGATTTTGATTTTTGGTTGATTAAAATCTCCTAAAGAATAATAGAAATTTGAATCAAAATAGGGTTTTCTCTAAAACTTTTTGATATAATTGGTTCATTTAGAAAACATGATTCATTTCCCAAATTATCCAGTTGAATTTCAAGAGTGGGTATTGAATCATTGTTTCTGATCTCTTCTAATGGATTATTGATTGGTTTTATTGACAAATAATCAATTAGAATAAATTCAGAACACTCAATCCATGACGAAAAATTTCCCTCTTGTGAATAAAGAAAATCATTTTCCTCTTAGTTTAAAATCTCAGGTTTATCAAGTCCCCTAGATTCAAATGTCGGTTCTTCAAAAAAAATAAAGAGTGTTATGTGGGTAACAATATTCTTTTATCAATGTTGAGGAAGGTACATCCTGAGTGGGCATGGGTTCCATAGATGTTTCAATGCTTTGTATTTTTAATCTCAATTATGAGACTTCTAAATTAATTTTATTAATTTGTTCACACATTTGATCAATAATTTTTTAGGGATTATGATTTATAGATGTTTATACATCATGTACTTCCCCAATATTTATCTTTTAAATCATCCTTGATAGGGTGGTAAATTGATCCTTTAAATGTTCATCATCACAAAGATAGTACATGTTATCGGATGTGGGGTAATCATTCAAGTTTTTATCAATTAAATTGCCTATGTGAGGGGATTACCAATGTGGATTTACTATTTGATTCCATACTAAGTTTATGAATGGATATTGTTGATAATACTCCATGGATGTTTTTGAAAATAAGTATTTTATAATCATTGGACATACACAAATAGAAAGGGTAAGTGATAAGAGAAATGGGGGTGAGAAAAGAGAATTTTGGGTCATAAAATAAGGTGAGTGTATAAGATACTTAATTAGGTCCCTAAAAATTGAACCAAAGTTTTATTGCACCCAAATTTACCTAAGTTATATGGTATAAATGTTTTTTTTTGTAGTACATCTTGGGTGTCTAATCCACATGCACTGAAGAAGAAACCTATACACATTATGATTTGATAGATGAATTGGATATGAAGTTTCCAACTCGGGTATTGATTTTAATTAAATAAAAAATGATTTAATTTAAATAACAAACAAAAAACACAAAAATTACTTTGTATAAATCATTTATTGTTGATGGGTTGATCCAAGGTTTTTTCTTGGGGTGGATTGGATGAATTTCCTTTCTTAGACAATTTCATATCGTTTATTCAAGATGTATCCAAAAAATAAGATAATTATCAAAAATAATTCACCAATTTAATCCCTAAAAAATACCAAGGATAATAAACAATTCACATAGAGTATAACTTTCATGATCACTCCAAGTGATTGGACTATACTATCACTCAAAATAGATCATAGTTAAAGTGGGTGAAGTCAAAGAAGAATGTAAATCATCAAATGGAAATATTAAAATAATGAAACGATTTAAATAATTATGTATATGAAATAACATTCAATCCATAACCTTGTTACTCCATTATATCAAACCATAATAGGTTAGTGCTCTATTTATTCTATTATACTAATGGAATCAATAATTAAACTTATGGGGGCGAAATTTAAGGAGAAGAAAAACATTGAAATAAGAAAACACTCAAATTTTATGTGATTGAATTCACAAGTGATTACGTGAATAAATTCACACCTTGATTAAAAAGTATCATTTTGTTAATATAAATCAAAAAAATTAAGAATAATAAGAAGAAATTTTATTAATAAATTAACGTGAATGAAAAACTTACATGAGAAAATTGATTTTTCAATTACAAAATGAAAGCATGAAGTTAAAAATGAAAGAAAAACTTGGAGAGAAAGGAAAAACGTGGATTAATAATTCCATTCACTACCAGATCCATATATAGGAATATTTGGAGCCTTAGTTCTACCCACCATCAATACATTTCTTCCCCATTAATTGAGAGAGTCAAAATAAGGGTGAGAAAATCATGGGACATTTGAAATTTCAAAGTTGACCAGGAAAATTGTCCAGATTCCTATCCCTTGTTGATGTGTGAATTTGTAACTGAATTTGGTATAATAAAAAGGTATCATAGAAGGAAAATATCTTCTTAAATGTTTCCTATAACATCTGTCAAAATTTCATGAAAATTAGACCAGCCTTTTGTAAATTATGCTTGATCTCGTGTGATGACTTTAATGGAATTCATATTATCCCCACCATTTAAATGTCTACTTGGGATCCTTTTACATCCCTAAAAACATTAGAATTTTCTCCGACCATAGTGTAATTAAGTGATACCCCTATTTTTCTCCTTCTACAGTTAAAATTTTAGCTTCATTGGGCTATAATTATGGGTCCTAGTTTTGTTTGATAGGTCATGGTCCCATTATGCTTTGTTCATAAAATTTATATATTCATTCCCAAATATCATCATCTTCACTTGGGATTCATCTATAGATCATAAAAGATAAAATGTTCCAAACAAAGTGATAAATGATATCCCAAAATACTAAATTCAAATAACTAATAAAATTAATTCTATAATCAGATAATTAATTGGGGCCAAATTTTCACTTTAAACATGAATTAAACATGTAATTAGAAATGAAGTTCAATTTATAAAATGAACTAAAATTTATGTTTATGGAATTTAAAACACATTAATATGTAGATATAATCAATTAATATTATCCCCTTTAATTAGATAATCAGGAAGCTTGAAATCAATCTTCAAGTGGGAGTTTTTTAGACTGTAAGCTATTTGTGAAGTCTATTTTCTATTTAAGTTTTTGAATTTTTAGAAGGAGATATTTTCAAAAGACATCACATAACCAAATTAAGTAGTGAAACCATAGTGGTATAGAATTGTGGAGTCTAAAATATATAAGTATGGAGTATATAAGTATATCTTGATTCATGGATTGAGGTGTTCCTAAGTGTTTGGTATTGGAATCTAGTCATTTCTTTGATTGATGAAATGATGGAATGAAAAGACCAGATAGTGGTGGAACTGAGAGTACTAGATGGACTCTTCTATTAAATGGGGGAGGGTTTCACATGGTTTTATGATGTTTTTTATACTATTTATTGATTTATATTCCTAAATAACATATTCCATATCCTTATTTTTATGAATCACAATTCATAATATATTTTCCTTTTACTTTCTTGAAGTATGTTTTAAGTGTTTGTTAATTCAAACTCTTGTATCACTATTTTCTAAACCAGTTAATTTTGAGCATTCATATTGTTGGAACCAAGGTGATTCAAGGTGGATATGGATGTTGTTTTTGTTTCTAATCAATGTCTAGGTTTTTGAAGGTTACCTATAACCAAGTTATATGACTTAAAGTGGTGAAGATCTCTAGTGTTTGAAAAAAAAATGGATCTAGAATTTTAGAGGAAAATTTGGAGTTTGTTTCTAGAAGATCCAAAAAAAATCTAGAGAAGAATATGACTTCTCATCCTAGTAGATTCCATGTGCCACACACAAGTTCCATGAGCATGTATGGTTGTGCATGTATCAGAGATTATGTCATGTTCTAGTGCTTTGTACAGGTGTCATGCGCTGATGTCATGCACATGTGAGGCTACATTCTTGGTTAAGAATCTATCACATGCAAGTATTGGAATAACATGTAGTAATGGGACTCTAATCAAGTTGATATGTTAAAATAGGTAGATATAATCACTTGTGTGAATGAATTAATAAAAATTTAGTGTTTGGACTATAAGAATTAGGCCACCCCCCTCATTTGGAGCAAGTGAAAACCACAAAAAAGGATTAAGAGTCCCTCTCATCATGAATGGATCACTTGAGAAAACTTGATATGAGATAATAATCTAGGAAAAGTATTTGTGTGATTATTATAGTGTGGAGTGTAGAAGAGTTCATGGGTTTCAAAAAGTGGATATGTGTGAATGGGTTGTGAAAATTATAGAAAAGTGCATGAGTTGTGCAAAGTGAAGAAGGGAGAAGGAGTTGCATGAAGAGGTTTTGATTATTGGAGTTGAACGAACCATAAAAAAGTGAACATACATTAGTGAAGTGACCTAGAAGAACATAGTTTTATGAATCTAAAATATTGAAGGAAGTAGAGTGAATGTACCTAGGTGACCTCACCTTAGCAAAGGGGGTTCTATGAACGGACTTGGGTGAACTATCTGAGTTCACCAAAGTTGAAAAAAGTTACCTAGGAGAATTCAACTTGGGAAAATCAAGTGACCTAGGAGAATTTATACTTGATTGAATTCAGTGACTAGGGTGAAGCAATACCAGGTAAAGCTGGACTTGGTTAAATCTAAATGTGGGTAAATCTAAGGATTTGCGTGAATCAAACTAGATAAAAAACACGAAATTTAAAAAAAGAATAATTAATAGAATATCAAAGAACCTAAGAAAAAGAACTTGGGTGAATGAAAAATAACACATATGGGGTTTACCGTAAGGTATTCTATTGAATTTTCTATTTCAGTTAAAGAAGAGAAACTTCATAGAGAAATAACCATTTCTATATCTGGACACAAAAGAGGGAAGAGTTAAAAAAGAAAATTCAACTGTGGAATTATCCTCATTTGGAGGAGGTGTGGTGTTTCATTTTTGGAAGGAAAATATTAAACTTCCCTATTAAGGAGATGATCTCATCTAGCATTGAAAAAAGAGAGTGCAATATAGATAAGTACAATAAATCCTTAAGTTAGGAATTAATATAAACGTAGAGTGTTTTTATGAATAAAGAAATTATTTCATGTATCCTATCAATTGAAGAGACCTAAAATCCTATAAACTATGGTAGATATTTAATTGAATCGATTAAAAAAAGTGAAAAAGTTTCAACATGCCTTGGGTGAGTAGTGAACAAATATAGAATTTTGTAAAGATTGTGAGCCTAGAATGAAGTGACCATAGCTGAAACAATGTATCCAATGAACTATTGAGGTATATTAGATTAGAGGTATGACTAAAACATCATTGATCTGTGATCTTTGGACTATCTCTTTATGGTGAACCAAGTAAAATCATTATGTTTTGTGTATGTTGTGCTTTCCAATATATTTGGTAATTTTTCAGTGAGTCTAGAAGATGGAATATTCATGAAATGGGTTGAACACAGTTTCTATCAATATAGGAATAAGATACTAAAGGAAGTTAAAGGGGTATGATAGAAAATTTTAATTTTCGTAAGGCCCTGATACCCTCCCCCTCTCAGGGTGCCTCTTGTTGAAATAAGTGGTATTGGAGCCAACAGATTTTTTATTGGTGTTAAAACATAGATGTTGTTTTTAGATTTGTTCTCTTAAGGATTCTACATTTAAGAATCTATTTTTAAAAGGAACTATTATCCCATCTATGTTAAATATCATAAGAGGGGGTGAATCAGGGTATGACAGATTAAAACAACTGCCCCTTAGGATCTTGTTTTATTGTTAAACAAAACACTCTTCTATCTCTTTCCCATATAAATATATGAATTAAAGTGAAATCATGCACGAGGCATGGCAATATTACTTTGTTCACCCTCATTGGGCTACGTCTAAGTAGAATACAATGGAAATGTTCCAATGTACCAAATTAACTAAGGCTCACCACCAAATTACATAGTTTGGGAAAGATAACTTCTATGCCCAAGCTCAAAAGACTTTACAGTATTTAGGGTCATCTCACTAATTTCCCAAGGGTTACTCCCTATCTCTCTTTAGATGTATTACTTTTAGTGGAAGGTACCACCTTTTTCCTCTTCCTTTACTCACTACTTTGGAAATTATACACACACATTTTATAGACATGTAGGTCCCTTCATTATCAATAATGAATGAATCCTCAATTGAAGGTAGATGATCGATTGAATTCCCTCTTTTCTCCATACTATTAGTTTTAAGAAATTGATTCTCTAAACTATTTTAGTTCCTTCACAAACTTTCTTGCATCATCCATGAACTACCTTGAATCCTCTATGAACTGTGTTATACTATGTAGCAAAAGTGATTTGTTGTATACTATTTATACATGTAATGCCCAAGATTTTCAGGTTGTTGATGCCTCATGAACCACCTCTACTATGTGGAACCTTTTACTTTGTTAGATACCAATCCCTGAAAACTCCTTTCATGAACTATCCTTATGAACTTTATCCTTCACGGAATTGATTCCACATAAATTACTTCCTCCTTCATGTAATTCTCCCTCACAAACTACTTAGAACTTATCTAAATTCTTCCTAAAATTATGATATTTTATAATGAAAGTTTACCTTCTTAATGATCTGATTAGGGGTATTTATATAGGAAAATAGATCCAAAAAAACTGCTAATCTGAATTACCCAAAACTTCAATGCGGTGTAGCCTTCACCACAAACTGTATTATGTGGTCTGTATAGTGCCTTAATCGTTTTTGGAGGTTGATGTATTCTATGAACAAAAATAACTTAGCATCTCCTTAAATCACTACCACTTAACCTCAAATGATGATCCCCCCATGAATAGTTTACCTCCTATGAACTATAA
The DNA here is from genome assembly GCA_963277665.1 of Viscum album. Taxonomy (NCBI): domain Eukaryota; kingdom Viridiplantae; phylum Streptophyta; class Magnoliopsida; order Santalales; family Viscaceae; genus Viscum; species Viscum album. The sequence continues at coordinate 2,097,501,284 of OY728130.1, read as the reverse complement.
ACCTACCTCGAATTGATTTCATTGTGTGATCCATATAGCATGATTTACGATCTACATAGAAATGCTATGCAGAAATATTCCTTTGCCAATTTTCTTTCATCATTATGCATACTTACTTTGCGGTCTGTGAACTATGATTCATGGTCCATAAACTACGGTCCATGGTCTCCTTTGTGGAAAACCTTACTTTTCCATAAAACAAACTTTTAATTTTGAGGCCTAAAAATTTTGGAAAACATTTGTAAACTGTGCCATATTAAACATATGTTTCAGGAACACCAACCATACTGACACAAGGTTATCTAGATTTTTCAATAAATACAATCAACCCAAAAATACTACAATGTTCCCTTGAGGGATTTTTTCCCAACAATCGATACCTTTGGGTCTGTAGAAAACTATTGACATTTTGATACCTTGTTAAAGATTCTTCCATTTTTTTACCAGCATTCACATCATGTGATTTAGATAGAAATAAAATATTTACTCCATTCACACTCTAATTCAATATGATTCATGGTCAGTTTTAGAAACAAGAGTATAATGAAAAGTTCATCAATGAATCACTTAATTCCAAAACCACTCATTTGTTTTCATCACAAACTCCATCTATCTGGATATATAACTGATGATCGATCACATTTATCATCTTTGAAATTAATAATTCCCCTATCTCACTACCCTCCCCCAACAGCATATCTCCATATCCTAATTAAGATATTTTCTCCCCTATTATAGCAATAGTTTCTTCCCCTTGGTCAATGAACCCGAAGACCACTCCTTTGACATCTGCAACAGAGTAAAGAACACATATCATCATATTAAGGAAAAGAACACTATATCTTGGGGAGAGGGGGTTCGACATCTACACTTTTTCAAGTTTGGGGAGTTGAATGAACTCCCAGATCCATTCAATGCCATTTGAATGCTTCTTTAGGTAATGCTTTTGTCAGAATTTATGAAACCTGTAGTTTTGTAGTCACATACTTCAACTTCACAAGACCTTGATCCACATTATCCATAATAAACTGATACTTTATTTAAATTTTATTTTTCTTTGAGTGATGGGATGGATTTTTTCTAATATTTATAGCACTTGAATTGGTATAATGTATTTTGATTAGAGACTTTACTTCAAATTCCATATCTTCAAGCTATTACTTTATCCACAATAACTACATGAATGCTTGAGGAGCCACAATGTATTCAACTTCTGTGGTGCTCAATGAAATGAAATATTATTTATTTCTTATCCAAGAAATACACAATCCTATAAGATAGAACACACCACAAAATGTTGATTTTCTATCATTTTCTAAATCAACCCAATTTTCATTTGTATAGCCCAATAACTCTTGCTGAGATTTTTCAATATACATCAAATCAAAATGCACCATACCTTTGATATACCAAATTATTCTTTTCAATGTAATCAAGTTTCATTCCTAAAGATATATTTGATAACTTTTTTTTGAAATGTGGAAAAAATAATATCAAGTCCTGTTTCTGCCAAGTACAATAGACTGCCAATGATTTTCTTATATTTTGTGACATTAACCCTATTGCCTTCATCAACTCATGAAAGTTTCATCCAGGTATCCACTAGAGTCATCACCTCTTTGAAATTATCTATTACTAACCTTCTCAAAACCTCCTTGGAATATTTATATTGATAAATGAATGTTACATGCTTTATTTATGTCACCTGTAAACCAATAAAAAACATTAGTTCAAAAATCACTGACATCTCAAATTCACTTTCCATGAATTTTAAAAAATATCTACATTTATATTCATCTGATCCATAAAATATTATTTCATCAAAATATATGAGTACCAACATATTTTAATTAAAACCATTTTTTACATAGAGATTGTAATCAACTCCACCACACTGGAAGCTAGGCTTCTTCAAAAAAAGATCTAGTCTTGAATATTAGGCTCTTAGTGCTTACTTAAAACCATATAGAACCTTCTTCATCCAAAAAAAACTCTATTATCATATTTATGAATGAGAAAACCATATGTCTGCTCAATATAAAATTCTTCTTCCAAAACCCCATTCGGAAATGCGGATTTGACATTCATTTGGTTAAATTTGAAAATTCTTTTCACTGTAATGACAAAAAATAATCAGACTGTTTCTAGCCTTGATATAGGTGAAATTTTTTCATAAAAATTTATATCTTCTATCTGGGAGTACCATTTGAACACCAGTCATGATTTTTTTGAATCACAACACCGTTTTCATTCATCTTATTATGAAATACCCATTTAGTCTTGATTATATTTTTATCTATTGGCCTTGAAATAATATCCCATGTCTTATTCTTCTCAATTTGGTCAATCTCTTCATTCATATCCTAGACCCAGTTTTCATCTCTAGCTACATCCTCAAAACATTCAGGCTCTACATATGAAGAAAATAATGCTTGTTATAGAGTCTTCATCCTCTATGTCTACACTAGCATTGTCTAATCACCAATTATGTTCTTTCTATCAATTTAAGATCTTCTTTTAGATATTTGTAAATATATTGGTTTTTTCTAATCCTTTTCATTATCAGAATATTTTTCTGAATCATCTTATAGAACTAGAACATCCTTGATCTTCTTATATCTTTATCACTATCCTCCTAAGACTGATCATGTATTTTATGAATACTCTTATCATTCTCTATTATAGATACATCATTTATTTCATCTACCATTCCCAACCACATATTAAAGAATTTATATTATTTTCTTTTCTTTGAGTGTACAATTGATATCCATTCATTTCCTTGAGATTCAAAATTCTTTTGTTTCTCTTTATTGATAATGAAACACTTACTTTCGAAGTCTCCAAATTAATTCAATGTTGTCTTTTTTCCATACCATAGCTCATGTGGAGTACTCCATTATTTTGGACATAATAATTCTCTATTTGGTGTGTATACTAATTTCATCACTACTTCTTTCCAAAACTTCTCTAGGAGGTCTTTCCCAATGAGCATTGTTCTATCCATGTTGTTGATAATTTGATTTCTTCTCTCAACTAATCCATTTTATTACGGAGTTCTCACTACTAAAACATGGTGCCTTATCCCATGTTTCTAGAGATAATTATCCACTTGTATATTTGTGAACTTTGTTCCATTATCAATTCAGATCTTCTAGATTCTTTAACTTGGAATCATTTCAAATTCCCTTAGATAAGTTGTTATGCAACTAAACATCTCATAATTGTTAGTAATGATTGAAACACATGTAATTCTACTAAAATCATCAATAAAGAGAACATAATGTCTATTAATATAAATAGATCTTGGTGAAATAGGCCTGAACACCTCAATATTCACCTACTCAAGAACGTTTTTTGATCTTTCGTCCTTTTCTTTATATGTATTTCAAATTATTTTACATTATTGGAAATCATAACACATATGAGTATGATCACATGATAACCTAGGGAGGTCTCAAGAAGCATCACATTTCACTAGATATTCCAAGGAATTTTATCTCAAGTGACCAATAAATTTATTCCATAACTTGTTTTCTTATTTCTTGGATAGAAATCACATATCTTCTTCTACACTTACAAGGAAAATATTCTGTTTTATACTATTTTCCTTTAAAACAACTGCACCATATTTTGCCTTGATGACACATAATTTATTTGAAAATCTTATGGAATGTGATGAATCACATAACTAATTGACACTTAGTATGTTTTTGTTAAGGCCATCAACAACCAAGACATCTTCACATCTCATGTCTTTTCCCCAAACATTTCTTCTCCTTATCCAATAATTTACAAGCCTTCATCATTACCAAATCTAACAATACCTTCCTTTTCCTATCTAATTCCTATCACTAGTTCCTTATTTCTTATCACATGTGAGGTTCATACATTATCAATGATCTATATTATAGGGTGATTTAATGATTTGAAATCAATCTCTATAACCACTTCCTCTTCAACTATCTTCATTTTGGCCCATGTTTTTTAATTCATACCTAGTACAGATTGATAATCTTGATCTTCCTCGAAGTATGATGGACTGGCTTCATCTTGAAATGATGAAAATTAATTTTTCATTTTCATATCATTTGATGATACATTGAATTTATTCTTATGACCACATTCATTATTATTAAGCACATTTTTATGCATTGTTGATGAGAAATATCTTTCTATATGCTCGAATCCTATACACCTCAAATAGTGACCATTAAATGAAGTTATGGAATATTGAGTTCTATATGGATGCCTCTATTGGCCTTATTCTCTATGGTACCTCTTAGATATAGAACAAACATTTTGTGTGTGTACCATATTCTCACCACAATAAAATCTCATGTGAGGTGCATTCTTGTGTGGCAATATTACACTACTAATTCTCCCTTGGTTTCTATGAATATTCTGGTTCTAATTCATACCCAAATCAATCTTCAACCTCGAAGTGGGCACTTGTGGTAAATCTTCAACCATTATTACTTTCTTCTTTGAATCAATCCCAATACCAATTGTATCATTCTGATCAATCATTTTCCTTTCCTGAAACTCCTTTTTTGTTTCACTATAACTCTAAATTATTCTTTTACTTTTTATATTTCATTGTATCCTAATTTTTTGAAATCAAGAGTTTCTTTTAATATTTCACTTTCCTTTTCATACTGACAACTTCATCTTGAATTTCTTTGACATATTTGATTTGATCTTTTCTTGTATTAGTCAAACTATCAATCTTTATTTTCTATTATTCAATTTTGAGTTTGTACTCACCAACCTTTTTTGAGTTCTCTAGAATTTAGAATTTAATCCTATCAATTTCATCCTCTAGATCAAACTTTTCTTCCTCCTTTTTTTTGTATATAGAGTTTGGAATCATTACCCACCCTGTTGGATTTCTTTTTTTATCTCTAAACAATTATTTATTCAAGTGTAGCTTCTAATTCTACTAGAAGATCAAATATTCCTTTAAATTCTCCTTCTTCATTATCATTATCTTCTCTTATTTGGTAATTTCTGATAACTACCCCCATAGCATCTACTTTATGATCCATACAGCCTTCCAATTCTTCTTCCTTATATTCTTCTAAATTACCATATTCTTTTGAAAGCATACTCCTCTTTTTGAAGAAATTTATCTTTGTACTCCTCCTATCTTTCACATTAATTGAGTACTTATTCCTAAAAATTTTATCATTGTCTTAATCATAATTTTGAAAGTTATTAGGACAATTCACTATAATATGTCCAATATTTCTACATTTAAATCATGAAAATAGATGTTTCCCTTTGAACTTTCTTCTTTACATTTTCATATTTGAGGAGATAAATTAAATGACATCATCCACATTATCTTCCCCTAGACAATATTCAATAGTGAGATTCTGCATGGCCTTTAATTACACTTCTTTGGAATTTCCCTTTTCCACAGCATTGATATCATCATTTCTAATCTTGTATGAAACAAGATTACTTTTCAAGATATCCAACATTAGATCCTTCAGATATTTATCTTCTAATACAAAAACTTTCAGATTAAACTGAGTTGGTAGTTTTCACAAGATACTCTTAACAATATTTATATATTCAATAATTTCTTCAAGACCACACATCTCTTCCATAATAATATTCACTCAGCCAAATAATGTATCAACATATTCATTAGGGTACATTCTTAGATCCTCATAATTATCCCATAAAACCTATAGTTTTTTTCTCTAACTTTTTAATCACCCTCATAAATATTTATAAACTTTTCCCACATAGAATTTGATGAATTACATGGCATAAACTTTTTATAGATTGCATTGGATATGTTTCCACCACCCCAAATCATTGATTCCTTTTGTATTAGCATCAAAATATCTATGTTATTCTTTTGATAAAACATCACTGTCTATACTGGTAGAAATACCATGAATTTTAGCTGTAAATACATCCATACCAAATGATCAAAAGAAGTATTTCATTTGATTCTTCCATATCTGAAAAATGTTCCCATAAAAGATCAGGATCCCTTTGTGAATAACAACTTCCATTTCTTCAACTGAGAAAGAACCACTGACTTTAAAACTTTATTGTTGATACTAATTTTTATCCCAACTAGGTTAAATACCCTAATATGGGGGGTGAATCAGGGTATGAAAGATTAAAAAAACTTCCCCTTCGTATCTTGTTTTATTGTTAACAACATTATTCACTCTCTTTCCAATACCAATATATGAATATAAATCAAGGCATGCATGAGATATAGAAATTTTACTTGGTTCACCCTCACGGGGATACATCCAAGGATCATACAATGGCAATGTGTTGATGTACCAAATCCATTAAGTCTCACTACCAAATTACAAGTTTTGGGCTAGATTACTTTTATTCCCAGGATCACTGCCTTTACAGTGGTTAGGGTTAGCTCACTACTTTCCCAACAGTCACTCCTTATCTCTCTTTTAATATCTCACTACTGGTATAAAGTATCACCTTCTTCCTCTTATTTTTCTCACTACTCTAGAAATGATCACACATAGTTTATGAACATGTAGCCCCTTCATTATCAATAATTAATGCATCCTCAAATGTAGGTAGATTCTCTATTGAAGTCTATATTTTTTGTGTACTATTAGTCTACAGAAATTTCTTTTGTGGACTATTTTATTACCTTCAATAACTATCTTTAATCCCCCACAAAATACCTTGAATCCCCTATGAATTATGTTACACTTCATGGTGTGAGTACTTCACGGTCTACTATTTCTTTATAGACCGCCCCTTCATTGCGGGTGGCTAATGCCTCACTGACTGCCTCTGCTACGTGGTCACTTTTCCTTAGTGAGCTACAAAATTCCTACAAAACCCTTTTGAAAACTATGCTTGAGAACTTTACCCTTCATTGAATTGATTCCTCTTGAACTACTTCACTCTTCATGAAATTCTCCCTCACAAACTAATTTGGACTTACCCAAATTCTTCCAAAAGTGATGATATTTTCTAATGAAATTTTCTCTTATTAATGGTCTGATTATGGGTATTTATATAGGAAAACAGATCTAAAAAACTTTCTAATATCAATTAACAAAACAATTATGTGGTATATCCTTCACTAAGAACTATACTATATGATCCACATGACACCTTAATCCTTTGTGGTGGATTATGTCTTCTACAAATGAAAACCCATTTACAAATCCTTAAATAATTGCCTCTAAACTGAAAATGATGAGCCTCCCATGAATTACTAACCTCTCATGAGGTAATTTTTCTATGTGGTCCATGTAGCGCACTTCGTAGTCTGTATACCTCTATTATGTGGAAATATTATTTTTCTAATTTTCCTTCACCATTATGTATAACTCCTTTAAGGTCTATGAAACATTCTTCGTGGTCCATGAATTGTGGTTCATAAACTCCTTTACAGAAAACAATCCTTTTCCATAAGAAAAACTCCCTATTTTGAGGCCCAAAAATTTGGAAAACACTAGTAACTACACCATCTTAAACATGTGTTTAGACAATAATAACCATATTGAAACATGATAATCTAGATTTTTCAACAAGAACAATCAACCCAAAAATACCTGCAATTTTACCTTAAGGGATTTTTTTTCCAATAGGAACTAACTTTTATGGCTATTAGAAAGAAATTATTATTTTCCTACAAGATTTTGATAATTAGGTTATGGAGTACATACTTTTAGATTTATATCTAACCATTTATAGTGAGATAATTAGAAATGTGTACACATAAAATATATTAATAAGGTTATTATCTGATGAGGTCTATAAGAATACCCTACAACATTCCAATTCCTTTGATATATGGAAGACCCTAGAAGTTATTTATGAAAAAGTATAGTTTAGAAGAATATCTTAATTTCTACCTCAATAGATGGTTGCAAAACTAGTTAGGAAAAGAAACCAAGGAATAAGGTTGTTTAATAATTTATTATGATTCAGGGAAAGAAGAATAAAAAAATAATAAGTGGATGCCTGATACACCAAGTTAAGTGGGGTAACTATGCATGATAAATGTCATTAATTTGGATGATACTTTTACATCCTGGAAATTGGATTTCTCTTTTGGGGGAGAAAAAGGGTAAATATTCTAAAGAAGAATTGGAAATTGAATATAATTGTCAATTTAAGAAAAATGATTGCTGAGACCCAGAAAATATTCAATCCCTTTGATAAAGGATTTATTGATGGAATATCATATATATAGTAGATTATACAATCATAAAAGATCTATTCATATAGAATAAATGGCTAAGAATAGTATAGGTATCCTTGAATTTTAACATACAGAAGATGGGTGCTAAGGTAAATAAACACATTGACATACTTGAAGAGATTTCCTAATAAGTAAGAAGAAAATTTTCCATGGATAAAGTATTGAGATAAGAAATTCTCCCTCTCAAGACTCATCTTAAAGATATGATACAATCTAGAATGGAATTTTCCTCAAGTATGGAAGACATTACTACCCGGTTGAATAAGAAATATGTGAAGATCGTGTAAATTGAGACACATCTCAGTTCCTCAAATGGAAAATAAAAGGTGAAGAGTCCTACTATGGTAACCTTAATATTTATGAGTAAGGTAAGTGCCAATATGGAATTTATAAGTAAATAGAAGACTTCTAGAAAATATGGAAGTAAAATCTCTCATAGGAAACTAGTTACAAAGTGCTAATTTTGTCGAAGAATGGGACACATCATGAATATGTGTCTAGAATCCCAAGAACTCACTTATAGAATATAATTAATAACATAAAAACAGTACCCTAATATTGGTCACATAAGGTATGGTTTCTATGGTGAATGTATTATATGTTCTAACCATAATCATATGGAAATGTATTGTAGTTGGAAGAAATAAATGAAGGGAAAAATCTTTCATAAGGAGTTACTCAACTTTAGAGTAATATAAAGAAAGATTTTGTATTTAAAATATACTTATTAAGATATAAAATAGTTTCACTATTCCAAAGGAAAATCATATAGCTCAATGAAAGGTGAATCAATCACCTATTAAATTACACTCATAGTATCCTTTATGGAAATAAATAAATCAAATATAGAAGAGGAAACTAGAATTTTCTCCAGTTAAGAATAAGAAGTATGTATACACAATGAATGACCCGCCTCAAGTGGAAAATAGTGAGGTGAATATTTAGATTAATAAAAAGAAAAATAATGAGGAACACCTTTGTGGATTCATAGGTTATTCCATGAGGTGAGAAATTATGAAAAGAGAAAGAGTTTTCCAATATAATAAGAAGCATGAGTATAAAATAGGATGTGTATCAAATAAAAAAACTTGTAAAATTGTTCTTAAACCCAAAATTGTTAATAATAAAAATCCTACATACAAAAAAATATTGATAATGTGTATAAACAATTCCCAATCATATGTCCAAATTAGTTAGAATTAGCTAGGAAGTTGGAAGAATCATAGAAAAATAAAATTTCCTTACTTATTAAAGATGGAATCAAAAGGTCTATCCATAATGAAAATCCACAATACTCTACATTTGGATTCGTAGGTACCCCTCTCCCCATGTATTTAACTATTTCTAACTAGTTTTTAAGTAATAAAGGTTTAAGGGAGAGATATGATTTGTGGGGTATATTGTCCTAAAACGATATATCATGACACTTTCTCTTTGGGTTTATTTCAAAAGGGGGAGAACTAATAGTGAAATTCAATTCAATGGAAGCATATCAATTCATATTAATGGGTTTTTTCATCTCATGGTTTCAATGCTCAAAATCTCTAATTCATGGTAAATTTTTTGTATGAAAGAAGGGGGAAATATTATTGGTGGTGAATGATGATTGTAACACCCCAGTATGATAAAGGGTTAAATGAAAAAATGATACGACTCATGTCAGCAATGTGAACCTTCTTTTTCAGGAGCCCACTTGATTAGAACTCCATAGTTAAGCGTGTTTGTCTCAGAGTAGTGATCAGGATGGATGACCTTCTGGGAAGTTTCCCAGGGTGTGCGTGAGTGAGGAAAAAAACATTGTAAAGGACATGTGTTGGAATGTGGGGACTGTCATTAGTCACATGACCCGCTCGGGCATGTGGATGGGCCCAAGGGTGGGGACCACGTATCAGCAAGGAAAATGGTGGTACCTAGTGGACCATGACCCGACGACCATGTTAAGATGGGGTGTTTGTACTGTCAGTGGGGCCCAATTGTTACATTTGGTATCAGAGGTGGTACCCAGCCTAAAGTGTGTTGCACTATCCAGGTTGATGTGTGAGTGAAGACAAAACACATTAGAAAGGACATGTGTTGGCCTGTGGGGGTTTTTATTAGTCAGATGACCCATTCGGGCATGTGGGTGGGCCCGAGGGTGGGGACAACTTGTCTACGAGGCAACTGGTGGTATCTGGTGGACCAAGACCGACGACCATGTTAAGATGGGGTGTTTGTGCTGTCAGTGGGGCCCAGTTGTTACATTTGGTATCAGAGGTGGTACCCAGCCTTAAGTGTGTTACAATGTCTAGTTTGATGTGTGAGTGAGGAAAAACATATTGGAAAGGACATGTGTTAGCCTATGAGGACTATTATTAGTCAGATGACCCATTCGGGCACGTGGGTGGGCCCTAGGGTAGGGACCACTTGTCTGCGAGGCAAATGGTGGTACCTGGCAGACTAGGACCTGATAACCATGTAAATATGGGGTGTATGTACTTTCAGTGTGGCTTAGTTGTTACATTTGGTATCAGAGGTGGTACCCACCCTTAAGTGTGTTGCACTGCCTAGTTTGAGATGTAGGGTCCACAACGAGGACGTTGGGCTCTAAAGGGGGGTGAATGTAACACCCCAAAATGATAAAGGGTTAAATGACTAAATGATAAGACTCATGTCAAGATGGTGAACCTTATTTTTTGGGAGCCTACCAGATTAGAACTCCACAGTTAATCATGTTTTTCCTGGAGTAATGATTAAGATGGGTGACCTTCTGGGAAGTTTTACAGGGTGTGTGTGAGTGAGGACAAAACACACTGGAAATGACATGTGTTTGACTGTGGGGATTTACATTAGTTAGATGACCCTTTCAGTCATGTGGGTGGGCCCTAGGGTGGGGACCACATTTTTTCAGGGAAACCGGTGGTACCTAGTGGGCCAAGACCTGACAACCATGTTAAGGCAGGGTGTCTGTGTTGTTAGCAGGGCCTAGTTGTTACAATTATTTTGAGTGTGATGGTGTTGTAAGAAAAGGGGAGTACAAGAATGAGGAAATTCATGTGGTGTGGAGTTCTCTCTTGAAATCTTGTTTTATATATTGATATCTTCTCACATAGACTTAGAGAAATGGAGGATTTATTTCTCCGTTATCCAGGAGAAAATGTAGTTTTTTATAAATTAAATTTTCCCTTAGATTTTCAACAACACAAAAAGGGGACAATATTGGAACCAAAGTGATTCAAGGTGGAGCTGGAAGTTGTGTTTTTTTAGTCAATTTATATGTTTTTAAGGTATTATATGACTAATAGAGATGGATTAAAGTGGTGATGATCTCCAGAGTTTTCCAAACTTTTGGGTCTAAAATTTCAATGGAAATTTGGGATTTTTCTTAAGGAATATCAAAAATAAATTTGAGAGAAAAAGAGTTGTTCCCACCCAAGTGAAGTTTGATCATCGTACGTAATCTCTAAACATATGTAAGGTTCTTCACCTATCTGATATTTCATCTCATGGTAGTTATTTATATAGGTTTTATACACATATGAGGATTTTTTTTTACTAGGTGTTTGTCACGTGAAAGTCTTGGTTCCATGTGAATTAAGGGAGTTTTGAGAAAGTGGAGATGCATTAATGGGTAGGGTGAAGCATTTATGCAAGATGGATAAGTAAAATTTAGGGTTTTACTTATAAATACTTGGTTACCCACCTCATTTTGAGTAGATGAAAAATTGGGATAAGGATTTGGAGCCCCTCTCATCACGTAAGCCTCACTTAAGTGAACTATACCTAAGTGAAGAATCTGGGAGAAGGAGTTGTGTAAGGGTAGTAGTGTGAAGTAGTTAAGAGTTCACAGTTGACACAATGTAAAGAAGAGTGTATAGGTTTCATGAAGTAGATTAAAGTGAATTAGTTTCATGAAATGGAGAAGGTAATAGGAGTTTTGTGAAGAAAGGTTGAGAATATGAGTTTCATAAACCACATCTAAGAAGACATACTTGAATAAAGGAGCCAAGGAATATGTAGTTGTGTAAATAGGGAATAGTGAAGGAAGAAACATGAATGTACTTGAGAAAACTCACTTTGGTGAAGGGGGTTCTACAAATGGACTTGGAAGAACTACCTGGGTGCACTAAAGTTATGAAAAGGTATCCCGGTTAAGTAGACTTTGATAAAGATAGTGATTTGGTTGAATCTATACATAAGTGAAGTTAGTGACCTGGGTGAAGCCCTACCTAGGTAAAGCTATACTTAGGTGAAGTTGGACTTGGGTGAAGTTAAACTTATGTGAATTCAAGGACTTCGGAAAATAAAACATGAGAAAAACCAAGGACATTAGTGAATCATAATTGGGAGATGATCATGAAACCTAAGTGAAGGAAATTTTGATAATGAAAAACAATGCATTTAGGGTTCACCATAGGAGATTACATTGACGTATATATTTTAGTTAAAGTATAGAAGTCCTAAAAAGAGATATTCATTTCTATATCTATCCATAGTAGAGGAAATAGTGAAATAAGAAAATTTTACCATGAAATTATCCTCATCTAAAGAAGGATTTTTTCTGTAATTCTGGAAGGAAAATATTCAACTTCTAAATTGAGAAGTTTATCTAATTAGGAATAGAATAAGTAGGGTTCAATTTATGGATGTGAAACAAAGAATAAAATTAGGAGTTAATATACAAGTATAGTATCATGTTGAATAGAGACAAACCATTATGTTTCTTATCTGTTGAAGAGACCTACAAGTCTATAAAATATAGAATATCCTTAATCCAATAAGTGCATAGAAGTTAAAAAGTGATAGTGTGACTTGGGTGAGGAGTGACCAAACTTGAAATCTTATAAAGGTGGTAATTCTAGCATGTAGTTATCATATCTAAAATAGTGTATTCACCAAACTAGTGAATAATAGTGGATTCTGGTACGATTAACATATCATTAGAAATTCTCCTTGTACTGGACCTTTGTGGTGAACCAAGAAAACCCATTATATTGTATGTATTCATTACTTTTCTATATATCTAGTAATTATTCAGCAAGGTTATAAGAGAGAGTAGTCAAGAAATGGGTTGATAACAGTTCTATACAATGGGTTAAAAAGATCCTAAATGAAGTTAAATAGGTTTAAAAGAATGTTTTAATTTTCCCAAAACCCCTATTCACCCCCCCCCCCTTCTTAGTGTGTATCAGGTTGCAGCAAGTTATATCAAATCCTAAAGGTTTTTTATTGGTGTTAAACCATAGAAGCTGTTTTGGGATTTGTTTTCCTATGGATTCTATGATGAATCCTCTATTTTTAGAGGAACTTACTTTTTTGGTAATCAGAAAGAAATGATTATATTCATATAATATTGCAACAAGGTGGTTATGGAGTACATACTTTGAGATATATATCTAAATAATCATAGTGAGAGAATTTGAAATTTATAGATAGAAAAGATCTTGATAAGGTCATTACCTGATAAGGTTTATAAGAAGACCATATAGTGTTCCACTTCCTTTGAGATATAAAAGACTCTAGAATATATTTGTAAAAATTAGTGGAAAATAAGATTTTAATTTATACATCAATATAAGGTTGAAAATAGGTCAAGATAATAAAGTAGTTAATAAGGTTGTTGAATAATTCCTTATGAATAAAGGAAATAAGTAAAAGAAAAATTAAAAGAGGACTCCTGATAAGGACACGCCCACTAAGGTGGGTTGGATCACTATTCATGATAAATTTTATATTATAATATCTTTAGATAATACTTAGGATTCCTAGAACTTAGAATTCTATTTAGGTAAGGTAATAGGTGAAGAGTACAAGGAAGAAGTGGAAATGACATCTGGTCATCATTTAGAGGATAATTATTATAGATACAAATAAAACATTTAATCCCCTCAAGAAAGGATGAATTAGTGGAATATCATGTCAAAACTAGACTATAATGTCATTGAAGATCTATATATAGAGAACAATAGATAGATAAGAGTAGTGGTGTCCCTAAATATTGACATAAATAAGATGAGTTCTAAGATAAAATAATGAAGAAACATACTTAAATATATTTCCCAAGAAGTAAGCAGGAAAGTGGTGATAGAGAAATTATTGAGAGAAATGATTCTCCCACTCAGGACACAACAAGAAGACATGATACAATCTATAATGGAAGCTACCTCGAGTATGAAAGAAATGAATATGATGTTTTATAAAAAAGATATGAAGATCAAGGAACTTGAGACAAATTCTAGTTCCTCAAAGGGAAAAGAAAAGTTAAAGAGTCCCACCATAGAATCCTCAATAGGTGGGAGGAAAGAAAGTTAAAATCTTGAATTTGTAAGTAAACATAATTATATTTCAAAATGTATAAGTAAAATATATTAGAGGAAAGTATCTAAAAATTGATACTTCTATCAAATAATAAAACACATCATGAGTATGTGTTTAAAATTTTAAGGCCCACGGATAAAATATATCAATATACATCAAAACCAAAACCAAAGAGTGGTCACATGAGGTATTTTTTTTATGTAAAATGTATTATATGTTATAAACTTGGTCATATAAAAAGGAATTATAGTCAGAAGAAATAAATAAATGTAAAATAATCCATATGGAGTTCCTCAACTCCTATAGCATATAAGGAAATTTCTTATCCTAGAAAGTGGAATGTTAAGCCAGAAAAAATGTTCACTATTTTAGAGGGAAAATATAGAGATCAATTAAAGGTGAATAAATCACCTACCATGTTACACTCATAGTATCCTTTAAAAAATTAAAGAAAGAAAATATGGTAGAGGAAATTAGAAGCTACTCCAATTGAGAGTAAGAATCATGTGTATACAAAGAAAGGTTCACCTCAAGTAAAAATAGTGAGAAGAATCTTATGAATGGTAAAAGTAAAAAAATAAGGAATTCCTTTATGGATTCATAGGTCTTTCCATATGGTTAGAAATAAAGGCAAGATAAATATCCCTCTAATATAGGAAGAACCATGAGAAGAACACATGGGGTGTCTTAAAGAAAAAACCCATAAAAGTTTCCTTAAAACCATAATTATTCAGAATACCAAGACTACATACAAAAAAGATACCATGAATGTGATTAAATAATGCCTAATCATATGTCTAGATCAGTTGTAATTGACTAAGATATTAGAAGAATAATAAAATATAAAATTAGTGTACTTTCTAATGATGGAATAAAAGGATTGGTCTGTAATGATGAATTGAAATCCTCTACATGAAGATTATTGAGGTACCCCTATCCCCATGTATTTCATTATTTATAAATATTTGTGATGTGATGTAGATTTAAGGGAGAGATACAATCCATGGGGAGTGTTATCTTAAATAAGATCTTATGATACTTTCTCATTAGGTTTATTTCTAAATGGGGATAATGACTAGTGAAATTCAATTCAGTGGAGGTATATAAATGCATATCAAGAAGATATTACTTTTTTCCTAGTAGTATCAATTCACATACTCTCTAATTCAGGGGGGTTTTATGGTATAAAATAAATTTAGATATATGATCCATGGGGAATGGTGTTTTGAAGTGTGATGGTGCTGAAAGATAAGGGAGCGATGGAATGAGGAATTTCATGGGGCATGGAATTATCTCTTGAACTATTATTTTTCAATATTAAAATTTGTTAATGTATAATTAGAGTGATGGATGAGTTATTCCACTATTATCTATAAGAATCGTTGAGTTTGTTCTAAATTAAATTTCCCTTTGGATTGCTAAGAAACCCAAAGGTGGAGAATGTTAGAACCAAGGAAATTCAAGGTGGATATAGATATTTTGTTTGATGTTAATCAATGTCTCGGTTTTTTAAGGTTTCCTATGACCAAAGGATATAGCTTAAATTTGTGAAGATATAAAATAATTTTAAACATTTTGGGTCCAAAATTTTGGAGACAATTTGTGACTTTTATGAAGGAAGATCCAAAATCTACTTTAAAGAAAAGGAGGTATTCTCATCATAGTAGAGTATCGATGTTGTGAGAAAGTGTCATGAACTTATAAGTTTGTGTGCCTGTCTATGATTTTTTTCATGATCTGTTGATTTATGCTAGTGTCATAAGTAGTTTTTATTAACTTGTGCTTCATTTAAGTGTCTCACAAAGGTGTCACACTCATGTGTGGTTGGGAGATTGACTAGGTGTTTACCATGCACAAGTCTTGGAATCATGTGAAGTAAGAGGGAACTTCACAAGTGGAAATGTGTGAATATGAAGGATGAATCACCTTCATGATGGAATTAAGTGAAATTTGTAGTTCTCCTTATAAATATCTGGTCCCCCCCCCCTCGTTTGAAGTGGATGAAAAATGGGGATAAGTATTATGATCCTCTCTCTTCGTGCAAGGATCAACTGAGAAAATGAGGCTTAAGGTAAGTATCTGGGTAAATAATTTTTACAAGGATAATAACACAAAGTGGATAAGATAACATGGGTTGCATGAAGTGTAAAATAGTGCATGGTGTGCACAAATTAGAAAGGAGAACATGAGTTATGTTAAGTGGAGAAGGGCGTGAGAGTTTCATGAAGAAGGGATGAGTGCAGGAGTTGCATAAACCATACCTAAGTGAACATAATTGAGTGAACGAACCTATGAGAATATAGTTACATGATAATGGAATAGGGAAGGAATCTAAGAGAATTTACCTTAGTGAAATCACCATAGTGAAGGGGGTTCTGTGAATGGATTTGGGAAAATTACTTGAGTGCGCCAAAGTTGCGTGAAGGTACATGGGTGAAGTAGACTTGGTGAAGACAATAACCTAGGTGAATCCATACTTAGGAAAATATGGACTTGCATGAATCAAGAATTGGATGAGTCCGAACATGGGAAAATAAAAGGGTTTGGGAAAATCAAACTTGATTAAAACCAATGACATGGGAAACACATACCTGAGCGAAGATCATAGAACCTAAGTGAAGTAACTAAGGTGAATGAATAAGAAAACATGTGGGGTTCTATATAGTTAATTCCATTGAATTATATATTTTAGTTAAATCATATAATGATAATAGGGATATATTTATTTTAATATTTTTATATAGAAGAGGATATAGTAAAACATGACAATTCTAATGCATAATTATCCCCATCCAAAGAATGAGTGTTCTTAAAATTGTATAAGGAAAAGATCTAACTTCATAATTCAGGAGTTGATGTCATTTGGCATAGATAAAGGATATAGAATAAAAGGGAATTGAAATAGATCATCTAATTGGGATTTAAGATGAAAGTAGAGTCTCATGTTGAATAAATACAAGCCATTATGTTTATTATCTTTTGAAGAGGCCAATAATTTTATAAATCATGGAAGATATTTAATAAAACCATTATTTTTATTTAAAGAAGTGGTAGTGTTACTTGGGTGAGTAGTAACCAAAACCAAAATTTTATAAAGTAAGTGAGCTTAGAATGGATTGACCATAGTCTTATCCAACAAACTAGTGAATCATAGTGGATTTAGGTATGAGAGACGCATTATAAGTGTATGCTCCTTAGAATATCCCTTTGTGATAAACCAAGTAAAATAATTATATTGTATGTATACTTTACTTACCTATATATTTTTTAATGTTTTGTTAAGGTTGTTAGAGGATGTGTCAAGTAAAGTTTTGAACAAAGTTCCTGCCAATGTGGGAACAAGATCCTAAATAATGTTAAATGAATTTAAAAGAAAAGTATAATTTTCCCAACACCATTATTTACCCCCCAAGGTGTCTATGGATGAAAAAAATATTTTGAAACATAGTGAATATTCATTTAAAATAATGAATAAATGGAAGACCATGTTAAAAAATTTGAGTTTTTTAGTAGTGATAGTTGTGCCCTGAAGTACTCACCATGTTTGTTACAATTTTTTATACTCATCGCATGTAAATAAGAGACTGGGGACTTGAGGAAAATCTTATTAAAATGTGATAAAGTTATAAATATCAAGATTTTTTCACAACCTTAGTGATTTTGAACTTTTGATAGTTTTATTTTTCATTGTGGTCTAAGTGCTTTTATTGTATGAGGTTTCACTATAAAAACACTTTGGTTTGATATTTTAATAGTTCGAATTCAAAACTTTTTTAAATAATTTATAGGGATAGGAACTTTTGATTATAATACCTAATGATAAAATAAGTCTAGGTATAGTACTTGATGTTGTAATTTATCAAATAATCTCTAGGGATAAGAGATTTCTCTTTTGATCTCTATATATTAAAGAAGTTTTGGGGATAATAACTTGGGGTTATTGATCATTGATCAAAGAAGTCTAGGGATAAGACATATTTCTTCCAATATTTGTGATCAAATAATTTTTTGCTTGAAACCTATTACTGGATTAGGTATAGATCATCCTTCCACATTTGATTAAAAGTGAAGAAGTTTTGGGGATAATATCTTGGTTATATCCTTTAAAAAAACTATTTAGGGGTTTATAGATTATTATTGTAAACCTAATCATTATATTAAGTTATGTTTTACTAGTTTGTTATATTATATTTATTTTATTTAGATATTAGTATCTCTTTAATTTTTATATTCCACTATATTTAATTTTTTTTTACATCAATAGGTTCAAACTTCTATCTTTTGAACATCATATTGGTTTAAGAGGTAAATTTTTATGAGTTTTTAGAAAATTTCAATCCACCCCCCCCCCCCTTTCCTCACCACATGAATCTTAAATAGTTTGGTCCTAGTATGATGGAAATAGGGGTGGATTGAATTTTATGAATTAAAATAAATAAAACAGAAGAATTTTTGAGATAAATAAAATTAAATAGTAAGCACGGTGGAAAATAAATGACAAGGAAAGATGATAAAGCAGTTCAGAAAATACTCAATTTGTGTGCCTATGTCTCCTCCCTTAAAAGTCTTATGGGTTCCATTATACCTTGAATTTAATGATATACAAGGCACCTTAAGAACACTTATTTTTAATTTATTATAGTAATAAATCCAATATAAATGAAGAGACGTGTTATTTTTAATGGTTATAGAATGAAACCTAAAAACACTCACTTTAGTGGTAGTGAACAACTAAGAATAAGGATGAGGAGGATATGTTTTTTACCAAAAACCTTTTACAATACACTCTAATTTATTAGCAACAAGTAAATTGAAAATGTGATAAAGAGATATAAATAATTGTGAAA
This sequence comes from Viscum album, assembly GCA_963277665.1. Lineage (NCBI taxonomy): Eukaryota > Viridiplantae > Streptophyta > Magnoliopsida > Santalales > Viscaceae > Viscum > Viscum album. The sequence continues at coordinate 2,097,481,922 of OY728130.1, read as the reverse complement.
TCAATTTAGTAAAATATGTGAAGAAATATGGATCTCAAGTAAAGAAAAAATAGTAAATATAAGTTTCCAATCCATATTGGGGGAGTAATTACAGACTTAAGAGGTACTATAGTGGTTTTGGATATTTTGGGAGTCCAAAAGATTCATTATTAGGTGAGAGATTCTAGAGGGGATAACCTATAATGACTAGTTTGAATTTTAGTAAAAACGTCAGTGACTTGTTGCTAGACACCATCGGCTGGCTAATGCGGTGTTCTGCTTTCACTAACTGGCCCGATCATGGATCATTGGTGAGCTGGTTGGATAGGTAGCAATAAGGTGCCACTACCTTTCTCACTAAATTTCTATTTTTGATACACACATAGTCGGTGGGCTTGTTAGTGTTAAAGTGCATATGTTTAGCTCACCATAAAGCCAGTGGTTCTACACCATCTAGTAGGAAAGATTGCCCAATGAGGCCTTCAGAAATTGTGTCCAAATTCCTCCTGACCCTATTATTGAATTTCCAACTTCCTAAGATGATATAAAAACAATAAAACCTGAAACAAAATTAAATTTAATGGTTATAATCATAATAGTTTTCTATGTCATTCAAACCACTAAGAGAGTGAGGGGTACAACAATATCCCCCTTTTTGATTATCACAAACACTTAAAATAAAAGGTAATTAAAAGACAATATCCATTTAAAATAAACATATCCAAGATAATTTATACATAAATTTAAATATTTTATAATGAAATTAAAAAAATATTTTAAAATTATTTACAATAATCAAAAAAAATTAAAAGGAGATCAAAACTATTGAAGTTAAAAAAATAAGATTAATATTTTAAAAAGGTAATTTAAATAGACAAAATATAATTAAAATTTAAAAGGATTTTAATAAATAAAATAACCTTATAACCTTCAAACCTCCAGATAAATAATATCATTGACACCTTTCTCTCCATTTATGATTATAAAAAACTCAAAACAAAGCTTAGATAGATAATGTATATAGATCATACAAAAATAAATAGATAACATATTATCCTTTTTTCAAATGGAATAAAAATATAAGTTCTAATGATTATTCATAATATTTTTTAATGTAAATTAATACTCCCTATCCAAAAACATGACATAAAATGAACAAAATATAATATATATTAGTCTTTGAATTCATAATAATAAATAGCATTATATAATAGATATAGCTTTCTTTAAAGTATTAAACAATTAATAAAACATGCTGAAATAAGAAATATATTTTCAGAATAGATATATTTATTTAATAAATTAAGATATATAAAAATAATAACTAAATAGGATCATCTTAAAATATTATTTTCCATAATAAGTCATTTGAAAACATAAAACAATATTTATTTTAAATGAGAACTCCCCCTTTGTAAAAATTTTAAAAATAAGGATCTAGGAAAACTCGTAAAATTCAAGGAGTGAAAAAAATATTTTCTAAGAAGGTTTCTCAAGAGATCCAAATTGAACACCCCCTTAATTAAATAAAACCATTATAATGTAAGGGGTTTTGTGAAAATATCATATAATTGAAGATTTGTGCTAATAAATTAAAATAAGATATCATTTTTGAAAGTGATCTCTCAAAAAGTGGTGTATAGTATCTATGAGTTTAGTACATGAGTGTTTAATGGGATTCCTAGAAATGATAATTTCACTAGTTTTATCATATTTAATAAGAACATGGTTGTATGTTATCCCATAATCAAATAGAGTGTTTTTCATCTAAATAATTTGGGCACAAAAAAATCTCCATGGCTATAAAATCTACTTTATTCATTGAAAGAGAAATGCATTTTCTCTTCTTACTACTCTATGAGACTAAGGATTTTCTAATTTTTTGACAAGTCCCAACTGTAATTTTACTATCTAATTGGGATCCACCAAAATTTTCGTTCAAAAAACTAGTAAGTTCAAATGAATTATATTTTGGATAAATTAACCCAAAAATTTTAGAAACTTTTAAATATTTAAAACGTATTCAAAGATATTTTAAATAAGAATATTTAGTATTCTCTTTTAAATGATCACAAATATAAACACTAAATATAATGTATAATTGGGTTGTTGTGGGGTAATTAAGACTCCCAATCATACCTTCAAAAAGTTTTTTGTTAACTGATTTATCAGTTTCATCCAATATTAGCTTATAATAAGTACTCAAAGGCGTACTTCTTTACTTTACCTGATCCATTCCAAAACACTTTTCATTCCAAAACACTTTAATCGTTCATTTGTTTATTTTCCTTGGATTATAAAAATATCATCTATATTTTAAAAAATTTCAAGGCAAGGGAAAATTTTATATTATCTAATAAAACTCATCTCAAATTCTTCTCTCATTAAATAAAAAAATTCATTACAAAGATATTATTTTATAGAAATGAAAATAATTTCATCATAATATATTTTCATAGTTAATAAATCATTTTAAATATGTTTCAAAAACAAATTGGAATCATATTTTCCCATTTCAAAATCATTTTTTGAGAGGTGATTAGTTAACTGATTATACCAAGCCCAAAGGGCTTGTTTTAAACCATAAAGGGTTGTGTTTAAATTAAAAAAAATGTTTCAATATTTTGAATCATAAAACCTAGGATGTTGTTTAACACAAACCTTTTGGGAAATAAAACCATTCAAAAATAACTATTAAAATCCATTTGAAAAGGCTTAAAATTTCAGTGGGTAGTTAATGCTAATAAGATTCTAATGGAATTAAGTAAAGTGATGGGTGAAAAGTTATCGATGTAATTAATGTAATATTCTTGATTTTATCCTTTTTCTATGAGTCTATGTTTGTTATGAGTTATGTTACCTTGATCATCTAACTTGTTCCTAAAAACCCATTTGGTACCAACAATTGGATGATCATCAATTATTTCAAAAAGAGTCCAAACTTTGTTCCTTGTAAATTGGTTTAACTATTCTTACATTAAAAGTACCAAATTTTCATCATTAATGGCATGATCAATATTTAGGATTTCTATGTGTGAAACAAAATCATTATGGTCAACTTAATTTAAAAATCAATCTTCTCGTATGAGTAATATCTATAAAATCACTAAAAATATTTTCTATGGGATGATATTTAGACATCACTCATGCCTTGGGTAAAGGGATATATGGTGGTTCTTCTTCAACATCAATTAATTTAGAAGAATATTGTTCATTTAAGTTTAAATTTTCTAGGTCAACCTCCACATCATCAATTTAGGGATAAGGTTCAGACAAATTCTCACCAAAATTTGATTTTAATTGATTCATCTATAGTATTTACCCTTATATTAAAGATTCAGTATTATTTACTTTATTTAGAGTACCTAAGAAAAATACCTTCATCGGTTTTAAGTCAAATTTTCCTAAGTTTTATTTGGTTTCAAGAATATATAATTTACACACAAACCCTTAAAATAGATAACTTTATGTTATTCATTTTCCAAAGCTCGTATGGGGTCGTCTTCATGAGCTTTCATATAGTGAAATGGTCCAAGTTTTAACAAGAAGTATTTACCACCTCAGTCTAAAAAAATAAAGGGAGTCTAAATTCATTCAAGAGATTTCTTGAAATTTCTTATCGAGTGTGATTTTGTATTTTAAATCCCAATTTTATTAGGGAGTAATAAAAGAAGAAAATTAATGTTTATAACCATGTAAATTAAAAAGTCAATCAAATTCTTTATTTTCAAACTCTCCACCATGATCACTATGAATAGATATAATATTATAACATTTTTCATTTCCATCCTTCTTGGTATATTTAATAAAGAATTTAAAAAGCCTCATTTTTATGATCCAAGAGCTGGTCCCAATAAATCAAGGTGAACAAGATCAAGGTCCTTTTATGTGGATACTTAATTTTTCTAATTAAATCAAGATTTTGTTTCTTTCCAAGTTGGAAAGGCTCATACACAATGTTGTTTTTTAAAGTAAATTTAGGAAAATATCATACTAGTTGATTTCAGTTGAATTTGAAAAGTGTATGTATGCTATAATGACTAAGTTTTATATAACAAATCCATGAATTAATTTCGTGTTCACTTATTAATTTAACAGGTTGGATAGAAATATATTTTAAATCAATAACATAAACATTTTGAAATTGATAATTTGAAAATAAAATATTTTTTTTAGAGTTAAAAACATTGTAAACCACATTTTCAAATTAAACTTTAAATTATTATCACATAATTTTATAATACTAAGAAAATTATGATTTAAATAATCAACATATAAAACAACTTTAATAATGTTTGAATTTAAAAAACCAATGGTACCTATGTCGATGATCCTACTCCTTGAGTTATCACTAAAGGTGATATTGCCTCCATCAATATTTTAAATATGGTTGAACTTAGAGTAGTCACCATACATGTGTCTCAAGTACCTAATTTCCACTTACCATATAGATCTTTTGGATTTTCTCTTATGAAATTTTTCTTATAAAATTATCAGGATACCAAATCCATTAGCACCCAAATAAATTTAGGTCCACTCATGTTAGCTAAAAAAGATTTTAGAACCCATAATTATTTTGTATAATATTTTTCAAACAAAATATTGGAATAGAGATATAACCTTTTGGGTCCACAATAGTGATAATTTTTACAATGACTTTCATAAATAAGATTCTTGATTTTGTGATAATAATTGACAAAATTATTTTGAGAGTATCCTCTTACAAAATTATTATTTTTATAGGTTATAGCTTGATTTGAAAATCCAAGACCAAGATTATTTTTCACATGAGATTGGGAACCTAGAATTTTATTTAAATTATTCTCACCTTAGGTGAAATTAGTAAGAGAATGTTTATTCTCTTTAATAGTTGGTTCTAATTTATTTATATTTTTTCTCTTTTAATTTTGAGGATAATTCATCCTTTTCTTTTGAGAGTTGATCCTTCTAATTTATTACCTGATTATATTAATTTTTAAACTCTTTTAATTTTTTATAAAGTTCACCAAATCCTTCCTCAAGATGATCTCTATCATAATTATTATATTTATAATTTAAATTAATTAAATAAAATGGGTAAGTTTCATAATTTACCTCATCATTTACCAAAATTTGGTCCATGAGACATTTGTAACTATCATCACTTGATTCGGTTGTGGAGAAGGATTCATCACTAGAACTCCATGTAGAAAATTTAAATTCATTCTTAATTTTCCTATTTTATTTCACCATATTTTTGAATATGGGGAACTCAGGTTTTATGGGTATCTTTTTATTTCATTCATACCAAGTTACCTCTTATTCTCTATATTGATTATCCATTTTGACATGATAAAAAAATCATCTTCCTCGTGAATTTTCTCATCTTCTTGGATAAGATAGAAATTTAAACATCACTATCATAGGAGTCATCATTAGTTTATTTAAATTCATTTGTATTATTTTCCATGACCTCCATAGAATCATTTTCTTCCTTTCCATCTTGAAAATTTATGGAAATATCATATATCATGAGTGATCCATGAGTTATTCTACCTATATGTTATTGAAATTCATTTCTTCTTGAATTTTCATTACCTTAGGTGACCAAGAACATGAAAATACCGGGATTGTATTTTTCACAATAATTTTTTTAGTAAGAACCTCAGCAATTTGTTTTCTACCATTGAAAAAAAATTAGTAAAGAGAGTGGAAATTTTAGTAAAATATCCATTTGTATATATACTAAAACTGTCAAATTCTCAATGATAAATGTTAAGTCTAGTATATCTGACCTTTTTAGTGACACCATGCCTAATTTCAAGAAGTTTCCAAATTACATGTGTAGTTTTTCATGTGGAAATATAATCAAATTCATTGTGTTCAATCCCACAATGAATTGAATCCATTGATTTTTTATAATGTTCAAAGTTTTAAATATCATTAGGAGTCCATTTTTCCCTTAATTCCTTAGTGTTTGAATAACCATGCCTAAAATTTTTCAAAATGGGATAAATGCTTCTTCTAATAAATTTACACATGTAATTTTTACAATAATTGTAATATGATCCATGAAATAATATACCTTGACCCATTGAGTGTCCTTTGGGATCACCTTGGGTGTTAGAGGATGTGGTTGTTCCTTGAAACCAATAAGGGTTTAGAAACCAGGGATGGATCTGATACCAATGTTTGGTCTAATGTATTATGTCAATATATGGGTGAATATCCTTTTAAAATTGAAATAAATAAAGTGATAAAATTATGTGATAAATAAAATTAAAGAGTAATCACAGAACAAAATATATGAAAAGGCAAGATGATAAAGGATTTCATCCCATATTCAATTAGAGTACTTGTGTATCCTCCCCTAAAATTGTTGAGTATTTCTTAATACCTTGGATTTAATGTTATCCAAGATACCTGAAGAACCTTGGTTTTTCATTGGTTTTATCAAGAAACCCAATACAAAGGAAGATACACACTCTTTTTAATGGTTATAGAAAGATACCTAAAAACACTCACTTTAGTGGTAGTGATCACCAAGAATAATAAATAGATGGAGATATTTTTTTATAACAAACCCTTTATATCACACTCTCACTTCTCATCAAGAAAATATAAAAACAAGATAAATTCATAGAAATAGGTGAGAGTGAAATTTAATATAATAAAGAAAGAAAAAAATAGATCTTAGGTGAATCCATAATTGTAATTACAAGTGTACAAGCCTTATTTGGGGTTATTTATATCCTCCATAGGTCCCATAGTGGTTTTAGAGGTATTCAGAATCCAAAATAGTCATTGGGAGCTGAGAGAGGCAAGAAGGGATAGCCTATAATGGCAAATTTGACTTTCTAGAAAAAGACCATTGACTGGTCACTAGATTCCACCATATGGATGGTGGGGTGTTCTAATTCTACTAGCTGGATGATGATAGTTCATCAGCTAGGTGGTCGTATTAAAATTTAGTAGGTTCCACATACTTTTTCATCGACTAGTAAGTGGTGATACACTGGGTAGTCGGTGTTCTTGGAAATGTGTAGGTTCCTTTTTTTATCTCACTGATTGGTCAGTGATTCTACTTTGGTTATCTAGTAGGATTTCCTAGAGAGTCCTTGAAATGTAGTCTCCAAATTCCTTTTAAAAATATTGATTAACTGAACAACTTCCTAAATGATATCCAAATAATAATAACTTAAATAACATCAAATTAAACGGTTAAAATCATAATAAGAGTGTGTGATCATTAAAACCACAAAGAGAGTAAGGGGTAAAATACCATACTAAAAAAATCGGTATCAGATCTTATTACTACATTTTTTATATGTATCCTTTTGGTATTAGTACATTTTCTTTAAACTAACATATAAGTCAAAAAAAGTTTTCTTTTTCTATGGTAGTAAATTTACCAATCCAAAATTTGTAGAACTTAAATCCTATTTATATGCTCATTTTTTATAGAGATGATTATGAATATTATATAGATATAATGAATTTTTTTATTATTAATATGAGTGTATATAATGACTAGAATAAGGCTAGTAACTACAATATTCTTGAGATGGAAAATTTAAATTTCTAAAGAAGAGAAATTAGAATATCTGGTGAACTATAAAGTATAAAATAAACTCTAGTGTTTTATAACTCAAAACATATATATTAAGATCTCATCTTATGAGATGGAAAATGGAATTTAGAAGAATTTATAAGTTACACATTTCAAAATATCAAAATATTTTGAAACAAGAAAAGCTAAGTTGTGTGCATATCATCAAGCTTTTGGTTTTCTTCATGAGGGAATCAATTTCACAAATTGCATCAATGCTTTATGACTTTTGTGAATGGTTTTCAATATGTTAGTGATAATGATATTATATAAGATTAATTGGTTGAAAATATTATTGATCTAATTTTTAAAGAATTTTAATCAAATTGGACAACTATTAATGATATAAATCATATTATGAATTTAAGTTTTGATAATATCATGACATTTTTAATACAATATTTGAATATATTAAAGAGTCATGTTGAAAATGTGTATTGAAATAATAGATTCATCCTTTATATGATAACTTCCCAAGAATCTAAACCCTATACTTTGAAGAATTATTCCAATAAATTTTATTTGGGTGATAGTAATAAAAATCTTGGTGAAAGGTAATTTTCTAAAATTATTAGATGCATGAACATGATGACTGATAAAAAATATGCTTGGAAAAATAACTAAAAATATATTAATGATAGATATGAATGATATAAAATAAGGGGTGATAAGAAATATTATTCTAATATTTTTTATTGTGGATGTGAAAAGTCAATACACATAAAATAATATTTTCTAAGGATGAATAAAAAATAAAGATAGTAAAGAAGATCCTTAAATCATAATGGAAATAAGGTTATGAAATATATGATTACTAAAATTGTTAGTGAAGATATATATTATAATACTTTATTGGAAAATTATGAAAAATAGAAGAATAAAAAATTCTATTCTATAATGCCTCAAAATAAAACAATCTTTATGGGAAAGGTTAGTATTAAACTTCTTACTAATATGAATTTAGATTTTATTTTTCATTATTATTTGAATAATGAATATGATACACCATCATTTAAGGAAATTAAGGAATATGTGACTAGCCTAGATATTAGATATAAAAATTTGATACATAAATATGATCAGTATAAGGTATAAATTTCCAAGGCTATTGAGATTATTTCTAAATTAACATCTAAGTTGAATGTAAAATTTATACCTATTTCAAAACCTTTTAATGATAAAAATGAAGTTATAAAACCAAATTCATAAGTTTAATTTATTAAGAAGTTAATTTCAAATTTTACTTTTGGAAGGGATTATTTTTATAACTCCTAGAGTAGTTTAAACTATCTTGTACATTATCTAGAGTTGTTTATTTATATTTCGAAAGGAAAAATTTTCAATCCAATTATTTTATCCTAGAATGTTCCCTTTTCAATACTAAATGATAGATGGGAGGTCACTAAAAGAGTATGAATTCTTTATAAAAAAAATTAGAATAGATAGTTTTTTTATTTCTAAAGTTATTGTATCCAATCAACAAAGAATAATTGGATAGATGTGAGTTTCTAAAGTGTTATTTTATAATGTTTCTAAATCCAAAAAGGTTTAGGTACAAAACATTTAGGTTCATCAATTTCAATAATGTTTAATAAGTACTAGTAGACAAAAAAACATGATTAATAGATGAAATTGTTTCTTGAAGAATTACTAAAAGGCCCAACTTGTGGAACTTACAAAAAGTGAAGGGTGGACATGTTACTTTTAGAGACAATTTGTAAATTCATATCATTAAAATTGGTGATGTATATATTCATGGTGAGACATTAATTTCAAATTTTATTTTGATTTAATGACATAATAACAACATTATATTGGATAAAGTGATATTTTTCCAACAAATCTAATTCCATAATAATTATGGATGCTAAAAAATAAATTTTTGTTTTATAGATAAGTTCTTTTAAGTGCGTTAAATAGGTTTATATAAGTTTCTAAATATATTTTTTATACTAGGGGTTATTTTATTTTGAATAGAAATTTCCTAATTATTGACTATTACTCTTAGAGAAGTTACCCTTATGTTCTGGATTATTAATCTTACATTTTATGAAGTTTGTAAAAAAATTTAAGTGTTAAACCTATAAGGAAGAAAGAATTTACTCTTACAAAACCTAGATTGACTCTTATAAAATCCATAGTGATTCATATGGAATTAAAATTGACTATTATAAAATCTAGTTTGATTGTAATTAAATCTATATTGACTCTCAAAAAATCTATATTGAATATTATTAAATACATATTAACTCTTATGAAATCCAAATTGACTCTTTTGAAGTATATATTGACTTTTATGAAATCCATAGGACTCTTATGTTTTGTAGTATTGATAGAGAAGTTTCTTTTACACTTCTAGCCTTTATATTTTAAATTAAAATATTTTCAAGGATATATTATTATTTCTAATTTATATGATATAGTTTATCATGTATTTATTATTATAAAAATAAAATATATTCTAAGGAGGTATGATTGAAATTAAATAGATTTTTTATTTTAAGGAAAATGGTTAGATAAATGCCTATTTTAATAGATAAGAATGTGGATTTATTTGACTATATTTATTTTATAGGATATTATATATTTTTTCTATAGATACCCATAAATTTCATACAGATATATTACATCTTCTTAGATGATTAATCATTATATTACAACATAATCCATTCCATAATCTTATAGGTCTAGTATCTTTGGAATTGTGGATACATAAACAACTAGTTAATAAGTGAACTACATCATCTCCCACTAAGTTCTTTATATTTAGCACCATTATTAAACATATTATACTTACAACATTTCTTCATAATATGTGGAAATAAAAAAGGGTAATATTTAATACATAGTAAGGGTAAAAAAGGGAGATGTCAATAATCACTTAAACATAATATGATCATAAGGATATTATAAAATGAGAATATAATTTGAAAACCATACCCAGTGTATCATATATCATAATCTTGATTCATGGCATAAATCTTGGTAGTTCATAAGACATGAATCATAAAGGAATAAAACAACATGATCCATGAAAGAATAATATTGGAATAAGACATAATCCTGTGGAATACACAAAGCATAGAAAATCATTTCCTTATTCAAGGATCACTTCCATGACTATTATAGTGGATTTGGTTAACTCCATATTTCATCATATAATTAATCAAGTTTCACTCTCAATATTATAACAGTGTACAAATTCCCTTATTTAACTAAGTTTACTCCACATTCTATTCCTTATTATCTCATGAGATATCCATCTTTACTCAATGCATTATAGGGATATATAATTCTGGTCCCACACAACACATAACGAAAATCATATATATGTGTTTCATAAAATAATAAAACTTTCATCATTGCATAACCCATAGAAATTAAATGTGTTTCATAAACATTTAATCATACCATAACTTATGGAAAAGAAACAGGTTTCAAAAAAGCTTCATCATAACATTATTAACCCATGGAAAAGAAATGTGTTTCATAGAATCATCCTAATATCATCGTCATCATAAGTAAACGCACTTTCATGAAACGTAAAATTGATTATAATTTTAAGATTTATTTATAGTTTAGGTAATACCCTAATTTGTCTCTCAAGGAGCATTAATAGGTTTATAGTATGCGTTTTTAATAAAAATTACAAAAAAGTGGGTGATTTTGTAAATAATTTTAAGAAAGTAACTTAACGTAAATAGTTTTAAAGTTGAAAGACAAAGTGTATTTTGAACAATATGAGATAAATAAGTGATAATTTCTAAGTTACTACAGAACTTGAAGAGTTCCTTGTTCTAAATTGGTTATTAGGTTTTGTTTTAATCCTTTGGTTGGGGGATGACCAAGATATTGGTTCCCCTCTTTCCTATAAAAATGATGCACAAAGAACAACCCCTTGACACAAAAATCTTCTTGTCAAGGTTTGGATCTCAACCATAGAGTGAGGTATCCCAAATCATACTGAAATATCTTGTATGTGTGAGAGAAATAGGATGCTTGTGTGGTCCAATCAGAACAACCAAATATTTCCACTTGAATCTCAACCCAATCGGTATTGAAATGAGAAATGTTTCACTTAATTAAACAAAATCATTGCATTAAAAGAAGAAGCATATAAATATTAAACATAAGTGAAATAATTTAAAAACAAATTAAACAAACCAATAGAATATAAGGTGTCAGAACTCCCCCTTCAAGTGTGTATCTCCCTCATAATGATCTCCCATTGTTTATCTCGACATCGAGAGGAGGAGGAAGATCGGGTGGAACTCCTACTTTATTATTAATCCACCTATGAGGATAGGGGCCTCCATAACTTCAAGTATGAGTAGTATACTTCTCTAGGACTCCAAAATTTTAAATATACACTTCTGGTTTGAACTTACAAATGGGGTTCCCAAGGTGCCTTTTTATAGCCAAAATGGGAAGTGGTTTTGGGCACCTAGATTTTGATAAACCACTTGGAGGATGGTTTTAGGCTACTATACAGTAGAATATCCCTTTTGAAAAATCTGCAAAGTTGTATATCCTCTTTATGACTATAACCACAAAATGTTTGGCATCATTTGGATAGTCACAGCTCGAGATATGAACATATTACAGAACGCCACTTTTGACTTTGTACAGATTCGGTGTTCTGGATAGATCAGTTTGTATGGGCACCTTATAAGCTGAGTCGGAATTGTATTCCTTGATATGAAATTTATAAAATTAAATTTTGGACCATACCACAAAATTTCATCCCATTTGGATGCACATTCTAGTATACGTGTGTGGATTAATCCATTGGTGTGCTTGGAACTTGCGCAGTTTGGCCCATTTTTCTTGGACATCATCATGGGCCCTCCAAATCCCGCCACCTTCAATGAGATTATCAAAGCAAATATAATTTCACTTTTTAACAATAATAAATACAAAATAATGAAATCAAAAATTAAATGAAATTTTTTATTTTTTTATAATTTTCAATACAAAACTAGTTTAGCACAGTAGTGTAAGGGTGAAAATGAAACAGTGAATCGTAGTGTGATCAATATGACATCAAAATAATGAAACTGGATTGTATAATTGGATAATATCCCCCATTTAATAATAATTAACACCAAAGGATGTTATCATAAATGAAAAATTCGTTTAAAATATAACAGGAATATTTCTTGAGGAAAATATCATTTTCACTTTGAAATGAATTATTTATAATCTAAAAAGTTCACACATATTAAGGTAAAAAATTTCTTTGAAAATAACCTTCAAAATTATAAAGGAATATTCAAATTATTGAGTGTTCATGATGGTGGTAAATTTTATTAATGTCTTTTATGTTAAAACAAATATTCCTTTCATATTTTTGGTAAAAATTCAAAAGTACCTTATTCAGAAAATGATAAGAAGATTACTTTTTAAAAAAATTAAAATGTAAAACATGGGTGAAAATTAATTCAAAAAATCATTGTATAATTGTAAAAATATTCCTAAGAACATATTTATAAAACATAGACATTAAATAAAAATTATATTCAACTGAAGAGATAAATGAATTTTATTTTCCTTAAAAACATTCTTTCAGTCACATGGGTTATTAAAGAGAGTAAAATGAAATTAAAATATATAATATCCTGAAATAACCATAGGAAAAAATCATGAATTTATTTAGAGGTATATAATTAAATTTCATCATTATAAACTTAATCATAGATAATCCCAATAAACAATGGGATAGTAAAATAAATCCCTTACCACTTTGGTAATTTTGAATCAAAATGTCATGAAATAGAGAACCATAGTAGGAAATATATATCCCCATAATTTTCAAGAGAAGAATAATAAAAGTTATTTATGGGTATTATATTCACCACATGAAATAAATAATTCAGGAATATGGCATGCGTCTCATAGAAGTAAAAGTGATATGAAAATCATTTACCTTGAGTTAACCTTGATTCAAAAGTGACCTAAAATCCAACATAATAAATTTAAATTTATTATAATTCTATACCATAGTCATTTATATACTTATAATATCATATTTTATCAACATATAACATCTAAATTCCCATTTATTAATAATTAATTATTAAAATTATTGGTTCTAGGTGTTTACTATTTGATTTTTCATGAGAATTTCAGTTTGGTAGTTCTGATAACTATTCTTTGATCATGGTTAAATCATATAAATAATTTTAATCATGATATAAATATAATATATATGTAGCATCCCATGTTTTATAATGGGTCAAAATTTACTCCTGTTTTGATCTTTTCAATAGTGGGGGTGTCATTTTTTATATCATTGGTAAAAACCAATTTTCAAGAGTTCCATTAACTTTATATCATGTTCTTACATAAGTTTCAATATTTAGCCACAGACTTGAATGTTCGAAAGATATTTTGCGAGCATTGGTGTCCAAATTTAATATTTTGGAAAATAGAAAATAGGTTTCACGGTTTAGGGTAAATCATACGACACCTTGTGGGAAACCGTGTGGACCTTTTTGCACTACCGCGTGGTTTAGAAAACCTATGTGAGTGTGGTGCATGGACATGTGATTTTTTCAGAAAAATATGTAGAGATATACCTTGAAATTTTTACATGGTCAATGAAAAATGTGTGGTAGACCACACAGGTACATCCACTTAGGTATTACCTTGATATTATAGCACATGCGGTTACCACATGGTTTATCAGATCGTGTGGGTAAACTTTGTGGCCTAGTAAATGAGGAAAAATTACTTTTTCATTTTTTTTTTGTTTTCTTATTTTCCCTCCTTATCCCCCTTTCTTCTTCCTTGTCATGTGCACAGTAGGAGGAGGATCCATCCTTCCTCTCTTCTCCCCTTTGAGTTATCTCCTTTGTTAGTAGTTTGTTTTCATCACTATCGGGTGAAATAGATCCACTATGAACATACAATAGAAACTCAAATATATATCGATCGGCTTCAAATTAGAACTCAATATCAGATTTTCCTACATCTACAATTCTAAGGAAGGTGGTGCATATCTTTATTTGTGTTTTTGCAGATGTTTTGGTGGTACGACTTTTAGTGTGCCTTTTAGAAATTGAGATAGACTCCCCATGATTCATATTAAATTGATTTTGAAACCATGTAAGATGCCTGTAGGAATGACCTATAATTTTTCCTAGGTGTGAGACTAGGTCAGAGCCATCAACCACATTGGAGGTTATTTCGGGGAGTGTTTTTTGTTCTAAATTGAATTTTTTGATAAAAATAGAATTGTAAAATTCAATTACATTGAATTGGTTATTCTTTTATATTGGATTTATTATATTAATTTGATTTATCCAATTCATATAGGTTGTATTTGAGTTGTCTAAAAAATTTGATATGTGTAATTCAACTATATTGAATTTCTTGCTTATTTAAAATTGGTTTATAAATATATATATATATATATATATATATATATATATCCGAATTATTGAGATGTATGTGATGATACCCATGGGGTAGTGATAGGTATGGACCAATAAATTGGTATGGAATGGACATAGAGATTGAGGCAATGAGATCATCTGGTTAGGCTTGGCCCGGATCACTTCAGTGGTTTGACCATAACATTGGTCATCATGGATTTAGGTTTAAGTTAGTGCAACTGTTTGGTTGGGAATGACCCATGATATTGGGATAGAAAGTCTATAGGACTTGAATGACATGGTCACAGGGTCATGAGGTGCTGATGATGGTGTGGATTAGGATTTTATTTGGTGATTTTTACTCACCTATGATAGCTAAAGTGCCAAACTGAGTTGTGTTCACACAGGTTGACTCCATGATGAGGTGGTTTTGACCACTCATGTGGGTAGAGTCCCCCAGTAGTTTTGGGTTATGTGTTTATGGTTTGGAGGATCTTGTCATAGAAATCTATGTTGAAGGTGAGGAACCTTCGGTTGATAGTGATGAGGCTATTGGTTTGGGGATGAGTTCCACCATGATACAGGTCATGGGCCTAGATTTACTTTGAGGATAGACATTCTTGGGACTCTAGATGTCGGACATTGGGCTGATGATGGATCTCGAGCAGGGATCGATGGGAATAGGTTACTAATTGTTTCATCATGCATTCAGGTCATCGGTATTATTTTGAGACACGGGTTGTTGGGAAGCATGAGGTGATAGGTTACTTGATTGAGGTTGAACCTAATGATTCACCTAGTCTTTTGACATCCAGAGTTCCTTGGGCCATGGGCCAAGGACCCTCTTTACTTCAGAGATTTTGGTGTTGTCTGAAAAAGGTGAAAACTTCTTGGTGACTTTTGATAACTATAGAACTTTGATTGTTTATTTAATGCATCGATTTGTTGTACTTATTACATTACGTGTCTGCTTAAACACATATTCTTGGTATGCGCCTTTGGGTGGTATCTTACTGAGATTAATCTCAAACCCAACATGAGTCCTTCATGATGTGTGTGGACTTTATGAATTTATGTTAAGGTAATGGATCGACTTCAGGAGCTTGTTTATAGTGGCTTTTTGGCAGGGAGATAGGAATTGACCTTGAGGTCATGCCTAGTTGTAACTTTTATTTAGCTTTCCTTTTTTATATAATCATGATGCTTTGTATATGTATATATCTATAGAGGTCCGCCATGGATGACCCTCTATTGTATATTGACATGTATGTCCTATTATTAAATGCATGTTTTGCTTATTTTTTTAGTAGTAACTACAAGTGTTTTGTTGGAGTGCTTGTGTCTTTATTTATTTCCACTGATTTAGGTTATTTATTTATTCCTCAATTATTCTTTTATTGATTGTGCTTCAACTTTTTGGGTTTGGTTCAAGTCTGTAGAGTCTTATATTTCCACTGCATGTTATATTATATACTCGGACTAGTGTTATATCATTCCCTAAGGGTATAGCCTCCCCAATATACCTATTTACACCCCCACTGCTATTAGGAAACCTTTATAATTTGGGGATGTGCGCCTAAGATACAGTGATCACTAGCCTAGAAGCACTATTTAGGTGGTTATTTGGGTCGGGATTCTATAAGTGGTATCAGAGCAATTCTTGACTGGGATTTAGTAGTATCTTTTGACTAGCTACTAATGAGATCAATACGGCTTTTGCTTTTTTTCTACTCTGTTTATCTTACTATTTGTTCTATGGTAGATTGGAGATTAGGTTGTGGTCAGAACTAGATTTCGAACTCATTATTGGGTGCTTTTAGCCCCATGTACAAGGTACAGGTCAGGTTACCAAGGGTGGCAATTGTTGTTCCATTTTGTTCATATTACGGTTTATATGATTTCCGCCTTGGTGAATCATTTTGAATGTGATTTCAATGGTTTGAATGTAATGCATAGACCATTGTATTGGTATGGAGATGGGTGATTTGGACCCTTATCCGGTGAGGCAACGTGTGATTTCTTGCTTGTTGCCTTTTTATAGGCACATTTTAGGGTATTTCAATTTTATAATGTCACGTATGCTTTTTAAAGTGTTTATACCATGTGATAAAAATAAAATTCCAAATGCAATGTGATACACCATGTGTTTAAATATAATGGCATGTTATGTGAAATGGGTCTGGCTCTTATAGGAGAAGGAAGGTACTATGGTTAAGGTGATTTTGATCACCAAGATTGAGGAACTCAGCCATCGTTTTGGGGAAATGATGTTTTTTAGGATGGGAATGGCCTTGGGATTATATAATACTTGGATCTATGAGGTCATGTAAGGGGGCTATGAGGTCGGGATGTCGTGTGGCATGGTTGCGGTGGGAGATTGTAAGGGTAGAGAGGATGCACTACCTTTTACTTATTTCCTTATCTGTGTTATATATATTTGTTATATATATGTATATATATGTGGTTTGTCTAAACATTTACAGTATTTAGTGGGTTCCTCCTGGATGGTTCAAATGGGGCATCATGTGGGTGATGGAACAGTGTCGCAGGAGCACGAGTAGGTTCAGACCCATGAGGGTCTGACAGAGCACACACCATAGGTACAGGCTCAGGGATAGGTATAGGTTCCAGTGTGGGCAGGAAGCCACCAGATATTTCTACATTTGGTCCATGGCTTGACAAGCATCTCTGAGTGATCCTGGTGTGGTTTCTCTCAGGCATCGACTGAGGTGTTCAGAGAGTAGATCCATCGATGGTCTATCTAACATGGGAGTTTCAGTCATAGTACCTACCTCTTTTCAGGGTGAGGGTGGTCCACAAGCTACTGATAATGGGATCAAGAGCATGAAGATGATCTTCAAGAATCTCGATACACCTCCAGGGTGGAGGGTCAAGATGACCACCTATATTGTTAGATGACCGGATAAGATTTGGTGGGATGTATAGGTGAAGGATGGAAGACACAAGGGTTTGGCCAGGAAGGATTTTGAGGCCAAATTTTTCAATCACATTTCCTTAGAGTTGCTGAGGGCAGAAAGGGCTCAGGAGATATTGAGACTTCAGTAGGGATACATGTTCATTATGGACTATGCGGATACAATAACAGAGTTGTCTCACTTTTCACTCGGTATGGTAGGTGATGACACTTCGAGGGTGAGTCACTTCAAGGATGGTTTACAGTACCCCATTTAGGTGTAATTAAATATCTTTAGGTTGGCCTCATTCTCATAGGTGGTGAACCAGGTACTCATAGCCAAGGTAAACCTAATAGATGGGTCTTACATGAGTCAGGTATCATCTTTAGGTGACTTTAGTGGTGACGTTTCAGATTAAAATAAAGGAGGTTGGGACGAGTTCTAGTAGGATGGTCAGGCCAAGTTCTTGATAAACCCACCTTATAGTGGATCCTCTATAGTTTTCTTCCAGTTTGGTCAGCTAGGAAATGTATGGACTCAATGTGAGTGGCCTCCAAAGGAGTTTCAATCATGTGGGTAGGTAGATCATCTTGAGAGATTTTATAGGAATCCTTCTCAAACAACCAGTAATCAAGGATCAGGTAAAACATAGACATCTGGGGTTGGTTCAGGATTGATACTAGTTGAGGGTAGATGAGGTTTAGATGTATGCGGTGTTCATGGAAGAGATAGTGGGACCTAGAACTGGGGTCATTGGTCGATGTCTAGATCAGCACTGTAGGGAGGTCTGGTGTCAGGAATCCGAGCTTTAGTCCAGGTGTATGCTATGAAGATGACAGGGGCTGAGCGGGATGGTGAGATAATAATGGTAAGAGGTATGCCATGGGTGTTTCCATGATTTTCTTTTGTTTTATTTTGACCTGTAATGTTAAGGCATATCCATTTTGGTGCACAAGGTGAAAAATCTATGTATATAGACTGACCATATGTTGGTCAGTAGGTTGGAATCATATCGGATGCGTGATATATATAATATATGTGGGGGGGAGGGGGTTTGGCACCAGGTTTTGAAATTGAGAATTGTTGGATGCAAGGTTATGAGGTGCTTGTCATCGAGGCATCGATGGATGTGGTTACTTGAGTTTAGAGGCATCTGGACACCATGACAGTGTGGTACTTGATTGAGGTGCAAGGCAGTGGAACTGATTTGAGCATTTTTGGTGTTGTAGGACCCCATTGTTGCCATGTGGGACATGGAATTGAGGCAGGAACCGATACGGTGTGGGTTTTGAATGGGTGTCAGAAATGGAAAGGGAGAACCTAGTAAGGTTCAAGAGTGATGATGCATCATGGTAGGACCATGGGTTTGGAAATAGGTTAATGGACCTTTGTGTGATTTGATTTTTTGGTCAGGTTGAGACCGGGTTAGGCAATTTCTAAGGTAGGGAGCCCCCTTGAGGTGAATTGACCTATACCCCTGAGTTAGGGGTAGTCTGGGTTGTTTTTAATTGAATGGTTATGTTTGGTGCCCTATTTGTGTTTCATTTTATAGCTCGGGGATGAGCTGTGTTAAGGTCGGGAGATTGTAACATCCCACATTTTAGAACATGTCAAAATTCACTCTCGTTTTGAACTTTTCAATTTGTGGGGTTCTATTTTCTATATCATTGGTCAAAAATAATTTTAAAGAGTTTTGTTAGATTTATATCATGTTTTTACCTAATTTTCAATATTTTTTCGAAGACTCGGGTGTTCAGAATAGGTTTCGGGAGTATCAAAGGACAAATAGTCTGTTTTGGAAAATGAAAACTAGCGCACATGGTTTAGGGTAAACCTCGCGACACCTTTTAGATAACTGTGCAGTCCGTTTTGAATAGATTCATAGTTTTTGAAAACCATGCGAGTGTGGAACACTGTTGTGAGATCTCGCCTAAAGAAGTTTTAGAGAGCTACCACATGGTTTGTGCACGGTCAGTGCAAACTGTACGATAGACTGCATGGGTACTGCCACTTAGGCAGTACCTCGACACTATAGCATACATGGTTATCGCATGGTTTGGAAAACCATTCAGGAAAACCATGTGTCCCATTAAATGAGGTAAAATTGCTTTTTTTCTTTTTCGGATCCCCCCCTTCTTCTTCTTCCTTGTCTTGCACACAATAGAAGAATCCTCCCTCCTTCCTCTCTTCTCCCCATTGAGCTATCTTCTCTGTCGGGGGTCTATTTTCATCTCTATTGAGTGCAATAGATCCACCTTGAGAATACAATGGAAACTCGTATCTATATCGATCTATTTTGAATTGGAGCTCAATATCGTGCGTGCCTATATCTACGAGTCTAACATAAGTGGTTCATATCTTGATTTGTGTTTTTGCAGACGTTTGGGTGGTGTGACTTTTATCTTGCCTTTTGGAAATTGAGAAATACCCTCCCCCTGCTTCATATTAAATTGATCTAGAGACTATATAGGATTCCTCTAGTCTTGCCCTATCATTTTTCGTAGGTGTGAGGTAATTTTAGATTCATAGACCACTTTGGGGGTTATGTTGGAGATCATTTTTTATCTGAATTGAATTAGTTTTTAAAAATGGAATTGTTCAATTCAATTAATTTGAATTGGTTTTTCTTTTAGATTGTATTTGTTATATGAACTTGATTTAGCCAATTCATATAGGTTGTATTTGACCTTTCTATTTAATTTGATATGTGCAATTCAACTATATTGAATTGATTGATTATTTAAAATTGGTTTATATATATATATAAATGCTTGATATTCATGTGATGAGACTGATGGGGTCATGATAGGCTTGGACTGAGAAATTGTCATCGCATGACCATCGATATTTAGGTGATAAAATTTTCTGGTTGGGCTTGGTCCGGATCACTTGAGTGGTTTGACCACAGGTTTGGGTGTCAAGGACGTCTGTTTGAGGCAGTGTGACTATTAGGATGGGAAAGACCAATGATATTGGGATGTAAAGGCCATCGGACTTGAGAGAAATGGTCACAGGGACATCAGGTGATGATGATGGTGTGGCTTATTATTTTATTTAGTGATTTTTTACTCAACCATAATGGCCAAAGCACCGAACTGAGTCATGTTCACATAGGTTGACTCCATGATGAGGTGGTTTTGACCACTCATGTGGGTAGATGCCCCTGATAGTTTCAGATTAAGTGTTTACGGTTTGGGGGTTCTTGTCATAGAAAGCCACGTGGAAGGTGAGGAACCTTCAGTTGATAGTGATGAGTCTATTGGATGGGGCGGAGGCTCACTGTGAGAGAGGTCATGGTCTTGGATTTACTTTTTGGACAAACATCGTTGTGTCTCCACGCGTCGATCCTTGGGCTGACGAGGGCTTTCGATGAGGTGTCCATGGGACCAGGTTACTAATTGTTTGGGCATGCTTTCAAGATGTTGGTACTATTTTGAGACATGAGGTTTCAGGAGGCATAAAGTGTCATGAGGCATGAGGTTCTAGGTTACTTGATTGAGGTCAAACCTGAGGGTTCACCTAGGTTTTTGACATCAGGGGTGCCTTGGGCCATAGAATAAAGACCCTCTTTACTTTTGAGATTCTGTCATTGGCCAAAGCAGGTGAAAAATTCTTTATAACATCCCGATATTTTAAAAGGAAACACTATGTGCCTAAATGAACTACTAAATACTATGTGACCTTTATAAACTAACCATTAAACATAATTTTTCCGCTTATGTGTTTTGAATTTCAAAAAATGGCCATACATGGTTGCGATTAATAATTGTTTTAGAGTCTGATAGAGCAAACTTAATTTTTACTGAATAGTAACCTACCCTTATGAATAGTAACATACCCTTATGAATAGTAACATGACCATTAAGAATAATAATGTACCCTTATGAATAGTAGCATGACCCTTATGAATAGTAATGTACCCTTATAAATAGTAACTTTCCCCTAATGAATAGTAATATACCTTTATGAATAGTAACTCGAACCTTATGAATAGTAATATACCCTTATGAATAGAAAATTCACCAATGAAATTATAAATAAAATTTATCTATCTTATAAGTTTCAATATGATATAATTATGTTATAATATAAGTAAATAAATATTTTAAAAATTATTGATTAAGTGTTAGTATTTTTGTAAGTCATATATATTTAATTAAAAATTTATGATTAATTAAATAATTTAAATGAAAATTTGTTTTCATAAAATGTATTCATAAATAATTATTTTTATGGCTTATTATTATAATATAATTTTAAGAGGCCTTAAGTAATTTTTCGAAGTGTTATAAAATCAGTTTTAATTTTAAAATTGTATTTTTTCAAGTAATTTTTTATTTTCTTTAAAAATTATATTAATAATATTTATAAAATTATTTATATAAAATGTAGTTAATTTTTGGATTCTACACGTCGAAAAATGGTTAGGGTTGATTTTTTGGATTTTTCTGAAATACTTGTATTTTTTGTGAATATTAAAATACATTAATTTACTGTATAAATACATTATAATTTAAATTCACTATTCCTGGCATCATGAGAGATGTAATAAACCAAATATTGAACTCATGTTCACTTATTACTATTCTTTTTCATAGAATCATCACTATTTCTTGTCTTGTGGGGAAATAATAAATTAATGAATATAATATTGATAAAACCCCTCTCTCCTTCACTATAAATATTACCCCTCACACCATCATTACTTCACACCTATAAAGATTCAATATTTGTCCAAATTCTTCAAAAATATCTTCCCTAGATCCCCCCCCCCACTTCCATCAGCTCTTGTTCTAATAAAAAGGCCCAAACCTCTTCCCTAAAGAGACTCTCAATGGAGATAAACTCAAGAGGTAAATTCCTCTTTTTGATTCTTTTATTTTCTTTCAAGTTCTTTTCTTTTATTTTTTCTTTCCTCACCTCCCTTCACAAAAATTTTATGATAACTCCAGTAACATACATGTACTAAAATTCTATTATTCTAATAGGATATTTTATCATAATATCACCTTCTCCCTCCTTTTATACTATAAATGAAAACACTGTCTAAGATGTGTCGATTTATCACATTCAAGGACGACGGGTTTTCATTATGCCTTACCATCTTCCAGACTGGTCATGAAACCATTTTAATGGTTGAACCAGATCATAATATATTTTTTTATCTTATTTAATGTTCTGTAATCCTTATACATTCATGATATAAAATAATAATACAAACAAGTTCATTGTGAGAAAAACCACCAAATTAATCCAAGTGTTTATCACTAAAATTTTATCTAATGATTTAACCTCATAGTATATAAAAAAATTCATCATCTATACCTATGTAATGTCACTAATATTATTTATTAAAAATTCTTTTTTTTATCCACTTTTTATACAAACTTACATCCATGAATACAAGTGAATCGTTCATGAAAAAAAAAAGAAAATGAACACTCCTGAACAATGAAATTAAACACTATAACTCATCCAAAGACCTTTGAAGGAACTTAATAAATCCATAATGAATAAAATTAATGTATAAAAGGTACTATAATTTCTAGTTAATGAATCTAATGTGATTATATATTACAATAAATTAAAGAAAGCGTTCAGATATGAGGTAAGGGGAAATTCTTGAACTAAACTTTCTTTCTTTGGGTTCTCCCTCTTTCAGTCCATTTTCGGAATAGTTACTACTTAAAAATAATTCGTTAATAATTATCTTTACTTTTATAGGATATAAATGTTTTACACTGGATTTTATGTCAAATACAATGTTTTCCAAAATAACTCTTCTTTCAAAAATGCACCTTTTACTTCTCACTCAAGGTTGATGGTTCTTGTATCAAGTATGTTATTTACTCTTTCTTTTGGGAACCCAAAGTTTTTGAATGTGTTATTATGAGATTAAAACCATTACTTTAGATGGGTTATTTATGTTCCTGATTGATATATGTTCTATATGGCAAGCATAGTAATGAAAATTTTATGATGTGACAGGTGCGCCTGGAATTATACAGCACTCCAATGCATTGGGTAAAGTGATGAATCTCACAAGTTAAAGTGAAATTATGTGTGAACATGATTATATAGCTTTGTTCACAACTATGTGTGGTAGTTAACCACTAAGACATGATGTTTCATTTTTAGGCATTGCCACATTTCAATCCTTTTCTTAATGATTCCTCTCATGATTATGATATTATTCCTATGTTATGATGATGATGATGATGCTCACATCATGTTATATTGTTTCATGTTCTTATCTGTCCTCTTAATGGAATTTTAGCTCACCCATTTTGATGTATATCCTCAGGTGGTTACATGTACTAAGGAGTATTCAAATACTAATAAAAATCTAGAGAAGAAGGAATTAAATAAATGTTTGTGTTTTATCATGTAAAAGTTATGTACGGTTTGTCTAATCCTTCAAAACCTAGAATGAAAAGTTCCTTGAATGTATAATGTACTGTGTATTTTTCTGTTAACCTTTATAAAAAAATACCCAACATGTTTTAGTACTAAATCCGAAAGTGCGGGTTCAGGGCTTTACAGTTGGTATCAGAGGAACGGTCTAGATAACTTTGAAGATTAGACGTTGTTTTTAAAAAAAATAAGTGATAGTTTTTACTTTTAAACTTCTAGTTAATTATGTACATATAATAAAATATTTTTTCTTAATTATAGATATGTAAATTTAGAAATATAAGTACAATGAATGAATTTAAAGGGCGCAATTCATTCAAGGGGGGGATAATGTAATATCTTGATATTTTAAAAGGAAATACTATGTGTTAGATGAACTACTAAATACTATGTGACCTTTATAAATTGACCATTAAACATAATATTTCTGCTTCTGTGTTTTGAATTTTGAAAAACAGACATACATGGTTGCGATCAATAAGTTTTTTGGAGTCTAATAGAACAAACTTAATTTTTGGTGAATAGTATCTTACCATTTGAATAGTAACATACCCTTATGAATAGTAACATGACCTTTAAGAATAGTAATGTAGCCTTATGAATAGTAGCATGACCCTTATTAATAGTAATGTACCCTTATAAATAGTAACTTGCCCCTAATGAATAGTAATGTACCCTTATGAATAGTGATTTAAACCTGATGAATGGTAATGTACCCTTATGGATAGTAAATTCTCCAATGAAATTGTAAATAAAATTTTTCCATCTTATAACTTTCAATATGATATAATTATGTCATAATATAAGTAAATAAATATTTTAAAAATTATTGATTAAGTGTTAGTATTTTTTTAAGTCATATTTATTTAATTACAAATTTATGATTAATTAAATAATTTAAATGAAAATTTATTTTCATAAAATGTATTCATAAATAATTATTTTTATGGCTTATGATTATAAGATAATTTTAAGAGACCTTAAGTAATTTTTCAAAGTGTTAGAAAAGCAGTTTTAATTTTAAAATTGTATTTTTTCAAGTAAATTATGATTTTATTTAAAAATTAAATTAATAATATTTAGAAAATTATTTTCATAATATGTAGTTCATTTTTGGATTCTACACATCGAAAAATGGTTAGGGTTAATTTTTTGGATTTTTCTGAAATACTAGAATTTTTGGTGAATAGTAAAATACATTAATTTACCGTATAAATACATTATAATTTAAATCCACTATTCCTGACATCATGAGAGATGTAAGAACACAAATATCTAACTCACATGCACTTATTACTATTATTGTTCATGGAATCATCACTATTTCTTTTCTTGTGGAGAAATAATAAATTAATGAATATAATATTAAGAAAACCCCTCTCTCCTCTACTATAAATACCACCCCTCACACCCTCATTACTTCACACCTATCAAGATTCAATAATTGTCCAAATTCTGCCCAAATATCTTCCCTGTTCCCTCCTCCACATCCATCATCCCTTGTTCTGATAAAAATACCAAAACCACTTCCCTAAAGAGGCTCTCAAAGGAGATAAACTCAAGAGGTAAATTTCACTTTCTGATTCTTTTATTTTCTTTCAAGTTCTTTTCTTTTATTTTTTTATCCTCACCCCCCTTCACCAAAATGGTATGATAACTCCAATAACATACATGTAATAGAATTATATTATGCTAATTGGATAGTTTATCATAATCTCTCATTTCCCCACCTTTTATACTATAAATGAAAACACCGTCCAATATGTGTTGATTTATCACATTCAAGGAAGACGAGTTTTCAATTTGAATTACCATCTTATAGACTAGTCATGAAACCATTTTAATGGTTGAACCAGATCATAATATATGTATTTTATCTTATTTAATGTTCTGAAATCCTTATACATTCAGGA
Organism: Viscum album; assembly: GCA_963277665.1. Taxonomy (NCBI): domain Eukaryota; kingdom Viridiplantae; phylum Streptophyta; class Magnoliopsida; order Santalales; family Viscaceae; genus Viscum; species Viscum album. Next base: position 2,097,455,737 of record OY728130.1, on the reverse strand, counting down.
TATAAAATAATAATACAAACAAGTTCATTGTGAGCAAAACCGCCAAATTAAACCAAGCGTTTATCACTAAAATTTTATCTAATAATTCATCCTCATGGTATATAAAAAAATTAATCATTTATATATATATAATTTCACTAATATTATTTATTAAAAATTATGGTCTTTATCCACTTTTTATACAAACTTCCATCCAGAAATACAAGTGAACCGTTCCTGAAAACAATGAAAATGAACACTCTAGAACAATGACCTTAAACACTAAAACTCATCCAAAGACCTCTGAAGGAACTTAATAAAACCACAATGAATAAAATTCATGTATAAAAGTTTATTTAATTTATAATAAATAAAATATAATGTGATTATATAAGACATTAAAGCGAAGAAAGTGTTCAGATACCAGGTAAGGGGAAATTCTCAAACCCAACCTTCTTTCTTCAGGTTCTCCCTCTTTTACTCCATTTTCAGTTGGTTGCACATTAAAAATCATTTTTTCATTATTATATTACCTTTTCTAGGATATACATTTATTCCATTTTAGTTTATTTTAAACACAATATTTTCCAAAATAATTCTTCTTTCAAAAACTCACCTTTTACTTCTCACTCAAGGTTGATGGTTCTTGTATCAAGTATGTTATTCCCTATTTATTTTGGGAACCCAAAGTTTTTGAATGTGTTATTATGAGATGAAATACATTCCTTTACATAGGTTATTTATGTTCATGATTGATATATGTTATATATGTCATTCATTATAATGAAAATGTTATGATGTGATGGGTGTGCCTGGAATTATATAGCGCAATATGAATGTTTGAATGTGACGGGCATGCCTGGAATTATAAAAAACTCCAATTCATTTGGTAAAGTGATTAATCTCATGAGTTAAAGTGAAATTTTGTGTGAACATGATGCTATATTTTTTCACAACTATGTGTGGTAGTTAACCACTTAGACATGATGTTTTATTTTTATGCATTGCCACATTTCAAGCCTTTTCTTAATGATTACTCTCATGATTATGATATTATGCCTATGTTATGATGATGATGATGCTCAACTAATGTTATATTATTTTATGTTATTATCTATCCTCTTACTGGGCTTTTATCTCACCCCTTTTTATCTATATCCTCGGGTGGTTACATGTACTAAGGAGTATTCAAGGGATAATAAAAAACTAGAGAAGAAGGAATTAAATAAATGTTTACATTTTATTATGTAAAAGTTATGTATGGTTTATCTAATACTTCAAAACCTAGACCGGAAAAGTTCCTTGAATGTATAATTTTATCTATATTTTTCTATTATCCTTTATAAAAAAATATACAGCATGTAAAGTACTGAATCTAAAAGTGCGGTGTAACACCCCAAGCTTCTACGGTACGTTTCCCTTTGAATAATGCGATAGCGTGTGTTGTACGCAACCTCGAGTTCTAACACACACCACAACTAATTAAACTAGCCGTTGTGAATAGTAATACCTAATTTTTGAAATTATATATATTTTATATTTGAAAATGGACTTCATTTTTGGACTCGGAATATCGAATTTAGCCTAAGGTGAAATTTTGGTACTTTTCGGATAACTTTCATATTTTGATGAATAGTGAAAATTACTAAATTTTAATTAAAAACAACTTTTTTAATCAAAATAATTAATAGTGATAAATTATGAATTTTAGTAGTTTTAAAGTATATTTAGAATATATTTTTACCATTTAATATAATGTTGGTCATTGGACATAATTTTACAATTAAACCGAACATAAACAAGTGTCAATCTTTTGATAGTTATTATCTCTTAAAAACACGCTTTTTGTTTTGACAGCGGGAATTAATTTTAAATTAATTTCTGCCACTTCTATGTTTTGAATTTAGGAAAATGGATTCCATATTTGGAATCAGGATATTCAAATTGTGTAAATAGGTAACTTTTATTTTTAGACATTTTGAATAATTACTGCGGTAAATATTTTATTTACCATGGTTAAGGGTAAATCCGGTAAATAAGGGTTAAAAAAATAATATTATAATAATACTAAATTACCCTAAAAACGTGTCTTAACCCTATTGGTTGATAGATGGTCGACCATGGGCATCTTTGTGTCAATTTTGGGACCCCATGGATCCACTTGTAAGTGATAATGACACATTATATTAATAAAGCTAAAATAAAAATAAAAATGGCATAAGCTTACATCTTTTAGAAGAACAATTTTTACATAGGGTTATACCTGTTGGATTTTCGATTATAAATATTCATTAGAAAGATAAAAAGATTTCCTACATAATGATATTTTATTTATAATTTTTAGACATTAAATAATTTATTTTATTTATGACACAATGATGATGCAGTAATTACTATAATAGTAAAAAATTAAAATAATTGATATTATAAATACCCAAATAAATATAATATGAAACTTTTAATGAATTAAAATAATTTTCTAGGCTAATATGATATATTAGGATTGATTTAATGGACTTTTTTCGAAGTAATCAATCTGTTATGAGTTTCACAAAAATCAACTATTGAATAGTGTCAAAATTGACATAAAAGAGTTCTTAAAACCAATATTATATTATTAATTGATATTAAATTCCTAAAAATCTAAGGTTCGGCCAAGAGACTTATATTATGATAGGTTAATCATTAATGGACCACTTGGGGGTCTCTTGGATGTATATAGTAAGTTTATTAACCATAATATATAAAACTACAAAGAGACATTGTAAAAGTGAAACTAATTAACTTAGAGTTAATACTTAAAGATAAGGTTAATATAAGTACCCAAACCTGTCTAAATTCTATTGGATGAGTTGTTTTCGACCTATCCCCACCTCATCCTTTGAATAGTCAACTTTGGAGCCTTTAGAAACCGAATATGAATTTATTATAAATTAATATTTCTAGCTTTTCCAAAGGTGCCCCTCACCCCTCTTATAAAAGGGAACTCCTCCTTCTCATTTCTTCACACATTCAAAGCCTTTTGGTTCGGCCAAACTCTGCCCAAATAATCTCCCAACATCCCTCACTACAACCTAGAGGCCTTAGTTTGATCAGAAAGCCAACCTAAGGAGCCCTTTTGATCAAATCAAAAGGAAGAACCTGAAGAAGAGGTAATGATTTCACCACCCTTTTCTAAGTTCATTTCTTCTTCCACTTCTTCTTCCTTTGTTCTTACCATTTTAAAATAATAACTCCAGTATCTCACATATACTGTGATGTTATTATAAGTATGGTACAACCATATTCAGTATTCTATCCACCCTTTGAATAACATGTCACCATACGTGTGTACGTACGGCTTACCGTCTCCACGTCGTGGTGTAATTGTTATTCAATATAATATTATTTGGATGGGTATAATAATGATGTGTAACTCATGTAAATAATAAATATAACATGTTAATTATTCTGTATATATGATATACCATTCATTTATATATTATTTTAATATCAAAAGAATGATATTGTCGCTCGTGCGTACGTACGGACTACCGTCTCCACGAACGTGATGAGATTCATTCTCCATCGTATCCATTCAAGTATAATTATCATTTTATGATTTAAAAATGATGTTTAAGGACTTGATATCATTCTGGATATGAATAAGATACAACAAACATGGCTTATGTAACAAAACATATAAAAGAAAATGAGTAAGTTAACACCCGAAACGATGATAATTCTAAGATATTATTAATAAATCAATGTTAAAAGATCATATATGATATCATATTAATATATATGATTATTGTATAATTTAATAACAATTATTTCACCATTATACAGGAGGTTAACCTACCCCAACCAAGGAAAAGTACAAGGTAAGGGTTATTTCACAATCTCTTCATTATCCGAGGTTGCTTATACGTAATAATCTACTGGGATCTCTTTATCATCCACATCCATGTTTCTTAAAAATGTATTTCAAAACATTTTTACTATTTACAAGAATATGGGTTAAAGTCATTTATACCCTTGTTTGACTTTTTATTAGAGGTTTATAAAGGAATCTTTCCGTCGTTTTCAAAACAAGGTCCTTTTTAACCTTTTCGACAGAATTGAGGTAAGAATGTTTTTTTTAACTTATACGGCGGGTGCGGTTATTTTCCGCCGTTATAAAATCGTCGAAGCTTTCCATACAAGCTTATAAGAATATTTTCAAAGAAAATGTTTTATTTTATATGGATCTTAAATGATTTCAAAATAAAAGGAGATACTTCTTTAAAAAGAATTTTGATTTCATCTATGTCAACATCCTTTGATGGATTTTAAGATTATTTAAAGTTGATTTATTATGATACAAAACTTCTATATTGTATTGAAGGTTTTGTGATATGTTTGACTGTGGATGTGCTATTTTTATACCATTCATAGTTTATTGTGAAAGTATTGACATTTCGTATGCTAGTTTTAATACGAATGTTTATGTTATGTTTAAACCTTTTCATATGGGAATGCATTGGACTTAATAAGTGACGGGTGGAGCCCGCTATAGCTCCTCGATGCATCGGTAGGTCTCATGAGACAAACTAGTGTCTTGGCACAAGGCCTTGACAAAATCGTATTTGTAGTCTTGGCACGAGGCCTTGGCTATGTGGTTATGATAGTCTGGCATTATGCATTCCAACATTATGAAAGTGGTCATTGATTTTTGCATGTGATTATTCGATTAGTAGAATATCCATGTGAATAAGTAAATGGCATTATTTAATTTTATTTATGCCATACCATGTTGAAAGTTCATGTTTGAAAGGCTTTTGTTTTAGTTATACATTGCCTTAAAAGTTTATTCTTATTTATGAAAGTTTCCGCTATATTGTTATCCTTACTGGGCATTTGAGCTCACCCCTTTTCTATGTTTTATTTTTCCCAGGAAGTGAAGAAGTAAGTTATGAATGACCTGCAGGGATATTATGTGGGGATATGAGTGTGGATTATGAAGACAATATGTTGTAGTAGTAGTTTTTCGTTTAATGATGTAATGTAAAACTTATGAATATATCTAGTGTTTCCAAGGCTACTAAACCAATCGGTCTTTCGAGATTTGATCTTTCTTGTGATCATGCCAATGTTACGAATTAATGCACCGACTCTGGGCAGTTGGGGTCGGGGCGTTACAGTTGGTATCAGAGGAAGTTTAGTACAAACCTTGGAAGCTAGATTTAGCTAAACTCTGATTAGAGCACGTAGACTTAAGATGAACTTTGAGGATTAGTATAGAAGAACTTCCTAGAATTTTGGTATTGTAGAGATTTTGTGAGTTTTCCGAGCAATACATCCCTGTCTGGATACGAGCAGGTAGAGGCGGCTCTGGCACAGATGTACCTAGGGGTAAAACCCGAAAACACCGCTTTGAGCTAGACTCGAACGGGAACTGGTGCACGACAACGGGCCTTGCTGCACTCTTGGTTACGACACTCCCGGGGGATATGCTTAGGATAACTCTCATTTTCTTTACAAATCATTATGAAGGGTTTATGAGTATATACTTCCTCAAAGAAAACATTTTTATGATTATGGATTATATCCATAAATAGTTCAATTTATGTTAAGTGTTTTATAAGTATGGGATTATGTATTTTGATTCATAAACTGATCTAGTTTATGACATTGTTTAGAAATTGCGCCTAGTGGAAGAAATGGAAACTGTATCAATGCACGCACTCCATGTAGGGATTGCCCTCCTGCTCAAGATAATTATAGTGGGGCTGGTGATGCAACTGGTGCTGATCAGCTAATCACCGTACTGGGACAACTTACTCAGGTTATGAATAATAACCTTACCCGTATGGAGCACCCTGATCCGTAGTGTGGAGGATCAATGTTAGATCGATTCATGAGACAACAACCACCAACGTTCAATGGGAGTACAAATCCCTTAGTAGCTGAGCAATGGATATTTTCCCTAGAGAAAATATTTCAGGCTTTGGGGAGTAGTGAAAGGGAAAAAGTTACCATGGCAGTTTACCGCCTCACTGGAGATGCTGATCAATGGTGGTCATTGATTCAAAACATGAAGGAAGATGATGAAGTATCAAACATGGAATGGAGGGAGTTCAAAGATCTGTTTTTAGAAAAATACTTTCCTCGCGACCATCGAGCAGATATGGAAAGACAATTTCTGAGTCTGAGACAAAAGGAGGATGAGAATGTCACAAAGTATGAGGCTAACTTTACAAGGTTAGCGAGGTACGCTGGTGATTATATTCGCAACCCAAGAAGTAAGATTGATCGTTTCTTTGATGAGTTAAAACCATTTCTCCGTCGAGCATTAGTCTCACAATCCTTTTCATCGTACGAAGACATTGTCTCATGTGCTATCAAGACCGAAAAGGAATTCTCTAAGTCTTATGACTTTAAAGCAAAGCAAGAGAAGAAGAGACCTGCTGATCAATCTGGGAATGGAAATAAGGGGAAGAAGGGAAAGGTTGAATATCCATCTTGTGGTAAGTGCGGGAAGAAACACCTCGGTGCTTGCCTGAAGGGAATGGGAGTCTGTTACAAGTGTGGTGAAAAAGGCCACCAAGCTCATGATTGCAAGGGGAAGAAGGAAGCTACCAACGTTCAGTGCTACAATTGCAGGGAGATGGGGCATTATGCAAATGCATGTCCTAAGCGTCAGGAGAACTTACCTCAGAAAAGGCCAAGGGATCAAGGCCAGGCTTATGCTATCACTACTGCTGAGGTAGAAGCTCTGAAAGACGTGGTGGCAGGTAATTTAATGGTTTCCTCAAGTTTAGCAAATGCATTATTTGATTCTGGATCATCGCATTGTTTCATATCTTCCCAGTTTGCTAAGAAAATTAGATATTTCCAATTTGATTTAATAAGGGAGTTGTCAGTTAAAACTCCTAAGGGAAGTATCGTTGCAACAAAGTTTTGTGAATCAGTCCCCATTAGAGCACATAAATTTTCTTTATCTGCTGATTTCATCGTCATACCTATGATTGAGTTTGATATAATCCTCGGTATGGAATGGCTTTCGGACTATGATGCGAAGATTTATTGTAAGAAGAAAGAGGTTACGATTCTTGATGATAATGATAAGGAGCACCTTATTTTTAGAGCAGAATCGTCACCACCTAATTCTTATTTAGATCCACCCCCTGTAGCTCAACTTAATTCAATTATCGGGGAGGAAGAGAATGAAATAACTGTCGGTGAGGAAAGGAATGTTCAAATAGAGGATGTACCTATTGTGAAAGAATTTGTAGATGTATTTCCGGAAGATTTACCTGGACATCCTCCAGAACGAGAAGTTGAGTTTTCTATTGATTTGATTCCTGGATCAAGGCCTATATCGAAGACCCCTTATAGAATGGCCACTGTAGATCTAGTCGAACTAAAGAAACAACTAGAGGAATTGAGTAATAAGGGATTTATTCGCCCTAGTGTTTCTCCATGGGGAGCCCCTGTTCTTTTTGTTAAAAAGAAAGATGGATCTATGAGGTTATGTATCGATTACAGGGAGATCAATGCTATAACGATAAAGAACAAGTATCCCCTACCTCGTATTGATGATTTATTTGACCAACTGCATGGAGCTCAATACTTTTCAAAGATTGACCTTCGATCTGGATACCATCAGTTGTGTGTAAAGAAGGAAGACATTCCGAAAACAGCATTTCGAACCAGGTACGGGCATTACGAGTTTACTGTAATGCCGTTTGGATTGACTAATGCACCCTCTGTATTCATGGATCTGATGAATAGAGTTTTCAAGGAGTATCTCGATGAATTTGTGGTGGTATTTATTGATGATATCTTGGTATACTCCAAAACCTACAAATATCATGAAAATCACTTGCGCATTATCTTGAAGACTCTGAGGAGGCATGAATTATATGGAAAGTTTAGCAAGTGTGAATTCTGGCTTCAGGAGATTTCTTTTCTTGGCCATATTGTCTCTAAAGATGGAATCTCTGTTGATCCTTCTAAGACCAAGGCAATCCAAGAATGGCCAGCACCTACGAGTATAACTGAGGTACGTAGTTTTATTGGTTTGGCAGGTTATTATCGACGTTTCGTCCAGAATTTTGCCCGATTGGCTAACCCATTAACGAAGCTCACACGTAAAGGGGTTAAATTTGTTTGGACAAAAGAGTGTGAAGAATGTTTCGAAGAACTGAAGAGAAGATTAGTCAATGCTCCTATATTGACTCTACCATCGGGGAATGATGGGTTCGTTATTTATAGTGATGCATCAAAGAAAGGACTTGGTTGTGTCCTTATGCTGAATGATAAGGTTATTGCCTATGCATCACGACAGTTGAAAATTCATGAACAAAACTATACTACTCATGATCTCGAGTTAGCAGCAGTGATCTTTGCTTTGAAAATATGGAGGCACTACCTCTATGGTGAAAAATGTGAGATTTATACTGATCACAAGAGTTTGAAGTATATTTTCTCACAAAAAGAACTCAACATGAGGCAAAGGAGATGGCTTGAATTACTCAAGTATTATGATTGTACGATACACTACCACCCAGGGAAGGAAAACAAGGTGGCAGATGCTTTGAGTAGAAAAGACCATGGAGTTTTGAACAATATGAGAATTGAAAGGGATCCAATTTTCATGGAGCTAGTGAAGATGGACATGGGAATAACCAGGGAAGGTGAAACATCAATGCTTTTTCAAATGGTTGCCAAACCATCTTTACTAGAAAGGATTAAGAGTTCTCAGACTGATGATGAAGAATTCCAAAAGAAGATTAAAGCTGTGAATGATGGGAGATTGAGAGACTTTGCGTATGAAGGTGGAATTTTGAAATTCGGGAAGAGACTTTGTGTTCCCAATATACCTGATCTAAAAAGGGAATTGCTGGATGATGCTCATAGTTCCAATTTCTCTATACACCCTGGGAGCACCAAAATGTATAGAGATTTGAAGGAACATTTTTGGTGGGACAACATGAAGAGGGAGATTGCTGATTTTGTGTCAAGATGTATGGTTTGTCAACAAGTGAAAGCTGGAAGGCAACAGCCTGGAGGAGTCATGCAACCTCTTCCCATACCGGAGTGGAAATGGGACAATGTTACGATGGACTTTGTCATGGGGCTACCAAAGACTCCTAGAAGGAACGATGCAATATGGGTTATTGTTGATCGTCTTACCAAGACAGCACATTTTCTTGCTATAAGAGAAGATCTACCCCTGGAACGTCTAGCAAGACTATATATTAATGAAGTTGTGAGACTTCATGGAGTACCCCTATCGATTGTTTCTGATCGTGATCCCCGTTTTACTTCAAGATTCTGGAAAAGTCTTCAGAAATCCCTGGATACTGAACTTCATTTGAGCACTGCTTACCACCCTCAGACAGACGGACAATCAGAACGGACTATTCAAACCTTAGAAGACATGTTGAGATCTTGCTCACTTGACTTTCAGGGTATGTGGGATCAATATTTACCTTTGGTAGAATTTTCCTATAACAATAGCTTCCATTCGAGTATTCAGATGGCACCATATGAAGCGTTATACTGAAAGAGATGTCGTACACCAACCTGTTGGGATGACGTTGGTGAAAGAAAACTTGTAGGCCCAGAACTGGTGGAGGAAACGGTGGAAAAGGTGAAGGTAATCCAAAATCACATTAAAGCAGCTCAAAGTAGGCAGAAGAGCTATGCCGATAATCGAAGGAAGGATTTGGAATTTCAAGTCGGTGATCATGTTTTCCTGAAGGTATCTCCGTGGAAGGGAGTCATACGTTTTGGTAAGAAAGGTAAATTGAGTCCCAGGTACATCGGACCTTTCGAAATTCTAGAACGAATTGGGGTTGTAGCTTACCGATTGGCAATGCCGCCAAGTCTCTCCAAAGTTCACGATGTATTCCACGTATCTCTATTGAGGAAATACATGCCTGATCCGACGCATGTACTCACCTATGAGGAATTAGAACTGGAACCCGATCTGTCTTATTGCGAAGAGCCCGTCAGGATTCTTGATACAAGAGAACAAGTACTGAGAAACCGGACGACACATCTGGTAAAAGTTTTGTGGAGGAATCATAAGATGGAAGAGGCAACGTGGGAACCCGAGGAACTTATAATGAAGAACCACCCAAGTCTTTTTATGAAGTAATACCCTAGAAATTGTGAGGACGCAATTATTTGAAGGAGGGGAGAATGTAACACCCCAATCTTCTACGGTACGTTTCCCTTTGAATAATGCGATAGCGTGTGTTGTACGCAACCTCGAGTTCTAACACACACCACAACTAATTAAACTAGCCGTTGTGAATAGTAATACCTAATTTTTGAAATTATATATATTTTATATTTGAAAATGGACTTCATTTTTGGACTCGGAATATCGAATTTAGCCTAAGGTGAAATTTTGGTACTTTTCGGATAACTTTCATATTTTGATGAATAGTGAAAATTACTAAATTTTAATTAAAAACAACTTTTTTAATCAAAATAATTAATAGTGATAAATTATGAATTTTAGTAGTTTTAAAGTATATTTAGAATATATTTTTACCATTTAATATAATGTTGGTCATTGGACATAATTTTACAATTAAACCGAACATAAACAAGTGTCAATCTTTTGATAGTTATTATCTCTTAAAAACACGCTTTTTGTTTTGACAGCGGGAATTAATTTTAAATTAATTTCTGCCACTTCTGTGTTTTGAATTTAGGAAAATGGATTCCATATTTGGAATCAGGATGTTCAAATTGTGTAAATAGGTAACTTTTATTTTTAGACATTTTGAATAATTACTGCGGTAAATATTTTATTTACCATGGTAAAGGGTAAATCCGGTAAATAAGGGTTAAAAAAATAATATTATAATAATACTAAATTACCCTAAAAACGTGTCTTAACCCTATTGGTTGATAGATGGTCGACCATGGGCATCTTTGTGTCAATTTTGGGACCCCATGGATCCACTTGTAAGTGATAATGACACATTATATTAATAAAGCTAAAATAAAAATAAAAATGGCATAAGCTTACATCTTTTAGAAGAACAATTTTTACATAGGGTTATACCTGTTGGATTTTCTATTATAAATATTCATTAGAAAGATAAAAAGATTTCCTACATAATGATATTTTATTTATAATTTTTAGACATTAAATAATTTATTTTATTTATGACACAATGATGATGCAGTAATTACTATAATAGTAAAAAATTAAAATAATTGATATTATAAATACCCAAATAAATATAATATGAAACTTTTAATGAATTAAACTAATTTTCTAGGCTAATATGATATATTAGAATTGAGTTAATGGACTTTGTTCGAAGTAATCAATCTGTTATGAGTTTCACAAAAATCAACTATTGAATAGTGTCAAAATTGACATAAAAGAGTTCTTAAAACAAATATTATATTATTAATTGATATTAAATTCCTAAAAATCTAAGGTTAGGCCAAGAGACTTATATTATGATAGGTTAATCATTAATGGACCACTTGGGGGTCGCTTGGATGTATATAGTAAGTTTATTAACCATAATATATAAAAATACAAAGAGACATTGTAAAAGTGAAACTAATTAACTTAGAGTTAATACTTAAAGATAAGGTTAATATAAGTACCCAAACCTGTCTAAATTCTATTGGATGAGTTTGTTTCGACCTATCCCCACCTCATCCTTTGAATAGTCAACTTTGGAGCCTTTAGAAACCGAATATGAATTTATTATAAATTAATATTTCTAGCTTTTCCAAAGGTGCCCCTCACCCCTCTTATAAAAGGGAACTCCTCCTTCTCATTTCTTCACACCTTCAAAGCCTTTTGGTTCGGCCAAACTCTGCCCAAATAATCTCCCAACATCCCTCACTACAACCTAGAGGCCTTAGTTTGATCATAAAGCCAACCTAAGGATCCCTTTTGATCAAATCAAAAGGAAGAACCCGAAGAAGAGGTAATGATTTCACCACCCTTTTCTAAGTTCATTTCTTCTTCCACTTCTTCTTCCTTTGTTCTTACCATTCTAAAATAATAACTCCAGTATCTCACATATACTGTGATGTTATTATAAGTATGGTACAACCATATTCAGTATTCTATCCACCCTTTGAATAACATGTCACCATACGTGCGTACGTACGGCTTACCGTCTCCACGTCGTGGTGTAATTGTTATTCAATATAATATTATTTGGATGGGTATAATAATGATGTGTAACTCATGTAAATAATAAATATAACATGTTAATTATTCTGTATATATGATATACCATTCATTTATATATTATTTTAATATCAAAAGAATGATATTGTCGCTCGTGCGTACGTACGGACTACCGTCTCCACGAACGCGATGAGATTCATTCTCCATCGTATCCATTCAAGTATAATTATCATTTTATGATTTAAAAATGATGTTTAAGGACTTGATATCATTCTGGATATGAATAAGATACAACAAACATGGCTTATGTAACAAAACATATAAAAGAAAATGAGTAAGTTAACACCCGAAACGATGATAATTCTAAGATATTATAATAAATCAATGTTAAAAGATCATATATGATATCATATTAATATATATGATTCTTGTATAATTTAATAACAATTATTTCACCATTATACAGGAGGTTAACCTACCCCAACCAAGGAAAAGTACAAGGTAAGGGTTATTTCACAATCTCTTCATTATCCGAGGTTGCTTATACGTAATAATCTACTGGGATCTCTTTATCATCCACATCCATGTTTCTTAAAAATGTATTTCAAAACATTTTTACTATTTACAAGAATATGGGTTAAAGTCATTTATACCCTTGTTTGACTTTTTATTAGAGGTTTATAAAGGAATCTTTCCGTCGTTTTCAAAACAAGGTCCTTTTTAACCTTTTCGACAGAATTGAGGTAAGAATGTTTTTTTTAACTTATACGGTGGGTGCGGTTATTTTCCGCCGTTATAAAATCGTCGAAGCTTTCCATACAAGCTTATAAGAATATTTTCAAAGAAAATGTTTTATTTTATATGGATCTTAAATGATTTCAAAATAAAAGGAGATACTTCTTTAAAAATAATTTTGATTTCATCTATGTCAACATCCTTTGATGGATTTTAAGATTATTTGAAGTTGATTTATTATGATACAAAACTTCTATATTGTATTGAAGGTTTTGTGATATGTTTGACTGTGGATGTGCTATTTTTATACCATTCATAGTTTATTGTGAAAGTATTGACATTTCGTATGCTAGTTTTAATACGAATGTTTATGTTATGTTTAAACCTTTTCATATGGGAATGCATTGGACTTAATAAGTGACGGGTGGAGCCCGCTATAGCTCCTCGATGCATCGGTAGGTCTCATGAGACAAACTAGTGTCTTGGCACAAGGCCTTGACAAAATCTTATTTGTAGTCTTGGCACGAGGCCTTGGCTATGTGGTTATGATAGTCTGGCATTATGCATTCCAACATTATGAAAGTGGTTATTGATTTTTGCATGTGATTATTCGATTAGTAGAATATCCATGTGAATAAGTAAATGGCATTATTTAATTTTATTTATGCCATACCATGTTGAAAGTTCATGTTTGAAAGGCTTTTGTTTTAGTTATACATTTCCTTAAAAGTTTATTCTTATTTATGAAAGTTTCCGCTATATTGTTATCCTTACTGGGCATTTGAGCTCACCCCTTTTCTATGTTTTATTTTTCCCAGGAAGTGAAGAAGTAAGTTATGAATGACCTGCAGGGATATTATGTGGGGATATGAGTGTGGATTATGGAGACAATATGTTGTTGTAGTAGTTTTTCGTTTAATGATGTAATGTAAAACTTATGAATATATCTAGTGTTTCCAAGGCTACTAAACCAATCGGTCTTTCGAGATTTGATCTTTCTTTTGATCATGCCAATGTTACGAATTAATGCACCGACTCTGGGCAGCTGGGGTCGGGGCGTTACATGCGGGTTTAGGGCTTTACATACTTGGTGGCTGTTGAGAACTAGAGAAGTTTGATTGTTTATTTAAAGAATAGATATATTATACTTAATATATTATATACCTACTTAGACACATATGGTAGGTACACACCTTAGGGTGGTATCCTACTGAGATTAGACTCACCCTGCAGGGGTCCTTTGGGATGCATGTAGACTATGAATTTACATTCATGTAAGGGGTTAGCTTCAGGAGATGGTTCATTGTGGTTGTTTGTCATGGATATTGGCATGAACCTTGAGGTCTGTCCTAGTCAGAGATTTGTTTAGAGCTCCTTTTCTCTATCAACGTTCTTCTTTTTATATTTATATAGTTATAGAGGTCGACCATTAGAAACCCTATTTTATATATTGACATGTATGTCATGTTATGTGATGCATGTTTTTATTTTTTTTAGTAGTAGCTGCAAGTTGTTTGTTGTCATGCCAATATGTTTCTTTATTTCTGCTACTTCTGGTTATTTATTGCTTCTTCTATTAGTCTGTTATTGATTGTGCTTCTACTTTACAGATTTTGTTCAAGTCTGTAGAGTCTTATCTTTCCTCTGCATGTTATATTATATACTTATACCGGTGTTATATCATTCCCAGAGGGTATAGACTCCCCATAATACCTTTTACACCCTCTCTGCTAGTCAGCAACCTTTGTCATTTGGGAAGGTGCGCTTAAGGCCCAGTGACCCACCGACCATAAAGTACTGTTTAGGTGGCTATTTAGGTTAGTATGCTATAATATATTCATTATATAAATATTTAATGTCATTTATAAAGGATAGAGATAGAAAATTTAATTACATCATTCATGGAAATAGTAAGTTGTACGAACGCATGAATGTTGTTTTCACTTTTTGAAGGATGGAACAAAAGAAAGGTAAATACTAATTCACCTTTATAGGATCATTTTTATATCATATGTATATTATATATTTATTAAATATGCTCTTATCACCATCCATGTAAATCATAAATGAAAAATGAATCAAATCACTTCATGGAGGTGGTAGTCCATACGTACGCACAAGTGACATTTTTGTTTTCCAACAGATGGGAAAAAAGTGGATAATGATTATTACATAATAATAATAATAATTAATTTTATTAAATATAATAAATTAATCATTTTATAATGGTATCAGGGACTTATATTAGGTATAAGAAGTAATAATATTGAAAATGATCGGTTAAGAGTTATACCTCTTTGTTGACAAACTTTCTTTGGCTTACACCTTAAGCCACAAAAGGGTGGTATTTTAAAAAGAACAGAGGCACTATGATGTGGTAAAGGAATATAGGAATGTATTATAGCATGAATTCTAAAATCTTTAATTCTAAAACATTTTGAATAATGAAGGAGAGAATAATACATTTTATAAGTGAGGGTAGGGGCACTCTTGGAATTACATAAAGTATTAAATTAATATAAATTATTTTTTATAGAAAAAAGGATCAAAATTGATATAATTAGAATATAATATGGGTATGATTATAAATCCTCTCATATGATAAAATTTTAACAATTTTAGGTGATTTTTTCACCATTATCTACTTGTTTTAACCCCATGTTAACCCTTTTTACAATTACCTCAAAATCAAATTTTTTTACTATTTAAGGGTCAAGAATGTTACCATAAAAATCCAATTAACCCATAAATGAACCATGATTGTTATTTACAACCATATCTCATTCAATTTTTTAAATATATTATTTTCATGAATTTTAAATCATTTAATAAATATAATTTATTATAAAATATAATTAATGTCATTTTTGTAACTATTTACTTAATTTGGCATTGAAAACAAATTGATAGAAAATTAATCCAAATATAAAACTTTAAAACATTCCTAGTATGTTATATTTATTAAAAAAATTAATGGAACATAATATTACTTCTAATTATTATTACTTTTGATATTTTTAAAATCATTTATTTTATTTTTCAATTAATTGAATAAATAATGTTTCAGCATTGCGTAAGAATTTAAGGTAATTATTTAGTAACTATAAATTAAAAATAAATTACCATGATAAATATAATTAAATCATATTTAAAATAAACATTTATAATCAAAATTTTACTCTTTTTATCCTTATGTAAAAATATTGTAGATTCCTTTGCTCTGATAGTCGTACCGAGGCTGTTTTCCATCCGGTAAACCCCCGGGTGTGTGTTGAAATGGATTCATCTCGCATACCTTTTGAATTTGTTTGGATCTCGATTGGTGAAGAGTACTATTGTAAACAAAGGGTGGTTTGTGAAAAATGGACCGAGTTTTGTGGATCTTGAAAGTGACTGGGTCACTCTGTTGAGGCCTGCCAACGCGGTCTCCTTCTTCGACTGAGGGAGGTTCTTAGTAGTGGGAAAAATATTATTGTGAATTCTGAGGATGGTTCAAGGAGCAAGGTATTGGACAATGGTGTGAAGGTGGGTTTGGTTCTGACAACTGGGAGATTGACTAATGGAGGGGGGGCTCTCATCTGGCTGGTTCAGCTGGGGAGGTCTTTGCCTCTGGGTCCTGGAAAGTCTCCTTAGATGATGGTCAGATAGTTGGGACTACAAGAAATAGGTTGAATCAAGATAAAGGGATGGATTCTCGGTCCTTTGATGGTTTGGGTTCAGAACAGGTCGGAGAGGAAGGGGCCCCTAGTAGTATGAAGGTGATAAACTTGTCCAGAGCTAAGGATGCTAAAGGTCTTGATCCTTTTGACAAACCTTTTTTATCCTTGAGTAACAGGTTTGAAGGGATTGCTGAGGACAGGTCGTTTGTGGGCCTGGAGGAGGAGGTTCATGCTGGAGGTGGTGAGGAGGAGGAAGCCCGGGAGAGTCTGAAAGTGGAATGCTTGAGGATGGAACCAGCTACAGGATCTGTGGAGGAAAGGCAGGATGCTTCTGGTGTTTGCGGGCCTGGACATGCATTGGAGGGTCTGCAGGTTGACTGTATGAGGTAGGACAGGATAGAGTCAGTTGCAGGATGTGTGGATCAGAGGGCGGGGGTCATCTTCAGGCAGGTTGATCCTGCTTCTATGGTACAAGGACACCATGGGAAGGAATGTCTTGGTGGTGTTAATCATTCGGAGGGCCTTCTGATTGAAGGGAGGGGGCAGGAGTCAACTGGCATGGCTGTGGGAGAATCTCCTTTGGTGTACAGGCGTCTTTCGTTGCTGGAATGTTCCACTCCAGTTCAGAAACCGGGTTATTCTTCTGGGTTTCCCAAGTTTTATTTAAGGTAACGGTCCAGGGAAGGAAGGGAGAACTCCGGGGGAGGGAATGAAAATATGAGTGATCATGTCAGCCAATCTTTCAGTGAAATTGTTCAAAGTGGGAACCAGAAGGTGACTGTAGCTTAAAGACCTCTCTCTGCAACTCTGAGAAGGAGGCCAAGGAAGGACTATTCATATCTTCTGTGGCCGATGCGGACTAGGTTTGCCTCTAAACGGAATAGCGAGGTGGTTATTGCTATTATAAAGGACAGTGGGGGTAAGAAGGAATCACCAAATATGTTTGCGCTTGACCAGCTTAGAAATCGGATTCAGAGTAATAATTTTTGGAGGCATCTAGAGTGGGAATCGGCTACTGGAGAAGACGAATCACGCATGGGATGTGGGGATGATTAGGGGTATTATGATATGTAACCTTGTGTTGATCTGTGTTGTTTGTCGTTTTTGGTTCTCTGGACTTTGTTTGGGGTTTTTTGTGGGGCACCGGACACCCTTGAGCCAGCTTTTATAAAATAAAAAATAATAATTTGCAGCATATTTGAATATAAAACTAGATTTATTATTATTTCATGCATAGTGAAAACCCATTAGATGAATATTAAAAAAAAATTAATATATTATATTTTAATTTCACTAAAATAATTAATTAATATATATTTATCTAATTTTTTTAAGTATAAAAACATTATTTTCATAAAAAACAATTTTTCAAAAAAACTTTTTTATTTACGTTCAAATGATTTTATTTTCATTTATAACAATTTAAAAACCAATGACTTTATTTTTTAAATGTATAAAAATATTTTTTATATAATTTAGTTGTCCCTATTCATATCTACCAATCCAACAGCTAGTCGATAACTATCACATGAAATAATAATATTTTAATATTATATTGTGGTTTGTTTAAAATCAATGTTGTGTGTAAAGAAAGCTATTAAAGAAATTGAATTTATTTGAAAATAAATATATCATAAAATCTCAGGGTATTGCATTCATACCCCCTTAAAATGATTTTCTCCCTTGAAATTATACCACTCTGATGCAAACAGATGAGGATATATTTGTTTCATCACATCCTTAGATTCCCAACTAGCTTCTTCTAATTTATGATTCCTCCCTAGAACATTAACTAGGTGAGTAGTATTATTTTGTAGCACTTTATCCCTATGATTCAATATTTCTACTAGTTTTTTCTTTATATAAAAGTTTATGATTTAGTGGTATAACCTCTAATTCAGTCCTTGTGAATGATCCAGTATATACTTTCCCAAAAGAGATATATGGAACACATCATGAACTTGAGAGTGATTCTATGGAAGAACCAAATGATAAACTATTATCCCTACTCGATCATAATCTAGAAGGGGTTAATATCCCTAGGTATTAGATTTCACTTATTTTTAAATATCATAAACTTCTTCCATGTAGAAATTTATAGAAATACCTTCTCAATAACTTTGAATTCCATATTTCTTCAGTGATTATCAGCATAAATTTTTTATTGAATCTGAGATGCCATAATGTATTTCTGAATGGATTTGACTTTATCTTCAATTTTCTAAGCTTAATCAGACCCCAATATATTTATTTATCCAACTTCATACTAGAGCGTGGGAGTTCTACACTTATTTCTATAGATGGATTCATAAGGATTCATCTAAATTCTTGAGTGAAATCTATTATTGTAAGAAAACTTGATTAAAGAAATATTTATCCTAAAAACCTTTGAAATATATACAAAAAAATATCAGAATATCCCCTAGGGTTTTAATGGTTCTCTCAGACTAAACGTCTATATGATAATGATAATTAGTACTAAAACACAACTCTAAATCTAGTGCTTGTTGGATACTTTTCCAGAACATTAGAGATAAACCTTGGATCCCAATCAAATAAAATATATTATAGTGCTCCATCAAACCTTACCAATTTTTTAATGTATATTTTGGAAAGTTGATCAAGTGAGAAATATTCTCTGATAACAATGAATTATGTAGGATTCATAAGTTGATAAACTAAAACCCAAATATAATTATGGCCTTTAAATGTTTTGGTGAGTCCAACAGCAAAATATATGGTGATGTTTTCCCATTTTCATTCTAGTATGGATAATGGTTATAAAATCCCCTTAGACTTCTATATCTTAGTGTTAAAAATAAAAAATACCAAGAACTGAGATACATACTCCGCAATATCTCTATTCATATTGTCCCACCATAAATACTCTTTCAGATCTTTATACATTATTGTACTTCCAAGATTGATAGAGAACATTGAACTATTAGCTTCATCCAATAGCTCTTTCTTCGAGTCTGGTATTGATAGGACACATGCACGATTCATATACCTTATCATTCCATCATAATCAAGGTTGAACTTTGGAACATTTCTGACCTTATTTTGTAGTTCCACATCTTCATTTTTCACCTCTTTAATCCTCACATGGATATATAGTCAAACACTCATTTGAGAAAAATAGTATTTATCCCCTTTCTTCGTGATTTCAAGACCCATCCTTTATAAATCCATAAATATTAGATTTTTTTGATCCTCATCATAGATAACCTAGCATGATCCTTTAGACTGAAATTATCATCCACCTTGTTCACTT
The DNA here is from genome assembly GCA_963277665.1 of Viscum album. Lineage (NCBI taxonomy): Eukaryota > Viridiplantae > Streptophyta > Magnoliopsida > Santalales > Viscaceae > Viscum > Viscum album. The sequence continues at coordinate 2,097,435,942 of OY728130.1, read as the reverse complement.
TCCCGGGTTGGTAATGTATTAATCATTCATAATCTTTAATCAAGTCCAACTATCTTCTTTGGTGTATATTCAACTCTGTTTGAATGAATATATACTCTAAACGTTTATGATAAGTATATATATCACACCTTTATCCATAAATATAATGCATCCATATATTTAATACAAAAAACATTGTAGATAACTCCAAATCATGAGTTAGTTAATTTTGATCATGAACATTCAATTAGTATGAGACATAATATATCACCATATCATTTAGTATGAGGACACATCCCAACCCCTTATTTAATGCATCACTAAAGATCACAAACATTTTTCCATTAAAAGGTAGTGTAATAATAGGTTTGAAGAATAAAATTATATTTAGTTCCTTGAAGTTTTCTTCACATTCATCTATCCAAAGGAACATGGATCGCTTCTAGGTTAACTGTCACGAACCAACCCGGTTCAACCCTGAACCGGTCACCCAAGCCAGTCCGCGACATAGCCCGAAGGGCGTTCCTGATCCCCACAGGCTAGAAACCAGTGTCGACCATCAAAGTATACATGAGGGAATGATTTAAGCCCAAGAGATAAAACCAGGACTAGATAAATATATAGAACAAACAGAGCATGCAGCAAAACGATAACTAAAACTCAAATAAACAAAGAACTGATCCAGATACAAAGTATCACTAAAAAGAACAAAATTGGAAATAAGACCCCGCTACAAAGATCTCCATGTGACCCCTTGGTCACCTCCAACCAAAATCCCAAAACTGCTCCCACATGAGCAGCCACTAAGAAAAAGCCTGAACAACATCTGAACCTGCAACTGAAATGGTAAAGGATAGGCGTGATCAAAAAAATGTACAGTAGGGATGCCAAAAGTAAACCACTGAATCCAAGTGTTTCCTTACCCAAAGTTATCCGATGACACAAGTTTGGAAATACAATTATAAAAATAAGGTTTCCCCGTTTAATCAAATAACACCTCTTTCCCACAATAAGGACCAACTCACGCCATATATTATTTCAAAAATAGTTTATCATTTTATATATAAAATAAAACAAGTGATATCAGGGTTGAGAAAAAGGGAGGCAGGTAAATAATACATGTTGAAAATAAATTAGTGTACCAGAAAAATAAACAAGCAATACGAGCAGAAAATAAACCATTGTATCAGAAAATAAGAAAGCAATACAAGATGTAACCATGGGAGATCCTGAACATCCCTAAACAACCCCTGGACACACTCTGTTCGGAACCACCTGTCAGCGTATGGTGAATCCCCATAGTCTATAACCTACTGATCGCCCTCGCGACAAAATCAGCTGAAAATCCCACCTGGCCTATCTATCTACTAGGGGGCACCAACCCGTCTAATCGGGGATGGTGAGAAACTGTCACTCGATAATCTATAAGACGCCCAGGAACCCATGGTGGTTACAATAATACTGTGTAGGTAGTAAGGACCTTGAACGCGTGACTCATATCACCGCACTTTTCTTCCTCAAACACATGCTCTTCTTATACATTCACCCATAAAGGGTAACACTAGATAGGAGCGCCTCATATACATGTTCGATAATTCACATTAAACAAATTTCCAAATGGGCCATCACATCATGTTCATATCAAATCCATTTTAAAAAAAACTGTTTAAGATTTCCAACTGGTGACCTGAATGACCACAAGGATGACAGGACTTAGGAGGGATGTGGCCCGATGGCTTGGAATGCTGGAACTAGCCATACTGATAGCACATACATAGGCATCCTAACTAACTAGGTGCTAGGATCAACAAAGATAACCTCTTAGGGAAGGTTCCTCCTACACACACTCCTCGCTAGATAGGGAACCTTAAAATAACCAACAATCACCAACTACTCCCCAAAATCCAACAAAGATAAGACAACCAACCTCCACTAGTTCCAAACTTAACCCTTAAACAAACCCGAAATGACACGAACCTTAACAACCTAGGGAGTTCTCAAACACCCAAAGACAAACTCCACTTCCCTCAAGTCATTTCACATCCTCTACCAGACCTCCAACACCTCAAAGGGTGATGAAACTTAAAATAACTAAAACCTGGACATGACTCATCAGAAATACTAGGGACCTTTCTGGGCGGCATACTCCTAACAACACAAGGGACACAAAACCAAAACTTTCCTCATGCCAAAACACAATAAAAAAGAACACCCCAAGCCAAGAAAACTGGACCAGAATCCAATCAAATATAAACACAACCAAAACCCTCTTCCAAAATCACCATTTTCATTTAAATTTCAGAACTGTCTTATCCCGCGATCATTTTTCAAAATCCAAAACCACTTTTCACAAGCCAAAAATACACTCAAGGGAAAAAAATTCCAAAACCTTTATATATATTAAAACTAACCCAAGGCATCATATGGACCATCACATGGGTGCCCATCCATTTCCATCTACATCATCCATAAAAAATTTCCCCCACACACTTACCGTACACACCCACACACATGTAATCTTCCATAAAGAGTACTAAGGGAAACATCCTTTCCTCATCGAAACCAAAGCATTTACTAAAATGCTTCCAATTTTAAAAACTCCTTTACCAATTTAAAATAATTTTAGAGAAAAAAATTTCATTTAAAATAAATTCACTTCCATTTCCAAAAGAACACTTTCACCAACCAGAACTAAATGGAGTACAACTTACGAAGAACAACCAGAATGATGAACTAGAAGTTACACCTAACCCAGCGACATGGTAGTGAGCCATGCCTCAAGTAAGTGTCAAAAACTAGGAGGAAATTAAACCATGCACTCAGACTCTACATGGGTCAATACTCCATGTGAGGTCACGAAATGACACCATCTTTCCTCTGTTGTCATCCCTCAATCCAAAAACAAAGACACAAGACTCAAATCCCGGACTACAACTAGTAACTCAAGGTTCAGAACGAGCAAGGGATCCTGATGCCCTTTTCTCACCTACCTCTTGAGTCCTGAAAGTCCTAATCTCCATCTACCAGACACCCCAAATAACAATAACCCCCTCTGATACCATTTTGTCACGAACCAACCCGGTTCGACCCTAAACCGGTCACCCGAGCCGGTCCGCGACATGGCCTGAAGGGCGTTCCCGATCCCCACGGACTGACAACTAGTGCCGGGCATCAAATTATACATGAGGGAATGATTTAATCCCAAGAGATAAAACCAGGACTAGATAAATAAATAGAAAAAACATAGCATGCAGCAAAACGACAACTAAAACTCAAATAAACAAAGAACCGATCTAGATACAAAGTATCACTAAAAAACAAAATTGGAAACAAAACCCTGCTACAATGATCTCTATGTGACCCCTTGGTCACCACGAACCAAAAGCCCAAAATTGCTCCCACATGAGAAGCCACTAAGAAAAATCCTAAAAAACATCTGAACCTGCAACTAAAATGGTAAAGGATAGGCGTGAGCACAAAAATGCTCAGTAGGGATGCCAAAAGTAAACAACTGAATCCAAGTGTTTCTTTACCCAAATTTGTCCGATGAAACAAGTTTGGAAATACAATTATAAAAATAAGGTTTTCTCGTTTAAACAAATAACACATCTTTCCCACAATGAGGACCAAATCATGCCATATATTATTTCAAAAACAGTTTATCATTTTATAAATAAACAAAACAATTGATATCAGGGTTGAGAAAAAGGGAGACAGGTAAATAATACATGCTGAAAATAAATCAGTGTAGAAGAAAAATAAACAAGCAATACGAGCAGAAAATAAGAAATTAATACAAGATGTAACCATGGGAGATCCTGAACATCCCTAGACAACCCTTGGACGCACTCGGTTCGGAACCACCTGTTGGCGTATGGTAAAGCCCCATAGTCTATAACCCACTGATCTCCCTTGCGACAAAATCAATGGAAAATCCCACATGGCCTCTCTATCTACCAGGGGGCACCAACCTGTCTAATCGGGGCTGGTGAGAAACCGTCACTCGATAATCTATAAGACACCCAAGAACCCATGGTGGTTATTATAATACTGTGTAGGTAGGAAGGCCCTTGCATGTGTGACTCATCTCACCACACTTTTCTTCCTCAAACACGAACGCTTCCTATACATTCACCCATAAAGGGTTATACTAGACAGGAATGCCTCATATATGTGTTCAATAATTCACATTAAACAAAGTGCCAAACAGGCCATCACATCATGTTCATATCGAAACCATTTTAAAAAAACTGTTTAAGGTTTCCAACCGGTGACCCGAATGACCACAACGATGACAGGACTTATAAGGGATGCGGCCCGATGGATTGTAATGCCCAAACCAGCCATACTGATAGCACATCCATAGGCATACTGACGAACTAGGTTCCAGGATCAACAAAGATAACCTCTTAGGGAAGGCTCCTCCTACACACACTCCTCGCTAGATAGGTAACCTTAAAAAAACCAACAATCTACAACTACTCCCCAAACTCCAACGACGATAAGACAACCAACCTCCAATAGTCCCAAACTTAAACCTTAAACAAACCTGAAACAACATGAACCTTAACAACATAGGGAGTTCGCAAACACCCAAAGACACACTCCACTTCCCTCAAGTCATTTCACCACCTCTACCTGACCTCCAATGCCTCAAAGGGAAATGACACTTAAAAGAACCGGAACCTGGACTTGACTCATCGGCAACACTAGGGACCTTTCTGGGCGGCATACTCTGAACAACCCAAGAGACACAAAACCAAAACTTTCCTCAAGCCAAAACACAATAAAAAAGAACACACCAAGCCAAGAAAACGGGACCATAATCTAATCAAATATAAACACAACCAAAACCCTCTTCCAAAATCACCATTTTCATTTAAATTTCAGAACTGTCTTATCCCACGATCATTTTTCAAATGCCAAAACCACTTTTCACAAGCCAAAAATACACTCAAGGAAAAACAAATTTCCAAAACCTTTACATATATTAAAAGGAACCCAAGGCATCCTATGGACCATCACATGGGTGTCCATCCATTTCCATCCACATCATTCATAAACAAGTTCCCCCACACACTTACTATACACACCCACACACATGTAATCTTCCATAAAGAGTACAAAGGGAAACATCCTTTCCTCATCAAAAACCAATAATTTACTAAAACACTTCCAATTTTAAAACATCCTTTACCAATTTAAAATAATTTTTGAGAAAACATTTTCATTTAAAAAAATCCACTTCTATTTCCAAAAGCACGCTTTCACCAACCAGAACCAAACGGAGTTCAACTTACAAAGAACCACCAGAATGAGGAACTAGAAGTTACACCTAACCCAGCGACATGGTAGTAAGCCATGACTCAAGTAAGTGTAAACAACTAGGAGGAACTTAAACAATGCACTCAGACTCTACATGGGTCACTACTCCATGTGAGGTCATGAAATGACACCGGATTGCCTCCGTTGTTATCCCTCAATCAAAAAACAAAGACCCAAGACTCAAATCCCGGACTACACCTAGAAACTCAAGGTTTGGAATGAGCAAGGGTTCATGATACCCTTTTTACACCTACCTCTCAAGTCTCTAAAGTCCTAATCTCCATCTACCGGACACCCCAAATAATAAGAACCCCCTCTGATACCATTTTGTCACGAACCAACCCGGTTCGACCCGGAACCGGTCACCCGAGCTAGTCTGCGACATGGCCCAAAGGGTGTTCCCGATCCCCACGAGCTGGAAACCAGTGTTGAGAATCAAATTATACATGAGGGAACGATTTAATCCCAAGAGATAAAACCAGGACTAGATAAATAAATACAACAAATAGAGCATGTAGAAAAACGACAACTAAACTCAAATAAACAAAGAACCGATTCAGATACAAAGTATCCCTAAAAAGAACAAAATTGGAAACAAAACCCCGCTACAACGATCTCCATGTGATCCCTTGGTCAGCTCCAACCAAAATCCCAAAACTTCTCCCACCTGAGAAGCCACTAAGAAAAATCCTGAACAACATCTGAACCTACAACTGAAATGGTAAAGGATAGGCATGAGCACAAAAATGCTCAGTAGGGATGCCAAAAGTAAACCACTAAACCCAAGTGTTTCATTACCCAAAGTTGTCCGATGACACAAGTTTGGAAATAAAATTATAAAAATAAGGTTTTACCATTTAAACAAATAACACCTCTTTCCCACAATGAGGACCAACTGACGCCTTATATTATTTCAAAAATATTTTATCATTTTATAAATAAAACCAAACAATTGATATCAGGGTTGATCAAAAGGGAGACAGGTAAATAATACATGATGAAAATACATCAGTGTAGAAGAAAAATAAACAAGAAATATGAGCTGAAAATAAACCAGTGTAATAGAAAATAAGCAAACAATACAATATGTGACAATGGGCGATCCTGAACATCCCTAGACAACCCCTGGACGCACTCGGTTGGGAACTACCTATCGGCATATGGTGAAGCCCCATAGTCTATAACCCACTTATCTCCCTCACAACAAAATCAGCGGCAAATCCCACCTGGACTCTCTATTTACAAGGGGAACCAACCCATCTAATCAGGGCTGGTGAGAAACTGTCACTCGATAATCTATAAGACGCCCATGAACCCATGGTGGTTATAATAATACTGTATAGGTAGGAATGCCCTCGCACGGATGTCTTATCTCCCATGCACCCCTTCTTCCCCCTGCCCTCACGCACCCCTCTTTTCTCTTACCCCCCTTCACACACTCCCTCCTCCCCTCCGGCACTCTTTTCGGCGGCTGCTCGTGCTTCCGGCGGTTCCTTCCGGTAAGTCCTCTTCCCATATTCTTCTCTCGTCACTCAATTTCTAGGGTTTTTATGTGGGGGTTTCTTGTTGGCCAAACCCTAAATTTTAGGGTTAATAAGTATCTCGGGTTTCCATTAGATTTAAGGTGTGCTTTTTGTCCGCGGGGGTGTCGTTCTTCCTCCCATTGAAGTTTCATCCCAATCGCACGAGGTTTTGGTAGGTGTTTCCAAGTTTTTCTTTCTTAAAGTCTTTCCTTTGATGATTTCAATTTTAAATAAATTTATAAAATAGTTTCGCATCTCTATGGAACCCTTAATTAAATTATTATAGCAATTTGGAATTTATTTGATTTGTTAAAAATAGGGTTTAAATGAGTTTTAGTGTAAATTGCATAGTTTTTTTATACCTAAAAGGCTTTTTTTAATTGATTATGTCTATTTAAGAAGGAAATGGTCCCTTATGAAATGTATCAACATTATTATGTTGCAACAACATTGTTTATTAATAAAATTGGTTTGGTTGTGTTATGACTAAGTTATTGTGTTAAAACACTTTTGTAAAGGTTTAATGAATTCAACATTTTATTTGGTGTTCCTTTAAAATAATGTGGGTAAGTGGTGATTTTTGGGGAAAGGTTTTAAAAAAATTTCTTGGTGTGCATTTGATTTCAAAAGAGGATTTCTGTTGTGTATGGTTTGATGTTGGTATAGCATACTAAACGTGTTGAAATGTGTTGGAAAGGATTTAATGTTTTTTATGGATTGTTTTAAGTTCTATGAATAATGTAGGTGGCCAGTTAGGGTTTTAAGGTAATTGGTGTTTTCATGGAAGTTAATTTTTCTAAATGGATTTTAGTTTTCAGATAAAGTTGTCCCCCTGGAGTGGTTTCAAGGGTATTTAAATGTTTTTTTTTTGTAATGTGTTTCTTTAAGTGTTTTGGAAATCATGGTTTATAATGTGTTCATTAAGGTTTTGTAATTCGGTTTGAAACATTCTTTGGTATGCGTCAGAAAAGGGTAAAATCATGTTTGATAATTGTGAAGTGTTTGAATGTGTGTTTAGAACTTGAGAGCCCATTTAGATTTGTAAATGTAAGAGTGGTGTTTCCCAGATATTTTGAATAAATGTGTGTTCCCATTTGGAAACCTTAAACAGTTTTTTTTAAATGGTTTCGATATGAACATGATGTGATGGCCCGTTTGGAACTTTGTTTAATGTGAATTGTTGAACACGTATATGAGGCACTCCTGTCTAGTGTAACCCTTTATGGGTGAATGTATAGGAAGTGTCTGTGTTTGAGGAAGACATGTTCGGTGAGATGAGTCACGTGTGCGAGGGAATTCCTACCTACACAGTATTATTATAACCACCATGGGTTTCTAGGAGTCTTATAGATTATCGAGTGATGGTTTCTCACCATCCCTGATTAGATGGGTTGGTTCCCCCTGGTAGATAGAGAGGCCAGGTGGGATTTGATGCTGATTTTGTCGTGAGGGCGATCAGTGGGTTATAGACTATGGGGCTTCACCATACGCCAGTAGGTGCTTCCGAACCGAGTGCGTCCATGGGTTGTCTAGGGATGTTTAGGATCTCCCATGGTTACATCTTGTATTGCTTTCTTATTTTTTGTTACACAGGTTTATTTTTAGCTCGTATTGCTTGTTTATTTTTCTGCTACACTGATTTATTTTCAGCATGTATTATTTACCTGTATCCCTTTTTCTTAACCCTGATATCACTTTTTTGGTTTTATTTATAAAATGATAAACTGTTTTTGAAATAATATATGGCGTGAGTTGGTCCTCATTGTGGGAAAGAGGTGTTATTTGTTTAAATGGGAAAACCTTATTTTTATAATTGTATTTCCAAACTTGTGTCATCAGACAACTTTGTGTAAGGAAACACTTGGATTCAGTGGTTTACTTTCATCATCCCTACTGAGTATTTTTGTTCTCACGCCTATCCTTTACCATTTCAGTTGCAAGTTCATATATTGTTCATGCTTTTTCTTAGTGGCTTCTCATGTGGGAGTAGGTTTGGGCTTTTGGTTGGAGGTGACCAAGGGGTCACATGGAGATCATTGTAGCAGGGTCTTGTTTCCAATTTTGTTCTTTTTAGTGATACTTTGTATCTGGATCGGTTCTTTGTTTATTTGAGTTTTTGTTTTTGTTTTGCTGCATGCTCTGTTTGTTCTATTTATTTATCTAGTCCTCGTTTTATCTCTTGGTCTTAAATAGTTCCCTCATGTATACTTTGATGCCCGACACTAGTTGCCAGCCTTTGGGGATCAGGAACGCCCTTCGGGCCATGTCACGGACCGGCTCGGGTGACCGGTTCAAGGTCGACCCGAGATGGTTCTTTACATTAACATGGTGATTAGATTAGATAGTCATGATAAATTTTCCATAAGGTGTCAATAATATCCATCCAATCCAAGAAAACTATGGATCTCAGTCACAGTGGTTGGTTTAGGCCAACATTCAATGATTTTCATCTTTTATAGATCCACCGATTTACCCTCGTTTCAGATTATATGACCCAAAAATGAAACTTTTTACAGCTTAAATTCACACTTGGTAAATTTTTCATACAAATTTTCCTTAGGGTTTTAGCACAATCCTCAAGTGATCTTTATTCTATTTCTTGCTCTTTGAATGTAAAATAATGGCATATATAAAGGCTATCACAAACTAATCAAGGTAATCTCTAAATAGTCTATTCATTAAATCTATGAAGATATCAACGTAATTAATAAGATCAAATGGAATCACTATAAATTCATAGTGTATGTATCTAGTATGGAATGTTTTCATGGGTATATCCCCCTTATTTATCCTCAATTGATGATATAGATAATGAATCTCAATCTTGTAAAAGTATAAATCTCCACACAGTTGATCATACAAGTCATCAATATGGGGAATAGGATACTTGATCTTGATTGTGATATTGTTCAGTTCCTGATAATCAATATAGAGTCACATCGATTCATGTTTCTTTTTAATAAAAAGAAAGGTTTACCCCTAGGTGACACACTTGGCTGAATGAGCCCCTTTTCAAGATTATCTTGGAGTTGTTTCTTCAATTCTTTTAACTCAATCAGGTTAATTATATATAGATACTTTTAAATAGGTGCAACACCATTTATGAGTTCTATTGAAAGATAAGCTTCACAATTTTATGGAAGACTAGGAAATACTTCTAGAAAGACATCAAAATAATCCTACCCAATAAGAATATCTTTGATGTTGAGTTTCTCCCCAACCATCTGAGATAAACACCCCTTTTGAATAAAAATCAAGACCCATATAATGGATATTATTTCCATCAAAAGTTCATATTTACTATTTCACTAATAGATGATCATACAATGGTTGTAATATCAAACATGACTTCGCTTCCATGGAAATTGATGTGGTATTTATTTAAATAAAGTAAATCCATGCCTAAGATAACATAAAATTCAACTAAATGAAGAATAATGATATTTTCATGAAGCACATTATTATAAATTTTAACTTGATAAGAATCATATAATTGATATGTTATCATTGTAGCATTAGGGGTTTTCAATGCTAATTCAAAATCTAATTATTGAGATGTTATTGTGATAACCTTAGTAAATTCTTCAAATATAAAAGATTGGGTAGATCTAGAATCTAATAAGACATTAGAAGTTATATAATGGATGGTAATTATACCTTTCACCATGTAGTTATTATACCCCACATCATCAATAGTGATTGGTTCATATTTACCTTTATCTCTATCCTTAATAGGTTACTGACATAAATCATTATCATTAACCTTCATATTTAAGCACTGGTTAGAATAATGTCTATACTCCTTTCTTTTAAAACACTTTAGTGTGATTACCTCATTTTTTTTTCTTTTTCTCCATCATTATCTAACTTCTTCTAATTACATTGACATTATATTAACTAATAACATTTATTTAAATAATTAAAACGTTTACCAATTACATTAAGATTATTTTATCAAATTTTCCCTCTACACTTTGACTATAAAATAAAGCTCATCTACTTATATCTATGGTTTTTAGAATTTACTTCGAAATTTATCTTTATTTTCTTATAAAAACCATGAGATTTATGGGTAACTCCATTATCCATTTACACATTAAGAGAAAATCAAACAAGTTTTTCATTCCTACAAAATTATCTTATGGATAACACCATTTAGAGACTTTTTTTATGCCACTAAAGAATCAATTAGCCATAATTCCAGGTTGGATGATAATATCATAAGTGTACCTCAAAAATCTTGTAAATTTTCCTCATAGTAACTAACAAATTCATCATCCTTCTACTTTAGCACAAGGAATTCTGTCTCTATTTTGATATGAATAATACAAGTAAATTAATTATTGAAAAATAATCTCTTAAAATCATCCCAATCTAGATTTAATTTCTTCCTTCTTACTCTTGTTCTTGATAAGAATCCACCATTGATCTACTTTTCCTTCAAAATGATAAATAGATAGAATAACTTTTTCATGTTCTGGATGTTGGAAAATGAAAAATATCTTTTTAGTTATACTAATACATTACTCAAAAACTAGTGGATAAACATACCCATTAAAAGGAGAATGATATTTTCACATGAAAGACTCAAAAAAATTTGGTTCCCTCTTCTCATTTTTAATCTAATAATGATTCGAAACTTAAGAAATTTGAGTAATAATAAAAAAAATATTCATTCCAACTCCCATAACAATTGGTTTCTCAGGAGGACGATCATTGCATTTTGTATCACATTTATTATTAACAAGGTTCCTTTGGATTCCACCTATTGAATAAAACCAAAAACCATAGTTTGAGCAATAATAATCATATAGGTCAATCATATAATAATTAAATATCATTTATAGTATGTGTAAATCAATACACATTCTTTTTAATCTAGGACACCTTAGGCTTAACCTAGGACATCTATGGTCATCATCTATTCAAATCCTTCATAATGGTTCATAATGAAAATGTGAATTAACCCAAGAATATCCTTAGAGAGTTTCAAACCATGTGAATAGTAACATAAAACTAACCATGCACTAGAATGATAGCTAAGATATGCTTAAATAACTATTTTTAGGGTTATTACCCATAGATAAATTTGTGACAAAACCACATACACTTTTATAATTCATAAAAACAAATTTTTCTATAAAAACACACTCCTTTAATTACCAAAACTTAATATTTTTTCCTATATATAGAATTATACTAATGGATTTCACTAAAGTTTTCTCATCCTAGTTTCCAAAGGAAACTAAACCTTACTTTGATACCAACTATAGCAGCCCATATATTTCATACATATATATCACATATTATTAGATGATTATTCATTACATAACAATACAATCCATGCTATAATCATATAAGTCTAGTGTCTTTGGAAACATGGATACATAAACAATTGTTTTATAAGTGAACTACATCATCTCCCAGTAATTTCTTCATAACTAGCACCCTTATTAAACATATCATACCTAAAACATTTCTTCATAAACTGAGGAAAGAAACCATAATAAAGGGTGATCTCTAATGATCAATAAGGGTAAATAGGGGAGATATAAATGACCACTTAAATATAATATGATAATAAGTGTATGAGGACATGAGAATAACATTTTAAAACCATACCCCATATATCACACATATCATAATATTGAGTCTTGGAATAAATCAAGGTAGTTCATAAGAAATGAATCATAAAGGAATTAAAGAACAATATCCATGAAAGAAAAATGTTATCATAAGACATAAGTTTTTGGTATACACATAAGCATTAAAAATAATTTACTTAACCAAGTATCACTGCCAAGATTATAATATTGGATTGGGTTCACTAATAATTCCATCATATCTTTAGTCAAGGTTCACTCTGAATACTATCATAATGGACAAAGTCCCTTATTGAACTCAATTTACTCCCCATTCCAATCCTTACTATCTCATGAGATATCCATATTTACCCAATGCATTGTAGGGATATATAATTCAAGTCCCACCCATCACATAATGAAAATAATACACATGTGTTCCAAAAGATCAAAAAAAAATCATTGCATAACCCATTAAATAAAATGGGTTTCATAAAAATTTTATCATAGCATCATAGAATAACCCATGGAAAATAAATAGGATTAATAAATTTTCCATCATAACGTAATTAACTCATGGGAAAAAACTAGTTTTATAGAATCATCCTTAAATAATCATCAAAAAAATCCATATGATGAATGAAATTGGATGGTATCATTGGATAATATTCCTAGTAACTCATAACTAATATCAAATTATTTCATCATATATGAAAAATTCCTTTAAAATATCACTCAAACAATTCTTGATGAAAATACTTTTTTCAATTTGAAATCACTTGTTAAAAATATAAAAATTTCCCAATATTAAGGAAATTTTTCTTCAAAAATAAAATTGAAATATTATAGAGTAATATTAAAAGTATTGAGAGTTAAATATATTGGAAAATTTTGTTCATACTATGTACATTAAAACAAATATTTCATTCTCATTTAAAAAAAAAAGTCCAAAGTAACTTGTTCAGAAAATGAAAAGATGATTCCTTTTAATTTTTTTATAAAAAAGTAAAAAAAATGGGTGAAAATGACTTTAAAAAATAATTTTATGGTAGTAAAAATATTCTTGATAACATATTTAAAAAACATAGATGTGTAATAAAATGGATTTTTGACCGAAGAGAGAAATAATGACATTTTTCCTTAAAAACATTATTTTAGACTTTTGAGTTCTTAAAGAGAGGAAAATGAAAGGAAAACATGTAATGTATAGAAATAACCATAGGATAAAAAAAATCATGAGTTTCTTGAGAGGTATATCATTAACTTTCATCATCATAAACTTAATCATAACAATCTCAACAAATAATGAGATTGTAACATAAATCACTTACCACTTTGGTAACTTTAAAATAAAAAAATCATGAAAGAGAGAAACATAGATTGAAATGTATATCCTCATTATTTTCATGAAAACCAGAATAAAATTCATTCATATTCATTATATACACCATATAAAATAAATAAGTGGTGAATATGGAAAGTGTCTCACAAAAGTAAAAGTGAGATGAAAATCTCTTACCTCAAGTTAGACTTGATTAAAAGATTCTCTAACCAACTGTATAATAAATTTAAATTTATTATAATTTTATAAAATATTCATTTAAATGATTATAATATCATATATTATCTTATTATAAAATTTCAACACCCATTTATTAATAATTTCTTATTAAAATCGTTGTTTTTAGGTGTTAACTATTTCATTTTTCTTGTGAATTTGGGTTTGATGGTTCTAATACTTATACTTTGTTCATGGTTCAATAATATGCAAAATTTTAATAATGATATAAATATAATATTTATTAATTAAATATATTTTTATATTCATCCATAATGGATAGATATATAAAAATGAATTGCACCATTCATGGATACTGTAGGCCATACATATGCATGAATGTTGTTTTCACCATTAGACAGATAGAACAAAAGAAAATTAAATAGTAATTAATCTTTATAAGATCGTTATTATATTATATATATCTTATATATTCACTAAATATTTACTAATTACCATCCATTTAAATCATAAATGAAAATTTAATCACATCGCTTCTTGGAGGTGATAATCCACACGTACACACGAGCAATGTTATCATTTTCCAACAGATGGGAAGAAGGTGGATAATGGTTGTTCCATCATAATAATAAAAATTAGGTATATTTAATACACTTATTTAATTATTTTATAATTTATACCACAGATTTATTGTTGGTATAATAATAAATAAAATTGAAAACACTCAGTTAAGAGTTATACCTCTTCTTTGAGAAACCTTCTTTGGCATTCAACTTAAGCCTTGAAAGGATGGTATTTTGGAAAGAACATAAGCTCTAAGATGTGTTAAAGGAAGATATTAACATAATATGTTGGGTATTGTATGATATATAAGTCTCAAACATTGTGAATAATGAAGTAGAGGATGTTCCCTTTTATAAGTAAGAGGATGGGAACTCATGGAATTACTTAAAGTATTAAATTAATATAAATTAATTTTTTTAGAAAAAAGGATCAAGATTGATAAAATTAGAAAAAAATATATTATGAATCTAAATATTCTCAAAAAATTAAATTTAAAAAATTTTAGGTGATTCTTTTGCCCCTATCTACTTGTTTTAACCCTCTGTTAACCCTTTTGATGATTACCATAAAATCAAAGTTTTCCTCTATTTAAGGGTCAAGAGTGTTACCATAAAAATATGAGTGACCCATAAATGGACCATGGTTAAGATTTAAAACCATATCCCATTCACTTTGAAGAATATAATATTTTCAAGAATTTATATCATTTAATAAAATATTATTTATTATAAAATATCATTAATGCTATTTTTTGAACTATTAAATTAATTTGACTTTGAAAAAAACTTGAGGGAAAATTTATTCAGATATAAAGGTTTAAAACTACCCTAATATATTATATTTATCTAAAAATAATGGAACTTAATAATTCATCCAAATTGTTTTACTTTTAACATTTTTAAAATCATTTATTTTATTTTATTTATTAATTGAATTAATATTGTATCACCATTATGTAAGAATTTACAGTAATAATTCAATTACTAAAAATTAAAAATAAATTTCCATGATAAAAATATTTAATTAATATTTCAAATAAATATTTATAACTGAACTTATCCTCTTTTTATCTTTTTGTAAAAATATTTTAGATATTAAATAAAGAGAGTGAAATTTTGTATTTATTCCTTTCTTAAATTAATATAAAGGTCATAATCAAGGAAAAATGGAACCAAGTACACATATATTCAATACTTGGAGAGAAATTGATTAAATTAACTCATAAAATAGGAAAAAAGTAAGTTATAAAGAAATTTTAAAGCCTTATCCAAAAGGTTTAACCCAATTTTACCCATTTTACCCTTACCTAGGTGACAATAATTTAACAAAGTTTCTATTCATAATCACAAAAAATGGACCTATTTATAAATTTTCAATATCCTGATTCCAAATTTAGGATCTATTTTTAAAAATTCAATCTCTATAAGTGATATAAATTCATTTTACTATAAGTGCACAAAATGCAACAAAACTATTTTTAGAAAAATGGATATTAAAACATAAAACCAAATTTATTATAATTCCATTCCCAGTAAAAAAAATAGATGAATATTAAATGTTTTTATTGAATATATTATATTTTTATTTAACTAAATGAATTCATGAATAGATATTAATCTAATTTATTTATGTAGAAACACATTTTGTGCATAAAAACTATTTTTCATAAAAATATCTCTATTTACCTTCAAATGATTTTATTTTTATTTATAACCATCTTATAACCAATGAATTTATTTTATACATATATAAATAGTATTTTTTATAATTTAGTTATCCATATTCATACCCACTAATCCAATGTCTAGTTGATTTTTTTAAGGTTGAGGCTCGAGGGGCCTCTTTATTGAAAAAGGTTAAGGAGTGGAAAAGAAACATACAAAAACACAAGATTCAAAAACACAATAAGGTCATGTAAATCATGATCTGGTGCTCATACTGTGGTGAGAGAGTCTCCCACCTCGACTACGAGGAAGTCTTCCTCTTCTCCCAGTTTTGGCCTGCAACCACAGTCCGCCTCCATCATCCGAGAGTTCAACATCTTTGACAACCATCATTTCTTTCATAGTGAGTGTACCCTCCTATTTTTGTACTTCTTCATCACTGATTGCAGAGGAAAGAAAATAAAATGAGTTTCATGTATTCACTTTAGAGTGAACTTTGTCCCTAGATTGAACATAAGCTCTACCAGAAGGAGTATAATGAAAAAAAATCAGAAGCACAACCATCTCCTTCTTCCTTGGATTGGCAGGTGGTAGTAGGACTGGGGACCCCCATTCCCTTTTGGTGTCTAGAAGAAGCGATCTATTTAGCATGATGGAGAGAAGAAGTCTTTTCATGATAAACCGGGGTATTTTCTCCATCAATAGCATGGTCTGGTATATCTATAGACCCCCTGCCCAGCTTGGAAGCCGAATCAGGATCTTGTTGAGTCATTGAGGCAATACCATTGTTATGCACTGGGTGAAGTATTTTTCTATAAGAGACAATATCTCAAAACCCCCCACCCTATTCAGAAGGATCATCCAAAACTGGATCTTGAAGGGCCATTGAAACTTGAGTAGGCTTTAAATGCAAGCCTCTGTCCGATTTAAGAGCATTAGTACCAAGATTCTTCTTCCTTTTAATATCAGAGTCACGAACCACAATAGGAGTGAAAATATTCAATGATTTACCTAAAGTATTCTCACATGAAGATGAGGGAATCATGGTAGCAGGTTTCACCAAGTTATATATGATTGTCTTTGACTTCCCTTTTCGAGCTTTGTCATCAACCATTTTACATTCCTACCACAAGTTGAAATTCACTTCATCCTGAACTGATACCTCTTTTTTATTCTGACTGTTAATAGAATCCACCTCATCATGCTCATTCACAATTCCTTTATATAAATAATCTCTAAATTATCCAATTGTACAATTCTTATTAACTTCATCAACCAAATCAACCCATGCCTTTTGGTTACAGGGCGTTCCTCCAATCTATCCTCTACTCAGAGGAGGGAAGTATCCTCAGGTTGAGTTTTATATACAGGGTTAAACTTCTTAAATTCAGTCTTCGGCTCTAACTGGGGGGTTTCATCAATATTAGTTAGATCCAAAGATGGGGCAAGAACATTTCCGTCCTTGGGAAATACTACTACAAGCAGATCATTTTCATTCTTTGGTCTTCTTCGACAGTGAGTTGAGTCATGGCATTTAGTATCACAGTTGGAACAGATAGTGTTTTCCCTACAAACCTCAATAGAGTGACCCAATATGCCACATGATTCATAGAATGGTGGGATATTTTCATATATTATTTGTAAACATACCTCATCTTGAGGCATGGATAGGATCACCTTATGAATGAGAGAAGAGTTGAGGTCAATTTCAACCAGTACTCTAGCATAATGTCCAAAACTCACCCTCTCTGTAGTCAGGTCCAATATAATGGGGACTCATATTGCTGAATTAATGTCAAAAAGTATCTAAGGGTTCCAAAGAACCAAATTTAAACCATAAATTTTAACCCAAACTTGGGCACAGGTTTCCTTAAATTCATTCAAGTTAAAGTTCAAACTCCAATTATGGATTCTCAAAATTCCTGGTCTCAAATTCACTATACCCGCACTTCATTATCTTCCCTTAAACTCAGTAGATGGGAAAAGAACATGGAAAAAACCTCATCCGAGTGAAATGCATTTGAAATCTGAGAAACCCCAAACAGGTGAAAGATAAGAAATCATGTCATTTTGTTTCCAGGGTTACATACCTTTTGAAAGAGAAATGTGATCAATGAAAGAATATTTGTATAGATCCATTCACTCAGAAATTGCCCCTGCTGAGTCTGAGACATGTGATTTGTCTCCTTTGTAGATAATTCTATTTGAGACTCGTTCCTTGGTTTGGGAAAATGACTTAGTATACAAGTCGGAGAAAGAAGAGACGTTGACCTATTCACATCCATTTTGCTTCTTATGGATCTATGATCTAAAATGCTCTAAGTGATGATTTTCAACATAGGAAAATAGTTTGAGACTCCATGGATGATTAGATCTGACGTGATCCGTGAAGAGGTCCAGTGGTCTCTGCTCCCATTCCTCCATATTCCCCACAATTTCTAGTTGATAACTATCACATTAACTATTGATATTTCAATAGTATATCGTGATTCATTTAAAATCATTATTGAGTGAAAAGTAATATATAAAAGAAATTAAATTTATTTGAAAATAAATACATCATAAAATATTGTTGTGTTATATATTCTCAATTTTAAAATAGAGATATAGATAATGATACATGAAAGGGATAGAAATATGCAATTTATTGAATTTTTTTGAACTATTGTACATTGTGATTATTCATGATTTTCACATATACAGTGTGATAAAAAATAAATAAGGTAAGAATATTTATTCTCATGTGATTAATTAAAGATACTTACTATTATTGAACATTTATTTTTAGGGTTATACTTTGGATATATGCACATACTCTAGAGTAGATTCGTCATTTTTCAGATAATAGAATCTATAACTATATACTACCTATTGTAAATTTATTTATAATTATTTATATAATTTATATAAGTGCACAATTATTATACTAAGTGTGGTGTGAATATTTTGGACATTTATTGTAAGGGAAATCTAGGGAAAATATCTTGACGCCTTATACCAAATAACATCTGTGTACACTTAGCTATGAAATCCCTAGTAAAAGGATCATAATAAACATCACCAAACTTGTATATAGCATTATTGGAGTGGATTAAGTGAAGTTCTTGTAGCCCCAACCAACTATAATAATCCCATGATTTTAGTTATTTACTTTAATTTTACATTTTTATTTCATAACTAATAAATTAAATGAAAAATTAAATTACTTAATAAGATAGAATTTTTAATTTGGTGTAAAATTCCGGAAATCAATTCACCTCTATCTTGAGTCATTGTAGAACAGTATTGGGATAACACTTGGTATCATAGAAACACTTTTGATTTCTATAAATTTTCTATTTGAAGTTTAGATATATATCTCTAGTTTATTCAATAGATTATCTAAGAGAAGTAATGTTTATGGTTATAGAACCCTATTTCAATGTAAAGAATTATGTTTAATGGAAATATTGAGTGGTTACATACTTGAAGAACCTTTTTTGAAATTTTATATAAATGTAGTGAAAATCTATAAGATTCCAACTAGTGAACTTGATTTATGGAGTGTTAATCAAGAATCTGATTATGATTTAAATTTAAAGGTAGTAATGGTTATTATTTATGTATTTGGATCAAATGATTTCAATAATGTTTCTTCATGTGCTATTACTCATGACATGTGGTAGAATTTTGTTTTTTCCTATGAAGGGTAATATAATGTAAAAAAATTGAGGTATAATAATTATAAACATAAGTTTGATACTATCAAGATGATTTATGGAGATAGTATTAGAAAAATGAATGGAAGACTCATAGAAATAGTGAAAATTGTTTCCACCTTTGGAGTTTTAGTACCAGAATCAAATTAAGCCTTGAAAGTTATTATATTTATACATAATATATGGAGTGGAATCTATGATACAATCAATAATATACACTTATCAAAGATCTAAAAATAAAAATCTTATGGGTACTCTTATGATATATAAATTTCAAATACAATAATAAGTTGATGATCACAAGTTATTCAAGAAGGAAAATGTTTCTTTCAAAGTATCTACTTCAAATGAAGAGAAAACGGTTAAAGAAAAATTTTATATACCATTTTATGAAGGGAAATCAAGTAGTTCAGATTCAATATATTAACTTTCTAAACTAGTAAGAAGATTCAATAAATTTTACAAGAGGAGAAAAAGTTTCAGAAAATATTTCAATAAATTCAATAAGAATGATGAAAATTCAAGATAAGTGAGATGTTATAAATATAATAAGCATGGTTATATAAAACCTAACTTCCCTTAACTAAAAGAAAATAGTAAATCTAAAATAAGTTTCAAAGAAAATAAAACTTCAAGAAGAAAGGTAAGAGAGCTATGAAGGCCACTTAGAGTGACTCTGAGTAATCTAATGATGATTATCATTATGGATATAAATATAATCATTCAAACCAAAAGGTTAATATGTGTTTTTTTCATAGAATAAATAGGTAAAATAATTTTCTCAATGAATTATGAATCATAAAAAAATTATAAACTAAATTAGTATTTCTCTATGCTTGAATATAATCTGATACTCTAAATAAAAGGTATAAATCTAAAAATAGAACTTATAATTATATTCTTAGTGAAAAATATTCTTTATATAATTAGATTTCAGAACTAAATTATATGAAAGATAAAGTTATTTTTTTATTATTTCATGATAATAGAATTAGTAAATTATTAGCTTAATTTGATTCCTTGAAGTTGGATGCTAGCACATTTACTAAGTAGGAATATTATTTTAACAAAATCTTTGGAAAGAATAAATAAAATAAAGGAAAACTTGGGTTTTTAAGTAATGGTGAAAAATAAAATGTGTATAGAAATTATTTTGTGCAGGGTTTAACTAGCAGGATCATGTATATAGTTAAATGTTGTCATTGAGGAATTACTAGAAATTATGCTAATAATTATTGCTTTACAATTATTCAATTATGTATTAATAAGAACGACTATAATTATAAATATTTATCTAATGTGAAAGATGATGTTTTTTCTATAAGTAAATACATTTGATTACCCAACTCTTTAGTTGTTAACATTGATGGACCCAAGATTATTTGGGTACCAAAACATATAGTTATTTGATGCTTTTTTAGAGAAGGATCCAAAAAATTTGTAATTCTAAATGATACTTGGATAGTGGTTGTTCAAGACACATGTGTGGTGATTTCTCAAATTTTCATTCATTATAAAATAATAATGAATGTTATGTAACATTTTGAGATAATGTTAAATGGAAAAAAATTGGATTTAGATCTATAAAAAATCTATATTTTTTCTTCATCAATAAATTAATTTATTCAGAATGGTTAAAGCACATCCTAATAAGTATTTCTTAACTTTGTGATGAAGGATATTTGATTCATTTCTCTAATAATTCATGTACTTTTTTAAGGATGTATTTTTTAAGATTAGAGAACCTGGAACTAAAAATGTATATACTTTATATCTTGATTCTTCACATAGATATAAAATAACTTTTTTTAATGTTGGAATTAATGATTTTTGGATTTGTCATAGGTGACTTTAATATTTTAATGTTTATTATTTGTTGAAGTTTTTTAATAAGAATTTTATTTTTGGTTTTCCTTACCTAAATTTTGATAAAAAGAGTCCATGTGATGCATGTAAAATGTTCAATCAACAAAAATAATATTTTAAATAAATTTATGTGGTTTCTACTTTTGGAAATTTATAAATTATATACATGGATTTTTTTGGACAATCTGGAATAATAAACCTTGGTATAAAGCAATTTTTTTATTGATAACTTTTCTATATTTACATGGTTTTAATTTTTGAGTCTTAAAAGATAAACTTGTGTTGTATTCATGAATTTTTTAACACTAGTTTATAAAGAAAAAGATGTCAAACTTTATTCCTTGATAAGTGACCATGAATAAGAATTTTAAAGTGATTAATTCAATTGATTTTGTTCAAATCATGGTATTAAACATACTTTTTATACTTCTATAACACCATAATAAAACAAATTTATTGAAAGAATGAATATTATTTTTCAATAACTTTCTTGAACCATATTATGTGAATATATTATGCCTACTTACTTTTGGGATGAAGCTATTAAAATAGAACATTATTCCATAAATAGAGTTCTAAAAAGACCAATCTTAAAAAACACCCTTTGAGTTGTGGAATGGTATAAAATGAAAATTTTGATAGATTAACGTTTTTGGATACAAGTTTTATATCTTAAACACTAAGGATTATCTTACTAAGTTTGATCCAAATCCTGATAAAGGAATATTTCTATGTTATTCTTCTACTTTTAAAGATTATTTAGTTTTAATAAAAATTCAAGGACATTTGAAGAATAAAATCATTTGAAGTTTAATGAATTTTATCCCTTTGGTCCTAAGAAAACTCACATTTAAAAATCTTTTAAAAACTTGAGGATTGATGATCTTACTAACACTAAAAATAATGATGATGAGGAGCATTTTCAAGCAAAAACCAGTCCTAAAAGGTTTGAAATTAGAGAAACAAAATTTCTACTGCCTAGACAACCTATAATCCTAAAATAATATCCATTAGAAACTATTATGTGTGGTTTTGATGAATGTGTTAGGACTAGAATGATTGTCGGAAACATTTCTGAATTTTCATATTTTATATATCCATTTAAACAAAAATACTTGGAAAATTCATTGAGTGATAAGACATAGATTTTATCAATGTAAGAAGAGTTAAACCAATTAAATATAAATAAAGATTTTTAATAATTTTATAAACCATTTTATTGTTTTTTTATGGGAAATAAATAGGTTTTTTTAATAAGCAACTTGATCTAGGAGTGATTACTATAAATAAGGATAGATTATTGTCTAAAGGTTAGAATCAAGGTGAAGGTATAGGTTATAAGGAAACCTTTTCCCCTATATACTAATTAAAACCTATTATAATTCTATTATAATATGTATATCATATGACTTTTAAAATTTTCTATATGGGTGTTAAATCTACTTTTATAAATAGTTATCTTTTTTAGGAAGTTTATGTTCAACAACCTCCTTGTTTTGAAAATATTATTTTTCCAAATTATATTTTCAAACTTACTAAATCTTTATATGGACTTAAACAAGCACATAGATCTTGTACTGAAATACATAGTTCTTTTCTTTTAACAAATAGTTTTATATTGGCATGAAAATACTACATTGTTTAATAAATCTTTAACCAATGATATTTTACTTATTTAAATATATGTCAATGATATTATTTTTTGTTTAAATAATGAGAAATTGTGTAATGAATTTTCAAAACTCATGCTAAAAGAGTTTAAAATGATCATGATGAGTAAGTTTAATTTCTTTCTAGGATTTTTAAAATTTTAAAAATATTATTAGAATATGTTAAATCAAAGTAAGAATATACATGACTCACTAGAAAGGTTTGGACTTGAAAATCATAAATCATATGAAACTACTATGAGCTAAAACATTAAACTTAATATTTATGCAGCTAGGAAATTAGTGGATATAAATTTATATAAAGGATTAATTATGAGATTTTTATATCTAACTATATTTATATCAGAAATCATGTTTAATGTATGAAACTTTATTGTATTCCAAGAAAATCCTAAGAAATATCATTTAAAATCTATTAAAATAATTTTAAGATATTTAATTTTTTTTATAATATTTCTTTAATTTTTCCAAAAAAATATGTATTTGATTTAATTTCATATTTAGATGTTGATTTTGGGGGATGTGGATTAGATAAAAGAGTACCTAAATAACCTACCAATTTTTAGGAAAATCCTTAGTTTCATGGTCTATTAAGAAAAAACATTATTTTGTATTATCTACTACTAAATATATATATTTTATAGTCATTATTTTTTATCATAATCTTTGTGGATGATATACACCTTGGAAGATTTTGGTTTCAATTCTAAACATGTTTTAATAAAATGTGATAATAATAGTGTTATCAATATTTTAAAAAAAATATTGATAATCCTTTCAAAGACTAATCACATTGATATTGGGAATTATTTTTTGAGATATCACACACAAAAAGGTGATATTTCTATTGAATTTATCTATAAAAAACATAAGTTAGTAGATATTTTCACTAATTACCTTTTTTCTAATCAATTTTATTTTATTAAGAGTTAATTGGGTTTATTTGAGTTTAAATGGGTTGATTTATTTTTTTTATTTTTCTTCTTTTATACTTGATTGGTTATACTTATGTTTAAATAGTTTAGTTTTATGTAAATAAATTCATAAAAGTAATCTTTTAAATGTGTAATAGTTTTTATTTATTTACTTTTGTGTGTTTTTATTATATTTAAAAATATTACTTTCCACATTACTTCTGTGATTTTTAGTATGCCTTTGAAAGTTTTTATCTATTCTATCAATAAATCAGGACCAAACCTATTCAATTGAACATTATAAATATTTATCTCTTAATTTTTAACCATAATCCTTTTAACCTTCAATATTTTTCTAATCATGGAAAATATAATGATATTACAGGATGAATCACATAAAAGTTTGAAGAAATAAAGTCCTACTGGTTCTAAAATAAGATTCTTAGCTAGTAAATTTGTTGAATTCGTTTGTTTGTATCAAATAAAATTTGTTTTAAAAAAAGTTCTAAGTTTTCAAGGATAGGAGTTGATTTTTTAAGAAAAGATAACCAAAGTTGTTTTGGAAAAGTAATTTCATGATTTTTTCTAGAATTATCAATACTGGTTTTCCCAAAATGAAGGTTTAGTAAATTCTAAGGTAAATGTGAAGGAAATATCTATTTCAACTATAGTTATGGATAAATTATTTCCATTTCAACATAAAGGAAGTTTTGTGTGTAGTATGAAATTGGTAGGTGAAGATACCATAAGTTTAGAAGATATTATATTCTATTTATTTGGAACTCATACCATTATTAAGATTCTTATAAATGTCTCAAAACCTGAGCATAGGGTATTAATATAATTCATTTATATTGGAATATCTCAAATAGAAAAAGAATTTGACATGGTTCTCTTTCATGAAATTTATCTATTGTACCACCTTATAAATGAGAAGAATGTTACTCTGCCAAGATATATGGTATAATATATATATATATATATATATCATTTTAGTAAAATGAATAATAATCTAGGTTTTTACCCCAATGGATGGTTGTTGAATTTATTATTTTTGAAGAAAGATATAGAGCTTAATAATCAATAAATAGTAAATTGTTCTCAAAATAACACTTTAATAGTTTTATTTCAAATAAATTTTTATGTTTTTGGAATTGATATCTGAAAAATATTGTTATCACAAAGAATAAAAAAGGTAAAAGCTAATTAATAAGATATCATTGCTCCTATTGAGGGGGATATTACAAGATAATATTTATGAAATTTAGTTGACTTACCTAAAATTACATTGGACAGTCCCAATAGTCCTTTATATAAATAATCTAATATTTCATAGGAACAAACTCATGCAAGAACTGATGTAGAAGTTAGTATAGCTAGTGTATAAGAGTAAGTAAATGAAGAATTGATAATATAAGAGTCTCTTCAGGATACTAGGTCTGATCCTATTTAATATTTCAAACAATAGATTAAATATTTATAAGCTGGATATGTTGAATCTTCTTTATTTAGGATAAAAAAACAAGTTTTAGATGATGAAATTACTTCACTTATTGGTGATGATGGAGGTGAAGAATAACTTTAACATGATACTGAAAATGATGAAGTCTATTTTGGTTTTAATAAGTAATCACATAGTTTTTTTACTGATGTATTTTTTTAATTTGATAAGATGAAGGAGTAAATGAATATGTAAAATTCTAATATTAAATAATTCATATGTGAATTTCAATAATATAAAGAAACTTATATTTCAAAATATTATTTTTAGGAGATGAAATCTGAAATGGTTTCAAAAAATACTTTTGGTGAACTTAGAGAAATAATGAAATCTCAATATAAGATGATTAAAAGTTTTCAACCTATTCACCCATGTGTTTTATCTTTAGTCTTGATAGAAACAGAGACTATCCGAAATAACTTAAATATTATTTCATAATATTTTGATATGATGAATAAAAGGATTGGTACCTTGTAGTGTGACTTAGATACCCTAGATATATTTCAATAATTTAAAAAATAATAATTTCTGAGGTCAAATAATTCATATAAGAATATTGGAATGAGATAAAGGATGTTAAGAAATTTATAAAAGAGTTTATATCTTTGGTTGAAAATAGTCTCAAAAACATGAAGGAGAATGATAGGTATAATATTTTCATAAATTTATATTTTTATTTCAATGATTTAGATCCTAAAAATTCATCATTTTATGGTTGATTTTCACATATTTATATTAAATAGGAATTATAGTATTTATGGTGTAAGGGGTTTAATTATTGATTATTTACTATCTTTATTAATTTTAGGAATCATATTGAAAATTCATACACTTAATACTTCATATTGTTGATTTTTAGGATAATATTTGAAAAGGTTTATCTTAGAGGAAATAAATACCAGTGTTTATTCCATTTGGAAATTATGTTATGAAATTTGGATAAGTCTAGAATTACTATAGGGGAAGTGAGAAAATGAAAAATGAATGAACTCTACACTGACCCATGTAGAGTTTTTTTCCTGTATAGAGTTGATGGAGGAGATAATTTTGGAAAAGGTAATAAAGTGGATTTTTCTACCTCAATATAGAGTTATATACCCCAAAATATAATAGATAGAGAAGCTGAAAATAGAAAAGGGACTGATGTAGAGTTCACATGAACTCTACATTAACCCATGTAGAGTTTCATCCTTTGCTAAATCTCATGATTGGGTGTAATGTAGAGTCCCTTCCTGTGAACATAGAGTTCCATACATTGTAAAATATAAATATGGGATGTGATATAGAGTTTTTATGACTTATATATATCCCATATAGATTTTTTTATAATCCATATAGAGTTCATTAATTATGAAAATTTTATAGTCCAAATAAAGATCTAGAGAGATCTGTGGAAATCAACCACCCTCCAAATTGAAGCTCTAGTTTGTAACATCAGCATACATATTGGAAAATCACAAGCTAGCATGTGAATTATAATAAAAATTACTAATCACAATATGTAAGAAAATATTTTTTTATATTTCAAAATGATAAATCCATGGATTTTTTGGGTGGATGAATTAAGACTTCAAAGGCATATCATGATAGGAAAGGAAACATTAAAATATTTCAAAATCACAATAATCATATAATATTTGACTAGGATGAAGAATAAAGAATATATAAATACTTCCTATAAATAAATAAGGGTCATCCATGGGTTTTGGGATGCACAGAGTTCACACACTAAGAGGATTTTTTTACAAAGGATATGTCCTACAATGTAGCTTAGTATTTTATAGGATTTTATTTTTTTCATTTATAGTAATCACATGTTTTATATTTTGAATAAAATTGTTCTTTGTTTTCTCTCTCATTATTTCTCTCTCTCCACTAGGATATCCAACACTCATGATGGTGAGTGACTAACCTTGGGAATCTCTCAGGGTATAAATCTAGTGTTGAACACAAGTCTTTGTGTATTCATGTTTAATGTTATTTATCTAATTTAATTTATTCTATGGATGGTCAATAGTATTGGAAGGTGATATTTATCCTTTGTTTCGATTATCCATGGTGTAACTTCTTATTCTATAATATTCTCCCTCCTTTCTATGATTATCAATGAATGTCATAGATTCTTAATAATCTAGTGTAGAATAGGTGAGATTGCATACTAGAAACATGATTTAATGGGTGGTCTCAATTGGGGATCCATCTAAATTCCTAACCAAGGTAAATGTATAGTGTATTTGGAGATCATTAGAAGCACTGTAAATTCATAACCAAGGTAGAAGAGGATAATTTCACATGACATGGAGTGCATTCATTAAGTAAATATGATACTGAAAATTGTAAAATAATGGTTAACTTTGGGTAATTATTCTACGATTATTACCTTTCTCGCTAATTCTATTCTTTTTTCATTTTTATTTCATGCTTAATTTAATTTTGTTACATTCAACTCACCATTACATTATTTAGTTTTATTAAAATAATAAAATCCCAAAAATATAATAAGTGGATTATGAATAGTTATTGATTCATTTCAAAATATTCTCAAGATAGACAACCCTAGCTAGCCCCTGTATTACATTACAAAATATATATAATATTTTACACCACCCCATGATAGGTGTGTCAAAACTTTATTTTTTTAGGGATCCAAGTAGTCTTTGACATGATATTATATTCAAAAATAAAAAATAATAATTTCTATTGTTTTCATAAAAAACTAAATAAATTTTTTTCATGATGTATTTAAATTTAGATTATTTTTCATATACTAACTACTCTCAAGTACCAAAAGAAGAAGAAGTTTATAATGAAGTAGGATCCTGATTGTAATAAATTAAAGAAGACTTGAAAAATATAGGTAACTAAATAATATGGAATTTTGAATACCTCCTCACATCTAATAAAAATCAGTTGGGTCAAGAATGAGAACAAGTAAAGGAAGATATTTCCCCACTCATTTTTTAAATTGAAGAATATGAGAGGACTAAGAAGGAATTTCTTGAATATCTTCTATTGAACCTTTCTCGACCATTACTAGAGGAAATTCCTAAAGAAAACATGTTATATGATACACATGAGGGAGATCTGTAACAATTGGTCCCCACTAATAACATAGGCACCTTTACTTTCTAATATGACTAAAAATATCATCTAAGTCTGGTTTGGGAGTTCACTACTTCTTAAATATCAAAACATGCCTCTCTTTCCCACAAAAATTAAAATTTTCACAAAAAATCTATATCCGAATTCAATATGAAACAATGATACAAAGGGGGAAATAGGGAAGACAAATAATATTACTAATGAAATTTTCAAAGTATGGAATTCTTGAGAAAATAAATAGGTGTTTAGACATCATATTTTTGAAAAATGGGATTCAGTGGGTATTTATTATTAAGTTTAAACTATTTTCATGCATTTTAATTCATTTTAGATCAAATATTTCTATATTCTGCCTTAACAGTATCTACATTCAAAACCCACTAACCCTTTATCTTCATAAAAACCTAGGTAAAAGTATACATGATTAACACTCTTTTATGAATATATGAAGTGTAAATTCTAGGAATTAATCAAGATTTGGAAATCATTTATGCTCTTAAGAATGAGAAAAACTCCATTTAAAAATCCTTGAGTGAATAGAGATACATATATGGAGATTTAATCATAAAATGCACATGATAATTAATAGGTGATTAAATATAATTTTATGTTTTGTGAGGAAAGAGAGAATTGTGATCCATTTAGGAGGAATGATATTTCTTTGGTTGTTTCAATTGAAAAGTGGTTCCATTAATATCTTTAGAAATATGAGTTGACCTTAGTATATATGATTTACTAGGATTGAAATGTTTAAGTAAGGGTGGATTAATAGATCTAATATTTTCATAAATTTCACTTTGTATTTTAATGATTTAAATCCCATAAATTCATCATTTTATGGGTGATTGTCATATATTTAGATTAAACATGAATTATGGAATTTATGGTGGAAGGGAATTAATTATTGATTATTATCTATTATTATTAATTTTAGGAATCATATTAAAAATTCATACACTTAATCCTTAATACTATTGATTTTTAAACGGATGCCTATAAAGGATTTTCTAGACGGAACTCAATTTGGGTGTTGAATCCATTTTGAATTTATGATTTTAAACTTCACTAAGTCTAGAATAACTCTAGAGGAAGTGATAAAATGATAAAGGAATGAACTCTACATCAACCCACATAGAGTTATTTTCCCCAACATAGAGTTGATGGAGGAGTTAATTTTCCAAAAGGGACTGACATGGAGGTTTATTCCCCAATGTAGAGTTTTTTCCCCCGACGTATAGTTTATGGTGAAGTTGAAAATGGAAAACATTATAATTTATAGTTCCCATGAAATTTATTTCCACCTGCATATAGTTCCATCCTTTGAAAAATCTCCTGATTAGGAGCAATGTGGAGTTTCTACCTATAAACGTAGAGTTCCATCCTTTGAAAATCTAAATAATAGATTTAATATAGAGTTTTTTATGAACTCTATGTATCCCACCATATAAATTTTATTCCTTTGTAACATTAGGAATTCAGAAGACTAATCTAGGGAAATATGTGGAAATCAACCACACTCCAAACTGAAGCACTGGGATACTATATCAGTATACATACAGTAAAATTTCATGTTTCCATATATACTAAAATGAAAACTATTAATCATAATATGAGAGAGAATACCAAGTAAAATGTAATAGGTATAAACCCATGGATTTGTTTTTAGGATGAATCATAACTTCAAAGGCAGATCATAATAGGAAAAAAAACATTCGAATATATAAAAAGTACATGAATCCTAGAATCTTTGACTATGGAAAAGAATAAATAACAAAGTAATATTGTCGATAAATAAATAAGGCTCGTCTATTAGTTTATGGATTCATAATTTCCATATATTGGGAGGTGTTTTGAGTTGAAGGATCTATCTTATAACATAGCTTATAATTTTATATTATTTTATTTCTTTTCTTTCATTATAGTCACATGCTTAATATTTTGAATAAAATTGTTCTCTATTTTCTCTCACATTCTCTCTATCACTCTCCATTATAATCTCTAACACTCACAATGGTGAGTTACTAACCCAACAAATCCCCTAGAGGATGAATCTAGTGTTGAACCAAAGTCTTCTTGTATTCGTGTTTAATGTTTCTTATCTTCTTTGAGTTATTACAAGGATGCTCAATAGTAGGAGGAGGTGATAGTGAGTCCTTGTTGAGGTTATCCAAGGTTTAAATTATTATCATTTATTATTCTATCTCCCTTACAATATTCTCAAGGAATAAAATGATTCCTTGATGATCTAGTGTTTAATGTGTATAATTTCAGTCTAAGAAGGTGAGTTAGAGGGTGATCTTGATTGAGGATCCCTCTAACTTTCTATCCAAGAATGAGGTGAATCTATAGTGTGCTTCGAAGACATTGGGTGAAATATATGTTTATAATTAAGGTAGAAGTGGGTGAATACACATATTATGGAATTGATTGATTAAGTAGATATGAGACTGATAATGAGACAATTAAGGTTAACTCTTGGTAATTATTTCAAGATTATTACCTTTATCACTAACTCAATTCTATCTGAATTTTCATTGCATGTTTACTTTACTTTTCTTTCATTAAATTTACCATTTAGTTATTTAGTTTTTTTAACATAATAAAACCCAAAAAATATAACAATTTAATTAGTAATAATTATTGATTTACTACAAAAACTCATCATTAGAGATTACTTTGGTCAACCATTGTGCTATATTAAGAAATATAAATAATATTTTTCACCACCCCACAATAGGTGTGCTATAGAATTTATTACAAACTATTGGGGGTATCAAACTACCAAAAAATATTAAAGGGTTAGGAATCTCCTTTAAATTAAAATTTTAAATTTTTCAGTGATGGAAAACAAAATATTTTAGAGGCTCTTGATGATTTTTTTTCTTTAAAATCTGAATCATCTTTTGAATGATCTAAAAATGATAAAGCTAAAATTAAAAAGAGATTATATTAAAGGAAATAAAATTATAGTCTACAAATATCAATAGAATGAATCTATCTCTACTGCTACACCTATTATTAATAATGATCAGATGAAGATATTTAAGACATCAATGGCTAATTGCATGAGCATATAGTCAATGATAGAAATAAAAAGGTATTATAGATGTTCCTTGAGGTGAGGTTATTTAGCGCTACTATACTATTGAAAGGATGAGATTATATATAGATTAGACATGTGTGGTCAATATATATATGAAATCAGAGACCAAAAATGACTTGTACCTACTCCTCAAAATAGATTTTCTATTGTAAGGTAGAGGTTAAGTAATATTTTTGGACCATCACGATCATATCATGAGAAAGCTATTAAAGGTATTAATTTTTCATGATAGAAAGTTGCAACTTCATCTACTACTCCTTTAAAGATAAAGTATTTTAAAATGACTAAATATTATGTAGACCATTTTGAGAAATTTGATGTTAGATTAACACTTATAAATCCATATTGACTCTTAATAATCTATATTGACTCTTAAGAAATCCTGATTGACACTTATGAAATCCATATAGTCTCTTAAGAAATCTATATTGACTCTTATGAAATATAGATTGACTCCTAGGAATCTAAATTGAGTCTTATAAAATCTATATCATATCTTATTAAATCCATATTTACTATTATTAAATCTAGATGTATCTTATGTTTTTCAATAGTGTAGAAGAATTTATATTTTTTATTCTAGCCTGTATAGTTAAAATTAAAATATTTTTTAGTAGATGTTTTTGTTTTTGATATATAGGATACAATTTCTCATGTATTTATTATTATTGAAGTAAAATATATTTTAAATTAGTATGGATTATATTAAATAGATTATTAATTTTAAGGAAGACCAAGGACTGAAGTTGCTCAATGGTTAAATGAATGCCTATTTTTGCATAGAAGGTTATGGATTTATTTTTCTAGATTTATTTTCTTGGATATTATATATTTCTTCTCAACTGGACTATACATGAAATAAAAATTAGTATACAAGTGATTGATTATTTTTGAATTATTTTACGTTGTAATTATCCATGCTTCCATACATATTAATTCTTCTACACAGTGTGATAAAAAAAAGAAGATAATAAGATTGTAATTATTGTTCTTATTTAAAGATAAGTATTATAGTAAAATATTTATTTATAAACTATAATTTGGAGACATACACATACACTAGAGAAAATTTATCATTTTTCAGTTGTTGGAATCTTCAACTGTGCTCTATCTAATCAAACTTTATTACTATTTTTTTGTCATTTGTATAATTGAACACTTATTATATTAATTGTGGTGAAAATACTATATAAAATAATTATAAGGAATATCTTAATAAAATATCTTGAAGTATCGAACCAAGTAGCAACTACTTTCACTCATTTGTTCAATCCCTAGAAAAATTATCGGAATAAAAGTCACTAAACTCACATAAAGTGTTGGTGGAGTGGACTGGGGGAAGTTCTTGTAGCTCTGAACCACAATAAAAATCATGTGTCTCTAGATCATTACATTCATTTTGAATTTTTATGTATAACTGATAAAGTAAAGGATATATTAAATTACTTAAGAAGAGGGAAGTTTTAATTTGTTGTGAGATTCATGAACTCAATTCACCCCCCTCTTGAGTCTTTATATAACAGTGTTGTGAAAAAACCTTATTAATATATTCCAATTATCTACGAAAGGTTACTCTATGAAATTTTGGAATGAAAAATATATCGTTACTAGTTCATAAGGAGTTTAAAACATATCTACTAAATGACAAGATAATTTTTACACTATTGGTATAGAACATCTTACTCATCAAAACTTTCCTTGACTTATTACAATTGAGGATAACTATTAGTTTTTGGAATAAATGGTTAGGATGATATAATTTCTAAACCTTAGCTAAAATTTCAATAAGGGACTTTTTAAAGTCCTTTATAAACATAAGTTTAATACTTTTAGAGTTTTTGACCCCTAACAATATAGTAAGAAACATAAGTATATCTTTATAATTATTAGTGAAGTATCAACTTATTAACCACTATAGTTAGTGCATGTGGATATTTTTTAGACCAACAAAAAATATATGTATTATAGGTAAACAATGTTTTTATTTCCTATTTTATGACTATACCATATTTACATTGATTTATTTTATTACAAAATAATTATAATCACTCTTGTTATTTAAAAAAGATCTTCTCATGTTCAAAATGTGAAAAAAAAACTCCCATTATCATTATCTATAATGATCATATTGTACAGTTTGTATATATTTATTTTTAAATTTTTTTTAGTGAGAAGGAAATTAAACAAAACTTCTCGACACCAAGAACTCCAAAAAAATAGGGTGTATGAAATAAAGGATAAAACACTCCAAAAAATTGGTCAGTCTAAGTTGTGTGAATATTTTGTTACTAAATATTTTTGGTTTATATCCACTATTACTGAGTTATATATTATAAATAAAGTTTTACTTTTCTTGGTTTTAAAAAAACACCCTATGAATTTTGAAAAAAAAAAGAATCCAAAAATTGATTAATTTGGAGTTTTTGAATAAAAAGTATTCATTCTAAATACTAAATATAATATTCATAAATTTGATTTGGAAGTTTATGAAGGAATTTTTTTTATTTACTCCATTAATATTAAGGCTTATTGTGTTTTAAATAGATACACACATATTGTTGAATAAATGATAAAATTTATGTTTGATGAGACTGATCTTTTTGAAAAGTTAAAATGTATAGATTGTGAAAATAATAAAAATTTTGTTTTTGAAACCCTCATAATTTAATTCAAGTAGTTGAAAAATATACATTATTTACCATCATTCTAGAAGCTATTCTTATAGAAGATAATAATCTGATGGATGTGGAAAAACCTACTATTTTTTCATAAAAACCCATATGTTTTTAAGAAATCATCCTATTAATAATATCATTGTTGATGTATATCAACAAGATAAAAAAAGAAGTTATTTATAAAATTAATTTTATTATCTTTCATTATTATCTCAATTTTAACCTTAAAAAGTAGATGATTCCTTGTGTGATTATAGTTGAATTCTTAATCGGTTATTTTTATAGATAAAGATTTTAATGACATGGTAATCGTATAAATTTATATTAGTGGCCTAATTTTTGGTTCTAGATAACTCTAAAACTATAATTAATTACATTAAATCAATATAAGTATATCAGATATTTACTTAAAAAATTTATATTTGATAATTATTTGAGTATTATTACTTTAGTAGGTACCTCATATAAACTTGATTGTGATGAATCTAAGAAATAGGTAAAATAAAAACTTTATAGAGGGGTGATTAAATGTTGGATTTACTTGACCTCTAGTCAATCAAACATTATGTACTATTTTTTATTTTTTGTGATATTCCAAGATAATCCAAAATAATTCCATATTAATGTAGTTAAATAAATATTCTTTTATCTTAAGGTAAATTCCGAAAATGGACTTTTCTATTCTTTTAGATCTGAGTTTATACTTAAGAGTTATTAGAAAATAGATTTCAGAGAATGTGGAATGGATGGGAAATTTTCTTTTGGAACTTTTCATTTATTAATAGAAAATTTTTGTTTTGTGTTCTAGAAAGAGGTAATATTTTATAGCACTTTCAATGGATAAAGTTTAACATATAGAATATAGATTTTATTGTGTCCAATTTTTGTGGATGTAGAACACACTCATTGATTTTAGAATGAGTTTCACCCAAACTATGATTCCTTATGATAATATTAGTTCTATTTATTTATCTAAGAATCAATCACATCACTCACACACAAAACACAAAGATATAATACTGGACACACACACAAAAATTCTAACATATCCAACTTTATCTTATGTTTTAATGATCACAAAAACCCTTAATTTTATTACTAATTATTTTTATAGAAGTGTGCAGATGAGTTTTTATAAAGTTATAAATAGTTTTATAATATTTTTTTATTTAGAAAATTTTATAATTCTAAAATTCATATGATCAAATACATATGTTTTGTATGAAAGACTTATGATGATCCAGTTTTTGAATATTTTTTTTTTAGACAAAGATTTATGGAAGAGAATTATGTTTGAAAAAAATACTTATGTTTGAATTAAAAGACTTTCATTTGGAAGGAAATAATTACATTCATTGGAAAATACTTACAATTGATACAAATACTTATGATAAAAATAATTTATTATTATAAATCCTTATACTAAATTGAAATACATATGAAGCATAATTCTTATAAATCCTGAAGAACTACAAAAACAAAAACTTATGAAGATTTTTATTTTAATGATATTTTATTAAAGTTTTGAGAATATTATTACTATTTAAATATTTCAAGAAATTTATGCTCCTAATTTAGTTTTATCAAAATTAGTGATATTTTAATGTACAAAGAATAATTTATTTAAATTTTATATTTCAAATAACTTATATAGTTCCAAGGAAGACTGTAGCTACCCCAAAATTGTTACCACTATATTTTCTGTTTCTGAAGAGGGAAGTCACATGAAAATGATAGGGAATTAATTTCCAATGTATTGTATTATTTACTATCATTCATTGTAATTAATTAAGAGATAAGTTTTAATTCCAAAATAATATTATATATATTTTCAAATATAAGAAGGGTCATGTAGATATACAATACTTTGTTTTCAATATTTTTCTTGAATGAATGTAAAAAGATAAATTTTGTATTTTTGTGAGTTTTCAAGTTTTATCAAAAAAACAAGTTCTTCAAAGATACTAAATAGTTTATACTTTTATTAAGATAGTTTGAACAACTTTCAGTTGTTTCTTGCATCTGTGTGCCAAAGCTACTATCTTTTCTACACTTTTCTCTATTTATGTAAGTGAGTGCTCCTTGTAATGTGTATCTGAAGACTATGGATAGGTCTTTTAAAGGTAGATCCTAGTGAAATATCTTTTTACCGTTTTAGAAATCTAAATTTTTCTTTAATCAAATATCAAGGTCCTGAAAAAATGATATATTTAGTGAAAATCGATATAGTTTCTAAGAGAGTGTTGTTGGGGTGGACTAAGGGATCCCTATACCCCAAACCACTATAAATTTATTGTGTCTTTATACTTATATATTACCTTATTTATATTCAATATAAGATTGGGAAGGGTGGGATAGGTTAAAATAAAAATTAAGAAGGTTGTTATAAGTTGTAAAAAATTCAAGAACTCAATTCACCCCCTCTAGGGTCTTTGTGAAACTCTCTGTGATAACAATTATTATCAGATCTAGTGACTTTAAAGTTATGAAATTTCACTAGTTGATGTTTAAATATATTTTAAAAAATTTCTATA
Organism: Viscum album; assembly: GCA_963277665.1. Classification (NCBI taxonomy): domain Eukaryota; kingdom Viridiplantae; phylum Streptophyta; class Magnoliopsida; order Santalales; family Viscaceae; genus Viscum; species Viscum album. The sequence continues at coordinate 2,097,398,723 of OY728130.1, read as the reverse complement.
ATGGATGATTCCTAATAAGGAATATATATGATTCAATTTCCATAATTCAATAGAGAGAGTTATAGCTACTGAAAAAATAATATTTATTTATTTAAAGAATCTTGGTCTGAAAGTATACTTGAAAATTATAAAGCCTTATGAAATTACCAAATGTGAAACTGAAACATGGGATGCTTCAAAAGAATCTGAATATTGTCATGATCAGACCCACTAAAATCTCCCTGGCTAGAAGAAGTTTTAGTGTGACAACCCCATTCCCACCTCTGATAGGCTAGGGGCTGGAGACAAGCATCGAGAAGAAATAACTAAAATGGGAAGCCTTTTCTTAAAGTACCTATACAAAATCATGTAATAATTCCCATGTAAAAGTGAAAAGGCATAAAAAAAATATATAAACCTCTAGAGTATAATAATTCTTGCAATAACCTCTAGGGAATACATCATAGTATGATAATATAAACTAATAAAAGGGAAAAATACATGGACAACTAGAAATAAAGTCCCAACCTAACAATAACTAGAAAAGAGGAAAATAGAGAGATCTAGGATCTTGATCTCTAAGACTGACTATCATATATGTTCAATACACCCAAGTATCACTAAGCTCCACCAATTTATTCACCAATATGTCTATTTTCTACATAATACATGACATGTTTGGGAAAATCCCATGCATAGGTGAGTATATAAATTCACATTAGGATGACCTAAAAACCAAAAATGCAAAAATATGAAGATATAAAAGAAGTCATCTCAACCCATAGAAAGAGGGAAAACAAGACCCGAGATATATATTATCATAAAGAAACCCATATGAGAGAGAAATGGGATATTTATCTCTACAGCCCATCCAAGGATGATGAGTCTGCCTACCGCTCCAAGGTTCTATCTTTGATACCCAACGTCACATGTTTCTATTTGAGAAAGTCATGTAGAGGACCTGCACCTCACCTCAACTCAATATCTTGAGGGGGAACAATCTCTAATAGAGTACTTATTCCCTAGTTCGATAGGGGGTTCCAATTAGTAGATAGAGGACCCACACCTTGGTGTGATAGAAGGTTCCACTCGATATATAGAGGACCCATTCCCTAGTGTAACAGGAGGGCACCACTCAACCTGAATAGATAATATGGGGGACCCACACCCTAGTGCGACAGGGGGATTTCCAACCCTAGTCATCTCATTGATGATCCTACCTGATCACTCATGTCGATCAAGAATCACATTAATTATTTTCAAACTCTCAAAACATCATGTCATATCTAAAAAGCTACTATAAAGGCGTTCATCACATTATACCTAGAAAACTAATGAGGATATGCTACTCATAATATAACATCTGAGTTCTAAATATAGAGATACAGAATATAGAATAATTTTAGGGAGGTACACGATGTATACCTAGGGTCACATAGTATATATTGTCTCCTTTTAACCTAGTAATTCTCTTGCCTTCACGTGTATTGGTTGGTAATGTGGCACTACATAGCATGTACACATGGAACCTAGGGCCCTTCCCGTGCACCTCATCCCATGATCATGTACATCTGGTCATTCTTGTGTACTTTGTGTCGTACCTATATACTAAGGTTAGGTCTGAGTACAGGTTCATTCCCATGTACTATAGGTTATTCCCATATGTTTATTTATGTCCATTCCCATGTACTCTCAAAGTACACATCAATTCAGCAGCATCAAATCACATAGTGTGTATCTTCTATACATGTCATGTGATACTTATCTTCCTTGAAACCCTATCCACTATAGCAAGGGGACTACATAGCATGTATTCTTGGACTAAACTCATGTAGTCGAGTTTTTCATATAAATATAGGGAAGCCTTCATGTGTATCAACATGTTGTGACCACTTTTATTTCCACCACAAATCTCACAGAAGAGTGTGGATCTAGAGGTGACCATTCTTGATCTATCACCGGTGGGAAGATTCGAGAAACCCAAACCTATGTTGGGCATCATGTCACACCACATACCTCTTGTTGACACTTTGGATCCCAAATCCATGAATCCTTCACCCACATCCTATATTGTACCTTAATATTCCCACAAATTATTGGTCCATTCATCGTTTGTGCAACCATTACGAATCTGGGGATTCAATCATGCTTGAACCCACCTCGGCAATGTCGAACTGAAACCCTGTAGGCCAACAATGAAGAATGGTGGGGGGAAAGATCAATCATGAGGTGAATACATCAATGGACAATGTGAACATGACCAATCACTACTATAAATTGCACTTATACAAACAGTTTTGTCCAAACTGTTGGTATAGGTACCATAAAATGACCTTATACCAACGGTTTGGAAAAACCATTAGTATAGATTCAATAAAATGACTTATACCAATGGTTCTTCCAAAACCATTGGTATAGGTGATTACTATACCAATGGTTTGGTTAAAAGAATTGGTATAGCCTCTATTTAATGTTCTTATACTAATAGTCTTTCCAAAACCGTTGGAATAGGTCCAAAAATTCAAAATACCTATACTAATGGTTTTCCAAACCATTGGTATAGGTATTTTGATTTTTAATTAATTATTTTATCAAATAACATTGAATAAATCAAGAATTAATTTATTATAAATATACATATGCATGTTTATCATATTATGTTTCGAAAAAACATTATAGATTAGTGGTTAGGTTTTTGAGATATAAAATGGAGGTTCAGGGTTCAAAACCAACCAAGGTTCTTTTTTTGAATTACCTATACCAATGGTTTTCAAAACAGTTGGTATAGGTGTTTCATATTAACTATACCAACAGTTTCCCAAAACTGTTTGTATAGGTCTATATCGATGCCAGACAAGTCAACGGCTACCCAAACTATTGGTATAGCCTATACCAATGATTTTGGGACTTATACCAATGGTTCAAAACTGTTGGTATAGGATTATTTTCCAATAGTGAATTATTAATAGAAAAGTAGGGGTGAAGCATAGAATAATGAATGTAAACGGATTTAAACAATTCAATTTACTGAATGGGATTATTCAAAGGATGGGTAATCACTGATCAATAAAAAAATATATAAAAATCTATTCTTATTAAATTAAAAGGGAAGAAACTAAAAATAAAGAGACATACCTTAATTATGGATTGATCATTGGTGAAGAGCATGTTCTCCAATGATGAAGAAGTTATTTTTTTCACTTCCTACCTCTCGATTCACTCTATCTGATCATCGATCTATGTTTTGTGATTTTCCAACACTAACAAAGAATTCTACTCCTATCAAATCCTCTCAGATCTATATGGTTAACCCTAGTGATTTTCTATATTATCATGTTTATAGAGTGAGTATGAGGTTAGTATATTTAATTAAAATAATTAAAATAAATTATTCCTTTTATTAAATTCACCCACCAATGGTCACCTCCCATGGAACTTCTAACACTAACCATCCTTAGGTCATTTTTATAGTAAAACCATCATTCTAGAATCGAATTTGATTTCAAATTTCTCATCTAAGGTCCAAAATAATGGGAAAACTATTTTTATTGAAATTATGTGTGTGGGAGAATTAAAATATATTAATGTTTTTAATATATTAATTTCAGGGTCCTAAGACGCTGAAACACTACACCAACTATGAGGATAAATTCTAATATATATACATTGAAATATTTAAAGAACTAATCCATCAAAACCAAACTCATCACATTCTCCCCTATTTCAATGATTTTTTTCCCAAAAAGAACAAGCTAAATAAAAAATTGGGGTACTGAGTCTGAATCTAACTCTCATGCTCCCAAGATCACTCCTACATGCTCTTGTGTAACTAAATCACACAAACCAAATGGATGGTCTTTCTATACAGGATCATCGATCATCATTGGGTACTCCATAAAGGTGGATCCATCCTTGATGTCTATCAATCCCCATTCAATAACATGTGTATGGTATTTCACGTATATCCTCATCCAAAATACATAGAATATTTCATGCACTCGTTCTAACTACAGGGGAAAGTTTAGGTGGTAAGCAACTTATCCAACCCTATGTAGGATCTATAATGGATCGATGAACCTCAAGGATAACTTGCCTCCCCAGCCAAACCTCTGAAATCTTCATCATGGGGATACTCTTAGGAAAATATAGTATCCCTACTCGAACTCCAAGGGAGTATGATCTTGATCTATATAATATTTCTTTCTACTTTATTCTATCCTCATAAGCTCATGGGTTACCTAAACCTTTTCAATCGTTGCCTTCACTATATCTAGCCCAACAAGAAATGTCTCACCAATCTTAGTCCATCATAAGTGTAACCTGCAAGTTCTCTCATACATGGCCTTGAATGGAATCATGTTGATAGTAGGGTGACATTTTTTATTACAATAAAACTCTAACAATGAAAATTAATCCTCCAAAATATTTTTGAAGTCCAACACATAGGCACTCAGCATATCGTCCAATGCCTAGATATTCCACTTGATATGGCCATCCATATGGGGTTGAAATGTTATAATCATCCATGACTGTGTCCTAAAAGTATCCAACTTGCCTCTCCATAACCATGAAGTGAATTGTGCATCATGTTTGGAGGAAATATCCAAGGGTACCAAATGAAGCTGGATGATCTCCCTCACAAACAACTACCCCAAACACTCAACAAAACTCTACTCTCATAAGGAAAGTAAGTGTGCAGATTGGGTATGTTGATAAACAATCACCCAGATAGCATCAGGAATTCTATCTTTCCTTGGAAGCTTCATCACAAAGTCTATATATATATATTTCATCCCATTTCCACTTTGCAATAGCAAGATTTTAGGTCAAACCTACTGAAATATAGTTTTCATCCTTTACTTGGTGACATGTTAGACACTGAGAGATGATTTCAATAATGTTATAAATAATGAAAACCAACAAAAAATTCTATTTAAGGTCCTTGTACATCTTTTTCAAACTGTGATGTACAACCAAGGGGGGACTGTGAAACACCCTCATCACATCCTCACACAACATGATTGGAACCACCGTCTATCCCTATTAAAGGATGACATATTCCCCTCATTCAGAAAATACATATGGTGCATCTCCTAAGGATATTTGGTCACATAGAACCTCATAGTAGATGTCTCCCAACTAAGCCTCTCTCGCATGTAGAAGAAGTGGATGATTCACTAATATCAAATAATGAAAAATTTCACCCCTCTCCTTTATTTGGGGTAGCTACAATTAACCTAACTACTCAGATTCCTCCTCTACTAATCGAGAACAGGGCTTCCTATTAATCACATCTACCACCACATTTATATTCCCATGAGTATAGAATATCTCATATTAATATTCCTACAGGAACTCCAACTATTGCCTCTATCTCAGGTTAATATCTCTCTAAGTAAATATGTACCTAAAACTCTAGTGGTATGAGTAAACAACAAAAAACTCACCCAAATGTTGGTTTCTTTACATCTTCAGAGTGAAGACTACCACTTCCAACTCTAGGTCACGAGTCACGTAGTTATTCTCATAAGGACTCAACTACCTCAACTCATATGTTATCATTGCATACCTTTGTATCAACATGCAATCAATCCAAAATCTAGAGGCATTTCAAAAAACTATATACTCCACATCCTCATATGGTAGTCTCAATATAGGATCACTATCAACCTCATCTTTAACTCCTCAAAGGATAACTGAATCTACTTATTCTGGGTAAAAGGATTCACTTTCCATGTTAGGATGGTTAAAGGGGCTATAATATTATAGAAGTCTTCCACAAACCTCCTTTAGTACCTCACTAAGCCCAAAAAAATCCACACCTCTGACACACTATTGAGTGGATCCCAAGAAAACACTACATCAATATTCACAAGGTTCGCATCTAAAACATGATCAAAGATGACATGCCCCAAAAAGGGAACATAAAGGATAAAAAACTAGCACTTCTAGATCTTACCATAAATATGGTTCTCCCAAAAAAGTATAGGATCGGCCTCATATGTTATACATGATACTCCTATGTCACAGAGAAAATGAGTATGTCATCAATGAAGACAACCAAAAATTAGTCCAAGTTTGGCTGGAAGATCTGGTTCATAAGAGACATAAACACCAATATGGGGGAATTCATCACAATTAAATTCATCACCAAGAACTCATAGTGTACATAGATACATTGTAATTCCATATTCATAATACCATCCTCACAAACTCTCAATTAGTGGTAGATAGACCAAAGATTGATCTTCAAGAACCAACTCATGTCTCTCAACTGGTCTAAGAGGTAATTAATCATCAGAAAGGGGTACTTATTCTTTATAATTACCTAGTTCAAGAGATTATAATCTATAAATAGATTCAATATCTTATCCATGTTTTTTAAAAATAAAACTGGATCTACCTAGGGGGCACACTAGGTTTGATTAAACCCTTCTCTCAAAGGTCCTTCAACTACACCCTTATCTCTCAGAGCTCAGGAGGTCCATCCAATATTATATATAAGATATATCTATATTCTTGGGGTGAAATTCAATGCATAAATACATCTCCTGCTATAGAGGTACTCCAAGAACATCCTTCTGGAAGATTTCCATATAATCCCCCACTAATTAAGGGATCTAAATTCATGAAGATCCCATTGTTCCAATGTATGAACTTTATAACTTATGGGTAATGAATTGAAGCTTCCTTTCAATAATGACCACTTTCTCATACATGATATCTCTCTCATCCTCCAAGATGAATCTCATCCCAAATTTCAATAGGAATCTAACTCATATGTAATGATAGTCAATATAGGCCCAAACTGTGGACAACCATTCCATGACCAATATGATGTTATAATGTTTCATTGTGAAAACCAAGTTATCCCATGAGAAACTATATCTACTGAGCACCAGCTCACACTGCCATCAGATATTAAATATCTAAGAATCACTCCCTATAGGAACCTCTAACCATAGATGTTGATATAAAGCCCCAACTGAAAGCTCTATATATCACACAAGGGATAAGGTGATAAAGGAATAACTCACTCTTTTTTCTACTAGTATTGTTGAAAGAGTATAAAATACATAGATCATACCTTGAATCATCTCATGTGCAACCTTGTAATATCTCTCCATAGCATGAAGATACATGTGGGCCCGACTGCCATCTCCCTAAGCTCAAAGTCAGCCACCTAGTGGTAATGGTGGAATTAGATCATGGAATCACCCCCCACTAGAATATACTTTCTCTGGATCTACACCTACTCCTCTTCCAGCACCACTTCCTAGTGGTTTTCCTTGATTATGCCTATAAGATCCCTAATTATCACACTACCTCTACTCTGGTGGTTTATCCACTGCATTTCTTCCCTACTTAGCACATCAGGTCAATAAATCATGTTCCATGTGACTTTATCCACCATAATAATATCACTTCCACTATCTTGACTAATAGGGTCCTCAACATGGACCATGCATCATAGATCTATGTTCCTGAGTCCTATCATAGGGTGGTCTTCTATTTTGAGATCTTCATGACTGGTTCTTGATAGATGCTACAGATGACTCAGCCCCATGGTTACCACTATTGTATACTTCCATTCGGCGTACCTCCTCTAGAAATCTCTCTATCACTAGAGACCAATTTAGTACTCTAGAATAATTAGGTATTCATAGGGAGACTATGATGGAATGGGTGTCTCTACAGAGATCCTGATCAAACTTCCATTCCATGAAGAAACCATCTCACACCATGTCATGTAACGTGTAAGGTTAGTGAACCTCATATAATACTCATAAAATAATATAACACATAGAAACAACTCAAGAATATCTTAAATCCACATGAATCACAAATACAAATGGTATTACTCATCACAAAACAGTTACTGGAAGTCTGTCCATGTGATCATCAACTCATCATGGATATGTGCCATCATACTCCACTAGCACCCTATTTCTCCATGAAATATATTGTATTCCAACACAACCATATAATCTATTAGGTTCCAAACTAGCCTAGAGACTTGGATCACCAACTCAAGCCAATCCTCCACTACTTAAGGATCTAGATCACCATGAAACCTCAATGGTCTATGACACTGTAACTCACATAGCATGATAAGCCTATGTGAATCATCATCTTGCCCTACTGATACTATCTTCTACTTTATAGGTAGGGGCACTGCTCCATACCCTCTTAGAGAAAACACCTCATGAGATATCCCCTAAACTGAGGCCTCATCTCACAATGAATCAACATCAGGATCCTATATTGGTAACCTAGATGGATATCTTCACTGAGGAATCCTATATGCGATCAATATGTACCGTGGTTAGATGAGTATGAATATGTAAGGATATAAATCAAGAATTAGGGTCAAAAGACTCAACCATATATGATGCATGTATACTACTAATGATTCCTATAAATCAATGTCTCAAAATGCGGAGTCGACAAGTAGGAATTTAGAGTCCTGGTGAATGGATACATCAGATACTGAACAAATATAGGATTCTATGGAATGAAATCCACACTCAAGAAACTCCAACATCATTTCCCTATATTCCCAACTAATAAAAACCATGGGTCCCACTCCAACAAAAACCTGAGTAAAAACTACTCTGATACCACTCTATCATGATCCGACCATCTGAGGCCTGCTGGACCAGTAGACAGTCGAGCTTAAAAACCCTAAACTTATCTATAATTGGATAAGTGATATAAATAAGGGTTGAAAATGCATAACTAAAATGGGCGTATTTTTCCTAAATTACCTGTATGCACTCACACAATGGTCTTCATGAAAAAAGTGCATAGGCATGATAAAGGACTGTAAAATCTAGAGTATAACCATGAATGTAATAACCTCTAGAGAATACATAAGAGTACAATAGTATAAACCAATAAAAGGTTAAAAATATATTTCCAACTAGAAATGAATTCCAAACTGAACAAAAATTGGAAAAGAGGAAAAGTAAGAGAGCTCACCAACTAATCTTCAGGTCCAACCACTATAAACAGTCAATACACCCTAGTATCACTAAGCTCCACTAATGTCTCCACTGATCTATATGTCATCTACATAAGACACGACTTTTGTAGAAAAATATTGTGTAGGGGAGAGTATATACATACCTAGTAGGAAACCCAAAAATCCACAATGGGATAAAAATAAAGATACAATAGAAGTCAGATCAACCCATTAAAAGAGGTAAAACAAAACTCAAGATACATATAATCATAAAGAAACTCAAACGAGAGATAAATAGGATCTTCATATCCATATCTCAGATAAGGATGATGATTATTAAAGTATCTTCAAGGGTTTATCTCTGATTCCCATCATCATGTAGGTCTATCCAATAAAGACATTTAGAGGACCCTCACCTTTCCACTTATCCACTTCCTAAGGGGGATAATCTACAATATAGAACCCACACCTAGTGTGATAGGTGGAACATGCCTGTCGTGGGGTGAGAAAAAAACAAATAATTACTAAGTTAAAATGAATTATAGTATTTGGCATAGGATTTCTCCAAATAAAAGTGCACAAAAATCGTGTTTGTCACTTAAATTTGAGAAAGAAGAAGAATTTTATTTTGAAATTGTTTGAGTTCAAAAATAAAGAAAGAAATTAAAAATAAAGTTTAAACACAAGTGGATGAAGAGAGTGATTGTGTTAGGGTACGATCATCTTTTTCAATTTCATAATATTTATAAAAATCATTCACCATATCTTCCTATTGAATGAAAAATTAAAGACTCCTCGATTGAGTTATCAATAACCCTTGGTTGAAGAAAGAAATGGAACCCACTACTATGTCCATATAAGTTCATAAAAAATTCCAAAACAATGAAGGAAAGTCATGATTGAGAATTTTTTATCCTTATAAATATATAAATGATTCACTAGTTCCACACAAATGCCAACGATTTCTAGACACTCACCACCCAACACAATATGCTCAATCGAGACAAATTGCACTTGGCGGAGGGAGTTAGAAGTTCTTCAACCAAAGCTATAAACAATGAATACACCAAAAACCAAAACACAATCGCATTTATATAATTGGTAACCACTAAAAATATAAATCATTCAATAGAAAAATATAGTTTTAGATTAAATTTCAACACTCTGACATTACAAAAGTAAAACTCCCCCTTCCCTAATCACTCAAAGGTTTTACCCCTCCATGTGAAGGGTAATAGAGTTGAAAGGGGAAGAAGAGGGAATAATGGAACTAAGAAAAAAAAGAAAAGAGAAAATAAAATGAACATCAAGATTCAAATACTCCAGAATAGCCTCTATTGCAACATCTTCAACAACCTTTAATGGAAGTTAACACTCATATATAAAGGGTTGAGGGGTGGAAAATTTTCCTTTCATATTCACTCCTCCAAAAGTTTTAGTCAATTTAGAATCATAAATGTCAGAATATTGGGTATATTTCTTTAAAAAAATACCATATCTATTTATCATCCTCAAAAAAATCTCAGTAGATTTGAAAAAGTGTACCAAGATCTATCCTTGTATTATTGATGAAGACCTTTTCTTCTTAAGGAGGTTGTTCAACTACCTCCACATTGGAACATTAAATTGATACATTAATGACTAAATTTATTCACAAACTTTAATATGGACATGAGGATAGGATTAATATTTCCAATAAATCTATAATCACTTCATTTGGAATTCTAGAGTCTGAGATATTATTCATTAACTAATGTGGGGTCCATTATGTCATCCAGAAAATTTTCTCCCATGTATTGATTTATCTGGGCCAGTTTGTTTCAAATTGGATCTGATTCTAGAAGAAGAAGTTGAATCCCATGAACAAGGAAATCCTAAAAAATGAATCACTCTATTTGGACCAAAATTATAAAATATATTCCCAAAATACATAAGATCCAAAAAATTGTTAAATTTCCAGAATTAAACAATTTTCACAATTAAGCCCAAAATCCACTAAAAATACTAAAATGATGAAAATCATCTCAAATTGATTAATTGGAAGGGGTTAAATAATTAAGAAACACATAAAAATAATGAAAATATTGTCTCTATCAACTCCCCCACACTTAGCGCTTGGACTTCCATACAAGTCAAAGTCAAATCAAAGAAAATTCAAAACACATGTCAATGAGATCCAACAATTCCATACCAAGAAACCAAAGGATATCATGCCTCATAAAAAACCATTATTCTAAGTTATCTATTCATATCATTCAATATTTTTCCATTTCATTCCTCCTCACATGCACACAAGATCCCCACCTCACATGAATTTTCTCTCATATCACAAATGTTGATTTCCTGTAAGACTTTTCTCACCCAAACCAATGCAAGAGTCACCATAGACTTGACAAATTCCTACTTATCCACTATATGGGATTCAAGGAAATGTGTTTATCATTAGGAATTTTCAGTTTTTTTCTATTCCATTCAGTTGGTAGGATTTTTATGTGAAAAATTTTGTGTCCAAATGAGGAGGGTTCGACTCTTTTTGAAGCAAAATTGAAAGATTCTAATTTTCACTCGAGTATGGTCTCCTCCTCACTACCATTCTTAGAAAATAAGCTCTATCATCATGAAAACTAAATTAATTTTCACACAATTCATCATTTAAATATTAAAAAGTTCAATCATCTCAAAAATTATTTTTCTTGAAAGCTCCATATAGGTATAGCTTTCTTTCTCTTTAGAGGCTCCAGAAAGGCACAACTTTTTTTATCATGAAAGCTCTAGAAAAGGAATAGCTTCTAACATAATGATTTTTTTTAGTAAAAAACACATCACTTCAGTATTTGTATTTTCCACCCAAAGTATCACAAAATAATGTAGCACAATACAATATATATTCCCCCCACAATTAAGTTCATCTAGATCATGCGTTTTCACTTCAAGAGCATGATGGATAGGGAAAATTGGATTATAATATGGATAACCTAAAAGTATATTCATAGATTCTAAGGGATATAAAGATTAAATGTGCAAGGTATTCCAGAATTAAAATTATTCTCTTAAAAAGGGGATTAAAACCCCAAGAAATTCCTAAATCATTTAAAACACAATTACCTCAAACCCTCAAGTTTTGATAGGAAAAAATCAAATTCTGGTTAAATAATGCATGGTTTGGTTCTCTCATGAAGTGATGTGAATGTAAAGAATATGGAAAATGGTTAAAAACCCTCATAGGAAATAGATTTAAAAGATAAAGACAATGATATGTGGCATGATATTCAAAAATTAAAGTAATTTTCATGAAATACCCATAGAATTGAACTTGAAACAAAGTCATTTTCATCATTAATTTAAGCTCAGTTTCCTAGAATAAAATGTTTCACTCATTGAAATGGGTTTCAAAAATGGAAATGATAATCATTTCAGATCAAAATTTTCCAAAAACACACAAAAATTGGAAAAGAAACACAAAAAAATTTGAAAAACACAAAAAAAATTGAAAAAAAAACAACAAATGAAAATACTAAATAAGAAATGGTCCCTCCCCCATACTTAGATGGTGTAGTGTCCACAATTCATTTAAATGGATTTAACATGTAATTATATTTTTGATTGAATCACAACAATTAATAAAGTTTTAAGGATAGTTACAACCTGACAGATTTTATTTATAGACAGGTTGGAGGAGTGTGATCTCTTACACGAGATCTGATGGAATGGTCCCATGGAATTTCTTCATCCTATGTCCATTAACATTGAATGGATCGTACTCTTAATCCTTCATAATCTTCTCATCACGGAAAGGATATACATGAGTAACCATAAATGAACCCTCCCATCTGGAATGAAGTTTACCTGTAATTAGCTTGAGTCTTGAGTTGAATAAGAACACCTTGTCTCTAGGATGGAAGTATTTTAGTTGGATCAGCTTTTCATGAGACACTCATGTTCTCTCTTTGTAAATCTTGGAATTTTAAAATTATTCCCTTATAATTTCCTCTATATCCTTAAACTTCATTCTTTTCTCTTTCCTATCACTTCTAAGATCCAAATTCATCTTCCTAATAACCCAATATACCTTATGCTCCAATTCCACAGGCAGGTGACAACCTTTCCCATAAATCATCCTATATAGACTTATTATAATTAGGGTCTTATAGGATATCATATAAGACCATAATGTGTCTTATAACCTTTGTCTTCAATCCTTCTTGTTTGGTTTAACAGTCTTCTCTGAAATTCCTTTTATTTAACTATTGGACACTTCAGTTTGACCATTTTTCTAAGGATGATATGAATTTGATATTCTATGATTCACCTTATATTTATTCAGAAAATACTCTATTATCCTATTGAAAAATTGAGTATCATGATCACTGATGATGTATGTAGGCACTCCAAACCTAAAAAATATGTTATACTTGACAAAATCACAAACAACTTTAGCATCATCAGTTCTGGTAGATTTTTCTTCCACCCATTTGGAAACATAATCAACTGTAAGAATGATATAAGAATTTCCAAATGATATTGGTAACAATACCATAAAATATATCCCCCTTAATTTAAAAATATCACAAAAAATAATTGGTTGTTGGGGAATTTTCTCTCTCTTTGAAATGTTTCCTAAAAAACTGACATTTTTTACACCTTTTAAAAAATTAATGAGCATATTTAAAAAGGTTGGGCCAATAAAGTACATATTATAAAATCTTCCTTACTATACTTTGAGGTCTATAGTTTCCTCCATTAGCTAAACTATGAAAAAAAATCAAATATAAAACCAATTTTACTCTTATTAAAACATCTTCTTATCACATGGTCATTTTAAATCTTCCAAAGAAACGGATCATCCAAAATGTAATATCTAGATTCAAATTTTAGTTTGTGAATTTGGTGATTATTGAAATGAGATGATACTTGATATGTTAATATATAATTTACCATGTCATCATACCATGGCACTTATCATTTAACCAAGTACAACTTCTCTCCTAGAAGGTGATCATTCAATGGTTCTTTTTCTAGAATTTCAGATTCAGCAGGGTTGGGCAGTCTACTTAAATGATCATACACTTAGTTCTCAGATAACTTCTTGCCCTTTATTTCTATGTCAAACTCCTGCATCAGTAATATCTATCTCACTAGCCTCGGTTTAGCTTCAGCCTTATTCATCAAGTACCTAAGATCTTTATGATCAGAAAACATAGTGACTTGAGTTCCAAGAAGATATGATCTAAATATTTATAAAGAAAAAAACTGGTAAAAACTTCTTTTTGTGGTTTTTGTAATTGAATTGAGCCACATCCAAGGTTCTTGAGTCATAGTCAATTACTTATGACCTGCCCTCAATTTTCTAAGAAAGTACTGCTCCAACTACTTGATTAGAAGCATCACAAAGTATCTCAAATGGTTCTTCCTAATTTGGTGGCTACATAACGGGTGGTGTAATAAATATCCTCTTCATATCTTTAAAAAATTCCTTACATGCACCATTGAAATAAAAATCAGCATCTTTCAAATCAATCTAGAGAGAGGGAGAGAAATCATAATGAAATATTTGATAAACCTCATGTATAATCATGTATGTACTAAAAATGATCTAACATGCTTCACACAAGTCGGGTAAGGCAAAGAATTTATCACTTAAATTTTTGATTTATCAACTTTAATGCCCCTTTATAAATGAAATTCCCAAAGAAAATTCCTCTCTAAACCATGAAATGACACTTTTCAAAATTTAAAACAAGATTCTTTTCAATGCAGGTTTTCAAAACATTTTCCATATTTTTCAAACAATGATCAAAATATTTTCCAAAAACTATGAAATAATCCAAGAAATACTCCAATAAATATTTAATGTGATCAGAAAATTTACTTACCATGCACCTCTGAAATTTACCTGGAGTATTACATAATCCAAATGGCATCCTTTTATATGAAAACATGTTGAAGGGACTTGTAAAGGTTGTATTCTCTTGATCCTTGGGATCAATGGGTACCTATAAATAACCTAAAAATCCATCTAAAAATCAATAATGATTTCTCCCTACCAATCTCTCTAACATCTGATCAATGAAGGGAATGGGGAAATGATATTTCTGAGTGACTTGATTCAACTTGCTAAAATTGACGCACACTCTCCAACTATTCTGAATTCTCACAGGGATTAATTTATTATTTTCATTTCTAATTTTAGTTAGGATAGTTTTTTTGAAAATACATGAATTGGGATAACCCATTGTGAATGTGATATGGGATAAATGATCCCATCTTCCAAGAGCTTCTCAATATTCTTCTTCACAACCACTATCAAGGTGGGATTCAACCTTCTTTGGGGATGTCTGACAGGCTTAGAATCTCCCTTATGAAAAAAAATATATATAATCATATTTTTGGATAGATTCATGGGATATCACCTAAGATCCACCCTATTTCTTATATATTCTCTCTCAAAAGATCAATAAATTATTTTTCATGGGTTTTAGAAAGATTATTTTCAATTATCACTGGTAATTTCTCTCCCTCCTTAAGGTATACATATTTAAAATTAGTGGGGAGTGGTTTTAATTCCATATTAGGGGGATGCTCAAGGTATGAAACCAAACTAATGTTTCAAACTTCTAGAGTTTGGAACTCTTGAACATAATAAAACATATCATCTTCCTCATCATTTAAAAATTCATCAAATATATCAGATTTTACCTCTTCCTCCCACATGAAATCAGAATCTTCAGTATTTTGGGTATCCACATGTTCAATGATATTTTCAATGGAAAAAGTCTCTCCTAAGTCTAAGAATTAACAGAACATACATGATTCTTCAATGGGTTCAGTAACAACTTATTGGGAGAGTGAAGAGAGGGAGTGATCATCTAATGGGTTCCACGTGGATCCAAAAATATTTAAGTGCACAGTGTTGCCTCCAAACGCCTTGGCGGGTGTCCCTTCATGAGAATTGATGATGGTTTTGGTTGTCTTCAAGAAAGGTCACCCAAAAAATATGGGTGAGTCTGATAATCTCCTATCTTCTTCCATATTAATCACATAAAATTCATTTGGGAACAAGAGATCTTTGAATTTCACCAATACATCCTCCAGAACTCCTATAAGGAAAACTGTGGATCTGTTTTTAAGCTGGACCACCACTCTTTTGGGTTTCAAGTCTCCCATCTTCAAAGAAGTGTATACTAAGTGAGGAAATACATTAATTGAACCATCTATATCACACAAATAATTAGATAAATTTAAAGAACCAATGGTGCATGGAATGGAAATGTCCTTGGATCTTGACTTTTGGTTGGAAATTGTGGTATGACAAGGTTTAAGCCACTTCTTCCAAAGTTAATCCTTTCATCCCCTTGAATTATCATATTCTTGGTGAAAATACCCTTCAAAAATTTAGCATACTTCAGAATTTTTTTGAGTGCTTCAAGAAGGGGGGATCTAAATTTCCACTTTATGGAAGGTGTTCAGAATTTACTTTTGAAGAACTTCTTCCTAAAATTTCTTTGATTAAATCATTCATTATGGAAATGATGGGGGTAATTATTTATTCTCCCTTTTTTGAATTTTAAATAGTGTTTTTTTGTCTCTTCTTCTTCATCCCATCCTTCTCCCCCTCCTATTTCTTATCTTCTTCACAATGCATTTTCAACTAATTTTCAGAATTTACAACTTCATTCTACCTCAACTCAGGTGGTCTTGTTTTAGGCTCAATGTTTTCTGGTGGTGAGATTTCTTTTACAATTATTGTTGTTATCGTGATGAAATTCTCTTTTGGGTTTAGGATTTTTGGTCATGATTTCAAAAAAACTTCCCACCGTGTTTTCCATCTTATCAACCTTATCTACTAGGTCACCATACTTGGATTGTAGCTACTCTATAGAATGTTGTGTGATGGTGGATGGTTGATAATAGGGTCTTTGGAAAGTGGTTGGTTGGTGGTGTGAATGATGGTTATAACATTGATTTTTTGGAAATTGAGGTGGGTTTTGGAATTGTTGTCGGAATGGGGGTTGGTTTTGGAACTGGTTTTGGTTCAGGGGTTTGGCTTGATTCTGCTAATTTCCAAACCCATATTTAACAAGGTTAGTCTCTCCATCCTTGATTTTGTTGGAACTGACTTGGCTTAAAGGTTTACTCACAATGTTATGTTCCATGTAATTTAGCACATTGGTTAGTGAAATGATTAGTTGAAGAGCATAAACCACATACCATAGTCGGTTCTTGTTGGTCCTCCAGTTGTTTCAAGGCCATTTATCTCACCAAACTGGTTAACTCTTCAATCTTAGATTCTAGTAAGGGTGATGTATGAGAAGTCCGTACCTCTTGAATACCTCTTTTTCGAGTACCTCTTATACCAAAATATTGAGAGTTCTAGGAAATATTCTCAATCAAGACCTTGGCATCTTTTGGTGACTTGTCAACCAATGCACCTCTAGATGATGCATCAAGAAGGTTTCTATCAATGTTTAGTAAGCCTTGATAGAGAAAGACAATAAAGTAATACTCTTTAATGGATTGATGTGGGCAGATAGAACATAGATTTTTAAATCTTTTTCAATACTTTTAAAGGGTTTCTTCATATGACTGTATGATAGTATAGATCTTCTTTATGATGGTTTTTCTTCTAGATGTGGAAAAGAATTTTTTCATGATGCATCTTACCAATTCATTCTAATCATTCACATATCCTAGTTTTAGACCATACAACCATTCTTTGGTAGCTAATTCCAATGAAAATGGGAATTCCTTCCACTTAACTTATTCCCCAGTTAATCCATGGGGTATAAAAGTTGAGCAGACATGTGTGAACTCTTTAATATCTTTGTTTAGATCTTCACCTTCCAATCCATGAAACTTTGGAAGCAATGGAATCATGTTAGGTTTCATCTCAAAATCATTTTTTAACATTGTAATGGTAATTTGATTGTTTTGATTAAGGAATTGTGGTCTAAAATGGTCTCTAAGGGTTAGGTTTCAATTTCCATCCATGATGACAGGCTCAGAGTGAACACTTGAACTTTCACTCGAGTCTGCAAGAGAAATGTCCTTTAAATTCAGATTGAAAATTAAGGTTTCTAAATTTATTCAACAAGTTTCTATCAATTTTAGGATCAAGGGTGAAAGGTTCAGTTTTTGAGGTTCTTTTCATGCAATTTTGAAGATAAAATAAGAAAAGAGAACAGAGAGAGAGAGAGATATATATATATAAAATGTTGGCACTACCTCCCCGGCAATGGTGCCAAGTATTGACATGTGTATATCATGAGGTGTGACAAAAACAAATAATTACTAAGTAAAAATTCAGTATAGTAGTTGACCTAGTATGTCTCTAGAGATGAGTTCACAATAATCGCATTTGTCACTTAAATTTGATAAAGAATAAGAAGTTTCTTTTGAAATTGTTTGAGTTTAAAAATAAAGAAAGAAATTAAAAATAAAGTTTTAACACAAGTGGATGAAGATATTTATGGGTTTAGGGTAGGATCACATTTTAAAATTTCATAATTATTATAAAAATCATTCACCCTCTCTTCTTATTGAATGATAAATGAAATACTCCTCGATCAAGTTATCAATCACCCTTGGTTGAAAAAAACAATGGAACCCACTCTTATGTGCATGGAAGTTTGTAAAAAAATCCCAAACAACAAAGGCAATCATTGATCAAGAATTTTTTATCCTTATAAATCTATAAATGATTCACTAATTCCATGCACACACCAACGATCTCTAGACACTCACCACCCAATACAATATGCTCAATCGAGACAAATTGCACTAGGTGGAGGGAGTTAGATGTTATTTAACCAAAGCTACAAATAATTAATACACCAAAACCCAAAATAAGATCATATTAAGAGAATTGGGAAACACTAAAAATAGAAATAATTCAATATAAATATATAGTTTTACATTAAAGTTTAATACACCAACATTACAAAAGTGAAACTCCCCCTTCCCCAATCACTCAATGGTTTTACCCCTCCATGTGAAGGGTAATAGATTTGAAAGGGGAATAATATATCATAATGGAACTAAGAAAAAGAAAAGAGAAAATAAAAATTACATTAATATTACAATAACCCAGCATATACCCTCTTTCACCTTCTTTAAAAACCTTGAATGGAAGTGAACACTTATATATATAGGGTTGAGGGGTAGAAAATTTTCCCTCTAGATTCACTCCTCTGAAGTTTTTATTCAATTTAGAATCATAAATGGAAGAATGTCGAGTATCCTCATTCATAAATGTTTTTTTCCTCTCTATTTTTCCTTTGACCACAAAATCAAAGTTGATTTGGACAATTTTCCAAAAGTTATCCTCGTATTACTGATGAATACGTTTTCTACCCGAGGAGACTATTCAACTACCTCTACTTTGGTGCATTAAATGGATGCCTTAATGAATGAATTTCTTCATGAAATTTAACATGGAAATGAGTATTGGAATAATATTTCTAATATATCTAGAATAACTTAATTTGGAGTTATGGTGGCCAATATATTTTCCATTAACTAAGGTGGGGTCCATTCTGTCATCCAGCAAACTTTCTCCCATGGATTGATTTATCTGGGCTAGTTTGTTTTGAATTGGATCTAGGTCTAGAAGAAAAAATTGAAGCCCACAAGAAAGGAAAGACTAAAAAAATTAATCACTCTACTTGTATCAAAATTGTAATTGATATGCCTAAAATACAAAAGATCCACAAAACTTTTAAACTTTTAGAATTAAAAAATTTCACAATTAAGCCCAAAATCCACTAAAAATACTAAAATGATGTAAATAAGCTCAAATTGACTAATTTTAAGGGGTTAAATCATTAAAAAACGCATGAAAAATAATGAAAATATTATATCTATCAATTCCCCCACACTTACACTTGGACTCCCGGACAAGTCAAAGTCAAATCAAAGAAAATTCAAAACACATGCCAATGAGATCCACCAATTCCGTACCAAGAAACCAAAGGATATCATACCTCATCAAAAACCATTTTTCAAGTTATCCATTTATATCATTCAATATTTTCCCTTTTCATTTCTTCTCCCATGCACACAAGACACCTACCTCACATGAATTTTCTCTTGTCTCACAAATGTTAATTTTCTGCAAGGATTTTCTCACCCAAACCAATACAAGAGTCACTAAAGGCTTGAAAAATTCCGACTTCTCCACCAAATGTGAGTCAAGGAAATGTGTTTATCATGAGGACTTTGTAGGTTTGTTCTATGAATTTCAGTTGGAAGGATATTGATGTGAAATGTTTTTTGGCCGAATGAGGAGGGTTTGGATCTTTTTGAAGTAAGATTGCAAGATTCTAATTTCCACTCAAGTATAGTATCCTCCTTACTGTCATTAGTAGAAAATTAGATCCACCATCATGAAAAATCATGGAATGTTAAAATAATTCATCATTTCAGCAGCACAAATTTCAATCATCCCAAACATAATTTTCCTTGAAAGATCTTGATAGGCACAACTTTCTTTCTCTTTAGAAGCTCTAGAAAGGCACAACTTCTCTTATCATGAAAGCTCTAGAAAATGAATAGCTTATAACAAAATGATTTTTTCAGTAGAAAACACATCCCTTAATCATTTGATTTTCCACCCAAAGTATCACCAAATGATTAAGAATAATACAATACATCTTCCCCCACCACTTAAGTTTAGAAATATCATGCAATTTCACTTCAAGAGCAGGTTGGATAGGGAAAATTGGCTTGTAATATAGCTAAACTAACAAAATAATCATGGATTATATGGGCTATAAGGATTAAATTTTCATGGAAGTATCTAATGAAAAGTATTATCTTGAAAATGGGGATTAAAACCCAAATAAATTCATAAATTATTTAAAACACAAGTACCTAAAATCCTCAAGTTTTAACAAGAATAAATCAAATTATAGTTAAAGAAAGCATGGTTTGGTTCGCTCAAGAAGTGATGTGAATGTAAAGAATATGGAAAAATTGTTCAAAATCCTCATAGAAAAGTTATTTAAAAGATAAATACAATGATATGTGGAATGAGATTAAAAAATTAGAGTAATTTTCATGAAATTACCAAAGAATTGAACTTAAAACAAAGTCATTTTTCTCATTCATTTAAGCTCAGTTTCCTAAAATAAATTATTTCACACATTGAAATGGGTTTCAAAAATGGAAATGATAATCATTTCAGCTCAAAAGTTTCAAAAACACACAAAAATTGAAAAATTAACACATAAAAATTTTAAAAACACAAAAAAAAAATTGAAAAAAAGAACAACAATAAATGAAAACCCTAAACTAGAAAGGTTCCCTCCCCCATTATTAAATGATTCAAAGTCCTCAATGCATTCAAATGGATTTAACATGAATTAGATTTTTGATTGAATCACAACAAACAATAAAGTGTTAATTAGAGGTACAACCCGTTGACTTTTATTGATATATAGGTTGGAGGAGTGTGATCTCTTCTATAGGATCCGATGGAATAGTCCCATTGAATTTCTTCATCATATGTCCATTAACAGTGAATGTATACTACTCTCCATCCTTCATAATCTGCACATCATTGAAAGGATATACAATAGTAACCATAAATGGACCCTCCCATCTAGAATTAAGTTTACCTAGAATCATCTTGAGTCTTGAGTTAAATAAGAACACTTTATCTCTATGTTGGAAGTCTTTCAGTTGGATCAACTTATCATGAGACATTCTTATTCTCACTTTGTAAATCTTGTAATTTTAAAACGCTTCCCTTTGAATTTCCTTCATCCCCTTCAACTATAATTTTATTTCATTCAAATCACTTTCAAGTTCCAAATTCATCTTTCTAATTTCCCAATATTCCTTATGCTCCAATTCTATAAGTAGGTGACAACTTTTCCCATAAATCAGTCTGTATGGAATTATTCTTATTGGGGTCTTGTAGGCTGTCTTGTAAGCCCATAATGTGTCGTCTAACCTTTGGATCCAATCCTTCTTGTTTGTTTTAACATTCTTCTCCAAAATTCATTTGATTTCCCAATTGGACACTTCAGATTGACCATTTTTTTATCGGCGATAGGGAGTTGATATTTAATGATGCGCCCCATACTTCTTCAGCAAAGCCTCCATTATCCTATTGAAAAAGTGAGTACCTTGATCATTGATGATGGATCTAGGCACTCCAAACCTACAAAATATGTTAGACTTGATAAAATAAAAAACAACTTCAGCATCATCAGTTCTAGTGGATTTTTCTTCCACCCATTTGGAAACATAATCAACCGCAAGGAAGATATAAGAAATTCCAAATGAAATTGGGAAAGGTCCCATAAAATATATCCCTTATACTTTAAAAATCTCACAAAAAATAATTTGTTGTTGGGTCATTTCTTGTCTCTTTGAAATGTTTCCTAAAAACTGACATTTTTTACACCTTTTTGAAAAATTTATATTATAAATCCTTCCTTGATGTCATTTGAGGTACAATGTGGCCTACACAATATAAAGTGTGACAAAACTCAAAGAAAGAATCAATTTCACTCTCAGGGAGACATCTTCTTATCACTTGGTCATTGAAAATCTTCCAAAGAGATGGATCATCCCAAATGTAAATTTGGTGAGAATTTAAATGATATGGGAACTAAGTTGTTACCAGATAATTGACCATTTCATCATACCATGTAACTTCTTCTTCAAACATGTACAACTTCTCTCCAAGAAGGTGATCATTCAATGGTTCTTTTTCTATAATTTCAACTTCAACAGTGTCGGGTAGTCTGTTTAAATGATCAACCACTTGGTTCTCATATCCCTTATTTTCCTTGATTTATATGTTGAAATACTACATTAGTAAAATCCATCTCACTAGCCTTAGTTTAGCTTCAACCTTATTCATTAAGTACCTAAGAGTTTCATGATCAGAAAACATAGTGACTTTAGTTCCAGGAAGATATGATCTAAATATTTATAAAGTAAAAAAAACTGCTAAAAAACCTTTTATGTGGTTTTGTAATTTAATTGAGACATATCCAAGGTTCTTGAGGCATATTCAATGACTTGTGTCCTGACCTCAATTCTATAAGAAAGGACTTCTCCAAATGCTTGATTGGGAGCATCAAAAAGTAACCCAAGTGGTTCTTCCCAATTTGGTGGTTGTTTCATATGTGGTGTAATCAATATCCTCTTCATATCATCAAACAATTCCCTACATGAACCATTGAAATCAAAATCATCATATTTTAAAGGAAACCTATATAGAGGGAGAGAAATATTACTAAAATCTTTGATAAACCTTCTGTAAAATCTTACATGTCTGAAAAATGATCTAACATGTATCATAAAAGTTGGGTAAGGAAAAGAATTTATCACTTCAATTTTTAATTTATCAACTTCAATGTCCTTTTTGGAAATGAAATTACTAAGGAAAATTCCTCTATCAGCCATGAAATGACACTTTTCAAAATTTAAAACAAGATTATTTCAATACAATTTTTCAAAACTTTTTCCAAATTTTTTAAATAATGATCAAAAGAGTTTCCAAAAAATATGAAATCTTCCAATAAAACCTCCAAGAAATATTCAATGTTATCAGAAAATATACTTACCATGCACCTCTAAAATGTACCTGGAGAATTACATAATCCAAATGGCATCCTTTTATATGAAAAAGTTTTAAAGGGACATGTAAAGGTTGGCTTCTCTTGACCCTCATTAGCAATGGGTACCTGAAAATAACCTAAAAATCCATCCAAAAATAAATAATGAGTTCTCCCTACCAATATATCTAACATCTTATCAATGAAGGTAATGGGGAAATTATCTTTACGAGTGACCTGATTCAACTTCATAAAATCGATGGACACTCTCCAACTATTCTGAATTCTCACAGAGATTAATTAATTATTTTCATTCCTCACCATGGTTAGGACATATTTTTTTAACTAAATTAATTGGGATAACCCATTTTAAATCTAATATGGTAAAGATTATCCCAAACTACAATATATTCTCAATCTCCTTCTTCACAACCTCTATCATTTTGGGATTAAACCTCCTTTGGGGTTATCTGATAGGTTTAGAATCTCCCTCATGAAAAATTCTATATGAGAATATTTTTGGGTTGAATCATAGGATATCACCTAATATCCACCCTATTGCTTGGATATTCTATCTCAAAAGATCAACCAATGATTTTTCATGTGTTTTATAAAGATTATTAGAAATTATCACTGGTAATTTCTCTCCCTCCCTAAGGTACAAGTGGTTTTAATTATAGATTAGGGGGATGCTCAAGGGATGAAACCTAACTAGCATTTACCACTTCCAAAGGTTGTAGCTTCTACACACAATAAATCATATCATCTTCCTCATCCTTTAAAAAATCATCAAAGAAATCATATTTTACCTCTTCCTCCCACATTAAATCATAATCTCCAACATTTTGGTCATCTGCATGTTCAATGATATTTTCAATAAAAGAAATCTCCCCTAAGACTAAGAATTCAAGGAACATTCCTTATTATTCAATGGATTTGGTACCAACTTAATGGGAGAGTGAAAATAGGGAGTGATCATATGATGGGTGACTCATGGATTCAAAAATATTGAAGTGGACAGTTTTGTATCCAAACTCCATGGTGAGTGTCCCTTTATGGACAATGATGATGGATTTTTCCATATTTAAGAAAGTTCTCCCCAAAATTATGGGTGAGTGTGACGGTATCCTATCTTCTTCCATATTCAGCAAATATAAGTAAGTAGGGAACAAGATATATTTTAATTTCACTAGTACATCCTCCAAAACTCCTATAGGGAAAACTGTGGATCTATTTGCAATTTGGACCACCACTATTGTGGGATTCAAGTCTCCCATCTGCAAGAAGTGTATACTAAGTGAGGAAATGAATTAATTTAAGTGACTAGATCACATAAATCATTAGATAAATTTAAAGAACCAATGGTGCGTGGAATGTAAAATGTCCGTGGATCTTGACATTTGGTTGGAAATTATGGTGTGATAAGGGATGAGACACTTCTTCCCAAGTTGATCCTTTCATTACCTTAAAGTCACTTATTCTTGGTGAAAATATCCTTCAAAAATTTACCACAGTTTGGTATTTGTTTGAGTTCATCAAGAATGGAGGTATCAATTTCCACTTTCTAGAAGGTGTCTAGAATTTCTTTTTGAAGGGATTCTTCCTACAATTTCATTGATTCAATTATACATGATGGAAATGGTGGAGGTAAGTCTTTATTCTCCCTTTATTTCCTTTGAAATGGTGTTTCTTGTCTCTTCTTCTTTGTCCTATCCTCCTCCTCCTCCTCTTTCTTCTCTTCTTCATAGTGCATTTTCAATGAATTTACAAAATTTACAACTTCATTATCCCTCAACTCAGGTGGTCTTATTTCATGCTCAATGGTGTTTGGTAGTGAGATTAATTTTCCACTTCTTATTTTTATCATGTTGACATTCTCTTTTGGGTTTGGTATTTTTTGGGAAGGAAGTTTACTAGGATTTTTTTTCATGATTTCAACAAAACTTCCCACCATGTTTTCCATCTTATCATCTTTATCTTCTAGGTCATCATACATGGATTGTAGTTACTCCAAATAATGTTGTGTGTTGGTGGATGTTTGATCATATGGTCTTGGTAAAGTGGATGACTGGTGCTGTGAAGCATGGTTATAATATTTCTTTTGTTGAAATGGAGGTGGGTTTTGGAATTTTTGCTCGAATGGGGGTTGGTTTTGGGACTAGTTTTGGTTCGGGGGTCTGGCTTGATTCTGCTGATTTCTAAACCCATATTGAACATGCTTAGACTCTCTCCATCCTTGATTTTTTTGGAACTGCCTCAGATGAAAGGTTTCTGCACAAGCTTTTATTCCCTATATTTCAGCACATTGGTTAGTGAAATGATGAGGTGATGAGAATAAATCACATAACTTATCTAATTATTGTTGGTTAGACACTTATTTCAATGCCATATTTCTCACAAAAATGGTTAGCTTTTAAATCTTAAATAATAGTAAGGGTTATTGATGAGAAGTTCATAACTCATGAATACCTATTGTGCTAGTACCTCTTATAAAAAACTATTGAGAGTTCTGGTAAATCTTCTCAATCAAGACCTTGGCTTCTTCTGGTGACGTTTCAATCAATGCACATCCAGATAATACATGAAGAAGGTTTTTGTAATTGTCTATTAATCCTTGATAGAAAAAAGATAAGAAATTAATTCTCATAAATGGATTAATGTGGTAAGTTGGCACATAGATTTTTAAATCTTTCCCAATAATCATAAAGGGTTTCTATAGATGATTGTCAGATGGCATATATCTCATTTCAAATGCTTGTGCTTCTATAGGTTGGGAATAATTATTGCATGAATAATCTTACCAAGTCATTCCAATAATTCACATCTCATTATTATAGACCATACAACCATTATTTGGTATCTCCTTATAATGAAAATAAAAATTCCTTCTACTTTATTTTTTTCTCATCTAATCCACAAGGTCTAAAAGTTGGGTAGATGTGTTTGAACTCTTTAATATATTTGTTTGGATCTTCACCTTCCAAGCCATGAAACTTTGGAAGAGATAGAATCATGTTAGGTTTCATCTCAAAATAATTTTTTAAACACTATAATGGAAATTTTATTGTTTTTATTAAGGGATTTTGGTGAAAAAATCTCTATAAGGGTTAGGTTTATATTTCCAACCATGAGTACAAGCTCAGAGTAAACACTTAAAGTTTCACTTGAGTATGCAGGAAAAATGTCCTCAAATTCATATTGAAAATTAAGCTTTCTAATTATATTCAACAAGGATTTTTCAATTCGAGGATCAAGGGAGAATGTTTTAGTGTTTGAGGTTCTAGTAATTTATTTTTTACGAGAAAATAAGAAAAGATAAAAGAAAGATAGAGAGAGAGAGAAAAAATTTGGCACTACCTCCCTAGTAACGGCACCTAATTTTGATACGTTCCTGTCATGGGATGTGACAAAAAAATAATTCCTAAGTTAAAATTTAGTATATTAGTTAACCTATGAGGTCTCTAGAGATTAGTTCACAACAATAATGTTTGTCACTTAAATTTGAGAAAGAATAAGAAGTTTTTTTTGAAACTGTTTGAGTTTAAATATAAAGAAATAAATTAAAAATAAAGTTTGAACACAAGTGGATGAAAAGAGTGATGGGATTAGGGTATTATCACCTCTTAAAATTTAATCATAATAATAAAAATAATTCACCCTCTATTTGTATTGAATTATAAATGAAACACTCTTTGATCTATTTATCAGTCACCCTTAGTTGAAGAAAGCAACGGAACCCACTTCTATGTGCATGGAAGTCCATAAAAAAAATTCCCAAACAACTAAGGCAAGTACCGGTTGGGAATTCTTGATCCTTAGAAATATATAAATGATTAAATAATTCCACACACGTTCCAATGATTTCTAAACACCCACCACCTAACATAATATGCTCAATTGAGACGAATTGCATGAGGTGGAGGGAGTTATAAGTTCTTCAAACAAAGTTATAAACAATGAATACACCAAAACCCAAAACATGATCGCATTGAAAAAATTGGGAACCAATGAAAATATAAATCATTCAATATAAAAATATATTTTTACATTAAATTTCAAGACTCATATATTACAAAAGTAAAACTCCCCCCTCCCTGATCACCCAAAGGTTTTTCCCCTCCATGTGAAGGGTAATAGAGTTGAAAGGGAAAGAAGAGATCATAATGGAACTAAGAAAAAAGAAAAGAGAAAATAAAAAGCACATAATTATTCCAATACTCTAGAAAATATCTTATTGTACCTTCTTCAATAGCCTTGAATATAAGTGAACACTTATATGTATAGGGTTGATGGGTGGAAAATTTTCCCTCCAGATTCACTCCTTCGAAAGTTTTAGTCAATTTAAAATAATAAATAGATGAATATAAGGTAGGTTCCTTAATAAAAGTTGTTCCCTTATATATTTTTACTAATATTGAAAAATATAATTATATTTTTACAAGTTTACCAAAATTTATTCCCATATTACTGAGGAAGGATTTTTCTTCTCGAGGAGACTGCTCATCTACCTCCACTTTGGAGCATGAAATGGATGCCTTAATGACCTAATTTCTTCATAAAATTTAGTATGGAAATTATTCTAGGAGTAATATTTACAATAAATCTAAAATAACTTCATTATGAGTTATAGAGGCCGATATATTCTTCATTAACTAAATTGGGGTCCACTCTGTCAAGCAGAAAACGTTTTCCCATGGATTGATTTATCTGGGCCAGTGTGTTTCGAATTGGATCTGGGTCTAGAAGAAAAAGTTAAATCCCACAAAAAAATAAATCCAAAAAAAAATAATGGCTATATTTGGATCAAAATTGTAAAAGATATATCCTAAATAAAGAAGATATGTAAAACTGCTAAATTTCCAGAATTAAACAATTTTCACAATTAAGCCCAAAATCCACTAAAAATACTAAAATGATGAAAATAATCTAAAATTGATTAATTTAAAGGGTTTAAATCATTAAAAACATATTAAAAATAATTAAAATATTATCCCTATCAATAGGGGATGTCACTCAGTAGATAGAGGACTTATGCCCTGGTGTGACAGGGGGTGCCACTCAGTAGATTGAGGACTCGCGCCCTGATGTGATAGGGGGTAAAAATATATTCTTATCAAATTGAAAGGTTTAAAACACAAATAATGATCCATAAATTTATTATGGGTTGATAATTTTTGAATATTTCATTCACCATTGATGAATAATATTTGATTCATTTGTTTCTTGCCTCTCGATTCTCCTCGATCTAATCATCGATCTGCGTCCTTAGTTTTTCCAACACCAGTGATGAACACTCCTCTCAAATCCTCCCAGTTCAATGAATCTAACCATTTAAATTTAACATAGAATCATATTTATATAGATAGTATTAGGTTATAATATTTAATTAAAATGAATAAATTAAATTATTAATTTTATTAAATGCACCTTCCAATGGTCACTTCCCACAGAATGTCTGACACCGACCAAACATAGGTCGCATCTAGAGAAAACCATACATTTCATAATAAATAATGGTCTCATATTTCTCATATGAGGCCCCAAACAATGGAAAAACCATTTTTATCAAAATTATTTGTATTCATACATTAAAATATATTAGTATTTTAAATATATTAATTTTGAGGTCCTGAGACACCCAAACACTGAACCAAATCTAAAGATAAATATAGATATATATACATAGAAATATTAAAAATACTAAACCATAAAAAGTTGAGTCACTAAAAATATGTCCTAAAATCCAAATTAATGAATGTTATTATATGTGTAACATGAATTGATGAATTCAATCGAGTTTAATAATGTTCCAAATCTCATGAGATATTTACTACTATCTATGTTGTGTACAAAGGTATTGAAAATGTCACACAACTTAGATATAATGATTTTAATATTAATTTTGACACATTTAGAATAGTATAAGGAGAAAGAATCACATAGTTAAATGGAAGATTAATTGATACTATGAATGATGTAGTTGCATTGGGTACACTAGTTCCAGAATCAGATCATGCATTAAAATTCCTTAGAATCTTACCATACAAAGGGAGGGGAATTCCAACTACTATATGATAATCAAATCATATAAAAGATCTAAAAATAAAGGATATTATAGGAACTCTCATGATGTATTAAGAAGATATGTAATCTGAAGTAAATAATTAATAAGTAAAATTATTTTTTAAAATTTTCTACCACTTATGATGAGAATAAGACTAAAGATAAATTATTATTTGACTCATCCATTGGATAAGATTCAAGATTCTTATAATCTAATGGTGAAATTGCTCATTTTTCTAGAAAATCCAAAAAAAATTATAATAAGATAAGAAGATTCAATAAATCCTTAAACAAGTATAAATTTTTTTATGGAAAATCAATGGACATCAGATGTTATGAATGTAAGAAATTAGGACACATCAAGCCTGAGTTTCTTCATATCAAATAAAAAAATAATTTAGGGAAAGAGTATTATAATAAATATGATTATAATAGAAATGAGGAAATTTTTATGAAGTCCACATGGATTGATTCTAAATAATATGGTGTTAATTCAAGTTTTGGTTATTATTATAGAAAACTAAACCATAAATATAACAGGTATTTCATGGCTCATATAGATGTGATACAACATATTTACTATTCTTCCTCTGAATCTAAATCTGAAAATTATTCTTTTGATAAAATGTTGTGAATATTTCTCAATGATGGAATATAAATATGAATCACTTAAGAAAAATCATAAAACTCTTAATAGAACCTATGATATCATTATTAGTGAAAAGGGGGATCTTGAAAAAATAATCATCATAACTGAAATCTAATCTTGAAATATCAGCTACAATATGTTCTATACATGACAATAGGATAAAGAAATTATCAAATGAGGTTATATATTTAATATATTTTGAAAGTTTTTTTACTAAAGGGAAAAATTACATCAATAAATCCTTGAAAAGAAAAAATCAAATAATAATGAACAAGTAATATAAATCAAAGGTGAAAGGCATAAACTATATATGAATTAACTTGTTCCTAGAAGTAATAATAAAATCATTTCCAGTTTTACTTGTTTTCATTATAGGATAAGAGGACACTATGAAAAAAAATTTATCATAGAGAACCTCAATTATTTTTTGTTAAGCATTCACTTCTTTCAAAAAAATCTAAATTTTAGGCTGGAAGTTTTGGAATATGTAAACATATTTGAGTTCCTAAATCTTTAGTTACTAATATTGTTAGACCCAAGAGTATTTTGATAGTAAAAACTATTCATTATTTACTTATTTTTATAGATAAAACATTATCAATACATAATTACTAAATGGTATATGTATAGTAATTATTCAAGGTGTATGAGTGGAGACGTTTCATACTTCCACTCATTATCAAAGGTTGATGGAGGATATGTCACTTTTAGTGATAATTCCAAAAGAAAAATCATTTTTTTGGTTCATTTGGAGATTAAAATTCACTAATTATCAATAAAGTTTTATATGTTAAATTCCAAAAAACATAACCTAAAAAGTATCTCTCAGCTCTATGATGAGAGTTTTTTATTTTTATTTTTCCAACAATGCATGTTCAGTTTTTAAAATAAATTCTAAAATTTAGATAAAATGGAACTAAAAGTGTTTACACAATAGATATGAATTATTTATTTAAAAAGATTGTAAATTGTTTGAATGATGAAATATATGAATCATGGATTTGGCATAAAAGTCTTGGAAAATGTGATGTTTATTGTTTAAGAAAATTTTGATTTCTAATTTTACTCAGCTTAAATTAGACATAAACAAACTATGTGATGTATACCAAATGGGAATGTAACACAAGTTATCTTTTAAAAAAATTAAATAGGTTTCAAATTCTAGACTACTTTAACTTATTCAAATGTATTTTTTTGTACCATCTAAAACTACAAGCCTAGGTGGAAACTATTTTATTAATGTTTTAGTTTTGTCTTTAAGAGGTGACCATAGGGGAGAGTTTGTAATTATTTATTAAATTCATTTTTCTAAAAACGCAACATTAAACATACCTTTTTTTCCCTTAAGACACATCAAAATAATGGTTTTGTTAAAAGTAAGAATATTAACTTATAAGAAATTGATTAAATAGTGTTTTTAGAATATATATTTCCTACTCATTTTTTGGTTGGATATTTTAATACAGCACATTGTGTCATTAAAAAAGTTCTAATAAGACCTATTTTGAAGAAAACACCCTATGAGATATAGAATAATTATAACCAAAGGTTAAATACTTTAAGGTTTTTTTATACAAAGTGTATATCTTGAACACCAAGGACAGTCTTATTAAGTTAAATCCAAAGGTTGATGAAGTAATATTCTAAGGTTATTCAACCACTTCAAAATTTTATAAAGTATTCAAAAAATGAAGTATTGTTAAAGAATATACTCATGTGAAATTCGATGAAAGTAGTCTCTTTGATCATAAAAAAATAAAATTGATGACCTAATTTATTCTTTAGATAACATGAGAATTGAACCTTTCTTTGATGAAAAAAAGGAGGATGATATGAAACATTATCATGAACAATCCAATCCTGAAAGAAGTGAATCTAAATAACCTAAAAGTATACTACCAAGATAGATTAAAACCCTTAAGAATCATCCTTTAGATATTTTTATAGGAAGCTTGGTTAAGAGAATTGGTAATTTAATAAGTGTAGGTTTCCTTGTCGAGTTTTTTCATTATTATCCCAACTATAACCTAATATTATAAAATAATCCTTAAATGGTGAGAGTTGGGTAGTTAGAATGCGCAAATAATTAAACTAGTTAAAGAGTAATGAGGTATGGGAATTAGTTAATAGACCCTATGATTATATTTTTATAGGAACTAAATGAGTATTATAAATAAGAATGGTGGTCATGGTGATTCACTAGAAATAAGGATAGATTGGTTGTTAAATGATATAACCAATAAGAATTAATAAACTAATAATAAACATCTCTCATTGTATCTAGATTAGAATATATTAGAATACCTTTATCATATTTATCATATATTAATTTTAAATTATTTCATATGGATGTAAAATCTTATTTTATTAAATGGATTTTTAATGGACGAATTTTATGTTGAATAGCCTTTGGGTTTTTTAAAAAACCTCATTTTCTAAGTTCAATTTTAAAACTTACCAAAACTGTGTATGATCTTAAACAATCACGTAAAGCTTTATATGAAAGGTTAATTTTATTTATTTTATCAAATAGTTATACAATGGTCTTGGAATAGTATACTTTTTTAATAAAATATCATCAAAATATATCTTGTTATTTCAAATTTATGTTAATGGTATTGTTTTATCTGCAAATAAAAAATTGTGAAAATAATTTTCAAAACTCATGTAAATGGAATTTGAAATGAGCATGATGAGTAAGTTGAAATTTTTTCTCAGTTTTAAAATTTATCAAAAATATTTTGTAAATATTTTAAATTAAATAAAATATATAAATGACTTACTAAAAAGGTTTAGACTTGAAAAAGTTAAGTATATTCAACTCCCATGTATTGCAACATTAAGCATAATTTGGAAGAAGTTGGTAAGATAGTTAAAAATAAGTTATATAGAGGAATTATTGAAATCTTGTTATATGTAACTACTATTAAATAATAAATTATGTTTTTCATGTGTTTATATTCTATATTTCATGAAAATCTAAAAGAGTCTCATTTAACAGCTGCCAAATGAATTTTAAGATATTTTCAGGGAACTATTTATGTATCTTTACTTTTTACAAAAACGTCTAATTTTGATTTAGTTTCATATTATGATACTAATTTTAATGTTTGTAGTTTATATTGAAATATCACCTTACTAACCTAACAATTACTATAAAAATATTTAGTTTCATGTTCTTGTAAGAAAAAACACTCAGTTTTATTATCAATTTTTGAAGCTGAGTACATTGCAGGTAGTAGTTATTATGGAAAAGTGTTTTGGATGAAAAAAGCTTTGATTAATTTTGGATTTAATTTTTATCATTTACAAATTAAATTTGATAGAATTTCTACTGTTACTATTTTAAAATATCCAATAATCAATTTGAGGACTAAACACATTGATCTAAGACATCATTTTCTAAGGGATAACTCATAAAAGGGTAATATATATTTAGAATTCATTAGTACTGAAAATCAATTAGCAGATATTTTTATTAAATATTTATCTGCTGATCAATTCCATTTTATCAAAATTGAATTAGGATTATATGAATTTAAATAATTTTATTCTGATTTATTTATTATTAACTAATTAATTTAAGTTACTTTATTTCCAACTTCAATATTTATCTATATGAGGTCGTTGTGTTCACTATTTTGAAATTTATTTATTCACTTATCCTTTAATTTTTTTTAATTTTACTTTTAAAAAATCACATTCCTCATCACTCAAAGTGACCAAAAATAATATCCTTTCTAATAAGAATTTAGGAGTCGAATAGTATTTAGTTCAAACCCACTTGATTGGGAACCCTCAGAGCTCATTCTCTCCTCCAACTAAATCCAAACCCTAAGCCACTAATTTTAAGAAGTCCCAATAATTTTTGATCTTGGTGAAATCCAAAAGAGCTAATGATGGATATTTGGGAAGATCAAAGAAAGAAAAGTCAAGAAATAGAGATCAGTGAGTGTTGTATAGAAACACTATCGTTTTTATTGCCTAAAATATAATAGTATTTTTCTAAGAAATGGTCTAATATTTCAAGGCTGGGAATGGGTATTCAATGATTAGAATGTCGGAATTGTGCTTGAGAAGAAGCTATGAGAGTTCTATGAGAATGCATTATTATGTTTTGATCAAGCTGAAGATGTTGTTCTATCTAAGTTAAATAGAGAAGAAATTTCAATTTCTACTATGTAAATAGACTAATATTTCCATTATATACAATAAGGTAGAAATATTTTTATCCATTATTATATTTATGATGATGAAATCAGATGGTCATTATGGAATACCTATTCTGATCTTCTACTATTGAGAAGAGATTCTAAATGGATTTAGAACCTGGTCAGAGAGTTTTTTAAAAGTTTATTCAGAATAGAATAGCCCAAAGTGTTGGTGAGTTTGAGATATTTCTATTTTAAGACATCAATATGATGTATTTACTAGTAAATAAGAATAATAAAAACTTTTCTAGATACATAGTGAGATATATGCATCATTATGGTCATTTAAATAAAAGGATTAGGTTCTATACTTATGAAAGGCTATATACCTAACTCTTTAATAAAAATGAAGTGGAGCTTAGTAAAGTTGAGGTCACCAAGTGAAAATGGAATAAAACCTTATTGATAACCTTTTAAGGAATATAAAGTTATTTTGGGACTCTTCTCATAAAAATCTGATAATAAAGAAGAAGAAAAAGAAAAAAGAAATTTGAAGATGTGGTTGAGGATCATGAGGAACCTTTTGGTACTTAGGGGGAGAAAACTATATAATGTACTCTTAAGGATTCATATCCTTTTGTGGGTGAGTCTTCTATAGATAGAATAGAAGCATCTACTACTATTTTGGAGGTTGAATATGTAAAAGCTAGTATATATTTTCATAGGTCTATTATTGATTTCAATGTTCAATATGAGGTTTTGGAGGTTCCGACTAGTGTTATAGCTGGCTTGATAAATGAAATTGTAGTTTTAGCTCCTATAGATCTTAAAGTCTCTAAAGTTTGAACTAGAGAAGAAATTTTTGGGGAGGATTAGTCATTTTATAAATAATTAAGAGATAAAATTTCTCATCAGGAGACTAAGACACATCTCTTTGAAAATATTGAAGACCTTAGGGAATCAATGTCTATGAATGTTAGAGTCTCTCCAATGAGAATAAATAATTAGATATTATCTAAGAATATTCTAACACTTTTAAGAGAAAAAAAAGTGATGAGTTTCCTTTAGGTGTTGAGACTGAAAAGCTACCACCTCTTGGCTCTGAAAAGAAAGATGTTGCATAGTTAGTCAACCAGAATGAAACTTATTCTAACTTTGAGTATCATATTTAGACCTTTTAATCTAAGGTATTTAATGAGTTTGAGAATACAAATTTGGATATAAATGATCTCAAGGTTGATCTTAGAGCTTATAAGGATGAGTTGAAATGCCTAAAGGATAACTCCATCTAAAAAAATAATTTCTATAACATGATAGAGATGATGGATTCTCAAGATGGACTACTAAAGTACCTTCAAACAACTCAGATATATGATTCTATAAAATTGTTGAACAATGTGTGATTTTTAAAGGATAAATTGTTAAAATTGAAGGAAAATTCAGTTTCTAAATATGGATTTTATGGGCTGAAAGAAGATATGATAATCTTAAAAGTAAATTTTATTTTCAAAAGAGATATTCACATGATGAAAATAATGGTAATATCTCTATTTGGTTTCATCAAATTTATTTCATCTGATCAAGAATATCTTTCATCCTCTTCTCTCAAGGATTTGGAATCTGCTTTTTGGACCAGTTTATTCATATTTAAGTATTATAAGTGAAAGGATTCAATTCTTACAATATGATGTGATTTATGTAGACACTCTTCAATAATTTCAGATAAGGTTATCTATATATATTCAGGATTCCAAGACTAAAAGTAATAATTTTTTCAAAATATTAAATGAATTAGAGATAGCCTTGAATATTAATTTCAGGATTTTAGGGAATAATCAAAAGGAGATAAATAAGAACCTTGAAAATCTAGTGGCTTAAAATTCTGTACTTTTATTTGATGAATATATTCTTTCATGTTCTGAAATTTATAAACATTCCTCCTAGTGAAATGGGTTTGTAGTTTATCAGGATAAACCTTCCATTTCTCAAGAATTTTTGTTATATTATTAGTTAGAATCATTTAATAAGCAGATTTCATATTGTATGTATCAAGCTGATCTTACCAGGCTATATTATAGGTTGACTCAAGATGGTTTAATAAAGTGCTTCATGATTTTTCTCAACTATTATGACTAAAAAATAGTGCAGAGGACAAAGGATCATGATGAATCTTTATTTGAAATCATATACATGATATCTCTTAGACCAAAGATTCCTAAGAAATATTCTCTATCTAAGGAACTATTAAAGGCTCAATTTTATCCTTAATCCTTCCATGAGGGAGCTAAACATGATTCTACTAAAAGATAGGCAACACTTGCTTTAGAAACTTATTATGAATATTTACCTTTTCCTTTAGAACCTTCCCTGACCTCTCACACTCCTATATTTTATCTTATACCCTCATACCAT
This sequence comes from Viscum album, assembly GCA_963277665.1. NCBI lineage: Eukaryota > Viridiplantae > Streptophyta > Magnoliopsida > Santalales > Viscaceae > Viscum > Viscum album. Next base: position 2,097,361,934 of record OY728130.1, on the reverse strand, counting down.
CCAAGTAATTAATATCCTACTACTCAATAAAACCTTTCATGAGAAGCTCTTCAGTTTTTTAAGATATTGAAAGAGTTTCCTGCTCAGATCAGTAAAAGGAATAATTATTTGGATGAAAATGTATAATACTATACCATATGACATAAATCCAATATTTTTGAAATAAAAAATACTAATAATTATGGTCTATAAAATAGTTATACATATTTTCTTGACTATTCTATGGAAGATCATATGAGAAGGTTGGATATAGTTGGAAAAGTTTTGTTTAAAATTTTAATTTGAAATTATATGGGAGGTGTGACACTAAAAAATACCCATATTATAAGAAAGTCTTGGAAGATGATTTTGATCCTCTCACCTTACACCCTGATACTGGAAGGGAAGTTGATGCTCTTGTATGGAGACAATTAGATATTTCCTCTAGATCAGTGCCTCCAGAACCTAAGCCTGTTTACTCTACTATTTCATGGTTGATGAGGAGAGTCTCAAAATAATTTGAGATGGAATTTTATTAGTAAATGTTTGTAAGGTCAGAGATAAAAATGTTCTTGGAGATATTGACTCTAAAAAATATCTACTACACATAATCCTGATTTCTTTTAGAAAGGACCTCTTGACCTAGGTTCCAAGTCCACTCCAGTTAGACCTTCTATTTATAACCCTAAACCTGAACCTTCATCCCCACCAAATACTAAGCATAATTAATAATTATTCTTTGTTCTTTTTATGGTTTATATCTTGTGTCTCTTTTTAATTATGTTATTTTTTTAACAATATTCAGTTCAATATTGTTATTTCAATTATTTCTTTTTCTATTAGATATTGATTTCTAATTTCTTATCATGTTTTTTCTATTAGTTAGTTCATACAATCCAACTACTAAAATTCTACTTCACTTCAATCAAATGTTCTTACAGTTACATAAATTCAGGATTCCATATTGACTATTTTGTATCCATTATTTAAATTTCTTTTTAATATCATAAAAAGGGGGAGAAGAATATGGAACAGTCATAAAATTTTCTTCAATTTTAATATTTTGAAGTATTCTGATTGGTACCTTATTGGAATACTATTATTTGAAATATTCTATTATGAAAATATGTAAAATTTTATATTTAAACTTTAATAAATTTGTTATCATCAAAATGGGGGATATTTTTTGTCACACTAATGTTGTTCCAATATTTCTGAGTTTTTCTTAAGTTTTAATAATCATAAAAACCCTCAATTTTATTACTAATGATTTTTTTTAAGTGTTCAAATAAATTATTATAAAGTTGTAAATATTTTTATAATTTATTTTTAATCTAGTTTAATAAAACTTTATAAGTGTATAATTTATTTACTAAAATATATACATTATGTATAAAAGATTTATGATTTTTAATTTTAGGAAATTTCACCAAGTCTAGAAGACCTACGTTTAGAAAAATACTTACATTTGAAAGAAAAGATGTACATTTGGAATGAAAGATTTATATTTATAGGAACACACTTATAATCAATAAAAATAATTATGATTAGAAGAAAGTCTTATGCTAAAGGATTATAAAGAAATAGAAAAAATTACAAAGAAGAATTCTTATGAAACCTAAAAGACTATGTAAATAAAAACTTATGAATATAGGTATTTTCATGATAATTATTTATAGTTTTGATATGATTATTACCATTATAATATTTCATGAAAATTATACTCCTAATTTAGTTTTATCAAAAGTAGTGATATCTAAATGAAGAAATATATAGTTATATAATGTTTAAATTTCCAAGAAAATGTGTAGTTCCAAGGAAGACTGTAGCTACTCTAAAATTTATACCTCTATTTTTTCTATTTCAAGTGAAGGAAGTGACATGAAAAAGATAGAGAATTAATTTACTAAGTATTATATCATTTACTCTCGATCATTGGAATGAGTTAAGAGAGAAATTTGAATTCCAAAAGAAAAAGATATATATTTTTAAGAATAAGAACTATGTAACATCCCGGACCTGGATTCCACTCGAAATGGCGCCCTGGACCCAGTAGGTCACATGGCCTCAAGCGCATCTCCCTAAATACTAGAGGTGGTTGAATAGTAGATAGGGACTGGGTGAGTTAGTGGGGAGAATATTCCCCCATTACTATAGTACCGCAGTGGAAGTCAAATATATATACAATAGAGGAAGTGAAATAAACAACAGACAAATGAAAGTAAGACAAGCAGGAATGTATATCAATAACTAGAACTGTCTCATATACAAAATGATGCAGATGGTATAAGTATCTAGAAAGAATCCAAATAGTTAAATGGAAATATAGTACAGTACAAGTATCCCAAAAAGAACAAAAGACTAAAAAGGTATCCCAGCATCGCAATCCTCAGCTTGGTCCTATGCTCCCCTACTCCAAAGCCATAGTTAAAAACCTGTACTAGGGAGTTCTCCCCTATCCTCACCTACAACCATATAATCTGTTTGGGTCTCCAAGGGGTCCCAAATAGAGTGTGTGATAAACATCCTAGTAGGAAACCACCCAGTTCTATATAGTTCTAACAGTAATTCTAAAAAAGTGCTAGCAAGTGTAAACAACCAGTAAAGTAAGTGAAGTGAATGCCCATGGCATAAGTCTGTTGTAACAAGTAAACCTCAAGAATACCTAAAAAATAGAGTCATATCCTAACAAGGTAGTTATCACAAGTAAATAATCAAGTTACACGGCCACACCATACATCCATCTCTAGTATGCAACCCATATCCATATTGTATAAAGAAGTCAAGTATCCCACAACCATGTCATATAGTGACAGTAGCATCCCACGACCATGTCGTATAGTGAAGTAGCAGACCTCATGGGTCAGATCCAATGTGTCATGTACCAAGGAATCCACATAATATATATCTAGACCATTAAGGGATGGATTCAAGGAGCTTATCCAAGGAATTCCATCAAGTCACATGGGCATCCCTAGTAGAAACTCGTTTAGGCGTTGATTGGGGTCCTATGAGAAAGAAAATGGAAAGTCCTACGTGATCCCAAGAAATTCGAATCCAAGGGGTATCAAGGCCCAAGGCATCCCATGGAATCAAGACCCAAGGGGAAGAGTCAACCCAAGGCATCCACTAATGCATTCCAAACTATTCATTCAATTCATACAATTTAAACAATTCAAAACCATGTGAGTATACCCATTCACATAAACAAGCACAACCATGAGTATAACCACTCATGCATTCTATTTACCATTCACCATTTATATGGTCTTACCCTCCCATATTATCCATTTAACATTCCATCAACCATTTTATATAGGTATACCCACCCATATCAACTCATTTCATTCAATCAAAGGTATCAAATAGGTATGGTGTCATAAGATATCAATATGAAATGAGGAAGTACATTTCCTAATAAAGTTATTCAATCTATAAATTCATTAAAGGGATTACTCTAACTTGTAAATCACAAGAACACACCCCTTGGGTGGTTTAAACAAGCATAAACAGATTAAAACCATAAGGCGCACCCCTCGGGTGACCTCAAAATGAGAAACGGGTGCCAAAGCACCTAAAAGACTTATGTTCAACCTCACTATGTCCAAATGCAGCAACTAAAATCTACTCACTCAAAAACGAGACCTCGTCGAAAAGTCAGATAGATGGCGTAATGTCCGAATGCCAAAAAAACACCAAGAAATATCAAAAGAAAGTATAGACCACCTACCTCACCTCGATAGTAGACAACTCGTCCAGTATCAAGTCTTGATTCATCCTAGTATGGGAGAAATCTAAATAATGGATGAAGAACAGGATATTAGGGAATATGTTCCTAAATCCAAATAGAACATTCATTGTTCTGAAGAATCAAGAATGGCTAAAAAGGAATCGAGGACTTACTATTGTGAATCTGATGAGATGATCGGTGATCGAAACGGAGATCAGACGGAGACTAGGAATAAAAGCCTATGTTAGGAACCTCAAGGGAGATCCACAGAGAAGATGTTGTGAATAGAGGAGAAAACCCAAATTGGGTTTAAAAATAAAATTAAGTTTTAATTTTAAATTTTAAAGAAAGCACACAGCAGGGTCGCATGGTTTACCTGCACAGTTTCCCAAACAGTGCAGAAACTGTGCGCACCTCTCTTCCTAGGAGGGGAACTCCACACGGTTACCCCACACGATTTGACTAACTGTTCGGTAATCGTGTAGAACCGCTCTACCCAAAAAACCTGAACTTTTTAGACCGCTCACAAAGTTTAGACTAACCATGTGCAGGTCATGCGCAAACCGTGTGGCAAGTCATTTTCAACCCAAAACTTGGTTCTAGCCTCCAAACAAGCCCTAGACACCTTCAAAACACCTGTGATCAAGTTAATCACTCACATAAGGCCATAATAAGAAATTTAAAATGAAAATAAAAGGAAATGTACCTTGTACGAAAACTCGGGTTCTTACGATCATCCCCCCTTATAGCAATTCATCCCAGAATTTATCTTTGAAGGGTGGTCAAGATTTGTCTAAGAAAAACTCTGAACACTAAGCACGTACGTCGGTCTCCCTATCCCAAGTATCATTCTGTAAATAGTTATGCTGTCATAGAACCTATACTAGAGGAACTGACCAGCCTCGAAGAACCTTCGTGCTCCTGTCAACGATGCGAATCGGATGATCCTCTACCTTCAACTCAACCTCTTCAGGCTGAAAAATGTGAGATGGGTATAAGTGATAGTAGCGCATCTGAGATACATGGAATATTTCGTGCATGGATCGGTACCTATGAGTTAACTGCAACTGATAGGAAACTGACCTGACTCTCTCCATAATCCCAAACGGCCCGACATATCTCCGTGAAATTTTACCTTGTATCCTGATCTGCCTGTGTCCCAACCTCAGTGAAACATGTAAGAAAAGTTGATCCCCGACCTTGAACTCTAGAGGTTTTCTCTGGTGATCAGTGTATGATTTATAATGAGACTGTGTATTATCCATTCGCTTTTGAATCAACAGGACCTATTCAGATGTCTCCTACACGATACGCGGTCCCAGTAAAGCTTCCTCTCTTGCCTCTAACCAGCATAGGGGAGAACAACATTTCCCATCGTATAAATCCTTGTAAGGTTCCATCTTCATTGTCTTATGATAAATATTATTGTAGGTGAAATAAACTAGGGGAATTTTCCTCTCCTAAAAGCCCCCAAAATCCAGGACACATGCTCAAAGCATGTCCTCCAGCACCTATATTGTATTCTCTGAATGAACATCAGTCTGAGGGTGGAATGTTGTGCTCAGAAGAACCTCTATACCAATCACCCTATGAAAAATCTTCCAAAAATGAGATGTAAAGTGGGAATCCTTATCTGAAATGATAATACGTGGGACCTCATGTAATTGTACCACCTCTTGGATGTAAAACTTTCTAAGATCATCAACACTAAAGATCTCTTTGATCGGCAATAAATGTGTGACCTTTGTAAGCCTGTCAAAAAAAACCCACATGGAGACATTACCTTGAGGTGATCTCAGAAAAATAGTCATGAAATCAATCATGACATCATCCCATTTCCACTCCGAGATAGGTAACTACTGTAAAAGCTCAGCTGGCCGCTGATGTTCCGCCTTCACCTGTTGACAGGTGGAACACCTCGTAACAAAATCAGCTACCTCACGCTTTATTCTCGACTACTAGTACTGACATTGAAAGTCACAGTACATCTTGGAAACTCCGAGATGCAATACCCAAACTAAAGCATGAAACTCCTGCATCAACTCCTCACGTGAATCCATTGGAACCCGAACACATTTGTGGATATGCAAGATCTCATAATCACCTACCTTCCAACCAAGAGGAGGGTCCTCAGCTACCACACATTCCTGTAGAACTAGGCCTTTTGAATCTAATAGTTTCCTCATCCTAACTCTATCTAGCAGGGTAGAGGTAATAGCTAAGGATGAAAGAAAAGTATTCCCCTGTCTATTTTTCACCTCTAGATGCATCTCAGAAAACAACGCCATAAGCTGCCACTCACTACTATCCTACTGCACTGCCTGTATCTAAGTCCTCCTGCTCAGTGCATCAGCCACTACATTTCCCTTACCAGGCATATAGGAAAGCTCTAAGTCAAAGGACTATAGGTACTCCACCCACCTTGGTTGCCTCAAATTTAGATCATGTTGTGTAAAGATATATGTGAGGCTTTTTTGGTCCATGTACACCACAAAATGATCTCCCAATAAATAGTGCCTCCAATAGCGCAATGCATGAACAAATGCAGCTAAATCAAGATCATGCATAGGGTAGTTCTTCTCCTGAGGCCTAAAATGTCGAGACCCATATGCCACTACTCAATCTCCCTATATCAACACTACCCTCAGCCTAATACCTGAAGTGTCACAATACACCATGTAGCTCTTTCCATACTCTGGCAGTATCAAGACTGGTGCTGATGTCAGCCTCCCTTTCAGCTCCTAAAAGGCAGTCTCACAAGATTTTGACCACACAAACTTCACACCCTTCTTAGTCAAGCTTGTCAATGGTGTTTTTAAGCATCCAAAGTCCTATATAAAATGCCTATAGTAACCATATAACCCCAAGAAACTCCATATGTCAAAGATGTTCATGGGATTTTCCTAGGAAACTATAGTTCTCACCTTCTCTAGGTTTACTAACACTCTTGTATATGATATGATGTGACCTAGGAAATGAATCTAATCCATCCAAAAGTGGCACTTTGGGATCTTATCATATAACTGATTCTCTCTCAGTGTATTCAAAATGATCTCAAAATATTTGGCATGGTTGTGTCAATTGTGAGAATAAAGAAAGATATTGTCTATGAAAACCACCCCAAAAGAATCCAAGTAAGGATGGAACACTCGGTTCATCAAATCCATGAAAACCACTGGCACATTCATGAGACTTAACAACATAACTAGATACTCATATAACCCATACCTGCTAAGAAAGGTTGTACGAGGTATTTCTGCAGGTCGAACATGCACTTGGTGATATCCTGACCTCAAGTTGATCTTTAGGAACACTCGAGCTCCTCAAAGCTGATCAAAAAAGTCATATATCCATGGAAAAAGATGTTGGTTTTTTTAACCTTAATCTAGATTTGTTTCCGATAATCCACGCATAGCCTGAGGGTATCATCTGCCTTTTTTTCAAAAAGGATCGGCGAACCCTACAAAGAAGTAATGGGTCTGATAAACCCCTTCACCTAAAAATACTCTAACTGCCTATTGAGCTCCTTTAACTCCATCGTATTCATCCTATAAGGAGGAATGGATACTGGTGCAGCTCCTAGAACTAGCTCTATGGATAAATCCACCTCTCTCTTATAAGGTAAACTACAAAATTTTTCGGGAAATTCATCCCTGAAGCACTCCACCACTGGAGGAAATTTTTCCTGACTCACTACCTGATCATCTAGAAACAAACTAGCAATCTAGGATGTCATCCCTCCAAGCCCACGATGATCAGGTCCATCTCTACTTTCTTGGACATCCCATTTACCTTTGTGAATAAACACAGCACCCTCTGGTGATGTGAAAGTCACCCTCCATCAATAGCAGTCAACGTACACTTGATAAGCCATGAGCCAGTCCATTCTGAGAATGACATTAAACCCTGTCATTTCGAGGACATATAAAATCTAGAGGAATTGACACCCACTAAACTCAAGAGTAAATTCCATACACTGGAGCACGTCACCTATTATAACTCTCAACGGTGAGTCTAGCATCAAAATTCCCTCAGAAAGAAAAACCACAAGACCAATGATTTTTACCACTCATGCGGAGATAAATCTATGAGAGGAACTTATATCGAAAAGAGAAGATGTGATAGTATAAGATACTAAGATCGTACCTCTAAAAATAGATGATTCGGGATCCTGCTCTTGTTGGGTCTATTTCACTATATAAGTTTGGCATGTACCATAGCCCTTTGACCCTGCCTAGCTACCCTGAGTTGATCCTCCCTTTTGTCTCTCAGAACCCAGTGTCTGGATACCAAGGACATGACCACCACTTCCCTATCCTGACCAGCTTACAATATTCTAGCTCCTATCCTGATGTGGAGCTAAAGAACCTACTCCTAAACCTGATGTCAGAGGTGACCACCTACCAATCACAGTTGGAGGGAAGGTCCTACAAAACTGCCACATGTTCCCCCATCCTACCGCAATTTTAGAACTTGACTGGGTCATGGTTGCACTGATTTTTCACGTGGACTCACCTACCACACTGATAGAAATATACCAAAATTCCTACACTCATGTCCAAACTATCACTCATTTCACAAGAAGCCTCAAAACGGTTCTTATTGCCTGAAGATTTAGATCTATTAGGGCGATAAACAATACTATCATGTTCTGTACCCCTAGCTTCCCTTAGGTTCCACTCTGAAATCAGTGTCTGATTCACAATCTCAGTGATAGAAGGAAACTTGAACATGTTGACCTATGATCTGATAGCATGTCTAATACCTTCCTCGAAGCGCCTTTCCCTCTAAATATCATCAATAAGATACATCATCACAAAATTTTGAAGCTCTATAAAGTGTGCCAGCTCCAGACATATAAACTCACTAGCCTACTCCGCTCGTAGAGTTGTGGGTTAAAAGTAGTCATAGAAGTTGGTTTGGAATTAATTCCTACCCATATCACGCATCCCATCAGTCTGGTTCAAAACATCACATTGGTGATTTACCGCTCCATATAGCATGTAAGTCGCGAGCTTGACCCTCCATTCCAGAGGTATCTCCAGATACTCAAAAATCACTAACATGGTATCTAACTATAGCTCTACAGCTTGTAGTATGTCATCCCATGAAAACGTAGGAGGATGATCCTGTTGGAACACCCATGTCAGATCATCCATAGTCAAGGCTGGTTGTGGTGCTCCCTGCATAATCTGCATATAGCGAAAGAAACCCTCGCAGAACTATGACTCGACACCTATGTCTGGAATAGACTCTGGTGCCACAGCTGGCACAACAGGAGGATCAAGCGGTACCCATAGAACATTGTCTCCGAAGTATGGTCATCACCTCCATCACGGTGTACCACTAGAGGTCATCATGGTGGAATGTCTCTACAATTCCAAATGCGTGCCTCAGGAAAGAACAACATCAAAGAACAAAGCTCAAAGTCATAGAATAGGTCAAAACCTTCCTAGAAACCAAGTCAAACCCATAGTCTGCTTCTAAATCCATAATGGTATAAAGAATAGACATTGAACCACTAGAAACTATGCCTCCTACCCACTAAAAAGCTGGGTCCAATTCAAGTCTCTATTTTCCATCCAAGTTCTATGTCCATTTCACATTCATTCATTCAAGAAATTTTAACAAGGGTTTACCAATTTCTGAATCCATGAGGGCCCATAACACCTCATGAATGCAAAACTTGGCTCCCGTTCAAACCATACATATAACGAGTTCATTTATCATTTAAATTACATTGGTGCATCATTTCCCAATTCATAAGGGGTCATACTCTTTATGGATTGAAAGATAACATCACACCTTTATATACTGCACCCAACTAACACAACAATAGGCATAGCAATCACCTCAAATATCACAACAGCATGCAATATCTAATGCATCATAGATTTCATGGCATAATGCATGAAATGTGATCCTAAAAAGTGTCTATATGATGCATGAGATGGCACACCCTCATATCATTGGGTTGAAACCAAAATATAACCCACAATTGCATCAATATTAATAGAAGAAATCAAGTGCATAACCCAACAATGAAATCAAATTAATTGTAATAGTCTAAATCTAGAAAATCAGAACTCAATTCAAGGAAATTTAGCTTTTCCCTGTACACGGGGTAGCTACTCCCGGGAACAGCTTATTAATAAACTCCATTTACTTTATATCCCTATATAATGTCACCAAAAAGTAAGTCAAACCAAAAAATAAAATCATCTTATACCACTTTGTAACGTCACAGGCCCGAATGCTACCCGAAATGGTGCCCCAAACCCGATTGGTCACATGGCCTCAAGCGCATCTCCATAAATGCCAGAGGATGTCGACTAGAAGCGAGATCCTAGGTGGGTCAGTGGGGAGACTATGACCTCATTACCAGATTATCACAGTGGAAGTCAAATATATATACAATAGATTAATAGAAATAAACAATAGAAAACTGAAAGTAAGACAAGTATGAATGTATATCAATAACCCAAAGTGTCTCATATACAAAATGATGTATATAGTAAAAGTATCTAGAAATCATCCAAATAGGTACATGGAAATAAAATACAATACAAGTATCCCAAAAATAACAAAAGACCAAAAAGGTATCCCAGCATCGTAAGCTTCAGCTTGGTCCTATGCTCCCCTACTCCAAAACCACAGTCAACAACCTGTACTAGGGAATTTTCCCCTATCCTCACCTACAACCATATAATCTGTTTGGGTCCCCAAGGAGTCCCAAATAGTGTGTGAGATAAACATCCTAGTAGGCAACCACCTAGGTCTATACAGTTCTAACAGAAATTCTAAAAAAGTGCTAGCAAGTGTAAACAACCAGTAAAGTAAGTGAAGTGAATGCCCATGGCATAAGTTTACTATAACAAGTAAACCAACCAGCCCTCAAGGATACCTAAAAAAGAGAGCCATATCCTAACAAGGAATCTATCACAAGTAAATAATAAAGTCACACAGCCATGTTGAACATCCCTCTGTAATATGAAACCCATATCCACTTTGTATAAAGAAGTCAAGTATCCCATGGCCACACCATATAGTAAAAACAACATCGCACGGCCACACTGTATGGTGAAGTAGCAGACCTCATGAGCCAAATCCAAGGTTTAATATACCAAGTAATCCATATAATATATATCTATACCATAGAGGGCTAGATCCAAGGATATTTTTCAAGGCATACCATCGAGTCCCATGGGAATCCCTGGTGGAAACTCGGTTAGGCACTGGTTGGTGTCCTAGGAGCATGGCAATAGAAAGTCCTATATGAGCTCAATCAAGCTGGATCCAAGGGGTATTAAAGTCCAAGGCATCCCATGGAATAAAGACCCAAGGGGTAGAGTCAACCCAAGGTTTCCACTACCATTCCAAACCATTCATTCAATTTATACAATTTAAACAATTCAAAACCATGTGAGTATATCCACTCACATAAACAAGCACAACCATGAGTATACCCACTCATGCATTCCATTTATCACTCACCGTTTATATGGGACTACCCTCCCATATTATCCATTTAACATTCCATTAGCCATTTTTTATAGGTATACCCACCCATATCAACACATTTCATTCAAGCCAAGCTATCAAAATAGGTATGGTGTCACAAGATGTCAATATTAAAGGAGGTATTACATATCCTAAGAAATATATTCAAGCTATCAAGGAATTAATGGGCTTCCTATAACTTGTAAAGAACAAGAACACACCCCTAGTTGGTTTAAACAGGCATAAACAGATTAAAACCATAAGGTGCACCCCTCAGGTTACCTCAAAATGAGCAACGGGTGCCAACACACCTAAACGAAACCTATAGACAGCCTCAATAGGTCCAAATGTAGCTACTAAAATCTACTCTCTCAAAAAACAAGACCTCTCCTGAAAGTAGGATGTATGGAGTAATGGATGAATGCCCAAAAAACACCAAGAAAAGCCGAAAGAAAGTATAGACCACCCATCTCACCTCGGTAGTAGATAGCTCGTCTAGTGTCAAGTCTTGATTCATCCTGGTTTGGGAGAAATGTGAAGAACGGACGAAGAACTGGATATTAGGGAATATGAGTCTAAGTAAAAATAGTGTAGTATTTGTTCCAAATAATCAAGAACGACTAAAAAGTAATCAAGGACTTACCATTTCGGATCCGATGAGACGATTGGAAATCAAAACGGAGATCAGACAGAGAGTAGGGCTCAAAGCCTATGTTGGGTACCTCAAGGGAGATCCACGGAGGGGTTTCTGTGCATAGAGGAGAAAACCCAAATTGGGTTTAAAAATAAAATTAAGTTTTAATTTAAAATTTAAAAAAACACATAGTAGGGTCGCATAGTTTACCAACACAGTTTCCAAAACCATGCGGAAATCGTGTGCACCTCTCTGCATAGGAGGGGTACTTCGCATGATTACCCTTCATAGTTTGACTAGCTGTATGGTAACCATTTGGTTACTGTGTGGAACCAATTTGCCCAAAAACCTTAACTTTTTAAACCTCTTGCACGGTTTAGACTAACCGTGCGCAGGTCATGCGCAAACCATGCGGCATGTCTTTTTAGCCTAAAACTTGGTTCTGGCCTCCGAACAAGCCCCAGACACCTCTAAAACACCCATGATCAAGTTAATCACACACATAAGGACATAAAAAGGCATTTAAACTAAAAATAAAAGGACCCTTACCTTGTACGAAAACCTGGGTTCTTACAAACTATGATGATATATATTACTTTTTTTCTCGTTATTCTTATTATGTGGCTGAAAAAAGATAAATAAGTTATTGTTGTGATTTTTTTAAGTTTTATCTATATAAAAATGAATTTATTGATAGATTATAAAAAACTTATTCTCTCTATGAGGAAGTTTTAACTGCTATTAGTTGATGCTTGCAACTATGATCCAAAGCTGCTATCTTTTCTACACTTTTCTACATAGTTGTAAGTGAGAAATCCTTATACTGAGTGTACAAAGACCATGGAGAGTTATTTTTAAGGGATAGGCCAATGAAATATCTTGGAAACTTTTTAATAATTTATAGTTTCTTTCACTCAACTTTTTAGGTCCCTAAAAAGGATTTGTTTAGTGAAAATCACCAAACTCACTGAGAGAGTATTTATAGAGTGGACTATGGGATCTTTGCGCCCCAAACCATTATAAATTTTTTATGTATTTCTTATTGTATCTTCTTTTATTTTCGCTACATGTATGATTGAGAAGAGTGTCACGGGTTCACACAAAAAATAAAAGGTTGGTTCTAAGTGGAATAATTTTTTCATGAACTTAATTGACCCCACCCATATTCATTGCGTAACTCTATGGAACAAAACATAAGACATCACTTCCTTTGGGATCACATGAAAAAATAATATATTGATCATGAATTATTGAAACTAAAAAAATCATTTGGATTATATATTTACTAATCCTCTACATTATGAAGTATTTGAATATATAAAACAAAATTTGGGTATGGTAACTTTAAATGATCCTTTGTTATTCTTATAATGTTATTACCCTAACATTGAAAATATCCTCAAGAATGGGGTAGGTAATTTATTTATATATAATTGTGCTAACTCTTTATGATTTTTCAACATATTTTTTGTAAGATCTTAATATATATATCACATTATTGTTATAACCATAATAATTTTTAAATTCCACAATTAAAATATAATATATACATTACAAATATAAAGATATGAACTAGAACTAAATCAATTTTTTGAAATAATCACCCCATAATCCCCATATATAATTTAAATCATTCCCATCATATGGTTGAGAATCATCAAAAAGATATAAATTAAAAATAAACTATTCATCATTCAATCTCAATACAAGGATGAAATAAGAAAAAAGGAAAAGTGAAAATAAAATTTAGCCATCTATAAAGTTGTAATTGTCCCAATTGTAATTATTTCATTCATAAATTCTAGCACATAATACCTGCATTCATCTCCTCCTTCTTTTTGATGAAAATTCTATTTCAAAAGAAGTTTTAAATTAAATGTAACATTTTAAGTATCAGCTAAATTATAGTACTTATGAAGTTATTAAAATATATAAGAATTAAAATAATAAAACTTACTTCTCTAATACAGATTTAAAGTTTTCTCACACATCACCATATATCAAGCATAGCCATTAAGAGGTGTTTTTCTATGGATAAAAAACACATAACATCCAATTACCACTGATATATAAAAATATAATGTCAGTTTCTATTTAATTAAGATAAATTATACACTATAATAAAATATATGTTTCATACCTATCAATATAAGGAAACATCCAACACTTAATTACTTCATTTTTAAATCTTTGAGAAACATATTTGGTTCTTTCTTTATCACGTATCGTACTCATTACTAGAGAAATAAATTATGGTTCTAGGAATTTATACACTAACATCATATCATAGTGAATAAAAAATGTATGAATTAACCTAATAAAAAAACATTGTAGTAACTTACATAAAATTGATAAAATTGAAAGAAATGTGATAATCCACTTACATTGAAAAGACTTTCATCTCTTATAGGAATAACATATCTACAACTATAATCTCTAAGATATATTTCTTGAAAATCATCTGAAGACAATCGTTCCCACAAATGTTATCATCCATTTCTGTATCATAAACATATAAAAATATAAATGAATACAATAATAATTTAGAAAGTTCTTCAGAATGAGTATTATGTTAAATTAAAGGGGCCTTAAAATGTTTTTTCTTTCTATACAACATATCTATATATATATATATATTAAAATATTAAACTGATTTTAAAAATAATATTAAATAAAGGATATAATCTATGAATACCTTCATAATATTTTTTTATAAAATTATAGATGTCCAAGGTATAAAAATGCATGAAACATTTTCCAATAGTAGAAACCTCATCAGTAGGGAATGATACTCTACCCAATTAATATATAATATCCTATATTGTTACCCTAACCTAGTTTATCTCTTTATAATGATGATTTAATTTATCCCTAATATAATTTATAATGTTATATGGTATAATATAATGTAGTATATCCCCAACATATGACTCATGGTAGATGGGATACTATGGAGGAGGAGGTAGAGGAGTAGGATATGTAGTCCAAAACTATCTCTGTATCTCTAAAAACATTGACTATAATAAATATATAATCTTACCCACCATCATCTCACTCATAATCGAAAATTTAGCATCTAAAGATTCTATTTTTTCCCTTACATACTTCTCCCCTTAAAGAATTATCAGGATAACTAAATAATTTTTTAATAGATACCCCTACTTCATATCCTCAAATGTAGCCTGAGTATTCTTAATTTCATAATTTAGTATCCAGAATATCCTTCCTACCCTCAAGTATGATAGTTCCATATGTGTTATTCTCCTCAATGGATTTCTGTAAAGAATATTTCAAAAATTTATTAGTGTTACTAAATATAAAGAGTTTATAAATAACTTAAATTTCTTATTATAATATTCTTAGTTATATCCTTCAACTCTTCTATAAGATATCTGTTTTTTTATTTCACCCATTTTTCATTTTTTATTTCAAGATTTTAGGAAGGAGGGGTAGTCTATGTGAAGATTAAAAACTTGGATCTTAATTTTTCAAACTTCTGAACTGTCACTTTTTCTTCAAGTAATAGATATCATCCATGAGATAAAGTATGATGGTACACATTCTTTGTATGGATATCCTGATGAGATCTCTTCAGTTCTTGTTGATTAAGTGAAAAAAATCACTAATACAATTATTTTTAGTAATTATAAAAAATACATAAAATAATTTGCATTTCACTACCAAAAACGATCCATGCTTTATACTTTCAAAAAACTTCCTCCATGTATCTTCATCTAAAAGACATATATTTGACATGGATTTTCATTTTTTTATTTCTCTAAAAATGAAATTTGAAGTTTGTATTGACTTAAAATCCCTATATCTTCTTGTACCAAAATATAATCATATCCTCCTAACTTATTTAGTGTTTGGTGAATTTTATGTTATCTGAAAGTGAGAAGAAATAAATTGACCAATATTACTAAAAACATGTCAAGATAAATAAAAAATAAAAAATCAGATTACCAAAATAGTCTCCCACAGCTAAGATAGCATAGTTTGGTTGACACTTCTCCAATTTGAAACCAAAATGTTTATTTTTTCATTATTGCATATCCAACCCCAAAATTTATTTAAATTTCACCTATAATATTGTCATTACCATTAAAATTGATAGGTGTATTCTTATCTTTACTATGAGAAAGTGATAATTTAAGTAAATGTGTGCTACCACATTTTTCATACATAGATGACTTCTCTTTCCTTGTAGTTATATAGAGGGGACCTCTATATAAGATTGATATAACTCATCTATTTGATCTAAAATGTTCCTAAAAATAAAATTAACAAATAATTAGTAAAATTTGATGAAAATATAACTATTGGCATATAAAATTGAATAAAAATTATTAAATGGTATAAAAAACTAAACTAAACATATGTTTTATCATATTAAATTAGTTTACTAAAATTCTAAAAAAATGATAACAACATTTATGAGATATTAAATGATATAGTTGCAAGAAAAAAAACTTATGTAATATTTAAAATGATAAAAATATCATAAAAATATAATATTTATGTGTAATTAATTTTTGAGTACTAAACAAACAATTTATCATATTTATTAAAATATGTTTTATAAATAAATAGTTCAATTAGAAATAATATATATCACATTTTGAAAAAAATTGAATAATTAAAAATGAAATTAATATATGATACTTGTAATATTAGGATATTACTAAAGGAGTATTTTTCTATATTCCTTATTCATTATCATTTTGTATGGAATAGACCATGTCTATGTCATGTTCATCAATATCCTTAGATAATCTTTCCATGGAAGTGGGGATATCACATAAGTCATCATCATCATTAACTTTTTCATCACCAAAATACCATTTTTTCCTTACTAAATGATAGAACACTAAAAAATTTATGGATCGAGATCATATAAAAAAAATTATGTTATATTATGATAAAAGGGCCATTTTTGTATCTCAATCTATTCAAATAAAATAGTTTCATTCTGAATTCATCATGTGTAACACTATTGTTACTAAAAACCCATTTACAATTGAACAAGGGAACACAAAAATATATGTAATAAATCTTCTATATATATTCAATAATTCCATAATATGAACATGATACAAATATTGGGTTTTTTTCTTTTTCACTCAAAAAATGAATTGCTTCAACGAGCACTAACACACTACAATTCTAAACTACACTTTTATTTTCCTAGTCTTTAGTAGAGAATGTATAGTAATTAATGTAATACCTAGATTGTGTTATCATATTTAAACTTGAGTCACCCATTAACCATATCAATGTTTATGACACATAAAATCTATCATGAACTCTCACTTTAAATTATGGTAAAAACGTTTTCCTATGCTCATTTAGTGACCACGTGTCTTTCTTATTCAAATAAAATTGTTTTAAAAGAATTAATATGCAGTGTTATATGTGATTGAGCATAATATGTGTTATTCAAGATGCATAAATGTGTGTGTGTGTGTGTGTTATTGATCACTTGTTAGTGACTTTATTTTCAAACCATGAATACTATTTATCCCAAATTCAACTTGTTTATGGAAACATATATGAAAAATGATGTGATCTTCTATGGACAAGTAGTCCATAAAAAATTTTCAACCTCCTGAGAAATATACCTCTCAATAATGGATTTTTTTGGTCAATGTATATTCTTAACATACCCCATTAATATATTCATATAAATTTCAAAAGGATACATCCAATGTAAGTATACAGAACCACAAATATTTATTTATCATACCAAATGAACCATTAATTATACCATGATATCAAAAAAATGGTAAAAGTAACATTTAATGTTGAAAAATTATATTGAATACTCCATCCTCTAAATTATTAAATGAATTCAGATCTATCACTTTTTTACAAATGTAATTGAAAAATAACATGTCTTGATGATCATTATTTTTAAATGAATGGTTCGTATTATATTTCGTGCAATTGGTAGTATTTTTTTTCATCATAGAATGACAGTCATGATATTTAATGCTTAGTAACTTCAAATATTTTAGTGGCACAAAATTTTTTAAATTTGAAGAATAACCAAAATTCACCTTGATTCCGTAGAGGCATTACTAAAAATTTATTTTCTCCCTCTTGGATAATGTATAATAGTCCATTGTAAAATGTGTTCTTTTCTATCAAGAGTGGGAGATAAATTGAAACTTATTATCATTGAAATTAATTATAATATTTAATTCAAAACATCCTTAGTCTTTCCTTTAATATCTAAAAATTTCCCAACCAAACTATCACAAATATTATTCTCAAAATACATCACATAAATTTTATATTTTACCTCATAATATCTTCAATATGGAAGCTTAAAAAAATTTGATAATTTATTCCATATATTTTTATATCATTACTAAATGTTTGTATTTGGGGAACTCACTGATCACTGATATTTATTATTTTTAATTTTTTCTTTGTTTTTGGTTATTTTTGAAGTTTTTGGGAGTTAGAAGTTAAATTTTTTAATTTTATGGAAAACCAGCTGGTATGTGTGGTTAGTGATATCCATTTACCAAACCATTCAAATGGGGGTGAGGTCTTATAGAGCTATTTTTCATGGTCTTCACACTATTATTTTAATCATGTGGTAGCCTCTAGGTAATTGTCTGTAAGGTTTATGCGTAAGGGTAACCTTACATAGTTGGAACATAATTTGGAAAACCATATGATCAAATCATGTTGCCTGCCCTATTTTATTAAAAATATAAATTCCCCCATAGAATTATAACCCTTACACCCCTCATTTATCCAAAAAAATTTACCAGATGCTTCTCCCATTCGTAGGACTCATCTCCCTTTCATTTTAGTGAGATCTCCCTTGGTTTTTGGTCGATTCCTTGAAGATAAACCAGGATTCTTCTTATTTTTCCTCTCCCCACTTCCACTTCTTCCATATTATTCCACTTCTATCCTTTCCCTAAAACTATAATGGCTATGGAGGTATAAACCTAGGGTATAGGATGAAGTTTTTATGAAATCATTTGGGTTTTAGGTTTGTGATGACTGTTGACGCTCCTTTTCATCACATTGTTTAAGGGAATGGAAAGTAAAGTGAGTTAGAACAAATTGATTCATCCTTTGAAGAAAACATCAAAAAAATTGACAAAGGAATGAAAAGGAGTCAAAGGACCTTCGGTCGTGCAAGTCCCTTACTGTCATGCAAGTACACTTGCACGCCGCCTAATGGTTGTGCAAGTGACTTGCGCGCCCTCTTTGAAAATCACTCGGGGTCTTCTCCAGCCTATAAATACCCCTGGTGGGCCCCCCATTTCAGGAGGATTTTTTTTCAGAATTCACATACAGAGCTCTGAATGCCCAATGTAATGACCCAAACTTTTTAAATAGTATATTAACTTACTCTTAATGATTTAATAGAGATGTTAATGGTTAATGCAAAAAGATGAGTCGATGGCTTCATCCAGTAGACTCGAACCTTATGAAGCCCACTTATCAGAGCTTGGGAAGGAGGTAGCATCTTTGGGCTTCGCTTTGGACCAAGCCCAAGATGAACTCCAGCGTGTCAAGCTTGAATGGAAACGCCTGGGGGAGAAGTTCAAGTTAGTAGAGATTACTACTAGGGAAATGTTATCTGAGCCTCCCTCGGATTCTCTCACCATAGCACACCTTACACTTAGGTCATATGTCGGTGTTATAAGGGGCTATGTGATGAGACTCTAGCTTCTTTGTGTAATCCTTTGGGATGAATGAATTAAGATTTCTTCCTTTAGTGATGTTTGTGAAATTTCAAATGTCTGGATAATTTTAGGATGTATTTTATTGATGAATTTTGAAAAAAGGATATTTTAAAATATTTATGTAAACCCTAAATAATTAATGATGTGTAATGATTTTCAAAAAATGGTCTTCTACAAAAGTGTTCAGTAAGGAATTTGGGGTCTAATAAGATCAACTTAATTTTTGATGAATAGTAAATTATAAATAGTGATTTTACGCTTAGGATTAGTAATGTGATTAAATGGATTAGTAATTTCACTCAAAGAAAGTTTTAATATAATTTAGACACCTAGATTAATTAATGTGATTCAATAAAATGGGTAAATAACGGTTTCATAAATTATTAGCCAAGTATTAGTTTTTTCGGATGAATAGTGTTTTTAATTAAAAATTTAATTAAAAATTATTAGAAAATTATTTTTATAAAAAGGACTTTATTTTTGAACTCAGAGCATTGATATTATGTTATGGTAATTTTTGGGGATTTTTCTGAAAAAAACGAATTCTCGATGAATAGTGTTTTTATTTAAAAATTAAATTAAAATTATTTAGAAAATTATTTTTATAAAATGGTGTTCATAAATGTAATTAGAGCATCGATATTTGGTTAAGGTGAAATTTTGGGATTTTTCTGAGTAAGATGAATTTTTTAGTGAATAGTAAAAATGTAGTTTTAGGGTTTCAGTATGTTTAATGACATCATAACTGTGTCATGATGATGTCATGAGATATTTTAAGGGTTTTCCAGCCAAGGGTGATGAATTATTGTTTTGGGGGCCCCATGTGGCCTAACTCCATGGTAAATGCCAAGGGAGAGCACATGGTTTTGAGAAAAGCACTTGTGAGGTGTCCCTTGGCCATTAATGCCTTGTCCCCTCACTTTCCCTATAAATACCCACCCTTTCCTCCTTTAGTTTTCACTCCCAACTCTCCCCCAACGAAGTTCTGGTCTCCTTACCTCCCAAGGAGTCCTCCCAAGGTTCCCCCAAGCCCTCAAGGTCCAAACCTTTGAGTTTTAATAGTTACGTTTTAAGGTAAGGGATCCGACCTCTCTCTTTCTTTTCATGTAATCTCTTTTATGTCATTCCTTTTATGCTCCATGTTCTTATGTGAGAGGATGTTCTTTTATATTCCTCTTACTTCCCTTTTTATGTTTATATTATGAGAGATCCCCTCTTACTCTCATCATTTCGTTTTATGAAGGTTTAAGTGACGCTGTTAGGCTGTCGAATTTTTAAGTGATTCTTCCACCCTTCTCATTTTTCAAGTTCGATTTTCATGTCAAGTCTTTCAAGTTCCTTTTTATTATGTTGGGATATGATCTATATATCTATAATACTTATTTCTTATGATCATATGATGATAGAACCTATTTGATCTTGTCAAATAATTTTTTTTATTGAAGTTAAGTGGCGTCGTTAGGCTGCCGAATTTTCATAAGAGAAATCTTATTTTTGTCTCACTTCCGTGTTTTTAATTTCATATGGTATATCTTTCAAATTTCATTACCATGTTCTTAAATCCCTTATATTCTGTCCCCCTACTATTTTATGGATCATTTATGAGTGTGTGACCCATGTCCCCTCTCTTTTTAATGTTTTCTAAAACCTTGTAACATAGCCGTTATGCTACAGAATTTTCGTCTCAAAATGCCTCTCTCTTTTCTCAAAATTATTTTATGTTATAAAGTGAATACTCAAAGCTCTTATTTCTACAAGGGTATTTACATATATATCAAAATGTTCTATTTTAAATTCTGGGATTTACATACATGAGACCCGCTTTCCCTTTCTGTGGGTTTAAAGTGACGTAAAGATCATGTCTTTAAAGCAGCTTTTAAAACGTTATGATTATGAAATGAAACCCATTTGTTTTATGCTATATGGGTTATTTATGAAATGTTTGATGATGATATATGTGTCTCACATGATAATAAAGGAAAATTTAAGGGTGCGCCCTGATAGCACTCCAATGCATTGGGTAATGATGTAACCACTAGAGATTACAATTTTCACGATACCTTGGTGAATAACCTTGGTAATTTTCAATTGACACCTTGGGGATGGACCTTGGTGATATGTTCATGATTGTCTATGTTAAATGATGTATCCACATCTTCAAGTTATGAAAAATGTTATTTTTTATTATGAAATGCCTCATGATTTCTTTCTCATGCCTTAAAGTTCTTTTCATGTCCTTATTGAAGTATATCAAGTTCACATGTAAAATGTTCCTCTTATTTCCCTTACTGGGCCTTCTGCTCACCCTTTCTTTTGATGTATGTCCCCAGGTTATGAGATGCAGTAATAAACCTAGGATTAACTTAAGGAGAAGCCTTTCAAGTGTTTAAGAATAATGCTTTTTGTTGCTTTCATGTATTATGTTCCTGGTTTCCAAGACACTAAACCTTAAAGATCCTCAGTTTTGTGTAATGTAATGAAAGTTTATGTTATAAAAAGACGGGATGCTATAGTTGGTATCAAAGGATGGTTTAGTTATTTGTGTAAATTAGGATATAAAAACTTTAGGAAGAACCCTAGAGAAAAGTTTAAATATAGGAAAACTTCCCGGTATTTTGGTAAGTATTGAGTAAGTGGTTTATCAAACAAATACATCCCTGTCTGGATATGAGTTGGTAGAGGCGGCTCTGGCATAGATGTACATAGGGATAAAACCCTAAAACACCGCTTTGAGCTAGACTCGAACGAGAACTGGTGCACGATAACGGGTCTTGCTGCACTCTTGGTTACGACACTCCCGGGGGATATGTTTGGTTAATCACAAGCTTTTTATGAATAATTATGAAGGAATTATAGAGAAGTGTAATTGTCTAAGCATGAAGTCTTAGTTAAAAGATTCATAAATGAAATAAGTTTCTCACTAAGGTTTTATTCTTTTAGAAAATGGAGGGCAATAGGAGGAACTGTGCCGATGGTGACCGCAATGCACCATGTGCTGACGGCCCTCCAATGGAAGCCGGAATGGAAACATTCATGCGAATGATGAACCAACTGACTCAAGTTATGAGTAATAACTTGAATCAAGCTGAGAGGCCGATCTCACCACGAAGGGAAAAACTTTCTGTTGAGTCCTTCATGCGTCAATGACCACCAAAATTCAATGGATCTACTAACCCATTGGTTGCGGAACAATGGATAAGCTCCATTGAAAAGATCTTTTCTGTACTTCATTGTTCGGAACAAGAAAAAGTCACCCTTTCTGTTTACCGCCTAGAGGGAGAAGCTGATCAGTGGTGGTCACTGATCAAAAACATGAATCCATGAGGAGAGATAGAAGCTATGGAGTGGTAAGAGTTCTGGGGAATATTCTTTAATAAGTATTTCTCTCGTTCGATGAGAACGAGAATGGAGAAAGAATTTCTCGAGCTGAAGCAAAAGGAGAATGAATCAGTTGGAACCTACGAGATGAACTTCACAAGGATTTCCCATTATACCTCAAGTTTTGTCATAGACCCTAATGGGAAGGTTGATAGATTCTTTGGCGGACTACGACGTCATCTACGGAAGAATCTAGCCAACAAGGACTACGATATCTATGAAGAAATAGTTCGAAGTGCTATGAAAGTTGAACTAGATTTTGGGGAGACACAGTGGTCTCACAAATCTAATGAGAAGAAGAGAACTCTAGAACCAAGCCTGGGAAGAAGTTTTGATCAGAAAAGAGGTGGAAAGCATATGCAACATGCCACATTCAATAAATGTGGGAAGAAGCATTCGGGGAACTTATTGATCGGAAGTGGTAAGTGCTATAGGTGTGGAAAAGAAGGCCATATTTCTCGGAATTGTCATAGTGATGTGAAGCCTCAACTTCCCAACACTAACGACAGAGGAAAGACGGTTCTAGCCCTACCTGAAGTCACATGCTTCAAGTGTAGACATCTTGGGCACTTTTCTAATCAATGTCCAAATCCGAGGGCGGTGGAGGGGAATCACCATCAACCTCAGCAGAGGCCAAGGGAGCAAGGTCATGCTTTCTCTATCACAAAAACTGAAGTTGAAGTTCCGAATAATGTGGTAGCAGGTACTCTTGTCGTTCTCTCAAAACTAGCAAGTACTTTATTTGATTCTGGTTCTACGCATTCCTTTATTTCCTCCAAGTTTTCAAGGAATATAGAATCAATCCCTGAACTGCTAGAGGTAGAGTTTTCAGTCAAGACTCCAAGTGGGATTATCCTTGCATCAACAGTATTTAGAGACTCTAGTGTTTACTTTGGTGAGCACAATCTTATCGCAAATCTAGTAGTCATTCCCATGTTATAATTTGACGTTATACTAGGGATGGACTGGCTCTCAAAATATAATGCTAAGATCAAATGCAGAAGTAAGGAAATCTGAGTAGTCTTGAATAAACAACCTACAGTTATCTTCCAAGGAGAGATATCCCGAACTGATCCCTATCTAGAAGCACCTCCTATAGCTTTCTTTATGGAGTTAATTGGTGATGATGAAGAAGGAAAAGGGAGCATACAAATAGAATATGTTCCGATTGTTCAGGAATACATGGATGTATTTCCTGAGGAGTTACCTGGACCTCCCCCAGAAAGATAGGTAGAGTTATCCATTGAACTCGTACCTGGTTCTCAACCGATATCAAAGACTTCGTATAGAATGGAAAATGTGGAGCTAGAAGAGTTAAAGAAATAAATCCAAGACTTGTTGGAGAAGGGGTTTATCCGTCCGAGTGTGTCTCCTTGGAGAGCACCAGTTCTCTTTGTGAAGAAGAAAGATGGATCAATGCGGCTATGCATTGATTATAGAGAACTGAATGGGATCACAGTGAAGAACAAATACCCTCTTCCAAGAATTGATGATTTATTTGACCAACTTCGTGGGGCTCAATTCTTCTCCAAGATTTACCTTCGATCTGGTTATCATCAACTGAGGGTGAAGAAGGAAGATATTCCAAAGACTGCCTTTTGATGATATTTTGATATATTCAAAAAGTCGTGAAGAGCATAAAGATCATCTGAGGGTTATTTTTAAAACTCTGCGGAAGGAGAGGCTCTTTGGAAAGTTCAGCAAGTGTGGGTTTTGGTTACAACAAGTGGCTTTCTTGGGGTACATCGTAACCAATGAAGGAATCTCAGTTGACCCTGCAAAGACAATGGTTGTGGAGGAGTGGCCTCAACCCAGAACAGTAACTGAGATTCGTAGTTTCCTTGGTTTAGCAGGATATTATAGGAGGTTTGTGAAAAACTTTTCACGGATTTCTAATCCACTAACCAAGTTGACTCAAAAAGGGGTTAAGTTCATCTGGACAAAGGAATGCGAGGAAAGTTTCCAAGAGCTGAAGAAGAGATTGGTTACTGCACCTATGTTAACACTACCCTCTATTGGAGAAGGATTCGTTATTTTTAGTGATTCATCTCTGAAAGGGCTTGGGTGCGTCCTCATGCAAACTGAAAAGGTAATTGCTTATGCATCTCGACAGTTGAATATTCATGAGCAGAATTATCCTACGCATGATCTAGAGTTAGCGGCAGTTGTTTTTTCTCTAAAGATATGGAGGCACTATCTTTATGGGGAGAAATGTGATATATACACCGACCACCAAAGTTTAAAGTATATTTTCATGCAGAAAGAATTGAACATGAGACAAAAGAGATGGTTGGAGCTTATTAAAGACTATGATTGTTCAATTCATTATCACCCTGGAAGAGAAAATAAAGTCATGGATGTGTTAAGCAGGAAAGATCCTGTTGTTCTGGAAACAATGAGGATCCTAGGAGATCCCTTGATTAAAGATCTAGTAAAACTGGACATGGGAATTGTAAGGAAAGGGACATCATCAACCCGATCCCAAATTATTTCTCAACCTTCATTACTAGAGAAGATCAAGAAGGCTCAAAAAGAAGATCTTTTACTGCAGGAGAAGTTGGAGGCTGTAAAAGATGGGAAGTTTCCTGATTTCAATATTGATCAAGAAGGTGTATTGAAATTTCGTACAAGACTATGTGTTCCATCTATTCCGGAGATAAAGAAAGAACTGATGGATGAAGCTCATAGTTCTACTTTCTCTATACATCCGGGAAGCACTAAGATGTATAGAGACCTTCGTGATCATTATTGGTGGGATAACATAAAGAGGGAGATTGCTGATTTCACTACAAGGTGCCTGGTGTGTCAGCAAGTAAAGGCAGAACGACAACTTCCCAAGGGGGTATTACAACCGCTACCCATACCAGTATGGAAGTGGGATAATATCACCATGGACTTTGTAACTGTTCTCCCGAAAACATCCAAAGGAAACAATGTGATATGGGTTATTGTGGACCGTCTCACCAAGACAGCCCATTTTATCTCTATTCGGGAAGATTTCTCTCTGGATCATCTTGCCAAGATATACGTGAAGGAAGTGGTAAGGCTGCATGGGGTACCACTATCCATCGTGTCTGATCGTGACCCAAGATTCACATCAAAATTTTGGAGAAGTCTTCAACATGATTTGAATACTGAATTGAATTTTAGTACGGCCTATCATCCTCAAACTGATGGCCAATCTGAAAGGACTATTCAGACACTCGAAGACATGCTGAGATTATGCTCAATGGAATTTAAAGGTGGATGGGATCAACACCTCCCATTATTTTAGTTCTCCTATAACAACATCTTCCATTCGAGTATTCAGATGGCACCCTATGAAGCTCTGTATGGAAAGCGATGTAGAACTCCTACTTGTTGGGATGAAACTGGTGAGAGAAAGCTTCTTGGGCCTGATCTTGTGCAAGAGATGACAGAACAGGTTCATGCCATCCAACAACACATAAAGGCTGCTCAGAGTCGGTAGAAGAGCTATGCTGACAATCGTCGAAGGGACTTGGAGTTTGGTGTTGGCAACAAAGTATTCCTTCGAATTTCTCCATGGAAGAGAGTCATGTGGTTTGGGAAGAAAGGGAAGCTCAGCCCTAGGTACATTGGCCCCTATGAAATCCTTGATCTCATAAGAGCAGTGGCCTATCGTCTAGTAATTCCACCGAACCTAGCTCAAGTTCATGATGTCTTCCATGTATCTCTCTTGAGGAAGTACATACCTGACCCTTCGCATGTACTGAACCCAGAGGTGGTACAACTGGAACATGACCTCTCTTATGAGGAGCAGCCAGTGGAGATATTTGACCATAGAGATAAGGTTCTACAAAACAAGACTACCCACCTTGTGAAAGTGTTGTGGAGGAATCATAAATATGAAGAAGCAACTTGGGAGCCTGAGGAAACAAGGAAGCAAAAGTACCGTCACCTTTTCGACTAGGCCCCAAGTATAAAATTTTGGGGACGAAATTTCTTAAGGGGGGAAGAATGTAACGACTCAAACTTTTTAAATAGTATATTAACTTACTCTTAACGATTTAATAGAGATGTTAATGGTTAATGCAGAAAGAGGAGTCGATGGATTCATCCAGTAGACTCGAACCTTATGAAGCCCACTTATCAGAGCTTGGGAAGGAGGTAGCATCTGTGGGCTTCACTTTTAACCAAGCCCAAGCTGAACTCCAGCGTGTCAAGCTTGAACAGAAACGCCTGCAGGAGAAGTTCAAGTTAGTAGAGATTACTACTAGGGCAATGTTATCTGAGCCTCCCTCGGATTCTCTCACCATAACACACCTTACACTTAGGTCATATGCCGGTGTTATAAGGGGTTATGTGATGAGACCCTAGCTTCTTTGTGTAATCCTTTGGGATGAATGAATTAAGATTTCTTCCTTTAGTGATGTTTGTGAAATTTCAAATGTCCGGATAATTTTAGGATGTATTTTATTGATGAATTTTGAAAAAAGGATATTTTAAAATATTTATGTAAACCCTAAATAATTAATGATGTGTAATGATTTTCAAAAAATGGTCTTCTACAAAAGTGTTCAGTAAGGAATTTGGGGTCTAATAAGATCAACTTAATTTTTGATGAATAGTAAATTATGAATAGTGATTTTACGCTTAGGATTAGTAATGTGACCAAATGGATTAGTAATTTCACTCAAAGAAAGTTTTAATATAATTTAGACACCTAGATTAAGTAATGTGATTCAATAAAATGGGTAAATAACGGTTTCATAAATTATTAGCCAAGTATTAGTTTTTTCGGATGAATAGTGTTTTTTAATTAAAAATGATTAGAAAATTATTTTTATAAAAAGGACTTTATTTTTGAACTCAGAGCATCGATATTATGTTATGGTAATTTTTGGGGATTTTTCTGAAAAAAACGAATTCTCGATGAATACTGTTTTTATTTAAAAAATAAATTAAAATTATTTAGAAAATTATTTTTATAAAATGGAGTTCATAAATGTAATTAGAGCATCGATATTTGGTTAAGGTGAAATTTTGGGATTTTTCTGAGTAAGATGAATTTTTTAGTGAATAGTAAAAATGCAGTTTTAGGGTTTCGGTATGTTTAATGACATCATAACTGTGTCATGATGATGTCATGAGATATTTTAAGGGTTTTTCGGCCAAGGGTGATGAATTATTGTTTTGGGGGCCCCATGTGGCCTAACTCCATGGTAAATGCCAAGGGAGAGCACATGGTTTTGAGAAAAGCACTTGTGAGGTGTCCCTTGGCCATTAATGCCTTCTCCCCTCACTTTCCCTATAAATACCCACCCTTTTCTCCTTTAGTTTTCACTCCCAACTCTCCCCAAATGAAGTTATGGTCTCCTTACCTCCCAAGGAGTCCTCCCAAGGTTCCCCCAAGCCCTCAAGGTCCAAACCTTTGAGTTTTAAGAGTTACGTTTTAAGGTAAGGGATCTGACCTCTCTCTTTCTTTTCATGTAATCTCTTTTATGTCATTCCTTTTATGCTCCATGTTCTTATGTGAGAGGATGTTCTTTTATATTCCTCTTAGTGCACTTTTCATGTTTATATTATGAGTGATCCCCTCTTACTCTCATCATTTCATTTTATGAAGGTTTAAGTGACGCCGTTAGGCTGCCGAATTTTTAAGTGATTCTTCAACCCTTCTCATTTTTCAAGTTCGATTTTCATGTCAAGTCTTTCAAGTTCCTTTTTATTATGTTGGGGTATGATCTCTATATATATCATACTGATCTCTTATGATCATATTATGAGAGACCCTATTTGATCTTGTCAAATCATTTTTTTTATTGAAGTTAAGTGACGTCGTTAGGCTGCCGAATTTTCATAAGAGAAATCTTATTTTTGTCTCACTTCCATGTTTTTCATTTCATATGGTATATCTTTCAAATTTCATTACCATGTTCTTAAATCCATTATATTCTGTCCCCCTACTGTTTTATGGATCATTTATGAGTGGGTGACCCATGTCCCCTCTCTTTTCAATGTTTTCTAAAACCTTGTAACATAGCCGTTATGCTGTAGATTTTCGTCTCAAAATACCTCTCTCTTTTCTCAAAATTATTTTATGTTATAAAGTGAATACTAAAAGCTCTTATTTCTACAAGGGTATTCACATATATATCAAAATTTTCTATTTTAAATTCTGGTATTTACATACATGAGACCCGCTTTCCCTTTCCGTGGGTTTAAAGTGACGTAAAGATCATGCCTTTAAAGCAGCTTTTAAAATGTTATGATTATGAAATGAAACCCATTTATTTTATGCTATATTGGTTATTTATGAAATGTTTGATGATTATATATGTGTCTCACATGATAATAAATTCAAATTTAAGGGTGCGCCCTGATAGCTCTCCAATGCATTGGGTAATGATGTAACCACTAGTGATTACAATTTTCACGATACCTTGGTGAATAACCTTGGAAATTTTCAAATGACACCTTGGGGATGGACCTTGGTGATATGTTCATGATTTTCTATGTTAAATGATGTAGCCACATCTTCAAGTTATGAAAAATGTTATTTTTTATTATGAAATGCCTCATGATTTCTTTCTCATGCCTTAAAGTTCTTTTCATGTCCTTATTGAAGTATATCAAGTTCACATGTAAAATGTTCCTCTTGTTTCCCTTACTGGACCTTCTGCTCACCCTTTCTTTTGATGTATGTTCCCAGGTTATGAGATGCAATAATGAACCTAGGATGAACTTAAGGATAATCCTTTCAAGTGTTTAAGAAGAATGCTTTTTGTTGTTTTCATGTATTATGTTCATGGTTTCCAAGACACTAAACCTTAAAGATCCTCAGTTTTGTGTAATGTAATGAAAGTTTATGTTATAAAAAGACGGGATGCTATACCCAAGTCTCTTATTCAGGTCTTTCGAACACTTCTAAGGTAATTCTTTACCTATAATGGAAGGTCTAAATAAGAGTAATAAGGTCTAAGTGTTAGAATTCACTAACACTTGTGTGTCTAAGTGTTTTACCCTTAAGGGAAATGGACACACTTACGTGCCTCCTAACCTACTCATTGAAACTTGCACGCCACTCTTCTGGAAGTAAATCGGGATAACTCTAAAGTCTTTGGTCAAGGATCGCCCAAGTATTACTCTAAGGGCTGAAAATCGTGCAAGTTCCCATGTGCCACGCAGGTATACCTGCGCGACCAGGACTTGCGTGCCCACGCAGTACCTGCGCGCCTGCCAGGACTTGCGCGCCCTTCTATTTTTTGGGTGCCCTTTCTGCCCATTTAACCCCTCTTATTCCATTCCACCTCTCCTATTAAAGATTCAGTCTTCAAGACACTCTTCAAAGCCATTTATGGCATGTTTTCTTGACTGGCTTTCTTATCCGAAAGGAATTCCGTGAAACATCTCTCAAAACCTAGTGATTTACACATCTTTATGTCACTAAAATTAGAGATTTCATTCAACCTCATCCTTTAAGATGAGAGAACCCTATATATGGGCATCCTCCTTGGGATTAAGCCCCAGGTCTTCATTAACTTGGGCATCTTCCTTAGGAGTAAGCCCCAAGATTAGAGTATCCAAATCTTCATGAAGCACAAATACCTTTATGGACCCTGTTCCTAGATTTATTCCCTGAAGTAAATCCTAATCCTCATCTATTTGGGCAGTCATACATACATAAGCCCCATATCATTGCATATTTCATGGCATAATTGTCTGTTTTCACCAATACCTCTTGTTTCTCACACCGAGCATGACTCACGTGAGCTTAGAGTGTAAAAGTAATCATGACATCTTCCTTTGAGCCATCAATCATACATAAACATCATACTCCCTTACTTGAACTACGTGGGTTCTGATTCCTTTTCTAAATAAAGGATACGTAGGTAGATCATCTGCGGGTACGATCCCAACTCTGAAATAATCCATGTCTTTCTGAATGACAATAAACTTCAACTGCCCCACTGAGTGGCTTTAAAACTAGAATGGTCATCATAATGATCAAGAGATATCTATATAATGTATTAAAGGATACCATTGACTAAGAATCTCTAACAAATACAGATGATTCTCCATCAATGAATAAAACCTCGAATACATATAAAAGATTCTCTAAATTTCCAAACATATCAATCATTGATTGTCAGATCTAAAGGAAAGCTTATTTTATACTTGGTAATTTAATAAGGATTCACGAACATAACTTAAATATATAAAGAGAGTCCCGGAGTAGACAATAATTCCCCCCAAAAGGGTGTGATGAGTCTGACCTCCCATCCTCTCGACCAATGCAAATTCCTAAGCCTCATCAGTCCACAACTAATGAGTGCCTACCTTTGGAAAGTAGGTTCAAATGGATATGGAATCATTGGATGTTTCTGGTTCTACGAACAGACCTGTTAGAAACTGCTTGGAATGTTTGAATCTTAAATCAATGAGATCATCCCCAATTCCAGAGGGAAACAAAAAATGGTGAACCTGACGTGAATCCTTAGCCAAGTTAAAATGATAGTTTACCTACTTGTTAGGCCCCTATTTAAAAATCAATGAGAGGGCCAACAAGACAATCAATAACATATGTGTTCATCCAAAAGATGTAGTGGCCGGACTTATCTTGATTAAGTCTGTTATATCAAACAGACACTCTTTTCCAAGATCTTCTGCATTTCCAAAATGGCTTCTCTTAATTTCACACCCGTGAATACGTCTACTGTGAAAACCTCTGTTGCAAATACCACTATTGCTACTCCGGTTGGATCATTGTCTGCTCTAAGGACGACATCACCTACTCAGCATCTTCAACGTTGGGTATCAAACGCGCTGGTTAAGGAGTACCGTCAACACGGTACCATTCCAACTCTGGAGGCTGCCCAACAAGCCCTCCAAGTGAACAACTCACACCGGTCGTCCGGACAACGACGACCAGTGATTAAGAAGCAGGTGGTGCCAATTACTATCTTCAACCGTTTCAGGTCGTTATCCCCGGAACGCAATCACCATTCCCTCCCATATTCTGGAGAGGTGAATGAGCAGGTCCCTCAGGGCATTAATTCAATGAGACATGAGTCCTTCCTGAGGGCTCCCATCAACAATCGCCGCCAGACTCGTGTGGCAGTGCACCCTCAACATGATGAGGGTATCGTTTCCAGGCATTCGGCTCAGGTTCCTCGAACCCGAGCAGGCAAGACGAATCGCCAGAGGTGAAATTCGGTCAACAGTGATCAGGTTCTCATCTCTTCCATCTCCGGAGAAGTCCACCAACCTAACTTGGTGGAAAGAAACGAGAGAGCACATACACCCATCCGTTTTAATCCCGCTGTCTAGTAGACTCGTCTGGTAGCAGCACGCCAATCCCGCTAGGAAATTCTGGCGGAATACTATAGGCAAGAACATACACCTGTTTATACATCATCAGCTAGTCAGCAGGCTCATTTGACTACATATGATAGAGCTCGTCAACCACGTTCGGTGAAGTACAATCAGCAGGCACATACACCTGCTAGTATTGATCAAGCCTACCAATAGTCTCGTTTGGTAGCACCAGAAGAGGTCAGTCGGAAAGTTCTGACGACAAATAGGAGGTAGACTCAACTCTCTGCCCCTACACTTGAGTACTGTCAGGATTCACTGATAGGAAAAGGAGGACAGGAGCAGAAACACACACCTACTCCAAGCATGAAATGGACGTATATCCCCATTCCAGTAGCTGAAGTCACCAAGCACATTCTGTCAATGGTGAAAGAGAAGAAGCAAATCCCTTCTCATATTCTGGATGCTTTCCAGGATATTATAACGGCTTCAGCACCATCTCAGGGAAAGACACATAAATATATCCCTACCAGTGGAGTGACACGTCAACCGTTCACTCTGGAGCAGATACACACCTCTATTCCAGTCCAAGAGGGTTGTGGGGAGTACTCCCCCATAACATACGGGCAACCAATTCAGGCACATACACCTGATTTGAGTGGAGATCGTCGGCCTAACCTGGCCATCTCTCCTGATCAGGTACATACACCTGCTCAGAGTAGCCACTTTCATCAACAAGTGGTTTCCAAGGTGAGTAAGAAGGCGTCTAAGAAGAAGACCTGCCCAGCACAGTCAAGAAATCAAGAGCCAATCTGTAATAAGGCCTTGCTCGATGCTGGAGTTATTGAAGCCCTCAGACAGTTATCTGTTGGAATCCAAGATTCTACTCCCTCATTTCCCAATAGTGGGAACATTAATTATGAAGGTCTTCAACAGACACTTCCTCATGAAGGCTTGCTTCAGGATAGTTCGGTCGATCTTGAAGTTTCATATTCAGATGAGAGCTACAATAACCCTATGTGTGGCCAGAAGACCAAGGAGAAAGAGATCTAATCTTTTGTTGTAACCCACCATGGTGGTCCTCCCCATGATGATGAATTTCGTTTTGAAAGTCCTCTCTGCAGTAGTAATGCACATTGCCCATAAAATGCTCCAGTGGATAATGTAGTGCTGATAAATCCCTCTTATCTTGAGGCACTTGCAAATGTGAAACCAGCCATGTCTGATGCTTCATCGCTAGCAGGTGAAATACTTTTATGATCAAAAGATAGCCCGGGGTGTAGGTCATTCTCCGAACCACCCCCAGGTCATTCATCTTCTAGTTTGATCAGTGAATTCTCTACCAATCCTGTTGAATCTGATGAAGCAACAAGGAAGCACTAGCTCTGGTCAAATCAGGTAGAAGAATATTCATTGAATGATAAAGAGGAAGTACTAAATATGAGGAAACAACTGGAAAAAGGTGAAGTGCCAGTTATGTTTTGGCCTTTGGCTGACTCTCAGTATGACATTCCAAAATTGTTGACGGAAGATTGTATTCAAGACATTAGTTTCAACATATGGAAAACTCTTTTTCAATTGAAAAAGAAAATATTATATTATGATGAATATGAAAATAATGCTAAGATAATATAAGGTTTACAACATCAAATTGACTTGGAATCTCTATCAGTATCTCGATATTCGAAGGCTGAAAAGCAGCAGAGAGCCCTTCAACGTTCATGCCTTGGCGCACTAAGAAGATTGCGCCAGTTAATTTCCAATGCCCCATCTAGTATTCATATCAGGGGATGGGGTGTTCATGTATCACTACATTTCACTGTACTCTCCAATCAACAAAGCCCACCAAAGGTGGTTTCATGCAATGTATCTCCCAGAATTGGCCACATCTGGCTGGTTTTGTGCGAAATCAAAGGCTTTCCCAAGAACAGGCCTCAACTAATTCTTCTCAAAGTCAAGAATACAGAGAACAAGTTGTTGAATTAATCCTGCATCAAGAGAACGAGAATATTGAACAGGCCTCTCGTATGGAGCAAGCACATCATCAAGTGACAGAAGTGTCATAAATCATCTAACGGTCTTTTGAACCGGGTGATAAAAGTGGATGTCGATTGATGCATCCAGCTAATTTCCGGACCAAGGTCTGCAAGATCAGGAGAGATTTTAAGAAAGTCTCAGACATAGCATGTCAAGGGCCACCCCAGCTTACCAGACTGGGGACTCTTTTAAACCAACCATTGGAATCAACAAATAGGATTCGAGGAGTTGAGCAAAGACAGCAGGAATAGCCCCAGTCCACCAAAATGGGGACTTTTTCAAATCCTCAATCCTTACCTCAGAGAAAGTCAGTATTCTCTTGATTAGGGAAGAATCCCCAAGAGGAACGAAGAGACAAGTTATCATGAGATTCTCTCCAAATTACGGTTTATCATGAAGTTCCTGAGGGATCGAATAAACAAAAGGCAATGTCTAATAAAAGACATGGAAGAAGACAATATCACAGAAATGTTGACAGAAGGTATGTGATGCATTATGCATCAATTAATGTCATCAATGTTGTTGTTGTTGATCCACCAGATGAGGTTCACTCAGAGGGATCAGATGAAGAGGTTCCTGCTCAAGAAGTTGTACGCACAGACACAAATGAAGAAGGTGTGCGTACACGAAATCAAAGAATTACTCAGAACCTACGTGTTCCTTCAAATAACCCACTTCCCCCTCTCCGAAAGGGATCAAACAAGGGGAAAGGAAAGAATCAGGTTACATACTCTTCCTCTAGAGAAGGCCAATCGCTCTAATTAGAGAAAATATTTGCACAACAAGATGAAGAAATGAATGAATTAAGGAGGATGAATGCAGAATTACTTCAGGGTAGTCTTCCTCCTAAACGTGCTGGAGCCAGTCAGCCAATGGAATTTGTTGTGGTTACTGAGATAGATCAATAATATCCTCCTTTATCAGTACACCCTCACAGGTCTAATCCTACGGGTCAAGTACAACAACAATCGGCAGTGCTTCCATTGGTTGCAGTACCAGCTTTCATACCTACCCAAGCTCCATTCATTGCACCTTTTCAGGTCCAAGCTCAACCGGATGTTCCCCAAAAGTTAATAACTACTATTGATTCATTAACGGCTCGGTTGGAAGCTATGGAGGGAAATCGTGCTCAAATTCAACTAGAAAAGAGAGCTTACCCTGAATGGGTAGATTCAATCCCTCCCCCATAAAGTTTTGGGAACTCTATATTCCCTATTTTCAATGGATCAGGTGATCCTGAACATCATTTGACACATTACATGTCTTGTTGCAATCCTATGATGGGAACTCCGGAACAGAAAGAAGCATTGAAACTCAGATGCTTCGTGCGAACCTTGCAAGGACCAGCTTTTGTTTGGTATACAAGCTTGCAATCCCGGTCAATTACCAGATGGGAAGATCTCCGTCAATGATTTCTTCTTCAATTCAGCTCAACTTTTCTAAAGACAATAGTTTTTTATCTTACAAACTGTAAGCAAAGGGAAAATGAAAGGGTTTCAGATTTCATTGCTCGCTGGAAGGGATTAACATATTCCTTAAGCTTAGCACTCCCTCAGGAAGAATTGTTGCCAATTTGTGTGGAAAATTTACATGACGAGTTGTGTACGTCATTGATCCCTGTGAAATACATAGGAGGGTTTCGAGACCTTACTTCAATCGCTCAACAGATTGAAGATTCTATTATACAGACTAAGGCTAAATCTCGTGTAATTCCATCAGCTCTAGGAAGGATAATGGGTAAAGCAGAGACTTCTACAGTTATGCTTAAACAAGCACCTATACCTGCTTCTACCTCAAAACCTTCATCTTCTCAAAGGGATTCACCTCCTGAGCATCAACAACAGAGGCTGTTTCGTCAAGACAATCAAATAGATCAAAGACGGAAACAGTTTGATGAGTTGAAGAGTAAATTTTATTCTTTCCGAAATGAACAAGTTCTTGGTTACTTCATTTCATCCCTGGAGAATAATTTGGTTCAGCTGCCGAGGCCCAAAAGGCCAAACAAAGAGATGAAGACCATCCCAATTATTTCCCATTTCATCAGATGTTGGGGCATCCCATCCAGGAGTGTTTTGTCTTCAAATAACTCCTGCAAAAGATGGTCGGCTTGGGACAAGTCGAACTAAAAGGTTATTCAGCTCAGGTAGCATGTGTTATTGCTACAGTTCCAGAGGAGGAAGGCGAGTGGCAAGAAGTCAAAAGCAAAAATGCACAAAAATGTGATGATTGGATGGTCAGAAAGACGATCAAACGAACTCATGCTATTTTGAGAACGCAATTGAAGAAACCAATTGTGTCTTCTGCTATGGATGCCACAACAAAATCCTCTTCAGAGGGAAAATCCTCAAAAGGGCGGCATAATTCCAAGAAAGAGGAACAATCAGAAGAAGATGATTATGTGTCAAATCCTAAGCTGTCTTTGACTCTGGCAGATTTCATGCCATCTACTTCGAATCCACGGGCACCGTCCCACCAAACGGCACATCCTAAATTGGCTAGTCAGGTATAGTCTTCATCAGATGAAGAACTGATCTTCGGTTCTGTTAATATGATTCATTTAACAGATCCTTATTCCAATCGTAGTTTCAATTTCGATGAGCCTGAATTCCCTGTATCAAACAGAGGAATTAGAGGGAGTTACAGGGGTCTGGGATACATAGGAAGACGTGGATATCCTAGAAGCTACTATTCCAATTCTACCTCTGCTAGAACTGTGTATGAAGTAGAAACTCGTGGCAGAGTCCTTTAGCGAGCTCAACAAGAACAAGAAAGTTCTTCCACTAATAACAAATTCAGTCCTGACATAGTTATTTTGGAGGATCGGTTGTGGATTCCACCTTCATCCTCTCAACAATAAAATGGATCTAATTGGTCTAATCTTCCAAATCCATGAATATTTCCAACTCCTATCCCGATACAAGATGCATCAACTTCCAAGGAACCTTCTAAACCACATGTTCCTATTGGGAAACGCAGACCTCTGGTTCAAAATTATGATGTATTGAAACACCTAGCCCAAGTACCAGACAGGTTATCAATTCTGGATGCTTTGAATCTGTCAAAAGATCTTCGGGGGGCACTCATCGAGGCTTTGGTCAAATCCTCAGGAGTTTGAAACTGAAATTATTATAGCTGAAGTCTACCACGTGGAAAATAATCTTGCAGAATGCCATGCAGTGATATCTTTCACATATGAAGATGAAGATGATGTCGTGCATGGGAATATTAGACCTTTGTACTTATCTGGAAAGGTCAATGGTGTCGACATCCGAATAGCTTTCATTGGTAATGGTTCAGGAGTCAACCTCTTTCCCATTCGTACACTTCATCGATTGGGCCTCAAGGAATCTAATTTATCTCCTTCTACTACGATGTTATAAGGATATGATAAAAATGAACAAGAACCACTGGGCAAGATTACACTCAGAACTCAGTTTGGAGATCTTATATCCAATTCAGATTTCATGGTTGTTGATCAAGACTCAGCCTTCAACATCTTGCTTGGAAGACCCTGGCTACATCAACATATGGTTATCCCTTCATCATACCATCAATGTCTCAAATATTGTTTCGATGGTCAAGTTGGGAAATTGTATGGTGATAAGGCCCCATTCAATACATGTGAATATCAATACATTAAGGTGGAATTCTATCACATGAAGGGAAATGAGAAATCCACAACAAGGGAGATTACCAAAGTTAATGCTCCATATGGTTTGGAGAAGATTCTAGTAAATCCATTTGTGCATGTGAGTAAAGATTATGTGTTGCCTATCAGTCAGATTGACAGGATAGACCCAAATCAAAATACTCTTATGAAAAGATCCATAATGTCAATTACGGAAATCGAGCAAGACAACATGGGAGAAATTGGTGATTCTTCAGGTAATGATGAAAGCTCAAATAGAGATGTCTTCATTTCATCTGTTGAAATCCAGCAAGTCTATACTTCTCCAACCAGTCCAGAATAAGTGATATCAATACCAGAGGTGAACAATGATGTTGATTCTCAATCCATCATTTTCTCTTTATTACCCATGGAAGACCCTTCATCATCAATTGAGTCAGAAATGGAAGCCTCTTCTTCAAGATGTTCAAATTTTAACATCTCTCTTAATCATGGAAATTATACTTCATCATCTACTATTCAAGTAGAAATGGAAGAAATAATACATATTGAAGAAGAACATGAAGATCTCAGGGATGCTCCTCCAGCATTTGAAGAGGGTATCTCTACCACCATAGATTAACTCAGAGAAATAAATCTGAGTACAAAAGAAGATCCACGCCCCCACTTTAATCAGTGCGGTCATGACTCTTGAAGAACAAGAGATGTATATTTCCTTTTTAAAGCAAAATCAAGACATATTTGCCTAGAATTATACAGAGATGCCTAAGATTGATCCTGATGTTGCTACTCACCATTTGTGTTTACCAGAAGAACATCGAGGATTTAAGCAAACTGCAAGAAGAACACACCCAACTTATGCTTCCAAAATTGAAGCTGAAGTGGATAAGATTATCAAATCTAACTTTGTTAGAGAATTTCAATATCCCAGGTGGTTGGATAATATTGTCCCTGTGAAGAAGAAGAACGGAAAAATTAGAGTTTTCATCGATTTCAGAGATCTTAATCGGCATTGTCTTAAGGATGATTTTCCAGTTCCGATTACAGAACTTTTAATCGATGCAACAGCTGGATATGAAGCACTTTCCTTATTGGATGGATATTTTGGATATAATCAAATCTGAATGCCTCTAGAAGATGAGTAATCCACAGCCTTCAGAGCCCCATAGGGTGTGTTTTCCTATCAGGTAATGCCCTTTGGCTTAAAGAATGTAGGCGCAACATATCAGCGTGCCATGCATCGTATCTTCAAACCCTTTTCAGAGAAGTTTGTTGAATGTTATGTGGACGATTTTGTGGTCAAATCCAAACAACATTCTAATCACTTGGCGGATTTGGAAGTCATATTCTGCAAGCTTCGACAACATAATTTGAACATGAACCCCTTAAAATGTGCTTTTGGGGTAACATCAGGAAAAAATTTCAGCTTTGTTGTATGCCATCGTGGTATTGAAGTCGATCCTGAGAAGACCAAGTCAATCCTTGGCATGTAACCTCCTCGAAATTTGAAAGGATTAAGATGAATTCAAGGAAACTTAGCCTATATTCGGCGTTTCATCGCCAATTTGGCAGGCAAAAGTTTACCCATCACCAAATTGATGAAGAAGGGAGTCACTTACCAGTGGACTGAATAATGTCAAGAAGCATTTGATATTCTCAATAAATACCTCTTGAGTCCACTGGTACTCATGCCATATATTGAAGGAATACCACTTATCCTCTACGTGATATCTCTAGAGAGATCATTGGGTGCCTTTCTTGCTCAGAAGAATGATGCTGGAA
The DNA here is from genome assembly GCA_963277665.1 of Viscum album. NCBI lineage: Eukaryota > Viridiplantae > Streptophyta > Magnoliopsida > Santalales > Viscaceae > Viscum > Viscum album. Next base: position 2,097,322,275 of record OY728130.1, on the reverse strand, counting down.
ATGAAAACAGCCTCTACTATCTCAGTCGGACTATGCTTGAAGAAAAAACTCGGTATTCAAACATTGATAAGTGTTTCCTGGCATTAATCTTCACAGTTTAGAAGTTGAGACACTACCTTCAACATCACGAGGTCAGATTGGTATCTTGCAATAACCCACTCAAATGCATCCTTAGTCGTCCAACGCTTACAGGACATCTTGCAAGGTGGGCAGTTATTTTGTAGCAATTCGACATTCAGTATGTGTCTCAAAAGGCAATAAAGGGCCAAGATCTGGCTGATTTCCTTACTGAACATCCTTCAGTGGAAGACACGTCTTCAGATATTGAACTCCCTGATGAGGAAGTCTTCTCTATTCAGGATAGTCCTCAGGTATGGGAAATGTATTTTGATGGTGCTTCCAGAAGTCCAACAGGGAAGAAAATGGAAAATCCTAAATTCAACAAGTTTGGATTATGAGTTATTCTTATTTCCCCGGAAAAGGCAGTGTTACCTTATTCCTTCTTATTAGGGGAAGGTGGTAAAAATAATGAAGCATAATACCAAGCTCTCATTGCAGGCTTGGAGTTGGTGCTTCAAGCACAAGTGAATCACTTAAGGGTGAAAGGTGATTCAGACCTAGTAATCAAACAAGTCAATGGGGATTATGAAATCAGAAAAGAATAATTGATCCCTTTGTATGATTACGTCAGAGATTTAATGGCGGAATTTCCCACGGAACCGAAATTTTCTTATGTCCCGCGATCACAAAATGCTCAAGCTGATGCACTGGATAATATAGTCACAGCTCTGGAAGATCCAAATCGGGACAAAACAACCATCATTATTGCCCACCGTCATACAATTTCACCTTATGTTCGAACCAGAACAGAGGAGATTAGTGAAATTAGCCTCATTCCTGAACCATATGTTCATACTACAGGATGGATGACACCTATCAGGGAATACCTTCAAAATGGAACACTTCCACCTGATAGAGCTGGGAAAGAACAAATTCAGCGACATGTGGTCAATTTTACTCTTTATGATAGTCTAGATCACCTAGAGAAAATTCTCTACAAGCGTGGTTTTGATGGAGTTCTCTTCAGATGCATTGATGGTGAAGAGACAATGGCTATCATGAAATAAGTGCATGAAGGAGTCTGTGGTGCCCACCAGTCTGGACATAGACTATATGATCAGATTCGAAGGCTTGGATACTTTTGGCCTTCAATGATACAAGATTGTGTTTATTTCAAAAAAAAGTGTCATTCATGCCAAGTACATGCCAATTTCATTCATCAACCTCCATAGTTGCTTCATACAGCTAAATACTCGTGGCCATTTTCCACATGGGGAATTGATGTGGTGGGACCTTACCCTTCAGCTACGTCCAAGTAGTTTAAGTATATTCTTACTACTACTGACTTCTTTTCCAAATGGGCAGAGGCAATACCTCTTAAAGAAGTCAGTTCTAAATTCATTTTTAGCTTCATCGAGTCTAACATCATTACCAGATTTGGTGTCCCTCATACCTTATTGACGAACAATGGCACCAACTTCTGTTCATCTGAGATGAAGAAGTTGTATCAAGAATACAACATCAAATCCAACCATTCATCTCGGTATCATGCAGCGGACAATGTCCAGATAGAATCCTTCAACAAGACTCTTTCAAACATACAACAAAAGATGGTGGATAAAGATAAGAAATCATGGAATGATAAACTCTTTCATGCTTTATGGGCTTATCGGACCACCACCCGCACTGCAATGCGGTCAACTCCATATTCATTGGTATATGGAACGGAAGCAGTCTTACCCATTGAAGTTCAACTACCCTCTCTCAGAGTAGCTATTTGTGATCAGTTATCTACAGATGAACAATCTCAAAAGCGATTGGATGAATTGGAACGGTTAGATGATAAAATATTGTGCACACTGCACCATTTGGAAGTTTATCAGAATCGAATAGCATGAGCTTTCAACAACAAAATTCATCTTCGTTCATTCATTTAGGGAGAACTGGTATTGGTTCTCAGAACTCCAATGATACCAGGAAAGAAACCTCCCAATCTTGGGCCAAAATGGGAAGGACCTTATTTAATACATAAGGTCTACTCCAATGGAGCATATTCGTTAATCTTAATGGATGGAGAACTCATCACTACTCCATCCAATGTCATATTTCTAAAGAAGTATTTTGTATAAACACAAAATACATTGTTACGGTTCATACATATGACCTTAAACTATTTTTATTATTTTTCATCCTACATGACGTTAAACTGTGACGTCCTAACTACATGATTCTAAAATGTACAGAAGTCTCTTATGTCTAGAAAGACATTAAACTACACCATCTACGGTCCATGCATATGACCTTAAACTATTTGCATGTCCCTTTCATCCAGCACGATGTTAAACTGCACCATCCAGAGTCTATGCATATGACTTCAAACTATTTGAATTTCTTTCATCCCACATGACGTTAAACTGTAATGTCCTAGCTACATGACTCTAAACTGTAAAGAAGTCCCTTACGTCCAACATGACATTAAACTCCATAACCATCCAGAGTCCATGCATATGACTTTAAACTATTTTCATTTCTTTCGTCCCACGTGAGGTTAAACTACATCGTCCCTTTTTCGTCCAACATGACGTTAAACTGTGAAAAAGTCCCTAATACGTCCAACATGACGTTAAAATGTGTTCTCTTTTTTCCTTACAGCATGACATTAAACTGCATAGTCCCCCTTTCGTCCAACATGATGTTAAACTATATTTTCCCCATTGTCCTAACTACATGACGCTAAAATGTACATAAATCCTTTAATATGTCCTACATGATGTTAAACTATATTTTGACCCTGCTACATGACACTAAACTGTGCAGCACCAATAGTCCTAACTGCAAGACTTTAAACTGCATAGTCCCTTCATATGTCCTACATGACATTAAACTGTGCATTGTTAGGATTGTTTCTACCTCTTGTTTCTCACACTGAGTATGAATCACGTGAGCTTAGAGCAAACTTCAACCATAACACCCTCTATGGGCCGCTAACCATGCGTAAGTACCAACACTTTCTTTTTAGATCATTGTCCTCAAAAACAACTTGATCACCAATTCATTCTTTAATTGAACTATGCGGACTTTTATCCTTGCCTTCCAGGTTGGGTACGTAGGTAACCTCCCAAGGTTCAAGCCCAAAACCAATCTCTTCACATCGGTTCACCTTTTTCCTTATTATACGATGTTAAACTGTACAGCACTTTTTTCATGTACTAAAATAAACTACAACATTATTTGATACCCTCACCTGAGTGGGAATCATTATTTACATTGATTTCCAATCATGTTACATTCCAAAGACTACATGCATACATGGCAATGCCCGAACCTTTTATCTTGGGTCAAACCATCATTGCACTAAAGTCCCATTTCACCCTTCACGTGTACGAACCAAATCTGTATATAGGGTATTTATAGAACTACGTGGTCTTGATTCCCATCCTTATGGGATACGTAGGAATGTTTGAGTGTCCCTCGAATCCAGCCCCAAGTCTTTGGGCCTAACCCCATATTCCACTTTCAGTCCCTTGGCTGAAAAGTCTCCATGAAAACACACACTGTGTATTTCTTATAATGGTCCGAGCTCTATGACCCTAAACTAATATCTCCCATACTTTAGTCCCGCATGAAATTAAACTGTATTTCAATAACTATGTATGGCTTGATTCCCATCCTTATGGGATACGTAGTGAAGTCTAGTATTTCAATTCAAGACCCAGCCACAACGTGATTATGGTTAACAATGATCTATGTATCTTTACATACATTGAACAATACCTTTTTTTATGTGTCATAATCCGACCCTTAAATATTTTCAGATCTTCATAACCCTTTTTCCTGACTTCTAATCACAAAATGTCCAAATTATGATAATTCTTTTGCTTGACCATGCAGCACGTTCCCTTAGGCGGCCTTGCGTAAAACAGTCTACATAATAGACCTGTCAGCCAAAAGATGCTATTATTTGACTATGCAGCCAATTCCCTTAGGTGGCCCTGCATAATTTAACCCCCTAACGGGTTTTTTAAATAGTGTTAACTTCATTATTAGAAAGAAAACCTCTTTTTGTCCTTATTTGTTTTAACAACGATATGTAGGGATCCCCAAAAATAGCCATTATTTACATATTTGTCTCATACTCCTTTTCATGATCTGAAAATATTCAAGTCTATGGTTTATATTTTCCCTTCCCTACGTTTGGGTCAGACCTTCGTAGGAGTGACATTCATCCAGTTCTTAAACAATCTTGTTTGGAAATATCTTCTCCATATTCAAGTACCTCTCTTCATACAGAAAACTCTGTGCTTTGGAAAATTTGAATCTCCATAAACATCCACTGACTTTTTAGCAGTATAAAAGTAACTTTCTAAGAGTTCTTTTCCCTGACTATGCAGCACGTGCCCTTAGGCGGCCTTGCATAAGTAGTCTACATAACGGACCTATCAGCCAAAAGATGATATTATTTGACTATGCAGCCAATGCCCTTAGGTGGTCCTGCATAATTCAACCCCCTAACGGGTTTGTTAAAAAATGGTAACTTCATTCTTGGGAACTACTTCTTCTAAGGCCTTTTATCTCTTTTTCATATCATTCCTCAGATTTAAATTTTCTTAAGTCTTAGTTTACGTATTTTCTCTCATACTTAAGTATGGTAATATGTTTTCAGATAAATTGTCAAGGAATTGAGTCAATTCTAATCCATTCAGTCAAAGATATTTCAACCTTAAACATTATCCTTTTTATGTCCGATGTGCATGACTTTAAACTGCCCACAAAAGACAAGGGAACTCTGAATAAAATTCAAGTTCCATCTCACTAAACATACATTTTGTATGATTTAGGTAATATTGAGCAATTAAAAGATTCAAAGTTTATAGGGTTATTTATAATAATCCTAGTAAAAATCAAACTATGCTTACTAGGCCCATTGGCTTAGGTAAAATATAAAGCAGGTAGTAAAGGAAATACATGCACAAGTGATTGAATATGAAAGCATTATTTCCATTTGATGCACAAGATATTAGAAGGACATCCACAGATTGGAGTCTCTTCTCTTTTCTAGGAAATTACAAGAGGCTTCCAACATAAGTCTTCACTTGATGAACAGAATCCTGAGCTTCATTGGCAGCTACTTGAAGCTCATGCACTTGACCAAATTCACTCTTTTCAGCCTGATGGAGTGCTTTCTTGGCATCTGCAATGGCTTCCATACCATTCATTTGAGCTCCCTCCAGTGAATTATTGAGTTGGTCAAGTTCCCCATTAACAAAATCTAACTGTTGCTGAAGGTGCATCTACTGGACGACTTTATCTTTGATCTTGTGCTTCAGCTCCTTCATCTTGGCAGCATAATCAACCTCAGCTCGGGATACCACAGCCTCAAATTCACTAATATTGGCTGATAGTTTCACCCTGGTCAGATCTTCGCGACACTTTTTCTTCTGCTCCCTCATGAAAATGACCTGTTTCAATGCGGCATGGATCTTTTCATATCCAAAACCGCCAAGTCCCAATATGAAAAATAGGGATGATAGCCGGGGAATCTTCGATGGCAGCTCCTCTAGAGGCACTTCAGATATGATTTCCCATATGTTCTTCCATGCCTTGCGTCGTGAAAATTGGAATGCCTTTTGAACTTATGAGTCCGATTCAGCATCACTATCACAGGGGGGGAGTATAATCTGGGATTAATGCACTTAGGGAAGTGCCCTATTCTGCTCCCTCCCCCCTGACCTAAGCTTCTTCACTTTCAATTCCCATTGGGGCGGAGGCTGATGCCTCACCTCCGGATTTAGCCACTGTAATTGATGGCCCTGCATAATTAATTGAAAGCTTTTGTTAGTTTCAAAGGATAAAAAAAGAATCGGTTGTCTTGAAAATTAAGAACAATCACAAATATTGTTATTACTTACCCAACGGTAGATCAGTAACCTGAGAAGGTTCCTCCCCATCTTTCCTAGCTTCGACGGGATTTTCAGGATGAGTTTGAGGAAGCTCTACTGGGTTTAGCTCCACTTGTGCTAATGTCTCTGCAATGGTAGGGTTTTCTGTACCCCCTTTAGGCATGGGTAGTTCAGTAGCTTGCTCAGACAAAACTGCACATTTGAACCAATCATGATTAGACATGTAATAAGAAGTTATTCTTAATAGGACGAAGGATAACACTCATGTCTATAATCTTCTAAATTATATGGTAATTTAACATGATTTATAAAATCTTCTAAAGATGCGCCAAGTTCCATCATTTCATCTAATTTCATCTCAGAATCCTGGTTAGTCTCACCAGTGAGAGCATTTGATGTGTCTTCTTGGAGACCTTAATCCTACGGTCCCTGACCCTGTACAGCATCTTCAGATAAAATCATGGAATCAGTTGCAATAGACGCCAAAATCTCTAATGCAGGGGTTGAACCTGAAGTATCACAGATTGGAAGTCAGTAGATGTTTAATTCAACATTTTATGAAGCATTGTTAACTTACCAGAAGCGGGTTCTTCTCTTCTTGCAACAGTGGCAGGAGGGATGCTGGGAACAGATGCTGACTCTTTTTCAGAAGCATCCAAGTCATCCTGAATTTGTGATTGTTCCACAGCACCCTCTGTGGTCCTCATAGGAGGATCAGTCCTCTCCCTCAGAGGGTAAATTTAATAAGCCCCTGCAATCCCAAGTAAAATGAGAAATCTTTTTCATGATTTAAGACTCATGATTATCCAAAGGACTTACCACTACTGATGAAGCGTTTATCTGTGAACTTCTTCCTTAGATGCCTTTGTCTCTTTGGTTTTTTGGGAGTGTCAGAAATCTCCCTTATAGGCACTTGAATTGGAGAATGGAAGGCCATGTCCAACTCCTCATTCATGGCCTGATGGCCTGGAGATATCTCGCCCGACTCGCGAGGAGATTCAGCAGCAGCCCCGATGGAAGTACCACTAGGGCTATATTGTGGCGAAGGAACCTCATTAGTTCCTTTCTTTGCAAGCTGCAAGATGAAGAAAATAACTTCCTTGAGTAACAAAGCTTCGACTGAAACCAAGTTTCAAAAAAAATAAGGAAAGAAAACTTACATCTTTAGGGGCCACGTAATCGTGCCACTCCTCATCAGTCCCCTCAGCGGCACCACGATCTATCTTTTCCTTCACCCGCTTGGTGACAGGAATGGAATAAACGGTGGCATATATGAGAATTTTCAGCTCTCTGATATAATCTTTCACTTCATAGGGGCTATCTTCGAAATTAATATCGGTAGAATCCAGAAGATTCCTTATTCTAGGGAGATGTAGCCCCTCGCATAAATCCATCCAGGCAGTTTCAATACCACAGTATAAACTCTGCCATGTCCGGACAGCCTCTGGTCGTAGATATTCAGTGCATGTACCATAAAGCTGCGAGGAAAGTCCAACAATCTTAGACTTCAATTTCTTCCCAGCTCCTGCAACTACAGATAGAGAATAAGAAAATAAGACTTATTGCTTTATAAAGTGATGGTGATTAAATTACCACAATGAAGTAACTCACCAGGAGTTGATGGAGTAGGTCTTTTGATTCTGATCGGAGGATTATATCAGGAACGAGGCCACTTTTTCACTTGTTGTGCCTCATCATCCCCATCATGTGAATCCGGTGAATTAGTCCTAGAGGAGGAATCTAGTGAATCAGCTTCAGGTGGGGAAGTATCACCTTAATGAGGAAGGGTTTCTTTCTCTATAGTCCTCTTCCTTTTCCCCACCTGATAAACTGGGTGATTCAGCACCCCTTTAGGGTATGATGCTATCCAGTTCTCGCAATACCATGTAGTCAAGTTATGTGCTGCTTTTTCAACTGGTAGATCAAACACCACCCCAGTCTTCTCCCTAGACGTCAGCAACCACAGTTTCCAAGCAACCATCAGATGTTTCTCTAACCTGACATGTATAGTGGGAGATACAGAAATCTGTTGCAAACACTTGAATTGGTGTGCAAATCTATATGGAGCATAGGCCTCACATATAATCTCTCTGTCAATCCTGGCAACCAGCACACCATCTCTACAGGCCAGCATGTATGCCCTCAAATCCAATTGGGTTGTTCCATCATCAACAAACCGACCGGTTGGCAGATTTCCATAGGGAAAGAAGTTTAATTCCTTAAACATTCTTAGCCTCACTTTCATGTCATAAGAATTAAGATCTAATGGATAAATTCCATATAATTCTTGCACTGATGTCCTGAAATAACTTCTAGGAATTTGTACTCCATTATGTACATTATAAGTCCTGAAGTGAGTGGCGATCCATCCCCATAAAACTTGGAATGGTCCCACTATTCTCAAAAGAGATTTACCCATGAAGACATGAAGTAAACTCCTGTGAATCTTTGCTAAAATGGGGGTAGCCAACCCAACCATTTTTCCCTCAGCCAACTTTTCTGCAATATCGAAGGTCCCTGGCCTGACGCCTCCCTTCGAGTCCCTGACTGGAAAGAGATAAATGCTGAGCCACAAAGCCAAGAAGCCCGCCATACGAGTCTTCTTTGGGATCCTTTGATTCACCTCATATCCCCATTTCTCAAACTCTCCTTCTTCTAGAGTTGGCAAGAATGTACCAGGAGCACCCCTCTTCTCGGTTTTTGGACAGGTGGTATGACGGGTGGGTCTCTTATCCTTGGATTTATTTTTCTTGGATACTTTATCCTTCGTCTCCTTCTCCTTTGGATCCTTCTCTTTCTTCTCAATAATAAATATATTCATCCACTCCTCCGGATGAATATCCTTTCTAGAACGAGTTAAGGAGGTCTCTGAACTCTTGATCCTGTGGAAGATTTTAAATAATTTCTGAGCCAAAGCATGAGTCTTCTCTGAATCATTCCAAGTCACCTTGGGAGGAATGAATTCATCATACATGTCACCCAAAATTGGAGCCCCTGAGATCCTGTGGACATCCCACAAAGTGATGTCAACTTTTCCATGAGTCATATGGAAAGAATTGGTTTCTGGGCTCCAGTGGGTGAGTATCTCCGGCACAAATCTATCATGTCTGTAAACATATGTTTGCCCAACCCAGACAGATTCATATATCGCAACTCCTTTCAGATCTTCGACAAACTCTGCACAGGTTTGTCGCACCCAGTATGCCCACATCCAAGTTGGCTTCACACCTCCCCCAGGACGGAAGCCCCAACTTTTCTTCCAACCTTTGGATTGATCCATCTGAACATTTCGGAAGATTGAAGGATGAAAATGTGGTTGCAGCTCAGGCTTATGAGGTTTCATATCTGGTGTACAAGGGCTATGATGCATCATGTGGGCCTTCTCCACTATTCCAGAATTTATAAATCCTACTCCACATGAGATATTTTCTGAAGAAAAGTTGGTGTAATTCTGAAACTATGAAATTGGGAGATAGTTCTTTGCTTCTGGAATAGTAACTTCTCACAGATGACCATAGCCATACAAAGGTAAATAAATGCTTTGGGGGAATTCGCGATGATACTTCTTCAAATACTTATCCAAATCTGGGAGAGTGTTGTCGCAGACGGTATAATAATCATGTCCAATGATACTCATCATATCATCAAGTCACTTGCTTTCCAGTTCATCAGCTATTCCAATTCTCTTGGGAGCCATTGATTCTGTAAAAAAGTTGAATAATTAACTCTTAAGTAAGTTTTTTTTCATAAAATTTGTGAAGGATTTGGGGAAAAATGGATAATGCATTAAGGCGCGCAAGTCTAAACTTGGCACGCAAGTATGGATGTGTCGCACAAGTATAAGGTGTCGCGCAAGTATTTTGTGCGCAAGTATCACCGCGCGGGTCTAGATACCTTGACAACAGCGTGATAGAAAAGGAAAAGCAGAAAAGAGAGAAACTTGCGTGGTGGAGATGAGTTGCGCGGCGAGAGCTCAAAAATCCGAAGTTCTGTGCAATGCGAGACAAATGAGCGCATATATGTAGGCCATACCGTCCACCTGCATTCCTACAGCCAGCGTGCTCTAGCCCTGCGCGATGACAGTTGCACGGTGAACACCTACGTTCCTCTTTCCATTTGGTTTTCTTCTTTTCCTCGTAGTCTCATCCTTATTCTTTCGGATCCAACTCTGAGGGGGAATTTTGTTGATGCTCCTTTACGTCACATTTTTTAAAGGAATGGAAAGGGAAATGAGTTAGCACAAATTGATTCACCCTTTGAAGAAAACATCAAAAATATATAGGCTATGAAATCTTGACATATACCTAATAATTTGTTTAATATTTGAATTTTCTTAGGCCTGGTCAAATATTCTGAGCATTTAATACATGATTTCTCTAGGTCATCATATCCTATGATAGTTTTAACCTGGAAGGGTGTAAAATATGAATGAAGTGAGAAATATGATAACTCTTTTGATAATCTGAAATAGAGATTGAATTACACTTTTTTTATCCTCCAAGGATTATTCATGGGTTATATTATGAGTTGTGATGCTTCAAGTATAAGGTTGGGGTGCATATTGATGAAGGATGGCCACATGGTAGTGTTTGGCTCATGTCAGTTACACCATGATGAAAATAACTACATCACCCATAACCTTTTATTAGTGGTAGTAATGCATGATCTAAAAATGTGTATCCACTACCTCTTTGAAGATAAGTTTATAGTATATTCAAATCATAATAGTTTTAAGTGTATATTTTTTCAAAGAGAACAAAATCTCAAATGGAGATGATGGGTGGAGTATCTCTAAGACTTTAATTTTTATATGTAATGCACTCTATGGAAGGGGAATGTGGTTGTGACACCCATGTATTATCATTATGGTGTATTTAATATTATTTTATATTATTTTGAAGGATTTTAAATTTTTGAGAATTTTGGACTAGGAATTTTAAAATTTGGAAGGTTTTGGGGGGTTTCAAAGTTATCCCACGCAGTTAGGCAAACCATGAGGTGCCCATGTGATATTTTTTTAGTTCTTAGTAGTGTTTTTTTCATGTTTAGTCAATAGTGAGTCAAACTATATAGGTTCTCTATGTGAAATTGTGTGGAGTGTGGTGTTCTAAGTAGTGACACTTGCATGGTTGGCATACTTTTTAGAAAATCATGTGTCCTGACTACGTGGTTTTTTTAGGTGTTTAATTTTTGGAATTTTTAGTTTTCCACTCCTTATTTTTATGTTCTAATCACTTTAATTTTTTCCCTTTACTTTCAAGTAGACAAGTTTGAATTCTAAGGGAGCTTTCTCTCTTCTTTCCCCTCATTTTGATGGATTTATTCCTTGAATCCAAGCGGGTTTCACCAAATAATCTCTTACATTCTTATTACACTCCACTATTTATTTCCTTTCTCTTGATTTTATTTCCTACCATAAACCCTAGAGGTATTATTCTCCAATGTTATAGCTTGGTATAGAACTAATCATTGGGATTTAGCTGTTTAAATTTTAAAGAGTTTGTTTTCATGCTTGGTGGACCATTCACCATCAAAGGTGACACATTCCATTTGGTTACAACTTATATTTAGGTAAGTGTTTCTATGTTGTTTCTATATATTATATATCATGGGGTTCTCGGGTGTTATAAAAGGGTTTTCCTTTAAAATTATACCAATATGTATGTATCATGAAGTACTAAAATTGATTTCAAAGTGGTTTCAACCCTTGGTATGGAATGGGATTCCATACCAAGTGTTTGTAAAAATTACCAAGTGGATCTTAAAAGGTATTTAATTGTTTTAAAGAGGTCTTTTACAATGATTTGATATTTTTAATTTTTTATCACACAAAATAATTTCCAATTAAAGTTTTTATAGTATTCAAATGGGTTTAATTATTAAGAAGGGGCATGTTGGCTCATGTGAGTTCTATTTTGAAACTTGTTGATATATTTGAATATTTCAAAGGTGTTTTTAAAGGAATTTTGGATTTCCAAATGGATTTAAAGAATCAATTTTATAATTAGGTTTCAATATTTATTTGAATCGGTATTTGAAATGGTGTAAGTTCGCTTAGAATCCCAATATTATTTTGAAAAGGCTTGTTTGGAACCTTATAAAAAAGAGTTTTTTATGAAAGTTTTAAGTCAATCCTTGTACCCATATTCTTGTATTTCATCTTTTTATAGGTGGTGATTCTTATATGTGTAGATTGGGTGATGGATATAAGTAATTGTTTCATGCGAGGGTGTTAGAGATGAGACAAGGAATTGTTTGAGAATATTTTAAATTTGATTGATGATCTATATTATATTTTATTGTTTTCTCAGATCCTTGATTGATTCTATGGGGGTCCTAAGAATTATTAGATGACCAAGATGAGGGATATCCCTAGATTAGATTTTTTTATTATTAGGGAATATTTCCTAGATAAAATGATTTAGTTATACCAAAAGGGGTAGTAGTAAGTATAATGGACCATGGTAGTAATGTGCTTTCAGGGGTGTTTATTCTGGGATAGTTTGACAAGAAATTAAGGGATATGGATAGGTTCTTTAATAGTGGACTAAGTTCTTCATATCCAGTTTGAGTCTTTATTAATATAATCCAAGGGATTTCCCCAAGATGTTGGGGTCCTATTTAAGATTGTTTAGGGGATTCATTCCTTTTCATTGTTCACATCTTCTAAAACTTGTGTGGTTACATGATACCTTTGTACGGGTTGTTTACTTTTACTTTTCTTTCATAATTGACACAGTGGTGCATGTTTGTGTGCATTTCTTCTTCCTTAAATCGTGGATTAGTTTTTAAATGTTTTGAAAATTGGATTTTGGGAAAGTTTTTGAAAAAAGGAAAGAGGCATGGTTTTTATTTACTTTAAAATGGTTTTATTAATGGGTTTTAAAGGTATATATTTTAAATATGAAAAGATATAGTCCAAAGGGTATTTGGAATGTTTATAAAATGGAATAACATAATTTATTTTTAAAACTCTGGAGTCTTACTTTTATTTTAAAATAAGTTTTAACAAAAAAAATTAAAATTAGTGTGGGTTTTAAAGTATGATTCTAGACCTGATGTGCCTATATTATTTCTAAATACTTTTCTTGATTTTGAAAAGTAAATGCAACTATAATATTTTTTTACCTGAACCTACCTATTTGAAAAACCAGTTTTTTAATTATATTCAAACCATTATTTATGGATTGTAATATGAAAGTGACTGAATGTTTCCTTTAGTGAAATATTATTAGGCATGTTTAGATCACATCCTACAGCACTTTGGGTTTATTCAACTCTCATGTTTTCTTTTAGGTTTCATAACTCTTGTATCTTGTGGGTTTTATGTTTGGTTCGGTCTAATAGAAGATAGTATGGAATGTGGAGAGAAACTATGGGTTTCATGGTGGTGAAAAAACAATTTGGTTCATATTTTTTTTGGTTATTGATGTATCATCCAAGATGGAATTACACTTTATTATATCCAGTTTATTTTATTATTCCCTATTATACCATGTTATATTTTTTATGGATGTTTTTATATATTTATTCAAATGGTTTGGGTCATTATTATTGTTTATGAATTATTTGGATTGATAATTTATTTTTCTATTACTTATTGATGTTCCATGAATATCTAAAGTATGGAAGATCGATGTTAGATTATTAATAATTGATATGTTATCTCTAAATCTGATTCAAGGGAAAAAAATTCCCAAATGTAATTTTTATGATTCCTGGGAACTAGTTTTAGCCTATAGGGATTGATAATTCCCTTCGAGTCAGGTGGTAGGCTAGGCCGAGTGATGTTTTGGGTCACCTTGGGTCGATTCATTATAAATAGTATCAGAGCCTAGATTCTCAATAGTATATAGGTTCTGGAATCATTCTCTTTTTATTTTGAGAGTTAATATTTTGGATATAATTATGTCGATACTAGATTGGAAGGTGTGGGGAGAGTTATATGATCTATTTTTTGTTCGGAACCTCTAGTTTTCATAGGTAGTCATAATTTTATCTTTTATTAAAATTATATGTTTAATGGTTTTGTTGTATTGGGATTTTATGCTTATAGTGGTGTTATTTTGATTCTCATTGGCATAACCTAAGTTCCCTTTGGGGTCATATTTTGTATTTTGGGATGAAGAAAGAAAAGGGAAGTAAGGAATGAGGTTGGGTTGGAGTTCTTAACAAACCATACGGAAACCAAGCATTTGATTTTAGACAAGTTTTAGGGACTATTACATGATTAAAACATCATAGTCAACCATGTTTCCAAGACGTTCTTGGTTTTGCATCCCATTTTGGGTTTTTTATTTAGACATATTATTTCTTGTATTACCTTGTGTTAGTAATGGGAAAGGAATTAAGATAGTCTTATGATATGTTGGTGATGTTGGGTTGGTTTCTAGTTTTTGGTTGTGATGTTCTTTTTCATTTGTGTTTATGATGGAATTGAATTTGTGTATCTAAAAAGTTGATTTCATGATATAGGTGTTTTGGATTAAAACATGGCCATAATTTTTGTTTGTAAAATGAGATTTGGTTACATGAAATTATTTTTAAGTGGTTTACTTCATTATAAAAGTTTGTAAATTTTTTGTTTTATCCTAAAATCCAGAAGGTATTTTGGTTTTTAAATTGAATTGTGTCCATTTAAAAAAGTAATTTAAACTCCCTTGGGGTGTATTTAAATATTTTATGGTTTTAAAATGTACAATTTGGAAGGTGTTTTTTGTTTTAATCCACTTGAAGATTTATAAAATGAAAATATATTTTATATGATATGATTTAAGGGTAATTTATTTTATAATAAAGTGTACATAATGTTTTTAAATGTTAAAGTGAGTAAGGTGTTTTAATAATGAATTTGAATTCTAAAAGTGAGATTTTATTTTGAAAGAAGTCATTGGTTTCATAATCTTAACTTTTGAAAGAGTGGTGATTTTTTTTCTTCATTTTAAAAAAGGTATATGGGAATTATAAAATGTAGGTTCATTATTTTAAGGGAATTCAATGATTTCTAATAATATATTTTAGAGTTTATTTTGGGTTTTTATCCTTGGTGGGTGTTTGAAATTTTTATGATTTTGAATTATTTAAAAATATGAATGTTTTGAATTTTAAAAGGTGTTTTTTTTGAATCATTTTTTGAAGTGTTTTATTTGGGTGATCTTGGGATTTAGATCTGTACCTTGCTTGATTTTGGGTCTTTAAGGTAATTTAGTATATGTGGTTGGATTGATTTTATGTATCATGTTGTTTAGTTTAATCCTCCATAAAAGGTCTTGAGTAAAAGTAGGGTATTTATCTTTAGGGTTCTTTCCTCCTATCAATTTTTACACTACCCAGACTCCAAGTGGAGTGAAAGGTGTTGTCTTCTCCTCTTGGTGGTCCATCCTAGAATTATTCAAGGTGTTGTTTCTATAGTGGGTCTATTTAGTAACCTTATAGGTCTATTGGTTTAGACATGTGATCCTTGGTTGGATAGTTGGATCGGTGAGGGTCAGTTTTCCTAGAGACTCAAACAAAATATCTAATTTGGGGTGATTTTTTGTTTTGGGATTATTGTTCAAGTGAGCTTGGAGACATTTGAGATTAATGTAGTGGAAATAATTTGTTGTATCCTTTAAATGAATTTTTGTTACTTTTTAAAAGTATTTATTATTTGGGTGATGGTCTATTTATAGGTTTATTCTTTGTAAGTTTGGAGTGATTTTGGCTCTGAGGATATCCTTTTCTGTTGTATCCCTTGGACGCCTTCTAGTTTCTCTTTATGAGTGGTGGTTAATTTGGGTAATGTTTATGCTCCATTTTTCAATGGTGTTCATTATTGATTATTCATGGTGTAGGCCATGATTTGGGTTTTTTTTGTACATGGGGAACCCCAAGGTACGTTCATGGATAACTAGGAGTGTGGTTTGTTTTTGGTAGGACCTTGTATGTTTTTGTACTAAGTTTCTATCAGGATCACTATGGGATGGTGTTTTACAAGATTGGACCCAAGTTACCCTTATATTAAATTCTTAAAAACAATGTTAAAACCATATTATTTCTTGATAAGGCATGTTTTGATTGTTGTGATCCTTGATATTTTGAGATATTTTGAATTTATAAATTTGGTCTTGTTTTCTTTCAGGGTGTTTCTTAGAATAGTTCTTCCTTTGTGGTTTTGACTAGGTTTTTTTTTGTGGTTAGTTTTGATTGATGGATATTTTTAACTCCTTTTAGAGATTTTTGGGGTTATGTTTTCATAGTGAGGTTCTCTTTTCATAGTAAATAGTTTGTTTTTTATTCCTCCATTTTAGATCAATTATAAATGGCGGAGAGACCTATGTATGGTCTTCTCTTACTTAGATCTTATAATTGATTGGTTATAGATTATATATTCCATGAGATAGTATAATATTGTTTATGGATTTATACTATTTTTTGGGGATTTATATTTTTTGTGATGGTTCATTTTACTATGGTGGTCCTCTTCTCCTTGAGATCATTTTTTGAAAATTCATTATAGGAATTATTAGGATTCATTTTCCATTATTGTCAAAAAATTTCTGAGACTTTATAAAGGAATAAAGTGGAAATGTGGGTATAATTATAACACCCATGTGTCATCATTATAGTGTAATTTATATTATTTGATATTATTTTGAGGTGTTTTAGATTTTTGAGAATCTTGGGATGGTAATTTATAAATTTTGAATGTTTTGGGGGCTCACATGGTTAGCCCGGATGGTTAGGTAAACCATATAGTGACCATCTGATAGTGTTGGAACTATTAGAAAATCTATTTAGTATAGTCATTTCATAGATATTCAAAATATATGGTGAATATATGGGAAATTTTTCTAATTTTTTTTCCTAATTAGTGGTTCCCACAAAGTTGGTGCAAGGTTTTTGAAACTGTGCGGCCTAACCATTCAGTTTACCTGAGTGTTTATTTTTTGAAATTTCTAGTTTTTCAAATCCTTTTTTAATGTCTAAACCCTACTATTTTTCCCCCATGCATTCAATAATACTAGTGTGTGCACCAAAGGATATTTTTCCTTTCCTCCCCCTTATTTTGATGGATTTCATCTTTTATTCAAGCGAGTTTCTCTAGGTAATCTCTTCTATTCCTCTTCATCTACTCTATTTTTTTTTTCTTTCTCTTAATTTTATTTCCTCCCATAAACCCTAGAGATCTATTTGGTTGATTTTAAGGATTTTTATGGAATTAATAATGGTTATTTTGGTGTTCAAGGTTTAAATAGGTTGGTTCCATGATTTTTGGAGCATTCACTATCAAAGGTGGTGCATTCCATTTGGTTTCCTATAGAATTTAGGTAGGAATTTTTATATTGTTTATTTATATTATATTCTATGAGTTGATTGAGTGTTCTAAAATAGGTTTACTTTCAAATTATACCTATATATATCCCATGAGGGACCAAAGTTGATTTCAAAGTGGTTTTGACCCTTGTCATAGAATGGGATTTTATGCCAAGTGTTTATAAAAATACCCAAGTGGCTCTTCAAATTTATTTAAATGTTTTAATGTAGTGGTTGAAATTGATTTGAGATTTTTAATGGTGCATCACGCCAAATGGATTCCAATTAAAGTTTTTCGAGTATTCAAATGGGTTTTTTTATTAATAAGGGGCATGTTGGCCCATGTGATTTCTATTTTGAAACTTTTTGGTAGCTTTTGACATTTTAAATTTTGTTTTAAAGGAATTTTGGTATTATAAATGGATTTCAAGAAATTTATTTATAATTAGGTTTCAAGAGTTTTTTGAAATGTATTTGAAATGGTGTGAGTTGTCTTGGAATCCCAATATCATTTTGAAAAGGATCATTTGGAACCTTATGATAAATAATTTTTTATGAAATTTATGAGACCCTCCTTATACCCCATGTTCTTTTATTTTCTCTTATTATGAGTGGTGATCCATGCATATAAAGATCGGGTGATGGATATAAGAGGATGTTTCATGTGAGGGTATTTTAGCTGAGATGAGGAATTCTTTGAAAATGTTTTAAATTTGATTGATGGTCTATATTGTATTCACTTTTACTCACCTCTTGGAATGATTTCATGGTAATCCCATAAATTAGTAGATGACCTAGATAAGGGCTAGCCTTATCATGGATTATTCACTCACTAGGGAATGTTGTCAAAATAAACTAAGTTAGTTAGACTGAAAGGGGTTGTGTAAAGTATAGTGTCCAAGGTAGTGGTGTTCTCATGAGTGGTTTTATACCTGGATAGTTTGATGGGACTGCCAGGGATGTAGGAAGGTTCTTTAGTGCTATCTTAGGTTCCTCATATCTAGATCAGGTCCTTATTACTGGAGTTATAGGGAGTTTCCCATGATTTTAGGACCCTATTTATAATTTTTTTAGGGGATTGATTCCTTTTCCTTGTTTGTATCCCCCAACACTTGTGTGATTGTATGGAACCTTTATATGGGTTGTTTACTTTTCCCTATATAGGTTTATTGATACTATGGTGTCTTCTTGTGTACATTTCTTATTCAATATATTTTAGCATGTTTTTTAAATGTTTTAAAAAATGTATTTTGATAAATATTTTAAAGGAAGAAAAGAGGGAAAAGTTTTGATTTACTATCAAATAGTTTTATAAATGGGTTCAAAAGATGTGTTTTTTAATGTGAAAAGATGCTGAAAAATGATGTTTATATTTTTTTAAGAAGAGAAGAAAATAATTCCTTATTTTTTAAACTTCATAGTATTAATTTTATTTTAAAATTATTTTAATGTAAAATATTTATACCAGTGTGTGGGATTTAAAGTTTTATTTTAGGCTTGATGTGCCTGGTTTATTTATAAATATTTTTCTTGATTTCAAAAAAGAAATATAACTAGTTGATATTTGTTTTACCTATGGATTCCTAGGTGACAAATATATTTTGTAATTATGTTCAAACTAGAATTTATGGATTGTGATATGAAAGTGACTACATAGGTTCTTTGGTGAAATCCTATTAGGCATGTTCAGCTCACACCCTACATAAACCATTGGGTATATAAATCTCTCATGTTTTCTTTAAGGTGACCTGGATATAGTATCATGTTTGTTTTATGTTTGGATTGGTCTAATGATTAACATCATGGGATATGGAGAAAATTTATCTATTTCATGGAGGTGCACAAGTAGTTTGGTTCAATTTTTTTTATTTTGGTTGTTGATGTATCGACCAAGATGGCCTTCCAATTTGTTGTATTAAGTTTCTTTTAGTGTGACTTGTTGTACCATTTTTTATTTTTTATGGATATGGTATTATTTTTATTTAAATGGTTTGGATCATTATGGTTAGTTATGACTCGTTTGGATTGATCATTTATTTTTTATCTTACTTATTGATGTTTCATAGACATCTAAAGTATAGATGGTCCATGTAGAATTATTGATAATTGATTTGTTATATCTAATACTGATTTGAGGGATAAATCATTCCCAAAGGTAGTTTTTGTGATTCCCAAACACTATTTGTCAACACATGAAGATCAAGAACACCTTTCGGGATGAGTGGAGAGTCAGTCGAGTGATTTTTCAGGTCAAATTGAGATGGTTCATTATAGTGGTGGATGATACACTAAGTAGAAAAATGTTGACTCTGGTAATGAAGGATTCTAGATAGTAATTGGTTCCAGTGAACTTGTTTTCTAAGATTCATTTGGAAGTATAATAGGAGGATAAATGGGTTATTTTTTCCAGTGTATAGGACGCCTTCTCTATTGATAACCAGATTCACCTTAGGTAGGTAGAAGACCCATAATGCCAATGGATTAGTGGAATCTTAAATAGTGGGGAGAACTTGGATGATTTTTCTCAGTCTCCTAATGGAATTATCTATTTTCAAAAGTGGTTGATAGTTCCTTTTTATTTGAGGCATGAAGTAATGAGTATTGGTCACTACTCTGGATGGGTTGTTCATTCGGTATCTGCTAAGATGTTATATGATTTGAAGCACTAATATTGGTGGCCTAAGATGAAGCAGTAAATCCCAAACTCTATATCTCGATGCCTTGCTTGTCATAGAATCAAATCTGAGCACTAGAAGTCAGTTGAGTTATAACAACCTCTCTCTATCCCAATGTGGAAATGTTATGAGATTTACGTGTATTTAAAAATTGTATTTTCATATTATCCTTGAGGGAAGGATTATATATGGGTAATCATTGATCAATTAATAACATTATCTCATTTAATTTCCATCATGGAGTTGACAAAAGTGGAAGACCATGGGTTTCTTTATATCTAATAGGTTGTTAAAATTTATGGCGTACTTTTAGTGATCATTTTAGACTAAGAATCATGATTCATGTCTCCTTTTTTCAAGGGTATTTGAGAGGTCCTAGGTTTTTAGTTTAAATTTAGCATGACCTAACATCCACTGACAGATGGTTAGACAGATCAGGCTATCCATATTCTTAAAGATATGTTATGGGATTATGTCCTCAATTTTGGTGTCCCATGGGAGAAGTACTTATCATTGGATGATTTTTCCTATAATAACAGTTACCAATACTTTATAAATATTGATCCCTTAAAATCCTTTCTAAATGTTCATGTTGATCCTCTCTATGTTGGTCTAAGTTGGGTGACTGTTCATTATTGTTATCAAGTATTGTTTAAGAGATGACGAGAACAGTTCATCTAATTTATAAAAGGTTAGAGATGACTCAGATTCTCCAAAAATATTATAAAGATCATCATCATCATCATCTACCGGATTTTTATGTAGGCGACTAGGTGTTTCTTAAAACCTCTCCTTGACTCAGGCACCATTGTTTGGGAAAGCAAGGTAAAGTGATTTCAGGTTATGTTATACCCTTTGAGATCATGGAGAATCTAAATAAGGTGTCGTGAAAATTAGACTATCCATACCATATGACCTTTATTCATGACTTATTCCTTGTATACCATCTAAAGAAGTATCATATAGACTTTTCCCATGTTTGGGAATGGGAAGGTTTGGATTTGGAGCCTGACGTCTCTATTGTTGAATAGCCTATTCATATTATAGATCATCATATTAAGATGTTTCAAGGTAAATTGATCCCTTTAATTTATATGATATGGAAGTGTGGTAGGGATAACTATGAGACTTGGGAGAGGGAGGCCTTGGTGAGATAATAATGGAATCATCTATTCTCAAAATATGAGCCTTGAGGAATTTCTAGGGGAAGAAAGTGGCATGGTGGAGAGAATTGTGACATATGTCAGATCACTGGTATGTATTCTATTTAATTTTTTATATTTTTTATTAATTTTTAAATTTTTTTGGATTTATAGGTTAAATTTTTAAATTTTGGGGAAAACTGGCAGGTATGAATGATTGATGCACAGCTGGTGCACGATTAGTGCAAATCGTGTGCCAAACTATGAAAATGGGAGGTGAGGGCTTCTAGAGACATTTTTTGTGTTATCTATATAGTTAGTTTAACCATGTGGTAGCCTCGAAGTAACTATGTGTAAGGTTGATGCTTCAGGGTAGCCCTGTATGGTTAGCACATGGTTTGGAAAACCATATGACCTTCCCCATTTTGTTAAAAATATAAATTAACAATTATACCCTCATTTAATTATAACACTTACTCCCCTCCTTTCTCCCCCTTTGTTCAACTAGGTGATTCTCCTAACCAAAATGCTCAACCCCCTTCAATTTTTATGTGATTCCCCTTGGGTTTTGGTTAATTACTTAAATATAAACCCGGATTCTCCTTATTGTTTCTCACCTCACTTCCTCTTCTTCCATATCCTTTCACTTATCTCTTTTACCTCAAACCTTAATGGATATAGAGGGACAAAACTAGGGTTTATGATAGATTTTTTATGATATTATTTTGGTTTTATGTTGTTGAGGACCCCTATACCTCCCTCCTTATAGTTTATTCTAAAGGTGACAAAATTTCATCACTTTTGAGGTAGGTGTCTCTACATATATAGACTTTTCCTTTATCATACCATCATTCTCATGTTTTTCCTTTGGTTTTATGGTTATTATATACTTGAATTTATTTATTAAGGGACATTGTTCGTGTGTTTATCATTTTTATTGGACTAAATTGGAAAATTAATGATTTATCAAGGTTTTCATTTATAAAATCAATTTATTATTTACAAGTGTTTGATAAAAAATTTCAAGAAAACCCTTATCTATAAATGAAATTTCAAATAAATTTTGAAAGGGGGTTTGAAAACTTATTTCTCAATCATGGGATTTTTTTTTATGTGATGGATGTTGTTATGGGTGCACATGGGATACCTTGGGTGTGTGGTTTTTAGTATTAGTTTTTCTCTAACCTTAGGCATGATATAGATAGTGGTCATTTTTAGTGAGTCCTTATGAGTCCATGGCCTATATTACTTGTTTAAGATCACATAGTTTGTTCAGTTTTCTGTGAGAGAGTCCTAGGAACCTAGAGCTCATAGTTCGGTGATCCCCAATGTCACACATATACTTTGATATTATTATATAATTGCATTATTTTTATGCCCATGTGTTATTTGATTATGATCATGTTGGATATCATTTTTTCCCTCATTTTTTTGGGATTTCACTTTTCATGTTATTCGTTTTCATGGAATTTCTACAAAAAGATAAATAATTTATAAAATTGTTTTTAAATAAATTATTTAAAAACATTGTTTCCAAGCTAGAACTATTGGTTTACATTTTTAAAAGAGATATTTAGATTCATGGTGGTATCCTGCCAAGATTTTCTTAATATCCTGCATGTAACTTGGGTTGTATGCAGATTTGGTTTTATCTGACATAGGTAAAGGTAAAGATGTCACTTATTATAGTATGGATTCTTAATGTTATGTCTCATTTCATGGTATAAGTCTATTGGTGGATAAATTACACATGGATATAGCTTGTCCAATCATTTAAAGATCCTATACTTTTGGTATTTTGGGATTTTTGTTTATGTATCAACTAATTCAACCATAAACATACTTTGAGACATGTGATTGATTTTATGATATTATAGCTCATAGTTTTTTCTATATTTCATTATCTAGTTAGGATTAATTACTATAATGTTGTTTTTTATACTCTGTTTGGCATGTTATATATTGTTGTATATATTTATTTTATTGTATGAACATCCAATATATGGACAGGTTATGCTATATTCTAGGATGGAATCCTTTGAATGTGTTATTGAATTATGAAGGTGAAATCATTCTCACTAAGTAGAATTGATACTTTAGAACTAGAATCTATCATAAGGTGATCGGGAACACATATCGGGCCTTGTGTAAGACTAATATGGGTGACAGGTTAGGTTGACTCGGGTCAGTTTATTACAATTTCTTTCCAAATGTGTGATCAATGTTTTTCACCATCTCAAAATATTGATCGGTTGATAAAGGATTTGGGTAATTATTTAATTCATGTGGTCCATTTAATTACTTTTTAAATATTTAATAAAATTTATCCATATAAAACAAAACATTTGATGACCCATGTATACTATTTTTATCCCATGTTGTAGTTGATAGCATGAAGTCTCTTTTTCGCAAGTTGGAAAAAATTTATGCCCCTTAACACAATATCAAATCAAATTTTCATGTGTTTGGAAGTTTTTAATAATGAACATAATCATTTCATGTGATTGGAAATATTTAATTTTATAATAATCATACACAATGATACCTTTATATTATAAGAGTTTCAAATCATCAATTAATGGTAATAAGTATACATCAATCTCATTTGTAGGTTGTTTCGGTCTAGAAATAATTAAACTCAATATGATATATTTTTGGTTTGAGAGAACCACTATAAGATATTCTCAATATTGATAAGGGGTGAATTAGTGTTGGGGACTTTGAAAACCAATTAATAATTTTTATCTCATTACCTATTAAACCTATTAGGATCTTGGTTCTCTTGTTCTCTCTTCAATTTCTTATGAAAGTATATGAAAAGAATGTAAAGGATAACGCACAATTTTTTTACAAGGTTTACTACTCATTAAGAGTATATAGTTCTTAATTCATATGTTTATGACTAGTATATATATTCTCTAATATAATGAGAAACTAAATATAGTGTTTTTTCTAGAAAAAAAAATATTGAGCCTAATTTTGGTTCCCTGCACTTTAGGTTGGGGGATAAGAAATGATGTTAATTCTCTTTACTATAGAATTATTATTCTAAATGCATCTTCTTATTGGTTCTTTATACTACCTATGTTGAAGATATTCAACTTACTCTTCATATTCTTTTCAACATAAAGAAATTTCTCCACTAGATGTGTCTTCAATTGAATTTCAAAGTTCTTCTTTGTTTCTATTCCTCTTCTCTTACTACACAGTAGTGTGTAAGAAACTCTTCTTCTTCTTCTCTTATGTACAGTGTAGTGTGTGAAACCTTATTTCCCTTCACATCAATAACTCAGAATGCATCCTTTCTTGAAATTTTGTAATACTTATTCTTTACATGTTCTTCTTCTTCATAATTTTAAATAAAACTGATGCACTTTTCCTCTCTTACTCATGTAAAATATAAATACACAACCCTCTATCCTCTTCTCCCTCAATCAAAAACCTATCTATATGATTCTTCACATTTATATTTGGTACTTTTTTGTAAAATAATTCTCCATCCAATACTATACATCTAATATTGTTAATTAGATATTGTTCAACTGACACTAGTTCATAGAATACCAATTTATATGATTCCTTCTTCTTCTCTTAGTACCTTTTCTTCTTTATCCAGTGATTAACTGCTCCTCCTGGTGCTTTTGATCCATTTGTTACCTCATGCTCCATATAGTATCTCTTCTTCTGATACTTTAACCTATAAGTGAATTTCTTTCAAGCTTCATGGCTAAAACCTCACTTCAAAACTACAATTCTTAAAAAATAAGCATGTCCACAATAACTTTATCAACCAACTGCGCACCCGCTCCCCTTTATATAGGCATCATTTCTCCAAAAACTTATGGAGAATCAGAAAATAAAATTTGAATTTACCGATACCAAATTTGAATTTCCCACTCGAATATTCATTCAGTTTACTACCTTCAAGCCTTAAAAGAAATCAAAGTCAACAGTATTCATAAATACTTTCCTCAAAATATAGTAGCAATAATCTACTTCAAACTTCCTAAAATCTTATCATTAATCACAATCTTAACTTTGTGATTATTATGGAATTAAACATCCATTAATCATTTTCACAATGAATGAATTTTCAAAAAAAATCAAAGATCTTCAAACATTAATTTGATACTTCTTTATATGAAATTATCTATTTTATAATACTATGTCCGGAAAAAATACCCTCAACCTTTTACAATATTCCTCCACCCAATGACTTCATAATATTCATCCAGTTTACCTTATTCATTCAACTCATAAACATTCATTTGGTGTTCCCCTCCTAATGTAATCTCAAAGGTCTGTTATGATTATTTTATCTAATGACTTTGCTCAAAAAAAATTTATCTGATTCCTTTTACTAGAAACAATTATGTCCAATTACTTTACTTGAGAACTGTTATATGATGAATTTTCCTAAAAACTTCTATCTTATAAAATTTTATTCAGGAACCCTTTTTATGATCACTTAGACCTCTCTGTTTGATGATCTCACAAACATTATTCGTCAGGTATACTTTTTTAGAAAACCTTTTTCTAGAAGACTCTATCTGATGGACTCACAAACATTACTCTATTTGATGAATTTTATAAATGTTCATCCAAATTTCTCTATCTAGTATTATCAGTAATGTTTGTTCGGTAAACTTCATCCAAAAACCTCATGTCTCTATAACTACTTATTTTGACCAAATTTAGTGAGAATCATGAATTCCTTAGAATAGTCATGATGTTTGGAACTTTGGAGAATAGAAAATGATCACTTTATTTACCTACATGTTCATAGAGGATTTTCTTCTTCCAATATTCAGCTTGAATCGCAACTACAAGTCATTGTGATTTTTAGTCAATGAAGAATACATCACTAAGAATCGACTGATATTGTTTGTTTGGAACACTTAATCTGATTTCCATGTGAACACAATCAAAAAAACTCTTTATCCAATTTTCCTTTTGATCACCTTAGTCCATTTTAATCTATCTGATCACCTTGATCTATTAGACCCTTTCCAATTACTTTATTCCACTATCTTCTACCTATTTATTCTAGACTTTATCAAATTACTATTTTATTTGAAAGATTCATCCTTATTATATCATAAACACACATACATATCCAAACATCACATCATATTTTATAAATATTAAGATAATCTCATAAATCATCATAAGTAACCCTAAGTCTTTAAATAACCTTTCACTCATAAGTAACCCAAATTCTTCAAATAATATTTTGACTTTAATTAATAAGACTTCATAACTTAATAACTTCTTCTTTTATTATTTAATAATATTGGATTCTTATTTACATCTTCCAAGAAAACTATTCTTTAAAACATATTAGATATATTTAAATTAGTGAAATACTTCTAATTATTTGAAATCCATTGAAAAAAATACAACACACACAAATTGGGTTCTTCAATCTCCTTCTTTGTATTTGTTGGAAATACCTTCAACATGAATATGTCAATATTTGAATCTTCTATTTTTTTATCTCACCATTTACTTTATAACTTTAATTTCACTATATCACCATCTTATTGAAAATTAATAAATTACTTGAGAAAAGGGTATCAATTAATTCTTAAGTAATGTGTTATCAATCATATCACTCTAAGGTTACATGAATAGTAATTAATGTACAGAACAAGTTGATTTGATTTAGGCAAAAACGTTTTCCTTTATAAATTGAACTTAATACCATATAAAATGATATATTATAATCTTATATTCAAGGGATATATAAATATATCATATACTGAGAATTATAATTGTGATACAAAATAGTCATGGTATTAATCAATATAAAACACCTACACTCACTTCAGCAAATAGATTAAAAACATTCAAGTATAAATAGCAAGATTAAAATCCATGGAAATTATTCTCACTTTCACATTTATTATTCCATTTATTAATTCAATTTATGCCCCTTTATGTAAATTTTTTTATTTTTAGTAACCAAGGGTGATAGATTAATAAAATGCACCATTTTCAATGACATGTTCTTCAAGCACTTTCCAAAATGATCGTATTTTCATTAAGTAATGATTATAGTAGAATCTTCACCATTCTCTAGTTATATCCCCCTAATAGATACATTACTTATAATCATAATTATTTTTTATCTTATTTAATATATTACTTTGGAATTAAAAATGTAATATCAAACCAATATGGGATCTTCTTCACTTTTTTATCATGTGCTGACAACAACCACTTCTTGGAAAGTTCATAAGTGATAGAAATATCTTCTTCTTAGATTCTACCCTATATATTATGCTTCACATTCAATTCCCTACATTTAAAGTAAAAATAGAAACAAAAATATAAGGGGAATAAGGTGGTTTTTACTTTCTTCTCAATGTTCATGGAAAGTTTGAGATTTTTTTTCTTAACTAGGTTTCTTTATTTCCTTTATTCTTCATTCTTTAACATTTGATATTAAATTATGATTTTTTTAGTATCATAGACCTCATAATTTCTCTAACTCTTATGTGTGGATAGAATGAGTTTTTATTAGCCTTAATGTTGAGTATATTATTGGTTTTTCTTAAGGCCACTTCTTATTCTAGAAGAATAATTAAACAACTTTTTTTATTGTGTTTGGATTTCTTGCATCCCTCACACATAATTTCTTCAACACAAGAGTTTTATTTTTTATAAAACCTCTCATGAACTCTATATTCTTCATATAGAATCTTTTATTTTCATTTTTCACTAGCCTTTTCTTGTTTCCTTCTATTTTCCTTACTCTTTCTAAATCTTCTAGACAAATTAATAAAATTTCATTAGGTATATTTACAGAAAGTTTGGGTTTTCCAAATGGATTATTTTTAGTTCTTATATTAACATTAGTTATTTTTTTATATATAAATCTTCTTTTAATTCTTTAATTTAGGATACAAGGACCTTTAATTTCTATTCTTTGATACCTTCTTGGGAGAATTTTTTTTTCAAATTTCTTCTACTTTCTTTTCAATATTGATTCTTCTTTCTTTACCAACTTCTATGGTATTCTATTTACATGAAATTTTGATACATGTCAAGATGATAATATACCAATATTATGACCATTATTATTACATATATCATAGGTAATTTCAAGAATTCCAAATCTATTTGAAGTGTGCATATTTTTCTTAATCTATGGATGTTGCATCTTTATCTCTGGATTTATCCCCCTTATCATAGTATTCCTTTGTACTTTAACATTATAGGATTATACCAGAAATCTAATGAACAATGTTAAAATCTATTTAATCACCAACATTTACCCAAAAAAATTTATCTTCATATATAAAATTCATTTAATATATAATATTGAGTAATATGGGCATGTTGTTTTTTTGGTATTTCTTTACAAATTTTGGGGCACTTCATGGGGAACCAGCTTCCAAGATTCTTCTCATATCCACCATAGACATGGTGGTAGGATTATCATCACTCTTATTCATACAAACTTGTGTATATATATATATATTTTTTTGGATACATGTATTGTTCATGATAATGGATTTATATACATTATTATAAGAAGATATAGATGGTACCTATTTCTTCACAGTTTCTTTAGATAGATCATCAAAGGATTTCATGATCTTATTATCACATGTTAGAGGTATTTTATCATTATAATCCTCCATTGATAATTTTTTAGTAGTATAAATTATATCCTTATTTTATGAAATCTCGATATATTCCTTTTAAAGATTGACTAATTTTAATCCCAATTCTAAACACCTCATATTGAGATCATTCTTCTGATCTTCAGTGAATTTCACTCTATCTTCACAATCCTTCCTCATTATTTCATTTTCCTCTTTATGAGTTTTATTTATTTATTAAAAAAAATTCAAGTTCCTTGATTCTATTTTATTTTACCTCTATATTATAATACTTGACATCTATTCTCTTTTTCAACTTTTGTTCAAGAGAATGGATCTTCTCTTCAAGAGACTTCTTGACTTTAAATTTCTATTAAACTTCTTTGAGCTGTTTGTTTTTAAATTTTGAGGAAATTATTTAAAGTTTTATGTTTATTGTTTCAATTGATCCAACCTACTTGTAGAGATTTTTATATTATATAACCTTTTCTTTCAAAACCTTCTCAATTTTATTTGTTTCTTCTTCAGTCGGGGTGGTTTATTCCTGCAAAATGCCCCAAAAATAAGAGAGATTGTTTCTTTGAGAATGTAGTGTAGACTATCTTTTAATATGATTAATGATATATCTTGATATTTTTTGATATATCATCATCACCACTTATTCTAGATTCTTATTCTTGAGGAAAATTTTTGTAAGAATTTTCACATACATCATAATCACTTAACCTTGATCCAATTGAGGTAGGAATTTTTCCCTACTTCTTGGTGATAATTTCAAACACATAGTTTTAACTCTCTATGAAAAATCTATCTTATGTGATATTATGTCTTGTGGATACCGATCTTTCTTCCTCTTGAATTAAGAGGGACATCTTCTTCAACTTTCCCTTCATTTTATTTATCATGTTTATCATAGTATTTTTAGAAATAGAATTATGATCTAAGATAAATGGATCTTCACCAAAATTGAACCTAATTGTAAATATGGGAAAGAAAACTTAAATATTCAAAAGGTAATAATTTCCAATATAGAGAATACAAAAGTGGTGAACCTCTTCCCTCTGATACAAATTGAGAGGATCACTTCGGGATATGCTCAAAACTGAGAGGGGGTGTGAATCAGTGTTGAGAAATTATTAAACCAATTAATAATTTTAATCCCTTTACCTCTTAGACCTATTAGGATATTAGTTATTTTTTTCCTCTTTTTTCATATGAAAGTGTTTGAAAGAAATTAAAGGATAATACACAATATTTTTATAAGGTTCACTATTTAGAAAGAGTATTTTTTCCTTGCTGCATATGGTAATGAACAATACAATAATTCTCTACTATAATGAGATAAAAAAATATAGTGGTGTGTATAGAAAAAATCCTAGGAACAAGTGTGGTTCCCTAAACTTTATGAGGGGATATGAAATGATCTTAATTCCATGGACTCGTGAATTCCTAGCCTAACTGTAACTTCTTCCTGGTTCTTTATACTAAATGTGTAGATAGTATTCAACTTCTTCATGTTCTTTGTAACATTAATAAATTATTCCACCAAATGTGACTTTTTTTAATATCATAGTACTATTTTGTTCTTATTTCACTTATATTAATTTCATAGTAGTGTGAAATTAACCTTATTCTTATTCTCTTGTATGAGACATAGTGCAAACAACCTTCTTTCCCTTCACAACAAAAAACTAGAACGTTGCCTTTCTTGAACCAGTGCAAGACTTATTCTTCACCTATTCTTCTTATTCACAATAGAAAATAGAAATGTTTCAATTTAATTATCTTTCTCCTATATAACAGATATGAAAAACACTCTCTCCTCTTATCCATCCATTTAGAACTAGTTTCTTTGATTCTTTACTTCTTTGTATAGTGCATGTCTATTAAATAATTCTATGTTCAATAATTTATAATTGAAAATATTTATATAATACTATTCACCTGACAAAATTTCAACTAATAATAATTCATGTGATTTCTTATTCTTCTCCTAGTACCTTCGATTCTTTATTTGGTTCTTTAGTGCTCTGACTAGTGCTTCCACTCCATATAGTACCCCCTACTCTATCTAGTACCTCTTTTTATGATACTTTGACCCAAAAGAGAATTTCTCTCAAGATTCAAGGTTGAGACCTCACTTTTTCACTTCACTTATTCAATAATAAGCATAGTTGCAACAACTTTATCAACCAACAGATTCATAGTACACCTAATCCCCTTTATATAGGCATCATTTCTAAAAAAACTTAGGGATAAGTACGAACTAAAATTTGAATTTTCCACTTTAAAATTTGAATTCATTGAAAAAATATTCCTTCAATTGACCACATTCAAACCTTCAAACAAATCAGAGTCAATAGTCCTCCTAAATACTTTCCTAAAAATATTACATCAACAATCTTCTTCAAACTTATTGAAATCTCGTCTTGAATCACGATCGTTCCTTCATGATTATTGAGACATCGAACTTCAAGCTCAACATATTCATAATTAATAGATTTAAAAAATTAAATATATTAAATCCTTTATCTGGTACTTATTCATAGGAACTTCTCTATTTGGTAACACTTTGTTTGGTGAAAAGATCATCAACCTTTTATAAGATTTCTCCACCTGATGATTTCACAATTTTCATACAGTTATCCTTATTCGATGAACTCATAAACATACATTAAGTTTTATATGCCTGATTTACTCTTAGAGTTCTTATCTACTTCTTTTTCTGATGAATTTACTCAAAAACTTATGTTTTGTTCCTTTTCATGGAAACTTTTGTCTAATTACTTTTCTCAGAAACTTATGACTAATACCATTTCCTAAAAACTTATATCATATACAACTTAATTGGGAAAATTATATCCAATGAATTTATTTAGAAACCTTTTATATGGTCACTTAGACCTATCTATCTGATGATCTTACAGACATTATTCATCTGGTAGACTTGGTTGAGAAACCTCTGTCTGGAAGACTCTATTTAGTGGTCTCATAAACATTCCTTCGTCTCATGAACTTCACAAATGTTCATCCATATTTCTCTGTCTAGTAAAGTTTGTTCATTAATTTTTTTCCATTGAACTCCATTCAAAAACCTTGTGTCTCTTAAATTCCTTCCTTCAACTAAAATTAATCAAGAATCATGACTTCCTTATAATAGTCATGATGTTTGGTACTTAATAGAATAAAAAATCATTGCCTTATTTACCTCTATTTTCACAAAGTATTTTATTCTTCTAATATTTATCTTGAATAAAAACCACAAGTAATTGTGATTTTTAATCAATGAGGAATTCATTACTAAGCATCGATCGATATTATTTGTCTGGAACACTCATTCTGGTGTCCCTATGAACATAATCGCACAAACTATTTGTCTAATATTCCATCTAATCACCTAATCCATTTGAATTTATCTAATAACCTTAATCTATTAGACTCTATATAATTACCCCATTACATTATCCTCTACACAATTACCTCTATCCACTAGCCTCTATCTGATTAAAACTCTATTTGAAATATTTGTATTCATTCTTTTGTAAACATGCATGATTCTCCAAATATCATAAAACATGTTATAAATATTAATATTAGCTCACCAATCATCATAAGTAACTAAAATTCTTCAAATAATATTTCACTCAGAAGTAACTAAAATTCTTTAAATAATCTTTCTCATTTAAGTAACAAGACTTGATAAATTCTTAGTTTCTTCTTCAACAAGATTAGATTATTTTTATCTTTTAATAAAATTCTTATTTATAACCTCTTCAGCATATTAACATCAATTAAATCCTTCTAATTCATTGATAACCATTGAAAATAAATACATCACACAAAAATTTGGATCTTTAATCTGTCCCTTTGTATTTATTATAAATACCTTCAACATGAATATGTCAATATATTAATCTTCTATTCATTCTCATCCCCATTATTTTCAAATTTTCATTTCACTATCTCTTACCCTTATTGAAAATAAATACAAAGTTCTTGGGAAAAGGGTACCAATTCATTATTAATAAATGTAACATCAATCATCTCACTCTAATTCTATGTGAGCAATGATCATTGTAGAAAACAATAGGATTAAATTTAGACAGTAAATTTATCCTTTATAAATTAAACTCAATTACCTATGAAATGATATCTTACAATATTTTATTAAATGGATATCCAACTATATTCTTGGTTGAGGATTATAATTGTGATATAAAATTTTTATAGTATTAATAAACCTAAAAATCCAATACTCAATTCATTAAAAAAATTAAAAACATTCAACTATAAATAGCTTGATTAACAACCTTTAAACTTATTCTTTCATTCACAATTATTATTCCATTAATTATTTCAGTTTATCCGCCTTTTCTTTAAGATTTTTATTTTTAGTAACCAAGGATGAGATATTAATAAATACATACCTTTTAATGACATGTTCTTAAATAACTTTCTATAATGACCAAATTTTCATTAAGTAAGGATTTTGATAGCTTCTTTATCAATCTCTAATTGTTTCCCCCTTAAGGAAACATTCCTTATTATACTAAATGTGGTTAATATTATTTTATATATTCCTTTGGAGTTAAAAATATAAGATCAAACTAATATGGGATATTCATCATTTTTTTATCATATACTGTTAGTAACCACTTCTCGGACTATTCATAAGTGAAAACCAACTCTTATTTTTAGGTTCTCCCTTTGATATTATGATTTACCTTCAATTATATATATTAAAAATACAAATAAAAAGTAGAAAGATTAAGGTAATAATGTAGATCTTCCTTAATTATCAATTTGAATAGTAAGGTTAGGATATTTTTATCAACAAGGTTTATCCACTTCCTATATTATCCATTCTTGCGCATCTAATCTTCAATTCTTATTTTTCTATTGACAACATGGATATCGTCATTTCTCCAACTCCTTTATGTGGAGAGAATGTGTTTTTACTAGCCTTCATGTTGAGTACATTACTGGTTTTTCTTAATGCCAATTCTTATTTTATAAGAATATCTAAAAAATTCCATTGTGTCTAGATTTCTTGCATCTATCACAAAAAAATTTCTTCAACACAATGGTTGTCTTTTGTTGAAAACCTCTCAAGAACTTTTTCTTCTTTATGTGGAATATTGTATTTTACTTTTTCACTAGACTTTTCTTGTGATTATTCTATTTTCATTTTTATCTTCAAATATTTTTTCCAATTTGCTAAAATATCATTTGGTATATTGGCAGTAATTTTGGGTTCTCTACATGGATTCTTCTGAGTGAGTTTATTAACATTAGTTTCTTTAGATATAGAAAAATTCTTCAAATTATTGTATTTGGTATCCAAGGACCTTTCATCGATACCTTCTTGGGATAATTATTGTTTTAAAATTTCTTATGATTCCTTCCCAAAGTTTATTCTTCTTTATTTACCAACTTTTATGGTATTCTCTTCCCAAAATCTTTTGGTATAATTCAATATGAGAATGTACCAATCTTGTGACCATTCTTATTATATACATCATAGATATTTTCAAGCATTCTAGATTCATTTTAAGTATATATATTTTTCTTAATCTATGGATGTTACATCATTATTGATAGCTTTATCCCCCTTAAAATAGTATTCCTTTTTTATTTAACATTTAGAGGATTATACCAATAATCCAATGCACAATTACTAAATCTATTTCATAACCAACATTGACCCAGAAAAAATGATCTTCTTATATCTACATCTTGTGATCTATAATTTCCAATAATAATGGCATTCTATTTTTGGATTTTTTTCACAACTTGTTGGGAACTTTGTGAGGAACCTGCTTCTATGGCTACTTTATGGTGCCTCTTTCTTCACAACTAGTTGATATAGATCATAAAATGATATCATAATCTTATTAT
Source organism: Viscum album (assembly GCA_963277665.1). Taxonomy (NCBI): domain Eukaryota; kingdom Viridiplantae; phylum Streptophyta; class Magnoliopsida; order Santalales; family Viscaceae; genus Viscum; species Viscum album. Next base: position 2,097,287,695 of record OY728130.1, on the reverse strand, counting down.
CACATGTTATAGGTTTTTTATAATTATAATACTCCATTAAGAATTGTATAGAAACAAAAAAATTCACTTTATATTGTGAATACTTAATATGTTCCTTTTCAAGATTGACTAATTTGACTTCCAATTCTAAACACCTCAAATTGAGAGATTTCTTCTGATCTTCAATGACTTCCACTCTATCTTCACAATCCTTCCTCATTATTTCATTTTACTCTTCATTAATTTCATTTATTTCTTAAAACAAAGTGTCAAGTTCCTTAATTCTATTTTATTTTACCTTTATCTAAGTATCCTTGAAATCTATAATATTTTTCAATTTTATTCAATAGAATAGATCTTATCTTCAAGAGTCTTCTTAACTCCATATTTCTCTTCAACTTCTTTGAGACAATTGTTTTCAAATTTTTAGGGACTTATTTCAAGTTCTATATTTCTTATTTCAATGGATCCAACCTTCTTAGAGATCTTTATACATTCTAGTTACTTTTCTTACAAATCCTTCTCCATTTTATTTTCTTCTTCTTCAAGTTAGGTGATTTATTCCCACATGTTTTCAAAGACCCCACAAATAAGAGAGGTTGTTTATTTATGAATGCAGTTTAGAATATCTTTTAATCTACTTACTAATGTTTCTTGAGAAGTTTTAGATAGATCATCATCACAACTTATGTTAGGTTTTTATTCTTGATAATAGTTTGTGAAAGAATTTTTACATGCCTCATGATCACTTAACATTGATATAATTGAGGTAGGAATATTTTCCTTCTCTTTAGTGTTAATTTAAACCACCTATTATTCATATATATTTTGTAATATTATGGTATGAAGATACTGATTTTATTACTATTATCTTAAGAGGGACATATTTTTCAAATTTATTTTCTCTTCCATTCTTATGTTTATCATGGTCTTATTAGAAATATAATTATTCTTTAAGATAAATGAATCATCAAAAAAACTGAACTTCATTGTAAATATGTGAAAGAAAACTCAAATCTTCAAAAGAGAACAATTTCTAATATATATAATTCAAAATTGGTGAATCTCTAACCTCTAATACCAATTAAGAGGACCACTTTGGGATATACTCAACATTGAGAAGGGGGTGAATCAGTTTTGGGGACTTTTTAAACCAATTAATACTTTTTATCTCTTTATATCTTAGACCTATTAAGATCTTGGTTATCTTTTTCTCTCTTCATTTTGGTATGAAAGCATATAAAATCATGTAAAGGATAACACATTATGTTTTTACAAGGTCCACTACACAGTAAGAGTATCTAGTCCTTGTTGCATACGGTGAGGAATAGTACATAGATTCTCTACTATAATGATATACCAAATACAGTGGTTTATCTATAAAACAATCCTGATACTAAGTGTGGTTCTCTAAACTTTAAGAGGGGGATAGGAAATGATCCTAATTCCCTAAAAGGGTGAATTCCTAGTCCAAATGTATCTCCTTTTTGGTTATTTATACTTCTTGTGTTGATATTATTAAACATATTTATTAGATTCTTGGAAACATTAATAAATTCCTCCACTAGATGTGACTTTTGTTGAATTTAATTGTTTTGTTTTGTTCTTCCTCTTCTCTTACTTTCATAGCAGCATGCAATAAAATCTTATTCATTTTATCTTGTATGAAATATAGTGAACACAAACTTCTTTACCTTTATAGAAACAAACTATAATGATTATTTTCTTACACTGGTGCAATAATACTTCTTTACTTATTCTTCTTCTTTATAGCATGAAACAAAATTTATGCCCTCTCCTTCTATTGATCTTGTGAAATATATATACATAACACTATCTCTTATTCTACCTCCATATAGAACTTATCCATCTGATTCTTCACTTCTCTATCTAGTACTGGTTTGATAGAGACTTCTCTATCAAATATTATCTTCCTGATTCTATTCTTCCAATATTTTTTTCGGACACCATTTTGTTTGATACCAGTTCATCTAATTCCTTCTTCTTCTCCAAGTGACTTTACTTATTCATCTAGTGATTTACTACTTCATATGGCGATTTTTCTCTTTCCATTACCCCATGATACATTTGGTACATCTTAATATGATACTTCAACCCAAAAGATAATCATTCCCAAGTTTTATGGTTAGCACTTCACTTCAAAACTTCAATTCTTCAATAATAAGAACAGTCTCAACAACTCAATAAACCAGCAGCTTCATTGTAAACCTGCTCTCCTTTATATTGGTATTGATTATTCAAAAAATTAGGGACAAGAAAATACTCAATTTTTAATTTCCTACTTCCAAATTTTAATTTCCAACTCAAATATTCCTTTAGTTAACCACCTTTAAACCTAAAAAAATCAGATTCAATAGTTTTCATAAATGCTTTCCACAAAATCTAGTATCAATAATCTAATTAAAACTTCCTGAAATATTGATTTGAATCATGATATTCCCTTCATGATTATTGAGGCATTGAACATCCAAATCAGCATCATAATAATGAATAACTTTATAAAAACTTTGTAAAGATCTTTGAACCTTTATCTGGTACTTCTTCATAGTAACTTCTATGTCTAGTAATACTATTTTCAGTAAAAATATCCTACACCTTTTTCAAGATAACTCCACCCAATGATTTCATAATGTTCATCCAGCTTCCCTTATTCAGTGAAATCGTTAATTTTTATCTGGTGTTCTATATATGATGTACTCTCTAGGGTCTTCTCTACTTCTTCTGATGGATTCACTCAGAAGCTTTGTTCTAATTACTTTTCCAAGGGACTTATGTTTGATTCCTTTACTTGGAAACTTTAGTATAATGTTTTATATTAGAAACTTATATCTAATAAAATTTAATTTAGAAACTTATATCTAATAACTTTATTTAAAATCCCTTTTTCTGATCACTCTGACCTCTCTGTTTGATTATCTTATAGACATTCTTTATTTGATATACTTGGTTAGGAAACCTCTTTCAGAAGACTCTATCTGGTGGACTCACAAAATTTCCTCTATTATATGAACTTCATAAATTTTCATATAAATTTATCTATATGGTAATGTTTTTTTATTAAATTCTATCCAAAAACCTCATGTATCTTCAATTCCTTCCTTCAATGAACTTTAGTAAGAATCATGACTTCCATAGAATAGTCATGATGTTTGGTACTGTAGAGAACAACAAATCATGACCTGTTTTAACTATATTTTAATAGAGTATTTTATTCTTCTAATATTCATATTGAATCACATCCATAAGGAATTGTTAAGTATCATCAATGTGGAATACATCACTAAGCATTGATGGATATTTTTATCTAGAACACTTAGTTTGATGTGCATGTGAATATAATCAAACAAATGTTATATCCAATCTTCCATCTGATCACATTAGTATGTTTTAATCCATTTGATCACCTTAATATATTGGAATCTATCTACTTACATCAATCCACTAGACTCTATTAGATTACCTATGTTCACTAGCCTCTATCTGATTACCACTCTATTCAAAATATTCATCTTCATTATATTGTAAAAGAACATTCTTCTTGAAACATCATAACATATGTTATAAATATTAAGATCATATAACTAATCATCATAAGTAACTCAAATTCTTAAAATAATATTTTTATCATAAGTAACTCAAAGTCTTAAAATAATCATCTGCCTTTAAGAAACATGAATTAAGAACTTGAGAACATCTTCTTTTCTTCTTCAAAAATCTTGGGTCATTTTTTATCTTCTAAGAAACTTCTTATTTATAACCTATTAAACATGTTTAAATCAATGAAATCCTTCTAATTCATTGAAAACCATTGAAAAAAATACAACACACACAAAGTAGGATCTTCATGGTTCATACAAAATTCATAAAACAAGTAGTAAATTACCAATAAAATGGGTTGTGGAGTATGTTTTCTACTAAAGCTCTGATATGGATTTATTCTATATGTGCATAGTCCAAGTTTTTGATTTATACCTTTATTTATGAATTTAGGAAATTATTGATTAATTTTCTTCCAATTTAGACAATTATCCATATGATATAATTTTCTATCAGATATTCACTCATCTACATTCCACTTTAACACTCCACATCATTTTAATTTACAAAAAAAATATTTCAAATGAATAATTATAGGAAGATAAAATATTTTCTTAGTATGGGTTTTGGTACTTAGAATAATAGATAAATCAATCGGTGATTTTCCTTTCAAATTATACCATGATGTCCCACATTTAAGACACTTTGATAGACCTTTATATTTCTTCCTATATAACACATAGTCATTCGAAAATTCATTCTTCTTATACCCCAATCCTATTGGAATAATATTTTTTATGCGATGTATCTTGAATATGTTAGATCATTATCTTCATAAAGCGTGTCTTTTAACAGTTTTATAAATTCTATAAAACTATTTTCACTCTATCCAATCCTAATTTTCAAGTTAACTAATCTTAACGATGTTAACAGTACCATAAATATAGTATATCCTAGATACAATGGTTTTTCAGCATCGCCATATAGGCGCTCAATATTTAGTATTTTCTCAATTTCTTTCATTTCAATATCATGAATCATTTCTACAATTTGATCAAAATTATCATCTTGAAAATCTCCATCAATATTAAATCTTGAATTATGTCTAATTTCACCATCTCAAATCCAAGGACTATAACTTGGATTAAAACCATTGGAAATTAAATGATTTTTAATTTATTTGATTCACACCTTTCTCATATTTAAACACTTCGTTCATGGATAGAAAAATAGGTCATTTTTTGGAACATTATGTTTGAAAATTCACAAAAAAAAATCATCAACAACTTCCTCATATTCATCACTTGTTCATTGTACAATAATTCAACTACAATTCATTATCACTTATCAACTATTAAGTAAAGAATATATTTTAGTGTATTTTGAAATTGTAAATTCAAATTTACTTTAATAAAAAACAAAGGAAAATAATTTTTTTTAAAATGAATAACAGTAATAATAATATTAATATTAATAATATTAACACTAACATTAATAATATTAAAACTAATATTAACAATATTAATGCTAATATTAATAATATAATAATTAATATTAATATTAATGACATTAACATTAATAATAATATTATTATTAATAATAATATTAATATTAATAATATTAGCTCTGATATTAATATTAACATTATTAACATTAATAGTAATAGTAATAATATTAACACTAATATAAATAACATTAGCATTAATAATATTAGCAATAATATTAATATTAATAATATTAACATTAATATTAATATTAATAATATTGATACTATTATTATTAATATTAATAATATCAACACTAATATTATTAATATCAATACTAATAATACTAATACTAATATTAATATTAACACAAATATTGATATTAATAATAAGAACACTAATATTAATAAAATTAAAATTAATATTAATAATTTTAACACTATTATTAAAAATATTAATAATATTAATATGAATAATAATATGAATAATATTAACATTAATCATATAAGTTTATAGAGGATATATACAAATGAAACAATACAAATAACATTAACATGAATAATTATAATATCATCACCACTATTAACAAAGTCAACATTGATATTAATATTAAAGATAATGTTAATAATAGTGGTATCAATTTATTAATCATATATATTTATTAAAAGGTGAATATAATGATTAAATTTTTATATATTTATATATATTTATATAGTAATATTATGAAAAATATAAATTTTAAGTTCAAATATAAGTTATAAAAGACGAAAAATATATATTCTCTAATATATGATATATAAAAATATATATCTATATATATGTGATGAGAAAAATAATATATTTTTCATAAATATAACAATAATATTACTAATAATATTAATAAATCGTTATTTATATATATTAATTGAAACAAAAATAAACTATATCATTTGAAATTTAAAAAAAAATGAAATATAAATTATAAAAAAATTGAAAAATATATGTAGAAATAATAATGTATTTTGAATAAAATATACAAACCAACATTAATAAAAAAAATATCAAGTTGCCTATAAATAAACAATATAGATGTCAAATTTCAAAAAAAAATGGCATACAATGTGACTAAAATCTTTGATCAGATCATGAACTAACAAAAAAACATACGTTTCAAATGTAGTATCACAAGAAAAATTATATAAACTAATTTTATTAATAATGAATATAAAATTTAAGAATCATGTGTTGAAAGAAATAAATAAATAACTTGCAATGGGAATAATATAAAATATTTTCTTAATACAACTGTAATAGGTTGAAAATGGAATAAACACCAGAGGGAAGTCAACAGTTATGGTGAAGAAATGAAAACTATGATGAGATATGAAGGAGTATGGTGAAGGATTAAGAATGACTATGGAGGATGAATAAAAAAGGATCATGAGAGGGGATGTCCACATGAATAGAGGGTTAGGTTTTAGGAGGGAATTCAGCAATGACAACGACCAATGGTAAAGTATAGGGAAAGATCATCAGATGGGATAGTCACTCGAAGAGAGAGTTATGTTTTAGGTTAAAAAAGTATGGAAGCATCAGTTGGATCAGGGAAATAAAAAGAAGTTTTAGACATATGAATTTTTAAAAAAATAAGAGTTTTTTACATCAGTTATTTCTATATAACCAACATGAAAAACCTATACTTAAGGTTTTAGACATTGGTTATAAAATAACCAATGTTAAAACCCATTTTTTACATCAATTAAAAATAAATAATGTAAAAAATTAATTCTTTTAAACTATTCTTTCCTAGTTTAAAGATATTGAGCTTTTTAGAAGTGACAGTTGTTCCTTTAAGAACTAATAATTATTATTATAAGTTTGTTACACCCATTACTTATAAATATGAATTGAAGACTCAAGGATCATTTTCACTAATGTGTTGAAGTGATAAAATTTGAGAGATGTTCACTACCTTAGTGATTGAGATCTTATAATTATTTTAGTTTTTAGTGTGATATAAGTGCTTTACTTGTGTGAGGTTTCATTATAAAAGCTCTTAATTTTTCTATTATAATCGTTTAGCTTCCAAAAAAAATTGAATAAGTTCTGGGAATATAAACTTTTGCTTCTAATATTTTTTTATTGAAAAAGTCTAGGGATAGGATTTGTTTTCAACATTTTCTAAAGAATATTTGGGGATAAGATCTTGATCATTCGATCTCTATAGATCTAAGAAGTTTTTAGGATAGAAATTTAATGTTTTTTTTTGTAGTTTGTGCCCTGAAACTAAATCTTGTGTGCTTTATGATTTCCTATATTCATTTTTTTAATATAAGAAAACTTATTATCATATCATGATTTTTCTTCTGCATTACATAGTATGTGATAATATCCTAAGAGTAACTATCTCACGGAAAGGTCATAGAAGTTTTCCACTATAATGAGAACCCAAAAGTGACATGATACTATTCTTACATGTATGTTCTATAGTCTTATGATATCATTTTATAGGACACAAATGATATAGGATATCATGGTTTAAGACTCATATAACTTCACTTTCTCATGGTGTATGCCCTTGTTAATTTCTAGTATATGAGATTATGATAACACGACCCGCTAGTATAAAATCCACATTTATATGTATCATTGGATATTCCTATCCATGGATTTATGTATTGATCCTTAGACTTTATGACTATTATTAATGGATATTATTAGTCGTGTTCTTTGATGTATTGAAAAAAAATAATGAAATAATATATCGTAGTGAAATAGGATACGGTGGGTGCATCATGAGTGATATTTTATTAATGAATAATGTGAGAAAGGATTTTTCCCTTTTATTATTCAATTGAAATTGATATATCAATCCCTTTTATGGGAATGAAATATCATAAATAAATTTATGTTCATGGTGTTCTATGGGTAGGTTCATTTCCGGAAATTCAAAGAAATATACATCGGGCATATAAGTTGACGACGCTAGCATGAAACCTGCTTGATTAGAGATATCATGATAAAGGGGTTATATTACACAGAAAGCATTCATATGATTTTTTATGTCTTTGATACATTAACTTGTTTCTCTATGGGTTTCTTGGATGGTTTCTAGATGCTAACCTAGGACTTTGGGTGGCTCGGCCTAATTCCACTGAAAAATATTCCTAGAGGGTCACACACTGACTATATCCAAAACCTTAGTTAAATATTAAATATTATCTATTATTTAATATATTGAATAAATATTATTCTCATACATAGTTTAATGATTATTTATGATTATCTTGATTGTATATATATAGCCACAAGTTATTTGAGAGAATATTTTGTGAGTATAATATTTAATAAAATTTTATTTTATATTTAGTGGATATAATATTTATTTATTTATTATAAAATAATGTAGGGATATTTATTTATTAAATAAATAGTCATTATTCAAGGAATTATAAATATTGTGGAGGAATGGTGGACTGGGTGTAATGTTCTGCTGGGAAATTATATATATATATATATATATTAAATATTATTTGAATAAATTTTAAACAATTTATTCAAGAAATAATATTAAATTGATTTTCTGGTTTTTCACATGTCGTGAAATTGGATTATTATTATTATTTACATGGGGTTTCATGGGGATTAAGTAAATAATAAATGAAAATGTGTAATTATTGTTTTCTAACCCTAACATTATTAAAACTCAATTATATTATTTTTAACCCTAAGGCTAGACATTTAATGGGTGTATACAATGACATAAGTACCTAGAAAGATCCTCTCCTAGAACGCACTTAAGAATAGAGAGTGATCCTCCTCTACCACCCTTCTTTATTCTAGAAAAATCAAGGAGAATATTTCTTTGAAACAATTCTCATGGTGATTAAAGATGAACGGTACATGTGTTATAATCTTCCACACTAGCACTCAAAGATTCCTATGGAGACCCTCGAAGATTCATGGTTCACATGTAGATCACTGGTGGAGGGAATATATACTTGATTATTGTGACATAATGATGGTACAATCTAGATACATAGTAAAATTCATCAATGAAGAAATAATTAATCACAAACAAATTCTTTAACTAGTTAAATCAATTATAAATCATTATGTGATGATCATACATTTAGTTTTAGAGTTCTCATGTCAATTAATATTTGATTCAATTTTTTGGTCACAATGTTCTTTTTTGATGTACATCTTAGATTAATCATTAATTATAATAACCCCAAACCTACACTCCTGAATCTAGTGCTAAAAACATAAACATTTCATTTCTATATTTGATACTGATGATGGTGACCTAATTTTTTCATCCAAAACTTACAGCATCCAAAGGAAATATTGGATCACTTACATACCCAAGGACCATTTTAGTTTTGAGTTTTATATAATTACAACAAAATATTACATAAACAATACCTATAAATTCAAGAGAGTATCTCTCCCACTATACCCAGCTTTTCTTTTTTCACAATAAGTCATTAACATCATCCATATGAAACCCTTATAAAAATAATTCATTTAACATAATTCTTTATAACTTGGGGAAGAGGAAACGTAATAAGGGTGAGCTCAAATGCTCATTAAGGTTAGACATAATAATTAAAAATTTAATGTCATAAAATATCATAATAAGAACATAATTATATGATTACATAATCAAATTTCATGAGCATAACATAATAATATTCATACCCATAAATACCTAGATCATAAACCATGAAACATGGCATAAAGATTTATCAAATTAAAGATTCATAATAATCAATAATCATGTACCATGTGATTTTAATATTTATAAAAGTAATCATTAAAAACTCATATAAAGAATAAATAAAACATGTTGGTATCTTAGACCATCATCTTCATAAATAGTTTTAAACACATATCAGAAATAACTATATCCTAGTTAAATCCATAAGATAACCCCTCTAATAACCCCCCCCCCCCCATTTCCTCTAAATATAAGGAACATTACCCAATTCAATAGAAATTTATCTGGGTGAACCCGTTGTATAAGATATCGGGATCACCCGCTACTATCTAGGGGCACCCATCATATAAGCTATATTAGGATCACCTGATGCTATATGGGAACACCCATCATATAATATATATCAGGCTCACCCAGAATTGTTTGGGTGCATCCATCATATAAGATATATCAAAATCATCTAGATATATCCATTAGAACCCATAATATAATCTATATCAGGATCTCCCATTCATCATAAATAATTTCCAAGTACCATTAAATAATAAAACATTTAGAAAACTTCACTTTTTAATCATAACAATAATCAATGTTTGTTCGTAACAATATTAACCTATAGAAAAGAAATGGGCTCCATGAAAATCTCATAATCCATCCAGATAAATAATTAGGATGGTATAAATACCACATAATCCCATTGGAGTGTAAGTAACATCAATAGTTGTTTTCATTGATGAATTTAAATACCATTAAAAGGTTATTAAAAACATTTTTTAGGAAAATAACCTTTTTCATTTTGAAAATCACTTTTAAAAAACTAAAAAGTCAAAAAATATTGTAAAAATGATTTTAATTAAAAAAAACATAAAAACTTATAAATAAAGATTTAGAAAAATTAATGTCCATGATAAAAGGAAAATTCATTCATGATGTAAATGTTAAAAATAAACATTCTTTTCAAACATTTTGTAAAGTGAGTCAAAAGTGAACCATTTGGGAAATGTTAAGAAAATTATTCTTAAAACATTTTAAAATAAGGTCAAAGACCATGTGAAATAGCTTTAAGAAATAATTTATTTTTATAAAGGACATTTTTTAAAAAAATGAAAAACATAGATACGGAAGAGAAATATATCAAATTTAAAAGAAAATTTGAGATCAGTATCCCTTATAAATGACTTTATTGGTGTTTGTTTGATAAAAAATAAAGTAAATAGAAATTAAACAAGTAAAATGAATTTGAAAATATAATAGAATAAAATTTATGTGGTTTAAGAAAATAATAACATATTATTACCTCCAAAGTAACCTTGAACATAAATAATCCTGAAAATAAAAGAGATTGTAACATAAAGCCTTTTCCTCTTTGGTAACTCTTAAATTGTAAGACCCATGAAAGAATAAATTCAAATAAAATATTAAATATCATGAAAATAATGAGATACATGATATAACATTTAAAAATGTCAGTATATACACATCACAAATGAATATAGGTTCATATCATAAATGTATGTCTCAAAGAAAGAGAATTTGAAACACATAACCCTTACAAAGATCATACCATTGAATTTAAGAATTAATAAATGAATCAATTATGTGTATAAAATGTAAATATATATAAAAAATTGTAAATAAAACATAAGATAATAAAAATTAATTACACACATAATATTATAATATCAAATACAATAAATAAGTAATATAACCCAATGAAAAGAAATTGAGTTGTGAAATTATTTACCACTTGGTAAGTCAAATACCATTGGATGAAATATTTAAAATTGAAACTTAAAATTCCATGATTTATTAATTATTCGTTATATTACATGTAAAATGGGTATTATATACACTATATAAAATAAATTTTCTTCATAACATTAAAATATGCCTCAATGAAGGAAAATTGAGATAAAGTCCCTTACCTCGAGTTCAGACCTTCCATGTATGTCCTTTAACTCCTATATAATAAGCTTATATAAATTATTTTTTTTATTAATAACCTTTTATAGGTTTAATAACTTATACTTAAATCATTTATTTTATTTATTCTAGTGTCATATTTAAATACTTAATCAATTAAGTCAACATCATGTGTTTTGAGGATGTTTGGTTCATTGTTTCAAAACGTTTTTTGTGTGTTGAACAATGTCAAAGAGTTAATTATTTAAACATATATAGAATAAAAATAATGAAATATTTATTCGAGAATTATACTTTTAAAACTAATCATGAATGATGGTTATGAAAAATGAACTATGTTACAATCATAGAGACAGTATGTTGTATGTACACATGAGTAACATTTCTGTTTTTCAAAAAACATTATGGAAAGAAGTTAAGTATTATATTAACTTTAAATAATGACCATAATATCATAAATATCACAATATTTCATTAAATACACTTATATATATCATTAATTTTGATGTGGTGATTAAAAAGAATCGCGTCACTTTGTGAAGGTGGTAGTCCACACGTACGCACTAATGACGTTATCATTTTTCAGTGTAAGAAATAAAATGATATATTATATATTAAAAATGATAATTATTTCATATATATTAAATATATTCATTAAATTTATCCTTATTACCTTACATTATAATTTTTAGTGAAAAATGAATCACATCGCTATGTGAAAGGCACTGTCGTGGGCGCTTTCAAATGATGTTCGGTTTCGGGTTACTTAGGTGCAGCAAAGTGGCTGACCAATATCATCTCTCAAAGGAGGAAGTAAATTTGAAAACATATTAAAGGTATTTAAAAAATAAAATAAAAGGGAATAATAACACTACTTTAAAGGATGTGGGGGGTTTTTATCGTTCATAAAACTAGAATAAGTTTGTTGGAAGAAGATTGTATAATATTTTTGTTTTTATTTTTGAAATGAAGTTCGATTAAAAAGACACAACAAGAAGATGTTTTTTAGACAATATTTAAAATACATAATCGATCTAACTCTACCTATTCATTTACTTATTAATAATTATCATTTAAATTAATATCCACTTAATTATGATCCCCTAATTTGTTAACCCTCGATACCTGTGGGAGTTAACTTAACCACAAAGATGAAATTACTTAAACCCTAGGCTAGCTTCGGAACATGCAATCGCATCACCCTGATTTGATGGATGTTCTTAGGTTAGATTATGGTCAGTGTTTAATTAGAGTAAATATCCACTCTAGAAAATAATTATTATTAATATATTTTAGGGATTATATTTGAACTCTACAAATTTATCCCGCATGGTCTTGTATTACCGATTAAGATCGTACTCTCACAATTTACACAACTTCCGACATCGTGTGTTTTTGTGTCAATTGTTCAATTACTTGATTAGTTTTATTTAAATTAAAATATAAATTAATAGATCATATTAAGTGAATTACAGTATCTCATTGATTCAAAAAAAATGAATGAATAATGTTAGAGGTAGATCAATTACTAAAAAGAACTACTCTTTCACGGGCGGTGTAGTCATCGTAGAAACGTTTTTCATGTGTAAAGGTTTAGAAAGGGTAGAACCCAATCATGTTTCTAATATTTATTACAGACCAATTAGGAATATTAAGATTAGAATAAATTTTAACAAAATAGAATAAAATAGAAGAAATAAAATAATAAAAAATAAGTTTATTATGAAAACACAAACATTACAACATGAGGAAGAAGAAGAGGGCTTCGATGAAGGGATCCTTGCTTCAAGAGCTACCCATATTGAATTTGCTTGGAAAATTGGAGTGGAACCTCTTATACTCTGCCCTAAAATTTCCAATGCACGTCCCAACCCATCCAAATGAGAAAAAAACTAATTTATATAGTGGAGGGGAGCCTAGGTATAAAGAAGTATCAAGTGTGAATGGGGAATCTTGGCCAAATATTTTAATACAACTTGCACCACCCATTTGACCTTCAAAAAGTGTGAACCATCTGTTATTATAGGATAATTATTTGTTCCAAATTAGTTTTTCGAGATCCTATCAAAATTTGGTCCCAATCCAAACTCGGATGAAGAATTTATATCCCAAATACAACACCAATGTCCAATCTGGCGGGTCCATCCCACCTTTGACTTCATGGTCCATTTAGTCCAATCAAATGCACGATTTAGCTTCAATGTCATGAACAAAAGTTGTATCCCATTAATTCATGAACATATTTACAAAATTTCAAGTTAAAATAATAAATAATAAAATATTTATCTTTGAAATACTACAGTGCACTATAAAGGGTAAAAATGGAATTTCCATCAAATTTTCAAATGAATGATCTAATCCCAAATATTTTATAAATAAACATATTTAACACAATGTGAGAAAATTTTATCATTTATTATAAATAAAATATTCAATAAAAATTTGTTTTATCAACTCCCCCACACTTACCCTTTTGCACTCCTGGGAAAAACCTCATATCATGTATTCCGAAAAATTGTGGCAAGTAAACATTAATATCAAATAAAATAAAATTTTAAAATAAATATTATTGAGATCCAAAAATTACACACTATGAAAAAAAATATATCATTCCTCATAAAAAAAATTATTTCAAGTTCTCCATTTATATCATTCAATATATTTCTTCTTCATTTATCCTCTCATGCACAAAACACTTACCTCACTTGAATTTTCTCTTATCACACAAATGTCAATTTTACAGCAATGTATTTATCATTCAATCTCATAAAAGGGTCACCATAGGATTGATAAATTCCTATATCTCCACCTGATGTGATTCAAGGATATATGTTTATCATGATTACTTTTCAAGGTTGTTCTGTGGCTTTTGGTAGGTAGGATTAAGATGTGAAAAATTCTGAGGCTGAATGAGGGGGATTGACTCTTTTTTTGAATCAAAATTAAATTTATCTAATTTTTACTTAAATATGGTCTCCTCCTCAATCCCCATAGTACCAATTCATGTTCATCATCATGAAAAATAAAGGAATGTGCACATCATTCAACATTTCAGCAGTAAAAATGTCAATCTTCTCAAACATGATTTTCTTGAGAGCTCTAAATAGGCACAACTTTCTCCCTCTATTAGAAGCTCCAGAAAGGCACAACTTCATTTATCATGAAAGCTCCAGAAAAGGAACATATTTTAATATAATTATTTTCTTAAGTAGTAAACACATCTCTTCATAATTTAATTTTCCACCCAAAGTATCATAGAATGTGGTAGCACAACACAAGATAGTTTCCCCCACACTTAAGTTCAAATAGATTATGCAATTTCACTTCAAGAGTTGGTTGGATAGGGATAATTGTATTGTAATGTGGCAAACCTAACAGGATATTCATGGATTCCAAGGGATACATGGATTAAATTTTCAAGTTAGGCCATTATAAAAAAGGATTATTTTAAATAGGGGATTTAATACTAAACAAATGCCTCAATCATTTAAAACATAACTACCTAAAACCCTCAAGTTTTGACAGGAATAAATCAAATTCTGATTAAATAAAGCATGGTTTGCTTCTCTCAAGAAATGAGGTAAATGTAAAGAATATAAAAATAATGGTTCAGAAGCCTCGCAGAAAAGTGATTTCAAATATAAAGACAGTGATATGTGGCATGGGATTCAAATTTAAGAGTAATTTTCATAAAATTACTAAAGATTTGAACTTGAAACAAAATTATTTTTAGTATTCATTTAAGATTGGTTTCATAGGATAAAATGGTTCACTTATTTATATGAATTTCAAAATGGTGATGAGAATAGTTTCAGCTCAAAAGTTTCAAAAACACACAAAAAAATTAAAAAATAAACACACAAAATTTTAAAAACGCACACTTTTTTTGAAAATAATTGAAAACCAGGAAAATAGATGAAATTACTAAACTAAAATTTTCCCTCCACCACACTTAAAATATTTCATTGTCCTCAATGTGAACCCATTAGATGATATATGCACATGAAATTTATAATTTTAAATAGTAAAAAGAATAAAAAAGTGAAAGGGTTAGAAATAGCCTGATATGCTCAAGTGATGATGGGGTCATGCAGTGTGATGAAATCCACTGCATCAGTAGGAAGTCCCTCAATGTATTTCTTCAAACATTTCCCATTGACTGTAAATCTCCTTCATGTGTCCTCTTGTGTGATCTCCACTACACTATAAGGAAAAACATTAGTCACAACATAAGGACCCAACCATCTGGAATGCAACTTACCAGGCATCAGCATCAGTCGTGAACTATAGAGAATAACTTTCTATCCAACATGAAATTACCTTTGTTGGATCATTTTATAATGATATGTTTTTTATCTTTCCTTGTAGAGCCTTGAGTTATCATATGAAGACAATCAAATCTCCTCAATCTCTTGAATTTGCAACTTCCTTTGGATTCCATCTTGGGCCAAATCCATGTTGCATTTATTTATATCTCAATAATCCTAATGCTCAACTTCCATAGGGAGATGACACGCTTTTCCAAAAACAATCTAAAATGAGGACATATCAATGGGTGTCTTGTATGCTGTCTTATAATCCCAAAGCGTATCGTCCAAGTGCTTTCTCTAATCTTTCCTATTCGGCTGCACAGTTTTCTCCAAAATTTGTTTCAACTCCCTATTTGAAACCTCAGCCTGGCCATTTGTTTGAGGTTGGTATGGTGTTGATATTTTGTGTGTCACCCCATACTTCTGAAGGAGGGAAGCCAAATTCTGATTACAGAAGTGTGTCCCTTGGTCACTGATGATGGTCTTTGGTACTCCAAACCTACAAAAAATCTATGTCTTGACAAAGTCCGCTACAATATGAGAATCATCAGTCCTAGCAGCCTTAGCCTCCACCCATTTACTCACATAATCAATAAAAACAAAAATATAAAAAAAACAAAGGAAATAGGGAAAGTACCCATAAAATCAATGCCCCATACATCAAAAAACTCACAGAATAGTATGGGTTGTTGGGGTATCTCATGTCTCCTAGAAATGTTCCCAGTGTGTTGGCAATGAGATCATGACTTACAAAACACATGGGCATCATGGAATAAGCTAGGACAATATAATCTAGAGTAAAAAAACTTTTCTAGCTGTTTGTTGGGGTCCAAAGTGTCCACCACAAGAAAGTGTATGACAAAAATGTAAAACAGACTCCAAATCATGATTAGGAACACACCTCCTAATAACTTGGTCACTACACATGCGCCATAGGAATGGATCATCCCAAACATAAAATCTTGACTCACTCTTTAACTTTTGGACTTGATGTTTCTTTAAATTTTCAGGGATTTCATAGGAAACAACGTAGTTAAAAAATCATTATACCAAGGATGCGTACCTGAGATGGAATAAAGATGATCATCAGGGAATGTGTCCCAAAGTGGTACATGGTCCATGGTGTCATCCTCTAGTGAATGAGTAAGCCTACTCATGTGGTCCGCCACTAGGTTTTCTGACCCCTTATTATCCTTTATCTCAATATCAAATTCTTGAAGAAGTAGAATCCATCGAATAAGTATGGGCTTTGCGTCGGGCTTCTTCAAGAGGTACCTCAGAGCTGCATGGTCAGAAAAAACAACTACTTTAGAGCCTAATAAATATGAATAGAATTTATCTAAAGAAAATATGAAAATAAGAAACTCCTTTTCTGTGGTTGTGTAGTTTTATTGGGCTTAATCCAGTGTCCTTGATGCATAGGCAACCACATGTGAACATCCATCCACCCTCTGAGATAAGACAGCTCCAACCGAGAAGTTAGAGGCGTCACACATAAGCTCAAAAGGAGTCTCCCACTGTGGGGGCTGTATGATCGGTGGAGTGGTCAGAAACTTCTTTAGCTCATTAAAGTAAGTCCTACAAGATTCATCAAACACAAAATCAGAATCCTTTTGAAGTAATCGGGACATAGGAAGATCAATATTACTAAAATATTTGATGAATCACCTATAAAATCCTACATGCCCTGGGAAAGATCTAACATCATGCACACATGAAGGATATGGTAAGGATGAAATAATATCTACCTTATATCTATCAACCTCTATCCTATGTTTTGACACTACATGCCCTAAGACAATGCCATGCTCTACCATAAAATGACACTTTTCAAACTTTAAGACTATATTCTTCTCAATAAAACAATTCAAAACCTTTCCCAAACTATATATACAATCATCAAATGAAGAATCATACACTGTAAAATCATCCATAAATACCTCCATGCATGACTTAATGAAATCAGAAAAAATACTCACCATGCATCTCTGAAAGGTACCTGGGGAATTGAAAAGTCCAAATGGCATCCTACGGTAGGCAAATGTGTTGAATGGACAAGTGAATGTTGTCTTCTCTTAATCATCTAGAACAATAGGAACCTGAAAATATCCAGAAAATCCATCCAAGAAACAATAATGTGTTTTCCTAGTTAGTCTCTCAAGCATCTGATCAATAAATGGGAGGGGGAATGGTCCTTGCGAGTAGATTGATTTAGTTTCCTATAATCAATACACACACGCCAACTGTTTTTCACCCTCATTGGAATGAACTCATCTTTCTCATTTTTAACAACAGTAACACCACTTTTCTTAGGCACAACATTAACAGGACTCACCCATTGAAAATCTAAAATGGGATAGATTATACCTACCTCAAGAAAATTTTCAACCTCTTTTTTTAACAACCTATAAAAGTGTTGGATTAAGTCTCCTTTGTGGATACCTAACTAGTTTATCCTTATCCTCTAAAATAATCCTATGCATGAAAATAGAGGGGCTAATACCTTATATGTCAGCCAAGGTCCACCTGATTACCCTGATGTTCTCCCTCAAAGGATTCAAAAGTTTTTCTTCATGTCCAAAAGAGATATTGTTAGCAATGATAATAGGTAATATTTTTCCACTCAAAAAGTATGAGTATTTGAGATTAGCTATCAATGGCTTGAGTACCAATATTGGGAGGTGTTGTATGGATGGATATAGTGAAGGAACTGAAATATGTTCCCAAAGAACATCAGTATCAGAATAGACATTATCAAAATTAGAGAATAGTTCATCAAATTCATTAGTATACTCAACAATCATGTCATAATCAGAGTTCACATGATCAATATCAGAATATGAATCCATTTCAAAATAAAATCTTAGATAGTCTTGTTCATTAGAAATGGGCGAGTAAATGCTCTTAGACATTCAACTAGAACCAATACTCATAATCTCCCTAAGCATAGGACAATAAAATTCCATGGAGTTTTCATTTAGAAGTTTAAAATGAGAGATAAAAATGCAGAATGGTCCTCTGAGGGGTACTTCATAGATTCCATGACATTAAATATTACAACTTCATATACAAATTCCATGGAAAGTGTACCCTCATTGACATTTATGATATTTTTTGCAGTTTTGAGGAAGGTTCTACCTAAGATAATGGGAGCATGAGAACTTACCTGATCATCCTCCATGTTAAGAACATAGAAATCTTCTGGGAAGATCATGTCTCTTACCCTAACAAGTACATCCTCAAGGAACCCCGCTAGATATGTTGTAGCTCTATTATCCAACTGCACCACTACTCTTATCAGTTTCAACTCACCAACCTATAAAGAATAGAATATAGGGTGAGGCATTACATTTATGGAAGCTTCTAAATCACAAAGAGCATTAGAAAAGTGAAACTCCTCTATGGTGCATGGGATGGTGAATGTCCCTAGATCCTTGCACTTTGTTGGCATTGCTAGATTTTGTATAATGAGTGCTGACACATTCCTTAAAAGATTGATCCTATCATTTCTCTTGATCCCTCTTTGATTGGTACAAAGTTATTTTAAGAAATTTTCATACCTTGGTATTTCCTTGATGGCTTCAAATAGAGGTATGTTGATCTCCACATGCTTGAATGTGTCCAAAACTTTTTTCATCACCTCTGCAGCCATCTTATTGGTTTGTAAAACTCTTTTTGTAAATGGAAGGGGTTTAGGAGGAATATCATCAATATTTTTCTTACATTTATCTTTCTCCTTGTATTTCTCATCAGTTGGTGTGGAATGGGGCTTTTCTGGAGTTGAGGTGAATCCTAGTGGAATGGTAGGTATAGATGTATCTTTCATTTGCTTCCCACTTCTAAATGTGATGGCACTGACATTACCCTTGGTATTTGGAGTAGGTTGGGAAGGTATATTTCCATAATTATTACTTACCAATTCATAGAGGGCAGTGGAAATCTGGCTCATTTGAGTCTTCAACTCCCTCATCTTCGAACCTTGACTCTTCAACTCATTCTATTGATTAAGAACAATTTGCTTCAAAAGATCATTAGTTTTAGAATATACCTTTGGTTGAGAATTCCCTTATTTTTGACTTATTGATGCTTGAGCTTCAAATCACCTTTGGGGTTGTTGGAAACCCAGTTGGTAAGGTGGAGGCTGCTAGAAGTTTTGTTGAAAAGGGGGCCTTTGTTGTTGTCCAGAGCCATACCTCATGTCTGATTGATCCTTCCACCCTTGGTTGTGTGTTGGAGAAAATTAATAAAACTTATTTTTGGGATATGTTTTGTGTTGTTGATACTGATATGGTCTCCTAGGAAACACTATTGCACAATATTATGTTTCTTGTAGTTGGGGGCAACAGTCAGTTGGGTGGTCTATTTCAGTGCAAATGCCACATGGCCTTAAAGGAGGGGGTTGGTATGTCTTTTTAGCCAATGCAATTTGCCTCACCATAGTGTTAAATTCTTATAACTTGGTATCAATCAAATGACTTTCAAGAGAAGAAGGAATTACCTGATGTACTCCTCTGACATGCGGTGTACCTCGATCACCAAATTATTGGGAGTTTTGGGCCATTTTATCAATCAATGCATGTGCAGCTACTAGTCTCTTTTCCACCAATGCTCCTCCAGCCGCATCATCCACCATGATCCTCTCCATAGGTGTGAGTCCTTCATATAACTATTGGATGAGGATTTTCTCATTGATTTGGTGATGTGGTAAGCTTGCACACAACTTCTTGAATCGCTCACAGTACTCATACATTGACTCCCCTTGGGCTTGCTTGATCCTCAAGATCTCCTTTCGAATGGATGTGGTCCTTAATGTTGGAAAGAATCTCTTCAAGAAAAGACATTTCAAATCGTTCCAACAAGTTACATCTTCAAGTTGTAAATAATACATCCAATATTTCATAGCTCCATCAATTGAGAGTGGTAATACTCTTAGTTTGATTTGATCTTCAGAAACATTTCTTAGTTTTAAGTTTGATCAAGCCACATTAAATTATTTAAGGTGTTTATTGGGATCCTCACCAGAGAGGCCATGAAATTTTGGAAGCAGGTGAATTAATCCAGACTTCAGTTCAAAATATGATTTGAGATTTGGGTATGCAATGCAATTTGGTTGATAATTAATATTAGGTGTAGTTAATCCTAGAATGGTTCTATTAAGTTCATTTCCATTATTTTCAGCCATTGGTTTTTATTTTATGTTTTAATTTTAATTGCTTCCAATTTCAATGTTTTGAGAGTGGATGAATTCTCCAACTAGTGGAATGTTGAAACTTCACATGGACTAAGAATGTCTGATTCGAGCCTAAAGGCTACGTTCAATCTCAGGATAAAGATATAATATATCTTTGGAATTAGTTTGTGTCATAAATAAATGAAATATAAAAAATAAATGAAAATAAAGTGGACCATAATAAAAATAAATAAAGTTTGGGTTGGTCCGATAAAAATAAAATAAGAGAGTAAGAGAAAAAAAACTTGAGAAATGGGAAAGAAGAAAGAAAGAGGAGAAGAAAAAAATAAATGAAAAATAAAATAAATACCTCTAATTTTTTGAATAAATTACTTGACTCCTATGCAATGGTGACAATTTAAAAGTCGTTGTTGTGGGCGCTTTCAAACAATGTTCAGTTTCGGGTTACTTAGGTGCAGCAAAGTGGCTGACCAAGGTCATCTCTCAAAGGAGGAAGTAAATTTGAAAACTTATTAAAGGTATTTTAAAAATAACATAAAAGGGTATAATAACACTACTTTAAAGTATGTGGGGGTATTACCATTCATAAAACTAGGATAAGTTTTCTGGAAGAATATTGTATAATATTTTTGTTTTTATTTTTGAAATGAAGTTTGATTAAAAAGACACAACAAAAAGATGTTTTTTTAGAAAATATTTAAAAGACGTAATCGATCTAACTAAAAATATTAATTTACTTATTAATCATTATCATTTAAATTAATATCCACTTAATTATGATCCTATAATTTTTTAACCCTTGAACCCTATAGGAGTTAACTTAACCACAAAGATTAAATTACTTAAACCCTAGGCTAGCATCGGATCATTCAATCGCAGCACCCTACTTTGATTGATGTTCTTAGGTTAGCTTATGGATAGTGGTTAATTAGAGAACATATACACTCTATAAATGAGGATTAATAGAGTTTAGATATTATATTTTAACTCTACAAATTTATCAAGTGTGGTCTTGTATTACCAATTAAGATCGCACTCTCACAATTTACACAACTTCCGACCTTGCATGTTTTTATGTCAATTATTAAATTTCTTTCTTAGTTTCATTTATATTAAAAACTCAATTAATAGATAATATTAATTGAATTACATTATCTCATTTATTCAAAATAAATTAATGAATAAGGTTATAGGTATATCAATTACTAAAAATAACTACTCTTCCATGGGCAGTGTAGTCATCGTAGAAACGTTATGCATGTGCAAAGGTTTCGAAAGGGTAGAACCCAATAATGTTTCTACTCTTGATTCCATACCAATTATTAATATTAATATAATAATAAATTTTAACAAAATAGAATAAAATATAAGAAATAAAAGAAGAACAAAAAAGTTTATTATAAAAATAAAAACATTAAACCATGAGGAAGAAGAAGAGGGCTCGACGAAGGGATCCTTACTTCAAGAGATACCCTTATTGAATTTCTTGGATAATTGGAGTGGAACATATTATCCTATGACCTCAACTTCCTAATGCACGTACCAACCCTTAAAAATTAGAAAAACACTAATTTATATAGTGGAGGGGAGGCTAGGTTTAAAGAGGTTTCAAGTGTGAATGGAGAATCTCGGCCAAATATTTTAATACAACTTGAACCGCCCATTTTACCTTCAAAACGCGTGAAATAGCTATTATTTCATCCAAATTATTTGTGAAAATTTGGTTTTTCTAGCTCCTCTCAAAATTTGGTCCCAATCCAATCTCAGATGGAGAAGTTATGGCCCAAATACAGAACCAATGTCCAATCTGGCAGGTCCAGCCCACCTTTTACTTCATGGACCATTTAGTCCAACCAAATTCATGATTTAACTCCAATTTCCTGAACAAAAGTTGTATAAAATTAATTTAGGAACACATTTAAAAAATTTAAAGTTAAAATAATAAATGATAAAATATTTATCTTCGAAATACTATAGTACACTATAAAGGGTAAAACTGGAATTTCATTCAAATTTTCAAATGAATGATCTAATCCCAAATATTTTATAAATAAACATATTTAACACAATGTGAGGAAATTTTATCATTTATTATCAATAAAATATTCAATAAAAATTTGTTTTATCACTACGCGAGGCAGTAGTCCATCGTACACACGAGCGACATTATTGTATCCCCTATGAAATGGAAATTAAGGAGATATATGTGGAATCATACTACCAAGAGTATAATTATTTTGAAAATATCATATATATCTATATATATATAATTTAAATAAATCATGATAAAAATTCATGATATGTGATGATGAAAAATGAATTACATCAGTTCGTGAGGTGGTATCCTGTTATAAGCACGAATGATGGTTTTGTTTCCCATTTGATGGAAAAGGAGATAGATTTATGTTATGAAATTAACATAATAACATCTAAGTATATTTGATATACTGGTGTTATTATATCATTATAATTGAATAAGATTTTAATGAGGTGGAAAAGAAATAAAATAAAAACACTCAGTTAATCATGATACATCTTCTTGAGAAAACCTCCTTAGGTTAGAACCAAAAGACTTATTCATATGGATTTATGATTATAAATATGATTCTAGGATATTGGGAGGTAATTAAGGAAGGTAATTGGGTAGGTATTTTTTGAACTAAAATGTTTTTTAATGTGTGAAGAGGATAGTAGAGTGGGTGAACTTTCTTGAAGTCCTACATTGTAAAAAGGGTTAATAAAACTTCCTCTTAATAAGAGAGAAAATGAAGTAAGAAGGTCATCTAGAAGAACACATACTAGATTTCCAAATAGGTTAAAATTAGTGGAAAGTGGGGATATATACATGGAATAAAATCATAAATTATTATAGAGAGTGGTGGAGATCATTGATCTAAATAAAGTGAATGATCAAAGAAAAGTTAAGGCCCTCAAAACCATAAATCTATAATGAGTTAAAAGACCATTGATTCAACTATTATGAAGGTAATAGGATATAATTTTTGTTTCAATATACTTTTCCAAGATTTGAGTGATTATTTTACTATCTAGACTAAAAACAGAGGAAATATACTTACTTTATAAGTATAATTTCATCATTTAATCAATTTCCACCATAATATCATCTTTTTCTCCCAATTATGAGTATTAAAGATGAATTTTTCATACCTTAAGCACTAAAATAAACTTTTTAAAGGATAAAATATACATAAAATGATAATAAGATATTCCTTTTGTCTTTAACCATATCCAAAATGATTATAATAAGGTAGAATAATTCTTAAAATGTATAAATCATTACATGATTTAATAATACATTAATATACAAAATTCAATAGTAATGACCATAGTTGAAACTAAATAATTTTTAAATAACCTCAACATTAAAGAGTTTTTTAACCTCAAAATTAACCACTTATTCACAAAATCAATTTTCAATCCCATGGTTATCTATATGATAAAACTTATGTTCCCATAATTACTTCAATATCCAAGATCATATAAACCCTAAAGGTTATCAATTCCTTAAAAATTATATCCAGAAAATGTAAATTCATACTTCACATTAAACAAAATCTTTACATATACTTAAACTTAATAAAACTTCTCCTAAAACTTCATTAATCACTTTAAGATCTCATTACCTAAAACCTCAAAAGGGTGTCTAAGACATTAAACTTATGATCATCCTTTATTTTATTACTATAATGGTATCCATAAATATTAAGATACCTCACATAAAAACATCAAGATCTCTAAAGTTATCTAAACTCTCCTCTGATACTAACTATAAAAGTATTGAATTTTCACTCTTGGGTTTGGATCTAAAAACATAAACATTTCATTTCTCTCTTTAATATCTCGATGATGGTGACCTAATTTTTTTTCATACAAAAATTACAGTATCCAAAGGAAATATTAGATCTCTTACATACCCAAGTACCTTTTAAGTTTATAGTTTTATAGAATTAGGACAAAGCCTTACATAAACAATACCCATGACTTCAAGAGAGTATATCCCCCACTAAACCCATCTTTTTTTATTTCATAATAAGTCAAAATCATCATCCATATCAAAATCTTCTAGAAAAAATTAATTTAACATCGTTCTTGATAACATAGGGAATAGGAAACATAATAAGGATGATCTAAAATTCTTAGTAAGGGTATACATAATCATTAACAATTGAATGTCATCAGTGATCATAAGAAGAGAATAATGGTATGATGACATAATAAAAGTTCTTGAGCATTACATAAGAATATTCATACCCATCAATAACTAGATCATAAACCATGCAATATGGAATAAATATTTATCAAAGGAAAGGGTCATAATAATAAATAATCATGAACCATGTGATTTCAATCTTGATCAAAGGAATCATTAAAACCCCATAGCAAGCATAAAGAAAATATTTTAGTATCATGGAACATCATCTTCATAACCTATTTTAAGCCCATATCTGAAATAAATGGATCCTAGTTATATCTATAGGATAAATCTTCTGATAACTCCCTCCTTCTTTCCTCTAGATACTATGAAAATTACCTAATGCATTGGAGCACTATCTGGTCTTACCCATCGTATAAGATATATCGGGCTCACCCGATGCTATCTGGGTGCACCCATCATATAAGTTGTATCAATATCACTCGATTCTATCTAGGTTCTACCATATTATAATCTATATCGGGCTCACCTAGAATTTTCTAGATGCACCCATCGTATAAGATATATCGGGATCACCCGGTGTTGTCTGGGCACAGCCATTGTATAAGCTATATCGAGCTCATCCTTGATCTATAATGGGACTCAACCCTTATTATAATTTTTATTATGATCACCCTTTCATCATTAATAATTTTCAAGTAACATTCAATAATTAAACATTTATAATCCTTCACTTTTCAATTATAATAATAATCATTATTCGTTCATAGCAAGATTAACTTGTGGAAAAGAAATGGGTTTCAAGAAAATATCATAATCAATCCAAATAAATAATAAGGATGGTATAAATAACACATATCACCAGTGGAGTGTACGTAACATCAAGTTTTGTTGTCATTAATGAATGGAAATACTATTAAATGGTTATTAAAAACGTATTTGAGGAAAATAACATTTTCATTTTAAAAATAACTTTTAAAAAACTAAAAATTCCCAAAATATTGTGAAAATACTTTTCATTTAAAATAACCTTGGAAAATTATCAATGAATCTTCAAAAAAATAATTGTCGTGAGGGTAGGAAAATCTGTTCATGATGTAAATGTTAAAAATAAACATTCTTTTCAAACATTTTTATAAAACAAGTCAAAAGATACCCGTTTGGAAAAAATTAAGAAAATTATTTTAAAACCATTTAAAATAAGTTAAAATACAATTTAAAATATATTTATGAAATCATTTATTTTTATAAAGTACATTTTTTGAAGAAAAAAAATAAAAACATGGATATGGAATAGAAAGATAGTCGATCTAAAATAAAATTCAAGATCGATGTCACTTACGAATGACTTTATTGATGTTTCTTTAATAAAAAATGGAGTAAATGGAAATTAAACATTTAAAACACATTCATAACTAAAGGATAATAAAATATATTTGGTTCAAGAAAATAAGGTCATATGATTTCTTATAAAGGAAACTTGAACATAAACAACCCTGAAAAGAATGAAGATTGTAACATAAAGCCTTTTCTACTTTGGTAACTCTTAAATTGTAAGCCCCATGAAATAATAACTTCAAATGAAATATTAAATACCATGAAAATAATTATATACATGATATAAATTTTCAAAAGTTCAGTATATACACCTCAAAAATGAATATAGATGCATATCATAAATGTACGTCTCAAAGAAAGAGAATTTGAGACGAATAACCCTTACAAAGATCATACCATTAAATTTGATAATTAATCAATTAATAGATTATGTGTATCAAATTTAAATCCATATAAAAAAAATTTAAATAAAACATAATATAATCAAAATTCATTACACACATAATCTTGTAATACCAAATACAATGGAGAAGTAATATAACCTAATGAAAATAAATTAAGTTATGAAATTTATTACCACTTGGTAAATTTCAATTCAAATTACCTTGGATTAAATATTTAAAATTGAAACTTAAAACACCATGATTTATAAAATATTCATGATATTTCATGTAAAGGGGGAATTATATACATCATATAAAATAAATTAGTTTCATAACATTAAAATATGCCTTAATAAAGGAAAATTAAGATGAGGTCCCTTACCTGGAGTCGATAATTTCCATGTAAGTCATTTAAAAATTATTTAATAAGATTGAATAAATTATTTGAATTATTTAGAAACATTTCCAAGTTTAATACCTTATACTTAAATAATTTATTTTATTTATTTTAGTGACATATTTAAATACTTTATCAGTTAATTATGCATCGTGTGTTTTGAATATATTTGGTTCATTGTTTCAAAATGGATTTAGTGTGTTGAGAAGATCAAAGAGTTCATTAATTAAACATATATAGAATAATAATAATGAAATATTTATCATATTTATTCATAAATTTTACTTTTAAAACCAATCATGAAATATTTTTATGAAAAATGAACTATGTTACAATCATGGATATGGTAAGTCATACGTACGCATGAGTAACGTTTCCATTTTTCAATGATCGTTATGGAAATAAGGTAGGTATTATTTTATATTTAAAAAATTACCATAATATAATAAATATAATATTATTTCAATAAATACACTTATATATATCATCTTTTTGATGTGGTGATAAAAAAATAATCACAACACTTTGTGGAGGCGGTAGTACACATGTACGCACGAATGACGTTATCATTTTTCAATATAAGAAAGAAAATAATATATTATATTTTATGAATGATAAACATGTAATTAATATAATAATTATATAATATATATATATAACATATATTTGTTAAATTTATCCTTATTACCTTCCATGAAAAGCTTTTTTGTGAAAAAATAATCACATCGCTTCGTGAGGCGGTAGTTCATAGTTCACATGAGCGACATTATCGTATCCCCTACGGAATGAAAAGTAAGAAGTTGTATATATTATATAATAATTATAGGAGTATAATTATGTTTAAATTATAATATATATATATATATACTTTTAATCCATCATTATATAAATCTTTGAGAGATGATGATGATAAATGAATTGCATTGGTTCGCAAGGTGGTAGCCCACTGTACACACAAATAATGATTTTGTATCCCATTTGATGGAAGAGGATATGAATTTAGGTTATTAAATTAAAATAATAATATATAATTATATTGTAGATACTGGTGTAATTATATCATCATAATTTAAGAATACTTGAATGATGTGGAAAATAAATAAAATAAAAATGCTCGGTAAAGCACGATACCTCTTCCTCAGACAACCTCCTTAGGTTAGAACCAAAAGCCTTATTAAGATGGATTTATGATAAAATAAAATATTATAGTATGTTTACAGGTAATTATGGATATAATTTATGTAGTTATTGCTAGAACCAAAAGGTATTTTAAGGTGTTAATAGGAGAGTAGAGTGGGTGGCCTTTTATAATTGAGGTGAGTGGTACACTTATAATTTTTGAAAAGAAAAACTAATACCCATGTTTTAAACATTAAAAAGGATAAAAAATGGACCATATTTTATCTTTATACGTTATTAGGTAAAAATATGTCCATAAAATTTATTTTATATAAGTTTTTAGGTCATTTTAACTCTTATCTTTTTAGTTTAACCCCTGGTAAATCCATTTTTACCTTAACCATGGTAATTTTTTTACTATTTTCATAATTCATTGTGACTAAAAATTAAGTTAAACTTATTAGATAATATATATTATTATGATTCCAAATACGGAATTCATTTTATCAAATTAAATTCACATAGGTTCCAGGATTTAATTTAAAACTAAACCTGCAGGCGTGATAAAAAAGCGGGTTTTCAAGAAGTGTGTTTTTCAAGAAAAAGATGATTTTACATTAACTCTATGACCAATAATAATAATTATATGAATTTAAATTAATATTTATAGATATATAATATATAAATTTAATTTAAATCATTCCTCATTAGTGGTTTTTTTAATTAATTAAAATGTAGAAACATTATGCACTTTGAAACAGTTTTCAAAAGAAAAAAAAACCCTTTTTTAAACCCAAAAATAAACTTATATTAAAATCCAAAATAAAGATGATTGAAAAGTAATTAATTAGATTAAATATAAATAAATAAAAATTATGTTACTTTAAATCATATTTAAATCATAATGGTACTTTTAAATTACAGAATTTATTGAAAATAAATGACATTTTTACAAAAATCGGTATTTTTCACTATTCAAAAAAAATCTCAAAATTTCACCCAAGGTTAATTTTGATATGATAATTTAAAAAATTAATTTAATTTTTTAAAATAAAATTTCTAAAATTTATATAAATTTATTATAATATTTTCTCAAAAAAACAACAAAAATTATTTTTGAAGAAAACAATTTTTTTAAGGATAAAATTACTTTACTAAAAATTGATTGATTATTTTATAATTATTTATCAATAAATTTATATTGAGTAAGAAATTTATATATATTTCATAAATTAATTAATACTCTTCTACACTACCAATTTAAAATTTAGTTTATAATGGTCTTATTTAAAAAAAATTATGGTTCGTTTAAGCACGGTGTTGCGTGTCGAATATGCTATCGAACATAAATTCCTTTTTAAAAATATCAGGGTGTTATATTAATTATGAAAAAAGATGATTTGGGAATACCCCACTAATTCTTCCATTGTTCCTGAAACCATCAAGTGTTATTATATGGGTCACATGATTATTTATAATTATTTAAAGATCACTGATCGATTTACACATTTATCATTTGTTATTAATTTATGTTTAATCATTATTTAATCTAGATTAAGAGATATTATTTTCTTCCTATTAATTCTCACAAATATAATAAAAAATTGGATTTATTTTTAATTAATAACATTTAAAGAACTTATATGGAGGTGTCAAGGATTCTGGCTATTTAGCATAAGAGTGCACGACGTATAGCTCGTAGGTACATGTCGTGTACCCCTATTTAATTCACTGGGATGACTCAAGAATTAATTAGGAGTGTGTTCATTTTTTTCAAATGGTGTTTATTTAATACACTGCATATTGACCAGATTATCTAGGTGCATGGTTATCCAGACTACATGGCATGTAACTTTCATACACATCATGTAGTCTATTATTCAAAGATGAGTTGTGTGTTTATTACATAGAACATGTGACTGGTAACAATTTAACTCAAAGACCACATGATGATAACTTCTATAAAAATTGTTTACTCCATTAATATCCATGATATTCTAACACACTCAGTCCCTATGAATGTGTCATGGATAGAAAATGAAGATTTACACACGTGCAGCTAGTTAGTACATGTCATGTATATTGCCTATTTATAGATAATTTAAAATTAATTTATTATATTTATTAAACATTATCAACATGTTTTTTTTGTGTAATTTATTTTACTTATACATTCCATGTGATGGGTATTATATATATATATATATATATATTAAATATATAATTAATCCCTATGTAATATTTCGAACTACGTATCGTATATAAGTTGTAATATAGTGATTACTCTACATGCATTAAAACATAACACACTGCGTAAATAACATGTGTTTTTGTGTTATTCAATTAATATTACATGCCATGAAATTATGTGATAATACGTGTATGTTACATATTGTATGAGTAAAAACCATATGAATATCATACATGTCGGATGGTTTGAACGTATACTCATTGTGTTGCCTCTAAGGTACATGTTTTATAATTAGTCAATTTTAAATAAATTTATTTAATTTTTTTATAATTTTAATGGATTAGGATATCAAGAAATTTCATATGATAATTAAGATAAAATAGTTGATTGATTAAAGAAGATAATTAATTGATTCGAACATGATTTATCTTAAATAATAATGATTGGGATTGAATGCGAGTTTATATTAAATGAGTAATTATTGCATGTATATGGATGATCATGAGCACAGACTTGACCTTTTTATGTGATTGGTTTCTTTTTAATTTACTTTTAAATTAATTTGATGGTTTGTGTGTCATCACTCCTCTCATTATGTAAGGGTATGTGTGACTATTGTTTCCTTTTATGTAAACTCCTAAACCAATCCTTTAGTTCCCCTCACCTATGCATGAGTAAAATCTTATGTAATAGATAGAGTTATCATGTGAGTGGAGTTAGTTCAAGTTTGGGTATAAAGTGAAACCAATCTAATAGATACATGGGAGGATAAGTGAAAAGCTGTAATAAAAACCAGTTAATGGTTCAAGTTGTTTTCCCCTTAGGCTGATGATTAGTTTATTATCTTCTATATAAACTAACCATTAGTAAAGTCTGATGATCATACCACACTTATTATTTTATTTCTATCAATTTTAATGGTTAATTTCATTATGGATGTTTTTTGTGATCAAATTAAATAATGAATTAACAAGCATGCAATTTAGAAATAAAATAAATTGGATTGTGCATAAACTTTATCTAATATGTGGTTAATCACCTAAGTAAATCCACTTAATATTAATAAACATGTAATAAAGATAAAATGTGAAATTTACACATAAAGATAAAAATCCCTCAATTATATATATTAATTCAGTATAGTCTTCTTCTACTTAAGTTAAAATAAAATCATAGTTCAAAGTGCATGACCAACCAAAGTTGGGGTGATTTTGATTATCTAGGAATTATAACTTGATTTTTCAGTTGAATTAACTTATTCCACATTAAGGGTTGATTACTAAAGTGAGGATTAGTGTAATTGAGAGTCAAGTGTTGAAGAAATTCAAATTAATGATTCAAGATTTGGGAGTCCACTCAGTAGATCAAGGAATTATGAGTTAGTACATTTGGAAAAATTATTCCTACTTAAAACCCTTTAAATAACTTTCTAAGCCAAATTCTAGGCTTTGAGGAAGGAAATATGGGTCCTTTCAACTAGAATATACAAGAAATGGGATATTATGAAACCCATATTAAGGGATATTGGATTTTGATGAAATAGTGGTAGATTAATAAATTTATTAATGTCTATTATCTAATTTTATAAATAAAATAAGGTAATAAAATTCTACTCTTCTTAATTATAGAAATATTAATTGACATGGCTCTAACCATATCACTGTGATATATACTTGATAAGGATAACCTTCTCACTTTTAAAAATTTCTAAGAATGGAAAATGCACTTGAATGTTATTATACACTATGAAAAACAAATTATATGTACTGGAAAACCCCATTCCTAAATATTTTAGATAAGAGGCTAGTGAGAAAGAATTATCTTTAGATGAGAAACACTGAGATAATTCTATATATATTCAATGTTTCATGTTATCTTCTATATCCAATGAGATTCTAAAGAAACATGGGGATATAGATGTGTATATAATGATGTCTCACCTTCAGGATCTCTATTAAGAAAAGGTGATACAAGAGATATATGACCTCTACAATACATTGTTTATGTGAAATCTTAGAAATTTGGAACTTTTGGGGCCTCATGTAGTTAATATGATTGGTTTCATAGAGTGCTTAGATATTGTTGGGAAAAATCCCTCAAGGTAACATGGTAGTGTTTTTTGAGTTAATTGTGTTTGTTAACAAATTAGGTTTCCAATGTATGATGTGGAGTTCTAGAGATATTATTGACAAGGTATATTGAAAAAGATCCAAGAGAAAGTAATTAATTCTCTAGATGCATTACATAAAATTTTGTATATAAGGTGGCATAATTTCCCAGTGTTTTCCAAATTTTCCGAGTCCAAAATTTAGAGGGTGGCTCAATCATTGAAAAGGTTGGATTTCCATGAATGCATCATAAAATTATGGAAAAGGCATGAATTTTGTGAATATTAGATATTTTTGAAGTTAAGGAGATTCACATAGTCATTTGATGTCATGAAGGCTGGGTTTTGTGATGGTGTGGAGCATCATAATCACGTGAATAAAAATGGAACATCTCCATGACTATGAGAATTGGATCATTGAGAATGTAAGAAGGTTTTATGGTACTATCTGTGACTACAAGAAGCTTTGCGAATGGAAAAAATTCCCTAGAGCTTTGCGAAAATAGGAAGCTTCACAAACGAGATTAATGAGATTCACTCAAATGTGATGAATAGGATGAAAGATTCTAGAATTGGAGGCAACACCTATAAATAGGCCTCTACCCCATCTTAGAAAAGTAGAGCAATACTTAATGAAAATTTGTAGGATCTGAATTCATAAAGGTGATTCTAAAAGGTTTTTATTGCAAAAAAGTTCACAAAGAAAGTGATTAAGTTTGTGAAGACTATGAAAGCCAACTAAAATTTGTGAGATTTGAGAAGGCTAAGTTATCTTCACGAAATTTGTGTCCTTTATTAAGGCTAAGTGAGCTTCATGAAAAAAGGTTACTTCACAAAGTATATTTGAGCTTCACGAAAGAGTTGATCTTTACAAAGGTAGTGAGCATCGTGAAAGTGTTCAGAAATGATTTCCTAGTGAACTATGGTAAAGTGATATTCATCAAGTGGATGAAAGTATAACTTCAATAGATAATATGCCTGCAATTGAGGATTTATTCATTATTTATAATGAAGGTACCTACATGTCCATAAATTGTGTGTGAATCCTATCCAAAGCAATGAGAAAAGGAAGAGGAAGAAGGTGATACTTTCCACCAGAAGTGAGCCATAGAAAGATAGATTGAGGGAGTGAACCTTGGGAGCAGTGAGCTATACCTAAACTTTGTAAGGGAAGTGATCTTGGGTATAGAAATGATCTAGCCTGAACCTTATTTTGGTAGTGAGCCTTAGTGGATTTGGTACATCAGAACATTATCATTATATTCTCCTTGGACATAGACCAGTGAGGGTGAACCAAGTAAAATAATTGTACCACATTCATGATTTCATTTCTATTTATACATTTCTATGAGAAATGGAGAGAATATAATTTTTTAATGATTAAATAATATCCTAATGTGTATTTTTTTTAATCTATCATACCCTGATTCACCCCCCTCCCCCCTCTTAGAGTATTTAATCTAGTTGGACTAACAATTGGTATCAGAGAGAAATGTTAATTTCAGTGTTTCTCTCTAAAGGGTTTGAATGGAGGTTGTTAATCATAAATTTATTTTGATATTAGATGAAAAAAATTCAATTATTAAAGAATCGGATGTAGAAATACTTCTGATCTTTAGAAATGGATGTCTTTATAGTAGATATGCATGGAATTTCAGCCAATATCGATAGTGTTGCTTTATCAGAAGATGACTAAATGGAATTGGATGTTGATGCTAAAGGAATAAATTCTTTAGGGGGATCCCTAACTAATGTAATCTATAATAAGTTTATATTGGGTAAGTCATCACATGATATATGAGAAAAGTTGCTAAATATTTATAAGGGTGACTCAAAAGTCAGAGAATCAGAACTATAGGTTCCATGGAACAAGTATGAGGATCTCAGAATTCACCCTAATGAGTCTATTGATGCATGATTTGACTAAGTGAATATTATTTTGGAAGACCTACATGGTATCAGAGAAATTATTAAAGATGTAAATATTATTAAGTGCATCTTGAGAATACTTCCACCTCAGTTCAATCTGAAAGTTTCTATATTGGAAGATAAATATCCAAAGGAGTTGACATTGGATATCTTTCATAGTAATCTTGTTGCATATGAGATGATAAATTATGAAAGAGATGTTGTGGAAAAGGTAAATTCCAAATAAGTGTCATTAAAGGCCATGAAGAAGCTCACTATTGAATAGGGTAGGAAGAAGAAGAGAGAGAGATGAAGTCATATCATTCCTTTCATAAAATATACAAATTGGAAGAGGAAATTTCAAAGGTAAACTCCCACTTGAATGATTTCTATGTGGAAAGGTTGGATATATTCCAACAAGGTTCCCTAATAAGTTTCAAGATGATGATGATGATAAATTCAAAATTCCCATGAAGAATTTTTCATCCTACGTGAAAGGTGATATAAATTTTAAGAAAAATTCTTCAAAAAGAATATTCTACTTTAAAAAGAATATGAAAGTTTAAAAGAATCTGAGGTAGAAGAGTTATAGGACTGTAAGGATCATGAAGAAAATTCTATAGTGTCAGTTGTCATAAATTCCCAAACAAGGGACTAAAGAGATAATGTCAAAGGAAGAGTTGACCTTCAGGTGAAATTAGAATCTTCACTTGAAGAGATATATGTTTAGATAGAAAAAACAAAGAAATCCAATAGGGTGGTTTGTGATGAAAAACTCTTTATGTAGGAGCAGGAAAAATAGAATCATGAGTTAATAGAAGAAATTTAAAAGCTTAAGTATTTAATTCCATAAAACTCGGATATGATCAGTTATTACAAGATTAAAGTTGAAGAATAGAACAAGTTGATCAATGGTTTTAATAATATATCGAAGTATCAATAAAAATCATCAAAAAGATTGAGTAGTAGTTTTTCAACCTTTGAAGGAAATTAAAAGATCAGGAGAAATTGTTGACTCCAACAAAGGTTACAGAGGCAGTAGAAAATGTAAAAGTAGAGTTCAAATCTATAATTAAACAAAAAAATGAATTTCAAGAGAATAAAATAATAGATCTAAACATTATATATGGTATGGGGCATGATCAAAAACAAAAATCAGTAATGGTTAAAGTCATACCCCAAGCACCTGGTCCGATATTGAAGATTGATTTGGGTATGAATTAGAACCAGAAGATTCATAGAAACCTAGGGAAAAATATTAGTGCATTAGTAACACATAGGAATGCACCTTGAAATAGATTTTAATGTTTTAGAAATATGGGACACTCACAAAATGTATGTTCCATAACTAAGAGCTATTGAAGGGAACAATACCAACATAGGTAGCCTTATAGAACTCAATATTCTAGGACATCATTTGATGGTCACTATTTTGGATGTGGAGGATTCAGATACATGGAAAGATATTGTTCATGAATAATGCATAGGAATGTTCCAAAGATGACTAAATGTGGTCATAAGCAGTAAATAAATGTATCATAAAATGATATGAAAATAAAAAAAATGATTTAAATCTCTAAAATATGAAGTCGGTCCATCATAATCTGAGGAAGATCAATATTATCAATTCGTACCAGGTGTGAAGTCAAAAACATGGATAAAAATTAATAGAGATGAACAGGCAGTGGTTGTAGAGATTACTTTCAAAGCATCAAATTTCACTGGAATATGGATCATTGATAGTGGATGAACCTCCTATATGAAAAGAAATAAGGAAATGGTAGTAGTAATTATATACGATAAGGAAGATATTGTAATATTTGGTAATGATGAGGGCATAAAAATTATTGGCTCAAGAAAATCCGATTTTGGGGGGAAAGACATGAGACGTGCAGATGTTTTGGTTATTGAACTTCTTAGTCGCAAATTGCTAAGTGTAATTTAAATGTGTGACTCGGTATATTCCATAATATTTTTGAAGAAATTATGTATCATTAAGGAAAAAGATGGTGTATTTGTTTTTCATAAAAAGTGTATGAAGTTGAATCTCTACCTTGTAAGTGGAGAAGAAGATATGTGCCTTTTTCCAAGGAATAAGAAAACAATTTATTCCATAAATGTCTTAGTTATTTGAGTCAGGTATCATTAGAAAATCTGGTGAAATGTGATGCTTCTTGAGACCACCTTAGGTTATCATGTGATCATACTCATACATGTGATTCTTGTTAACAAGAAAAGATCATTTAAAATACATAGAAGTAAAAAACCAAAGGTCAATAAAAGTGCTTAAGTTGGTGTATATTGATGTGTGTGGACCTATTTCACCAAGATCTATTTATGGGAGGAGATATTATGTTCTCTTCATTAATTATTTTAGTATAATGGCATGGGTTTCAGTCATCACTCATAAGTCTAAGGTGTTTAATTGTATAACAAATTATTGAAGGGAAGTTGAAAGGATGCTAGGTTAAAAAATCTAGAAGATTCAAAAAGATAATGGAAAATATTTCACAAATATCCAAGTGGAGGATTATCTCGAGAAACAAGGGATAAGGCACCAAGTTTCAATAGTAAGAACTCCACATAAAAATGGAGTAGTTGAGAGAAGAAATTGAATTATCAACAACATGGATAGAACAATTCTCATTTAGAAAGACCTTATAGAGAATTTTTGGAAAGAAATAGTGATAAAATTAGTATAAACATCAAATAGAGTGTTATTATTTATATTAGAATAGAAGGCTCCATATGGGCTATAATATGGAAAGAATCCAATTTTGAATTACTTTCAATTCTTATGAAGTAAGTGTTTTATTCTCAATAGGGAGAAATAAAGGAAGTTTGAATCCCATGGAGATAAAGGGATATTTCTTGGCTACTCAAGAAAAATCAAAGCATATAAATGTTTCAATAAGAGTCTGGGAAAGGTATTTGAAAGCAATTATATAACTATAGTAGATAATGAGTAGAATCTTCAGGAAATACATGATCAGTTTTAGAAGGATAGTGATGAATAGATAAGAAGCTCAAGGGAAGTTCCAATTATAGAGGCTGATTCAAATGAAGATTCATATAACGAAAATGATGAACATAAACTAGTATTTTCACAAAGACCAAAGAGTATAGCCAAAATTGATAGAAAGAACATAATTGATTATCAGATAGTGCCAGTGCATACAAGGAGGATAAATACTCTACAGTAAGCATCGTTCTTATCACGGGTAGAGCGTAAATGTTTTGAGAAAATAGTAAGAAATGAAAACTAGGTCCAAGATATGAATGACAAGATTGACAAAATTAAGAAGAATCGGACATGGTAGATTGTTTCAAGACCAACATATATGAATTTTATCAAGACTAAACGGGTCTTTCTCAACAAGATAAATGAATATGGGGCAGTGATTCGAAAAAAATCATGACTAGTGTGAAAGGGGTACTCCCAATGAAAAAATTTCACATGTTTCAAGGCTAGAGACAATAGATTATTCTTTTCCATAGCAGTGTAAATAAATTTCATGGTTTTTCATATGGATGTCAATTCATAATTTCTGAATGTGGTTCTAAAAGAAGAAGTTTATATTGAGTATCCATATGGTTTTCTCATTCATTGATATGAGAAAAGAGTTTTCTAGATGAGAAAGGAACTATATGGGTTAAAGAAAGCAATGAGAGTGTGGTATTCAAGGCTCGATAAATTTTTGAAGAAGACTGGTTTTCATCATGGTGGAGTTGGTTACAATCTATATGTCAACAATGACAAAAATAAAAGGATGGTGGTGCTGGTGTATATCTATGACATAATATTTGGTGGATAAAATGAAGACCAGTGAAAATAGTTCACATAATTCACAAAAAGTGAGTTCAAAATCTCAATGATTAGTGAAATAACATTTTTCCTTGGTTTACAGGAGACACAAGGAAGAAAAGGAGAATTTATTTCACAATCCAAATATTCTAAGGATGCTATAAGGAAATTTGGAATGGATAATTCCATGGAGATGATGAATTCGATGTATACCTAGATGAAACTATCACAGGATGATAAAGGCAGTGCAATTAATGTCACAGAATACAAGAAAATAAATGCTAGACTATTTTAATTAATAGTGAAAATACCTGATATTGTTTTTCCATATACTAAGAAGCAACATATCAAAGTAATCCCAAATAAATTCACTTACTTTTAGTAAAAAATAATAATTTGGTTTATCAAGGGGATGGTGGATTTCGGTTTTCTATACAATGATAAATATCAATAAGAGTTATTGTTCTATACAGATGAAGATTGGGTTGGATCATTAGGTGATAGAAAATCAACATCAAGTGGTGCATTCTATCTTGGTGGGTTATGAATTTCTTGTCCAAGAAAGAAGCATGATTGAATTTCATTAATAATCTCAGAATCTGAATATATAATGGCTACTTAAACATGCACACGGTTATTGTGGATGAAGTAGAAGCTTGATGGTATGGTAGTTCTAGTGAACTCCCTGGTCAAAATATATTTTGAAAATTAAAGTACTATAAATCTTAGAAAAAATTAATTCCATTACCCAAGAAAAAAATCACATTGAAATCAAGTGTCATTTTATCAAGGAGAAGGTAGAGCATGGGCTTGTGAAGTTGGAGTATGTGACTAAAGAACTATAGGTTTCGAACATTCTAATGAAGGCCTTAACTAAAGAAGCATTTAAATAGAATTGAATAGATTTAGGAGTTCAGTAGACTCCACACACTTAAAAAAGTGTGAATGTGAGACCCCATTTCCCTGATGTATGATGTGTTTTTCCCTAATGTGTTCATCTGTGTTCTTTACCCTATTACATACCACAATAAAGTGACCTTCGGTTTTGTTGAAAAAGGGAGAGAAATTGTGGCTATAAAAGGGGAGAAAATGTCTTAATCAAGATAGGGGGAGCAGTGAAGTAGGGGAAGTTTTAAATGTAATGATGCTAAAGGTGATCAATCAAAGGTTATATATCACTACATATGAGGATAATGATGAAATAAGTTGAGTAGTTTTTGGAATTAAGTGGTTCATTAATGAAATTTCCATACTAATCTTGTTTCTCGTGCTAAAAATGGATCATATTGGCTTAAGTATGTATTGAGTAAATATTTTATTATTATTATAATCATGAGAATCAAATTGTGGAAGAATATGGAAGAATATTTAATGAGGTATCCAAATGTGAAGAGTTTTCAACAAACCCAAAGGGTGATATTGTTGGGAAAAAATTCCCCAAGGTAACATGGAAGTATTTTTATGTTGATTGTGTTTGTTGAAAAAGTAGGTTTCTAAGGTATTTTTTTGAGTTCCAAGTATATTTTTGATAAGGTATATTGAAAAATATCCAAGAGAAAGGAATGAATACTCTGGATCTGGTATAGAAAATTGTGTATACAAGGTGACATCGTTTCCCAGTGTTTTCCAAATTTTTGAGATCCAAAATTTATAGTGTGGCTCAATCATTGAAAATTTTGTATTTACATTAATTCCTTATAAAATTATGAAAATTCATGAGTTTGATTAATATTGGAGTTTCATGAAATTAAGGAGCTTCACAAATGAATTTGGTGTCATGAAGGTTGGGTTTCATGATGGTGTGGAGCATCGTGAGAAAAATGGAACATCTCTACGACTATGATAATTGGAGTATTGTAAGTGCATAAAGGTTTGATGTTACTCTCCATGACTATAAGAATCTTTGTGAATGGAAATATTTCCCTAGAGATTTGCAAAAATAGGGATATTTTCAAATGAGTTGGTGAGCTTCATGAAAAGGTGATGGCTAGGATAGAAGCTTCTAGAATGGGAGGCAATGCCAATAAATAGGCCTCTACCCCCGTTAGAAAAGTATAGCAATCCTTAATGAAAATTTATAGGCTCTTAATTCGCAAAGGTGATTCGTGAAGGTTTTTTTTTCAAAAAAAAATCATGAATAAAGTAATAAAGTTCATGAAGGTTATGAAATATGACTGAAAGTTGTGAGTTTTACAAAGTCTAAGTAAGCTTCATGAAAGTTTTGTGCTTCATGAATACTAAGTGAGATTTTCGAAAGGAGGTTGCTTCATGAATTCTATTTTAGCATCACTAAGTCAGTGAAAATTGTGAAATTGTTCAGAAAGGATTGCCCATTAAACTGTGGTAAAGTGATATTCATAAAGTGGATGAAAGTAGAACTTTAATAGGGAATCTACCTATAGTTAAAGATACATTCATTGTTTCTAATGAATGGACCTATATGTCCATAAATTTTGTGTTAGTATTTTCCAAAGCAGTGAGCAACGGAAGAGGAAGAAGGTAATTATTTTCACCAATGGTAAGCCATCAAAAGAGATATTGAGGGATTGACCCATGTGAAGAAGTGATCTATCCCTAAACTTTGTAAAGGTAGTGAGACTGGGAATATAATTGATCAATACTAAACCTTATTTTGGTAGTGGGCCTTAGTGGATTTGGTATGTCAGTATATTATTATTTTATGCTTCTTGGATATAGCCCAGTGATGGTGAACCAAGTAAAATAATTGTCTCATGCATGATTTCATTTTTTTCATACATTGCTATGGGAAATGGATATAATAGTGTTTTTTAATGATAAAACAAGATATAAAGGGGTATTTGTTTTAATCTTTCATACCCTAATTCACCCCCCAAGGGTATTTAACCTAGTTGGGATGACAGATATCTTGGGAATTAAATTTCTAGATGATTTGTGCCCATATATTATCCTTTCCTCACTACCTAAATCATTATCTAATTTTATTGTTAATTACAACATGATAAATAATGATAAGACTCTTTTGGAACTTCATACTCTCATTCACCAAGTTAGAAAGGAAATGTTCAAGAAAAACTCATATTATTTATAGTGAATAATAAAATGAAGAACAAGGAAAAGGGGTCCAAGACTCATACTAATTCTAAATCTCTCAAGCACCATCTCTATAAGAAGAAGAAGATATAAAGGCAAGAAAAGAAAAAATATGCAT
The DNA here is from genome assembly GCA_963277665.1 of Viscum album. Classification (NCBI taxonomy): domain Eukaryota; kingdom Viridiplantae; phylum Streptophyta; class Magnoliopsida; order Santalales; family Viscaceae; genus Viscum; species Viscum album. The sequence goes on along the minus strand of OY728130.1, from coordinate 2,097,245,936 downwards.
TATTTTTTTCATGTGCCAAGTTAAATGACTAGAAGAAGAATTGTACCCAAAAGTAAGGGGAATCTAAAGGTGCATTCATTATCGAGTGTAATCTTTTTATATCTATACATTGGGTAATAGATACATCTTTTAGTGCTCACATTTGTATCCAAATACATGAACCAAGTAAATTTAAAAAGATTTCCAGAGGATAGGGGGCTCTTCAAGAATATAATAAATCATTACTCACTAATTTTTCTATAAGAGACTACCACCATCTATTGCAAACTGGAATGATTTTAGTTTTAAATAACTATTATTTTGTGCCAGGTGTTACTAAAATTGTCATATATATTTATTTCCTTAACATGGATGGATTTATTTTCAAATTTAGAAATAAAGAATTCCTCTTTTATAAATATATCATTTTTTATGGTATGAAACAAATACATAATGGTCTTTATATATTTAATTATGAAAACCAAGTATTGGGAATAGATAATGAATCATGTTTTCATAACTCATATAACACCCATTTATGGTATCACTATCTTGGTCACATAAATGAGAAGCATCTGAAAAATCTATATCAATATGGTTATTTAGACTCTTTTAAGCTGAGACCACTTGAAATATGTCATAATTTATTGAAAGGAAAAATGACCAAACCAATATTTGGTGGTAGGAAGAAATGGACACATAGGATTGGTGCACCCTGATGTGGGTGGACCTTTTCCAGTAAAAGTTGGAGGTGGATATTCTTACTTCATAACTTTTACTGATGAGTTGAGTAAATATGGATATGTCTACTTGATGAGGTATAAATATGAGACCTTTGACAAATTAAAAGAGTTTAAGAATGAATTATATAATAAATTTGGTAATAAGATAAATAATTTTTGATCTAATCAAGGTGGTGAATATATTAACCAATGTTTTATCAACTTTCTATAGGAGTTTTGGATTCTATCTCAACTCACTCCACCTTATACACTGTGATGTAATGGTGTTAGTAAAAGGAGGAACTGGACATATCTAGACATGGTAAGGAAAATGATGATTCATGCAGATCTTTCATTATCCTTTAGGGGATATTCATTACAAACTACATCATATAAACTAAATCAAGTACCAAATAAAGCATCAAATGGAATTCCATTTGAGTTTTGGAGTATAAAGAAACCTATTTTGTCACATACACATGTATGGGAATGTGAGGCATTTGTTAAGGCCACATTTGGAAAAAAATGAGCTCTCTAAGGAATGAAGTGTATATTTATAGGATATCCCAAGGAAATAAAGGAATATTATCTATATAAATTATCAGATAATAAATTGATTGTTATAAGAAAATATATCTTAGTTGATAGGTATCACATACTCAAGAAGGATAGTGGGGGTAAGATTGACTTTGATTAAGTTGATGCTCAAGATATACGAGATTTGGTATAGGAACATATTCCATAGGTCCTCATAGAAGAAGTTGTTCCTAAAACATAAGTACTCTGTAGGATTACTATAGAGGTAAGACAACCAAAAATATATGGTTTCTGGTCACCAAAGATGGTTACTCATTATTAATTAACAATAATGAACCTTTATACTATAAAAAGGTGGTAGAGATCTTAGAAGACGAAAGATGGAAAGAAGCCATGAAATCTAAGATGGATTCCATGTATTGAAACTAGTTTTGGGTTCTGGTCGATCTACCAGTTAATGTAAAGATTGTTGGTTGTAAATGGGTATTTAATATAAAAATTGACATGTAAGGTAAATTAAATACATAAAAATCATGGATGTTGGATAAATGGTTTAAATACCATTAAGGAGTTAACTATAATGAAACATTTTCTCTAGTTTACATGTTTAAATCCATCATAATTATACTTGTTATAGCAGCTTACCATGACTATAAAATTTGGAAGGTGGATGTCAAAAAAACTTTCTTTAATGGGAATATTTAGGAAGATGTATATATGACACAACCATAATGGTTTATGACCCTAAGAAATTACAAAAAGGTATGAAATTTATAGATATCCATTTATGGATTGAATCAATCATCTGATTCATGGAACATTTGGTTTGATGAAGCTATAAAATATTGTGGTTTCATAAAGAATGAATCTGATATATGTGATTAAAATAGATTTAATGGGAGTTAATTCATTATCATAAACTATCTAATGAAACCTCTAGTAGTCAGTCACCATGAATACAACCTTTACATTGAGTTACCACCCAGGTAAACACCATCTATGAGAACTCCATATGATCATTGAAGCCTCACCATAAGATTCCTCTGTCAGATCATCTTTGTCCAATGGAATTATATACAATGAAAACATTTCTATCATGGGCACTCTGAAACTATATAGTAGGAAACATCTATCTAGTGGTTTACATCCATTGATCTCAGTCTAATCATCTCTGTTTGATAACCTCTATCCAGAAGACTCTCTCTAGTGAAATTGAATATTTTCCACAAAACCCAACAATCTCCCACTTGGAAATTGTATCAAGATTTTATCCTTATTTAACCATCCACCTGAGATTATCCTCAATCTTATGCATGTAATTTTCTACACTCCATTCAATCAGTCGAGCCCAATTAAGGCATAGTACTTCCTCAGAATTTATTGGACTATTAACTTTGTAAACATATCTACAGGATTATGCTTCCTAGTAATATTCTATAGATCCAAAACTTTATCTTCTATAAAACTTTGTATAAAGTGATATTTCATGTTAATTTATTTTATTCTTGTATAAAACACTAGATTGAGAGAAATATGAATGGAACTCTAACTATAAAAAAAATAACATTCCTCTATCTGATTCATTTTTTAGATTCTTTATCAAGCACATAAACCATATCAACTCTTTTTCCTTTTTTAGTAGTAGAAACATATTCTAAATATTTTATAGATAAAGTAAAAACTATCTATAACCAAGAAATATAGTTAATCTTTATTCCACAAAAAGTAAATACAAATCATATAGTACTTTTTTATGATCCCATGTCTCCATAAAAATCTACATCTACAAAACCTTTCAACTAATCATCATCCCTGAAACATAAATTTTTGTCCTCTGACCACTTCAAGTACCGAATGATATATTTTATAGATTCTCAATGTTTCATTCCAAGATTTTACATAAAATAGATAAAAACTCTTTCTATAAAATCAATATCTGGTTTTGTATAAACCATTCATACATCAAACTTCCAATAGCTAAGGAAAAATTTACCTTCATCATATCAATAACTTATATATCTATTGATGGTATTTGTGCTTTATAAATTTTGAAGTTTCTAATAAGGGGATTTGATACCAGTTTACAAACATTCATTATGAATATTTCAATGACCTTTATAATGTATTTCTTTTAGGATAAAACCAAAGTGATGGTTTTCTTATCCCTCTCAATTCTCATCCCCATGATCTTCTTATCTTGTCCAATGTTATCCATCTCAAACCTTCTTGAAAACTTTCTATTTAGTTCCTCAATTCAACGGAACTCTAGAACAGTGATCAATATATCATCCACATACAATAACAATATGATATATTTTCCATCGTCACATTTCTTTTTGTAACAACAATGATTAAAATCACATAGACTGAAACTTTCCTCAAGCATGAAAGTGTCAAACTTTTGATTCCACTGTCTTGGATCCTTCTTCAAGACATAAAGACTTTGTTTCAACTTATAAACCAGGTCCTCTTTCTGATGAACTTTATAACCCTTGGTATGAACCATGTAAATGTATTCCTCTAAATACATGTAAAGAAAGGTTGTATTTATATCCATCTACTATAAGTGTAGATCATCAGAAAAAATAATATTGATCATTGTTTGAATGGTTATGTGATTCACCACTAGAGAGAAATTTTCAAAAAATCCAATCACTTTATTTTGTTGAAAATAGTTTACCACCAATATTTACTTGTACCTATTACTTCCACCGGATTACTCTTTCAAATGAAAAAACCCATTTTTTTCAGAGCTATTTTCCCTTCCAGTAATTCACCAAAATCCCATTTATTTTTGAGATTTAAGGAATCTATTTCCTCTTTAATGTATGACTCCAACTATTTCGAGTCTCAAAGAGAATCTTCATATTCTGACAGTTTGATTCTCCTACATTTATTAGAAGTGATAAATTAATATATTCTCTAAAACATCTGAATTTGTTTTCTGATACAATTGCACCACCTCAGGTTCATTTGTTTGAACCAATCTATTTGATAGTTGTATGTTTGAAATTTCTCCATCTGATAATGGTCTATATAATCATTCCTCATTCATTATCAGTATGTATGATCATCCTCTGTTTGATATCCTAACTATCAAATCACTAGTCTCTAAAGTTTCCACTGATGTTTATTGGTGTAGAGTTTGTTTGGTAACCTATTCCTAGTTTCCTTGAACTTATACAGTTGATCTAACCTAAAATTATTTCTTATGAAAGTTATAATATTTCCATAAAAGTTATATATTTAAAACAAAATCTCAAATCTATATGGATTATTTATTTTCATCACCCACTATAAATATCCAACGTTCTCATCACCACATCCAACAATAAAGGACACCTTAGATTATACCTCCAACTTATCTCTATCTTTAGTATCAATGTGAATATATGTGATACTTATAAATATTTTGAGATGGTTCACCTCTGGTCTATTATTAGACCAAATTTCCTCTATAATTTATCATCCCACAGCTGAAGCTATAATTCTATTCACCAAATACATTTTTGTATTAATGGGTTCTACTCAAATTCCCTTAAGCATTCCATAGTGAATCCCCATGCTCTAAGTTTTCTCTTGTAGATTCAGATTCATCCTTTTAGTTACTCCATTATTTTTTTAAATTCCTAGAACATTATTATCATACATAATTCCTTTACTATAATAAAAGTTATGAAAATTTTTTCTAGTGTATTCCCCACAATTTTCTATCTAGAGACATTTCAATTTTCATTCACACTCTTTTTCAACAAAAACTTTAAATTAAATAAATCCCCAAAACACATCAGATTTATTCTTAAAAAAGTAAACCTATAAGTTTTGAGTGGAATGATCAATGAAATTCATAAAGTAAGGTTATCCTTTTTTTAAGTGAACATGTGTTGGTCCCCAAACATTGAAATGAACAAGTTATAAATTTTGATTCCTTGGCTTTCTATCATCCAAGTTAAAGGAAAATTTCTTCTTCTTCCATAGAAAACAACTATCACATCATCCAAGATCCATGTGATCATATTTAATTATTCCCTTGTCCACTAAAAATTTCATAATATTCTAACTGAGGTGACCAAGCATACAATGCCACTTTCCCAAACTATCTGATAAAGTGATTCTAATCACTTCAACTTCATCCTTATGTTTTTTCAAGTATGAGGTTCTATTTTTTCTCTATGATAAATCATCATAGATCATTTGTTTATCTTCTAAAATAAATTCAAAAAATTCATTATTAAACCTCAATCATTAAGTTTTCTTACTAATATGAAGTTATTCCAGAGACTTGGAATATGCCTAACATCATTCAATATCAAGAAAATTTCATTTTTCATTCAAATGTTAACATCACATTTCCCAAATATATCCAAAGCTTCATCGTAGGAAATATGTTCTCTAGAAAGGCTACCTAGTACATAATCTAACATGCACCCTCACTCACCATTTGAATGAAAAGATTCACTTGATTAAATAACCCATTATTCCTTCAGAATGATAATACTCAGTATCAAATTAGAACTATAATCTGTTATACTTACTAAGTTTTTCATCTATAAGGGTAAGCCTCCATATAATTCTGATAATATTTATTGATATGGTCCTTCTTATCAAAAATCTAAAATATAGGACATGAACCTATCAATTTTACTCAACTTATTCTCTGGGAATTATCCTTTGAATATTTCTTTTTCGGATGGTCCTTACATTGAGGTGACTATCCCTATCTGGTAGTATTCAGATCACTTTTAAAAAGAGTTTGTAGTTCCTTATACCACAACTCCTTATTCAAGATCAACTTTTGAATTTCATCAAACATAAGATCTGTAACATCCTCACTTTATTTTAATGTATAATATGTTAAAGGTTATAAATTCTTTATTTTTGTTGTACTTATTATATAATATGGTAGTGTTAGAGGATATTTTTACATGGTTAAGGGTCTAAGAATAGAAGGTGGAATACTTTTGTAAGGTATTGGCCTTACGCTGGCTGTAAAACAACCATCGACTTACTAGTGGGGTTCCAGTGGATTCAATGGCTACAACATACCCCATAGGCCTACTGATGAAACTTGTAGAACCTATGTGGTTTTGCTAGGCACAATGTCTAACTGGTGGCCTATCATTGGCTAGTTTATGTGACCATTCTAGAAATGCATTAAATTCACCCCACATGACTTCAATTCATATGGTTTTACCCCTTGTTTAATAGCTAATTCGGACCCCATTTTACCCATTTCAAATTAGAGACCCCCTTGGCTCTAAAATCTATCCCATTCATTTCCCTTTACTCTATAAACTTTGATTGATCCAGTGAAGATATAATGGTAAAATTTCATTATATTTATACCAAATACTTTATCCTTATTGTGAGATGATTATATATCTATGTTGGATCTGTGTTTTCTATCATGATCCAATGAAAAATACTCCCTTTATTTGTAGAATAATGGAGAATCTATCAATTTTATATCATTCCTTTATCAAATCAAGATCTTCCAATGAACTCGAGTGTTCTATGAGTAAGTGTTATTGAATCATTATCCTATACCTCTTTTTTATAACAAATTAATGATGGATCCTTAATCTACAGATTATTCCTTGGTAGATTGGTGGAGGTTTTTATGTGTCAACGATGAAATCCTTGAACAGAGCTTGAATTCTCAAGAATAGTGATATTTCTAAGTAATAAGTTATAGAAAGATCATAATATGAGACCTTATTCCTTATTGAATATCTCTTCTTTTGATAGATTTATGATGAATTAATGATCATTGTCTAGAATCAAGGCCCGCTTATAGAATCAATAATTAATTCATGATTTTTTCTTTAATTGAAAACAATTCTGGTGAAATAGAATTCATTCCTTCAACATGCTGGATAATTGATTTTTTTTATGGTATCCTTAAGGTATGTGATTCTAGAATGACCTTATCAACATGGAATTCTCTTGAGAATCTACTCTAAAATTATCTCTTGATAAACCAAAACTGAGATAGACATATTTGATGTGTGATTCGTTCTTTTTGGATGTGTGACATATTCGTTCTTTGATTCCTTGATGAACATTGGAATTATTCATCAACAATGTTTAGTTAGGAAGTTACTTACCATTTGGGGATCTCATGTACACTTTTTTTCATGGTATGATTCATGTGTTGGTGCGGTTTGTTTTCCTTATTGATTGTGATTTCTTGTGGGTGTGCATGTTGTCGTGATACTCATATATGATCCTTGTTTACATGATAATTTCTAGAGTATCTTGTTACCATGCTTGATGTTGATTCATGTGTTATTATATAATGCTATTATATTTCTCATGATGCCATGTTATGCTTGTTTATCAAGTTCCACCTTGTTGTGTATTATCTTTACTTAGAGGTTATTTCTTGGTATCCATGATAGGTGGACCATCACAGTATTATTACCCTTATAGGGATATCACACATGATTTGTGGTGGTGGTGATGATGGACCCATACATGGGGTTGGAGTAGGACATCCTTGTGGACTATATGGAACTTTATTCCTTGAGGATACTTAGTAATGTGATAGAACTTAATGTATTATGGATACTAAGTAGCATGTTCACTTGATGCCTTGAGTATTATGAGTGAAATGTATCCAGAATTTTAGCTAGTTATTTATCATTTTCAATAACCTTTTATCATCTTTTTTTCATTGAGCTGAAGCAGGTACGGTCGGGTGTTTATGGAAGCTTAGTTAGTTCATAACCACTCAGTACATGATTGTATGTTGTTATGCTCTCCTTAGAATTTATTATTATCATGGAATACACCTAATATAAATTTTCATATATTTTAAAAACACATTAGCAGTGTCCTACTATATTTAATTACTCACACCCTACATGGGAATCCCAATGCACATGCAGACTTCGTGTATAGGAATCCAAGTAAGGGCAAGGGGTATATGGAAGATGGATAAGCAGAGGAGTATGGAGCTGGGATTAGTATTGAGATAGACTCTATATAATTACCATAGTTTTATTTATTTATTACTTTCCACAAATTTATTTCTAGTTTGGATTTCTAATTTAGAAGCCCATTTATTTATTTTTTTACATGTATGCCATCTAGTATATTTATTTCTCCATGTTTACCCTAATTGTTATAATTTATTATATTTTTTCATATTATTTTTTGTGAAAGGACATGATACTAAGGTCATAGTATCCCCATTGATGGACTTGGACCCTCATTGCTAGTCGGTAGCCTCTTGTGTATGGGGAGTCACATACAAGGTTATGTGGAACTCTAGTTCGTACTTGATGGTTTGGGTTGGAGCATTATAAAATGGTATCAAATAATAGTTTTATTATTTTATTTTTTTATACTAACCCAGGATATGGTATAAAGGAGATAGATTTATGGGACTAAATTAAGTGAGTTTCCATATTCATGTCCATCTCATGTGTAACATGTAACAACTCATTTTTTATAAATAAAATTCCCTTTTTGATTGAATTGAATTCCCTATTATGTATTATGGTTATAGAAAAAACATGTGATTATTTGGTTTTATTATATCCAATTAGATTTAAAATACCATTAAGAATCATAATTGTTGATAACATAGTTGTTTAATAGTGATCATATTATTAGTATAGATATAGGGTTTTGATAAATCCAATTGACACGGACAAAAGAAGTTATGGCCTCGACTAGTAGAATTGTACCCTATGAATCACATTTATCGGAGCTTATAAGGGAGATAGAATCATTGGTATTTTTCCTTGACCAATACCATTCTGATATCCAACAACTAAATCATGAGTGAAACCTTTTACTAGATAATTTCAAGCTCATCGAGGTCACGTCCCAAACCATGTATGTCGAACCACCCAATGAAAATATTACCATCATGCTTCTTACGCTTAGGGAATTTGCTAGTGTAATAAAGGGATATGTATCAAGACCATGATAATATGAATATGTATATTTCATTTTCAATATAATAATAGTTATATTTACTTCTTATTTTTTTACTTTATAAATGATTTTGATTTTGATACGATAAAACACAAATTGTATTTTTGGGCAATATGCAATTTCAATTAAGACATTCCTTTTTATGAATTGATGGATTTTTAAAATAAATTATATATTAATTAAATATTATTATTAAATTATTTTTATTAAATATAAATGATAATATAATTTTTATGAAGTCAAGTGTAATTTTTATAAGGGTTTGAAAACAGTTATTGTCAAAAAAACCCATATTTATCAATAAATGTAGATTCTTGTTTTAAAAGTGAAAATAATAATATTTAGAATATTATTTGGATAAAATAAATATTATTTTTGGAATCATAATTTTGAAATTATACAACAATGAATTTTTCATAATAGTTGAATTTTTGGGTAAAAATTAAATACGGTATAAATATACGATGTGTATTATGACATCATAATGACCCAAAAGTGATGTAATAAATGATACTAAGGGTATACACAACCAAATATATATTTACCCATTAAAATAATTTTATTTTAAGGTTATTTTATTAATTTTATAAAGCCTTTATGAATCCTACAAATCCTATATTATATTTAAGGTTTTAAAATCATTTCTTTATTGACATAACTCACTTCCACAACACCAATAGTAATATTTTAATGAGTTAGAACCTTGGCCTTATAAAATAAATGAAACCGATACTATTTGGTATAAATAATTATCAAAAAACATGTTAATGTTTTTGGTTTTCATTATTTTATTATATAGAGTGAAAAACCTAAGTTTGGGAAATAATAAAGAACCCCCCTCTCTTTTCCTATATAAACCCACCCAATATCCCCTTAATATTAACTTAAAAACCTTTTATCATGTAATTAATCTTCCATAACCAATATAGAGAACTCCAAATATTTCCCCAATCTCTTAAGAATCTCCTCCCAATCTTTTGGAATCACCCTCTCATGGTAAGGGGTCATTTCATTCTCCTCTTTATTGAAGCATCTTCTTCATTTTATGCCTTTTATTTCCAATTAATAATGTTGGGATATGTTTTTTAAAATCCATATTACTATAAATTTTATTTAAAAATTATTAGATACCCCTTTCTCTCACATTAAACCATTTTATGAATATTTACATACTATCGTTATGCTGTCAAAATTTCACTGCGATTTTTCCATGTCAAACCTTTGTATTGTGAATACCAATGTTATTTCCACTCAAGGGTATTCACCAAAACATATCAATACATATTTGATTTTGTAAATACATGTATTTATTACAAATATTTTAATTAAATGTGATTAAATATCATCCTATGTTGAATGGTCTATATGGAAAACTTATGCATGTACATGATATGAAAGTGGTGGGTGCACCAGGAATTATATAGTGATATAATTCATTGGGTAATGTTTTAGTCACATGAGATGTCAGGAAATGGGTTATAGAGTGAACCTAATCCATCGTAATAATTTTTCAACCATGTTATGATGTCTTGATGGTTATCCCTGACCTATGTTTATGATTTCATGTTTAAAGTTGTTGCAACATTCCCATGTTGCCTTTATGTGATCATGTTATATCATGCCTCTTTGTTCATGTTTATTATTATCATCCATTTTATGTCCCATTAAAATTCCTAGTGTCTAAAATGTAATATTTTCTTTATGTTATTCCATGTTTATTCCATTACTAGGTTTTATATCTCAACCCTTTCTAATGTATGTCCCCAAGTTATCCCATACAATTTTAAGAATGATGGAATATTATGATCATGTTAATGAAGTTTTAAATAATATTGATGTAACCCCTATTTTAATTTGTTATATAATGTACCTAATTAACCAAATACATTATACTTATTGATCATATGGGTTGTATTATGTATATTCTTATGTAATAAATCATGAATTAATGTAAAATAAAGACAAGGGTTGTCATAGTTGGTATTAAAGGAAAGTTTAGTTATTTTGGGATTGAGACTAAAAAACTATATTGAAAGACTTAGGGATAAGAATAATCATAATAATACATCCCTGATTTTTTTTAATTATAGATAAAGTGGTTTCAAATAAAATACATCCATGTCTGGATACTACAAGTGGATGTATCTCTAGAATAGATGTACCTGGGGGTAACACCCAAAAACATTGTATTGAGATAGACTCAATCAGGAACCAGTGTATGAAAACAAGCTTTAATGCACACCTAGTTTGACACCCCTAGAAGATATGATTTGTTAAATTCACAAGATCAATACAATCCATTATTAATGAAACAAAAAAAATCCCATAAGAGTTTATGTTAGAAAATAAATCATGGATAACATAAATTGAATCCTAAAAATTAATAATTTAAGTAATAAATGTCATTTATAAGTTATCACTTTAATGTTATTTGATTCTTGTTTATATGTTTAATAGTTTAAAAAATAATCATACTTTTTTTCCTTTATTTTAGAAAATGGATAGAAATGGGAGGAACTCAGTAAACTACCAATGTGAAGGGAAATGTGATGACTGCCCAAATGAGATGCCCAACCAGATAGAAGTAGGAATCGTAAGTTTGTGAAAATACTCTCTCAATTGACTCAAGTTCTGAATAGAAACCTAAATCAATAGTAATTCCAAAATTCCCCTATGAAATAACAAGCTGCAATTGAGACCTTTATGTGAAAAAGACCTCTAAATTTCAATGGATCATTCGATCCCTTAATTTTGGAGTAATGGATCAATTCCATTGAGAATATATTATCCATCAATAAATGTTCTAAGAAGGAGAAGTTTATATTTGTTGTTTATAATATGGAGGTATAAGCTAATCAGTGCTAGAAATTGATCAAGAATACGAAGGATGGGTAAGATATTGAAGTGATGGGTGGAAGAAATTCCAGAAAAAAAATTTGACAAATATTTTTCTCACACTCTGAATTAAAATAGAAATGGATTTAATTTTCCATAAGAAAAAATATGACCAATCCATTGGGTTTTATGAGGAAAACATTACAATTCATGCATGATACACCTTATACTTTTTCATTACCCCTAAATTCAAAGCTGGAAACTTCTTTGGTGGGCTAAATCTGAGTCTATGAAAAGCCCTGAAAATCCCAAACTTTGATAGTTTTCAAGAAATTGATCGATGTTCCCTCAAAGTATAAATGGATATAGATGAATATCAAGGGTATTATGGTGATAATAATTGGAAATTAGAGTTTAATTTTGTTGGTACGATGGATAGATCTAATGGTGGTAAGAAATTTCAACATCCCACTTATAAAAAGTGTGGAAAGAAGCACCCTAGAAATTTCTTGAAGGGGATGAGAAAATGATTTAGGTGTGGGAAGGAAGGGTAACTAGATAGTGATTGATGAAAGGAGAAACTCTCCAATTTAAGGGAAGAGGGGAATTATTCAATAAACCCTTGTCCTTTTTTCAAATGTTTCAACTATAAGGAATAAGGAAACTTTTAAAACCAATGCACTAAGATAAGGGTGGTAAGAGAAAATCAGCACCAACAACCTCCAAGGAAACAAGGTTGATATTATTCCATTACAACCTCTAAGGTGGACCCCAAAAACAAAGTAGTAAAAAGTAATCTAGTTATTCATTCAATAATAGTGAACATAATTTTTGATTCTGTTACTTCACATTCCTTCATATCACATAATTTTAATAGAACTATTCAAACACCAACACAAAAAATAGAAGTAGATCTGTCAGTGAAAACGACATATGGGTAAATTATTGCATCCCAAGTATATAACTCCCCCTATCAAAATTTTTGTGTTAAACTTCCCAAAAACCCTTTTGATACTCCCTATAGTGAAATTTTATGCAATTATGGATATAGATTGGATTTCCTTACATAGATCCAACATAAATTTCCACAAGAAGGAAATCACTCTCTATATCTTGAATCATCCTCTGATTCTATACAATTACAAGGAGGAGGATGAATCCTATTTAGCACCAACGTCTCAATCATGGATATTATTTCCTTACAATCAATCGTATCTAGATCAAATGATTTATTCTAAGGAAAATATCATCCTTGAATACATGCCCATTGTGAGGGAATACACTGAAGTGTTTCTTAAATAATTTTCTAGTATTCCTCCTAGTTGAGAGGTTGAATTTTCAATCAATCTTAAATATAGTGCTTTTCAAATATCCAAGACTCTATATATAATGGTTGTTGTGGAAATTCAGTAGTTGAAGAAACAACTACAGGATAATCTGGATAAATGGTTCATATGTCCAAGTGCTTCATCATTGGGTGAACCAGTCCTCTTTGTCAAGAAGAAGGATGGGTTAATGCACCTTTTCATTGATTATCATGATCTCAAAAAGATCATGATATAGAACAAGTAACCTTTGATATGGATTAATGGCTTGTTTGGTCAGCTACATGGATCCCAATACTTATCCAAGGTGGATCTTTGGTCAGGGTATTGTCAATATTGAAAGAGTACATCCCCAAGACTGATTTTCATATAAGTTACAGGCACTATGAGTTTATAGTAATGTCAATTAGACTCACTAATTATCCATAAATATTCATGGAATTGATGAATAGAGTCTTTATAGATTACCTTAAAAAATTTATGGTATTCTTTATAGATGATATTATAATATACTCCAAAATAAAGGAGGATCATGAGGAACATCTAAGAACTGTTTTAAATACCTTATGAAAGGATAATATTTATGTAAGTATAAAAAATATGAGTCATAGTTAAAGGAAGTATCATTATTGGGGAACATTATTGCAAAAAATGCGATATATGTGGAACCTACAAAGATAAAGGCAATTGAAGGATGGACAATACAAACTAATGTGATGGAAATCTATAGTTTACTTGGATTAGTTGGGTACTATAGTCGATTTGTGAGAAATTTCTCATGATTTTCAAACCCTCTAGACATGATAACTCAGAAGGGAGTTATGTTTGTTTTGAATAATGAATGTGAATATATCTTCAAGAAGTTGAAAAGGAGGCTTATCACTGCCTTTTACTTACACTATCCACAATTGGGGAACTTTTCATGGTATACAGTTATGATTTGAAGAAGTTATTGGGTTGTATACTAATGTAGAATGACAAATTGATATCCTATGACTCAAGGTAAACGAAAGTTCATGAACATAACTACCCAATTCATGATCTTTAGTTGACCACAGTAATATTTACATTGAAAATCTGGTAATATTATCTATTTTGGGAGAAGTGTGAAATATATATGAATCATAAGAGAATCAAGTATATATTCACACATAAAGAGATGAATATTCACCAATGAAGATGGCTGGATATGATTAAGGACTATGACTTCTCAATCCACTACCATCCTAGGAAAGAAAATAAATAGGAAGACACTATAAGTATAAAGGATCTAGAAATTTTATCATTGATGAGAATTGAGAATGATCTGATCTTCATATACTTGAAAAGGATGGGCATAAAAATCATAAAGGAAGGAACATCATCAATACTTTTATAAATTATTTCTCAATCATCCCTTCTGTAGAAAATAAAGGATGCTCAAAAGAGATGATGTCGAAATTCAGAAGAAGGTTGAATCTATAAGAAAAGGTAAATTCTCAGAGTTCAAAATTAATGAAGAGGGAGTTGTAAGATTTGGGTCATGATTATGTGTACCATAAAATCAAATGTTAAAGAAGGATTTTTTGGATGATGCACATAGCTCAACCGTCTCCATCCATCCAAGGAGCAGAAAGATGTATCATGATCTTTGAGAGCACTATTAGTGGGACAATATTAATAAGTATATCATGGAATATAAATCAATTAGTCTTGTATGTTATAAAGTGAATGCTAAAAGGAAAAAATCCAAGGGGATTATGCAACCATTTTTCATACCTATATGTAAATTGGAAAACATAACCATGGAATTTTTCACTGGTATTCTAAATAAATCAATAGTAAATAATGCTATATGGGCTGTGGTGGATCATATTACAAATAATTATCACTTAATTTAAATTTGATAAGACTTATCGCTAGATTAACTTGCAAGGATATACATTAGAGAAGTGGTGAGGCTTCATGGAACACCACTATCAATTATATATAACTGAGACCCAAGATTTAGCTTGAAGTTCTAGAAGAGTCTCCAAAATGATCTAAATACTGAGTTGAACTTCATCACAAATTATCACCCTTAAATTGATTTACAATCTAAGAAAACTATCCAGACACTTGAGGACATGTTGAGAGCATGCTTGAGGAATTTCAAAGGAGTATGGAATCAACATCTTCCCCTAATTGAGTTCTCATAAAATAATAGTTTCCACTCAATCATCCAAATAGTTTACTATGAATCCCTTTATAGTAAGAGGTGTGGAACACCTACATG
Source organism: Viscum album (assembly GCA_963277665.1). Lineage (NCBI taxonomy): Eukaryota > Viridiplantae > Streptophyta > Magnoliopsida > Santalales > Viscaceae > Viscum > Viscum album. Next base: position 2,097,230,337 of record OY728130.1, on the reverse strand, counting down.
TTGGCATGAGGTTGGTGAATGTAAACGGTTAGGTCCTGAAATGGTTTATGAAATAGTGGAAAAAGTCAATACCATTAAATAACACATTAGGTATTCTTAGAGTCAAAAAATAGTTATTAAAACAATTATCTATGAGATATGGAGTTTGAGGTTGGTGATAAGGTATTCCTCTACATATATCTATGGAAGAAAGTCCTAATATTTGGTAAGAATGGAAACCTTATTCCAAGATACATCAGTCCCATTGAGATCCTTGATCACATCATAGTAGTGGCCTATCAACTAGCACTCCCACCTAACCTATCTCAAGTACATGATGTGTTCCATGTATCACTATTGAGGAAGTAAATAAAAAACCCATTACATATGATAAATCTAGAGTTGGTACCATTAGATAATGATCTTTCATATGAGGAGAATTCATTGAAGATCTTAGATTGTATAGTCTAAGTTCTACGAAATAAGACAGTGCACCTGGTCAAAGTGATATAGAGAAACCAAAAGTTTGAAGAAGTGATGTGGGAACAGAATGATTTGATGAAACAAAATTACCCTCATATGTTTTCTTGTGTGAAATTAAAATTTTTAGGGTGAAATTTATAAAGGGGGAAGATTGTAATGACCTGAAATTTTATAAATAAAATTACCTTTGTGATTGAATTGAATTCCCTACTATGTATTATGGTAATAAAAAACACATGAACTTATTTGGTTTTATTATATCCTATCAAATTTAAAATACTATTAAACATCATAACCATTTATAATATATCCATTGAATAGTGATCATATGATTAGTATAAATATCGGGTTTTGATAAATCTAATTAACATAGAAAAAGAAAGTGATGTCCTCGACCAGTAGGATTGTGCCCTATAAAACCAATTTATTGGATCTTACAAGAGATATAGAATCCCTGGGTGTTTCCCTTGACCAATCCCAAGACGATATCTAACAACTAAAGCATGAGTGAATCCATTTATAGGATAATTTCAAGCTCATCGAGATCACGGCCCCAAACCATGTACACCAAACCACCCCATGAAAATATTATTATTATGCACCTTCCCCTTAACATGTTTTATAGTGTAATAAAGAGATGTGTATCAATAAAATGACAATATGAATATGTATATTGTATTTTCAATATAATAATGGTTATATTTTCTTCTTATTTTTGTTACTTTATAAATGATTTTGATTTTGATACGATAAAACACAAATTGTATTTTTGGGTAATATGAAATTTCAATTAAGAAATTCCTTTTGATGAATTAATGTTTTTTTAAAATAAATTATATTTTAATTAAATAATATTAATAAATGATTTTTATTAAATATAAATTATAATATAATTTTTATGAAGTTGAATGTAATTTTTATAAGGGTTCAAAAACTGTTATTGTCAAAAAATTCATCATTTCTCAATAAATGTAGATTCTTGTTTTAAAAGTAAAAAATTAACATATTTAGAAAATTATTTTTATAAAATAAATATTATTCTTGAAATAATAACATAAAAATTATCCAATGATAAATATTTCATACTTTTTTGAGACAGTCTAATTTTCGGGTAAAAATTAAATACGATATAAATATACGATGTGTATTATGACATCATGTTGACCCAAAATTGATTTAATAAATTATATTAAGGGTATAAATGACAAAATATATTTTTACCTTTTAAAATAATTTTTTTTGAGATTATTTAATTAATTTTATAAATCTTTTATGAATCCCCCAAAACCTATATTATATTTTAAGGTTTTAAAATCATTTATTTATGAACATGACTCACTTCCACATCACCAAAGTTAATATTTTAATGATTTTTTCCTTTTACTTATAAAATAAATGAAACAAATCCTATTTAGAATAAATCATGGGCAAAAAACATGATAAGTTTTTTTTTATTCATTATTTTATTATATATAGTCCAAAACCTAAATTTGGGAAATAATAAAGAACTCCCCTCTCTTTTACTATATAAACCCAACCAATATCTCATTACTTTTTACTAAAAAACCTCATATCATGTATTTAATATGTACTCACATCTATAGAGTCCTTCCTAGGTTCCCTCAATCTCTCAATAAGCTCCTTCCAAGCTTTTGGAATCACCCTCTCGAGGTAAGGGATCTTTTCCTTATCCTCTTTATTTAACCATTTTCTTTATTTTATGCCTTTAATTTCTAATTACTAATGTTGGGATATGTTTTTACACATAACTATTACTATAAATTTTATTTTCAAATTATTAGATACCCCTTTCTCTCTCATTAAACCATTTTATGAATCTTTAAGTACTTTTGTTATACTGCCGAAATTTCACTGCGATTTGTCTATGCCAAACCTTTGTATTGTAAATACCATTGTTATTTACACTCAAGGGTATTCACCTAGTCATACATATAATTATTTTATTAGGGACTTACATGTATTTATTCCACATAATTGAATTAAATTTTATTAAATATGATCCTATTTCAAATGATCTATGTGGAACACGTATTCATGTACATGTTATGAAAGTGACAGGTGTGCCTAGAATTATATAGAGCTCCAATGCATTGGGTAATGTTTTAGTATCATGAGACATAATGAAAGGAATTAGGGAGTTAAATTAATATATCACATGAATTTTTTCACTATTTTATGATTTCTTTGTGGTTATCCTTGACCAATGTTTATGGTGTCATATTTAAAGTTTTTGTCACTTTCCCATGTTGCCTTTGTTTGATCATGTTATATCATGCCTCTTTGTTCATGTTTATGATTCTTTCCCCTTTTATGTCCCATTTAAATTCCTATTTTATAACATGTAATAATTTCTTCATGTTATTCCATGTTTATTCCCTTACTAGGATTTATAGCTCACCCCTTTCTTATGTATGTCCCCAAGTTATCCCATATAGTTTTAAAAATGATGGAATGTTATGAGCATGTTAAGGAAGTTTTCAATAATGAAAATGTACCCCCTATTTTAAGTTATTATGTAATGTACCTAATAAACCAAATACTCTATACTTATTGATCTTATCGGTTGTATTATGTGCATTCTTATGTAATAAATCATTAATTAATTTGTAATAAAGAAAGGGTTTTTATATAACAGACCTCTGAGTTCCCGTTTATGGGATTATTGTTATAGTTTTTATATATTTTGGGTACATTCATGCCTAATAACTAGGAACATAGTATCAAATTCCATATATACACCTAATTTTGTGTTTCATATTAGTTCTTTAATTTAATTCCTTGAAGTGTGCTATCTTTTTGGGATAGACTTGTATTTTTTATTGAGTAATATATCTATTTAACATGATTTTGTGATATAAATATACTGACATTAATTATTTAAACATGAGAATGTTTTTTTGATTTGTATATATGTGAGTGTAACTAATTTGAAGGTATGATACCTTGGTTAGTTCTAGGAGGGGTATATCTCGTGTTATGGGTAGACTCCTTAGAGAACTTTGTGTGACACCTTAGACAGATTAGGGTTTATCCTAATGACTCTAGTTTTTCTTAAATGTTTCCTTTTTGTTATAGAAGATGTCACCTTTTAGAAGACTGATGGGACCACCAGCTAACGTGGGCCAGGATGCTTTTACTAGGGAGGATTCTAGTACTCCTAATCTTAGATAACAAGCAGTAGTCTCACCTCAGTTTGGATTCCTGCTTATTCGTACCCAGGGAGAAGGTGCACTGAGGTCCATGGTCGAATACATTAGAGACTTCCAACTCTAGTATCCACCAAAATTTCAAGAATTTTGAGGATCTTAGGATTTATAATAGTAGATATAAATCATTGAGGGTGTCTTCAACCTTATTGATACACCTAAGTATCAAAAGGTGAAGCTAGCGGCGTTCATACTGTAGGGACCTACCAAGCATTGGTGGAGTGTAATGGGATAGACTTGTAAGCATGAGGGTCTCACCTATAAAAGTTTAAAGAACCTATTCTTTAGAGAATTATTTCTTGATACTCTGAATATAGACTGATCACGTGATTTCATGGAGATACAGTAGTGTTCCATGATGGTGTTCGCATACTCTGCTCATTTCACTGAGCTTCTTTGATTTTCTCTACTCTTGGTTAGGAGTGAGGCACAAAAGTCCAAGAATTTAAAGATCATACTTTGTCCTGACATCACATGGAAGGTTCGTAGATTCAATTTGTAGATATACCCAAAGGTTTTTCATAAGTATTTGACTATTTATAAGGTCTCTAAGGAGAATCAAGCGTTTATTTTTCCTCCACCCTTCGACACTCAGACAAGTGGGCCTTCTAATAATACTATGAGTTTAAAATTTTATAGTAGGAAGAGTAAGACTGGGGATTCTCATTTGGGTGGTAGTACGAAGATAGATTAGAGTATGAATTTTTCATCCCCCTCAGGGGGAGTTTTTCAATGCTTTAATTTTGGAAAGGTTGGGAATTATCACAAGTTGTGTACATCACCCCAGAGCTTGTATTGAAAGTGAAGCACAATGGGAAATATCTAGTAGTTTTTATCAAGGGAATTGAGGACAAGGTTTAGTGGAGGTGGAGGATAAACATGACCTACCACCCATGGATCTGAACAGATTCCTTTGAAGTAAGCTTAGGTGATGATAAATTGGATCGATAGTGTGTTTCAGGGTCAGGGTTGCTAAGATAAGAAAGGTCGAGTTTTTACAGTGGATTAGACTCTAGTAGATGGTGGTTGGGGACTATATACTATTAGGGGTTTGGTTTTGATCACATATATTTTACTTACACTACTAGAAAACTAACCTTTACCAACAGTTTGGAACCGTTGGTATAGGCCTCCAAATCGTTGGTATAGCCTATACCAACGGTTTGGAGAACCGTAGCCAAGTAAGCCGTTGGGATAGGTCTATACCAACGGTTTTCCAAAAACCGTTGGTATAGACCTATACCAACAGTTTTGGAAACCGTTAGTATAGGTAATATGAAATCTATATCAACGGTAATGGAACCGTTGGTATATAAATTCCAAAAATAAAACACCCGGTAGGATTTGATCCCAGGACCTCTAGTTTATAACTCAAAGACTTAACCACTAACCTAACATGACTTTTGTTTACATAATTCCATAAAAATATATATGTATTGTTCTAATTATTTTAAATTTTGATATATATAATGTTCTCCATAGGATGATTCCAAAAAAACACTAGACTTTTCCCAAAGGTTCTCAAAACCGTTGGGAAAGGCCTAGACTTTTCCCAACGGTTCTCAAAACCGTTGGGAAAAGTCTTGCCCAACGGTTCTCAAAAACCGTTGGGAAAAGTCTAGTGTTTTTTTGCAAAGTTTGGCCGAAGGTTGAATTGTGGAGGCCCTTTGCCAACGTTTTTGGCAAACCGTTGGGAAAGGGTAGCCTATCCCAACGGTTTGCCAAAACCGTTGGCAAAGGGCCTCCACAATTCAACCTTTCCCAACGGTTTTGGCAAACTGTTGGGAAAGGGTAGCCTATCCCAACGGTTTACCAAAACCGTTGGGAAAGGTGGCCAAAATATGGGCTTTCCCAACGGTTTGGCCAAACCGTTGGGAAAGGGTACCTATACCAACGGTTTGAAAAACCGTTGGTATAGAAGCGTTGGGAAAAATCATTTTTCCAGTAGTGTTACTACCTTTTTTGATATTATTGTTTCACATTCCTTCATATATGCACAAGTTATTATTAGACTTTACTTACCGATCAAGTTATCCTCTAATTTACTATCACTCAATACATCATTGGGCAAAAAAGTGGACTGAATTCAGTGATTCCCAGTGTGTACTATATTCATTTCTAGTTATATAAATATAGGGGAATTTTTGATTATATAGATAATGATATTCGATGTGATTCTTGGTATAGACTGCTTGACCAGCCTCTGAGATCACATTTACTGATATCTAAGATGAGTATCATTTACTTCATTAAAGGAAGAGAGGTGTGTGATTACTAGAGAATGATAATAAGTAGAAAGTAGATTTGGTTCAGAATTGAGTTGTCTTGGCATGATCATGTTGTAAATTTTAGTCTTGTCTCTTTTTGTAGGATCAGTTATAGCCCCCTCATCTTTTCCTTCAGTCATGGATCTCTATCAGGGTGTTTTTTCGAATGACTTCACTGAAGTTCCCCCTAATAGTGGAGTTTACTTTTAGATAGAGCTCATATTGGGTTTGCATCCTATTTCTATTCCCACTTATCATATGGCACCACAAAAGGATAATCAGGTATGTCCCAAGGAATTGGATAAGAATATCTTTATCAAGATGAGCACTTCACCATGGAGTGAACCTATCTTACTCTCTAAGAATACGGGTGGAAGTATTTGACTCTATGTATATTATTGGAAGATGAACTAGGTGATGGTGAATAATAGATATCCTTTTCCCAAGATCAATGATCTTTTTGATCGGTTATGGGGAACCTAGTGGTTCTCTAAGATTGGTCTTCAATCAGGCTATCTCTAGTTGCAGGTTAGAGAGGAGGGAATCCTGAAGAAGGTGTTTTAGAGTATGTATGGGTTGTATGAGTACTTGGTGATGTAATTTAGATCAAATAATGTTCCAAAAATTTTCATGTCTATCATGAAAAGGATCTTCCACCCATATCTAGATTCATTCATCATGGTGTTTGTTGATGACATCCTCATTTACTTGTTGACACCAGAGCATCATGTCAAACATCTTGAGATAGTTCTGAGTATGCTTTAAGCACATCAGGTTTATGAAAATATATTGAAGTGTAACTTCTAGATTAAATAGGTGAAATTATTTTGGAATATTTTTCTGATACAGGTATATCCATGGATCCATAGAATGTTGAGGCAGTGATGTCCTAGACGTGTACCTATAACTTGTTTGAGATTAAGATATTTCAAGGTTTAGTTTGATACTACCATAATTTTATCCATTAATTATCCTATTTATCAGCACCTATGACTATATTTAAGAATAATGGAGTGAATTTATAATGGTCAAGTGTGAAGAATCATTTCTTGATATAAATAAAAGGTTGAATACAACTCCAATGTCAACCTTACTAGAGCCCAAGATCGGTTATGTTGTATATTGTGATGCATCAAGAATTGATTTAGGATTAGAACTAATACAGAGGGGGTGGTTAGTATCTTATGGGTCATTTCATCTAAGGCCCCATGATTGAAAATATCCTACCCATAACTTGGATTTAGAACCTAGGGTCCATGCTTTAAAGTGTTGGTGAAATTATCTCTCTAGTGAGAGGTTTTTTGTCTACACTGACCAAAAGTTCCTTCATTACACCTTCACGCAATGGAACATAAATATAAGGTAGATGTCGTGGGTATATTATCTACAAAAATTTGACTTTGAGATAGAATATACACCTGTTAAGGTTAACGTAATTGTATATTATCTTAGCTATAAGAAGAAGGTAGCTCAAGATCTTGGTGAGAAGCATTTTAAAAGTGGAACATGGTGAGATTTTTGAATGATTAGAGGATGGATGATTTTAAGGTCTAGGGATCAATGAATTATTCCCCTTTACTGATCACATATTCTCTCATAGACTGGGTTAAGTCTGGTCAATATTCTGACTCAGAGTGCATTGTGAGGTGGGAGTGGCTAGGAGGAGGTGACTCGATACCCAGGTGGTCGATGGATAGAGACAATGTGATCATGGTACATGGAATAGTTTTAGTTCTTACTTCTATCATGTAATATTTAATGATATACATCTATAACTCTAGGTGGGTGGTACATCCTAGAGCAACAAATATGTATCAAAACTTCAAAAGATAGTTCTGGTAGCTAGAAATAAATAGGGACATTGTTGTATCTGTTTCCTAATGCCTTACCTGTCAAAGAGTAAAGGTTGAGCACCAGAGTCCTATTGGTTTATTCCAAACACTAACTATGACCTTGTGTAATTGGGAAGATATAATGATATAATTTTTGATGGGGTTACCCAATACATAGAGGATTCGTGATTATTTCTTGGTGATTGTTGATTGATTAATGAAATTTTCTCATTTCTTACTGATTTTTGAGACTCACTCAGTAGATAAGATAGTACAGTTGTATGACTATGAGATTTTATGCTTACATGGAGTCCCCTTGAGCATTTTATCTAACAAAGACACACCTTTTACAACACAGTTTTGGTAGGGATTTCATAAGTCCATAGGAACTCAATTAATATTGAACACGGTGTACCATCCCCGGACAGACGAATAGTCATAATGGACGCTTCACATACTAGAAGATATGTTTTGGGATTGTACCCTAGACTTTGGTGAAGATTAGGATGATCACATATCCTTGGTTGAGTTTTCATATAAAAATAGTTACTGGGATTCAATTCTGATGGAACCTTATGAGACCCATTATAAAAATATATTTCATTCATCGATATGTTTGCATGAGGTTGATGATTCAGTAGTTTTAGGGACGAGTATGTTATTCGAGATCTCTGAGAGAGTACAGCTGATTTAGAAGAGGCTAATCACATAACAGATTTAGAAGAATTTTTATGCTAATCATAGGAGAAGACCTTTGGTTCTATCAGTCAAACCTATCATTCGGTGGTTCCACCAACTTACCAGAAAGTCCAAATAGGTAGTCGGTGCGCCTAGTCTGGGGGTATATTAATTACACCTTTGGGGACTTAATTTCATGTGGTTTTAACCCCTTTTTAATAGCAAATTCTGACCTTATTGCACCCATTTCAAATTTGATACCCCCCCCTTGGCTCTAAATTATCTTCCATTCATTTCCCTTACCTATCCAACCTTTTATTGGTCTAGAAAATCTATAATGGTGAGGTTTCATTAAATATATTCCAAATACTTCATTATTCTTGTGTGATGAGCAAATATCTATGGTGGATCTATGTTTTATATCATGGTCCAATAATGAATTCTATCTTTCTTTGTAGAATGGTGGTAGATATAGAAATTTTATTTCATTCCTTAATAAAATCAATATATATAAATGAATTCAAGTGGTTTATGGGTAAGTGTTATTGAATCATCATCCTAGACCTCTTCTTGACAGTTAATTAATGATGGAACCTTAACTTGTGGGTGATTTTATGGTAGATTGGTGGAGTTTTTGATGTGTCAATGAACAAAAATTTGATCAGAGATAGAATTCACAAGAATAATAATGTTTCTGGGTAAGTCTTTATAGAACCATCATCATGAGACCTTTTTCATTCTTAAATATTTTTTTCGTTGATGGATTGATTGTGAATCTATGATCATTGGCCTGACTTGAGGCCCTCTTCTAGAATCAAAAATAAATTCATGATATATTCTTTGATCGATAATGGATCAGGTGAATTTTAATTACTTCCTTCAATATAACTTGGTATCGATTGCTTTGACAAACTCCTTAAGGAATTTGATTCTAGAATGACCTTATTGACATGTAATTCTCTTAAGACTCTAATTTAAACTTCTATCTTGATGAATCAGAACTGAGATATAAATACTTGACATGTGATCCATTCTTCGTGGTTGTGCAACATATTCAGTCTTTTATTCCATGACGAACATTGTATTTCTTCATCAACAACCTTGAGGTGGTAAGTTATTTACCATTTGGGGCTCTTGTATACACTTGTTTTCATGGAATAATTCATGTGTTGGCATGATTTTTGTTCCTTATTGTTGGTGATTTTTTATGGGTGTGTGTTATCGTAATACCCATATATGATACTTATTTCCATGACAATTGATAGAGTAGATTATTACCATATTTATATTGATTCACATGTTATTATATGATGCCATTATATTTCTCATGATTTCATGTTATTCTTTTTTATCATGCTCTATATTGTTTTGTTTTATCTTTCCTTGGAGGTTGTTTATTGGTATTTGTGATATGTGGTCCATCATGGTATGATTACCCTTAGAGGGGGATCATTCACAACATATGGTAATTATGATGATCAACTCATACATGGGGTTAGATCATGTCATCCTTGTATACTATATGGATCTTGATGCCTTGAGGATGCTGAGTAATGTGCTGGAACTCAATTCCTTATGGATGCTAAGTAGCATGCTCACTTTATGCCCTAAGGATTTTGAGTGAAATTTCATTTACCTTTTGGATAGTTCTTAATCATTTATGATGAACTTTTATCATCTTTCAATATGGGAGCTGAAGTAGTTATGACATTCGGTTTTTGGTGGCTTTGTTAACGCATGACCACTCGATACATTATTGTATCTTATTACACTTTCCTTCTTATTTATTATTATCATGACATACATCTATTATACATGTGCACATTTTTTTAGGATGAATTACTAGTGTTATACTGGTTTTTATTACTCACACCCTACACAAGAATCCTGATGCACGTGCAAACTTCATGTATATATATTCGAGTAAGTGTAACGGGCCCATGGCTGATGGCTAAGTAGGAGAGTGTAGAGTTGGGTGTGGTACTAGAACAAACTCTAAAGTATTACCATAATTTTATTTATTTATTACCTGCCTCACATTTATTTTGGGTTTTTCTTTTCACTTTAGAAGCTCATTTATTTATTATTGACATGTATGCCATCTGGTATATTTATTTCCACATGTTTACTCTAATTATTATATTTTATTATATTCTATTATATTATTATTTGTGAAAAGACATAATATTGAGGGTATAGTCTCCACACTGATAGACTTTGAATCTCGCTGCTAGTTGGTAGCCTCTATATGGGGAGGCATGCATGAGGTCATGTGGCACTCTGATTTGAACCTAGTGGTTTGGATGAGGGTATTTAAAAATAGTATCATTGCATTATTTTCTTTTTTCCTTTTATGGAATAACTTATGACATAGTAGAAAAGAGATAGTTGTGTGGGAATCAGGTGGGGGAGTTTCCATGTTCTTGGTCATCTCATGTGCAACAGACCTATGAGTTTCCATTTATGGGATTATTTTTATTGTTTTTATGGATTTTGGATGAATTCATACAACATGACTAGGAATATAAGATCACATGTCATATATACACCTAATTTTATGTTGAATATTTGTTCTTTAATCTAATGAAATAAATTGTGCTATTTGTTCAGTATAGACAATTATTTTTTATTGAGTGATATATCTATTTACCATGTTGTTGTGATATATCTATATTGGAATTAATTAGTCAAACATGAGCATGTGTTTTGTTTGGTATATATGTGATTATGACTAACATGAAGATATTAGACCTTGTTTTTTGCTAGTAGGGGTATACCTTGGAATATGGTTGGACTCCTAGGATAACCTTCTGTGATCCCTTAAACTAATTAGGGTTTATCCTAACAACTTTGGTTTTTTATAAATGTTTCCTTAATGTTAAATAAGATGACACCTCATCGAAGACTGGTGGAATTACCAACTTATGTGGGTCAAGATACCCCTGCTCCTGCTCTTGTAGCATGGTAGTAGACCCACCCTAATCGGAAGTCCTTTCGCTTATTATTTATCATGGAGGAGGGGAATCAAGGTCCATGGTCAACTATTCTAGAGACTTTCATCTCTACCATCCACCAGCCTTTAAAGGCACTAGAATACCACAGGATACAGAGGATTGGATAGAAAACATTGAGGATTTATTTGAACTCATTAACACACATGAGAATTGGAAGGTGAATATGGAAATGTTCATGTAGTAGGGACCCGCCAGTCATTGGTGGAGTGTGATGGGATAGGCCGGTAGGCATGAGGGTCTCACATGGATGACTTTTAAGAACTTATTCTTTATAGAATTATTTATTGATACTCTAAAGTTAGATCAAGTGCAGAGTTCATGGATCTATATTAGGGGTCCATAATGGTATCCACATACTCCACTCATTTCACTAAGATTATTTGATTTTCTATAATATTGTTCAAGAGCGAGGCATAAAAGGCTAAAAATTTTGAGATCAGATGATGATGAATCAGACTGGTAATTCATATCAGGGTTAAGGTCATGAAGTTTAGGAAAGTCGTGTTTTTGTAGTGGATAAAACTCTAGAGTATGGTGTCAAGGTACCATCTATTATTGAAGGTATGATTTTAATCACCTCCACTTTATTTACTACCTTATTTGATATCGGTGATTCTAATTCTTTCATATCTATGTAGGTTATTGTTATACTTGACTTACCAGTCAAGTTATCCTCTGAGTTACTTTCCCTCGATACACCATTGGGAATGAAAGTGGTTCATCTTCAATAATTCCTAGAGTGTTTTATAGTCATTTCCTATTATGGGAATTTGTGTGACTTTATGATTTTTTAGATGATAATATTTTATGTGATTCTCAATATGGATTGGATGACCAGCTTCCAAGATCACATTTATTGCTATCATGGATGAGTATCATTTACTTCACTTAAGGGAGAGAGGTATGTGATGACCAAATAATGTGAACTGGGAGTAGGTAGAGTTAGTCTAGACTTGATTCAGCTTGGAATAATCATGGTTCATATTTTAGGCTTGGTTATTTGGGAAGGATCAGTGATATTCCCCTTATATTTTCCTCAAATCATAGATCTCTATCAGGATGTATTTCCAAACAACTTCACTAAAATTACCCTAATATAGGACTAAATATGGGTGTGAAGACTATTCTGATACTTCCTTATCATATGGCATTGACTGATTTGAAGGAGCTCAAGGTACAACTCAAGTACTTGGAGCATAATGGATTTATTAGGATGAGAACTTCAATATAGGGTTCACTTATCTTGTTCACTAAAAATATGGATGGTAGTATTCGGCTTTGTATAGATTACAAAAAGCTAAACCATGTGATGGTGAAGAATATATATCATTTTCCCTGGATCGATGATATTTTCAATCAATTATGGGGATCCTAGTGGTTCTCTAAGATTGATCTTTGATCAAGCTATTACCAATTGCAGGTTAGGGAGGAGACCATCCTGAATATGGTGTTTTAGAGAAGGTATGGGTTATATGAGTACATAGTGATATTATTTGGATTAAAAAATGTGTTGGTAGTGTTCATGGATCTCATGAAAAAGATCTTCCACCCATATATAGACTCGTTCATCATGGTGTTCATTTAAAACATCCTTATCTACTCACAAACACTAGAGTAGTATGACAGACATATTGAGATAGTCCTAAGTATTCTTCGAGCACATAGACTTTATGTCGATCTATTAAAGATTAACTTATAGATTTAGGAGGTGAAATTATTGTGGTGTATGGTGTTTTAGATAGGTATATTTGTGTACCCAGAGAAAGTTGAGGTGGTTATGTCCTTGAAATGTCCCCAGAACATGTTCGAGATCAAGATCTTTATAGGTTTGGATGGATACAATAGATGTTTTATTCAAGACTTCTCTTGTTTATTAGAACCTATTACTATGTTGGTAAAGAATGGAGTGAAGTTCCAATGGTCATACTTGTGTGAAGAAACATTTATAAAGCTAAATAAGAGGTTGACTATAGCTCCAGTGTGGATCCTACCTGAACCTAGGATCTGTTATGTTGTATAATTCATTGTATCAAGCATTGGTGAGGGAGTAGTATAAATGTGTAGGGAGTGGATAGTATCTTATGGTTCATGTCAGCTATAACCCCATGAGTGGAACTATCCTACCCATGACTTAGAGATGGAAATATTGGTTCATGCTTTGAAGTGTTGGTAATATTGTCTCTTCATTGAGAGGTTTTTTGCCTGCACTGACCAAAATATCCTTCATTACATCTTCACACAAAAGGACTTGGATCTTAGAAAGAGGTTCTGGGTAGAGTACCTATAAAATTTTCAATTTGATATGGTATATTCACCTAGTAAGGGTAGCATCATTTTTTATTATCTTATTCATAAGACATGGGTATCTCAGGAGCTTAGTGAGTGGTCTTATGAAGAATAGTGATGCCTGATGACCTTGTTGGAATATTGTAGGATGGGTACTTTTGAGGACTAGGTATTGATGACTTGTGCCCCTTTGGTGATCATATATTCTCTCATAGACCCAGTGAAGGGTGGTCAGGAATCTAACTTGGAGTGCACTGTGATGTGGGATCGGCTAGCAGGAGGTGACCCAATGCCTAGTTGGTCGATGGATGGTGATGATTTGATTATGGTACATGGAAGAGTTGTATTCCCTGCTTCTATCAGGGAAAATCTAATTAAATGATTTCCTACCTCTAGGTGGGTGATATATCCTGGAGTGATGAGGATTTTTCATGAATTCATGTGATAGTTCTAGTGGTCAAGGATAAAGAGGGACATTACTGTATTTGTTTCTTGATGCCTTGCCTTCCATGTGTATTAATGAAAAATGGGTCCATGAGCTTCATGGATATGGGGTGTATGCAAGGTGGGGTGGGACTAAAAAAATTGATTATGATGAACACGGGCTAGTACGGGTTGATCCCACGTGGGTGTGGGCCAAGGAAGGTTGATCCTGCATGTGTATGGACTTTCCCATAGTCTTGATTAAAAAATTATTATTATTACAATATATTCTTCTTTAACATTTTAGTTTTTTTAATATAAAATCATGATTAAACCATGACATGTGATTTATCACTGTAATGGTCATAATAATTCACCATTAATTCACATGTGAATTTTAAATAGGTCTATATTTATTATTTTAATATGATTTTATAATAATTATATAATAATTATTAACCATATTCACATGGTGCTTCATCCCACCACTCAAAAAATGGAAACCATCTCCCTTGCACATGGTTTCAATTCTAAAATATTTATTATAATCATAATATTTTTTGGTCGATTTATTATTGTTATTATTTTATTTTATTTTTTTATATAGAAAATAGGAAATAATCTCATGGGAACCCTAATAACCTCTTATGAAATTAGTCTCTACCTGAAGAGTTTTCATTCATTAATAGGTCCATCCATTTTCATCACCACACAACTAACATCATCATTCATATCCCCTCGCAGATCACTCACCTGCTTTTCATCACAAAAATTCAACACCGCATAAGTGTCACTGCATGACACCATAAACCCATATAAAAACAATCCACCACTTCCATTAAAACTCCATTTATCATTGATCTATACTTATCCTCACAACTATCATTGAGAATGATAAAAAAATACAATATTCAATTGATTATAAATAATATTTTTTAAAAACTTTGTTCAAGATCGTGGTCTACCCATGATATTATTTGGGGTGAGGTGGGCTTGAATTTTTTTTATTTGCATTATATGTGGGATTTTACAGGAAAAAACATATGGTTTGAAACCTATGTAGGATTAGCCTACCCCACCCATTTTGTATTACTATTTAGAGGGTAAAGTATGATCAGTAGTGTACTGGTGGTTTACTCCAAACACTTTATATTCCCTTATAGGAATGGGAGGATGTCATAATTAACTTTGTGATGGGGTTACCTAGGACCTCAAGGAGTCATGAAATTGTTTGGATGATTTTTTATTGATTAATGAAAGTTTCTCATTTTTTAACGATCTGTGAGACTCACTCTATAGACAAGCTGGGAAAGTTCTATGTCCATGAGATCATATGCTTATATGGATTTCCCTTGAGCATTGTATCTGATAGAGATTCATCTTTTGTATCATTATTTTAATAAGGATTTTAAAGTCCTTAAGGATATAATTGATATTGAACACCTTGTAACATCCCTAGACAGATGTACGGTCATATTCACATATTGGAGGATATGCTTCAACCTTTCACCCTAGACTTCAACGAAGTTTGGGATGATCACCAAGCCTTGTTTGAGTTCTTATAAAAAAATTAGTAGGATTCAATTAATATAGAACCTTATGAGTATCTTTATGTAAGTTCATTTCATTCACCACTCTCTAGGAATGAGGCTAGTGAGGCAGTAGTTGTAGGGATCAATATGTTCTAGGATACCTCCAAGAGGGTGAAGCTTATTCAGAAGAGGCTGGTCACAGCTCATAGCTGGAAAAAGTTTTCTACAAACCTCAAGATAATACCCTTTGAGTTTACTATAGTCCACCAAGTTTTTCTAAGAGTGACACCTCAGTTAGACCATCAATTTTTAAATAGGTAAAGGAATCTATTGTCGCTCTATGTTAGACCCTTCAAGATCACTAAATAAATTGGGATAGCGGTGTACCATCTGGATCTTCCTTCTCGCTACTGAGGTATGCATGATGTGTTTCTTGTATCATAGCTTTGAAGGTAAATTATCAATCCTACACATGTCATCGATTTCAATAATATTTAGTTATATCTTGATGCATCGTACATGGAGCACCTGGTATAAATTATAGACCATAGAGAGAAATTCCTTCAAGGGAAGATGGTATAACCAGTCTATGTTATAGGGTGTTGTGAATGGATCTAAGAGGATACATGGGAGTGATAAGTTGATGTTCAGGATCAGTGTCATGATTTTTTCTATCATAACCTTTTAAGGTACTTCTTGGGGATTATAAGTTATTAGAGGGGAAGAATTGTAACATTCTCACTTTGTTTCAATGTATGAGATGTTAAAGGTTATAAATTATCCATTTAACTTTTACTTATTTTAGGATATGGGAGTGTTAGAGGTTAGTTTTTCATAGATACGAGACTAGAAATTAAAGGTGGGAGACTTTTGTAAGGACTTGGTCATGTGGTGGTTGAAAACAGTCACCAGCTACCTAGTGGAACCCACCGGCCAACCAGTGCGCCCAGTCTAGGGGTCTATTAAATACATCATATGAGACTTAATTTTACATGATTTATCCCATTTTTTAATATCTAATTATGAACCCATTACACTCATTTTGAATTGGAGACCTCCCCCTTGTCTCTAACAACTATATCATTCATTTTCATTGACTCTCTAACCTTTACTAATCCATAGAATCTAGAATGGTGAGATTTCATTAGATAAATTCCAAATCCTTTATCCTTATTGTGTGATGAGCATATATCTATAATGGATTTTTGTTTTCTATCATAATCCAATGATGAATTCTACCTTTCTTTGTGTAACGGTTGTGTATCTAGAAAGTTGACATCATTTCTTAATCAAATCAAGATCTACCAATGAATTTGATCATTATATGGGTAATTATTATTGAATCATTATCCTAGACCACTTCTTGATATCATATTTATGATGTAATCTTAATCCATAGATGGTTTCTTGGTATATTAGTGGAGGTTTTGATGTGTTAATGATTACACCCTTGACAAGAGCTAGAGTTCTCAAGAACAGTGATGTGTTCAGGTAATTATATATATAATGATCATCGTGAGACTTTCTTCCTTCTTGAATATATTTTCTATTGATGGATTTATGATGAATTTATGATCGTTGGAAAGACCTAAGGCCCTCTTATATAATCAAAAATGAATTCATAATCCATTTTTTTATCGATGACGGATCATGTTAATGGAGTTACTTCCTTCAATATGCCTTAAAATTGATTATGTGAAAGGAATCCTTAAGGTATGTGATTCTAGAATGACCTTCTTGACATTTAATTCTCTTGATAATTTTCTCTAAACTTTAGTCTTGATGAACTGAAACTGATATAAACATTCTTGGTGTGTAATTTATTATCTATGAGTGTTTGATATATTCGGTCTTCAATTTCTTGACAAACCTTGGAGTTCTTCATCAAAAACTTTGGGGTGGGAAGTTTTTTACCATTTAGGTCTCTCATATACACTTGTTTCCATGGTATGATTCATGTTTTATCATGGTTTGTGTTCTTTACTGATGGTTATTTCTTATGGGTGTGTTCATTTTCATGATACCCATATATGATCCTTATTTCTATGAGAATTTCTAGAGTAACTTATTATCATGCTTAATGATGATTCAAAAGTTTTTATATGATTCTACTATATTACTCATGATACAATGTTATGTGTGTTTATCATGCTCCACCATGTTGTGTGTTATATTTCCTTAGAGGTTGTTTCTTGGTATCCAAGATAGGTGAACCATCATTGTATGATTTCCCTTAAATGGGGAGCATGCATGGAATGAAGCAATGGAAACGATGGACTCATACATGGGGTTGGTGCATGACATACTTGAGGTCTAATCAAAACTCAATGCCTTCAAGATATCGAGTAACGTGTCAAAATTCGATGACTTGTAGATGTTAAGTATCATGCTCACTCGATTCCTTGAGGATGTCGAGTGAAATTTCATAAACCTTGTAGCTAGTTATTAATCATTTTTATGACCTTTGATCATCTCTCTATAATGGATCTAAGGCAAGTATGACTGATGGTTTGTGGTGTCTTTTTTAGCACACAACTGCTTAGTATGTGATTGTATAATGTTATGCTTGCCTTAAAATTTATTATTATCATGTAATACACCTATTATACATGTGCACATTTGTTAAGGATGTATTTGTGGTGTCTTATTGGATTTTATTACTCACACCCTGCACGAGAACCCCGATGCACATACAAACTTCATGTATAGGGATTTGAGTAAGGGAAAGGGGCCCATAGATGATGGCTGAGTAGAGGAGCGTGGAGCTGGGAATAGTATCGGGATAGTATCTATAGGATTACTATGGTTTTTTTATTTATTACCCCCCACATATTTATTTTTTGTTTGACTTTCCACTTTAGAATCCTATTTATTTATTGTTAACATGTATGTCATCTAGTATATTAATTTTTGCATGTTTAATCTAATTATTATATTTTATTATATTATATTATTTTATTTTTTGTGAAAGGATATGATACTAAGGGAATAGTCACCCCATTAATGGAATTATACCCTTGATACTAGTCGGTAGCCTCTTGTGTATTAGGAGGAGTGCATAAATCCATGTGACACCCCTATTTAGACTCAGTGGTTTGGGTGGGGGAATTACAAGATCTAACTTCCCACTATAGTTACTCACTATTGTCACCATGGAATCCCATCTCTCTAAAAGTGAGGAAAGAAGAAGGAAAACTTAAACATCATCTATGAAAGTTACCTTCACTGAATCGAGCTTCCCTTAGATCATATTAAAGTCATTCATGTGATCCACCACAAGTCTTCCATCCAATAACCTCAAACTAAACAATATTCACATCATAAAAACTTTATTAAGATTTTTTGGATTCTTGTATATTTTAGCAAACACTTTTATAACCCATGAAGTAGTCTTTTTATCTCTGATGTTGAAATAAATATTCTGAGCAAGTGACATCTTGGTTATAGATAAATCTTTCCTATCCGACCTATCCCATTCTGTTTTGTCCATATTCTCAGGAAATTTACCAAAAAAAAGGAGCATCCAAATATTTTTTTATCAAAATATCATATAGTTAAATTCTTGAAAAAGGTGAATTCCATCCCATCAAACTTATCGAATGAATCTTCCCTTCCTCTAAAGTCATTCTTCCCAATAACAATAAAGAAAACTGAAATCAAAACAGCTTTCAAGACAAGGATAGCAGAAACATGAATGTTTTGAGTGAACTATAATCAACACTCTACTTACACTTATTGTGATAAACTGAGAAGGACTTCATCCATTGAACTATATGAACCTAGAAAACACCACATACACTGAATGAACATTCATCCAGTCACCTAAGCCTACACATTGAAAAGATATATAAAGTTATCAGATAGAGGTTTTTTTAATAATTACCTCCAATGAGTTTGTACACTAAAAATAGTATTATATCTAACTTAATCACCCCACAAAAATCTATGAACACACTTCACGCAAAAAAAAATAGACAAATAAGATTTATGTGGTTTAGACATATGTCCTAAATACATGGGAGAACACTGTAAATATTTTTATTTCAAGAGATACAAGAAAAAATAACACACTCACTTACTTCCTCTCCACTTTATAAAGTCTCAGATAATTAATTCAGAAAACCTCACTGTTCTCTATCTAATCAACTAGTTTCACCGACCTCTAAGATTCACGGTCAACCTCCAATTGACCTGGGAAACCTCCAATACACTGTTGAACCATCTGATGAAATGGACAATTTTCAGTCACCATGCATACAACCTTGCATTGATTCATCACCTCAGTGAACACTATCTGTGAGAACTATGTCTGATGAATCTATTCGATCATTGAAGCCTCACTACAGAATTCCTCTGTCCAATCATCTTTTTATTATGACTCTATTCGATGGAAGTCTATCTGGTGAAAACCTTTTTATCTTGGATGATATAAAATTGTACGGCAAGAAACATCCATTTGGTAGTCTATGTTTTATGATCTCAGTCCAATCATCTCATTTGATGACCTCCATATGAAAAACTATATCTGGTGAAACTGAATATTTTCTAAAAAACCCAACAAAAAGTGCCACAATAATAATCTTAAATGTGTGTTCTAAATCTGGATGATATCATTTAATTGGATACAAATGATATAGTATATGAGGTGTGGAAACTCATAAGACTTTAAGTCACTTTCTCATGGTGTACGCCCTTGGTAATTTCCAATGTAGGAGATTATAAGAACCCGACCCTCCTGTAAGGAATCCATATTTATATGTGTCATTGGATGTTCCTATCTGCGAATGGATGTATTGATCCTTAGACATTAATATTTTTATTAATGGATATTATTAGTCACATACTTGTATGTATTGATGAAAATCCTGATGACATAGGTTCGTGGTGAAGTAGGATACATTGGGTGTGTCATGGGTGATATTGCATTAATGAATAACGTGAGAAAGGATTTGTCCCTTATTTTATTTAATGGAAGTTGATATCTAAAACCCTTTGATGGGAATGAAATGTCTTAAATAAATCCATGTTCATGGTGTTCTGTGGGAAAGTTCATTTTTAGAAAGTTACAAAAAGAGACATCAAGAACATAAGTTGATGACACCAGTATGCAACACGCTTTATTAGAGATATCATGATAAAGATATTCTATTACACAGTAAGCATTTGTATGAGGTTGTATGTTATTGTGACATTTTCTTCTTTCTCTATGGGTGACTTAACATATTATTAGATGCTAACCTAGGACTTTGGGAAGTTGTACCTAAAGCCGCTGAGAAAAGGGATTATAGGGTCACAAACTAAGTGTATCCAGAACCTTGGTTAAACATTAACTATTATTTATTATTTAACATGTTTAATCAATATTATTATCTCATGCGGTTCAAAGATTATTCATGATTATCTTGATCGCATATATTTAGCCACTGGTTATTTGAGAGAATATTTTATGAGAAAAATATTTAATAAATATTTATTTGTTATTTAGTGAATATAATATCCATTAATTTCTTGGTGAATAATGCAGTGATATTTACTTATTAAATAAATATTCATTATTCAAGGCCCAATAAATATTGTGAAGGAATGGTGGACTGAGTGTAAAGGTCTGATGAGAAATAATATATATATTAAATATTATTTGAATAAATTTTAAAAAAAAATATTCAAGAAATAATATTTAATTAATTCACTAGTTTTTTATATGTCAATAAATAATAATAATAACATTGACATGGGGTTCCATGGTAATTAAGGAAATAATAAGGGTGCACGTTCAATTATTATTTTCTAACTCTAGCACTACTTAAACTCAATTATATTATTTCTAACCCCAAGGCTAGCCATTTTCTGGGTGCACACACTACTACAAAATACACAATATATATCATTTGCATTTATCAGCGCAGAAAAAAGTACTGATAAAGGCTGCCTTTATTAGTGTTAAAAAAATGCTCATAAAGGGTACCTTTTATCAGCGCTAAAAAACATTCATAAAAGGTGATATTTATCGGTGCTTTTTTTTCAGCACTGATAAAGGGTTACATTCAATAGTGCTGATAAAAGGTATCCTTTATCAACATTTTATTTTTAGCACTGATAAAGGGTGCACTTTATTAGCATTTTTTAAGCAGTGATAAAGGTCTCGATCATGCGGCGAGTTTCATATCGAAATAGCGCATGGAAGGCCACTTCTTTATATATCATTCTACCGCATTCAAATATCAGAAGCCTGCAGTGAGGATGGGCTCCTGTATACACTACACACACATATATGAGCCCTACATCATCCCATGCGGGCCTTAGCCTACCATCTACTTCCCGCGAGTCTTGTCCCGCCTTCATACCACCCATTCGGGTCCTACACAACCCGGCCCTGCCCGGTCCATACCCCAATTTTTTTATACAAACCAATAAAAAAATACGAGTATTAAAAATAAAAAAATTGAAATAATTAAAAAAATAAAAAAAATAAAATGAATTGATTTTTTATTATTTTTTTAATTAAATAATTATTAATAAATTTGATATATATATATATATATATTATAAATATTAATAAATAGTATATATTAAATATAGATATATAAAATGAAATAACTAAAAAAATAAAAAATAAAAAGGTGTAAATTAAAAAAATATTAATTAAATTTATTAATTAAATAATTATTAATAAAAATGAAAACATTTAATATACATATATATAAATTATAAATAATAATAAATAATATATTGTAAATATAGATATTTAAAATGAATAAATTTTAATAATTAAACAAAAAAATTAAAAATGAATAAATTGTATTGAACAAAAAAAATTAAAAATGAGTAGATTACAAAATTATCAAAAAAATATTAATGAAACAATTATTAATAAAAATGAATAAATTTAATATATATATATATATACATTAACTATAAATAGTAATAAATAATAAGATATTAAATATAAATATAGAAATTGAATAAAATTTAATAATTAAAAACATATTAATTTCTTTTTCATTTTTAATTTTTTTTATACATAGTTATTCATTAATACGTTTAATATAGAAATATATTCATATATATATATATATATATATCAATATATATAATATTTCCTAAAATATGATCTATATAATACAAAATATTTATGCTTTCATTAAATGAATCATATATTTAGTGAAGAATGGTTTATAATTAAAAATTAATATTAATTAAAAATATTGGCTAATTGTATCGTGTAATGAAAATTAATTGAATGTCATTTTATTTTTCAACTTAACATATATCAAACATGTGTTATATTTATTCCATACATACATATATTTAATTAATGCATTTTTATATATAATGTACACGCTCAAATATTTACGTAATTAATGAAATCTTATATGAAAACACATACCGCTAATATTTATGTAATTTATTCAAATTTTAATATTCATTTTAAAATTTTAATTAGTGACATGATACATTTAATATATTATGTTTTCAATCATTAAATTTTATTTATTTATTTTTAATATTATTATAGTTAGGTATTATTTATTAATTTTTAATATTTTTATTTTTATTTTTTGAGAATTTATTCATTTTCTAATATTTATTTACTATATTTTTAATATTTTAAATATGTATTCATCTTTATTTCGATATATATCTATTTTTTTAATAATTTATATTTAATTAATAAAACTTATCCATTTTTTCAATATTTTTAAAGTGCACTCATTTTTAATTATTTAATTTAAACCATTTTTAACATGCATTCATTTAAGATTATATATTCATTAATAATGTTAAAAATATATCTGTAAATAAATATATTTATAAATATATATTTACTGTATTTATAAGATTGTATATTTATAATTATAAATAAATAAATATTATTTTTAACAAAAGTGTTTATATAATTATAAATAATTACAAAATTATAATAAATATATTTATATATATAATTATATAAATATATATAATTATATAAATATATATAATGATATAAATATATAAATATTATTTTTTTAAATTATTTATATAATTATAAATAAATAATTATATATTTAAATAACTATAAAATTATAATAAATGTATTTAAATAATGAATATATTTACTATATTTATATTTATATTTATATATATTTTTTAAATATATATATATATATATATAATTTTATAAATATATATAATGATATAAATATATTTATAACTATAGAATTATAATGAATATATTTAAATAATGAATATATTTATAATATTTATATTTATTTATTAAATATATATATAATTATATAAATATATATAATGATATAAATATATATATAATGATATAAATATATATAATGATATAAATATATATAATGATATAAATATATATAATGATATAAATATATATAATGATATAAATATATTTATAAGTGTATATTTACTCTATTTATAAAATTATATATTTATAATTATAAATAAATAAATATAATTTTTAAAAAAGTATTTATATAATTATAAATAATTGATTATATATTTAAATAATTATAAAATTATAATAAATATATTTAAATAATGAGTATATTTAATATATCTATTATATATATGTGTGTAATTATATAAATATATATAATGATATAAATACATTTATAATCATATATAAATATTTATAAATATGTTTACAAATATTTTTATTTATAATTATAATTTAAATCCTTTATCAGTGTTAAAACTTTAGCAATGATAAATATGAATTTTATCAACACTTCTTTAGCGCTGATAAAAGCCATGTTTATTAGTGCTTATTATTTTTGCACTGATAAAAGGTATCTTTATCAGTGATTTTTTGGAAGCACTGATAAAACCCTCTCCGGTCTTTTTAAAATAACCCTAACTGAACTGATTTCAATCGCGCCTCTCAAGATTTCGTAGAAGTCCACTGCTGTCGTCATTCCCCCTCGACTTTATATCAAACGAATCAAGCCTCAAATCTAAGGTATGTAATTTTTTTCTCATCCTCTCTCATTGCTTGCTTATTCAGGTTCCATGGTGTGCTTTAGTGATGCATTTTATTGGCTTGGTACTCTCATGGGTTCCAAGTTTTGGGTATCTACTCCTCATTTGAGTCTTATTGATTTCACAAGCCTGGATGATCAAAACCTCACCCTTCGAGTTCAACGAGCCCCCTGAAATTGGTTTGGGTTACTTCCTTAGGAATTTTAAGCCTAGAATCATATCTTTGTCTTCTTTTTTAGTCCCTGTGCAGTGAGTCATGGATTCTTTGCATCGAGTTAGGTGATTCAAGAGTACTCTTTTACTTTGTGTAAATTGTTGGATTATCATGCTACTACTTTAATTGGATAAATGGTATGAATTAACATAATAAATAAATAACTAGGATGATCAAACTAAAAAGGGGAAGTGCATCTTATGAATTTATATATGTTTTCTATGTGACTTTATATGATAAATGGTTGTTATTGTTATGCTGCTGAGAATTTATTGACTGCTATGAAATATGATTTTTCTAATTTGATTAATTGTTAATATTACCTTCCATAAAAGGTCAAATATTTAAGGGTGGTAGTGAAATGAATGTAAAAAAATTTATTGTGGAAAAGGTGTTTATGTTGGCCTAGAATGAATTGTATTCAAAGCATGATTTGATAGTGACTATTTATGGTGTTATGTTGTTACTTTTACTATGATTTTTAGTTCTTATTATCTATAATACTCAACACCATCTCCTTATTTTTATTCATCGAGATCTCTCTGGTTCTCTCAACACCTGCACATCTACAACACACACATCGGCATACAACTTCTCTATCTTTTGTCGTGAGAAACTATTGACATTTTAGTATTAGTGGATACTTTTTATTTTTATGGAGTAATCTCAAATTTCCATAAATGGAAATATTTTAGGAGATAATGTGCATGTCAAATAAGAAAATCACATGTGAAGAGGTAATCTCTTCATGATCACCATATTCATGAGATCTTCCAAGTCAACTGAATCACATGGGACTATCCCCGGGATCTCCATTATTTTTCTTTCTTCTTGTCTCAGATGAATGGTTATTCTAGATTTTATACAACATGATCAGGTTTCTTTCTTCTCAAAATATTCCCCTAATATCCACAAATAGTTCAATCTTTATGGATTTATAAAATGTACATCTTCAATAGATTGCAACGTGGGTCTTCTGCATTGTGGCATGAGAGCTTCCCATGAAACTTGTATAGATTCATATTAAATATGTACATAGCAGCAGAAACTCAATCCACTTTTTATTTTCATTTAGGTAGAAAAACGAAGATTTTTTTATATTTAAAACACTAAATATACGCTTAGTAATCATCTATATTTAATGTTCATTTTGATCACTAATATTGAATTTCAAATATCCTCATTTGAAATTCAAAATATAAATAATATTTATCTCCTCATCTTCCATTTCATTTCATCTTCATAAAATAATTCTTGTATAAAGGATTATAAAAGCTTTATGTTATCAGCTTTTAAAACTATATACTCTCTTTAGATTTGGAAGAATTATCATATTTTTTTCTATGTTCTGATGATTACATAGAATAAGGAATGATACTTATGCATTGAGGATTCATGATTATGTAGTAAATAATTCATTCTTACATAGGAATAGATGCTTACACAAATGAGGGATGATCCTTACATAGGTTGATGATTTGTATATAGATAATGCTTATAAGACCTCAGTAATCCTTCTGTATAACAAAAATCATCCTTACATGGGTCTAGGTCATGTTTACATAGAGAAGGAATGATGTTTATGTAGAGTGAATCTATGCTTATGCAGATTAATTCATCCATAAACATATCATAGTTTGTGTCGGCATCACTCTGGATTCATTTTTACACAGCTCGGTACTTTTCCATTTTTCATACTTCTAGCTCATAAATTCCATAATTCATTGGATTAATTCAAAAACACATCAAATCATTACTAACCCATCTCTAGATATTTAATTCACATTAAATTATCTTCCAATAATCGTGAGAATTTTCAAAATAATTCCAAACCCATTTTAGCTCATTTCAATGGCCTTTGAAGCATATAAACTACTCAAGATATAGTATTTCAATATCCTTCAATTCCTCTACTCATTATTTCCTTAATGAATCTTCATCTATGATATATTGATCTCTAATTTTAGTAACTAATATGTGAAGTAACTCAAGAAATGTTTCCTTAAAACTTGAGATAGATTCTTTCGATCATTAAACCATTTTAAACCTTTTCAAATACAGCTTATAAAAGCTATCTAGAATAGTTCAACAGTCATGTCATCTTCCAAATTATTTTTAAAATTGTAGAAATTTTTTCAACCTTTAAAACTTTTCTTTAGCATACAAACTATCTCATCAGTCATCTGATGTGAAGGGTTTCTTACCAATCATCCAAATCTTCCACATTTAATTTCTAGCATAGGACAATTACTCCTTTTCATGTCCAATGATTGATAACTTCAACTACATTCTTCTTCAAAACACATTGACTTTCCTTTACATTGTCAACCAATTAACAACAAATATAACTTCAACCCATGAGCACTTAATTGATCAATTTAATTTATTATGTTTAAAATTTCTAATACTTAAGAAAAATAGTTCTTTGAAAAAATAACATATTTTTAATATTAAACAATTTTAACCACCTCCTATAAAATTTAATTACTCATCTTCAAACCATTTAATAAATTTTGTTTCCAATATATTTATTAGTGATGGTTATATTATTATATGTCTGTAAGTGATTCAGTTGAGTAAGAAATCCATTTTATTAACATTGTTAGTAGGATATTTTATAATTATACATGAAATAATGCATTGTAAAAAACTGTAATTTAGAGACATTTTTTTAGCGATGTTTTTTAGGAAACATTGCTAATTTAGCTAAGTCTCATGAAAAAAAACTGTTAAATTAGCGATGTTTCATGAAATCATCACTAATTTAGTGGTGTTTCATGAAATATGTCTCTAAATTAGTGACTTTTATGGAAACATATCGCTAATTTAGCCATGTTTTTGAGGAAATGTTGCTAATTTAGCTACGATTTTGGTGAAAAATCGATAAATTAGCAACATTTTTTAGGAAATGTCGTTAAAGGTATATATATTGATATGGCTAATTTCTCTTCATAGATGTAAATATATATTGATATATATATATATATAAACACATACACACATATATAAACATATATATAAATATATATATAAACACACACACACATATATATAAATATATATATATATATACACATGTATATTTTAAATTTAACCATGTTTTTAAGAAAACATGGCTATTTTAGTGACATTTTTACCAGTGTTTTAAAATGTGACTAATTATATATATATATATAATTATATATATGTATGAATACACATATATATTTATACACACATACATGAATATGTATAAATATATATATATATATTTAAACACACACACACACACACATATATATATATTTAATCATATATATATAATATAAACATATATATTAATATAAACATATGATATATATAAAATATAAATATAATATATATATATATATATAAAATACAAACATATATATATAATATAAAATATAAACATAAAATACATATATATATATATAATATAAATATATATGTAAAATATAAACACACACATGTATATATATAATATAATATAAACTTATATATATACATAAAATATAAAATATAAAATATAAAATACAAACATATATATATATTAGATGATTGGGGGTATAATTACATTCAAACACACACACACACACTATACACACATAAACCATAAAGGCAAGTCATAACCCCCCTAGGGGGTAACCCACCCAACCAACCGCTCTATTACATTGTAATTTTTTTGTCTGAAGGCCCAGTGATCATGAAGTTCATTACATAGCCCTAAAGCCCTTAGTACATGGATTGTAGGCCCTACTTGCATTATGCCTGCGTTGTCGTCTTCCCACACGGTGTCTGCGTCACCACCCCCTTGATGGTCCAAAGACTATGTGACCCATAAGCACATTCGGGAAGAATAGTATTTCTGCTACAGTACCCCGCTCTAATACTTGCGCTTCCACAATACTACAGTGTTGTTATAATGCCTGCTACAGTACATGTGAAAATTTTCCCTCATCCAGATTTGAAACCAAGTTTGATGCAGGATTACAAGGAACCTTCACCACTCGAATAAGCCCCTAACTTTCATATAAACATTAATATATGTATTTTAATATATAAAATTATATATATATGTATATAATATATATATAATCTATTATTATTTTTAAATACTGATACATATATAAACACAAACACATATATTTAGATATATATATATATATATTAATATATATAAACAGACACATGTATATAAACACACACACACACATATAAAAATATGTAAATATATATATATACATATATTTATATATTTATATATAAAAACACATATATATTTTAAATTTAGTCATGTTTTTAAGAAAATGTGGTCATTTTACCCGTGTTTTAAAACATGGCTAATTATATATATGTATACATACACATATATATGTATACACATACACACTCATATATATAAACATATATATATAAAATTTAAACACACACATATATATAATATAAACATATATATAAACATATATATAAACATAAAATATAAACATATATATATATAATATAAAATATAAACATATATATATATAAACATAAAATATAAACATATATATATATAATATAAAATATAAACATATATATATATAATATAAAAATATATATATATAATATAAAATATAAACATATATGTAAAATATAAACATATATATATATAATATAATGTAAACTTATATATATATAAACATGAAATATAAAATATAAACATATATTTATTAATATATTTATATTAATATATAAAATTATATATATATATTAATTTTTTAAATACTGAAATTATAGCACCCCGGTTTGAGGTATGTAACCCTTATTTATGGATTTTTAAGTATATAAAGTGGATGGGTGGAGTTTGGGAGGGTTTCGAAAGGTTTTGGAAAGTTTTGGAAGCTTTTTTAAGGCTGCATGGTTTGAGCACGGTTAGGGGAAACCGTGCGAGATGAAATCATGTGGGTAGTGGGGTTATGCACGGCTTGCGTACGGTTTGTCTAATTGTATGATAAGGTCGTGCAAGATACCCCTTTGAGGTAGCAGCAGGAGCACGGTTAGCGCATGGTTTTTCTAACCGTGCGAACTAACCATACAGCCCGTAAAAAATGGGTTTTTAAAAATTCGGGATTAGTCGGGATTTCCCTAAAGACACCCAAACTTTCTACCCTTTGAGCCTCCATCAGTCTTTCCTCTTATCAAGGTTTATGGGTGCTCTCTAACTCGTTTTAGAAGCAAATCAATTTGTTTTCTTGGCGTGGTTGAGCTGATTCTTCTCTGGTAAGTCTCCTCGCTTAGTTCTTTGTGTTTTCGCTAGATCTACTCTTCCCTCTCTCTTGGTTTTCTTGATATAAATCTTTTGCATATAGATATAGGGTTTTGGTTGCCTAAAGTGTTGATTTTAAGGCTTGTTGATGGTAGGGAATGAGATCTAGAGCAGTTTTAGTGGAGCGTTTACCCGGATTGGGGTGCAGTTGCTTGTGGGTCGAATTCATCGGAACCCTAAAGGTGGGTAGCTTCTCTATCAACTCCACTTGGTTAGAATTAGCGAATTTGGTTACAATTAATTTTTTTAGCTTGAAATTAATTGTGATTTTGATGTGCGAAATTTGTTAGAAGTCCCTTTGGTAATGTTTTGGGGATTTGGGGGGGAAATGGGGTTTTTGCGGTGAAATGTTATTGTTGTTGGATTTTAAAATGTTGATTTTAAAATCGATAACTTGGGTTGTTTTATGGAAATGGTTTGAGAAAATGATTTTCAATAAAAGGGGTTTCTTGATTGAAATGTGATATGACATTGATGATTCTTAAAGGGATTGTTTGATTGTGAAATAGTTAGTGGCATGTTGTTGTGGCCTTGGTATGTTATGTGCTTGGTTATTGTCTTGTGCGTGATATGTTGCGGTTAGAATGATGTGAAGTGGGCGAGAAGTACCACTATAAAAAGAGGATGGAGAGTGGATGGAAGGGCCACCATCAAGGATAAGTGGGTGGGAAGTACCACTTGATTTGGAAAGTAGTAAACGAGTTTGGATGGGAAGTTCCACCATATTTGTTGCCTTGTTGTGTGTTGCTATGAAAGATGGAAATCATTGGGCTAATGTAAAAGGGTGGAATGGATTATGGCATGGTTTTTTGGATTTCTTATGTGTTGCGGGTATTTGGGTGAAAATGTATTGGTAAAGGAGTGTTTTTCTTGTGTAAGTTATTGCACTATTTTGTAACGTCCCGGATCCGGGTGCCACTCAATGGGTGCCCCGAACCCGGTTGGTCACATGACCTCAAGCGCATTTCTCCAAATGCCAGAGGCTGCCGACTAGCAGTGAGGGACCAGGTCTGATAGTAGGGAAACTATACCCTCATTTGTGAAAGTGTAGCATAGTGGAGAAATGTAAACATACCAAAGCGGAAGTAGTAAACAATATCAATGCTGAAATAAACAGGGTACTGAAGTAAAAAAAAGACCAACAGTCATATATAATGATGAAATATGTCCCTAAGTCTAAGAAAGCATCCAAAACAAGATACAATACAATCTAAAACAATACAATACAAGGGACAATACAAAAAAGAAAAAAAATAGTGTAGCAGGAACTCAGCAGCATCGCAAGCCTAAGCTCGGTCTCATGCTCTCCTACTCCTCTGCATCAATCAAGTACCTGTATAGGGACCCTTTACCTTATCCACACCTGCAGAAATATAATCTGTTTGGGCCCAAGACATTACCCAAACAGGGTGTGAGAAATAAATCCCAGTAGGCAACCACCAAAGGCCCGTGCTTAACTGTCGGTGAATTTGTTCAATAGCAGTGTGCAGTAATGGAAAAGAAGTAAACTAGGAAGTACTCAAAAACAGATACTCCTGACAGTTCCATTTCTATTTAATTAACATTTAACAATTCAAGGTAATTGAATTATAAGTTTCTGAGACTCATCCTCAGCCGAAAATCTCCTAAACAGTGTCACAGCAAAACTACAAGAAGCTATCTAACAAGTACAAGGTAAAAAAATACCAAGTCTGTGCTTTAGCTTGGTAGGTATAACATGTAAAATCACCACAGTGAATATACAAAGTAAACAGAGTCCTCAGACATGAAAAACATTACCCTCAGGTAAATATAATTGAAACCCTCAGTTGATTACCCACAAGCATAACGAATATTGCTCTCAGACAAACAAGATAATGCCCTCAGGTATGAGAACACTTCCCTCAGGATAAACAAGCAATCGGGCTGAGCCCAACACATAATCAAGCAATTACATACAGTTTATCTCAAGAAAACTCAAAGCATGATAAATCACGACACACCCTCAGGTATCCTGTCCAAACGGCTAAACAAGGGAAATGCACCCTCAGGGTGGCCCTAGATCCAAGCAATGATCCCACACAGCAGTTATACATATTCATTAAATTACCTATTCAATTATATGTATTTAATTAATCAAGGCCTCAGCCATACGACACCCCAAACATGGGCACATAGCACAACGGTACACAAAAACAACATGATAGTTGGAATTAAACATCAGACCACCTACCTTGATCTCCTCTAATCAATATATGTGAACAGCGCCTCCTGAAACACACGAGAACGGCATAGATCTAGGATTAACAACTACTCTTTCAAACTCAAATAACTTCCCCTCAGGAAAGAATTGGAAGGAAGGGTTCAAGAAGAGTGAAGAACTCACCCACGCGGTTCAATCGAGACCGTCAGCGAAGGAATCTGAGTTTCGGTGTGCAGTCAGGAGCTCCTCTAAGCTCCAGCCTTCTCTCCTGGTGCTCCAAATGCGTCCAATGCCTCCTCTTCCGAATTAGGAGGCTACTTCCCATTTTAAGCGAAAAAAATCAAAATACATGGCATGTACTCTCAAGTACATGGCATGTACTTTTATTTTGTTAATTTTTCCTCTAGCGGCTACTTTTCACCACCGCATTGTTCATCTGTCGACATGAGTGCACAGCATGTATTTCTGAATACACGGCGTGTACTTTTTCTCTGTTGGTAGATACTTCCACCACCTTACTGTTCACCTGTCGACTGATTACACGGCGTGTAAATACCAAGTACATGGCATGTAGTCAGTTTTTACACCCTTTATTGCCTACAAGCCTACATGCCCTGTGTACTCATCCCATACGGCCAAAGTACATGTCGTGTGGAAAAGTACATGGCGTGTACCCACAAAATTTGGGATTTTACCCTCATTTTACTTATTTTCTCAAAAACACTTAAGGAAAGAGGAAAAGAAGAAACTTGTACCTCAAGAATAAGAACCGGGTTCTTAAAAACTTCCCCCCATAAAGCAATTCATCCCTGAATTTCTCTTACAAGGGTGGTGAAGATAAATCTCATAACAACTCTAGACACTAAGCACATACGTCGGTCTCCCGCTCCCAGGTTTAGTCCTGCACTCGGCCATGCTACCATAGCACCCGTACGAGAGGAACTGATCGGCCTCAGAGAACCTTTGTGCTCTTATAAACAATATGAATCGGATGCTCCTCAAAGGACACATCATCCTGAAGCTCAACCTCCTCGGGCTGAAAGATGTGAGATGGTTCTGAGTGATAACAGCGCAGCTGAGATATATGGAAGATGTCGTGCATGGCCCGGTACCTCTATGGTAACATCAACTGGTAGGAAATTGGCCCGACTCTCTCCAGAATCTCAAACGGACCCACGTACCTCAGTGAAATTTTACCCTGTCTTCTAATCTGCCTGTGTCCCAACCTCAGTGAAACACGTAAGAAAACCTGATCCCTGACCACAAACTCTAAGGGTCATCTGCAGCAACCATCATAAGATTTCTGATGAGACTGTGTGGCAGCCATCTGCTTCTGGATCAAATGGACCTGCTCTAAAGTCTCCTGCATGAGACATGGTCCCAGTAAAGTTTCCTCGCCTTCTTCCAACCTGCACAAAGGTGGTCGGCATGGCCTACCATATAAAGCCTCGTAAGGTACCATCTCAATAGTTGCCTGAAAACTGTTATTATAGGAATACTCTAACAGGGGTATGTACTTCTCCCAAGAGCCCCCAAAGTCCAGGACACATGCACGCAATATGTCCTCTAGCACCTATATCGTACGCTCTGACTGGCCATCGGTCTGAGGGTGGTAATCTATACTCAGAAGCACCAGTGTACCCAGTGCCCTCTGAAAACTCTGATAGAAATGAGATGTAAAGCGGGTGTCCCTGTCTGATATGATAGAACGAGGAATCCCATGAAGACGTACCACCTTTCAGATATACAAATTTCCAAGCTCGTCAACACCGAAGGTCTCCTTGATCGGAAAAAAGTAAGCTACCTTCGTAAGTCTGTCCACAACAACCCACATGACATCAATGCCTCGAGGTGACCTCGGAAACCTAGTCACGAATTCCATCGCGACATCATCCTATTTCCACTCCGGAATGGGTAACTGTTGTAACAGTTCGGATGGCCTTTGATGCTCCGTCTTCACCTACTGACAGGTGGAACATCTCACAACAAAACTAGCTACTTCACGCTTCATACCCGGCCACTAGTACTAACATCTCAAGTCACGGTACATCTTGGTAACTATAGGATGAACTGCCCAAGCTGAAGCATGAAACTCCCACATCAACTACTCGTGTATATCTTCTAGAACCCACACTCGTCCATGGACACGGAGTACCTCATCATCGCCTATCGTCCAACCGGGAGGAGGGTCCTCACTTGCCATTGACTCTCGTAGAACTAGGCTTTCTAAATTTGATAGTTCTCTCATCCTCACTATATCCAGGAGGGTAGAAGTCACAGCTAAGGAAGAAATATAGGCTCACCCCTGACTATCGTGCACCTCCAAATGCATCTCAGAGAACAAATCCATAAGCTTCCACTCACCACTGGCCTTCTACACTTCATGTAACTGAGTCCTTCTACTCAGTGCATCAGCAACTGTGTTACCCTTACCAGGTGTATAGGCAAGATCAAAGTCGAAGGACTGAAGGTATTCAACCCACCTTCACTGTCTCAAATTCAATTCATGCTGGGTAAAGATATATTTTAGATTTTTGTAGTCTGTAAACACCACAAAATTCTCTCCCAAGAGATAATGTCTCCAATAGCGTAATTCATGAACAACTACAGCCAAATCGAGATCATGCATCAGGTAATTCCTCTCATGTGGCCTCAACTACTGAGACTCTTACGTAACTACTCAATCACCCTGCATCAACACTACTCCCAGCCCAATACCTGATGCATCACAGTGAACTATATAGCTCTTTCCTTGCTCTGGAAGTATTAGGACTGGTGCCGATGTCAACCTTCCCTTCAACTCCTGAAAGGTTGTCTCGCAAGCTTCTAACCAAACGAACTTCACACCCTTCTTAGTCAAACTCATCAACGGTGCTGCTAAGAAGGAGAAGTCTTGTATAAAGTGCCTGTAGTAACCTGCCAGCCCCAAGAAACTCCGTATCTCAAACAAGTTCTTAGGATGCTCCCAGGAAACTACTGCTCTCACTTTCTCTGGGTCTACCACAACTCTTGCCTCTGAGATGATATGACCAGGAAGTGAATTTGTTCCATCCAAAAGTGGAACTTTGAGAGCTTAGCATTTAGCTAATGCTCACTCAGTGTACTCAAGACAATCTCAAGATGGGTAGTATGGTTGTGTCGAGTGTGAGAGTACACCAAGATATCGTCCATGAAGACTACCACAAAAGAATCCAAATATGGGTGGAACACACGATTCATTAGAGCCATGAAAACTGTTGGCACGTTCGTGAGTCTGAACGGCATGACCAAGTACTCGTATAGACCATATCTGCTCCGAAAAGCTGTAAGCATTATATCGGATGGTATAATGTGTAATTGATGATATCTGGATCTCAATCCAATCTTCGAGAACACTCGTGATCCCCGAAGTTGATCAAAAAGATCATCAATCCTCAGCAAGGGATGTCAGTTCTTGACCGTTAACTAGTTCAGCTTCCAATAATCCACACAAAGTCTGAGGGTATCGTCCGCCTTCTTTGCAAATAGGATAGGTGAACCCCAAGGAGAAGTACTGGGTTAGATGAAACCCTTTTCTTGCAACTCCTCCAACTACCTCTTGAGCTCCTGCAACTCTGGTGTAGCTATCCTATAAGGAGGAATGGACACCGGTGCTGCTCTTGGAACTAGATCAATAGAGAAATCCACCTCTCGCTCTGGAGGAAGACCTAAAAAGTCATCTGAAAAGACATCCCTGAAACGATCAACCACTAGAGAGAAATCCTTCTCAAAATTTCCCTGCTCATTCAGATACAAACTCGCAATCTGGGATGTCACTCCACCATTCCCATGATGCTCGAGTCCATCTCGGCTCACCTGGACATCTCATTCACCCTTGTATAGAAACTCTATGCCCTATAGTGACGTGAAACTCACCCTGTAACGATAGAAATCTACAAAGGCTCAAAAGGGTACCAACCAGTCCATCCCGAGAATGACTTCATAGCTCGTCATCTCTAAGACATATAGGTCCCATAGAAAAAGACACCCACCAATCTCTAGGGGGCACTCCCTGCTCTAACGCACACCTGCTATTCTAATCCCCAATGGAGTGTCTAGCATCATAACATCAAGAGAAGAAGAAACACAGAGCCTAAGGCTCTCCACAACGGAATAGATATAAAGCTATGTGTAGCCCCTGTATAGCCATATCTGGTGTCTGATCACCGCCTGGCAACTGGTGTACAACTGGAGAATGTCTCGGTGGCATGACTCTGCAAGGTCAAGCGCACACCTTATATCAAGATTATTAAGGACTGAAAACAAGGAGTGTAAGAAGGGGACAGGAGAAATAAAACATTCAAGTTTTAAAAAACAAGACTACACGGCATGTATAATAACTACATGGCGTGTTCCCTCAAGTATTGCACATGGTCGTGTACTTCTTCCAAAACTGGTCATGTAACACCCCAAACACACGACGTGTTGTCCACACACACAGAGTGTACTTGAATTTTATTCCCTTGCCCGATTCCTTCTACATGACTTAGCCACACAGATCTGTTTTGAACGGGACTACACGGCATGTATAAGTTCTACACGGCGTGTACTCGACGAGCTTCATTAACCCGTGTTGTCCATTACACGGCCGGGTACATAGCTCATACTACACGACGTGTTCCAAATAGACACGGTGTGTACTTCTTAAATTCCAACTACCTGTGTTTTTAGTGACACGGCCGGCTACTCGGCTGACACTACACGGCATGTTACACCCACATACTACATGTACACCACCCCGTTTTTTCAGCCACACACCGAAGTCCACATGGTTTTTCACCGGTCAAGACTACACGGTGTTTCCCTCAGGTACACGACGTGTACTAGACGAGCTTCGCTGACTTGTGTTGTTAGAGACACGGCCGAATACACGGCTCACACTACATGGCGTGTTTCGGATGGACACAGTGTGTACAAGAAAGGATTACACCGACTCGTGTTGTTAGTTACACGGCCAGATTCCCATGTTACACTACACGGCGTGTTCGGCATTAACACGGCGTGTATAAAAGAAGATTTCTCTGCCCGTGTTGTTAGTTACAAGGCAGAAATAGTGTCAACATGCATAGAGTATACTACCGGTACACGGTGTGTTCCCTATAGAACTTCCCCATCTCGTGTCTCTGCCCACACGGCATATGACACGGTTAGAGACTATACGGCTTGTACTTAGGGTACACAGTGTGTACTTAATTTTTTTTTCTTTTCTTCCCGAACAGAAGAGTACATGGCGTGTAGTCAAAACTACATGGCATGTATTCTAGGTTTTCTGGAAATTAAGCCTCAAAAACTACTCCAGAGCCTAGAAACACACTGAAACCAACACCTAAGTGACAAATTCCAGTCTGTGAGGGCCCATACTCCCCACGAACCGAAGATTGGAATCTTATGTGTGTTACAACAAGGTAAAAAAGTCGATGATCCACCAAATTCCGGTTGATGAGGGCCCATACTCCTCAAAAACCAAAGTTTGGCATTCATTCACAGAACCTTACATAACAATACCCTATCAAATAGCAGGTATTTATCAAGGCATCTATCACAACAACATGCATTTACTAGCACAACATCTATCATAACAACATGAAATTTCTAATGCACTTACATGGCATGGAAACTATGCATGGCATGTGATTCTAACATGTGCCTAAATAATGCATGAGATGGAATACCCCCATCTCATCGGGTTGCAACTAAATAGAACCCAGGTATAAAAATATAAACAGCACACAACAAGTGTGTAACCAAACGGTGAAAATCAAATCAATTGTAATAATCATAAACAGAAAATCACAATTTAATTCGAGGCAATCCGACCTTTACCTGTACACATGGTAGCTACTCACGGGCACAGTTATTACTAAATCCCTTAACAATCTATCTCTTTCCATCATCTCCAAATAATAAAATAACTCATAGAAAAGAAAAATCCCTCTAATACCACTTTGTAACGTCCCGGATCCAGGTGCCACTCAACGGGTGACCCAAACCTGGTTGGTCACATGATCTCAAGCACATTTCCCCAAACTCCAGAGGCTTTCGACTAGCAGCGAAGCCCCATGTCTGATAGTGGGGAAACTATGCCCTCATTTTTCAAAGTGTAGCATAGCGGAGAAATGTAAACATACTAAAGCAGAAGCAGTAAACAATACCAATGATGAAATAAACAGAGTACTGAAGTAAAAAAAAAAGACCAAAAATCATATATAATGATGAAATATGTCCCTAAGTCTAAGAAAGTATCCAAAACAGGATACACTACAATATGAAACAATACAATACAAGGGACAATACAACAAAGAAAAAAAAATAAACAGCATAGCAGGAACTCAGCAGAATCGCAAGCCTAAGCTCGGTCTCATGCTCTCCTACTCCTCTGCATCAATCAAGTACCTATATAGGGACCCTTGCCCTTATCCACACCTGCAGAAATATAATCTATTTGGACCCAAGACATGACCCAAACAGGGTGTGAGAAATAAATCCCAGTAGGAAACCACCAAAGGCTCGTGCCCAACTGTTAGTGAATTTGTGCAACAGCAGTGTGCAGTAATGGAAAAGAAGTAAACTAGGAAGTACTCAAAAATAGCTACTCCTACCAGTTTCATTTCCATTTAATTATCATTTAACAATTCAAGGTAATTTAATTATAAGTTTCTTAGACTCAGCCTCATCCGAAAATCTTCTAAACAGTGCCGCAACAAAACTACAACAAGCTATCTGACAAGTACAAGGTAAAACAATACAAAGCCTGTGCTTTAGCTTGGTAGGTATAACATGTAAAATCACCACAATGAATATGAAAAGTAAACAGAGTCCTCAGACATGAAAAAACATACCCTTAGGTAAATAGAATCAAAACCCTCAGGTGATTTCCCACAGGCATAATGAATATTTCCCTCGGGTGTACGAGATAATTCCCTCAAGCACGGAAGCAACTGCCCATAGGCATAAGAAAAATTTCCCTTAGGCTAAACAAACACTTTCCCTCAGGAATGAGAACACTGCCCTCGGGCTAAACAAGAAACTGGGCCAAGCCCAACACATAAGTAATAAATTACATACATTTTCTCTCAAGAAAACTCAAAGCATGATAAATCATGACACGCTCTCGGGTATCCTGGCCAAACGGCTAAACAAGGGAAATGCACCCTCGAGGTGGCCCTGGATCCAAGCAATGATCCCACACAACAGTTATACATATTCATTAAATTACCTATGCAATTCTAGGTATTTAATTAATCAAGGCCTCAGCCATACGACACCCCAAACATGGGCACGTAGCACAATGGTACACAAAAACAACATGACAGTTGGAATTAAACATCAGACCTCCTACCTTGATCTCCTATGATCAATATATGTGAACGGTGACTCCCGAAACACCTGAGAATAGCGTAGATATGGTATTAAAAACTACTCTTTCAAACTCAAATAACTTCCCCTCAGGAAATAATTGGAAGGAAGGGTTCAAGAAGAGTGAAGAACTCACCCGCGCAGTTCAATCGAGGCCATTAGCGAAGGAATCTGAGTTCCGGTGTGCGGTAGGGAGATCCTCCAAGCTCCGACCTTCTCTCCCGGTGCTCCAAACTTGTCCAATGCCTCATCTGCAGAATGAGGAGGCTACTTCCTGTTTTAAGCGAAAAAACAAAATACACAGCATGTACTCTCAAGTACACAGCGTGTACTTTTCATTTTTTAACTGTTCCTCTGGTGTCTACTTTACACCGTCGCACTGTTCATCTGTCGATATGAGTACACGGCGTGTATTTCTGAATACACGGCGTGTACTGTCACTCTGCTGGTGGCTACTTCCACCGCCTTACTGTTCACATGCCGACTGATTACACGATGTGTAAATACCAAGTACACGGCGTGTAGTCAGTTTTTACACCCTTCATTGCCGACAGGCCTACACGCCCTGTGTACTCATCCCACACGGCCAAAGTACAAGACGTGTGGAAAAGTACACGGCGTGTACCCACAAAATTTGGTATTTTTCCCCCAATGTCCTTATTTTCTCAAAAACACTTAAGGAAAGAGGAAAAGAAGAAACTTGTACCTCAAGAATAAGAATCAGGTTCTTACATATTTAATGTTTTATATAAACTATTTTATATAAACGTGTTAACGGTTTTATCCTAGTGGCATGTGTAGGGAAGTCGTTTGGTGAAAACCTACTGAGTATTTTACTCACCCCCTTCTTTGTCACTTTGGTGATTTTTTAGATGTTGTATTCCAGGACACAGGTAAGAGTAAAGCATATCATTTTTCTAAAGGTTTGGCATGATGATTTGGTGATGTTGTGGTGATTGGAGCGTGGATCTTGGTGTGGAGATATTGATGGTGTCCTAGTTCTTTGGGGTCTCTTTGTGTAGTATTCTGCTAGGGTACTCTGATTTTTGGTTTAGTTGTTTTGGTCTTTGGGATTTGTTATGGAACAAATTGTTTGTCTTTCGGAAATGTATGGGTTGGGTAGCTATGTTAACATGCATCATGTAGTTTTGTTAGTAATGGTTTTTGGATTGGTTGATTCTATCTCAAGGGAAAATTGTTCCCCAATTTATTCTCGAAGCCCTCGGCATTTATTTCTATTTTTTGGTGCCTTGGGAACATTGCTTAAGGCTAAGTAGAATTCTTATGCCCTCTCAAGCCAATGGGATGGGGCAGGAGGTTACAAGTGGTATCAGTTTGTCTCGTCCTTGTCTTTCAAGTGAGAGAAGTTGTTTGGTCCTTTGGCATTAATTGTTGGTCTTAGTGTTGACATTCGTTCTTGGACTATTCCTTGAGTTAGGATGGTAGAAAGGTATAGGATTTTCGTAAATTGGAATGTATAGCATAAAAAGATATAGCTAACCCTTTTATTCTAAACTTCAAGTTACTAGTGAGTTGGGTACATAAGTGTTTGGAGACAATTATAGGCATTGAATATCTCATTGTCGTGGGTGTAGCCAATGATACGAGCATGGAATGCATGGTAAAAATGACTTCCCACCAGGATGAATATTTCATTGGGGTATAATGATCTATGGTGTGATATGAATGCGGGAATTTTGAAAAATCTGAATTGGTTTTCAAAAAAAAGGATTTGAAACATGGAAACTAGTGGTATTTTGAAAATGGGTTGATTTTCAAAACATGGTGGATTTTTCAAAATAGTGAAACATAGGAAATGTGAACTTGTGTAAAGCCTGGTTGTGATAGTTGTAATGTACTTAACTTGAAAATTTTATACCCCTTTCTTTTTAAGGGGGTGGGACTTATGGTTGTTTTTATATTGATAAAAATGGCATTGGGTAGGCGTCGTAGAGACCAACCGGAGGAAGCTGCTGAAAATGTGGTTGCACCTGAGCCTCAGGTGAACCAACATCTAGTGTAGAGTATATTTCAAGCTTTACAAGCTATGGAAAGTCGGAATAAAGCATATGAACCAAAGCATATGAATCATGTGGTTCAGTTTCAAATGAAGAATCCACCCATGTTTAGGGGTGATGTGGAGCCAAAAAGGGCTGAAGTGTGGCTAAATAGAATGAATAGGATATTTGACTTTTTGAGAACACCGGTAGAGCTAAAAGTGAAATTATCCATGTACATGTTGGAAGATCTTTCCCTTCAGTGGTGGGAGTTGGCGGTCCAAGCTGGTACGGACCAAGGTGTGACATGGGAGGGGTTTGAGGAATTGGTTAACAAACAATTATACCCTCATATGTTCAGAATTCAGCGTACATCTAATTTATTCAGTTTGAAGCAAGGGAACATGGTGGTAATGGAATATACGACTAATTTTATGAACTTAGTGCATTTTTCACCTAATATGGTGGGTAGTACATCGTTCAAGGTGTGAATTTTTGAAGTTGGGATAAGGTAGGAAATTTGTTTCAAGATAGTAGTATTGTGTATTAATGATTACACAAAAATGGTGAATAGAGCTATGGTGGATGACCAGGATCTTTTAGG
This sequence comes from Viscum album, assembly GCA_963277665.1. Classification (NCBI taxonomy): domain Eukaryota; kingdom Viridiplantae; phylum Streptophyta; class Magnoliopsida; order Santalales; family Viscaceae; genus Viscum; species Viscum album. The sequence goes on along the minus strand of OY728130.1, from coordinate 2,097,187,958 downwards.
GACTACATGTGGGGTAAGTATGTTGGTACCCATGGGGAATAGTGGAAACTCAAATGCTGGGTACAAGCGGAAGAGGGACACTTATTTCCAGGGTGGGAGTACGGCTCAGAATCCAATGGCAGGATTGGTGAATCTTCCTCTGAAGACTTAGAGTACGTTGGGATGTTTTCAGCATGGTTCCACGAGCCACATAAAATGGGATTGTATGGGAAAAGATCAATAAAGTCATAATTTTAAGAAGATGGGGCATCTACAGTAGTACTGTTTTAATGCTCTGAGGTCGGGTGTCAGTGACACTCCTTAGGGGTCTTATGCCTCGACGGGATGGGGACAACAACATACCCCTAGTTAGCATAGCAAAGTAGGTCATGGTGGTTCTCGGAATAACGTGATGCCTTAGCAGGGTAATAAAGATCAGAGTGTGGCAATCAATCAGTTGTTTGGAGATGAGCAGGTTGTGGTGGATGATCAGTCAGGACCATCCACGGTGTGAGGTTCAGTTCTTTTAAATTCCACATTGATGCAAGATTTATTTGATATGGGTGCTTGTCATTCTTTTATTTCTTCTTGCATCATTTATTTTTTGATTTTACATGTGGAAATGATGCCTTCTATTTTGAAACTTCAAATTCTTGTGGGTTAAAGAGAGTATCGAGACTTCCTATGTAGATCGTGTTGCTTAATTGTGGACAACATTGAATTTATGTGGGATTTCTCAATGATTGAGATGGATTCTTATGATATAATCCTGGAAATGGATTGGTTGGATATGTTTAAGGACCATGTCGATTTATATGCACAAATGGTTAGTTTTGTGGTGGAGGATGGAGTTATACATATCTTTAGGGGGGAGAAGAGTGAGAAACAGGGTGAAATATGCTTGTTGGCACCAGAGGTTGGTACAATATTTTATCAGTTAGCAGCTTTTTTGTTGGCATCAGTGGAAGGTGTTGAGCAGATTTTTCTTTCAGTAGTTTTGTATCAGTTTATGGATGTCTTTCTTGAATAATTATTAGGGTTTCCACCCATGATAGAAGTGGATTTTACGATTGATCTCCTTCCGGGGACCAGTTCTATCTCACTTTCATCTTACCGTATGGAACTAAAAAAATTTTGGGAATTAAATGTGAAGTTGGAAGATTTATAAAAGAAAGGGTTCATTCGGCCTAGAACTTTTCTATGGGCAGCGCCGGTTTTGTTTGTTAAAAAGTCGGATGGAACTTTGTGGCTCTATGTTGATTATTGTAGATTTAGTCAGGTTACGATAAAGAACCGATATCCACTTCCACACATTGAGGATTTTTTTGACCAATTGAGGGGAGCTCAGTGGTTCTCTAAGATTTAATTGAGGTCAGGGTATCATCAATTATTGGTGAGGAAGGAGGATATCCTGAAAACAGCTTTTATAAGTAGATATGGCCATCACAAGTATGTGGTTATGCCCTTTGGTCTAACGAATGCACTAGCGGTGTTCATTGAATTTATGAATCAAATATTTTAGAGATATATGGATTATTTTTTGGTGGTATTTGTGGATGATATACTGGTGTATTCAAGGAAAAGGGTAGATCATGAGTAGCACTTGACGATAATGTTGGGGATCTTGAGGGATCATCGGTTATATGCTAAATTTTCAAAGTGTGACTTTTGGATACAGGAGGTTCGTTTCCTTGTCAATTTTATTTATAATAAAGGTGTTTTGGTTGATCCAGAAAAGATAGAGGTTGTTATCTCATAGTAACCGCCAAAGAATGTTTCCTAGATATGAAGCTTCCTCGGTCCAGCTGGGTATTATTGACATTTTGTTCATGATTTATCATGATCGGATTCTCCAATGACAGCTTTGAAAAGGAAGAATATCCCATTTTAATGGGATGAGCAGTGTTATAAATTCTTTGAAGAGTTAAAGGGTCGCCTTACATCAGCACCAATCTTGGTTTTTCCAGAACTAGGGAATGGGTACGTGGTGTATTGTGATGCATTGGGATCGGAGTTGGGGAATGTTCTCATGTAAGGGGATCATGTGGTTGATATGGCTCATGGGATTTGAGGTTGTATGAGAATAACTACCCCACACATGATTTGGAGTTGGCAGTAGTGGTTCATGATTTAAAAATGTGGCATCATTGCCTCTTCAGTGAGAGATTCACAATGTTTACTGACCATAAGAGCTTAAATCATATTTTCTCACAAAGAGATTTGAACTTGTGGTAAAAGATATGGATGGAATATCTACAGATGTTTGATTTTGAATTAATGTACACAGAAGGTAAGGGAAATTTGGTGGTGGATGCATTAAGTAGGAAATCATATGCTCAGGTGGTGAAATAGGCATCAGATTAGTGGCAGTTGATGTCGGTCATAGATGACATGCAGTTGGAATGGGAGGATCGGGGTGACAGAGCGGTCTTCTTTCCAGTTTCGTTAGTTCCTGACTTGGTTGGTTTGGTTAAAGAGGCACAGACATCTGATTCTGAATTTATGGTGATGAGATCAAAACTCAATGGTGGAGAGACCATTGAGGGTTGGGAACTGAATGGGAATTCAGTCTTGTGTTTTTGGAATCAAATGGTGGTACCAGTGGCTTTTCATGGGGAATTTCTTAGGTATTATCATCATTTGAGGTGGGTTATCCATCCTAGAATTCAGAATATGTATAAGGCATTGAAAGTGTAGTTTTGGTGGGATAGTATGAAAAGGTATGTGGCCGAGTTTGCTTCAAGATGCTTGACTTGTCAGCAGGTCAAGGAAGAGAATCAACAGATACTAGGAATGTTGAGTTCTTTACCTATCCTGGTGTGGAAATGGGAGAAAATATCAATGGATTTTGTGACGGGTCTTCCAAGAATAGTCTGAAAGCACGATGCCATATGGGTGATTTTGGATCAGATCACAAAGTTGTCTCATTTAATCCTGATTCATGAATCTCATCCGGTGGAGGATCTGTCCAAAATATATATCTGAGAGGTGGTAAATAGTAATGGTGTTCTAGTTTCGATTGTATCAGATAGATATCTAAGTTTCACATTTCATTTTTGGGAATCCTTGCAGCAAGCTCTTAGGACACACTTGACGATGAGCATGGCGTATCATCCTCAGACGGATGGTCAATCCGAGAGGATGATACAAACTTTGGAGGATATGTTAAGGTATTGTGTGATGGATTTTGGTGGTTCATGGGAGGAGCACTTACCATTGGTGGATTTATTCTATAATAAAAGTTATCAGGATTCAATACATATGGATTCGTTCAAGGCATTGTATGATCGTCTGTATCGTTCTCCACTATATTGGGTGGAAACAGGTGAGTCTTCAATGATTGGACCAAGTCTTGTCCAAGAGACTACAGAGAAAATCAAGTTGATCAAAAATAGGATGAAGACAGCTCAAAGTTTTCAGAAATCATATCCAGACCATCGTCGATGACCATTGTCATTCGAGATGGGTGATCATGTATTTTTTAGAATATCTCCTAGGTTGGGACATCATCTGTTTGGAAAGCAGGGTAAATTATCTCCAAGCTATATTGGGCCTTTTGATATAATTGAGCAGATTTAAGAGGTGGATTATCATTTGGATTTTCCACCATGGTTTAGTGTGGTGCACAATGTGCTTCATGTGTCACAGTTGAAGGAGTATCAGCTGGATCGTGACCATGTGATTCGTTGGGATCATGTTGAGCTAGAACCGGATAATTCCTTGGTGCATGTGCCAGTGATGATTTTGGATAGGAAAGAGAAATTATTGTATGGTAAAAGCATCAGTTTAGTTCACATTTTGTGGCATCATGATCAGATTCATAAGAAGACTTGGGAGCGGGAGAAAGAGATGACCGAGCAATGGCCTGAGATCTTTCAGCAAAGCGGTGGTTCTATAATTTCCAAGGATGTAAATTCCAATGGTGGGGAGAATATAACACCCCCAGTTTGAGTTATGTCACCCTTATTTATGGATTTTTATGTATATAAGGTGTATGGGTGGAGTTTGGTAGGGTTTTTCAAGGTTTTGGAAATTTTTGGAAGCCTTTTTAAGGCTGCACGGTTTGAGCACGGTTAGGGGAAACCGTGCGAGATAAAACCGTGCAGGTAATGGGGTTACGCACAGACTGCATATAGTTTTTCTAACCATATGAGGAGTCCATACAATATGCCACTTTGAGGTAGCAGCAGGTGCATAGTTAGCGCACTATTTTTCTAACCGTGCGAGCTAACCGTGCGGCCCGTAAAAAATGGGTTTTTAAAAATCTAAGATTAGTCAGGATTTCCCTAAAGACACCCAAACTTTATCCCCTTATAGCCTCACTCTGCATTTCCTCTTATCAATGGTTGGGGTTCTCTCCCACTTGTTTTGGAAGCAAATATAAGGGTTTTCTTGGTGTGGTTGAGCTGATTCTTCTCTGGTAAGTCTCCTTGCTTAGTTCTTTTTGGTTTTCTCTAGATCTACTCTTATCTCTCTCTTGGTTTTCTAGTTCTACATCTGTTTCATGTAGATATAAGGTTTTGGTTGTCTAAAGTGTTGATTTTAGGGCTTTTTTATTGTAGGGAAGGAGATCTAGAGTGATTTTAGTGGAGCATTTTCCCGGATTGGGTTGTGGTTGCTTGTGGGTCCAATTCACCGGAACCCTAAAGGTAGGTGGATTCTCTATCGACTCCACTTGGTTAGAATTAGTGGATTTGGTTGCAATTAATTTGTTTGGCTTGAAATTAATTGTTATTTTGATGTGCGAAATTGGTTAGAAATCCCTTTGGTAATGTTTTGGGGATTTTTGGGGAAAAATGGGTTTTGTGGTGAAATGTTCTTGTTGTTGGATTTTAAAATGTTGATTTTAAAATCAATAACTTGGGTTGTTTTATGGAAATGGTTTTAGAAATTTATTTTAAATAAAATGGGTTGCTTTATTGAAATGTGATATGACATGGACGATGCTTCAAGGGATTGTTTGATTATGAAATAGTTATTGGCATGTTGTTGTGGCCTTGGTATGTTATGTGCTTGGTTATTGGCTTGTACGTGATATATTGTGGTTAGAATGATGTGAAGTGGGTGGGGAGTACCACTATAAAAATAAAATAGAGAGTGGACGGAAGGGACACTATTAAGGATAAGTGGGTGGGAAGTACCACTTGATTTGGAAAGTAGTAAATGGCTTTGGACGGGAAGTTCCACCGTGTTTTTACCTTATTGTTTTTTTCTATGAAAGATAGAAATCGTTGGCCTAATGTGAAAGGGTGGAATGTCTTGTGGAATTGTTGTTTGTCTTTCCTATGTGTTGTGGGTATTTGGGTGAAAATGTCTTGGTAAAGGAGTGTTTGGATTGTGTAAGTTGTTGCGCTATTTAATATTTTATATAAACTATTTTATATAAAAGTGATAACGGTTTTATCCTAGTGGAATGTGTAGCAAAATCATTTGTGGAAAACCTACTGAGTATTGTACTCACCCCCTGCTTTGGCACTTTGGTGATTTTGCAGATGTTGTATTCTAGAACACAAGTAAGAGTAAATCATCTCATTTTGCTAGCGGTTGGGCATGATGCTTTGGTGATGTTGTGGTGCTTGGAGATTGGAGCTTGGTGTGGAGCTATGGATGGTTTCATAGTTCTTTGGGTCCCATTGTGTAGTATTCCGCTTGGTACTCTAATTTTTGGTTTAGTTGTTTTGGTCTTTGGGATTTGTTATGGAACAAATTGGCTGTCTTTTGGTAATGTATGTGTTGGGTTGCTATGTTAACATGTATCATGTAGTTTTTTTAGCAATGGTTGTTGGATTGGTTGATTTTATCTCAAGGTAAAATCGTTCCCCAATTTATTCTTGAATCCATCAGCATTTATTGCAAGCCTTTGGCACCTTGGGAACGTCGCTTAAGGCCAAGTAGCATTCCTCTGCCTTCTCAAGCCAATGGGATGGAGTGGGATGTTACAGAAATATATTTATATATATATATATACACTTATATATGAGGGTATGTGGTTTGTGGGTGGAGGCAGATTCGTCGAGCGTTTATCAGGAGGGTGGTTAATGTTTTATGAGGGTGTGTGCATGTTGAGAAGCTTCATGGAGCATGGAGGTGGGTGTGTGGAGGATTCTTCTAGAATGGAGCAGATTCTTAGAGCATGGTGGGGTGTGTTTGAGGGGATTCTAGAGTGAGGATAGGGGTGGTAAAAATGTATTTAATTTTTTTATTTAAAAATAATAATAAATTCTGAAAAAAATAATAAATTTCAAAAAAAAATACTGACATTTATAAACATTTCTAATTTAGTGATGTTTATTTACCAAAATTTCTAAAAAACTTTAGTAAATGAGATGTCACTAAATAACAATGTTTATTTACCAATATTTCTAAAAAATATCGAGAAATAAGGTATTGTTAAATAGTAATTTTTATAAATTTTGTGAAATTAGTGATGTTTAAAAATGTCGTTAATTTAGTAACACCTCATTTACTGACATTTTTTAAAAACATCAGTAAATGAATTAGTGATGTTTTAAAATGTTGCTAATGCAAAAAAAAAATCACTAATTATCTTTTTTATAGTGATGATTTGAAGGCTTGATTTTAATGTTGATACTACAACAACTGTCTCAATGTGAGTGTGTGTAAGATCATCTAGCTGAGCCTTCTCACAATCAAACCAATCATAGAGCCCCTTATAGGGATTAGACTATTTCTTCTTCTTTTTTCAGCTTTTGGAAACAAACTAAGAAATGTTGTCCAGTGCTTCGCAAACTCCCAGGCCATAAATATTTAGATTTAAGGAGACAACTATCATCCTCATCATCTTCATATATCAAACAGTTATTATTGTATTTTATTGCTTAAGACTCATCCCTTGTATCATCTGGACATGTAACTATGTTTCTTGAACTACTTTGAGTATTAGTTATCTCAAACTGGGTACCAGTGATCATTTTGGATGAATTTAGAGGAAAACACCTACCACAAGTGGATTGATTATTTTTTTGAATTAAATTACTTATTTCTTTCAAAGCATACTAAAATGATTGGAAACCATCAAATGTTGGGTTCCCCTTATTAGAATTATCTATAACTTTCAACTTTGATTGTGAATATTTTATGTGTATTTATTTATTTTTTTGTACAAAATGAATATTTTATGAACCTAATATGATGGATATAAATCAAAAATAGATGCATGTTAACCGTGTGAAAAAATATTATAAATATAGAGTTAAAGAGTTCATCAAGTTTTCAATAGAGCATGCATACGACTCTTCTCAAATCCCTTGTATGTGTTTATGTTGTTGTTATTAAAGACAAATTAGTCCAAAAGAGTTGGAATAAAATTTGATTTTTCATGGAATAGATCAGAGCTATAAATTTTCTATTAAACATGGGAAAATTTAATGTGAACACTGATTGGGATGATATTGTGGTTTATGGATCATTTTATATGAATACTAGTGTAAATGATGATAGATATTGTATGAAAAAAATGACAATGAAAATTGAAGATAAAATTCATGATTGCCCAATATTGTTTGAGAAGTTAAATAGTTGTATTAAGAGGCCATTGCATACCAGCTATACTAAATACACAACATTGTCAGCTATATTGAAGTTATATAATTTGAAAGCTGGCAATGGATGGAGCGACACCAGCTTTACAGGACTACTTGGTCTCCTTAATGATATGATACCATAAGAAAATAAAATTCCTTGTAAAACATATGATACTAAATGAAAACTATGTTCAATGGTCATGATCTCTAAAAAACACATGCTTGTCCAAATGATTGCATATTGTTTCACAAGGACCATGAATCGCTCAAATACTTTCCTAAGTGTGGAACAGAACAATATAAGAAAGATGACTTAAGTACTTTGAAAATTGTATGGTACTTTCTTATTATTACACAGTTTAGAAGAATATGTGGATTTCAAGAAACCACAAGACAATTTACATGACATGCAGATAAAATAATTAAATATGGGAATCTATATTATCCAACAAGCTCTCCTCAGTGGAAGAAAATTGATTATGAGTATCCTGAATTTGTAAATGAGTCAAGAAACTTTCATCTTGAGTTATTTATAGATGGAATAAATGCTTTTCATGTACAAAGTATTACTCATAGTACATGGTCAATCATGTTGGTAAATTATAACTTTCCTCCATGGTTATGCATGAAGTGAAAATACATTATGTTGTCTCTACTTATATCTAGACCAAAACAACCCAGTAATGATATTGATATCTATTTCGATCTATTAATCTAAGATCTGAAATTGATGTTGGATACAGGTGTAACAATGTATGATACACATAGAAGTGAATAATTCACATTGAAGGCCATATAGTACGGGATGATAAATGACTTTACTATATATGGAAATTTGTTAGGCTATAGAATTAAAGTAATGATAGGGTGTCTCATTTGTGAAGAATTCACACACTCAGTTAATTTGAAACATTCATTGAAGTCTATGTTTTTAGAACATCATAATTTTTTACCTCGATGGCATAAATACTGATCCTAGATGACATCATTCGATGGGAATACTAAATAAGGTAAAACACTGTATATACTAACGGTTGATCAATTGTTAAATAAAGTAAAAGATATTGACATTTTTTTGGTAAACCATTTTAAAAACCCTTACAAAATCATTTTTCAAAAAGAGATTAATTTTATTTTAATTACCATATTGGAATTTTTTATACATAAGACGTTTTATTAATGTAATTCATGTAGAAAAATAATGTATTTGATAATGTTTTTAGCATGTTACTGAATGTTTCTATAAAAAAATATGGCATCAAGGCAAGGTTGGATATAATTGAAATGGGGATAAGGGAAGATTTGGCATTGGTGAAGGGTAAAGGGTGGACTTTTCTTCCTCTAGAAGCTTACACTCTATCCATATAGAAAAAATTACAATTTTTTATTTTCCTTAATGGTGTAAATGTTCAATAGGGGTATTAATAAAATATCAAGAATGTCGTGTCAATGAATAATTTGAAGTTACATGGACTAAAATCACATGACTGTCATGTTTTGATGAAAGATTTGATGCTTTTCACTTTATGTTGCATTCTGCCTAAAAATGTATGACATACATTAACCAGACTCTGCTTATTTTTCAAGTCTATATGTAATAAAATCACTACCAAAAAATTGGGCAAGGCCAGTGCCACCCCTTTATCAGTGCTAACGAAAAAGCGCTGATAAAGGGTGGTATCTTTATCAGTGCTTTTTTTAGCACTGATAAAGGGACCCCCTTTATCAGCGCTTTTTTTAGTAGCGCTGATAAAGGGTTTGACTTCAAAAAAATTAATTAAAAATAATATATTAATATATAAATATATCAATATATTTATATTGATATAAATATAATATATAATTTTTAAATATATTTTAGATAAGTATAAATATACATTTACACTTATTATACTTAATATATAAGATATTTAGTAAAAATGGATTATAAAAAAATTAAAAAAATATTTTTAATTAATAATTTGCTAATTATTATGGAATAATAGTCATTTAATAACAATTTGAAGACTAAAAAAATTAAAAAAAAATTAAAAAAAAAGATCTAAAATATGTTGAAAACGCAACTCAAACTTCAAACGGCCATAACTTTTGATCCGGGTGTCCGTTTGAGCTCTACCACATATCAAATCGAAGCATGCAATGAGATCTACATCGCTGTGACCCAGGGGGTAATCCTAGTCAAGGTTTTTTCGAGGCCAAAAGAGGCCCAGAAGGCCTCCAAAACTGGGTTTTTAGTCGGGGTGCCCCGATTTTTTAACATTTTGTGGATTTTAATCCTCGTTTAAGGGGGTATTATTGTATTTTTTTGGTGGGGACTGAATTTATTCCAAGGTATTACATTCATATTGATATTATTTCTTTGAAATTTTATCGTTTTTTATAATGCACTAGTATTTATAATCAAATATATAACTATATGTACATATTTTTTATATATTCACACCTAAAAATTAAATTTTTTAAATAAATAATTAAACATATTTATATATAAAATATATTAGATTTATCTAAATAATAAATAATATCCATTTTATTTAAAATACCAATATATGAATATTTATATAACTATATATTAATATTAATATATATATATATTAATATAACTATATATATATATATATTAATATAACTATAAATATATATATTAATATAACTATATATATTAATATAAATATTTATAGTTATATTAATATATATATATATAGTTATATTAATATTAATATATATATATTAATATAACTATATATATATATATATTAATATAACTATAAATATATATATTAATATAACTATATATATTAATATAAATATATATTACTATAGGAATAAATATAACTATATATATATATATAAATATATATATCATAAATAAGAGAACAAATCAATATAGGGGAGTGGTAAAGGCTTTAGGTGTGCAGGGGGGAGGTCTCGAGATCAAATCTGGGTGGAGACAGGGGCGTGCGCGCAAAGGTTATTTAGAGGGGCTAGTGCTGATAAAGGGTTTAAGCGGTGCGTGCGGGCGCTGGAGGTGAGGGAAAGTGCTGATAAAGGGGGGTTCAAGAACTATAAAAAGCCCCCATGATATTGGCTGTATTTTTTAATTTTTTTTAATTTTTTTTTGTTTTTATCAGCGCTAAAAAAAGCACTGATAAAAGGGGTCTTTTATCAGCACTAAAACAAAAGCACTAATAAAAGGCCCTTTTATCAGCGCTTCGTTTTAGCGCTGATAAAAGACCCCTTTTATCAGTTCTTTTTTTAGCGCTGATAAAGGGGACCCCCCCCCCTTTATCTTCGCCGACATTAATAGCGTTTTTTTAGCACTGTTAAAGGCCTTTTTTAGTGATGTTAAAATCCATATTTGTAGTAGTTAATTATAGACCCGAAGAAGTTACCAATAATTAATAAGGAGGTTGTAGTCATATTATGTGAATTGTAGATGTTCTTTCCACCATCATTCTTTGATATAATTTTCTACCTGGTGGTTCAATTGATTAGAGATGTTCAACTATTTGGTCCTATCCATTATTGATGGATGTACCCCATTGAATGATATATAAAGATTTTGAAAGGGTGTGTTAAGAATAAAATTCATCCAGAATTTTGTATTGTAAAATGATATATTATTGAATTATATATTGGTTACCTATCAGATATTGATAGCATTGATCTCTTAAAGTATCATCGCAATGGATTCCTTATGGGAGAAGGGATTTATGGAAGATATATTGTTACAATTATCATCATAAAGCGTGATCAAGTACACCTTTATATTTTACATAATAGTAAATATGTTTATCCATACTTTGAATCCCCCAAAGCAATTTTTAGATATTTTAATCCATCAAGGGATTAAGTGTGGATATAAAATATATATATAATCAATAGTTTATAGGATGGTTCTAAGATCTTATTTATAAGGAGTTATTTGAAAATATGAATTCAATTTTCAAATGACTTTGATGGCTAGTTAGGGGACCAAATACAAATTTTATATCTTACACTGGTTTTGTAATCAATGGATATAAATTCTATAAAAAAGAACACAATGACTACAATATGATGAAAAATAGTGGAGTTATGCTTGTGGTGGAAGTGATGCATATATCTGGTTCCAACGATAGAAATCCAATTTATGTGAATATGTTATATTTCAACATTATCGAATAGATATATGAGTTGGATTATAAAAAAAAATCAAAGTGTTGATTTTCTGTTGCAAATGGGTTGAAAATAGGAGTGTGGTGAAAGTTGATGAAATGGGATTCATAAAGGATAATTTCAATCTAGAAGTAGAAAATTATGATCCATTCATAATGGCATCATAAGTAGCGTAAGTATTTTATGTCTCAGATCCAACAAACAAAAAATGGTCGATTATCCTGCTGGTGACTAAAAAACTATAAGCAAATATAAAAAATCAATCGAGGATGACCATTTCATTGGGATATTACAACCAGTTCATGGTGGTCCCAATATAGAAAATGTCTTTTATATTAGAGGGGACCACAAATAGGGGATTTGGATTCTTGATAGAGGATCCAAATTAAATTAACCTGTAAAAAATAGAGTTCAATGAGAAGGTTAAAGTTTTTTTAATATACTATGATTTTCCTTATAATATTATGTATTCTCTACTATATTAACATCATCTAAATTAAGTGTTTGACTACTCATGCAGACAATGTCTTATACACATGATGATGTTACCAATCCTAGAGAAGAAAAGTGGTTTATGCTAAAACTGCAGAATTATTAGGGGATCAATAGCATGTTGATGAAAAAAACAAGAATGATGTAGCATTACAATGTTGACTGAAATTATCAAGGTAATAATTAAGGGTATAAAAATTGTGGTTGGTTGAAATCAATGTGGCCAACCTGTTGACCCCAATAAGTCAATTATCATTAATTATGTTGGGGTCACAATGAGGATGAATGTGCATATTGATATATATTCGTGACGCTATGTCCAAAATGTAATAAATGAAACCCTTTGGGAAGATATAAAGGTAATACTATGATAACCTTTCTTTGTTTTACCTAAAATTATATAGTGAAACATTGGTTTAATTTTCATTATTACTTGTAGAGTTTGTATATTTTAGATGATTTTCATAAGAAATATGTCTTAATGGCCGCTATAAAACCCCATAGAGGCTTCCATACTTGTCTTACCAATTTTCATATTAGGGATGTTGAGGGGAAAGTAAATCCCCACCCACCAGTTACTTATGTATGCATTATGAAATAGGAAACATGGAATGATTTCATCAGTTTTCAGGATGAGAAATCATTTATAGTGCATTTTAGTCAATAATATATTATTTGAAATTGTTTATTTTATCCAATTTGATTCAAAGTTGTTAATTTATGAAACAATAAAGGAGTTATGAAAATAAATAACGTGCATTAAAACCAATGTACCCCTATCACAAAGCAAGGATGGGGTATGCTTCCCTAAAGAATAAACTGGTATGTATTTTAAATCAATAATAAATGTTTTATGTGATATGAAACAACATATGTTCCTTTTTTATATTCATATTGAAGAATCAAAATTTGAAGCCACCTTTATCTCATGTCACGTGTTATAGAAGGAGGCTCACCAAAATAAAAAGGGTAAACTAGTTGATGAAAACACAAAAGCGGTATGGGAAACATGTGTAAATATGACATAATAGTAATTTTTTATGTTTTATAATAGTATTACATAAAAATATATATTTATATTCATATGTTTTTACATCTTTTAGACATAAGAATTGGTAGTGACCTTACTATAAGAAAAACTACTTTTAGTATCTTTGAAACGGATAAAAAAATATGGTTTCATTAGAGGAGTAGGTTTTGGAGTGTCTCCTCGAATATATTTTTGAGAAGGAAAAACCAAAAGAAGATAATATAATATGATGAAAGGATTTCATGCAAAAATAGATGCTTTGTAATAAATTATTGCCCAGTCTAGTTTGGAATACCAGTATATGAGAAAGGATCAAAGTGAACCGGTGGTGGAATAAAGATCTGCACATGGACAACCAAATGACCCAACTATCTTTGAGACTATTCATTCCCCTAAACCACATAGTTTACCAGAGGTAATCAATTACATTATTAATCTGTCTCCTAAATTTGAATCAAACAACTTCCAATAACTTTATATTACTAAAATTCTACAGGTTAAAGTTGTATGTGATTTCTATCTATTAACACCTACACACCAACTTGTTGCAAGGGGTACAATGTATAATATACTAGGGGATAAGCTAAAAATAAAAAAAAATCCCAAAAGATCACATGAGATTTGTGATTTAGGTATATCAAGAGATGATTTTTGAGTTTCCTGTTCCATTTTATGATCCATATATTACAACGTTCAATGATGTAATTGGAACTTTCATAGCATGACCATTTAATCTTATAAAGGTACATGAGGTATATCTTTAACAAATTTTTTAAAATGAAAAATATATAATAGTTCATGAAAAAAGGTATGAAGTGAGGTATGGTATTAAAAAAGGATAAAGAGATGGGTAAATGAAATTTCGGATCAAGATAATCTACTGAATCGACCAAGAAATCAAAAGGGCCTTCCGACAGTACCTTCTCCCCACCAGTTCCACTACAAAATTTATTATCATTACAACTTTATACATATACCACATTTAAAGATAGAAATATTTATTACATTCCATATAAAGAAGAAACATTAGGAACTTTCATTACAAATATAGTAGGTCTTGAGACTATAAATGAGATTCTCAAGTTTGAATGGCTGAGAGTCTCAGTTTTGAATACATACATAAGATACATTTTCATAATATGTATATCCAAAAATGATCTAATATGTTCATTAAAGTTAATAAATATTCATATTTTCTACATGCATTTATATTACCACTATATAAAGAGAAAACTCTTTAAACCACAATTTAGTTTCATTAATCCTTCTATCATTTCTACGGAAGAAACTAAATTGGATTCGAAAGAAATTGATATGAAAAAAGTTGGCCTAAACGAGGAATTTGAGGAGAAAATAACAGACGAAAGACTCTTTTTGATGCCTATAATGAAGGTCTAAAAATCTTCAATCTAATCATATAAAATATATTTTTATTTTTTTCATTACTTATTATTTTTGTTTTTTAGGAATAAATATGTGTTGATTGCAATCAATATGGATACCCTAAATATTTATTTTTTTGATCAAATGAATGTATATCCATAAAAATAACCACAATTAATGTGTATTGTGAGTTTTTAATTCACTGTAATCAAAATTTTATAGATAAAATTCAAATTATATGTTTTATTTTGTGTTTTAATAAGAATTTTTTTATGATAGGGTGATCGCTAAATATAGGCTAAATCATTATATGAATTCAATGAATGAATATAAAGCCTATGGATTACTTCAAATTCAAATAAATTAAGGTATATATAGAAATATTTAACTATAAAATCATATTTCAAAACAATTTACTTATTTTGGTCAACGTTTTTTCAGTTTCTGAAGCAAGATGACAACAACGATTGTGAATATTATGTTTACAAATTTACGAGAGACATCATAAACCATGGAAAGACCAGTATCCCTGAACTGATAATTTCTAAAGGTAATTACAATTTTATTAAAAATATTACTTCATAATTTGTTTGTCTATATTTTATCAGTACTACCAAGATTTCAAATAACCTTCATACTCAAAATAAGAAGTAAATTTGTTTAGAGATGATTAGGTAGCGTACAAGGTGTCATAATGTTTTCTGACATCAAATTTAGGTGATTACCTACTATTTTTGTAATATAGTATGGGATATGACCTTAGGAATATATTTGGGGTGTGAAGCATTAGTATTATAATGATTATATATTATTTTTTATTTTTTTCTCAAGGAGAAGTATAATAGAGGAAATTAATTTGTTTAAAAACGAATGGGAAGAATATATGGTGTCATAATGTATACATACATCATGAAGAGTTGATTTTTTAATAATTATTTAGTTAATTTTATCATCATTTTATCCACTTTTTTAGTTAATTTCCTTATCATTTTTATCTGATACTTATTTTATTAAACTTGCATATTAGTTCAAAACACACGTCGTATGCTCAAAAATGATAAAATGAGCTTGAATTGTTTTCAAACTTTAGTGAAATGATCCATAAGTCATTTTTATGTGTAGGAATTGACCACACATCAATCTGACACCCGATGTGGTCGGTATGAATCAAAATTTGTGTTTTCAATACAAAAGTGTCATTTTAGTTTAAAACATACATCAAATAGTCAAAACTGAGAAAATGATCATATATTGTTTTAAAAATTTATAAAAATAATCCATAATTAATTTTTAACATTTAGGAATTGACCAAACATCAATATGACACCCTATGTGGTCAGTATTACTTGAGTTATATGTTTTCAATACAAAATTTCATTTTAGATTAAAACATACATCAAATAGTCAAAACTGAGAAAACAAGCTCATATTATTTTCAAAATTCAAGAAAATGATCCATAATTTATTTTTCACATATATTAATTGACTACGCATAAATATGAGACATGATGTGGTTGATATGACCTGAAGTACATGTTTTCAATAGAAATGTGTCATTTTAGTTTAAAACAGGTTTCAAAATATCCAAAACCAATAAAAAAGCTTGTATTATTTTCAAACTTTAGGAAAATGGTCCATAATTCATTTTACACATATAGAAATTGACCTCACATCAATAAAATGAATGATGTGACTGATATTGCTCAAATCATGAGGTTTGAGTTTAAAATTGACATTTTAGTAAAAAAGACAAGTGACATACTCAAAACCAAGAAAACACATTTGAATTATTTTGATACTTTAGGATAATGATCCCTTAGTTATTTTTAATATGTAAGAATCAATCATACCTTAATCTGATACACAATGTATCTAGTATGACTCAAATTGTGTGTTTTCGGTTTAAAATTGACATTTTATTAATTTATTATTTCATATTTATGTTTAATTTATATCTTTATATTATCACTAATATAAAAATTGTTTTATTATACAGGTGTATTCTTTTTCTCGAGTTGGGGTGGTTTGTTCAAAGTTGTTCATGCTTATGAGATATTGGAATTCGAGGCTATAATTGAGATAATGGCAACAAAGAAATGGACCAAGAATGTATACGGACATCATGAAAAGGTGAATTCCTAATACTTATTTAGTTAATTTTTTCATAATTTTATATATTGTTTTTAAGTTAATTACATTATCATTTATCTAATAATTATTTAGTTTTTTTCACAGATCTTTTTAAAATTCATATTTTACTTTCAAATGTTTGCAATAAGCCAGAAAAGAGAGAACATGTTGCTTTTGGATGAGGCATTTCATGCAACATGGGGTTTCCCTATTCCATCCAAATGGAGCATGTTATCACTTTTCTGGATTGTTATATATAGTTTAAATCAAAACAAACATCACATAATCAATCATCCACACCTCAATCTGATACATAGTTTGATTGGTATGACTCGAACTGTATGTTTTTAGTTTATAATTTATATTTTAGTTCAAAACACACATCACATACTCAAAACTAATAAAACACATTCAGATTGTTCTTATATTTTAGGAAAATGATCCATAAGTCATTTTTGATGTGTGGGAATTAGTTTCACCTTAATCGGATACACGGTGTGACTGGTATGACTCAAAGTGTGTCTTTTTATTTAAAAGTGACAATAATTTTAGTAAAAAACACAAGTGATGTACTCAAAACTGAGAAAATGCATTTGGATTATTTTGATACTTTGGTAAAATTATCCATAAGTAATTTTTTGATATGTAGAAATCATCCTCATCTCAATATGACACACATTGTGACCGATATGACTCTAAGTGTGTATTTTTATTTAAAATTGACATTAATTTTGGTAAAAATGACAAGTGACATACTCAAAACTAAGAAAAAAAATATTATTTTGAAACTTTAATAAAATTATCTATAAGTCATTTTTGATGTGTATAAATCATCCTCACCTCAATCTAATACATGGTGTGTTTGGTATGGCTCCAAGTGTGTATTTTTATTTAAATTTGAGATTAATTTTAGTAAAAAAGACAAGTGACATACTCAAAACTGATAAAATGAATTCATATTGATTTTATACTTTATTAAAATGATACATAAGTCATTTTTTACATGTTGTAATCAACCTCACCTCAATATGATACACGATGTGCCCTGTATAACTCAAAATGTCTGCTATCAGTTTAAAATTTATATTTTATTTCAAAAAGTGTGTCACTCACTAACAATCAAGAAAACATGCTCAATTGTCTTGATAATTTATGAAAATGATTCATAAGTAATTTATGAAATATAGGAATTGATCTCACATCAAACCGACATATTATGTGTCACAGCCCGCCTTTACCAAAAAGGAGGGAAGGGTCAGCAGATTGTCAGTCCCTTCCTTCTTTAAGTTGAAGGAGAGATAATGACCCCCAAAACCCTCCATCAATAGGTCCTGCAGTGGCAACCAGCACCAAGGGTATAGAATCACACACTAAATGGAAGGAATTACCCTTTTTCTTTTAATAGGATCAGGAGATAAGATAGTAAATCCCACAACACCAAAACTGAAAGTGAAAATACAGCTAAAAATAAACCATCCCCATATGCATGTTCAAAGGTAAAAGATACAAGTCACAAAACTCCAAAGGTAAAAATATACCAAGAAAAGGAAAACAACAACAGCAACTGCCCCAAAGGTCCAAGCTAGTAAGGTCCCGCACGATCCCTGAAGTCCTCCTGGAAACCTGAAAGCAGTTTTATATACGTAGGGTGAGAATACAAGTATACTCAGTAGGGAAAAAAACCTAAAGCTCTCGTGCGCAAGTGGGGAGACGTACTAAAGTCCCGTGAGAAGCAGACAACCAAACACTATCAAGGAGTCTATCCATCCCACTCACCGGCCACGCTCGCCAAATAACGCAAGCAGTAAGGTAATAGTAAAGCACAAAATCATATTTGGGTACCCTATGCCACTTTCCCACTGGTTATTGAACACATCTTATGCATCGGACCAATCCCGTCATTCTCATCACAATCCCACTGCCATACCCCTCCCGCACACACCTGGGCCACAACCACACATCCCGCCCGCAAACACCTGGTCCACAACCACTAACCCACCCGCAGACACCTGGGCTACAACTGTCACACATAACCACACCTATAAAACCTAGGCCAAAACAACCACTTCCATACTCGAAGACACTTGGGCTACAAGAACTACTACCACGCCCAAAGACACCTGAGCCTCATCTAGAAGATAGTTGGGAAACCACCTGCCCGCACACACCTGGGCAAACCACCACACTACCCTGCCCAAAGATTCTTGGACTAATAATGAACTTCATGCCATCACAGCCTACCCATAGAGTCTTGGGATATTCGGTAAAGGGAGTAGAAAAGGAGCTAATAACCCGCCACTCATAGGAGTGTTGGGAAAAACCCCCTCCCCCATGAAATGGGGGTGTTCGGCACTAAGTGCTCAACTTGGGTGGGGCGCGAATAAGAAACAAAAAAACTACAATTATATGTATATGTAACAAGCACTCACCCAATCTAGGTTTTTCTTCAGCCAGCCTAAAGAACACTATCCTTACTATTCATTCATAAGAGAAGAGAACAAAATCCATGCCCAAGTCACAACTCACACCAAACCAAAACCCCATTTGTCCCATCCTTTATTCCATGTTCAGTAATAATGTTTAAATAAGTTTTTTCACCTACTTAGGAAACTAGTAATCATAAGCACAAGCCAAGGAAAGAGTACACCCAACAACAATTTAAACATTCACACTCGGTTCTCTTGTAAAAACACATCAAGTGAGACCACTCCAAGTATTGGAACCAAAGCAGGTCAAAGTGAGATACAGTCCCAAGTTCCCAGAACTATGAATAAGAAGGTTTCACAATAGAAGAGGATCCCACCCCAATTTGTGATACAAACATAGGATCCCATCCTCACCCACATCACCCCAGCAATCTAATCCCCTATCCGAAAACCATAAGGTCACCCGTACTCGGCCCGTGGAGGAAAAAACCAAACCAATACTACCAACACAAGGCAGAATCAACAGGTATTTTCAGATTTAAAATATTTAACACACTCCATGATTTCAATTCCACTGGGCTTAAACCGGGATTATCATAGAAAAGGAGTTGATCCTGGTGCTTCCAATTTATTTAGCCGAATATACATAATTAACCAATTTCCTTTACACAGCAAAAGGTTCACAACCAAAAATACAATCCATTTAAACATCACAAGAGGTAAGGGTTTATTAGTGCACAGAGAAAGACCACCAACAGCCATGATTTTTAGTAGGCGTAAGCCCGCACAATTCAGAAATAATTAATCATGAAAGAGGATAAAAACATAGCACCATCATCGATCACACCCCTCTCATTCATTGTTTAGAATCTGTTTATTATCTTCATTAAAGTTTGGTTCATCCAATTCTACAGAAGTAGTAGCGTACCCACCCCGTAAGATACACATAAAGGAGAGACGAAGGTGAAACCCCTACCTGACTGAAGGATCGATGTTAAGTCCCCAGGTGAGTAGCAGGAGCTCCACGGAACACGATCAAGGAAAACTTCACCGGGTTACAACTCGTCGTGAGGAAGGGTACTCCGTCGGCAGGGTGATCGAGAAAAAGAAACTTAAGGAGAAGCCTTTAGGTTATAAAGGCTGATAAGGGCTGAGATACAGATCCCTTGGACGGTTAAGATACGAAGAAAAACTTGAAACCGTGGAAGGAGCAGGATCGTGGGTTGACCACACGGTTGGGCTACCCCATACACGCAACTTAAAGGATCATCGCCCTTTGGGGCAGTTAAAACAGACGCACACCCCCCTTAACCAAGGACTCCCCAAAACGCGGTTAAAGGCATGACTAAAACGCATGGTTTTTCATTTAAGGAGGGTATCTTACCAAACATTTAATTTAAATACATTAATGAGCTTTAAGGGTGTCAAAACAGGGTTTAAAAACCATTTTTTGCAAAAGGAGGCGCTACTGGAAAAACCTGTGGGGGTCACCAGTAGGCCGAGCTACCGGTAGGTGATGGTTACCAGTAGACCGAGCTACCAGTAGGCCACGGCTACCGGTAGGTTACGGCTACCAATATACCGAGATACCAGTAGGCCGAGCTACCGGTAGGTTGCGGCTACCAGTAGGCCAAGCTACCGGTGGGATGCAGCTACCGGTAGACCGAGCTACCGGTAGGTCGAGCTACTGGTAGGCTGCGACTACTGGTAGGCCGAGCTACAGGTAGGTCGAGCTACCGGTAGGCTGCGGCGACCGATAGGCTGAGATACTGGTGGGTTGCGGCTACCGGTAGACCGAGCTACCGGTCGGTCGAGCTACAGGTCGGTTGCGGCTACTGGTAGGTCAATCTACTGGTATGCCTGCTACGGTAGGCCGAGCTACCGGTAGGCTAAGGCTACCGTTAGGGGTCTTAAGCTTCACCGAGAAGCCTCGATAACTTTCCCAGACTACCCAGAACACCCAACAGCAGATTTTCACCAAGTAATGGACCCCAAAACCCCAGTCCATTACATCATGTGACCGGTATGACTTAAAGTGTGTGTTTCTAGTTTAAAATGACATTTTAGTAAAAAACACAAGTGACATACTCAAAACTGATCAAACACATTTGGATTGTTTTGATACTTTATTAAAATGATCCATATGTCATTTGTGACATGTATGAATCATCTGCACCTCAATTTGATGCATGGTGTTATCGATATGACTCCAAGTGTGTGTTTTTATTTAAAATTGACATTAATTCTAGTAAAAAGACAAATGACATACTCAAAACCAAGAAAACATATTAATATTGTTTTCATAATTTAGGAAAACAGTCCATAAGTAATATATGGTATGTATGGATCACCCTCCTCTCAATCTAATACATTTTCTACCCAGTATGGCTCTAAGTGTGTCTTTTTATTTAAAATTGACATTAATTTTAGCAAAAAATACAAGTGACATACTCAAAACTGAGAAAACACATTCATATGGTTTTGATACTTTATTAAAATGATTTATAAGTCATTTTTGACATATAGGAATCAACTGTACCTCAATCTGATACACGATGTTCTCGATATGGCTCAAAGTGTCTGTTATCAGTTTAAAATTGACATTTTAGTTCAAAAATTGTGTCACTTAATAAAAACTAATAAAACACACTAATATTATCTTGATAATTTATTAAAATGATCTATAAATCATTTTTGACATGTAAAAATTAGTCTCACATCAAACTGACACATGATGTGTCTGGTATGACTCAAAGTTTGTGATTCCAGATTAAACTGACATTTTAGTAAAAAAGACAAGTGACATACTCAAAATCAATAAAAACATTCGAATTTTTTTAATAATTTATTAAAATTATACATGAGTTGTTTTTGACATGTAGATATTATCCTCACCTCAATACGATGCATGATGTGAATGATATGACTCCAAGTGTGTCTTTTTATTTAAAATTGACATTAATTTTTGTAAAAAAGAAAAGTGACATAATAAAAATCAAGAAAATGCGTTTATATTGTTTTTATACTTTATAAAAAAGATCCATAATTAATTTTTTATGTTTATGAATCATCCTCACCATAATATGATACACAGTGTTCCCAGTATAACTCAAAGTGTCTGTTATCAGTTTAAAATTTACATTTTAGTTTAAAAAGTGTGCCAATCATTAAAAGCAGAGGAAAAAATTCTTGGATTATCTTGATAATTTATAAAAATTATTCATAATTTATTTTTTTTATGTGTAGGAATTAGTCTCACATCAAACTGACACATGATGTAACTGATATGACTAAAAGTGTTTGTTTCCAGTTTAAAATAAAATTTTCATAAAAAACACAAATGACATACTCAAAACCAAGAATATGCCATAGGATTGTTTTTATACTTTATTAAAATTATCTATAAGTCATTTTTTATGTATATTAATTATCTGTACCTCAATCTGATGCACGGTGTGATTGGTATGACTCCAAGTGTGTCTTTTTATTTAAAATTGACATTAATTTTTGTAAAAAAAGATAAGTGACATACTCAAAACTAATCAAATTCATTATTATTGTTTTGATACTTTAGTACAACTATCCATTAGTCATTTTTGATGTGTAGGAATTAGTTTTACCTCAATTCGATGCACGATAAGTCCAGTGTGACTCAAAGTGTCCGTTATCTGTTTAAAATTGACATTTTAGTTCAAAAAGTGCGTCACTCATTAGAAACTAAGAAAACACACTCATATTGTATTGATAATTTAGGATAATGATTCATAAGTCATTTTTGATATGTGGGAATCAATATCATGTCAAACCAACACATGATGTAACTGATATGACTCAAAGTGTTTATTTCCAGTTTAAAATGACTTTTTAGTAAAAAACACAAGTGACATACTCAAAACTAAGAAAAAATATTTAGAATGTTTTATACTTTATGAAAATTATACATAAGTCATTTTTGACATATAGAAATTTATCGTACATCAATATGACACACGATGTGGTTGGTATGACCCGAAGTGCGTGTTTTCAATATATAAGTGTCATTTTAGTTTAAAACACGCATCACATTGAAAAAACTGAGAAAATGAGATCATATTGTTTTATCATAATTTTATATACTGTTACTTAATTAATTTCCTCGTAATTTTTAT
The DNA here is from genome assembly GCA_963277665.1 of Viscum album. Taxonomy (NCBI): domain Eukaryota; kingdom Viridiplantae; phylum Streptophyta; class Magnoliopsida; order Santalales; family Viscaceae; genus Viscum; species Viscum album. The sequence goes on along the minus strand of OY728130.1, from coordinate 2,097,164,668 downwards.
CTTAAACTTATTTAGTCAATTTTCATAGAGATAATTCTTGAAGACGAACGAGAAATGGTGTGACGTGCAAGAATCGACCGCAACTCAATCTGATACACAGTGTTCCTGGTATGACTCAAAGTATATGTTTTTAGTTTAAAATTTAAACTTTGTGTTTAATTTATTTATTTATATTATTACTAACATAAAAAATTGGATTCTTATACAGGTTTATTCTTTTACTCGAGTTGGGGTGGTTTGTTCAACAATAGCCTGACTGAGGGTTGGGAACTAAGCATAAAGGAACATTGACATTTTTTAATGTCTATGATAATTTGTACTTACTCATGTAATTATACAAACCAGTGTTTTAAATTTATATAATATAGTTTTTTTATTTTATTTGTGTTGTAAATTTTATTTCATTTAAATTCTATGTTTGCAACCTGTATTCTCAACCTGTATTTTCTATTTTTTATTATTATAATATGATGTAATTTTAACAGCACACTAAAGCAGTATGCCCCTTTATCAGCACTAAAGAAAATCACAGATAAATAGTATTATTTATCAGTAATTTAAAAAGTGTGTATAAAGTGTGCCTTTATCAGCACTTTTCTATCAGTGATAAAATCCTAGGGATTTTAATCTTTCTCTGGTAATCAGTGCTTTTTTTACACTAACAATGACCAATTTTAGTGTTATTAAAGTCCATATTTATATTATTGGAATGATGAAATCTGGAGAATCTTCTCAATCCCTAGAAAGATTCTCTCTAATAATGCTCTCAGAAATGGAGAATGATCCTCCTCCACCACCCCTCTCGATTCTAGAAAGATCATGGATAATCCTTCTTGGAAGTGATTCTCATGGTAGTTAAAGACAAGAAACACAAGCATTAGGATCTTCCATGCTAGCACTTACATATTCCTATAGAAACGTTCAGAGATTTTTTATGCATGTATTGATCACCACTGGAGGGAATATACTCTTGATTCCTATGACATAGTAATGGTATGACATATAGACATTTTCAAATTCATAAATGAAGAAATAATTCATCGTAAGGTAATTCATTAACTACTTAAATCGATTATAAATCATTATGTTATGATCCTATGTTTGGTTTTGGTGTTCTCGTGTCAATTAATATTTGATTTAATTCCATTTTTCATGATGTTCTTCATAAATGTACATCTCAAATTAATCAAAAATTAAGACAAAATATGAGTTTGACATGACCCATTGACACTTATATTGCTCCCAAAACCTTCATTATCAGTCGTTGATTGAAGAATTATGAGGATAGAACTTATTTATCCCAATATTTGAGTTCAAAAATGTTTTGGCTTGAAAATTGGTACTGTATCAGGGATATATCCTCTTGTAACTTTGTATTAAAATCAAAGAAGTTTATGGGATAAGAACTCGATTATATCCCTTAATAAAATTATTTAGGAGTTTACAAATTATTTTCCTAAACTTCATCATTTTGTTAATTTCTACTTCATTTACTTGTTCTGTTATCACTTTATTCAAACAATTGTATCTTCAATATTATTATGTTTTTCTAAATTTAGTTTTTATTGCTAATTTGATAGTTCAAAACTAATATCTTTTGAACTTTATATTGTTTTAATATGGGATTTTTTTTAAGTTTGTAAAAATTTTAATCCACCCCCCGGGACAACTTTGTTCACCTTTGGTTTCTTTATGTGTAGTGTCCCATTTTGGGAACTCATAACTCAAAAGATATTACTCTTCTTATACTACTCTTAATAGAAATTTTGTAGTGTTCCTATCATGGAGTATGGAAATTTATGAACCACATAAATATTGG